>CM048747.1:482723457-485218114 GCA_026315105.1 Locusta migratoria | reverse complement strand
CAAGATTTGTTGTCAAGATTTTTTTCTGTAAATTTTACTCACATCCTCTCTAAACTCATATTGCATCATTGGAAAAAATTGAGTCATTCACGAAAGTGTAAAGAAAATATTGTCGGTTTTTTCCAATAGGTATATTTTGGGTTGAATTTTGATGGATATGGGAATTTAGATATTATGTGTCGCTGTAGCAAGTCTGTGTTCAGTAACAGGTTAAGTGTGTCTTCATATACAATTTCTATTATAATAGGTTCTTGAAGTAATTTTCTCAAAACTATTTGCAGAAAATGAAGGATGATTTATGCATACCTACATATATGAACTTGTGTTTTTACAACATACCATGGGTAAGTTAAAGTCGCCATCAATTATAATTTTGTGCCTTGGGTAAGTGCTTGAAACTTAGTTCAATTACTCTTTGTTCATTGCAGCAATTGTATCGTCTGAGTAAGTAAGTCAGTACAAAGAAACAGTAACTAATTTATATCGGTTTTCAGGTATCACTTCCACGCATGAGAAAGTCCAGGAACTGTATAATGCAATTTCGCTACAGGATAAACTGCTTCTATCAGCAGTAAGCACGTCCTAGAAAGCAGGAAGCCTAATGGGAGCGTGAGACTCGCTCTAGATGCACGAGAAATTAATAAAATAATAACCCAGTCCGGACTAGACCAGAAAACATTGATGAATTGATTCAACGTTACCATGGGGTACATTATCTTGCCAGTATCGATTTGCTATCACCCTACTGGCAAATTAGTTTTCAACAAGAGTCACGTAAATACAGTGTATTCAATTTCAATGGATGAAGTTACAACTTCAAAGTTTTTGCTTTTGGATTAAGTGTTAGCTCGGGAGTATTTATAGCTGCTCTTGGTTCTGTGCTAGGATGTGAACTGCTTAGCAGAGTGTCAGTGTTAGTGGACGATTTATAAATCGTGACTGACACGTGCTATGGAAATTTAGAGTTACTTGAGAGTGTACAAAAGAAGTTTTTTCAAGCTGGTATCACCGTTAATTTATCCAAGTCCAAATTCGCGCTGAAGGAAATCAAAATTTTCTAAGAAATCCGAGAGTACCTACTGTAAATAAGAGCTATTGATGCATTGCGCAAGACCATACCCATAGAGTGGGAGAAACCAATATGTAAAAAACAACGAATTTTAATGTAAAATCTACCCATAATTGTAAATAAGACTGCCTATAAATTGTTAAAGAATTGTTAAAGAATTGTTTTAGCAGTTGTAAAAACATATCTGTAAAAGGAAATGAAAAAATTTTATCTTGTAAGCACAAATGGAAAATTTATGTGTAATATTAATATACGATTGTACAAAAGACATAAGTATTGTAAATTGAAAAATTACGAAAATTGTCACAATTGGAAAATGTAATTCATGTGTAATGTAAATTTGTATCATTGTCTAGAATACTAGAAAAATGAAAACTGTAACGTCATATAAAACAGAATGTGTCAGACGAATGATGGGATGTTTCATTGTCTCCCACATTGGATGCTGTGTAACATCTCTGGAAAGCTCGCAGTCGGTGGTCGACGCGAGCAGTCTCCACACGGGCCGCCAGAGGGTGTCCGCGAGTGTGAGCGCTCACGTGGGAGGCCGAAGCGACAGTCTCTCTCTCTCTCCCATGTACCATGTGGATCTGCTAGAAGCTGGTTCAATTGTGGTTCATGTTAATCGTAGCCACGAATACCTTGCTTATGTGGAACTGTTGCAACATACTTGTCGTTTATTGTACTTCTAATAGGTGGAATTGCGTATTGAGCGCATGTCGCACATTTATGCTTACTTTTACTTGTTATTAATGTAATATATTTTTGTTTCATACAGTAACCTAATTCATACTTACCTGTTCCAATACGTGTTAACCTGTAGCGAATCCATGGCACCGAGTCTGCAGGTTGTTAATGCTTGTGTCAAAGATGAACTTAGGGATAAGGGAAATTAAAGGAATGGTCTTGTCGTCTTCCGTACGTGATGAAAAGGTAATTATGAGTTTTATCGAGAAAAGACAGATTATTATAACGCTAAGGGCATGGAATTCACTAAAAATGTAGCTTGCTCGTTCCAGCCATACTTGAATGTTGCTTATAAATGTGGGAGCCGTACCAGGTAGGTTTGATGGAGGGGACACCCTGACATGGCTTGCGGAGTATAGATTCAACGTAAAGTTTTACGTGGCTACACTGTCGCTGCACACATTCTTTTGTAAAATCTGTTGAGCACATTCTGTAGTTTGTTTTTACAATGTGTCACTGTGCTGATAGTATCAATATACATTACGAACTCATAGTTACCATAAAAGTAATATTGTTGTGTTGTGTTGTTTTTGTGGTCTTCACTAGGCAGACTGGTTTGATGCAGCTCTCCACGCTACCCTGTCCTTTGCAGTTCTCTTCATCTGAGAATACGTTCGGAAACCTACATCCTTTTGAATCTGCTTACTGTATTCGACCCTCGGTCTCACTTTACGATTTTTACCCACACAATCTGTTCCAATGCTAAATTGGCAATTCCTTGATGTCTATCCGTTTAGTCATCATATGCCAGAAACTCATTTTCTCCCCAATTCGGTTATGCATCTCCACATTATATACGTGATCTACCCATCTAATTTTCATCATTCGTCTGTAGCACCACATTTCAAAAGCTTCTATCATCTTTTTGTCTGATCTCCTTAGCGTCCACGTTTCACTTCCATGCAATGCTACACCCCAGGAAAATGCAATCAGAAAAGACATCCTCACATTGAAATTAATATTGGATGTTTGCTTCTTTAGAAACGCTTTTATGCCCATAGCCATTCTGCATTGTATATCTTGTCTACTTCGGCCATCAGAAGTTATTTTGCTAACCAAATAACAATCCTCATCTACTATTTTTATTGCCTCATTACCGACTCTAATACCTTAAGCATCGACGGATTTTCTGACATTACATTCCATTACCCCAGTTTTACTCACGTTAATGTTTATATCTTCCTTTCAAGATACTGTCCAACCCGTTCAATTGCTCTTCCAGATCCTTCGCAACATTTCTCCTAAATCCAAACTGGTCTTCCTTGAGGTCGGATTCCACAAGTTTTTCCCTTCGTCTGCAAATAATTCCTGTTAGTACTTTGCTACCATGACTTATAAAACTGATAATTCGGTAATTTTTACATTTGTCTCTACTTGCTTTCGTTGGAATTGGAATTACAATATTCTTCTTGAAAACGGAGGGTATTTCTCCTGTCTCACATATTTTGCATACCTGGTGGAACACCTTTTTCATGACTGGTTCTCCTAACTACACCAGCAGTTCAGACGGAATATCATCTACTCCAGGGGCCTTGTTTCGACTCAAATCCTTCAGCGTTCTGTAAAGTTCTTCTCGCAGTATCATATTTCCTGTCTCATCTTCCTCCATTTCGTCTTCCATTTCTAGAATACTGATCTGAACTTCTTCTCTTGAGAGTTTGTTTGTGTACTGTATAGTATTTCTTCGTTTAGTGCTATATGGTGAGGTGGTACAATTTCGATCATTTCGGACTAATGTTATTGTAATTACAAAAGTATTGAGAAAATAAATAACTTGAACTATTGCACTTGTTCCTGTAACACAAACATTCGACAGTTAAAAAGGTTGGTATAAACACAACAAAAGGTTACAGATTTGAGAAAAAATCGGTCGAAAACGTACCGCAATAGGTAGAATTGTGATCACTTTCTGATACAATTTTGATTATGGGTATCTTCAACACAAGAAGCACTATTTCCGTCAGGCACCAACGCATGCGTCGTGGTACCAAACACTGTATTTTTGGTAGCGAATCCAGTCACCCTTAACTAGAAAATTTATAAGAGCGCGTTAGTCTAAGAAGTTTCACTTACCTCTTATCAGAAAAGAAATATATCTCTTTAGCAGAAAGTTGTGTATTCTTGTAAAAGAAATTTGTACCAACTTAACCTACCTAGCATTCTCCAATGGTACTATACTTTGTTCACAGGTTATCCAAGAAGTCACAGTTTAGAAAAGAATATTACTTTATGCGGCAGCCATCATTGACAACCGTGGAAGCGGAGTATGAGGATATGTAGCCATTGGAATTCGTGGCCTCATTTGACGATCTTAAAATCGAACGGATGTGGTCCTTTCCAACTATCCCTTCCTCCGTAATGCTTCCTCCACATTTTTCACTTTTGTTTTCTAATTTTTCCGCCACGTCCAGGTTTTGTTTTTGGCAGTGGTGCTGGCATAATGAACGAGTGGCAGAGGCGGCCGGGTGGCGCTGTCGGTGGGAAGCTTTACGATTTCATCAGTTTTTCCGAAGCCGCGCGGCTAATTCGCGGCCGAGAGGCTGGGTGCGGCGCTGCGCGGGTTGCGGCGCGGCAGGGGCATTACTCACGCACAGGTAGCGACGGCACCCGGCCACGGCTTAAACAGTGGCGGATGGCTTACCCAGCCGCCGCCTAACTCAATATGCGCATCGGGGGCAAAAAAGGATTTCGCTGTAATGCTGTCAGACTTACAGCTTTTTGCCGGTGATAAAAAAGAAGGGGAAAAGGGATCTCTTTTCACTTCTTTTTACTCGGCTGCCGTCTGCGCCCGAGTGCTCGCGCGCCGAATATGTGGACGGGGTGAAACTGTTTGTCTTCAGTACTTTCGCCGGCGCTCTTTTAGGCGCGGCTGTTCGTCACACGAGCTTTGTGCGGAAGCTTACGGAATTCTCTTTTGAGCAACGACAGCTTCCTTTCGGCGCTACCGCGAGTTTTGCAGCGTCTCAGAAAGGAAGACTGGCCGTTAGGAATTTTGGTGTTTGTTTAATTCCTTATAACTCTTTTGAGTTTGTACTGTAATTCCTATAATTTCAACAGTCACTAGAATCTTGATGCTGCCATTTCATGGATAATGGCAGTGTAGCTAATCGAATTACTATAGAGATATGCATAAACAGCTGTTTCTTTTACATATATACACAAACACACACACACACACACACACACACACACACACACACACGAACATCTTTGGCCGAAATATTAGTCACTATTATTTCTCATTTCATAGTGCTTTGTGAATGGGAATTGAATACACATCCAAAATCCACTGCTCTCTTTACCGAAGTCCAGATTTTTCTGCCCATCTCTTTTTTCCCCTCTCTTTGTTCATATCCTCTGCACACCTTACTTACCCCCTCTTGCTGTCCTCCTTCACGCTCCCCACCTCCTCTTCCTCTCTTTATTCATTTTCTCTTTCTTCTACTTTTATGTGCATACCTCCATTCTCTCCGTCTCCTGCTCCCGCATTTCTACGTCAGTTTCCCTATCTTTCTCCCTTGCCTATCGTCTAAGCTAACGTAAAAGGTAGTATCTCTGTGGCTTGAGAAGTCTTTAATGTTATGTTCAAAGTCTATGAAAGATCTTTACCGAAGGCATTGAAACTATGAGGCTAAGTTGCGTGTGTGTTTGAAATATATGTCAGGCATGAATTTATATATAACTTATAAATGGAAAATTTCGCTATGTGAAAATGAAAAATATATACAACAGATACATTCATAGAAACCCGCCATTATCAGAATGCAAATATCTGTCAGTATTTTGTAAATGGTCGAGAACCTACAAAGATAAACGCTTATGAATAAACGAACATTTACATTTTTATAACGTCTCCATTTATTGCAGATATTTTACACATATAACAGATGGCGTTCGAGAGGGTGCTTAAGAGATATGTGTGAAACAGAATGCTTAATTTTGACTATATATCAGTGGAGTTTTGGACTAACTTACGAATATCCGAGATTTTGAGCAAACAATTTAAATCTGCACTTTTTATAGAATATAGATAGTCCTAGCCATAAGTCTCCAAACGTTCCCGAATAAATACTTTGAAACTTTGACGCAACTTTGCTCTGGAATACGCGCCTCTTTTATGTACAAATGTTTTTAATACGTGTGTAGAATTTCGAAACTTTTCTGCCAAGGACTTTCAGAGATTAACGGTTCCTCACTTTTATCGGTTCTACATTTGAAACATTTGAGGGGAGAAATTCTTGAGTATGCCTTAATTGCTGAACAAGACAATCCATGCTTGTGAGGTGTAGTGTTAGGGGATGGTTCACATTTAGTGGTCAGATAAGATAATAAGTTATACCTCGAACAGAAACAAAAAATAAGAGAGAAGGAATTAGTTCATTGAAATACTTCTGTATTGGTGGAAGCAAGAAAAATTTATTGAATAGGCGGAGATCAATATACACTGATTCGCAACGATTCATGGAAACAATATGAATCTCTGAAAAGAGATTTATGGTAAAGTATGTTGTGGTGGGTCACATTTAACGTAAGTGAATTGGTACGTAGCTAGCTTCTGGCAGCATTAAGCTATTGAGCACATGTAATATAACTGTTACGATAAACAAGGATTTATTTATAAGATAGGGCAATGTTACATGTATCAAAATACATGGGTTTTCACTTTCGTTTGGCATCTCATATTTTTCATAATTACGTTCCCCAGGTATTTAAAGGGACTAACTTTCTCTATTATTTCTTGACCTAGCCTTATAGTTAATCCTATATTTCTTGCACTAATAACCATTTTGTCTTCTTATTATAAATTATCATTCCAAATTCTTCGCAGTTCTTATTCGAATCCTTTAACATCTCAACCATCTTTCGTTTTTCTCCAGTAACACCATATCATCAGCAAACTGAATAACTTCTATTCTCCTACGACTTAGCTGCACACCTCTGTTTCTTACATTTCGGCATAATGTGTTGCAGATATATGTTAAACAGTATTGGGGAGAGACAGCAGCCGTGCCTCACTGCCCTCTATTTTTAATTTCCTCTAACATCTCATTCCCAAACTGTACTCGTATTTTCCGTTGCAGGTATAGATTATTAATCAGCTTTCTAATCAGTCAACTTTATTCTTCCTTAGTATGCCAAGTAACTAATTCCACTTTACCCTACCGAATGTCTTCTTTATGTTAATGAAAACAGTATCACTATCTTCCCATTTCAACATATCTCTCTCTTATAATTTTTAGTAATCCAATAGCATTCGTCCCTTTCCCTCTTGTAAATCCAAACTGCTCATCTGCAATCCGTTTTCCAGTCTTCCATGAAGTCTTACATTTATAACTCTTAGCATATCATTTGCTATGTAAGAAAGGAAACGTATGTTTCGTTATCCTAACATTTCTTGGCATTCCTATCTTTCTCAATCGGTATCATTAAAGTTGAGAGAAAGTCATCTGCCGATTCTCTTTTCTTGTATTTTTCACACATAATTGTTAGACACCATTTATCCTAAGACTTCTAAACAACTCTGCTGGTAGTCCATCAAATCGACTTGCTTTGAGCTTCTTAGTTCATCTTAAATCATTCTCTACTTCTCCGTCCAAGATAAAGCATATTTTGTCCTCCTTCTTCAATTGAATACTGTTCTTATTTCGATCGGCCTCATATGAGCATTGTACATATTCTTGCCACCTTCAAAATACTTCTTCAAGTCTATGAATCACTGTACCTCGTCTCTTTCTGTTTCAATAATTGAACTGCCTTTCTTTGCTTCAAAAGCAAAATCAGCATCTAATCCATACATCATTTTATATTTTTCTTCCTTTTCTAATTTCTCTGTTTCCTTGTCTATTCTATTTGTCCCCTTAATTCAATATTCAACTTGCGATACATTATTTCCTCCTACAGTTCCTACTGTCTTCCATTTCTCCTCTCTTCCATTCTACACAGCATTGTCGTAGTTATCCTTTCTTTCCTTATTCTTTTGAACTTCCTCATCCGTAAAACTGCTTCCACAGATTCCTTGAAATTTTGGTTTGTTCTCTTCCATATCACGGTTTCACCCTCTTCATTAGGCTTTCTATTCATTCATTTTGATATAAAAGTGTTCTGCAATTCAGTTTTCTAGCTTTCCTCATTTTTTCTCGGTTTTCCTCCTATCACACCCCTCATCTTAATGTGCAAGGCTACCACCACCAAGTTGTAGTCAGAATCTATGTCTCCTCCAGGGTGTGCGCCTGCATTTTAGGCAGTTCTTGTACCTAGTCTGGATTATTCATAATCAAATTAATATCTGCCGCTCTTGACCCTAGATGTCCATGTATTTCGTCGTCTTGTGTGGTGTTCAAACAAGGCGTTTCCAGTCACAAGAGAATTTCCTCTTCAGAATTTAACCAGTCTTTCACCCCTGTCAATCCTATTTCCCAGTCCAAATCTTCTAAACACTCCCTCTCCTTTTGCTTCTCCTACCAGTGCATTTAATTTCCCCATTACAATAATGCAAACAATTGTTATTCCCTTATCAATAATTCCTTCAATGAATTCGTAATATTCTTCTACTTTCTCACAGTGCGTTGACTTGTTGGCATGTATATTTCTGTTAAAACGTCATCTTTCTTGTCACCCTTTAATTTCTTCATCATTAAACATTCAGCTACATACTCCACACCGAATAGTTTTCTACCAGCCGTTTTCTTATCATAATTGCTACACAACAGCTACGACTCTACACCATGAACGATATAATCATTGCATCAGTCTAGATCACAAAATGATATTTATTTTATTTTATCATTATGACTGGTTTCGAACAATAAATATCGTAGTCAGCTCATGTCTTTGGTGGTATCAGGTCTCTTGAGGACCAACACTAACTCTTCACCATGCCTGAGTAAATCATTTTGTAATCTCCACGATCTATCTCTCCCTTACGCCCCCATTTCACTTCACACACACCAAGTAGATCCAGTCTGTTGTTCGTTATTTTCTGTTTGGAGTTTTTCAGCATCCCAGATTGCATGTTCTAATCCTTATCCCTTCTTCCCTTGTCATACTCTGTTTCCTCTTTCCTTTTTATCCATCTCCATCCTTTCTGTATTTGATCTTCATATATTCCTCTGCTAGAGATCCATATGAGAAGAAATTTGGCCTCCGTATTTCTTTACAAATAGACCATAATCTGTATTTCCTTTCCACATACGCACATGGTAGTCCTACCAAATTCAATCGCTCTATACGAGTCAGACGATGTATGTATCCGCCTCTCTGAGAATAGTAGCTACTCTTTACTTCTTCCCCCATTGACGCAATACCGAAGTTCATCTTCCCTGCCACCTCCGAAAATGAAGTCACCCTCAAGCTTTGAATCCTAACACATGTACGTCTGCGTCTACAAAAACAGTTTGCGACTCACATTGCAGTGCATAGCAGATGGTTAATCTAACTGGTTTTGAGAAGTCCATTCTCCAATAGCTCGCGAGAAAAAGGAACACCTAAATCTTTCCGTTTTCGTTCTGATTTCTCTTATTTTATTTTCGTCATCATATCTTCCTATGTAAGTGGGCGCTAAGGAAATATGTTCGAATTTTAAAAGAAAGTTGGTGAAAGAAATTTTGCAAATAAACCTCGTTGCAACAAATAACAACCTTGTTTTAATGATATCCACCCCAACTCCTACATCATTTCTGTCATACTCTCTCCCCTTTATCGCGATAATAGGAAATGAGCTGCCCTTCTCTGAACTTTCTTTAAGTCGTCTGTCAGTCCCACTTGTTGGGGATCCCACAATGCGCAGCAATACTCCAAAATAGGATGCAGAAATGTGGTGTAGGCAGTTTCTTTAGTGTAACTGTTGCATCTCACAAGTGTTCCTCCAACGAAACAGTGTCTTTGGTTTGCTTTCCCTACAATATTTTATATGTGTTCTTTCCAATTGAAGTTGTTTGTTTAGTTGAATTTATGGCCTATAGTTATGACTGATTTATCATTTAAGTGAAGTTTCTTGCGTTTCTTTTGGTGGTCATATGGATGGATGACTTCACAAATCTCATTATTAAGGATCAATTGCCACATTTTGCACCGAGCTGTTATCTTATATGCATTATTTTGCAGTTGCTTTTGGTCTTCTGGTGAGTTTACTAACCGATTAGTGACAGCATAATCTGCAAAAAGTCTAAGGGAGCTACTCAGTTGTCCCCTAAATCGTTTATAAAAATAAGGGACAGTAGAGGCCCTTTAAGGAGTCAAGTTCTCCTCACTGTCATTTCCTGCATATTCTGACCTTAAAATCATCTTCTATTCACCAAGACGAATCACTTGAATATAATGTCAATGTGGTACAGGAATTTTTAAGGATAATAATTACAGTTTAATATGCAAATTACAAGATCATGTCACAAGTGCGATAAGATAATCGAGGTTAGAGCTTACTCGTTGAACACACACCGACCAGCTCTTTATTTTTCTTAGGCAGGGCTAGGTGCCTGAGCGGCGGCAGCTAGTGAGAAGTGGCAGGGCGGTGAAGGGTCCCCATTCCACGGTGTCGACCTGGATGGTCTGTGGGTTGAAACCACTTAAAATTCGCGTCGAGGAAATACGAACGCTATATAACCTTTTAAAAGGAAAACAAAATACCTTTCTCAACAAAAGATGTTTACTCGCAAGTTTTAGATGGAGGCAGAAAGCCAGACAGAATTCTCACGCAAATAGCAAGCTGGCGCGATCAAGTCAGAAGCTAGGCATCTAAACAGGACATTAGCCACCTCACTATTGGCCGGTGAACCATACAGCTTTTTAAGTTGCACCATCTGATTGGTAGGCGAACTACTGGCGTGGAAGGGCTAGCGTAACCGGCTGATATACAGTGGAGAATGACCGAAATTAACTTACTCTCGCTAGCACCAGATCTGTGTCTCACTGTGCATGCAATCAGTGCGACTCCCTCGTAGCGATTTCTTGTGTGGAGGGACGATAAAGACTCCTGTACGGTAATGCACCTCTGCCGTGGGACCTGTCTTAGTACATCTCCAGTGGAGAATACTAAGAATTATGCGCTGTTCATAGTGTTCACCAAGATACTTGATATACAGTGTGCAGATAGAGTGAATTAGATAACGCTTATTTTATTATTTATTTATTTAATGACATGCCCCATTACATAAAAATATAGATAAAGCTTGCAAGCACATTTTAGAATGGCAACGCAGTGGGTTAGTCGGAGACAGACATACCATGCCAATATAGGGCCAGAGTAGGAGTTGAAGGCCGTCCTTGACTTCATCAACACACAGGGAAATTGTGATTGGTAGCAGTCGATTAAGACTGAAAAGGTATAGTTACGATTTCAGCAAAGACGCAGCAAGCAGCCGTCGGCACAGGTAACGGTATTGTGTGCGAACGCTTTAGGCAAACTCCACCCATGCCAAAGCAGTAATAACAAATCCATTTTAAACAATGTGTAACATTTCTGGCATTGATCGTAAACTGACGAAACTGAATTAATTTTAAAGTCAAGTAGGCATGGTTGTTCAGCCAATCTACTGACTATATTTTATTTTGAAATTGTTTATACCTTTCCTCACCTTTCCTACCCGGTACTTGGAAATATAAATCAATTTGTTTCTTTATCAGCTCAAGCCTTCTTGAAACTCATTGAAGTTAATTAATATAAAATTCAGTACTAGTTCATTATTTCAGTAACTAGCAACAACACTTTTGTACCCAAACTGATCCTCACTAGTTACACTTTGTTAATTTTCAAGTTCTTCTTACGGAGATGTCATCTAGGTCTATCTATATATAAATGATAAAGCTTCACCAACAGTAAGTAGGCCAGGAGCATCTTTCTGAATTCTGCGTGACATGCTGTTCATGTCTTCTTTGCAGAAGCCAAGGGTAGATTAAAGTCAGATTTTGTGCTGTGCACTACAAATGGTTGAAAGAGTAGTATCAAAATTACAGTAGCATAGTTCAGGTCAGAACACTTCCCTAGGAAACGCCAGGTATCACTTCTGTTCTTCTCGATGACTTAGCGTTTTATGACAACTGACTGTGTCCTCTGTGATTGGAAGTCACGAATCCAGTGACACAACTGTGGCGGTATTCCAAAAGCACGCAGTTTGATTAGTAGACGCTTGTGAGGTACAGTGTCGAAAACTATCCGAAAATTTGAAATACGGAATGTATTTGACATTCCTTGTCGATAGTACACATCACATCATGTGGGTACACAGTTAGCTGTGTTTGACAAGAACGATACTTTCTGAATCCGTGTTGACTATAGGTCAATAGGTCGATCTCTTCGAGGTAGTTCATAATATTTGAGAAAAGTATATGTTATGAATTCCTGTTGCATACCGACGTCAACGATATAGGCCTGTAATTTTGCGGATAACTCCTAATGCTTTCCTTGAATATTGGCGTAACCTGTGCAACTTACCACCTATTGGTACGGACCGTTTGCTGACCGAGTGGCTGATAATGATAACTAGGTATGGGGCTATTGAATCAGCTTACTCTGAAAGAAACCTAATTACTATACAATTGCTTTAATACACCAGGGGTATCAACCACTAAATTACGAATGCGTAGCGACGGAAAAAAAGAAGAAGAAGAGTTGGCCAACGGAGGATGATAGGTAACTAACCATGAAAAGCCTAACACAAGTGAGTGGAAGAAATGTCAAACCTAGCTGAGGGCGCATGTGTCTGCCACCACACATACTCTTAAGGTGGGAGCCCTCTAGGGTTGGTTATTTGGGAAATACGATACGGCGAGAGTAATAAAAGAATTGAGTTAAGATAGGAGACAGTACTAACTTTGAAAAGTCTGTCTCACAGTTCGACTTTTTCCACAGCCTTCTCCATGTTGCCATGTACTTCAAGCAACTGAGCTCAGTTATAACATAAGTGCAGTAACAGCGAGGTGTCATATTTGCTTTGACATCCCTGAGTGAAATGTACAGCCTTAAAAAATAATTGTTCACCAACCTAATGGCTTCATAAGTTGAGTCCCATGCGCATAAGATGGCACGCAGGTCGTTTGTTTCTTATGGTAAGGCATTTAGATTAACTAGTGAGAAACTCATCTCCAAAAACTAAACATTCAAAGTAATCAATAATAACATCATCAGCTGTATTCTCATATTATTTGAGCAATAAAAATAGCTGTTGTCACACATTCATATAACATTATAGCAAGGAGGAGCAACAATTCCTGTTGGTCCTCCTTGCTATAACGTTACATGAATGTGCAACACCAGTTATTTTGTTGTTTCTAACACAGCAATAAGAAGGTTACCATATTATAAGGCCTGAAGATGAATGCTTGGTCCATTGAAATTGGTTGCCAATAAGTAATAAAATGAGAATACAGGTGACAGTGTTATTATTCAATGGCTGAATCCCAATCGTCTATACACAAGATGGACAAAACAACCTAAATCATTCGAAGGATGCCACTTTGTTTATTTACGCAAAAAAGAAGATACTGCACAACTAACACACTGTATTTTAAATTCCTCTGTATCTAATGAACATTGCTGATTTATGCTGCTTATACAAGGTTAAAATGCACTTCTACATAGTTGACTGTTATTCTAATACTGATCGCATCAGAGTACTGGCCCGCCCGTGATAACTCCCGAAACCGGAGTGAGGAGGCAGCGCGATCCACCCAACACCACCTACAGACAAGGCCTCACAACAGCCCATGCTACGTCATACTGACCGCGCCGCGGCCGCCAGCTGAATGGCTTGCCGCTGGGGCACGCCCACGGCCTCATACCGGGCATCCAGTACGCTGGACGTAGCATGGGCAGTGTGACGTAGCATGGGCTGTTGTGAGGCCTTGTCTTCTAGGCGGTGTTGATACACCACGGTCTGCTGACGCGCTAACTGGCGCGACGTAATGTCCGAAGCGTTTCGTCCGATTTTTGTCTGTTATTGATTATTAATTGATCTGAAACAATGGATTGGAAACTTTATATCGAGAAATCACTTGAATGAAAATGAAGTGAATGTAATGAGATAATATATTTAATTTTGTCTAGAGAAAAAATTGGTTTTGGCGCCGAGCCTTCACATGCATTGGCCTATCAGACAGGAAATTAGAATTTTAGGTGGCCTTTCCCACGGAATTAGTACCTCCTGTTTTTGGTACCTCACACCACTCTGCATCAGCTGCATACGGCTCTTTCGATTTTTTTCCAACAAAACTGGATATGATGGCTGGAAGGCAGAAATATCACACCCAGGAATTGATAACGAAGGCGGGACGTTGTGAGACACCTGGATTCATCGGATGAGGCCTTTCCGGCAGTAGGTCATCGACCTTTGGCATAGCCCTCAGTTTCACTCTACCCGCAGGGACAGCGTTACGTCAAGGCTGTGCCCCCAGAGAGGAACGTCCGACAGGCAGGCACAATTTACAAGACAATAAAACTTTTATTTTTTTCTGATAACACACGAAAAGCCCATGAATTTTCATCTTACAAAAATGCATTACTATTTGCTATCGTGAACAAAGTTGAAAATCCGTACAAAAAGAAATATATAGTGGAATACTAGATAGGTCTCCTCAAAACATTATGAAAATAGAGCACATGTTAAGTATGTGGAAAGCCTACATACATTTTGTCAAAACCACTGTTTAGTTTTTAACATTTCGCACTATAATAGGAGCAATACAAATGGGTACACAATCGTAATTTACAACATGCTACTCAAGACCTCTTAAATATCCAATGCCATGTGGGATCCTACATCCATGCTGCAAATGAAGAACAGGATAGTATTTCATAATTTGTGATGTTTATGTTTCTAACGAGAAAGTTGTTGGACGTATATTTGAATATACCATTGGCATTTACACAAATAGTGCAGCCTCTGACAGAAGTTTGGAGACGATATTGAGCAGTTCTCTGAATAAGAAAGGAAACATGCTGTAATTCAGGTAACAAAAGTTTTCTAAAAAGTAAAAGTAATTGACAGTCATCGATGATTATGTGTTTTTATTAGCATCAAATGCTTTCGCACCCATAAAAATGCACCTTCAGGTTACGATGGCTGTCAGTAATATTCAAATGTTCAAATGTTTGTTAAGCTTATGGGACTTAACTACGGGGTCATCAGTCCCTAAACTTACAAACTACTTATCAACTACCTTATCCTAAGGACGTTACAAATATCTATGCCCGAGGGGGGGATTCGAACCCCCAACCGTAGTAACCGTGCAGACCGTGACTGAAGTGCCTCAGTCCTCTCGGCCACCGCGGCCGGCTGTCAATAATAGAAAATCACTCTACATGAATTTTGTTCTGTATGAGTAATGCAGAAAAATAACTCAGAGCTTTCATTCCATAAGAAGTAATAAGAATTCTCACAGTGATTTCAACTCTGAGAATATTTATTGAATCCCAGCGATCGGTATATCCTCTTTTAAAAACAACCACAAACGAGCTATTTCGTAATGGACTTAAAACAAAGGCACTGAAGGTGAACAGCATGCAAATGTTCAAATGTTTGTAAATCTATGTAACTTAACTCTTTTCATCAGTCCCTATGCTTACAAACTACTTACTCTAACTTACGTTAAGGGCAGTAAATACACCCATGCCCGAAGGAGGACTCGAACGTCTGACGGCGAGCAGCGGAGCGCTCCGCACCACGGCGCCTTGGAACGCTCGGCCACTCCACAACGACACAGGCAAACTTGCAACTGACATGATTGGCACAAGGGTAAACAATAATTCGGGTTCGTGGATTCCAACATCATGTCCAGAAATCTCAACTTTATTAATGAAGCAAAGGCCTGTAGAACATTCGCTGTTACTAAACAAACACTGATTGACTTAGTAATATAAAAGTAGCCCATATTTGAACTATTGGGTTACGTCCGTATGCCCCAAAAATAAAATTAAGATATGTATCTTGCGCAGCAACTGATGATCAAAGCAGCACATATACTTTAGTTCCGTACTTAAAAACATATCACAGCAGCCCATAGGGGTTAGCACCGTAATTAAGCATTCTAATCAGGTGTATGAAGATTATACTAGCATTATTGATCTGACAGTGTTATCTACCAACAAAATAACGTCCCAAGTAATAAAAGGCTTCGATACAAACGTCTGTGTAGAGCATAAAATACACGATATATATATATATATATTGTTTCACTAAGTGTGTTTGCCTCTGTAACTTATAAAATAATTGGTAACGGGAAATTTTAATGCGTTAGGTCAACACAAGAAATCTTACACTTTCTGCGCAGCTATGAACATAGTTTATTCTATAATTTTCCAAAGAGTTACAGCACAAAGACATAATTTTTTAAATGGAACAATAGTTTGTTCTATCGTGCATTGGATTCGTTGAAACCAGCTGCGTCCAAATCAATTTAAACTACATTCCTATCACTGTTAGTTTGGGAGCTACAACCCTTCAAAGTTTAGGGGACGGAGGCTACAGCAGCGTATCCGACTGGCTGGTGGTCATGAGACAGTGGGCCGTGCCCCAGGGGACAGCCACTCGGCCAGTAAGCTACGCTATCGCAGCCTCCGCCCCCGGAACTTTGAAGGGTTGTAGCTCCCAAACTAACAGTGATAGGAATGTAGTTTAAACTGATTTAGACGCAGCTGGTTTAAACAAATCCAATACACGATAGAAAATTAAGAAATTATATCTTTGTGGTGTAACTCTTTGGAAAATAATACAATAAACTATGTTCATAGCTCTGCAGAAAGTGTAACATTTCTTGTGTTGACCTACCGCATTAAAATTTCCCGTCACCTATTATTTTATAAGTTACAGAGTCAAACGCACTTAGTGAAACACCCTGTATATATAAAACAGTTCACTCAATAATTTTAAAACACATATTTTGATGGTTAGTGCACTGTAATAATACAGAAAACACTGAATCTTTATTTTCCAAAGCTGAATTTCTAATGTGGGAATGAAAGGGGTAACAGCTGTATCAGTGACAGAAAGGTAGGCGATCAACAACTGGATATCGTAATGTTTCCAACAGAGAGAGAGAGAGAGAGAGAGAGAGAGAGAGAGAGAGAGAGAGACGAAGGCGAACAACAACTTGATGCCATAAGACTTACGGTTTTGTGGGTTGTGGCAAGGGACATTAAAAGAAATGCAAGAAAGCTTGCAGCAGATGCATGTTTCAAAAATGTTTCAATTGTTTGTATGGCTTATGGGACTTAACTAAGGGGTCATCAGTTCCTAAACTTACAAACTACTTATGAACTAACTAATACTAAGGAGGGCACAAATATCCAAGCCCGAGGAAGGGAAATGTTCAAATGTTTGTATAGTCTATGGGACTTAACTACGGGGTCATCAGTCCCTAAACTTATGAACTACTTACGAACTAGGACGGCACAAATATTCATGCCCGAGGGGGGATTCGAACCCCCGACCGTAGTGGCCGCGCAGACCGTGACTGGAGCGCCTTAGTCCCCTCGGCCACCGCGGCCGGCCCGAGGGAGGGATTCGAACCCCCGACCGTAGTGGCCGTGCAAACCGTGACTGGAGCGCCTCAGTCCCCTCGGCCACCGCGACCGGTAGGTGCATGTTTACTTGGGACTGTGATAAGTACGATGGAATACGCAAAAGCTTTTGCAGCTGGGTGAATTCTAGCAAAATGGCTGTAACACATTGGGAGGAAATTGGAACGGAAAAATAACTGTGACGCGCTTGAGACGTGGACGCTGCTTCGGCTGCCTGGGTGCTTGTGAGCCACGCAGACATTTGAATATCGACGCGGCGCCACTTCCACCGCTGCTGTTGCCGCCTATTAGCATGTGTTTATGTAAACAGGCGCGCTTCTTGCACCCCTCGCTCGCCGAGAGGTGGGTCGACACCCCGTGATTCAGGGCTCAGCCTCTGCCGCCGACAGCTCCCATTTCAGCCGAGATGACGCCCGACGATACGCACTCGTGTTCCTCCAGCGTCTGCTTTTGACGTTCAGTGTGTTGACAGGGCCGTCGGTTTGGTTACTCGACGACGCAAAACGTAGACTGAGGCTGGAAACGTACTGTGGTGATTACGGGAGCATAATTCGGAAGGAAAATGCATCATTTCGATGAAAGTAATTTGTTACTCCCCAAACAGCACACTCCATCACACACAGGACTTGCATCACCCACCAACAAATGTTCTGTTACATTCTGTAGTATGGAGAATCGATATTTGTAAAGTGATACATCTTCCCATTCATGGACGAAAAAAAGCTAATTAATCACTTCCTTTGTTATCAAGAAGAACCTAAAATCAAGTTTCTAAATCTAATCCCAGTGTGCAGCAATAAAGAGTTGCGTCACTCTTTGCAGGTTGTGTGGCTGCTCCTGACGTAACATGCCGCCAACTGTTCCATGTAGCCATTTTTACACCCTTTTATCCCATTCTTCATTGCATTGGCGTAGCCAGGATATGATTTGGGGAGGAGTTGTTAATGAGTGGACTTCATTAGAATGTGTACTCTTACAAGGTCCAATAAGACATGTCAAAATTCACCCTGAAATTTTTTACACAGGCAGAAAACAACGAAAGAAATGCACTGTTAAAATTTTAGCTGCTAAGAGGCACTGCAAGTATTTTTAAAAAATAGCTGAAAATTGCCAACATCGTAGCACGTCAGGTGGCGGTAGAAATGTACGCCCCTACTGACGCTGTAGCAACAGCGCATGCGCAACTAGGACATAGACACACACAGTCGAGGATGGAGGTATATTCTGAACAGCAAACACGATACAACCCGATCGTAATTTGTAAAGCACGTTTCAGGTTATCGTTCGTCTATTAACTACTATCAGTTGAATTTTAGTATTGACAATAAAGATGAAGCTGAATCAATATTTATTGTGCTTTCGACAGACATGCCTGCTCATAGTATCTTTTTCCCTTCTTCTTCCAGTTTCACAGTAATTAACGTACTTAATTTAGCAAAGATGAAATACGAAGAACGTGGTTTCCAGCCGAAATCACCTACTTTTGCTGAGGACGTACGTATGTGTCATTTGTTGATTGATTTCTTTGACATTCATTCCAATGATATCGACATTTCGTTTGAAATTGTGGAAACGTTAGAAGAAATAGAAAATAGCTCTGACGTTTCCACGAACTGTGACTCGGACGACGTCAGTTGTGCCAGTAACAGTTTTGAAGAAGAATACCTTCCAAGCCTAAAAAACACGTACTACATCAACTTACAGCGACAAAGAAAGGGCAGTGAAATATTGGTTAAACGAAGGAGGAAAAAACGTTTGAATTTAAACAGTGTGCAAAGGCGTTTTCGTTTCGTAAAATTTGAGCGTGAACTTTATAAATGTAAGAAAGAATTACATGAAGTAATAACTATGCGCCAAACGGAAACTCGAAAACATCTGAAAGAAAAACTGTTCGAAAGATTTAGAACTGCTCGTGAGAGGCAATGCACCGTTACCGATGGAGATCTACGAGACTGGGCCCTCCTAACTGCATCTGACGCGAACATTGCTGATTTTCAGGCTTCGTCGACCTGGCTACAAAGATTAAAGATATTGTACAGAATAGGAAGTCGCAAAATTACCAAGTTTACGTCACGTAAACGTGTAGAGCGGCTACCAGTGATAGACAGTGCCATAGAGAAGTTCATAAGTGACATAAAAATGAACCTTACTGTTCTCCCTGCAACAGCTGTTTATAACGCTGATCAGTCAGGTTTCGTGAAAGAACTGCGTGCACACCGCAGTTTATCATTTCGGGGTGAAAAAAAGACGGAGTCGATTGCCCAATCAATGAATGCAATGACGCATTCATATACGATAATGCCAGTGATAAGTTTGAGACCGTTCAATTGCAAAAATCTTATAATCGACGTATCAAAATCTGGAAAAATAGGAAAGAATTATTTTCAACATTTCGTTCGAAACGTATTCCTATCAGTTGCAGAAACTAATTCATTACTTTTGTTGGATTCATGGTCTGGACATAATGACGCCTCTGTTTTTGTGGAGGACGGGGAAAAATCTGTGGATGTAATGTAGATTCCGCCTGGAACTACTAGTGCGATTCAACCTCTCGATAAAGAATTCTTTCGAAGTGGAAAGCATTTTTTAGGAAATTATCAGACAACATAATTTCCGATATCTCTTTCTCATTTCAGGTTTATCAGCAGATCAGTATTCTGAAGATCCAGTCATTTGTACATTACCAGTTTTCTTCGCCACGCTTTAAGAGTTTGATCAAGTATGCCTGGTATGCAGCACAATATGCAGAACAACGGCCAGGACAATTTCTGACTCCGTCCCAGTTCTGTCTAAATAAAGCTAGTAGTTACTGCGAAGTGCCTGAATGCATCAATTTTTCCTTTGTCCGGTGTGCAAGAAAAATATTTGTTTTTGTCATTCAATAGATACTTTGCATTTTTGTGACGACTACATGGAATAAACAAAGAACTAAGTGTTCAATGTTCGTAAAACATATGCGACTCAACCACTGAGTCATCAGTCCCTAAGCTGACAAACTACTTATTAACTAGCTAACACTAAGGACGGGACAAATATCCATGCCCGAGGGGGGATTCGAACCCCCGACCGTAGTGACCGTGCAGACCGTGATTGGAGCGCCTCAGTCCCCTCGGCCACTGCGGCCGGCAAACAAAGAACTATTTCACTGACAGTCAAATGCACAAAATTCAAAAATCGTTTTAAGGACTGGCCGAAAGGACCTGTTATAAAATGTGGTACTGCTAGACACATTTCATTTCAACAAATTACAAGTCCATATTGACGGAAGTCGTCTATGACATCAAACACTGTCATGAATTTATTTTCTCTGCTAACCACTTTTATCAGAATTTCATGTGCAAGAGTTGAACTGTCGGTATCAAGTTATTAAAAAAATGTTTGTATTGTTAAAGCCAGGTGTTCACCAGAGCAAATAAACTAACAAGGATAAGCAAAAGAAATTTATATCTGGTGTACCCGGTAGGCCTCTTTCAATTCTTTCAACTGAACGCCACTGCAGCTGCTTAGGTGTCCCTAACCTTTCCCAGTTAACTGATCGGAAAATAGCGACCTGCAGTTTAACGTGTAATCCGAACTACATTTCTTTCATAGCCACTCCACCATCTTTGAGCAGTGAATGCTCGGTTAAAAATCGCAGTGAAAACATTTGTGGTGTGAACAGGATTTGATCCGGCGCTCTCTGGTTCACGAAGCACGCACTTTGCCACATTTTTTTCTTTTGTTCTATGGATTATTCTCTTTGTTGTGGTCGATGATCGTTTTTGTACGTTCTTGTTTGTTCTTGTTCGATGTGTTGTTGGCTCAGATTTTTTATTACAGAGTGCGTTGAGCCCTCTAAACGGGCGCGTCCACTAGAGTAGTGTTAGCGCCAGCCGTGTCACCTCCTTAGATGATGCTCGACATCGGTAATTAGTGTTGCCCTTATAAAAATCTGCTCAGTGCTAATGAGAAGCCAGAGAAAAATTGCAGCTGACATACAAGGAAAATTTTGGACCAATGCTAAGGGAAGATGGAGATGAATTCCGTGTAAAGTGTACGATCTCAATGCGTGTTTCGCTTCCATACAAATTGAGAGACATAAATTCGGCCTTCCCTTCGCCATTTTGCATACTCCGTCAAAAATTGTATGCTCTCCATGCACAATAATTCTCACTGAATCCGCGCAGGGTTAATTGTATGCTGTATGCCGAATATTACCTCCAAAAACTATAAACCAATAAGATATCAATTAATACAAATAAACAATCCCAGAGACGGATTTACGTCTCAAATATGTCAAAGACATTATTGATAGATCTGAAGCACTGAATTAAAGTTTGTGGTGCGGCCGGGAATCGAACCCGGACCTCAATGCTTACTAGGCAGACGTCTTAACCGTTAGACTACCACACCACTAACGATTAATGCGCCTTGGAATAGTCTATGTACGATTTCCCTACACAACACAAACTTTAATTCAGCTTCTTTGTTCCAAAGATAATTGCCACTACTGCCAAGGCTCTCCATGCAGCGGAATAGCACCTCAGCAATGGACATGGTGGAATTTTAATTCAATGCTTCAGATCTATCAATAATGTCAATAAGACACCGTTTGCAGGCAATGTTTGCTACCTCGTGTTCTCTTCCGTTCCCTCTAGTATAAACGATTCAATCCATTTACAAGCGAATAGTAGTGAATTTTCTGCAAATGCTCATTCGTTCGTGTTCGCTTCCATTCACTACATTGTAAACCAGACTTGAGGTGCTTAATATTGGTGACTGTGAACTCTGCATAATTCTGCTACGTGGCGCAGCGTGAGTGATTCGCGAGTTGCGCGCTAAGCGGGCATGGTTGTACAAACACTAAGCTGTTCTTTGCGCGGCAAAAATGAGTAACTTCAAAATAAAAATAAAGAAAAAATAATAATAATAAAAAAAACTTGCAGTGCCTATTAGCAGCTAAAATGTTGGGAGTGCGTTTATTTCGTTGTCTTCTTTCTGTACAAAAATTTCAGGGTATATTTCGTCATGTCTTATTGGACCGTTCCCTAGTTAGTATACTTTCAAACGTCACGAATACTAAATACAATGTATTTCATTAAAAAGGAGTCAATACTTGAATGTCACCATTGGTTGAAACAAAATTAGTAAACTTCCTTAAGAATCTACGTAGTCCCCAAAACAGGAACTAGGTAAGTTAAGCAAATACATATTGATATATCGGTGGTAACCAGAAAGGTAGTTCGTGGTGTTTTCAATAACTTCTCAACCATTATTAGAGAAGCACTCTCTAACACCCATTTTTTCTGTACGTAAAAACTGTCAATGACTTTTTGACTACACAGGAACCTTGAGTCGTTTAGATGAGAACATCAAGAAATATTGCTGACTGACACTGTAATTACTAACAGTGGTGTTGACAAACCGCTTAAACCCCTAATGTGCAATGAAGCCCCAGCTCTTGACACGGTCATTGACAGTTTCTACACAGAATTTCCTCCGGATTTAGTCACCCTCTTTACCTTTACGTGGGTACCGTGAGCAGAGAATTGTTCCTAGTGATTGGAAAACTGAAAAGTCACACTCACCTATAAGGACATAACATACAAATGACCATGACTCTCTTTCTTCATGGCCCCAAAATATATGGGAATGTATGGAACATGTGCAACAGATTCCCAAATTTTGCAAAACGTAGGCGGGTTTTATCCTGATACAGATCGAAGCCGTTATTTTTGTTAGCTCAAAATCAAATGTTTGTAGAGCTTATGGGACTCGACTACGCGGCCATCAGTCCCGAAACTTACAAACTACCTATGAACTACTTAATACTAAGGACGTCACAAATATCCATGCCCGAGGGGGATTCGAACCCCCGACCGTACTGGCCGTGCAGACCGTGACTGGAGCGCCACAGTCTCCTCGGCCACCGCAGCCGGCTTTTTGTTAGCTTTTTCAACATTACGGGAAGGACGTGAACACCATAAGCCCCCCTCCCTCGCACACCATCCCAGAACTTCAGTGACAAACCTGTTTAATTGCTGTATAGCCGCACCGTAAATGCCGGGTGTTTAATACACCTGGCCAAGAATTACTTGACTGCTCCTCGTCGAAAGTTCGAGTCCTCTATCGGGCATGGCGGTATGTGTTCTTCTTAGCATAGGTATATCAGTTTGTAAGTCAAGGGACCGATTACCTTATCAAATTGCTACCTTAGCTTTACAAAAATTTAATCATTTGAATTCACGTAGATTTCAGGGCTGATAAGAATGTGCTCGCACAGCTATTTGTAGTTTTCACAAACTTGTTAAATGAAACTCATATCGTGGGAACATTCAGATTAATCCAAACCGCGCAATACAAACAGGATTGATTAAATCATTGATGATACCTGCACGACGGACTCCGGAGTTGTACCAGTCTTGAAAACTCATCCAAAATGCTTATGAAACCTTTATTACTGTCTCACTAATTCGGGGCATTGAGCTTTACCTTCATGGGAAACAATGGCGCCCAAACACCCACACCATACCCACGCAAAACTAAATTGTTTCGTCACCTTGGTGTAATCGACTGATGGACTTACCGCTGCTGTGCTGCACTGCCACGTTCCCTCCTCACACATTATCGTTGCCATCTGGTATCAGACGTATGCGACATTCATCTGTCAAGAAAATTTTGCATCGATTTTCCACAGTACATTCTTTGTGTTTTTGGGCCCTCATGTATTGTTCAGTCCGAAGTCTGGGTTTAAGGAAGAAAGGAGCCTTAGGGTTTAACGTCCCGTCGACAGCGTGGTCATTAGAGACGGAGCTTACGCTCTGATTGTCGGGGAAGGATGTGGGAGGAAATCGGCCGTGTCTTTTGAAAGGAACCATCCCGGCATTCGCCTGGAGGAATTTAGGGAAATCACAGAAAACCTAAATCGTGATGGCCGGAGGTGGATTTGAACCACCATCCTCCCGAATGCGAGTCCAGTGTGTTACTACTGCGCCACCTCGCTCGGTCCTGGGTATAAACGTTGGGGCTTTACCATACCCGTCTAGAACACAGTGAATTGTTGTAGCGTCAGTCTCGTGCGGATTGGTTTTACACTTGCCTCCTGGTTACCCTCATAGGTACATTGTTTATCATGGTGGCAGTCTGATCAGTGTTTCTTCTATGGAGTAGTTACGACAGTGGTCGTCTTTTGTTTGCTGGAAAGTTACTAGTTGCAGTGCAAGTCATGAACAATACCTGTAGTTGAAAAACAATTTCCTGATCCTTACCCCTCATCTTTGACTCGAAAACTATTCACCTGGCAACTTCTCCCAAGGAAAGCCCTTGTCAATATAAATCAACGATTACTGTGAAATCAAACACTGATGTCGTTCTTTTCCCATCAGTGAAAGTCCATACAGCATTTGCAACAGCCAAAAATTGCGCCTCAATTGGGTAGTTAATGAAGCTGAAAATCACAGGAAAGTTATCTGGGTGTTGTACCGCAAATAATTTAACATGGCAATCACTTTGATAACCAACGTTTCGGCCAACGTTAGAGAGACCTTCTTCTGGTTATACTAACTGTAACAAATTTTTCATGATTATAAAAATCTTCGTTGTTATTGGTGATTTTTGGCGAAGTAGTAGAAATTTTATATTATGCGATATGGAGGTGGAAGAAGTGGGAATGAATCGTTGTGTATGGCTCATTGCATCCCGAGCCATGATGGTCGTCGGCGAATGAGAAGATGACTTACGTTTTTCTACTACGGGCCTGTGGGCCGCGCGCCGGCAGTTGCTTCCATTTAAAGCTCCCCTCTAATGTTGTCAGTGCAGATTATTTCGCTGTGATGGGTGGTAGACAGGAATGGGCAAGCCTGAGTACACCTTCTCTGTTCATTTTGCTAGGATGTTTTAAAATTTCGATAGCGCTACTTGCTTTCCGTTCAACAAGCCCTCGCTGCATGGCGAGTATTCTAGCTTTGTTAGTTTTGATCTTTTCGCCGCAATCTTGCTGATGTTCGGCTACTGCAGATTTATTGTATAGGACTAATGGAATTCAGCATGCGTTTTGCCACTGGCCTTCCTGTCTCGCCTATGTATAATTCCCCACATTCGCATTTTACCGTTATACACCAACAGCGTGTAACACCTCTATCTTGTCCTTCGTGGAGCCTAGCACCTCCTCAATCTCGTTGATACTGTAAAAGACAGACTGGTCGCCAACCCGGGGTAGATGTTTATCAACCCGTCCTCTGACGTTTTTTTATATATGGTTAGAGCGCTGTTGGCTGCTGTTCGTCTACTTCTCGCTGTTCGTGGTTTCACTTTTTCGTTTCCATGGCAGTGTAAATAACTTTGTGGTTGTAGTTATTGGGCAGATATGTTGTTGTCCTCATCAGTTAGGCGCTGAACGCGAATTGCAGGAGAGCGGATGAGAAAAGTCCTTCTATGCTGGGTGGTGGTTGGATTAGGCGGACAAATACCTGTCAATGTGTGTGCTGGCTTAGAGTAAATCCTGTGCCCCAGTGTGTCATTCGACTGCACTATCTGCAGTACAGTCAGGTTCATTTAACTGGGAAAGCAGTGGGCAGTCAGCTAGTCCTACTATAAAGAGAAAACATTTGGGAAGAATGAAGTGGTTAAAGTGCAAGTGGTTTATTATAGGAGAAGGGGGTTCAGAAGACTTTTAGAAAGTTTAAATGTATTACATGTAAGATTGTAAAACATGTGAGTTAACGAGAGCTGTAATTTAATGTGTAAGTAAACCGAACTTTCACTTATTGCAACAGCGTGGAATAATCAGGCCAGTGAGCTGATTACTTTGTTAATGGGAGAACAGTACTGTGTTAAGTGACCAGAAACACCACGTTGTGGCACGGTGTCCAAAGACGTGAATGCATCAAAACTTTTAAATCCGACTGGGAGGCTATGGGCTGAGGTGAATGTCGCAACGCTCCACTAACCAGTAAAACCAGTAGAACATGACAGGAAGAAGATGTACTTAACTATCAATTACCATATATGACATTTCTCATGTAACTAACAAGTTGCAATCACTCGGACCTCGGAAGTTAATTGTAAATAAAATTTAGCTGCATTGTTTAAATCTATTTTAACGCTGAAGTAATTGTAACTGAGATGTAAATAACATGAACTGCAACAAAATTGAACATTAAACGTAGGTCTGTGACTGAAGATGAACTTTCTTTTTAAGGGAGAAAGTTTAATATTTATGTTTTCGTAATAATTATCAAGAAAATTTTGGAACTTCTTCATATGGTATCTGCATTAAGCAATGTCTGACGCTTTGTCAGAAATTGAGGTGCAATAATTTTCCAGATCATACGGTTCTTCCACGAAACCATAACATTGTAACTGCTTTACAATCGATGCCTGAACAACACATCAGAATTAGGGAATTTGCCTCATTAAATGTCAATACAGATTGTCTAGCTGCCACAAATTTTGCATTGAATTAACCTGGAAATATCTTTCATTATTAAGCCATATTTGAAGTTAAGGGAATAAAGATAGGTTTGAATATACAGAAAAGAAAATGCATGAAAACTGTTACGGAACTGCTTTCTTGGCATGTTGCAGACCGTTCAGCGCGTCAGTGAGGAAAGTAGCAATGACAGAAACATAATGGGTTCACTACAAGCCCTTCACAGGGTGAGAGGTATGGCTTCAATCATTTTACAATGGGCATGTCTGTAAAGGGTAGATGGTCACTAACGAGCCTCGTCAGTGTTGCCAATTGGAGAGTAATTACCCGATTTTCGGGTAAAATCTTGGTTGGTGAATATTTTGGAGGGTAATTTGAAAATGCGGGTATTTTCCGGGTAATTTGATAATTTTGACACCAAACATTTCGTTTATATTCAAATCGTTCTTTAACTTTTTCAAATATAGTTAAACATGCGGTATGAGAATATCAGAATTCTGACTTGTGCTTTATTGTGCAAGAAGCCTGGGAATTCCCCAGTTTCTTTGCTCTTGCTGCAGTTTCTTGGAACTACAGTGTGTCACAAATCATGAAGTTGTAATACTCAGCTTGTTCATCTTGTGACAGTAGTGACTCATAGTTTTGCCGGATTTGTAGACTAAATTTTCAAGTGCGGACTATACTTGTGGTCAGTAATAGTACAGTTATTAAGCAACATTGCTTTTATATCACTAAAATGAATAAGAGGTTGCGCAAAGCAAGTGATAGTGCGAAATCTGTAGACAATCTGAATCCTCCTTCTTAATTTCTTGTCTGAGTTGGCTATTGTCTTATTTCATGTTTATATTACATTACTCCATGTGGAAAAAGTATCATTGTTTATTATTTATGTTGTAAATTCAAAAAGAGCTTGAGTGAAATTTTCTTAGAAAGGCTGCAATGGCCAACTCTGTTCGTTCGTTGAGGAGATGTTGTGGTGATTTATGTTTGTGTATATAAACTTCTATTTCTTCAAGTAAATTCATACGGCTGCCTTTGTCTGCATAATGTAGTATTTTGATGTGATCCTCAATGCTTTTTATTTTATGCATACTGTGAGTTACGTGCATGCCAAATGCAGATTTTGATGGGTTTCTTAGGCGTATTGCATCTAAATGTTCTTTAAAGCGAATGTCAAAGCTTCTCCCAGTTTCTTCTACATAGTAGGAGGGGCAACTATGACAGCTGATTTTATATATGCCTGACCTTTTGTATGGAGGACTGTTGTTTGTTACGTTATGAATGGCTAGTTTTAATTTGTGGTTTGTGTGGAAGCTTATCTGTCGGTTTGTGTTTTTGAATAGAATACTTATTTTGTAGGAAATGATGCCTAGAAATGGCAGTGCAACATATTATCTGCTTTTTCTTTTGCAATTTGTCATATTTGCATGGGGGTCTGGTGTGCAGTATTATTGTTTGAAGTATTTCTTTTTTTGTGTGATAGTTTTTCATTCATGTGGGGGTTATATCCATTATTTGAAACTATGGATTTTATGACATTGGTTTCCTTGATTTGGTTCAAGAGGGATTTTATGCAGGCGATTCAATGTTGATCTGGTAATAAATACAAATCAAAATTGCCTAAGCTCTCCAATAGAGGAATATTGCCCCAGCAGTGAACGTGGATGGGAACGATCCTATCTTGTACGTCAGGCACAGGTTATATACAAATTGGAGAAAAGCTACAACCCTCTTACATAACCTTCCGTCCTCTAAATATTACCCATACTGTTTTTAGAACATGAAAGGGTGTATTCAATGATACATTGTAAAATCTTTTTCTGAATACTCAAAAGCTATAAATGTAAGTTTGTATTTCCTTGATCTTTATGTTAAGATACGTATTAAGGTCAGTATTGCCTCACGTCTTCTAAATATCCAAACTGTTTTTCCCATTCTTCTGTAAATAGTACATGTCAGAAGTTTGCAACCATGACTCCTTTTATTCAATTAAATTGAATATGACTTCAGGTTTACCTTTCAGTGAGTGTTCGTTTTTAATGTTCCTGGCGCGGCCGTAATGGACGGCGTCAGCCCACTGACATGGAAACAGGAGCAGGTGAGCAGTGTGCGAGCGCTGACGTGGCGTCAGCAGAATACGCAGTGGCAGCGACCGGCCTTACCTGACTCAGCACCATGCGACACTCGGACTTGTCACGACTGGACAAAGGGGCCAGCGTGGTCTCAACTGGCGTGACGTCATTGGCTTCATTCTGCATAAGGCGTCGGCGCGGTTCGAGGAAAGGGCAGGAGGGGGCAGCGTAACCGTCACTTCACCACTCTCTTGAATGGATGGCTGCTATCGCTGATACAACCGGTATTCAGTTATTCCGATTTCTTCATGTTCAATGTAACCCGTTTTTAAGTAACCAGGTTACGGTATTTTATTGTTATTATTAGCAGAAATATGTAGAAATCAAAAGAAGAAAAACTGGAATATTTCCTCAGACTTTTGCATTCTATTTTTCCTCAAGATATGTTGAAGCTAAACATCTGCTGGGTTTCTTATACAAGGGCACTGCAATTTGGGGAATAAACCACCCTTTCTCCACAAAAGAGTAGGTTACATTTTCTTTGCAGCCCTTAAGATAAATGCATTTGTAAGGTCAAAGTTTTCCACCCAGTATAAAGATGCTTTGAATGTAGTAAACATGGCACACTGTCACTGTCTTCCAATATTTACGTTTGAAACATTTGGGTAAGATCTGTCTCATAATCATCGGATTGGAAATATTATGTCACGTACTATACAGCTAGAAGTATTTTCTTGGTTTTCGAATAGAGTGGTCTTCCTTGAGGAAGGAGTGTGCAATCTCGATGGAAATAGAGGTGGGGCTGAAATGGAAATCGGTGACACAGTTTCCAACAAAGCGACGTTGAAAGAGACGAGCAGGCTAAGGCGAGAAGGTATAAGGTCTTAAGGTCTTCCATCGTCACTTTCAGTTGTTATGAATTTTGCACCCAGAAGCAACCACAACATTAAGGGCTCGTCTGTTATTCGTATAGTACTCCAATATCATCACAGGAATATCATCACATTTACCTTCTCTTCCAACGAATATTGAGAATACTTTCCCTTAAATGATAGCGTAATGCTGCGCTACCTCCACCCGTCTTCATTCTTTTAAGGAAAATGGACTGTTCTACCTCACTGGCACAGAACTTTGTACAGTGTTTCCTTACACGGATGCTGCCATTTAAAAATACAACCAGCGACTGACGACGACAGTGAGGAAATTCCGTATGATCAGACGTAGGTAAATCTTGCACAGTGCACGTGCATATACGTCGATTTATAACCCACGCACTGATCTCTCAAGTGCGTCGGTATCAATTCTGATGTCATGACATCTTCAAAAGCAGAAAGCCAAGATCGAAATATAATTATTTATTTTATGACCACTGGTTTAATAGGGCTATGCCACCCTCATCTGGTCATATAAAATCATACAATGTGGTCATCTTACGTTATTTAAAAATTAAAATCAGCTAGTGAGAACTAAAATAAGGGTATGGGTTTAAACCTGTCGATTTTTCCCATCCGCACTCCACGTACATCTCCACAAGAGGTCATCTCGTGGGGGCAGGAAGTCTGGACTTTGCTGATAACAGTGTCAGCATGTGTGTTGGCTGGCGGGATGGGCAGCAAGACGATGCTAAGTTGCTACTGCGAGCAAATACAGATTACAAATGTTTGTAAAGCTTGAGGATCGTAACTGCGGGGTCATCAGTTCCTAAACTTACAAACTACGTATGAACTACAGGGTGATTCTTATAATAAAGAAGACAGCAACCAATCACTTTTGTTTATGCTATTTATTAACTAAATACGGCCGTTACCGGTTTCGAACCTTTCCGTTCATCATCAGACGGCTGTACACTTCCACACAAATGTCACTTACATTTTTCTTTTATGCAGATTAGTTTTCTTGTGACGAAAAGTCTTTGGTTGTGTGGTGCCCTACAATACAAAACCTGAAGTATAATGACTTTCTCTACAGTAAATGTGACTTATGATAACAAAAAGTTTTGTGAAGAATCTATTATGATACATTTTTTCTTGTGATTTATATACTTACATCTAAAAGTCCGTTCCATTTGGTTGTGTCGCTGATTACTGCAGCTGTTGATGCAATAAGCATAGATTAACACAATGAAGTAGTATATAGGCACAACTGCTGCAGTATTACCATTAAGACACAGATGTATTATCGTTGAATTACCTTTTACTTTCACAGTGTATTGTAGAACTCGAAGCATAGGGACAGTAGAAACTCCTTCTGGGAGGGACGTTTGGAGTAGAGTAAGAGGTAACTCAAGTATTTACGGTGTCACCTCCATCCGTTTTCCTTCCTTCCTCCAACATTGCGCCTCACTCCAAAGGAAAACTTTTGGTCAAATAGTATTATTTTTTCACCACCCGATCACCGACCGAAATATGCAACAACACCCTTGCTAATTAACTACAAGAACGACATTTCTGAACATGTCTGTGATGGCGGAAACTGTATGAGCTGTACGGAATTATGACACATATGATACATTAACCATAACTTCCCCTGGGATTTTGTCGTTTGTTTACGAGGCAACATGGATGAAAGGATACTGTAGAGATGACAATGGGATAGTATCAAGGGTTTACAGCTGCAGGAATGCAAAATGTGGGAGCAAGGAGGTAGGAAAAGTCACTATGCTCTCCCGGCTAATTTATAAACAGTTTATTCCTTGACGAGTTTGCACGCCCTCTTTTACCGCTCCGTTGGGGATTGTTACAGATTGATAAATTCTTTCCTCGTTTTCATCTCTGTATATGTATATCTTTTGTTAACATAAATAAATCTGTGGAAAGAACACACGTGTCTCTGTTGAGTGTGTAAAATCCAAAACGGGTGCCTATCTCAACACGCTCTCGGTACAGCCTTGCCTGTATGAAGGAAGAGTTAAAACGAATAGCAGTTACAATTTTAATGTCACGTGTGCTTAATAGGTTTCAGACCAGATGAACATACTGCAAATTCTGAGCCCCAATGAGTGACGTATAGCAGCTCCAGAATTATAAGCCAAGTTGGTCATCACAAACATTTCCTACAAAGTCACTTTCAAGGATTAATTATGAAAGTGACATTAGTCTACATCAGGAGCTAAGCCTTCAGATAGAGTACTCGCCACCATACTTCACTGTAATACAGATTTTCACATTCCATAGAAGAAAGGATGGAAGTGTGTACCTCTCTGCGGCTGGTCTAAAACCCATTAGTAAGAGTTCCCCTAACAAAAGTCTCTAAGATGTGGGGAAAAGAAATTGACTTGGAATGTATCATCAGTAATCTTTAGAAAGTGCTTGCTGAAATGCGTTTAACAAGACATAATCAGAAACAATTTCATAGCCTTAGTCAATCCTTGGGAGATCGGGGAAAATCTCTTCAAACGAAGTGAACAACAGACGCAATTTATGACAGTGACCGTGATCAATAGGAATCTTTGAAGATGACAATATTTGTCACAAAGCAAATAAATAAAATTAAGATCCCCGAATAATGGGAATAAAATTTGGTATAAGTGTGTTGAAACAGCATGAGAAGTCATAATCTCGATTTTAGTAAATGCATTGGCATTGTAACAGATGGATGTTCTGTCACGAGTTCCGAGGTAGTGGCGGAATTCACTACACTCCCTTGTTATAATCGTTCTTTAAGTCTATTTTAAAGTAAATTCTCTGATGTGCAATTCGTGAAAACGTCATGGGCTTTTTAAAGACTTTGTGCAGCTTCAGAAAACAGAAGTTTTCTACTCATAAAACATGTAGAGACTCAGCGACTCCCCATGTGTGAAAGTAGGTGATTATAAATGTATATTTCAGTAACAACTTACCAAAATACCTTTGAAAATGCCATGTCATGTCTCGAGGAAAAATCTCAGTGGTCACATTTTTCAGTTGTCATCTCTAGCGTAACAGAAAGGACGATTTTCATTATGAAATCAGTGTGGAGAAGTCTTCGTAACTCTCCGCTTCTGCCTTGCTGATGTGCTCAGTCAAACGATACCTCTTAAAACTAACCTTTAACATTAGAATTAATTCATTTTGACTACTCACTTTTATATAAAAATTTAAAAACTGAAAGTTACAGAGTTTAACTTCACAGTAGTTAAAAAAGTAAAATATAATATTCGAAGTATTATTATGTTAAGCAAGCTTCCAAGTTAACTGTGAAATACGGCCATTGTTCACATTTTACTATCATCTGAGGGAACTGATAACCTCGTAGATTAGTCCCCTCGAAATAACAGTAACAACCGTTACTACCATCTGAACTATAATATTGTTTCTGTTGTCAGTGTGAGGTCTTGAGTTTGGGGACCGGTTTGATGCAGCACTCCACCCTGCCATCTCTTCATAAGAACGGCATTTCAACTTGCCTTCTGTATTCGTCTCTTGGTCTATCTCTGCTGTTTTTACCCAACACACTTCCTCCAATGCTAAAATCACGATTCCTTGAAGTGTAAGAATTTATCCTACTAATTGATAATTTCTGTTGTTCGAGGTATGCAAGATATTTCTTTTCTCCCCTATGCTTTTCTGTACCTCCTGATTAGATACACAATCTACCCGCCTAATCTTCAGCATTTATAAAGCATTTGTCCTTTTTCTGTCTTAACAATTTATCGTCATGTTTCACTAACGTACAAACCAATACACCATACTAATGCTTTCAGAAAAGACTTCCTTACAATTAAATTAATATTCGATGTCAACAAAGTTCCCTTTTTCAGAAATGCTTTTCTTCTGCCATTCTGTATTTTACATCATCGGTGCTGTGACAATCGTTTGTTTTACTTCACAAGTAACACAACTCATCTACCAATTTTATTGTTTCGTTCCCTAATCTCATTCCTTCAGAATTGCCTGATTTTCTTAGGTTACATTCCATTACTCTTGTTTTTCCTCTTATAAATATTCATCATATCCTCCTTTCAAAACACTGTCCATTCCGTTCAATTGCTCTTCAAGGTCCTTTGCTGTGTAACAGAATTACAACGTCACATAAAACCCCTAAGTTTTTATTTCTTCTCCCTGGCCTTTACGTTCATCTCCAAATTTCACCCAGCTTTCCTTCACAGTCTACTCAATGTGGCAACTGAATAATGTTGGAGAAAGACTACAACGCTTTCTTATTCCACAACCAATGCTTCATGTTCATGCCCATAGACGGTAAAATATGCTGTCTAGTTTTTATTGAAGTTATAAATAACCTCCCCCTATATTTTACCCAGGATGGTTTCAGAATTGAATAGAACCTATTCCAATAAACATTGTCAAAAAATTTCTCCAAATTTACAACAGATTTTATATGTAGCTTTGCATTTCCTTAATATAAGATAACTCCTAATGGAAGTATTGCCTCCCGTGTTCTTACGTTTTTCCTACATCCAAACTTATCATCCTACACGATTTTCCGTTCTTCTGTAAATAATTCGTGTGAATATTTTGCAACCATGACTTATTTAACTAATGGCTCTACAACTTTCACGCTGTATGCAACTGCTTCTTTGGAATCGGGACCAATAACCCTTCTTGAAGCCTGATGGTATCTTGTCAGTTTCATACATCTTACACACCAGTTGAAATAGTTTTGGCATGGCTGACGCCCCTACACTCTTCAGTAGTTCTGAGAGAATGTTGACTACTACAGGGGCCTTGTTTCAACTTATAACTTTCAGTACTCTGTCAAAATCCTTTCTCAGGAAAGTATCTCCTATTACAACTTCATTTGCTTCTTCTTCCCTTCCTACACTATTTTCTCGAACTTCAGTTCCCTCTATATATTCTTTCCACCTTTCAGATTTCCCTTCTTTACTAAGAACTAGTTTACACTCCCAGGTCTTGATAATCATACGGCTGTCTTCTTGTCTTCAAATGTCTCTTTTATTTCCCTGTCATCGGTATCTATTTTTCCCCTAGTTATACATTCTTCTACAGACTTTCATTTACCCTCTACCCACTTTTGCATAGATATTCAATCTCATTACTCAGTCGTTCGAACTCAGTGTTACGTGCTTCATTTACTACTTTTTTTTCTCCTTTAATCAATTACCTTCAGTATTTAAGGTTAGATACAAGGATTTTTTTGTATAAATTTTCTATAACTTTACTTGTTACTGTGGATGCCACCTGCCTATACACCAACATCCCACATGCCCATGGCCTTGCCGGTCTGGAACACTACCTCTCCCAACGTCCCTCTGAACGCAAGCCTGATACCTCATTCCTCAGAACCCTTACCAATTTCATCCTACTTAACAACTACTTTTCCTTTGAGGGGAAATTTTACCATCAAATCCAAGGCATAGCTATGGGCACCCGCATGGCACTCTCCTATGCCAACCTGTTCATGGGCCGTCTGGAGGAATCCTTCCTAGCATCCCAAAACCTCAAACCTCTGGCCTGGTTAAGGTTCACTGATGATATTTTCATGATCTGGACTCAGGGCCAGGACACCCTATCCTCCTTTCTTCAGAACCTCAATTCCTTCTCTCCCATCCACTTCACCTGGTCTTCCTCATCCAACCATGCCACATTCCTAGATGTCAACCTCCACCTCACTGATGGCTCCATCCACACTTCCGTCCATATTAAACCTACCGACCACCAATATTACCTACATTTTGACATTTGCTATCCCTTACACGTCAAAAAATCCCTCCCCTACAGCCTGGCCACCCGTGGACGGCATATCTGCAGTGACAAGAATTCCCTTTCTGAATATGCTGAAGGTCTCACAAAGGCCTTCACAAACAGAAACTACCCCACAGACCTAGTCCGCAAACAAATCTCCCGTGCCATATCCTCACACACCCCAAATCCTCTTCCTAACACCAGTAACCATTCACAAAAGAGCGCTCCCCTTGTCACCCAGTACTACCCTGGTCTCGAACAACTAAATTCCATTCTTCGCCAAGGTTTTGATTTTCTATCCTCGTGCCCACAAATGAGAGACATCCTGCCCAAGATCCTTCCCACCCCTCCTAAAGTGGTGTTCCGTCGACCTCTCAACCTTCACAACATCCTAGTTCAGCCTTATGCCACCCCGAAACCCAGCTCACTGCTACAGGGATCATATCCTTGTGGAAGATCCCGCTGCAAGACCTGTCCAATCCACCCACCCAGCACTTACTATTCCAGTCCTGTCACAGGCTTATTCTACCCTATCAGATGACGGCCACTTGTGAAAGCAGCCACTTAATTTACCAACTGTGCTGCAAACACTGTACAGTTTTCTATATTGGCATGATCACCAATCAGCTGTCCATTAGGATGAATGGCCACCGACAAACTGTGGCCAAAACCAAGGTGGACCACCCTGGGGCACAGCATGCAGCGGGCCATCTGGATCCCCCCATCCACTACCAGCTTTTCTGAACTGCACAGATGGGAGTTATCCCTACAATACATTCTACTATCCCGAAATCAACCAGGCCTCAACCTACGATAACTTCCCTATATTTTGTCTCCATCCCTTAACAGTTCCTAACTCTCTATCCCAAACCTCGCCTATTTTGAGTGGTGTGTGAATGTGCGATCGTGGGTGTGTGTGTGTGTGAGTGCGTGCGTGCATGTGTGTGTGTGTGTGTGTGTGTGTGTGTGTGTGTGTGTGTGTGTGTGTGTGTATGCGGTCTTGTTTACTTGCAGTGTGCATGCATTTTCTATATATATTTATTTTACTTTATTTTATTTTATTTTCTCCCCTCACCCGCCTCCCCACTCCATTCCTAAGCTGCATTTCGTTATTTCCATCTTACCCATCCCCACCACCGTGACGTAACCTTCCTATCCCCTCTCCCCTCCCCTCCCCACACCAACCCGTCCCCGATTCGCTGCAGAGCGGATTCGAAGTGCGGCAGTCGGAGGTGATGGTTGTATGACTGTGTTGTGTGCCTGTGTGATTGCGTGAGTGTTATATTTTCTGAAGAAGGCCATGGCCGATAGCTGAATGTGTTGTATGTGTGTGTCTTTTGTATGTGCCTGTCGCAGCTCGTCGCCACGTCTTTGCGGTGAGTTGTAAACTGTCCTCACTATATTATTATTTGCTATAACTATTTAATGCATGTTGATATTGCAATTTTATTTCTACCCCTTGTCTTTAAAAATCTGTACTATTTTACTGTATATTGGAAAAAATAGAAAAGTATCTATTCAAGGCTTTATAGATATTCTAAATGATCAAAAGTATCCGGTACATACATTTTTCATATTATGTGCATTACGCTGGTACTTACTGCCAGGTACTGCATGTCAACGACAACAGTAGTCATTAGATATCGTTAGGGAGCAGAATGGGGCACTCTGCAGAAATCACAGACTTAGAACGTGACAGGTGATTGGGTGTCACTTGTTTTAAAAGTCTCTATGAGAGATTTCCACACTCCTTCATTCCTAAGACCACTGTTTCTGATGTGATAGTGAAGTGGCAACGTGAAGGGGCACGTATAGCACAAAAGCGTATAGGTCGTCTTTGTCTGTTGATTCACAGAGACCGCCAACAGTTGAAAAGGGTCGTACAGTGATTAGGCAGAATTCTAAACTGTATCATGAATTCTAAACTGCATGAGGAACCACTCCAAATACTATGACAGGCGGGAGGTGAGAAAACTTGGATTCCATGGTTGAGTGGCTGCCCATAAACCACACATCACGCAGAACAGTGCCAAACGATGCCTTACTTGGTTCAACGCGCGGAAACATTGGACGAACATAGAACGCTGTACGTTGTTCTCGACGGCGACTGTTCATCAGAGACGAGTGCATCGTCAGGCGTGCCCCAGGGGAGAGTGATAAGACCGCTATTATTGTCTATCTATATAAATGATCTAATGGACAGAGTAAGTTGTAATTTGCGGCTGTTTGCTGATGATGCTGTGGTGTATGGAAGGGTGTCGTCTGTAACTGGCTGTAATAGCATACAGGATGACTTAGACAAAATTTCTAGTTGGTGCGAAGAATGGCAGCTAGCTCTCAGTGTAGAAAAATTTAAGGTGATGCGCATGAGTAGAAAAAACAATCCCATAATGTTCGAATACAGCATTAGTAGTGAGCTTCTTGATGCTGTCGCGTCGTTCAAATATCTAGGCGTAACATTGCAGAGCGATAGGAAATGGAACGAGCATGTAAGGACAGTTGTGAGTAAGGCAGACCGACGACTTCGGTTTATTGGGAGAATTTTGGGAAGATGTACTTCACCTGTAAAGGAGACCGCGTATAAAACGCTTGTACGACCACGCCTTAGTATTGCTCAAATGTTTAGGACCCGCAGTAGATCAGTTTAAAGGAAGACAGAGACGAGCAGCTAGATTTGTTACCGGTAGGTTAGACCAATGCGCTATTGTCACGGAAATGCTCCGGCAACTCAATTGGGGATCGCTAGAAGAAAGACGACGTTCTTTTCGTGAATTTCTGTTAAGTAAATTTAGAGGGCCGGAATTTGAAGCTGAGTGTAGTACGACCTGCTGCCGTCTACTTACATTTCGCGTAAAGATCACAGAGACAAGAGAAGAGAAATTAGGGCTCGTACGGAGGCATATAGGCATTCTTTTTTTCCTCGTTCAATTTGGAAGTGGAATAGGAAAGGAAATGCCTAGTAGTTGTACAGTGTACCCTCCGCCACGCACCTTACGGTGAATTGCGGAGTATGTATATAGATGTAGATGTAGATTGAACAGTGGAAAAACGTTGTGTGGAGTAACGAATCACAGTAAAAACAGCGTATGTTGTGCCAACAGTGAAATTCGGAGGCGGGGTGTTACCGTGCAGTCGTGGTTTTCATGGAGGGGGCTTTCAAGCGTTATTATTTTGCGTGGAACTATCACAACACAGCACCAGACTTCCCACGGTTATAGAGCAATTCGAGGATGATGAGTGCATCTTTGAACACGATCTAACACCTGTTGCTCGACCCGCGGCCGACTGGTTACACGACAGTATAATCCCTGCAATGGACTGGGCAGCCAGACTCATGACTTGAATAGTATAGAATGGGAAGCTTCGGAACGGCGAGTACGTACCAGGCCTACATCAGTACCACTCCTCAGAGCAGCACTCCGTGAAGAATGGCCTGCCATTGCTCAATAAACCATCCAGAACCTGATTTAACGTATTCCTTCCAGAGTGGAAACTGTAATCAAGGCTAAGGGTGCGCCAACAATAAATGAAATTGCAGCATTACCGATGGAGAGCGCCACTAAATTGTATTTGTAGCCAGGTGACCGGATACTTTTGATAACATACTGTATTAATTTGAAAATATAAATAGTGGACATATAAGTTTTTTTTCCAATTTCATTTATTAGCTTCAGATATCCTTAACAACTCTGCGTTCACAAAATTCTTAACAGATCTCATGGTGTAGTTGTTAACATTAATATAATTTAAGATACCTGGAGAAAGACTATGAATGCCCGCTGCCTGAATGCTTACCATATCCGCCTCCCTTCCCCCACTTAGATCCTTTACGACCATATTCCTTTCCCACACCTGGTCAAGTTCCTTGAACACCTAGACCTCAGATATGTATCCCGTAAACTTGAATTCCAGCACCCACTTTTGTCTCTTGTTGCATCCCGGGCCTCTGCCACGCCGTTACCCTGTTATCCCTCCCTCCCTTCACACCCTTCACATCCTCTCTGAGGGTAACTTCCGTCACCTTCCTGTCCTGGATGATGCCCTCTGTCCCGTCAACTACGCATCTGATCAACCTTAGTGCTTTCCCGTATTTGTACGCCTTCTCCCCTTCCCATCCCACTCCCTCCCACGCTTGGCTCTCTCTTCCCTCTTCCTCCCCCATCTCACCCACCCGCTCAGTTCCCGTCCCTTTCCCCAAAGCCTCCCATCCCTTCCTCATCCCCTGCAGGGTTCCTGTGCCCTACAACTTTTAGTATCGGACTACAAATGTCTCTTTTTGAAACATCAAGCAACCGCCGAGTAGGCAGAATATTCGTGATGCCGTGTGTTTTAAGCATTGCCTTCGTCATCGTCTAGTGTGCTTCAACATTGTGTTTTTAACCGCCTTGGATTTTAAACCTCTACTTATGTGTGCTTTTAACCACTGTGGTTTTTTTTTTTAATTCTGAATATGTATCTTTAACTTCTTTGATTATGTGTATTATCTGCATTTCAATCTACTTTCAGTTTTTAAATTCTGCATATTTTAACACCATAATATATTTTTCAAAACGACTTGTCAAATTGTTAAAGCGATTGGCTGAAAAGCAGCAATCAAGCTGCTGCCAGCCAGCCACCGCAGGTGGCATTAAAATGTCAATAAAGAAAAAAAAACTATGAATGACATCTGCTTCAAATTATTTCAGAAAACTATCGAAAATACAGTATATTTTTTCACTATATTATTTTTTATGCATGAAAACGGTTTAAAATAGTAACTTTGAAGTTTCTTCCCTGAGGTTTCAAGGAGAAAACCGCATGAAACTTCTTTATCTTGTTGTAACCGCCAGCCACAAATTGTCATTGATAATATGCGACAGTTTCTTATCTCTCCGGGGTCTTTTGTTACAGAGATATGCCGCTGCTGGAAGAGTATCTAAACGGAATGGACACTCTCTTGAAAGAAGCGTATAAGATGAACATTAACAATAGCAAAACAAGGATAATGAAATGCGGTCTAAGAAAATCAGACGGTACTGAAAGAATTACATTAGGTAACGAAACAATAAATGTGGTAGATGCCTTTTGTTACTTGGGCAGCAAAATAACACACTATGGTCGCAGCACAGAAGAAATAAAATTGGAAGAAGAGCGTTTCTGAAACAGAGAAATTTGCTAACATCGATTATCAGTTTAAGTATTAGGAAGTCTATTCCGAAGGCATATGTGTGTATGGAGTGATGCCTTATACGGTTATGAAACGTGGGCGATACGTAGACAGGAAGAGGATACAGGCCTGTGAAATGTGGTGCCACAGTCGAATGCTGAAGATTAGGTGGATAGGTCATGTTATTAATGTAAAATTAATCAACAAAATGGAGAAGAAAAGAAATTTCTGGCATACGTTGACTAAAAGAAGGGATAGATTGGTAGGAAGTATGTGGGGTGCAAATCGCAGAGGGGCACCAAGAGACGAATACAGTAAGCAGGTTCCGACAGATGTGGGTTTGCGTTCTAAAGGGTGACGAAGAGGTTTTCTCAGAGCAGAGTAAGGTACAAAGCTGCATCGGAGCAATTTCTGGACTGAAGACCACAGAAGACAACAACAACATAGGCAACATATGTGTTCGTCAAGAATATAGCTGTCCCACTGCAACTGAGAAACCATACACTGAACACCGTATAACCATATGTGTTTTTGCAATAATAGCATGCAGGATTGTGAACAGATTCAGTTAAACGTAAACTGAAATGAGAAGAGGAACAATATACCTCTGGACATTATTTAATAACGGTAAAACTTAAAGAATCAAATACCAAATGTTACAAAACTGTTGCTGACGAACACATGCAGCCGGCCGCGGTGGCCGAGGAGACTGTGGCGTGCCAGTCACGGTCTACACGGCCCCTACAGTCGGGGGTTCGAATCCCCCCTCGGGCATGGATATTTGTGCCGTCCTTAGTGTTAGCTAGTTCATAAGTAGTTTTTAAGTTTAGGGACTGATGGCTCCGTAGTTGAGTCCCATAGCCTCTACAAACATATAAACATTTGAACACATGCAAACCGAAACATTTTCACATTACTAAAAGAATTTCGTGGTTTAAAACAACAGCATAAAAAATAATTACAAATATAAACGAAGATTTTTTCCTACATCAGTTGTAAGATGTGGAAAAAATAATATGAACACCATGCAGTACACTACATCTGTTGTGCCAGGAAGTACACAGTTTTATAGTACAGCAAAAATATATTTCGTTACTTGGTTAAGTACAATTTCCAGTACAGACACCGGAAATCGAGAAGTAGCTCAAAATCATCTAAGTCAGACGTGGAGTGTGCAATGAAATTTAATAATTCAAGAAGACAAGTCCCGTACGACCAAAATTAAAGTTCCAAACGAAGAGCCCAAACGACGTTGATAGGCGGGGAGCGGAAGAGGTTCCAGTGTAGCAGGGTCCTGTTCAGCGAAGGGGAAACGGCCAAGTCCGGTAGTGAAGAGTCGCTGTAATTGATCCCAGAAATGATGCTCAAGGTGAACTGATGCTTAGTGACCTGACTTCCTACAAAAGCTGCTAGGAAAAATCAGGTGAAGGTTGAAGCCTGCGCCACCAGGAAAATATCGTTCATGTTAGTGTAGTAATACACTGTGTCAGCAACTCGTACGCGATTTTTCTTCTGCAGGATAGCCGAATCGTATAACTTTAGTTACGGTTCAAAATGTTCAAATGTTTGTAGATCTATCGGACAAAACTGCGCGGTCATCAGTCCGTAGCTCACAAACTACTCAAACTAAGGTAAACTAACCGCACAATAAACTTAGTTTCGGTGCGGGCAGTGGCGGGTTACACCAAGACTGTTTTGGCCTTCCTGAAAGAATCAAGGTAAACTAACCTAATGGAAATGGATGGATAGGCTGTTATGAGCTCACGACAACTAGGTCTTTAGCGCCCGTACAAGATAATTAGGCGATACCTGTGGACTGAGTAAACTAATCTAAGGACAACACACAGACACACACACACACGCACACACACACACCCATTCCCCAGGGAGGACTCGAACCTCCGACAGCGAGCAAGCGCGGGCTCCACAGTGAGGCGGTTACTCCACCGCGACTTTAGTTATGGAGTTGCACTCTTGGACGTAGGCAACTTTTAGAGTTAGTTGGTTTGCTGTCTGGCAGGGGCCAACCGTCCTGCTGCAACATCAACACCATGTTGGAAGTTGGCACCATTGCAAACGTGTTACCACTGAGCTGCGACCGAAGCGTACAACTGACAAACGATGTCTTAGGCATTACCCTGCAAATGATTGTACATATATTTCTGCGATGGTCAACACAAATGATCGGTGAAATGCTCATATCTCAGACTTCGAAAGACGCAGCTGGAAGGCGCACAGGTAGTGGAAGCATCTGTGACGAAGACGGCGGCACAGTTCAGCGTTTTAGGAACGACAGTATCGTTGGTAATTATAGCTTATACAAAACAACGTGAAATGTCATTCCAGAAGATGGGCAAAACCCAAAGGCAACTAACAACCACTGATGAGTGTTAGATTGTGTCCAGGCAAGATGACTACCATGACAAAAGCGACTGAAAAACGCACACGAGTAATACTGTTACCATAAAGACATTAGGGCTGTAGCTTAAAATTCATGGAATATCTGCAGTTCTGTACTTTAATAATGGAACGTAAAGCAGTCAAGTTGTGCCACATCATGTTACCTGGACAGTGATGACAGGAAATATGTGGTATGATCCGAAGCATCGCCGTTTACTCTGCTTCATAGAAACAATCTGCTTCTTAGAGTCAAGCGTGCTGGAGATTCCATCATGATTTGGGCAACTACAGGTGTCCATTTTACTGCATCATAACATTATCAAATCTCTCCCAAGGACACCATAATCGTCATTTCCCAGTTGAACCGTTATAGGGAAATTTAGAGTAGAGAATGAGGACCTTGTGGTGTCGCACAAGTACAAAGTGCGCGCCACCTACTTTCGCCGCGCGCCGCCATGCATGCACGGCGCGGCGTTCTTCCGACGACAGCCACGAGCGCCCTCTGGTACAACGCCGCTCGTGGCCACCACTGAAGGACATCGGCCACTTCGCACTTCGCACTTCGGACTGAGATAGCAACGAGTTAGGACCTTCGTAATCAGATAGGCACGAGTGAAGACTTTGCTATTGTACAGGCACTAGGCAGGCCTCTAATAACTATGTATCAACATTCTGCAGTACCATGTAAAAGTTAAGTATTGTTACATTCTGTGCAATATATCTCTATCTAATTTACTCGAGTGTTTATAGTTTCTGGCTGCTCCCCTCCGTTCCTGCACCAGCGTGTCGGTCTCGTTCCACTCGGCCACCGACACCTACGACGAGGCTGGGACACGAAAGCGGCGACGAAGTAGGGACACAAAAGTGGCGACGAGGAGTGATAGAACCTTGGACCAGCCCGCTTACAGCAGCCAGACAGCAGCAGTCGGAGCACGCAAAAAATTGCTCCCGCCCACCCACCCTTATTATAAGATTTTTGGGGGAACATATTCTGTTACGTATTTTGTGGACTTTTTTGTTGCAGAGCGTCCTCTTTCATATTGCATTTGTGTTTTGTTATAATTTACTTGTATGCGCGGCGCCTAATCGGTCAGCATGGCCACTACCCCGAACCCAAACTTAATGGAAATTATTCAGTTACAGACGGCGCAAATCTCACAACTTCTCAACGCAGTGGCGCAGTTGACGACGACTCAACAACAGCCGTCGCATCAGCAGCCCACACCTGCCGCCGCAACACTTCCTACGTTTCGCCAATACAACGAACGTGAGGAAGAATGGAGTGATTATCTGGCGCAGTTTCAAGAACTCGTAGCGGCTCATCAACTTACAGGTCAGACTGTTAAGCATCTTTTATTGTCTGTGGTGGGCCCCAAAACTTTCGTGTTACTGCAAAAACTATTCCCGCACGCATCTCCTCGTGATGTAGACTTTGAACAAATTGTAGATGCACTGAATGCTCATTATGAGAGAAAAGTTCTTGTAGCCGCTGCACGATACCGATTTTTCAGACTTAAAAAATTACCGCAGCAGTCACACCAAGAGTGGATTACGGAATTGAAGGGCTTAACCCGCCAATGTAAATTTACTTGCTCTTGTGGACTTTCGTATAGTGACGTGATGTTGAGGGATGCGATTACGCAGAATATTCAGGACCCCAGAATTAGAGCAGCAATTCTGAAACAGTCTGACCCCTCATTAGACAGTGTACTGCAGCTTATTGAAGCTCATGATACTTTTGACTTAGCAGATGTAGAAATGCAAAGCCACAGTGTAAATTCAGTGCGCCGCAACGGACGCTTTCCTAGCCGTAGTTCTCAGTATAACACTTGTGATTCTTTAAATTCTACAGGCCGTGCTGAACAGACAGTGAACAGTAGCCAGTGTAAAAGTGCGACGCAAAGGTCGCCCCGTAGTGTTAGACACAGTAATTTGAATAACGGGCGCCAACGCTCATTTCAGAAAAATGTACGTAAATCTTGCCCCCAGTGTGTGTCTCGCCACAAGCGTGCTCATTGCCCTAGTCGCAACGCAACCTGTTATCAATGTGGCAAATCGGGACATGTGCAGTCTGTGTGTATGCAAACTAAAAACTCAAAGAACAGTAACGTTAGAAACAGTGCTTCGCAGAGTGCGAGAACTGTTCATTCTGTAAGTGTTATACGGGCTGTGGAGTTGAACACTGCTTTCCTTGGATCTCCATTGCAAGAAAGTAGTTCTGCGCCTATGGCAAAACTATATAGTGCACCACGTAGCAAGCGCCGACGAGCGCGTAAAACAGTGCAACGGAAAAGGGTTCGGGACAAGCAAAATGACTATGAACAGTGCATTCCTGTAGTGAAAATAGTGCCTTCTGCAACTTCTAATTGTAATAGTGCCCCGTACTGGGTAGCTAGAGACAGTAGAATTGGTGTAGCTACTCAAAGTAATTTTAGTGCAGTAGCCTCGCATTGCGCGGACGCCGATCCGGCGGTAGTGTCATCTAGTGACAGTGTGGTTAATCCGCTGTGTGCCGAGTATGCGCCGCTTCCTACCGCACGCAACCCGCGCAAGCGCAGAAAACAATATGTATTAGACGTTGCCCACATTCGCGCACCGGTCGTGCGCCAGAAGCACAAGCTGTTTGTTACTCTCTCTATAGAAAATAAGACTGTGCAATTTCAGCTTGATACTGGTTCCGCTGTCACATTAATTAATAAAGATACTTATGAACTTCTGGGTTCGCCAATATTGTCGCCGTCACAGCAAGTGTTAACAGCATATACAGGACAAACTATTCCCGTGCTAGGAACGTGTAGCCTGCCTGCCTCTTTTCAAGGTGTAACGAAAACTGTTGCTTTTGTAGTTCTACAGGCCAAATCTACGCAGAACATTTTTGGACTCGATGCATTCGACTTGTTTGGTTTATCAATTCAAAGAGATGTGCTTCAAATTTCGTCAATAGTGCCTCAGGATAAAATCAATGCATTGTGTGACAAATATAGTGACTTGTTTTCGCCGGAACTAGGTTGTGCAAAAGACTTCGTGGCACATGTAACTTTAAAAGAATCTGCAGTTCCAAAATTTCGTAAAGCTAGACCAGTGCCTATCGCCTTGCGTGATACAGTTGCCGAGGAACTTAAACGTTGGCAAGATAGTGGGGTGATTTCTCCTGTTTCTGCGAGTCAGTGGGCCTCGCCTATAGTAATTATACCCAAGCCGTCAGGAAAACTTCGTCTCTGTGCGGACTTCAAATCAACAGTGAACAGTCAAACAATTGTAGACTCTTATCCCCTGCCCAGACCTGACGAACTAATGGACAAATTAGGACAGTCTCGCTTCTTTTCCAAGATTGATTTAGCAGAGGCATACTTACAGATTCCACTTGATGACGAGTCAAAAAAGTTTTTCGTCATTAATACTCACATGGGCCTTTTTCAATTTCAACGCCTACCCTTTGGCAGTTCTTCCGCCCCCGCTATTTTTCAGCGCTTTTTGGAACAGCTGACAGTTTCTGTACCGTGTTGTTCGAACTATTTAGATGATATGGTGGTATCCGGACGTACAGTTGAAGAACATTTAGCAAACCTGGAGTGCCTTTTCAAAGTGTTGACTGCAGCAGGTCTACGTTGTAATAAAGCAAAGTGTTCGTTTTCTTCAAACTGAAATAGAGTACCTAGGCCATGTGATTAATGCCCAAGGAATTCATCCCTTACAGTCACATCTTCGAGCAATCAAAGACTTGCCTCCTCCTAAGAATGTGCATGAATTGCAAGCAGTAATGGGAAAGCTTAACTATTATTTCAGGTTTATTCCCAATGCCTCTCAGATTGCAGCTCCACTGCATCACTTACATAGGAAGAATGTTCCTTTTGTATGGTCCAAAGATTGTCAGGTTGCCTTTGACAAATTAAAGTCTGCACTACTCAGTGATGCATGTTTGATTCCCTTTGACCCACAGAAGCCTGTAGTGTTAGCAGTTGACGCCTCGTCGTACGGTCTGGGTGTTGTTCTGTCGCATCGTATTGGCTGTCACGATCGTCCTATTGCCTTTGCATCCAAGCTACTGACGCCGACGCAACAGAATTACAGTCAGATAGAAAAGGAGGCCTTAGCAATCATTTACGGCGTCACAAAGTTCCATCATTATCTCTATGGCAGAAAATTCTATTTGTTGACTGACCACAAGCCTCTCACGTCGTTGTTCTCACCCACAAAGCCAATTCCGCCACGAACGGCACAAAAGCTTCAGAGATGGTCCTTGATATTGTCTAATTATCAGTATGAGATTTTGTACCGACCTACCACTAAACATGCTAACGCGGACACACTTTCCCGACTTCCGGTTGGCCAGGATGTGTCGTTTGATTCTTCAGAAATGGCATGTTGTCAGATAGACTCCAGAGATGCTTCCGCTGTCGCAGACTTTCCTTTGAACTCTCGTCGGGTTGCACAGGAAACAGCTGCGGATGCAGACCTAAGTGTGGTAGCACGTTTTGTTCGCTTTGGTTGGCCTGCCAGAGCCAAAGACATTGATCGGCCTCTGGTTCGACGTTATTTTGCACAACGTCATGCATTATCTTTAAGTCAGGGTGTACTGTTGTTGCATACCGACAACGACCAAGCAAGAGTGATTGTTCCTCGTTCCCTGCAACGAGAAGTGTTACGCCTCCTGCATCAAGGACATTGGGGTATTGTTAGGACAAAGCAATTGGCCAGACGTCATTGTACCTGGGTTGGTATGGACGCTCAGATAGAGGACATGACGTCACAGTGTACTGTTTGTGCGGAGCATCAGGCGGCTCCACCGCAACGTTTCTCAGACTGGCCACGCCCCAAGGGACCATGGCAACGTTTACATATTGACTTTGCCGGACCTTTCTGGAATACGCGCTGGTTAATTGTTGTAGACGCTTTCAGCAAGTTTCCTTTTGTGATTGCCATGAACTCAACGACAGCTTCTAGTACAATCAGTGCCTTAACATCAGTGTTTTGCATCGAAGGCTTGCCTGAAACTATCGTCAGTGACAATGGACCTCAGTTTGTTAGTGCGGAATTTCAACAGTTTTGTCGTGTGAATGGCATTCAGCATATCACCACCGCACCTTTTCACCCTCAGTCCAATGGTGAAGCAGAACGTTTCGTTCGAACATTCAAGTCTCACATGGAGAAGATGAAAGGTCAGCACTCCAGGCAGCAAGCTCTTCAAATTTTCCTGTCTACGTATCGGTGCATGCCACGTGACGGCCCGTCTCCTGCCGAGCTGCTACACGGCCGCCGTCACCGCACTCTCCTTCACCTGCTGCAGCCTCCCACGCACCGAGTCGGTTCGTATGGCGCTACGCGTTTTCAGGTTTCCACGCCGGTGCTGTACAGGGTGTTTGCTGGAAACAAGAAGACATGGTTGCCGGGCACCATTCAGCGCGTGCTTGGTCGCAATATGTTTATTGTACGTTCTTCCACAGGGTCGGAGCTGCGGCGCCACGCAAACCAATTGCGCCTGCACAGACCGCGCGATCCTGTCTCCGGTTTCTTGATTCCAGACCCAGTTCTGCGCCAGGGAGCACAACCACATCGTTCGTCCCCGGACTACGAGATCCCTATGGACGTCGACGTACATCCGACGCAGTCGTCGCCGCCGCTGTCGCCGCCGCAGATGACAGCGTCACCGAGAGGGACTCCGGGACCGTGCGGGCCCCCCCAGCTTGGGCCATGCACCTCAGAAGAAGATGACCTGCTCCCTCTGGGCGGGGGCGGGCGCCCTTCCCCAGGTTTCGGCGGGTTCCCTGGAGGATCGCAAGGCGGATGCCGGGGCGCGGACGGCGTCTCGATCCCGGCCTCAGCTACGACGCCCGTCCCACCAGTAACGCCCCCGCTCAGGCCCTCCTCCCAGTGCCGTCGCCGTGGCCCTCAGCCCTACGCCACGACGGCGCGGCGGTTTGGGGGGGAGGGGTGTGGTGTCGCACAAGTACAAAGTGCGCGCCACCTACTTTCGCCGCGCGCCGCCATGCATGCACGGCGCGGCGTTCTTCCGACGACAGCCACGAGCGCCCTCTGGTACAACGCCGCTCGTGGCCACCACTGAAGGACATCGGCCACTTCGCACTTCGCACTTCGGACTGAGATAGCAACGAGTTAGGACCTTCGTAATCAGATAGGCACGAGTGAAGACTTTGCTATTGTACAGGCACTAGGCAGGCCTCTAATAACTATGTATCAACATTCTGCAGTACCATGTAAAAGTTAAGTATTGTTACATTCTGTGCAATATATCTCTATCTAATTTACTCGAGTGTTTATAGTTTCTGGCTGCTCCCCTCCGTTCCTGCACCAGCGTGTCGGTCTCGTTCCACTCGGCCACCGACACCTACGACGAGGCTGGGACACGAAAGCGGCGACGAAGTAGGGACACAAAAGACCTAATGTACAATTACAACACTGTTGAAGTAATTGGAGTATGTTTTGGTTGAAAGTGGGTAACATTATGTTAGCAAATATCGGGAGCTTTACTCAAAGGCGATGGTTGGCCAACTCCTTACTAATTAATAAATATTTTGTATACAATAGACATTCATATTGCCGCGAGAGACCACAAACACCAACTGCCGGCGTGGCGCAGGGAATAGCGTCACGGACTGCTGAGCAGACGGTAGCCGGTTCAATCCCGCCCACCGGCAAAAATTTATTTCTTTGTAATTTACAATTCCAGAAGGTTCTACATCTTTCTTATGTTCACTTGTAAATTCTACTTGTTTCTTATGTTAACTGTTCTTCTAATTTCTGGTAAATTCTGTCTCTGTATAAATAGCAGAGCACTATGGAGAGGCAGTCAGTGCTGCGTGTATGTTGAGTTCGTAATAACGTGCTTTCAGTATAAGTGCTGTGTTTAGTTGCCTTCGAAGTCAAGCCTACTTCCATTGCAACGTGACATTGTTTGGTGGAGGCGCCGGGTACACTGTGCAACAGCTGCATCACCGTGGCTCCCATTAGGCAACGTAAAAGCTGTCGCTTACACGGACTGGAACCGGAATACAAGGGATACACCGAGTACGTCCTTCCTAAAGTCCGTATTATCAGAAGAACGATGGAGACGAAACCAGCAATAAGCCAGCTGCACATCAGACACCCGTCGGTGTTCTCTGGAGATGCTGGACAGGACCCCAACATATGGCTAAAAGGGTTCGACCGAGTCGCCAAGTACAACAGGTGGGATCATACGATGTGCTTGGCCAACGTTTATTTCTACCTTGATGGAACAGCCCAGCAATGGTTCGAAAACAACGAAGACAAGTTGAATGACTGGGAGACGTTCCAGGAGGAACTTAAGAAGACGTTTGGAGACCGCCAGCGACAAATCCGCTCGGCAGAAGAACAACTGAAGAACCGGACCCAACGACATGGTGAGCCGACACAATCGTACGTACAGAGTGTTTTGGCCCTGTGTAACGCAGTCAATCCGAACATGACTGAAGCGGACAAAATCACGCACCTGATGAAGGGAATTGCAGAAGATATGTACCAAGCTCTTCTGATGAATAACGTCGCTACGACAGCGTATTGAAGAGATGCAACAAAGGAGGGTTGGACGCAAGAAGTATGACAGACTCCCAAATGTAGTCCCTATGGCCGTTGTGGAAGACCAGCAGGACTTGGCTTCTCTCATACGACAAATCGTGAGAGAAGAATTACAACAGTGCATGGCAGCCGGGACTATTAGACCGAGCGAGCATCAGATTATGGCCATGGATGTGAGACCTGTAAGTCACGAGGGAGCCGAAGCCGCTGAGGACGAGATATTTCAAACATTAGCTCCTGTCTGCCCCGTCAATCGCACTCGACATGAAGAGTGGCGTCGCCCTGCTATGACTTACGCTGCAGCCGCCAAACGGCAGCCCATGAACCGACCGACGCGACCACAGCCAACTGCGCCGGTAACTATGACGCCCTGCAGAAGAACAGACGTCAGGAGGACAGAAGACAACACACCACTGTGTTTCCACTGTGGACGCCCTGGACATGTCGTACGCTACTGCAGAGAGAGGAGGCGAGTATTCGATGATTATTTTGCCGCAAGACGTCAGCCGTCGGAGCAGTTCTATCCAAGGCAATCACCTGCTGATGAGTTCAGTCGACCTATGGGAAGAAGCCCATCGCCGTACCCTAGACGAGGTCGCTCCCCGACGCGCCGCAGCCGTTCACCGTCGCCGTACAGAGGTACCAGCCGCTCCCCTAGCAGCCGCGCCCAGGAAAACTAAGCGAGGCGACCATCTACGGAGGTGAGGCCGCCGCAGATGAAAATCCTCCATGGACGACAATCGCCTAGATGTCGGGAAATCTCATCGACGTCATAATCGACGGCCAACCTGTCGGGGCACTTGTTGATTCAGGAGCCTCTTTTTCTGTATTATCGGATAATTACCGCCGCGCACTAAAGAAGACAATGTTCTGTGATACGGGAGCAACTGTGCTGAAGGTCACGAATGGAAAGTACGTCCAGCCAGCAGGAACTTGTGTCGCAAGAATAACCATCAACAACAGGACGCAGCCGTTTGAATTTGTCGTGTTAACAGAATGTAGTCACAATGTCATCCTCGGATGGGACTTCCTTCAGGCATCGCAAGCTATCATTGACTGTGGAAGATCTGAGCTGCAAATTGAAGAAGTTGTTCCGCCAGATACACGTAATACAGAATTTTCTGGGAAGTTATTCGTCGTGACAATGTGATGATACCGCCGTTGATAATGAGAAGAGTTGCAGTCACAAACACAGATGACTGGTTAAACTCTGAAATTCTTGTTGATAGTAAAAAGTTTATCAGGCTCACAAAAGAAATTTACAAACCAGCGGCTGTCATAAGCATTACCGGTGGCCAAGGAGAGATTTGGATCACAAATTGTCACGAGCAGTCACAACTTATCCCCAAGGAAATGTGTATCGGGACAGCTGAACCAATCCAGGACGGTGAGCTCAACGTCATCAATGAAGACCCATGCCTTGCTATTAGTACAGACAACACGCTGGATGAAACAAACGTGGAACTGCCAATAGGGCCTGGACTGACCAAGTAACAAAATAAAAAATGTTCAAATGTTTGTACAACTTATGTGACTTAACTACGGGGTCATCAGTCCCTAAGCTTACAAACTACTTATGAACTACCTACTACTAAGGACGGCACAAATATGCCCGAGGGGGGATTCGAACCCCCGACCGTAGTGGCCGTGCTGACCGTGACTGGAGCGCCTCAGTCACCTCGGCCATGACCAAGAAACAACTCCAGCGGGTGTTAGGTATACTACGCCAATTTTCGGGTGCATTCACACCTCAGCAGGGGAAAGTCAGACGAAACGGCCCACGATAAAGCACCGCATCAATACTGGGGACCATCCGCCAATTAGCCAGCGTTCGTATAGAGTGTCGCCAGCTGAAAGACGGATAATTCGGGAGGAAGTGGAGAAGATGTTGCGAGATGACATTATTCAACCTTCGGAGAGTCCTTGGTCGTCTCCGGTGGTCCTCGTAAAGAAGAAGGATGGCACGTGGCGATTCTGTGTCGACTATCGGCGGCTGAGCAGTATCACAAAGAAAGATGTCTACCCATTGCCGCGTATTGATGACACCTTAGACTGCTTGAAAGGAGCTACATACTTCTCAACTATAGACGTGCATACAGGTTACTGGCAAATCGAGGTTGACGAAGCTGACAGGGAGAAGACGGCTTTTATTACACCTGACGGTCTCTATGAATTTAAAGTAATGCCATTTGGATTATATAATGCTCCAGCCACATTCGAACGCATGATAAACAACTTGCTTCGACACCTAAAGTGGACGACGTGTCTCTGCTATTTAGATGACATTGTCGTTTTCTCGAAAACATTTGAAGAACATCTGAGTCGTCTGTCAACTGTGATGAAGTGTGTTCAGGCTGCATGTCTCCGCCTCAATTCAAAGAAGTGCCTCTTCGTCGCCAAAGAGATAAAAATCCTGGGGCACCTAGTCAACGGAGATGGTGTCCGTCCTGATCCAGATAAAGTAAGGGCAGTCACAGAATTTCCAACTCCTCAGCACATTCGTGATGTGAGAAGTTTTCTCGGGCTGTGCTCATACTACCGACGTTTCATAAAAGGCATTATTGATAGATCTGAAGCATTGAATTGAAATTTGTGGTGCGGCCGGGAATCGAACTCGGATCTCCATGCTTACTAAGCAGACCTCTTAACCGTTAGACTACCACACCACTAATTTTAATTCAATGCTTCAGATCTATCAATAATGTCTTTGACATATTAGAGACGTAAATCCGTCTCAGGGATTCTTTAATTGTTTCATAAAAGGATTTTGTAACAAGGCACGTCCATTACAAGAACTACTGCAGGGAGACGCCACATTTTACTGGGATGCGACAAAAGAAAGAGCTTTCCGAGCACTTAAGGAGGCTCTAACTTCCGCACCAGTGCTAGCCTTGTACGACGAGAATGCAGAAACGGAACTTCACACAGACGCCAGTGGCTATGGGATTGGTGCAGTGCTTGTACAAGTCAAGAGTACTCTCAAAGTCCGAGATAAACTACTCTACAACTGAAAAAGAATGTCTCGCGGTTATCTGGGCTATCAACAAGTTCCGGCCGTATTTATTCGGCAAACCATTCACCGTCGTGACAGATCACCATTCTTTGTGTTGGCGTACTAGCTTGAAGGATCCACCAGGTCGACTAGCAAGATGGGCACTAAGACTCCAAGAGTACGATGTCACAGTGGTATTCAAGAACGGGCACAAACACAAGGATGCCGACTGCCTTTCGAGAAATCCATTAGTGGAACACAACAGTATTAATGAAATTTCAGCTCTCACTGAATTAGATGACGTTACAGCTGAACAGAGGGAAGATCCCAACACTATTAAAAATGATAGAGGCCTTGGAGAAAGGAGAACCGACCAATGGAGAGTTCCAGCTTATAAACGGAACATTGTACAAGAGGAACTACGATCCACTGGGCCCCAAATGGCTACTCGTTGTTCCAGCTCATCTCCAGCCAGCTATTCTCAAATATTTCCATGATGCTCCAATATCCGGTCATCTGGGATTCGTGAAGACCCTAGACAGAATCAGACGCAGGTATTACTGGAAAGGTCTCTACCGATCTGTCAAGCACTATGTGAGTCACTGTAAAGAGTGCCGGCGACGGAAGCATGTGCCGCAATTACCTCCAGGACATCTCGTACCGATTCCGCCGGCAGCAGCTCCATTCCAACGAGTTGGGATCGATATTTTAGGGAGGTTCCCGAAGTCGACAACCGGTAACCGTTGGATAATAGTCTGCACTGACTACCTCACACGCTACGCTGTCACCAAACCTGTGCCGACTGCAGAAGCTCCAGAGATCGCAAAATTCCTTGTAGAAGACTTTATTTTGAAGCATGGAGCACCACGTGTCATGATATCTGATCGTGGAAAAGTATTCCAGTCAAAACTAGTATCAGAGGTAATGTCACGGTGCAAAATTGTCCACAGAATGACAACTGCATACCATCCTCAGACAAATGTTCTTACGGAACGTTTTAACAAATCGTTAGCCGACATGCTGTCCATTTACGTCGATGTTGAGCAGAAGGATTGGGATACAATTCTGCCAGTCGTGACATTTGCTTACAATACCGCAAGACAAGACACCACAGGCTTCACTCTGTTTTTCCTGCTCCATGGCCGTGAAGCTGAGACGACAATGGATACACTGTTCCCGTTCCAACCGGACGACACTCAGGATAACTATGTTAAACAGCTCATCACCATGGTCGAAGAAGCACGACAGCTGGCTCGCATACGGACACTGGACGCCCAGGAGAAGGACCGTCAGCGGTATAACGAGAAGCACCGACCTGTTGTGTACAGCCCAGGAGATCTGGTATGGATTTTTACCCCTGTACGGAAGGTTGGACTGTCATAAAAGTTATTGAAGCGATACTTTGGTCCGTATCGTGTCATACGCCGCCTGTCAGACGTCACATACGAAGTTGAGGAAACGTCAAAAACAAAGAGACATTGTTCACGTCCTGCGCATGAAGCCTTACTACGATCCTGAAGAGCAGGTAGACGACAATGGCTTCTTGTTCAAGGACTTTAAGGACGGTAATGTTCCTGACGAAGCCACGACAGGAACGTCTGTCGTCGATAATCGCAGAGAAGGGAAGGATTCTTTTGAACTGTCATACAGAGGACCCATGTCACGGTCAAGATCCAGGACATTGCAGCTGGCTCCACAGGGATCATAACAGCGGGTCGCTGTTTCTCCAGGAGAGGGAGCAATGCCGCGAGAGAGCACGAACACTAACTGCTGGCGTGGCGCAGGGGATAGCGTCACGGACTGCGGAGCAGAAGGTCGCCGGTTCAATCCCGCCCACCGGCAAAAATTTATTTTTTTGTAATCTACAATTCCAGAAGGTTCTACATCTTTCTTACGTTCACTTGTAAATTCTACTTGTTTCTTATGTTAACTGTTCTTCTAATTTCTGGTAAATTCTATCTCTGTATAAATAGCAGAGCACTCTGCCTGAGAGGCAGTCAGTGCTGCGTGTTTGTTGAGTTCGTAATAACGTGCTTTCAGTACAAGTGCTGTGTTTAGTTGCCTTCGAAGTCAAGCCTACTTCCATTGCAACGTGACAATATTATTTTGTTCATTAATCGTCACATTGTTAAAGTACCTATGTGAAGTGGATAGTTGCACATCTCTGATAAATTAGTAAGCAATTAATGTCTTTGTACCTTCCAAAATGGAAGAAAAAATTGATATTGTTGCAGCGGATCAAACGAAGGAAAAGTCTAATAGACAGGATGTCAAGAAATGGCCGACTTGTTTGAGAGGTTGTAGTACTCGTAGAAACAAATTGAACAAAACAAAAGTCAGGTAAATATTTGTCAGGAAATGAATAATTTCTGAGATGGAGGCGTATTTATAGGAGGTGTTCCACATGCTTTCTATTCTTGGCAGTTCATCCTTTATCCCATCACACCCTTTGAACTATACCTTGCTGGGACGCAGCGCAGAGTTGACACCGAACTGCCTGCATATCGTTGAATGGAGTTGCGGTGACACGTCCCTGAGGTATCCCTATAACCATACGTCTAGCAGGCTAACGTCTGGAGAACGAGGAGACCAAAGAGTCGGGCCTACGAAGTCAATCCAGCAGTGCTGAAATGTCTGTCAGATGTTCGCAACATCTACATATATACAGTACACCGCAATCCACCGTAAGGTGCTTGGCAGAGGGTACACTGTGCCATTACTAGGCATTTTCTTCCAAATTTCACTCGCAAATAGAGCGAGGGAAAAATGAATGTCTATTTGCCTCCATACGAGCTCTATTGTCTCTTATCTTGTCCTTTGTGATCTATACACGAAATGTAAGTTGGCGGCAGGAAGATCGTTCTTCAGTCAGCTTCAAATTATGACCCTCTATATTTCATCAAACTAATTTTTCGAAAAGAACATCGTCTTTCCTCCAGCTAATCCCATTTAAGTTCCCGAAGCATTTCTGTAACACTCGCCCATTGGTCGATCCTAGCTGCTCGTCTCTGAACTGCTTCCATGTCTTCCTTTAAACTGATCTGCAGCGGGTCCCAAACACTTGAGAAATACTCAAGACGTGGTCTTACACATCTTCCTAAAATTCTACCAATACACCGACGTCGGCTGTCCGCCTTAGTCATAACTGTCCTTACATGTTTGTTCCATTTCATATCGCTCTGCAATGTTACTCCTAGATATTTGAACGACGCCACTGCATCAAGAAGCTCACTACTACATTTAGAGCAACCTGTCATTTTTCACACCAACTAGAAATTTTGTGTAAGTCATCCTGTATCCCATTACAGTCAAGTAATGACGACACCGTCCCATACACCACAGCATCAGAAAACATCCACAAATTCCAAGTTACTCTATCCATCAGATTATTTATATAGATAGAAAAATTACAGCGGTCCTATCACACATCCATAGGGCACGCCTGACTGCACGTTCGTCTGTGATGAACACTCGCTGTCGAGAACAATGGAGAGCGTGCTATTACTTAGAAAGTCTTCCAACCAAATCGTGAACTTACTCAATATGCTCGTTGCCCGTATCTTCTTTAGTAGTCTGTAGTGTGGCACCGTGATGCCTTTTTCAAATCGAGAAAAACACAATCTCATTAATTTTGACAACATTGTCAGATGAGAAAACAGCGATCTATTTGGTATGATCAATATAAAGAAAACAATCTTGATCGCAGAAATTAACAGCTTCAATTAACCGGTTTCGACCTGCTGGAGGTCATCTTCGGAATTACATGTAGCCCAGGACAGCCCAGCCCAGCCCAGCCGAGTGCAGCACTGGCCACATGGGCTACTTGTAATTCCGAAGATGACCTACATCAGGTCGAAACCGGTTAATTGAAACTGTTAATTTCTGCGATCAAGACTGTTTTTTGTATATTGAAAACACAATCTGCCTTTTGCCCTTCATCCATGGCTCGCAAGATGTCATCTAAGAAAAGGGCAAGCTGAGTTTTACACGAACGGTTTTTCCTCAACCCGTGATGATTCATGGAAAGAAGTTGGTCGGTCTTCAGGAAATTTACCATATTCCAGCTGAGAATAATCTCTAAAATTCTACAGGAAACCGATTTCAAAGATATTGCCTGTTACTATGTTGGTCAGTTATTTTACCTTTCTTATAAAGGGAAGTTAACTGCTCTTTTTTCCCTTCAGCAGGAACTTTGCTCTGAATTTAATTTTCGCGGTAAATGCAAGCTCAGTAAGGGGCAATGCCACGGAATATTCTTTATAAAACACTAATGGTATTCCATCCGAAGCAGGCGACTTTTTTGTATTCAGAGCTCTCAACTGCTTCTCCACACTGGAATTATTTATTACTATCTCAATGCGTTGACAAATGATGGTACGTTTGTACGGTCCTCCTGCGTGAAAGATTACTTAAAGAAAACGGAAAGCTGAAGTTCTAAATTTAATCTTTATTACTGTCCCAGAATGATCAACCAGTGACTGGGTAGTGGGCTTTCACCCGCTTATCAATTTTAGATAGGACCAGATTTTTTTTCGGCTTCTCAGAATGATCTTTTGCTAAGGTATGGCTATGGTAATTATTGTATGCTTCGCGCAACGATATTTTTATAGTCGCACGAATCTGTACTACCTATGGGCCGAGAATGCTTCCTCAGTAGCTTTCTATTATTATTATTATTATTATTATTATTATTAATATTATTATACCATCCTTAATCGACTATATAGGCACATATTTCTCTAACTCTTGATCTACAATGCATTCTCTAAGTGTGATGCTACATTATACTTATTGGCTCTTTTTAACAAAAACATGCTGTAACCTTCTTGACTGGTTTATTAAGTATGAACGCTATGGCAATATCATGATCACTAACTCCTGTCCCTATACTGACCTCATGACGAAAGTGCACCTGTGAGTCATCAGGCGTGGACTTCACATGTAATCGTTGCTGTCATGGCACATCCTGTTGCAACATAGTCAACATAATTGAAAAAGTCCGGTTAACAACATGAAACCTTTCTGGTTGAGTCCCTCTTAATCTATCACTCTTACGTCAATTGGCAATCGCTGTTTATGTGCTCATTTCTGTATTTCTTGGAGAATTACACTTGTCCATACATGCTGGTTAGGGTAAGTCACAAAGGCATCTCTTGTGAACCCTGCCTCATCAGTTAATAAAATCTTGAATGAAAAAGTGGATCAACACCACTTCTAAACAGCAGCCTGATGTAACTGCTGTCAGCGAGAACACGCTGTAGAGAATATGGGTACAGCAATTGTCCATAAAGTACCCTAGCCTTCCCCCCAAAGATCGCCGCATTCAGTGTTTCCTTCCATTGTAGTATACACTCCTCCATTTCAGGCGTTCGGACAGAAAGACGCCTTCCACTATCGTTCTCTGAAGTGCTAGGGTACATTCGAATCGGTATAGAAGCCACGTCAAGTCAAATAAAACTCTACGTCCGTTTCCTAAACCATAATAGTATATCAGTGCAATAAAATCGTCTCCGTATAGAAGCCAGTTCAAATCGAATAAAATTCGGGATGTGTATAGGCAACGACGAATTTGGTTGCGTAGCTGGTTAGTTGGTTGGTCGGGCGATAGGGGGCCTTTATATAGCTGAAATACATATGCCTGGAACCTTCTGGCGGGCCGAACAGCATGTACAAGGCACGAGCAAGAGAAGGTTGCACAACAGCAGTTCGTCGACCACAAGACAGGTGTCCATCCCAATATAAAATTCACCGTCGGGATGGAGCAGAAAGGCAAGCTCCTATTCTCTTATATATATACATGTGGCGTCTGTTCCGAAAGAACAGACGTCACTTCTGACCCTGCAGCTGTTATTCTTTAATATTCACATAACATATGACATCAACTGCGATTGGAAAAAGCTGAAAATGTGTACCCAGCCGGGATCGAACCCGGGTCTCCTGCTTTCTAGGCAGTTGCGCTGACCCCTATACCACTGGGGACATAGTCATCACCGCACCTGCAAGGACTACCTAAACACGCCTCCCGACAGATACAAATTCCCAGCTTCACCCTGCCCACAGTACTCAAACTCGTAGTTATGAAACTAATTCCCGTAAGAGTATCTCTCTGTAACAAAAAAGCTGAGCCAAGAACTCATCGAACGACAACGAACAAAAAGGAACAACGACCGCAATGAGCTGATCTACCCATAGAAGGAAAAAAAAAAAAAAAAAAAAAAAAAAAAAAAAAAAAAAAAAAAAAAAGTAAGGGCTTCAAACTTGCCCACCCCTCCCCACTAACGATAAAATCATTGCCCGTCACCGGCATATTATATATATACATGTGGCGTCCGTTACGAAAAAACAGACGTCACTTCTAATCCTGTAGTTGTTATTCTTTAATATTCACAGAATATATGACGTGAACTGCGATTGTGCAAAGCTGAAAATATGTACCCAGCCGGGATTCGAACCCGGATTTCCTGCTTTCTAGGCCGTTACGCTGACCCCTACACCACTGGGGACACAGTGACCTCCACACTTGCAAGGACTACCTAAGCACGCCTCCCGTCAGATACAAATTCCTATTCTTATGTTTTAGTTGAAGACAATGCAGGGAAAGTCTGTGAAACAGCTTACCAGGGGTCACTGTGCTGTGGACATTCTTCAAAGCAGAGGGTACGGGCTAACATCCTAAGTCCATTTCCTAAACCATAACAGTATATCATTTTAATAAAATTGTTCGGTATAGAAGCCGCATCACCTCGGAAAATATTCTCTAGCTGTCGAGGGCGAACTTCGCCATCCATCGTCATGAGACTGCTGTCTCTGGCTCGGTGTCCTGTTTATAGAGCTGCAATAGCTATCATTGAGTGCAGTAAAGTGTGTAAATAAATTAGTCAAATAAAATTCAAAAATAAATCAAAGTGAATAATACGTGATGTAAAAGCAAGAACTTAGTCCAGTTCAGTACAGGCACGGCCGAGTAAAACAGCAGACATAGCCTGTGCATCAACCGACTAACGCAGCGGATTCAGCACGACATAACCCCGCCAAGTATTCACACGTAGCAAGACGTCCATCGCTCTCTCCACGAGTGGAAGCCGTTGATTCAGCGATCAGTTCATCGACCGACGGAATCACGTGAAAGAACAGACTGGAAATCATGAGCGTTGCGAACTTCTAGAAGCAATGTGATCAGAAGCCAATGACCTAGTGTATTGTCCTTCAGAACAACGTGACGTTCGACTTTTCTAGAAACTGTACAACGTGGCAGCAGACAACGACCCCGAAGTTCGTTCCAGCCAGGTCCATCAAATAAATACCACGGCCAAGAAGACGAAGCGAGGTATGTGATTGAGACAGTAAGATACAGAATGAGTGATGGAGTGGTATTGTCAGATTGGCAGTAGCGGCGTTAGTAACATCAGCAGAAGTGGAGTCTTCGTCATGATCAGCCACATGCAAGGCAGTTGTTGATAGAACAAAGAAGACGGAAGAATCTGGTCGCTAGTAACAGCGTTCGGAAGAAGATCAACAATAACAGCCAGGATGATTGGCCAGAACGATAGGATAGTCACTTGTGATCTCCGTCCAAGGTTCTGTCAATCGAAGACGTGCAGCCTAAAGAAGCCGGTTCGACTCCAGCGCAAGGACGCAAAACATCCACGTAGCGCCGACACCTCTGGCCGTAGCACATCACAATGCTTTTTAGAAGATGGAAAAATCACACCGCACCGCCACGAGGTAATTCCGTAGAATTTACGGCTTTTTAACGCGCAGTTCTCGCTTCTACGGCGGGCGCTGTTTTATTGATGAGCCCAGAAGCAAATAGGCCGCAAACGTAACGACAGAACTACGGTCGACGCTGCGAAACGCCTCTTCAGCTACGCACGCCTTCAGCCACCGACACCCGCCCAGCCAACGAGTTCACAGTATGGTTTAACTGTTTGATAAATGTACTTTATGTGAATACTATTTTTTGCGCCTCATTCCCTGGGAAAAAAAATCCACATCCCACATTTTTATAAGATTCCTTGTAAATGCTATCCTGACAATTTAATGTTAATTTGTAGTTAAAACATGGCTTCCTGACAATAGGGCATTGACAGTTTCTGTAATGTGTTCAGTATTTACCAAAGCGGTAAGGTTACTTCTTCAAATGGCAAAAACCCTCTCTATTTGTTAACAGAACGCCTCTTCAGTTGTCACAAGTGTCTGTCTCCACCCACCCTACTACATTACGTCTGGAACCTTCTGAAGAGCCTAACAACATGTGCAAGGCAAGAGCAAGAGAAGGGTACATCGCAGTAGTTCGTCGACCGCAAGACAGGTGCCCACCCCAATATAATATTCATCGTCAGGTTAAAGCAGGATGGCAAGCTCCTGTTCTTTTATATTTTAGTTGAGCGGATGGCAGGACTTCGGCTTGGTCATTCAGTGTATAAAAAAATCAACACACATTGATCGCCACTTGAACGGTAGTAGTTGATATCGTCCTGGAAACAAGGAAATCTTCCTGAACGTATCAGTACGCAGGACTAAGATTATTTCGGTCGACGACCATCTGCATTTGATCTGAGAGCTCATAGAAAGGGTTACAGGATGGGTGAAATTGCCAAAGCTTTCAGGTGTCACTAACGCCAGGAAAGTAAGGATCATCGGACGAGTCCAATCCGGCAGCATTTATTCCATACTGTGGAGCAGCGAACAGCAAGATAGGAAGCTTGCTGAAGAGACATGTGCTGAGACCAGTGTTCCAGCCCGCTTTCAAAGTAAGGGACAAGATACTCCCCATCAAATACCGTAAAAGTCTACGTGTACCAGGGCTATATTGTATCCCCTGTCAACAGTCGTGCCGAAAAGTTGTCAACCATCACTAGGAAATGCGCGAACTACAAAACTCCTGAAGACTTCTTATATCAGGAGAGATCCCCTATACGAACACAAAACGAAACGCAGTCAGCTCGCTCAAGGGTCACTAGGTCCCTTATTAACAGACGAAAGGCGAGTAAGAAAGATTTTTGGCTGTATATCACATCACAACTTCATCAATTGTCATAGACGAAGAAATACAGGAAAAACGATGCAAAATTCCTAGACGTTACTCTTACATAGAATAATACCTTTGAACACGAGTAAGAAGAATTAATCAGTATTCATCTGATACGCCCCACTCACTTCAGAAGGAATATTTTTTTCATCGATTTTATCCTTATTACATATTTCAGCTTTCTGTTTCATTCTACTTTGTATTAAATGGCGAATAGACACTTTATTTCTTTATTTTGTCCATTTACACAAACGGAATGACGTCAAACTACGGAGGCAACTAACGTACAACATCTCAAGCTAAAGTCGATAGGCATAATAAGAAATTATATTTAACGTATTCAATTTATTTCTCATGGAAGAAAAGGATTAAGTTTCACTCTTTCAGCAATAACAGTCACTTTATTACCTAACGCAAAAAATTAACAAAAATTGCACTCTATTGTTCAAGTCGTCTGGCATGATCACACTTATGAGAAGCCGATCATGGAAAAAAAGACGAGATTAACGTAGAGAACGACAGTGAGAATGATTGGGGGTAAAAATAAATATTCTGTTAAGACGAAGATGAACGAAACTACTCACTTTACGAACTGCACTAACAACACAAGTAAAGCAACATAACAAAAGCTGAGAACCTTGCCGACTAAAGCAAAGAAGGTGAGAGAATGGCTGAGCTATCAGAGGAGGTGGGAGGCCGAAGAAAAAATAAAGAAGGTGGATACACCAGTTCCAGCCAGATGACGAGAGTTCAGCACCCTCGTGCGTGGCCAGTACTTGGCTCTGCGACCGTCCGTGTACGTCAAGTGCCGCTGGCAGTCTTCCCTTTGCCTTACGGCAGAGGGGACCAAAGGGGTGGTGGTGAAAGTCCTTGATCATTGTTCTTTCCGCCGATTAAATTTCAAAACTCTCCGCAGTGTCTGAAGGAGTGAAGACAGGGGCACACTTGATGGTAATTCCTCCGACAGTTGGGGACGTTAAGCTCGGCGACCCCCTGGGTTTCACTCTCCCCCTTCTCACATCATACCCAACCCAAGCAGTCCGTAAAACACCTGAAGATAGACATTTATTAAGAGCAGACACGACACATCACAGAGCGTGAGAGATCGGTCGTGGTGGTGCATTCCCTAAAAGCGGTCACCAAATACAGTCTGAAAAGAAAAGAGATTCGAGTCTAACGTATTCTTACTGATATTCTGTTGCTAATAAAGTGTCGAAAATTAGGTTAAACCGTAGCAATTTCAACAGCGACGAGAGGTACAACTTAGGAAGGAGTGGGGACGGCACTTGGACATAGAGCGCAAGCAGAGGTTTAGCAGCAGCGGCAGTTTCAAATGTGGCGCTGACTACGCTCGCCACGTGACCCACACGGTACTTCGGTGTGAGGGGATTATCAGCCGGCCTTCTGTATACTGTTCAACCCTCCAGTAGGTTATAGAAAAATCTGTATAAGCAGGACACCGTGCCAGCTCGGCAATCAGTGAATTTACTCATGCTGTCCGTAGCAGTGTTTGCCACTGAAAGCTCAAGAAATGTATTCGAAGTCATGCGGCTTGCCGAGAAGATTTTAATGAATAATACAATCGCTAAAGACTATGTATCACTTGTCCATTGCTAACATGTGATGTAAGAGAGAAAATGTAAATGTACTAAACCCTTTTCACGTGTAAAGGGCAGAATAACAGTAAACACAGATTTAGATCTGAAACACCTTTCGGTTTAAATGTGCCGGAGCCGGGATTCGAAAGTCGATCCTTTGACTATCGCGGGCAAGCGCTGTACCTGCTTAGCTATCCCGGAACGTTTGGTGGCCCGTCCTCATAGCTTTACTTCTGGCTATAACGTTGCCCTTGCTTAATATGATGCCGTAATTGTTAAAGTAGATTCCGCGATTATATTTTGGAGAAGGAATTGATGGTACCGAATTGTTTGAACTTGAAATAATTTAGTTAAAGTACAGCACAATATGAACATTAAAGCAAATAAACCGCGTGTAATTAAAGTTGGGTACTATACAAGCGACAGCTCGTTATCAGATTTACGGAAAGCACTTCGTATTGTAGAAGCTGTAAATGAAAACTTTTATTTATTTAATATGTGAACGTTGGAGATACTTTCCGTAGGAGATCAATGTTCACACTGTTCACTTCGCTTTTCATTGTTATGTGACCGTGGGTGGAACATGAAGTTACTGGTAATGATAGAGTAATTATAAAAATGATCGGACTTCGTGAAATTACAAAAGAAATGACTGCAGGTTCTAAAATCAAGCAAAGTATAGTATAAGGTTGATTGATTGATTGAAATTGAACATTAAACTATCACGGCTGCGAAGGAGCTGAAAACATTAAGAAATTAAATATTTAACGTGGAGGAGTTTGATTTAAATGAAAACCAAGGAGAGGAATGCTTTTAAATTTAAATAATATATTTTCAGCAACAGCTTGCATTCTTCTTACTTACTGAGTGGATACAGGTATGAAAGACGTATACACCGATTGGATACAGATCAGAGAGTGAGTAAAACTACTATCACGGTTCCGTCTTCTCGCTTGTTTGTAAGTAAAAAATGACGAACGTAATTAAATTAGTTGCATTGCGAGTCAGAGGGAACCGGAGGCAATAAGCATCGCTGATCAAAGATAAACAAAAAATAAAAAAAAATAGTGTATCGTTACATGGCTTTTCCTACTTTCCAATCTTTATAAAAGTTCTCCTGCGAAACTTGCAGGACTACTAGCACTCCAGGAAGGACGGATATGGCTTAACTACAGCCTATTGGATGTTTCCAGTATGATACTGTCAGTCTGCAGCGGAGTGTGCGCTGATATTAAACTTCCTGTGTACTGGGACCGGGATGTTTTGAAAGTTGGTGGCGAGGTACTGGCTCAAGTAAAGTTGTGTGGACCGACCGTGAAGTGTCGGAATATCTCACTCGGTAGAGCGGTTGCCCGCAAAGACGGAGGTCCCAGGTTCGAATATCGCAAAATAAAGCTCACGAACACGACGAAATAGCATGTAGCCAAAAAATTAACTGACTGCAGACTACCTAATGGCATGGCCGGCCAAATGCTACTCACTGTGCAGGGATGTGGAAATGTTGCACAGTTGCGAACATTCGACGCAGCGAGTAACAACGATATCTGTGATTAGACACAAGCACATAATGATAATTGACAGTTCTACTCCCTGGTTTATAAGGTACAAGCAAGAGCGCAACACACCCATTCTCGTTTGTCCCTGGCGAGCCCTGTTGGTAGAAACATGCACTACATAAGCGAAGATGGCTGTGGAGTGCACGCCGTGACTCGGAAGTTGCACATATGCAGCCTAAAAAATGTTCTAATGTTTGTAATTCTATGTAAACAAACTACTTTGAAGTCCCTGGACTTAAACTAACACACACATCCATACCTGGGGGAGGATTCTAACCCCCGACTCGGAAGGCCGTGCGATCCGTAACGAGGCGCTCCAGACCGATCGGCTACTCCCGCGCGAAATATGTGCAGCAGCTTCGCGCATGTGCAGAATTTCTGTCGGGCCGTGATATAAATCATTGCAATGTCCTGTTGACACATCTGAAGTAACGCTAATGCAACGACTATGCTAATCTCCCCAACCAAGAGTATCGCGGCCCTTCCTAATGGCACGTGTTTATTTCAGAAATTATGCGTTTGTGGACACATGTTTATTCGACTTATTATTCTTGCTTCGATGAGTAGTACCATCTCGCAAATACCCTATATTTCAATTGTTATTCGAAAAAATGAAGGCCTAGTAAGGAAAACTACAAAAAGTAATAATACTACCATAACGTGGAATAGTACATAACTGAAATCGGCATAATGGCTTATATATACGTACGACAAAGTAGAGCTGCAAGTACCTTAGGAGTTAAAAATACAAACCATATCAACACCCTCAAATATTTTTATAGTCATTATTCAGGTATTTATTTCTCCATCATTATATTATCCGATTTTCGTTATCTTTGCAGAATATCGCAGAACAGGATGAATTCTGTGCGCTTAAGTAGATGCGAACTTGTTCGCTTGATATCTTTCGTCGTTATGATTTACGTGCAGCTACTCGTATATTTCTAATTCAGAAACTACACGATTTTGTTTTTCCAACTATCGCCAAGTCCTATGCCGTGTGACGCACCTCAGCCGAATTCAAGTTATTCAGTCAAGACCACTATTAATCTCACAAAGCATTTGTAGGTCAATTACGTCAAATTTGAAAAGCTCGTAATGCTCATAAGCAAAACTAAATTATTAATGTTATTAAATACAGAATGAAAAATAGGCATGTAAAGATGCCGCTGTTAGTCGGAAGAAACAGCTCTCATTACAGTTTCATTGTTTCAGACAAACATTTTTTTATTAAAAATAATCATTCTAAAAATGTATTTTCGTTTCATTGATAGATTTCACATGTATGTTTACACAGATATATCAATAACTGAATTTTTTTACGTGGTTAACATAATTACAGCTTGAAGTTGTAAAGGAGTTTCCATATCAACGTACAAATTAATTGGCTGAACGGATAACACCTCCGACAATAAATTCCGTCTGCGTCAGCACCTAAGTAATCTATACTAATAATGAATCTGTAAATGTAGGCCTGTCGCTGTTCACTTCAATCTTCAAAACTACTTGACGAATCATCATGCGATTTTCACGGAAAATATGAGCAAAATTTGAGTCAACATACAGGCATAATTTTATCAAAATCGGGTCACGAAAAAAATTTTTAAAAAAAAGTCGTAATTTTAAGTGTTTTCAGAACCGTCGAGTCTGTTTTTTTAACTGTTAAAAACCCCTTATCTTGAAAACTACTTAACGAATTTGCATGGGGTTTTCACAGGTAAGTTTTGCGTAACTGGATAATATATAGACTTCGTTTCATAAAAGTCGGATCGCGGAAAAAAATAATATCGTAATTTCAATTTTTTTCATGAACGACCGTTATGTCTGGCTGTCTCTTGGAACACGTATATCTCCAAAACTACTTGACGAATATTCATAAGATTTTCACACGTAACTTTAGAATATAGTGCGGTTACAAAACAGCTTCAATAATTACAATCGCATCACGGAAAATAAAGATGCCATAGTTCAATAATTTGCTTAAAAGCCATCAGGTATGACACGTTGTTGAGGGTAATCTCCAAAAACTACAACATGAACTTTCATGGGTTTCCACAGGTAAATTGAGAATAGTTTGGAGAGTAACATAGGCTTGGTTTAATCAAAATCGGATCAGAGAGTGGAAAGATATCGTAATTTGAAGTTTTTGTGTATACTATGCTTATAAGTTTGCTGTAGTACAGCAAATCTCCTAGAGCACTTAACGAACGTTCATGGGGTTTCATAGGTCAACTGAGAGTACCTTGACGCAACGTATAAGCTTCATTTTATCAAAATCTGATCAGGGGAAAAAAAGATATTGTAATTTGTAGTCTATCGAGTATGCTATACTTGAATTACTACGTAGTATAGCCAAGAAGCGGTAGAGGCTCTGTTACTGACATAGAATACGAAATAACTAATACATGGCAATGGTGCGTTGTTTATTCACATAAATAAGGTGTAATACAGTGAAACAATGGACACCATGTTCCTTACAGCAGCGGTATGGTGTATTGATATTGGCAACTGCCGTTGAATCGTTTTTGAAAAATCAGTCTCGTACGATGAGGGGAATATTTCTTTGTGTTGATAATGAAATAACTAATGTTTTTCAATCAGTGAATTAATGATCCCCCTAAAGCGAATATTTCGTTTCCAACGTTAATATACTAAACCGCTGCCACTGCAACTAGAATTTAATCCAAGTACGACACAAAAAAATAAATAAATAAAAATTCTTCCTAGCTGCATCCCTCATGCCTTGCAATGCCATGGAAAGAAAAAAAAGTGCTTCTTTCCGCAAGTATCATTTGAATTTAAAACATGACGACATTCCTTAGCGTCTATCGATGTTTCCATTTACTAAGAATTCGTAGCAAGGAAACACGATTTTATGTACTTTCCTTTCTTATTTCGGGGCGTACTTATTACATCTTGAGTCCATTCTGTTTATGAATGCCTAGAAAATGGTGTAGTATAGTACAGAAGAAATAGGAACCTTGTTAGTTACGTAGTCCACCAAAGAACTAATAGTTGCCGCCGCTGCATTTTTTAATTTTATTTATGTATTTGTTTTTTTTTTTTTTTTTTTTATCTTTCTTTTCGATGGTTACGCCATAGAACAGCATCGAACCACTGTAGGTGCTGTTGGTTTTGTAGTGCTGCAAAGAAACAATGCATGACAGTTTTGTGCATACTCCCTCAGAAACTAAAGTATTATCAATTCAGATCCTCAATTTTCTCTATGCAAACATAAACTAACATTGAACAGCGGGTTGCTGATTACACTTTTTATATTCACAGCTTAGCGACATTTCTTTGCTTCGTTTGACAGGGAGCAGTTGAATATCATACATAACGTCATTCCTTCGCGTCTTCGATGCTTTAATTTACATAACAGTTCTTTACATGGAAAATTGAATTTATGTCTCATTTCGGTGTATCCTCATACATTTTGAGTGCGTTCTGTTTAGGAACGCCTCGAGAACGCCATAGTACAGGAAAGGACAAAAGTACACCAAATAAGTAACTATGGCGTGGCCGCTTTTTTTATTCTCGTAACTATGGTGTACTACACTACAAGATGAGGTACAATTCTACTTACGGCGGTGGTGTTGTGTGCTGATTTTGGCAACGGCCGTTGCATGCTTTTCCAAATATTACTCACGTAGAATGAGGGGAATAATTATTTACGTTCTCGAAGCAATAAATAATTTATACTGTTTTCTGGTTAGTAAATTAATGATCCTCCTAAAGCGAATAGCAAACTAAATCGCTACCACTGTAAGTAAAATTTAACCCCCGTAGGACACAATTTTTTTCTTCTTAGCTGTATCCCATATGCTTTGCAATGTCATGGAAAGAAAAGAAGTGCATGTTTCGGCAGGTATAACCACTAAATTTTACATAGAGTAGAAATATCTGTGGAATGAGCATTGCATTCTGTGCATCTTCTCAACATTAAGCTCGAAAGACCACGTTATATTGAGACAAATCCAATCTTACCAAACATTTATTTGCTGTTACCATTGGTTTGTACCGCATTGGCTGCAAAGAAGCCCCACCCATCTCTTTTTCCCAGAGCAACCACATAACACGAAACAAAATCTAAATAAATGCGTCACAGCAGTTTTTCCATGCTGTACAACTTGTTAAAAGCTTGAAAAGTGCCGTTAAAATTAATTTATCAAATATTTTACGATTAGTATTTATCCAAGAAAGTATATATTTTGAACCTACATACTTTTCACTGACTGTCAATTCAATGCATTAACAGCAAGAGGGTCGACTTTACGCATCATTTTAGCAGAGAAATAGCATTCCATAATTAACCAAGATGGCGAACAGGATTAGAATGAGATATGTGCTTGGCATAGATAATGCCATATCCCTTTATTTTAAACTCCTTGATATACACACTCGGGCGACAAACTCCTTAGGAAGTTCTCTGATTTCATATTTGTTCGGTATAATATTGTAATTACACAATTTGTAATTACACAAATTTAGTGCGGACTACATTAAGATAGAGAAAGGTGTCTTCTTTTGCAGAGACAATGGTACTTTGAGTTGAGTTGGTTTACGTTTTAGGAGGCAATCCACTTATAATATGGTAAAAAGATATAAAATAGCCAAGATCGCTTATCATCAATTTTTATTAACGACGACCGGTTTCGCTGAACTATGTCAGCATCGTCAGGTCAAATAAAATACTTTACAAGGCCATAATCTTGTAATGTCAAACAGTTATATAACAATTTACAGTGTATAGGTGCACTATGTCATTATAATAAAACATAATTATCACAGTGAGTGACGAAAGCAAACTAGAGTTATAATCCGACTTATATATAGTTCTATTACACAAGATAGATTTCAACGTCGTTCTTTACGAAGTAATCACTGTAGGACGTGGGGACTTGTATTGGCTGAAAAAAGTGGTCGATGGCGCTAACACAGTCAAGACAATTCACTGGGAATATTGTATTTATTTGAAAGTTCTATACAGACGGTCAGCTGACGCCATTCTTTCAACGATTACCCAAACTTACTTTACCGGACATTGGCACCAGCAAGACGTCTTATTTAAGCAGACATGAACTGCTCTGTTGATTGATTTACCAGACTTTCACCATTCGTCGAGTTTTCTATAAAAGGGAGCAATCCATACCGAATAACTTCATTGTCCCCGGTGCAACACAGTAACATACTAATCCTTCACCATACACTTATTGTGAGAGATAGTTTAGTACTAAGCCGTAGAAGCAAAACATGGCGCTGTAATTATTATTACTATTTCCCATCTCAACGATAGAAGTTTACGCCAAACATACAATTACACACCGCAGAGTTAACTTTACGAACACAAACTAACATTGAATTTACATCGTTCTGGAGTACGGACTTAAATTAATTTCACATTTTGTATGATAAACGTTATTAACATTCGTTGTTTTCGAGAATGACTTCTACTTAAATTTGACATCTTGTGTAGGAAAACTGAGTTTATTGACATAGCGATCCAACAAGGATCCTGTTTTTGCTGACCTAGCTCCGGAACCCTAAAAAACCCTGCTATACAAGGTCCCTCCTTAACAACCGTTGCGTAGCACGGGCATATAAGTTAGTAAATAAAATTATTCCGTTTGTCTTGCGTGAACGTGCCTGAGTGCTGTACCACGAATATTTTAATATGCAGTACTTGTATGTAGTGAACATAACGTTTTGTGAACTAAACCTCAGAAAAATTCCATTGAGCACTAATTTTCAGTGGGTGGTAAATGTTCCCGTCGTGACATCAGAAGATGATTCAAGACATGTTTGTGAGAACATGCCGGACATTAATACACTCAGATTGATATTACAAGGTATAGAACGCGCTATGTATCGTGAGTAACATGGTCTGGATGTCCGTGTCTTGTTAACTCGGCATACCCATGGAAGCCTCTGGAGAATTACAGTGGTCGCGTGACGGCCTCCTTACCCTCCTATTACCGTCCACTCCAGGGCGATTGCACACGCATCTCGTGCCCAACATAACCTCATTCCGCACACTTTATTTCGGGAGTCTCCCACAGAAGAACAGTTTAACGATTCAACGACATGGGTATTTCTGTCGAGTTTTATTCTCACCGTACTTGAACTGTAAGGTACTTTATAAGAAAACCTGCTGTAGAGTCACGTACCAGTTTGGGGTTACCTTTCATAATGGGAGTAGCAGTTCTGGATTAAGTTTCGTAAATGGAGCAGCATCTAAACTGCAAATTCACTTGCAACGTGCAATGTGGCATGAGGTGTAGTGAAGCATAATAACTTCCAAGATGGTTAAGGCATATCTATTCAAGTAATGCCAATGCTCCTCTATTATAGTGACCTTTTTACGGAGTATCAAACTATTCTGATGCTGTTCAGCACGAACGTTCCTTATGTCAATGTAACGCAATCACCTAATACCATAAAATTTTGTTGCCTTTAATCTAGTATCTATCTTCTGCTAGAAGGTTTTTCCTCGACCGCTTCCTGAGCTACCACTGGTTATTCCTGTCTTAAGACACGCTCATCATCCTATTTCTCGTTCTTGTCACTGCTTCAACAGTACGTCTCAAAAGCATTGATTCCTTTCCATGCTAACGTCGGGTGTAGAAACCAGGCTCCATTTGTTGAAACAGTGTAGTCACAGTTGCGAAAATACTTTTTATTATGTATGAAGTGTATGAAACTTTTGGGGTATCAGATTATTTAGGTGAAAAACCACTTTTGTGTAGATGTACATTATAAAATTTTACAAATATTTGTTAGAACAATGTTTAAAATAACTCTGGAAAAGGGGAAGAGGAATCGGGCAGAAATATGTGACATAATTTCACAATTTACACCCTGATTTAAGAAGACGATACAAACATAGACTTACATAAAATAGATGTGGAGAATCATCATTTGCTCCCCAGAGTTAAAATGCTAATTAAAAGAGTAGTGGCCTAAAAAGGGAGAGTAAAAGCAAAGTGTTATAATGGTATTAGCTACTAAAATCGTGGCATAAAAGAAAAATGTAAATAAAAGCCTACACATGGCACAGCTAACCACGTACATGACGGAACAACATTGAGAGGCCAACACACAAATAAATTGGTTTTTTTCTTATTTCTTTGTTTTCTTTCCTCCCCGACAACCCATCCTTGCGCTTGACAAATTCTGCTACCTCGATCCGCCTTCTTCTCCTTTGAAAAATAATTTATTTCTCCCAGAAATAATTGAACGTTTTGTCTACATAAGAAACTACAAAATTTGTTTTCGCCACTGTAACCACTGCTTTCACACGGACATTGACAGAAACTTAAAATTCCTGTCGTTAGGCAGCTTGGAAACGGTTTTCCTCAAAACCTCTATTTTGTCCTAGTAGTGTTTTTTTCTGTTAATTTTTAGAAAATAATTTTGTTGTTGTTGCGATATTTCAGTAGATCCTTTATTTGATAATACTATGCGGGAATCTCAGCATACCGATAGCACTCTAAGCTCGTCTTCTCGATATATGCTTTAGTATGTCATCCGCAAGCAGTATGGCTGGTCTCGTTTTCTTGTTTCCAATTTTTTCTCCGTTCTCCCAATATGCCGTCTCTTAGCCTTAAGTACGCCAATCACCAAAAATCACGCATTTCCTTTTGATGTGAAGATATATGTAGTGCTTTTTTACCCTGTGCCAAGGAACGAAATTTATTCTTTGATGAAGAAAAATGAAAATAACCACTCCCCATGGAGTTCAGATAATGTAAAACAAAAAACATAATTATTAATGATCAAAAAATTATGATTTAAATAAAACAGTAACGAATAACTTAACGGCGACAATCCTTTAACATTGAATGCCGCATAAGCCTACGTTTCTTCGTACCTCTTTCCTTCTCGAACACTTTTTCTTGTTTTTCCCTCATATTGTCGTTATTTACAGCGCCCTGATATAATCTGCAACCTTTTTCCTGCAGTTGTGAACCTCCACCAACATTTGGCATTGTGTGTCGAGATACAATCTGTAAGCTGAGAACGAGGACTTTTCTGTGGCACTAAGTAGTACTTGGAACGAAATGTGCTGCGCCGTTCTGCAAATTGAAAGCATGTTTCCTCTATGCACCATCCCAGTATAAGCTTATTTTTACCACTAACACGTCTGTCTTTCAAGGTGTCGATTACATTGCATTCCCTATGTTTGGAAGTTGCAGAAAAATGTATTTTATGGAGTTTTTCTCTTGTCGGTATCGTCTCCTTAACTACTGTGTGCCAAGTCGACCTTATAACCATACCGAAAAGTTTGTGATTGATGTTCTTCCATACAACTTTCAAATCCTTATCGAAGTACTTTTGTTTTATTTGGTTAACCCTTCCACTGTCGTTCATTAAGCGGTATGGTTTGGTGGTGTAGGTTCATATAGTGGTGTACTTTTTTTCACTCGGAGGTAACTAATTTCTAGCTGAAACATCCTAAGGTGGTTCGCCTTGTAGTGCGTTTCTCCCAGGTGAAATGGTATTTACGTGTTGTTAAGATCATATATTCTTTCGTCCATATTCGCTTGGCTATTCGGGTATATGTAGTACAGCTGCATTAAGCGCTGTATCAGAAATGCTTTGTATTTAATTGAGACATCTGTTAAAAAGATTTCCCGTTTTTCTGTCGGAAGGCTTACGACATTGATCGCTCCTTGAAGATTTCTCCTCTCCAAATATTCCAATTGATTTGCTTGAAAAAAAAAAAAAAAAAAAAAAAAAAAAAAAAAAAAAAAAAAAAAAAAAAAAGCTGGCTAACATAGGTATTATCTGTCCATTGTGCCATATTTTTGATAAGATTTTTGTACTGACGAAGTGTACTCTCTGTACCAAGTCTAGTTCTCGGCTATTTTTGTAGGCAGTCTCGCGTCATGTCCAAACTGTCCTTTCAGTAAATGCCGTAGTTGTCAGAGGGCAAATGCTCAACTTTATTCCGACAGCTACATGGTACCGCACACTGTATGGACAGTGCCACCATCTGTGCTAAACCCACGCCCTATCGGCATCAGTACAGTTTTTCTGTAGTTTAGTGTAGAGCCGATGCTTGTTCATATTCAAGCATGTTATTGGTAATGTGTTGAAAGTCCTGTTCCGAGAATACAATGACACATAATCCACCTATGCCACGCCTTTTAATGTTGCAGAATAGATGGCTAGACTCTGAAGTTTTGCAATTAAGCATTCTGATCAGTGGCTCAATTGCTGTGACATACAGGGGCATGAACATAGAACACCCCTGTCTGAATGACCTTTGAATAGAGATCTGACTGATGAACCGACCATTCATGATTATTTTAGAGATGTGAGAGGTGTACATATTTTAAAGCATCGTAATAAAAGTTCTACCAAATACAAAATGGTTCATGATGTGGAACAGGTAGCGATGTGAAACCCTGTCAGAAGCCTTACATTGGTATAATGCTAAAATTCTGCCTCCGAGCGTGTTAAGGCGCTAAATGACGTCCCTTTAATCTGCTAGACTCTTGACTCATCCCGGGGGCCGCTGTGGATACCAAATGAAATGTTTGTAGAACTTATGGGACTTAATTACAGGGTCATCAGTCCGTAAGCTTACAAACTACTTATGAACTAGCTAAGACTAAGGACGGCACAAATATCCATGCCCGAGGGGGGATTCGAACCCCCGACCGCAGTGGCCGTGCAGACCGTGTCTGGAGCGCCTCAGTCCCCTCGGCCACCACGACTGCACTGTTCTACAGCATGTCTCCCTCTGCAACACAAACTTCAATTTTGACTCATGTTCCCTGTGTAATACGTAACAATTTTGCCGATGCTCTCCAATAGCTGAATAGCACCGCAGCAATGAACGTGAATGGGAACAATCCTGCCATGTACCTCGGGCATAGATGGTATAAATGTCAAATAATAAATTAATTTCCAGGGAAATATTTTGTACCGATATAACAAAGCATGCCTGTCAACGTTACAAAAGGGCTACTGTAAAATTCACTCGACACAAAAAAATCTAAATACCTTCGACATACCCAGTTTGACGAAAATACTTTGGGTCACAAAATAAATAGTTCATGTTTTAAAAAGCATACTTCAATGAGATCGTACCTACTTACATTATAGGCTAAAGATTTGTAAACAAAAATAACAATCAACTTTAAATTTATGTTAAACAGTAGCAGTCGTGGTGATATTGGTTTGGAGCACACACAACAATAATTCCTTTATGAATTGAGCAGATACGTAAAAACTGAAAGACGTTTTCAGAATGAAACTTGTTTAACGAAACACAGGAAAAAGTTCTATATTAGACACTAGAAATACATTAATTAGACTTTAAATTAATAGCTGTGGGCTTTTTAGCTTCCTGGAAAAGCATAAGGATTTTCTGTTTTTTTCGCACGAGGGGCCGGGACGTCTGGTATTCAGATAAAAATGAACTCCAGAAATTCACTGCACATGGATGACCTAAAACCTGTACTATTTCTTCGTGTGACAACAGCTATATTTGTTTGCAACTTTTGATGTGAGAAACACATAGCCGCGGTGGAGTAGCCGAGCGGTCTAAGGCACGGAACACGCGGTTGCTCTCCGTCGGAGGTTCGAGTCCTCCCTGGGGAACGGGTGTGTGTGTTGTCTTTACGTTAGTTTACCTTAGTTTTTGTAGTTTGTAAGCTACGGACTGATGACCACTCATTTTGGTCCGACAGATTTACAAATATTTGAACATTTGAAAAAGAAATAAACCGTCATGATCAGCTGTATTTATGGGTACATTGTGTCCCACAAAATAAGTCTTAATGCGTCACTGCCAACGTATCCAGACTTGGCAAAATATGTGTAAATTTTACTATTTACACATTTTACTATTTGCCTTTGATTTAATATGATGTAGTTGTATTATTTCATGCTTGTCAGTTTATTAATTTATTATTGCTACTCTGAAATTTGTGTTTGACATATTGTCCAGCATCGCTGGACAAGCACGAAATAATATAAATAACATCTGAACGATATTTAGACTGCAGTTGTATGCAGTTATCGAAATAAAATTATACCTCCACGATGCAATGTGGACATAGACTGATAATGGCCACAGAGCCGAAATAGACCTGTTGCTGTATTTATAATCATTAAATAACATCTACCTTTCCGTATAATTTGTATTAAAATATGTCCTTAAAAGACATACACACTTCTGCGGGCCCAAATTTAATGAAAAAGAATAAGGCGTTTTATTGTTAATTTTCACTACAAAGGATAAGAACTGCAATTCCCACCTGATTTTCACATTACTCGCAATAATAAAATCGGTTTCCTGCCGCAAGTCACGTGTCTTAGATGTTGGTTTCAATACAATGACGTCTCGCGCAGTCTGTGGTCTATGGTTATAACATAAAACCGTTTCCAACACCGCATGTTGTTTCTTCAAATGTTCAAATGTTTGTATAGCTTATGGGACCTAACTACAGGGTTATCAGTCCCTAAGCTTACAAACTACTTATGAACTAGGTAACACTAAGGATGGCACAAATATCCGTGCCCGAGGGGGAATTCGAACCCCCGACCGTAGTGGCTGTGCAGACCGTGGCTGACGCGCCTCAGTTCCCTCGGCCACCGCAGCCGGCTGTTGTTTCTTCCCAGTAAGATGTCGTCTGGTGGCTTAATACAAGTCTCATTCCTATTGACACACTTTGCTGTTTTCTGTCAGAGATATAAGATCTGAACCATATCGCAAAATTTCCTGGCTTAATACGATGTTCAAATTTACGTAAAAGCTTGTTACGATTTATACACTTCATTGACATCGATTTGCAGTAGTATTTTGGAACACATACTTTGTTCGAATATTATGAACTACCTCGAAGTGAACGACCTATTAACCAGTAGTCAACACGTATTCAGAAAGTATCACTCTTGCGAAACACAGCTTGCCCTTTATTCACATGAAGTGTTAAGTACCATAGACAAGGGATCTCAAATCGATTCCATATTTCTGGATTTCAGGAAGGCTTTTGACACTGTATCCCAGAAGCGGCTTCTTATGAAATTGCGTGCATATGGAATATCTCCCCAATTTTGCGATTGGATTCACGATTTCCTATCAGAAAGAACACAGTTCGTTGTAATTGACGGTAAGTCATCGAGTAAAACAGAAGTGATATCTGGCGTTCCTCAGGGAAGCGTTATAGGTCTACTCTTCCTCGTGTTTATAAACGATTTAGGAGACAATCTGAATAGCTCCCTTAGACTGTTCGCGGATGATGTTGTCGTTTATCGGTTAGTGAAGTCAACAGAGGATCAAAAGCAACTGCAAAGCTAATTAGACAAAATTTCTGCATGGTGCGAAAATTGGGAATTGACACTAAATAAAGAAAAGTGTGAAGTAACACACATTACCACTAAAAGAAATCCGCTGAACTTTAATTATGCGATAAATCAGTCAAACCTTAAGGTCTTAGATTTTACCAAATACCTAGGAAGAAGTTTGACTGGAGAAAACAGAAAATATTGTGGGGAAGGCGAACCAAAGGTTACATTTCATCGGCAAAACGCTTCGAAGATGCACCAGCTCCACCAAAGAGACTGGCTACATCACACTTGTGCGTCCTCTCCTGGAGTACTGTTGCCCCTTTTGGGACCCTCACCAGGTGGGACTGACGGAGGACGTTGAGAAGGTTCAGAGAAGGGCAGCTCGTTTTGTTTTATCACGTTACGGGGGGGAAAGTGTCAAGGAAATGTTGCAAGAATTGGGGTGGAAATCATTAAAAGAAAGACGTTATTCATTGCGGCGTGATCTGTTTGCGAAGTTTCAATCACCGTCTTTTAGTTCTGAATGTGAAAATATTTTGCTAGCACCCACCTATTTAGGGAGACATGACCATCCCAATAAAATAAGAGAAATCAGATCGAAAACGGAACGATTTAGGTGTTCTTTCTTCCCGCGCGCTATTAGAGAATGGAACGGTAGAGAAAACTTATGAAAGTGGTTAATGAACCCTCTGCCAGGCACTTGAATGTGATTTGCAGAGTATCTATGTAGATGTAGATGAACGCGTATGTTGCCTTATTACTTAAGTACTGCACACCTTAGTATCTCTGGCGTACGTACCTGCACTCCAGTTCGCCAGTGCCGCTGGTTGTGATTTAGTGGGTCAGACATTAGCGCCGGGGCGTGTGTCTCTCGCTGGACGGCAGGAGGGTAATTTCTGCGGACACACACACACAGAGAGAGAGAGGGAGGAAGTGGCAGAGATAGAGAGAGAGGGGGGTGGGGAGAGAGTGATAGAGGAAGAGCGAGAGAGAGAGGGAGAGACAACACCTCGCGCAGATTGGCGAGAGCCAGGCGGCCTCCATTCGGTGGGATTTTAGGGGCGTTCTGCGATAATGACGGGTGCTTAAAGCGATGGACGGGGGAAGTGATTAGGTGGCTTGCGGTCGCGGACTTTAATATTCATAACGCCGGGGGTGGCGGCGGCCGCATCGGCCGACCGAACCGCAGCCTCTCCCGACTCAACACGCTCCCACCCCCTACCGTCAGCAACTTGCCTCCGTAAAAAGAAAAGCTGCGTAATATTTCTGGTAGATTTATGTTTAAATGCTATCGCCACGTACTTTTTATTCGTACTACTAGCGTTTGGATCCACAGTTACCCGAGTGTTCAATTTCCCCCCATCTTACCTTTTGTCGATCTCGTATCCGAGAAATTATGGTCCCGGGTTTTGGGAGTGGACAGAAAAAGGGAAGTTTAAGCTCATAATACCACATCGCGATCATAGGATTAGGATCGCCACGTTTCAATCATTCGTAAATATTTTTATTATTTTTACGAGGCAGAATTTGTATATTTTTGAAATTTAAAAGGAAAATTAATTACCATCTTTGTTAATCAGTGTAGAAAAAAGGCATAGATTAAGATAGTCAAAGCACCCTAAATAACAGCAATCTTTTCTCAGAGTGTTAGTATAAATAGTACACGCAACTGGGGTTACTCTCTCTAAGTACAGCTTTCTAAGACTTTAGTTCTATGTGGGTTTATCTCTCTGAGTAAAGAATGCATTAAGTTTAAATCTCTCACTCAAAAGTTTAGTTATTGTAATGTATGGAACTTTCGTTAAAGTCAGTTTTTATATCGATATATAACGCACTTCATGGTAATAATATCCATGAAATTTAGATCGGGGTTAGACGACAGGAGATAGTGTTAAAATTTTGCCTTCTTTTTTATTATGGACTATGTCAGTTAGATTTAAACATTAATTTTGTCAAGAGTAATTGATATTCTGATTATGAACATTATTTTCGGAGAAATCGGTATTGGTACGAACTGTAAGCTGAATCAAAGATATTGTGCAAGAAATCTATAATTGTGAGGAATTGAATTCCCGAACTGTTAATCATTCTGCGTGTGTCTTCTTCAAGTGTAATAACTGTGAACTGAGCTTTACGAAAATATATAAAAAGTGATCTATAAAAAGCGTCATTACAGGTTTATTTCGAAATTAGAAACCTTAACAGCATCTGTGGAACAGTTTTGAAAATTACTATAAACAATATCTTTGACTCTTAAATAAAGCGTATGTGTGGAATGAATAAATTATTAGCTACGAGGCGAAAGAGACCCAAAGTAAAATTATCACTGCAAGGACATTATCATCATAAACTGTGAGACAGCTTCTTTTTTGTAACTAGCAACAAATTAAATTAACTAACAGTAAAAAGATAAAATTTCGAGTACTGTTACGTCAAATATCAAACCACTGAGAAAAAGAAAGTTCATGCTCGATATTTACAAAAGTTTAAGTTACAAAAACAGGCTAGTATAAAATTAAATACTGTGCAGTTACTCATGCTAAATAGAACACAGCAATTTATAATAAAAAAAAAGAATAAATAAGCAGGAGTACCAACCTACCTTTCCAACAACAAACCAACTAAAATTCAGAGGCCATGTATTCTATACGGATTGAAACATTAAATATAGAAGAAACCAGTTATAAAATTGACGCCCAACGTGGGGCTCGAACCCACACCCCTGAGAATTACAGTCTCATGCTCACCGCCTGAGTCGGGCTTTTTCCAGTCCCCTGTCGGAAATCGAACCCGGGCTCCCTGCATGGTAGTCAGCGACCTCACCGTCTGAGCTACGGGAGCGACATACAAATATACTGTCGTTTTACCATCGCTCGGACTCCAATGTGGAAAACATAGCAGTAGACATCACTGGCGTAGAGCAGCAGCTAAAAACAAAATAGGCGCATGCTGTGGACTGAATCCCTTTTATCATCTACAGTATAGCTCCCTACATATCTTTATCGCGTAACTTTGATTCGGCCCAAATTCTCAAGTGATTGCAAAAATGGGCAAAGGACTCCTGTTCACAAAAGAGCGATAAACAAACACTCGTAACTGAAGAAATGATTAGCGATGATGTAACTAGCCTTGACTACGGATTTTTGACCCACTTTTGGTTAAGGTAGTAACACTAAAAGTGGGCCTGTGCGATCGCCTTTTGACAGCTCAAAATTTAATTGAAACTAATGGCTTAACCGTTCATCTGACACGGATATTGAATACATTAATTTGTAGAGGAAGGAATTCTCTACAAATTTCCTCTCTTATATATATATATATATATATATATATATATATATATATATATATTCGTAACTGTCGCCGTTACAGAGTTACTTGCAAAAATAACGGCGATTTGACACCGCCTCATGATTTTCCGTAAGCCAGGAGTTACGAACTGTCACGTGACATTCCTCGCCCAGGACTCACTCTGGCATACGCCATTTTTCTTCCTTTATTTTATGCTTTTCTTATTATTAATTACGCATTGTCATTTCAAAGCTATGGTGCACCGAAGAAAACAAAAACGCGTCGTTCTTCGTACGATAAATTGTAATCTAGTGGCTAAAACTGCTACATTAGCATCAGTTAACAAATGCCACCAATAGTAAGAGATATAAGGCACTGTTTATTGGTTGTTTGCCGTAGTGTAGTGGGCAGCACATTAGATTGTAAACGCAGTGCACGTGTTCGATGTTTCGAAACGTGCCACTCCCACAAAATTTTTTCCAGCATTTTTTGCTGAACGTGTTCAGGTCACTCTTATTAATTAAATAGAGCTATGTTCTGCAATATTTAAAGTTGTGCATATTTAAGACTACTCCGTCTAAAATGCTCGTTTGTTCTATTCCGTGAACATGCCGTGAAATACGTAACAACGAATTGAACAATGGTCTTCCGAAGCGTAGCAGGTAAATTGGGAGGATACTGGCATAATGAATACTTTCAACAACGTGCTGATACTGGTAGTTTCATATATAAAGGAATTCCTAGATTTCTGTGGCAACTGCCGTTCCTTAATGAAACGGAAGGGAAGAGTATACATTGCAAAAATTATCTTGTTTATGTTTTTTCTAAGATATTATTCACTATTTATGGAATATGTTGAAAGTTATTAATTAGAATCAATGCATCTACTAAAATGTTTGTCTTTGACATGGTTACTATTGACGCTTTTAACGTAGATTGTATTAAATTTTCTGTAGTTCAGATATTACTTTGTTCATGTTACTTTGTTCTGAGCTAAAATAAAGAGCCAATATTCTGTTACTTTGATTACGTTTCTTTTGCAGCTAAAATAACGAACGGAAATAGTGTGGTAATCCTGAATTTCAAATAATTCCAGTACATTTTTTAATATTATTTAAAAATGTTTGTAGAGCTTATGGGACTAAACATACAAACTACTTATGAACTAGCTTATACTAAAGACGGCTCAAACATCCATGGCGGAGGGGGATTCGAAACCCTGACGGGGAACAGCCTCGCGCATCGTAGCATTTAGCGCCTCAATGCTCTCGGCCGCTCCGCCGTGGCATAAATCTAGTACTTAATCTACATATAAAGTTACTAAATTTATTACGTCATTCACAACAGTCATTGTAACAGTATCTCCCCAGCTTATGTACATGTGATAAAGAAGTCTATGTTTACATTTTGTTGGTATGTATTTAATGGCATGTTCTCGAAATAGTACAAATGCACTTTTCAGAGAAAGCGCTGTTACCTTTGAACAACTCGGAATCTTGAAGAATACAGTCGTGTTCAGTTAACAAGAGTGTGCCAAAACCTTTTAGGATGCAAGATGGGAAAAAATTGACAGTGGTGGTTATACTGTTTTTCTTTTTATATTTATCATATTCTTTTTATATTTATCACATTATGGCTACAATGTCCTTGTTTGAATAGGTTGACAGAGGCATCCTGTACAATGTCCCAAAAATTTCAAAACTTCATTCCTGTATTGACCTACGCCTTATTCTTTCATGTGTACCCAGTTAACTGTTTTGAAAGAATACAGAAATGATGGCCGCGATGTAGGGGTTCAGCGCTCTAAGATGCCTTACTGTGGAGCGCGCGGTTGCTCGCCTTCGGAGCTACGAGTCGTCCCTCGGGCATGTGTGTGTGTGTGTGTGTGTGTATGTGTGTGTTTGGTCCTATGGTTAGTTTAATTAGTTTGTAAGCCTAGGTACTGATGATCAAAGAAGTTAAGTCCCATAGATTTACATATATTTGAACATAAGTTACTGGGAAGTAAAATTGATTTCATCATTCTGTAACAAATAGTTACAGAATTCTGATATTTCTTTCACATATACATCTCCTTATTCTTCCGATGTAACGAAAGATTATTGACGTTGCCTTCACTTTTTATATCTACTTGAAGTTTTACTGAGAATTTCAAATACTAAATTAGATGGCAACGAAAGTATGTTTCAATAGTATTTGGTTGTGGAAACTCATAGAATTAAGCAGAGAAAAGATTATCATCAGTGTTTCTGCAGGATATTAGGTGACAACCAAGTATTTCTTGCTGAAAGGCTACTCAAAACTGAGAAACAGTGAAATAACTTGACCTGCAACCATTTTAGGCGTCTCCTGACTTTTAACATTACGATTAACGCGAAACGTAATACCTCAGTGTACTCTGCTGACAATGCCCTTTTGAGCTCTTTCGGGGAAACATGGCTGTGGTAGTAGCATCCTGTAGCCCTCAAGGGAAAGTCGGATTAATTAATTAACTGCAAATGAGACCAACATTTCGTTGCTAGACGTGTAGCTGGCAACAGGGGGAGATATATCTCTTTCGTCGTATTGCTATTAGGTAGCTTACGTTCTCCTCCCTTCCTTTGTGGCGCATTCGCATTGGAGAACTGTCGATGAGAGGACATCCTTAGATATACATTTTTAATTTCTTTGTTAGAAATTTCCAAACGAGCTTGCAGTGAGTGGTTGCTCACATTAATATACTGGGAAAGGCTGATGCTGCCACGAATTCATCATACAGTACCTACGAATGAAAAAGAATATGAACTCACGCAGTAATAATATTGGAGTTATACTTCATTTCGTCGTTGGCCTTTACATATGGCAGACACAAGTTCACATACCCATCCACATCCCCACCCCCCAGCCTCTTCATCCACACCACAAACAAACACACACACACACACACACACACACCACACACACACACACAATCAGCATCACCGATTCCAACGCGTTTTAGCGATATTGAAGATACCGATTTGTTACTACTGTTATTGTTACTCGTTTATTCAACTCTTTTCCACTTTTACGCCGTTCAAGACCATCTGCTGGTCTATGAGAGACAAAATGATTAACTGGCCTGAACAACTTAGTGTCTATCAACAGTTATAATTGTCTGGATACAGTATACGACTAGTTTCGTTTCAATTTAACTCACTGTGACATTACTTTTGAAAATAATTTTCCATGCATGTGGGAACTATTAAAATATAAGTATTTCGTGACCACATCTGCTTGATGGCTGGCGAAGCTAAAAATCCACAGGCCTCTAGAGTTACAAATACTGGCACTTCTGAACTTCAGCATGCTTAATACTCTATCCCGGAACTTTATATTATTCGGTCCGGCCAACATGTTTACCTCCAATTGCATAAGTGCATCGCAGAGTCTCGTTTCAGCTTTCCTTTTTATTCCATGTTATTCTCTCAGAATGAATTCCTACCAGTTTATGAACCGATGTTTCTCCAATCATATTTTGGGTACTTCTGTACAATTCCTAGCAATGCAAGTAATTCCTAAAACTTTTTCAAGTTGTGTTAGTTCTCATCCATTCAGGCCTTCTTTTTTTGTCAAGTTGTGTTTGTTCTCCTCCATTCAGGCCTTCTTTAAAACGTCAATTTAGTTTATTATTTCGCTATTAGCTTTTGCATGCCTCACTTGTCTAACCAGTTTAAGTGATACGGATATTTTAATGTACACATTGAATCTCATTCAAATATATTTTTGTTTCTATTAGTGGTATGTAGTCAGTAGAATAGTTTGATGTAGTCCCCAAGTTACACTGTCATGCCCAAGCCTTTTCATCATCGAACAAATATTACAATCAACACCTATTTGTAACTGGTCTCCCTATCAGGTTTTTATCCTCATCACATTTGTCCAATAAAGAATTTATGATTTAGTGATGTCTCAAGATATATCCTATCAATCGATTTATTCATTTAGTCACGTTATCCCCTTAATTTCCCCATCTTTCTACTGTTTAAGATCTTCTCATTAGTAACACGGTATGTCCACATGATCTTCAGCATTCGTTAGTAGCACAACGTATCAGAAGCCACTAACCTCATCCTGTCTCGACTGTTGTTTCTGTTGTCTTCAGTCCGCAGACTGGTTCGATACAGCTCTCCACGCTACCCTGTCCTGTGCAAGTCTCTTCGTCTGAAATGTTCAAATGTTTGTTAAGCTTAAGGGACTTAACTACGGGGTCATCAGTCCCTAAACTTACAAACTACTTATGAACTACCTACAACTAAGGACGGCACAAATATCCATGCCCGAGGGGGGATACTAACTCCCGACCGTAGTGGCCGTGCAGACCGTGACTGAAGCGCCTCAGTCCCCTCGGCCACCGCGGCCGGCGCTTCGTCTGAGAATACGTTCGGCAACCTACATTCCTTTGAATCTGCTTACTGTATTTCTTAACGATTTTATTAATGTTTAGTGTTACCAACTTTTCTTCTTCAGAAATGATTTTCATACCACTTTCATCTTCTAGAGAAGATGACAGTTACCATAAGTTACCATAGGTTACCATAAGTTATTATACTACCCAAATAACAATACTCATTCTACTTTAACGACTGATAAATTAATTCCATTAGTACTTCATTACCAGTATTACATTACCATTGTTATTTTCTTATTTATCTTCATTTTATACCCTGCTTTCAAGATACCGTTCATCCCGTTCAATTTCTCTTCCATGTCGTTTACTGTCTCCGAAAGAATTAAGACGTCACTGTCAAAACGCAAAATTTTTAATTCTCCTCCCTTTTCAAATTTATCTTTGGTTTCCTTCACAGCTTGCTCATTGTACAGACCGAATGACATCGGAGATCAATTACATCCCTTTGTCATTCTCATACCTACCATTCCTTTACTTCATACAGTTCAACTCTTAAAGGTGCCGTCTCCTTTCTGAATGATTTGCAATATCTGTATTTGCTATATGTACTGTCTTTATTATATATTATGAAGTGGTTCACTCTCGTCATAAATGATGTGTATGTAGTCTAGCACAATAAAACTACCATAAAACAACTGGTTTCCTTCTCACATGCTTCACTCAAAAAGTTGTACTTCTCAAATTACTTACATGAGCATTCTAGTCCATTTACACTTTAGAAGCATATTTGTTCATATTTAACAATCATAGTTCCAGCTCACTCTTGAGCAACCTTTACATAAACCTATTGGAAGTACAAATAGTTACTCTTGGAATAAACAGAATGTTATTTGTTTAACAATGGATATACATGTTCCTAAGTCCCATCCATGGCGTCAGGCATTCCATGCTGCTGCAGACCAATAAATAGCCAATCTGACCACTTTGCTGCACTTCATACCACCAGAAACGTCAACACACAGACATTCTGGCGGCAGTAACAATTCAAGTGTGGTCAGAAATGGTCCACAAATGATAGAATATGAGATGTTGGATTATCTCAAGGCGATTTAGGCCTATGTAGCGGTTTGTTCCACTACATATAACCCTCCCCTCAGTTTTGAGATATCCACAAATCTCATAATGCCTACAACCAACATTATCTTTCGCAAAGGTAAAATAATCAATACAGCAAAGGAAGGACATATGAGTTTAACCAGTCCTTATCTTGGCAGGGTAACTACAATAACTTAACGTCCCTTATGAAGGTATCTCAAAATTATGATGGTGTTTACTTTACTAATTATAACTCACTAGGTTGTAACATCTCCTCAAATTAGCGGAAAGTGAACGTTGTAATTGAAATTTCAAAAACGAATTTATATGAGGCACCTTCCATGTACTACAAAACATCAAATCAGAATGCATGACAACATTCCCTGGATTACCGAACGCCTCCGGCTCAAGGTTTCGGAAGGGAAAATAATGAAATCAAGACAATATTTGCCTTCGGTTAGACAAAGAGAAAACAAGCTCTCAGCTTCTCTACCCAAAGGTGTCAGCCATACCCTTTTTGACTGAACACCCCTCCATACCGGTGTTCGGATCTTCGACACAAACAGCTTTTGCGTGAGGAATCCTGGTAATCCTACATGGACCCTACCATTTGTCAGAAATTTACTATTTTACTATTTGAATGAAGTGGTACTTCATTAATTGTCACAGAATTCGCAGTCGATACTAGTCGAATAGATTTACTATCGACAGAATATTTGTTATCTGTGACGAATCGTAAAGAGAAACCATTCTCGTTAACGTAAGCCGTAGCAATGTTGTTTTTGAAATCCAGCTTAACATTGTACTTGATTAACCAGTCTAATCCCAATAAGATATTAATACTTAACTTGGGAATGGCAAATAAATTTATGGAGCATATACAATGTTGTAATTTTATAAAGATATGTGTTTCGACTCTTACGTGCATGCTTTTTAGTCCCGTCACACCCACAATGTTAACTCCACTTACAGGTAAAGTGAGATTTGTATTTTTGTGTCATAATTCGACGAAAAATCCCTGTGATATAACTGAGATTTCACTATCACCATCGATCAAGATGTTGACCCGTACATTGTTAATATGTCCTACGATGGTAGGCTTTACTAAATGCGTAGAATGTTCCTCGTTCTCAGTAAGTAGCCAATTTTAGTGGGTATCGAATGTAAAAAATTTACTAACAATTCGGAATTTAGGTGCTGATTATTTACCTCTCGTCTTGGTAATGGACCCCTTTGCCAGGACGTTATTAGTTTACCTTGGAAGTGCTAGGTATTGGTTCAGTTTCAGTTTCTGTGGAACACTGAACAGAAATAGAACGATGAACTGTACCCTTTTCATTCATATTAGAATTGTTGTAGTATTTCTTGTTCCTGAAAGACTAAGAGAAAGCTTTCTTGTTCTCCTGATTTTTGTGTACCTCGCACAGGAAAACTTCTTTTGACTGCTGTTCTTTACTATAAATATTACGTGTTTCACTGTGGTTAAAATTTTCCCACGATTTATGGAGAAAATCGATTCCTTCGGCGGCATCTAATAAATCATTCACTCTCTTCCAGCCGCGACACCATATCTTATGGAAATTGGAAGCCTTCTTACTAGCACATTAGCAAGGTAATCCCCGTCTATGTGTTTATCAAGAAATTTTGCCTTGGTTAGATGATCCTGGATATATTGTTTTATTGTACCCTGTTTTTTATCATGAGGGGATGGCTCTGATAACTCCAATTTTAGTTTTTCTTGCGTATTTTCGGACCAATACTTCTCTTTAAATTTCTGAATGAAATCAGGCCATGGCATGAATCCCTCAGCATGGGCTGTACCCCTCTCTAATGCCTCCCCGATTAAGTAGCACAAAGTAAAATCAATTTTTTCTGTGTCAAGACCATGTATTTGGGAGAGTTCTTGAAAACACTCGAATAAAATTATTAGGATAGACATCGCCTCCTGGTTTGAGTTTAGGCAATTGTTTTGACAAATTAAGATCGAACTGGAGATTGTGCATGTTTGTTATTAGCAGTATCAGCTTTATTTGTGATGTAAAATGGATTATTTCTATTTGAATCCTCACAAACTGTATCAAAACGATGATTAGGGAAGTCTACGTCTGATAAAGTATCACCAGTTGTAAGTTCATGAAATTTTTTCTCAATTAGTTCCGAAATTCGTTGTTCAAATACGTTTGACAGCTGAAGGAAACCCTTTTCAGTACGTTCTGATTGTGATTGTTTAAGTGCCTCTAATTCTAATTCAGTAGCCCGAACCCTTTCGCCAATCCGGGCGATATCTACCCTCTTAAGAGGTGTTAATTTACTACAACACTCTGATAAAACCTTGTCCACTGCAAATAATTTATTACTAAGTTCTTGATGAGCAGGATCTGTATCAGAAGTAGTATATTTAATAGTTTGTACTACATCTGAAACAAGATCTTGTTTGTGGGGAAGAAATTTGTCATTTAAAAGATCTGTGACTATATTAGAAACATCATCTTTAGATACTACTGTCTGTTTTATAGATGTAATTTTTGAATTTAAATTATTGTAGCTAACCTCACATTTTTCTGCATAAGATTTCGAGGTATTTTGGACAGAATCAAATTTTACATTAAATCCAGAATTAATTTATGAGTTTAACTGATCAATTTTGTCTGATATTTACATCTTATGGTTGGTAAGTTGATCTGTAAAACTTGTCTTTTGAGCATTAAATTGAATGGAAAGATCAGCTATTTGCTTAGAAAAATCATTTTTGCAACTTGTTTTTTTGATCAGACAATTGTTTAGAAAAAATCAGTTTTGAAGCTACGTAATTGGTCATGAATAGCTTTAAACTTGTTAGCTAGATCCTGTCCACTTGTATTTACTTCTGCCATTTTTTTTTTTTTTTTTTTGTGCTATCTCGTTATAGGCATAACATTTAAGTGTAAGCACTGACATAACACTTCACGGAGAATTCACTAAAAATTTAACTAAAAAAAAGAAAAATACTCTCACTTGCATGAGCAGACTGGTGCATTCGGCGGTAGCTCGAGGTGCTGTTTGATGATGTTCGCTGCCCGTTGCTTCTGATTGATGTGGAAAAATCTTCTTTTCTTCCAGCGCGTATTTGTGCGAAATATGTTTCTTCTTAGTTATTTGCAGATTTTAACGATTAATATTTGGTGTTTTAGATGTACTGCCACAACCAAGAGTTTTTGTGATATTGTTTAACATCTAGGTTGTATTGAGTACATCTTTTGCCTCAGTCAAACTTCTTAACACATTTCTTCTGAGACGTGACCGTATCTGCAGTTCCTGTGTCAAAGGTCGCTAATTAAAGTGGTTCACTCTCGTCATAAATGATGTAATTCTCAGTCCAAACTTCTATGCAATACAAAAAAACTGTTTCATAGTAAAAAATTGAAAAATTAATGGTAAAACAGTACAGAAGATGGCACAATAAGTTCTGAAACATGTTTGTATGATAAAAGTAAACAAGGTGTTTTCCAGAAGGCGGATTTCCTCTCCAGTTGGTGTAACACATATTTAAATGTTAGTAGATTATTATATGCACCTTAGATATACACACAGTTGCCAATGAAAAGCCCCTGGATTGATTAGAGAATTAGTTCTCCGAACAAACTGAAATACACATATACGAAACCATGTTCTGCCATCTCACTCATGGTCAGACAACAGGGCATGCGCATAAACGGGCATCCCGTATTGAGTAACTTCAGGAGCTTATGAACTGTTCTGCGGCGTAGGGGAAAAGCCGAAGGTCAAACTAATATCGGACGTGCGGGGAAACCGCCCCATATGACGCCAAAGTTCATCGTATATGGGGTGGCGCTCGATACGACCTGCTAAAGACGTGTGCAAACAGGCACAGCCAGCGAACGAAGCTGGTCCAACGTGGCGTGGTGAACAGACCTCTACGGAAACGCCAAATCTCACTGACTATGATAGGAAGTAAACACACACTGATAAACCACTCTTTTCCATTGGATGTTATGTTATGCAGGACTTTTAACAGTGGATACTCATGTAATTCTGTCATAATATTTCTTACTTTAATCTTAGGATGACTTGGAATGCCCACTTCAAGACATCAGCATTCATATTTATGTTCCCCAACGATCATTTTCATATCTGTTCCTTCCTTACCACTATACACTGAGCGAGGTGGACTCGCATTCTGAAGGATGGTGGTTCAAATCCACCTCCGGCCATCCGATTTAAGTTTCCCGTGATTTCGCTGAATCACCCAAGGCAAATGCCTGGATGGTCCCTTTGAAAGGGCACGGCCGATTTCCTTACCCATCCTTACCGAAAATCCGAGCGTTAGCTTCCGTCTCTAATAACCACGCTGTTAACGGGACGATAAACCCTAAGCTTCCTTCCTTCCTTATAACTATGTTCACTATAAGGTCACGCTTTTAGCTTATTAATGAAGATGCAGGAACCTACTAGGATAAGTTGTTTAGATGCTCTTTTTTTACATTAATATAATATATTCTAAATTTTCTATAAGCGTACTAATGCAACGTGGGTAGGTTTACTCATTTTGTACCTTATTCAAACAGAAATAATTTGTCAGTTTGCTCATCGCGCTGAATAAAAACACCATCCTAAGCTCTCGCTCTCCCACGCACACATGGTAGCATTATAGAATTATGCTTGACTATCGTATAAAATACTATTTTAATGCTTAATATGGAAGGGGTTTCCCTCACGCTCCGTTTATTTTATGACAACTGACTTTTATTATTTTTATGTGGTTCTCATTTGAAAGTCATTACTGTGTACACTAGGGTCACCTGTTAGCAGTCCTTGTTCAACTGGACGATGCAGTCCGCTTTTTGATTTTTAGCCTAACGTCAATATGTATGCAACGTTGGCCCAAGTCTTGTTATGTACTTTATAGTCTACAGTGATACTTATTCTATCAGTTCTTGTAAAATATTTTTGATGCATTGTGCAACTAGATGTTTTGTAGCCTTGCAGTTTTGCTCACAATACCAAGTGTAACTGGTATATTCGAACGACAGCACTGAATACATATTTGAAAACACTTATAAGATCATAACAGAGATTAGTTTACCCAGACGACTTTTTTTTCAGTATGATTTACGCCTTCTCGTTTTGAGACTAGATAGTTCTCCACGTCGCTTTGTTAGGCACTGTTTCCTGTCATGTAAGATCACCGTTTATCACGGGCCACAGAGTTGCTTTACAAACGAGAACAATCGCTATCTATCAGTAATGAAGCTGGTTCCGGAAATACCATTACTGGAAATAATTTATCCACAATGTGCTGTCTGAGAACTGTGCACATATCTGAAATACGTAAACGTTCATTTCTTATTATTTATTTTATGTTCTGTTGATTAATCTTTTAAGTCGCAGTCTTAAATTTTAAAATCTTTCTTTGCTCCCTTCGGCGTTTTTATTTTCCATTTCACGTACCTGTATTCATTACTCTTTATTAGTAAAAATATAAATGTTCTCCTGTGGGTAACGTGAATCTCTCAAGTCCTCCACCGATTGCTTTGAAATTTTGACACATCATTGGGTTCTGAAACAGAAAGGTTTTTTAATAGCTATTCAATAATATACTATATATAACCATATACATACGTTACTTTTTGATATTTATGGTAACAACATTGCCATATTGTACAAGACATATATATGACACATACTAAGAAAATGGAAGATTCAAAAGACTTAATTCTATTTTCTGCTTTAATTAAATTTAGCTCATTATTAGTATTCATTATATTTCCATGGATATAAATAATCCGTGGGAAAATTAGTCAGAGAATGATTTGCATAAGTTAGTAGGAATGATTTATTGTGGTAAACAGGTAACATTCTCGTTAACGAGAATTAGATGCGTGAAAAGTTGCAGGAAACACAAAAGGTTTATCAAACAAATCACAACGCGTAACATTTAAATTAGTCCAATGCCGTTTAATGTGAAAGGTAGTTCTGCTGTGTCAAGGTTTTACAAGTAAGGGTGACTTCCTGAGTGGAAATGAAAGAGAGTGCCTCTTGTCCTGGGGGCCTCCAAATCTCAAAATCTCCTTTTTATATTAATACATGTATTTCCAAGTGGATGGGACGGCCTAATTTTGTTTTGTCGTCGCCCCAAGCCTGTAACAGCTTTAGTCCGCCACTGATGTTACAACTTTCTCTTTTCGCTGTGGGAATGCTTGAAAGACAAAGAGTACCATGAGAAAAAACGAAATGACGTATTTCATAGCCCACTTTCGGTTACCTTATAGTTTCATAATATTTCAGTTATTTCGGGCAAAATGAGTTTCAAAATCTAAATAAAAAGCATAAAAATAATATAATACTGAATATATGATAACGTAAAAAAGTAAATAATGATAACAATATTTTTATATCTTAAGATTCATATTACTGTTTATATTTTTATTATTTTCATGTTCGATACGTTCATACCGTGCGCCCTAAAACAGTCCAATGCGATTTTATTTATTATAGTATCTTTAATATAATTTTTATATTTACCTTCGTAAGAGTTTAATTTGTAACTAGTTTACTTAGTTCTATTATGCGAAACATTTTATATTTGCATCTGTACATTCTACCTAATATCTAAACCATTATGTGTAATTTTAACGAGAAGCCTCTTCCACCCAACTGCCTCATTGTTACAGTATTTTATCTTTCAGCACCGATACTTAATCTTTTATCTTCTTTATTCTTTTTTAAATTATATTTTTTTTTTCTGACAGGGAACCTACCCTTCGCACCCCCTTCAGATTTAGTTACAAGTTGGCGCAGTGGGTAGACCGTGAAAAACTGAACACAGATCAATATAGGAAACTGGAAGAAGTCGCGTGGAACTATGAAACAATAAGAAGTGCGCGGTGCCATGGCTAACTTGAGGATCTGCGGAGGGAGAGGTCCTTGGTTAAAGCCTTCCCCGGAAGGAATTTATTTTTATTTTATTTTTTATTATTTTCGCAAAGTTATGATCTGTTCATTGACGTCTCTGTTCGCTCTAATCAGTTTAGTGTCTGTGTTTTGCGACCGCACCGCAAAACCGTGTGATTATCAGACGAAAGGAAGTGCCTCTCCAATGGGAACCTAAAACATTTGATCGCAAGGTGATAGGTCAACCGATTCCTCCACAGGAAAACACATCTAATGTAGGCCTATACTATACGACTTTGTGAATTGGTAATGAGATTCTATCTTGCCCGATTAAGGTGTTCTTGTGGATAATCACTCCCAAAAAAAGTGATGAAAGCATAAAAGTTGATCAAGTAAACGGCAACAAATGAGTGCAACAGTTTTACAGTCGCTCAGTTTTCTCTGTGCTCTGCCAAAACATATGTTTTAACGTTTTCGAATTTTTCCTTGTGTAGACTCTCAAATCCTGCAGATGTCCAAACAAATCTGAGCATGTCCTGGAATATCGGGGGGCGAAGTTGATAATGTGTGAGTCTGAACTCTGATAATAGACACACGTTCACGCATCAGTACTGCTCTCTGTAGCTGTGAAGCTTTGCAAAATCATAGAATCTTTTCACAAGGTATTTCACTTTCACAAGAGGTGTACAACCTGGAGGAACGGTAATCACGTCTACTCCCACACTAAAATAGTATAATGCCTCATCCTTCTGTCCTGTATAACTTTCAAGAAGTAAGGCAAAATGTTTGTCCGTGTAAGGAGCAATGAAACGTTCATTAAAATCTTCCACAACTCTTTTTTCCAATTTTCCTGACGCACTGCAGTTCACAATGACATTCGAGGTTTGCGCAAGTACCCTATACACCTATTGCTGAACTTGCGGTCGAAATACACCATCTTTTTCCTGCAAACATAAATGTAGGTAAAATAAATCATGCTTTGTTCAGAGCATATTGTCTGGTCTAACTGTGTGAAGTGGGATGCAGCTGGTCTACAGTACATTTCGTGTTGCCCTTTCCAACTAACGATAACGTGTAGGTCGATTTCATTTCATAGTTAAAATTTGACTGATGTGTTTTGGAGATATATGCGTCCTCATACTCTCGGAATCTGATGTTACATTCTGTAACAAACGTCTTGGAACACTTTAAAAGTTCTTCCAGTTTATTCGCGTAGTTCTTGCGTACATATTTCGTAATTTTTCTGTTCGTAATTTTGTATTTTCTTTTGAACGTGTCAAGCCAATGAGATGAAGCCTTGAAGTCCAGGCCGATTAGTATGTGTATGCAATCCCCAAATTTGTTAGTGTATATAATGGGATGCACCTAATTCTTTTTTGGCTTTAATAAATTGTTGATATACATGGTTTTCTATTGCACTAAGCTTCTGCCTTTGGGTTCTACCTCGTTTTACGACTACTTATATGCAATATTTAACTGTTTTTCTTCCTCCATCCCTTTAAATTTCTTAAATTTGTTACTTAATTCCATAACCTATATTTGCGTATTTTAATTGGTTTTCACAGTAATTTGTATTGGATGGTTTCCTTCATGTGACCCAAAGAAATACCATCAGATTGAAGTGGCAGTATCTCCTCTTCGTGTTCTTCGTGGGGATCATCAGTAAATTCATCATCTGGTAAATACAGCCCTGCAGCAATTAGCAAGGTATATTCATCACCACACTTACTATTTATCAACAAATGTAGGAAATAATCATACAAATGGACGACAATCGTTCAATCCGTCTAGTAACTGTTAAATTCCTTAAAGTTTGGAAAATATTCATTGACCTTCTTATTGAAGTCGTGAACTATGTTTGCTGGATTCATAATGACCACTGAATACAACTCGCGTAATTATTACTCTCTCGTCCAAAGTAACGAACTGACAATTGCTAATCAGGGAGCCTCATAAGCAAGAATTTTCTCTCCATCGTGCATGTGTTTATATGATTGTTTAGGCGTAGCGTCTTCATACTACGGCGCAGTTACTTCGCATCGACTGACGGACAGATATTAATTTTATGAAATGAAAAAATTGATATTTTCGCTTCTGGGAATGCTCAAACCAAGGAACTGTCGGTCCGCAGCTCCTCACACTAGCCACGGGACCACGGCGCTCCTCTGCTTACTATCTGCTAGACGTTGTTTATATTTCGCATGGACTGCTCAGTTTTTACATTTTGCTTATTTTTCATAGTTACACACAACTTTCTGTTTTCTTGATTGATCTGTGTTCAGTTTTTCTAGGTCTATCCATTGCCCCAATTTTTTTGAGTGGGGTGCGATATGGAGGTTCCCTTGTTAATTGTTGAAAGTATTTCTTTAACTCTTTTTTACATGTCTTACTTTCTTCATTGTATATTAGAGATTTTTGTTGTAATTTATTTACCACCTTTCACTGTTTTTTCTGTTATATTCCTATTCAAAATTTTCTTTGACTTTGGGATTTTTTTTATATAACTATATTATTTCATTATCAAAAATTTTCCTGTGATATATTCACTGCTAAATTAAATCTCAACTTCAAACCATTCTTCTGACCTCCATCAAATGACTTACAGCAAAAGAATATGACCTTAAAGAGTGACATGAAGAATTATATCTTTGTACGTGTTTCCTGACTTTCAGAGACAAAATACGGAAAAAGTTTCAAAACATATGATACTCGATGCTTAATTCTGAATAACGTTTACGTAAATATTTTTCGATCCGGCGCATAATAGCCAACAAAGGGCAAGAGCGTCCGGTTATTTCACCAAAGAGACCTTCTGGACGCTGGCGGCGAAAAAAATGTGTGTGTACCTTATTGTGCCGATCGGGTGAACGGCCCGACCCAAAATGTCGGAACTCTTTAGAGACAGACTTCGAAACACAGATGTCTGTGGTACGGTGCGATGTATGTAAAATCATAAAAGAGCAAAGTTGTAGAGAATATTCTACTCTATAAATCCATGTATTCAAATTACATCTCAGATAAATGTTTCATCTACATGGATACGATATTAGTCACATTGAAGTGTATGGCAGAGAGTTTATCGAACCAGTTTTATATTTCTCTACAGTTCCATTCTCTAATAGCTCTCGGCAAAAAGGAACACCTAAATATATCTGTTTTAGAACTGATGTTTCTTATTTTATTATCATGATTATGTCTCCCTATGTAGGTGGATGCTAACAACATACGTTGGTGAAATAAATTTCACAACTGGATCTCGCCGCAACAAATAACGATTTTCTTTTAAGGCATTATTTGCGATTAAATTTCGAGCTTTCATAAGGCTATCACAAACAGCTCAAATTTACTGTTACTAAAGTGGGCCAAAAGTATTCGTAAGAACCGATGTGGCTGTTTGGATTATCAAAGTTGAAGCCCTCATGAAAGGACGCCAAGACCGCCACAGAAGAGCAACAGGTGGTTTTATCGAGAGACGTCATAAGTGCATAGACGTAGGTGGAGTAAATTTTGAAAATGATTTTTGAAGGTTGTATTTTCCTTTTCTTCAACTTTGTTTGGATTACATACCAAACAGCTGTGTTTCTGTACGCAGTAAATATGGGTTTCGGCGCAACAAATAACGTCTTTCTTTTATGGCATTATTTGCAATTAAATTTCGAGCTGTGATAAGACTATCGCAAACAGCTCAATTTTACTGTTACTAAAGTGAGCGAGAAGTATCCCCAAGAACCGGTGCGGCTATTTGGATTATGAACGTGGAAGCCCTCATGAAAGAACGCCAAGACGACCACAGAAAAGCAACAGCTGGTTTTATCGAAAGACGTCATAAGCGCGTTGATGTACGTGGAGTAATTTTTGAAAATGAATTTTGAAGGTTGTATTTTCCTTTTCTTCACCTTTGTTTGGATTACATACCAAACAGCTGTGTTTCTGTACGCAGTAAATATGGGTCTCGCCGCAACAAAAAACGTCTTTCTTTTAAGGTATAATTTGTAATTAAATCTGAGCTGTGATGAGGCTATCGCAAAGAGCTCAATTTTACTGTTACTAAAGTGAGCGAAAAGTATCCCGAAGAACCGGTGCGGCTGTTTGAATAATGAACGTGGAAGCCCTCATGAAAGGACGCCAAGACGACCACAGAAGAGCAACAGGTGTTTTCATCGAGATACGTCATAACTGCATTGACGTAGGTGGTGTAATTTTTGAAAATGAATTTTGAAGTTTGTCATTTTCCTTTTATTCGACTTTGTTTGCATTGCACATCAACAGCTGTGTTTCTGTACGCAGTAATTATGGGGATCGCCGGAAAAAAATAACGTCTTTCTTTTATGGCATGTTTGCAATTAAATTTCGAGCTGTGATAAGGCTATCGGAAACAGCTCAATTTTACTGTTACTAATGTGGGCCAAAAGTATTTACAAAAACCGGTGCGGCTGTTTGGATTATGAACGTTGAAGCCCTTATAAAAGGAAGCCAAGACGACTACAGAAGAGCAACAGGTGGTTTTATCGAAAGACGTCATAAGTCCATTGACGTAGGTAGTGAAATTTTTGAAAATGAATTTTGAAGGTTGTCATTTTCATTTTCTTCAACTTCGTTTAGGATACATGCCAACAGCTCTGTTTCTGTACTCAGTAAAAACGGGGCTATGTTATATGACTTTTTCACTGTAATTCGTCTATAGTATCACCTCTTAAAATATTTACTTTTCCCCTGGATACGAGCTGTATGCAATGGTCACTAAAGTAAGTTTCATTTATTACTCCAGGGTACACCAGATACATCGTTTTGAAACGAAGCGTGTTACGTTTACTGGAGAGTGATTATTCTACCAAAAGTGAACAGCAATACCACAAAGTATCGTGGCTCCATTACTTTCATAACCTTCAGTGATATATGTCCCAGGAGCAGCAGCAGAAACACACGCACACCTACCACGTAGACTACTCCCTCGCGTGCCTGCGCGCGCTAGGTGGCTAACGTATTGCGTAGGGTGGACAGAGTCCGTCGGAACGCAGAGTGCGGCCCACTAAATTGGCGCGCAGACAATTTCATCTTACGGCTGGCGCCAGGTAGTGGCCGCAAACGCTGAGTTACTGCCCGGGAGCTAAATTACTGGCGCGATTTATACCGGCGGCGCGGGAGAGGTGCAAATCACCCCGCGCCGCTTGGCGGCGCTGCGGTCGCGCGGCGCACCGCCGCCTTCCCGCCGCTGCCTCCCCTGCGGAACATATGACGCTCGCCATTGGCCGATCCCGCACAGTGGCGCGCCGAGTAACCTAATTGGCCGACTCGCCGCCCGGCCTAACTGTTTTACACGGTGCTGACACGCTCGTTGTAATTAACGCTGATGTATTTACCGACATTAAGTAAATACGCCGTCACGCGAGTTGCCAACTGTAATGTAGCGACTATAATCGATGAGTACACGCTACAACGTAGGCCTACTGCTGATGGCCGCCCTTCCATCGTTTCCGTTTGTTAATTAACCACAAATAATTTCAGCATATTATAATATTTATAATTAATGTATTTAATGTTCATGCGAAACCGGTGATTGTTGAATGTTGACATATCTCTTTTGAAGAAAATCAGAAAGTTAGTCCACTTTTTCAACGCTTGACATTCACTCAGTGGCGCCGCGTCCTCTCTATTCACTGATTCAAAGAACCCCCGTAAAAAAAGCTAGTCGTGTAAAAAAAAGTAAATAAATAAATAAATAAAATAAAAGTGTTTTTTAAGTATTATTCTTCATTTCGTTCTTCTATCAGATTATTTTATATGCACATTCCAAGTATATATATATATAGCAAGAGAAACGTTTTACGTCGCTGAGACATCACGTATACTAGTAGTAGCGTGGCCGCCAAATACAAGCGGCATTGTCTGTAGTGTAGCAGTGCGCATGCATGGCTGAAACTAACATTCTCTTCTGAACCCCTTGGAGGCAGCATATGGGCGCTCCCAAGGCCGCTTTCAACATTGGCGGTGGAGCTGGTAGAGACACCAGCTCCTGGCTACTTTTGGTCTGGGGATATGCACGAATGGTCCTGAAGCAAAGATAATAGACCTATTGCGCACCTCACCCTGCGCGTGCCCAAATACTCCATGAAGGCATCATCCGTCCTTCATATTTATTTTTGGCGCATTGAAAATTCATCTGAAACACGTTATATTTGGTAAAATATCGTATAACTATAAATTAAAGACGCATCAGCTGTAACAGCTGTAAAAGCCTTCAGAAGATCCGATCATGAATAATAATTATTATTACCTCTCCACCTAGCAAGTATAGCCAAGTGGTGTGCAAGGTATTGTGTTAGAGACTGACTTCAAGCAGTTTTTAAACCCAATCTTCTTTTTAACATATATGGGAAACAGCAATGAGTTTTGTATTGTTACTTGCCACGCATCAATGGACTTTAACAAATGTGTCGCGATTTTGAGGGTAAATGATATTTATAAAAAATTTAAACATTTGAAAAGATGTGGGGGCAGAGCAACCTTTGCACATGCCTAATGTTAGGAGTTGGTGTTGCTAACAGTGTGCCGGCTGCGGTGGCCGTTGAGACTGAGGCGCTCCAGTCACGGTATGCACGGCCACTACAGTCGGGGGTACGAATCCCCCCTTCGGGCATGGATATTTGTGCCGTCCTAGTTCGTAAGTAGTTCATAAGTAGTTTGTAAGTTTAGGGACTGATGACCCCGTAGTTAAGTCCCATAAGCTATACAAACATTTGAACATTTTTTTGCTAACAGTATCACATGACCTGAAGGAATGGTGTCGCACAAGTCTAAAGTGCGCGCCACCTACTTTCGCCACGCGCCGCCATGCACGCACGGCGCGGCGTTCTTACGACGTCAGCCATGAGTGCCCTCTTCTACAACTCTGCTCGTGGCCACCACTGAACGACATCGTTCACTTGGGACATGGATAGGAACCAACTAACACTTCGGAATCAGATAGGCACCAGTGAAGACTTGGCTATCGTATAGGCACTAGGCAGGCCTCTAGCTCAACTATGTCTCAGCATTCTGCAGTACTGAGCTATGTAAAAGTTAAGTATTACGAAGTGTCTAAGAAGTATATATCTCGTTCTAATTTACTCAAATGTTTCTAGTTTCTGCTGTCCCACTGGCTGGTCACCTCCTACCTGCACAAGCGTGCATCCTTTATTCCTGTGTCGGTCTTTCTACCCGGCCACCGACACCTACGACGGAAACGAGACACAAAAGCGGCGACGAGGGACACAAAAGAGGGTAGCTTGTCTCTTCATCGTAACAGATTCATTTTGTTACATTTACTTAATAGTGTTATCAGTTACTTACTGTTTTTTAGTGTTCAGCTCAGCTTTAAGCTTGGAAGAAAAGTATGAAAGAAAGAAGCGCTTGGTAGCCCAACGCCTCAGCTCGAATCAAAAGCAAACAAGCCAACGTAAGACATTCTTCAGATTGTTTAAGGGAAATATATATTAAGAGGGGGGGGGGGGGGCAAACCGGTGCGTTTTCCCGTGGCGCAACTCGCACAGATAGGCCTGATTGTCATTTTGGACGCCGAGCAGGGGTGGGGAGCGCCTAAGCATTGAATGGCGAGAAGGGGTGGGAGGGGGCGTAGCCCCTATCAAGATCCGGCACTCAAAGAAGTCAACCCCCAGTCATTTGTAGCACCAGCTGCCACTGCTTTTAGTTTTTGTGCATCGTTTCCAAACTGGTCTCATCCTCGCTCCTAATACCGTTTCCCCTTCCGGAAGGACCGTCTAGGATTTATCTTTCGTCTGGTCTAAGTATCAAATATTCGTTATTTCGATGAAATTTTCAACTTTGGAAATATAAAAAAGCCCTATGGGCCAGGCCGAACGGGTATGGAAAATGAGGTTAAACAATAAGTTTGTTTTTTGTGCAACAGTCAGGCATCATCGTGATACAAACGCGATGAATTGGCAACTTTCAGGCTATATCCTTCTCACATCTTCTAGTAGGTGTCTGAAGACAATCATTGATTAACGGTTTGTCCCCTGGGCACGAGTATACGATGAAAGAAAACAAATAGTCCGCTTGTCCTTTTATGGAGTATTGCTGCCCCGTGTGGGATCCTTATCAGGTGCGTTTGACGGAGGACATCGAAAGAGTCCAAAGAAGGGCAGCTCGTTTTTTATTGTCACGATACAGGGGAGACAGCGTTAAGGAAATGATACAGGATTTGGGATGGGAATCAACAACGGTGCTGCCGCGGTGGAGTAGCCGTGCGGTCTAAAGCACCTCGCTGCGGAGCGCGCGGTTGCTCGCCGTGGAGGTTCGAGTCCTCCCTGGGGCATGGGTGTTTGTGTTTGTCCGTAGGTTAGTTTACCTAGGTTTAAGTCGTTTGTAAGCTACGGACTGATGACCACGCAGTTTGGTCCGATAGATTTACAGACATTTTTGAACAACGGTGCTTATCGCTGCGGCGTGGGCTACTTACGGAACTCCAATGGCCAACATTCTCCTCCGAATGCGAAAATATTTTGTTGACTCCCACTTACATAGGTAGAAATGATCATCGGAATAAAATATGGTAAATCAGAGATGGAACGGAGAGGTTCAGGTTTTCTTTCTCCCCGCGCGCTATTCGAGATTGGAGTGGAAGATAAATAGTGTAAAGGTGGTTTGATGAACACTCTGCCAAGCACTTAAGTGTGATTTGCAGAGTATCCTATGTAAATGTAAATTAGGAAGGCTTTGACATTTGATATGATCTTCTATTTTTTATAATCTTTTCCGACCCATTGTAAAAACTGAACCATCGTATGTACATCATATTCCCACGATGATTGAAAAGGGCGTTGTTACATGTAGTATCATGTGTTAACTAATCTGCTGAGAACCAGTTTCGGAGAACCTCGCCATCGTCTTCAGGCTTTACAGAAGTGCATGGCTGTATCGTACATCCACGTGTCTTAACTAATTTGAGAAGATAGGTTTGCGGGTGCGGTGGGTAGTTGGTTGGTGAAGTTAAGCAAGGACCGAAATTTGCTAAAAGCAGCTCTTTAAAATACAATAAAAGACACAATGAGTTCAGAAATTTTCAATGTGTGAAACTTTAAATGAAAAGCAACCCATGTAAATACAATAGAATTTACAAATGACCTCTGCAATTTAACTCAAAACAGCTCAGCTTAATTATCAAAATCACACTAAAGTGTTGCTCCAAAATTTGAGTGAACACAGCCCTTTAAAATACAATTACCAAAAAATACTAAAGACGACCTCAAAATTTAAGTAAAGTCTGTGTTTTACTTTGACTAATAGAGGTTGGTAGCAGGACTCTGTGTTCAATGATATCAAATAGGCTGAAGGCCAATAAAACAACACAATAAAAGTTACAAATGATCCATGGAATTTAAATGAGCGCAGTTCAGGTTTGTTACAGGAAAATCACACTGAGGTGGAGAGCTGGCTACTCGTTAACTTAATATATCCACACAGGTAAAACAGATGAGCTGAATCAATCAGGAAGGAGAGGAATTAGATTCCCAACGGTCAACAAAAACATCACTCTGACACGTAGGGGCTTTCTCAAACGGACAGAAAACCAAATTACAACCGCAGGGTGGCGATGCCTCACTGAGGAAAAATTTCTGCAAGGAGAAGATTTTTAAAAGAGAGAGAGAAAGAGAGAAGAGAGAGAGAGAGAGAGAGAGAGAGAGAGAGAGAGAGAGAGAGAGAGAGAGAGAGAGAGAGAGAGACAGCTATAAACCTACCGGCCCGTGCAGATGCGAGCTAGCATTGAGACACAAACTAGAATAATTCCCAAGTTACGTTAACCAAATGAATTTATACAGAGTACTTGGTACTCAGAGGGAAGAGTAAAAAAATATAATTCAATTGAACCGGATTAAAAATGCGGTATATCAGATGAATAAACAACTAAACGTAGACACAGGAAACGACGGCCCCTGGGGAACGACCACCGATCCTGACAAAATCACGCACACAAATTTGCGGATGAGGACTGTATCAGTCAGTTAATTTATTTATTTCTTAGTCCGCGATAAGGGAGGCACCCTAGCGACGCTGTAAGGGAGAGGGTGTCAATCAACGCCCGAAACATTTCGTAGATCCCAGATGAAAAGCGACTGAAACGACGCGAGGCGCAGCCGGGGCTGAGTGCGGAGTACTCTACCAGTTGTTGACAGCTCCGACGCTTGACGAGGGACGGACGCGGTGTCGCAAAGGCCGCTAGGAACGCTACCACATAGCCGGGAGACGACGTAAGCAGCCCGTGACGAGGTGCTGTTATAACCTGACAGAAAAGCCTCTCCGAACCAACCTCTTCAGCTCTTCAACTCATGGCACGCATGGCTCCCACAGACATTGTCCCACCCAGATGGAACGTTTAAGTTCCCATATACATAGATGTTCCATTATGCACACGCCAGACCTTGCCACAAACGCCCCTTTAATAAATATAACTCGACCCTGACGATTCCATGCATGGTATCAAAATGACTGCTAGATACTCTCTCCGCTATCTCCGCAGCGACAGACTCGCACCTCTCTCTTACTGCTTCGGCGCCGCCGTAGCGCCACCCGCGGGAAGGAAAACACCAGCCAGAAGACAATTCGCGCGCTAGATCAAACAGCGCCACGAGTGGTGTAAGCACAGAGAGATCAATGGTATTTGCGCAAGTAATTAAATGAAGGACACGGTCAATTGAGGAAACAGGATCCGGGACGGATCACAATTATGATTTATATTTCATGGACTATTCCGTCGGTTCTTGATGGAACATAGACGTATTAAATAACTGTGATACACTCTATATTTTTTCCGCAAAAATATTTGTAATCTAGTTTTCTGCTTCTTAGGCCATCTTCAGACAACTTAATAATGCATAATATCCACATCATACCAGCTACTGTGTTCGGTGTACAAAGATTTTACAAAGACATGTGTCCACTCATAGATTATGTAACCTTTCAGTATTTTATAAGAAACAGTTACGCCCAACCAATTAAAGCAAAACAGTAACTAAAAAATAACTATATAACTTACATTACCCCTTTATTTGGCACTGTTGTTCTCAAGCAACATGAAAATTGCACTCTGTGTTTACAATGTATTTCAAGTTACGTTCTTGAATTGGCAATAGTGCTTCAATCAAACGTTTAAGTTCCCATATAGATCGATGTTCCATTATCTATGATGAAAAGTTTCTGAATAGTATGCATTTTTAGCAGACACTACAAGCATTCGTTACTAGTGGTCTAGCTTATTTTAATGTTGTGGTGTTATTTTGTTGTTTTATAAGGAAAACTGCTTCCAAACGTTAAGAGAAGGCTCTGAGGATATGTTCTTATGCAAAATTTCAGCAAATTTTTATTTGGGACATAGAAAATGGATTGACCTTTACTGGGTACTATGGGCGTAGCAAACCACTATGGAATGAACATCCAGTCAAGAAGAGAAGGAAAACAACATCTCATGTTCCAATGAATGATGTACGATATGACAGTTTTGATCAGTTACTAGATTGTGCGCCGTCAAGGAAAATGAAGATTTTGTATTCATGGGTAAGTGATAAACTGTGGAAATTGTGGGATTGTTCTGGGCTTTGTATGAAGAAGAGCTTGTTTTCAGACATTTCATTTGAAATATTGTAAACTATAAGTTTTCACAGCCATAGAAACAACAATGTAGTATTTATGTTGTAACGGGAAAGTGACTGTTTGGACAACATCATGAAAGACAAGAAATCATATTCTGAAAAAAGTTTTATAAAATTGTTCACATAACCATATACACGGGTAATTTAACAAACTTAATGGATTTTCTTCACGCGATTTATATACGTACCGAATCGTCAAATGGTCAAAATTCACTGGTTTACGCAAGAATGGTGAGAGCAGCACAAAGAAGGAAAAACGTTGGAATGTGGGTGAGAAACATTACACAATTTCAACAAACATGGTGGCAGGATTACACCTACTATTTGTTTCTTTAATAAGGTTGAATACTGCAATTGGGTTTGATAATTGAAAATTAGATTTGGCTTCTGAACTTGGTGTTTGTTGAAAGAATTTAAAGCAATGTTAGCTTTCTGCCTTTATTGGCTCTGTGGTGAACATCACATTTAATGTCAAAAGCGTGACATTCATTGAAGGCGTGTTCTGCAAAGGTGGAATCTCTCTTTATTTAGTCTCCAACTCCTGTCATTTTCAGCCAATGTAGTAGTTACAGCCCTACCTGATTCACCTGCACGTACTTTGCCACAAAGATTGCAAGCGATTCTTTATATGCCACTCCTTTCCAAAAATGGAATGTTGTTTTTGCTATTAAAGAGCAAGTTGGCAGTAGTATTCTTATTATAAAAGGCTGGGGTATATTTTCTGGTCTTAAGTTTTCCGGCAAGCCTTTCTGACGTCTTACCAATATATAACACTAGTAATCCATATGATTCGTACGCTCTCAAATTTATTGACTTATATGTTGTACAATCGTTAATTTTTCAGATATATATTGATTTGTATAAGTGCTGTATGTCTGTAAGATCCGTTAGTACTAAATAAATATTAGATATAAACTGCCGGCCGCGGTACCGAGCGGTATGCGGCGCTTCAGTCACGTTCTGCATGGCCACTACGGTCGGGGGTTCGAATACCCCCTCAGGCATGGATATTTGTGCCGTCCTTAGTATTAGCTAGTTCATAAGTAGTTTGTATGTTTAGGGACTGATGGCCCCGTAGTTAAGTCCCATAATCTGTACAAACATTTGAACATTTGAGATTAAAACCTGGTGTGTGATGAGGCGGTTTCCCATGAGCATTACTGTTTATGTGCTCATATCTCATGAACTACGTGTCATACAGTGATACAATTTCGAAGGTGCATGCTATATGTGTGTATACTTTGTGTAAAATTTTCTGCGGCTACAATTTGTAGTGTGTAACGTCATGTTGAAAGCCGTAGTTTTAATCCGTGAAAAGCAAAAAAGTAGTAAGCGAGAAACTTTTTTTCCTTTCATCATTTTGCTGGGGTTGTCACCAAGAAAAAGTTTGCTTACGCTTTAAAATCATGTTGAAAGTTTGTTGCAAGTCGTTAAGTGATCTCCTTCGCAAATAGTGGACTGATAAAATCACACTATCACATGCCGCATGTTGTGGAAGTTTTCATTGTAGATGACGTCATATCTCCTGAACTTTCGGCCATATCCCAAAATCCTTTATTAGCTGACGTCTTCTACCTATACGCTACATTCCTGCCAAATTTCAGCTTCATTGGTGAAGTAGGTTTCGAGATTTCGTCTTTAGTCAGTGAGTGTGTGAGTGAAAGAGTGACCTTTCGCTTTTATATAGATTGGTGCACATTTTTTGTCTGGGCACCCATGTTATCCACAACACTCCTTTCAAAAAAAGTTACAAAAGAGTGTCAAAAGTATCGGCAATTAGTTAATGATTACCTGGATAAGTTGTATTGAAGACATTCAAATGCTTTGCAAGGTGAGTTAGAAATTCAAGATCTGATATCCAGAGGAGTTAACTTTTTTGTTTTGAGGGTCTAGGCTTCTCCACAGTCATTTTATACTGTCTAATAATTTTTATACCACGGTCGCCAGTGAGATCGGCACCGAAAACAGCAACACCAGGAACTAGGAAAAAAATACGTCATGCTGCCGTCTTGCTAGCGGTGTTGTAGGTGGAGGACGGACTACTTGGGGGCAAGCAGTATGGGCAAATGTGGGCGACCGCGCTCGATTTAGCACATTCGCCCGCCCCTGAATTACAGTCTGTGCAGGATACGGTGGCCGATGCTCACAGACGAGTTTTCGTCCAAAGCGCCGGCCGAGTTCATTCCTTCGTTCGGAAGGGGAGGCCACGTCAGTCCACTTCCGTCTGCCGGCCAACGCACATCGAGTGAGCGCACCGATATAAACGGCTGGGCAGCGCAGCCTTCAAGAGCTAGAGGTGCAGGAAGAGTTCTGCATAGTCAGGCACGAAAGATTGCTTTCATTGTAATTAAATTGATGTCGGAAGAGGCAAAAGAGGGGATAAAATACCATTAAAAGTGTAGTTGAAAAAATAAAGGATGCTACTTGTTTTTCACTTCGGACAATAAAAGAATGAAAAATAAAATTAAAAAAATAGAGAGAGAGAGAGAGAGAGAGAGAGAGAGAGAGAGAGAGTATTTACTTGCCAGTGGTTCCCAAGATTTGTCTACTCCAGGAAAAGCGTAATCAAGACAAAAAGTCTTAGATTTAGATGATTTTCATGAACAAGTTGTGCGAAGATTGATAAACAATTTCCACAAACATACAAACACCGCACCACAATAAAGCTACTTTTTCCCGCAATAAGGGAAAATACGCCTTTCAAGGGAAGTATTTCCTCATTGCGCTACCTACTTCAATAGTTAGGCTTCAGGTACATTAGCTTTTTAATTTCAATGTAATACTTACCTTCTTTATTTTTCGTGCAATTAAAACGTTTATTTACCAAGTGGCGCAGAAAACAGGTTACAGGGAGATACTTTGGAACGTTTAGAAATACACAGTAAACGTGTAGATTATGTAAATAAAATAAAACAGTACCGTAAAGAGGGTTGACCTCTCTTATATGTCGATGAAACATATATTTGCAGTTCGCATACTACGTCCAATGAATTGACAGATGGATCAAGCAATGGAGTAAAGGCTCCACATTCAAAAGGACAACGTCTGATATAATACGCGCAGATAACTGATAAGGACAAGTAGTTCTGCAGACTGTTAGGTATTAACGTGTCTAAAAGCTAAAGGAAACATTACGTATTCTGGTCTACAATAGTGTCGTGCAGGAGAAAGTGAGCATTCCTTTTAAATTTAAACACCTTCTATAATGCAGCAACAGAAGTACCATCGGTTTTATTAACGTGTTTCATATTGTGGGCGTTTGATTCAGTACTTCTTCTGACTGTTTAACCTCTATTCAGATGACTGCAATAAATTTAATGAAAAAATTTTCTATTTGCAAGTTAAACAAAACACCATATTTCCTATATGCTCACCAGTAATACTAACAAATCAGTCCATATCCTGTATCGCAAATGTTACATAACTAACACTTTAAGTAACATGTATTTTGATGTAAATAGGTAATGTTAATAACATGACAGAAATAATGAAATATTAATAACATTAAGTAATTAGTAAAACGTATTATTTATTATGTGGTTACGTACAGAAGAGAGAATTTATAAAACTCCTGCAGGTAGTGCAGTGTAGGCTTCAGTTTAGAGCGGTGCTTCACTTCCCCTCCAGCGCTGCTCACTTCCCCAGCCGCTCCCACCACCACTAAAGCTATCCCCACACTTCCCCAGCGGTCTGCGCATCTACCATACAATTTACCCTCCATTCCGTCTACACAACTGCACAACAGTTGTACACTCCTAGTACTTTAAAATTACATGACTGCATGACACCAGCTGTACGCTCCTAGTACTATAAAATTACATGACTGCAAGACAACAGTTGTACGCTCCTAGTTCTGCAAAAGGAGATGCAACCTCTATTTCGCTTAGGGCCTTGAAGGTGGCTTTAATGTGAAGCTCAAAATAGTGGCGTAATAAATTATTATAGATTATGACGGCTATTGGTTCCATTCAATTCAACACAACTTTATGACTGGCAGTTCACAGTCCACATTATCATGGATCAAATAATCCTTACAAATCTGTTCCTCAAGGATATGCAGCGGTAGCCCAACTCGTTCCTAACATACAGGGTGTGAGTAAATATGTCGGAAAGCTCCGGGGATTTGCTATAGGACCCGTAAACAAACAGAACATGTTCAGTACAAATAAAATTTATTTCCTTTTTTACCGTGTTATGGGTATACGTTGTGGTGTACATAACATATACCAATTCAGTATGCAGGTGGTGATTTGTATTGATCGTTTGTACAGTTCTGTACAGAAGATACTCAAACAGGCAACTACGAGCTGTAATGGAGGCGTGCATGAGCATTATAATTGACTGTCTCACCCTTCTCATATCCCAGAAATCCGTCGTATCTGTTGATATCTTTGTTCTATGCACTTTACCATTAATTTCGAATTACCAATAGATGTGGCATACACAACGACCTTCATATGTCCCGATAAACAGAAGTGTAATTGAGGTCGGGAGAAGGAGCCAAAGACCAAAAAATGACGAATCTTCCTAGTGAAGTGGTCTGTCTCAAACACACCAATACAAATACTTGCTACACGGTAGTGAAAGCAACTGAACCCTACGTTTAGGGGGCATATTCTCCTTGTTGCCCGGTCCTATATGGAATGCCTGTGGCTCTTTCACATATGTAGATACACCCTGCATATACACTGGGTTGCTGTTAGGTATTCGTATTATCTTACCCATCCCTTGTTGGTCTTTCCGAGCTCTGTCAAACTCTTGTCGCACTGCGAGTTGTATTACTGACAATAGAGGTAAATCCACATTCATGTCACTTCTAAGCGAGTATTGAGCTATGAATAATACGAAATTATCTTATATAACTTGCTTAACGTATTCTACATATACATATTTCTCCGTGCGAGGTAATAATAAATCTTTCCGCTTTCGATTCGATTTCTTTTTTTATTGTGATAATGATGTCACTCTATGTAGGTGGATTCCAAAAACATAAATTCTCTGTCCGAGGAAATTTCGCAAATAGATCTCGACGTAACGACACTCTATCGCCTGTATCGCGATAATACAAAACCATGTGCTCTGCTCTCAACTTTCTCTATTTTCTCCGTCATGCCTATCGTCTTCAGTCCGGGGATCCCAGAAAGTGCAGTACTACTCCACAACAGGCAGTTTCTTAGGCAGAAGTTGCCTTGTACTTGTTTCGCCAATGAAATGTAGCCTTTTGTACGCCTTCCCCACGATTTTTTCTTCACGTTTTTCCAATTACAGTTGTAATTCTTCTAATTAGGCTTAGTTGTCTTTTAGTGCTCATATGGATGACTTCGCAATATTCATTAGATAGGATCAATTACCAATTTTCCCAGTATGCAGATATCTTATCTAAATCATTTGGCATCTGCTTTTAATCTGCTGGTGATTTTACTATTAAGAGAGCTGCTCAGAGTGTACCTCAATCATTTATGTAACAAGGAGCTGCAGGGGCCCATATAACTCTTCCCTGCGAAACGCCAGATCTCATTTCCGTTTTACTCGATCACTTTCCGTCGATTACTAATATGTCCTTTCTGGCAGGAAATCCAGAAAAAATAATAAAAATAACAAATAAATAAATAGAATTAATAAAAACAAAATTAAAACAAATTTAAGTGTTTTTAAATCTACGGGACTTAACTAATCTGGCCATCAGTCCGTAGACTTACAAAGTTCTTAAACTAACGTAAGGACAACACCCACACCCATGCCAGAAATAGGACTTCAAAATCCAGAGGGGAGCAACAGCGTGCTTCGCAGCAAGGCGCCTTAGAGCGCACAGTCATTACAGGGTGGCAATCGCAAATCAAATCCCACAGTTTCGGCGATGTAACAGAAGCGGGCAAATTGATTAGAAGCCGCTTGTGATGTACAGTGCCAAATGCCTACAAGACATCTAGAAATGAGGAATCAAATTGAGATCTGATAAAATCCATCTTTAACCATCAATTGTTTATTAATTTTCTTTTAATGGACTGGTTTCGGTAGTGGACCATCATCATAGATAAACTACAAAAAAGTACAGAATAAAAGTAATTAAGGTACGCAATAAAAAAGAAAATAAGAAGAAACATAGCACAAAATATGATTGAAAAGTGGAAGTACCCTGACTACTTCAAATAGTGTTATGTATACTTACAAGGTAGTCAGATTAGTCAAATGAATTAAATAAAATAACTCTGACTGAAAACAGCAGGAGTCAATTTCATTAAAAAAATACAGTGCCTCAGACTAACATAAAAGAGGAGTTCAGAAATTTGCATTTATGAACCATTTACCAGTGCACAGACTTTCCAATAAAAACTATGTTTTCGAAACTCATAAAAGACGAGAATGGACAGTGAATAATAAGGAGTGCACTGTGCTAAAAGACCATCCGAACCCATGCTATGGAAATTTGATACAACAACTTCGGAGTTATTCTTAATTGGTGTATAATATATTTGGCTGAACATCTTTGGTTACAATCTAAGCAAACAAAGTTACAAACTGCAGTCATCAACTGCATTTCACTAATCTATTTTAATACTTTGTATGTATTTATAACACTATTTTAAGCGGTCTTGATACTACCACTTTTCCATCCTATTGTGTGCTATTTCCCTTTCTTTTTTTTTTTATTGTGTACATCAATTACTTTTATTCTGTCGTTTTGTGTAGTGTATAAACGATGATGGTCCACGACTTAAAATAATCGATTTTTAAGATTTTAAAAAACTGATGATGGTTAAAGATGCATGTTATCAAATATGTGACGGCTGATAACTATCACCTTACCAAAACATGGAATTGAGATCTCTTGTCGATAACATTCTTCACTTGATGTGAGTGAAGAGCTACCTGTGTTTCTAAAGAACGATACTTTCTGAATCCGTATTGACTAAGGGGCAGTAGACCTCTCTGATCGAGGTAGTAAATATTTATTTTTTATGCATTTATTTTAACTGGCAAGATGAAGGCCTCTCTTAGATCTAAACAGGCTTACCCAAAGTTAAAGTAAAGAAAGAAATACATATTACTACTAGAAGATAATTGTTACGATAGTACATAAATAATTTGTAAGATTCAAAAATTATAAGAATAATGACAATAATAACAATAATGACTTTACAAAGGACAGTAAGCATGTTTCATATTGTGAACATCAGCCCTATTACCAATTAGGAAATGCCTTGTTATGTTACTACAGATTGTGAGTTATTGGCATCAAGAAGAGACATAAGACGTTCGAATGTGGTTTAAGAAATATGAAGAAGTAGGCTGGTTAGTGCAAGAGAAATAGAATGGTAAGATTCACAGCTATGATGGAGAGAAGAGAGAAAAAACTGAGAGGAGGATAAAAATGGAGGATACACCGTCGTTAATGTGTAAATTTTGAGTTTCCCCTCGAATATCGAGTGGCTTAGGGTAAGACGTAGATCACTGTGTCTTCCATAGTCGTATGGCTGAGATGGAGACGACACGAAGAAATATTTAGTGTATCGGATCTGGCATTGCAGTTGTGGAATGATGATAGCTGTCTGACGTGAGCAGGTAAGTAATGGGGCACTGTTGGCTGAGAAGTCGATGAAGTAAGCACAAAGTTTGAAAATCGATACACTTCTGTGGGCGCACCCAACCTAGCCTGGTATATGAAGGACCGATATCATAGTACAACCGCACATTGCACACGTACCTAACACAAGCATTCGTAACTAACTGGAGGCCTCTCGAATTTTCATTATTTGTGCCGTGTTGAACTACATCACTGTAGTAAATATTTGCCAAGACAAATGTTCGGACTAATTTTTGTTTAACTTCGGTTGCAAATAATATTCGTAAAATGTACATTTTCTAAACTCCTCCTGCAAACCGACGTCAATGATACAGGCTCGTAATTTTGCGGATCACTGCTACTGCTTCAAATGGTTCCGATAGATCAGAGACACTATAACAGTGAATGTAAACAACTCACAATTTTTGAGAACGTCATGGATTAAAAGCGATCTTAATTACTGATTCAGGTAAAACTCACTCTAGATCGCAAATTCTTTTATTTATTTCTTTGGTAACCGGTTTCGGTAACTTACATGATCATCTTCAGACCACAACCATTATACGTTGCTTGTAGTGGCCATTTCAGCAGCAGCTGAATACTATGTATTTTCACTGTAGTGTTTTTTCTTTTAAGAAAACGCCTTTTGCTACTGCAAATGAAAGGTTTTTAGTTTTACTGTTCACCCATACAAGATTTTTTTTCCCCTTTCAAGACATATTTACATGTTTCTGTTTACATATTTAGGTTCAAAACTGTTCGTTTTCTGACTAGCACAGATATAATTTACTGTAAAGATAAAGCATCAACAGAGTAAACAGTGTGTATATCTGTCAAATATAAAATTAACGAGATAAAACGTCACTATACCACCTTGTCACAAAAAGACACTAACTCTAATACGATTTATGGACGTCAATCCAACTTAAAACGTAAGAGAATTTGTAATGAAATTTTTTAAATGTTTTGTACATAATTGTATATTGCAAACGTAGGTAATTATTTTATTATACATCACCAGATCCACCTGAAAATGGCATAAGCCGAAACAAGATTGTAGTGGAGTAAATTTGCACAAGCTGAATAAATATTGTTAGCAGCAAACTTGGATTTCTATATTACGATAAAGTTCGTTTTCTGCTATAAAACGGTGTACTTACAGCACTTGATACTCCATATCTCCCTCTTTCTGGCAACGAGGTCGAAAAGTTCCACCATTTTCCGAAAAGATTCTGATTTTCATATTTCTACTGCCATATACTGCCATAATTGTGTTCACCGTAATTTTTTTTTGTAAGTGTTACCAAATTTTTTGGCTTATTTGTAATTCAACTATTTTCATTGAATGTGTGTCGAAGATATCTTTGTATAGTATGTGTATGTGTGTTTGTGTGTATTATTGTAAATATTTCAGGACACCCTCTCACGATGCCTTGTGAAAAAGGCGAAACGCGATGGGGGATTGCAAAAATGAAAACCGTTCACTTTCAGTAGTACAAGGAGTTTTATTAAGGAATGTAATAATAATAATAATAATAATAATAATAATAATAATAAAACATACTGCAGTCAAAATACACAACCATAATGTTGCCCACCCCTTGTTTTCAGCTGGAGATGTCCAAAAGGAAGGTTGAATCTTGACTGCTGAGTCACAGTTGACTGAGCAGTTACTATTCAATGTCTTAGGCAGCTCCAGCTAACGACCAGTGTCCAACATATTATGGTTGTGGTCTGAGGATGTGCATGTAAGTGACCGAAACCGGATACCAAAGAAGAATAACTGTGTAGTTATCTGGGCACGTATAACAGGTCTAAAAGAAGTAAAGTTAATAGTTCGGTGTTTTTACCGGCCCCCCAGTGCTGCTGTAGCAGTTTTAGAATCATACAAGGAAAGTCTACACCAGGTAGTGCATAGGTATCCGGGCCATGTAATATTAGTCGGAGGAGACTTCAACCTTAAGAGTATAGATTGGGACCTCGCTAGTTACATATCAGGCGGTACAGACAAGCAGTCTTGCGAGCTACTTTTGGACACATTCTCCGAAAACTGTCTTGAGCAGTTAAACCGGCAACCTACGCGCAATGGAAATATTCTAGACCTTATAGCCACAAACAGGCCTGACCTTATTAACGATGTCTGTGTAGAGACAGGAATTAGTGATCATGATATCGTCATAGCGTCGATGGTGACGAAAGTTCATAAACCAATCAAGAAGGCAAGGAGCGTGTTTTTGTTGGGAAGAGCCGACAAGCAAATGTTACGATCGCACTTAGAAAATGGATGGGCATCATTTAATTCCGGGACTATGTATGTAGAGGAATTGTGGACTAAATTTAAGTGCATTGTTAATAAAGGGTTAGAGAAATATGTGCCAGTAAAGACGATTAAGGATGGAAAAGATCCACCATGGTATGATAATAATGTTAGAAAGCTGCTAAGAAAGCAAAGGCTGTTGCACTCTAGAGTCAAAAAAGAACACGCAAATGATAACAGGCAAAAGTTAGTAGAGATTCGTGCGTCTATAAAAATATCGATGCGTGGAGCATACAATAATTATCACAGTCATACCTTAGCAAAAGATCTGTCCGAGAACCCGAAAAAATTCTGGCCCTATGTAAGATCGATAAGCGGGTCAAAGCCCACTGTCCAGTCACTAGTTGATCATTCTGGGGCAGTAATAGAAGAAAGAAAACGGAAGGCTGAAGTTATAAATTTAACCTTTAAGAAATCTTTCACGCAGGAGGACTGCACAAATGTACCATCATTTGATCAACGTACTAATTCCGAAATGGGGGACATAGCAATAGGTATTTCCGGTGTAGAGAAGCAGCTGAGAGAGCTAAATACGAAAAAGTCTGCTGGTCCGGATGGAATACCAGTTCGGTTTTACAAAGACTATTCTGCGGCGTTGGCCCCCTACTTAGCTTGCATTTATAGCGAATCTTTAATTCAGCGCAAAGTTCCTAGTGATTGGAAGAAAGCGCAGGTGACTCCCGTGTATAAGAAAGGAAAGAGAACTGACCCATACAATTACAGGCGAATATCGTTGACATCAGTATCATGTACAATTTTGGAGCATATTCTCAGTTCGCATGTAGTAAATTTCCTTGAAACGGAATAGCTTCTTTCCATGAATCAGCACGGGTTTAGGAAACATCGTTCATGTGAAACTCAGCTTGCCCTTTTCTCACATGACATCTTGCGAGCCATGGACGAAGGGCAACAGGCGGATTCTGTTTTTCTCGACTTCAAAAAGGCGTTCGACGCGGTGCCACACTGCAGACTGCTAACGAAGATACGAGCTTATGGACTAGGTTCACAGATTTGTGACTGGCTGGAAGACTTCCTAAGTAATAGAACGCAGTACGTTGTTCTCGACGGCGAGTGTTCATCAGAGACGAGTGTATCGCCAGGCGTGCCCCAGGGGAGTGTGATAGGACCGCTATTATTTTCTATCTATATAAATGATCTGATGGATAGAGTAAGTTGTAATTTGCGGCTGTTTGCTGATGATACTGTGGTGTATTGGAGGGTGTCGTCTGTAACTGACTGTAATAGCATACAGGATGACTTCGACAAAATTTCTAGTTGGTGCGAAGATTGGCAGCTAGCTCTCAATTAGCTCTTAATGTAGAAAAAAAGTAGGGTGATGCGCATGAGTAGAAAAAACAACCCCATAATGTTCGAATACAGCATTAGTACCGAGCTTCTTGATGCTGTCGCGTCGTTCAAATATCTAGGCGTAACATTGCAGAGCGATATGAAATGGAACGAGCATGTAAGGACAGTTGTGAGTGAGGCGGACAGCCGACTTCGATTTATTGGGAGAATTTTGGGAAGATGTACTTCACCTGCAAAGGAGACCGCGTATAAAACGCTTGTGCGACCACGTCTTGAGTATTGCTCAAGTGTTTGGGACCCGCAGCAGATCAAGCGGTTCAGAGGGGAGCAGCTCTATTTGTGACCTGTAGGTTCGACCAATGCGCGAGTGTCACGGAAATGCTCCGGCAACCCAATTGGGGATCGCTGGAAGAAAGACCACGTTCTTTTCGCGAATTTCTGTTAAGTAAATTTAGAGGGCCGGAATTTGAAGCAGAGTGTAGTACGATATTGCTGCCGCCTACTTACATTTCGCTTAAAGATCACAAAGACAAGATAAGAGAAATTAGGGCTCGTACGGAGGCATATAGGCATTTTTTTTTTCCTCGTTCAATTTGGAAGTGGAATAGGAAGGGAAATGCCTAGTAGTGGTACAGTGTACCCTCCGCCACGCACCTTACGGTGAATTGCGGAGTATGTATGTAGATGTAGATGTAGAATAAAACAATTAGCGACCTATACTGACTTTTTAATGAACCTCACTATTGTTTGTAGGTTTGCAGAATGTACACTGCTTCAAGGGTGCACATACATCAGCTTAAACGAGTTCCCACCGTAATAAATCACACTCCTAATGCGTTCAGCCGGCGCAACCGTCGAGTGCACCTCGCGTTTAGGCGATCTGATGCAGCGCTTGGCGGTGATTTGTGGCGTATGCAGTGCGGCACTTCCTCCTGCGCTCACGCGTGCGCCTCGCTATCTCCCTCTGATCCGCCGGCGCTTCGCGTGCGGCTGCAAGTGGCCTCGCGCGCGTCACTTGCGCGGCCACTGCTGCACCCTGGCGACTGGTGGTGGCCCTTAACTTTAGGGCGGGCGTCGTTATTAGGGCGCCCCAGGTGCATTACCGCCCCAGCGGCCGCCTCCTGCAGAGTAATTGGCTCAGCGTCTTACTGCATAGGAAATCGATTCCACTGCGGCGGCCGTCTCCTGCCAGCCGGCAGACACACTGCGTGGACGGCTCCCAACTTTTCACTTTTTTTCCTTAATGCGTTCGACTATCAACGGTTTTTAGCCTTACTGAGCTTTCGGTTCCCCTCCAGCATCGACGATGTTTCTATGTATGTGATCCAGAGCAAAGTTCTAAGCGATTGGAAAAAAACACCGATAGCTCCCGTGTATAAGAAAGGCAAAATAACGATCCACGAAATTCCAGATCTGTTAATAGACATCTACATAAATACTCTGCAAGTCAGATTGAAGTGCATCACAGAGTATTCATCGAACCTCCTTTATCACGTTTCTTTACAGTGCCATTCTCTAATAGCTCGCGTAAAAAAGGAACACGTAAATCTTTCCGCTTCATTGAACACCTAGGGAGACATGACCTTAAAATAAGAGAAATCAGATCGAAAACGGAACGATTTAGGTGTTCTTTCTTCCCGAGCGCTAATAGAGGATTGAATGGTAGAGAAAGGTTATGAAAGTGGTTACTGAACCCTCTGTCAAGCACTTAAATGTGATTTGCAGAGTGTCTATCTAGATGTAGATGAAGGTAGATGTATACACCACACATCTCTCTCTCTCTCTCTTTATCTAACTATTAGTTTAGTCGATTCCGACTCTTCGTGACCCCGTAAACCAAAGCACGCCACTTTCTGCCGTAGACCTTCCAGGTTGGAACACGTTGCTTCTGTGATGTCATCGATCCACCTCATCCTCTGCCGGCCTCTTCTTCTACTGCCTTAGATCTTCCCCAGCATCAATGTTTTTTCAGTGAGGCATGTCTTCGAATTCAAAATAGGTCAGCCTTTGTCTTAATATCACACTTTCCTGTGAGTAATTTGGTTTTTGGTTAATGTTTATAAGAAATGGAACTAGGCAATACACAAACATCAAGGTAGTGGGCAATCACAGAGGTCCTACCATACATTTTGAGTTCATTTGATTATACGAAGGGGACAAAGGGGAATGGCCTGAGGACTTTCTTGCAACCGTTATGATACCGACAGAGAAGAAGAGAAACATTAAAAAATGTGATGAGCATTAGTCTAATTTCCCATGCAGCTAAAGTGTTGCTGAGAGTGTTGAATGGAAGGCTCTATGGCAATATGGATAGAGGGATTGCAGAGAAACAGTGCGGACATAGAAGAGGAAAAGGAACCAGGAGGAAGGAAGGAAGCTTAGAGTTTAACGACCCGTCGACGGAAAAGGAACAAGAGATGCTATTGGCCTGTTACGTACTATAGGGGAAAGATATATGGAAAAAGCTAGAGAAATCTTTGCTGTGCTTATAGATTTAAAAAGGCTTTTGACAGGATTTAGTGGAAGAAGTTGATGGATATTTTGAAGAGGAAATGAGTTGATTCGAAAGAGAGGCGACTTACACAGATTTTATATTTACACCAGAAAGTGAGGATCAGGAATGGAAATGAAGTAGCTGAAGGAACCAGAATTGGGCAAGGTGTTAGACAAGGTTGTTGCCTTTTCCCACTGTTGTTTAACGTATACCTCGAGGAGGTGATAGTGAAAGTCTTCGATGGAAAAATAGGAATAGTTGATGGTGGAAAGAGAATAGAATGTATACGATTTGGCGATGACATGACATTAGTGGCAGAAAGTGAGCGGACAGCGAAGAACTTGATGAAATACCTTAATGATGCTAGTGTGGAATATGGGATGAAAATAAACACAGCAAAAACAACGGGTATGGTCATTAGTTCAAGACGCAGACTGGCCAAAATTAAAATAGGACAAACTACCATTAGCCAAGGAAATGCATTTAAATATCTTGGAAGTGCAATAACCAAAGACTTCAGATGCCACCAGGAGATGAAAACTCGAATTGCCATAGAAACGGTGGCATTCAACCGAGAGAGAGGAGACTGTTATGTGGAAAATTAGATAAGGCTGTAAGGAAAGGCTTGGCAAATGTATCGTTTTGAGTGAGTCACTGCATGGTGCAGGAACATGGACATTGAGACGAGAGGATGAAAAAATGTTAGAAGTATTTGAGATGTGAATGTGGAGAAGAATGGAGAGGATAAGCTGGACGGAAAGAGTGAGTGACGAAAGAGTGTTGGAAATGGTTGGGGAGAGAAGACGTCTGCTGAAGGTTATAAGATAAAGGAAAAAGAACTGGTTGGGACATTCTTTGAGAAGGGAATGCATACTAGCAGATGTCTTGGAAGGACTGGTTTGACGGTGAAGACTAAGAGGAAGAAGGCAATACAAGAGGACAGACGACATAAAGGGAAGAGGAAAATATGCGGACTTTAAGAGGATGGTAGAAGACAGGACAGCGCGGGGAACTACCATGTGAAAACCTGTCTTTTGGCAGAACACTGACGTTGATGAGATTAAACGATTAATGTTTGTTTGAATATGTTCGCTTTGTTTAATGATAACTATCATTGATAATTGCCCGCAATTTGTTTAATTTTATGTGCACGTTGAATCTGAATAGTACATTGAAAAAGAACAGCGAAAAAGACTTTCGGTATAACACGTGAAAGACTGTATTGATAATTTACAGCGGGCAAAAACACATTTTTTCGGACTTAAATGAAATCTGTATCTGTTAAGAACTAAAATTTAGAGGAACTATTGTAAGTACAAATTAGTAGGAAATATCTATTTTTGTGCGAATTTCAGCGCGAATCTAATGATGCCGACTAATTAATGTTTCACCCATCTGTAAAACGTTATGAAATGTAATGGCAGAATAATTATTGGGTCATTCGGTGACTTTTCTGGAATTTACGCCGGCACGGCTATATAAGGCGGGCCGAGATGGGCGTATGGACAGTCTTGGTAAATCTAGACTGTGGAGCTATATCGGTAGGTGCCGTGATTTTTCAGTGACGTGAAAGGTGTTAATCAGAGCCGCAGAAGCGTTCGCATGGGACATATTTCCACGATTTCTGACTGGGTTCAGGACTTACAAATATTTCCGCCATTCCTGACTCAGTTTTCTGGGTCTGTTATACAGAGTTAGAACTTCATAATGGAACCTTAATTTAAAATTTACAAAATGGATGAATATTATGTAGATTGATTTTCAGCTATATTAGGGACTCGAGCTAGTTTCTGTGCGTACTGTCACTTGCGTATACTTTTGGTAGCCGCTATCGTTAGGTGCGCGCGGCAGCAGGCAATTGTTTTTCTAGCGGTCAGTAGTTGTCTGAGTCGAATTGTGGAATCTGCGGCAGCGAGTCATGTAGGGCGGCCACGAGTTAGCTTTTCGAACAATCTAACAAACACGTGTAGGATTAATTTACGTTGTCGAAGAATCAGTCATTAATCGGAATTTACATATCAAACTGTATCAAGTTGCGTGTGGCAACTGCGAGGTGAAAGATCGGGGTGAGAGATTAAATAGAGAAAGATTAATTTTTAAAACTCGCAACCAAATTCCTAAACATGCAAAATCACTGGAACTGTGATTTCTACTGTTTGACTCGTTTTCTAGGGGATGATATCACACGTTCTCAGCTTTCCTTCCCTGCATATGATTAACAAAAAACTTCACAATAAAATCAAGTTTATGTGAGAAAAGGGTGTACTAACTACCATTTTTGAAAACACGTGAAAGTTCACTTTATGTTGTTTCTTAACCCTTATCTACTATAGACGTTGACAGGAACGCAACTACTGTGGAGGGGTCTCTCAGACCGCTCTTATTTTCCATATATTAAACTAGTGTTTTGCTAAATATATATTTTCATGGCTTCCTGTCGTTCATTACACTTCTTATAGGTGGCATTATTAGAAATTTGACTTTTTAAACAATTTAGTTTGAGTAACATGACGACAAGTAAAACACAGCGCAATTTGCAGTACATTTTTATTTTTTGTGCTACGAAAAGAACAGCAAGTAATTATTTCTCTACACACTCACAGATTATCATTATAGAGATCATATTACAAATTCACAGCGTGATTAGATACAAAAATCTCATTTGGGTTATAGTAAATTGTATGCGAAATCTGCTTTCCATTTACGATTCTCCTAGAAAGGTTGCCATACTTTCCTTATAGAACAAAAAGTACTAACTAAAGATATGCTTTGAGCCGTCTGTCGCAGTCCAGGATGCTGTAAGACGATGTTGTGTTGCCTTGTTCTTACGTTGGCTGCTGGCTGCTTTTTTCGCCATCGAAAACATCTGTTCTTACCGAAGAAGTAAGCTGCTTCGTTATCATCAGGTGTCACATCTTCATCACTTTCAGGTTCCTGCTCTGAATTAGTGTCATGTTCACTAAATACCTCAAAATCAGGGTCATTATCGCTGTCGTCAAAATCATCGGAGGATTCACCGAAACGTTCTTCACCAACCACATCTGCTTCACGTAAAATGCGTTCAGCTTTCCCTGCCATGGAGAAACACGACACGGAACAACAACAGGAGAGACAGGCCACAGACAGGCACAGCGCTGTCGCTTAGCAGGCCGCGTTCGCGAAGCCGACTGGCCAGGTGCTACGAGGCAGAGCCTGCGCCAGCGGCAAGCGAACACTGGTCGGTGAGTGAGGCCACGCAAGGCTCATAAATACGGAACAGAGCAGCTCCGCGATCGACGTCACCAAGTTTTATCCTGTGCGCGGTCAACTTTCTTCGTGTTTGTCCTCGTGTTTCCTGCAACGTACTTTTATATCGTCGCCGTGGCCAACTGTTTTTACTGACTATGTGTGTTTTATTACTGCTCGTCCGTTCTCGTTCTCCGATATATGTTCTTCATATTGTCCATGTACGTTTTAGTCCTTCAAAAACTCAGTGTGTCAATTGTTTTTAAAATCCGCAATTTTATTCCTCTGTTTTATTTATTGTTTTTACAATCTGTCTTAACTTGTATACCGCATAGCTGAAGAGCAGCCACCGCAGCTGCTGCCAGCCTGCCGACTGTTCACACAGTTGGCTTGAAAGTAACAATAAAGGACAAAAAAAAGCAACACTGCAAGAATGCTGGCACATGGACCTTGTCTGCCACCATGAAGGTACACGGACGAGCCTTTTTAGCTTGGCAGGGGTGTGTGAAATTTCTCGAATCAAAAAGTCGTAGCGATCTGAGAGACCGCAGATAGTAGTTGAGGATTAAACCATATTAAAACCCTGTGGCTGATACGTCTGTACGTCGACACATTTACTTGATAAATGTTATAGCTCGTGAGTCCCCAGACAAAATGAATATTTGTCGCAAATTGTTTTCCCACCATGTGCCTGTCTCAAACACCGTTTATGTTCATGCCTATGTGACGACACGTGTTACATTAACAAAACACAGTCACTTTAATTCAATGCGATGCACACCTTGTTCCACCGGCTAAATATTCACAACCCATAGTAGCACTCGACTCAACTTGGTGCAGTCTACGACGAGCAACCACACCTGGCGATTGCCACACAAAATGCTATAGTCTCCACCTGGAGATCCACACGCCGACTGTGCAGAGCGACGCCGCGCCCGGCCAGCTACACCACTCGCTCCCGACTCACTACCTGGGCCACGCGCGCGCGAGCCAAAAGCCCACACTGCCGGGTGTTTTCCCTACGTCATCAACTTCCCCAAGTGAGCTGTTCTAACCGACTTGCCAACGTACAGTGCTCAGCCAGAACATTTCTATAACTTTACTTAAAATCAAAAATAATTACACTACACATGAAACAAATGTCTTCTTAGGTTTTTATATTTTATGACCAAGTGGACGGTAATCTCACACAACCCAGAAGGAAGCGTTATTTAATCCGTTTACGTGTGTCGTAGAGGTGACATTTGTTGACCCTCGCGGCGACGGTATCGGGCATTATTGGATATGAACATATTGAAGATATTTCATCTATCTGAGTAATTAGCATCACCATTTGTGACTCTCAACGCTTCGCACATCGGCAGGCGGGCCGAGTATTGAATTTGTTATGCTAAGTTTGGACTGCGATTGTTGCCATTGCCAACATTGTCTATCATCAAGTAAAAGCAACTATCATGTCAACGAGTCGTGTAGATGTGTCATTACTTATTAACTTTGAATTTCGCCGTTTACCGCGACCTCAAGAATTTCCGGCATCCGCGTTGCGAATCTGAACATTGTCCCAATTGTGAACATCGTGCAGCAGGCTGTGAGCACGTGGCTTGTATGAAGACTTGTCTACTAAAACTGTTGATTGCGGTGAAATCGTGCTAATTCTGAACTGAGGAAGATTCCTTATTTAAATAATATTTGTGCAATCTTTGGACGAGTGTGAGACCTGCTTCGTTACCGTTATTAGCATTGTTGGAGGTGCAACAACGTATTTGTGTGCGTATGAGAATATAATTTGTGAACGCTATTCACCGTGAGGCCTATTATAGAGACTGTTGAGCCTATCAATAACTTTCATAACTGTGCTAGTAACAGTGGTTTGTGTAGTGGTGAGAAAATTAACGGCCAAGGGAAGCGTTTTGGTGGAATAGGCACACGGTCATTCATATAACAATTAGTAGTTTTATCCGCCCGCCGATCCGAACTAATTGAAAGTAATTAATAGTGGCATTAAATAATTAATTAACACTCTCGTATTTCCCGGGAACATTAGAAATTTTATTTACGGAATCCAGTGTTTTCAGTGGCTCTCACCGGTGGAGTTACTAATAACTTTATAAGTCAAAAAACAAACATCATGTTTCAGGCTATGATTAATTTATAACCACCCTAGCTGAAATCCCTGGAAATAAATTATTCACTTCGTTTTTAAGTAACGTGTACGTGGGCGGAGTCTAAACAGGAAGGGTCCGCAGAAAAGAAGAGGAATTCTGCATATGTCATCCCCTGAGTAGTTGTCCGTTATGTCAAAGCGTTGAAGGACATCCTATTCATTCAATCTTTAGAAAGTTTATTTGGAAAATATACGAGGTAAGACAATAACGTAATGAGACTGATTTTCTTTGCAAGATCTTGCAAACCTGCAGACTTGCGTACGCATCAATACCTTTGACCTTGGTCTATAAGCTGCTTCTAGTCCAAGCGGCACATCGATGCAACTACTCAGCTATAAGTTGTGCTGTAATAATACGTGTTTGTGTCTCTCGTAACAGAAATGGAACGACATAATATTGTGCAACAGTACGCCATTTCATTTTTGCGTGAAATTGGGTGAAAACGCGTCAACCTACGGTAAGCTTCGAAAGGCTTTTGTAGAGCAGATTATGCCAAGAGCTCAAGTTTTACGTTGGCATAAAATGTTTAGTGAAGGCAGAACGAATGTTGAAGATGAACACCGCGTCGTAGCGGAGTAGCCGGGCGCATTGAGGCGCTTTACTCCAATGCGCGAGGCCGTTCCCCGTCGGGGGTTCGAATCCTTCCTTGGGCCTAGATGTTTGTGTTGTCTTTAATGTTAGTTAGTTTATAAGTAGTTTGTAAGCTTAGGGAGTGATGACCCCACAGTTAAGTCCCATAAGCTTAACAAAGGTTTCTTAACACTTTGTTGATGAAGACCGTAGAGGGCGACCATCAACCTCGCGGACGGATGACAGCTTGGCCAGGGAGCATGAATTCGTACGATCTGATCGAAGATTATCCACGAAAATGATTGCAGAACTGAACATCAGTCGAGAAACGATTCGTCGATAGTGCGCCATCCCATACAGCTCTGCCAGTAAAGCAATTTTTAACCTCAAAACCAATTTTAGTACTCTGAAGGAACTGAGATACCAACAGCCGTATGTATAATAAAATATTTATTCTATCACAACCAGTTTCGGCATTCCACTATCCCTACTTTTGGATATTATGCTCCGATGTAGGGACCTGAAGATGGCATATTGGAATGCCGAAACTGGTTGTGACAGAATAAATATTTTATTATACATACGGCTGTTGGTATCTCAGTTCCTTCAGACTCTTGACCAGCCGCTGTCCCGTTTCCACCAACAATCATAGATTCAATAATTTTAGTACTACCGCAACCAGCTTATTCACCCAATATCGCTCCGTGCCACTTTTTCATCTACTTCCAATAGTCAAAACGGCGCTTAAGGGACATCATTTTCAAACAACACTAGATGTCCAAAAAGCAGTTACGATGGAGGATCTTGCAGAATATGAATTCTAGAAATGTTACCATCAATGGCAGAAGTGCTGCATAAAGTGTGTGCAAACAGAAAGGAACTACTATGAAGGAGACAACACTAAACTTGACTGAAACGGTAAGCAGCATTGATTCATTAGACTTGGTTTATGTTCTAGGAGGCGATCCAATTATGATATTGTGGAAAGATGTAAAAAAGCCAAGATCGCTGATCATCAATTTTTATTTGAGACGACCGGTTTCGCTGAACTATGTCAGCATCATTTGGTCCAATAAACTCATTTTACTAGGCCATAATCTTGTGCTGTCAATCAGTTGCTATATAGCATCATTTACAGTGCATTTATAATAAAACATAATTATCACAGTCCAAGATTATGGCCTTCTAAAATGATTTTATTGGACCAGATGATGCTGACATAGTTCAGCGAAACCGGTCGTCTTAAATGAAAATTGATGATCAGCGATTTTGGCTTTTTTTATAACTTTCTACAATTTATTTATTTATTTATTTTTATTTCACATCTGTCTCATTACTTTATTGTAGCACCTCGTAATACCCTGTGAATAGATTAAAAGTATACGAATGAAATACACAAGATAACTGTGAGATATACTGCAAATTTATTGGTTTACGAACAGGTTTTCAGCTGTTACGCCGTCGTCACCATGTTTACCTGATGATGTCGAAACAGGCGAAAACCGGTTCGTAAACCAATACATTTGCAGATTATCTCACAGTTATCTTGTGTATTTCATTCATAATGTATCAAATATTCTGTCAAGAACCGACGGAACAGTCAGTAAATATTATTAAAAGTTTGTTTCATATTGAAGAAGTAGAATGAGGGCTAACCACTCTCTATAGCTCTAAGCCGGTGCTGGGAAGAACTTTGTACAGCAGAGTCCACCGCAGTGGCTGGCTGCTGGCAGTCGGCATCTCGTGGAAGTCCTCGCTGCGGATGAAGCCGGCCGGCGCGGCACGGCGCCGGGTTTCATGTGTCAACAGAGCGGGACGGACAGGTGGTTTGCCTGCGCGGGATGGAGACCGAATATCAAACACGCCCGCGGCCTGCCGGCTCCTATTGCGGGGGCCTGCTGCGTCGCCGCCCTGGAGGAATCAACCGCTGTACTGCAGCGTGGCTGCGCGAGTAGGAAGCAGGCGCGACGAACAAAAAGTAACAGGTTTCACACTAATACACGCAGACTAGTACTGTAAATAAAGTAATACCTCTATTGTGACATGTAGAATAGGATGGGTGATAAAAATTACTTTTTTATTTTACGGAATGCTTTACTGCGGAGAAGTAGCCTACTATCATTAGAAGAAATACGAGGTTAAAAAAGAAGTCAGAATCGCCTAATATCGTCCGTTTATGCATAATACTAAAAGACAATGTAAACTTAAAAAAGGGTCTTCTTTAGAATTTTTTAAAGTCGGTTTAAACATTCAAAATAAAGTCGCCTTTATGAATTGCTGAAATAAGCTGTTGTTCTTATTGTTGTGGTCTTCAGTCCGAGCTCTCCACGCTGCCCTGTCCTGTGCAAGCCTCTTCATGTGGGAATACGTACGACAACCTTCATACTTCTGAATTTGCTTACTGTATTCGTCCCTCGGTAGCCATCTACGATTTTGGCCCACATTCTTCCTTCTAAAGCTGACGATTCCATGACGTCATAGAATGTGTCCCACCAACCTATCCCTTCTCTTACTCAGGATGTGCCAGAAACTCCTTTTCTCTACAATTCTGTTGAGCACCTCCTCATTAGTTAAGTGCTCTACCCACATAATCCTCATCATTCGTCTATAGCTTCTATCATCTTTTTGTCTTAACTCGTTATTGCCCACGTTTCACTCACATACAGTGCTACACTCCAGAAAAATGCTTTCAGGAACGACTTCCTAATATTTAAACTAATATTGGATGTCATCATATTTCGCTTCTTCAGAAATGCTTTTCTTCCTACAACCATTTTGCATTTTATATCTTTTTCACTTTGGCCATCAGAAGTTCTCTTGCTACCTAAATAAGAAAACTCATCTGCTACTTTTATTGTCTCATTGCGGGATCTAATTCCTTCGGCATTGCCTGAATTTCTGATACTGCATTCCATTACCTTTGTTTTACTCTTGTCAATATTCATCTTGTACCTTCCTTTCAAGACACTATGCATTCCGTTTAATTGCTCTTCCAAGTCTTTTGCTGTTTCCGACAGAATTTCTTTGTCGTTAGCAAATCGCAAGGTTTTTTATTCCCTCTCCCTGGACTTTACTCTCCAAATTTCTCCTTGCGATCTTTCACAGCTTGCCCAATGTACAAATTGAACAACATTGGGGAAAGGCTATAAACCTGTCTTACTCTCTTCCCTAATAAGATAAAGAACTTAAATCTGGGTAATAATATAAAATTTTCCGCGCATGTACTCTTTTTTTTTTTTCTTTAAAAAAAAAAAAAAAAAAAAAAAAAAGAGGAAAACAGATATCGAGCAAAATTTTGCAATTTTATTCTTAGAGTACAATTCCTTGGTTTACTGCATTTTTCTGTGACAGTTATATCAGGTACACATTGAAAGTCTGACTTTTTGGAGAATTGAGGCACAACCGATCTAGACTTAAGTGTGGTTTACTTCGTTCCTCTGATACTGTCTGTTATATCCAGTACACGTGTAAAGTATGGTTTTAGAAGAAATGAGGCATAACCAATCTATACTTAAGTGATGCTCGGATAGAGCCTTCTCTAGTCTCCTCTCCACATACTTTGTATGAAGCCTTTGTCACCAGTTTGACACAACTCTCCCTGGCTTCAGTGTGACTGAGAAACTTTTACATTTCTATGAAGAGCTTAGTGTAAAAAGTGATTAGTGATTTACCATCAACTTCAGTTAAGTCTCACTGCATTTGGAGAAGATATACGACACACAACATCTATCAGTAATGTCGAAGTAGTCAAAAGCTTCAAAGTTTATCTTCAGTGGTACGAAATTTCTAAAAAGTCTTCTTCTTTGGGATAGTGTGTCTTGCTTTAAACATCCTTCTGTAACCGAGTTCCGAATATGTTTCCTTTCATCCATAGTCATTTCCAGCAGGACATTTTATTTGCATTTCGTTCTCTGAGTCCTTTGCGACGGCATTCTTCCATAAAATATTCTTTGTTTACAAGCCATGTCATGTCGGATAAAATCCTCGAGCTTTCGATGGAAAGCTCCACCATCGTCATCAGGAGTAAAATCACTGACTGCCGGTGTTGGCAAGGCGTCGATTGTATTGCTGCAGCGCTGCTTCTAGAAGTTTCTGGAGGGCCGGAGAGCGCCTGCGCGGGAAGACAGCGCGGGCCGATGGGCCGCGGTACCGCGTGACGTCACGTGGAGCGTACCGCCGGCGTCACATTTGAACCTGGCGCTCTCGCTTCCCTATTAGTGCGAGACCTCTGTTTCCGCTCTACGTCCAGGGCCCGCCCCCACGCCCTGCTGAGTGTATACCCCTGGTCTCTGTTGAAATTGTTGCCCTTTAATCTAATTTCAGCCGGCGCTTTTGTCACAGAATCACAGTAATATGATGCTTGGCCCAGAGCTATCGTGTTTTCAAATACTATTTTATGTTAGGTAATGATCTGTCAAGGCTGACTTCTCAAGAACTTTTTTCTTCTTTGGTGCCTCGTGCGTTCTGCACAACGTTCAGCAACAGTTCTAATAGTTTGTCCAATGTAAATACTTCCGCACTCACAGGAGACGCCATATACACCTAGAACACTCAGACCTGTACTGTCTTTAACGGGGCCGGCCGTGGTGGCCGAGAGGACTAAGGCGCTCCAGTCACGGTCTGCATGGCCACTACTGTCGGGGTTTCGAATCCCCCCTCGGGCATGGATATTTGTGCCGTCCTAGTTCGTAAGTAGTTTGTAAGTTTAGGGACTGATAACCCCGTAGTTAAGTCCCGTAGACTATACAAACATTTGAACATTTCTTTAACGGGGCGTAAAATGTCTCTCTTTGCCGGCCGCGGTGGCCGAGGAGACTGAGGCGCTTCAGTCACGGTCTGCACGGCCACTACGGTCGGGGGTTCGAATCCCCCCTCCGGCATGGATATTTGTGCCGTCTTTAGTATAAGGTAGTTCATAAGTAGTTTGTAAGATTAGGGACTGATGATCCCGTAGTTAAGTCCCATAAGCTTAACAAACATTTGAACATTTTTTTTGTCTCTCTTTTTGGAGGCGGGTCGGAAAACTAGTCTCATGTTTCTTCAGGAGGCGTCCAATTTTGCTAGTCATTGTTCCACAGAATGAAAGGAATGCTGCTGACTTGGCCTCGTCGGTCGATTCAAGAATTTCCTTACGTTGGTGGCAACGGAAAGCTTTAGAAATTTCACCTCTGCTGTAACCGTTTTTCTTGAAAACACGCTTCAAATATTGTAATTCAGAATCCTAACGGTCGTCAGAAATAACCTTTCCCCTGTGTACTCGCGTGTTCGGGCAGCTTTGTTGTGTACAGGATGATGGAAGCTGTTGCCAATCAAGTAGCGATCAGTGTGTGTAGATTTCCTATACACTGAATAACCAAGCCGGCCTTCTGCTCTTCACTCGATCAAAAAATCCAAGAATGGGGGCATACCATCCATCTCCAACTCGTCTGTGAATTTTATGTTGGGGTGGACTCCGTTCATGTGGTCTACAAACTGCTGCAATGTATCTTTGCCGTGAGGCCATATCACAAAAGAGTCGTCAACGTAGCGTAGGAAGTAAGATGGACGCAACCTCACTGAGTAAAGTGCCTGTTCTTCAAAATGCTCCATAAAGAAATTTCCTACAGCCGCAGACAGTCATCTCATAAAATTCATTGCGGTATTGAAAGTACGTTTTCGTTAAGGTGTGGCGGAACAGCTTGAAGTTTCTAAAGCTTTCCGTTGCCACCAAAGTAAGGAAACTCGTGAATCAACAGACGAGGCCAAGCCAGCAACATTCCTCCCAATCTGTGGAGCAACGGCTAGCAAAATTTGACGCCTCCTGAAGAGACATGGACTGAGGTCAGTTTTCCGCCCCGCCTCCAAGAATAGAGACATGCTGCGCCCCATTAAGGACAGGACAGGTCGGCGTGTTCCGTGTGTATATGGCGCCTCCTGTGAGTGCGGAAGTATTTACATTGGACAAACTATTAGAACCGTCGCTGAACGTTGTGCAGAACACACTCGGCACAAAAAAACAAAGAGAGGTTGAGAAGTCAGCCTTGGCAGAACATTGCCTAACATAAAATACTATTTGAAAACTCGATAATTCTGGTCCCAACATCATATTACTGGGATTCTGTTAAAAAAGCGGCGGCTAAAATTAGATTAAACGGAAACAATTTCAACAGAGACTAGGGGTATACACTCAGCAGGGCGCGGGTGCGCATGTATGATTTTAAAATTATGTCAAATAATTCTTTAAAGTATTCGGACGGATCTGACGAACTTATATATGACCTAAGGACTCGACTGGCTGCAGTTAAACACCTAGAATGGGAAAGTGTCCAGCGTCCGTATTTTCCAACTCGTTGGTACAAAGTTCCAAGGTGATTGCATTTGAAATGTCATGAAGAGACTGTTGGTCTTCACTCGACAAATTTCTCTCTTTATCAGGAATCTAACAAGCTACGAGTTGATAGTGGACGACAGGGAGTTTTTCATAGCAACGCAGCTGCTGTCCGATTCGTCCACTGAAACATTTGGGCCCTGCAGTTTGACTGTGAATTTGTTGGAAAATATGCCGGAAAGGAAGCTCAATAAAATTCAGGCGTCATACACTCCACTTTTGTGCTCGTCCTACTTTATTTTCTAGACGGCGAATGGCCCTATTTTTCCATACAGTACTACCACACCCTAGTATTTTGAGTTACTGATTGCTCAGACAAACTATATATAATGCTTAGAATTATATCTTTAGCTGAACTCGAGGTACGAGATACATGTATAAGTTAAAACAGATTTCTGTATTAGAGAATAGTGCTCTTCTTTCACATTTCTGCGAAATCGCTTGTCATTCATGTTTTCTACGAACTGGGCATCATATTTTCGTCCGTCTATGAAAAGAAACCAACCAGCAGATGTGAACTGACTTCGTCCTCATTCGACACTTTTCTGTTCCTTTTTTAGAATTATCAACAACGTGGGAAGAATCTGTGTCAGTTATTATCCTAATGTCTCGCAAAAGATTTGACACTATTGCAGCTGTTGCCCAATCAGAAACATCGAGCCAATCACTGTTTATTGAGGTATTACGCCACGGTCAAATCTGCTTCGAAACAGTTCACACCAGTTGAATCAACTTCAAGTGAGTGTGAGCCTTTCGTTGTACAAAAACAGTGAAATATTACTCAATTTTTGTTCTTTCTAAGACAGTGCATGCATGGATAATACTATAATATTACGCTGATTTACATATATTTCGCTTATTTCAAACATTCATAATGCATAAAAAACTAAGACAAATTCATTTTGAAAGTTGAAAATAACTATACAAAGGTCCAAAGATCAATTTTCCATTATATTTAACTACTATGTGCGGAAGGAAGTTATTAACCCATTTTAATTTTTTATCTCGTATTTCTTCTAATGACAACATTTCACAGGAAAGCATTTCAAAAAGTGAAAAATCATTTTACGGCCCCTACAATGTACAACCTAGTCAAAAAACAGTCACTAAGGAAATGAGGGAAAGAAAAAGGAAGTTTGTGTTGAAACATTTCACCCTATAGTAATATGATGAGTATTTAAATATAATCTTAAAACTGTTTCTTGCAGCTATATGGGTGATTCAAACGGTAGGTACAAGCAAACTATGATAGAATAGGATGAAATGTTCACTCTGCAGCGGTCTGTACACTAATTTGACACCTCGTGACAGATCAAAAGTGTGACAGCGTTACTGTTCGTGCATTCTGGTTTTCACCGAAGCAAGTTGTATCGTTGAAACACAACATACACGTACTGGGCAATGCACGGTTCAGTAAATGAAATATGTCTTGATGTAGTCGAAGGATCCAGCCGTACATGTCTGCTTTTGTGGCCAGGAACTACAACAGCTGCAAATGATACCTTATACCTGTGATCCTGCAGTCAAATACTCTGTGCAAACGAATCAGTTCAGCTAACCAGACAGGACCACCTCCTTCGAAGATAAAACATAAAGTGTCCTTCAGGCCCCCAAAGAGATAATCGCACCGTCCAAATATTTTATTCCACTTCTTAAGTCTTCCGATCCCAGACACTCTCTCATTGGCAGATTGCCCTCCCTCAAAAGTAACATAAAATATTTGTTTTGAGTTTGACGACATCCATACCAACTTCAAATTTAAGAGTATTAAATGGAAAAGTTATAAACATTCAGCCAACGTGTGAATATTTATCAGCATATCAAACAATGTATGAAATAAATAAACGAACAAGCCAGCCTCCGTGTGTTTTAACGCTCACACAATATTTACATAAATTCATTGGCAAAATAGACATTAAACATTAAATAGTTATATGAACATGAGGATAAGAGGTGCATTCTGCTGCTTGCAAATGCTGAATTACTTTGGAGGATACAATGATCTGACTGTATTTCATAATAAGTCTTATAACAAGTGTAATAAATCCTCAAATAAACAGAAAAAAATGTCTTGCTTTCAAGATGACAGCTTCATGTAAAATAGATTATGTTGAAATCGCATGACCTATTCAAAAGTTGGTAATTTTAAGTTTTATTTTGCTATGTTCACATAATGTGAAAATTAACTTTTGTTGTTTACAATATATTTACAATATTAATGGTTAATTTTGCTGCGTTCAATGGTATATTTGGATCTGATAAAGGTCAATAGCAGTGGCAGCTGGTGCTTCACATGACTGAGTGCCGGATGTCGATAGTGGCTTCGTCCACCCCCCTCCTCCCACCTCCGCAGGCGCTCGGCGCTCAAAGGGACAATTTGACGTACCTCTGCTAGTGGCACCTGGGGAAAAGGACCGTAAACCCACCCCCCACTTCAGATATATTTTCTTTAAAAGATCTGCAGAAGTCTTACCTTGGCTTATTTGCGCTTGCTTCAACTCGAGCTGAGGCGTCGGCCTACCTAGCTTCTTCATTTCACACTTCTCTTCCAAGCTTAAAGATGAGTAATTTCTTTTTTAAAAGATACTGAATGTTGTTCACTTTTCCTTGGTAATAAACACTAAGAACTTACGACTATGCACGTGAACAGTAGATCACAGTAAGTAACTGATTACACTGGTATGTGACTGTAACAAAATGAATCTCTTACGATGAAGAGACAAGCTACTTTCGGGTAACTGTAAGCAGCACCCCTACCTAACCTTAAATATTTGCAAAGGCTGCTCTCCCATGTCTTTTCAGACAGTAAAATAAGTGACATTCTGGAGTAGTCGGGTGTTCCGCCGGATGTTTGTGCCAAACTTATCGTGTGACATGCATCTCGGACTCAGACATCATGGTCAGCTTTGATGTGGTGTCCTTGTTCAGCAGGGTCCCACTGAATGCCTCGCTTAAGCTCATTGGGGAACAATTCGATGGTGCCATCTTGGATCTGTTCAAGCATGTACTGACCTCGACATACTTCCTTTACGGAGGTTAATTTTATGAGCAGACAGAAGGGGTGGCGATGGGTAGTCCCTTTTCACCAGTAGTAGCCAACCTATTTATGGAGAAATTCGAGGAAGAGGCACTAACATCAGCCACACATCAACCAAAATGTTTCTACAGGTATGTCGATGACACCTTTGTCATCTGGCCCCATGGTAAGGAGGAGCTGGACAACTTCCTGGAGCACCTGAATCACGCCACCCCAATATAAAGTTCACCATGGAAATGGAGAAGGATGGACTACTCCCTTTCCTGGATGTGCTGGTTAAGAGGAAGGCAGACGGCACCTTTGGGCACAGTGTTTATCGCAAGCCCACACATACGGATTTGTATCTACAAGCCAATAGTTGTCACCATCCAGCACAAAAGAATGGTGTGCTCAAAACTCTTATCCATCAGGCACAGGCGCTCTCTGATGCTGACAGTCTGATGACAGAGATGGCACACTTGCGGTCAGTATTCAACAGGAATGGATATTCTGCCAGAGACATCCAGAGGGCGTTTCACTCAGTAAGCGCATTGAAGGAACAGAAGAGGAACAGGAAGAGGCCATATGCAGGGCCAGTAACTGCCAAAATCAGCAGAATTTTGTCTAAACACAACATTAAGAGCATATTCTGCCCACCCACGAAGACTGGTGCACTATTGGGCAACACCAAGGACGACCTGAGCCTACAGAGGCCAGGAATTTACAGCCTACCGTGCCATTGTGGGTTGGCATACATAGGCCAGACCACCAGGACGGTTCAAATCAGGTGCAAGGAACACCAAAGGCACATCAGACTGGGACAAGCTACGAAATCAGCAGTGGCTGAACACTGCCTAGAACTTGGCCACTCCATGGACTACAACAACACCAGAATAATAACACAGACGCCGAGAAACTGGGACAGTGTCATAAAAGAATCCATTGAGATTAAAATCAGTGAAAACCTTATCAACCGTGACACTGGATATCAACTCAGTGCAGCATGGAACCCAGCACTGGAGCTTCTAAAATCGCAACGAAAAACGACTAGGAGAGCACCTGGCACGTTGAAGACGGCAGAGGGAGCACCCAGCGCGGCGCAGACGGTGGAGGGAGCACCTGCAGCGGTGCGGACGGCAGAGGAAGCGCCTACCACAGCGCGGACGGCAGAGGAAGCGCCTGGCGCGGCGCGGACGGCGGAGGGAGCACCAGGCAGCAACCAGACACCGCCTCTCGGGAATGGACCAATCACAGAGCACCTGACTCGGCGCGGACCGCATATGGAACGCCTAACGCCTAGGCATAAATACTGGACACGTTCCAAACAGGGACAAGTCTCAGGGAGCACCTGAGGAAGACAGTGAGGCACACTGTCGAAATATTGTGCATGTTTGACACAAACATCCGGCAGAACAGCCGATACTCCTGAATGTCAGCATTTCGCCGGGAAAGCATGAAATCATACAGTAAAATAAGCGTTACAACTAAGAGTATGAATGTTATTTACCCTCAAAATCGTGACACATTTGCTATAATATTTACTTAGATGTGAGTTAACAGCAGTAATACATTTAAAAAAAATGCATAGTCAACGATCAGCTGTCCATTGTTTTCAGAATTTCACCGGTTTCGGATATTATCCATCATGAGAAGAGTCTGTTAAATGTTTTGCAATCATGAATTATACACAAGTTACAATTAAATATGAAGTAACCCTGTAGTGTCATCCATAAAATACTTACAAAATTAAACGGACTGATTGAGAACTACATAGTTGATCTGATAAACCTAGCAGAGGTCGAAGTATTCATGGTGTGAAAATAATATACCTTTGACTGCCATCACAGGATATATCTTTGATGGGGTGTGATGTCGACTGATGCAGAGAATGTTATTCAAACATTAAGTAAAATGTCAGTTTGTACCATGAAAACAATTAATAAATATGCCCCTAACTACCATAGTTTATCAAAGTATAAAGTAAGGTAAATGAATTATGTACAAAAACGTAAAATTAGGGAGTATAGCAGAATATTATCATATGACAGACTAGTACAATTATAACGAGCACATGGATGGTATTGACCATAGTATTATAACATAGCATGCTTAATAGTATGTATAGATAAGTTCGTAAATGGCGTACAATTAACGTATTATAATCAAGTCTGAAAATGAAGTGCATGAAATAGACAGGTAGACACTGGGCCATATAATACAAGCGGTAAGGCATAAGGATGACAAGGTGTGTACAGTTATGTAATACAGCCTATATGAAGCTATATTAAATGTGGATACAGCCTTTACTCAGAGCAAGTACTGTAATACAATTATGTCATGGACATAATATAGTGTGTTACATCCTAAAATAAACTGAATATAACATGATCAAATCTAAAAGAACAGTGAATGAAATAGGCAAGAAGACTTTAGGTTGTATAAAATCAAATGTCCAAATGTTTGTAAATCTATTGGACTCAACTACTAGGTTATTAGTCTGTAGCTTACAAACTATTTAAACTACGTTAAACTAACTTAAGGACAACACAGACACCCATGCCTGAGGGAGCATTCGAACCTCCAACGCGGGAGGCCTCTATATTCGCAACGTGGCGCTCCAGACCCCTCAGCTACACTATTGCGGCGTAGGCTACATACAGGTGAGGCATAGAGAACAAACTTGGTTTATGTAGCACAGGAAATATTTAGGTATAATAAATGTGGCCACAGCATCCACTCACAGGAAGTAACATAATATAACTACATCAAGATCATAATACGTTAATGTCAGATAATTTAAAGATGTAATTTATTTACCTGTGTTCTTGATGAAATTATTTTATGGTACTTGCTGTGAGTGGATGCTGTAGCCACAATTATTATACCTACCTATATCACCGTTCTACATAACTGAAACCAATTTTGTTCTCTATGCCTTACCTTTTATGGTATGTAGCCAAAGGTCTACTTGTATATTTCATGCACTGTTGAGAGTAGAAAGAAACCATGGTAAAAAACATGACTTAATAAAGGAATAAAAGTATCTTGTAACGAAAAATGGAAACTGTATCTATCTGCAAGAAAGAGTAATAACCCAGAAACTAGAGTTCAACATTTAGAAAAGTTATTACAAAATTTATAAGCATGTGCATCATGTCTGAGAATAGTTCCTCTGATAATAAAATTAAAACAATTGGGAATATTATCAAAAGGGATACAGGGCACCCAAGTGCACAGGAAGATGGTATTACCATCAAAACAAATCGAAACGTTAATAACAAAAAGTCAGAAGTTAAAAACATTTTTAATTATTACTTTTTAAATGTAGAGAAAATATGATATAAATGTTCATTAGAAAAAGCAAGGCAATTAATGGAAGAGGGCATATCTATACAATTTGATACAATTGAAATTCCATCCACCTCTCCTTCAGAAATAAGGAAAATAAAAAATTCTCTCAAGAGCAAAAGGTCACATGGAATTGATGGCATTTCCAGCAGGGTATTAAAAGCTTGTTCCCAGACACACTGAAATATACTATCATTAAACCATTGCATAAAAAAGGGGATAGGTCAGATGTCAACAAATACCGCCCCATCTCACTTCTGATAGCTTCATGCAAAATTTTTGAAAAGATTATGTATTCTCGACTAGCTTCACATATTAGTAAAAATAAAGTTCTTATAAAATATTAGTTTCGTTTTCAAAAAACGTTTATCAACAAAAACTGCTATATATACCTTCACTGATGAAATATTAAATGCTTTGAATTAATTAATTAACAGGAATAACCGATTAATTTGTAAATGATGCCTTTCAGAAAATTGATAAGTGATTCTCTACAAATGGACTCTCATTAAACTTTGATAAAACCCAGGAGAGACAGTTTCATACTGTAAATGGCATGACGCCATTAATAAATTAGACTCTGAACATAAATCTGTAGCTAAGGCAGAATATTCAAAAATTTAAGGTGTTTGCATTGATGATGGGTTGAACTGGAAGAAACACACTGAAGATCTACTGAAACGTTTGAGTTCAGCTACATCTGCTATCAGGGTCATTGAAAAATTTGGTGATATATATCTTAGTAAATTAGCTCACTATGACCAATTTTCATTCACTGCTTTCATATGTGATCATATTCTGGGGCAATTCAAAATTTGGTAAAGAAGTATTCATTGCACAAAAGCGTGTAATAAGAGATCATCCTGCAGACATTTATTTAAGGATCTAGGGATCTTCAATGTAGCTTCACAATATGTTAAATGTGTTATTAACAATCCAAACCAGTTCAAAAATAATAGCAGTGTGCATAGCTACAACACTAGAAGAAAGGGTATATGCACTATCAACATTAAATCTATCTTTGGCACAGAAAGAAGTGAATTGTGCTGCCGCAAAAGTCTTCGGTCACTTACCAAGTTGCATCAAACATCTGAAAGATATCCAACTGGTATTTAAAAAGAAATTAAAGTAATATCTGAATGGCAACTCCTTCTACACTTTAGATCCATTTTTAGATAAAACTTAAAAATTGCAAAATATGTAAATAAATAAAATAAAAAATTAAAATTTGAAAAATCCCTAAAATATTGTCATGCATAGACACCGTTTACTAAACTGACACGTTCCACATCATTACGAAATGTCGTATATATGATCTATGGAACAAGTATTAATCTAACCTCTAATCTATACTAATCTTTCAGTTTACCCTCAATTTGTTGGCGATAATACATGTCAATATTCTAAGTAGCAGATGAAACTTCGAATTTGTGCTAAAGGCAGTATCAAAATATTATTTCGTTCTATCAGTTCAGACTCGAATGGTAAATGATCGAAAATGAAATACACACTTGACCTCTTCAAAACAAGTAATCTTGAGCTCATAACACATCAAAACCGAGGCTTGGATAGGTTAATACCGGGTTGTCGTAACGAGACTGACTATTTAAGTTCACAATATATATTTTTCGTGGCTGAATACTGTCTTCACTGTATTAACCTATAACTGTATCCGTTTTCATTCTCGTTATGAACCCAAGATTATGTACTATCAAGAGACCAAGTGCGCTTCACGATCATTTACCATTCGTATCAGCTCATGGATTAAATGACAGATATAGATTTTTGGTAACGCGTTTAGCCCAATTTCGGACGAAGTTTTATGCGCTATTCGGGATTTGGACATATTATTTCGCCAACATATCAAAGGTAAGCTGAAAGGATCCCATCGAGGATACGTTCAAAAATCTGAGAAACCGTCGCTCGCCGCGGTGGTGTGGCCGAGCACTTTAAGGCGCCTTGCTCGCTATCGTAGTTTCACGTCCTGCCTTGTGCATGAGTGTATGTGTTATCCATACCATATGTTAATTTAAGTAGTTTGTAAGCCTAGGGACTGGAAACCGCAGCAGTGAAACAATTTGTTGTTGTTGTTGTTGTAAACGTCACTTAGTGGCTTCCCTAGGGACAGTCTACACTCGATCCAAATTCCAAATGTAAGTGTAGACTACACGTGACTTCAGTTTAAAAAAAAGATGTTGAAAGATTTACGCCAAATATATTAATATCAGTTAAACAAAATAGGTTAGCAAAAAATTGCAGAAAAGGCGGAAACAAATTTCAAGTCCAAACGAATATAAAATCAGAAACGTTAGTGATCTTACACCGAAGTACGAAATTCATCTAGGCCTTCATTACGGGATGCTTACAATAGTTTCCACAACGAGAGGTTTTAATCGTAATTTGCAGAATATCTGAAGATATTCTGGTCAAATATAAAGCATACTAGAGGTAATACACAACAATGCGACAGTAACAGGAATACAACCGACGACCACGCTGTCAAAGCAGGGGGACTAATGACGATTTTCGAACTTCTTCACCAAAGTAGACGAATTCAGTATTGCAGATTCCGAATTAAGAACTGCTTTCCACATTAGTAACTTAGCAATATATATTCTAGAAGTAATGAAGCAACCTAAATCTGTTCTTAAAAGTCTTTTGATCTACACTGAATACAGATTAGGTTACTATCACAGAATACTGCCGCGAAAACTCCACACTTAATACTCATATACAGTGACGGTTCATTACCAAACTACTCAACAGCTGAGCAGGTGACAATGATATTCAAGAAAGGCAATAGGAATACCGACTAAAGTACATTGCTGATTCAGTGTTTCCAGATTTCCAGAAGGCATTTGACACAGTACTTTACGAACGATATTTCATAAAACAGCTAGCTTGCGGAATATCGTCTCGTGATTGATTTGCTGTTATACGGGATACAGTACGTAGTTAATGATGGAAAGGCATCGAATAAGGCTGAGGTGATGTCTAGTTTTTTCCCCTTTTCAGTGTTACGTGTTCTCTGTTGTTCCTTACCTATACATACAATTTTGGAGAAAAACAGAGCATTCCTCTGACATTGTTTGGAGATGCTGCTGTAATTTATCACCCCTTAAAGTCATCAGAAGATCAAAACCAACCAAGAACGGCTTAGATATCTCTGTGGTGCGAAAATTGTCAATTGTCCTGAAGTAGGAATAGTCTGAGATCGTCCTGAGGAGTACTATAATCGGTTATAGTTTCTTTCAGAAAGATAAATTTGTATACCTCAATACTAAATACATTTCAGTTAGAATTAAGGGACTTAGAATCGAAGTGACTCAGAAAATACTGTGAAGAAGGGGAACCGAATACCACATTTTATTGCCAGAACACTTAATGATATACAATATAACAGCGATTATCCGTCGTGTTTTACAGTATTGCTGCGGGGTATCGCTCCTTATCGGAAAGAATTGCCAGAGAACATCCAACGAATGCTAAGCTCCGTTGTATTTTCGCTGTACAAGGGACACAGCATTTGTAAAATGGTACACGCGTTGCGGAGCGAATCGTTACAACAGACGAATTTTTCGTTGCGGCATGATCTAGTTATTAGATTTCAATCGCCGGCTGGCTCCTTAAGAAATAAAAATTTATTGTTGGCTCCCACCTTCATTGGGAGAAATGATCGACATAATAACAAACGAGAAATCAGAACTCTACAACGTTGCATTGGTGAATTCAAAAGGTGATAGATAGTGACAGATTGGACGGTTTTACAAGTTTTCTAGACGTTCGACGTTACTCGTTTCACTGGATAACAGAAAGATCAAAGGTTTTTGTTCGTGCAGGCATTGTACCATAAATGAGCACATGCGACAGTGCTCTGAAACTGCAGTCATTTTCATAGCACAAACGACTCAACAGTTCCATTTTCATTGAACCCACAACTTCAACAATTCAAATTCTCAGATCCTGAAGAGTAACTGGCGCAGATGGGACAAGGGCTCTACCTCTTACGTGCTCGGGCAGACAAGAATCATGAGGTAGGTGATGCGGTGACCTGAGAAGCCAAAAGCGATGAACAAGACACTGTTATCCAACCCTTCAAATCCAACGTTGTGTGAGGCAACGCCCTATCTTAGTGCGAACCGCATAGAAATGAAATCATTCGAATCTTAGTGAAGATGATTAAAGAATCAACGTTATAGTCTGTCAAGGGATGATATTTCTGTTACACTTTCCCAAATCTTTGTGGACAGAAACGGCCCAGACCCATTCAGTTTGTCTCCATCATGTTTGGCGAAGAAGCCAGGATTGGGATTCACAAATTCCTTACCCGACTGCCGAAAAGTTGATTCGTCCGAAAGGAGTATTGCTGAAGAAGTGATCTGTGTCATATCTTGAAGAAATGAAAAGTAAAATTTCTACCCTTAGATGTAGAAGGTTCCTGGTGTACTGGTTTTGTGGATTCCCGAGAGCTACGTTCGAACGCATCTCTGATCGTATTGACCTTTTCATCAGTCGCGCATGGACCATCAGTGCTTATCCTTTTGCATATCAAACTACTTGTAAGAAATTTTCATGCCAGACATAAATTTTCTTCTACAGAGGCCAACTTTTGCTGAAAAGACGGCCAAATTAACATTGTATTTGAACAATGAAGTGACTTCGTAAAAATGCTAACACTCAAGGGGATGAAAATTATCGTGTTGGCGTCATGTTGCAACAAGGAAAGAACAGCGTCGCTATGTTGAAACTTTGAACCTTCCTTTTGTACAGTCGCTAGAGATACGTGTATCCCTTATGTTTCTATAACCACCTAAAGTACATTACTTAGTTCTTAATTTCAAACCAGCCTTTACAAGAGGATGTCTATCACCTATGAGGTTTCAGTTTATCAAAATGTTTACATGCACACACACAAATTGCGACTAAATATTTACGTTAATAAAGCTGTAAATAAGACAGTATGTTTTGAGTGTTTTCGTTGGTTACGCTTCTTTAGATCATACGATCATACGATCATCCGTTTGGTTATATAAAACAAACAAACCTCTACATGCACAGAAAAAAAATATTTATTGTACAAAAATCTACAACTGTTAACCTACATTTCTAGATATTTTTCTAAATTTTGTAGGTACTTATCATGTTTCTGTATGCCTTCTTCATAGAACGTAGCCGCCTGCGTGTTCAGAAATGTTCTTTCAGCTCTTAATCATCGATAAAGTGTTGACTAGCAAGAACAAAATGTTCAAATACTTGATAAGCTCAAGGGACTTAACTGCGGGGTCATCAGTTCCAAAACTTACAAACTAATTATGAACTACCTTATACTAAACATGACACAAACATCCATGCCCGAGGGGGGGGATTCGACACCCGACCGTAGCGGCCGTGCAGACTGTGATTGGTGCGCCGCAGACCGCTCGGCCACTGCGACCGGCACCAAGGACAGATTTTAGGTGTAAGAAGAGATGAAAGTCGCTAGGAGTAAGGTCCGGGCTGTACGGAGAAGGACAAACACAAACACATCCCATTGAAATTCCCGTAAGAGTTGTTGCTCACAGTCACCGTTTGAGGTCGGTCATTATAGTGGAAAAAACACCAACTTTTGATAGTAATTCTCGGATCTTGTTCTGAACGGTGCCGCGTAATTTCTTAATGGTCTTGCAGTAACCATGTGCATTGATTGTTTCGTCTCATGGTAGCAAATCAATCAGCAAAATGCCTTTTCTGCCCCAAATATCGGTGCATATGACTTTTCGAGGCTTAACCTTCGTTTGGGATGTATTGTGCCTCTATTCCATTGATGGCCATTTTGTTTTAGGGGTGTCGTACGATACCAAAGTTTCATCCCCCGTGACTATCCGAGACAGAAAACCATCTCCTTCTTCATTGTAGCGCGTCAAAAACTGAAGTGCACTGCCCATCAGTTGTTTCACGTCTTGTTCAGTAAGAATTTTTGGTACCCATCGTGAGCAATGTTTTCGAAATGTCAGTTTTTCGGGAACAATTTCATGACTTAGTGTTCGTGAGATTTGTGGAACCTCCATACCAAGGGCACTAAATGTAAACTTACGATTGTCTTAATTTTCTCTTCAGTTGTGTGAACCAGTTCATCAATAACCACAGACGTTCGTACACTTCGTTCTTCATCGTGATTTTGATCACGTTCTTTATCGAACAGTCTGAACCATCTTCAAACCATTGAATCACTCATAGCATTTTGACCGTAAACCTCGCAGATTTGCCGTCGAATATCCTTGGGTTTAAATTGTTTTACATTTAGAAAGCGAATCACAGATCTGATTCCACGGCATGTTCAGTTACGGCTGACATTATAAAGAAGCACTACAAAGCACACGTCGGAAGCAGCGATCTGAAAATGGCGTACATGTCTTCTCCTTGAGTCAGCGTAACTGCCGCGCATGGTTGGAACTGCGATCTAAGCGCTGCCGCGGATAGAAATAAAAACGAAACTTACTTTGTGGACGACACTCGCATTTTCACGTTGAAGTAAAGCATTAATTATTCCGGTAATATAAAAGTACATTCGCCCTAGAGAATAGAAAGATTGATATGAAATATTTCGTGCGTGCTCAATGTTTTAGCAGGTTTGTTAGATTCCTATTCTCATGCTAATCATTGCTGTCACAATTATTTATTTAATAAATGGTCACGAATTCCCGAACTTGCCGTGCTATGAGTTTAGAATGTAGATTAAAGTTGTCCTTATTACACTGGTCTCTGTGAGAGCCATTATTGCTCAGAGACCGATTATTGTTCAAATTGAATGAAGAGCTGCAGAAATTGCGCGACTGATTGGTGTCCATTGAATCTGAATAACGTTATTCACTAACAGCACGCTCTAAATTCAATCTGTATTAATTAAGTGGCACCATTCTATTCGCGTTTGAAACTAACGATCTCTCACTACAGAATAATCAGAGAATCTCATCGTTATCCACACAAAGCACCGGCCTTGCGTCCATAGATTCTACATTTGATCTATTTATTTCCTCTTTGTTTTTTTCTTTTTTAATAATAAGAGAAAAGAGAACTCGAGTACTTCTCTTCAGCAGCACAACATCACGGATGTGGAGTTTGACTCCTAGAGAAAAGATTGTTAAACCGCGAGGACTTGAGCGTGAGCATTTTGCTCATAGTAATGTTAAAAAAATCGGCACTTTACCAATTTTAAATAGTCAAATACTTGTATATTCTGATAAACGCAACTAGAAATACTTATTTGAAATGTTAAGTACATTACAAACTTTTCTTTGACTGTCAGTAAAATGCTATACTCGCGATCTATCGCGTAACTTTCAAAGGCACGAGTTTTCGCGGGTTGAAAGTATCATTGAATGGAAGTTTTTCATAACGCCATCGCGGCTGTCAATTCTGACGGCATTTAATAATAGCCATTATGCTTTCATTCAAAAATGTTCAAAATGTTTGTAAGTCTATCGGACCAAACTGCGTGGTCATAAGTCCGTAGCTTACAAACGAATTAAACTAAGGTAAGCTAACCTAAGGACAAGACACCCACCATGCCCCAGGGAGGACTCGAACCTCCGACGGCGAGCAACCGATCGCTCCGCAGCGAGGCGCTTCATACCGCTCAGCAACTCCACCGCGGCACATTTATTATTATTGATAAATATTATTAAAAATGATTGAATGAAAGTTTGTTACCAAGTAAATATTGTAGTATGCACAGTTGAATAAAATTAATATTATTATTGAGATTAGGTTTTAGGTCAGATTAGTATTTCAGTCACTTCAAAAGTCACTCATCGTATAGGTATGTTCCTCTCAGGTCGCGGGGATCGGGGATTTCCTGGCCGATATTGCATAACACTTCCATGAATAAAGTTCTGACGCTGATTAATGTTTCAAACAACTGTATTTGGTGCACTTTTTATACAGACTTGATACAAATTGGATGTCTTGTTCAAACAACAAAAGACACCTGACTCATTCAGTTCTTTCAAGACATATGAATGTAACATGTCAAAGTTATTTAATCTACATTGTGCAAGTAATCTAGGATTAAGTTCTTGATACCTATGTACTGGAATTAAGAAATCAAACTGATATATATATTACGGTTTATGAAAATATAATGGTTCACTCTGCAAAAACCCGTCAGAAAATATGTTAACGTCCCTACACTTTTTCTTATTCCATGGGTAACGTCCCACCATCCATACGTATTTTCCCACTATAGCAATGAACATCTCGATTTAATTATTTGAAATTTCACAATTTCATGTGTCTACAAATATTGAATTCAGTTCCGTAACTGAGTCGTTTTGATCAATTACATATTTTAGCAGCTATTATTTTCCCATACCGGGATTGCACTCCATGTTTTAGGTACACCCCAGATGGAGCTCTTTTTTGCTCTTTCTTCAGTCTGCACTACAGTTCAATCAGTAACGTGTTACATTATCTTCATTTATCTAGGCGTAAATGCTATATTTATTTAAGCACATAATTTACTCTCTTTATAGCTTTAGAACAACCAATATTACGTGCTTTACTCAATTTGCAGTCCTATAAATTTCATCTCACACATTCTGTATGGTGCACCACCCCGAGATATGAAATTTCTTTGCAGACCTTAGCTTTCTCCACAGAAGTGAATAAATAAATAAATAAATAACACCAAGTGTCGTCTGGTAGATATTCTTTCTCCGTGTATGATTACTCGTAGATTATTTGAATGTTTCTTCTCTAAGACATTGAGATAGGGAATATCTATAAGGATTATAAAGAGACTTGGATTAAAGAAACTGCTTGCAGCTTAAAAAAGAATGCCTGACTTACACTCGAACCCTTGTGTCCCGTGACCAAACACTCTACTAGGTTTATCTACGTGCGCTGTGGCACCCTTGAAAATAATGATTGAATAAATAAAATGAAAAACACCTTATCTTTAAACATTAAACATACAGAACCTCCGTACGCAAAGTACCTATCGGTTCGAGAAAGGACGTACGACGTCTTCGATGTTACTTACTAGTATCTTACACGTTTTGTTCTGTATCTGTGACGAAAACGGATGTAATGTTTTACGCTCCACTACTGACAGTTTTATCGTTAATGAGGGGTATAGAAAATAGGGAAAAATTTCGTTTTTATTTCTAACATTGAGTCATACAAGGAGTTGAGATTGAAATATAATTAATGAGCTCATAAGGTAGTAAACCTGCGACTGTGCTTTTCGAGTACTTTCGTTTTAGTGTAGTCTCAACGACCGACGAGGTTTAATAACAATTTCGGCCACACAACATTTCACGACGATGGCAAAATCACTTGCAAAACTCTGCATTCACTTCAATCTGTTTCGATAAAAACAGTAAATGTGAAGATTCGCATGCCTGGAAGGGCTGCAATTGCTAAATTGTTAATAACGGAAGATAACGCGAAGCTGCGATGGAGATAGTTCCACGACCATAATACGTGTAGCCTTGTTTATTGGGAGCATGCGGTACGATCCGATTAATTATCGTCTACATTGCTTCTTACAGACATCTAGGTTTAAGACTCGAAAACGCCAAATGAGGCTTACGAAACGGCATGCTTCTTTCCTACAGTCAAGCATTGGGGAGACTCCGCCTCGCTTTGGTCCTCTACATCGTGGTATTCAACTGTTCCTATCATCGCCCTCACTAGCCGGACAACTTACTGTGAATGAATATCTGACCGTCCTCTACAACAAACTGTTCGTCACTACTAACATATTGCTAAAAAGCATTGTCGTCTTACAAAACGAAAAAAAAAAAAAACGCCCACACACAGAGCTAAGAGGTTCAGATGAGCTTTGTACAGCATGAGAAGTTTTCAAACATCTCTCGTTTCCAGACGTAACTGAAACGTTATTGGGGGGGAGGGGGGGTTCCAGAGCAGAATTTAAGGACCAAATATGCAGTTCTAACATCGTTGGCATAAGAATGGAAAATATTCTATTCGAAACTATAAAGAAACCAATGAGTCTGTTCCTCTGGGAGTTGCAACTGATCTGAGATCCAATTGTGGGACCATTCTAATAAATAAATATTATATGTTAAAGTTGTTATTTTTTTAATCCACCTCCTGTCGATCACTTTTCTTATTATACATTTAGAGTCTTCTAGATGGAAAATTTTGGCCCTTTCGACATTCAATACTAACCGGTTTCACTGAATCCTCAAAACCATTGATGAAATTCATTGTTTGACAACAATATCTACTAGACTAACGGCTGCAGCACCAAACAGAAACTTTTCCCATCGGTGTAGTTTAATCGGCTTCCACAGCATATAACTGTCATAAACCCGCGAGTGTGTATTATGTGGATCTGAATATTGTGAAATGTAAAATACAAAAAATGTACTATGATATAGATTTTGCAAGTAAAGTTATTTGTATATGTAGAAATACTAAGTGCAAAACATGTTGAAAATAGTTTTAGAAATAAAGAAGAAACAAATCAAAACTTCACATCTGAAGATGATATGTTAATGCACGCCAATACAAACAGAAGCATGTTTTTGCCGCATGTAACTGTAAATTACTTCGTATCCCCTGCAGTATGTGCCTCAAAATGATATATAATGTTGCATCAGAACTCATTGATATACGTGCATACTCTGTGAAAAGAGCTAGTAATTAAAAAGTAATACATTAAAACAGCATGGAATATGCTGAAGTTTGACTATATGAACACTGAAAAAGTCGTAAGCGAAAAACTGTTTCCCTATCGTTATTTTTCAGGAAGTATCAGCAAGAAAATATTTCATGAAGGTCTGAAATTGTATCTGAAGATTGAAGTCGCTGTTATCATTCCCGAGTGATGAATGAGCAAAATTGGAATAATTTTGTGTGAAGACAAACAAAGAAATTCTAATGGTAATTCTTGTCTTACGCAGAGTACTATAACAGGATTTAAAAGTTTCGGTTTGGATGGTAATTTACAGTAAATACTCAAAATTTTTCTTATCCCTACAAGCCGTCAGATAAGCCACCTGGAAGAAAGAATCCAGGTAACAAAAATCTGATTTTGTATTGTAGGACCAGCTGAAACCTCAGCATTACCTGGGTATTTATTTGTACCACTGTGCTGTTAGTCCATCTATTCCTCCTTTCCCTTTCTCATCTATTCCTCCCTCCGCTCTGTGTACCTCCCCCAACATCTACCGCCAATTTCTCGTCCTCATTGTTGTCCTGTTGTTCTTCGTCTTCCCTCTGTCCATCACTTTAGCTATCCTTCTCCTTGTCGTCACCTTCTGATCAGACAATCATATCTATCATTCACTGATGAAATCAATTGAGTTACCTAGCTTGGTTGGTTAGTGTGTTGTGTTTTAAGGAGACGAAAGTGTGCAGTTCATCAGTCCACCATTGTATCACAGGACGGTACAAGAGAAGCATAAATGCAAAATAAAAACGCCCAAAATTAAAAATAGCAACTGGAGGAAAATCCCACTCAGTAATGTGTCAACGAAGTCGACAATACAAAACAAGAAATGAGAAGATCATACAGAAACTCACAACAAAAGGAAACAATACATCAAAGCCGATGTCCGTGGCGCCATTGTGGCATCGTCACATAAAACAGCAGGAAGATTAAAAGCCTGTCGCAAGGCGGCTACAATAGTGCAGTCTAGCAATATGTGGGCTACCGTCAAGCGGGAATCTTAGCGACACTGGGGCGGGTCCTCACCACGGTGGAGGTGGTCATGGCTTAGCCAAGTGTGTCCAACGTGGAGCCGTCACAGGACCACAGAGTCCCGGCGATAGGCCCGCACGGCGGAGCGCCACACAGCCGTAGTCTCCTTCATTGCCTCGAGTTTGTTGGGCGTGGTCAGGCTACGCCAAAGCCCACGAACTCTACGTCACAGCAGCGATCGCAGGTCATAAGCCGGAAGGCCGATGTCTAAAACGGACGCATTGACAGCCTGTTTGGCAAGTTTATCGGCACGTTCGTTAACCGGGATGCCGCCATGACCCGGAGACCAAAGATATAGCACTGATCGACTGGACCTATCAAGGGCAAAAAGTCTCGTGGATAGCCGCCACCAAAGAAGAACGGGGGGAAACTGATCAAGAGCGCGAAGACTGCTCAGGGAGTCGCTGCAGGGAAGGAAAGTCTCACTTGAGCAGGAACGCTCGAGAGCACAAACAATGGCCAGCATACACACTGCAACCATCCGGCAGAGACTGCTGCTCAACATGGTCGCCATGAACACAGGCAAAGCCAAGGCGACCAATGCACAGTAAGTATCTAGGTTGTGAAGTATTTGTGACAGCAGAAAAAACTAAAACGGTTACAAGCCTTCCTGTCGATGGTACAGAGTGGTAACAGCAACATTGCGGCATCCGAAATGTAAAAACAGAACATTGCTGCGTCGGGAGTTCGCAATGACCTGTGTTTACTCTACCAAACGAACTACACAACCAGTTGGGTTCACTTAGTGTAAGTCCATGTAGTGCAATGCAACAACAACGTGAATTACCCGAAGCTATGTAATAGCCATGGGAAGGTTGGAAGCTGGACATACCGAGGGAGGTGGCTACAGATATTGGAGTCTCCCAAAGTGAAATTTCCAGGACACGATTTCAAACAGGAACCTTTGAAAAAAGGGAATAGTAAGGTCGTCCACAGGTAACATCAGCAAGAGATATCCGTTTTCTCCGGTTAAATGCACGTCGAGAGGGGAGGCTGAAAGTAACAGCTACAACGCACCCTCCAGGAAAGAACAGGACGCGCAATATCAACAGAATCCGTGCGAAATCGCCTTCGGAAATGTGGCCTCTGCCAACAGAGGCCTATGGTGTGTGTCTCGTTAAAACCAAAACCCGCAGAAACTAGGCAAAGGAACATCTGGATTGGAGTCGTAACTAATGGCGCCATGTTCTGTTCACAGATGGGTCAAGATTTTGTGTTCCGCCTAACAATCGCCGGTCGCCCGTCTGGAAAGAACGTGAAACTCAGTACAATCCTGCTTATGTGCAAGGTACATCATGGTGGTGGACGAATAGGATAGGCTGGAGTCAGTATTAGTGGACTTCCAGACATCTATGTCGTTTAGATTGGCGCTTTTCTGCTCAGCGGTATAGAGACAAGATCCTTCGACCTTTGTGCCCTACACTGGTGCAATAGGAGATGGGTTCCTTCTGGTGAACGATAACGCTCATTCCCGCTTAGCTGCATTGGTGGAGAATACGCTTGAAGCTGAGGGAATTGAACGAATGGAGTGACCAGCTTGTACAGCGAAAACCTATTGAGCATGTCTGGGATGCACTTGGTAGACGCAATGCAGCAAGACCGGCACTTCCCACAACGGTTGCAGAAGTGGATAATGCACTCTTGAAAGAATGGCCGCCACACGAGAGTAGTCGAGCGTTCTGGAGCGCCACGCTACGGATCGCACGGCCTCCCGCATCTGAGGTTCGAGCATGCATGTGTGTGCTGTCCTTAGGTTAGTTTAACTTAGTTTAAGTAGTTTGCAAGACTAGAGACTGATAACTAACATAGTTTGGTACCATAGAATTACAAACATATTAATATTTATTTATTTATTTATTTATTATTATTATTATTATTATTATTATTATTATTATTATTATTGAATGCCCAAATCTCCCTCAAGAGCGGATTAAAGAAGTCAAATTGCGAATGCCATGCAGGTGTTCAAATGTACGGGCCGTCTGACGTGAACACACATCATGTAAGAACCATGGTGTCTTCTTCTCAGAAAACGCCATATACACCTCAAGTAAAGAGTTGAGACAGAAATATCATTTTGCATGAAACACAAATTGTAACCGATATCTGAATATAATACATTACCATATTTAAATAATGTTTCGTTATATCATCTGATCCCCTAATTCAGTGATTCTCAATCTTTTCAGCTACCGGACCCCTTTTTGAGTTTCAAGTACGCCGCGGACTTCTTTCCGGTCAAGAGCATAATAACTGTTGATATTCAGGACGAAACCCATGGTATTTGCAAACTTATCAACGCAAGTGCCATTTTTCCACGAAATCCACGAACAATCAAGAGTTTATTGTTTACAGATATATCGGAACAACTTAAAATCAACGATATTCCCATATCTCTGAATTTCCAGGATATGAAGTCACTTTGCTGTTGTATTTACGTCGACTGTTCAACACACTATAGCCTGACAAAATTTACTTGTTAGTTAACAGTACCAACGTTGGATCTGCCTTACACCATTCAGAGTGATCACCGTCACCCCATCATTGTTAGGGCACCTGGATATAGACGGGATTGCGCATTAACTTCGGCTGCAGCGGGGGCTTCCGCCGCCATTTTTGTTCCAAGCGGTGATAGCGGAGCATGTGAAAGGCCGAGTTTTTCCGCTGTTATTGCTTTGAAATATCGCTTGCTTAATTTATAATACACATACCAAAAAGAAAATATATATTTGGATTATTGTGAGCAACTTTTACGCATTCGACAGCTCAATTTTACGGGATACCAGATGCACTACCAAATCTGCGTTTTAGTTTAGTTTAATACATTCTGTGCACAAAAATCAAGCAAATGTATCGATTGTCATCCAAGACGAAGGTAAAGCATTTTCAATAGTTATAATTTCAAAACACTTTTCAGCTAATGGAATTTTAACAGCTATCAGGCCTTTAATAAAATTCTGTCTGTGATAAAGTTAGTCAATTTTACTTACAACTTTGGCAGTGTAGAGTGCTGACGTTGGGGACTACCTTTGATTGCTTTTTTTACAGCTAGAATGAGAGAAAATAGATTTTCATGATTGCCAACTTCTTGTATGTATCCTCGTCCGGCAGTAAATTAATTACCTCGTAAAGCGAACATTTTGTTGCAAACATTAGGAAACTACGCCGCCGATGAAATAACTAAAATTAGCATCGCAGTAGCTGTAACTAAAATTAACGTCGCAGCAACTTCAAACATCGTTACGAACCATATGAGCCATTAAAAGTAGTAAAAAACAGTGTGCATTATTTAAAAGTAATTAATATTGATATTGTCTAATTGTTGATACTATTTGTTATCGCTAATGTATATATAAAGTCTGTAACAATAGTTCGTAGCTTCGGAACCTTCGCTAAAAAGGACACATTTCGCAACCTGTCTTTTACAACATGTAGAAATTATGCATAACTACAAATGAATTAACCCACCTCGCATACTTTTGAAGACTTTGTCACGACGACCGTTTATTAACTATATTTTCCGCCTTTCAGGATCCACTGCAAACAAAAAAACAGGAAAACCGTTTTCTGGACGATTAGAACAATTCGGAGCTGCACAGGCCACCATGCTGAAAGCGTACTGACTGCCATATTCTACAGTCGCGCTTCGAACGGACGGAACAAAAATGAAGGATGCGCAAGCCCGTCTATATACAGGTGTCCTACTCACTGTCCGCTGCTGACAAGGTGTGGCAACAGCTGAACAGTACACGTATGGCTAGAGTTGTTTACAAGCATGCGTATATTTCGTTACTATTGGGTCATTCTACGTCAGTTCAACCACCCCATGACAACCATGGTCTCACATTTTGTTATACCTAGGCACATTTGTTCCACTTATGGACTTAACTAAAAGTCCAAAATATTTCTGCTCTGTCTCAAACCATTTAGATTTTACAGCCTGTTGAAGTTTATGGAATTTAGTAGATTTTGGTTGTCGAGCACAGGAAATACAATGTACTGAGATACAGAAAATAATTTATATCTTCCTCATTTACCAACTTATTGTGATAATTTTTTTGTGTATGGGTGCATCAATGTGTAAAGATTTAAAAAATAATGTTAACGAAAACCTTATAAGACTGTGCATGTGCAGGAAAAACTCCTTAATTACAGTTTTCAATATTTTTCGAACCACATTAAATGCAATATCATCAAAAGGGAAAACAATATTTGAATAACACTCTTTTTATTCTTGTTCTAAAAGACATACTCTACCAAGCAATAGAATGAAATTTGTGGGGTTTCCACTCCTACATGGGTTATTAGCCCACAAACAAAATTAATTAGCAAACATCTCTTGCATTCTTACATTGTGCTAAATGTACAATTCCTCATATTTCATTAAATCAATTTTAATTATAGACTTGAAAAGTAGACAGTATTGAGAAATAAAAACAAGATTAATTATGTTACTTGGTTTTAAACACAAATAACAACTTGGGAAACAAGTGGATGAAAACAAGTTTTAAATTTCGCTACAACAGTCGTATAATGATCCTAAATTCTTTGTCAATGTTTTTTGAGTTCCTCTAGCATTTTCAAAGCATGTCTTTTTCTTCAGTATTTACCTCAGTAACCATGCCAAAATACCATAGTTTATCATAAACAAGCAATAAAACACCCAGAAGATAAATCCTCTAGTTTGACAAATATATTTTGCTGGTTTTGAATCACTGCTGACTCTTCTAGCTTCCATTACTCTTGAATCATGTGCTGGTTGTAAGTTGTGGAAAGTTCTAGTTCTTAGAAGTGATTGAACATTTCTCATACGATTCTGCAAAGTCTGTCGAGTTGAGACAGCCTTGCCTTTATAGATAAGTTTAAAATTAATATTTTTAATATTGGCTTTGCAAAACTCAGAGAGCCAAAAGTTTTACAGTACCCGCTATACCATCATATTCTGTTTTACAATGACTCGTTCCAAAAAATGACCATTGGGCTTTGAGCTGAAAATCTTTCTGGTGTATACACAGATTCATTAAATTATGTTTATTTTTATACTGGCCAAGACAGCCATCACTGAAGTAGTGAATGTTTCTTATTTGTGGGTAACTGTCTTTCAAAAATGTTATTTTTTTGATCTCCTATAAACACATCAAGTTGAAGGTCATCTGAAATGATAGAAAGAGGTAAAATCAGTTTTTCATTACTTGCACACCTCTGCAGTGAATCATGACTGGAAGAATAGTGCATGAAAGTGAGGTCCAATGGTAACCTTATTCTTCATCTTGTAATACAAAAGCATAGTTTTCATTGAAATCCATCGTAATGATTGCCAGGTTTGAGGAAGCTGTTTCCTTTAAATTTCTAACAAACAACGATTGTGACTTGGCTGTGTATGAATGTGGTATTAACTTGTTCGGCTGCCCCACTAACTTTTCAATGAACTCCCCAACTGACCTAGAGCACAGTACCATTTCAGTTTGATCGGTTGAAACCCATTGACTGCACTTGTGGTGTCGCACAAGTATGAAGTGCGCGCCACGTACTTACGCCGCGCGCGCCGCCATGCACGCACGGCGCGGTGTTCTTACGTCAGCCACGAGCACCCTCTGCTGTAATTCGGCTCGTGGCCACGACTGCTGCATCGACCACTTGGGACTGAGATAGGAACCAGTTAACACTTGGGAATCAGATAGGCACCAGTTAAGACTTGGCTATCGGATAGGCACTAGGAATCATCAGTAGGCAGGACTCTATCTAATCTATGTATCAGCATTCTGCAGTCAAGAACTATGTCAAAGTTAAGTATTACAAAGTCTCTATAAAATATATATCTTGTTCTAATTTACTGTAGTGTTTCTAGTTTCTGCTTTCCCACTGGCTGGTCACCTCCGTACCTGCACACTCGTGCATCCTTTATTCCTGTGTCGGTCTCTTTCTACTCGGCCACCGACACCTACGACACCGACGGAAACGAGACACAAAAGTGGCGACGAGACTGAGACACAAAAGCACTCAATAGTATTTTCGTAATCATTGTCTTGAAATTTTGATTGTAAAAAACTGATCAAATTATCTTTTGATGGACACTTCAAAAAATGCATCAGCATACATTTCCTGCTTGCATCTTCACAGAGAAGATATTTCATAAGTTCTTTGTAATTCTCTCCAATACCAGTTGCATGTATCAACAAAATGACATTTTGATGTATGGTGCATATGCAGACTATGTACCACTTGCACCTGCCAAAACACACCACTTAGGCCTCAAAGAACAAAATTTTGAAAAACCAATTTTTAAGTCAGGATATCAACTTAAACCTGAGAAACAAACAGTACACCAACAGTTCAAAACTACACAGATATAGATATTCACACATGTTAAGCAAATTATTTAATCTTGTTTTTAATATACATTATTTTACTTTCCAAGCAAAATGGATCTAATTAAAAAAATAAAATGTTAGTACAACACATTGTATTAGGCGCGTGAAATTTTGCATTTACTGTTTTCTATTAAATAACAATTCTTGTAGGAGTGGAAAACCCATTAATTTTATTTTTCCATTATGTGGAGTACATCCTTTAGAACATGATTAAAAAAAGTTTTAACTGAATATTCTTTTCCCTTTCGATAATATTCTACTTAGTGTGGATCTCCGTAATTGGTTTTAAAAAATTTGAAAACTTCAATTTATTAATTTTTGCTTGCCATATGTTGTGTCAGTATGTTGTAATTTGCATTGCTCTGAACACTTTATACATTGATGAACACACAACATCAATTTTACCAATATTTGTTGGTAAATGTGGGAGATATAAAGTATTTTCAGTTTTTGAACACACTGTATTTCCTCTGCCCGACAACCAAACGTTATTAAATTTAAAAACTTTGACAGGCTGTAAAATCTAAATGGTTTGAGACACAGCAGAAATATTTCGGTTCCCTTCTTACAATCATAAAAGGAATAAATATGCCAATTTATATCAAAATCTAAGATCATGGGTGTGAAATCATACTTTTTTTGGTTGAATTGACGTGGAATGACCGTATTGTTAGAAGAATGTTTTGTTGTTATGCCTACCGAGATGTGAAGAAAAGGGGCAACCCACGAATCGGGTTGAGAACGCATCAGGAAAGCAAAACGGCAAAGGAATTACGTTTAAAGGACAATCGCCGAAAATCGTGTATAATTGTGGTACTACTTAGAAAGGGAGGTGGAAAACGGAGGACGTCTCTTGCCGGTTTCCAAAGTAGTCGTGCTGGCTGCTAACGCGATTATGCTTAGTGATGCCACCGTAATAAAAGTACGAAAAGAAAATAACTGCAGACGGACCGGCTTACTTTGATGGGCAAAGAAAGAAGAAAATTGTTCTGAAACGCATAACAAAATTAGATAATTAGATTCTTTCATACAAGAAGCGACTGGCGCCACATTAAGTCAAATCATACCACGACGATACGAACTGCCAACTTTTCTTTCCGCACACGCACTATTCAGCGCTCCAGAAGGTTCCGGATGTAGTTTTGCAGGTATATTAGCAGGACAACAGCCTGCACAGATAGTCAGTCGTTTTACTTCAAATGTTCAAATGTTTGTAAATCTAATGGACCAAACTGTGTGGTAATCAGTCCGCAGCTTACAAACTACTTAAATCTAGGTAAACTAACTTAAGGACAAACACACACACACCCATGCCCCAGGGAGGACTCGAACCTTCACGGCGAGCAACCGCGCGTTCCGCAGCGAGACGCTTTAGACCGCTCAGCTACTCCACCGCTGCGGTCGTTTTACTCCTGATGACGATGGTGGAGTTTGCTACCGAAAGCTTGTGAGTTTTATTCGACGTGGTGCGGCTTGTATACTGAGCTCTTCTTGAAGAATGCTACCGCGAAAGACTCCAGATTCCCTTACAACAAAAATCGCCTATTTTACATAAACTTCTTACGACACTCTGTAAGGCTGAACGTTTTGAATGCAACAATTGTTGGTTGCGACCAATTCTGCAGAATCTCGGCAAAATATTGCTGCGTAATATTGTTCGAAAAATGAGACAGCCGTATGGCGATTCAGACAGTTGCTTGAAGAGAAAGACAAAATAATTCTTTTTCTTCTTGTACCTATCGCGTCTTTATCTCCTGCTGTCAACTGTATCTAAGAAATCATCTCAGCACCATGATTCGTTTATCACTTCTAAATTGATTGGAAAAAAATATTGATACCAAATTTACAAAATCCATTTCTGTTCTCTCGAAAGAAAACATTATTCGGTGGTTAAGACAACACAAAATTCCCGTCGACGAAAAAAAAAGGAAGAATTATTAGAGCTCTCACTTCATAAGCCACAATTCCCAAAGTATGTTATCCTCGAAGTAGCATAAAAGTATGAACGTAGAGTGACAAAGCGACTACGATATTACTGTCACTTTAATTCAACTGAACTTACTTCAGAGCAAGTGAGAGTATATATTTCTAGTGAAAATAAGAAAAGGTTACGGTGCGTGATGCTGAAAAGCTAACTATTTAGGTCCTGGAAAATGTCATCGAAATGTACTGCACGGTTGTTGTGATGCATACACGAGGAACTGATGGTGTGTGGAAGAATGAAGATCTTTTCGAAGACAGGGTTACGGAACTAACATTACCTCTAGCTACTCAGCTTAGTCGGGAAATCCCAGTGATTCTGAAATGAGTACTGCCTTACCTCTTTCGGACGATGCAAGTGCCTGCAGTTTGCAGTAGGTGTAGGTACGTGCGCAGTAAAAAATTCAGTACTTTTAAAACATATACTGTATTTCTGCAATGTATGTGTAGTGAATGTGTCGCCTATAACCTGTAACCCGTCAACTCATGAAGATAGTGTCACGATAATTTCATTTAACCAATGAAAGCGATATGTTACAGTATATTTTAAACGTTGATTTCTGTTAAGATAGCTTACATATTTCCCACTCAGATGTTGACAAAGCTTCAAGAACCAGGCGCACAGCGTTAATGTGTTTATTTGTTCAGTTAGCCTACTAGCATAACTCTCTGATTCACTTTGTCAATTAATATTTAGCTCTAAACAATTTTAATGAACCTATGGAGCAGTAGTCATGTTCACTACTTTACGATAGTGAACAGAAACTTCATTACATATGACATTCTTTCTTTACTGATCTCATTATACATAAAAATTGAGGCGTTTGTGCCTCAATTTCACTCTGCAGCCATAAGTACACATCGCAAACGAACAGTGTTTGTATGAGATAGTAGGTATCAGTCTCCCATTGTGCACTATTGTGGTAGAGGGTTGATAACGATAAGAAGGTGGAAGATATGGTAACTAAAACTTACTGATTTATATAAAATTCTACGACTGGGTGTCAATATTTTGCTCTTCAGCAAAAACTACACAATGGAGACGAACGATCTCTCTGTGTTGTTGTTGTACAAAGTCTCCCGTTGTACACCATAGCAGTTCGGTGTCGACTGGTATAACATGGTAGAAGATACAGTCGTTGAAAGACGTCAGCTTATTTGAAATTTCGACAGAAGACCAGTGATAACTTTTAACACTTTAATAGCTAAGAGGTTATATACAACCAAACGTGATGCACATTCTTGTTGTTTTTCTGCAACAAGCGTACGAATAAAGAAAAGTAAGTCAATATTGCAGTTTGAAAAGTAAAACTACCAAGAAAGATGTCAAAGCTTAAGAAAGACATTTCGCGATCCCCGTCCGTTCGCAAAAGACAGAAAACGGCGCTTAAAAGTGAATCTGCAGACGATAGAATCTTGAAATTTGTAGACGTTGTTTATCTTACACTGTAGGCATCAGCTATTCTTCGTTATTCCTATCCCTAAGGGAGTGAAATAGGGGATGAACGGTTGTTTTGAAAATACGTTGCTATTCAGGCAATTTTGAAGCAGAAATACAAAACTTCGGATTTAGATTTTTGATTGGAATTTGTGAGATTACTGCCCAATAGAAATACTGGTAATTAATAGCATTTGATAATTAAACAGTATGAAGTTCACTGCAAACATTGACCATGCCAATGCACTAAATGTTACACAATTTTAATCTTATTAATTATGGTAGCAATGTATGTACGCAGTTGGGTGACAACATGTATAGTTAGGCCAAAGGTAGAAATTCTCCACGTTGAGATTTGCTGTGTGCTTGTAGCTGACGGGAGGCCAGCGAGCAGGCCGAAGTTGGTGGCTTGTTCTAGCTTAGGATTTTCCAGGTTCGTTTCCGGTGAGGGGAGAGAGGGACAATGGCGAGTGCCAGGTGCAGTGCAGTGCACAGCGTGAAATAAAATATTCTAATACTACTTGCATTTGAAGTAATACAATGCAGTTCAGAACCTTTAAGGCCCTCATTACAAAATAGCCTGTTGATAAATAAACAATACATTAGTTGATATAGTCACATTGGGCGTAATATGTTTAATTGACAATGAAAAGTAATAAATTACCAACGAATACAAGACAGTGACACAACTAGCAGGGCAATGTTTGTTTATAAAAGTAATATATTAACTATTTCTCATTTTATTTTCAATTAATCTTGTGTATTTTATCTTGAAATATTCAGTTAAATCACTTATCTGTGATATAAGGAATTGCACGATTGTAATAAATAGTGCAAAGGATGTGTATACCAATATAAAAACATAAGAAATTTGTTTAATGTGTAGTGTAATTATTTTGTTTTTTAGTTAAGTTTTAGAAATGTATTGGCTGAGCGCTGTACGTTGGAAGTCGGTTAGAACAGCTCACATGGGGAAGTTGATGACGTAGGGAAAAAACCCGGGCAGTTAGGCTTTTGGCGCACGCGAGGGCAGGAAGTGACGAGTCGGGAGCAAGTGGTGTACCTGGCCGGGCGGCGTCGCGCTGCATCAGTCGGCATGTGGATCTCCAGGTGGAAACTTTAGATTTTTGTGTAGCAATTGCCAAGTGTGGTTGCTCGTCGTAGACTGCACCAAGTTGTATCGAGTGCTACTGTGTGTTGTTAATAATTAGCCGGTGGAACAAGGTGTGCATCGCACTAAAAGTGATTGTGTTTTGTTAATGTAACACGTGTCGTCGCATAGGCATGAACATAAACGGTGTTTGAGACAGACCATGGAGTGAAAACAATTTGCGACAAATATTCATTTTGTCTGGGGGCTCACGAGCTATAATTTTTTTTTTTTATAAATGTGTCGACGTACAGACGTATCAACCACAGGGTTCTAATATTGTGAAATAAACAACGTAAAGTGAACTTTCACGTGTTTTCAAAAATAGTAGTTAGTACACCCTTTTCTCTCATGAACTTGTCTTTATTCTGAATTTTTTTTGCTTGTTAATCATATGCAGGGAAGGAAAGCTGCGAACTTGTGATATCGTCTCCTATAAAATGAGTCAAACAGCAGCAATCACAGTTCCAGTGTTTTTGCATGTTTAGGAATATGGTTCGCAGTTAGTCAAATGTCAAAAACCCTTGTTTAGATACTTTTGGAAGTATTAAGTGGGTGAAATAAGGGAAAATCTTTTAAGGGTTCTACTAGGACTATTTTAATGCTAAAAATGCAAAAATTTGGATTTCGAACCATAGTTAGAATTTTTTTTATTGTTTTTTAATTATTTTTTTTTTAAGTGTTTCGAGATGTTTTGAATTCTGCCATCAATGGTGCAATAAGGGGTGGCAAGTTGTATCAAAATACTTGATTAGGAAAGCATTCTTCAAGCTAAATCTATGAAATTTTAAATTTAGAAGTAGAAACAACCAATGCTGGCCATCCAGTCCACGCGTGCGTTGCAGCCGGAACTAAGCTAGTTTGTAAACATATAAGACGTCGCAAATTTATTAAATATCTGATAAATAAACATAATTATGTGAAATAAAACAAATACATCTAGTTAATTATCTAAAAAGTATCTTGGTAAGACGGATATAATTATTTTACACGTTTAAATAACAATGTTGATAATTTATTCTTTGCTGATAATACAGAACTAAACGACATGTCTCCAGTAATCGCGATCACCTCGTTTACATGGGATCCCAAAATTGGATTTCGTTAACTGATTTCCCAATTCTGCTTTTGGGTAGACGCGTGAAAAATCCAAAATGACTATGGAAGACCGCTTTCACAATCTATTTTCGTGCCCATGTAAATGCAACCGATTTTGATTCGTGCTTAGCTTCTCAGGATGAGTCTTCTAGTTAAGTATTTTCGGTTAATATGGACAGCTGTTTCTACAGTGAAAGAAATGTATAGATCTGTGAATTTAAATAAAGATAAATAGTGATTGGGCTAATTAATAAGGAACTTAAATTGCTGTTTTTCAGACTCCATATTTGTAATACATATTAAGGATTTATACCAACCAAATCGCCTTAAACGTTAGTTACAACTTTTAGCCGTCTAGACCAGATAACCATCATTCTTGTTTTTACTGACTTGTTCCCCGTCTCTTTAAATAACCGATATGTTACTTTCTGGATACGGCAGCTAGATATACTTCCTACATCTGCCCTCCACAGATCGGTACAACTCTCCACCTATCTATGTCCTAAGTTATCCCATGTGACAAAGTTTCATAAATGTTTTACAAACTCCTACCTTATGCAGAAGAGGTGTATCAGCCCGATAATTGTCTATGTGGATATAAGATACCATTTACAATTAAGCGTAACAGTTCAATTCCGTCACTTCGAATTCTAGACGAGCATTGCGGTTATCTAGCGTATCGTTTAATTTAGCACAAAATTGATGCAGATAAAGTGTTAGTAAGATACCGAAATTACATTTATAATAAAGAGCAGGAAGATAACGCAAACATAGTTTCTTATTTGTGACGAAGAAACGCGGGAGTGGATTTCTACTAAGAGGTACTATTTGGTGGCTCCTATACATTCAGGTTGTCCTTCTACTACAGCCCCCTTCTAAGTTAATGTAATATATACAATATAACTTTTAGAAGATGCACCATGTTTTGCATATATTAATGGATTCAGCTACAATTTCTACTTATTTTGATTTCTCGAATTTGATGGCCTCGCTGTCTTAGGTGGTATGACGAAATAAATCCAAAGTTTTTTGAACGTGAACGTCAGCTCAAATAAATAAAATAAAGAAAAATAAATCTTGAAACTCAGATTTTTATAAACACATTTATTATTAATAATTAAAACTATACAAAATCATGGCAGCCATCTCGTCTTTGCCGCTTAACACATCTCCAAAGTGTTTCAGTATCAAAGAAATAACAACACTGATCTACACATTACACTACGTTTCATCTGTACAACTAAACTGCGCAAATGCCCGTCTTTAACTTCTTGTATTTACATATTTAGAACACACAAAATTACTAGTACAATCTCTGATGCTAAGTTGAAATAACTGTATTGATAAAATGTTATTATGAATAGGTGTTGATGTTAGAAAAACGATGAATTTGGTAATTTTTTTGTACCAATGTGCATATTGTAAACAAACGAAACAAATAAACTGGTAAAATAGACACTGTATCATTTGGAATGTTGACTTTAGTATTGTTTGTTTAAATACTACTATTAGTGAAATATGCAAAAGTCTACATCATTTATATTGAAATAACAGGTGTTTAGTGATTTAGTGTCATGAAATTGATTTAGAGAATAAGAAGGTTTAATCTGCTTTCATCGAATATCGATTTTGGTGACTTGTAAGTATTGATGTATCTAACATTTTGAAATATTTGTTACTTTTAACCAATATCAATACTGAGGTTTAGGAAGTAGGTGTTAAACATAATAAACAAATACTTTCTACAAGTTTGTGAACTTTAAAAACTATGCTGACGTGGAATCAGATTTTGGTAATTGTCTTGATAGATGGTGCAATCGTATCCATTTATACGAAGACAGATTTTAATGTGTTTGACAGTTTTCTACACTGAATCGTGTACTTGTGTAACTGTTTCCCTTGCCATGTGCTGTTATAATCTTTAGATTACCCTAATATTATTCAAAGACACTCTGCCATAAATACTGAACATTTCGTCACAGAAGTAAACTTTAAATTTGTAAAACAACTTAGATAACTGACAAATATTTTCTGTGTATTATGTTCATCAACTACGAATAATGCACGGTATGCGGAGTAGATCACTTTTACCATAAGAGATAATTTAGGAAATTAACTGCACGATCCCAATTACATTGATATGTCAAATATTAATTTTCTTCTCGTTACATTTCTTTTGTTTCCCGTGACAATTCACTAACCACATGGAAACAAATGAAGAAAGCATGCTCCACTAACTGTACATGAAATTCAAATAAGAATATATTTCCTCACTTATATGTAATTTTTTTGTGTATCCTGACACTAACACTAAATAAAAAAACAACAATGTCTAATACTTTATCCTCGCGATTTTCCACCGGAATTTTCATTACAAATTTATTCACGTTAAAATATATGTTAGTTTCTAGAAGTCATAATTAACATTACAGTTTTTGCAAAACACAATTGGATTTCGCTTGTTGGCTCCAAGATCTGTCTGTTGAGTATCACCAGGCAGTTTCTTATTGTCATTACAATTTTTAATTCAGACGACCAGACTTCAAGTTTAATTTCCCTTCGTGGCTAGAAACGCACCACCTGAAGCACAACTCTGTGGCGTTATTAAAACCGAAAATCCGAATATTTGCGACACTTCTTATGGTAAACACTAAACGTATGAGATCGAGACGGCGGAAATCCTAGTGCTGCAGACGGTTTTAAAGTATTTGGCGGCAATGGTGGCGGCTTGCTTCATGACTCGAGACCGGAGATGGCGCTTTAACGCACATAGTCTCGCTGCAGGCGATTTCCTCCCGTTGCTGGATCTAGTGGACATGTGTGGTCCATTTACGACTTGAGTCGCTGTATTCTACGGTGCATCGCCTTGAGGTCTTTGAGTTCGTTTATTTCGGTACAGGTAACATGTGATACTTACGTATTCAAGTCTGTCTGTACCTCATTAATGTCTTTTGAACGTTGTCAGTTTGTGTGGCAAGTTGACTAGCCGTTGCTTTCATGTAATGGATTGTGTTTACTGATTATTTTGTGTTTATTGCGCACATTTTGTCAATAACTGTGCGCCAGCTGCAGTGGCCGAGCGGTCTGCGGCGCGCCAGTCCCGGTCTGCACGACCGCTACGGTCGGGGGTTCGAATGCCTCCTCGGCCATGGACGTTTGTGACGTCTTTAGTGTAAGGTAGTTCGTAAGTAGTTTCTAATTTTAACAACAACAACAATTACTGTGCACCTTATATTTTATTATGTTTTTAAACAGCGTGTTGTTCGTAGACACATAAAAAACTGTTGCATCACCATGGTTCTGAGGTCTCCTGAACGCTGCCGTCGAATGTGTTTGTTGCATGAAGAACTCAGTCCTTACAATATTAATAGATATCACCCAATCCGCACAAAAATTTAAACTACCACTCTTGATGAGTGCTAATATGACAGAGAGGGTAAGACGGCCAAAGCCAGACATAACCTCAAGAAGGAAGTACAGTGGTTGTTTTGAATGTAGTTCTGCTACGGCATGAGGTCAATTAGAAGTTTCATCGTATCAGCATCGTTATTTTCTTTCAGGATGGACTCTCATCAAGGAGAGTTCTCTAACGTCTCGGAGTGTAACAAAGCGCTGTTGTTCGAAGGTGGCGGAGGTGCACAGATACATGAACTGTTGATAAATTGACTCGTTCTGGCTTCTCAAGATGATAACCGTTACATACGGATTTCAGGTCGGAAGAACAAACTGTTGAAATGTTTGTAAAGCTAATGGGACTCAACTACGGGGTCATCAGTCCCTAATCTTACAAACTATTTATGAACTACCTCATACTAAAGACGGCACAAACATCCATGACCGAGGGGGGGATTCAAACCCCCCGACGGGGAACGGCCTCGCACATCGTAGAATAGCGCCTCAATGCGCTCGGCTGCTCCGCCTCGACTCGGAAGAACTCTATGAGTGACGGCACCATGCTAAATACTGATTTTCATGCAGCCACTTCGTTTTTCGAATCAAATTGTACATAATACTATTGTGTCAAAAACTGACATTTTGACCCCGCGTTTGTGTATGAAATACAGGATGATTCTTACAATAAAGAACCCAGCAATCAATGACGTTTGATTACGCTATTTATTTACTAAATAGTGCCGTTACCGGTTTCAAATTTTTCAGTTCATCGTCAGGCGGCTGTCCATGTCATTTATGTTTTGCTTATGCACACAATTTTTGCTTGTGACGAAAAGTCCTTGGTTATGTGGTGCCTTACAATACAGAAAGATAATTGGAATTGCTTACTAAAGCATAAATATGACTCATGATACTGCCATATTGTAACGATACACTAAAATTTTTATTATTTTGTTTATCTTTGATCAGCGATGCTTATCGTCTCTGGTTTCCTCTGACTCGCAGTGCAACTAATTTAATTTCGTTCGTCCTTTTCTACTTAAAAACAAGCGAGAAGACGGAACCGTGATAGTAGTTTTTACTCACTCTCTTGTCTTTGTTCGTTCTGTACGGACGTCTTCCATTCATGTATCCATTCAATGTAAGTGAAGCAAGTTGTTGTGAAAATATATTACTTAAATTTAAAATCATCCACCCTCTTTGGCTTTTATTTAAATGAATCCCTCCAAATTCTTATTTTCTACTGTTTTCAGCTCCTCTACGTCCGTAATAGTTTAATATTCAGACGCCATTACAATCGCTTCGCATTGTCTGCAAAATTTCAATCAATCAATCATCCTTATACTATACTTTGCTTGAATTTAGAACCTGCAGTCATTTCTTTTGTAATTTCACGAAGTCCGATCTCTTTTTTTATTATTCCATCATTACCAGTAACTTCATGTTCCATCGACGGTCACACAACAATGAAAAGCGAAGTGAACAGTCTGAACATTGATCTACTACGAAAAGTATCTCCAACGTTCATATATTAAAACAAAGGGTTATCATTTCCAGCTTCTCCAATACGAAGCGCAGGATCCAGTTAGATATAACGTGCTGTTGCTTGTATGGTGCCCGACTTTAAAATGCAACCCGCGGCTTATTTGCTTTAATGTTCATTTTGTGCTGTACTTTAACTAACTTATTTCAAAATTCAAAAAATTCGGTACTGTCAATTCCTAGTCCAAAAAATATAATCGCGGAATCTACTTTAACAATTATGGCATCATACGAAGCAAGGGCAACGTTATAATATGTTGTAAACAAATGTTTACGATAGAATATTTCTTGCTATTCATTTACTCACGTGAGTAAATGAATAACAAGAAATATTTACTCACGCGAGTAAACGAATAACAAGAAATTATATGTCGTAAGACTTTGTTTACAACATTTATCAGTACCATAAGTCATATTTCCACTCGAGTCAGCAAATCCAATCATCTCTCTGTATTGTAGGACACATATAACAAAGAACTTTTTGCCACAAGCAAAATTTAAGGTCACCAACAAAATGTAAATTGCATGTATGTGGACGTGAACAACCGTCTGACGATGAACTGAAAAGTTTGAAACAGGTAACAGCGCTATTTAATAAGTAAATAACATAATAAAATGTGTTTGGTTGCTGTTTTCTTTGTTGTAAGACTCATCCCGTACGTAACAGGTTGCGATATGCAACGTCAATACCGACGCCCGTGGCGAGGTCCAGCTATGGAACGCAGACACCGTGGAACGTGCTACATATGAGCCCGACTGGTGAATGGACTCGTCAGTATTCGCATCGATTACCGTTCACAGATGAGACTTGTCTGCCGTCAACCATGGAGTCGTTCGAGACATTTGATGGTGTTTTGGTGGCAGTACTTGGGGCCACCGTACGCCACTATTGCTCGAAAAAGGAATATTCAAACGACTGTACGGTACATTCATGTATCATGTAATCACATCGGCAGCAAATCGGTGAAGGATTCGTTTGTACTGACGGCAGTTGTCACGGTCATCGAGTACATGTTGTGAAGCTTTCCTTCATGATAAAGAGATTAGAATGGCCAGCATGTTTCCCAAACAGGAACTCCACCGGACATTCCTGGGATATATTGAATGGGGCTGCTTTTGATGGAGACGACTGAAACTGAAAGCTTGACACTGAATCGTCGTTGAGGAGTGGGTAAACCTGGTCCAACAGTCCAATATGCACTAGACATTATACCCTGACGAATACAGACATATGTCGTTCATCACTGAAAGGGGACGCGTTGCCTCGTGTTTAAAGGTACTTGTGTATGCCGTGATCTCGAAATATTTAGGTTATTGTCGAAGAACTTGTCAATTTATGTTTTAATGAGCAACAAAGATAACTGAAATGTCGTTTTTGTATATTCACATTTTTTGTACAGGGCGATGAACTCCTACAATCATGGTGATACTTTTTTACCTGCATATTTAAAGGCCACAGCTGTGTAGTTGAATATTACGCGAGATCATTAAAAAAAGTTAAATGTTCCGCTTGAAATATTTGTCGATATCCCTACGTTTGAATTGTTGCTGAAAATAGGAAAGCAGAATTGGAAAAAAAAAAAAAAAAAGATTCACTTATTAACTGTGATTTATGGTTGCCATTTCCTTTTAATACCACTTTTTTCTGTAAACTGTAGGCATAGGCTCTTGATTGCGGGTTTCACTGCATATACTGCATATACATTTTCTTGTTAATAAATTAGTTGTTTTGGAATGTTGTTACAATGCAAAACAGATTACCCCTGTTTGCTCTACCGCTGTTAGCCTGAACACCGGTCGTCATAATTAATTCACATGACTGATTCCATACGAGTTTAACGCGCTCTCCCCTGTATCCGAAAACGGTTTTCTAACGGGCGCAGCTGTCATGGCGTGTTATTATAGAGTCGAAATAAATGTCACTTGGCCTATTCACTTCCATATTCATTTTCATATGCATGACGTTACAAGCACACCATGATTACGCCAGAGTACGGCTAAATAATTCATCGCAATTTGAATACTGTAAATGCTACTTTGTTATATATACTGCTGAATATATACAGTTCCCCTAAGTACATGCCTTTCTAAATGTATGTCCATAGAATATGTATTATCAAACTTTCCAGTAAGCTGTTAAAGTGATAAAATTTACAACTCTTACGAATATTCCACATATTTGTATGTAATGACCTGCTCACTAACCTATAGATTACTGAAAAACAATATATAAAGGTTAATAAATACATTACTATCTCTTTCTGCTCATGGACAAGAAAGATCTAAAGTCCGTGTACCCATGTACCACAATATTGAGAATAATCGTGTAATGTATATAGTAATACATACAATATTAGCTAAAATAAGGTGTAATCTTCTTCTAATATATACAGCAGAGTGTCCGTATGTTTGTTTGTGTGTACGTGTTGTATACAAATCTACAGTTTTGATCCAATCTTTTTCAAATTTTGAACACGTAAGCTTCGATCCACGGGGACGATCGCCATAAGTGTAAGAGTCACGTACGATAAATAGTTCACGAGATATGATGTCATAAACAATGAGATGCGCGAAAAACTGCTGCATTAAGCCACAATGCTGCTCATTTTCTCCTAAACCACTGCACCGATTTCAACCAACTTTAAACATAATTTCAAACCTTAATTAAACTTTTCCTCGCTGACAACCATAGGAGAATGATAAAAGGAAAACAGTTTCTCGCTTACTACTTTTCCGCTGTTTATGGAGTAAACTACGGCATTCGGTATGACGTTACAATTTAAAAATTCTACACTGGTAATTGAAGCCGAAGGACATTTTACAGACAGTATACACGCATATAGGTGAGTGTATCTTCTAAATTCTGTAACGGTACGACACATCGTTCATGAGATATGAGCACATAAACAGTAACGTTGATGGAAAACCGCCCCATCAAGCCCGAAGTTTTAATCTATTACTTATTTAATACATACAGCCCTTATATAAATGAATATATACCTTAAATATGGCAAAAATAAAACAAAACTAAATAAATACCCGAGCAACGCCGTGTTTTCAGCTAGTCTATCTTCTCTTCTAATATATAAAGCAGAATGTCTGTATGTTTGTTTGTATCTACGTGTTGCATACAAATCTGCAGTTTTGTTTCAATCTTTATGAAATTTTGTACACGTAAGCTTCAGTCCGTGAGGACGGTTGGCGTAAGTGTAAGAATCACGTACGATACGTAGTTCACGAGATATGGCGTCATAAACAATTAGATGCGCGAAAAACTGCTGCATTAAGCGACAATGCTGCTCATTTTCTCTTAAGCCACTGCACCGATTTCAACCAACTTTAAACATAATTTCAAACCTTTATTTAACTTTTCTCTTTGACATCCATAGCAAAATGATGAAAGTAAAAAAGTTGGTCGCCTACTACTTTTCCGTTGTTTAAGGAGTAAAACTACGGCATTCGGTATGACGTTACAATTAATAATTTGTACACTAAAACTGTAGCCGCAGGAAATTTTACAGATAGTATACGTACATATAGTTGAATGCACCTTCTAAATTGTATCACAGAACGACATGTAGTTCATGAGATATGAGCACATAAACAGTAACTTTCATGGAAAACTATATCATCATGCACGAATTTTTATCTATTACTTCTTTACTACTAATTGCATTACCAAGAGATTTTACAGACATACAGCCCTTATACGAATAACTGAAAAAATTGCAGGAATAAATAAATAAATCCCGGAAAACTCTGGGTTTCAAGCTAGTAAAATAAATAAATTTTGGTATTCGGTACCGTGTCATTACATTAAATTCTGACGTATACAACGACATACACAAGTATGTAGCTCAAAGTGTATTATATATATATATATATATATATATATATATATATATATATATATATATATATATATATATACTTGACGATATGTGGGTATCCCTATTGTTTTTTATTAAAACTTTAGTAGCCTTATCGATTAATAAAATCGATTAAGATTGATGTTCCTTCATGCCTCAAAGCAAAACTGGAACGTCTAATACCATACCCGTTTCGTGATTCCAGGCGTAGTTCGCTTACATGTAAAATCTGATTGGGTCATCAATCAAAAGTGAAGGCCGCAAACTCCACAAAATACCTAGGAATTACTATAACTTCAGACTTAAACTGAAACGAACACATAGATAATGTCGTGGGAAAGGTGAACCAGAGACCGTTCTATTAGTAGAACCGTTAAAAGATGGAACATTACTACTAAAGGAACTGAATACACTACGCTTATCCGTTCTTTTTTTGGAGTATTGCTGCCTAGTGTGGAATCCTTATCAGGTGGGCTTGACGGAGGACATCGAAAGAGTCCAAAAAAGGGTAACTCGTTTTGTTTTGTCACGATACAGAGGAGACAACGTTACGATGAACCCTCTACCAAGCAATTAAATGTGATTTGCAGAGTACCACATGTAGATGTAGATGTAGGACATGACACAAATAAAACAAAATTGAATGGTCATATAAAATGGTTAGTAAGCATATAATTACGTTAAAACAAAATAATATCACACGATCGTATCCACTAGGCAGATGTAATAAAAGACAACTTTAGCGTGTAGTGAAAAATCTAGCTGACTTGCATAGTCGTCTATCAACACCATAAAGTGAGCCATTGCAATCTGAAGATGAAAGTTCATTATTCTTCCTAAAATAAATTAGGTATATGCTTTGGTACCAATATACTGGGCACGTAGTAGGCTCTTGGACGGTGTGAATAACAATTCACTTCTTGTCACTTATAGATACTCTGTAGATCAACAATCCGCGGCTCACCTATTCCCCTTACAGCAAAAATTAGAAGAAACACTTATAATGTAAAATTTTGTATGTTGATAATGCAACTTTTGCATAGGACAAGCCGGTATAACAAATTTTTTAGTTGGCTTTTGTGTCTTTGCTTGACCTCTATGCACATGGAACAGTGTTATGAATATTTCGTTTCAGTAAGCTTGTCACACATTAATTTCATAACGTGTCATCTTGCTAGATGTCGAAATATACTTATTACGCTAATGTAGGAAAGCTTAAAATACTGTATACAGAGCTATCGTTCCAAGAAAAAAGTTTCCAGTGCTCCACTGAATATCCTCGTGCATGAGGTTAGTTTGACGTTTCTTTACACTTATACTAGGTTCCAAAGACTGGTAACTGGGTCAATTTCAGCAACTATTTTTCAAGAACTGCGATGTCAATAAAAATAACACTACTTGTGTTACGGATTTTTTTTTCACGCAACTGCTGTGCTGTTTCTTCCTATCGGATATCTTATTCCACTCCCACTGTCATCACAACAGTGGAATCGGATTTTTTTTTTTTTTTTTGTGTCACCTATACTTTCTGCACACATAGAGAAATATTGTACGTGATAAAGTTTCGAAAAGTTGTGAGACTCTTTCATAAAATAAAAGTAAAATTATGTTCTACTACAACTTCAAAGGAAACATTTCAAATGGATATCGAAAATCGCGAAAAACTAGAATACAAATTAAAAATAAAGGCACCTGATATAGACGTTTTGATATCGAAGTGTCGATATATTTTAATTACTAGTAATAGGTAAGGTAAAGCAGTCAATAATCCAAAGATTGGTTTGAACACCACAGTGCTTTACTAGACATGGTCCTGCTTGGAGGTGGTATGCTGTTGCCTTCCTTCTACCTTAGAACTGACTTACCCAACCAGTTATAGGGGAACCTACTGCTTAACGTGGTTCTGAACCACGGCGCTACTCGGTATTTTCCACATGAGCAATAATTCCAGAGGTGAAAGAAGTGGCAAGTGACACATAAAAATTCTAGAACCTGGCGGTGATCGAACCCGCGTCCTTCGGATTTATAGTCTGGTACTAGGGGTGCTCCTCGGTTGCACAGTGGTAGCGTGCCAGACTACTAATCCAAAGGTCGCGGGTTTGATCCGCGCCATGTCCTAGGATTTTTATCTGTCACTTTCCACTTCTTTCACCTCTGGCAGCATTGCTGATGTGAAAACTACCGAGTAGCACCGTGGTTCGGAACCTACGTTAAACTGTTGGTCTCCCTATAACTAAGTCAGTTAGAAGGTCGGAGGAAGGCAACAGTATACCTCCTTCAAACAGGACGTTGTCTATTAAAGCACTGTGGTGTTCAATTAATATCACAGAAATATATCTATATTTTTCGGAAAAAATTTGGATTAACAATATATCTGTGTTTTATTAACTGTCCTAGACGCAAAGTTCCCTGCTACGTGCCGAGTAGATCCAGTGCAACACTTGGAACTCGTGCCACCTACACTACATAATATTAAATACTTTTCCTATTCATTCTACTAAAATTGTTTTTCAAATATGGTCTAATGACAAGTTTCTTCATTCCAACTCAAGAGGACATAATTAGCTTTAATCGCAGTGATATGAAAAGGATTCGAAGAATATTTTCTAATGTAACCTCTGTGTAACCGGTGTTCTTTAGCGTGGTGCGCCTAACGCTCCATTTAAAGAACGAAAACAGCTCAGACAGGACGATATCAATTTGTTGATAGTGATCCCCGTGTGGCTGAGAGACCGCGGCCACGGTCAGTGTGTTTATCATCCACATAATTATATTGTTAGATAGCTGCCGTAATCCCGGCGCTCCAGCGCATAGCGCCAGATACACAGTCTCAGCATAATAGCCCATAATTCCCAGCTTTGCGGTCGATCCGTCGGATAACGGGCCAACCGGCGGAATGCAAGCTAATAGCCTTGCGAGTTACTCTGCGGCTTAAAACACGACCAGTCTTGCGAACTCGAATCCCTGAACAAAACGGCTGTAGTTAATATCCGCGTATGTTGTTGTACTAGCTAGTCCGTTCGCGCACGGGACACAATATTACTTGGCCCACCCGGATCAACTCGAAAATCTGATTTGAAGCATAGATCAGAGCCATGATTTTTCCGTAAAAAATTAGGGCGATGCACTGAAATCATACTCATTAGTTCCAACTGATCGGTGACTCAGTAATTAAAACTAAAAATGGTGGCTTCAAAAATAACGTTTCGTTGTTCATATTTAGGATAAAGCTGCAACATCGCAAATAACAAAATAATTCATATATAAGAATCAGTTGTCATATTTCAAAGATTAACATTTGAGAACAGCTCGACAAATTTCTCTGCTTTTGATGTGTTGCGTCGGTACTTATAACGAAGATTCTAAGAAACAAATATTAAAAAAGATGGGCTTTTTGTATCAACTGAGAACAGTATGTAATTCACGATTCAGACAACGGATATGCGTAATAATTTTTATTATTATTTTAATTGTAACTAGTCCCAGGGAAATATGATTAGAAGAAACAAAATTCTAGATAACTACAAATGGAAAATTACGAGCTATTTCAAAAATCTTAAACATTAAATGGACTAATACGTTGCTTGTAGTCGCCATTTGAGCAGCAGCTGAATACCATGTGTTTTCACAGCAATGTTTTTAAAGAAAACGCCTTTTGATACTGCAAATGAAGGGTTTTTATTTTTATAATACAACTCATAAAAAATACAAGAATCCCAGACTCACCCTTCTTTCCTTTGACATAGAAAATATGTACACTAACATACCAGTAGATGAAACAATAACCATCATAGAACAAAATCTAAAAGAAAACAGCCAACTACCAGATGAACACATAAAAGAGATACACTGATTGCTAAAATTGATAACCGAACAAAAATATTTTCAATTTAATAATGAATATTATCTGCAAGAGGAGGGTTACCCGTGGGATAACCAGTGTCATGTATCCTAGCCAATATTTTCATGAACCATCTGCCTAATCGATGAATCTTCGAAAAGAATACACCAGCTCCATGCAGATATAAACACCATACACAAAAAATAATAGCATTCACAATATAAAAAGAAATAACAACCAAATAAACGTCTTGGAAAACAACAAGCATACCTTTGACATTTTCCGTAAACCAACAACAGATTCGATTTTACACCAGACCTCTAATCACCCACACGCACAAAACAATCAGCAATCAGGTACATGCTCCACAGAGTCAACATAGTACCATTCAGTAAAGAAAATTACCAAAGGGAACTAGATATCATCACACAAATAGCAATACACAATGGATACAATAGTAATATAGTAGAAAAATTTAACAAAAATTTAAAAAACAGATACGGGCAAAAAACACCAAACATGCAGACCCACAGACAACAACACTGCAAAGCAGCACACAAACACACAGAATACAAACTGCAGTACAAAGAACACATGAAAACAAAAAAGAAAATTCAAGAAGGTACACAATGACATACAAACACAAACTAACACATAAAATAACAAATATTTCCAAAAGACAAGGCATAAAAATAGCTCTCAAAACGGACAACTAAATCCAAAAATATATCCCAAAAATAAAAATAAAAATACATAATTTACCAAGGAGCTGGAATACACCAACTACAATGCAACTGATGTGATGGGAGGACAATCCAGCAGAACATTTGATACCCGATACAAAGAACATATCACGGCATGGAAATACGCTAGAAACCACTCCACTTTTGCAGAACATCTGAAAGAATATAACCACAAACCCAGCACAATAGAAAACGACATGAAGATCATTAGAATAAATAATGAAAAACACCTCCTAACATTATCAGAAAATTATCACATATATAGAACAAAAGCTGAGAAAAAGTTGCTACTAAATGACCAAATAAACCTACGAATCAATCACTGCTTTCACTGATTGACCATATGATAGACACAAATCCCAACACATAATCACAAACCCACAATCCCCCCCCCCCAACACACACACACACAAACGCACACACACAAAGACACCTTCAACACACTTTCAATAAAACAGTTAAATTTCAAATAAGCTGAGAAAGTTGGCAACACTACAAAAGAAACTACAGTGGACACAGTATAGCAGCAGATGACAGTGGAACCAGAAACATGCGAAGCTTTTCAGAAAACAGTGGAACCTTTCGACCTGGTTGCCGGAAAGACTGATATGGAGTAGCAAGTGCTGTCAGTACACCATTTTACAGCAAACAACGAACTGCTTTGAATCAGAAACGAATTGTTTTGTACATACGTATAAAACGTAACCTTTATGTGTAAACAGAAACATGTAAATATTTCAGGACACCCACTGATGATACCTTGTGACAACGGCGAAACACGTATGGATAAATTATAAAAATAAAAACCCTTCAATTGCAGTAGCAAAAGTCGTTACTTTAAAAACAGTACAGTGAAAATACATTCAATGGACTCTTGATCATGACTGACGTAAAAAATTAAAACCATCTTCTTCTGTTGGCTATACGTAACCCACTCTCTGTAGTCACTGATTAAATGTGGGAGATGTGCAAACACCTCTTTCCTGCAATGCTTCTTGAGGCTCACAGTTCAGAAGTATGTCCCAATAGCTGCAGTAGTTGACCTTGTCACTATCTCGTCCAGAATCTGTGGCTAAGACTGTAATTGTGATACTTGGGTACTCGTTGTCCATTCATTTTGTGGTACAGACTATACTTATGAGCCATTTATTGAAAATTATACGATGAATAAAACCGTAGCCCCACTATTTTTTAACGTATCAACGCCTGCCTTACATTGTGTGTTACCTGAAGTTTTTTTTATGAGTGTTGCATGGTTGGATCTTTCTGTGCCACTGATTTGGCCGCTGGCTGCTTCAAAAAAATTCTGTAAGGCTATATCAAACCTACAAGCTCACTCTCAAGTATTAAATGACATCTCGAGACTACAGATATTTCTGTATAATGTGAATAATTTTTACGCTTGGTACAGCAACATCAGAATATAATTAATTTCATATAACAAACCAGTTCAGAATCTGATGTCTAAGCAAGCCTAGAAATAAGGCTCCTTTTGTTCATTCTCATCCGAGGTCACTTTTGTTCCCAGAATATTCCATAACCATCATGACACTTCATATTATTTGTAATATGACACACGTGACCCTACCCTTACCTCTTCCTTCCCTGTGCCGTTCGTATCTGTAAACTTTCCGTATCAAATAATAATTTTTAAAAAATATTCCAGCAGTATTTTATTCCTACCCTACTGCTCCACAATATATTGTGAGGACCCTCAGTTATTTGGGATACGTTTTGGGTGGGTATCGGAATACTCGCTAAACAGATTTCAAAACTTTACAAATGCTGGCACTCAAACAAGAGATCTCGTAAACTACGAAATGTATCTGTATGTATTGAATATGAGATGAGGTCTTGAATTAAATTTGTGCTGCGGCCGGTATTCGAACCCGCGACTTCCAACTTCTTAGCCAGACGCTTTAACCCGCTACGGATATATCGCCTACACGGACTGTCTTAGAGCACGTCCCCCTCCACAACACATTCTTTAACTCTGCCTCAGTGTTCCCTTACGAAAAGCATATCAAAGTTGACAAGGCTCTCCAATACCAGATTAGCACATTAGCAATGTCGGTGAATGGGAACAATCCAGTTTTCCTCAGGCAGAGATGATATACATACGAGGTATGTCCACAAAGTAAATTCCCTTTGGTTATATAAAACAAACATCTACGGATACTAATAAAATATTTATTGTACAAAAATCTCCAACTGTTAAACTACTCTTCTACGTCGGTTCCGAAATTTTGTAGGCTCAAATTTTTGTATGCCTAGATTTTTGTATGCACTGATTCTTTGGCCTCGTGGTAAGAAATCAATCAGCAAGATGCCTTTCTTCTCCCAATAGACGGTCCAAATGACTTTTCTAAGTGTCAAGATATGCTTTGCATTTAGAAAACGAATCACAGATCTGATTTCACACGTGGTGGTATTTTCAATTACGGCTAACATTATAAAGAAGCACTACAAAGCACACGTTGGCAACAGCGATCTGAAAATGGTGTACATGTCTTTTCCTAGAATCAGGTTACCTGCCGCGCATGCTCGGAACTGCGTTTGTAGCGCTGCCGAGGACAGAAATAGAAACGAAACTTACTTTGTGGACAACCCTCGTATTAAGAACAATGCAATTCCTTAAGGGATAAGGCGGGGTTGTTTCCCATTCACCTTTATTGCTGGGGTGCTTTTCGAAGGTTGGAGTGCCTTTGCAATTTTGTTATGCATTTCGTAAGGGAGCATTGAGGCAGAATTAAAGAATGTGTTGTGGAGGAATACGTGTACTACGACAGTCAGTGTGGCCGCTTTATCCATAACGCTGAACTGCCAACCGGTCGTGGTAGCTCAGGCTACTCGGTCGGAGAGCTCAACACCCTCTGTAATAATAATACAAGAATATAGAACAAATAGTAAGAAACCGAATACTCAACGAACAACCTAGAACAAACATGAAAAAACGACCACAATGCATCCACCTACCTGAATCTTAAAAAAATACATAAATAAATAAGCAGCGGGTTAAAGAGTATGCCCAGTGAGCAGGAGGTCCTGGGTTCGAATACCACCAGCATCACAAGACAAGCTTATTAACTTTCTTAGTTCCATAAGTCTGTGCATTCTCTATTAATTTTACCAAAGTATGACAGAGTACTCCTTACTTTTATGTATATAACATTTTCCGCTATATTTTACCTATATGTAAGTATTATAATAAATTTTAATGGGGACGACCATAGCGGATTGGATGGGTGTGGGGTAGTGGCAGATTAAGACTGGTGGTGCATGGGAAAAATACAATTTATTTTTTCATTAGTTTCTTGTGGCTGAACGCCTCCTTTGCCCGTGGCTCGGGCAGGCGTTGCGAGTGGCAGGCCGAAGCGCCAGCTCTGGCGCAAGGCCAGCTGGCAGACGCAGGTCGGATTCCGTTGAGTTGAGCTGACGGTGGAGCTCGCCTACACCGTGCCGCACGGCACGCCATAGGAGACCTGTGCCGCTTGCTGTATACCCTGGAGGCGCCGACCCCGCCCAGAAGTAAGCTGATGAAATCTCACTGCCTATCAGCCTCGTGGTGTCTGGCGATGCCTGCTGAGAAAACCCCTCCGCTGGCCCGGCCCACGTGATGACGCCTTAGGAGTGGCGGCCTGCGAGAGCCACGCCGCTGAAGGTCCTCACTTCGACGCCTGCTGTCGGTTGCGTGCTGCCCCCAAACGCCCACTGCCCAGTACAGAGCCTATAAGTACTACTTTTCTGCTTAGATGTTGTCCGGCATGGCCCACTTGTGTACATCGAACTCCGAGGCTCTGCATACCGTCATTCAATGGTCTCAGGACGACGACCGCATCGTCCCAGTTTCTGGGTTACTGTCGTCAGCGGACTTGTTTCAACACCTGATTCTGCCGCCTTCTGCTGCTAGAACATGTACTCGCGAAGACCACAATATAATTTCACTTGTTAACTGATACAATTAACAAATATCTCCATGCCTCTACACTCCTCCCACGTACGAAACAGAACTTCGTCCCAGAATTTCACAAGGCATCATCCAACACACCATATTGCTAATTCAACAACAAACACTTATTCATCAAAAGAATAAACATGAAGTAATAAAACTGTTCATTACACCTTAACCTTATTGCACCATGTTCCTACACCATATTCAGTCTGACTTAAAATTTTCAGGTCTCTCTTTCAGCGTTTCGCTTGTGAAGTAGAATCTCAGAGTGAAACACAGTCCATCAACAAGATGCAGTGTCTCTATGACAAGCCTTCCTAAACCTTACTAGTTTATTCAGTACCAAGCTTGCTGGATGATATTCTTAGGATTAATTATGGCAGGCATGGAATTTGAGCGACCTTTTTTCTTAAACACATAATACAACAATCCAACCGTTATACAAAAAACGCTAGCCACAGTCGTTGATGTACCGATAATTATTGTTTTCCTCCGCTGTTACTGGCGATAATTTTGAACATGTTCTAACAACCGCCCCATAGCAATACTATCATGTTGTGTCGTAATCATTTGATCTAAGGAAGTGAGTAAGGTAGAGTTCAACGAATCATTCAACACTGTAAGATGTTCCTGGGGCAAAATTTCTAGCGGTTGATCCGGTAGATAAATAATAGTATCGCCTCAGGGGCTAAGCATTAATTTACTGGGTACGGGCTTGGCGAACCCGGAGTCCTGAGCTGTGGGCTGTTTCGCGCCAACAGCCCGCTACACCGTAAGCTCTGTGCGTGCGTCAACGACCATCGTTCGGCGCGACGGTGGAACGTTGGACGTTTCAGAGCCCTGGGATCTTGGCTTAATCGGCCGGGTCGCGAGGACGGTACAAACCTCTATAAAAAACCTCAATCTCAAGGTGTGCTACGTGCCGAGGAGATGCATGGCTGTTGAGGTTGAACAGAAGATAGCGAGCAACCTCTGGGGAACCTGCCGCACATAAGTTGTACAAGGCTTACCCAGGCAAGCGGGGCTCTACCTGGGTGGACCTTTAGTTCACTAGCTGCTCGTGGGAGCAGAATGAAGCCAGCAAATAATAGCGTCGCCACACGCAAACCTGGCGTCTCTAAGCGCGGCAAAACGAAATTTGATGCAACTGCTTACAATCCGAAGACATTCCCTTCCCTTGGCACCCCACGGGAGGAACTTAGAGGCCTTCGCCGATCTGAACCATACTCGTCACAATATGTGCCCATTCCGATGGAGAGCCTTTTCTGTACACTAAACCACAGTTCTTTGTCGAACAGCTAGAAGACAAGATGGCGAAATGGAATCGTTCTCAAAGATGAAGAGTGGGGCATTGCTTGCCTACGATAAGCTGGGTGACATCCCTGTGACTATCACGGCCCACAAGTCTTTAAACATGGTCCAGGGTCTAATCTATCATAGAGATCTGTTGTCCCATACCCTGAAGAGTTACGAGCAAACATGCAGCGTCGAGGGTTTCACTTCGTCCGGCGAGTATACAGGGGCCCCAAAGATAATAGGGTTGCCACTAGTGCTTTTATCCTGGCCTTCGAAGGTGATACACTGCCTGAGAAGGTCAAGATAATGATATACCGGTGTGATGTAAAGCCATATGTCCCTCCCCCTATGTGGTGTTTCCGGTGCTGGAAGTTCGGGCACATGTCGTCCTGATGTACTTCCAGCCCAAACTGCAGAGAAAGTGGGCGGCCATCGCACCCGGACACCCCTTGTACCCAAACTCCTGTTTGCGTAAATTGCGGGCAACATCATCCGCCATGCTCGCCAACTTGTACTGTTCTTCATCGGGAAAGGAAAATAATGGAAATTAAGACCCTGGATCGGCTCACTTTCTTTGAAGCACGCAAAAAGTACGAGCGACTCCATCCTGTTAAGATGACATCATCTTTTGCCGCAGTCCCAGCGGCACCGATTTCATTGCGATCGATGGTACCAGTGTCATCTGCATCTGTGGGCCCTATGGGCCAACAATCTTCTACGGCGCATCGATCGGTGGGGGACCATCTACATCCGTTGCTCCCCCAACACCTGTGGGAGTAATATCTACCCCATCACTGGGGACTCCAGTCCCCACTACCCAGCTGGGGAAGTAACAGTCTTCCCCAGCCCCCCTCGCCCAGAAGGGGTCCCTTGTGGCACCCCCTCCTGAGGCTTCCACGAGTGTTTGAACTTGAGGCTACAGGATTCACCTGCCCCCTGTCGACGGGTTTCCCGGTCGACATTGGGCCCAAAAACCACTAGTGAGCGGCCCTCCCAGCCCTTAAGACCGAAAGAGCAGCGGGAGGTAAAGAAGAAAACATCGAAGAAGAAAGTCTCCTCAGTGACTTCAATGTCACAGATTCCTGCATCATCTACGTCGGAAGATTAGGTGCAGATCTTCTCGTCTCTCGAGGATCTGGCACTCACTGGCACTTGAGCCAATGCTCCTCGATGATGTAGATGTGCAACGACTAGCAGACCGCAAATCTTTGGAATGACGATATTCAGTCCTTTATCATGGTCTACCAGCAAACCATGAATCAAATTCTTCAATGGAATTGCGAAGGGTTTTTCAACCATTTACCTGAGCTGCAGCAGTTGTGCCGTTTCCTAGTGCTGGAAACTTGGTTTCCTGCTCAGCGGACCTCAGTCCTTGGTGGCTATCGGGGCTACTTTAACCACTGTGCTGACTGTGACAGAGCCTCTGGTGGTGTCTGTATATACACCCTTGCCACTGTCGCCTGTATTGCTGTGCCTCTCCACACACCTATTGAGGCTGTTGCTGGTCGCCTTCAGGCTATGCAAGAATTAAGTGTTTGTTCTATATACCTTTCTCCAGACAGGGATGTTTCACCCACTGATCTTGCTGCTCTGGTAGCGCAGCTGCCCCCACCGTTTACTCTTTTGAGGGACTCTAACGCCCATCACCCTTTATGGGGTGGAACAGAGAAGACTCGACGTGGTAGGGATGTTGAAACACTTCTTGCACAAGACATCTGCCTTCTAAATATTGGTTCTCCGACACACTTCAGTGTTGCGCATGGCACTTTTTCAGCCATTGATCTCTCAGTCTGTAGCCCGATCCTTCCTCCACACCTCACTTGTAATGCCCACGATGACCTATGCGAGAGCGACCATTTTCCTATCTTTTTGTCGCTCCCACAGTCTCAACAGGCGGAACACCTGCCTCGATGGACCCTCCATAGGGCTGACTGGCAGTGTTACACCTCTGCTGTTGTCATTCCAGCCCAACTGCCAGCCGATGTGGATGTGGTAGTCCAACAGGTGACCGTCGCCATAGTTTCCGCTGCTAAGGCCACTGTTCCAAACACCTCACGGTCCCCTCGATGCAAATCTGTGCCTTGGTGGTCACAAGAAATCGAAGACATTCGGGATCGGCATAGGGGACTTCAGCGCTACCGGCGACATCCCACCATCGATCACTTGATTGCTTTCAAACGGCTCCAGGCCCGAGCTCGACGGCTTATACGGCAAAGTAAGCAAGATTGCTGGGAAAGGTAAGTCGCCTCTATTGGCTCTCATACCTCACCTTCTTGGGTGTGGACCCAGGTACGACGTCTTCTCGGGTACCGCCCACCAGCAGGAATCCCCTGTCTTCGCTTACAGGGTACTGTCTGCTCAGACCCGCTTGCTGTCGCCGAGCACATGACACAGTTTTATGCAGGCATCAGTTCGACTGCAGCTTACAGTGAAGCCTGCTGCACCAAAAAAGAACGAGTTGAGCGGAAGCCACTGTCATTTTACACGCGTCGCCAGGAGCCATACAACGCAACCTTTAGCGAGTTTAGCGAGCGTCTAGGACCAGATCTTATCCATAGCCACTTTCTTCGACATCTTCCTGTGTACGCTCAGAACCAACTGCTCGCCTTGTTTAACTGGCTGTGGGCAGAAGGTGTTTTTCCCTCACAATGGTGGTAAAGCACTATCAACCCAGTGATAAAACCTGACGCTGACCCACAGGTGATTGACAGTTACCGTCCGATCAGCCTCAAGAACGTTCTATGCAAGCTCGTTGAAGGTATGGTGAGTCGGCGGCTTATGTGGATCCTCGAAGACCGGGCTCTTGGTAGCACAACAAGGGGGTTTCCGTCACGGCCGCTCCACAATTGACAATCTTGTGTCACTGGAGTCGGCTATACGTACTGCCTTTACCCGACGTGAACACCTTGTTGCTGTATTTTTCGATCTCTGTAAAGCTTACGACACAACCTGGCGCCACCACATACTGGCTACATTGTACGACTGGTGCTTATGGGGCCCGTTTCCAGTCTTTATGATGAATTTTCTCTCCCACCGCTCTTTTAGGCTTAGTTCATCACACATCCAAGAGAACGGTGTCCCACAGGGCTCCGTCCTCAGTGTGCCTCTGTTTTTATCGCCATAAACGTGCTTGCCACGGCTGTGGGATCCTCTGTCTGTTCTAGCTTGTTTGCTGATGACTTTTGTCTGTATTTTAGTTCGGCTAGTTTTAGCGTCGCTGAGCGGCTGCTACAAGGAGCCATCCGGAAAGCTGAATCATGGGCCTCTACCCATGGTTTTCAGTTTTCAGTGCAGAAAACCCGCGTGATACACTTCTGTCGCCGCCGGGTAGTTCACATGGCTCCCGAGTTATATCTGGGTAGTGAATTGCTCGTCGTCGAAGAGACGCATCGGTTTCTTGGGATGGTATTCGACAACACGCTTACTTGGGTGCCACATTTGCGTCAGCTGCGACAAAAATGCTCGCGACATCATAATATTCTCCGCTGCTTGAGCCATACTGCTTGGGGCGCAGCTAGTTCCACCCTCCTGCAGCTGTTCAAGTCCTTGATACAACAAGGCTTTATTATGGGTGCCTGGTATACGACTCGCCAGCACCATCCGCCTTGGGGATAATTGATTCTATCCACCATTGTGGTATCCGGCTGGCGACTGGGGCCTTCCGCACCAGCCCTGTGCCAAGTCTTCTTGCCGAAACAGGGAGTCCACCATTATACTTTCGTCGGCAGCAGCTTCTCGCTTGCTATGTTGCTCGAGTCCATGCCACGCCACACCATCCAAATCGCAGGCTTTTGTTTCCGACTGTTACCCCTACTTTTCTACCACGTCTAAATCAGGTCTTCCAATCGCGATCCGGATTCGTACACTCCTTTCCTCACTTCATTCCCTGCATCTCCCTGACGCTTTTTCCTTCCCATCCCGTCTCCCTCCTTGGTTCATCCCCCGTTTGAAGCTCCACCTGCAAGTTTCCTGCGATACAAAGGCGTTAGTTTCACCACTGACACTCCGTTGCAAGTTTCTGGCACTGCTCGCTACTCACAGTGATGCAGAAGTCCTCTACACTGATGGCTCCTTGGCTAATGGCAGAGCCAGGTACGCTTTTGTTCATGGCGACCACACAGAACAACGGTCCCTGCCACCTGGCAAGAGTATTTTTATAGCTAAACTGATCGCCATTTCTCGTGCTCTTGATCACCTAAGAACATGCCCCCGGGAAGTCGTATGTCGTGTGGCCTGCAAGCTCTTTCCCACTATTTCTCTTCCCATCCGTTGGTGCAATCCATTCAAAACGCCATCGCTTTACTCGGGTCTGGCTGTTCGGTGGACTTTATTTGGACCCCAGGCCACGTTGGCATCCCGGGGAACGAGCGTGTCGATCGGCTGGCTAAGCTGGCCACCACCGCTCCTCCCCTGGCTATTGGTATCCCAGAAAGGGATATCCGATTGTATTTGCGCCACAAGTTTTTTGAGGCTTGGAACACACAATGGGCAAAACTGAGCACTATCAACAATCTCCGAGCGATCAAGTCCTCTACGGCCGTCTTTCAGGCCTTCCCATAGGGACTCTGTTGTCCTGTGTCGCTTACGTATTGGCCATACGTGGTTGACACATGGCTACCTTTTACGTCGAGAGGACCCACCGAATTGCCGTTGTGGAAATTTGTTGACAGTGGTCTACATCCTGTCGGACTGTCCACTTTTAGCCGCCTTGTGGCACTCTTTTAATCTACCTACTGCGCCTGCCTTGATTTTATCTGACAATGCCTCAATGGCTGACAGAGTTTTAGGTTTTATTCGCGCAGCTGGATTTTATCATTCTATTTAGTGGTGGGCTTGTGCCTGGTGTCTCAGGCTCCTACCTCTCATCTTTTACTCTGATGTTTTTCTTACTTCTACCCTGTTTTTACCTAAGAGTTTTTGGTCTGTGCAGATTTACTGGCTCATTTTGTATTTGTTTTTGATCAGCCAGCCACTGTTCCTTGCTCTATTTTAGCTTAGTTCAACACTTGGTCTCCCTTATTCCTGTCTTCTTCAGTGTTATTGAGAGTATCAAGTTCATTGGCTTCTTACGCCTCTGTTCTGGGTGTTGAACTATATTTTACCTTTTACTACTTGGTTGTCTTGTCTTCGCTAGGAACAGAGGACTGATAACCATGCCGTTTAGTCCCCTCTAAACCACAAACAACAACAACAACAATAAATAAAATTATGTTTTATTCCTATGGTAACTGTTCCTAGTAATGTGGCAGGCAAGCTAAAATTAGGTCCGGAAGTGTCACATGCCGTGCCATTGATTATCAATCCCTGACCATGGAGATCCAATCTTTGTGTTTCCATTTGCTGCCCTCGTTCATAACACGTGTAAATAATAATCATAGGGTTTGCTACTGAAAACAGCCATTGCTGGCCTACTTTCTTTAAAAAAAATCCTGATTACCTGCTATAACTTCTCTCAGGCATTAAATTATTCGAACAAAACAATGAAAATTCACAAGGTTTTGAAACTGTATGCATTAATATTGTGGGGCAAATAGTAACAGGTCCTATACTGCACTGATTTAGTTCCTGCACTGACAGTAGTATGTGAGTGCGTCTATCTGTAGATAACAACAATATGTCCTGCATTTTTAACTGTACCATCTTGCGCATTGCCTCCCAGTATATCAGATATGTATGTATTTCATGACTCTGGAAACTACGGCCTTCACATGTAAGTGGAATTTTGATATTAACCTCCAACCTTGTACCCATCAGTCTGTTTGTTACCGATGCCATGTGATAATAAATGGATAGTGCTTTGCCTCTGTAGGTCGACAAAAGTGCTTGTGGTGACGTTAATTTTGCTCTGATTCTATCCAATCCGCCATCAAATTGTTCTGGCGACAGCAACGCTGGCGACAAGTGCCCACGAGTGGCGTGTAGTAATGCCTCTTATTACTCCGCCGCTTCAATACGGGCATAGGTTATGCTTCCTTGCAGACTCCGTAGCATCTTTGAAATTAACAGCTGTGAATCAACCTATCCCATGTGTTCCTTAACTACGTTCAAATCGCGATTTGTTGTATCCACCGATAGTTGAACGTGCGATAACAACATGGCAGCTAGAGTTCGGAGTTGCTTAGTATTATTTAAGACGTCATTCTCGAGGCTAGACAACTTTGTCGTATGCAAGTCTAATGTCTCCTGGTTGCATCTCACGTCGCTATGTAAATGCTGTAACGCCTCATTAATGTTCTTAAGGTCCTCAGAATCCGCTGTTCCGAACATTGTTTTCAAAGCAGGAGGTCCTGGGTTCGAATACCGGCAACAGCACAAGCTTCTTGACTTTCTTATTTCCAAGAGTCTCTGCATTGCCTATTAATTTTACCGAAGTATGGCAGAGTACTCCTTACTTTTATGTATGTAACATCACACATTTTCTGCTATATTTTACCTATATGTATGTATCAATAAATATTTAAGTACTTTTGGGATTTCGTACACACTATTTGCTGATATACATTCACTTACGAAGAATTACCATATTATTTCTTCTAACGATTTTTTATTATAGAACGTAAACAATACGTTCCGTTTTATAAAGTAAGATAATATTAACTTATCTGAGACAATATCCTGTTTTCTTACTTATACCTGACTACTTCTATCGTAGACTATGTCATACTTCTTTCTACATGTAGGAATGTAGACTACGTAAGTGGTAAATATTCACAGCTAAAACTAGAATTTCTGTCGTCGTCACTATTTTCCGTAGAAATATTCACCTTTTTCTTAGAAACTATCGCCATAAAATTCGTTTTCCTGCTAGACGTTGACTTGCCTTTATCGAAACTAAATAAAGCATAACAAATGCCTGAAATCAGTACTACCTCCTGAGGTTTTTGCAGACCCACTTGATGCAAAACTTGAGGTATACCTCTTTGTACGCCGATGGTTCCACTTGTCCAATATTGTGGCTTGGCCCTTTCCGGGACAGCTTGAACTGACAACCTACTATAAAATTAGAAGTTCCACGTAGGTCATTTCTGGCATATCCACTGTAGGACCAAACACTCTAGGGACACTTAATCTTTTATGCAGCTATACTGACTTGTTTTAACATGTTTGATGAAATTCTGTGGATTTCATTGTGTGAAACTTAAAAGTGAAATGTATTGCTGATAACTAGCTTTTGACTAACAACTATTCATTTTAGAGAACAGATCATAGTTTTACAGGCATGTTAGACCCGTCTTGATTGTAATTTCAACAAACCCAAAACTCCACCCACATGGTAGAGACTACTACTACTAGTGGTACGGTAAAGTCCAGTACTTGTAGAGATAAGCAACTCGTTTTTGAGTTCTACTGCGTCAAAGAACTCATAACTTTCAGTTTCTGACGTCGCTTCGTCCTCAGGACGTAATAAATACTCAGAGCGACAACTAGCGCCTGTGCCCTCATCACTATTTCCCGTACAAAGGGTAAGCTTCTTTTCAGAAGTTATCTGCATCAAATTCCTTTTCTTTCTTGACGCTGACTTGTCGATACGAATAAAACCTTGAAATCGGCGCTATCTCGTGAGGTTTTTGCAGGTTTGCCGCCATAATTTGCCCCATGGCTCACGGATAGTTTCATGTGCCCCAAAATGTGGCTTGATACTTTCTTTCGGGACAACTACAATGTATCCGCAAAATTGCAATTATTTATGCTGAATTCATCAATTTTTTTATTAAATTACTTCAACTATCATTCTGTTCATAACAAGTTTTTCGGTAACGTTCATACCAACAGGCAAAGTGCCGCCGCAATAATATTAGTTCACGAAGTTATAGAACTTCCATGTAAATCAAACTAGAGACACTAAATACTATTCTGCAATTAAAAAGGTCGAAGTGAGAATTTTTTGTCAGCTATGAAGTTATTGTTACAGTCATCCATATTGGAATGTGTAGGATTTGAAGAGGTTAGTAGATGTTTAGAAGGGCATTCGATGTATTAGATACATTATTTAATTAATGTCCTTGGTTTAATATAAGTAGATTTGAAGTAACAGACAGGGACTGCCGCTTCTGGAAATCGAACCTGCGACTCAAGGTCATTGCTTATAAAAATTGGATCTTAATTTCATTCAGCAACTGCGTACACAGTTCCGTAGGCATTTACCGAATTGGTATCACTTACTCTCTGATTGGCGAAATGATCTCTACGATTACTCTGTGCAAGAAATGATTAATTATTTCAGTGTGTCGGCTCTCCAGTGCATATTGAAGCCGACCTTTCTTCGCAACACACCACTTCCAAGATACAATATCCATTGGAAGAGCCATCAACGAATTTAAACATAACATTGAACGCTTAAGAGATAGAGAATACCGTGGCGGTGCGGCCGAGCGCATTGAGGCACTATGCTACGTTGCGTGAAGCCGTTTCCCGTCGGGAATTCGAATCCCCCTCGGGCATGGATGCTTGTGTCGTCTTTAGTATAAGCTAGTTCATAAGTAGTTTGTAAGTTTAGGGACTGATGAGCCCGCAGTTAAGTCTCATATCTGAACATTTTTTCCTTTTAAATTTTAAATCGATCGCACTTATTTTGTGTTAGAAAAACATACAATTTATGTGTTTTAGGAACTATTATCGGTATTTCAGTTGTGAGACAGAAATAGGTGAGATCATCAACCTGCATGTGTGTAGCAAATGAACCTATAATTTTGTTTTCTTATCTCATTATTCCACATGTTACGTCCATTGTGTGTCGTTTTTACGATGTCTTTTTCAAAACAATACTGCTGGATACCACTTTGTTAATATTGCAATTATTATGTCTTTATCTTGTTGATAGTGGTCTCTGAATTATTCTAACTGTTCGCTGACTTAACAAACATTTGAACATTTTTTTCAAATTGTTTGTAAATCTATCGGACCAAACTGAGTGGTCATCAGTCCGTAGCTTACAAAATACTTAATCCTAGGTAAACTAACCTAAGGACAAACACACACACACATGCCCCAGGGAGGACTCGAACCTCCACGGCGAGCAACCGCGCGCTCTGCAGCGAGACGACTTAGACCGCTCGGCTACTCCACCGCGGCGAACATTTTTTGAGAGAGAGTATATTCAGTAGATTATAAAGACGGCAGCTTAACATTTGCAACAAATTTTACAGAATCGGTCCAGCTTTCAATATACATCAGAATTTAGTGTAATGTTCCAAACCAAATTTCAGTTTTTTTTTTCTACTATTAATGAAATAAACTGGTGTCCGTACAACCTGAATTGACAACTGCCGCGTAGTTTGCCGTAATACTTCCAGAGAAATATACGTTTGTATCAAAACCGATGTTATGTAACCCAGGAAGAAAGAAAAAGCGGAGGAGGGAGATGACTGTTTCTATTAATCAATGATGGAAGCCAGAGCTAGACGTTCTACAGTGAGGACGGCCAAACTTTTTGGTGAGTTAAGTGTCTGTGACGTCACCGGGAGATCCGCCCTGGGGTGTCGACGCGAGTGCGCGGAGGGAGGGGGGCGGAGTCTGGCGGGCGTGCCGGCGAAATGAGATTTTCGCGGATGAGTAAACTAGACGGGGCGTGGAGTGACGCCGCCAGCCAACAGGCCATTAAGGGCCGTCGTAAGGCAGCAGGGGCGTAGCAGCGCCGCGCCGCGGCGGCCCGGCGAACCCGACCACTTGCCACTCGACGCCGCTACACGCCGGAGATTGCCGCCGCCGCCCCGGGCTGGCTGGCTTTGTGCTGGCCGTTGTTTCCCGCGATGTCGGCCTAAAAGTTTACAGCCAGCTCCATCTACGCCGAAAACATAAAGTCAACAAGCCGGGGCTACCTGTCTACGTGTTGCAGCGTCAGTACATACCGGGAACAGTGACAACTGAGAGCAATTTTTTGTCTCGTTGCCGCTGGTTGTCCTAGGTGTCGGTGGCCGAGTAGAGAGAGACCGACACAGGGAAATAGTATGCACGCGTGAGCGGGTACAGAGTCTGAGGTGACCAGCCAGTGGGACAGTAGAAACCAGAAACACTAAGCTAGATTAGAACAAGATATATATTTGGTATAGATAGTACAATGCTTAACTTTGTTAACTGAAGACTAGTGGAATGCAGACACATAGTTTAACTAGGTAGAGGCCTGCCTACTGATGAGTCCTAGTGCCTGTCCTAATGCCAAGTGACCGATCCAGTTCAGTGGTGGCCACGAGCGGGGTTGCAGCAGAGGGTGCTCGTGGCCGACGTCGTAAGAACGCCGCGCCGTGCTTGCATGGCGGCGCGCGGCGAAAGTACGTGGCGCGCACTTAGGACTTGTGCGACACTATAAGCAATATAAGTGATAGAAAACCTGTCTACGTGTTGCACCGTCAGCACATACCGAGAACTGTGACAACTGCCAGCAATATACGTGATAGAAAACCTGTCTACGTGTTGCAGCGTCAGCACATACCGGGAACAGTGACAACTGCCAGCAACATACCTGACAGAAAACGAGTTATAGTGTGGAAGTACAAAATGAGGCCATACCCCTCCATCCCTTCCCTTCATGGTGCCTAGATGACGACAAACGGAAATAACTAGTTTCCGGCAATAGAGACCGTTTTTCCTCTGCTATGTGTCATCTTTGCCGCAGAGAATCAACTTACGAATCGTAATATAATGAGCTGCATTACGATAAAATACGAGGCTCGTCCAGAAAGTAAGTTCCGTTTGGTAGTAAAATGAAATTGTACACAGATACAGAAAAAAAATTTATTGCACAAACTTCTACAACTCTTAAACTACTTTTCCACATAACTGCCGAAACTTTCATAGAGTGCCACAAGGTCTTGCATTCATCCTTCACAGAAGGTTGCCGCCTGTGTATTCAACTATGTGGTAACAGCTCTTTATCATCGTTGAAGTGTTAAGCACCAAGGACAGATTTTAGGTGTAAGAAGAGATGAAAGTCGCTAGGAGAGAGGTCCGAGCTGTGTGGAGGATGATCAAACAGGTCCCATTGAAATTTCCGTAAGAATTGTTTGGTCACAATCGGTGTGTGCGGTCAGATATTATCGTGGAAAAAAAAATCTTTTGACAGTAATCTTGTTCTTACACCTAAAATCTGTTCTTGATGGACAACACTTCAACGATGATGACGAGCTGAAAGAACGTTACCACATGATTGAATACACAGGCGGCAACATTCTATGAAAAAGGCACAAAGAAACCTTGTGACATGCTATGACAATTGCCTACAAAATTTCGGAAGCTATGTAGAAAAGTATTTTAACAATTGTAGATTTTTGTACAATCAATATTTTTCTGTATCTCTACCCGTTCGTTTTATACAACCAAACGGAACTTACTTTCTGGACGCGCCTCGTAATACAGGGTTATTTTTTCCACTGGGTTTCTAAATCTTACGAAATAAAAACAAGTATAATGAACTTCCGCAAATGCATTGTTTCCATGGTGGAGACCATTTATTCAATCATACTTCGTTGCAGGCCTAGACTTCGCGGATTTCCAGTATGCGTGGTTTCGTCCTAGCACTTTTGATACATAGTTCTTTAAGTCGTCTCATTTTTCTTGTTTTGTTTGATGATTTCTAGCCCGTGACTTACTTTTTTGTCTGTATAACAGTATTCTTTCTTATATAGCACCAAGAAAAATCTGCAGATTGCATCAGCCGTCACTGTTTTAGGCGGGAATAACAAATATCGCAAATCTCTCGATATTCCATCCTCAAGCTCGCCTGTTCCATGTGCCGTAACACTGAAAAGCTTTCCATTGACCGTTGTTTTTGGCCGTAAACGTTGTGTTTTCATTCTCGTGTTTGCCTCACGGGATAAAGTAGAGTTTTTACAGAATAATCACTCATATTGACAGATATGTTTGATTTTTTTGGTATGAAAACAACACATTTCCATCAAAACATAAAACAGTTGCTTTTGAATCTTCCGGGTTGTATGGAGGTTGTCGAAGAAACATTTTTACTCCTGACGTTTCGTCCAGAGCTGCGCTGGACATCTTCAGAGGTGCTTCTGGTAGCGGTGATTCTTGCCGACTGACGAGTCGGGCGTCGAGGAGCGATATAAATGCTATCTAAAAGGGAGGTGGTCAAGCGTTCACGTGCGCAGCAGAGGTGAGCCTTGTCGAAGGTAAAACCATAACTATCGATAGTCCAGGATACTCCGAGGAGCCACTGTCCATATGTCACTAAGTTTCATCATTTATTCCTTTCTTTTAAAATTATCCCCATGTTTGTATATGTTAATTACTTCTGTGTACAGCCGTGTATAATAGTTCGTCGTTGTAGATAAAATTTCTGATTGAAAAACATGTTCAGCTACAGCTGATTTCTTAGTTTTATCTAGTTGGCATTTTTTTTTGTCTTTGTTTAAAAACCGGTCTGATATCGTGATTTTTTCTAAAGTTTTCCTATCTGATCCGTAACTGTTTTAATAAAGGGGAGAAAAATCTTGTTCTTCCGTCGCTGCGTTTTATTGCTGTCTTTTTGTCTACCGTTCCTTGGTCCCAAAACCCTATTTATTTCTTTCCAAGTATATCCATTCTTCTCAAAAGCCTGCATCAGATTCTGTAACTCGGTATCCAGGTGTTCTTTTGCCTCTATCAGTAAGACTTTTAATAACACCTCTCTTTTGATGTGGATGACGGTTGGAATCCTTGAACAAATATCTGTCGGTAAGCGTGACTTTCCGGAAAACCTTATGTTTCAATTTCCATCAGTCTATCGCATAACTGAAACATCCAAGAAAGATATTTCGTTGTCATTTTCCATCTCCGTAGTGAACTTGATCTTTAGATGTACACTATTCAGGTAATTAAAGATGTCTTCCAATGCTTTATACCGTGTGAACAAACAAAGAATGTGTCACCCCTTTTAGACAGTATTTATACCGCTCTTCGATGCCCTCCGTCTCTAATTACGTACGCTGTCGACGGGACCGTTAAACCGTAAACTTCCTTCTGACTCACCACTACCAGGAGCACCTTTGATGATGACTAGGGCAGCTTTGGACGAAACGTCAGGAGCATAAATGTTTCTTCGATCATATAACCCGGAAGATTTAACAGTAACTATTTCAGCCGGTCTGAAAGCCTGCACTGCAAAACCAAAATTTTTTTTTCTCTGGAGTAAATGTTTACTTGTCTACAGTATTCCGCAGGGAAGAGACATTTCAAATAAAAAAATATAGTGATTTATCCTATTCTGTATAACCTGCACCATTCAGAACAACTGTGAAAATGCTCAGTACGAGTCAGTTGAATCACACCATTGTGGCCAATCCTCAAAGCGCCACTGATGATTCAAAGTGGTGACGCATCCCAATCGTGCTCTACTGGGTCAATGTATCGGACAAGGAGGCCAACTTTGGTGACCAATTCCTTCACCGGATGATGCAAGAGTTGCGTTGGAAATCATTGAAAGAGAGGCGTTATTTGTTGCTGCAAGATCTATTTGCGAAATTTCTTTTACCAGCTTTCTCTTCTGAATGCTAACAAAAATTGTTAGCACCCACATACGTAGCGGGGGGGGGGGGACATGATCATCATAATAAAATAGGAGAAATCAAATGAAAAACAGAAAGATTTACGTCTTCCTTTTACCTCGATCTATTACAGAGTGGAACTATAGACAAACACCATGAAAGTGGTTCTATAGACCTACTGTCTTGCACTTCAATGTGACTTGCTTAGCCGCGGCGCAGTGGCCGAGCACATTGAGGCGCTTTGCAGCGATGCGCAAGGCAGCTCCCCATCGGGGGTTCGAATCCTCCTTCGGGCATGGATGTTTGTGCTGTCTTTAGCATAAGTAATAATATAAGCAAAGTTTAGAGACTGATGACCCCGCAGTTAAGTCCCAAAAGCTTAAGAAACATTTTTGACTTGCATAGTATCCATGTAGACGTAGATCCCAAACCGTGCGTTTTCTGGTTAAGGGGCCATCTCAAAAGTGTCGTGTATGCGGAACCCATTTCAAATGTGGAGACACGAGCAGTGTATTCCTGCAGCGTTGTCATCAATTTTGTCTGTCACACGCGGCATAAATACGCATGCACTGAGGGACATGCAAACCATTTTATCATGGTACAGCGCGTTCTAGACCGCAGTCTCTATAACAAAGTATCATTGAATAAATTGTCTCCAGCGTGGAAAGCATGCAATTCTTGATATACGTTGATTACAATTTTACGTTCCATATCATCTCCTCAATTAGTTCAACTACGTTCAAATGTTTGTAAGCCTTGAAACGTGTCCATAAAAAATATTTTTGTAAGAAAATGTCTGATATTGTGCCTTCTGTTTTGTGTCGAGTAACTTGCTTGCAAGAAAATGTATAATATTGCTTCTACTGTGTGTATCGATATATGTACTTAACTCTATGAAGTTTCATCTTTGGCAAAGATCATGTATTGCATAGCATTGTAACTCACACAGGGAGAGTGTGGCACTTGGGGTTTAGCTCGCTTAGAGAGCGGTTGAGTTGTGTGTATGGCTCCGATGTAGAGCAGAGGCTGCTGTGCCAGCAGGTTGATTTGATTGTATTTGAAATATATAGATTATATTTTTTATTACTATCACCGCTGGAACGAAGGTAATTGCATTTGATGTCATTAGGAAAAGGTTGTATTATGTAGGTAATGTAATGCTGATTAATAATAATAAGTAACAAAGTTGACCTTTCTTTCCTGTTTCATTTACGTAGTTAGAAGATTAACCTACTTCCTTCATTTAGTAATTAGTTATTAGTGGATTTAAAGTGCAGCATTGATTTCGGTAATATTGTTGAACAGATTTCGTTATTTGTGCCATAGTAAATGATTGTCATGCAACACTACAGTTAATTGAGTATAATACTGAATTTTGATAACCAGGTACTGATCTGCATAAAATTCTCGCAGTCGAACATTAACAAAGTGGTTTGTGTTTTTTTAATATCTTTCTCGCAGTCAAATTTTTTGAGTATAGTCAGTGTCTGTTTCATATGGTTACTTGCCGTAGTTGTTTTGTTAAAAGATCCGTTGCGCACATAATCAGTTTAATCAATTGCTTCTTATTTAATAGTATATACATCAATATCAGGGCCATAATGAAAACAAATTGCTGTGTTAATGAACAATTTGTTGTCTGATTTAACGATAGGTTCAACATCAAACTACACACACTGCTTCCGCCGCGGTGGAGTGGCCGAGCGCGTTTAGGTACCTTGCTGCGAAGTGCGCGATTAGTCGCCGTCGGAGGTTCAAGTCCTTCTTCGGACAGGCGTGTGACTGTTGTTCTTCGCATAATTAAAGTACTTTGTAAGCCTAACTCCCTTAGATTCACAAAGATTTGGATTTTAGTCATTGCTCCTTAGGCTTACAAACTACTTTAACTATATTCAACTAACTTATGGTAAGGGACAACAGACTCATGCGTACACACATCGCGCACACGCGCGCGCGTGTTCGCGCTTACACAAACACACACACACAGCCCTTCTCCATGGAGGTCTTGAATCTCCGACGCGAGGGTTCACTCTATAACGTAGAGTGCAGACCGCACGGCCATTCCCGCGAGGCCATAGTTTGCCTCCGGTATGCACGTATATATTTCTCAAAGGTATGTTGAAGTGAGGACTGATGACTATCGTCGAGGAAATAATGATTACATTACACAGAAAACAGTTTTACTGTTGCAATCACACTATGTCAATAATGACAGATTTCGATTCCCCCCCCCCCCCTCCTTCCCGCACCCGCCATCTGCACCCCTTTCCCTAGGTCCGCATATGTGATCACAGCACAGGTGGCGATAGTGTAACACAAAATGCTTGGCTGTTATTTCTACTCCGCTGATGATTAAGGTCACACTTGTAATTAACACACACTGAATACAGAACAATATTTGGATCTAGGCACTTGGGACGTCCCTTTTAGGAACTGCTTACCACTATATCCCTGCTAAGTATGCCAAATTTCAGAAATGGCCTTGCATGACCAATACCATCGATGTTACTTTAGACTTGTCAGTGCTAACAGGGAAACAAACTGTGCGAAATAACGATAAAAAAAGGCGGAAGAAAGCTAAGGTGTTAACGGCACTTCGCATACGTGATCATTAGGTTGGGTATTGAAAGGGCCGAGGGGGGGGGGGGGAGATGTAATCGACTGTGCCATTTCAAAGGAACCATCCCAGAACTCGCCTGGATGGTTTTTTGGAATATCATTGGAAACTTAAGTCTCCATGGCCAGAGATGGGTTTGAAGCACCGTCCTCCTGTATGCGAGTCCAGTCAATTACGAATGTACCGTCTCACTCGGTCAGGGTTTAACAGGAGACGATGATGGAGTGCCATTGCCAAACAACACGATACAGTTTACATCGCCTATGCAGGGGCTCGTAAGCCTAAAATATGTCAACCACTTCCAGCTTTAAACTCAATTCTCCACATTTCACGTTCGCTCCTACAAAAACAGCAGGACCATCAACTAATACTTGCGATCAAAACCATGTGGGCCGCGCGGGCATGGATTTGTGGTCTAACGCGCTTTGCCACAGATTGCTTGGTCGTTCCCCGACGAAGATTCGAGTCCTACTACGTGCACGTGTGAGAGTTTTAGTTTAAGTAGTTTAAAAGCCTAGGAACCGATGGCCTCATTAATTTGGTCCCTTAGCTTTAGACATATTTCTTGAAAACAATTTGTCTTCACATTATTAATCTTAGTAGAATCACTTATGTCGAAGGAGAAGTTATCGATAGTTCTAAAACTGTAGCACGAGATCGCCTGCTATGAAGAAAACTAAGTGACATCCTTAAGCCGCCCGATGCATTTGCCTGGGTACCGGGCCGATCCTGCTGCTGCAAGTCGCTAGCTTCTGGCTTACTTCTGGCTTACATGCACTATACGAAGGTCGTTCCGAAAGTAAATCATCGTAGGCGTAGGAAAGTGAATACATATCACAAGCCTTTCCAATTATTCACTTTGCTAGAGTTCCTCTACATGACTGCACGATTCGACACAAGATCCATTGTAAGAGATACATTTCCGCCATTGTTCAATCATACACTCAAATCCTCTTTGGAATATTTCAGGATTGCACTAACGAACCAACTGCTTCACTACCACTTTCACCTGAGCTGAGTCCCGGAAGTATCATTCTCGAAGACTACTCTTCATTGGTCGAAACAAGTAGAAGTCAGGTAGAGGTGAGAACTGTACGGTGGCTGAAGAATCAGTGACCAACCCAGTTTGCGGCCAAAGATGAGTTTCGCATTGTCACGATGAATTTCGGTCAATTTGAAATGCTTGTTTGGTCTATGTTTCCTTATAGCTTCTCGAAGTTTCCTGGGTATCGTAATGTAGCTTTTGCTGACTTTTTAGGTGATGTGATACCCCTCGCCCCTTCGACTGATCATATAACCATTTTTCATACCATGTGAGCATAGAGCAATGTGTCTTCGTTAGCTTCAAATAATTTCAGCAGCTCAGAGCCGACTCTCACACTTCCGCCTTACAAATAACGTGTCTGCTGCCTCTGTACCCACATTATACACATATTCCGATACCCTAAGACCTTCACCACGTCATTCACGGCATTGTGGTAATTTTTCAGTTCTGCAAAAAGCTCCCAAACTTTGATTCGTCAGCCCATACAAATCAATTGATCCAGTCGTTTGCGATTAACGTCAGTGGTCGAAGTTTCAGACCTTCCAATGCCTCGTTTGTCGAGTGTAGTTTCGTGTTTCATGTTCTCTGAAAACTGATCTAGAGGCAGAAAACAAAACAGCGTTAAATTTTTGTTTAATAATGTATATAAAATGAGTGATATGTACGAAATATCAGGCACCATTTGTGATCCTGCTGCTTAAATCTTGAGAATCTGCATGTTACGGCTGGCCTGGAAGGGTCGCCCACGAGGCCATGGTGATCATTGAGTCACCAGTGGCATGCGGTCAACTCGACTGCCTAGTGAGCGGAAGAGGTGTGGTCGGATTCCGTCCGAGCACAAATTTCCAACTATTCCCTTTGCTTTATTTCAATGACCGCTGGCTGCTAACGTCCAAAATTCCTTTATGTACTGATAGGTAATAAGTTGCAGGCTCACAATTGTCGTCTGTTCTTTCGGACATCTCAGAATATATACTTGGTGTAGAGTCAATACGTTCTGGGACTTGGCGTCCGTGGGATAGGCACCCACATGACTATTTATGATGATACGTTGCCATGTAATGGTGTGTAATGAGGCAGCGTTTGTAACATAAAGACTCATGTGGGTAGCTGTCTTCCATGTGACAAGTCTCACAACTTACTGACTGTACCACGAATATAATTAAGGTGTAAAGGACCATCGGTCCTTTCTTCAGCATGAATGCATACTTGACCACAACTGACAAAGTTATGACGCGAGCAATTAGTGACAATAGGCAGCGGTACTGCATTAGTAGTGTGGGTATCAATTGAGAACTTGCATGTGATGTGAGGCGTGCGGGGAATGTCCATTTTTTGCCAACTAAGTCCTCGTTGTTTTCTCATTAGCGCATTCCATTTTTCAGTTTGTTTTTTTAGTGAAATGGTAAGAAATATTATATGATCATAAAGCAATGCAGAAAGTATTAAATTTATATTAAAACAGCGTTGATAAAATAAGTGACAAATTTATGCAACAATATATAAGTGCTTAAATACGGAAAACCAATCGTTTTGTTTCCAAGGAATTGGTCAATCGTCTGGTCAATTTGTCATTTACATATTTATTGTTATTGATGATAAATAAAATTTTAATATTACTTTTCTGTCAGGACCTCCAGCAGATAACATTTATACCTCAGATCAGCATTATATAGCTTATAAAGTTGGCATGTTTATCTTGAAACTCGCCCGCTGTATTTTTTACTTTTAACTAGCCGTGTTTGTGAAGTTAACAATTGACTGCTTGCTCACAAAATCTAATTACGGCGATATTCACACAGCGGCGGAAGTATAAAGTTCCCTTAAGAAAAACTCTGATTCTATAAGTTAAGCAAACAGTTCTACCTTTACTGTAATCTTTAGAGGAAACTGCAAACAATTAAATAACGATCCGCAGTCATGGATCTAAATCAAAATTAAATGTTGGCAACGGAAACGCAAATATTCTCTGCTCCAGAAGGAAGCAGAGACACAAGACACATGAACAAATTACTCCGCATTAATCCAAAATAAATGATGAGGGGAGAATTTAAATTAGCACAAAAGGCTTATAGTTTAACAAATTAATTTAATGTTCAAAACAAGAACAACAAGGGGGAAGACCATTTCTTTACAATTACAGTAAAAAACACACCTTACAAAATATTCAAAGTATCCACAATTACATGGCCCTAAAATTGCCCATCTGCAAAGTTGAGTACAGGTTAATTACGATCGCGTTTCATAGGGGGGAACGGAGGAACTGCAGCACATTCACACACAGATTCATACGCCAAGCCATGCAGGTATTTACCAAGCACCTGACACCAATACACCAAGACGACAGCCAAGCAATGTGGAGAATGCAGGTCGAAGGTTCACTCTCACACAATGAAATAGTATTTCGCTTCCATAATGTATCAAGCTACTGGCTTAGGCTCATGATAAACTATCAGAAACAAACGGACTTGGTTTAAGACCACAAAGTGCGGTGTACAGATGGAAGTTAAAGTTTCCCTAGAACTTCTGACTATACATTAAATCAAGATTTCATTAAATAATATCTAAAACGGTCGCTCTGGCGTTTGTTTAGCACAGGGAGAAGTTAACTACAGAAGGTTAAAGTTGTTAGATCAATACAGCACTCTACTAAGTCGGAACTCAAAATATGCAAAAAAGTTAACAAAATCGATTTCGAAGAGAATAAGATCGCGAAATATATCGTATAACCATTCATTCTGGTCAGAGGAATGATATCTATTAGATAAGCAAGGTTACAGATGACTACAGCACAATACAGAGTTCGGTCACAAAAATTCAAAGAAGTGAAATAATTCTATTTCATGAAAATTAAAAACACGATATACGTCATGCAACGGTTCTTTCTACACAGAGGAAAAAGATCTATTTAATGTTAATAACCCTGACAGGGAACACACTAATCGGCGCACATGTGGGCCGACAAGTACACAGATTACAAGTTAGAATGGACAATTTTCGGGGAAAATTATCACGCTACACTGACTAGGAAACACATTAGCCAATTAGCTATACAATTACTAACCACTCATGTGCGCTGAATGATGGAAAAGCTGAAGGCTTAGTCTGATATCGTCCACGTGTTCTATTGACAAAGTAAGAACAGTATAGGCACCGTGAATCCCCGAAAATATTAGAATTTAACTACGATAAGAATGCGAAAGATATTGATCATATTTAAAGTTATAAAGTGCAAGAAATATGCTAACAAAACACCATCAGAGCCTCGGAATCAGATTCCAGTAAAAATCGACATAAAATTAGCAATCCTATAGGAAATTAAGCAAAATCTTATTACTACACATAGTGTAGCTGCTACTCCCAGAATTAAACTCGCGAAAATGCATAAGTACGACTATGGAGCCTGAACTAAGTCGAGCCACGAGGCCACAGCAGAAGCAAACCCAGAGGTACGTACCCTACCAGGAACCAAGAAGCGAATGACTCACTCTAGTGACCACTGCTTAACCGTCACCAGAGGAGGGGTAGTGGAGGGGAGCCCAGAGAGTGTCACCATTCGTCAGGCAGGTAACCTGACCAACTTCCAGCCAAGGAGGTTAAGAGCAAGCTACATTAGGAATCTTTGCTAAGACTGGGTTCTGCTCAGCAGTTAGAAAACCTACTTCTCGCCCAGAGACATTCAACACCCAGCGTTTGAAAGAAACGACGACACAAAACAGACAAGGTGCGCCTAACACTTGCTAAACTTTCTTACATACAAAGTTTCATTCATTCAGTGGAAGCCAGGGCCAGTGGGAGCACATCAGAGTACAAACTAATACATATTATTTGGGGCCTCATGTACAAGATAGACACGTAGAATTTTACATACAGATAGAACTAAATCATTATATAATGCCTGGTATCTCGCATATTGCGAATGGAGTGTCTTGCTACACTCAGAAAAAATGTCTGAAGCTCGTCAACATTTGTTCATGGGGAGTCAATTAAATGGAACACGTTACGTCGACGTGTTTCAATCTTGACTTGATTTTCATCTTTGGAATAAGTTATTTGTCCAAAATCTGGCTTATAACTAGAAATCTACCTAAAAACACTACCAGTTGTTGTTCGGTCACAATAATTCGTTGCACATTATAATGTCATACTGCACAAATTCGCATTATACTTCATAAAACGGACATTCTTAATCAGCTTCATTAATCATGTGTTATTTCGAAATCGTCCTTAGATTTTGCTTACAGACTAGTATATTTATTTTGATGAGTCGATTTCTTATCCACTATTGGATGAGACACCACATTGTCATTGGATTAAGTAAGAAATATGACGACTGTTATGAACGCATAATTCCCGATGCGTTCGTACGCTAATGAGAGCACCGATCGCTACTGTCTGGCAAATATAGCAACCAATATTTCGAGAAAGGGTAAACAAATAGTTCTGATTTTATTTTCAAATGATAGCTCGGAATATTAACTAAATTTCACAAACAGCAATCTAGAATCTAGAATCAACCGTGTGCTAAGTTTAAACAATGTGCATTTTACCACTGCACACTATTTAAAACTTCGTGTGATATATTACTTAATTTGAGAGTGCGAAGAATTGCTAAAATGAAATTACGTTATCAAGCGAAAATATCTAATTGTAATGTGTCTAAGATATCAATTTTTTGTCACAGAGTAGTTATCGATATTGGGTGAGAAATATTACGTACTCAATTGTGCGTCACTCAGGATGAGGACAAACGTAACATACTCGTCCCAGCTCGTGTTGATGAAACGCGTGTATGAATGGGTATGAGTTAACTAACTGCGTTAGTACTGCGAAGTGATGTTGTGACCGACTCGTCATGTACATTGATAATCATATTTGAATTTCCTTTCCAACAGATAATTATGTGGTATTGTAATAGAGCGTTATAATTAATTACAATTTAAATAAGAAACAAGTAGTTATACTTTGTAGCTATGAAGCAATCTAATTAATTCTCCGATACAAAGTGTAGTGCCAAAATTAAAACAGAACACGTAGATATAGTACAATAATTGCGTATGCGAACAATCTTACTTCCTATACAAGATATACAGTATGACGTAAATTGATTTTCACTCACTTATACAGCAGAGGAGGAACAGGTTCACTTCGCTTATTACTTTTCTTTTTTTTTTTTTTTTTTTTTGAAGAAAATATCGAATTGTTTTTTTGTGAATGAGTTATAGCTTTTTTATACATAGAACGTAAAGTAAAGCAGACTCTTACAAATGTTCAGTAACAAATTAAATGAGTTATGTGTAATGTAACGCCCCACATATATGAAGAAGACAGATGCTTAGGTATTATGAAAGTGATTGCCAGTAAAAAATTAAATATTAAGCTCTATGTAAAGTCACGTACCGCCGAATACAATTAATTCAAATTGATAGGTGTTATGTACGTCAATGTCAGTAACAGAGTAATTATTTTGTGTGTTTCCTGTAAAGCTCCTCTCTCTCTCTCTCTCTCTCTCTTTCTCTCTCTCTCTGCTCAGTAAGAATATCGAGAATATTCAGTGATTCCAAAGAAAATATAATTTTAACCTTTATTTAATAAGTAAAAGAATATAGTTAACTAGACATCATTGAAAAAGACTGAAATTTTCGCCCTGCTGTCGGCAATTTGCATGGAATTGCGAGGCTAATCCCGCCAGGGATTCAAATCCTCCCTGTGGCATGGGTTGTGTTAGGTTTGCTTAGGTTAGTCTAAGTTGTTTGTAAGCCTGTGGACTGATGACCACTGATGTCACCTTAGATTAACAAACATTTGAACGTTTTGAATGATTTTTCCCCCTGCAGTGTGCGCTGATACATAAATTTAGAAAGTTCATCATCAGAAAATATTTTTCAGGTGAAATAGTTAATGGCGCCTCAAGCTCTTACCGTCCCTGTTTGATTATAATTGTCAACCAAAAAAAGTAATAATAGTAATAATAATATCAGTACATACCTTCTTTTGTTTGTAGGCATGATATACATGAGCTCCATTCACATTTTTTATTCACCAAAATTAACGATGGAGCGTCGATCTTCGAGGTAACGTGCAAAGATGCACATTCTTACACAGCCGCACTCTAGAAGAGCGATACCAGAAATGTTTGTAAACCTATGGCATCGTTCTGCTGAGATAATCGATCCTTAGACTTACAAACAACTTATATCCTTGATTCTACAGTCACCACCTTTTCATATTCAATGACTGTATGACATTAACTGGGAATGAGTATAGTCGAAAATGTGTACCCAGCCGCAATTCGACCCGGGTCTCCTGCCCTATAAACATTTGCGCTGACCCCTGCACTACTGAAGACACAGCGGTCACCACGCCTGCACGGTTTACCTAAGCACACCTCCCGTCAGATACAAATTCTCAACTTTGCCCTGCCATTGCTCAAACTCGTGGTTTTTTAACTTAATCCCGTAAGTGGAAGGGGCAGTGCCTCCCTACTGAGAACAGGATCATTGGCCGTCATAGGCATATTGTATAATACCGGGTGATCAAAAAGTCAGTATAAATTTGAAAGCTTAATAAATCACGGAATAATGTAGATAGAGAGGTAAAAGTGGACACACATGCTTGAAATTAAATGAGGTATTATTAGAAAAAAAAAAAAAAAAAAAAAAAAAAAAGATAGAAAAGAAAGTTTGAAAAATGTTCGACAGATGGCGCTTCATCAGATCAGAAAAGCAATAATCAGCGTAACAAATTAACACAAAGCAAAGATGATGTCTATACAGGAAATGATCAATATCTTCACCATCATTTCTCAACAATAGCAGTGGTCGAGGAATAATGTTGTGAACGGCAGTGTAAAGCATGTCCGGAGTTAAGGTGAGGCATTGGCATCGGATGTTGTCTTTCAGCATCCATAGAGATGTCGGTCGATCACGATACACTTGCGACTTCAGGTAACCCCAAAGCCAATAATTGCACAGACTGAGATCTGGGGACCTGGGAGGCCAAGCACGACGAAAGTGGCGGCTGAGCACACGATCATCATCAAACGACGCGCGTAAGAGTTTTTTCACGCGTCTAGCAATATGGGGTGGAGCGCCGTCCTGCATAAAAATCTTACGTTCCAGCAGGTGTTTATCAGCCAGGCTGGGGATGATGCGATTCTGTAACATATCGGCGTACCTCTCACCCTTCACGGTAGCAATTGCAAAACCAGAATCACGCAGTTACTCGAAGAAAAAAGGGCCGATAACGGTATATGTTTGGTTCTAATAAAAGTCCATGTCATTCCAAGCATGTGTGTCAATTTTTAAATCTCTATCTACATAATTCCGTGATTTATTAAGTTTTCAAATTTATAACGACTTTATGATCACCCGGGATAGGTCTATATGTTCTTTAGGACAGAAAAAACGGACACCACATATAATAACTCGTGGTCCTTAAGGATAACACAGAGACACTGACACACATGCACTCACTCACACACACACACACACACACACACACACACACGGATGTTCATGAAGTGATTCCAACTTATGTAGGTAGAAATAATCATCATAATAAAATACGAGAAATCAGAGCTCTAACGGAGCTATTTGAGAATGGAATGGGAGATAAATAGTATAACGGTGGTTCGATGAACCCTCTGCCAGGCACTTAAATGTGATTTGCAGAGTATCCATGTAGATGTAGATCTTGACCTCTCAACGTGTGGAACGGTCGCGTTACGCTGCAGCGACTTGTCGCGTGTACGCAGGATCGGCATAGCACGTGTGGAACGAGCGTATCACGCTACCGTGTCTAGCCGCTTCACTCGCGGTACAGGCGTCTCAATTTGCACTTAGCCCCAGATCGATCACGCCGCGCACCCCAGCGGCGGCGGTGGAGCCCTCGGTGGCTGTTGGTGCCCGCCCCCGCCGCCTTTGTGATGACGTCAGAGCAGTTTGCCTTAGACGTGCCCTCCTCGCCAGACGCCCTCGTCGGTCGGCAAGTTCTCGAGCCGAGATTCGCACTCCTGGCGCGGCCTAACCGCAGCCTCCGCTATGCAGTTCATAATTACGCCGCTGTTCTGCGGCAACTGATTGCGTTCGCGGCAATTTCGGAAACTTCGCCGTTACATCCTGTGACTACCGCCGATTAAGCGGTATCACGTAACAGCTCCACAACAGCTGCAAATTAAACAATGCAAATAAAATACGAGGCGAGTTCGCAAAGTAAGTTCAGTTTGCTAATAAGGAAAGTAATGTGGTCCAGATAAAGAAAGTGGATTATATCACAAAACTCTGTAATATCTTACAACGGCCAATAAGATGTTAACTGATAACTAATCAGTTCGATCCCGTATTAAGAAGTGGTCGATCAGCTATTTTTCGGTATATTATGACATTAATGCCCTATCCTGACAATGTTAAATTTAACATATTGACATCCCGTTTTCTCAGAAACTATCCAAGGTAACAGAACAAAACTTTGCCAGGTTACAGAGTCATGTCTTATACATTCACTTATCTACAATCAAGAATCTAATTATGTCACGAGTCAAGATAGGATTAATAAAAATTATGAAAAAAAATTATTATCGAACTAAGAAGGTTCTCTCTACCATTATAGATCCACATAAACATAACACCATTGTCAAACAGAGGTAACAATTTGTTAGCTTAAGCTTTAGTACTTTCTGAGATAATGGGAAACATTGGCAAAAAAGGAAAAAAAGTACTTCTTCAGAAATCGCACTTCAAAGTTTAAGTGATGGAAAACTGGCTATTGAGTTAAGACACAGCCTAAAACTCTGGTTCACTCTCTTTCTCCTTCTGACGGATTATCCAGTTCTTGTAGGATTGCTTCTGTATTGTGGGCAGCCTTATGGACTCCACGTTGCTTTACAACCTTTATTCTACCTGTATTTCCATCATTTAAGGTGATCGCAGCATCATTGACACCAATCTTCAGTGTTTTCAAGCCCACAAATACGTTCTTGGGTATCCTGGTCCATACAGCATTGTTGAAAGACTCATTTACATTTTGAGTTTTACCTGTGAGGCATTTCTTCAGAAGATCTGGATGTGCAGCAGAATATTTACTATAACTCAACATAAATCACCGCCTTCCAGAGCAAATAGTTCCCGAGATATCTTGTCGTAACTGAGCAAGTGCTCTTGGAACCCGTAGAAATTTCTTGCGCAGTAAGTTATTTAAAATCATTTAAAAATACTTATAGTCATCCAAAAATAACGAAACACACGTAAAATTATACAGAAAACTCCAAACAACAATTTTCCATTAAAAAAAATCAATATTTTTTACCCCGAACCCACTTTTAGTACTCCTCTTAACAAGTAAAGGTGCATTCTGAACCTTTTTATAAAATGCCATGGGTTTTATACAAAACTATTTCAATGTAGAAAGTAGGTGAGAACATTGTTAACATAATTCAAAGGTACTTTAAAGACATAATCAATTACGAAAACATTTGCAAACGTAACATATGAAAGTAATCAACAAATTAATATTATTAAAACCTATTATATCACTACGACACTGAGGAAGGATACACACCGATTTCATTATTGTTTTGGAATAGTTCACACAAAATTTTATGCAATTAAACTTTTATCGATATTAGTAGATCTACAAAATCAATCAAATGTAATATTTTGACGAGTTGCCAAATAGAGCACACACACACACACACACAGACAACCATTTCACGTCAGTGCCTGTTTATAATTTTATCTTTACTTGTCATAACATTTACTTTGGATATCACTGCTTACCTTATAAGTTCATGATATTTATTTTGTAATTATATATGTTAGTTTAGTGCAAAACCTCAAAGATGATACACCAGTTCTTGATGATCCTATCAAAGAAATTTGCCAAAGTGTCTGGCTTTCAGTTACTGATGTTTGGTGAGGGCGTATTAGGCTGTGTTTAGTACACGGTGTAATCAGCTAAATGTGACCACAGCACTCACCACATACAGATATCACAGTATTCTTATGTATTTTGTCCAATATTGCACCAGTTTGGGTTTTGTTATATTTGTGCTACGAAGTGAATAAAATTGTACAGTGAAAATAACTAACTCGTTTGTCGGCATTTTCATTACTAGTTTGTATAAAACCTGGAAAACCTCATTTCGTCGAGAATCGACACCTAGACATCGATACCACCATAACTTAAATAATCAATGACATCGATTTGCTAGCACAAGGTTTGCAAGTCGATTTAGTAACATCAGTACCTGCACCAAACACTTGCACCGTACCCTCAGTATTACTGAAGAAACGAGCCCAGATGAATAGCGGGAATTATTATGGAAATTAGGAAACTGGTAGTGTTACAATCTACACCACGTTTTAAAATGGAACCCTTAATTTCCATGGGATTTCGCGTCGCGTCGTATAATTTTATTTATTCCTGTCATAGAATGCTGCCGCCTGTGTTCTAAAAATTTAGGTACGGCGTCATCGGTCGTAAATATTTCATTTGGTTACCGGCTTTTGCCCATGACTTTCCGAAGACCTGTCTGTTACATTCCTTCTGTTAACCCAGATGTCACAGGTAATAAATACCGACGGTGTTGGCTAATTGAAGCACAGTTCGTTGTAAAGTAATTCGTGCACAGGCCGTGTTCCCTGTACGGGAATGTATATGACGTCTATAAACCGCGTACAGTGTATTTTATAGCTCACCTCAAGTGCATTGAACTCCTGGTGCGGTAGAGGTTAACCGATGAACTTGGACTAAGGAAGTTTTAACGAGCAGTAACTGATCCCTCCATCGATGGAATTACGTTCTACAATTGACTAAAGAAACCTGATGTACCAATAGTTTCAGCACAAGGGATTCAGAAAACTGCAAGAGTTTCCACACATATCTTATTCCTGTGTGATTTCCTTTGAGGAAGCGTTTCTTAAATTGTTACAGATTTTACGAATACAATCATTTTCCGCTTATCTTCAGAAATAAGTCAACCAGCATTGATTATAGCGACTGAAATTACAGAAAGATCTCAACGTAACGTAACGCAATCATGGCATCAGCACCGTGTGACGACTGCAAGGTAAAAAAAAAAAAAAAACATTTATTACACACCATCTCGCATAACTTACGTTTGGAAAGAGAAGGTCTGGTGATGACTGGAACTGAACTGAACAAAACTGTTATAAGAACAACATTTATTTTATCAGTTTTTACATTTAAAAGGTAAAGAAATTGGTCACTCCTTCACCTGACAACCCTTTAGATGATAATTTAATTTTTTTTTCTTTCTTCAGGTTGAAAACAAATAATCTTATTTTGTTCTACTAATAGAAAAAAACCAGATTGTTTGTAATAGAACCAGTACAGATTATTTCTTTTCAACCTGATACGTGGAATTGCTCTACCAAGAAGTGACGGAAGAATCCATTTGCAAATTTTCTTTCGTACCTTTTCACTATACTTGCAATCCATGTACAGAAATTATGTGACGCTGTACGTGTAAACTCTCAGAAGCCCCAAGTGAGTTTGTTCCTACGTTTGCAGTACCTCACAAGCGAGATGGTTGTGAAAGTGAACTACAGCTCCCTATCCTCGAGTTACGGCTTCCTTACTAATTAAATCGCGACACTTCATAAATGCAACACAATAGGATCATAATTAATTGGTTACAAGAACAGCTGCATGTTAGAACAACAATAAGATAAACAATAATAAGATAATTTCAAATTAACACAGGATACTCTGAGAGGCTCTGAAAGTTGACCAAATTAAACCACACAGGTACCGACGTCATCACTGACGGAGGCGCCCCTCAATAGCTCGCCCTATAAACAACACGCACTGAAATAATATTTTGGGGAAGTAAAGAAATACACATAATCAAGCCACGCGTGTAACAAACCCAAAACTTCACAAATTAAGTTCAGTGGATAGCTTTGGAATGGAATAAAAGTTAAGATTAGCCCTTATGAAGCCTAAACAACATGCTACACTGCAAGAGAGAGAGAGTTGCTATGGCACCTGAATATCCATTATGTGGTGCAAAATAACAACAATAAATACTATTCAGGAAAAGCGAAATCATGTACTCTAAACAATGCGCTAACTTCAAACTTCCATTCAGCACACACTCATTGAACTGTTTCACCAAAGGATAAATTTTTACGGAATGTGACGGATGATTGTAGGGTTTCACATGCCCCACGGTTAACTAATAATAATTCCCTTGCCCACGTAAAAGTCTGGAGACATAATAATGCTGTTGACCACTAACAGCAAAGCACGTATACCCGTCAGTTGTATGTACATATCCGGTTCCCGCTCCAGCTACTACCGGTCTGGGTGCTAACCTCTCCCTTTGGCTCGGTCCTCGCACCACTTTTCTTCCTCCACTTGCTGTCAGGTTACACCTCTTCTGTCCAGAGATGTTCTCACTCCCGATTCCCACCGTGTACGTGGGCGCCCTCCAGGTCTTTTTCCATCCAGCTTTAGTTGTTCCATAATTTTGGGAAGTCTCTGCCCAAACATCCTTTTAACATGCCCGTACAATTTAATCTATTTTATTTTCGATTTCTTCTCTCAAACCTTGTAATATTTATATTCCTTCCTCTGTTCATTCTTATTTTTCCCTTAACTGATCCGATAAATATCATGTTCCATACTTGCAGTCTGCCCCAGTCCCTTTCAGTCATTTTCCATGTTTCTCCCCCATAGATAAAAATAGGGCAGTAGTAACTTTTATACACAAGGAGTTTTGCTTTTTCTGGAACTTTCTTATTCCAAATCAGGTGTTTTATTGTTTGATAGAAATTGCCTCTCTTCTTTAACCTCCTGCTAATTGGTTATTCTTCCGTCGTTAGATATTTCACTCCCAAAATAATTGAAACTCTCACTTTGAGGGGTTCTCCATTCAAAGTAATATTCCTGCTGATCCTTTTGTATTTTCCAAAAACCGTTACTGTCCTATTCTTTGCCTCCATCACAACATTAAAAAGTGTAGGAGATAAAATACTTCGTTGTTTAAGTCCTAGTCTTATTTCGAAGCATTCAGAATTCCCTAGTGGTGTTCTCTGTAAATTGTCGTTATTACAATAATGTACCCATCTTCTATACCTATATTCTTCATTTCTTCCCATAGTCTCTCCCTGTTAACAGAGTCATATGCTTTTTCTGCGTGTATAAAAACCATTATCACCCTCTTTTTATTCCCAACTTTTTTTCTCAGCTGACGGATAGAAAGTCTTAGGTTGATCGTGCATCTTCGTTCCCTAAACCCATGTTGTTCGTCACTCTGTATTTTCATTTATTCTATATAGTTAAATTCTTTCCAAATTCTTGGCTCTATGACACATTAGGGTTATTCCTCTGTAGTTTTTATAATTCTTAATGCCTTATTTTAAATTGGGAACAATGTCTTCTCCAATCGTCAGCGACTGTACTATTTCTCCACAAACTTGACAGAGCTCTATATAGCCATTTTATTTCCTAATGCTCTTATCATGTCCACTGTTACTTCATCAAGTCCTGGAGCTTACCCCCCATTCATCTATTTTACAGCTATTTCCAAGAAATTTGTCCTGTTTCCCAACTTATTTCGATTACTCCTTTATTTGTTGTTTACTCGTCTACATGCTCCTGAGCATTTAACGGTTTCTTACCTCTCAGTTGTTCATTTAAAAAAGTTTCTCTGTTCACTACAGGAAGATCTGATATCTGAAACTGACAGATAACATTTTGAAATTAGTGATAATTACCGAAAATAAAGTGACTTTGGCTTTGGCTTCAATTATGTGAAGTCAGTGATTTTTAAGGTAAATGTTAACTTCAGCGTCCCCAAGCAGTACACATACCGACAAGGTACAATTATTCTACCCGGCACACAGAGGGCAGCAATTAATTTGTTCGAAAACGTTGTGAGCGAAACCGCGATTCTTCAGGTGGCCATATCTCGGCTTCTGATGATCCCAGAGGTAAAGAATACAGTGTTTTGTAGGGACATTGGATTCATGCTCGTTTTTGTACCTGTCAAAAGTATCGGCATGCTGTAGCAGTGTAGCTGTACTTCAATAAAAAGACAAAATTTAAATATTTCGCATTTCCTGCAGTCCAGGTGAAAAATCAGCTGAACTGATGCGGAGCGGCCGAGCGCATTGAAGGGCTATGCATCTGAAAGAATGAATGGTTTTTATAAGATAATAATCTCATAAATGAAATGGGGAGAGATTTGTTTCTAATTATTGCAGTAACACAGATTTAAATAGGAAGTGTTATGTATTCCCAAAGAGGACACTGAAATGGGAAAGAACCAACTTTGATAAACAATAAGAAACATATGCCGCTGCAAATCTAGATTCACAACACCATATTGTCCTCGGTTTCTGCTCTCTATGTTAATATGACCAATTATTAAAACAAACATTATAAGAGGTGATCTGGGGGTGTGTTCGAAACACCCTCACACGCCAAGCTTAGCAGGAATTCACTGACTGCGTAGTTGCGACGACGCAGACGTGCATGACTTCGGAGGCATAGAAGAATTGGTTGGTGTCCCAAAAAAATCGCGCGCACAATAGAAAAATAAACATCGCGACTGATTCCTGATCGACCTTTGTCGGTCTTGGGAAGGAGCGAGAAAAATGTGATCGCAACCGCATTAAGCTTCAGTAAAATCAGGCTTACTTGTCGACAGAAACGCAAGTGACCGCACACCACTGAAGGTTGTGTGGTCAATCAGGAAATTCATAGTGGTAAAATTGGAAAGAAATATTAAAATAAGATATATATGAAGTCCACTCATTTGGCACTTGTTCGTGATAGTCTAGTGGCTCCAAAACAAGAAAAAAGTAAAAATTCAACACCCTAAAAATACGAAAAATTGATATGGCATACAAGTATCAGAAATAAATAAAACACGAGAAGAATCTAATGAATCGGTTACGCGATACTAGAATTGCCTACAGTCTACAGAGATTCGGACTGGCAATAGTGTGAACAGAAAGCAATTGTTTATAGTAATTTGTAAGACCCAAAAACGTCCTGATCTGTTTCTTCATCATGGGGACTGGAAATCCTCTTATAATGCATGGATGCAGAATTTCTTTAGGTTTACCATAGCGCCAAACCGTAAGAACACATGGAGCCGCTGTTCCAAAATATAATATAATTATGGTTCTCCCACTAGATCTCTGCAACAAGAACGTCGTCCACATAACGTGGTTATGCATCTGTGTAACTCGTCAGGTAAAATGCTGTCAAAACCGTGAATTAAAGCGGCTGAACTTACGTTCATGCCTAATGGCAATTTACGGAACTGGTAGCAAAGTTCCGACGCTTAAAAAGGGCGTGTAAGGCAGGCTGGCTGGATCTAATTAAATCTGCCAATAGCTGGATCGCAGACAATAGAAAATTACTGTAATAGTTCATCCAGCGTGCAGTCTGTTTCCGGTTCTATAACTGTGCTGATCTGTATCGATTCAAGAACAAGCCAAATCGACTTATCCCGCTTCTGGACGATTCAGAGGGGAGTATTATAGGAGCTTAAAGCCCGCTCAATCATACCTTCTGCCACCATGTGCCTAATCACTTCCTCGACCTGCTCCTTATAGACGCAAGGTAAAGGATATAGCCTCACAAAGAACCTTTTATGTTCACGCACTTTTATCTTCAATACAGCCAGGAGTGTCGGAAAACGCAAGCAAGTATTTGTACAGGATTCTGGACAGATATGTCTTCGCAGAATATGGCGCATCGTCGAAAGGCTTGACCTTGTTACTAATATCGCTCGAAATCTGGACCTCACCTTCGATTCCGCGTAACGGAACAACTTCCCCCCAGGAACTTAAAGATTCAGAGGTGACCGCTGGATAAGAATCATTTAAAAATTGACATTAGAGGTTAGTAGAGTACACCTTAGCAGCACACTCATCAAACTTTAACTTGATGGTGGCATTTCCCTCCACAGTTGCACTTCGCCTTGACTAAAATTCATCATGGCTACGTGTGCAATGAGCAACTCCACATCAAGGACGACATCTACAGCTAAGGAGGGCACAATAACGAAAATCACACAGAACTCACGTCCCTGACAGTAAAAGGCAATTTCTACTTGCTTCTTACCTCCGCACTGCGTCCAACCAATGCACCCTTCAGCTTTGTCTTTTGTAGGGGCATGTGCCTACTGTCCGAGAAAGTTCGAAAGGCTCGAAAGTGTAGTCGCTCATGACGAATCTACACTTCCCATGTTCAGCATACACTCTAACTCGACATTTTTCACGCTGATCCACATTATAGCTTGAATCACAGTTTATACCTAGTCAGTCTTCTTCGAGAAGAATGGGTTTAATATTCTCTGTTAGCATGGTCGTTTTCTTTTACAAGTGCGTTGATTGAGTGACAATCAACCTTGGTGGATTGTCGTTGTATTAGGCGGCAGGTCTTGGGGTCGGTTGTGGAGCCGAGGAGACTGAGGCGCTCAAAAAAATGTTTGTTAACCTTATGGGACTTAACTACGGGGTCATCAGTCCCTACTTACCAACTACCTTACACTAAGGACGGCACAAATATCCATGCCCGAGGGGGGATTCGAACCCCCGACCGTAGTGGCCGTGCAGACCGTGACTGAAGCGCCTCAGTCCCCGCGGCCACTGCGGCCGGCCACTGAGGCGCTCCAGTCACGGTCTGCACGGCCACTACGGTCGGGGGTTCGAATCCCCCCTCGGGCATGGATATTTGTGCCGTCCTTAGTGTAAGATAGTTGATAAGTAGTTTGTAAGTTGAGGGACTGATGACCCCGTAGTTGAGTCCCATAAGCTTAACAAATATTTGATTTTCGGTCGTGGCTTGGATCGGCTGATCTGATCTCAACATTATCTGGCTGTGTGGCCGGCTGCTGCCACTCACTTTGGTTGGTGCCGTAGGTCTTTTCGCAATTCCCAAACCATTCCTTTTTCTTCCTGAATCTCCCGTTTCACCACGAACGCAGCTCGTTCCCTTGTCGCATCATAGCGAGAATGACTGTTCTTACTTTCTGGCGCCTGCTTACTACTCCCAGAGCTACCTGATTCCAGGTTGCTATACTTCTTTGGGGACCCGTTACCGTTCCTCCTGGACTTGTAACCGTCGTCGAAATCAAATTCCTCCAGGATGGTCTGGAAAGGCTCAATATCGTCCTTAGAGTAACCCGCAAGAACGGCATTGTGCAGACTCCACAGGAGTATCGACACACAAATCCTAATCAAATCACGACGGGATTTTTGATAACAAATAAACTGATTTCTTAGCATCATCCCCGGGAAACACTCACTGGTACTGCGACAGTTACTGTTTAAGAAGTGGAGCATGATGAGAATGCTATTCTTTACCCTCTCCTGTTGCCTTTCCCACCAGTAGACTGGCAGGACATACTCCCTAAACTCCTGGTAATAGCGGCAGTATTTCAGGAGAGGATGTATCTGCGCAGTTGGTTCACCCTCAAAGCTGTCGCGAACGTACTCGATCATGTGCTCTTCCGGCCAGTTCGGAGACTGAAGAAAATCAAACTGATTCAACCATGCTCGCGGGTGGATCCCTTTCGCAGAGTTGCGGAGCACAGTCAAAAAGTGATTATAGTCGAACTCCTGTACGGGATCTCGACTAGGAACATAAGCAAGACGTTCACGCATGGAAGGGCAGGCGCACGGCGTTTCCTCATCTTTCTCCTCTAAAGCAGAGTAGTGGCGGCGGCCCGAACGGCAGGGCTGGCAAGGGAGACGTTTTCTACGCGGGGGCTTGTGGACGAACAGCAGTGAATTCCTCTAACAATGCAACATATTCCCGTAGTTCTTTCGCCACGTCGCGACGCCTACGGTGGCTCTCCCATTGCTGCTCACTAAACTGCAGCACACGTCAAACTTTCTGCGATTCCCCCACACCCACGGACATCGACCTCTCCAACGTCCCTTTGGAGGTAAGCAAAAGCTGAACCACAGTCATAGTTAGCTCTTGGTAATACGTGTCTACGCTCTCTAGACACGTGCCTATCACATTACTCTACCGTCATCCGAATCAAACCTATTAGTTTACCTTTTTCTCCACGGTGTCGACACGAGCATCTCCCACATCTACACGGGTATCAGTAAGTTCTACCCGGTTGGCCAGCCTGGATATTCCTCTGATGTTAGTGTGAAATTTGACGCCCTTTTGGCAGTAATTGCGTTCATCACCTCCCTGCACGTGGAGGATGCTATTGCCACGAAGGTCGGCAAGGGTCGACTGCACCGCGATATTCTGATATTCTGTTCTTCCATCTCTTTGTTTTGCTCATCAATCTTTGCTTGAACTTCAAAAATTTGTTAATCGAGTTTCGCATGTATTTATAGCAAGTGAGCCACATTGCTGCACAATGGTTGATTGGAACTGAAGGACACGGGCCTATTCACGTTATCCATTGTACTAGGTCAGTGCCAAAACCCACCAGGTTGGGAACAGATCTCTTTGTTCATAACTGACACCGTTCCCGGTGGCGTTCTTGTTTGAAATGGCCGAGTTATCAATGGCAGTATGACCGTAGCTACCCACGTTATTCTCCCTTCCTATAGAAAGGTAGGACCTACTTGATTTTTATCCATCCTCACTTCTATTTAGTTGTCTGGAACTGGTAGATACAAACAATGAGGTATTACCGTCCATTTTCACACGTGTGTCGGTCAGAACGACAAGACACATAACAAAACTTCCTAACAAATACCGCGTGGAAGAACACGGTATAAATGCGCCACGCGCAATACACACCGTTGTGTAGTACCCTCTTTACAAACGTACATAAATAAATAAAATCACCACCCTTCCAAATTTACATAAATAGACATATACAAGAGCTGAAAATGGAAAAAGAGAATGGACAAGTGCATGCTTAATCTCACTTTCAAAGACTTCTGTCTACCGTATTTTCTAGGTTTTTAACTTTGTAATTTTTCTAAGTTCACTTGACGAGCCTTTCTTGCTAAGCGAGAATCCCTTTGCTTCGGAGGCATGAGTAACAGCATTTCATTTCACGTTTTTAAATGTTATTTTCTGTAATATTGCTGGGATTTTATTATGATAATAATTTAGCATTGTGTCTATGAATGTGGCAAGATGAACGGTTTCTCCGTGACGCCACTGTCCCTGTGAGAATGTGTACTTGCTTTATTCTGTATGTGCATGTATGAGCGTCTTCTAGCATGGGAGTCTGAGTGTATGTATGAGAATTTTCGTCGTCGGCTGCTGGCTACTCGCTACTAGTTTTTCTTTGGCTTCGTGTCGATAGGTAGACGTTACCAACCTGTGCTTTTAATGCTACCAAAGGGGTTCCTCCACCCTTTGGTTAAAAGTTGGGTTGGCAGTGCCCAGTAGCGAGCCTCGGTAGGACGCGTCAGCCTAAGCTCTCCCCACCACCTCGTTTTATTTTGGGGGGGGGGTTACCATTTTCTGGTGGTGGCGGGGACTGGCTGGTCGACTTCTTCACTCTGTGGCTGCGCTTCGACCTGGTAAGACGTTCTGATTTTCATTCCTCCCTTGAGATGGTAGCGATTCTTTGTCTGGTGTTCAAGTTAGACGTCAGAACTTAGGTTCATTTTTCGGAATAAGTTTCTCCGATCATGTACGGAACTGTATTATATTTCATTTTGGTGATTTTGCATAGGTAAACACGGTGAATATGTAACTAATTCGGTTTGATAACGGCTGACAATCGGTAACCTTTGTGAGACTAGCTGGTGGTGTACGAACTCTGTTTAGATTCTTTCTAACATTGTGGGATGCAACTAATGTGCGGGAATAATTTTATTCTGTCTAGTGCATGTGAAATATTCTTTTCCGTTTATTCCTTCCGCGAGTGATATGTACTCCACACAGTGTGTTCTTAGAACAAAGCCTTCAGCTACCCCTGTGTCTGTTTCTATGTCCTTCAAGCAATAAATTACGCATGTATCTTTCTGATTTCCATTAGTACCTCGCGATCTCTTCTCCGTCTATTTTTAAATGGTTGTTTCGTTTCCAAAGTTTTACTTTACATTCAGATTCCCCCAGTAATTTCTCTTCTATCCTTGTACGACCCCATTTTATTAGTTTGCTTATGACATGCTACGTATTTCTAGGGGCTGCATGCCGTATTTCTCAGTTTATTTACTCAGACTGTGAATTTATTACATTTTTCTGATTTTTGAAGACTGGATATCGTCCATCCGTGTAAAACCTTCCCAATCGCGTGTAATTGTATTTCTTTAGCTTCCATATGATATCATACGCATTTCTAAGGGTTGCATGCCGTAGCTATTTTTCTTTATTTTTCGGAAATTGAATTTTGTATTTTTCACTGGTTTTCGGTACCACGTGGTTCCGAACTCCGGCTTCAAGGGTTTACAAGTAGTCACTTGAGTTCTCTCCGCTGCTCACATACCAGTGCCTTACTACTGTGCATTCTTGCTTCGTAATCTATGATCCGTTGATTTTTGTTGAAATGAGTACGATTTTTAAGCACTTCGCCTTCAGTGAGATGCGAATACGTAAGGTAGCAGACACGTACCGTGTGTCTCAGTAAGCTCGCATGCTCACAGTTTGATTTAAATGGAAATTAATCTCGCTATTATCGCGTACCATCTCAAGTAAGAAACACAGACCAGAGCCACCTACGAAGTTTATCTTCCTTGTGATGTGTGGTACAACCTGGTTCGCTGAATTTCGCCAATGATAGCAGCGTCGGCTTCTGCTTCGTATCAGCATGCTGAGTCCCGTGAGTTACGCTTTGCTTCGCGCGTGTGAATAGCAGACTGCTTGTTGATTGTAAATCCCTCCTCCGACGATGTTCAGTACAGATTACTTTAAGTTTATTTGAAATGGGATGCATTTTTATTGTTTAACAAAATTTGTTTCCCCATTTGCTAAAGTTTGAACTGAATAAATAATTAATTGCCAGTGAAATTTGATCCTTTAGTTTATGAATACCCGTCCTTTTTGATTTAATGTTGTTTTTCACCATTGCTGAGAACAAACTCAGATGCAAATAATCATGTTTTAGTTCCGTTGCGCCATAAATCTTCTCACAGCCACCTTCATGAAATGGTTTACTTCCTGATGGCTTGTATATTAATGATTGTGTGTAATTCTCGTGATCTACGACGTATGTTGCCCACAGTCTCTTTGTCTTCCTGCTGCTAAAGTAAAGTTTGAGTCAGTTCAAAATTCTGGGCCAGGGAAAAAGATTCTGTTGCAGGACTTAGTACACGCGAAACCTTTAGCTAGTTTTATGACCAGAGTTATATGTTTAAAGCAAGCTTTTTAACTGGATCATTTCAGCTAGAATTAATTTTACAAATAACGGTGGTCTTACAACTTATACATTGGGACAAGTTCGTTTCTGTTGTTCACGCTGGCAATTGCTCAGACATGTGGCGACACAAATATAGCTGAGTATTAGTTTCGTGCACAACTTCAGTTTCCACATGCCCATATAGCTGGAGTTTTGAGGACAAATCAATTAAAAAAAACTGATTAAGAAATTTAAAATTTCAAAAAGAAGGGAAGTTAAGAGATGATTGGTAACATATAACAGTAACTTGAATGTAAATACCATTACTACCAACCCCTTACTACAGCAGGCATCACATACTAATGAAATGAAATTAAAATATCCTATGAATTATATAAATACGTGATTAGTATCATAATATAGCAATGTCAGCAGATGCAATATAACCGTCAAAAATGTTCAAATGTTTGTAAATCTTATGGGACTTAACTACGGGGTCATCAGTCCCTAAACTTACAAACTACTTATGAACTAGGACGGCACAAATATCCATGCCCGAGGGGGGATTCGAACCCCCGACCGTAGTGGCCGTGCAGACCGTGACTGAAGCGCCTCAGTCCCCTCGGCCACCGCGGCCGGCTATAACCGTCACTTACAAAGGGAAGACCAAGTATGGTACCAACGGATTTTGATGGGTCGCATGTATGTTGTGAGGGAATTCCTCCAGAACATCAATTTAAAAGGATTTGTTCCAGTGGGCCTTGATTTCTAAGAAAATCGAAATCAAATTCGCAGGAAATTACCACGCGTAACGAGTTTTCTTATTCATGGCAGTTACCGCTCGGCGAGACAGCGTGGTGTAATCGCTACTACGCAAGAAAACTGGGTTTGATACCAAGCGGCTAAACAATTTTTTAATATTGTAATTGCAACTTTTTATATTCAAAAAGAATTTTAAAAAATAATTAAGCAAAGAAAAAGATATAAAGAAAGAAAAACCAAAGTCGTGAAAATTCAAACGATTAAAAAATAACCAAGAAAATAAAAAAATAAAAAATCTTCCCCTTCGGGTCATTTATTTATCACTTTTCTTCATTTCTCTTATTGTGCATAATGGTATGGCTTTATAGCCACTCCTATGTTAAAGCTTGAGTTAACAGTCAGGATAATAGCAAATAACACAGTAGCAACTGACTATTTTACTTACTGTGCAGTGTTATTTACTCACTGTCGCCATCGTCACTATAAGACCTGTACAAAATTCTGGGTGATAATTGTCATAGAAGCAAATAAGTTAAATTAGCGCAAAGGAAAGAATACGGAAGAACAAATGAGTCTGAATACTTTACACAAGCTAATAACATCATTAATGAAAAGGGGATCGGATTGTTTAAAATTAAAAAAAAAATGATATGTATTCCCAAAGTCAACACTGAAATATTGGGAGAACCAATTTTGTTAAAGAATAAAAAACACATGCCGCTGCCAATCTAGATCAAAAACGAAATATTGTCGTTGGTGTTTGTCCTCTGTGTTAGTATGCCCTAGCATCAAACTGACACCTAAAACAAATTTTATGAGTGGGGAAAATGTACATGTACAAAGCACACACACACTCTCACACGCCAAGATTAGCGGAAACTCACAGAGTGCACAGTGCAATGACGTAAACCTGCACGATTCTGAAGGTAGAGACCAATTTTTTGGCGTCCGAAAAAAATTCGTCACACATTAAAATTAAACCTCGTGCTGATTCCTGGTCGACCTTTGTTGGGCTTTAGAATGAGAGAGAAAAATATAACCTTGACGACATTAAGCTTTAACAAAATCAGGCTTACTTGGCGACAGAAAGACACGTGACTTTTCGGCTACAAAACCAAACGGCCCTGATGGTGGCGTGATCACTCACGAAATTCACAGTGGCAAAATTAGAAATAAAGATTAAAATAAAATTTAAGATTACCTATTTGGCCCTTGTTCCTGATACAGGTTGCTGATAGTAAACGGAAATAGATGCAAGCGACTTAAACGGAGTCCACATCCACGTGGCACCAAAACACGGGAAAAGTGAAAAATTCCATCACCCGAAAATAACAGAAATGGATATGGCATACAAGTATCTTAAATTCATAAAAACCCGAAAATAATGTAATTAATGTGGTTATACGATTGTAGAAGATCCTACAAAGAATGCGAGCCGACATATCTACAAGTTCATAGAGAAGAAACTCCACAAACAGATGGGAGGAGTAGACCACGGATCAAGAAATACAGTTAGCAAAAGAAACACATTACACAATTACTAGCCTGAAGGGCGCAGAACGTTTAAGACAAGTTGAACGCTTTGTCTTCAGTACCCCAAGTGGAGCACACTTTGCACCCCGAAAGAATAGCAAGAGAATAATTACCATAGTCACAATGTACAAGGATACAGGAAAAGCAGAAAGAAACAAATTCAGAGCATGCAAATCGTCCAGAAAACAAAACAAAAAAAGTTCAAATGTTTGTATAACTTATGAGACTTAACTACGGGGTCGTCAGTCCCTAAACTTACAAACTAATTATGATCTAGCTAATACTAAGGACGGCACAAATATCCATGCCCGAGGGGGATTCGAACCCCCGACCGTAGGGGCCGTGCAGATCGTGACTGACGCGCCTCAGTACCCGCGGCCACCGCGGCCGGCTTCAAATGTTTGTAGAGCTTATGGGACTTAACTACGAGGTCATCCGCCACTAAACCTACAAACTAATTATGAACTAGGTAATACTAAAGACGGCACAAATATCCATGCCAGAGGGGCGATTCGATCCCGGATCGTAGTGGCCATGCAGACGTGATTTGCGCGCCGCAGACCTCTTGGCCACTGCGGCCAGCGCAAATCGTTTAAGCTACGAGGAAATCGTTCAGCAAATTATGATGAACTAGCGCCAAACTGTTACCATAATGCTTCCTACTGATGCTACTATATTTAACTACGTAGAAATACCAGAAGCGAACTTGAAATCATTACCACTCACTGCAGCGAAAATCCATGCTGCAATTTTCCCGAAACATTTGAGAATCATCGCGAACTTATCCAGACAGATATCGGGATCTGAGCAACAGACAGCGGGTCCAGAACGACTTACCGTCACGGTGACCAGGGACAGTGTGCCTAGATGACGGCGCTCCGGAGCGCTCCAGAGAGCTTCCGAAGGGAGGTGGGTGAAAAGTTCAAAGACTTTGCCGACAGGTAATACCAAATGGACTGTCCCTCCAGAGAGGTAGCGCTGAGTCCCCTCTGACTCCTTCCGAAGGGAGGTGGGTGAAAAGTTCAAAGACTTTGCCGACAGGTAATACCAAATGGACTGTCCCCCAGAGAGGTAGCGCTGAGTCCCCTCTGACTCCTTCCGAAGGGAGGTGGGTGAAAAGTTCAAAGACTTTGCTGACAGGTAATACCAAATGGACTGTCCCTCCACAGAGGTAGCGCTGAGTCCCCTCTGACTCCTCCACAGGCAAATACGTCAGTACCATACAAATACACTCTACCAAAGCCAACGCCACAGACATTGGCAAGTTCAAATGTTTGTAATCATATGTGACCAGACTGCGTTCGTCATCAGGCCCCAGTCTTACAAACTGCTTAAACTAAATTAAACTAACCTAAGGACACCACACACATCCATGCCCGAGGGAGGATTCGAACCTCTGACGCGGGTGGCCACGCGATCCGTAGCGTGGCGCTCCAGATCGCTTGGTTACTGCCGCAGTGAGAAGGGGGAAAATTGCATTCACGCGAATACACAAATAACCACTAATTCACACACACACACATACAGGGATGGCAGCGGACAGCATACAGTATATGTTGTGGCGTAAAATCAGCGCCACACGCCAGACGTAAGAGAACGATCGTGGAGAAGGCAGCGATCGACCAAAAGCCAATCGCCAGCAAGCGCCGCGCATCTGGAGGGAGTAATCGAAAATGCGCGCCCTCTACAAGCGGCTATATCTAGGCTGACATACGTCTGAACAGTCCGACTGCTACTAGTAAGAATTCAGGCATTTACTAGGTCAGAACTCGACTACGAACTTAGCGGTAACTGGGTCTCAGCGCAGCTAGCATCATACAGACGACGCCGTGAGAAGAAAGAAGAAACAGACATATGTTCTAAAGTTGAGTATTACAATTTTCAGTTAGCAAAACTTGTATTATTAATTTGAATAATTGTTACAGTTGACATCGATTCCTGCACCAGTACCTTATATGACAGCTAGACCGGGACGAGAAACAACAAAAGGCGATGAGGTCACAATAGTATAGACATATTCAAAATAATGGAGATACTCACAATAACATAATAAAATACAATAACAGCGTTAAGTGTGCAGTTTCGGTTGGGATGAAAGCAGTTTAAATTTGACGAAAGGCTTATCATGATTCCACCAGTATATAAAGAGAATAAGAATTCAAACGAAAGGCGGGAGACGCTGTGACGCGAGTGGAAGACAGGCTAGATGTGAACATGTCCGTAATCCCACAGCTAGTGACAGGGTGGCGACAATTGGTGTCGACTACTGGGCTCACAGGTCTTCTTTCCTGTAATAGCTGTACTATCTGTCACTGCTGCCCTTACAAAATGACTATTTCGGCGGATCTCTATGCTGCGTGGAAGTCGAGATCCTCATTTACACTTTTGAGAATGATCACGTGACCATTTCAGTCAACATTGTTGCTCAACTGACGAAGCACGTCCAATTTGTAAGACACTTCTCGTCAATAAGCGACTCGGAAGAGCACAATTTGACCCCTTTCTGACTCGCTGTTGGCTGTAAGAAATTTCGTTCAAAATGTTCAAATGTTTGTTAAGCTTATGGGACTTAACTACGGGGTCATCAGTCCCTAAACTTACAAACTACTTACGAACTGGGACGGCACAAATATCCATGCCGGAGGGGGGATTCGAACCCCCGACCGTAGTGGCCGTGCTGACCGTGACTGGAGCGCCTCAGTCACCTCGGCCACCGCGGCCGGCAGAAATTTCGTCACAGTATTCTTTACACGCTGAATACGACAATGATCTTTATGGCTTCCAACATTCACTATTGAAGGCTCCAAACAATTAACGCTCGGGCAGCAATTTCAATGAACTATCTGTTGGCGGACGGCTTTGAAACAATTATCAGTATATGACTTCAAATATTCTGCGTGTTGTGAGATGGCTATTGTTTTAATAACCTATGTTTCAGTCAACATTACAGTGGCATTCCTGTGCGTATACCGATGTTAGCTGGTTATTACGCGCCACTATATTTTCTCATTACTGTGAACTGTGACATTACGTCATAATTTTAAAATCATCTATGTAATTTGTAATTTTTTGGCGGAAGAGCGGAAGAGCCGAAACATAATTATGATAGGATACACAGGTGGAAGGAGTGGGGATCAGCCGTTTCCTATTGCTTCTTACATAGCGAGATGTGATTGATAGTCGTCTGCGAATCAGGTGAGGGCTTCCGTTTCTCTCCTGCTGGCCCCAGGCCGCGCGACGGCAGTTGCTTACAGCTGACGCTCGCGTGTGGTGTCGTCAGTGCGGCTGTGATGACTGGTAGTCAGTAGCGGGAATGTTTCATCATTTCTGTTTATGTTATTAGCATGTTTTAAAATTTCGACGTCTCCCCTTATCTTGCGTTTAACTATCTCTGCTTCTTTAGAGAGTATTCCGGCATCGTTAAATTTAATCTTTTTAGCTGCCCTCTTGCTGCTGTTAGGCTACTGCAGAATTATTGGCCTAATCGATTGTACCGTTCATGTTCGCGTACGCACGTTGCCACTGCCCTCCCTGTCTCCCCTACGCATACTTCCCCTCACTCCAATTCCACCTTGCATACTCCGATAACGTGTAGTGCCTCTATCTTGTCCTTTGTGGACCCAAGAATATCCTGGATCTTGTGCTGCTATAGAAAACAGGCTGGACACCAACTCGGCAAAGTTGTTTAGCAATCTACATCTACATCCATACTCCGCAATCCACCTGACGGTGTGTGGCGGAGGGTACCTTGAGTACCACTATCGGTTCTCCCTCCTATTCCAGTCAGGTATTGTTCGCGGAAAGTGTCAGTATGCCTCTGTGTGGGCTCTAATCTCTCTTATTTTATCCTCATGATCTCTTTGCGAGATATACGCAGAAAAGAGCAATATACTGCTAGACTCCTCGGTAAAGGTATGGTCTCGAAACTTTGACCAAAGCCCGTACCGAGCGACAGAGCGTCTCTCCTGCAGAGTCTTCCACTGCAGTTTATTGATCATCTTCGTAACGCTTTCACGATTACTAAATGATCCTGTAACGAAGCGCGCTGCTCTCCGTTGGATCTTCTCTACCTTCTCTACCAACCCCACCTGGTACGGATCCCACACTGGTGAGCCGTATTCAAGCAATGAGCGAACAAGTGTACTGTAGCCTACTTACTTTGTTTACGGACTGCATTTTCATAGGATTCTTCCAACGAATCTAAGTCTGGCATCTGATTTACCGACGATTGATTTTATATGTTAGTTCCATTTTAAATCACTCCTAATGTCTACTCCCAGATAATTCATGGAATTGACTGCTTCCAGTTGATGACCTGCTGTAGTGTAGCTAAATGATAAAGGATCTTTCTTTCTACGTATTCGCAACACACTACACTTGTTTACCCTGAGATTCAATTGCCATTCCCTGCACCATGCGTCAATTCTATGCAGATTCTTCTGCATTTCAATACAGTTTTCCATTGTTACTACCTTTCTATATACTACAACATCCGATGTTATCCGCAAAGTCATGTATGTATATTGTGAACAGCAACAGACCCACGACACTCCCCTATTGCAAACCTGACATCACTCTGACTTTGGAAGACTTCTCTCCATTGAGAATGACATGCTGCATTCTATCAAGGTACTCCTCAATCCAATCACACAATTGGTCTGATACACCATATTCTCATACTTTGTACATTAAACGTCTATCGGGAACTGTATGAAACGCCTTGCGGAAGTACGATCATGACGTTTTTTAGATACGGTAGGCGTGCTACTGGCTGCTTTTTATCGATTTCCTGCATATAGAGGTTCCTTTTATGTGTCCGTGGCGGTGTGGATCACTTTGTGATTGTAGCCATTGGTCAGAAAATTTCTTCGTTATTCTTTTATTGTCTTCATCACTTACGAGCTGCGCAGATGACAGAGATCTTCTGTTCCGGGTGGTGCATGGATTAGGCATGCAGATACCTGTCATTATGTGTGGGATTACGATGTACACTGTGCCCAAGTGTGTCAGGTCTTTTTCTGTAAATTTCCACATCTAGGAATGGAAAAGATCAGTCCTTCTCTATCTCTAATGTAATCTTGATCTTCCTGTGCAATTTGTTTAGATGGTCATGAAATCAGTGTAGCTACATTTCACGGTGTGGCCATAGTGAGGAAAGTGTCGTCCACGTATCCGAACCAGCATGGTGGGCGTAATGGGAAGTGCCTTTGCTACGAAGGCATCCATGAATATGTCGGCTGCTAACGGTGATAAGGAAGGCACCCTTGCTGCGCGCATTATTTATTTCAGTATCAAGCTCGCTTCGCTATTTCTCGAGTTGTAAGTAGTGTACTATTATGCCACCAACGTCGTTATTTTTCTGATTTTTCAAGCTTTTGATTGCATAAAAATTATACGGGGTCTCATTAAAAATATAAGTTCGTATTGAAAATAATATTTGTTTACGTTTTATAATATCCCATAGCACATGCTTTCCTAACCACATGCAGTATATTCATGTTTGCGATAGTCGATTTTCAGTGCCTATTGTTGTAAGAAGATGGCCTGTTGGAGGTCGTCAAAAATGTCAAAATTCAGAATGCGTAATGATATGCTGTTGTAATAATAATTTCGTTATTGAATGTTGCAGCAAATCACAACTAATGTGTCGCAACAACACTTTCGCAGTGAAAGTTAAAATTTTGAATAAAAAAAGATATTAATTAACTTGAAACAGTCACTGTGGTAATTAATTAAGCTTGCCCCTATCTGACTTAGCATTGACTACAGCCTCCAACCAGCACCTCTTACGATTCACGAACAGCACAACTTCACAAATAAATGTGTCAGAATTCATGTTGTGGTGATGTCGTGTTCGTGTTGTAATCAGAATCGTAATAGCTGATAGACACTGATTGCAACGATAATAGCTCAGTACTGTGAAACTCCGTGGGGCAATGAGCTTCACTAATACTACAGTCAAAGTTCTCAATAATTTTGATAATATTGTTTAAAGTATTCAACTTCCTTATAAAGTTTTACGTGAACTATTTTTTGATTAACTGGTTCCACGGCCTGGGTAGCGTACGCGTGTAACTGGCTGGGCAAAGTCTGGCATTTAACGTATTTCATAAAAACTACTTTCGTCAAGTCTGGTTAATCAACTATAATACTTTGACTACTGTTAGCCTGGTTTCTTTCTATATGAATGAAACCAACTTTACTTTACGTGCAAACTCTCTTGCAAGTTAAAATCTTTGGCTTAACTTGATTGCAAAATTTAGAACAGCACTGCACTTTAATTACTAGTCTCTATATTGTAACACGTTTAGCAACTCTTTAACTCGTCTAGCAACTGGTCGTAATTACTTTGAAAAATGATTTAACTTGTTAGTCAATGTACAGGCTTGCATAATCAACATAATCTAATAATGGTGATAATGGGGTGACTACAACTACTTACAAAACTAAGACTGGTTTCAAAATAAGTCATATATAATTGAACCAAAATTCTGATTGGGTTGACACTACAATTACATGCATACAAAATAAAATCTTACAAAAGTGCTCATCTGTTTTCGTTGTCTTCGTCGTGAAGTCCATACAAGACAGATGTGATTACAATAGGTACTCTTACTGCTGGTTCAAAATATTTTTATCGACAACTCTATGTTCAGCTCATCTGGCTGAAATCTCTATGCATTGATATCACCTCGATACACCTTCTAATCTCTGTAATTACGGCAACGATCACTCTCGGTGACAATAGACTTGATAACCAAACAATTACTTTTCTTGCACTCCGTGCCTTTGCACCATGAACAAAACATTTATGTGTTTACATTTGGCGAGTCCGCTCCGCGACTGCTTCAGCAGCGCGACACTCACAGCTACTACTTCTGTACCAAAGACAGTCTTTACAACAGGTTCAACATTTTTTTCTGCCGCCTTGCCAACTTACAGCATAAGAATGTCCGTACATTCATGAGGGTTTACACATACAGTACGTGTTTACACCAAATGATTCAATATAGGAAATGACGTTGTATAAGAAATATATCTAGCATACAAGAAATGAAAATACGTGAATTGAACAAATTTAAGACAATATATACATTATGTTAAATCAAACTGTAAGATACAACGACAGGTGTACTCTAACATTTTTATTGCAGAGATATTTGGGATGGAAAGTTTCTGTGGGATACCCTTTATACAGTAGTTTGTTATAAATTTAACAGCTTTATAAACAAATTTATCGTAGCCTAAGAGACAAAACGAACCAGCTCAGTCTGTGAATTTTCACTCTCTGGGCGGTTTATTGTTTCTCTACCAGACAGGGTGTTTAACCTTGCTGTGATGAATTCCACAACAGGAGAAATGACACCGCTACCACATCGCAGTGGAAACCCTTCGGCATTACAAGGCACCTCACGTGGGGTGAATTACGTATATGGCGCTGGTCGGACGCGCGCGGCATGCGAAATGCGCCCCGTCCGTCGCCCGCCACGCCTCACCGTGCAGTTAGTGCTCAGCGTCGGCCGGACATTAGCAGCTGTTTCCGCCCACGCAGACAGAGTTTTAGCGCGCTACGGCAGAACGCGGCCGCAGCGTGCCCGACACACACAAACACACACGCCAGAGCGCGGTGGACGCCCATTCGCATGCAAATGGCGCGGCGGACTCTGAAAACTGCAGAAACGGTCGCGCCGGCCGGCCGGCCCTTTGGCAGTTACGACCTCGCCGACGGCTCCGCGGCGGCTCATCAGAGATTCCTGCGCGCCGCTATTCGTCGTCGGCGGTTTCGGTGCAGCCAGGTGGTCACGCCTACGCGCGGCGCAGAGCGGGGACGTAAACTCCGGACTCGTTGCGCGCGTAGCCGACTGGCCGCTTCACGCGCCGTTGCCGGCCGACACGCCACGGGAAGCAGCGGCCCACAGCCGCGCCGGCTGCGTATTCCGCACCGCGCCACTTGTTGGCGGTGGACAGCGGCAGCGTCCGACAGCGGTCGTCCCGGGAGCAGGGGTGCAGATAATGCTGCGGCCGTCCCTCGGCTATGCGAGTGGGCGAACGTGTAGGCCCATTTCACCTGCATCAGGCAGCCGTCTAACCCAGATAATTCTAAACACGGGCCGGGAAGTACGCCGCAGACCGGGCGTGCTTGCCATTACTGGTACGCGACCAAGTAATTTGGGCACCTATCAATTCTCAGAATTTACCTGCCTAATTGAAATGCTGATTTCAGAAAGATTTGTCGAGTTTCCGTCCGAGTCAAAAAAATTTTCAAATGTTTGTGAAGCTTAAGGGAATTAACTGAGAGGTCATCAGTCCCTAAACTTACAAACTACTGATGAAATACCTTACACTAAAGACGTCACAAACATCCATGCCCGAGGGGGGATTCGAACCCTCGACTGTAGCGGTCGTGCAGACTGTGACTGGCACGCCGCAGACCGCTCGGTCACTGCGGCTGGTCGTCCGAGTCAAACATTGCCAATTGTCGAGTGGTAAGGCTGCCTAGTCGCTGCTAGTAATCTCTGTAGTGGCGCAAAGTTGGCGCCACTCTTCCAGCAGTGGAAACGAAAGAGCAAGAAGGGCATAGACAGCCGCTAGCCAATCATACAGCGGCAACACTTTCTTCACGACGATAGCAAGTCGAGAGCGCCACCTATGAAGAGGATAGAAAAAACGCCGCTCACTTCTGGAGAGCCGCAGTGGAGAAGCAGAGCTGTCTAAGGCGCGTCGCTGCGGAGCGCGTGGTTGCTCGCCGTCTGAGGTTCGAGTCCTCCATGGAGCATGGGTGTGTGTATTGTCCTTAGTTTGTAAGCTATGGACTGATGACTGCGCAGTTTGGTCCGATAGATTCACAAATATTTGAACTTCTGGACAGCCCACTTCTCCTCTTCGGCAGTTCACTTCTTGATGTCTTCCACACGAACGAGTGGACGCGCATATCAATGACGGAAGAGGCGACGGCTCTGCGGCGGCTCATCAAAGATTCCTGCGAGCCGCGATTCGTCGTCGGCGGTGGCGGTGGCGGTGCAGCCAGGTGGTCACGCCTACGCGCGGTGCAGAGCGGGGACGTAAATTCCAGACTCGTTGCGCGCGCAGCCGCTAGCCGTCCTGGTCGCTTCACGCGCCGTTGCCGGCCGACACGCCACGGGAAGCAGCGGACCGCCGCCGCCGCCGGCTGCGTATTCCGCACCGCGGCACTTGTTGGCGGCGGACAGCGGCTGCGTCCAACAGCGGTCGTCCCGGGAGCAGGGGTGCAGCTAATGCTGCGGCCGTCCCTCTGCCACTGTAGTGGGCGACCGTGTAGGCCCATTTCACCCGCGTCCGGCAGCCGTCTAACCCAGATAATTCTAAAAGCGGGCAGAGACTTGATGTTTCGTCACTTTGAGTTTGTGAAACTTGCGGGGAGTGACACTTGCAGGGAAAGGGAATGTGTAGACACTTGCTGGGAGACCCGGACGCTGCAGGTAGTGAACAGGTTGTTCCAGAAGTTGGGATACACCACCCCTACTCCACGCCCTCCAACCGCTACCTGTGCCACTTTTCGTCTTCTTTGGCGATAGCAACCAAATTTTAAAATCGTGTATACTATACAATGATTTAGCAACACAAAACGCTTCAAGTCCATAACTTCACTGGTTTTCGAGTTCTGAATTTTTAATATGTCTTTAATGTTATTATAGAAAAAACAAATTTGGCACTCACACTACAATTTTCATATGCCAGATTTTGTAGGTACATTCACAAGACATAATTCAACGGTTTTGTGCATTCATCTTATGAGAAATATCAATCATTTGTTTTCAGTTTTTATTTCAAATTTAAACATATAAGTTTCTTTAATTATTAGTACTTAAATGTGGTGATGAAATAAATAAATTACGTGTATATGTGTAGTCTTATGCGGCCAAACTACTTAGGTCATCGGTCTCTAGACGTACACACTACTTAATCTTACTTAAAATAACTTGGGCAAAATACAAACAAACATACCCATGTCTGAGGAAGGACTCGAACCTCCGACCGGACCGGCCGCGCAATTTGTGACAGAAATTACATGTTTGATAATATTAATTCATAGAAGTATGACATCACGTCAAGATTACTTCCTGCAAAAATTTCGACAAAAAAAGTTGGCACTGAGTTTAGAAAAACAAAAGTCTGGTATATTGGATTTCAACATTTCATCAAAAAATGACTGTTACTAGTAGAGATACAGCCATTCAAATTTATGGGCACCATAACGTTTTCTCTTCCTGAGTAAATGAGCTGCTTCTTGTAGTTTCAACACGACAGTAGCCTTTTCCTTGAATGTTCTGAATATAAATCTTCACACAGACTTCTTGAGGAGGAGAGTGATACGGATATCTGATTGTAAACCACTGCCTATTGCCTTAGACCTTTGTACCGAACAGGCGTTCCGCGTATTCCGTAATTTATATTTATACAGTTAACAGGCAATGTAATTTATAGCCGCGGTGGAGTAGCCGAGCGGTCTAAAGCGTCTCGCTGCAGAGCGCGCGGTTGCTCGCCTTGGAGGTTCGAGTCCTCTCTGGGGCATGGGTGTGTGTGTTTGTCCTAAGGTTAGTTTACCTAGGTTTAAGTAGTTTTTAAGCTAAGGACTGATGACCACGCAATTTGTTCCGATAGATTTACAAACATTTGAACATTTTGTAATATATAACTAACTATTAGCTGCCAATTTCGCTTCATTTTTCCTGGAAGTCCTGCAACTTGTTTCTCCCTGTTGGTTTATGTCAAGTAAGGAGTAAAAATGGTTCTATATTTCGGTTGTAGGAAATAGAATTTAGCATTTTCGGTCTGTGACATTCCCTTACACATTCCGTATTTCATACACGTCTTAGATGTATTTGTAATTCGAGTAGCTGGCCGCAGTGGCCGAGGAGACTGAGGCGCTCCAGTCACGGTCTGCACGGCCACTAAGGTCGGGGGATCGAATCCCCCCTCGGGCATGGATATTTGTGCCGTCCTAGTTCGTAAGTAGTTCATAAGTAGTTTGTAAGTTTAGGGACTGATGACTCCGTAGTTAAGTCCCATGAACTATACAAAAATTTGAACATTTTGTAATTCGAATACAGCCAAATCGTTTTGGGGTCTACGAATTAACGCTTCAAGTATGTTAAGTACTCATTGACTTATTATTAACGGTTTTTAATTGAAGGTTTAAGGTTGCGTCTCATATTAAAAAGCATAGTAGCTATTTTGAAAGATATAGAAGTTGCGTGATAGTGGGGTTAACTACATAGAGGTCAATTACATCATCGTATCTGTGCAGGATGCCTAATATATTTATTGCTTGCGCAGGTGTCTTGATATGCTTAGTATTCTATTATGCTTTTAGGAGGTATGACTGTGGAAAGTCATCGTCTTGTAGTAGCAGAGAATGTCTTAATAACTCTCCAAACATTATCACTATTAAAATACCTTTTTGTTTTCAGGAGGAACACTCAACGAATTAATATGTAGTTAGAACAAGTTACTATATTGCTCTTCAGCTTGCAAAGGGTTGTGCAATTTCACTGAGTTTCGTGTTATGCTGACAGTGTGGAAACTTGATAACAGCAGTGCTAGACTTCTTGGTGTGTCTGTACCCAGGAAAAGCCACGATCCGCCCCAAGGGCCCCGGGTTCCCCGCAAGTGTCACTCCCCGCAAGTGTCCCAACCCCCGTCACTTTAGCCTAAATTTGGAAAAGACATTTCTGCAGTAGACGAATGAAATTAATCTTTCGCGATATTCATTAAGACGAGATCTCGTGAATTTTAGCAATGTTAATAGGTGATAGTAGCAAGATCCAACCAAGTGTGAGAAAAGGCATGTATTTCTGAAACCCCGTGGACATAGACATAAGAGTGAATCTTCCAGTTAGGACAGGAAGGCCCAGAGCAAAAATTAAAGTTGAGAAAGAGGAGAGTCTTTTGGCGTTGCGGACTGGGAAAAACAGCAAGTTTAACACTGGAATAGACACGTCTCCGACAGAAGGTATCACGGCAAGAACAGTATTTAGACATCCAATGAAGAACCGCGCATCGACCTATGATTTACTTGTGTCAATGCTTACTTATTGACGCTACGTCGAAAGACAATGTGGGCAGCATACATCGTAACTATTGTTTCTATTTCGGATTCTAGTGATAGCGCAGAATGGCGAAATAGGCTCCCCACGGACAAAGAGCGGACGCAAAACCTGACTAAACAACAAGAACTATTCAGGAGACGTACTGGACGTCTCCTACACCTCGCGTTCTAATCTCTCTGGCACGCGACCAAATAATGTGGCATATGTTTGGAAATATTTCCGTTTCACTATGTTTGGGTCAACAGCACTCTTATTTAAATTAATGAATAAAGAACAGTCTAGAATTCAATAATTTATTTCATTCAACTAGTTTCAGTCTTATTTAGACCATCTTCAGGAATTTTGACTCCATCGATGTTGTGGAGCAGGCAGGTAGCTGGGAGCCTTCCAGTGCGCACTGGAAGGCTCCCAGCTACCTGCCTGCTCCACAACATCGATGGAGTCAAAATTCCTGAAGATGGTCTAAATAAGACTGAAACTAGTTGAATGAAATAAATTATTGCATTCTAGACTGTTCTTTATTCACAAATAATATGGGCACCCATCAGTTCTGAGGATTTACCTGCCTAATCGAAATTCTGATTTGAGTAAAGAGTTGTCGAGTTTCCGTCCGAGTCAGGCTTTGCCAATTGTCGAGTGGTAATACTGTCTTGTCCCTACTGGTAATGTCTGTAGTGGCGTAAAGTTTGCGCCACTCATCCAGAAATGTGAACAAAAGAGCAAGAAGGCGATGGGATCCGCTAGCCAATCACTCAGCGGCAACACTCCGTCCACGCCGAGAGAGCGCCACCTATGAAGAGGATAGAAGAAGCTCCGCTCACTGCTGGAGAGTCCACTTCTCCTCTTCGGCACTTCACTTTGAAACTTATATGTTTAAATGAAATAAAATGTTATGATCGGGATAGGTGACTGTAACTAGCGTGTGTGAGAGTGCAAGGTTTGTTGTTGTTGTTGTTGTTTAGAGAGGACTAGACTGCTTGGTTATCAGTCCCCTGCTGCGAACAAAGATAGTACAGTGTAATGCAAGCTGAAAAAACGAGCGCTGAATCACAGAAGAGAAACACACACTAGACAAGGTTTGTGTGCTGATGAACAGTACCTATCTACATTGGTGATTATAAAGACTTATCTCAATGTCTGAACATCAAGTAAGAGTCAATATTATAATTAATCAGCCTGGCATCGAGTGATTGCAAAGAATATTGCTCTGTTAAAGTGCTTAACTATCCAGAACACGAGTCTGGTTAAACAATGAATGACAAGTCTGGTTGTAGCTCAAGTTACGATTCCTTAATCAGACAGGCAAATTATTCATTAATTAAATTAAATACTGATTAATGTTTGACACAAATATGATATCCAAAATTTAAATATGATCACGGGTGGAGTGATAGACAATCTCGAACAGTGACTGATAGTAGAGGAATGGCGTAACGGTATGGCACAATAAAAACATTAAAGTTGACAATTATATGTCTATTAATTAATTAAAGATTAAAGTTTAGATTACTACTACATAGACTGATCATGAAATCTATTCATAGAATGACAAACTATAACAGTAGATGATAGCAATGAAAGGAACTTGTAGCCTACAATCTGTCATAGAGTAGAAACATCTAAGTTTATAAATTTGTACTATCTATTCTAGTGTGGAAATGTCTAAGTCGATAATTGTGTAATTGACTAATTATGTACAGTATAGAGCAAAGTTTAGTTTATTAGATGCCAAAAGTGACTAAGTATGGATACGGTTTCGAGCTTAACAATAATTATTGTGTGTCCCGACACCTTCTCATCTAACTTTATTAACAAACTAATTATTGTGTTGTCAAGTGGTGTAGTTACTATTTGTATGAAAAGGCAGGTTAGACAGTGGGCATGTAATACAAGTAGTAGTTACCTGATAAGCAAGTTGTTTACGACTTCTACAACTGAATATGAATTATATAACAAAAGTGAACAATAGGCAAGTGGTGTAATTAATTTGGTATGTCGAGTACTTTCCACGATTGGCAAGAAATATTGGTAGCTACCTGATAAACTAGTTGCCTACGATTCTTGTACCAAAGATCACTCACCTCTTATCCGAAGACAGCAGTTTCTTGCAGCACATTAATGATGAAATATAAATAAAATTTAAACTTGTATCCATCCTATCGTTTAAAAGTTGCAGCCTAAAATAACTTGGGGATAATAAGATTTTTCAGTTTAAACAAGAGGAGAACATAAAGCAGTCTTGAATTAAAACAAAGGTATAAGTTATGATGATTATTATTATTATCGTTACCATATCAACATAATCAGTACAAAAACGTTACAAAAATCAAAATCAGAATTATTAAGAATCCTAACGGCTTTCAACACTCTCGCAGTCTGTAGCTCTTAACCAGCACCTAACTTCGTCCGTCTACCTCCATACAGTCACTTCCTCTCTCTCTCTCTCTCTCTCTCTCTCTACATACAGCCGCCGACCAAGTTCAAATAATAATGTGTTTGGCCAAAGGGACAGAACAATGCTGCCACCTTCAACTTCTCGACGTCTTCCACACCGGGACGAGTGGTCGCGCACATCAATGACGGGACAGGATAGAAGACAACGCGCCAGTCGACAAGGTATAGGGCGCGAGAAGACATAGATAGCACCGTCATTATCAGATACTCAGGAGTTCACACCGACCTAGGAAATTAATATTGTACAAGACAGTTAGGCGTAGATTGCAGCTTACATCAATGGTACGTAATTGTATGATTTTTCATCTTAATAAAATTGGTGTTAAACTAACTGTGTCATGCTCCTTTTCTATACATGGAAAGTACTTGATAATTTCTTTGGGTCTAGTCTCGAGCTATCGCGCGCGAGAGGGCGCGTGAGTGGTCTGGGAAGCTTTTCCTAACTTGTCTCTGGGTTGCCGCGAGTTCAGTCTGATTTTCCGGGGAGTACGAGACGCATCACCGTGGAGTAATGGCTTGGCCACCAGGTGGAACAGAGGGCTGCTGGTGGATGCCACAACTTGGACGTGGTTCCTGGCGCAAATGTGCACTGCTCCACTCGCTGCTAAACACGTCGGCGGGGTAGCCAGCCATTTACATTGCCCCTGTGGTCGGCTTCCGTGCAGAGTGTTTGTATAGTCTATGGGACGTAACTACGGGGTCATCAGTCCCTAAACTTACAAACTACTTATGAGCTAACTAAGACTAAGGACGGCACAAATATCCATGCCCAAGGGGGGATTCGAACCCCCGACCGTAGTGGCCGTGCAGACCGTGACTGGAGCGCCTCAATCCCGTCGGACACCGCGGCCGGCCCGTGCAGAGTGGAGCAGCAGGAACGCGAAGAAGTTCTGGGTGAGTATCGCGTACCGTAATGTGCGGTGACTGTCGAATTGCACCTAAGAATTGTGATCCGAGGAAACAGGTTTTGAGACGGCTTTACCCTTGGCTACATTTGTGAACTTGAATTTAAGCCTTAGTAATAACTATTACACGCATTGACCTTGGTGTAGTGATGGGAACAATCGAATGAAAACAATAGATTCATTCGGTTGTTGAAAAAATAGATCATTCGGTTGCAGTTTCTCGTATCGGTTGAATTATTCATTCGTTCTTCTGGGTGAAACCAGTCGGTGGGACCAACCAAATGAAACAACCGTTTCAGTCGGTTGGACTATTCATTCGTTCTTTTGAGTGAAACCAGTCAGTGTGAGCAACCGAATGAAACAGTCAGTCGGTCGTAGTTTTACTATGTTGGATTAATATTCGTTTATTTTTTTCGAATGAAAGTAGTCTGTGGGAACAACCGAATGAAAACATGCGACACTTTTGCAGTTTTGTACATTGACTGAAATACTCATTCTTTCTTCAGGCGCGCGCCATACCGGTCAAACTCCACACAACAGTGTCTGACGGGTGTGGCGGCGTGCCATCGCCGATTGTTGTCGGTTTCTTACTGTCTCAATGAAGAAGCGTGCAAACTACAGGGTGTTCCAAAATGATCGCTACAAGTTTAATCTCGCATACTGTATCTCAAAAGTGGGAACAGGTAGAAACGTGCGGTTTGCGGCTTATTGTTCATACATATCTAAGGTACTAGTAGGACAGAGTTCAGTTTGTTAACTTTGAGCATATTTGCTAGATCCAAATTCGAAAATCACTAAAACATTAGGTACTGTAAAAAAAAGTTCATTGAAGTATTTTGTATATAAATATTTCTTATAAAATATTTTTGTTAATTCCACCTAGTTTGAAGGAGCACCAGAAGACATACAACATTTATCAGTGCTGTCAATTTTCTTTAGCGCGTCTGTATTCGTCAGCATGTATGAAAACATTCATCTCAAGTTTCATAATTATTCACTCTTGTCACAGATATTTCTGTGGTTATCGGTGAAACGGTGCGGAGGTTTATTCCATCCCTCCGCCATGTACCATACAGAATCTTAGATGAACAGTGAACTGCCACTTGTTTTGAAAGCCGGTCGCGGTGTCCGAGGGGACTGAGGCGCTCCAGTCACGGTCTGCACGGCCACTACGATCGGGGGTTCGAATCCCCCCCCCCCCCGGGCATGGATATTTGTGTCGTCCTTAGTGTAAGCTAGTTCGTAAGTAGTTTGTAAGTTTAGGGACTGATGACCCCGTAGTTAAGTCCCTTAAGCTTGACAAACATGTGAACATGTTGAAAGTCAAGTGTGCAAAATTTCATCAAGATCGGAATGAAACTCTATATTGGCGTCGAAGTCTGGAATACCTTCTCTCATGCATCAAACTAAAGTAGATGTAGACGGTGACCATTCTCTTTCTTTGAAGGTGAAGAGTGAAATACATCATTAAAATTCGAATGCAAACGGAATTTGTCGAAGTTAGTAGGTAAAGTACCCTCCGCCATGCACCTACGAAATTTATTGTACAGTTACCTTCGCCTTGTTTTAAAGTGCAAAATTTTATCAAGATCGCAGCCGAATTGTGGTTTTTGTCGAAGTCAGTATGTAAAGTACCCTCTGCCATACACCGAATGAAATTTGAAGTAGACAGTGACGTTCCTCTTGCTTTGAAGGTCAAGTGTGCAAAATTTCATCAAGATTGGAACAAAAATGCAGATTGGCATGCAATAGAAACACACACACGTACACACTCCTATATTTTTAAGATTTGTCTCTAAGAATGTTTCATGCTGAATCACGGTTCATTTAAACCCGAAAAGGCTGAAGGAGTATGCGAATAAAGTCACACAAAGTCGATGAATTAATAAAAAACATCCATATAACTGCAGAAACCGACAAAGACTTTTTCCAGTCGGTTGTATCGCATCAAGTGCAACCACTCAATGCCGAGAACATTCATATAAAGGACAGAACTTGTTTCATTCGGTGATCACGCATCGAATGAAACCACTCAAACCCACTGAAAAAGTGAAAACATTCATATAGCGGCTGCAACCGACAGAGACTGGTTTCATTCGATTGTTTCGCATAGACTAAAACCACTCAAACCCCACCAGTGAGTGAAAACATTCATACGGCAACAGAGACTATTTTCATTCGGTTGTTTCATTCGACTGAAAAAACCGACTGAATTAAAAAACAACCGATTGACCAATCGGTTGTTAGAAACAGTCGGTTGTCCCATCATTACGTTGGTGCGGTGTCATAATGCACGAATGTTGCAGACAGAACCTTAGCATTCCTCGTACATAACTTATTTATGATTGTGTTAATGTATTGTCAAGTTAGTTGTTATTGTGTGAAGAGAAGTGATAGACATTTGACATTCTCGAAAGTTCTCAGTTTAGTAGCAATTTCTAATTACATTTCCTGAATCAAGTGTATAGTGTTCTAATTTTGGTGCTGGTTAACGATGTTAATCCCAATGTAAGGATGACAGGGGTGCCGAGTGCAGTACAAAATTGAATTCGGAAACTGGAATCAAACAAGCCACAGTTCTCTCGTTAATCGTAAATATCTGCGGACCTTTAACACGAAATATCAATAATTGATTGCATTACTGACTAGATTACTAGTTGAAGACATTCGTACAATTTTTTTTTAAATCACTAATATAAGGTTTCAACTTACTTAATATATTTGGGCTCTTTGTGTGTCAGTTGTGAATGTGCCTTGTTTTATTTATTCAGTTAAGGATACCACACTTATGGAAGTTTTCTTTAATTCAAGAACGTGTGTTTTATTTTGTATGGTTGATGTACCCCAATGTGCATAGGAAATCAGGTATTTATCTGACCTATTAAATGTAAAAATAAAAATGTCTTTTCTGGCATAAAACATTAACTCCTGCTTCCTGGCACCTTACCACTCCAAGCTCATTGCTAGCTACTCCGTTTGTGTAGATTAATTTCAGCTTCCCGTGCAGACTGCCCCACGATGAATAAAGTTGTAGCCACAGATAGCTATAACAGTCTTAAAGACAACTGCCGATTATCCGCAAGCATCCGTCACACTCGTTCGATGTTGTCTGTGACTTTGCGTCCCTAAATCTTTTAAACCCCCCGACCACATACTTTTTACTCACTGCTTCAACACCATACACTTTCTCACTTGCACTAACATCCCATGGTTCTACGTCTCCTTTTTGCCTAATTTTAAACTAAACTTTATCTTAACGCTTCGCTCCATGTTTCAATGACACGAGTTCTAACACTGAGCCTGTTAGCCGGGTCGCAGCGTGTACCTCCGCTTCACTGTAGTGCTTTGCACTATAGGGGGCGCTTGTTGACATGGCAGTCAATCTGTTTATGCTGGCACCCCATTCTCGCTAGCGTGGTTCATAACATATGGGACAATTCACCGAACTTTTCAGACGCTCCTTGTAAAATCTAGTGTGCAAGATAATTCTTTAGTATTAAAAGAGGTACGTTTTACATCACACACCTAAACTGACTGCGTTGCAGAACTTTAATATCGAGCTGTGAAGAAGTCGAATTTAACATACTGTTTAAAATCATTAATAAAACGCTTAGTTACAGGTGAGTTATTATGGAAGAAGGTGAGCAACAATAAATGCTTTAGGTTTCCCTTAAGCTCAGCGCTTTATTATTAAGTATACTTTCCCCGTAAATGCAGCTCCTCCTCTCCCCCATTCCCACGCTTGGCTACTTCTCCCCCCCCCCCTTTCTCATGGAGTCCATGCGCGGGTCAAGTCTATTATACGATAAAACCCGTCGGCTTTGACCAATGACGTCATCAGTTAAAGATGTTAATGTATATATATGAAGATGATATTAACTTTTTTGTTTCAAAGATATGGAACTATTTGCATACGGTCGTTGATTACATTAAAGATTGACAATTGATATCTCCAATCTGTATTGATGGAAGTGATTCAACATTTTTGTTATAATATAAGGATAAATATTTTCACTGAGAAATTGATTGCTTACAACCGACAGTAAGTAATATAGTTTATTGTTAGTTCTTATTTTATGTACATTTATATAATTCATTATTGAGGTTTATCCGTACGTAATTATTTTATCGATCTTTTTAGGAATGGATGATAATGAAAACATTAATAAAGATCAACTTTCATTAATGATTGGTGAAGACATGGTGTCTCTAACTAAACTTTTACAATTTTTGTATTAATTGCTGAAACTGGTTAAATTTTACAACGCTTCTCGCTGGGCTAAAGTGGTTATGTTGACACCAATGGTAATGACGGCAACTCTGATGACCAATAAATATTTTTTCGTGAGAACTTCAATTAAAACCAATCTATTCTTTTCTGAACGGACAAGGGTACATACAAGAACCTGTCAACCATCGATCAGGTACAGTATTAATTTTACTGCGAGTGAAACGAGCACCAATAACATTTAGTCTGTAGCTCGTGAAAAATATCAACGCAATTCTGCACTTCATTGTTCATCTGTTGCCAGCATAAGCACTGGAGACCGGCGAGAAGCGTCGTAAAATTTTACCACTGAAATTTTCTCCTTAACTTTTCCTGATCGAGTATAGAATACTATACAGATATCGTAATTTGGTAACATTTAAAAATTTCATCGTAAACTAGACTTGACCTTCCCTTTCTCAAGTCATGAATACGATACAGTTATCTCATAAAATAGCTTCATATGGTACCATTTAATAATTGTATTGTAACCTAGACTTGACCTCCGCCTACTCAAGTCAAGAATTCGATACAGGTATCTTTTCAAATAGCGACATATGAGCAGAAACATATATTATTACACTACAATTTTACTCGAACATTATTGTACATGTAGCTTTTAACAAAGAAGCACACATTTGTAGTAGTATTTGTTAATATTATAATGAAAAGTATATTTCTGGTATGTAATGTTGTAACTTCTTTTTTTTTTTTATTTTGTTTTTGTTTCAGACGCTAGACTTGAAACTGTGTCACCTCTAAAATAATTTAAACACGCTTCACTGTTTTTTAATATATAAAAATACAATAATGTAGTAGATATGATGTGTTTCATTTATTATACATATTTCTTAAACGAAGTAATAGTTATTTATCTGTAAAGTTGGCTATAGAATTATCTTTGGTATATTAATAATCGATATAATCATTGATCAAAGCCGACGTGTTGTATCGTATTCTTGACTATTCTCTCTTGCGCTGCCGCATCGTACACACCCCTCCTTACGCCTCTAAGCCTCCCTAACTTTCTCGACCCCCACATGGTCCTTTCAGTGCCGAGAGTTTTAATTAAGTGCTCCAAGCGTGTCACTGCTGCCAGCTTTGACGTCACTGGTGTCCCATGACATCGCCGTATATGGGCATGTGTTGAGTCGGTGTTCGATGCGCCCGCTTTAACTCTGCGACCGCCGGATCCCAAGCTGCGCTGAGATTCAGACCGCAGTCTCTGTTAAGGTTGTTGGTAGATATTTTAATTTCGATGGCTTCTTTAATTATATAATCCTAGAAGCCGTTAGTGCGAGTCACGACGGAAGTTTCATACCGTAAACGTCTCTTTCAGAGCCAGTTTGGACATAGAGGGTATGGGCATTTTATATCGTTCCATTTACTGATTCAACATAAGACCAAAATCTCCTTGAGTTTTCTGTCAGGACATACAAAAACGTTGCACTTAAAGTCACTGAACACATCGCGCATGGCACCTCTTACGCTGATTATACCATCCTGTGAATTTTTCTCGTCTGCGAGACGTCGACTACGCTTATATTTGCACTGACATTCTCTTTGCTTTCTTAACATTTTCAAAATCGGTTCTTGCACTATGGCGTCTCTTTCCCGTCTCTCATTATTTTCCTGGATACATACTCCTTAACGCTTGGGAACTTCGTCCACTGATGCTCAAGACTGTCATCTAGAGCCGAAGCTTTCGTGTTAAACAGTGAGGTACTCTAATATTTATCCATTTTTTCAGTTTTGCTGAACAGGAAGGCCTTATAACTAACATGACGTTACTATCGATCGATTCTCTGTCCCTGGCGCCCGTTTTAATCACTTGAGTCTTTATTCGATAAGTTGAAATCTCCACCTAATACTATAATGTCACTGGGAAATATTCGGAAAACAATTACAAAGTGCCGGCGCGACAGTCACAGTCTGCACGGCCGCTACGGTCGGGAGTTCTAATCCCCTCTCGGGCATGGATGTTTGTGTCGTCTTTAGTGTAAGGTAGTTCATAAGTAGTTTCGAAGTTTAGGGACTGATGACAAACATTTGAACATTTGAATTACAAAGTTTTCCTGAGCTTTGATAAATACAAAAACTTCCGCTGCGCTGACCAATTCCGAGCCACTTTTAACCCAAACCTTCAACTAAATGACTCACATTCTGTATCTGAAATAATTTCACCACGCTACTATCGTATTTTTGTGTCTATAAACGCGCCTTATCTTCAGTTGTTCAGCTTATCAAAAATGTTCAAATGTTTGTGAAGCGTAAGGGACGTAACTACGGGGTCATCAATCCCTAAACTAACAAACTACTTATGAACTACCTTATACTAAAGACGACACAAACCCATGCCCCAGGGGGGATTCGAACCCCGACCGTTGCGGCCGTGCAGACTGTGACTGGCGCGCCGCAGACCACTGGGCCACTGCGGCCGGCTACTCAGCTTATCTCTGAAGTATACGTTCCAGTCTTCGTTTAGGACTTCACTGCTATTGATATCTTGTGTCTGACTGATATCTCTCCCTAGATCCACGCCGGCCGCGGTGGCCAAGGGGACTGAGGCGCTCCAGTCACGGTCTACACGGCCACTACGGTAGGGGGTTTGAATCCCACCTCGGGCATGGATATTTGTGCCGTCCTTAGTCTTAGCTAGTTCATAAGTAGTTTGTCAGCTAAGGGACTGATGACCCCATAGTTAAGTCCCATAAGTTCTACAAACATTTGAACATTTCTATGTATCCGCTTTCGTCATTTAAAACTGAGAGCAAGAATCTTCACAAGAACGTTCCTGCAGTTAACTGTTGTTAAATATACCTATTCTCTTGCCGTTCTGTTTGGCCGAGTGCTACCAGTTTCACATTCAGCAGGCGTCTTATCGGGATTGTGACGGGATTATTCTATCTTGAAAAAAACTCTCATGCATTCCAACTAGCCTTGTAATCATTTCCTGTGTGAAGTGCACGTCTGACCTATTACAGGGGATTCCATTTTTTCCATCCCGTAGGTCGAAAAATTTGCATCCAAGATCGCCACAGAGTCGTCTGATCCTGTGGTTTAGACATTTCATTGGACCCTTATGGAAATGATGCTAGAAATCTATGCCAGAAATCTATATTCTACCACACAAGCTCCAGATCCACACAAGCTCCAGATCCGCCACCGAAGAAGGAACCAACAATGACCTGTGAACACAGGCGGTAGAAGTCATTTGGTGCCGACATGAAGAACGATTTGTAGAATACCAAGTTCTCTTTGTCTCCATCGGCAGGGCCTCCTACATATCGCGTATGAGCCCACCGAAGGCAAACCGGGTGCACAAACCTTCGGCCTATTTCCCTTCTGTGCTCCATTACCCGCCTAAAATTGGAGCTACCAAAGCAAATCCAACCTTTGAACTTGTACACACAACTAAGAAAGATGGACCACCGTCGCAACAGGCAAGGCAATTCGAGCGGGCTCAGATTAGCGGGCAACAACTGAAACGTATTTTTCAGGCTTAACAGGAGAGCCCTACGGCCTGTTCACGCTTTCGGCTTCCGCCCAGACATTCGCTACCCCGACACAGTTGACCAATCATCGTCGTCGCCGCGGCGGAGCGGTCGAGCGCATTGAGACGCTATGCTGCGATGCGCGAGGCCGTTCCACATATACATCTACATAGATACTATGCAAATAACATTTAGGTGCTTTGCAGAGGGTTCATTAACCACTTTCATAACTTTTCTCTACCGTCCTATTCTCTACTAGCGCGCGGGAAGAAAGAACACCTAAATCGTTCCATTTTCGATCTAATTTCTCTTATTTTATTGGGATGGTCATGTCTCCCTAAGTATGTGGGTGCCAGCAACATATTTTTACATTCAGAAGTAAAAGTTGGTGATTGAAACTTCGCAAACAGATCACGCCCGGCAATGAATAACTCTTTTAATGATGTCCACCCCAATTCGTGCAACATTTCCGTAACTCTCCCCCCCCCCCCCGTAACGTGATAGAACAAAACAAGCTGCCCTTCTCTGAACCTTCTCAATGTCTTCCGTCAGTCCCACCTGGTGAGGGTCCCACAAGGGGCAACAGCAACAGAGGACGCACAAGTGTGATGTAGGCAGTCTCTTTGGTGGAGCTGGTGCATCTTCGAAGTGTTCTCCTAATGAAACGTAACCTTTGGTTCGCCATCCCCATAATATTTTCTGTGTGTTCTCTCCAGTCAAAGTTGTTCGTAATTGTAACTCCTAGGTATTTGGTGGAATTTACGACCTTAAGGTCTGACTGATTTATCGCGTAATTGAAGTTCAAATTGTTCAAATGTTTGTACAGCTTATGGGACTTAACTACGGGGTCATCAGTCCCTAAACTTACAAACTACTTATGAACTACTTACGAACTAGGACGGCACAAATATCCATGCCCGAGGGGGGATTCGAACCCCCGACCGTAGTGGCCGTGCAGACCGTGACTGAAGCGCCTCAGTTCCCTCGGCCACCGCGGCCGGCTAATTGAAGTTCACCGGATTTTTTTTTTAGTGGTCATGTGTATTACTCCACACTTTTCTTTATTTAGTATCAATTGCCAATTTTCGCACCATGTAGAAATTTTGTCTAAATCACTTTGCAGTTGCTTTTGATCCTCTGTTACGACAGCATAATCCACGAACAGTCTAAGGGAGCTATTCAGATTGTCTCCTAAATCATTTATAAACACAACGCTTACTGGGGAACGCCAGATATCATTTCTTTTTAACTCGATGATTTACCGTCAATGACAACGAACTGTGTCCTTTCTGATAGGAAATTGTGAATCCAATCGCACACTTGTGGAGATATTCCATAAGCACGCAAACCCGTCGGTGCCTCGAATACCCCCCGCCCCCCCCCCCCCCCCCCTCAATCATGTATGTATGTGCTGTCTTTAGTATAAGGTACTTCATAAGGAGTTTGTAAGTTTAGGGACTGATAATCCCGCAGTTAAGTCCCACTAGTTTCACAAACATTTGAACAATTGCATCAACTGTCGACTGCCAGGGACGTTGCAACCTGAAGTCACGGTGGCGTCAGGAACCTGAGGCATTGCAATAGGCACCAGAGGTGCACTAGGCAACGTCTCAGATGCCTGGGTGGCAATGCAGTCCAGTGAAGGGGCCTGAACCGTGTTGATCATGGCCTCCAGCTGCTTACAAACCGTGGCAAATTCCTTCCGAATCCGTTCACGACGGGTACAGTCCATGCCCATCAAGCTACTATCTAAAAATTACGATATGTAAAAAGCGATGAATGACACAATAAAGCTCTTAAAAACTGAAGAACAAGTGAAAGAACGGTTTTCTATATATAAAAAATGAATGTTTGTCTATATGTGCTCTAGGTGTTCTTAAACCATTCATTCGATTGCAATGAAACTTTGGTGAACTGTTCACCGTACGCCCACAAAGGTTCCTGACGCAAAAACAAAAGAGCACGACACATAGCTCAGGAGATATGACATCCTGATTTATGCGTCAATGATTGGAAAATGGGTATAGTTATGGACCTGCAACAAAGTCGGCATGTAATTTCGGACGTTTATTAAGCGTTCTGTAACCAACCCCCCTCCCCCGACTCACACACACACACACACAAAATGATGAAACGAAAAGAAGTCTTCTGCTCACAACAGTTTTGCTGTAGATACCGTAAAACTTTCATATCAGGTATGGCCTTGTATGAAATAAAGCTAGAATTAGAGTTTAGCATGTTACTATTTATTTTTGTCTGCAAGTCGCTCTTAATTCTCTTGCATCCAAAATTAAGCAATAAACACGATATCTCGAAAATTACTTCACCTATGAAACTGAAATTTAGCAAGAACGGTGGAGGGTACGTAACTCGCGGAATTTACAAAATGCATATTTTTGTTCCAATCTTAATGAATTTCTGCACACATGGCCTTTTAACCAAGAGGAAGATTGCTGGGTACATAAATGTTTGTATGGTACATGACAGAGGGTACCTTGCAGATAACTTTGCCGAGAGAGGGAAAGGTGGAAACGAACAGAGATGGAAGAGAAAGAGGTGAACTACGAGAGAGGGGGAAAGGGGATGTGGATTACAAGAGTGTAGAATAAATAAACATCCGGGCAACGCCGTGTTTGCAACTAGTTACTAATAAAAAGAACAGAAAAATTACGTAAGATACTGGTTCAGAGATGTTACACAGACGGCAGCTAGGAGAAGACCGACTGCCTAAGTAAGTGAAACAAAAGTCTCTGGTTTTCAAATTAACGAATGACGGACGAAATACTCTATAGAAGGATATGAAGTAAATACTGGAGAATAAAACTCTTCAAAACCTTAGCAGAAGGATATTGAAGAATTGACTAATAATAAACTCGCAGAAATGATCAATTACGTAACGTAAGTCTCTGGAGGTATAAGACCTATGGCATGACCGTGTTCGAGGCATTTTTAACAGCCGCGCAAGAATGGCAGTTCGGTCTAAGACGGCTTGGCACGCTTTTCGAAGCCTCTCCCAGCTGGAGGTTCGAGCCCTCCCTAGTACTTGGATTGTTCTTACCATACATTAGTTAGTTAAACACTAAGAGGATCAGTATTAGTAAACCAGGTGGACCTCTAGCGGTCTTTTGGCCGTTCACGCTTCTCTTTGTTTTCAGTTTTACTTGTTGAATGAACTTACTTCAGTATTTTTAAATGTCACTAAGGTACTGTGCTTACCCTACTAATGTGATTTGCTTAAAATTTTCACAGAAATTATATTTAATTGACAGAAATGGATCCAGGTGAAGAAACATTAGCTGCAATCTGATAACTTCCAAATTCAGGATGTAGTTCTTTTCATTTTCTTCATCGGCTGCGAGTATCAGTTTAAAGTGTCACTAGAATCAAGCAAATAAGCTATGGGTTATTTGGGTATTTTGTGCAGATTCTGAACGTTCCTGCTTCAAATCTGACCATTAGACGTGTTGTGGATCGTTAGGAAGATATTCTGTATCATGATCACCCTTCTCATTTCATATAGAAATGTCTTTTCCTTCGGGATATTCATCTGGTAAACTATTCAAATAATTTTGTAATTCCTCATCTGAACGAAAATACGGATGTGTCATAGTAACAAAGAGAGGTAAACTTCGCGTCCGTTCCTGCCGGAGTCGTTTCTCAGGCATGTGTGTGTTGTCCTTAGTTTAAGTTAGTTTAAGTAGTTTGTAAGTCTAGGGACTGATGACCATACCAGTTTTGTCTAACAGGATTATAAACATTTTAAGACTTTGAGCTAAACTTCTGCAGAGCACAACAACGTACGGCAAAGAACAGCAACAAAGTATATCTAATCAGTCACAAAAAAAGAAGGAAAAAAACAAACGCTTTTGACTCCGATCTTCGCCCGAATTAATTCACATTCCGAATCTGTAATAATTTCAATCGATACGGTCGTATTTGTTACCGCTATGGAAACGCCTGGCTCTCTAGTGTTCGACCTGTCAATGCAGCTACATCAATTTATGATAACTTATAATAAGCCATTTCTATGGAAACCACAAACGTTTTATCCTAAAGGAAATGAAAATTGATCAGAAATATAAGTAAGTAACGGAAGGAACTAGTTTCTTGAGAAAATATTTCTCACCAAAATATTTTTTAAGCCTTGTAGTATCACACTAAACGAGCGTCTCGATGTATAACCTGTCTGACTAGCAAAACGAAATATAAGCTAGTGATTCGCTTGACGTGCATAGTTTTTCGTAACGAATGTAAATCTAACTTATTACACAGCGAAAGAAACATGGCAGTTCACGACGGAGCTACGGTTGTTGCGGTGGAATTGATAGTGCCGCCAACTCAATCGCGCTAAAAAAGTGCATTGTTAGCTTAGTGCGCCGAAACGATAAGCCTGATTTCGTTAACATTTTGATGTTCAAATATAGCTATTTGATTTTCAAATACGTTCTGGAATAATGCAGCGCCACACATTATGCGTAACAACATTCAAAGTCGTTGTGTCTGATCTGTTGTTCGTTTCGTGGCCCGTCCGCTCCATAGCCCGCACCGACCAATATTGTGTGGTTTAACATTCTACCGAAGTCTATCAGTGGAACTAGTGGATTTAAAGTGGCACTGATTTCTCATTGACGATGAAATTTGGTACTGTGTCTTCAAATGGAGATAAACAAATCAGCATTTATAGTGGCATTAACAATGAATCAAAGTTCTCTCTTTACGTCTCCGTCAAGTAGTTTAAACACCTCGAGCTTTCAGCGAAACACTCCGTGGCCATAGTCAATTGGTATGACTGCATAGTGACCCGGTACGGGTTATATACAATAGCTGCCGGCTGTGAAGTCACTGGCGCCCCGCGTCGTCGCCGCATGTGAGCCATTGTGTCGCTGTCGCTAACATCCAGTGCACCCATGGAGGTAGAAAAAGAATATATTGTCTTTCCTTTATGTCCTCGTCGGTCGCACACGGAATTAATTCATTGGGCACAGCTTCTATAGAAAAACTTATCACATCAACTTGTACTTGCTCATCAGTAGTTATCTTCACCGGACTGTACTACAGACTTTGGTATATCGAACAACCTGTCCCATGAGTTGAACCACCTACGCAATGGCTTCAGTAATATTGATTACAACGCGATGCGATGCGATCTCAGGCACAAGCACAAGACCACTGACGAGGAAGAGAACAAGAAATTAGCATTTTTGCCGTTCTGTGTCGGGCAAACTAAGCTACCTGCTTAAGATACAAAAGACCAAATAAGTCTTCAGGCTTCGGATGAACATCCGGAAGTTATTGAAACCAGTAAAGCCACAGCACGTCTCAGAACACCTTGGGCCTACAAGATACCTCGCGAATGTGGCCAGTCTTATATCGGACCAACAGTACGAAATGTCGAACGACGCAGGAAGGAACATGAAAGGTTTCATCGTTTACGATACCCAGAGAAATATGCTTTACTTGAGCCTGCTTTAGTAACGGTCATCAATCAAATTTGATGGAATTTGTAATACTAAATTTGTACTACTACTACGAAATGCTAAATGTCATTTTTCAAAGCAGTTTCACAGGCAAGGAATGTACTGCAGTTCCCCCTGTAAATCGTCGGAAGGATAACAAGAATGCAGATATTGAAATAAATCAAGAGCAGTGGAAAAGTAATAACTGAAGTCTCCCAAAATAGGTAAGAGACCTAATGGGATGCCAGTTCAATTTTACATGGAGTATGAATGGATGGATGTTAAGGGTTCAACGTCCTGTCGACAGTGTGGTCATTAGAGACGGAGCATACGCTCGGATCTTTAGTTAAGGATGAGTAAGGAAATCGGCAGTGCTCTTTCAAAGGAACCATCCACCGGCATTTGCTTGGAGTGATTTACGGAAATCACGGAAAACCTAAATCTGGATGGCCGGAGGTGGATTTGAGCCACCTTCCTGCCGAATGTGAGTCTTGTGTTTTACCACTGCGCCACCTCGCTAGGTTTACATGAGTATGCAAAGGAACCTGTCACCCCTCTAGCAGCAGTGTACCGCAAGTCCCTAGAGAACAGAAGCGTTTCTAGCTATTGACAGACAAAAAACGTCATTGCCGTTCTAAACAAGCAGCATCAGAAAGATGTATGAAGTAGGAGTATAATTTCTGGAGACGCTAAGTCTCCCCTGTAGCAATCATCATCGTTTCCGAAATCAATCATCATCTAAAACGCAGCTCACGCTAGTCAAAAATGTTCAAATGTTTGTTAAGATTATGGAACTTAACTACGGGGTCATTAGTCCCTAAACTTACAAACTACTTATCAACTATCTTATACTAAAGACGACACAAATATCCATGCCCGAGGGGGGATTCGAACAACCGACCGTGGCGGCCGGCTCACGCTAGTCATCCACTATACCCAAAGCGAAGTAGGTACAGTCTTCCAGTTACATGCAACGGTTGTTGACTTCCGCAACGCATTCGATATTGTTGCGCACGATCACCGTATGAACAAAACGCAAGCATAATGAATAACAGACTGTGTAATTATATAACGAAGACAACATCGGAAGTTTAATAGGGTTTTCACGGATGATGCTGTAGTGTTCGAGACGTTGCAAAACTATAAAAAGTTTAATGACATGCCCGAGGATCCGCAGAATATCGACGATTGGTGCAAGCTGTAAGCTGTTGCGTTTACGTAGAACGATAGATCCTTATTACACAATTACTTAGTAGCAGGACAAACACCGAAACAGTTACTTCCACATCTGGGAGTGAATATAAGGAGAGTTTTGAAATGAAACGACCATCTAATGTTAAACGTGGGTACGGTAAATTTAAGACTAATGTTCATTCGCAGGAAGTGTAGTCAGTCAACAAAGAAGTTGGTTATAAAACGTTCGGGGAACGCTTGACAAGATCCAACGGAGGGTAGCAGGCTCCATTACAGGTTCATTTAGTAACCGAGAAAGCGCCACTGAGATGGTCGGGAAACTCTAGTGTTACACTATGTAAGATACACGTATCGTGTAGATGCACGGGCTACTGTCAAATTCCCGAGAGCATACTTTCTTTGAAGAGTCAACAACCACTAAACTGGTTCCTCACGAAAAATCAAGACGATAAAAATAAAGAGATTATATATTTACTGGAATAGGAGGTGACAAAGCTACACAAAGTTCCCTCCGCCGGCCAAGGGGACTGAGGCGCTCCAGTCACGGACTGCACGGCCACTACGGACGGGGGTTCGAATTCCCCCTCGGGCATGGATATTTGTGCCGTCCTAGTTCGTAAGTAGTTTGTAAGTTTAAGGATTGCTGACCCCGTAGTTAAGTCCCATAGACTATACAAACATAAAAAGTTCCCTCCGCCATATATTGCGAGATGGCTTCCAATGATCTCGAAGCTGTTTTGTTTAGTCGTAACTGATAATATTCATTAAAACAATAAAATTCGAATCAGAGTAATTAACCTTTCAGCGTGTACATAAGAAGCTATTCTGACAGAAAGTCAAGGTTATGACTATCTTCTGAACAAAGAGAAAGCAACTGATAAGTTTTACTGCGAAATATTATAATCCGTCTGCTTCCTCATCTAACTGACCTATTTAATTACGTCTCTTACAAATTTGGACGAATATGTGAAACACCATATTAAAAAAAGACGGTCGCGTGCCGTCACTCAGTATCTTTTACAAAATGTTTAGAAATCATGGTTTATTGGTTACCTTCTATATCTAAATGACGGATAGAGACTTTCGAAAATTGGTTAATAGCGTTCCTAAATAAATTTCTTCGAATTATTGTGCGTTCGTATGAAAACTTTCAAACTATGCATCTGAGAAACGGATAAAGATATCGAAATAATTCCAAAATAATGTAAAAAATGCAGACAATATACATTGAACAAAAAGTACGAATGTGGCTATTCTCATGATTTGCAGTTTTGGTAGTCCAAAATACTTGTTTTTTGTACTTTTCTCAGGAACTGCCCATGAACAAATTATGTTTTTATAAGCCTCATGTAAATCATCCTAGATCACACGAAAAGTACAAAATCCACCGTATTTACTGATTTAGGCTTAACTACAGGAAGTGTGTAATGTTCAAATTTTGGGCTGTAGTGTACTATAGCTACACTTTGTCAATTCTAATGACAGCTAGGCAAATCGTTACAAGGCCAAAGACTATGCAGGAAATCTTAATCCTCCCCTCTGTGATTAATAGAACCCGATGGATGCCTAAAGAATCACCTTTTCACAAGCGACATTTTCGAACATTTTGATACCGTGCATTCCCGAAATTTCTTGACCGATTGCTTTGAAACTTCGACACACTTTTACATTTGATGGGCTCGAGTGTCTATTTAACTACGTTTCATACATATAAGAGTAAAGAATATACCAAGATAACGATTATGAACAAAAGAATATTTAAATTTTTATAACGTTGTGATTGATAACAGATATGTTGCACATATACTAGATGGCCATCCAATGACTGTTTAAAAGCATACTTGAAACATAAATCAACGTTTCCAAAATTTCAACGCAGTATGTGAAGATATTTCGGAAATTTCATTTTGGGAACAAACAAACGTTTAAATTTGTACTTGTTTCGAACTGCAAATCTCCTAAAGTTCTTCAACGTGTGCGTTAAAACTTTGACATAACTTTGCAATGGAATAAACGACTACAGTGTTTATCACCACGACATAGCGGGGTCCTGATTGCCACTCTCTAGTAGCCATAATTTTCTGTTGGTGATCGGCTCACGGTCCAGATCGGTTATCTAACTAAATTTACACAATTTTTAGACGTACTTCAGTTGTTCTTTTTAACCTTCTAATTTGTCTTTCGCATTACCAGCAGATAATTATAAATTATATGGTGACTCAATACTGATAAGAAGTGATGCTCAAGTAAAGTCACGGAGACACATGTTTTAATCTTCAATTACCAGTTTGATCGAATATCAAATGACAATTTCGAACCTATAAATGTTATATGGTAGTAATAGGTGGAAATACTTCAAATGTAATCGAAATTCACAAAACAGAACCTACATTTGAAATATGTTGTAAAGTTACGTGTGTTATGTTCTTAAATACCATTATAGTTACTTTTACTTGAAAGACAATATTAGATAAAGTTTTGTGATTGCAGCCTGTAACTTCGACGTCCTTGTACGATATTTCGGATGACAATCGGTTAGCTTATCAAAGCAAGACTTATTAGTCTTCAGGGAGTTATCGCGATCGTTATATGAATAAAATTCTTGAATATCCGTCTCCAGGTAGCTTATATTTTCCAAAACATTACCGGTTTCGGGACAGCTGCCCATCTTCATATCAAAATTTTGAAGTTACAGAGTAACCTGTCCTATAATGAACGAATGTTCACAGTCGTTTCTGTGAAAATTCGTTCATTACAGGACAGGTTACTCTGTAACTTCAAAATTTTGATCTGAAGATGGGCAGCTGTCCCGAAACCGGTAATGTTTTGGAAAATATAAGCTATCTGGAGACGGATATTCAAGAATTTTATTTTAATCGGTTAGCTATTTTCAGTCGTCTGTTAGTTACTGCAAAGTTCTGTCAACATTTCAACGCACTAGATCAGTGGCTGACACTCACCTGATAATGGCTAAACAATTTTCAGCCGAAATATCGTGCAAGGAGGTCAACGTTATCAGGCTGCAATTACGAAACTTTATCGAGTACTCCGTACGCCGGAGGAAACTACATGAAAAATAATATTTTTGTAAATTTTCTAAGCAAAGCTGTTGTAGGGTATTTTAGAATTATATGATGGCTCTAACCCATAAAAACTTTAATTAGTACTAGGACCTTGTGGTGTGTTATGCAGTTTACTTTTGTGCAATAGTCCTGCAAAATAGTCCTGATAGTGGCAACATCGTTTTTCACTTCAAGGAAAACTCATGCAATATTGAATCGCACTAAGGTTACTACACCAGCAACTACTGTAGGTACATGCTACTGAATCAGAATCTACTATTTCAGAACCGTGGCTTTTAAGTTTTCTAGTACAGGGCAACAAGCAGCAGCAATTTTGTTTTACTTCATTTAAAACTTAGCGTCTCTTGAGACAACTTCCACGCTTTTAACAACGCAAGGAAATGTATCAACATTTTTTCGCAATAGGGATTTTCTCTTAGCGTCACTGTAAAAGGTACAGATGTTCTACCAAATGGTGACATATGAAAATTTGTGCCGGGCCGGGACTCGAACCCGGGTTTTCCGCTTTTCGCAAGCGCTCGCTTTAACCACTAGGCTACCCGAACACGACTCCAGGACCGGCCCAAACTTCTGTATGCCACACTGGCTGCACTTATGAGTCAACTACATTCATCCCTTAGCACTCGCAGCTTAATCTGTATTCCAGCATCAGGAAGAATGAAAACAACGAGTCATTAACCTACGCTGTTATCGTCATTGCCTCGCTTAGGCGCCTGTTAAATTATGGTATGGTAAATCGTCACCATACCATAATTGCAAGGAGATGTGTTTTGTATCGATCAGATGCTTTGATTTTCAGAGAGCTTGCTTTCATGTTAGATAGGTGTTTATGTAATTGCTTTAAAAGCAATGAAATTAGATGATAAATCCTTTCTGGATTACAGGATTTAAGTAAGTATTTTTCACCCGCACTGCGAGCCTATACACAGTGAAAGTCTTCCAGAGCATTCGTTTACCCTTCTCACAGTGATATCAACATCATTTATTTCTTTTTAGGATGAAACGACGGAATGAAATCTACGAATAACTCGTATCAGAGGACATTTGCATTGAGCAGTCATTCACAACATTAATTAATGACTGCGGCAAAATTAACCCAACATTTTAAAACTTTAAACATCCAGTTGGATTACAGGAGGAACGACATAAATAATAAACGTAATCTAGCTTTAACAGTTCGCAGTGTTTTCGCAGTGTTTGCAGTCGCATTAAATTAAATGGCGCTGTCAAAACGAGCAGGACTGGCGTCGGTATTGCAGATGCGCGGTGAAACCCGTAGCGTAATTAATACACCGCGGGTCGTAACTGACGCAGGCGATGCGTGCCTGGTGACGCAGATATCGACATCAACACTATCTGATGATGAGCCCGGTTTTTTAATAGCTGGGACAAAATCGAATCAAATTTTGAAGTACACGTAACAATGTGACGAGTTTATTCTGACGAATATTCCATTAAAGGGCATGTGTTTAATCCATTGATGAAGGAGACGTAGTCAACACGAATTCAGAAAGTATCACTTTTGAGAAACACAGTTTGCCCTTCATTCACATGAAGTATTAAGTGCCATCGAAAAGGGATCTCAAATCGAATCCATATTTCTGGGTTTCTGGAAGGCTTTTGACACTGTACCCCACAAGCGGCTTCTTATGAAATTGCGTGCCTATGGAATATCTCCCAAATTGTGCGGTTGGATTCACGATTTCCTATCAGAAGGAACACAGTTCGTTGTAATTGACGGTAAGTCATCGAGTAAAACAGAAGTGATATCTGGCGTTCCACAGGGAAGCGTTATAGGTCCCCTACTCTTCCTCGTCTTTATAAACGATTTAGGAGACAATCTGAACAGCTCCCTTAGATTGTTCGCGGATGATGCTGTCGTTTATCGGTTAGTGAAGTCAACAGAGGATCAAATCAACTGCAAAGCGATTTAGACAAAATTTCTGCTTGGTGCGAAAATTGGCAATTGACACTAAATAAAGAAAAGTGTGAAGTAATACACATGACCACTAAAAGAAATCCACTGATCTTCAATTACGCGATAAATCAGTCAAACCTTAAGGTCGTAGATTCTACAAAATGCCTATGAGTTACATTTACGAACAACTTTGACTGGAGAGAACACACAGAAAATATTGTGGGGAAGGCGAACCAAAGGTTAAGTTTCATCGGCAGAACGCTTCGAAGATGCAGTAGCTCCACCAAAGAGACCGCGTACATCACACTTGTGCGTCCTCTCCTGGAGTACTGTTGTCCCTTGTGGGACCCTCAGCAGGAGGGACTGACGGAAGACATTGAGAAGGTTCAGAGAAGGGCAGCTCGTTTTGTTCTATCACGTTACCGGGGGGGGGGGGGGGGTGGAGCGTCACGGAAATGTTGCACGAATTGGGGTGGAAATCATTAAAAGAAAGACGTTATTCATTGCAGCGTGATCTGCTTGCGAAGTTTTAATCACCGACTTTTAGTTCTGAATGTGAAAATATTTTTCTAGCACCCACCTACTTAGGGAGACATGACCATCCCAATAAAATAAGAGAAATCAGATCGAAAACGGAACGATTTAGGTGTTCTTTCTTCCCGCGTGCTATTAGATAATGGAACGGTAGCGAAAAGTTATGAAAGTGGTTAATGAACCTTCTGCCAGGCACTTGAATGTTATTTGCAGAGTATCTATGTAGATGTGTACAATTTTCTCTCGTTCTAAGCCATAGCCACATTTTCAGACGTCTATACCGATACCTTGTGAACGACATCAGGTTGCATATCTAGCAGCTTCCAGGGGCGACAGAAATTTATTGTAAATACTATAATGGGGTCGGCATAACTTGAACCCTTAAGAGACTGCATTGTAGGTTTTGAGTGATGTACAAACTGCTTCAGGCGAAAACTTTAAGGTGGAGTTGTATAGCGATATTTACAAGATCACATGAATCTTGGCAGTCGGCGCATTACTCTACTGTGACCGACTCATTCAGCTAAATACTTTCCAATCTATGGTATGGCTCCCATAGCATCCAGTGACTCCTTATTTTGAAATAATAACCGTATTAGTAGCAAAGTAATTTCTTAATCCAAATAGCACATCATCACCAGACTCTAAGGCACTAGTTGTGTTGTGATCCCGTTCTTGGGCTTTAATATTTTGTTGGCATTTCCGTAGGTTTCGTACAACCCTAAAAGGAGCGGTGCCACCTGTGTTCACAAAATAAGCCAGTGTTTACATAGGCAGCTAGAGGAGGTGGTGTACGGCGTACGCTTTTGCGGACGCCTTGGAATCTGAAACATAGCTAAACATAAGGATGGTGTCACTGGGTGCCATGTTTTTGTGATATTAAAACAGAGGATGATTGTCTGCACCTTTGATTCAAATTTTAAACATATAAGACGCGCCGGCAGCAGTGGTCGAGCGGTCTGCAGCGCGCCAGTCATAGTCTGCACGGCCGCTACGGTCGGGGGTTTGAATCACCCCTCCCCCGGCATGGATGTTCGTGTCGTCTTTAGTATAAGGTTGTTCATAAGTAGTTTGTAAATTTAGGGACTGATGACCCCGCAGTTAAGTCCCTTAAGCTTAACAAACATTTGAACATTTTATAAGACGCAAAGGGCCAAAATTACGGGATTACGACAAAACCTTTGCAAAACCTTAGCCTATATGTACAAAATAAAAACCTATCTCAGGACTGCAACTGAGCATGACTTGCAAATAAGGCAAAACGCCTCTGGGTTATGTGAAAAATAAAATCCCACATGCAGAACATGCCATTATGAGACTTAAAAAAGTGAAAAAAAGACTACTGTAATTTATTAACATACAACCGCTGCAAAAATGACTACCACAAGGAAGGAAGGAAGCTTGGAGTTCAACGTCTCGTCGACAGCATGGTCATTAGAGAAGGAGCTTACGCTCGGAGGTTTTGGGTAAGGAAGTGAAAGAAATCAGCCGTGCCCTTTCAAAGGAACCATCCAAGGATTTATTTAAGGACATCACGGAAAACCTAAATCTGGATGGCGGTAGGTGGATTTGAACCACTGTCCTTCCGATGCGAATCCAGTGTGTTACCATTGCGCCACCCCGCTCGGTCTACCACAAGTTTTCATGTGTAACTATGGCTGAATCGTCTGAAAGGTGTGGTTGTGGTGAAGGGGGTGGGGGGTGGGGGGGTTGAAATGAAAGAAAAAGGAAGGATCGTGGTAGGGTTCGCAATAAATGAGTTTCTGTAGGGTGGAAGATGGTACGGGAGGAATAAAGGACAGGTGTGGTTGAGCCTCCAAAGTGACTACGATAATCACGTTGTTTATAGTAAAATAATTATATCCTTATTAATCCTTATTAGTCATGTGCTGATAACACTGGAAACTCTGATATTAAGAATTATAATTTCAAGTTTTGCCCTGTATTATGCAGTTTCTTACAATCTACAGTGTCTGGGGAGTATCTGACAAGAAGTACCGGCTTATAAGATTATTTTCCCTTCCAAAAGTATGACCGGGATAAAAAAAACTCCGTTTTAAATTGTTAAACAACTTTTCTCAGTGTTTAGCATATTGTAGACGGCTCAATGTCAGTGTTAAGCAACATACACTAGCGATAATTATAACTTTACATTCAAATTAATACCAATATTCAGAAACAAACGCAACGGAAACTCTACCCTAGCCGGCCGCGATGGCCGAGGGGACTGAGGCGCTTCAGTCACGGTCTGCACGGCCACTACGGTCGGGGGTTCGAATCCCCCCTCGGGCATGGATATTTGTGCCGTCCTTAGTTGTAGGTAGTTCATAAGTAGTTTGTATGTTTAGCTGTACAAACCTTTGAAATTGAACTCTACCATATTACTGTGCTTTCCATTTAAACTGATTCCAGTCAAATAATACCTATACTGACCGGCATGTCAGATTGGTCCATACTAAACTCTATATATTTTGTATCTAAATCTTCGAACAAGATCGATGTCTGTACGAAATATTCAGTGAAGGGTTATATATATATCTAACTCTTCTTTCCCGAAAGAGGAGAATCTTGATCCACCTGCTGTCTGTTGCGGGCATGAGCTACCAGCACATTACCCAGACGTGGTACAGCAGTGTGAACTGAGCTGCTATGGTGTGGCTCCTGATGGCTGGTAGCTGTAATATAGGAAAGAATGTCTTGCTCGATATACGGGAGCTGTTACTTCTTGTTATAATCATCGGTGTTAACGGTAGATCGTGATTAGTTTATGTGAATATTTAGAATACCATTATTAATCCTGACTTCGGATTTGATACTATATTGATCAGTTTTTACTAGTGCCATTCCCAAAGAGAACATTAAAATCCTGTTACTTCCAAATGTGTAGTCGTATCTCCCTTTGCATTAGAAGTGCATCATCTGGAAGTGGAATGTGTTGCTTGAAAGAAAGTACCAGCAGCTGTGTTTGTTGTCTACCTGTCGCAAGTAACAGCGCATTTCAAATGGGTGGCCGTTGACACCGGTAACCGTAAATTTCTTCGTCCTTTCATGACCGATATGAAACACGTCGTTTTAAGCCCTGTGTAGGAATTCTGAGTCCTGCTTCCTCAGTAGCCGTACACAATTGGAAATTGATTCCGGTGCAAGATTTTGAGCACCAGCTTTGTGTATGTGAATGAATGAGATATGTGTGAACAATTTGAATTCAATAAATTAAAGCTGTGTAGATAATAACATTAAATGACTCAGCAATACCAATCGTATAAATTTGTGTTGTCGTGTAGGAAGTGTATGCCTTGTATTTCTGTATCTATACCCCGTCAGAATACAATAACTGATTGTAAATCTTGATTATGAATACCTGTAAACTGTTTCACTGAACCATGATTGTATTTATGAGTTAATTTCAATCCCAGTAGCATGGACCAGATAATAAGTGATGATTATAGACCACATAAACGTCTCCAATTGAAAACGCCAACATAATAAAATACTGCAAATGATTTTCAGTGCAAATTTCTACTTACATGCCACGCTTCAAGTTCTTTCAGCCATTGTTGAATCATTAATTAACATTAAAAGCTGTACGTGTGTAGTGTGGATGTTGAACCTATCGTTAGATCAGACAACAAATTGTTCCTTGACACAGCAATTTGGTTTAATTATGGCCCTGATACTGATGTATATGCTATTAAGTGAGAAACAGTGCATGAAACTGATTATGTGCGCAACGGATATTTTTTAACAAAACAACTGTGACATGTAGCCTTTTGAAACAGACACTGACTATACTCAAAAATTTTGACTGCGAGAAAGATATTAAAAAAAAAAACCACAAATCACTTTCTTAATGCTTGACTGTGAGAACTTTATGCAGATCAGTTTCTAATTATTGAAATTTAGTATCAATTTAGTATCATGGTCAATTAAGTATCATTTACTATGGCACCAATAATGAAATCCGTTCAACAATATTATTCACATCAATACTGCACTTTAAATCCACTAATAATTAATTATCAAATGATGGAAGTAGGTTAATTTTCTAACTACGTAAATGAAAGATGAAAGAAAGTTTAAGTTACTTATTATTAATAATCAGCATTACATTACCTACATAATACAACTTCTGACTTGCTGGCAAAGCAGCTTCTGCTCTACATCGGAGCCATACACACAACCCAACCGCTCTCTAAGCGAGCTGAACCACTAGTGCTACTCTCTCTCAGTGCGAGCTACAATGCTATGCAATACATGATCTTTGCCAAAGATGAAACTTCATAAAGGACACATATCGATACATACAGTAGAAGCGATATTATACATTTTCTTGCAAGCAAGTTACTCGATACAAAACAGGAGGCACAATATTGGACATTTTCTAACAAAATAATTTTTTATGGACACGTTTCATCACCCCCCTCCTACCTATTAAAATTTTGTAGGGTGGGGGATGCCAATGGCATTGCCTAGCCAGCAAAATTACTGAATTTCAAGTCCAAAAATCCATTAATGACATCCAAAATATAACATGAAAAATATGAAAACCTGATAAACATTTTTATACAAGATATTCAAGATCAAAACAACAGATGAAGTTCATAGAAAATTTAAAAAATGTTACAGTCATAAATGCATGCCATTTTACAGGACAGTACCATCAAAAGTCATGCATGGAGTGGTACAGGATGTGACAGGCATAAGCAAATGTCAAAATGTACAGAACATCAGCAATAAATGGAATACATGACAAATGTACATAATGATAAACATAAATATATATATATATAGAATTTCAGAGAACATAGTTTGACAAATGATATAGTGGAGAAAATGAGATAGCTAGAAGTAATAGACAAGTGAAAAAAAAATACAATAATAAACATGAACATATACAAAGTTTTACAAAAGGTAGTTTAACTAATGTCATCATTCTTTAAAGAAAATGAGGTAATTACAAGTAATACACACAGTAGTGTAAGTTCCATGCGTCTAAATTTTGTACAAGAGATCAGTATTTTTTGGGAACATAAAATGAACATTTGTATCTTGTGCACAATGTAGTCTATGTAAATTTTTAGTGCACTTAGTATAAGATAAAGTGTCAATTTTGTATTCTGTGATGCATTTAAGATGCCATACTTTCATGGATGCTAGAACATACATGTAAAATTTTTGACTACATAGGTTTCTGATCATGTACAAAATAATGTCACTGCTTCGGCACAATAGGATTTCAATATTACGTTTGTCAATCGAATAGTTACAATGACAGTTCAGACTAAAGTGTATTGACTCATTATAGTTCTAAAAGCATATTTATCTATCAAGAGCACAATTTTATTTTGGTCACTCAATGTAAAAGAACCATGAAATATACCTAAACACTTGTAATGAACCTGTGGACAACGTTTGCAATGGGAGGCACTGAATAGTATAAGCACACGAATAGCACATTAGCTCCTAACATTCATTTTAGGTCTTCACACGAATAGCCAATTATTCCCTAACATTCATTTTAGGTCTGTACACGATTAGCCAATTATCCCCTAACATTCATCTTAGGTCTGCACATGAACACAAAACACTGTAAGATTACACCACACTGTAGGCGAGCTGGCTGGTTGCATTGAAGTCATGGGGAAAAGGTTCTGATGTATTCCTCCATGCAATTCGACAACCAAGTGTGCTCCAACCAACGGGGCTACTAGCAGACTGCATCAGCATAGCCAAAATTAGAGCAAAATTATGGTGGTTGGCCAAGGCTGCAATGGACAGTACTATGTGGCCAAACATCATCCAAAAAACATCTTCATTAAAAGGTCCAAAATCAGTGGTGTATAATAACACGTCCATTGTTCTGTGTGCATTATGGAATCTCGTGTGCGAACCGCCAGTTCCCATGCGTGTCCAATGTACATGAAATAAAGCATTTTACACACAAATTAGTAACATAGTCATGATATTTCAGTTTACACTGAAAGAAAAGTCGTTGATTATTAAACCATATTTTTACATTACAAGTAGTGTCTTGAAGACGGATACATTTGAATAGTAATGAGTAATTTAATTCTTATACTAGAGTATCTACAAAATTAGTGTCATTTCATATAGGCATAAGACTTTACATACTATGTACATATTACTTTACAAACACATAATCGTATGAAATACATTCAGGGTGCTTGTCATCAATTTGGCATTAGGTCATGTAAAGTAAATTTGTTGTCATAATTAGAGCAATTAACGTGAAGCCACTTCAAATAACTTGACATTCCAATTACCACTAGTCAATTAAATTGACATACATCACTATGGTGGGGATTGCATTACCACCAAATTATAACAATTAAATTACATATGTTGCCATGGCCAGGCTTTTGTCTGAACTGAGTTACATATTTCATTGCCTTGAGGTATAACACATCAGGGTAGTTTCGTGAGAATATCAAAAGAGGTTCAAGTCATCGGGTCATGTCTGTGTCTGTCTGAGTCAGCAGTAGGGTCAGACAAAACAATTAAGGCAAATTTTGGCACAGTAATAGATGTACATCACAGTAAATCATCCGATAACGTACACTACTTGTTAGGCATAGCTGCAGATTTTCATCAATAAGATCATCAATAAAAATTTTGAAGATAGCAGTAAGCAAAAGCAAAGTATCTCTGTGCATTAACTAGACTTAACTAGGCGTAGTTTATGGCAAAACTGCAAGTTCGCAAGAGAGATAGCTGTGTGCAACGTATAAGCATAACCATACATTTTCATGAGCTTCATTATAAAATTAATTAGCATAGTGGTAGGGCTTAGGTATATAATTAGTGAGCATAGCGGTAAGCTTTGATTACAAGAGCAATAAGCATAGCTGCAAGCATAATTAGAGATATTCATTACACATAATTACAAATAATTACAGAGCATCAGAAGGATATGATTCTCACCAATCACACATGCCATTGAAGGCACAATGCATCAACATACAAAATGGTGCACATAAGCACAAAAAAAACAACACAAAAGCGCAGTGCGAGTAAGCACATAAGAAAAGAACAGAGCATAGCATCATTAGCAACAGAGCGATTCTCCTCATAATTGCTTCATAATCATTGTATACTCTCGTCCACATAATTACATTTATCAAACATCTTTGACTGTTACCAATACCTTCCTTACCATCATTTATCCATAAACAATAGTGCATTTTAAAGACCACCATGACATATTGTGTATTGCCTTACTCATCATCCTCCAGAATGTCCTTTTTCTTTTTTACTGCTTAATTGGCTTACAAAATGCTTATGTCAACTCAAAATCTTCTTCACTCGCTCCGAAGTTCGTAAGTTATGCAATTAGTAATACAGAAGAGAAATCTGATATTTTCTGAAACATAATAACTTGATTAGATTACTCAATCAAAAATTTCCATTAATTTTATTTGTCTTGCACAGCCACAGAGTTCGTTGTATGTAAATTGCAAGATGGTTATAGTTTTGTATGACAATATCCCAGCGTAGCACAGAGCATAAGTATTCAGAGTTAGAGAAAAGTAACAGTGAGAAAAAGATGTAGATAGAGCGCACTAAGGAAAAGCGGAAGAATAGTGACACTCAGCTCGAGAACGGGGCACCAATCGCCACTTGGTGTGTCCAAAACAGATTAATGGACTCTCTACCCCAGTTTTATGCCTTGAAAATTTTAATATTGGAAATGTGGTGTATGCCTTTCGACTTGTGCGTCTTTAAAGTTTCTACCTCAACGACGTTGTCGTGGATGATACGTTTGATTCGATACGGACCATTGTACAGTAAGAAGAATTTGTGAATCATAGATCTTCCCTTGTGGGATAAGTGGTGGGATCTAATTAATACCTTTTGTCCTACATAGAGTTGTTTGGCGTAACAATTGCGTTGAGAGCGTTTCCTTTTTTCAGCTGCTTTCTTAATGTTTTTAAGCGCCAATTCAATGATCTCATGATGGCGTAGTCTTCTGTGTTTAGGAAAAGGTATTAATTCCTTGATACGGTCGGGAGGTTGCTTGTTTTTCAGAACCAGAATTGGTGAAAGACCAGTAGAATCATTAGGAAGTTCATTGATAATGTGGTGTCGCACAAGTACAAAGTGCGCGCCACCTACTTTCGCCGCGCGCCGCCATGCACGCACGGCGCGGCGTTCTCACGACGACAGCCACGAGCGCCCTCTGGGACAACGCCGCTCGTGGCCACCACTGAAGGACTGGCACTTCGGACTGAGATAGCAACGAGTTAGGACCTTCGTAATCAGATAGGCACCAGTGAAGACTTTGCTATTGTACAGGCACTAGGCAGGCCTCTAACAACTATGTATCAACATTCTGCAGTACTATGTAAAAGTTAAGTATTGTTACATTCTGTGCAATATATCTCTTTCTAATTTACTCGAGTGTTTATAGTTTCTGGCTGCTCCCCTCCGTACCTGCACCAACGTGTCGGTCTCATTCCACTCGGCCACCGACACCTACGACGAGGCTGGGACACAAAAGCGGCGACGAAGTTGGGACACAAAAGTGGCGACGAGGATGGGATACAAAAGTGGCGACGAGGAGTGATAGAACCTTGGACCAGCCCGCTTGCAGCAGCCAGACAGCAGCAGTCGGAGCACGCAAAAATTGCTCCCGCCCACCCACCCTTATTATAAGAATTTTGGGGGAACATTTTCAGTTACGTGTTTTGTGGACTTTTTTGTTGCAGAGCGTCCTCTTTCATATTGCATTTAAGTTTTGTTATAATTTACTTGTATGCGCGGCGCCTAATCGGTCAGCATGGCCACTACCCCGAACCCAAGCTTAATGGAAATTATTCAGTTACAGACGGCGCAAATAACGCAACTCCTACAGGCTGTGTCCCAGCTCACAGCGCAAGCAGCCAACCAACAACAACAACAGCCGCCGCTTCAGCAGCCCACACCTGCCGCCGTAACGCTTCCTACGTTCCGCCAGTACAACGAACGTGAGGAAGACTGGAGCGACTATTTCGCACAGTTTCAAGAACTCGTCGCGGCTCATCAAATTACAGGTCAGAAAGTTAAGCATCTTTTGTTGTCCGTGGTGGGCCCCAAAACCTTCGTATTACTGCAGAAACTATTTCCGCAAGCATCTCCTCGTGATGTAGCCTTTGAACAAATAGTAGAGGCACTGAATGCTCATTATGAGAGAAAAGTTCTTGTAGCCGCTGCACGATACCGATTTTTCAGACTTAAAAAATTACCGCAGCAGTCACACCAGGAGTGGATTACGGAATTGAAGGGCTTAACCCGCCAATGTAAATTTACTTGCTCTTGTGGACTTTCGTATAGTGACGTGATGTTGAGGGATGCGATTACGCAGAATATTCAGGATCCCAGAATTAGAGCAGCAATTCTGAAACAGTCTGACCCTTCATTAGACAGTGTACTGCAGCTTATTGAAGCGCATGATACTTTTGACTTAGCAGACGTAGAAATGCAAAGCCACAGTGTAAATTCAGTGCGCCGTAACGGACGCTTTCCTCGCCGTAGTTCTCAGTATAGCACTAGTGATTCTTATTTTTCTACCGGCCGTGCTGAACAGACAGTGAACAGTAGCCAGTGTAAAAGTGCGACACAAAGGTCGCCCCGTCGTGTTAGAAACAGTGATTTGAATAACGGGCGCCAACGCTCATTTCAGAAAAATGTACGTAAATCTTGCCCCCAGTGTGTGTCTCGCCACAAGCGTGCTCATTGCCCTAGTCGCAACGCAACCTGTTATCAATGTGGCAAATCGGGACATGTACAGTCTGTGTGTATGCAAATTAAAAACTCAAAGAACGGTACCGTTAGAAACAGTGTTTTGCAAAGTGCGAGAACAGTTCATTCTGTAAATGTTATACGGGCCGTGGACTTGAACAGTGCTTCTCTTGATTCTAAAATGCAAGACAATATTTCTGTGCCTACGTCAAAATTATATAGTGCACCACGTAGCAAGCGCCGACGAGCGCGTAAAACAGTGCAACGGAAAAGGGTTCGGGACAAGCAAAATGACTATGTACAGTGCAATCCTGTAGTGAAACTAGTGCCTTCTACAACTTCTCCTTGTGATAGTGCCCAGTACTGTGTAGCTAGTGACAGTAGACATCAAGTAGCTACTCAAAAGTGTAGTGCAGTAGTTAATAAATCTGGAGTAGCTTCGCAGGCTTGCGCGGACGCCGATCCGGCGGTAGTGTCATCTAGTGACAGTGTTGTTAATCCGCCGCGTGCCGAGTCTGCGCCGCTTCCTTCACTACGCGGCCCGCGCAAGTGTAGTAAACAACCTGTAGCAGACGTTGCCCACATTCGCGCACCTGTCGTGCGCCAGAAGCACAAACTGTTTGTGACTCTTTGCGTAGAAAATAAGACTGTGAAATTTCAGCTTGATACTGGTTCCGCTGTTACCTTAATTAATAAAGATACTTATGAACTTCTGGGTTCGCCAAAATTATCGCTGTGTCAACAAGTGTTAACAGCTTATACAGGTCAAAATATTCCCGTGCTAGGAACGTGTAGCCTGCCTGCCTCTTTTCAAGGTGTTACAAAAACAGTTGCTTTTGTAGTTCTTCAGGCCAAATCGACACAGAACATTTTTGGACTAGATGCTTTTGACTTGTTTGGTTTATCAATTCAAAGAGATGTCCTTCAAATTTCGTCAATAGTGCCTCAGGATAAAATCAATGCATTGTGTGACAAATATAGTGACTTGTTTTCGCCGGAACTAGGTTGTGCAAAAGACTTCGTGGCACATGTAACTTTAAAAGACTCTGCAGTTCCAAAATTTCGTAAAGCTAGACCAGTGCCTATCGCCTTGCGTGATACAGTTGCCGAAGAACTTAAACGTTGGCAAGATAGTGGGGTGATTTCTCCTGTTTCTGCGAGTCAGTGGGCCTCGCCTATGGTAATCATACCCAAGCCGTCAAGAAAACTTCGTCTCTGTGCGGACTTCAAATCAACAGTGAACAGTCAAACAATTGTAGACACTTACCCTCTGCCCAGACCTGACGAACTGATGGACAAATTAGGACAGTCTCGTTTCTTTTCTAAGATTGATTTAGCAGAGGCATACTTACAGATTCCACTTGATGACGAGTCAAAAAAGTTTTTCGTCATTAATACTCACATGGGCCTTTTTCAATTTCAACGCCTACCCTTTGGCAGTTCTTCCGCTCCCGCTATTTTTCAGCGCTTTTTGGAACAGCTGACAGTTTCTGTACCGTGTTGCTCGAACTATTTAGATGATATTGTGGTATCCGGACGTACAGTTGAAGAACATTTAGCAAACCTGGAGTGCCTTTTCAAAGTTTTGACTGCAGCAGGTCTACGTTGCAATAAAGCAAAGTGTTCGTTTTTTCAAACTGAAATAGAGTACCTAGGCCATGTGATTAATGCCCAAGGAATCCATCCCTTACAGTCACATCTTCGTGCAATCAAAGACTTGCCTCTCCTAAGAATGTGCACGAATTGCAAGCAGTAATGGGAAAACTTAACTACTATTTCAGGTTTATTCCCAATGCGTCTCAGATTGCAGCTCCACTGCATCGCTTACGTAGGAAAAATGTTCCTTTTGTATGGTCCAAAGTTTGCCAAGTTGCTTTTGACAAATTAAAGTCTGCACTACTCAGTGATGCATGTTTGATTCCCTTTGACCCACAGAAGCCTGTAGTGTTAGCAGTTGACGCCTCGTCGTACGGTCTGGGCGCTGTAATCTCACATCGTATTGGATGTCACGATCGTCCTATTGCCTTTGCATCCAAGCTACTGACGCCGACGCAACAGAATTACAGTCAGATAGAAAAGGAGGCCTTAGCAATCATTTACGGCGTCACAAAGTTTCATCATTATCTGTATGGCAGAAAATTCTATTTGTTGACAGACCACAAGCCTCTCACGTCGTTGTTCTCACCCACAAAGCCAATTCCGCCACGTACGGCACAAAAGCTTCAGAGATGGTCCTTGATATTGTCTAATTATCAGTATGAGATTTTGTACCGACCTACCACTAAACACGCCAACGCGGACACACTTTCCCGACTTCCGGTTGGCCAGGATGTATCATTTGATTCTTCAGAAATGGCATGTTGTCAGATAGACTCCAGAGATGCTTCCGCTGTCGCAGACTTTCCTTTAAACTCTCGTCGGGTTGCACAGGAAACAGCTGCGGATGCAGACTTAAGTGTGGTAGCACGTTTTGTTCGCTTTGGTTGGCCTGCCAGAGCCAAAGACATTGATCGGCCTCTGGTTCGACGTTATTTTGCACAACGTCATGCATTATCTTTCATTCAGGGTGTTCTGTTGTTGCATACCGACAACGACCAAGCAAGAGTGATTGTTCCTCGTTCCCTGCAACGAGAAGTGTTACGCCTCCTGCATCAAGGACATTGGGGCATTGTTAGGACAAAGCAACTGGCCAGACGTCATTGTACCTGGGTTGGTATGGACGCTCAGATAGAGAGCATGACATCACAGTGTACAGTTTGTGCGGAGCATCAGGCGGCTCCTCCACAGCGTTTCTCAGACTGGCCACGCCCCAAGGGACCATGGCAACGTTTACATATTGACTTTGCCGGACCTTTCTGGAATACGCGCTGGTTAATCGTTGTAGACGCTTTCAGCAAGTTTCCTTTTGTGGTTGCCATGAACTCAACGACGGCGTCTAGTACGATCAGTGCCTTAACATCAGTGTTTTGCATCGAAGGTTTGCCTGAAACTATCGTCAGTGACAATGGACCTCAGTTTGTTAGTGCGGAATTTCAACAGTTTTGTCGTGTGAGTGGCATTCAGCATATTACCACTGCACCTTTTCACCCTCAGTCCAATGGTGAAGCAGAACGTTTCGTTCGAACATTCAAGTCTCACATGGAGAAGATGAAAGGTCAGCACTCCAGGCAGCAAGCTCTTCAAATTTTCCTGTCTACGTATCGGTGCATGCCACGTGACGGCCCGTCTCCTGCCGAGCTGCTACACGGCCGCCGTCACCGCACTCTCCTTCACCTGCTGCAGCCTCCCACGCACCGAGTCGGTTCGTATGGCGCTACGCGTTTTCAGGTTTCTACGCCGGTGCTGTACAGGGTGTTTGCTGGAAACAAGAAGACATGGTTGCCGGGCACCATTCAACGCGTGCTCGGTCGCAATATGTATGTTGTACGTTCTTCCACAGGGTCGGAGCTGCGGCGCCACGCAAACCAATTGCGCCTGCACAGACCGCGCGATCCTGTCTCCGGTTTCTTGATTCCAGACCCAGTTCACCGCCAGGGAGCACAACCACATCGTTCGTCCCCGGACTACGAGATCCCTATGGACGTCGACGTACATCCGACGCAGTCGTCGCCGCCGCTGTCGCCGCCGCAGATGACAGCGTCACCGAGAGGGACTCCGGGACCGTGCGGGCCCCCCCAGCTTGGGCCACGCACCTCAGAAGAAGATGACCTGCTCCCTCTGGGCGGGGCGGGCGCCCTTCCCCAGGTTTCGGCGGGTTCCCTGGAGGATCGCAAGGCGGATGCCGGGGCGCGGACGGCGTCTCGATCCCGGCCTCAGCTACGACGCCCGTCCCACCAGTAACGCCCCCGCTCAGGCCCTCCTCCCAGTGCCGTCACCGTGGCCCTCAGCCCTACGCCACGACGGCGCGGCGGTTTGGGGGGGAGGGGTGTGGTGTCGCACAAGTACAAAGTGCGCGCCACCTACTTTCGCCGCGCGCCGCCATGCACGCACGGCGCGGCGTTCTCACGACGACAGCCACGAGCGCCCTCTGGGACAACGCCGCTCGTGGCCACCACTGAAGGACTGGCACTTCGGACTGAGATAGCAACGAGTTAGGACCTTCGTAATCAGATAGGCACCAGTGAAGACTTTGCTATTGTACAGGCACTAGGCAGGCCTCTAACAACTATGTATCAACATTCTGCAGTACTATGTAAAAGTTAAGTATTGTTACATTCTGTGCAATATATCTCTTTCTAATTTACTCGAGTGTTTATAGTTTCTGGCTGCTCCCCTCCGTACCTGCACCAACGTGTCGGTCTCATTCCACTCGGCCACCGACACCTACGACGAGGCTGGGACACAAAAGCGGCGACGAAGTTGGGACACAAAAGATAATATTTTGAAATGACAGAAGATATCTATCCCATGTGTTATGTCGTCGGTAGCAATACAGCCTACAAAGTTTTCCAAGCTCTTTCATCACTCGTTCACAAGGGTTAGAGGCAGCATGATAAAGTGATATGAACACAGGTTTGATGTTTCTGCGCCGCAACATCCGTGCCCAATCATGAGAACGGAATTGAGGTCCGTTATCGGAGATGACTTTATCAATATGGCCAACATCTTTCAGGAAGTTTTTGACAAAGGCGTTAGTTACTGTCTTCGCCGTGGCACGGCGGAGCGGAGTAAAAGATACAAATTTTGATGTGAGCTCAATAGCAACGAAAACAAAAGAGAAACCATTGTTAGTTCTCGGAAGAGGTCCAAACAGGTCAACGGCTGCTAACTGCTTTAATTTTGAAGGTATAATCGGAAAAAGTGGAGCAGAATGCGATATGGTCGGCGGCTTTGCTTTCTGACACAATTTGCATCGAGATAACACATTGCGTATACGTTTCTCCATGTTGATGAAGTAACAAGAGTCGCGTAATTTCGCGAAGCACTTCTTGGCACCATAGTGTCCGTAACTGAGATGAATATACCAAATCAATTTGTTCACGGATTCCTCCGGAACACACACTAACCAAAATTGACTGTCAGGGGCTTTACGTTTGAAGAGAATGTTATTATGGATAATGTAAAATTGTCTGATGGAAACATTATATTTATCGTGCCATTTTATTTTAATATCTCGCCAGATTGGATCTTTATCTTGTTCTTTAGCAATGTTAGAAAATGTGGCAGATATGTAATTTTCGAAAGCAATTTGCTGCATATAGGGGATAGTAAAGTTATTTTCTAAGTATGCCTCTTCCGTCGCCTTGATGAGCCCAACAGGCGAACGAGATAGCGAGTCTGCAACGATGTTTTGTTTACCAGGAATGTAAATTACAGAGAAATCGAATTCTTGAAGGAACAAAGCCCATCGTCTAAGTCTATCATGGTTAAGTTTTGCCGACATGAGGAATTGAAGTGCACGGTGATCCGTGTAAACTTTAGTGTGTCTGCCAAACAAGAAATAACGGAATTTTTCGAATGCCCAAACTACTGCCAAAGCTTCAAGCTCAGTGACGGAATAGTTCCGCTCTGACTTGGATAATATGCGACTAGCAAACGCAATGGTTCTCTGGGTGGCAATGCCATTTTCTTCATCCTCTTGAAACACGTGAACGCCAAGTCCGAATTTTGAACTATCGGTAGAAATGCAAAAGATCTTAGACAAATCTGGGTGGTGCAGAATAGGTGCGTGAAGGAGTGCATCTTTTAAGCAAAGAAATTCTCTTTGGGCAGCTTCATCCCAGAACCAAACAGTATTCTTTCCAGTTAATTCATATAATCTGGGAGTGTTAGGTCTTTCAAATTTATAAAACGCCGATAGAAATTAATTAAACCCAAGAAAGCTCTTAATTGGCGTTTAGTGGTGGGAACAGGCATTTTCATTATCGCCTCTAACTTTTCGGGGTCGGGCTGGATCCCATCTTTAGAAATAATGTGCCCTAAAAATTTAATCTGAGAACGACCAAACTGTGACTTCTCTAAGTTGACAGTAATCCCGGATTGAGCAAACACTTCAAGTAAAGATGCCAACGTACTGTTATGTTTTTCCCAGGAAGATTCTGCAATTAAAATATCATCAACGTAAATTGTGATTTGTTGTTTTAAGTGCTCAGGAAGTGTGGCATTCATCGCACGGATGAAAGCAGATGAGGAGATGTTCAGTCCGAAAGGCAATTTACGGAACTGATAACAGTTTCCGAAGCAGAGAAACGCGGTGTACTTCCTACAGTTGGGGTGCAGTTTCACTTGCCAAAAACTAGACCTAAGATCTAATGAGGATAAAACTTTGACACCATAGAATTTTTGTAACAATTCTTCCAGGGTTTGTGGTCGGTCGGTTTCAGGTAAAATGATAGTGTTAATTTGTCTGGAATCAAGCACTAATCGAATTGACTTATCTCTTTTTTCAACAATATGTAGGGGACTGTTATATGAGCTAACTGCAGGTTCAATTACACCTTGATTGAGCATGGACTGAATTTCAGCCTTAACTCTTTCCCTGTATACTATGGGAATGGGATATGGAGGTACAAAAAATTTATTATGTTCTTTGATCTTAAATTCATAGAGAAAATTTTTTATGGTACCAGGACTGTTCGCGAATACACGGGAATAACGCCGCAAGATAAGGAACAATTCTTCCTTATCACGTTCTGAGGCATCTTCAACTTCTACTAATTTGTTCTTAATGATATCAGAAATCAAGTCAATTTGTTCAGTCTCGAAATGTTTATCTGTTATATCATCATCAGGTTTGACATCCTGCGTCACATTAGAAGTAGATAAAAATTTTAAACAACTGGCACCTTCTTCATATCTGGTAATCCAGTCTTCGAATTTAATTTGAATGGCATTTTCCTGAACAAAAGCAGTGGCACAAGCCGTATTGAAATCTAAAATAACCTTGTACTTGGATAGGAAGTCCACACCTAATATTATCTGTGTAGTTAAACGGGGGACAATCAATAGGTTGGCAGAAAAGAGATGACCTTGACATAAAAATTCTACGTATGTTTGCTGTCGAATTTCGACAGGTTTGCTAGAAATGACGCCACGAATTTTAGTGCAATGCAAAGGCAGAATGGGACCATTAAGCAAGTTCTGATATTTCTTGAAAGTCACTTCACTAATTACTGACACAGGGCTACCAGAATCTAAGACAGCAGAAAGATTGATTTTGCCAATTTTGACAGATACAATTGGGTGAATTGGAATATCGAGACAGTCTACCTTCTCTTCTAATAGTGCCTCTTTTATGTCATCTAACTGTACAAATTTTACGTCTTGTTCGGTGGAAGGTTCATAAGAAATTTCTTTGTTGAGACAAGTGTTACCAAGATTAATGAGGCTTTCACAAGATAAATGCTTTTCAAATCTTGATTGTTCATCAACTTCGCATTCACTATCATCGTCATTAGAAAACATGTAATTGTCTATCCAATCAGCGACAGAGGTGTGCTGCAAATCTAATTGTTCGAAATCAGTTTTTGCTGTTCCAAGGTTACTGTTAGTTGCATTATTGTGTGGCAGTACCGTATCCTGCATTTCAAAGTACATAATCGGTCTGTCATATGCAATTGTTGGTTGATACTGTAAGAATTTTATTTCGTATATAGTGTCTTCCTCGGAGTCTGAAGACGAAGCTTCTGTCTCCCACTCTGAATTGTCGTCATTATATTGCTGATCGACATTTATCTCGTTTAACCGTTGGGCAGTATAATGTTTATTCGATGCCTTTTCATTTGTTTCGTTAAATCTGATAGTGCAATTTTTATTACTGTCATTGCTTTCAGGAGTAACGGCTTTAGGTTTTGACACAAGTTGTGTCGGTTTTGCCTTATCACTTACTGAGGTGCTACCAGCATCAGTATTGTGCACTTCCGCACAAACTACTATTCTGTTTTGTTCGGGAGGTTGTTCATTGTAACCTTCCTCTCTGTGAGGACGTTCACAATGAACAAGTTTCAGCGTATAGCTAGGATCACACAAATCCTGTACGGCCGAATTATTTGCCGTCGAGTCCGCTAGTCATACCTGACGCGGTCCCCTTTTTGACGAATTATAGCGTGGATTGGCAGGTCTGATTTCAATGTTTTGCTCTTGTCTTTCTGGGGTACGCGATCTGCTTAGGCCCCGATTTGTGTTTTCGTGTCGCGGAAGGCGATCACGAGAATTATCGCGTGTGCCCTCCCGACTACGCTTCTCAGTGTTATTGTTGTTATTTTCAGTCTCGCGATCACTATCAGTATTGCGTCTTTCACGCCAATTAGTATCGTTTGAGGTATTGCTGTTATGATAGTAATTATTGTGGCGTCCTCCGCGACCAAAGCCACCACCTCGGTAACGGCCACGAAAACTTCCACGGTTATTCTCACGATCTTGACAATCACTGTTCTCATTGTCGCGACTTTGTTTGTAAGATTCATTAGTGAAAGAATTATTTTTTGGTTTATCGTCGTGCTCTGAATAACGTTTAGTACGCGGCGGGCTTTGTTGCGACCGGCGATCATATCTGTTTCTATCAAAATATCTACTGCGCGAGGAATTTTCCTCGTCTTCTTCCTCTAAGTCTTGTAAGAGGTTTCTAAAGGCTTCAATATCATTCTTGCATCGTGCCGCAATGGCAATTTGACGCAAGTGTAGAGGCAATTTGTTCAAACAAATTCTAATTAATTCCGCAGGGCAGTAAGGTGCCGATAAAAATTGATTTTTGTATACCAAATGTTGGAAATATTCCACCGGGCTCGAGAAATTTGATCGCTCAAAAGTTTTGAACGTCGCAATACTGTTTTTAACGCGGTCTTGTGCCGCTTCCGACCAGTATGCGGATAGAAATGAGCGTCGGAACTGATTCTCGCTATAGCACTCTTGTGCAATAGCTCTCATTCTGGTGGCTGGCTCGCCTTCCAGATAACCACATATAAATTCTAATCTGTGCTCAAGTGGCCAATTCGGGGGAAGACAATAATCGAATTGCTGCAACCACTCTTTAGGGTGCAAGTCATTCGGAGAGTTTTTGAATGTCTTGAATTTACGTACAGTCAGGAAATGCTTGTAGTCAAACGCTTCACTTCGCCTGTGCGGTGTAAGTGAGCGTAAACTACGCACCGCGTCTTCATTGTTGTTGCTATGAGGTACACTTCGTTCACGTACCAAGCGACCTACTTGAGTCGAATCATCATTGTCATTTTCGTTCAAATTTTCTTCTACGTCTTCGTATGCATTTCCACAAGTATGGTCAAATTTCCTCTCTATTCGCGCCACGCGATCATCTAATTTCCTGACCTCAGCCTTGTATTGCTGATCAATGGTCATTTGACCTTGTTTGAAACGGTCAAGGGCGAGATATTCATTAGTTTCATTAAACGGGGTAGGATGCGTTACATCAGAACTTTTGTCACTGTTATCACTGATTTGGGTAATTTTAACAGTAATATCCTCAACCTGTTTATTAATTTTATTGATCTGTTCCGTCGTGACTGACTGGAAGTTCTGCAACTTTTCATCAAATAGATTGTTGCTTCAATTGAGCGAGTTCAGTAGTTTCCATATTTTCGACTCGTGACGCAAGGCTTTCCACTACCGGGTTAATCTCGTCGCGAATATCTTGTCTTATTTGCTGAGATTCACGTTTGAAAGTATTGAGCAGTTGTTCCCTGAACCGATTGTTGTCCTCATTTATTTTATTAAAACTACTTTGAATACTCACAAACCTCAAATCGCACGTCTGTTCTATTTTCTCAAGTTTTTTACCTTGTTTCTCAAGTTTTTCATTTAATTTCTGAGATTGTTTCTCAAGTTTTTCACCTAATTTCTGAGATTCCTGAGATTGTAATTGACTATTCTCATTTAATTTAGAGAGCTGTGACAATAAAATTTGCATGAAATCATTTGGTAATACGTTTTCCATAGCCGTCGCACAAGTATTTTTTGTAGCAGAGCTAGGCGGAACCGATGCATTATTTTCCGCAACCACGTTACAAGAATTGGAATTCTGTATTGTCGAATCCTGTACTGTATCATTATCCACATTGTCTATTCCTGAACTAATCTGTTCCGCATTTTCGGACACGGTATTTACTGTCGTATTTGTGTCAGTGCAGTGAGAAGACTCTTGTAAAAATTCAGCTTCTCTCCTTGCATCATTCGAGGTCTCATTTTCGGAAGCAGATTTAGCATCAGCGCGGACTCTCCTATTCTTCGACAATGTTAACAGAATTTTGCAGTAAAGTGACTAATAATATTTATTTTCACCTACTGCATATTTTTTGAAAATTACACACGGTAATTATGAAAGAACAATAGGCTGAATCGGGCTAGTGCAACATACAATCACAATCGAGATTACGCGAACCGTTAATTATCACACGAGTTCCGCGATACTAGAACTTTCATCACAACAAACATCAGACAATATAAAAGAGAGACTTGTTCAGTAGTAATGCAATTATTTATATATTCAATTAATCTACTATAAACTATGCTACACACTATCAAGAATGGTAAGTAACAAACTACAGAAACAATTACTATGCTACTGTTGCTATAACAAAGGATGGTGCTACAAAAATTAAATTAAGAGCCAAAGATAAGTTGGTTAGTGGAAAAGACAAACTAACTTAAATAAGGCTACGTATCTAACTACGTCACGATCCTGTTTGTGAACTATCCTGGCAGAAAGGGCGCCAGATAAAAGCTGTACGTGTGTAGTGTGGATGTTGAACCTATCGTTAGATCAGACAACAAATTGTTCCTTGACACAGCAATTTGGTTTAATTATGGCCCTGATACTGATGTATATGCTATTAAGTGAGAAACAGTGCATGAAACTGATTATGTGCGCAACGGATATTTTTTAACAAAACAACTGTGACATGTAGCCTTTTGAAACAGACACTGACTATACTCAAAAATTTTGACTGCGAGAAAGATATTAAAAAAAAAAAAAACCACAAATCACTTTCTTAATGCTTGACTGTGAGAACTTTATGCAGATCAGTTTCTAATTATTGAAATTTAGTATCAATTTAGTATCATAGTCAATTAACTATCATTTACTATGGCACCAATAATGAAATCCGTTCAACAATATTATTCACATCAATACTGCACTTTAAATCCACTAATAATTAATTATCAAATGATGGAAGTAGGTTAATTTTCTAACTACGTAAATGAAAGAAAGTTTAAGTTACTTATTATTAATAATCAGCATTACATTACCTACATAATACAACTTCTGACTTGCTGGCAAAGCAGCCTCTGCTCTACATCGGAGCCATACACACAACCCAACCGCTCTCTAAGCGAGCTGAACCACTAGTGCTACTCTCTCTCAGTGCGAGCTACAATGCTATGCAATACATGATCTTTGCCAAAGATGAAACTTCATAAAGGACACATATCGATACATACAGTAGAAGCGATATTATACATTTTCTTGCAAGCAAGTTACTCGATACAAAACAGGAGGTACAATATTGGACATTTTCTTACAAAATATATATATATATATATATATATATATATATATATATATATATATATATATATATATTTATATTTATATATATATATATATATATATATATATATATATATATATATATATATTTATATATATATATATATATATATATATATATATATATATATATATATATTTTATGGACACGTTTCAACATGATCGGGAAGAAATAATTAATATATATGACCGTTACGGTTTTCGGATCATTTATATCTTGTGAGTAGATTTACAAAAAATTTAACATCACTTCTGATCTGTTATGAAGAGAAAAATTAGAACTTTCAGAGATCATTCAATAGGATCATATCTCTGCAAATTATTTTGCTAAATTACTAGTAAAAAAATGTATCAAATTAATTTCATAAGGAACGTGTGTCCCTAATATCTTTAAACAAGAGCTGTCAGAAAAGAACCTACTGCCGCCACAAAAAATAAATAAATAAAAAATCAATAATAAGTAAACAAACTAAAAATAAAAAATAATAAAAAATAAAAAGAATTTAAAAAAATTAAAATCCCTTACGTATTCCTCCAAAATTGTCTTCATCACCAAATGATGTTAGTATGTCTTGAGATACTTTCATTGACCTTCCTATAATGACAAATAAATCTTCAATGAAACTTCAGGTGATTGGGTGTCACATGTGTTCGAAGTTTGCATGCGATATTTCCACACTCCTAAACATCCCTACATCCACTGTTTCTGATGTGATATTTCTGTGGAAATGAGAAGGACCTGTACAGCACGGATGTGTAACAGGCCTACCTCGTCTCTGACTGACAGAGACGACCGACAGTTGAAGAGGTTCAGTGCCGGTTGACACCTCGCTTCGTGTAAGTAGCGTATACATTAGACATTGGACGACTGAACAGTGGGAAGACGTTGTGTGGAGTGACGAATAGCGGTAAACAATGTGGTAATCTGATGGCGGAGTTCGGGTAGCGGGAATGTGAACAGTAGTGCCAACTGTAAAATTCAGAGGCTGTGGTTTTATGGTATGGTTGTGTACTTCGAGGAGGGGGCTTGCACATCTTGTCCCAGGCGTACATTGATACCTCAGTACATTGATTCATCGATACCTCAGTACTGCACTCCGGGATTAATGCGCTGTCATTCCCCAAAAAAGCTTCAACAATTTAATTGAACGTATGCCTGCGAGAGTGGAAGCTGTTATTAAGGCTAAACTTGGGCCAACACCATATTGAATCCCAGCATTACCTATGGAGGGCGCCACTTACTTGTAAGTCACTTTCAGCCAGGTGTCCGGATTCTTTTTATCACATAGTGTCTCTAAGAATATAACGCCACAACATTCCTCATTATTAAAAGACTGAATCACCTCTTCAACCGCCCTCAGGAGCTCGTACGTTCTTGAATGTTGTTCCCAAAATTCAAATTCTTCATGTGGAACGACATCACCCATTTGCAATGTCCCGAGAGAGCAGTATTCTTTCGAATAGTTTTCTTAGGACAGGCAGCACACTGATAGGCCTGTAATTGGAAGGTCCTGTGTGAACTTTGCTTGCCATAGTTACTAAATAACAGCTGTACCAAGGATCCACCCTTTTGTATCCTTTATAGGCGTTACTACTGCCAACTATATCATTGCAACTCTTTCTGAAGTGTTTTTCGTGACGTCAGTTTACCTCATTTTCTACTCGCTTAGACATTTAAAATACGAGGCGCGTCTAGAACGTAAGTTCCGTTTGGTAATAAAATGAAATTGTACACATATACAGATTGCACAAAATTCCACAACTCTTAACCTACTTTTCCACATAACTGCCGAAATTTTGTAGGCACTTATCATAGCGTGCCATAAGATGTTGCATGCATCCTTCACAGAATGTGCCGCCTGTGTATTCAACCATGTGGTAGCAGCTCTTTTTCATCGTTGAAGTGTTGACCACCAGGAAGGTCCTGTGCGAACTTTGCCTGACTTTGGGATCACTACCAGCCGCGGTGGAGTAGCAGAGCGGTCTAAGGCTCCTCGCTGCGGAGGGGGCTGTTGCTCTCCGTTGGAGGTTAGAGTCCTCCCTAGGGTATGGGTGTATGTGTTGTCATTAGCTTAAGTTACTTTAAATTAGTTTAACCCTTCAATGCATGACTTTGTATTTGAAGCTATAAAAACTACCAAAATTATTGTATAGTGCGTGTACACAAAGGAAAAAAAATCGGAGAAAATGAATTCATTAAAATTTGCACTACGAACAACAAAACGATCATATCTGGTCAGCTGTATAGTGCTTTCATGATGTAATGGATGCGTTAAATGTCAGTCACTATTGTACCTCTAATCTTTCCAGAAAGTAACTCATAATGCCACAGAAGTACGTCATTGGCTACTTTTCCATGGCAAAGGAGGAATACTATTAAAGAAACATACGCACATGTTAGGAGTAACTTAATGCAGCTAACAGTCTGAGTCAGTAGCACTGTGCAATTTACAATTTCAAGGACGTGCTACTGTATGTGTAACACAATGTACAGAAGCAGCTACAAAAATGTTGATTAGTTTGGGAGATGATAGAAAAGATAAGGTATGTAGCTGATCAGCTACACTGTGCAATAAAAGGTTAAGATTTTCGTAAGCATAGGGACTGATTACTGATGTTCATCGTAATTAAGCCCCTTACATTTTACCTTTTTTTCCGCAAGAGTCGATGTTATCACCACCGGAATCCTAGTTTGCTAACAATGCCTTAGTTACTAAATGACAACTCTACCAAGGCTCAACCCTTTTGTATCCTTTATACACGTTACTACTGCCAACTATATCGTTGCAATTGTCTCTTAAATGTTTTTCGTGACGTCAGTTTACCTCATATTCTGCTCGCTTGGACATTTAAATACGAGGCGCATCCGGAAAGTAAGTTCCGTTTGGTAATAAAATGAAATTGTACACAGATACAGAAGAAATTTTTATTGAACAAAATTCTACAACTCTTAACCTACTTTTACACATAACTGCCGAAATTTTGTAGGCATTTGTCACAGCGTGTCACAAGATTTTGCATGCATCCTTCACAGAGGGCTCTTTATCATCGTTGAAGTGTTGACCACCAAGGACAGATTTTAGGTGCAAGAAAGATGAAAGTCGCTAGGAGAGAGGTCCGAACTATATGGACGATGATCAAACAGGTCCCATTGAAATTTCCGAAAGAATTGTTTGGTCACATTCGTTATGTGAGGTCAGGCATTATCGTGAGGGGAAAAAAAAAAAAAAAAAAAAAAATCTTTTGACAGTAATCCTCTTCTTACACCTAAAATTGGTCCTTGGTGGACAACACTTCATCGATGATGCCGAGCTGAAAGAACATGTTACCACATGGCTGAATACACAGGCGGTAACATTCTATGAACAAGGCACACAAAACCTTGTGACACGCTATGACAATTGCCTACAAATTTCGGAAGCTATGTAGAAAAGTAGTTTAACAGTTGTAGATTTTTGTACAACCAGTATTTTTTCTATATCTGTACCCGTTGTCCCGATCTCAACATAATTAAGTGTCCAGTAGAATTTGCCCGTCTGTTATCTTGTGGCCCGTCCAGGAGACAGCCGTAATCGTAGGCGGAGTGTTTTCCTGCTACGGGCAAATTATGCCAATTCTTAGCCGAATTTTGAGCAATGTTGTGTGACTTTTAGGGCTTCCTCCTTAATCCGTTGACACACTCTTCAAACCATTCCCAACTTCTTTTTTCTTTTCTTTTTTTTGGGGGGGGGGAGGGGGGTGGAGGGGGCGATTTGAGTCCAGTAGCCGTTCTCTTGCTGAGAAAGACATTGCTGCTTTGAGCTTGTTGTAATGGTACTGTGATTTATTCTTGCTCACCTAAACTGTTAACTTGACTGTGAGGCCGTTTTATATAACCAAACGGAACTTACTTTCTGGACGCGCCTCGTAAAAAAATGATTTCGAGATTAACCAAATAGTTGTAAACCTTACCACTGAGAGTGCCGCATGCCGGAATCAAGGCACAGGAATTCTAGTCGTATACACCAGACTTCGATGGTTCCAAAACTTTTGTTACGTGAGCAGTTATTTGTTTGGTGCATTTAGCGAAATTACAAGAAGGGCGACGTTTGTTTGGGCTGGTGTGTACTGTAGTTGGTGGCCCCACTGCGCCCGGCGCGCGCTGCTAAATCGCAAGTAATCTCTCCCGGTGGGCTCTTTAGGCACAGTTAATTAGCAGGCGGCCGCTGCCACTGCGCATGCGCGCGCCGCTTTTGCACGCGCTCCGCCCACGCCGCCGCCGCCGCCGCCGCCGCCCGCGTTCGCACGTATCGGAAAATTGTCCAACAGCCGGAAACAGGAACACACCACTCCAGCAGCGCGCCGCACAACGCGATTACGCGCGCCGGCTTCCACAGAGAGCGGCGGAAATTCGCGTTTTCAGCGGCAAATACGCGTCGGATTCATTTGCTGCTTGCTGTCATCCGATCGGTTTTTCCTTTTTTTTTCCCTTTCTTCCTTTTTTTTACCCTTCCGGTTTAGTTCGCAGCTGATGAGAGAACAGCAATTCCGGAATCAGAGTGCCCCTTCTTCGAGTGCTGTGCCGCGGCACAAACAAAGGATTATCTCTGCGAATTTAGTTCATAATGGCCACTTTACAAACAAATTAATGAATCGTTGTGGGAATACCAGCACTTAATTTGTAAAATGTTAGGTACCGAAATACACCTCTTCAACTAAACTACCTACAGCACCACCCTCGCACTCCCTCACCAATTTGCCGCCACATAATTTTTATTTATTTATTTATTTTTACCAAAGTTACAATGTTAATGTTTCCTTACAAAATATATACTGACAGGGCAATTTGTAACGTATCCGTTCCCTATCCTCACAAACAAAGGAGGGTCTTTCCTCTCTAGCTGCTTCTTACTCCTTCCTATCTTCTACATATCTTACCTAACATTGTCCATCCACCTCACTCCTGAACTTCCCCATGGTCTCTTTCCCTCCGGTCTTTTTTTTTTTTTTTTTTTCATAATGTCTCGTACAACGATGGCCTGCTATGCAGGACGTTTTGTAAATGTGCTAGACCTCCTTGTTTGGCCCTATCCTCTACCTATTATTTTCTATTACGGGTCCATTTATTTTCCTGAGAACTGTTTTCAAATGAGTTAAACCTTCCTGTCGTCTTCTGTGTCACTGTTCATATTTCGCTGACATTTACCTTGTATGTTCTCAGATTCGTTTTACGTAGCAGCAGTTTTACCTTAAACATGTATGCATAGCTGTAATTCCTGTTTGCATTCTTGCTAAAGTATCAGTCTGAATGTTACTGGTGTTAGTGATATTAACAATACGTATGTTTTGCTGTCCACTGTTTTAAACGTTACATTGTATGTAGTAATACTGGACGGTATGTTCTGTATCTTTACTATTATTAATTTCTTCTAAGTCTCATTTATCGTCAGTTCCGTTCTTACAGCTTCATCCGTCAGTTACCATCGCCTCCATCATTTTCTTACCAATCAGAATGATATCAACAGCCAACAATAGTATATTTAGCTTCCTTCCTCTGTATATTCCGGTGTTATTCTTTCTTATTCCTTTTAGAATTTTCTTCAGTGCCTAACAGTTTTGGCTATAAAATGTCGATTTGACTTACTCCTGGTTTCAACTGAAACAGTTCCCAATATAAAACTTTGTGTATAGAGGAACTACAGTCGAAAGATTCCATATTTCACAAGACAGGTCCACTGTGCCTATTAAATTCCTTTATCGATGGACACACGACCGGTTTCACAATCTAAAATTGCATCGTCAGGTGTTGTTTACAAATAAATAAGAACTGTCAAAATTTAATCATACTTAACATTCATGTTTGCCTACTTACGTCAAATCATTAAAAATATCTAATATGAAACCCGACAGAGCTCTCTTATTTAAGTTCAGGATTGGTGGTCCATTGATAGTGATCGGGCCAAAAATCTCACGAAATAACTACAAAGAATAAAACTTTTCTAGCTAGAAGGGGGGAAACAGATGGCGCTGTCATTCAATTGTTGGTAGAGCTTATGGGACTTAACTACGGGATCCTCAGTCCCTAAACTTACAAACTACTTATGAACTAGCTAATACTACAGACGGCACATATATCCATGTCCGAGGGGGGATTCGAACCTCCGACCGCTGTGGCCCTGCAGAACAGTCGCGCAGCAGACCGCTCGGCCACTGCGGCCGGCGGCGCTGCCATATATCAAATGGATGCGAACAGCACTTTTAAAACAAGTACCCCCATTTTTCATTCATATTCGTCTAGTACGTAAATGAGTATGAATGTTTTATTTGGAACAACTTTGTCACCTTGTGATAGACGGCGCTGTAATACTCACAAACGTATAAGCACATGGTAACGCGTAACATTTCGCCCGTGTGGACGGTATTTGCTTCGAGATACATTACTCGTGTGCAAATGGACGGTTTAGTGTGTGTGTGTGTGTGTGTGTGTGTGTGTGTGTGAAATGACTATTTAAATGGAGGGAATAATGCACTCTTCCAGTCTGTCGCTGGTTTATGCGAGAATCATTTTATGTCGCATAACGTTGCGATACTCTGTTTTTGCCCACAGTGCTTCGACACACAATGGAAGAGAAAGGTTAAGATTTTTACTCACATAATTACGTTAACCATGGTTTCTGGAGGGCATTCTCTGTAGCCTTTGCCGAATGTAGATATTCCGACTTAAAATCATTAAAACCCATCAGAGGTCTTCACTGGGCAACGAGTGGTTAGAGTTCTTGCCACAATAACAGCGAAAATACAGGTTGAGCGTTATTCGAACTGAGAAGATTGATGAAAAGTCTTCGCTGCTCCTGATGAGTAATGATGGTCTACATTACGAAATCACAAAATTATTTTTAATATTTGAACACCCAAAGTTTCAAATACGTTTCATGTAATTAAACCATTAAGAGAAAGATATGTATAAATTAAAATTTAAGAAAAGGTCTCACTTAGTTTACATTAAAAAACTTCACAAGGGATGCAAGAAGTTTGGCGTAACTTGGACCGGTGGGCATACAGTAATAAAATGAACACAGGATATATTCAAAGAGAAAGACAATTAGGATGAAGAATTAGCCCGCGTCAACAGCAAATGTTCAAATGTTTGTTAAGCTTATGGGACTTAACTGCGGGGCCATCAGTCCCTAAACTTACAAATTACTTGTCACCTACTTTATACTAAAGACGGCACAAACATCCATGACCGAGGGGGATTCGAACCCCCGACCGTTGCGGCCCTGCAGACTGTGACTTGCGCGCTGCAGACCGCTTGGCCACCGCGGCCGGCATAAACAACAGACAGTAAACATGATACCAAGGCGCGATCTCTTAAATAACTTACCTGCAGGGAAAAATTTAAATTATTGAATATTAATAAGAAAAATGACAATTCCCCCCTCTTTTTTCTTTTTTTTTTATCCAAGAAAGTTTGCAGTTAAAATCCTGAAGGACACTGTTAAAAAAGGACAACAGCCGTTTACAATTCAAGTATACATTTGTTAACAGTCCACTACAAAGTGCAACCATAGCAGCTGTACCACACACTTCAAACAAATACGCAAGTACATGTTGCGCCCACAAAAAAAAAAAAAAAAAAAAAAAAAAAAAAAAAAAAAAAAAAAAAAAAAAAAAAAAAAAGAAGATAAAAAAAGTTGGGAATGGTTTAAAGAGTGTGTCAACGAATTAAGGAGCTGCATCCTTAACACAAAAGGAAGCCCTAAAAGTTACACAACATTGCTCAAAATTCGACTAAGAGTTGGCATAATTTGCTCGTAGTAGGAAAACACTCCGCCTATGATTACGGCTGTCTCCTGGACGGGCCACAAGATAACAGACGGGTAAATTCTACCTGGACACTTAAATATGTAGACATCGGCGAGTAACCTTTAAGTAAAGAAAACAAGTCGCTCAATCAGAAGACCTAGCTGCTATCAAGCACAACAACCAATATCAAACATTGAAGTACAAATATTCACAAGGGCATAGGCGTTAAAAACCGTTTGGGTTCAGCTAACCACCCTGAACTACAAGAGGACTAAAAGACATGGAAGTACGTGGCAAGCCACGCCAACTAACTAATTAGACATGGCCAAGCAAACAGCTACTTAAGTTCAGAGTCCACTAATAGTTGTACACGACGTGCCGAGGTGCCTGGATACACTGTGATTTTAATCCAAGTTGAAGACTCCGGAAAAGCAGCTATATCGCAAGCTCCAAAGTACATGAGGCTGCGGTCACATGGAACGTACCAGGCGGCACCGCTCACCCGCCAACCGGCGCACTACTCGGTAAACATCAGGATGCTCGGCCGATGCCTGTTCAGAGTACCGTCGCTGGACACACCACCTTCTTTCCATAAGGTCCCCTCGGCGTATCCTTAGTAGGCGCCGAATTGCCGTGCCTTGCGCACGCGCCACGAGCTATACCCGTCGATCGAGGCAACTAGCGCCGGCCGGAGGCAAATAACAAACCAAAACTAGCCATTCCATCCACGGTGAAATAAGGAAGCGATATTGATGGAGCGAGGTAACTGGCGCCAATACTAATAAATCGAGCCAGCATGGCTCAACCGCAATAGAAAACATATCCGTGTACCCATAGATCACAAAACTGTTTTGTTGTGGAAAGAGACATTACATCTTGGTATAGAATTTGTGAGCATGAAAATTCCTATTAGCGCTCAAATCAGTGAATCTGCCGTCCTTGGGGCGTCTTCTTTCAAACAGAGCATGGATAATATACCATTAATAAAATTGCTTATCTACTTTGATTTAATTTACTGTACTAGGACATTCACTTAACACTTTTTACTAGATAACACTATGGACTATCCGGGACTATGGATGTGGAGGAATTGTGGACAAAATTTAAGTGCATTGTTAATAAAGGGTTAGAGAAATAGGTGCCAGTAAAGACGATTAAGGATGGAAAAGATCCACCGAGGTATAACAATAATGTTAGAAAGCTGCTGAGAAAGCAAAGGCTGTTGCAATCTCGATTCAAAAAAGAATAAGCAAATGATGACAGGCAGGAAGACCGCACAAATGTACCATTATTTGATCAACGTACTAATTCCGAAATGGGGGACATAGCAATAGGTATTTCCGGTGTAGAGAAAGAGCCGAGAGAGCTAAATACGAAAAAATCTACTGGTTCGGATGGAATACCAGTTCGGTTTTACAAAGACTATTCTGCGGCATTGGCCCCCTACTTAGCTTGTATTTATTGCGAATCTTAAATCAGCGCAAAAATCCTAGTGATTGGAAAAAAGCGCAGGTGACTCCCGTTTATAAGGAAGGAAAGAGAACTGACCCACACAATTACAGGCCAATATCGTTGACATCAGTTTCATGTAGAATTTTAGAGCATATTCTCAGTACGAATATAGTAAATTTCCTTGAAACGGAAAAGCTTTGCCGGCCGCGGTGACCGAGGGGACTGAGGCGCTTCAGTCACGGTCTGCACGGTCACTACGGTCGGGGGTTCGAATCCCCCCTCGGGAATGGATATTTGTGCCGTCTTAGTTCGTAAGTAGTTCATAAGTAGTTTGTAAGTTTGGGGACTGATAGCCCAGTAGTTGAGTCCCATAGGCTTTACAAACATTTGAACATTTGGAAAAGCTTCGTTCCATGAATCAGCACGGGTTTAGGAAACATCGTTCATGATAAACTCAGCTTGCCCTTTTCTCACATGACATGTTGCGAGCCATAGATGAAGGGCAACAGGCGGATTGTGTTTTTCTCGACTTCAAAAAGGCGTTCGACGCGGTGCCACACTGAAGACTGCTAACGAAGATACGAGCATATGCAATAGGTTCACAGATTTGTGACCGGCTGGAAGACTTCCTAAGTAATAGAACGCAGTACGTTGTTCTCGACGGCGAGTGTTCATCAGAGACGAGTGTATCGTCAGGCGTGCCCCAGGGGAGTGTGATAGAACCGCTATTATTTTCTATCTATATAAATGATCTGATGGACAGAGTAAGTTGTAATTTGCGGCTGTTTGCGGATGATGCTGTGGTGTATGGGAGGCTGTCGTCTGTAACTGACTGTAACAGCATACAGGATGACTCAGACAAAATTTCTAGTTGGTGCGAAGAATGGCAGCTAGCTCACAATGTAGAAAAATCTAAGGTGATGCGCATGAGTAGAAAAAACAATCCTATAATGTTCGAATACAGCACTAGTAGTGAGCTTCTTGATGCTTTCGCGTCGTTCAAATATCTAGGCGTAACATTGCAGAGCGATATGAAGTGGAATGAACATGTAAGGACAGTTGTGAGTAAGGCGGACAGCCGACTTCTGTTTATTGGGAGAATTTTGGGAAGATTTACTTCACCTGTAAAGGAGACCGCGTATAAAACGCTTGTACGACCACGTCTTGAGTATTGCTCAAGTGTTTGGGACCCTCAGCAGATCAGTTTAAAGGAAGACATAGAGGCGGTTCAGAGGCGAGCAGCTAGATTTGTTACCGGTAGGTTCGACCAATGCGTGAGTGTCACGGAAATGCTACGGCATCTCAATTGGGGATCGCTGGAAGAAAGACGACGTTCTTTTCGTGAATTTCTGTTCAGGAAATTTAGAGGGCCGGAATTTGAAGCTGAATGTAGTACGATCTTGCTGCCGCCTACTGACATTTCGCGTTAAGATCACAAAGCCAAGATAAGAGAAATTAGGGCTCGTACGGAGGCATATAGGCATTCTTCTTTTCCTCGTTCTATTTGGGAGTGGAATAGGAAAGGAAAAGCCTAGTAGTGGTACAGTGTACCCTCCGCCTCGCACCTCACGGTGAATTGCGGAATATGTATGTAGCTGTAGATGTACACTTACTTAAAAGGCACTAGCAATATCACTGCTGTATCATACATGGAACAAATAGTAGAGGGAGGTATACCTATAATATAATTAACACTATATTAATGAAATTGGACGTCAATGGCATTCAAAATATTCCCATAAGTATAAATATTGGAATTAGTATTGATGTATAATAGCATCTCTCATCACGTTATTGTGTAGCTTACTCCTATGATTCAAATTTTGTCCACTATTGATGGAAAAAGGCGCTCCCCTTCTGACATAACAGTCACTGACTCAAGTCCCGACACCTGACGCTACACGTAATAAAGGCCATTAAATGTTATGTTGACATCACGAAAGCAGTGACCTACTACACTGGGAGTTCACTAAACTTCTGTCAATCAATACAAACAAATATTTCTCAAATGTTTATACCTCCCTTTTTTCTTATGATTTACAAGTATTACAATCATTTCCTTATATCAGTACTTCACAGATTTATAAAGTGATATCAGCATCAGAGACTGACTTTCCTGCACATCAGAGCTAATTAAAAGACTTCTTCATTACTAATATACTTTTTTATGTTAACTTCATTATAGACTCCTTTTACAAAGTTGGAGTCTTGTGTGTCACCCCTACTGTAGTCGAGTGTGCTACCCTAAACACTACAAATGGACACTACATATTACATACGGACCTTAAATATTTATTTACGCATCTGTCTTAACGGCTTCTTGTGAGTTCTAAGACACTGGCAGATAACTGACAATAATTCGTAGATGGAAGTATAAGATTAAAGGAACACGTCATAAATGTCAAATAAGTTATTTAAAGCAGGGAACAGCCTCTGAATACCACAGACACCTGACAACGGCAGCTTTGACGAAATATATATGTAGTGAATAGTGTTATGGGTCAACCAATTATAATTATGTCAATCTACAACATACTCTGACAACACCGTTGCTACTCTCAGATCTTCATGGCACTGTAATATGGCTTACCAAAATCTAATAAATTACGTAACTAGGTCATACATAAAACAGTTACTCCTATAGACACTGCCTTAACGTTATCAAAAAAATAATACATTTCTCAAAACGCTACCTCTATCTAATTAACTTATCCCTAAATACAAACTCTGTACAAGTAGCATGGAATATTACGACACTTTCATTTCAACATTCTCAAATTTTCTATGGTGTTCCCTTCCTCGTGTGGACACAATCACTGCCTGCAGACACCAAACAACCTGCTAAGTGATAATTGACACATAGTGCTAGATGTTCACGTAAATACCACTGGATTAAAAACTACAGTAGTTAATGCCTCGGACAACAACCCAAATCTAACATATTCTCTACACCTAACAAGATAAACTACAGTTTGGAAACGACAGGATAACAGTATTCCCACAAGTGGAACGCAAAACTTCATCACCATTGTCTTCTAAAGATCACCTTCCCTATACAAACAGACTGTCTTAGTCTTCAGGTTAGCCATCTTCACTTCCAGTGTAAACGGAGAGAGGTCAGGTGTACTTGGTGGTGCGCCACTGCGGCGAGCGTCAGGTGTCACAGAACCGAAGCGTATGTACTGCGGCCCAGCTGTGTTGGACGATGGCGTGACGTCCGGCTCGGCTAAAAAAATGTTTGTATAGCTTATGGGAATTAACTCCGGGGTAATCAGTCCATAAACTTTCAAATTCCTTGTTAACTAGCTAACGCTAAGGACGGCAAAAATATCCATGCTTGAGTGGGGGATTCAAACCCCCGACCGTAGTGACCGTGCAGACCGTGACTGGCGCGCCGCAGACCGCATGGCCACCTCAGCTGGCCAGGCTCGGCTCTCCCATCCTTAGACGCGAGGTCGCTGGGGTCACTGTGCTATCTCGAGTCTGGGTCGGCATGGTGACCATAACTGCAGCGTAGAGGCGAAGACCGGCGTCCTGGGTTCGGAGCTTGGTGTTGTTAAGACATCATGGCGAGCAGTACAGGCAGTGTGGGCTTCCGCTGACCACCCCACTCTACAGGGTGAGCCATAAATCAGGAAACATATTACGCGCAAATTGTTACACAGTGAGATACAAACATAAATTCGTTTTCCGCATGTTCCTATGTCAATAAATGACAATGCAATCGAATGTTAAAAATGGAAATGTGAAGTGGACTTATGAGTGTTACTGTACGGCGACATTTGCCAAGGGGACAGATCGGCAACAGGGCACAACATGGGAGTGTTTTAGGTAGTCTAGACTCTAAAAATACACAATAAAGGCCAGAGAAAACGGTACGAGATAGATGTGAGCGCTGTCATTGCTCGCAGTGTCAGACCGTCGCTTGACACCGCATGCTTCGCCTTCTCGTGAGCGGATAGGCTACCTACAACACTCGCATATTGCGCCCTGTTGTCAATCTGCCCCTTGGCCAATGTCCATGCACTGTAACACCCTAAAGTCCACATTTCCAGGTTTTTAACATTCAATTGCATTGTCATTTATTGACATAGGAACATGAGGAAAACGAATATATGTTTGTAGCTCAGTGCGTGACAAGTTGCATGAAATATTTTTCTCCATTTATGACTCGCCATGTATATGATGACGATGCCGACCTGTGGCACGGACTGGAACTACCTTCACTTACACTCCATTCCTACTGTGTTCGTCGTTGCCACACCACAAAATTAAAATGATTTTAAGTATAAGGGCGTTAACTACGTTGGTCATCAGTCCTTAGGCTTACAATTACTTAAACAAACATAGAGTAACTTATGTTAAGGACAACATAAACACCCATCACCGAAGGAGGACTCGAACTTCAGACCACGAGCAACCGCGCGCTTTGCAGCAAGGCGCTTTAGAACGCCTGGCCACTCCACCACGACACCGCACCACAATCAGTACAGGTCAAAAATTGATGTTCAAATGTTTGTTAAGCTTATGGGACTTAACTACGGGGTCATCAGTCCCTAAACTTACAAACTACTTATGAACTAACTAATTCTAAGGACGGCACAAATATCCATGCCCGAGGGGGGATTCGAACCCCTGACCGTATTGGCCGTGCAGACCGTGACTGGAGCGCCTCAGTCCCCTCGGCCACAGCTTCCGGCTCAGTCCAGCCGTACCCCAGGTTTCGCTATGCAGTCCGTCTGGTGGGGCGACGACACATTGCAAGGCGATGACCTGGTTGTTGCGACAAGCTGGCTATGATTCACGTGTTATAGACCATCTAAAATCAGCACTCTGATTTACATAATTGTTCCTCTTACGCTAAGACATAAATTCCATTCCTGCACAGTTACCATACAACTTTACTGTATCATTCCCGTTTCCCCATATGTACTCAAAATAAATTCTTAGCATTTACATTACGCTGTTACACCATTCGTTCCACAAAACGATTGCTTTAATTCGTCTAGGAATTGCGGCTATCATTCTGCGGCTCAGTTAACTTTATTCAATACTCCGACGTCCATTTTTAAACTGACCCATGCTTCTTGGTAACATAAACGAGTGCATTGGAATAGTGGCTAGTTGACATCATTATAATCTATCATATCCTGTGCATATAGTTTTTGTTGGGCGCCCCTTTCGACAATGGTATAATATGTGGGATCAACATAAAAGGCTGATGTGTTTTATGTTTAAATTAATAAGTTTTCTCCTACATTAATCCTCATTTTTCAGAGAATCCTTCGTTGTAATCTATCAGTATATCTGTTAGCTCTTTCTGCCCATGTGAATCTATATCACGAACGTTACTAATTTTCTCGTTATCTCGTCCGCTATATATTCACCTTTTTGGTAGTAACCGTGGTTTTTATTGACCATATAGATTCATATAGTTGCCACTGAAAGCATTCATACATTAGTTTTAGATAGTACTTCTCTTGCGTTTTTCCTTTAAGATCAACTGCTTCACAAAATTTAATCTTGCTTGTTTGCCGTCTACCACTTCATTTAAATTTATATTTTACCAATAAATGTATCAACAGATCACTACCTATTGTCAGCCTCGCGATAAGATCAGGTACCTCAATAGAATTTACATCTACCACTATACCCGCCTACACCTGTTCCCGTACAGCCTTACATTTTCCTCCAATAACTCCAACAACTTATACTGATTCCCCCGTATTTACTAATTTTTGGTGTAGACAGTCTGCTACAGTACACAATCCACAATGTCTAAAGCCATTTTCCCATTTCCCATTACTCACTCTTTCTGTTGTCTTGTTTTTATTTCCTTACTTTTTCTCAAAACTATCTAAATATCCTGTCCATATATTTAACCATTAACTCTCCCCTTTACATACATTCTCAGTTGAACCCACTTCCACCTCTTATACTGCTGAATCCTCTTTACATAGCTAAAAATCTTCTCTCGCCATTCGTCTGTTTGTTCCTGGTCCGTTATCTCTGTGGGTTAGAGACCTGACCCCACGTGAATTTAGACTAGTATTCCTTTCGCTATCATTTCTTCATTGCATGTGTGCAACCCTGTCTCCCTCGTATCTTTCATCACGTTCTTCATACCTCCGATTCCCTTCACATTTGGTCCTCCTCTGTTTTTCCTCCTCTTCACCGATTGTTGTACACATTACCAGGTCTTTCATCGTCTCTGTAACCGTGGTGGTTGTCATTATAATACATGTCATTACCGTTATCCCAAGCTCTCCAGTTTAAACCTCTTCAATCAGTGTTGCCAGCTTTTTCCTCTTCTATTTTATTTTCCGAGATTACTATTAATTTACCTTTTAAACATGCTGGTAGTCTGACAAAGACTGGCAAGACAAGGTCTTTTTCACTCAAAGGATTTTCTAGATATGAGTTCATTTCGCAAGACCTTATAAAATTATTTGTAACTTCATTATACACTACTCACCAAATTCCTACCCTTAGGAATGCTATTTCTCACATTACTATCAGACCAATATTTACGTAAAAACCTGTTAATAAATTCCATTTAATTTTGATAGGTGTCTTCTACTCGTAATCACCATGACGAAGCTTCTCCCTTCATCTTTCTAGTCATACAGATTAATTTTCTTTGATGGTCTAGATTCCTGGGTAGCACACCTTTAAACTACCCCAAAATGCTTTCGGGTGCAATTTTCCTTCTAGAGAGAAACTATGAAGCCCGCTTAATTTTAAACAGTGGTTCTTACCACCAAATTTTCCACTTCAAAAAAGTTAAGGGTATGCAGCCAAATATGAAACTCGGCGTCGGCCGTTATTTCAGCAGGAGCTCACTCTACAGTTGTCAAGTCAATATTGCAGCGGGAGGGAGCAATGTGCAACGACATTTGAAACCTCTGCACTCAATGACAACAGAAAGACAATATACACACCGAGCAGTTAAGCACACAGCGCGATTACATGAGCAATGAGAAGACCAACAGCAATATCGATAATCAGCATCAGTTTTCAACTAGTGAGATGGCATTAATTTAGTTCCTCTTTGTTTGTAGAAGTGACAGAGCAGGATTCATTGCAGAATTTAAGCAGAAACTTTCATCGCTATCTAACTGGTTATCCGCTAGTTTTATTTCAAAGGATTCCTTGATATTACATTCTCAATAGCTAGACGTGCATGCATATTGCATATTGTTCTATTCCATCGGGTGTCCTGGGTACAAACAGTGTTCGGCAACAGCAGACTTCTTAGGTTATTGCAAACGTGTGTGACGTTTATGCTGAATACTTCGGTCCTCGACACTCCTTGCTTGAGCAATATATGCGATAGCTGCATGGGATACGGTAGACACCGGCCTTGGGCGAACTTACATCGTCCTTAATGGGCCCTAACAGCGCCGTAATTTTAAAATTTTTGTGTATCCATCTTGATTAGAAGTATGTTGAGTCGACGGAGTTGTATTAATTTCTTGGAGTGAGAGGTTGTTATGCAATATATACAACGGAAGGTTAATTTTGCATTACTGCACGGATACTTATAAGAGTCTGACGAATAGAATAATGCATTCTCGAAACTAGGAATTGGAAGTCCAAAAATAACGGCTGAAGGTTTTTCATTTGTTAAATTAATTTTATTAAGTAGTCTAAACACACATTTCACGCCATATTTATGTAAAATACGGCCAATCTAGTTACAAATATTGCCAAATTATGGCAGAAAAGTCGTCGTCTTGCGTGCTACTGCTGTTCTATCGCCTTCAGCCCGTTAGACATTCGGTTGATAGTATAACTCACTCTTAATCTGCCCTTTACTATAACTGGCGAAAAGTGACTTCCAGATGGGCAGATGGGAAAACACGATAGACGAAGTTTCCTCGTTTTAGATGACGTGCGCCCTGTGCACTAAGGTACGTAGAACCCCTTCACACTGAGCTGGGTGGTGACAAAAATCTACATCCAGATACAAATCTGTGTGAGTTTGTTTCCTGTAAACAGCATGTCCCAAAGTAGCATCTACCTTCCTGTTAACCAACACGTCATGCAAGAGAAGGCAACCATTATTTTCCACCTCCATGGTGAAACGGATCTTACGGTGGATTGAAGTTAGATGTTCCAAAATTTGATTCAGGTTCTCACTACTATGGGGCCAAATAACAAACGTATCATTTACATATCTGGAAAAAAAAGAAAAAAAAAAAAAAAAAAAAAAAACGGGTTACAACGCCACTGACTCTAATGCATTATCTTCTAAATTCTCCATAAATAAATTAGCAATCATAGGTGATAAGAGACTTCCCAACGCAACTCCATCTGTTAGTCCATGGTACTGTTCATTAAATAAGACGTAGGTGGAAGTAATGTCGAAATAAATCGTTAATTTAGTACACAACATAGCCCCAGTTAAATGCAACGAGTTAGGACAGAGGAACGCGAGTGAAGAGAGAAACCACATCGAAAGTGACTAAACTACCAGTCATTCAATGCACTCCTTCTAATCGACGTAGGATATGTGATGCTCTCAATGTCTCACAAGTGGGCTCAACAAAGCAGCAAGATGTTTTGCTACACGATATGGCGGAGCAAGAATATTTTAAGCAATGCGTCTAAGAGAACATCCTTCCTTACGTAACTTAGGAAGGCCATATAATCTGGGAGGTACAGCACTATAAGAACTAAGACTTTGATAGTCTCCTGTGACCAGTAACGTTTCTTAAGGAGATTTTTAGTCTTCGTCTCAAACCTTTTTTTAGGGTCAGCAAAATTCTGCGTTATGCTGAAGCAGAAAGTAAAAACTGCATTTTTTGAACATTATCACGCTTGTTTACAACAGAAGTAACATTTCTCTTGTCCGCAGGTAAAATAACAATATCAGGACCCACCTTAAGTGCACGTTGCACATCGCGCCCTCGCAATGGCATGGTACGCTCCTGCCGAACTATCGGCCGACGTCAAGTTTCATACCTGGCTGCATACCCGTAAGTTTTGAATATGCCTTACGCCGGGAGAAATTAAGAAATGACAAATATTCCACTGTTTCTATTTACCGTTATCATATTTGGTGATTTTACTTCTGATATTCCTTCAACGCTTTCAGCAAATATGTCAGTGCCTCTGGCTGTAAAATCACTGACTTCCTGCTGAATGCTAGCCTACTTGTCTGATATTTCTTGAGTATTGCTTTCTACAAAAGTTTTCATTACATTTATCGTGACAGATAGTGGTAACCCTGACTAATATCATTTCCTAGTTAGAAGAATTACTCCTTTCTTAAATTTACTTTTTTTTTTTTTTTTTTTTTTTTCTTTACCTGTGGCTTGGTGTATTATGTCATTATCGCAAGGAATTATTTTGCTAGACCACTGTTTCTATTCGCCGACCTGTTTCTTTCTATCTAACCTTTCATCTACTTAAACAAATTTCACATTTTTTTAAATACATTTATCTATTATCCTGTGAGTTACGCCAATATACCCCTTGATATATTTGAAAATTTTGATAGTTTCTCTCCTGCCTTCTTTTAGAATCGACTACATTATATGAAGTATTGTTTTTTTATATTACCGTCAAACTCATTTCATTTAAACGACCTGCTTTAGCACTTAGCAGTGACCCTTATTTTTTAAGATAAAATAACTCTTTATTGTTTGTAACATGCTATGAATTATCACTCACCTTATGATTTCCTGCCTCCTCCAGTCGGCGGGACAATGCCAATGCTGTTCCGATCATGCGCACGTGCGTCGAACTCCGAACCTCTGTGAGTGCGACACAAGCGCACCCCTTCTTTGTTTCTGCGTTAATCTGCTCGCTATGCTCTTCATTCTGTGATGTCTCTGTAATATCCAAGCCACATTGCTGCCGTCTTCTAATTTCTTCTTCTCTGCGATGTTCTCTGTTGCACAGTTTATCACGATTTGCGACAGAATATTCGCATTCCGCATATTATGTTTAATGTCACTATCAATAATTTAGTCACAAATGTTCTTACTATAGCCCTGCCTACTTGGCATGCAGACGTTTCAAGTTCAGACTATACACATCACTTTTTGGCCGTTTTTCTCTAACACAGGTTCATTCCACCTGCATTTCGCCCACTTTCGCACTCATTATGCCAAGCGCATTCCGCTTAACTTTCGCGAATTTCATCCCCGCACTAGGAATGCAAAGTGCAAGATCCCCTCCCTGTAACTAAACTCGTGTATGCTTACACAAGCCTAGCTGAGAATCCGTAGAAGGCGACACCAAGGGGTTTGCATATTTAGTGGCCCACCCTCTGCGTGCGAGATTTACATGGATCAGCTAACCTTCCTTGAATTCGACTCATGGCTGTAGAGCAGAATTTACTCCTACCGGGAATGTTCTAGCATGTCTCGTAAACTCGTCCACCGCAGATTCTCGTAGAGCATTGAATTTCTACATAGGATCCAATGATGGCTGGCTAAAATTTCTGAGTCGTTACGGCAGTTAGTTTTATGGTAAATAAAGTCATATATGCCAGTTACAGTGTTTATTAATGAAGACAACAAGATGAACAAATATTACACATTTGCCCTACAATAGTTTAACTAAAAGGTACGAATTGAGAGCATGCTGAAAACATTTCTTGGATTAACACCAGAATGATCGCATAAGATCTCACAAATACATATTCCCGGAATAGGTAAGCCGCGCGCCAGCCTACCTAAATATACTATTGTTAATTTTCAGAAAATAAATTTGCCGTTGCTACTATTGTAGTACTGAGATGCTTTATCTCCTCGTTTTGTTTACTTATTCACTGCTACATCTCAGCTTAATTAAAGCTAACGGTGCAATTTGAATCCCTCTGTATCTCACAGATACCACGCGATCACGAATGTTTCTCGTGGTGATACGACTGCCAAACTTGGCGCGCAGTAGAAACCTCGCCCTAACTTCGTTTCAGACCGTACCTTTCCATATTTCTACAGAGTGGACAGTTATTTTTACTTTTATACAATTTGTTGAAATTTATAACATTACAGCAATAACTACACGTAGCTTTTGATCAGCATCTGTCTAGCGCCTATATGCCAAGATATCGTCGCATTTTCTTAATAACAGCAAAATTAAAGTCGCTCACTTTGCGTCAATACTTCGCATTTCTTGTGGCAAACGATTGTTCTTACGGCTTTGCGTCCCCCTATCCCATTGGACTCGACTCCGACATATAGTTCTACCGTCTTCTCCTCTGCCCTGATAAACTGCCTCTCCTGCCTCTTTTGCAATGAAGCCATTGCAAATGAATAAAATTCAAGGTGCTACTCACTCCTACATAATATGCAAAATCGTAAAATAATTAAAATGAAGGTCTCGCTGACATACAAAAAACATTGCAAAGTAGAGGACCATTAATTGAAATGCCTAGAGTCGTTGACTGCCAACTGTAAACCCAACGAGTTACAGCGTTTACTCCAACACTACCTGCACGGTATTTGCACGCCAGCAGCAGCCACCAGCCAGCATAATAACGGCATTTTATAAGGATCTTGGTACCTGTAGCTAAAAGCGTCTCAGGCACCGAACATATTCAGAGAGTCTTTCACGATAAGTTTTAAAGGAAAGCGGTTATACAGGGTGTTACAAAAAGGTCCGGCCAAACTTTCAGGAAACATCCATCACACACAAAGAAAAAAAAAAAAAATGTTATGTGGACATGTGTTCGGAAACGCTTAATTTCCATGTTAGAGCTCATTTCAGTATTTCTCATGTTCTTCCACCTACGCTCACAGGAGTACGTTATCATGATTTCATACGGGATACTTTACCTGTGCGGCAAGAACATGTGCCTTTACAAGTACGACACAACATGAGGTTCGTGCACGTTGGAGCTGCTGCACATTTCAGTCGACGTGTTCGTACGCTTCTCAACAACAGATTCGGTGACCGATGGATTGGTAGAGGCGGACCAATTCCATGGCCTCCACGCTCTCCTGACCTCAACCCTCTTGACTTTCATTTATGGGGGCATTTGAAAGCTCTTGTCTACGCAACCCCGGTACCAAATGTAGAGACTCTTCGTGCTCGTATTGTGGTCGCCTGTGATACAATACGCCATTCTCCAGGACTGCATCAGCGCATCACGGATTCCATGCGGCGGAGCGTGGATGCATGTATCCTCGCTAACGGAGGACATTTTGAACATTTACTGTAACGGAGTGTTTGAAGTCACGCTGGTACGTTCTGTTGCTGTGCGTTGCCATTCCATGATTAATGTGATTTGAAGAGAAGTAATAAAATGAGCTCTAACATGGAAATTATGCGTTTCCGGACACATGTCAACATAACATTTTCTTTCTTTGTATGTGACGAATGTTTCCTGAAAGTTTGGCAGTACCTTTTGTAACACAATGTATAAATAGAATAACTCCGTAAGCAGTTTCTGCTTTGGAGGTGCTGTTTCTTCCACAAGTGCTTACCTTTCGTGTCATTCGCCATAATAAATTGAATTTCATGATATAAAAAGTATATTTATAATTTAATTACCCTCGCGGTCATACGTTTTGTTTACAGGTAACAGTTTTAACGAATTCTACATTAGGATGTCACAGGATGCTTGGACTTAGGAGAGCTGTGATATTTGCTACGATCGAACGCTCTTTAATCGCAGCTTCCGATCGTGCAGAATTTGCCGTTTGGCCCAGTCCGCTTTTCGTCTGTGTCCAAAAAGCTTCATTTTTGTACTCAAGAAACAGTGCAAGCAGTTTCTCTGTTAACAACTATTCAACTGTGTTTGCATCAACAACTAGTTGCTCGTTGGGAGAAATGTATTCACGAACTGGGTGACATCTGTTGATAAATGAATACTGTGGGATAAGAAGAAATATGCACGTTTCCCTTACATAATACGTACATTACTTTGACCATGCTCTTCAATTTCCCATTCTCACTACACTATGAACAGAATGCAATTATAATAGTTTCCCGGGTACAGAAGTTCTATTCCACCAAAAGACAAACTGTCACTTCACAAACGATTTGGAACACAGGGAATATGAATAAGATGTATTTGTCTTGCTGCCTAAAAACATTTTGACAATACAATAAATATATAAATAAGACTAGAGACATTTTTAGATATTAAGAAAAGGTTAAAAGCAATCAAGTTCCGAAAATAACGATAGCTGAGGTATATATATATATATAAGATCTTTGTAGATGAAATTCTGAAATCTAAAATTTTCTGCCTAAATTATGTATTTTTATATGCTGACTAGGCATATCAAAATGGCTAAAATACCCAAATAATGTATCTAAATTAAAAGAATAATTATTCACAAGTAAATGGTGAATTTTCTCTGAAAATTCTGTGCGGCAGTGCCCCCCCCCCCCCACAAAGGGGAAGTCATTAATTAACCAAAATCGAGAGAAAATTTAAGTATGTTTAAACATCTTGTACGTCACTTTTCAAATAATTGCAGTAATATGCATGCTCTTGAAGATGCCTTCTGTATTAGATATTGTAAATTGTTTCTTTTCTATGAAAAGTCGCTAAATTTATCGCCAAAAACAATCGGAAAATCGATTATAACACGGCAAAGGAACATTTAAAATTTGAAAGAGATAACAGCAGAAAATGTTCACTAATTACATTTTAAAACGAAGTATACAGAAAGGGTTACTGTTTTTCGTGGATGTCAGCCGTTACGACACTGCAGTGTTTCCTTTAGTGTACGTAATATTAAGGGATAATGTAACCTAAAAGTTAAAAGGTAATTAAAATTTCGAATACGCAACGAAATTACGAGATTATGTATTTGGGAGTTGTTAAAAATTTCAAAATTGAGCACAATTTAACTTCACAGCAGCGTTCATATAAACAAAATGGAGATTCAAGAGTCACTGAAAAACACACAGAAATGATCATTATTTAGGGCGAGTCACTTAACATTACCACTGTAAATATTTCGTAATCCACAGAAAATACTGAGTAACTAATTTCATAGACCGAAAGTAAGGAGTGGGGCTGTTGTAACTGGTTTATAAAAACAATTAAAAATTCAAGGAACTATGATGTTCAATAAAAACCTAACGTTTCTTTTCTAATGGAAACCTGTAATTATTTGTAACAGGCTTCCAAAAAAAAAAAAAAAAAGAAATAATAGTAAAGTTTTTGGCTTGTTCTTTCGTCTCAGTGTCTGCATGCAGTGCTTGATGATACCTTTCTTAGTCGTTGTGCTCAGAATACCTGTAGTACATTATGTTATCATACGTCTGTGATAATGTACTGTTTAGTACAAGTAACAATAGAAGCAAGAACAGTAGTAAAGTCAGAACCAAAATGATTTTAAGCATGTCGGAAGTATAACAGTGTGTTGAGTGAACTGTGAGAATGTTTAACACTGAAAAGGCAGAGATGATACTCATATAAGACAAGTGTAGAAAAAATGCAGCTGATGCCTGCAGATTGTATGCAGAAAGGTACCCAGACAGAGATCGTCCAACATGCCGCACATTTGAAAATATCTACAGTCAACTGTAAACAACAGGTATGATCGTACCACGCAAGCGGGACCGTAACAAACCCATCACAGGAGAAGCAGGTGCAGATGCTGTTGGTGTGTTACCTGTTGCTGTCGTGGACCCACACAAGAGTTCACGTGACATTGCTAGAGTCAGTGCCATGAGTTAAAGTAGAGTAATGCGCATACACAGATTTGAGTTAAAAATCAAACTTACATACGTTCTTTAATTCTTTTTATTAACCAATTACACCATCCTCACTTTCGATTTGTGGGGTTAGTTATTCACTATTGTTGTGGCTTACGAAATATATACAGAGATATTCTTAGACGTCCCAATTTTTATAAACATACTTTTCCCAGCCAGATCATTTTCTTCTGTCTTATTTCCTCCTCTGTACTTTTTTTCTACTGTTTAACTTCAGTATTTGATAAATATTGGCAGGCTGACCTCATCACCAGCAACAGGTAAATGTTTTATTTTTATTTGAGGGTATGATAGGAAATTGGTGATGTCGTATTCTACTATTAAAACTGCGAAAATTACCTTGAGTTTCCATGAAGATAATACCAAAATTCATGTCATTCAAGCAGTTGCATTAGTGGGCTATATGATGATGTTGTGTATCAAGTTTATTATTGTTCATTCATTTAGCAGACGGCAAATAAAAAACAAAATTAAAAAAAAAGCAAAAAGGCGAATTTCATAACACTGTTCTTCAAATATCGAAGGTACATCCGGTTGCAGAACTGGAATTGTGAATTTTGTAAAACGGTACCTGTGGATTGCAGTATGGTTTATGCAGTAATCCAGCTATCCAAATGGAACGAGGAAGAAGCCAGGATAATTATGTAAAAGTTAATAGACGTTTGTAAAACTCATTATTAACACAATAATTCACCTTAGTAGATGTGTTGTCCGTAACAGAACTAGGACATTATTGTCATAAATAATTTACACAATTTAATAGCCAGGTACTGTTGCTGCATAATGTTTGCTACCTGCATTTCTGTGTGTAACGCTTGATTGACAGTGTAACACTGCTGAAAATATATGTGCCACTTTTGTCTATTAAAGTTCTGCTCTAACTTTGCTGTACAATAATAATAATACTGCTACTACTACTGCTCCAATCAGATACACAAAACTTTCTTAACAGAAAAGCACGCGCTTTTTATACAGTTCGTATTCTAGATGACAGTACTGACTACATGGAAGACCTGGACTATGAAAAAACTAAAATATTACACATGAGAGCGAACGGTAGTGTAATCGGCACTATGTAACTATCCCACAGCGGGCGAGTTACGAACTTCCCGGATATGTGTTCTACATCTGTTGTTCATTGGCAGCGCAGTCTTGAGAGTGTGATGCCTTCGTGTGTTTTCATCTTCATAGTGCAGATTAACTCTTCTGACGACACTGTACTTTCTTTCAAAAAAGAGCCACAAGTTTTTCGTTCCAAAAGGGAGCTTATGTTCAGACATTGAAATTTTAGATCTGCCTTCATATCGTGTTTTAACAGAATGATTCTATACTTGTGGGTTATTAATTTTCAGGAATCAGCATCGTTACCTCGACGAACTGTGTTCTTGCAAAATACTGGATGTTCGCAAGTGATTTACCAATACCACTCTTTCATCTCGAAAAGTGTAAAGAGACGGTAGTTCACCCCATTTAGCTCACTGAGATTCTATAGAACATAATTTTTCTGCATATTTTACCCGTGCAAGCACGAATCACTTTCTTTAACATTTTCTACTGCCTTAATGTCACAGAAACTTTACATTATTTGTATATGAACTCATGACGCTAAATTCATAAAATGATGGCATCATTTATTTTTTTCATTCACAATATCGTTCTCAATGAGTGATTCACAACATTACAGAAGATAAAATCAGCTTCGCAAACGAGGCAACCGTGCTGATTTCCAGCACCTGGTTTTGCAGGTAGGCGAATATTTTTGTACTGTATAAACAGTATTATTGGTCATAATTACACGGTGCAGTACACCCATTAGCGAGTAATTATGTGCATTAACGTGTTTGTAGCCGGCAGGCTTTTTTAAGCAGTCGGTTAATTAAAATGCTCAGAGCCTCTCCGTGTCGGCAGCAGTGAAACGGTGTGAAACGTTAGCGAGAGGCAGAAAGGGGATGTGTTGTATAACACGCTGTTACGCGCGGGAATCCGTCACAGTGACAAACCTTTCAAGATTAAAACATTATCTGAGTAAATCTTTACTAAGATGGTTTCATCAGCGGAAAGGTAATAGTGTTACTGTTGCATTTAAGTTTAGCTGAAAACACGATATTGTACGAGTATTTATTTATTTCATACTCTCGTTAGTGCATCTGCCTCTCCTCCACCTCTTCTCTCTCTCTCTCTCTCTCTCTCTCTTCTTCCTCGCCCTTCACCATACCTTTCCCTCTATTGGTTCATCTGTCTCCTCTCCCATCCATCTTCTTTCCATCTCATTGTCCTTTTTTTGTTCAGCTACGGTACTTCAGATCACATACATCTATTAACTTACCTCATTTCAAGACCGGAATAAAACTGTATAATTTGCCGAATTCAGTAACTAAAGTACCCTCCGCCCTACACCACACGAAATTTCATGCAGGAAGAAACCTTTTTCGTCATTTTATGGTCAGGTGTGCAAAATTTCAGTGAGATATTGTAATCAAAGCACCCTCCGTCACACACCGCACGAAATTTTATGTAAACAGTGACCTTACTCTAGTTTTAAAGGTATATGTGAAAATGTCATCAAGGTAGGAATTGAAAACAAAGAAATATGCAGCCAATTCTAATGACGCCATATCTCGTGAACTACAACAATCATTACCTCACATTAAGGATCATCAAATTTGTTTGAAACAGATTCACTGATCTTCGACGATATTGTCGCGTGATGAAACAGTTTTTTCGCGCATTTCTTTGTTTATGATGTCATATCTGTTAACCATGCGTTATATGTGATCCTTAAGGCACAAATGACCTTCCTGTTCTTTCGAAAGTCAAGAGTGCAACATTTCATCACGATTGTAACAAATGTGTAGATCACAGTTCAGTAGAAATGCACCAACCCACAAACACATGGAAACTTTCTAGAAATTGAAAGATGACCGTCTGTCGTCTTCCATATATTTCTTACAAAATTGTAATTTATTTGATGTCGCTAGATTAGCATTTTGTTAACTCTAGAACCCCACTCTTTTCAAGTCATGAGGAATAGCATATTTATTTCATGTTTTAAAATATTAGTTAATATTGCTAGAATTTTGTTATTTTAATAATTTACTATTGTGGTTATGAATGTGGCAATAAGTACGGCTTCTCCGCTACGCCACTGGCCCTTTGAGAAGGTGAAGTTGTTTTACTTTTAATTGGATGTGCGAGAATCTAATGGCTGTCTGAATGTGGGTGGTAATAGCTCGCTATGCAAGGTTCTGTCTTGCTAAGAGTCGATAGTTAGTCATTACCAAACCCTACTGCTGATGCGACCAAAAAGGTTTTGGTTACATGCCAGACGAGCCCTCTCCAGGGCGAGTCTCGCGATCTTCTCTCCTAACCATCGCTGGGTTTTGCCAGTTTCCGGTAGCTTTCGCGCTTCCTGGCCACTCCGTGGTCATTCTATGCTCGGATCATGGTGAGGTAAGTTAGGTTCTGCTCTTGTATCTGCAGAGATGGTAGCGATTCGTTGTCTAGCATGTTTAACTTAGAATCTTGAACTTAGAATCATTTTTCGGAATATTTTTCCCGATCGTGCGCGGAAATGTGTTCTAGTCTTTCAATCCAGTGATTTCCAACGGATAAACTCGGTGCATGTGTTACTAGTTGCAGTTTGATAACGGTCTGGTATATTCAAACCTTTTATGATTATGTGGCGGTGTACGAACTCTGTGTAAATTCTTTCTAGCTTTGTGGGGCCCAATTTCTAACATACGATATGTTCATTTTTGTACAGTGCATGTGAAATCTGTCTTATTGTTTTCTCCCCTGAGTGATTTGTGTTCCATGTGGTTGGTTCTTAGAACAAAGCCTTCAGCTTCAACTGTAGTTTGTTCCATGCTCATCAGGCAAATAACTATGTGTGTACCCTTCTGATTTCCACTAACATTTTGCGATCTTCTCTCCCTGCCTATTTTAATTTTGATGTTTCTTCTCTGAACTTGTGGTATGCACTCAGTCTTTGTCGGTAATTCTCTCACAGCCTTGTACAACCTCCTTTAATAGCTTGCTTATGAAATTCTATGCAGTTCTAGGGGTTGCATGCCAAAGTTAATTTTCTTTTTTTTTTTTTTTTTTTTTTGGAAATTGAATTTATACATTTTTATCGGTTTTCGGAACCACGTGGGTTCGAACTCCGACTTCAGGGGTTTGCAGCTAGTTACCTGAATTCATGCCAATTCTCATAAAACCCTTGCCTAGATGGTTTACTCTCAGATTGCAACTTAAGAGTACGCCGGATTTTGTGTAATGAATCCGATTTTTAACCACTTCGCCTTCAGTGGACTGCGATCATGTAGCGTAGTCGTGTGTCGCCGTAAGCGTGTTTGCTCGCAGTCTAATCTAGATGCAAATTAACTTTGCTATACTCACGCACCATCTCAAATCAGGCACGACAGACCAGAGCCATCTTCGCAGTTTTATTCTATATTTTGTTGTGTGGTAACTCCGGGTTTGATGAATTTAGCCTTCGATAGCGGCGCCTGCTTCCGCCTCGTTTCAGCACACTGATATTGGTGAGTTTCGCTGTTGCATTGCGTGTGTGTGAGCGAGTGAGTGTTGTTCGTAAATCCTCCCCCCAGTAGCGTTAAGTTCCGTGTGATTTATGTTAAATTGAATGCTGGGCATCGTCAGAATTATCTCATGTAAGGGAGGTGCATTTTTATTGTATTAACAAAATTGGTTCCCCATATTGCTTGCGTTCGACCTGAATGAACTAGTTAAGTTCAGTATAATTTTGACTTGCCTGTAAATTGTAGTTTTCGAGCACCTTCCCAATTTTAGTTAATATTGTTTTTCACCAGTGCTGAAAAGAATCTCAGATGCAAATATTTTACGTTTAACTTCCGTTGCGCCATAAATGTTTTTATTAGCCACCTTTATGAAATAATTTTAATTGTGGTGGCTTGTTTATTAATGCCTGTGTGTAATTTCGTGTGAGCTGCTACGAATATTTGCCACTGTATCGTTAACTTTCTGTTATTAGAGTAATTTGAACCAAAACAGTTCTCAATTTGGGCCAGGGAACAAGGTTTTGCAGCAGGGAGTAGCCGGTAGTTTCACACGGACCTTCTGATAATTTTGCTGTTAAAATTAAGCTTTTTTATAACAGTAAACTCTTATCTGGGTACCTACTACCAGAATGATGCTTTTATTTCGTACAGTGGCCCACGTTTGAAATAAGATTCGATCCAACTAACCACAGACTGAAGACAGCGTTGATGAAGTATTGCTGAAGACGTAGGTTCTTACTTTAGGACATGTGGATGTTTCCTTAGTTTCTTACTTTCTTCTATCAGAGAAATCCATAAGTTAATGCTGAAGAAAATATGTTAACACATGGCTCGATGACTACTAGGAACGTTTCACTGATAAGAATTTTCTGTACTTACAGCAAGGTGCTACAACTGTACGTGTTTTGGATTTTGTCTTCTTCTTTCGGTCTCTTCCTCTTGCCACTCTCCCTTAGCGGCTAAGGGAGGGGGGTGCACGCATTAACCAAGACTACGTCTATCATGCGTGGTGTGGAGCTCATACACTTCCACATGAAACGAGGTGATGTTGCGCAGTACTAAGCAGGAAGTACTAGCGTTCGGGCGTGGGGGGGGGGGGGTGTGGAAGCTTGTGTTCTGTGTATACTGACCACGTTGTCGATGAAAGGTTAGCCGGCCGCGGTGGCCGAGGTGACTGCCGGGCGCCGTGGCTCAGCGCGCCCGGTCAGAGGGCTGAACGCTCTCTGTAATAAAAAAGCTGAGCCAAAGAACACGTAGATCCAAAACGAACAACCACGATCAGTGTCCGCAAGGACAAGAACTACCAATGGAGCAAAAAAAAAAAAAAAAAAAAATAAAAAAATAAATAAAAATAAAAAATAAAAAAAAAAAATAAAAAAAAGGTGACTGAGGCGCTCCAGTCACGGTCAGCACGGCCACTACGGTCGGGGGTTCGAATCCCCCCTCGGGCATGGATATTTGTGCCGTCCTAGTTCGTAAGTAGTTCATAAGTAGTTTGTAAGTCTAGGGACTGATAACCCCGTAGTTAAGTCCCATAGACTTTACAAACATTTGAACATTTTTTTTTTTTTTTGAAAGGTTAAACCCTAATATTTCCTTTTTTATCTTACGGAACAAGCATAGTCTCACTGCAGTTGACAGGAGGAACTGGAGATATATTAGTCCCATAAAACGTATTGAATAAATTTCCTATTGCCAATTTTTTTATATCAAACCAGTGAAATGCCCTTTAAAACATCAGGAATGTTTCAGACTTATTCCAAGGCGTTTTGGTTCGTACCAGAGCTAAATTTCCGGTAGTCTGGTTCTACAGAATTACAAACATTTGAACATTTTTGTCTTTGGACCGAGCGAGGTGACACAGTGGTAAATCACTGGACTAACATTCTGGAGTTAGGCTGGTCAAACCCACTTCCGATCCTCCTGATCTAGGGTTTTCCCATTATTTATCTAAATTATTCGTCACCCTTTTAAAAGTGCACAGCTGATTCCCTTTCCCATTATAGCAGAAATCAGTCAAAGAATGCGCTAGATCTCTAATGACCACGATGTCGACGGAATGTTAAGTTTAAATCCCCTGTTCTCCAGATAGCTTCTAGGTAATTCTTCCGTAATTCATCCTAGCAGATCCTGCACTGGGGACCTTAAATCTGCAGTAATTGCCTTATTCCCACCGCCGATGATATGAGATGCGATGTTTAAAATTGAATGTATGTTGGCTAGGAACATCACCTACCAAGAAATGACTTACTTGCTGCGAACAATGAAATGAGAAAGCTAATTACAAAATTTAAGGGGCATAGGCCAGAGGAAGGAGTTCCAACATTTTTTATTAAATTAATTAAGCAAATGTCCCAAATAAAACATGTTTTTTAGGATTTTAAGTTACGGAATTAATGAGTGAAGTAAGAGTAACGAGGAGGTTAATTACAAGTCCCCACATGTGAAGACAATTAATCAATGAACATTCCATACTGTAATCATAATTATCACAATATTCTAAAGATAAAACTGCGGTTTGCCAAGAAAACATGTAAATCAATCATTCACTCTGCTTCCCCTTTATAAATGAATGCAGAACCCAACCAGACCACCATGAAACCAAACTGCCAGTGGTTACCTTGGTTAGCACGAGTACCGCGTTACATCTTGTTTTTGTGGGTAGCTTTCTCGGCACTGACTAACGACTCGAATATGACTGTGAACTCGCACCAAACTGATGCCGAGACGCTTTCTTCCGCAAAGCGCACAGCTATTTTCGCTTGTGACCGGCATCGTGTTTCTTCTCAAAACCAATCTCCCGTGAACATATGAGACGATGCCCAGCGGTATATTGTCTCCTCCAGCCCAAGTGTGTTTTCCCTTAAACTCTCTCAAAAATGTTAAGACTGTTTTGTGCCAAAAGCTACCTCTCAGCCTCAAAGTCATAGTACTTAGAAGCACCAAACACATTTGTTTCTGCCACAAGGAAGTCTGCTGACAGAGACTTTTTCCACTCATGGTATATATTCCTGTCTCTATCCCGTGCTACAATAATCACCTGCTACGGTCATAAGTCACATACACCTGGCGAGTCACAAGATCATTCAGAATACACTCATTGCGTATTTCCCCGTGCAGTTTTTTGCTGCTGTGTTCATTGCAAGAGTAGTATGACCACCGTCCAGACCACCCACACCCCTTTCAATATTCACGTGTGGCGGTTGTTTTTCTTCTTTTAAGTATGGTCAGTGATCTCTGCCTTTTTCATATTTCCCTTGGAAACGCGCAAATGTCTGTAGTGCCAGTATCAGCTTCAAAAAGCATTTACATCTCGAAATCACTCCATCGCCATGCGGTGTCCTAACATCCGTATTGCCAAGAAAGCCACAATCCACTGCTAGAAGAAGTCCATGCCTCTCTCTTATACTGATATTCATAGAATTTTTCATAAATGTTCAAATGTTTGTTAAGCTTAACGGACTTAACTGCGGGGCCATCAGTCCCTAAACTTACAAACTACTTATGAGCTAACTTATGCTAAAGACAGCAGAAACATCTAAGCCCAAAGGGAGGATTCGAACCCCCGACGGAAGAACGGCCTCGGGCATCGTAGCATGGCGCCTCAATGCGCTCGGCCGCTCCACCGCGGCAATTATTCAGAAAAAAGAATATTTTTTGTGTTTTACCTATTTTTCCCCTTTCATTGCTTTATATATTAAGAGTACCAAAATGTAAGTTCCTGTTAAGGATAAGTATCTTTGCATTAATGCTCTTCGACTGAATGTTGAAACATCTATGATTCCATAATTTCTCTCGGTGTACAATTTTCGTGCATGCAGGCAGTTACAAACGTCAACGTCGGCCGATATGTCGGCAAGAGAGCGCCTTGCCATTCTCAAGACATTACTGTAGCTAGGAAGCAATGTGCAGTGACGTTACAAAGTTCGGTTTTCAATGACAACAGGAAAGACAACACACATCACGCGAGCAAGCAAACAGCGCCATCAAACGACCAATGATGAAAACCATTACAAAAAACAGTTTTCAAGTGTGAGGTGTCATTAACGTTGGCCCTCCGGATTTTGACAAGTGAGTGAATAGGATTCCACCTAGAATTTAAGCAACAACCTCCATGCCTATAAGGTTTATAGCCAGCTATTCCTTAACTCATGAGGTGCGGTCAGTCCGTAGATGAATTTTCGGACTCGCTCCTAAATTGTTAGTTTCGGCGGGATGATGCTGTGCCCTTCCTACCGTCATTAAATCACGAGTCAAATGATGTTTTCATGGTCGTAACCTTCATTATCGTTGCAAACGCGAGTTGCTGTCTCCCAGACCGCGCCTCGTGAATTACATTTTTTTTTCTGCAGTGTAGTACAACATTTTTTGTAACAACTTGTCGATTTTTACGATCCTAGTTTTCACAACATGTTACTTGGGGTGCATGAAGTCAGTGTCTGTTTAGCCGCCGGATGATACGCAGCAGACGCACCCTTCTGTAAGTGAAACCGGCTTCTGATTAGAGGCGACATATAGTATTTTGATTTTTGTCTGCGCGTTATCGTTTCAGTTTGTAAATTGATGCTGTGCTCTCGTGCATGTTAGATTCAAATCCGCGTTCATAGAAACAGTATAGTCTTCCTTTGAACGCATCGCGACCCTCGTTTCTTTTGTTTTGATTGTGCCTGCTGTTGGTAGAGCTCAGTCATTGTCTGTTTAGCCACTGGCTGGAAAACAGCAGACGCAGCCTTCTGTAACTGAAACCGGCTTCTCATTAGAAGCGAAATATAGTATTTTGAATTTTGTTTTCGTTTGAATTTGTAAATTTATACTGTGCTTTCGTGCATATTGGATTCAAAGCCGCGTTTTTAGAAACAGTGTAGCCTTCCTCTAAGTACATCGCGACAGTAGGTTTTTTCCTCGGCACTGTAATCATGAATAGGGACAGTGACTGCTGTGTGCGGATGCTGTCTGAGCTGGTGACTCTTCGCTCGGCCGGCCGCAGTGGCCGAGGAGACTGAGGCGCTCCAGTCACGGTCTGCTCGGCCACTACGTTCGGGGGTTCGAATCCCCCTTCGGACATGGATATTTGTGCCGTCCTTAGTTGTAAGTAGTTCATAAGTAGTTTGTAAGTTTAGGGACTGATGACCCCGTAGTTAAGTCCTATAGACTCTACAAACTACATACACTTCGCTCCCAGCTTCTAGCTGTGTTTATCTCGGTGACACAGCTGGAGGTTGCGATCGAGGGGCGACGTTGTTGTTGGCCGGTACTGGGGACCGAACGGACTCCCGGCGTCTCCACCGATCGACCTGCTCAGGGACATGGGGTGATACTGCCAGCAATTAGGAGGACACCCCACCCGAGGTTGCGCGGGAGGTCGCTCCAGAACATGGCAGGCGGCGCAAGACATTCCGGGGGATCGATCGTTAGGCCTCCCCGGGTCATCTTGCGAACAAGTTTGAGGCGCTATCTGTTCAGGACAACGTTCCTGAATCGGATGGTGTCTCTCACCCTGAGGTCACCACCCAGCCTGAAAGATCCGGGCTTTCAGAGAGGGTGGGTTAGCTTGTAGTAGGAAGCTCCAACGTTAGGCGGGTGATTGAGCCCCTTAGAGAGATGACTGCCAAGGAGGGGAAGAAGGCCAACGTGCACCCCGTGTGCATAGCGGGTGGAGTCATTCCAGATGTGGAACGGGTCCTACCGGATGCCATGAAGGGTACGGGGTGCAGCCAACTGCAGGTGATAGCTCACGTCGGTACCAATGATGTGCGTCGCTTCGGATATGAAGAGATCCTATCAGGTTTCGAGCGGCTATCTGAAATGGTAAAGACTGCCAGTCTTGCTTGCTAGATGAAAGCAGAACTCATCATCTGCAGCATAGTTGATAGGACCGACTGTGGACCTCTGCTACAGAGTTGAGTGGAGGGTCTGAATCAGAGGCTCAGACGGTTCTGCGACCGTGTAGGCTGCAGACTCCTTGCCTTGCGCCATCGGGTGATGGGGTTCCGGGTTCCGCTGAATAGGGCAGGAGTCGATTAAACGCTGGAAGCGGCTACACGGGTAGCGGGGACTATGTGGCGTGTACTTGGCGGTTTTTTAGGGTAGAGGGCTTTGCGAAAACAGTAAACGGGCAATCTCAAAGTGTGCAAGTCGATCACAGTAGAAATTTAGATCTAAGAACTATCAGTATTACAGTTGTGAATTGTCGTAGCTGCGTCGGGATAGTACCAGAACTCCAAGCGTTAATTATAGGTAGCGAAAGTTGGCTTAAGCTGGAAATAGGTTCAAAAGAAATATTCTGTGTTCAGAAAGGATAGATTAAACAAAATAGGTGGAGTCGTGTTTGTAGCCGTCAAAAGTAGTCTTTTGTGTAGCGAAGTTGATAGTTTCTGTGAGCTATTATGGGTAGAAGTTGCACCTAAACACATAAAAATTTAATAATCGTTTCCTTTTACCGGGCTCCCGACTCTGACGATACAGTAGCAGAAAGTTTCAACGCAAACCTGTGTCTAATTGCAAACACGTATCCGACTCACATCATAATAGTAGGCGGTGATTTTAATTTACCCTCAATTTGTTGGCGAAATTATATTTTTAAATCAGGAGGTACGCATAAAACATCGTGCGAAATTGTACTCAACGTATTCTCTGAGAATTACTTCGAACAGTTAGTTCAAGAGCCAACTATAATTGTAAATGGATGTAAAACACACTTGATCTCTTAGCAACAAATAATCCTGAGCTCATAACGAGCATCAAAACGGCTGTCGTAGCGAGATCGAATATCGAAAGTCCCAAAGTTACCAAAAATAGACGAAAAGTATATATGTTCAGGAAAGCAGATAGAAATGCAATACATTGCTTATTGAAAGGCAATATCCACTCGTTCCTAACACTAAACGTAAGTGTAAACCAAATATGGCACAAATTCAAAGAAGTGACATCGACAGCTATTGACAGTTTTATACCAAATAAATTAAGAAGGAGGTGATCCCCATTGGTACATAAAACTGGTCAGGACACTGATGCAAAAGCAACGGAAAAGGCATGCTAAATTTAAACGAACACAAAATCCGCAGTATTGGCGATCCTACACTGAAGCTTGACATTTAGCGAGGATTTCAATGCGAGATGCCAACAATACTTTTCACAACGAAACTCTTTCTCGAAATTTGACAGAAGACCCTAAGAGATTTTTGTCATATGTTAAATATAGTAGGGGCAAAACACAAACAATACCCTCACTACGTGGTAGTAATGGCGATCCTGCCGATTATAACGCTACTAAAGCAGAGTCACGAAACATAGCTTTTAGAAACTCATTCACCAAAGAAGACGAAACTAATATTCCAGATTTCGAATTACTGATAGAGGCCAGGATGAGTAACGTTGAATTAGATATCCTCGGAGTAGTGAGCCAACTTAAATCACTTAACAAGAACAAGTCTTCTGGTCCGCACTGTATACCCATTAGGTTTCTATCTGATTATGCTGAAGAGATAGCTCCTTACTTAACAGCCATATACAACCGCTCAAAGAAGGATCTGTACCAAAACAGGTCACACCTATAGTCAAGAAAGGCAGTAGGAGTAACTCACTAAACTACAGACCTATTCCATTGACATCAATTTGCAGCAGGATATATCCTATATTCAAATATTATGAATTTTCTCGAACAGAATGACCTATTGACCCAAGGTGAACACGGATATAGAAAATATCGTTCATGCGAAACATAACTAGCTCTTTTCTCACACGAAGAGATTAGTGCTAACGACAAGGGTTCTCAATTTGATTCCGGTTTTTTTTTTCTTTTTTTTTCTTTTTTTTTTTTTTTTATTATTTCCAGAAGGCCTTTGACACCATACCTCACAAACGGCTTTAATCAAATTGTGTGGTTATGGTATATAGCCCCAAATTTGCGACTGGATAGGGGATTTCCTGTCAGAGAGGACAGAGTTTGTTGTAATCGATGGTAAGGCATCGACTAAGAGGTGATATCGGGCGTTCCACGAGGTAGTGACATTGGTCCTCTGCTTTTCCTTATTTACATAAATGATTTGGGAGAAGCAGTTCTCTTAGCTTGTTTGCAGATGACGCCGTCATTTACCGACTAGTAAAATCACCTGAAGATCAAAACCAACTGCAGAACGATCTCAATATCAGTGTGGTGTAAAAATTGGCAATTGACTCTAAATAACGAGAAGTGTGAAGTCGTCCACATGAATAAGAAAAGAAATCCGTTAAACTTTGTTTACAAAATAAATCAAGCAAAAGCGAAGGCTGTAAACTCCACAAAATACCTGAGAATTACTATTACTTCAGACTTAAACTGGAAAGAACACGTAGACAATGTCGTGCGAAAGGCGAGCCAGAGACTGCGTTTTATTGGCAGAACTCTTAAAATATGTAACAGAACTACTAAGGAGACTGCATACAGTATGCCCGTCCGTCCTTTTTTGGAGATTGTTGCCCAGTGTGGGATCCTTGTCAGGTGGGTTTGACGGACGACATCGAAAGAGTTCAAAGAAGGGCATCTCCTTTTGTATTGTCACGATACGGAAATGATACAGGTTCTGGGATGGGAATCATTACTACAACGTCGCTTATCGCTGCGACGTGGGCTACTTACGAAACTCAAATCGCCAACATTCTCCTGCGAATTCGAAAATATATTACTCCCACTTACATAGGTAGAAAAGATCATCAGCATAAAATACGAGAAATCAGAGCTCGAACGGAGAGATTCAGGTGTTCTTTCTTCCCGAGCGCTATTCGAGAATGGAATGGGAGATAAATAGTATAACGGCGGTTCGATGTACCCTCTGCCAGGCACTTAAATGTGGTTTGCAGAGTATGCCATGTAGATGTAGATGTAGAAGAGGTAAGTAATATCTGCGAAGAAATAGACGCTGATTTTGCAGTCGCCGGTGATCACAGTTCTGCTAGTGAATAAGATATTTATTCAGAGAAACAATTTCAGGGGTATGGTGATGTGAATCATTCTGTATCCTCTGATTTACAAGAGTCAGGATCGGCTACACGGAAATAATATTACTACGGCAGAATTGGTTTCAGGTGCACAAGTGAACCTCTGCAAAGTCGATTTTCGAAAACAGCGAAGCACAATATTTTCTTGCAGCTACTTGATCGCATCTTGCAGCTATCTGGTCTCATCCTGCAGGCACAGCTCTCGGGCGTCATGTGGAACCTGAAAATTTCTGCAATTTACTAACTGAAGGAACAATGTTGGAAGAATACTACCATTCTCGAACTTCAATGTGAATGAGTAAAGTGGAAAAGCACAAATGTTGCAGGCACGAATAATCTCAAAGCATTTATTGATCTTCCCATCTATACTTCTGTGTTCAAAGCTAACGAAGACACGTGTAATGTGTCAAAGTTGCAAAAATAATGAACCTGAAAACGTGCAAAGGAGCTTGTTACTCTTCACCACTGGGTGCAACAGACGACTTGTGAACTCTGCATACACAGAAAAAAAATGAAAATGCTGATCATATTTATAATGTGCAAGATTCCTATTTGTGCTCAAAAGAGTCTGTGTAAAATGTGTTTCAGAACTTTAACTGTCTTCAGTAATCAGTAACCATTTCAATTACTGATTTCTTCAGAATTTAAAAGTAGTGTATTCCAGTTGGTAACGGAAATGTATATTCCAATACTGAGTGTCAGTTCTGCAGACTTTCTTCCTGTATCCATCGACTGCATGTGTTTCAACTCTGAAATTTAGGCTTATGTGAAAAATTACTTGTACCGTATACATTGTAATATTTCAGAAACCACTATTCACTTTTCTAAAACTCTCTTTATGACTGTCATTTGCATAAAAATACTATTACTTGATTTTGAGTCATAAGATGTAAATTACTACAGGCTTTATGAAATGCAATAAAATCAACTGTCAAATGATTTATTCCTTAAAGTATGATTTGGAGAAAAGGGGTCTCAGAGACCGTACCTCGTAGGATACGTTACAAAAAAGTCACCTCGTCAGTTAGGGGTTATATTTCAATACGTTCCTTGATAATCCCAATAGCTGGAAGTGCAAGCCAAAATTTCCGTTTTATTATATTCTATGGGGTGATCAGTGTCTTGGCAGTGTTCGTCATCAGGAGATTTGTTGGAGTGTTGTAAATGTGTGTGACGTCTATGCTCCATATGTCGGTTCCCAACAGACCTATGTTGGTCATAGAACGCAGGAACTATACTAGTTTCTGCTTCTTAGGAAGCTGCCTGGGGCCGGCCGCAGTGGCCGAGGGGACTAAGGCGCTTCAGTCACGCTCTGCACGGTAACTACGGTCGGGGGTTCGAATCCCCCCTCGGGCATGGATATTTGTGCCGTCCTAGTTCGTAAGTAGTTCATAAGTAGTTTGTAAGTTTAGGGACTGATGACCCCGTAGTTAAGTCCCATAGACTATACAAACATTTGAACATTGCCTGGCAACAGCAAGTACTTCCGTGATGTCGGATTACCTTTGTCCCACTTAGGGTTAGGGTAGTATAAAAGTGGACCTTTGCGATCGCTATTTGACAGCTCGAAACTGAAATGAAAATGACGGCTTAACCGTTCATCTGAGACGAAAATCTAATAAATTTGTAGAGGACTCTCTACAACTTTGCGCTCTTATGTTTTTATCATATCGTGCATCGTTTCAGAAATATTTGCAAAAATAACGGCGACTTGACATCTGTTTGTGCGTAACCTGTTACCACTTTTTAGGTCGTACCGTTAACCGATCAGCACCAAAATTTACAGACGTAATTGTTGGTCTCCAGGGACCAGAATCTCCCTTTTTTCAAATGCTTCGGACACAAGATAGGCTAGTAAGATTAAAAATAGGCAGTTTGTGATGGCCTTTTGACAGCATGAAGTGTATTTGCAAATATCGCCTTAAGGTTTCCTCTGAAACGAAAATTTAATAAACGTGTTTGTAAAGGAGCAACGTCTCTACAACTTTTCTCTGTTATATTATTTCCATAACTCGCATTGTTTCAGAGATATTTGCAAAAATAACGCGCGATTTGACACTGACACTTTATGTTACTTAAACGGGTCGTAGATCGATGATTCTTGATGTTCCCATTTGTCGTTGCACTGGGTAGCGGCTGGTTGAAACTTCATGGGGCCAAACTAATCCACTACAAATAACGAAGGCAACACAGGACTGTAGTTCTTTGACACTTAAACAATTTATTGTTAGAACCCAATTGTCCCCATTTATGGCCAGCGTACATTTCTCATTAAATACAGCCTCCAAAACCCCGTAAGTACATTCCACACGTCAGTAATATAAATTTACACATTCATGTGTGGATTACAAAAGTTCGAAGTGTACATCTTAAAGTAGCACAAATATCAATAGTCCATTCTTAATACCGGTAGAAACACTTGCCACCCTAGTAACACTGACGAAATTTTACATAATTGTTCAAAATTAGAGTTCAGACTGGCGTGGATTCTGCCTCAGATCGTTGCCGATACAATACTCAATATGGCGTCTGTTCCGAAGGAACAGACGTCACTTCTGATCCTGCAGTTGTTATTATTTAATATTCACAGAACATATGACATCAACTGCGATTGGGCAAAGCTGAAAATGTGTACCCAGCCGGGATTCGAAACCGGGTCTCATGCTTTCTAGGCAGTTGCGCTGACTCCTACACTACTGGGGACACAGTGATCACCGTACCTGCAAGGACTACCTAAGCACGCCTCCCGTCAGATACAAATTCCCAGCTTCGCCCTGCCCACAGTACTCAAACTCGTTGTTATGAAACTAATTCCCGTAAGAGTAAGGGCTTCAAACTTGCCCACCCCTGCCCACTAACGATAGGATCATTGCCCGTCAACGGCATATTATATATATATATATATATATATATATATATATATATATATGTGTGGCGTCTGTTCCGAAAGAACAGACGTCACTTCTGATCTTGGGTACACATTTTCAGCTTTGCCCAATCGCAGTTGATGTCATATATTCTGTGAATATTAAATACTCAATTACATGCCGCGAACGCAGCGTATTTATATCTTTCAAACAATGGTACTGAAAATTGCGTATGGTTGATTACGTACATTAAATTAATTATAATTGTAAAGTAAACAATTATATGCAATAGGCTATAGTTAAAGATAACGTTCATAATACTGAGTAAATTGCCATATAAATACCATTTATACTAATTGTGTTTCATTTATGTATTTAACGAAATAGGTTCATCAAGAATACTTCCGTAATTAAGTGTAATTATACAGAAACTAATGAGGGAAAAACTTTCCTAACATTACTTGTGAAAGGTAGTAATACCTACTTTAATATTATGAGAAAAGAATGTAATTAGTTTTAACAGAAATACTAATTAGCACACTGTCTGTAATAGAACAATACGTCACTGACGTTAACTAATTAATATTTGCTAATTAAACAAACTTCTCCGGCGCCAAATAATAGAAAATGACTTCAGCTAGATATGTTACAGCAAAGAATAACAAAAGTAATGGAAAATAAACTGATAATAAACTAATTACATTCATATCTATTATCATGCAACAGTGGTATCGGGAGCTTCCGTAATGCAAACAGATGGGAATAAATCCCAACATGCTTCGTTACACAATACAGGAATATAGAAGAAACTTGAAAAAGAGGACAAACTACCCCGAAAAAAAAATTCAAAGGAAAAATTGAATATCCAATCATTTTGGCTGTTTGTTCAAATATGATCAGAGAGAATATTACATGAAGACTGCTCAAAAAAAATGTTCAAATGTTTGTATAGTCTATGGGATTTAACTACGGTGTCATCAGTCCCTAAGCTTACAAACTACTTATGAACTAACTAAGACTAAGGACGGCACAAATATCCATGCCCGAGGGGGGATTCGAACCCCCGACCGTAGTGGCCGTGCAGACCGTGACTGGAGCGCCTCAGTCCCCTCGGCCACCGCGGCCGGCACGTGAAGAGTGCAGAGATAGTGTCACAATAGTAGAGCCGTAATCATATCGTCCATAAGTCCTATTATTTTTATCAAAGCAAGACCTATTGGTCTTCAAGGAGTTTCTGCGATCGTTACATGAATAAAATTCTTTAATATCCGTCTCCAGATCGCTTTTATTTACTAAAACATGACCTGTTTCGGGACAGCTGCCCATCTTCAGATCTGTTAAACAAATGTTAAAACTGAATATAAGCTACTATTTACAAAGTATGATATCATAAAGTTAAAGGAAAAACATTAAAAACGTACCAAATTTTGAAGTTACAGGGTAACCTGTCCTGTGATGAATGAATGTTCACTGTCGTTACTAAAACATAGTAGCTTCCTGAGGCTTTATATAATGTACTTAAAATCATCTGATTGGTGGGGATCATTTTTGTTAAAATTATTCTCAATAAGTAATTATTGACTTACGTATAAAAGGAATTCTGAGCTCAAGGTGTAAGATAGTAGTAAAGTATAAAATAGCAGTTACAAATGGGATACAAAGCTGTCAAACTATAAAAGGACGTAAAAATAAGATAAAATTGGGTTCTAGATACATATAATAACATTTTAAGTGAAACTGTTATTGAGTTAAAAAATAAAAAAAATGTAAAAAAATGAATAATATGGTTAAATATTAAAACTTCTTAAAAAAGGTATAAAAATATTGTGGACAATGTTTTCTTTCTCGTCTGCGGATTTTCATTATTTTTATCCGAAGTATTTGCAAAAATTATGTAACTACGGGAAACCTAAAGTCAGCAGTAAAACACGTCATTTCGATGTTGTCTGTCTCTGCGGTTGACGCCAGGTGCATTTGCTGACTACGCGCCGGCCGCGGTGGCCGAGGTGACTGAGGCGCTCCAGTCACGGTCAGCACGGCCGTTCTACGGTCGGGGGTTCGAATCCCCCCTCGGGCATGGATATTTGTGCCGTCCTAGTTCGTAAGTAGTTCATAAGTAGTTTGTAAGTTTAGGGACTGATGACCCCGTAGTTAAGTCCAATAAGCTTCACAAACATTTGAACATTTGCTGACTACAGCACCTCCAATTGTCACACAGAGCATGAGTAACGCGCCAGTAGTCACTTTTCTAACAGGGCCCTAGCTGTGACGTAATAACCGCGGCGCCGACCAGCCAGGCAGGCCAGGCAGCAGGCAGTAACTTGTCGGGCGGCCACCAGGGCGTGCTGCGGTAGCAATATCGCCGGCCGCGGACACGGCATACGTCTCGCGCTTGTGATTTACTGGCGCGCCGTCCCTCCTGAGCGTCTTCATATTCTTCCCTCCTTCCCTCCCCCACCCCCAACACTCTCCCTTCACGTCCCGTCCCATCCCTTCCGTCGCCGGAGGGTGGAGGACGTGTGTGGGCGCGGAGCCGTCGCATATTACCGCTAGTGGGGGCCCAGGGCGGCGATACTGCCGTGGGCGGATTTGTGAGTGGCTGCCGCCCTTCCTGGTCTGGTAAGCAAGTGTCCGCCCGCATGTTAGAGGCTCCGATATTACACACTGGCCTCCCCTCACGCCGACGGTGTGGCCGTACTGCGACGGACTGATCGACATCCGTACAGTTTCATCGAGTGTTTACACACGTCAGCATGCGTGTTTGTGGTCAGCTCTAAAGGTGGTATCAGAGTCGAACATAAAGAGTCGCGAAACTCGCAGTGATTTTCTGCAACTTCGCGACTGCAGCGCTGCCAAGCGACCGGGTCGTAAAATCACGCCACGAAGCGATTGAGTAGTGAATGTGTATTTGGACTGTAGCAGCATTTTCAACATAACTTCGTATTTACGAGCTTTTGTGGCGCTATAAATTGTAGCAACTGTCAAAAATATGATTCGGAAATCTCTCATTTGCAAAGGACGCTCAGGAATAACAGAATAATGTTATGAATAACAGGTGTTCGTTTACTGTGGTTAGTTATACTTTTAGGCATAGAAGTAATTCTTTAACTATTCATTCACGTCCAAACTTCTGCTGTTAATGAGAATCGCAAATACTTGACCATTATTTCATAATATTACTGCTGAACAAAAGTCATGTATGAATGACTGCATTAGGTTCGTACCTCAGCTTCACAAAAATGATAACCCTGTATACTTTATATTTTGTCGGTACCTACTAGTTTGATAAAGTGAGTACGTAGCTACAAATAAATAATATGTCCACATATAAAATGTTAATGTTATCACTTCACAATTTTGAAGATATTCAGTCTGATAGCTGCCAAGTAGTTAAAAAATTATGGTAGCTACACGAAAGGCACAGAAGCAAGGACAATGTGAAAAGACGGTAGATGTAGAATCCAGTCTCTTACAATGTAAAAATCGCATGTTCTTTTCAAAACATTGCAATGTCCGAAATCCGCAAAAACAAAACTCGTGCAACATGTCAGTACGCCCCGAGCACGCGAACATAATCATAATCAGTTCCTTTTTTATACTTCAGCACATCAGGTTGCATTTCATTTCTGCTTTCAAAAGGTTTCAGACGATATTAATATGACTCGGGTATTGTGCACTGTATGAATTACACTGCACTGACAGTTTGTTAAATTATAGACTGTCATTAACAGAAGCAGTGATATTACGTTAATTTTTTCGTATTTGTATTACAAAATTCATAGCAACGTTCAGTGACCAGGAAATATGAAAGTAACAGCATTACAAACGGCAACTTCTCTGTTTGCATCATGCCATTCCAGTGTTATTCCCTACTGGCCGCTTGGAGCGCTAGTATCGCTTCAGATGCATTTTTTTCCCTAGAGAGTTTCACGACTGTCTGTGATAGACTGCCGCGAAAGGTATAGGTCTAGCGCGACAACCATCTAGCGCGCCGGAATGGAGACCAGTTCTAAACTCCCGTGAATCCGCGCATGCGCACTACTCAGCGCTAACCTGCGCATGCGCAGAAGCGGCGATATAGTTGCCTTCTGCTTGTATTGTGTGTTATTGTGTATACGTAGCAGGTGCCGATGTCATGTTACGAATTGTCTGAGTCACGCATGAACATAATTCAGATTGTAAAATATAATGCTACTACACCTTCAAGTATTGGTCGTTTAAAGTACTGAAAGTTGCACTGCATACTTCCACAACTACTTTCGATATGGAGGGCTGTGAAATTCTGTGACTAAACGCCAGGCTATTAAATGATTCACCAGTGGCTAGAAAACGTAATGTGATGACCAGCCTGCAACATAACAGAGTACATACCGGTATTTTATAGCTGATTTAGGGCATTATGATCACAAAATATATAAGCATAAAATATAAATCTTACTTTCGAGAAGGTGAAATAGCTTCCCTCATGACTGTGTCACGCTTCCTAATTCCATCACCTATTAGAGATAGCAGCTTGTCAAAACAAGCCACGTCCATCCTCACAAAATTTCGAAATTCTCGTGGATCTTCTGGTCTGAGCTCTTTCATAAGCAGTGAATAAGTGCCCCTATCTTCGTTTCTTCTTTGTAGCCAGCGTCGAACCCAACAACGTCTGGCTTTACGTCTTTGTGCTCCAAAAATAATTGGGTCATCAATTTTCAGAATGCTGTATAAACGTAAATTTAGATTAGCATATACTTGTGTAATCAAGTGGCGTAATATAAAACAAACTTTCGTGTCTGTAATTCGGAGTAGTGGTAACACAATTTCGTGGTAGCTACATATGACTTAATAAATGACAAAATCAACTTTTCATAAAATAAAACCTTGAGCTCACAGAATTAATTTTAACGAATTATTACATGCCAAGAAACGTTTCCCTCTCGTTCTTCTGTGGTATGAATTAATGTCTGCTAAAGATCTGACAGTTCCCTTCGCGTCTGGCGCGTTTATTGACGTTAGTGCGCATGCGCGGATTCGTCCCAAGGAATATCTGCCGTGCATCCTGTTAATAGGTCTCAAATCAAATGTTCAAATGTTTGTAAAGCTTATGGGACTTAACTACGTGGTCATCAGTACCTAAACTTACAAACTACTTATGAACTACTTACGAACTAGGACGGCACAAATATCCATGCCCGAGGGGGGATTCGAACCCCCGACCGTAGTGGCCGTGCAGACCGTGACTGAAGCGCCTCAGTCCCCTCGGCCACCGCGGCCGGCGTTAATAGGTCTACGTGAGGCAGTACGTAGTTCCAGATAATCACGCTTGGGGCGTTGCTGCATAGACGTACGTCTCGGGTTTATCGTGTAATAGGGCCTTTACATCTTCAGCACTATGCCTGTACCCTATCATACATGCCTGTACATGGACGGGCGAAGGCTCTCCGGCACCGGCAGAAATAAATGTCATTTAATAAAGTTATTTTACTAAGGAACAAGGGAAGAGTTGTTTTTGTGGTCTTTAATATGCAGACTGGTTTGATGCAGCTCTCCACCCTACCCTGTCCTGCGCAAGCCTCTTCATATGAGAATAAGGCCATATACATCCTTTCGAATCTGCTTACTGTAATCGTCCCTCGGTCTCCCTATACGATTTTTACCGCACACACTTCTTTCTAATGCTATGTTAATGATTCCTTGATGTCTCAGAATAAGTCCCACCAAACTATCCTTCTCTTAGGATACGCCAGGAACTCCTTCTCTCCCCAATTCTGTTGAGGGCCTCCTCATTAGTTACGTAATCTACCCATCTAATCTTCATCATTCGTTTGTAGCACCACATTTCGAAAGCTTCTATCATCTTTTTGTCTGAACTCCTAATCGTCCAAGTTTCACTCCCATACGATGCTACACTCCAGAAAGGACTTCCTAACATTTAAATTAATATTGGATTTTAACAAGTTCCGCTTCTTCAGAAACCCTTTTCTTCCCATAGTCAATCTGCATTTTATATCTCCTTTACTTTGGCTATCAGAAGTTATTTTGCTACCCAAGTAACAAAACTCATCTTCTACTTTTATTGTCTCATTACCTAATCTAATTCCTTCAGCATCGCATAATTTTCGGACATTCCATTCCATTACCCTTGTTTTACTCCGGTTAATTTTCATCTTATATCTTCCTTTCAAGACACTGTCCATACCATTCAATTGCTCTTCCATATCCTTTGCAGTCTCTGACAAAATTACTATGTCATCAGCAAACCGCAAAGTTTTTATTTCTTCTCCCTGAACTTTAATGGCCTCTCCCAATTTTTTATTGCATTTCTTCACCGCTTGCTAAATGTATAGATTGAACAACACTGGGGAAAGGCTACAATCCTGTCTTACTTCCTACCCAAATTCTGCGTCCCATTTTGGACCCTCGACTCTAATAACCGCTGTCTGTTTTTTGTATAGGTTTAATATAACTCTTTGCTCCTTATATCTTACCCTTGCTATCTTCAGAATTTGATATAGTGTATTCCAGTCGACAATGTAAAAAGCTTTCTCCAAATCTACAAATGCTAGAAACGTAGGTTTGCCTTTTCTTAGCCTATCTTATAAGTCGTAAGGTGAGTATTGCCTCCCGTGTTCCTACATTTCTCCAGAATCCAAACTGATCTTCCCGGAATTCGAATTCCACAAGTTTTTCCATTCGTCTGTAAAAATTCGTCTTACTATTTTGCGACCATGACTTATTAAACTGTTAGTTCTGTAATTTTCACATTTGTCTGCACTTGATTGCATTGGAATTGGAATTACAATATTCTTCTTGAAGTCGGAAGGTATTTCCCTTGTCTCATACATCGTGCATACTAGGTGGAACAATTTTTTCACGACTAGTTCTCCTAACGATATCAGCAGTTCAGACGGAATATCATCTACTCCAGGGGCCTTGTTTCGACTCAGATAATTCAACGCTCTGTAAAATTCCTCTCGCAGTATCAAATCCTCAATCTCATCGTCCTCCACTTTGTCTTCCATTTCTATAATACTGCCTTCAAGTTTATTTCCTTTATATAGATTCTCTATATATTCCTTCCACAGTACAGCTCTCCCCTCTTTGTTTACAAGGGGAACACCAAGTGCGTTACCAACGGAATTTGATGGGTCATAGGTATGTTGTGAGGGAATTCCACCAGACCATCAAGAGAAAAGGATTTATTCCAATGGGCCTCGATTTCAAAGAAAATCGAAATCAAATTCGCAGCAAATTACCACGCGTAACGTGTGTACTTATTCATGGCGGTTACCGCTCAGCGAGACAGCGTGGAGTAACCGGCGCCAGGCGCCGTGGCTCAGCACGCCCGGTCAGGTGGCTAAGCGCCATCTTTAATAAAAAAAAAAAAAAAGCTGGGCCAACCATTCAACGAACTGATACAACGATCGCAAAACTTAGATCCACCAGGAGAAATAAAAAAAAAAAAAAAAATAAATAAATAAAAAAAAAAAAAAAAAAAAAAAAAAAAAGAATAGAAACGGCATGTCCGACATGGGTCAATTACTTTTCACACCTGTCCGATGATTGTGCACAATTATGTACTTTTATAACCATTCTTATGTAGACGTTTGCAGTAAATAGTCAGGATAACAACATGTAACATTCCCTCAATACGTTGTGTTTTGCGCGACGATTATTTTATTCATTTCGTTTTTTCGAAGCACACTTTTAAGGCGATTGAAACATATTTCTAAATCAGTAAACAGTCCTTTGTTAATACCTATAATATTTGGGCAACATTTAATACCTATGTTTACAGTTTCTCATCGTGCTATTTTATCTCCTCCTATGACGTGTGTACCCACGTGACGCGTCCCAGTGGACTATTATGCTACGTCCAGTCAGTTAGTCATGCGTGCGGGAAGTAATGCAACGTGGAGAACAAATGAGCTGTGATAGAAGCAGGCCCATCACACGAAACCTCTTCGGAAATAAATTTTTTTCCTTGGATTTTTTTTTATCGTTTGACTTTTCATTATTATGTTTCTCTTTCTTTATATCATTTTCTTTGCTTACTTATTTTTTAATATATCTTGAAATATAATAAGTATCAATTATTATTTTTCTGCCGTTAGGTATGGAACTCGGGTCTCCTGCATGGAAGCCTAGCACCTTGCCTGTTACACCACGCTATCTCGCTGAGCGATAACCGCCATGCATAAGTAGACACGTGTAACCCCCCCACCCCCACCCCCTTAATCAAATTTTTTTCCTTGCTTTTGCAGAACCATTGGTTGACATTGGGAGTATATCTTTCAATCGTTTCTTGCCCCTGGAACGCCTACACCAACGCTGTCTAAACAGCGAGCTCCCACAAACCCTAAAAATTAATAGAATACTGTGGAATGGTTGGCTTACACGTAAGCTTTATCTTGTCTAGCTGCTCATATTGGTTTCGAAAATATAGGTATTAACCACTTGATTAATAAACCGAACTATATAGCCACTGTTAATTAATTTAAAGCAACGGATAACACAACTGACAATATTGAGGCAACGGAATCAGTATGGCCAAATAACAAGAAGGGAAGGTTAACTGTATTTAGTTCCAGAGCAAGTAGATTTTTTACTTTCCCCATCCAAAAAGGGAGTCTTAAGGGCAGAAAAAATGAGCAAAATTTATCATCTATATATACATTTATTTAGCTAAAACAATTTGTTCATTTAAACATTACTTAGAACAGCTGATCAACACACTACCAGTTATCACTTCTTGACAACTAATTACATATTTAGTAAAAATTAGGTCTTGGTCTCATTATTAACTGTTCTGTGCGAGTTCATTGCTACACTTAGAACCACGGGAAGGACAGGTTTCTTTCTCACTGGAAATATTACTTCCCATCAACGGCAGTGAGACAAAATTAAGCATGCAGTGCACAAGCATTTCCTAAGCTACAACAAACAAACTTCACTTCTTATATTTACTAACTAAGCGAGGCAGAAGGTCCCATGCACAGTGTGGAATTATAATTACTGCCCACTCTGAAACTATGCTCAGAATGGTACAAGAAAAATCGCGAAGCCTGAAGAAATTCCTTAACAAAAATACATATAAAATTAAAGCATTTCTTATCCTACAGCAGTTGCAGGTAATAGAAGAGGCTTTGGGCCCCGTTATCTGTCGACAGTCCATTGTGTGGCCTCCGCCACGCCAGAAACTAAGTCCAAAACCGTTGAAACCCCATTTAAAATCTACGTAAAGTTCGTTGGCGAATCATATATTAAACTGACGCGAATTTAATTTAGAATGAAATCATAGCAACATCAAGAGAGTGAGGGATTAATTTCGAGGAGGTGTGGCCCACACCACGCTAAAATCTAATTCCACCAGCAAAAGGAATTATTCCAAATTTAAGAATTTTTCCCCAAACTATACATGAAACAGAAATACATTGGAAAACGCTCTTGATCTATGAATTATCACTGTAGTTACCCACTGAAAGAATTTGAGCAAGATGACCTATTTGACTAACGGAAATCTTCCAAGTCCGTCGCCCCTCATTTCTAGCGAAATTTGCCAATCGATAAAATTTCTGCTGTTGCAATTTGGTTACCCCCGATACACATTTCCATCAACATTTCTCCCTACGAATATAGCAATTTTGCGCAATTTCTTACTACTTAACTGCAAAACTGAACAGCACCCTCAGGTGGTTATACATTCTTCTACGGTTCTGCATTTGTCCTGTAGCCACTCCAGCTTAGCCAGTCTACAGTTCCTGTCAGTTTTCAGAGGTTTGTACTCCCTTTTGCCTGCTTCACTTCCTTAATTTTTATACCTTCTCCTCTCATCAATAAAGTTCATTATATCCTGTGTTATCAAGGGATTTCTATTAGGCCTTCTTCTGCCTATATGATCTTATGCGGCCTTCACTACCCTCTCTGTCATTCTTTTTCTACTGTGTTACTTTCTTCTGTTTCAGCCAATACTTGCCTAATGATCCCACTGAAACTCTCAACCACCTCTGGTTCCTTCAATCTGTCCAGGTTCCATATCCCACCTTTCCTACCTTTCTGCAGTCTCTTGTTTTAATTTGCAGTTCATAACCAATACGTTATGGTCAAAATCTATATCTTCCTCTAGATATGTCTTACAGTTTAAAGCCTGATTTCTAAATCTATTCCTCACCATTATAAAGTCAGTTTGGTACCTTCCAGTGTCTCCTGTTCTCTTCATCGTATACAACCTTCTTTTATGATGATTAAACCAAGTGTTGGTAATCATTAAATTGTGCTCTGTGCATAATTCAAGCAGGCGATCTCCTCTTTCATTCCTTTTTCCCAGTCCATATTCGCCTACTACATTTCCTCTTCTTCCCTTTTCTTCTACCGAGTTCCAGTTCCCCATCACAAACAAGTTGTCGTCTCCCTTAACTTTCCGAATGATTTCTTTTATCTCATCATACATTTCTTCGATATCCTCATCATCGGCTGCGCTAGTTAGCATATAAACTTGCGCAACTGTGGTCGGTGATGGTTTTGTGACTATCTTTGCTACGATAATGCTTTCCCTAAGCTGTCCATAGTAACTTACTCGCATTCCTGTTATCTTATTCATTGTCAGACCCACTCCTACGTTACCACTCAACTGACCTGAATTCCTTTTTCATCCTGCCACCGAATTCAATTATCCCTACCATATCTAACTTTAACCTATCCATTTCTCTTTTCAAATTTTCTAACTTACCTACGCGATTAAGGGTTAGAACATTCCATGCTCCGATCCGTAGAATGCCTATGTTGCTTTTCTCGATGACGACATCCTCCTGAGTAGTCTCCGCCCGGAGATCCGAATGGGAGACTATTTTACTTCCGGAATATTTTACCCAAGAAGACGCCATCATCATATATCCATACAGTGGAGCTGCGTGTCCTCGGTAAAAGTAACGATTGTAGTTTTCCCTAGCTTCAGCCGTTCGCAGTAACTGCATGACAAAGGCACGTTAGCTGATGTAACAAGGCCAGCTGAGTCGATCATCCAGACTGTTGTCCCTGTAGCTACTGAAAAGGCTGCTGCCACTCTTCAGGAACCACAAGTTTGTCTGGCCTCTCCATAGATACCCATCCGCTGTGGTTGCACCTACAGCATGGCTATCAGCATCGTTGAGGCACGCATGTCACCCCCACATCGGCAATGTCTGTGGTTCTTGGAGATGGAAAGTACATGAAACAACAATATTTCATTTGACTTTTTTTGTCCAGCACACAAAGATGTACCGCCGCGGCGGAGTGTCCAAGCGCATTGAGGTGCTATGCCCTGATGCGCGAGGCCGCTCCCCGTCTGGGGTTCGAATCCCACCTCGAATATGGATGTTTGTGCCGTATAAGGTAATTCATAAGTAGTTTGAAAGTTTAGGGATTGACGACCCGCAGTTAAATACCATAAGCTTAATAAACATTTGAACATTTTAAAGGTGTACCTTTGTAATTTTGGGGGATTATGCCATTACACCCTGTATATGAAGTCGAACGATTTCTGTATCTAGACAGTGCCTATAATCACTCAATTTGTATACAGACAGTTGAAAGACTTTTCTTGTACACAGAGGAGCTTTGGAAACAAACTGGCAGATCTTTTGACTCGCGTACAAATAGGAGACACGACAAACTTCGTTTCATTTTGTATTATGGTCGTCTTGGTAGACATAGCCTCCAGTTACACACTTTTCCCTGTTGGAAAATTATTAGGATTTGGCCCTTGGATAAATTGTTGTAGCTTTTCATGTCATCTTGTGTTTGAAGGAAGTTAGTGATCACAATAATAAAATTAGGAAGAAGAATTTGGTCATTGAAAAGATGGCAAAAAACATGAAGCATCATTGAATGACGTTGAAAAAATAATCCACAAAGTGCAAATAGATTTCCATCGAGAGCACAAATTAATGAAGCGAAGAAGAATGGGTAATATCCGGGTAAAATATGTTTTGTTTACATACTAACAACTGCTTTTTCTACTGTAATGTGCAGAATCAAGAGGCAGCCGAAACACTCACTGTGATGAGCAAAGAAACAATGAATAAGGAAAGACTGAAGCCAATTTTGAGAACAAATGGTATTATTAAAATAATTAAAATTATTAATACTAATATAACTACAAGTTATTACTTACGGTACTTGTAAAAACTTGTTGAACATTATAGGGTGCTTTAAAAGTTGAAACAAATCTGAACTCAAAATTTGGACAGCAACATATTGTCATTAGAACCTCTCCCTCGGGAATAAGGATTTAACCTCTGAATTTATTTTGAAGTACCTGCACTTTTGTTGTTGACTTTCGGCTAAGAGTTGAGGCAGTTCTTCAAATTCATTAGGACTCTGACGGATGAAGTTTCATGTACCCACACTGTCTTCTGCTTTCAAACCGAAGCCTCTCCCAAACGTGCTGATTGTGCGCCAACGTTTCCTCTTTTGATTTCTTCCGCCATTCATTATTACCCCTGTACAGTTAGCGATCCCCACAACGTCAGCCATATTTAGCAAAAATAGGGGAACAGGACGTGACGTGTGTACACGTGACAGCCTCCAGATTGTCTAAACACACAGTTTAGCTGCATGTCCTTAGACAATCTTCTTACAATGGATGTAGACAGAACTTTAATTTTGTATACGTCATGCATAACTAGCTGATATAACTTAAGATGCCACGTCTCATATGTCTCAGCCTCCTGAACACCGAAAGGCTTGAAATCCGTCTGAATGTACATAAACAACTATGTGGCAATTAGTTTGTCTCTCGATACTTAACTGATATAATCCACGTGACATAGAGAAAAACAAAACAAAGGCTATAAACATATAAAACAGATACAGTACAACAAATATTGTAATTGTCACTGTTGTCTGAATAACATTCAGTTAAAAGATTGGTTTGACCATAGTAGTGTGTTTCCCAACTTGTTTCCAGAACGCATAAACAGTGAATACGTTAACAGAATGGGTGCGCTGAGGCGTGTAATCTGATAAATGTAGTGATGTGCAATAGTAATAAAATTTCTTCGTCATAGTGTCGTAAGAATTTACATGTTAATCCTGTGGTGTCGCACAAGTCTGAAGTGCGCGCCACGTACTTTCGCCGCGCGCCGCCATGCACGCACGCTGCGGCGTTCATACGACGTCGGTCACGAGTGCCCTCTGCTGCAACTCCGTTCGTGGCCACCACTGAGCTGCATCGGCCACTTGGGATTAGCACAGGCACCCATTAGGACTCTCATCAGTAGGCAGGCCTCTACCTAGTCAACCTATGTCTCAGCAGTACACTTAGTTGGCAGTCATGAACTTTGTAAAAGTCAAGTATAATATTTCTACGAAATATACAACTTGTTCTAATCTAGCTTAGTGTTTCTGGTTTCTGCTGTCCCACTGGCTGTTCACCTCAGACGCTGTACCCACACAAGCGTGCCTCCTGTTTCCCTGTATCGGTCTCTCTCTACTCGGCCACCGACACCCACGACAACCGGCGGAAACGCGACACATGAAATCCGATGTCACTTATTCCCTGTGTGGAAATAAAATACAGTAAACTGCAACTTAAAGTAAACGATAAGAGATACAACAAACTGGTACTAAAACTGAGCCGTGGTTCATTATTTTAATTCTGACGTCTATTCTTATCTACAGGGCAAATCTAAATTTGCGTACTCGGATTTCGCAGCGCGATTCCTCACATGCTAGCAATAAAAAATGTCTGTCACAAAATTTCGGTCTGCGCATATTTCCGGCAGTAACTGGACATCGAAGATTGAGATGGGTGTCCCCCCCACAAGTCAGTATGTTTCAGAATTACACTACTACACCAACAAACTTCCAGGGAATGTGGGAGGTGTTCTGAGGGACAAAGTTAGCATAGAAACCCATGCCCGGAAATGTCATCCAAAGACGCTGCAGATCGACGAAGTTGCTGGAGGGGATTTCTAGCGGCAGGAACTGGTGCCTGCGTGAATTTAATAGTTGCGTTCTGGCCGGGATCGCGGAGAGCAACGGCATTTGAATTGGAGGCAGACTCCTGTCCCCACGACTAGGAGAACAGCTAGTTCACTGCGTCCACCGTACTAGTGTCCGGGCGGTGTACGATTGTATGATCGAAGAGCTGTCTTCCTTAGCGCGAAAGTATATGGCGTTAACGGTGGTGTTGGTGAGAGCAGCAGCTTGGAGACATGAACTGCTCACCAGCTCGTGAGTTTCCTCTTAGGACTGCCATCGTCTATATGCTGCTGTAAATCTGTTATCTTCTCATATAACTGATTACAGGTGTAGCATACAACGTACTGTGAAGTTCGTGTCCTTTCCCGGCGTTGCTGGGTTCACGTGCGACAGTAACTTCGATTTCGTGCATGTTTGAAGCTTATACTATTTAATCGGTGATATCGCCATTTCTCCCGTGAAACTAAACTCTATTCATTTGTAAGGTCTGCTTCTCTGCCCTTGCCACTGGTCAACGTTCGGGAGTAGGTTGAAAAAAAAAAAACAATTTTCTGTCTATATGAGGTTTGTTTGGTGGAATTCTCTGTTGTCTGGTCTATAGCCCCCTTACGTCATTCTGCTTGTCGCCTTGCGAGGGCAGTTTTAAGTTAGCTAGATTTTGGTTTGTTTGTTGAAATTACCGCCTTCTGTTTGTACATAAGGTCTCGTTGCTGTTATAGAGGGCTCGGGACTACTTTCAGAATAGCAATTTTTCATTATTATTACCTACGATTGTATCCTGACAGCCACAATTCATAACGTTTAGATTGCTCGGTCCGTGACCTATGGTAACCGGAAAAATAGCTCCTCTTTTCATAAGTTGCCTACCTGTCTCCCCCCCCCCCTCCCCCAGGTTTGTCCCTCTGTCTTTGAGCCGTCCCAGCTCCTGTTTCTTCGATTAACCCTGTCCTTGACATAATTGCTGGCGTAAGTACCATCGATCTCTCTGTGCGTCCACCGCTCGTGGTGCTGATGACCTATCGCGCGTCGATTCTCTTCTGACTGGTTTCCTTGCCGTGCCGGCCGCGGTGGCCGAGGGGACTGAGGCGCTTCAGTCACGGTCTGCACGGCCACTACGGTCGGGGATTAGAATTCCCCTTCGGGCATGGATATTTGTGCCGTCCTAGTTCGTAAGTAGTTCATAAGTAGTTTGTAAGTTTAGCGACTAATGACCCCGTAGTTAAGTCCCGTAAGCTGTACAAACATTTCAACATTTTCCTTTCCGCCTGTAGCGCTACGGCGGCGAGCCGAGGCAGTTGGAGAGGGTATCAGGCAAGGGGTTGGATACGATGGATGGCATGGCCGGACTCGAGTGATTTTGATTAAGGGGCCGTCAGTGGCCACGCCCGGTGTGTGGATCGAAGTTGTTCTGGGTAGCACTCTGTCCATGGGGAGCCACGCATGCATTGAGCCGAAGAAATTGGTACGGAGAGGTTTTTCTATCAAGTGAACAGCACCTCGGCGCGGGCTGTTTACTTCGTCTCCCGGCTTTGTGGTCGCGTGCCTAGCGACCGAGCGATACCGCGTCCGTCCCTCGCCAAGCGTCGGAGCTGTCAACAACTGGTACTCCGCACACAGCCCCAGCTGCGGCTCGCGTCGTTCCAGCCGTTTTCATCTGCGATCTATGAAATGTTTCCGGGTGTTGGTTGACACCCTCCTCCTACACCATCGCGAGGGTGCCCTCTCCTGTCGTGGAATAAGAAAATTAGTTAAGTGTCTTATACAGTCCTGTTCCGCAAATTGTGAATTTGTCAGGATCGGTTGGCGTTCCCTATTGGCCGTCGTTGCCTGTCTCTACGTTAGTTGTTTATTCATGTGTTATACCGCACTTTTAGTTCGGTTCAGTTGAATTATTCTTTCTCTTTGCTCAGTACCCAGTACTCTATGTATATTAACTTGGTTAACGTAACTGGGGAATTTATCTGGTTTGTGCCCCTCTGCTGGCTGGCATCTGCACGGGCGGTAGTTGTACAGTTTTGTTTTCCTTTCTTTTCTTTTTCGTTTTTTTTTATCTTCTCATTGCAAACATTTTTCCCTCCTTGGGGCATCACCACCCCGCGGTTGTAATTTGTCGTTCTATTCGTTTGTGTAAACCCCTTCGAGTCAGAGCTGTAGTTCTCGTTGACCGTTGGGCATCTTATTCCTCTCCTTCGTGTTTTGAGTCAGCTCATATGTTTTACCTTTGTGGGTGTATTACATTAACGAGTAGCCACTCCCTTTAGTGTGATGTTAATAAGTAAGCTGAGCTGTTTTTATTCAAATCTCAGGGCTCATTTGTAAATTTTATTGTGTGTTGTTTTATTGGCCTTCTGCCCATTGATATCATTGAGCACAGTTTCCTGTTACCAGCCTCTATAATAAACTTAGACGTTATTTGAATTTTTGAGCTCATCTTTAATGTATTTTCGTAATTGTATTTTTAAAGGTCTGTGTTCACTTAAATGTTGGAGCCCCAATTTGGTGTGATTTTGATAAGTAAGTTGAGCTGTTTTCGCTTAAATGGCAGGGGGCATTGGTAAATTATATTTTATTTACAAGGGTTGCTTGCAACTAAGACTTTCTACTTTCGCTTTAATTGTTGGTCTCATTGTGTCTGTTTTTGTATTTTTAAAGAGATCTTTCACTAAATTTCGGTCCTTATTAACTTATCAAAAATTGGTTCTCTCAACTTGGCCTTCTGTCTTGCAGCGCTTATCTAAACTGTCTTTTTGGGCCTTCAGCCTCTGATTGTAATATAAAATATACATAAAATAGCAATACATTAAATATACATACAATATACATTAAAATATTCATTAAAAGAAATGGAACCTGAACTGCTTCCATGCTTGAATTCACCCAGCAACTACCCATCGCTCAGACAACCAGTCTATTTTTGGTCGCTGCACTAGCATTCCACTTTCCATCTTACGCTGATGACATTTCCAGCAGACTACATTGCCTCTTCAGTTTGTATTTATTGGGAATCGGACATGCTGCCTAGGATCAGTGACATGTTCGGAACAGCATGCATGAGACAGTCCAATACGAAAAATAAGGTGTGTAGGGTCTGCCGTGTCTGTCGTTGGGAGTGCTGCTCCATAACTGGTTCTCTTGTTGTTTAATGCTCAAAGCGTAAATTTTTCATTACCCTTATTTATTTACGATTATAATTATTAGTATTGTTAAAGCTGGCAGTGAGTGACTAGTTTAAATCCTATTAACTCTCTATTGGCACCTGTAATTGCTTGACAGAAAAAAAAAAAAAAAAAAAAAAAAAGAGACTGCTGTTAGTACCAATCTTACACTTGTAACCGAATATTGTTTGGGGCAGAACATTTGATTACGGGTCTGTTCGGCTTGTGTTTCGCTACATTAATCTGCAGACTTCTTAAGGATTAAATTTTCGTTCAAAAGGATTTTTCGGGAATCACAGGAAGACTCATGGTGACGAAGTAAAATGTATTTGTGAAGAAAATGTAACACCGCATGCGATCCACAGAACAGAGGCTACTAAAAAGTAGCGTGTTATCAACGTGCAAAAGGGCACCGAAGCCGCTGAAAGTCCTTTTTGGTACAAGAAACTACCACAGGAGGGGGAGAAAGGGAAATGGCCTACGGCTGGCGCTCCGAGCTCTCATCGCTATTTGCATTTCCCCTCTACGAGGGCTGTGCATTACTTCCCCGGCGTCTTAAACACAAATCGTTTAACTTGCACAAAAACAGCACAGTAAAGTGGATTTAGCTTTCGAGTTCGAGAAACCGAGCCTAACGAGGAAAGTTTCAGTTCAGCCTACAATGACAAAACTGAGACGCCGCAGAGAACAAAACGACCAGATTTAATCGACAACAAACGTATTGACGAACTGGATTTGTTACATCGGTTACAATGTCATCTACATCAATGTGAGTACACAGTAGATTCATCAACCAAATCTCTCTTCTGTTTCACTGACTCTATATCTTTCAGTACGGGAACTAGCGCTTAGGATGTTACGGTGATCGTATCTCCCAAAATACTGTTTGTGCACATCACGAAATATTTTCGCAATGAGAGAAGGTAATCAAAATTTCGTGAAACATCCTTGCTGCAACGGAACGTGCAATTATTTTATTTTATTTATTTATTATTGTTTTTAATGTTCGAACTTTCCCTCAATGTAGTTGTTGCCGCTTTGTCCGCAGATATAACTGATGCAACTCTCCACACTACTATATAATCTGCAAACCTTCATTTATCGCAATAACTACGTACATTTGAACTCTCTACTGTATTTTTCTCGTGGTCTCCTCCTTCAGTTAACTATTCCTTGATGTCTCAGATTGTATCATGTAAATCGATCCTTTCGTTTAGTAATATTACGCGACAAATATCTTTTTTACCAATTGTGTTCAGTGCCTCATCTTTAGTTATGCGATCCTCCAATCTAATCTTTCTATAGCGCATCAGTTCAAAAGGTTTTATCATCTACTCTTCTGATCCGCGGATCGTCCATATCACACTCCATTACACGACTAAACGTCAGAAAAATGACTTACGAAAATCCTTCCTAACATTTTAATTAATATTCGATGTTAAGGAATTTCTATTCTTCTAAATGCTTTTCTTCCTACTAACATTTTGTTTATTATATATTCTCTCTTAGAGCAATCATAAGTTATTTTACTGCCCAAATATCGAAACCCATCTACAACCGATATTGTCTCGTTTCCTCATGAACTTCCTGCAACGTCCTGATTTTATCACACCACATTCCACTATCTTTGTATTGGCCTCGATAATGTGCATATTGTACGTTCCTTTTAAGATAGTATCCATTCCATGCAATTCCTCTCTTAGAGCCGCCGCTATCCCAGACAAATATTACGTCATCGGCAAACTCCAAAGCTTTTATTTCTTCTCCCTGCACTTTCCCTTTCCAATTTTTCCGTGTTTTCCTTCACGGCTTGCTCCCTGTACAGATTTCATATTACCGGGTAAAGGTTACACCGTCCCCAATCACTGGACCCCTTTCAGTTTCTTCGACACTTAAAGTTACTGTCTGATTTCCGCACAAATTGTGTATAACCTTCCGTTACTTATGTTGTATGCCATCTATCTTTCCAGATTGAAAGATTATATTCCAGGCAACATTGTCAAAAACTTTTTCCAAGTCTCTGAAAGCCTTAGACGAATATTTGTCTTTCTGTAAACAAACGTTAGGGTATGTCGTCTGGTGATTGCTACGTCTGGTCATTGCTACGTATGATCATATATATCTCCTAAATCCAAACTGATGTATCCAGAGGTTGAACTACTTTTTCCATTCTTCTTTAAATAATTCCTGTTAAAATGTTGCACCGTGACTTATGTTTCTCTAATATTCACATCTGTCTTGTTTGCACCTGTTTACTGTCGAATTTGAATTGTTATTTCTTCTTGAAGACTGAGGTATCATACGTATTGCACAATAGACGGAGTAGTTTTGTCATGGTTGGTTCTGCCAAAGACATCAGTAGGTCTGAATGCTGTTGTCCTTTTTCCGGAGCCTTTAGTCGTGGATCTATATCGCGATAATACACAACAGGCTGCTCTTCTTTTAACGTTTTATATATCGTCCATCGGTCCAATCAGTTAGTCACAAGCAGTAATGTAGTTGATAACGGTCATGGATAGTGTAGGCGGACACTTTATTGGACTTTTCGCTTCTTCTGTTTTAGCAATGAAACGCAATCTTTATTTCGTCTTTTACACAAAGGGATCGTTCCAATTAAAGTTCGTAACTGTAATCCCAAAGTATCTTTTTGGACGAACAGTCTTCAGAAATGTGTTATTTATCGCATTACCAAAATATAACGGACCTCTCTTAGAATTAATGTGGAGGACATCATACTTTCAATAAAGTGAAATACAATTTCCAGTGCTATATATGTAATTTTGTAAATCATTTTCCAATTGTTTTGACCTTTTAATGACTTTAATTGATGTTTACTGACAATATAATCTAAAAACGTCTACCAATCCTGCAAAAGTAAACTCCTAAATCACCTATATATTTTTAGGAGTTCCAGATACGACTTGTTGTCTTCCTCAGTTACAGACAACTGTAACCCTTCTGACAGGAAATCTTGAAATCATTCAGATTATAGTATCGTATTGCTAACAATAAAAATGACCGCAACTTTACTCGTACACAGTAGACAAGACGTGTTCAGAAAACACTTTATTACGGACATACTATTTTATTTCTGCTTTTGTAAAATACTAATGTAGCCATTTCAAAACGGGGTGAGGTATACTACATGCATCAAGCGGTTTCTTTGTTGTTACGATCCGTCTCTGCATTTAAGAACTTTTTATGTTTACTTCGGTATGACGGCGGTGTTTCTGGTGAACATTTCCAATGCCAGTGAATTGTGTTAGGGAACTTCTGGGATAGATTCCCTAGTGCAACGGCAAATATAGAGCCATATATACACTTTTTAATGTATCGAACTGATGGTCCGTTGGGGCGATCTGAATACACCTCAGATCGCGTTTTTTTATTTCTTAGGATGACCGGTTTCGACATTACTTCATCTTCTGATCTCCTGATTGATGTGACATTGTCAGATACATGACACCTACGTAACGCCGAAACCGGTTATCCTAAGAAATAAAAACGCGATCTCGGCTGTAAACCTACATAAATACACTTTTTTTCAGTCATCCTTCGATATGTATCAAACTTTTTGGCATATTGATTCTTTAGGGTGTTTCTCTTAAACGTACCCTGCTCTACATGATTCCTAATTTTCATTGAATTCTATACCTTTCAGCGGTGTAGTCCAATAGCAATTTATAATGGCGGAATCTATGCCTAACTATGACGTAATCCGATTGTAAACTTTTGGTGCCTTCAAATCATTTTCAAGTATGCGTTTTCACTCTGTCGTTTCTGAACTAGGTTAATTTACTTTGGTATTGGTTCAAACTTCGTACAACCTTCAACGGCTTATGAATCATGTTAACAGTTTTGCAACTCGTGCTGAAATCCTATCTTTTGCTGTTTTTTTTATTTTAATTTGTTGTCGTAGATGTATGTGATATTCAATGGAGTTCTTTACGAAAGATGCTCTTACGATTTCATATACATTTAGAAACAACTGCAATTACCACATCTTCTCGTAAATGAAGTTTTGACAAACAAATCTTTGATGAATGATATAGGAAAGTTCTGGATCACTGATTTAAATACTCGGGCAAATTTAAGAATAGTGTAGATCTGTGTAGTAAGTAAACCAATATTAAACTTTTACTTTCATTAAGTTTATTACGAAATTACTGTCACATAAATCCTTGCCGAGACATCGTGAAGTGCTACACCGCAGATGTAAACTTGAACGGCTACCATGGACATAAAGAAGTTCCACATCTTTTCATCTGCAGAGTATAACACTTAATTTTGATCTAATGGATTAGTGAGTTTCAAGTGGTGTGCTAACTTTCATTAAAACGATACTTTTTTTAAAAATAAATACACGCAATGACCACTATCCGATTTCCAATGTATCAAACGACATTTATCCATGTTCTCAGTCTTTGCAACACTCAAACACAGTTTTTCAAGTAGTCCTTATTCTACAAGCGTTAATCTCTGGCTTTGCTTAAGTATGTTTTTATTCCAGTATTGTATTAGTCCATTCCCTGCTTCCCCTCTCGGGCCATCGCTTTCTAGCGAACAATCTATCCATCTCACTTGTATCTGTAGTTTCGTTTACTCGCAGTATGGTGACTCATCTCTTGAAAAATGTGCCCTAAAACAATATGATTTTCCACATATGTTCATTGGAATATTAAGAAACTTTGTACCAACTGTGTTTCTAATAGCATTAGTGGTAATAAATCAATACCCAATAAATTATGAGCAGGAATTTTCATGAATCTCATATGCTTGAAGCTTTGACTGAGAAAAAGTTTGAAATTATATTTAAAGTTTGTTACTACTCACAAGGTGCTCTCATTCTAATATAGTGAATGATTTTCTTTTTATAATTTACTACTTTTAAGCATCCGCACTATGAGGAATCTTTTCGCGCATCTAATTTTTATGACGTATCTCTTGAACTATCGGGCGTAGGTGGTTCATACCGCAACATGATTTCTGTTCATAGCGAGATATATAAATTTGATCTCATAATGGGCCAGTGCTTAGCACATTTAATTGTGTATAAAGACACCCTTTATGATATATGTCTCGTAGGAGATTCTTATTCCCACTGCGAGGTTTACTTGACGGTAAGGTTTATGTGTATCAAATTTAGTTGAATATGGTAGAATAGTTTAGCAACAGATATGGAACACTCACACCTACACCTATCTCTATACCATACAGTATATATTGAATGTTAAAGTTTGGTTCTACAGACCATTGAAATTGTTTTGCTGTTGTTGTTGCGGTCTTCAGTCCGCAGACTGGTTTGATGCAGCTCTCCACGCTACCCTGTCCTGTGCAAGTCTCTTCATCTGAGAATACGTTCGGCAACATACATCCTTTTGAATCTGCTTACTGTATTCGTCCCTTGGTCTCCCTCTACGATTTTTATCCCGCAAACTTCCTTCTAATGCTAAGTTGACAATTCCTTGATGTCTCAGAATATGTCTCACCAATCTATCCCTTCTCTTAGGATAAGCCAGTTGCTCCTTTTCTCCCCAATTCATTTAAGCACCTCCTCATTAGTTACGTGATCTACCCATCTAATTCTCATCATTCGTCTGTAGCACAACATTTCGGAAAATTCATCTTTTTGTCTGAACTCCTTATCGTCCACGTTTCACTGCCATACAATGCTACACTCCAGACAAATGCTTTCAGAACGGACTTCCTAACATTTAAATTACTATTGGATGTTAACAAGTTTCGCTTCTTTAGAAACGCTTTTCTTCCCATAGCCATTCGGCGTGGTGTGTAAATATGTCACAGGCCCCATATGAGACAAATGTAGCATTTTATTCGGTATCGGACATTTAGAATTTCATTTAGGAATACATGACATTAAGCAATTACGACGTCTACAGTAAATAGTCAAATTAATCTGAGCTGAGGAGTTGTAAAATTCTGGACAAATACAATCAAAAACAATATATGAACAAAGCACTGTTACCCTGTATTTAACGACGAAATGTTTGATACCCATCTGGAACGAGAAGCATTCACATACATCTTCGTCCTTTTAGCACTATGTAATATTTGTTCGAAATTATTTGTGCGTTATTTCCACGACACTGTTGCATGTAACTAATGCGAATTTTGTACAATAAATGTGTTCCATAAGAGGTGCATAATCACTTACTAAATTTTTCAGAAACTGGCGTCAAAAAGTGAAGAATGTTACCTTAAATATGTATGGCACTTTCACCTCCAGCAGAACGTAATTTACATTTATGTTTTGTCTTCTTAATGACTCGCACAAAAGATTCTAATTTTCTTTATTTCTTTTGTAAATCATTTAATGAAATTCCGTTAAGAATGGATTTTTAAAGAACAAAATGAAAGTATAACATCCTAAATTAAATTTAAATATTCAAATTATGAGTTACATCGTTATATATATTACGGATTAGGATCTACCATCAAAGATTTACGTTACTGGTTTGAACTTAAAATTACTATTAGTGAAATAATAAAAGACGTGTTCTTCAAGATTTAGATCACACGAGGGACGTAAAAAAAACGATTCCAACTAAGGAAGATAGGAAAGAAATTCCAAACGGATTGTTTCCTACAGCTGATTTTCCACACCGTATTGGAGTAGAACGGAAACACATGGAAGTGATTCAGCCTGAAGACAGTGGCTCTATCTTTGGCAATTATAAAGGGTATTTTTCAGTTATTGTCTTTGCCATCTGTAATTCTAATATTCGTAAAATATGATACAGTGAAACCTCGATACATCGAACCTCGATATATCTAAGACCAGTTTATTTCGAATGTTTTCTTCATTCCCTTCCCTTGGAAGCCCAAATATTTGATTTTTCGATTAGAACCGTCCATTATAACGATGTTTTTCGAGGGTTCGAGAAGGATAGATTTTACCTCTATATGTAGAAGTTAGGTGGGGAAAAACTTTTTATTTGGAAGTCACCTATATATATATATCGAAGTCTGTTTTTCTGCTACATCTGTATATCGAAGTAAACTTTAATAGGGGATTCCCAGTGCCTTCATTATCTGCCTCTATGCATCGCTGAGATGCCAGTCATGGGGTCTAAGGGGACATGTCTGTCAATTGCTAAAAAGCAAAAGTTAATTGGCGAAGTGAGAGCCAGAGTAAAGAAAAAGAAAGAGCATCTGGGATTCCAGCAACAATAGTTAAGAATGAAGAACGCGTGATAACCGGTGATGAAAGTACACATCGGAAATGATAACGAAAGGCATAGTATCCAGTTTTAGAAGCGTATTTCGTGCAGTGGTTCTGGCAACAAAGGAATAGTAATGAGATCATTGGTGCACTTATTTTGAACGGAAAGGCAGATTATTTTGCAGCAGCGTTGGGATAAGATACTTTTCGTGTGAAAAATTTACATATGTACTCCGCAATTCACCGTAATGAGAGAGGTGGAGGGTACAATGCAACACAAGTAGGCCTTTCCTATTACACTCCCAAATAGAACAGGGAAAAATGTTTTCATTTCTTTTATGTTGTCTTTGTGCACATTCTGCGAAATGTAAGTAAGCGGCAGGACGACCATTGTACACTCAGCTTCAAATTACGGCCCTCTAAACTTTCTCCACAGAATTTCGCGAAAAGAACGTCGTCTTTCCTCCAGCGATCCCCAATTGAGTTGCCGGAGCGTTTCCGTGACACTCGCGTATTGTTCGAACCTACCAGTAACAAACCTGGCTGCTCGCCTCTGAACTGCTTCTATATATTCCTTTAAACTGATCTGCTGCGGGTCCCAAACACTTAAGCAGTACACAAGACGTGGTCGTACAAGCGTTTTATACGCGGTATCCTTTACAGTTGAAGTATATCTTCCCAAAATTCTCCCAATAAACCGAAGTCGGCTGTCCGCCTTACTCACAATTGTCCTTACATGTTCGTTCCATTTCATATTACTTTGCAATGTCATGCCTAGATATTTGAACGATACGACTGCACCAAGAAGCTCACTACTAATGCTGTATTGGAACATTATTGCACTGCTTTTTCCTACTCATGCGCATCACCTTACATTTTTCTACATTTAGAGCAAGCTATCATTGTTTACACCAACTAGAAATTTTGTCTAAGTCATCCTGTATTCTATTACAGTCAATTAATAACGAAACCCTCCCATAAACTACAGCATAATCAGCAAAGAGCCACAAATTATAAGCGGTTCTGTCCATCACGTCCTTTGGGGCACGGCCTGACGATACACTCGTCTCTGATTAACACTCGCCATAGCAACGTACTGCGTTCTATTACTTAGGAAGTCTTCCAGCCAGTCACAGATCTGTGAACCTATTCCATACGTTCGTATCTTCATTAGCAGATTGCAGTGTGGCACCGCGTCAAAATTACTAAAAATTTCCGGGCTGTTATGCCGTGGTCTAGTGGATTTACTGTTAAAACCCACGTTTCGTCCCCGACTGCGGAGGACATTCTCAAGGGGGATCGTGGCACTTTTGAATGTCCGATTCACACCCTAGTTCGCTACTGAGTTAAAATTGCAGAGGATTTTACACATTAAGTACATTAACAAAAATCGTGACTTTTTTACTGGAACACCTCGTTATATCGAACCCACTATACATCGAATTCATTTTGTCTTCCTTAGAGATTCGATATATTGAGGTTTGACTGCATATGTAACAACCGCTGAATCGCTATTTAGTCTTTCTTTATCTTGTGCGGAGGCGATACAATATTGTGATACGTTTCACTCTCACTTATAGTGATATGTAAAAATATTTATTACAATGACATAGTGCACCTATGCCCTTTAAAGTACTTTATACAAGAACTGTTGACAATACGAGATGACGGCCATGTAAAACATTTTTGGATCAGATGATGATGGCAGAGACAATCGAAACCGGTCGTCCAAATAAAACTACTTACCAGAGATCTCGGCATTACTACGAGGTATGTCGACAAAGTAAGTTTCTCTGGTTATATAAACCAAACGTGAACAGATACAGAAAAATATTTATTGTATAAAAATCTGTAACTGTTCAACTACTTTTCTACATAACTTCCGAAATGATGTAGACACTTGTCATAGCATGGGAAAAGTTTTTGTGTGCCTTCTTCATAGAACGTTTCCGCTTGTGTATTCAACCATGTGGCATACATGTTCTTTCAGCTCATCATCGTTGAAGTGTTGACCACCAGAGACAGATTTTAGGTATAAGAAGAGATGAAAGGAGTCTTCGTCTTCCCTTCACGTTGCCGTCCGACCTCACAAGGCAAATGTGACCAAACAACTCTTAGGGCAATTTCACTGGGACGTGTTTGATCATCTTCCGTACGGTCTCGCTCCTAGCGACTTTCTTCTTACACCTAAAATCAGTCCATTGTGGTCAACATTTCAGCGATGATGACGAGCTGAAAGAACATGTTATCACATGGTTGAATACACGGGCGGCAACCTTCTACGAAGAAGGCATACAAAGACTCCTGCCACGCTGTGACAAATGCCTACAAAATTTTGGAAGCTATGTGGAAAAGTAGTTTAATAGTTGTATATTTTTATACAATAAATATTTTTTCTGGATCTGTACACGTTTGTTTTATATAACCAAACGGAACTTACTTTGTGGACGTACCTCGTATGTTTGAAACGTATCTCTAGTTTAGAACGATAACATCATATGGAAAATTATCTTGTGTGAAGTCAGCGGAAGAAACGTAATCGTGGCTGGAATTTCGAAATATTTGAATGGATGAACCTGTGAGTCCCATCGCTGAATGCAGCGCCGCACCACGTCACGTCATATCACATGTGTGACACACTGCGGTGTGACGACGGTCAGCCGCATGTGTGTGGCGCCATTGTCGCAGCGGCTGTCAAACACTATCTGCGGCCGCGCTTCCGCCCGCCGCCACCTGCTGTGTGCCACACACACTGGGTACACACGTCACCGCCCATATCACTCGCGGTCGCACCTGTACAGCACTGCCCGTGCCCGAGGCCATCTGCCTTAACTGTGTTTACTGGTGCAGTGTGAATATTAGACGACAAATGAAGAATATGCGTAGATGGGATGGCAATTCCATTGTAGTATTTCCCGTCTGTAGGACGAAGGGGGAGGGGGAGTTGGAGGGATGAGGGAGGGTGGGAAGGAGAAGGGGAGATCTTGCCGTGGGGATTTGCGGTCGTTGGGTGGAAAGCAGTTTCGGCATTGGTTGTAACAAATGTTTGTTGACGATCATCTGCTCTGGTAAATATGTCAAGGCCCGTTATATAGTCCCTGACGTTCGGACAGCTTACGTGAAGCGGTGGGTTGCGCCACGTAACCTCTCGGGCTCTCCCAGAAGTAGGATGGCGACGCGAGTGTCATTATCATCATCATCACTTGAGAGCTATGCAGTCTAGAAAATTCATATATGCCAACGATATTGCCAGAGCGCCACAAACACAGAGATAGCCATCTGATGGAAAGTACCATAACATCTGACTTAACTCTCCTCAGACATTGCTGGCCGCGGTGGCCGAGGGGACTGAGGCGCTCCAGTCACGGCCTGCACAGCCACTACGGTCGGGGGTTCGAATCCCCCCTCGGGTATGGTAATTTGTGCCGTCCTAGTTCGTAAGTAGTTCATAAGTACTTTGTAAGTTTAGGGACTGATGACCCCGTAGTTAAGTCCCATAATCTATATAAACATTTGAACATTTTTCTCCTCAGACATTACTTCGCAATGTGGAAACTAAAGCCTAACACAAATAATACAGACAGCTTGTTTCCATCTTAGTATTAGGATGCCTGATTATACACACATCTCGTTTGATGGCGTTCAACATAGAGAACATTCAGAGCACCTAGGAGTCATCTTAGGTAGATCTCACACTTTTAAGTAGCACCTTCAAAAGACTGTAGACAAAATAAAATCCAAGAATATCGTATTGCAGCACTTAGCAGAATCATCTTGGGGAATCGATGCAACATCTTTGGCCCTAATTTACTCCGCAGCTGAATACTCTGCTTCTGTATGGCTCAACAGTGTTGATGTGACAGGCATTGATTTACGATTAAATAGACTAATGAGTTTGATCAATGGCACTATGATGGCTACATCCCTTCAATGGTTCCCAGTACCATGTAATATAGCTCCTCCTGATAGAAGACGCAAAGAAGCCTTAATGAGATTGTCCACCCCTATCTTATAAGACCTTCTGCCACAGGTAATCTCTCTGAAATCGCGTAAATCACTTCTTAAAACAGCTGTGGAACTACATGAGAGTAGCTCCTCGCCTAAATCCAACTTTCCAAGATCATCGAATTCGTTTAATTGGCAAAACAAGATCTGGATAGACGATCCCTCGAAGGAATCTCAAGGAATGGACCTTCCCAGGGGTAAATGGTCTTTCACCAACCGCTTCCGTACTGGCGTTGGTCGCTGAAACTATTGGAAATTCAAATGGGATAATCAATCATGTGACTGTGGAGCGCATTTACAAACAATGGCCCACCTACTTACTAACTGTCCATTACGATCATTTTCAGGAGGGATGAGCGAACTACATCTGTTAATTATTAAGTCAGTAATCTGTCCAATGGTTAAAAGAGATGGACATGACTCTGTGACAGAAATATATTTATTACTTTAGTAAAGTATACTACTGTCTAACTATAAAATATAGTAATTTTTATGTCCCCTTATAAAATTCCTCGTTGATTATTCAGTGCTAACATTGATGTTAAGACTGTTGACAGTATCCAAGTATCTTCTTCTTGGTCTTTCTCGACTCTTCACCCCCCCCCCCCCCTCTCTCCCTGCTAACGAACCGCGAGTCTTTTACGTAACCTTATTTCTCTCATGCATGTAAAATGCATCATCTACGCATGTTGGCTCAAACCGATTCGTATTTGGTGTTCGTTCCCAGTTTTACTTTCATTACGTCATTATGGACACCCTCCGGCCATTGTTTCCATCTATTAGTACCTGAAATCTTATTAATAAGAAAACCTGTAACCATCCAACGTTTAATCCCCATACAACGCAGTCGGACGAATGATTGAACAGTGCAGCAATAACTTAGTCTTGGTATTGACTTCCTTCTTGTAAAAGAGTGTAGATCGCAGCCGAGCTCTCATTACATTAACTTTGCTACGCCTTGATCCCAGTTCTTTCACTATGTTACCATCCTGCGAGAAAATACATTCTAAGTTCTTGAAACTATCCACCTGTTCTAATTCCTTAATCAGTTTATAGCTAAATTAATATTATGCCAAGATCAGAATTTCTTTTAATTTATTTCTCTCGACAATCGGTTTTGGAACACTAAAGCACCATCTTCTTCTCTGGTGTCTTAGAACATTTATGCCTTTATAAAAGATCTAGACATAGTTGTTCTCTGTGCTGTTTAAATCCCTTTACTATAGATATTACTTTCGTTTTGGAAGTGCTTATCTTCATACCACAATCTTTACGTATCTGATACATTACTACTAAAATACTATATAGCAAACTTTCATTCGAATTTGCAGTCATCACTAACTCGTCCGCTTATACGAAACTGCTTACTTTGTTTTCATCTGTTTTCATCTAATCCTTCAACTCTATTCTTATCAACATATGATCTACAAATAATATGAACAGCAATGTTGATAGATTACAGCCTACCTGCAAAACCCATTAACAACTTGGATGGTGTGATATTTTAATTAATTTATTTTTATATGTAGTCTAAGAGCTATGTTGCACTTATTACTTTATCTCAATTCGTTAATTAAGATGAGCAATTTATAAAATATATGACCAGATGATGATCGCACTGTCCTCCGGAACCGGTTGTCATTAAATAAATATTTCGCAATCTTTATGTTTCGATTTTGAAGAATATTAATGTCAGATTGCCTCCAAAACCTGTGATGTCAGGTATTGTTAACAATACTTTCTCCTAGCCAGACGGACATAAGCCTTTTCTAGGTCTATAAAAATAAATTCACAGTTCCACTCACAGAACTTCTTCATTATCTACCGTAAGTTGAAAATCTGGTCTTGATAGCCTCCACGAGGCCGAAACCTATACTGATTTTCTTCCAACTTGTCTTCATCTCATATTCGAGAAAAACATCAGGCATGATTGTTCCCTCAACGCAAATTAAACCGATATGTCTGTAGTTTTTAAATTATTACCTGATTCCAAGTTTCAAAATTCGTATGAATAGTGCTTTCGTCCAATCAGACGGAACCTCTGCGGACTCCTGTGCAGTTATATGAGGCCTGACAATCCACCGTAATTTTCACTACAGTACGATTTAAATTAGTTGATACCTCTGACGTGCTGCTACAGAGTTCCGAACGCGAGAAGCTAGTGTTCTCAACTGACTTTAACTGACAAATGATTAAACTGCAGTAGACGACGCGTTTTACAGCCCTGAAATATATCCAACAACACGACGGTCAGGATTTACAGACAGAACTAAAATGAAAGTCGTCTCACTGCAATTAAAGCTTATCTGTGAGGGAGAACACAAGGCAGATATATTTTAGATACTGCGCTAAAAGCAGACAGTAATTTCTCAGTAAGACTTTCCACATAAAATATCCTGTCATTGGCCAGTCCCTACGATCTGCAATGTAAACGAAACCGATGAGCAGTCCATCCGGCACTCGTTTACAGATTATAAACGACGCAGACGACAAAAAAACACAGGATGAAAAATAAGAGCAAATAAAAAATCAATACGATTATAAAAGTGAGATAGAAAATTATTGTTGTTGTTGTTGTGGTCGTCAGTCCGTAGACTGGTACGATGCAGCTCTCCACGCTATCCTGTCCTGTGAAAGCTTCTTCAACTGAGAAGATGAAGGCCAGCCGATATCCTTTTGAATCTGGTTACTGTATTCACCTCTCGGTCTCCATCACACGTCTTTCTACTGCAATGTTGACGATTCCTTGATGTCTCAGAATGTATTCCACCAAATGTATCACTTCTCTTAGTCAGGCTATGCCACATACTCCCTTTCTCCCCAATTCTGTGAAACACCTCCTCCTTTCAAGACACGTTCCATTCCATACAATTGCTCTTGCAGGTCGTATGCTGTTTCTGGCAGGTTATGTCATCAGTAAAACGTGATGTTTTTATTTTTCCTCCCTAAATTTAATCCCCTCTCCAATAATTCGTTGCATTCCTTCACTGCTTGCACAGTGTAGAGACTGAACAACATTGGCGAAAGGATACAGTTCTGTCTTACTCCCTTCCCTACCACCGACTTCCTTTCATGCCCTTCAGCTCTAATAACTGCTGCTGGCGTTTGGTAAAACTTGAGTATACCTGCATATATCATGATACCTTCAGAATTTGAAAGAGTGCATTCCAGTCAACACTGTCAAAAGCTTTCTCCGTACCTACAAATGATAAAAGCTTAGGTTTGCCTTTCTTAAACCTATCTTCTAAAATAAGTGAGTATTGCCTCTCGTGTTTCTACATCACTCCTAAATCCAAACTCATCTTCTGGAAGGTCGGATTCCCCCCATTTTTTCCATTCGTCTGTAAATAATTCGTTTTCGTACTCTGTAACCATGACTTATTAAACTAATAGCTCTGTATTTTGCACATTTGATTGGCACTTGGTAAATATTACTAAAGTATCCCTATCTCATACATCTTGCATACATTGTGGAACAATTTCTTCATGACTAGCTCTCCTAACGATATCAGCAGTTCAGACGGAATATTATCTACTCCATGGCCCTTGCTTCGACTCAAACTTTCAGTGATCTGTCAAATTTTTCTCTCACTATCGTATCTCCTTTTCCATCCTCCGTTACTTCATTTTCTATTTCTAGAATAATGTCTTCAAGCTTCTTTGTTTAAGGCCTCTATATATGTTCCTTGACCTTACAGTTTTCCCTTCTTGGCTTAGTTCTGGTTTTTCCACCTAAATTCTTATGTTTACGCTAGTTATACATTCTTCTGCGGTGTTTATTTGTCCTCTAACCACGCCTGATTAGCCAGTCTGCACGTCTTCAATAGTTCCAGTACGTATAATAAGAAATAATATATGCTCCAATCACGGGACATTAGATGACTGTATTCTGCACAGGTTTCGCGATTTTTTTTTTCCTTTAGTATTATCATTCATGTAGAATTTTAATTGTGTTTCGTATCAAATGTTGTTTGTTCAAGACACCACAGTTGTCATACGAAATGTCACAAAAGTCTTGTGAGATCATATCCTATCGCGTAACGCATCAAAATAAGTTCATATATTAGAATGCTTGTCAGATTTTGACACCCGGTATGTTTTACCAAATCTCAGCACATTACGTACAATTGTGGCACGTAAAACACATTTTTTTTCTGAAACACGGCATTCATCACGCAGATGTTATGTCAGATGAAATACCTTGTCATGTATTGTGATGTGTCATTTGCCGTTATGACATATTGTGCCCTATGATGTATTGTAATATATCCTGATGTAACACCATGTATCGTATTGTGGCTTATGTAAAAACACAATGCTTTGTTATATTCATGAGAAAGGATACCAAGTAATGTTACGCAGCAACGTGATAAATCATGTCATTTAACAGAACGTGACACATAGCATGTTATTCGAACCCCCGACCGCGAGCAACAGCGCGCTCCGCGGCATGACGCTTTAGACCGCTCGGCCATTCCCCCGCGGCATGCAGCTTGTTTTGAAAACAGCGCAAAAATATCAATTTTAATAATTTAAGTCTTTTTGAAGCAGATTAATATTAACTGTGGACAATGTGATCTCTAAACACGCATACGGTCGCGGCGGAGCGGCCGAACCCATTGAGGCGCTATGTTACGATGCGCGAGGCCGTTCTCCGTTGGGAGTTCGAATTCCCGCTCGGGCGTGGATGTTTGTATCGTCTGTAGTATAAGGTAGTTCATAAGTAATTTGTAAGTTTAGGGACTGATGACCCCGCTGTTAAGTTCCTTAAGCTTAATAACATTTGAACAAACACACAGACACAGTGTCAAAAGTACAAGAGATCTAAGACAGATACAGATTGTCATTAATGGTAAGTGATGTAACAATTTCAGTTTGTCCCTTTAGATCCATGGGGAAAATGACATGCGGTACACCTGTGATAATCCTCATAAGTGTCAGGTACGCGGAATCAGGATGTAACAACCTGACATTCGAAATACCAATGTTTTCTGCACATTTAGTGAACGTAATACTTGTGAAAGAAGCATTGCTTCGTCCGTTATTTTCTCCACGCTAAAATATGTATAAAGATGTGAATTAGGAATTATTTCGTAATAAACAATTGGCGCAGCAGTGACTTCAGGCGACATTTCCACGGAAACCACGCTTAGCATTGTCGAAGATAACAGGCGTGGCACGCAATAATGTCCCTTTTTCCTACGTAACAGCACTTTAGTGATACACAGTTGTAAGCAGCCTGCAGAAGATGATCCCGAGAAGGTCTCCGGCGAACATTACGAACATAAAGTCACGAATGCTGTGCCACTCACTCATACAGAGTCAACCGAAATTCATTAACTGCAGTATGTCGGCCTGCATTGCGAACTGCGTCGAAGACCCCGTCGCTCGATAATTTTGGAGGCGTATCTTCCTGTAAAGGATAATGACTGACCACTGTTTCAGAAAGGAGCGCCTCCGAAACTTCTGAAAAAATCTCTGCCAAAGCCACATGAAAAGTCGGCCGACCAACAACTGCGGTACGTCGGTACAACGTGTCTGCGGCACGGAAGACAACTTCATTCAGGTGTTACGGCAACGTATGTTTTTGGTAACTAAATGTATTGTGCGAGACCGACGTATCACGAAGGTGCGTCGCCGAACCTTCTGAATCATTCGGCCGTTATCACAAGGCAAGTTTGCGTCTTGGCTGCAGAAAACCATTATGTTTACGTCTAACCTGTGTACAAAAAATAAATAAATAAAAAAAAAATAAAAAAAAAATAAAAAATAAAAAATAAAAAAAACATCACTCTGACTCTTTATTTGCATCCTTGCATCCTTGCATCCTTGTGTTCTGTAAAGAACAAAACAAAATGATTTATTTCAGTGTATTTGTCCACCCCCATGAACTACAGACATTGTCGAGGTGGGGTGGCTTGCGTGCCTCAAGGATACAGATAGCCGTACCGTAGGTACAGCCACAGCGGAGGGGTACCTGTGGAGAGGCCAGACAAACGTGTGGTTCCTGAAGAGGGGCAGCAGCATTTTCAGTTAGTTACAGGGGCAAAAGTCTGGATGATTGACTGAGCTGGCTTTGTAACATCAGCTAATGTGGCTTTGCCACACAGTTACTGCGTTCGGCTGAAAGCAAGGGGAAACTACAGCCGTTACTTTTCCCGAGGACATGCAGCTCTACTGTATGAAAATATGATGACGGCATCATCTCGGGTAAAATATTCTGGAGGTAAAATAGTCCCACATTCGGATCTCCGGGCGGGGACTACTCAGGAGGATGTTGTCATCAGATAAGACAATACTGGCACTCTACGGATCGGAGCGTGGAATGTTAGATCCCTTAATAGAGTAGGAAAATTAGAAAATTTAAAAAGGGAAATGGATAGGTTGAAGTTAGATATAGTGGGGATTAGTGAAGTTCGGTGGCAGGATGAACAGGATTTCTGGTCAGGTGAGTACAGGATTATAAATACAAAATCAGTTGGGGTATCACAGGAGTAGGACTGATAATGAATAAGAAAATAGGAATTCGGGTAAACTATTATGAGCAGCACAGTGATCGCATTATCATTGTCAAGATAGATGGGAAGCCAACACCGACAACAGTAGTACAGGTTTATATGCCAACTATGTCTGCCGATGATGAGGAGATTTAAGATATGTATAAGGAGTTAAACGAAATTGTTTAGACAATTAAGGGAGAGGAAAACTTAATTTTGATGGGAGACTGGAATTCGGTGTTAGGAAAAGGAAGAGAAGGAAAAATGTAGGTGAATATGGTCTGGGCAGAAGGAATGAAATATGAAGTTGCCTGGTAGAATTTTGCACGGAACATGATTTAATCGTAACAAACACGTGGTTTAAGAATCACAAAAGAAGGTTGTATACGTGGAAGAGACCAGGAGACACCGGAAGGTATCAGATAGATTTTATAATGGTAAAACATAGATTCCGGAACCATGTTTTAAACTGTAAGACATACCCAGGGGCAGATATAGACTCTGACCATAACTTATTGGCCATGAACTGTAGGCTGAAACTGAAAAAACTGCAGAAAGGTAGGAAAATAAGGAGATGGGACTTGGATACATTGAGGGAACCTGAAGTTCTTAAGAATTTCAGTGTGAGCTTTAGGCAACAATTGACAGAAACGGGGTGAAATAAAACAGTAGAAGAGGAACGGGTAGCACTGAGAGACGAAATAGTGAAGGCAGCAGAGAACAAAATAGGTAGAAAGGCAAGACCTCCAAAAATCCTTGGATATCACAAGAAATATTAAATTTAATTAATGAAAGGAGAAAATATAAAAATGCAGTAAATGGAAAAGGCAAAATGGAGTACAGACGACTAAGAAATGAGATTGAAATGAAGTGCAAAATGGCTAAGCAGAAGTGGCTAGAAGCCAAATGCAAATCTGTAGAAGAATGTATAAAAAGGGGAAAAGTAGATACTGCCTACAGGAAAATAAAAGAGACATTTGGGGACAAGAAAACCATGTCTACGAATATCAAGAACTCAGATGGAAAACCAGTTCTCAGCAAAGAAGGGAAATCTGAAAGGTGGAAAGAGTACATAGAGGAGCTCTACAAAGGAATTGAACTTCCTCAATGCTGTAGGAAGGGAAGAGGAAGTAGATCAAGATGAAATAGGAGAGACTATACTGAGAGATGAATTTGACAGAGCCCTGAAGGACCTAGGTCGAAACAAGTCTCAGGTAGTAGATGACATTCCCTCAGAGCTACTGAAGTCTCTGGGTGAGCCATCCATGAAAAACTATTTCACCTGGTGTGTAAGATCTATGAGACAGGCGAAATACCCTCAAACTTTCAGAAAAATATAATAATCCCCATTGCAAAGAAATCAGGCGCAGACAGGTGAGAAAATTACAGAACTATCAGTTTGATAAGTCATGGATGCAAAATTTTAACACTAATTATCTACAGTAGAATGGAAAAGCTGGTAGAAGCTGACATTGGGGAAGATCGGTTTGGATTCAGGAGGAACGTAGGAACCCTGGAGGCAATACTCACTTTACGACTTATCTTATAAGATTAAGGAAAGGCAAACCCATTTTTAGCTTTTGTAGACATGGAGAAAGCTTTTGACAATGTTGACTGGAATACACTGTTTCAAATTCTGAAGTCAGCAGGGGTAAAATACAGGGAAAGGAGAGTTATTTACAACTTGTACAAAAGCCAGACCGCAGTTATTAGACTCGAAAGGCATGAAAGGGAAGCATTAGTTGGGAAAGGAGTAAGGCAGGGTTGTAGTCTTTCTCCGATGTTATTCAATTTGTACACTAAGCAGGGAGCAAGGAAAAATTTGGAATAGGGATGAAAGTTCAGGGTGAAGAAATGAAAACATTGCGGTTTGCTGACATTGTAATTCTATCAGAGACAGCAAAGGACCTGGAAGAGCAGTTGAATGGAATGGATAGTGTGTTGAAGAGGGCGTATAAAATGAACATTAACAAGAGCAAAACAAAGATATGGAATGCAGTCTTAGAAAATCAGGCGATGCTGAAGGAATTAAATTAGGTAACGAAACAATTAAGGTGGTTGATGAGTTATGTTACTTGGGTAGTAAAATAACTAATGAGGGTCGCAGTACAGAGGATATAAAATGCAGAATGGCAATGGTAAGAAAAGCATTTTCGAAAAAGAGAAATTTGCTAACATCGAATATTAATTTAAGTGTAAGGAAGTCTTTTCTGAAGGCATTTGTGTGGAGTGTAGCCTTGTACGGGAGTGAAATATGGATGATAAACAGTGCGGACAGGAAGAGAATAGAGGCTTTTTAAATGTGGTGCTACAGAAGAATGCTGAAGATTAAGATAACTAATGTAGAGGTACTGAACAGAATTGGTGAGAACAGGAATTTTTGGCATACCTTGACTAAAAGAAGGGATCGCTTGGTAGGACACATTCTTAGACATCCAGGAATCGTAAATTTAGCATTGGAGGGAAGTGTGTGGGGTAAAAATCGCAGAGAGAGACCAAGAGACGCATATAGTAAGCAGATTCAAATGGATGTGGGTTGCCGTTCCTATGAGGATATGAAAAGGCTTGCTCAGAATAGAATAGGGTGGAGAGCTGTATTAAACCATGCTCCGGACTGATGACCATAGTAACAATAGTGTATTTCAGCATTTTTGTATTTATGTGTCTGTTTTCTGCAGAAAAGAACTAAAATGATTAGTTTCTGGGTATTTGTATCTGAATTTATGTATTTGTTTGCTAAATTGTCGCAAAGTACGCAATTTATATATATATATATATATATATATATATATATATATATATATATATATATATAGTTATCTGTATTTTTGTGTATGTTTTGCACTTGTAATTTGGTTCCGTGAATCTAATCTGTCTGTATCTGAATATGTGTTGTAGCTGTACATTTTATCAATAAAGTGTGTCCCATGTGGAGTTTCCCCAGGTGGCGGATAGGGGAAAGCCTGCCAGACGTGGCGGGTGGCGGGTACCGGTCACAATACTCCCGGGGCGGACTAAAACAAGCAGTTGGGAGTATGAAGGATGGAAGGAAGATTAGCGTTTAAAATCCCATCCACATCGTAGTCATTAGTGACTGAACTTGCAAAAGTGGAGGAACGGATGGTACTGATCAGCTGTGAGAAAATCAATTATCTGTGTGAGGTACAATCTGCATTCATAACCACTGTTCTCAAATCAGAAAACTGGCTGATGGCTACAAACAAGTCACTTGCAAACACAAGGAAGTGCCTATTAAAATTTTACTCACTGTGACGACAACATAGGTTGTCTATATTGGCAACGGTCGTTCAATGCTCTATGTAAAACAGTTTATTTTACTTTATTTTTTATTTTTATTTATTTATTTATTGCATTTATCAAGAAATAAATAAATAATACTGTTCCTGCTCTATTGTCGGCAGGTTCTTGTGTGTACACTTTACTGATTAGTAAGTTAACTATCCTCGTAAAGCGAACATTTTGATGCCAAAATTAGTACTCCACACCGCTGCCGCCGTAGATAAAATTCAACAAAATCTTGGAAGTTGTTAACGTTGGTGATTCGATAACTGTGATGTTAGGGATCAAAATAAAGTTACAATGTTTGAATTTCTTTCTTTTTGTCATCTTTGCATTTGTATGGCATAAATATGTATTCAAAGTATTTACCACATATTAAAAAGTGCTGCCAAAACAAACTGTCTTGTAGTATGACGCCGCATCACTACATGCATATTTGGTTCAGATCGCCGGTCGTTGACCCGTAGATCACAGCTTGAATCTCCGTACTATTGTGAATGAATTGTTTATGCTGTTTCCTCACGCAATCAAAACTATTTCCTGCGCTGTCAGTTACATAAGTAAAGTCTCATTATTTCAGGTAGCGGATTGGGTATAGTACAGTACACTTTGAAGTAACACTGTTGCCAAACTGCTATGAAATCAATTTAAAATGAAATAGTTGCATAATATATGAATGTATGGTTTCGCGACGATGGTCTGCATATTGATAAAACCAGAATGAAACATGCTACTGGTACATCTTGATGTTGAAGTCCTTTTTGTAGTTGTAGCACCTTCAGTGGGTCCTTTTAATTGCTTTAAAGTAAACAATAGAAATATTTTTAGTTCTTACAATTATAATAAACGAACTGAACACTCTCACCTACAACAAGACAACAACCCATAGAATAGACAACATACTCAAAATACAAGAATTATATACAGCCTACAGAAGTGATAACTCAGTACAGAGGAAAATTAGAACAACCAACACAAACACAACAGATCTGGTATATACCAACTGACATGTCAGGACTGCAAATTCACTTACATTGGACAAATATGAAGAAATTTTAACACAAGATATACAGAACACAGAAGAGCACTAAAACAGAACATCTGCCACTCTACATTTGCTGAACATGAAACACACTACAAGAGATATAAACACAGATCTAAAATTCCTAAAATGTAGCAACAGGCCACCAAACAATTAATAATTTAATTGGACTCGCATTCTGAAGGACGGCGGTTCAAGCCCGCCTATGGGCATTTTTCGGTAATTTTCCTAAATCATTTCCGAAAAAGGACGGCACAGTTCCTTTAAAAGGGTACGATCGATTTCCTCCCTCCCCCCCTGACAAAAATATCCGAACCAATGTGCCGTCTCTAATGACCATGATATCGACGGGACGTTAAACTCGAATCGTCTTCTACATCTACATCTTCATGGGATACTCTACAAATTACATTTAAGTGCCTGTCAGAGGGTTCATCGAACCAACTTTATACTATTCATTTGCCATTCCACTCTCGAATGGCGCGCGGGAAGAAAGAACATCTAAATCTCTCCGTTCGAGCTCTGATTTCTCGTATTTTATTCTGATGATCATTTCTACCTATGTAAGTGGGATTCAACAACATGTTTTCTAATTCGGAGGAGAATGTTGGAGATTGGAGTTTCGTAAGTAGACCACGCCGCAGCGATATGCGCCGTTGTTGTAATGATTCCCATCCAAGGTCCTGTATCATTTCTGTGACGCTGTCTCCTCTGTATCGTGACAATACAGAAGGAACTGCCCTTTCTTGAACTCTTTTGATGTCCCCGTCAAACCCACCTGAGAAGGATACCACAATGGGCAGAAATATTCCAAAAAAGGACGAACAAGCGTAGTGTATGCAGTCTCTTTAGTAGTTCTTTTGCATCTTTTAAGGGTTATGCAAAAAAAAAAAAAAAAAAAAAAAAAAAAAAAAAAAAAAAAAAAAAAAAACGCAGTCTTTGGTTCGCCTATCCCACGACATAATCTACGTGTTCTTTCCAGTTTAAGTCAGAACTAATAGTAATTCCTAGATATTCTGTGGAGTTTACGGCCTTCACGTTTGATTGATTTATCTTGTAAAAAATGTTTAACGGATTTCTTTTCGTACTCATGTGGACGACTTCACACTTCGCATTATTTAGAGTCAATTGCCAATTATTACACTTTAGTTATATCTTATTTATATCGTTCTACAGTTGGTTTTGATCTTCAGATGATTTTACTAGACGGTAAATGACGGCGTCATCTGCAAACAGCCTAAGAGAGCTTCTTAGATTTTCTCCCAAATCGTTTATGTGAATTAGGAACAGCAGAGGACGAATGACACTACCCTGTGGACCGCCCGATATCACCTCTGTTTTAGTCGATGCCTTACCATCGATTACTACAAACTGTGTCCTCTCTGACAGGAAATCCCCTATTCAGTCGCAATTTAGGGGCGATATACCATAACCACGCAATTTGATTAAAAGCCGTTTGTGAGTTACGGTATCAAAAGCCTTCTGGAAATTAAGATAGACGTATTTAATTTGAGTACCCTTGTCGATAGCACTCATTTCCTTCGTTCTTCAGCTCCAGATCTCGTCATGGCATCTCAAAATTACATGCTCCAGTGTCGATTTTTTAGGAGGAATGGGTTGCGATTCCTCCAAACAGCTAATTCAATGTATCCACCGATCTTAAAGGCCGTCATAAAAGCGAAGAATTCCTACACCGTATATTAATTTTTTTAAGTCTAGGGACTGATGACTATAGAAGTTTGCTCTTAAAGATTCACAAAAAAATTAAAAAAAAAGCCTTTCAGATGTGGTCCTTAAAAGAGCAAGCAGGGAAAGAAGAATATGCGAGACCATTATATGAAGAAACTGCTGATAATAGAAAACAGTACGAAATAAATCGATATTTTAAAAAACTTCTTTCGAAGATCAGCCATTCTATCCTGTTCGTAGTTGCAGATAGTCGCTGTTGCAGCTGTGGTATTACTTTACACAGATTTTCAATTTTCAGCCCACATATATCATTAGTTTTCATGTACATCATGAATAACAGCATGTAGTTCAGGTCTTTGAAAATTGAGTGTCTCCCACAGTCCACGTTACCAAATTGTAAAATCAAGACTAGCGAGGCTAGTATATAGGAAATGAAAAACATGTGATGAAAAATATAAAACATTATTCTCTTCCCTCAGTATGTACTCTACGTACACATGAATTTTAAAAGTTAATATACTTTCCAGTACTCTCTATCGTAATAGTCTTGAATTGGCTGTTGTCAGCAACTGTACAAAGTTTCGGATCAAACAAGTACTTTGCCAATCATTTTCAGGTAATATTTGTACTTACCTTAACCACGGTTAAAATACCATTATGGGTGTCCTCTTCAGGAAAAAAAGTCATTTTCTTTTTTTAACAAAACATTTCTAAGAAACTAAATGAACTAATTACTGCTCCTAAATAATAGTACAAACTATGACACTACACCATTGGAAAAAACAAAAAATAAAATAAAATATAATAAAAACACCATGAAATCGTCGACCCAGCAGAGAGAAGTTGTAGTGACACAATTTGAGAGTGTGTGCAACAAACGATCACGCTGATAGAGCAATACACACGTTAGTATAGTCACCAGAACGTTCGTAATGTAGACGCTGGTTCCATGTATACCCTCGTTTTGCAGCAAATCAAGTTGAAATTCTTCCATGGAGAAGGTCGTAGAGGTATCGAATTTGGTCTTGCGCAAGAGCCTGCCATGAATTTTCCACCTGATGCTTCATGTGGGCTTTAATTCGTGCCAGTCGTGCAGACCACACAAGATGACATTTCATCCAGTCCAAAACATGCTCAATGGATGACAGATCTGGGGATCCTGCTGACCATGGTAGTTGAGGCACGGCCTGAAGAGTATGTTGGATGGTAAGGGGTACCATGTGTACGTCCATTGTCCCGTTGTAAAAGCGTATCGGGTAGCAAGGCGGGTTGAAATATGGTGCAGTGTTCAATATTTCCTCGACAATCAAGAGAAGAGCCGATGTACGATATGGCTTCTACACTATGGGGCATGATCATGCGTGTCGTTAGGGCATCTCCCACATACTCCCCAACATCGTTCATCCCACCTCCAGAGGTGTAGTGGTAGGGTATTATGGGAGGACAAATGGAGACCTGTCATCTTCAGTGATGAGAGTCACTTCTGCTTTGGTACCAATGTACGTGTATGTGGCGTCTTGTAGGGGAGCGCGGTAATCTGGAGTGTGTACGACAGACGAACACGTGCCCGACACATGGCATCATCGTGTGGGGAGCCATATCCTACACTCATCTCTCACGTAGTGGTCGTAGAGGTAACACTGAGCAGTACACGGTACATTATAACCATCATTCAAGCCGTCTCGCTATCCGTCATTATCAACAAGGCGAAATGCTTTCACAACACTACACGTCCAGATGTATCTCGTGCCACCAAACGTGCTCTTTAAGGTGTACGTCAACTATCCTGGACCGGACGATCCCCACATCTGTCCCCCATTGAGTATGTTTGGGACAGGATGAAACGTCATCTTCGCGGTCTACACGACTGGACGAAATCTGGCACAACTGAGGCAGCAGTTGGAAATTACATAGTAGGCCGTTCTGCTAGACTGCACAGCACCTCTACGAAGGTCTCCATGAGAGAACTGCAGCCCTCATATCTACAAAAGGTGGGTAGACACGTTATAGAGTCGACAACCTATGTAGAACTCTGTCTGTGTGATCGTGTGTCTTATATATCCTCAAGAATGTGTCAATAAAATTTCTTTATATTCGAGGTGTTCCTTTTTAATTTTCCAGTAATTTATTTACAAAAGCTGGAAACAATGATCTCTCACAAAAAACTGCAACTGCATTCAGACTAAAACGAAATACTTACAATAAAATCTAACTTTTGAAATTCAGTAAACTTAGGCATTAAACACTACAATTAAACCGGATGTCTTCATTGAAGAATAACTTGAATTTGAAATAGTAAAAGGGATATCAAAGAAATTCAAAAGAAAGAAAGGAAGATTACTAGTAAAATGCCGGCCGCGGTGGTCGAGGGGACTGAGGCGCTACAGTCACGGTCTGCACGGCCACTACGGTCGGGGGTTCGAATCCCCCCTCGGGCATGGATATTTGTGCCGTCCTTAGTATTAGCTAAATCGTAAGTAGTTTGTAAGTTTATGGTCTGATGACCCCGTAGTTAAGTCCCATAAGCTATACAAATATTTGAACATTTTTAAAGGCCGAGGGGACTAAGGCGCTCCAGTCACGGTCTGCACAGCCACTACGGTCAGGGGTTCGAATCCCCCTCGGGCATGGATATTTGTGCCTTCCTTAGGATTAGCTAGTTCATAAGAAGTTTGTATGTTTAGGGACTGATGACCCCGTAGTTAAGTCCCATAAACTGTACAAACATTTGAACATTGAACTAGTAAAATATTAGGTCCCATAATTACTAATATAGAAAATTATAGTCTGCGTAGTAAGAAGAAAACAGAAGAATACACAAACATACATGATGACATGCTCACGCAAAAAGAATAGCTCCCACTAGGCTGACGAAACAAATAGAAGAATTTTACGACGACAGAAGTAAGGCAAAACTGGGTTAATGAAATGGATCAGTGCAATTAAGGTGGATGTTCAATTAGCTGGTATAACTCAGGCAGATATTACAGGTAGAGAAACATTGACACAAAAGCGTTTTGACTGGAAGGTTGGTCAGAGGGAAATTAGAATGCCGACAGGAAAATAATGGAGTGATGAAACAAAGAAAAGAGACATGCTCTGATAGAATTATAGGAGCGACATCACGACACTCAGCACAACACAAAAGAGCATACTTCTATGCAATGTGCAACAGAGCTCTCAGACTATCACTTGCCGAGAAAGAATTACAAAAGGAACTAGACACTATCAAACAGGTAGCCGCAGCCAATGTGTGCAAGACGCAAGACGTCATACGCTTGTTCAATAAAATCAAAAACAAATCCACCGGAAATAACATATTTTATTTAAAGATAAAAAGAAATTTGTCACTTTAACAAATGTTTCAAATTTTTGTATAGCTTATGGGACTTAACTACGGGGTCATCAGTCCCTAAACTTACAAACTACTTATGAACTAGCTAATCCTAAAGACGGCACAAATATCCACCCCCGACCGTAGTGGCCGTGCAGACCGTGACTGCAGCGCCTCAGTCCCCTCGGCCACCGCCGCCGGCGTCACTTTAACATACAGAGGACGTGTGTCGGAGAGAAATACTTTCCGAGAAACATAGGGGTGGCGTTGAAAAATGATGGGCAAATAGCACAAAGATTAAGGCATAGACCCACTACGAGAAAACGCACGAAGTACAGCAACTTTGGGGTATACAAGATTAAATGCGCCAGCTGTGATAAATATTACATAGGGCAAACTGGACGCAACTTTGAAGTCCGAAACAAAGAGCACTGTAATAACAGCAATCGTACAGCATTTGGGGCGCATGCTAAAGACAACAAACACCAAATTACCACTATAGGCGATCAAATGGAAGTGCTGCACAGGGCACATTAAAGCTTTCATTTAAATGTACTTGAAGAGATTGAAGTATACGCGCAAAAGGATAAAAACCCGGACAAACTTCCAAATGAGCAGACAGATTTCTTACATAAAAACTTTTTTGAAATATTTACAGACATTTTGTAGCTTTGCCTGTTATGGAACGCGCTGCCAAACATCAGCTGGGGCGGCCCTCTGCACACTGGTGCCTGTGAATGGGACACGGCGGAGGAAACCACGGAGACGCTGCTGCTGCCTGACACACTGAAGCTTCATCCGCAGACGGGAAAGAAGACATTGTCCACAATATTTAAAAAAAGGCTTTTTTGCGAGATTTTCTAAAACATTTTAATATTTAACCATGTAATTTTTTTAACTCACTGTTCCACTTAAAACGTTATTATATGTATCGAGAACCCAATGTTATCTTACTTCCTTGTCCTTTTATAGTTTGATAGCTAAGTATCTCATTTGTAACTGCTATTTTATACCTAGACTACTATCTTACACCTTGACTTCAGAATTGATTTTATATGTAAGTCAATAATTACTTATTGAGAATAATTTTAACGAAAATGATCGCCACCAATCAGATGATTTTAAGCACATTATATAAAGCCTCAGGAGGCTACTATACTTTAGTAACGACTGTGAACATTCGTTCATCACAGGTGTAAGTTCATAAATTTGGTTTGTTTTTAATATTTTTCCATTAACTTTTTAGATATTATACTTTGTAAATAGTAGCTTACATTCAGTTGTAACATTTGTTTAACAGATCTGAAGATGAGCAGTTGTCCCGAAACCGGCAATGTTCTAGAAAATAAAAGCGATCAGGAGACTGACATTCAAGAATTGAAACAAAGAGACATTGACTGATCGTGCTTCGCGTCGAGGTATTTCGCCCATGCCTCAATAATAATCAACAGTTGTAATATTACCGCGAGAGACCACGAACACCAACTGCCGGCGTGGCGCAGGGGATAGCGTCACGGACTGCGGAGCAGAAGGTCGCCGGTTTAATACCGCCCACCAGCAAAAATTTATTTCTTTGTAATTTACAATTCCAGAAGTTTCTACATCTTTTTTATGTTCACTTGTAAATTCTACTTGTTTCTTATGTTAACTGTTCTTCTAATTTCTGGTAAATTCTGTCTGTGTATAAATAGCAGAGCACTCTGCCTGAGAAGCAGTCAGTGCTGCGTGTATGTTGAGTTCGGAATAAACGTGCTTTCAGTATAAGTGCTGTGTTTAGTTGCCTTCGAAGTCAAGCCTGCTTCCATTGCAACGCGACATTGTTTGGTGGAGGCGCCGGGTACATTGTGCAACAGCTGCATCACCGTGGCCTCGATTAGGCAACGTAAAAGCCGTCGCTTACACGGACTGGAACCGGAATACAAGGGATACACCGAGTACATCCTTCCAAAAGTCCGTATTATCAGGAGAACGATGGAGACGAAACCAGCAATAAGCCAGCTGCACATCAGACACCCGTCGGTGTTCTCTGGAGATGTTGGACAGGACCCCAACAAATGGCTAAAAGGGTTCGACCGAGTCGCCAAGTACAACAGGTAGGATCATACGATGTGCTTGGCCAACGTTTATTTCTACCTGGATGGAACAGCCCAGCAATGGATTGAAAATAACGAAGACGAGCCGAATGAATGGGAGACGTTCCAGGAGGAACTTAAGAAGACGTTTGGAGAACGCCAGCGACAAATCCGCTCGGCGGAAGAACTGAAGTACCGGGCCCAACGACATGGTGAGCCGACACAATCGTACATACAGAATGTGTAACGTAGTCAATCCGAACATGACTGAAGCGGACAAAATCACGCACCTGATGAAGGGAATTGCAGAAGATATGTACCAAGATCTTCTGATAAAAGACGTCGCTACGACAGAAGAGTTCATCAAGTGGTGCCAGCGTATTGAGGAGATGCAACAAAGGAGGGTTGGACGCAAGAAGTATGACAGACTCCCAAATGTAGTCCCTATGGCCGTTGTGGAAGACCAGCAGGACTTGGCTTCTCTCATACGACAAATCGTGAGAGAAGAATTACAACAGTGCATGGCAGCCGGGACTATTAGACCGAGCGAGCATCATATTATGGCCATGGATGTGAGTCACGAGGTAGCCGACGCCGCTGAGGACGAGGTATTTCAAACATTAGCTCCTGTCTGCCCCGTCAATCGCACCCGACGTGAAGAATGGCGTCGCCCTGCTATGACGTACGCTGCAGCCGCCAAACGGCAGCCCATGAACCGACCGACGCGACCACAGCCAACTCCCCCGGTAACTGTGACGCCCCACAGAAGAACAGACGTCTGGAGGACAGAAGACAACACACCACTGTGCTTCCACTGTGGACTTCCCGGACATGTCGTACGCTACTGCAGAGAGAGGAGGCGAGTATTCGATGACTATTTTGCCGCAAGACGTAAGCCGTCGGAGCAGTTCTATCCAAGGCAGTCACCTGCTGATGAGTTCAGTCGACCTATGGGAAGAAGCCCATCGCCGTACCCTAGACGAGGTCGCTCCCCGTCGCGCCGCAGCCGTTCACCGTCGCCGTACAGAGGTACCAGCCGCTCCCCTAGCCGCCGCGCCCAGGAAAACTAAGCGAGGTGACCATCTACGGAGGTGAGGCCGCCGCAGATGAAAATCCTCCATGTACGACAGTCGCCAAGATGTCGGGAAATCTCATCGACGTCATAATCGACGGCTAACCTGTCCGGGTACTTGTTGATTCAGGAGCCTCTTTTTCTGTATTATCGGATAATTACCGCCGCACACTAAAGAAGACAATGTTCTGTGATACGGGAGCAACTGTGCTGAAGGTCGCGAATGGAAAGTACGTCCATCCAGCAGGAACTTGTGTCGCAAGAATAACCATCAACAACAGGACGCAGCCGTTTGAATTTGTCGTGTTAACAGAATGTAGTCACAATGTCATCCTCGGATGGGACTTCCTTCAGGCATCCCAAGCTATCATTGACTGTGGAAGATCTGAGCTGCAAATTGAAGAAGTTGTTCCGCCAGATACAAGTAATACAGAATTTTCTTGGAAGTTATTCGTCGTTGACAATGTGACGATACCGCCGTTGACAATGAGAAGAGTTGCAGTCACAAACACAGATGACTGGTTAAACTGTGAAGTTCTTGTTGATAGTAAAACGTTTATCAGACTCACATAAGAAATTTACATACCAGCGGCTATCATAAGCATTACCGGTGGTCAAGGAGAGATTTGGATCACAAATTGTCACGAGCAGTCACAACTTATCCCCAAGGGAATGTGTATCGGGACAGCTGAACCAATCCAGGACGGTGAGCTCAACGTCATCAATGAAGACCCATGCCCTGCTATTAGTACAGACAACACGCTGGAGGAAACAAATGTGGAACTGCCGATAGGTCCTGGACTGACCAAGGAACAACGCCAGCGGGTGTTATGTATACTACGGCAGTTTTCGAGTGCATTCACACCTCAGCAGGGGAAAAGTCAGACGTAACGGCCCACGATAAAGCACCGTATCAATACTGGAGACCATCCGCCAATTAGCCAGCGTTCGTCTAGAGTGTCGCCAGCTGACAGACGGATAATTCGGGAGGAAGTGGAGAAGATGTTGCGTGATGACATTATTCAACCTTCAGAGAGTCCTTGGTCATCTCCGGTGGTCCTCGTAAAGAAGAAGGATGGCACGTGGCGATTCTGTGTCGACTATCGGCGGCTGAACAGTATCACAAAGAAAGATGTCTACCCATTGCCGCGTATTGACGGTACTGACGACACCTTAGACAGCTTGAAAGGAGCTACATACTTCTCAACTATCGACATGCAGACAGGTTACTGGCAAATCGAGGTTGACGAAGCTGACAGGGAGAAGACGGCTTTTAATACACCTGACGGTCTCTATGAATTTAAAGTAATGCCATTTTGATTATGTAATGCTCCAGCCACATTCGAACGCATGATGGACAACTTGCTTCGACACCTTAAGTGGACGACGTGTCTCTGCTATTTAGATGACATTGCCGTTTTCTCGAAAACATTTGAAGAACATCTGAGTCGCCTGTCAACTGTGTTGAAGTGTGTTCAGGCTGCAGGTCTCCGCCTCAATCCAAAGAAGTGCCTCTTCGTCGCCAAAGCGATAAAAATCCTGGGGCACCTAGTCTACGGAGATGGTGTCCGTCCTGAGCCAGATAAAGTAAGGGCAGTCACAGAATTTCCAACTCCTCAGCACATTCGTGATGTGAGAAGTTTTCTCGGGCTGTGCTCATACTACCGACGTTTCATGAAAGGATTTCATAACAAGGCACGTCAATTACAAGAACTTCTGCAGGAAGACGCCAAATTTTACTGGGATGAGACAAAAGAAAGAGCTTTCCGAGCACTTAAGGAGGCTCTAACTTCCGCACCAGTGCTAGACTTGTACGACGAGAATGCAGAAACGGAACTTCACACAGACGCCAGTGGCTATGGGATTGGTGCAGTGCTTATACAAGTTCAGGAAGGTGCCGAAAAAGTGATAGCCTATGCGTCAAGAGTACTCTCAAAGTCCGAGATAAACTACTCTACAACTGAAAAAGAATGTCTCGCGGTTATCTGGGCTATCAACAAGTTCCGGCCGTATTTATTCGGCAAACCATTCACCGTCGAAACAGACCACCATTCTTTGTGTTGGCTGACTAGCTTGAACTATCCATCAGGTCGACTAGCAAGATGGACACTAGACTCCAAGAGTGGTATTCAAGAACGGGCGCAAACACAAGGATGCCGACTGCCTTTCGAGTAATCCATTAGTGGAACACAACAGCATTAATGAAATTTCAGCTCTCACTGAATTAGATGACGTTACAGCTGAACAGAGGGAAGATCCAACACTATTGAAAGTGATAGAGGCCTTGGAGAAAGGAGAACCGACCAATGGAGAGTTCCAACTTATAAACGGAACATTGTACAAGAGCAACTACGATCCACTGGCCCCCAAATGGCTACTTGTTGTTCCAGCTCATCTGCAGCCAGTTATTCTCAAATATTTCCATGATGCTCCAATATCCGGTCATCTGGAATTCGTGAAGACCCTAGACAGAATCAGACGCAGGTATTAACTGGAAAGGTCTCTACCGATCTGTCAAGCACTATGTGAGTTACTGTAAAGAGTGCCAGGGACGGAAGCATGTGCCGCAATTACCTCCAGGACATCTCGTACCGATTCCACCGGCAGCAGCTCTATTCCACCGAGTTGGAATCGATCTTTTAGGGAGGTTCCCGAAGTCGACAACCGGTAACCGTTGGATAATAGTCTGCACTGACTACCTCACACGCTACGCTGTCACCAAACTTGTGCCGACTGCAGAAGCTCCAGAGATCGCAAAATTCCTTGTAGAAGACATTATTTTGAAGCATGGAGCACCACGTGTCATGATATCTGATCGTGGAAAAGTATTCCAGTCAAAACTAGTATCAGAGGTAATGTCACGGTGCAACATTGTCCACAGAATGACAACTGCATACCATCCTCAGACAAATGGTCTTACGGAACGTTTTAACAAAACGTTAGCCGACATGCTGTCGATGTACGTCGATGTTGAGCAGAAGGATTGGGATACAATTCTGCCAGTCGTGACATTTGCTTACAATACCGCAGGACAAGACACCACAGGCTTCACTCCGTTTTTCCTGCTCCATGGCCGTGAAGCTGAGACGACAATGGATACACTGTTCCCGTTCCAACCGGACGACACTCAGGATGACTATGTTAAACAGCTCATCACCAGGGTCGAAGAAGCAAGACAGCTGGCTCGCATACGGACACTGGACGCCCAGGAGAAGGACCGTCAGCGGTATAACGACAAGCACCGACCTGTTGTGTACAGCCCAGGAGATCTGGTATGGATTTTTACCCCTGTACGGAAGGTTGTACTGTCAGAAAGGTTATTGAAGCGATACTTTGGTCCGTATCGTGTCATACGCCGCCTGTCAGACGTCACATACGAAGTTGAGGATTATGAGCCGTCGTCGAAACGTCAAAAACGAAGAGACATTGTCCACGTCCTACGCATGAAGCCTTATTACGATCCTGAAGAGCAGGTAGACGACAATGGCTTCTTGGTCAAGGACTTTAAGGACGGTAATGTTCCTGATGAAGCCACGACAGGAACGTCTGTCGTCGATAATCGCGGAGAAGGGAAGGATTCTCTTGAACTGTCATACAGATGACCCATGACACGGTCAAGATCCATGAGATTGCAGCTGGCTCCACAGGGATCATAACAGCGGGTCGCTGTTTCTCCAGGAGAGGAAGCAGTGTCGCGAGAGACCACGAACACCAACTGCCGGCGTAGCGCAGGGGATAGCGTCACGGACTGCGGAGCCGAAGGTCGCCGGTTCAATCCCGCCCACCGGCAAAAATTTATTTCTTTGTATTTCAGAATTCCAGAAGATTCTACATTTTTCTTATGTTCACTTGTAAATTCTACTTGTTTCTTATGTTAACTGTTCTTCTAATTTCTGGTAAATTCTGTCTGTGTATAAATAGCAGAGCACTCTGCCTGAGAGGCAGTCAGTGCTGCGTGTATGTTGAGTTCGTAATAAACGTGCTTTCAGTATAAGTGCTGTGTTTAGTTGCCTTTGAAGTCAAGCCTACTTCCATTGCAATGTGACAATATTACGCGAGCCGCGTTATTCCATGTAAAATTCTTAAATTTTAACTGACGTGTAAAACGAGGCACAAAACAACTGTACTCATTATAGCATGGCGTTAGAGATAGAATAAGTTATAGCAACTTCAAGACGAAAAAAATAATATTGCACTTTCCCATTACTAATTACCATAATGTCTACGGACGTTAAGCCCTAAGCATCACCCTCCGTCCTACCACTCCTCCACCGACAGTTTCATGACTGCAGTCCATAACAAAGTATATCAAGAAAAACAAAATCAAAAATATGTAATTACTTTTGACTCGCTGAAGCAATCATAAAATTTATATCTCGTAGAAACTACCGGCACACTGACAGACGGAGGCAGTTATGAGATTGTCATCACGAACGCTGCCACGTAATTTTTGAAAAAAATCTCTTACATAATTTGGGCCAAATACTTATATATTGTGAAGACGTGGGACTCTTCATAGAACTCCAGAACGTTTTTAACGTATAAGCGAAGGCTTTCGCGGCCGTTGCCATTATTATTAAATTTCTTTCCGGCGTTGTGCCACATAGTCAATATATTAAATTTCATCTACGTTTCTGCCACTTGAGTGGGCATCAAACGAAATTAGCAATAACAGAATAAGAGATGTCCTTGGCTCGATGAAGCTTCCAATCGATACCTTGCATACTGCCGGAGTCAATGAATCGACTGTTAGACCGCCCGGTTAACACAAATATAGCAGAGTACTGGAGGTACTTTCGGCTGGCGAAGTCAGCAGTGGCGGAAGACTTCCAACCCAAATTCTCAAACTCCAGCCCCCTGCCCATTGATACCTCTTGGTCGCAGCCTATACGGCATTCCCGTAAGGGATCGAGCGTATCAATGTGTCCGCAGTGAAATTGTCAATTGCCTGTTGGTGCAATATTTTACAATTATTGATGTCTGTTCTTTCAGACATGCTGTAAGCAATTATGACCACATATCACATTAAGTATCACATTAAGAACAGTGCCCCGTATTTTGTTTCATACTGGATAGGTCTACCATAAGACAATGTAGTCACTTCATTGTGACTCATGTCTTTCAATAGAGATGTCATTTATGTTCTTCTCATGCCGTGTTTATTTCACCTCCCTTCTGTGCCGAATTCTAACAATTCTCTCTATTATACATTTTACTTATAGTTGGTTTACTTGGTAGGAACACACACAGTGAAAGTTATTCTCTTCCTTATATTTTGCACATCAGTATAAATTAAACCTAATTCCTACATCCTAACGGCAGAGTAGCATCTTCAGGTCCTGGTAGTTTTGTGTTAGTCGTTGCAACACTCAAAAAATGCGAATCGAAGAAATGTGCGTTTAAAGTAGGATTCCTGTAATGTGTGACGGAGACAGTTTCACGCAAAAGCGTTTAGGAACACATTCCTTCATAAAGTAGTGTAATTAATTTATAAGTCAATGTGTAGCATCATGAAGTGAAGTCGCAAATTAGATTACAACATGGTGTCCCACCGGTTTCATCATCGTTTCTTGCACCACAGTTTGTCAACTACCAAGACTCCAAGGTTTTCTACAGTAGTGGCCGTTTATTCATTAAATGGTGCGGGAGAGGTTATAATACCGTGAAGTTGCAGTCGTAAAAGACTGAGAACTACACCCAATAGATTTTAATTCGTCTAAGCGCTCTTCTCTTTAGCAAACGAAAATTTTAAAGAAGAAGGCTTAAGCTCAATCCTAACTTCAATAATTATTATACGTCATGCACATTACAAGAAAAGCATTTGTTCCTCTTGTACATATCTATTTTGTCATACTTCTTTGTTAACTTCTTTATTGCATTACTTACAAACCATACGACTATCATAAGTAGTTTCCGGTAGAGACAGATTTTGTCCTTTTTAACGAATACTTAATAACTCTTTTGTTTAAGATATTGTATGGCAAAACCGACAGCTAAATACGAACTGACATTAGCGATATGTAGATTCACAGTCAAGGTGTAGTTGAGTGTTCTATCTCTGCTACAACATTTTTGAAGTAATTTATTGAATACGCTAAGGAAACTGCTGATCCAAGGAGCGACGTATGTCACATTTCGTACACCTATTCTTTGCTGTCAAGCAAGAATAGTTGTGGATGTAAGAACGATCTATTATCCACAATTCAGGTGACAGGAGGTAATAAACAGTAAAGGCACGAGAAACTGTCATATCATTTGACGGGTGAATGATGAGACTTCAGTCACCAACTAGAACTAGCTGAAAACCCGGCGTTGCCCGTGTATTTATTTATTTATTCCTGCCATTTTAGGTATATATATTCATTTGTACAAGGACTGTATGTTTGTAAAATCTCTTGGGTATACAGTTAGTAGTACTGAAGTAATAGATTAAAACTTGGCGCGTGATGGGGCGGTTTTCCATGAACGTTACTATGTGCTTATATCTCATAAACTAAGTGTCGTACTGTGATACAATTTAGAAGATACACTCAACTGTATGCGTGTATACTGTCTGTATAATTACCTGCCGCTACAATTTGTAGTGTAGAAATTATAAATCGTAACGTCATACCGAATGCCGTAGTTTTACTCCATAACCAGCTGAAAAGTAGTAAACAAGGAACTTTACTTTTACCTTTCATCATTTTGCTATGGTTGTCAGCGAGAAAAAGTTAAATAAAGGTTTTAAATTATGTTGAAAGTTTGTTGCAAGTCGCTAAGTACTCTCATTTACAAGTGAACATAAGAAAGATGTAGAAACTTCTGGAATTGTAAATTACAAAGAAATAAATTTTTGCTGGTGGGCGGGATTAAACCGGCGACCTTCTGCTCCGCAGTCCGTGACGCTATCCCCTGCGCCACGCCGGCAGTTGGTGTTCGTGGTCTCTCGCGGCAATATTACAACTGTTGATTATTATTGAGGCATGGGCGATATACCTCGACGCGAGGTATACCGTATTTTAAAAGTCTCGCCGCATCATGTGGCAGTTTTTGCGTTTCCTATTGTTTATGACATCATATCGCATGAACCATGTGTCGTATGTGATTCTTAACCCGTCAGCAATTGTTACCTCACGGTAAGGAATGTGTGTAGCAAGTGGTTTAGGAGAAAATGAGCAGCATTGTCGATAAATGCATCAGTTTTTCGCGCATCTCGTTGTTTATGACTTATTATCTCGTGAACTATGTATCGTACGCGACCGTCCTCATGGATTGAAGGTTACGTGTACAAAATTTCATGAGGATTGGAACAAAACTATATATTTGTATGCAACGCGTACACGCTAACATACGGACACTCTGCTTTATATATTATATGAAGACACCTTACGACCTACAACAAATCGTATTTATCATTTAAAACCTTTACAAAAACTCTTCTTGCTGACAACCAAAGGAAAATTATGAGCGAGAAGTTAATCACTTACTGCGATTCCATTGTTCATGCTTTAAAACTACGCTATTCATCATGACGTTACAATAATTGGTTTCATGAAGAAACGACACATTACGCGTGGAATTTCGATTTATTAAGATTTTAGTACTGACTCTGTTCACGACACTTTTTGCAGGCAGTGTGACGTATTGTAGAGAATTACTTCGAATTTATATCGAAGTGAGACACATAGCTGGCGAGGTATGACGTCAATAACAATTACATTCCATTACGCCTAAGGTTCTAATTTATTACATTTTTACTACTGACTCTATTCACAACACATTTCGCAGACTGTTTCCAAATATCATTAGCAACATGAAAAACACCGTTAGCTGTAATGTCATATTTTTATTTATTAACGGCAACCAGTTTTAGTGGCCATGCAAGCATATTCAGACTCCTTAACAAAGCAGATCTTCATTTTGTTGTAATTTTTGAGGATATATCTGGTTCTCACATTCTGTTGTTGTACCAATAAACAATATGGGCACAATTAACTAATTTACCAAAGATCCACTTTATGAAACTGAAATTTATTACAGGACACACTGTTCAGGAGGTGTGACATCGCAAGGATTGACCTGCAAGAAAGACAAAGAGATAGATTAGGGTAGAAGGAGATTTATATACAGGGAAAACGGAGGTGTACCAACACGAGATTGGAATGAACATACGCTTGGTATTGAAATATTTACGCCTTATCTATAAATGTACACGATTAACGTAATTTCATTTAAATGGAACATAGAAAAACTTATTTGGTGTGTAATGACTACAAAAAGTTGCTACACACGTCGATTTGCGGGTTGTGCCTAGATTGAGGTGGAAACCTGTGAAGCCCTAACTTCGTTTGGGCTTAGACTACAGCATAACGTTAGTAACTGCAGCTGGGAGAACTCCATTACGGTGAAACGATATGCGGAGGAAGTTAGCGAACAGCCGTGCACCTGTGTACCTGCTTGACGAGATGTCGGAGTTGGGTAACTACTGCGTGTCAGCGTTTCACGGAGAGAGTTAAGGGCTGTCAAAGACAGTCTCTTCTGTGCGTGTGCAGTGTTAGCACAGTTCACACCACTGAATCAAACTTATTATAATGGATATCTTGTTTCACTGTATACAGAAACATTATCATCTTAAGAGTTTAGGGGAGTACATTCACATATCTTTCCAAAGAATATCGTTTCATAAACACTAGATTTCTTCTCTCTGTTTAAAATATCCTTTTTATATGTATGGTACTTGGAAGAATATCATGCAATATTTTCTGCATAATGCGGACTGCTGATACACACTTGTAACGATATACATTCACTATTTACACGTACAAACAAATTTGTCATTTTCGCATTACACATAATAGCTGATAGACACACCTAGATGAAATTGGTAGCCGAAGTATTATACACGTGTCCCTCCCCTCCCCCTCCCCTCACAGTGATGTAAAACTTAATAACTGCTCTACATATTTAAGATAACTGACAGGATCAGGTATTTTACCTTACGGAAATCCTCACTGAGGAGCAATAAAAAACTTTGTAATATACAGAAATGTTTTAGGCTTCGCCATGGAAAGATGTAATAGGCTCTATAGAAATTGATTAGAAACGGTTGTGAGTAAGGCGATATTGTATTTCATTAAATATTGCAGTCAAATAGATTTCGTCTCGTATACGTGCAATCTTAGGTGTTTTACATAAATTGTCCTATAGCGTTATTTAAATCGAAAGCTCATGTAAACAGTGTGACAACTATCAAGGAAAATAACGACAGCAGTGGAATAAATACGAGTTAGGTTTTAACTATGTCACAGGGTAGTTTATGGATGGCTATGGTCGGCATGTACACAAATGCAGCTTAAAAATATTAAAACTGAACTGCAGACTGAATAAATATAGAGTGATTGGCATAGGCCGAAACCGATTTTTTATCGACATTTACGAGAAGCGTGGCAGGGTCAGTTTTCTCTGAAGTACAGAGCAGTCATTACGAATCGCATGCTACAGAAAGTTTTAATCAACATTAAGGTTTTGTTATTATTTCGTTAAGTAAATTGTTCGCTGTTTTTACCATCTTCAATCGTTCGATCAGGAGCAGTAGCAGTGATTCCAAAGGTCCTCAAATAGCAAGAAATCTCTGTGAAATTATGTAAGAGGAAATTACAGGAATACGGAGGGAGGGAGTTGGGAAGGCATGGTCAACTAGAATCGAGGGATAAATGTACGAGTTAAAGGATAACAATGCTTATGGAATCAAAAGGAAAACGATACGACTGTTGACGCTGCCTTTCAACATTTATCGGGAACTAGCGGATAACAACGCTTCATCCGGTTACTTATTTATTCAGTTCATCTCTCCTTCCCTTTCCTACATCCGTCCACCTTCTATTTCTTTGTTTCTCTGCCATTCTCTCCATTCTTTCTTCTGTTCATCTCCTGTCTCTCCATTCATCTCCTCTTAAACCACTATGCTCATCTTCACCTTTCTAATTCCCTGCCAGTCACCTCCTGGCCTCAGTGTAAAACTGCACCTTCACTTCCTCAGTCTGTTGCCTCCTCCGTGAAATATTGTATAACTTTCATGGTGACTGGTCAAGTGGTGTGTACGTTTATAGGCATTATACGGATCGGAGCGAGGAATGTTCTAACCCTTAATCAGGTAGGTAAAAGTGAAAATTGAGATGGATAGGTTAAAGTTAAATATGGTGATTAGTGAAATTCGGTGGCAGGATGAACAGGATTTTTGGTCAGGTGAGAACAGGGTTATATATACAAAATCAGTTGGTGGTAACGCCGGAATAGTTCTGATAATGAATAAGAGAATAGGAATGCGGGTACGTTACTATGAGCAGCATAATGGACCTATTATTGTAGCAAAGTTAGACACGAAGCCAACACCGACCAAAGTAGTACAAGTTGATATGCCAACTAGCTGTTCCGGTGATGAGAAAATAAAACAAGTTATTCAGACCGCGAAAGGAGGAGAAAATTGTGCTGGGGGACTGGAACTCGGTAGTAGGAAAGGGAACAGAAGGAAATTTAGTAGGTGACTGGGGAAGAAGAACGAAGAGGAGACAGACTGCGAGAATTTTGTACGGAGCACAATTTAATAATCACAAACACGTGGTTTAATCGTCATGAAAGAAGATTACCTATGTGGAAGTGACAAGAGACACTGGAAGGTACCAGATTGACTTTATGATGGTAAGGCAAAGGTTTAGAAACCAAATTATAAACTGTAAGACATATCCAGGGGCAGATATAGTATACGACCATAACTTATTTTTTATTAACTGTAGATTAAAACTTACGAGACTAGAGGGAGCATTACGCAAGGATTGTCTGAAAGAGAGGGGAAGTAATAAAGTAGAAGAATAATGGGTACCTCTGATAGGTAGTGAAGGCCACAGAGGATCATATAGGCAGAAGGACAAGTCATAATAGATATCCTTGGATAACACTGGAGATACTGATTTTAATTGATGAAACGAGAAAATATAAAAGTTCATCAAGTGAAGCAGGCCAAAGGGAGCACAGACGTCTGAAAAATGAGGTTGATAGGAAGTGCAGACTGTCTAAGCAAGAGTTGCAGGGGAAAACGGAAAGATGTAAGGAATATATAGGTCTGTACAAAGGAAATGAAGGTAGTATTCTAGAAGTGGATGACGAAGTAGAAGAAGATGAGATAGGAGATAAGAGACTGCAAGAAGAATTTGATTGAGCACTAAAAGATTTGAGTAGAACCAAGGCAGCTGGAGTAGATGATGTCCTGTCTGAAGTGCTGTTATCGTTAGAAGAGCCAGTCATGAACAAATTGTTCCACCTGGTATGCAAGATATAAGAGACAGGGGAAATACCCTCAGATTTCAAGAAGATTATAGTGATTCCAATTCCTGAGAAAGCAAGTGCAGCTAATTGTGAAAATTACAGAACTATCAGTTTAATAAGTTTTGGTTGTAAAATTCTAAGACAATTATTTACAGACGAATGGAAAAACTGGTGGTATGCGACGTTGAGGAAGATCAGTTTAAAATTTAGGAGAAATGTAGGAACACGCAAGGCAATACTCATATTCAGATTCTGAAGGTAAAAATCTGGAGAAAGTTTTTGACAATGTTGACTAGAATACACTTTTTTCATATTCTGGAGGCAGCAGGGTAAAATATAGGGAGTGAAGAGTTACATTCAACTTGTACGAAAAGCGGACAGCAATTATTAAAGACCAAGGTCATGAAAGGGTCGCAGTGATTGGGAAGGGAGTAAGACAGGATTGTAGCTTTTCTCCAATGTTGTTCAATATGTACATTGAGCAATTTAGAGAAGGAATTAGTCCAGGGAGAAGAAATAAAAACCTTGCATAATTTTGAATATCTTGTTCTTGGTTTTTAAAAAAATGATTACTACAGAGGTCAACAGTGAACTTACGACCCGTCGTTACTAGAGAATGTAAGCTCGAAATCCTTGGATCCAGACCGTTTCCATATTCCCTAAATTCCGAAATTGGAGACTTTATAGGCCAAGGATTTCGGGCCTATTGCATTAACTGCTATTTTAATAATAATTACTATACCGAAAACATTCTCTTGGTACTGCATTCATATTATTAAAGCTGGTCAGCTAACTGCTGATAATGATATGAACAGTAATTCTGTTTCATAGATAGATATTTAAATCTCAGTGTTTTTCTTCCGTTCTGTAAGGCCAGAAATTAAAAAGTCCTCGTCGTAGACACATTCTTAACTACTTTTATTATGCCTAATGACCTGAAAGACAGCATGGATGGCGAATGCAAGGAAAAGCAAGTTGAACTTGCTCCATTGTCATATAAACTGAAGTTGGCGATTCAACAGTAAACGGACGACATGCCAACTTTATCTGCCCACTGAGAAAGAGAATGTCTCATATTGAGACTGGTGGACCTCAAGATAAGCTTCTGGAGACTGTGTATCACAGCTTACTGACCGTCCATGCTTCAAGCGTGGAATCAGAAAGAGCGTTCTCTGCAGCTGAGTTATTTTGTAAGTTCTGATTTTTCAAAATTTACTCACCTTAGCCATATTAGATTCGCTGCCCGCCAGGTGCACGGACTGTAATAAAACACCTATTTCCAGTCTGATGATGCGCTAACAGCGCGAAACGCGTTATTGTATATAATAAGGAATATTGCAACAGAGACTGCCAATTATTTAATTATTCACACTGTTGCTGCACCAGCCGCCACCACCATCATGTAATTCAATGAAATGCTTAATGTGGAAGGTTTAGCACCCCATTTTCTGTCAGCTAGTTTTCACAGAATATTACTTTTCGCAGCTGCTATTTGGCGCATCTTTTCGCAGTGGTACCTACATGTCAGAGATCCATCCAGCACCACGCCCAGGTAAGTTGGTCTGTTGGTATGTTCCAGTACGGTATTACTCCAAGAGACGTTACGTTTATGATTAGCTTGTCAGGATCGAAGATGGAAGGCGCTGAGTTGTTTTTTGGATGGGTTTGGTTTGAGACAGTTGTTTTTGTAGTACTGTGACATTTCTGTCAGGGCTGTCTCCAGCTTCTGCTCTATTTCCTCAAAGATCCTCCCCTGTGCTGTAATTGCCTGGTCATCCGAATATAGGAAATGTTTTGTATCCTTAGGTTCAGTTAATCGTTGGTATACAGATAAAAAAGGAAGGTCGTCAAAACACTGCCTTGGACCAGACAATTTGTCTGGATTCTCCATCTGCTCATTTTCCCATCAAGAACAACGTAAAATTATCTTCTTTGTAAGAGGGACACAATAATCTTAACGTTTATCTATTACTTCATTATATAGCTTCTCCAGCAGCTGATTGTGATTAATTGTATCATATGCAGAGCTAAGGTCGGCCAGTGATAGCCATGTTATCTTTATTTTTTCGTATCCTTCCTCTATTTGTTCTGTTAAGCACAGAATTTGCTAGTACATGATTTTCTAGGTCTAAAACCAGCTTGTTGACGAATAAGTTTCATCTCAATAGAGTCTGTCATACGATTTAAAATAATTCTCTCATATATATTGAAAAGTATTCCCCTTCAGTGATTACAAGTTTCAAAATATAGCTCTCTCAGAAATCACATTTACGATTCTGTGACTAGTGCTTTTTCTTACGTCAAATGATACTAAATATCCAATGAACGTCCACTACAAAAAATATGCGTTTAACAGGCCAGACGCACGTCCAGTTAACTTGCCATTTAGCTGCATAAAACCGAGCACTGAAACGCTGATATAGCCCCTGCGGGAGCTACCGTACTTCATCACAGTATAAACGGAAACCGCATTTCGCTGCATGGGGACTCGTATTTTCGGAGCCGACCGCGGCAAAATGTCGATATGTGAATGAATATCCGCACGTCACACGGATACAAATGCCGTTTTTAATCTCTTCGCTGGCTATTTACATTGGCAACAACGTGTTATCATAACAAATACACACTGACAGTGTTTACTGATACGCTGGCTCTTTCAAAATCGCGGGCGCTGTTTGCGCAGGAGCAGCCAGATTACATGAACCGCTCGGCAATGCGAAGTAAATGAAGCATTTATGGCGCACGTATTAAAATATAGGATCAACAGGGCGTGCGCGGCGATTTTGACAAACCGTATTACGCGGAGTGCAGGAGAGCCGAATTGTTACACTGGAATAGAGGAATTTATACCAATATCGGTGGAGAGTAACAGCAGCTTAAAGAACTTAATGTATACTACGTACGTGCTGAATAATGAGAAACTGTGTACGTAAGGACAGAGATTCCAACTGTTTACGCTGTCCTATATTTCTCTTAATTTTTTTTAACATTCTCATGCGATTTTGTCACGACTAATTATAATCTCTAAGGATCCAAAACAATGTTACCTTTCAGTGTCGACAGTCACTGCAAGACGGAAATTAAATTACGATAGTCTTGAAAACATACTGAAAAGGACTTAAAACGGCAGCATAGATTGCATTTGTGGAGAAGAAGTATGCCATATAATCGTAGGATGAACAGGAGAGATAGACATGGGAAACTCAACGTCAAAGTAAATGGCACGGAATGCAAGCGCCTCCACCATGTTACCACTCTTGTGGAAACAGCAGGTGTTTCAAAAGTGTAGTATTACATCTTCATCTACATACATACTCCGCAATTCACCGTAAGGTGCGTGGCGGAGGGTACACTGTACCACTATTAGGCATTTCCTTTCCCATTCCACTTCCAAAATGAACGAGGAAAAAAAGAATGCCTATATGCCTCCGTACGAGCCCTAATTTCTCTTATCTTGTCTTTGTGATCTTTACGCGAAATGTAAGTAGGCGGCAGTAAGATCGTACTGCACTCAGCTTCAAATTCCGGCCCTCTAAATTTACTTAACAGAAATTTACGAAAAGAACGTCGTCTTTCTTCCAGCGATCCCCAATTGAGTTGCCGGAGCATTTCCGTGACACTCGCGCATTGATCGAACCGACCGGTAACAAATCTAGCTGCTCGTCTCTGAACCGCGTCTATGTCTTCCTTTAAACTGATCTGCTGCGGGTCCCAAACACTTGAGCAATACTCAAGACGTGGTCGTACAAGCGTTTTATACGCGGTCTCCTTTACAGGTGAAGTACATCTTCCCAAAATTCTCCCAATAAACCGAGTCGGCTGTCCGCCTTACTCACAACTGTCCTTACATGCTCGTTCCATTTCATATCGCTCTGCAATGTTACGCCTAGATATTTGAACGACGCGACAGCATCAAGAAGCTCACTACTATGCTGTATTCGAACATTATGGGATTGTTTTTTCTACTCATGCGCATCACCTTACATATTTCTACATTGAGAGCTAGCTGTCATTCTTCGCACCAACTAGAAATTTTGTCTAAGTCATCCTGTATGCTATTACAGTCAGTTACAGTACGCGGTTCTCAAGGAATTGGGAGTGACGATCTATTGTGCCCTGCACAAATCTAAATTTATTGAGTTCCAACAAGTACTCTAAATTTGTTTCTTTATACGAACAGATCTAGAACAAGAAACTAAATGTAATAGAGGCCGCTAGGAGAAACAACTAATTACAAATACACAGCATTCCAGAAGAAAAACTAGGCACAAGAGGCGTGTGTATACCTAAAAGATTTTTGATAATATCACTGATTTCCTTTTAACTAATGAAATTACATTTATGTACCTACACTGCTCATGAGGATTAGGAGATCAGCTGAGATATCATACACAATATACATACGGTAACGTTTATTATTCAAATAGTGGTTACAATTGCAATTTGTGTGTGATACAGTACAATATTTGGCTGTCTCAATTCTGTACGTGAGGTTTACATGGCGTTTACTTAGAACGAGGTACCATGGGGCTACCATAATAGTAAAAAAATCAATCTAGTTGCCTTCTAGTATGGTGTATAATCACTTTGGACGGCAAATACAGTTGTTCACTGGCATGTGGTTGTCAGTCAGCTCTTGAAGGATGTTTGGCATTCTTCCATTAGTGCAGTATCCCGCTACGGAACCATTGCTGTAGATGTTGGTCTAGCAAAATTACGTCGGACAAGTGCATCCCAATCAGACTCAATTTGGTTTAGTCCGGCGAACAAGCTGGCCACTCAATTCGATATATTCCCTCGGTTCAAAGCATGTTGTCCACCAGTGCGGCTCTGTGGGAACGAGCGTTATCGTCCACCACAAGGAACCCACATCCTATGGATACAGTGTAGCGCACAACAAACTGTCGAAGCATCTCGACTTTATTCCTCTGAGTAATCAAAGCATCATTCTGAACAACATAGAGGTCCGTACGTCAGCCAATACTGATTCCTATCCATACTATTCGTCCACCACCAGGATATGGTGATGTTTCCTACACATAAGCAGGACTGTTCCAAGTTCCATGTTCTCTCCAGATGAGGGAACGACGATTGTCCGACGGAACACAGAATCTTGACTCATCTACGAACAGAACGGCGCCATTCGTCACAATCCTGACGTTCTTTTGCCCAGTTTCTGCGGTCTAAACGGTGACTCGATTTAATGGGACATACATCATAGGTCTCCGTGCATAGAGGTCACCATCTAAAAGGCGATTTCAGACTGTGTGGATGTTACGCATCCTGTTGCTGCCTGCAGAGTGCGTTGCAGCTGACTTACATTCAGCCTCCTGTCTCTACTGGCTGTTAATGGGAGATAAAGGTCATCTCTTGCTGATATCACCCACAGGCGACCTAGGCCTAGCATTCTTTTAATGGTTCCCGATGTCTACAATTAGGTCCAGGTCCTGTAAATTACCCTTTGGGAGACTCCAACAGCTGCAGACACCTTCCACTGTGTCTGTTCCGCTTGCGCTTGCAACGTTCCTACTCCTCTCCATGCCGTAGCTGCAGTTAATACACGTTATTGCACTACCTGCTCAATACACTATTTGAAACCAGCTGCTTTTGCATTTCGTTTAGTAGAGTAACGCCCCAATCTGTACCGACTTACTACCATTGTCTCGGTCGCCGTAATATTGTTGTGTCCATTCCGTAGAACCGACAGTATGTCGTCGAACCATTTCAGTTCATTCTGCCGATGACAGTTCTTCAGAATCTAAATATCTCAACTGAACACCGTATTGTTTTGACCAGTGTACTTCAGCTGCACTACGACGCAGAAATAATGGTGACAGGTGAAACTCTGAGTAGTATCCGGATTCGAACCAGAGTATCCCGCTTCGGTCAAGCGGCAGCCTTAACCTTTTGCCTAGACGCGCTCATTTCAAGTACCAGTTCCCACAAGTCACATACAACGACTTTAGCGTCGCTATTGTCCTTGCCGTCCTCCGTTCGCCGTTTCGATTTCCTGCACGAGATCCAAAGTTATTACTTCGTCGACGGTGTTGGTAGGTGCACCGTAGTCGATGTGTCGATGTAACAGGCACCACACCTATCTTTAATTATATAAAAATCCCAGGTCACGATGTTTGCCCGCTATGAACTCTGAAACCACTCCACTGATCTTAAAGAAATTTTGCTTCGTCTGTGTGATTATATATATGTGTGGTGTCTGCAGGATCAAAAGCGGCGTCTGTTCTTCTGACATGTCTGGAAAAACAGACACCATATATATATATATATATATATATATATATATATATATATATATATATATATATATATAAAATATGCCGATAACGGAAAACGATCGTTTTTTCAGTCCTAGGCCCATCTCTTATGGGAATCAGTTTACAAAATCTACGAATTTGACCTAGTGGGCTGGGTAAATTTGAGAATTTGTATCAGCGAAACTTCTTAGAGAACATAAGACCGTGATTCGAATCGGGGCTGTTATCCATTCGCAGTTAATGTCGTACATTCCGTGAACTGTGTGATTTGGTCCAGCTTCACAGGATGCTTATTATCACAATTATTAACCTAAACTGTCTACACTACACTTGTGCGTCCTACTTGTATTTTGCATTATTGCTGTGCATTGTGCGATCCAAAAAGTTGGGACTGACGAACGATTTAGAGAGGTGTCAGCGTAGGGCAACTCGTTTTGTATTATCGTGATGTAGGAGAGAGAGTGTCACGGAAACGATGCACGAGTTGGGGGTGAAAATCATTAAAAGAAACGTTATTCCTTGCGACGAGATCGATATGCGAAATTACTTTCACCAACCTTATGTTCCGAATGCAAACATATTTTGTTATCACCTACCTACATAAGAATACATAATAGTCATAACAAAATAAGAGAAAGATCGGGGTGCTCCTTTTTCCGGCCAACTATTTGGAACTGTAGAGAAATATAATAAAAGCGGTTCGATGAATCCTCTGCCACGCACTTGACTGTGACTTGCAGAGTATCTGAACTGACATGGATACGGACATGGACGATGGGTCTATGCGGCCATAGTGTACGACTTCTGGCATTCTGAAGCGGTCGGGAGTCGAGCACGGCTACTGCGGTGGGACAGTGGTAAAAGGTGGTGACGGATGTTACATTGTCTAGATCATCTCCTAACATAAGGAAATCGTCAAAAACATAGGTCAGTCTTATTAAAAAACAACTTGTTTATAGAGCTTATAGTCAGTTGCTAAATAAATATTTATACTTTGAATATCACCTAGCAACTCGAACACATCACATGAACCGTGCCGTTGAACTTCTTTCCGAAGTGAATTTAAATCACCTCTCATTCAATTTAATCTAAAGAACAGGTCCTTGTATCAGAGAGAGAAAGGCAAAATATAAAATTTCAATTTTGAAGTCACGTATCAAAATCCTCAATCATCCAGTCGATAATGAAATTGATATTCGATAAAAATTCACAGCTTGCTAAATAAAAATTTCACAGATAGTATTTCACTATTTCTGTTAAATGAGATTTGAGATTTGATAGCTTGCAATAAACTGTTCAAACTATCATTAGTATCTTCTTGGATGTAGAAAAAGTATATCGTCTAGAAAAAAAAAAAAAAAAAAAAAAAAAAAAAAAAAAAAAAAAAAAAAATCATGTTCCACTTCAAATAATAAATTATTTCACACTTTATAATTCTTGATGATATAATATTTAAACTCTTCTTTCATTTAAGTATTTCCTGCTTATTGGATCACATTACATTATAGGCATATAATATTTGCTCTTGATCCAATCAAGTATTAACATGAACATGAAGTGAACTGCGTGAAACAATAACAATCAATTTATATTTCTTCGTAGAGGACGATAGACGTGCCGCAATAAAGAAGACGCAGAAACGTCTGCTGCCCCGTGACGGTCGGCTAACTTCACATGATGGCCAGTTCCGTGATGCCGGTCGGTGCTGCGGCGACGCTGCTCCTCATCATTTCAGTATATCGATCGACTATGAAACAGACAGAAACAAACGTAAAGCACTTTTAAGTATCACATCACAACAAAACGTAACACATACATGCAATAAATCATTTTAATTAATACATACATATCATCAATACGTACATTATTTATAATTTCATCTCCTGCAAAACAAAGCTGATAGGGGAAAATAGGGGCTCAAAACTCCGTGCCACTACATTACCCAAGGGTTCGTAGTCGGTCTAGCTCAATGTGCTCACTCAGAGCCCCTTACTTTTAATGAATCCCCCCACCACTCGTGCATCAATTCCGTAACGCCCTTTCCCCTGTATCGCGATACTAATAAAACGAGCTGCCCTTTGCCTGAATTTTCTTTCCATCCCACAATGCGCAGCAAAATGTCAAAATAGAACGAACAAGTTTAGTGTAGTCACAATCTCATTAGTAGAACTAATGTATCTTCTAAGTGTTCTGCCAACGAAACTTAGCCTTAGGTTCGGAATAAACCTAAGTCGACTGTCCGCCTTACTAATAACTGTCCTTATACGTCTTTTTTCATTTCATATTACACCTAGATATTTGAACGACGCGCTGCATCAAGAAGCTCCCTACTAATGCTGTATTCGAACATTATGGGATTGATTTACTTACTCATGCGCAGAGCGCAGAGCTAGCTGCCATTCTTTACACCAAGTCGTCCTGTATGCTATTACAGTCAATTAATGACGTCACCCTCCCATACACCACAGCATCATCAGCATACAGCCGCAAATTATAAGCTGTTCTGCCCATCAGGTCATTTATAGAGATAGAAATTAATAGCTGCCCTGACAGACTCCCCTGGGGCACGCCTGACGATACACTCACTCGTCCCTGATGAACACTCACCATAGAGAGCAACGTACTGCGTTCTATTACTTAGGAAGTCTTCAAGCCAGTTACAAATCTGTGAACCTATACCATAAGCTCGTATCTCCGTTAGCTGTATGCAGTGCGGCACCGCGTTAAATGCCTTTTGAAATCGAAAAAAAAAAAAAAAAAAAAAAAAAAAAAAAAAAAAAAAAAAAAAGTTCTGTCTGTTACGCTTCATCCATGGCTCGCAAGATGTCATGTGAGAAAAGGGCAAGATGAGTTTCACACGGACGATTTTTTCCTAATTCCGTGCTGATTCATAGGAGGAGCTTATCCGTCTGTAAGAAATTTACAATATTCGAGCTAAGAATATGCTCGAAAATTCTGCAGGGGACAGATGTCAAAGGTATTGGCCTGTAATTATGTGGGTCAGTTCTTTTACCTTTCTTGTAACCGGGAGGCATCTGCGCTTTTTTTCTTCATTCACTATTAACTTTGTGTTGAATTAAAAATTCGCGATAAATGCAAGCTAAGTAAGGGGGTAAATGCCGCAGAATACTCTTTGTAAAACCGAACTGGTATTCCATTCGGTCCAGGAGATATTTTTGTGTTTAGCTCTCTCAGCTGCTTCTCTACACCGGAAATACCTTTTACTGCGTCCTCAATTCGGGAGTTACTGGGTTGTACAAATGATGTTTCGTTTGTACGGACCTCCTGCGTGAATTATTTCTTAAAGGTTCAATTTAGAACTTCAGCTTTCCGTTTGCTTTTTTCTATTGCTGTCACTGAATGGTCAGAGAGTGACTTGGTAGTGGCCTTTGATCCGCTTATCTATTTTACATAGGACCTGAATTATTTAGATTTCTCGGATAGATGTTTTACTGAGGTGTGACAGTGGTAATTATTGTATTCTTCGCGCATCAATCTTTTTAAAGTCGCAAGAATCTCTACTAACTTTTGGCTCTCTTGATTTGCGTGTTCCTCTTACCTGAGAGTGCAAAAGCCTTTTCTGTCCCAGTAGCTTTCCAATATTATTATCATACCACAGTGGATCTCTTTCATCATTAATCGACTTACGTTTAAATTTATTCCACAATTCCTCTACATCCATTTTACGGGACCTAAACGACATTCATTCATTTTCTAAGTTTGATGTTAACAATTACTTAGCTCTTCTTGCTAAAATCAACACTCTCTTAGCCTTCTTGATTGGTTTATTGACTACGGTCACAACTGACGCTATGACGATATCATGATCACTAACTCCTGTCTCTATACTGACATTAATAAGGTCGGGTCTGTTTGTAGCTATATGGTCCAAAATATCCCCATTGCGTGTGGGCTGCCGTTTTAACTGCTCAAGACAGTTTTCGGAAAACGTGGCTAATAGTAACTAGAAAGACTGCTTGTCTGTACCGCCTGAAATGAAAGTAGAGAGGTCCCAATCTATACTCTTAATGATGAAGTCTTTCGCGACTAATATAGTATGGTCCGGATACCAGCGCACTACCTAGCGTAGACCTTCCTTGAATGACTCTAAAACTGCTACAACAGTACTTGGTGGGAAGGGGGGCGGGTACGGTAAAAACATCCAACTACTAACTTCACTTCTCTTAGACCTGTTACACGTGCCCAGATAACTTCACAGTCACTCTGAACCTCAACCTCGGTATAAGCAATAGCTTTGTCCACTGCAATGTCACTCCCACTCCAGTTTTGTCTGACCTGTCATTCCGATATACATTACACGCATCGCTAAATATTTTCGAACTTCCCACATCATGATTTAGCCAGCTTTCGGTGCCTAAAACTATCTGAGCACCCCGCGTGCGTGCCAGCATACGAGGTACCGAACAGAATTGGGGAGAAGAGAATCGTAAATTTAGCATTGAAGGGAAGTGTGTGGAGTAAAAATCACGAAGAGAGGCCAAGAGTTGAATACAGTAAGCAGGTTTAAATAGATGTAGGTTGCTGTTCCTATAAGAACATGCTTTCTCATGAGTAGGGTGGAGAGCTGTATCAACCATCTCCGGAGTGAAGACCAAAACAACAACAACAACTGAACAGTACAGTTTGAAGCTTCAAAATACGAAGCGTATCAAGAAAGAAATTTTCCCTACTTTTTCAAAAACAAATGAATGGAACCTGCGTCTTCTTCCACTGTTCGTCGTTGTCAAAAAGCTGCCCGGAGAACAGGAATTTTCTGAGGTGCTAGAAAATTTTAAGACCTTAAGCTGGTATAGCAAGCAAGTCTCAATAGGTGTGTCGAGCTGTGTAGGCTTTCGGATTGTCAAGGTAAAGCAAAATAAATGCAATAAGTCATTCCACGTTTCATCCCTAGTAACTTAAAGAGAAAAAAATAACCAACAGTTTCGGTCAAAGACGGTGTAAAAATAAGTAGACTTACTGAGGACAGTACAGGCGTGGTAAAAATTGAACTTCCGGTTAGCTGACAAAGTTGAAGTTTTTCGTGGGCTGTAAGGATACATATAGGACGATATATACAACACACCGTCCACAAACGCACAAACAAAAACGGCGAAAGGCTGATCAACCTCTGCAACAATTTGAACCTTAAAAGCATGTCCAATTTGAGAAACCCCGCTGTAAACTGAAAACATGGAAATCACTCAGCAATTCCCTGAGTGAATTTCAGATAGACCACGTTGCTCTATCTAGGAGAAATTCACAGGAAATCCTAAATATGAAAACAAGATTATGTTTTTTGACTCAGATCATCATCTGTTTCAAATAAAAACAGGATTATCCCGACAGAAGACTTCATAAAACTAAAACAGTCTTTATAACAGACACAGAATATCTCAAAATTAACAAAGAAAAAAATCACACAAGAAATCTCCAAGATTGCAGAAACCAATTGGACGGAACTTTCACAGAAAATAAAAGATCTAATAAAACTAGGCCAGCCCCCACGATAACGGAAACACATGTGTTGGAACGCAATGTTCGGCCATGCAATCGAGCGAATGAACTTCGCCTGGAAAAACTTTAACAGACACAAATAACCTGAAAATTGGGAAACGTTTAAGTCAGTGAGAAAACTTTCTTCAAAAACTCTTCGTAAGGAATAACGTATTTACGAAAACAGCAGTCACAGATAGATCCAGGAAGATTTCACTATAAACAACACACGGAATTTCTACAGAACTTTCAGGACATCATGACAGGATACCAACCACCCAATCTCTGTTTTAAAAAAAACCTGACGAATCATTGGAAACAAACATGAAGAATAACTGAAATTCTCGCCCAATAGTTCAACAATTTGCTCACCTGCGAAAGTCCCGCAGAAAAATTGCAGTTCGGAATCCAGACTCACTGCCACCAACCCTACATGAAATAATTGAAATAACGAAAGCACTGGAAAACAACAGAGCACCGGGTGAAGACGGTCTGATCGTAGAAATTTGGAAATTGGATCATGAAAAATTCACACCCGAAATACACAAATTAGTGCGAACTGTTGACTCACAGGAAAAATCCCGGAAGAGGGGAAGTCAGTTCTCATTCACTCACTCCACAAAAAAGGGGACAAAACTGACCCAAATAAATACAGAGGAATCTCCGTGCTCTCAGTCAGCTACCAAATTCTCTCCAAAGCCTTGTTAAACCGACTGGAACCACAGATTGACGCTCAAATTGGCGAATATGAAACGGGGTTTAGAAAAAACCGTTCCTGCAGCGAACAGATTAAAAATCTCCTCACAATCCTGTCCGTAAGACACTACAGGAACACTACAGGAACATTTGTAGACTTAAAAAAAGGCTATGACTCCATTGACCGAGACATACTCTTGCAGACTCTAAAAGAGATGGAGGTTGATATTAAAACCTGGAATCTAATTCTAGATACCCTCTCTAACACCAAATCCAAATTCATGGGAGAATCATCAGACCCCTTTGAAATAAAAACCGGCGTCCGGCAAGACGATGTCTCTCACCTATTCTATTCAATGCATACTTAGAGGAAATTACTCGTACATAGGAAAGAGAGGTCAAAGGAATTCAACTAGACAGAAATAAGAAATTGATAACACACATAAAATGCCATATTCTGGAATACCAGAATGAAAGAACAACATGCACTAGAAAAACTCCACGAGATATCCATGAAAACCGGTTTGCCAATTTCTTATGAAAAACACAACTTTCTGATACAAAATCATCAGATAGATTCTCACGGAAAAATTGTACAAGTCAGTGAGTTTTAATATTTTGGAGAAATCATGCAAAAATCTGGGCTAAACAGAAAAACAGTCTCAAAAATACAGAGTGGCTATAAACTCACCTAGTCCCACTACATTAAAAAATGTATTTCCACGGCCGCATAACTACGACACTACAACACAGTAGTCGTACCAGAAGCTCTCTACGCATCAGAAACTACCAGCACCGGAAAATTCTGAGAAAAATCCGCGGTGTAGTTTTTAGAGGAAATATCTGGCAAAAAAGACAGACAGATGAACTATACCGACACTCTTGCAACAATCACGACACATATCAGAAAACGCAGAGCAATGCTTTTCATGCATTATCGCCTGAATGAATGACACCAAACTAAAAGAATATTCAACATAATTTCTACATACAAACTGGGCACATCTTGGTACAAAGAAATCACGGAAAACCTGAAAACTTTATACTTCTTTGTAGAAGACATACAAAACCGCAAAACCTTTAGGGAAAAAATCAGGAACCAAATCGTTGCCTTTAAGTCACAATAAATAAACAAGAGACGAACAAAAGAAGGCACAAATTGAAAGAGTGAAAGAATGAAAGGTTTTGGGATGAAGAAAAGAAGGAAAAAGACTGGAATAAAAGCAAGATTTTTGTGTTTTTAGCGCGGGCGCTGACAACGTCCTTTCGATACCGCATCTTCTCTACGTCTATATCTACATAGGTACTCTGCAAATCACATTTAAGTGCCTGGTAGAGGGTTCATTAACCATTTTCACAACTTTTCTCTATCGTTCCATTCTCTAATAGCGGGCGGGAAGAAATAACACCTTAATCGTTACGTTTTCGATTTGATTTCTCTTATTTTATTGGGATGGTCATGTCTCCCTAAGTTGGTGGGTGCCAGCAAAATATTTTTACATTCAGAACTAAAAGTCGGTGATTGAAACATCGCAAACAGATCACACCGCAATGAATAACGTCTTTCTTTTAATGATTTCCACCCCAATTCGTGCAACATTTCCGTGACGCTTTCCCCCCGGTAACGTGATAAAACAAAACAAGCTGCCTTTCTCTGAACCTTCTCAATATCTTCCGTCAGTCCCACCTGGTAAGGGTCCCACATTGGGCAACAGTACTCCAGGAGAGGACGCACAAGTGTCTTCAGTGGAGCTGGTGCATCTTCGAAGAGTTCTGCCAATGAAACGTAACCTTTGGTTTCCCACAATATTTTCTGTGTGTTCTCCCCAGTCTAAGTTGTTCGTAATTGTAACTCCTAGGTATTTGGTAGAATTTACGACCTTAAGGTTTAACTAAAGTTCAGCGGAGTTCTTTTAGTGGTCATGTGTATTACTTCACACTTTGCTTCATTTAGTGTCATTTGCCAATTTTCGCACCATGTAGAAATTTTGTCTAAATCGCTTTGCAGTTGCTTTTGATCCTCTGTTGACTTCACTAACCAATAAACGACAGCATCATCCGCGAACAGTATGAGGGAGCTATTCAGATTGTCTCCTAAATCGTTTATAAACACAGGGAAGAGTAGGGAAATATAACGCGTTCCCTGGGGAACGCCAGATATCACTTCTGTTTTACTCGATAATTTATCGACAATTACAACGAACTGTGTCCTTTCTGATAAGAAATCGTGAATCCAATCGCAAAATTGGGGAGAAATTCTGTAAGCACGCAATTTCATTAGAAGCCGCTTTTGGGGCACAGTGTCAAAAGCCTTCCAGAAATCCAGAAATATGGAATCGATTTGAGATTCCTTGTCGATGGCGCTTATCACTTCGTGTGAATAAAAGGCAATCTGTGTTTCGCAAGGACGATACTTTCTGAATCCGTGTTGACTTTTGGTTAATAGGTCGTTCTCTTCGTGGTAGTTCATAATGTTCGAACAAAGTATATGTTCCAAAATCCTACTGCAAATCTACGTCAATGAGATTGGCCTGTAGTTTTGGAGATCACTTCTATTCCCTTTCTTGAATATTGGAGCAACTTGGGCAACTTTCCAGTCTTTGGGTACGGATCTTTCGCTGAGTGATCGGTTGTAAATGATAGCTAAGTACGGAGCTATTGCATCAGCATATTCTGAGAGGAATCTAGTTGGTATACAATCTGGCCCGGAAGATTTGTTTTTGTTTAGTGACTACTCCAGAAACATCTACTTCTAAGTAGACGCCTGTTCGGGCGCCTGTTTGTTTGTAAACCTGTTGGACCAAACGTCTATGGTCATCAGACCCTAGACTTTCAAAATATTTAAACTAATGTACACTACGGAGAATACACACATCCACATCCGAGAGAAGACTCAAAACTCGGACGGGAGCGACCGCCCAGAGCGTAGCATGACGTATTTGACTACGTGGCCATTCCCGCGCAATACTTTTGGGACATGAAGAAGATGAGAAATTAGTGGTACGCAATTTACCACCGTAATGACCGCCTTTCAAAGTGTCCACTGTCCGCGGCAGACGACTTATGGGATTGTTGGGCCTTCGTTCCACGCTCGCTCTTTTTTCGTCTGCCGGAAGCACTTTCGCCACCTCGGTGAACAATTACCGGCGCTCACTATATCAACGCCGATCGGCAGATTATCAGACCGGCAGCCGCATTAAGCCGGTCCACCAATCACGCCTGAATGTGACAGGCCGCGGCGCGCGCTGACGTAACGGATCACCGCCATAGTCCCTGGCCGTGTGAATTATTACGCTCTCCGCGGCATCCCAGTCGCCTCTCCAGCTGTGCCTAGGTATGCGTTTTACTGCACCCATCCCTCATCCCTAGCACTCAAGCAGTACCTGAGCCGTATATATGCCCTAATTACCAATATTGGAAATGTTGTTGTTGTTGTTGTTGTCTTCAGTCCGCAGACTGGTTTGATGAAGCTCTCCACGTTGCCCTGTCCTGTGCAAGTCTCTTCATCTGAGAATACTTTCGCCAACCTACATCGTTTTGAATCTGCTTACTATATTCGTCACTCGGTCTCCCTCTACAATTTTTACCCCACACGCTTCCTTCTAATGGTAAGTTGACAATTCCTTGACGTCTCAGAATGTGTCCAACCAATCTATCCCTTATCTTAGTCAGTATATACCAGAAACTCCTTTTCTCCCCGATTCGATTATGCACCTTCTCATTAGTTAAGTGATCTATCCATCTAATTTTCATCATTCGTCTGTAGAACCACATTTCAAAAGCTTCTATCATCTTTTTATCTGAACTCTTTATCGTCCACGTTTCACTCCCATTCAGTGCTACACTCCAGACAAATGCTTTCAGAAAGGACTTCCTAACATTTAAATTAATATTGGATGTTAACAAGTTTCGCATTATTAAACATGCTTTTTTATCATAGCCCTTCTGCATTTTATATCTTCTTTACTTCGGCCATCAGAAGTAATCTTGCAAACCAAATAACAAAATTCATCTACTACTATAATGGAAATACAGGGTGTAATTAAATATGTGGGAAAGTTCCGTGGATTCGATAGAAGACCTGACAAGCCGTACCTATCCTGTACAGGTGTGGCTTATTTGCTTTCGTTACATTGTTACAAGCATAGAGTTAGTGCGATTCGTGCACCAATCGTTCTTTTGAACAATTGCAAATGAAAAATCCTAAGACTCGAATAGTGATGTGGAAGAGTCGTAGTTTAAAAGACTCGTTAGTGTCGTAATGATTCCAGATTACAACGATTCATGTTACGAAGGCAACTGTCGCAACATGCCGAATCGTCTCAATGATTACGAAAGTCAGAGAGCAATAAGGAGGGGGACGAATCCTAGTTCAAAAGAATCGTCTATTCTACAAAGTAAGGACCTACCGAATATTCCGTTTTCGCAAGTTTCAGCCAAAATATTGGTTTAGTCGCAGCATCGATTTCGCGCAGGAAAGGACAGAGATTCCAACTGTTTACGCTGTCCTATATTTCTCTTAATTTTTTTAAAATTCTCATGCCACTATATATATATATATATATATATATATATATATGGATTCTGCTTGGCCGAAACGGGCTTTCGTGAACTTACGGATGAAGTGAACATGAACGCTTTACCTCACTTGACGATGCGCCGTTTAACTACTAGTGGCCTCTTTCCTCGCGCGTAACAGTTTTCAGTGTTTTGTTGTAAATCACAATATAACGCAACTGTATCTTATAGTGATATTCTTATACTGTGTTAGTAACAGTTTAATTTATTCATTGGTGTAGTTCAGTGGTTTCCAAACTGTGAATCGCGACCCACTAGTGGGTCACGTTATCTCTGCAAGTGGGTTGCCATACTACCGTAAAATATCTGAGTTAACTATGCTACGCAGTTAAGAGAAAAAAAGTGCGTTTCATATAGTTTCAGGCATTTTTTCGACCCGTAAAGTAAAATAAAAATTGCGTCCTACAGCTTCTTTATTTAAAATGGTTATCTTCTTCAGGTTGCGATTGTTGGTAGACACAACGCTCTGACCGCGCTCTGCATCGCTTTTAGCGCGCCCTACATAGGGTGTGTGGAGGGGAAGGCTTTTGGGGTGGCCTTAGGGCTTCACTCTTGCTGCGACCATGATGTGAGTATATTGTCGAATCATGCTGAGGGGATGCCCTTCTGTTAGAACGTTGTTTCTTTGTGATCAGGCAGTCTTAGTTTATGCGTGATCGTTTTTTTGAGGAATTCTTTCGCCATGTGAAGCGAAGTGTTTCTTAATTTACAGAACTCAGAACTCGAGTAATTCAGTTTAAATTTAGTATTTGCATTCTCATTCTGGTGATGAGTTTGTGTCCAGTCTATCTCAAGATGGAATACACGTGTCTGGCCTTCAACCTTTGCGTAACCTTAGTTTGTTGGAATTTCCTTGCTGTCTCTCTCTCTCTCTCTCTTTTTTTTTTTTTTTTTTTTTTTTTTTTTTTTTTTTTTTTTTTTTTTCAAACGTTTTGCGTTTTGGCAAGGATGGGGCCCCTCCACGCCCACACCAACGTGGTGACCATCACAAAAGTTCTACTGTCACCTCCGTAATTAAGTTAGTTTGCTAAGGTGGATCACGGGATGTGGGAACCGCGATGTTATCCGTACGTGTGGGCGCGATCACCCATTAATACGGTGCATCTGGAGATAGAATTGGTCGAAAGGTATACGAAGGGTAAAGGTATGTAAGGGCAGAGGAAAAAAAGTGCCAAGGCAAGAGCCAAGGGAAAAAAACCTCTGCGACAGTGGGGTAGGTATGAAGGGCAGTAGGGGTATGCTATCAGCGACAGATCATGCAAGGGTTGGTAATGTTAGTGATGGGTATTTTCTCAGTACCATTAACTTTGCTAGGTTTGTCATAAAGAATCAGTCCGTTTAGATGCGAGGTTCTGCTGCAGCTGAGCTCCAATGATGCCTCCTGGGTCGGCTGTGGCAGAATACCTGTAACATAGCCAAGTCTGTCAAGGTGGTTAGGCAGTTCGGTCATAGAACTGGCTAAGTGTGCGGGACTGTTTAGGTTTGTTTGTGTTTAGTGCGATGAATATGGTTTCCCTGCCTTGCCTGTAGGTCGGCTGTGGGCCCAGCTGGCATTGCCAGTCAGATTGCTGTTTTGCAGGGGTTTGCCATGTTCATCGTGTTTGTGAGTTGGTGTTCCCTACGGCCGTAGGTGGTTAGTCTCTGAGGAGAAGTGTTTTTGGGCGATTATGTTTCCACCTATGGTTGTGATCGTAGTTCCCCAAGCGTAGGATGAAGGGGTTGTTCGAGTGTCTCGAGTTTCTGTATAGTCGTGTGGCGAGTTTCTTGAATACCACCGAGAGGCGCTCTAGGCGGTATTCATTGTGAAGGTCCACGGTGCGTGTGTATCGTGGAGCGTTGCTAATGATGCGTAGTACCTTGTTCTGTATGAGCTGCAGGCGGCGCAGCCGTGTTGGCGCCGCGTATGCCCAGCACGGAGCACCGTACGTCATCAGAGGTCTAATATGTGTCATGTAGAGGTTCCTCGACACCCGGCTATTCAGTTTGCTTTCCCTGTTGAGCATCGGGTAGAGTTGTTTGAGCCTCGCGTTTGCTCTGTTGGTCATGTGTTGTATGTGGTCCCCCATATGAGTTTCCGGTCCAGCCAGACACCAAGGTATTTGACTTTCTCACGGAAGCGTATTGGGCGTGTATGTAGAGTAATTGGTCTACAGTGTTGGTGTTTGCGCAAGTGTTTCGGTCTGCGTGTGAACAGAACTGCCTCACACTTGTCGACGTTGACTTTAACACGCCATTTCTCCAACCAAGGTTCGGCAGTTCTGAGTGCTGTCTGTAGGCGTGAGTTAATGTTTGATGGCTTCCAATCTTGCGCCATGATGGCGGTGTCATCTGCGTAGATTGCAGTCATCGTGATATGTGTGGATGGAAAATCATTAATGTATAGGTTAAACAAGAGGGGCCCCAGGATGCTGCCTTGGGGTACTCCGGCTTGAATACCATGTCGTGTAGACTGTTTGCCCTGCACGTCAGTGTTGAAGCTTCTGTTGGTGAGATATGAGTGTATGAGATGCACGAGTCCGTCGGGAAACGCGGCGTCGTTAAGTTTGCGTATAAGGCCGTTGTGCCAGAGACGATCGAAAGCTTTTTCGATGTCCAGGAACACCGCCCCAGTGGCTTTGTTTTTGTTGTAGCCGTCTGTTATGTGTTCAACTACGCGGAGGAGTTGTTGTGTTGTGGAGTGGTGATTCCTAAATCCGAATTGCTCCGGTCTTAGGGTGTCATTGGTGATGCAGTGCCGAGTGAGACGTTTAAGTATTACCTTCTCAACTATCTTACTGAGCGAGCTCAGCAGACTTATGGGTCGGTAATTTTGTGGGAGGGAGTTGTCTTTCCCTGGCTTCCTGAACATCAGGACCTTGGCCGCCTTCCAAAAGGCAGGGAAGTGTTGGTGTTGCAGGATGGCATTTGTGATGTGTGTCAGGTACTCTACTGCTCTATCCGTGAACTCCTGGAGAACCCGGTTTTGAATGCCATCATGGCCAGGCGCTTTTCTGGCTGTGGTGTGCTTGATGGCCCATGTGATTTCATGTGTGCTAGTACGTCTAATTTCGTTGCGCGGAGGCTGGGCCATGAAGCGTGTGATCGCCTGGTCCGTCTCTAGTGTGAACACTGGGTCGGAAGGAGCCAGGTTCGGTGTGAATGACGCTGCTAGTGTTTGGGCCATTAGCTCAGCTTTCTCTTCCGCTGAGTATGCTGGGCCGTTTGGTCCCTGTAAGGTAGGCGTGTAGAGTTTCTCCCTGGTGAAGTGTCTGGCCAGAGCCCACACTCCAGGACGTGTGGTATCAAGTCCAGCGAGTTTCTGGTCCCATTGTGTCGTTTTGAATGTTGTTATTTTACCCCTGTAGCCTGTTGACGTGATGTTTATACACCGGACGCCTGGTACGCTGCCAGTATCTCCTGAGTCGGTTTCTCATTGAGATAAGGCCCAGGATTTCCTGGGGCAGGGCCGCTGAGTGTTGTTGTGTGGCACGGAATGGTATGGATTCGGCTATTGCGTCTTGGACAGCAGTTGTGAGGACTTCAACAGCTTCATCAATTTGTTCTGTTTGTGTAATCTCGTGAGTATCAGGAATACGATTATCAAGCGTTTCCTTGAACAGAGCCCAATTTGCGCGATTGTAATTTAGTATCCTGCGTGGTTCATTGTACTGCAGTGTTTCTTCCGTGTGAAGTATAACGGGGGTGTGGTTGGAAGGCAGATCGTTTACAATTGCGTCGTGAATGTATCCGCGAGTATGCTAAATATTTCACAGATTTTCTAGTTTGATTCCGTCTTTCCTGGTTTGGTATGGCCGATTGCACCACTTGCTTTCGTAACGCTCTTTTACTTCAACCATGCTTTTACTAATATAGCTTTCTTCTATAGGAATTCTCGCGTGTGCTTTACTTGCTTACTCAAAATTAATATCTTTTTGTAAATTCTATGTAATTAACCGTGGTCGCAGACACACTACGTGGTGCTTAAGGATAGCTGCCTCCCCGCACATGAATTCATTTGGTGCATAGTTCATTTTTAATCAGTGCCTGAAGATACCCGCCATCTCTTCAAAACGCCACAGACACTTCGTTTCGCCGTTCAAGTGTTGCCGCAAGAGTAATGTGTCGCAAGCTGGATGTGCAATCGTTTACTCACCGTGTATTTGCAAATTTCCTCCCACGTTACCTTCATATTCATAAAGGGCAGAAACAATTTCATTACGGGCAGTAACTTTATGATTTAATTCGCTTTTGTACAAGGTGTGTGCTTTATTGTGTTTAATATGGTCTCTCCAGATTTATTTGCTTTTTCATTTTGTTGAATGGATTATGATTTAAAGTATCAAAAAATTATTTCATGATCTCTGACCAATGTTTAATTATCTATTCCTTTCTTAGAACATTAATTTTGTGTTTGTTAAAATGTTGGCTGCTCCTTAAGGAGTGAGCAGTTAGATAAATTTCCGTTGCGCAAGTACTGTGGCCACTCGTAAAGTAATTTAGAGCAGCAGAGCGTTTTAATTTCCTTTTGCAGATCGCTACTGCCCGAAACCTTGCGTAGAGAACTTAACAAGCTACTTTCAACTTGATTCTTCTTCAAACACTTTCTTATAAGACTCACGCCGAATCTAATTTTAAATCAGAAAACGAAAACTATCACATGTATGCTAAAAAAGCTTTGAAAGAATTAATGGGATTCACAACTTATTATTCGTGCAATAGTGCATTTTCTCGATTTTTCAAGCAGAAATATCAGAACAAACTGCATAGAAAACGATTTACGCACAAAAACAAGTTTCTATCTATCTATGGAAATTATAATGCTTCGCAGTAACCATCTCACGAAGCTTACCATTTAGTTTGCAATAATTAAACGTCTTCGTGGACAAAATATTGATCTTCTTGAACTATAAAATGTAAAATCGTCATTATCAACAACATGTTCTGTCACTTTCAAGGGACACCTCTGACGTCCAACTCACGGAACGGCACGAAGCGACGTGTCAAATATCAAGCAATCATAAACAAAACAGTGGTGTGCTTCATTTCCATGGAAAACGGGCACTTGTCTGCTAGCGCCACTAGATGGTGGCATTTTGATGTCTGATTCCCGGGCGTGTCACACAGATCATACTCTTCTAGATGCCAGAATTGCAAACAAAGATGTTATCCTGAAGATCTTGTCAGCGAAAAGAACAAAATATTGCCAACCACTTCATGTTCACTTCTTATGGCAATATAAACTCATTAACAGAAGGATTATTGATTTTGTGAGACTACAAGATCCCACACTAAAAGTGAAGGAACATGAGCGTTATTTCATAAAGAAACTTCACTCTGTGCTCTACAATAAATTTTCTGCACCTACGAATAAGCCTATGTTTTAATAGGCTTGCCGGAAACCATGGTATGATACCACCAACATCATTTGAAAATGTAACTAGTGTGACTTTTAATACTGGAGTGCGTGAATACGAAAGTGATTTGGGATGTAATAACCTGGCTTCAGTGAGGTGTGCACGTTGTTCTCTCCCACGTTAACTACTTCATCGGAGTCCCGCATCTGCAATTTCAGGACTAGCATAAGCAATTTCAGGTGTGTGATACTGCTGTATATGTGTGTTTTCCGCTATTTTAAGAACTTTAAGCGAGAGTTTTTGGCGCTGCTGATTGAATATATAACGAAACATTGACGCCGTGTGACTTCCTTCCTATGGTACTGATATCTTGTTACTATGTCTCTCTCTCTCTGTTAAAAATGTTACTTGACGTACAGTGCAACATTTTTCTTGGAACGCACGCACAGCACTGTACTATTTATGATTGCCTGATATTCCGAGCATGGTTTCATGCGGTTCTAAACGTTCTTAGTGATGTGGCCTCTTGGAGTCAATATGTAACATAGAATCAAAATGTTGCCCGTGCGTATGTATGCAATGGGTCACGGAATTTTTGTAAAACAATTGTGGGCCCAATTAGAAGAAATTTGGGAACCACTGGTATAGTTAATGAAACCAGTGTGTTCCCAGCTTTAGGTCAGGATGAGGCGTGGAACCTGATGGAGCGCCAAGGGACGCTAGTGAATTATAGTTGGCACATTTTATTCCGTAACATACATAAGTATGATGAGGGCGCTAGCTCTACAGGAGCTCTAGCAGTAGGTGGCATCGCATTCGAGCTGCAACCTTGTGTTTCGTATGATGGTAGGGCCCGCGCCGCGATGCCGGGCAGCGATTCAAAGACTGTTATTGTGAAGTGCTCTATCCCTTCACCAGGCTATGCAGCGGCCAGTGGATCCACGCAGGTACCCCTCTGAAGTCGGATGTCGAGCTGGTTCCCGACTAGGGACACCGGGTGGCCGGATTAGCAGCAGAGTGCTAACTCGACGACAGGTACATTGGCCTTTAGTAACCAACCACTGAAGACTGCACTGGCCTCAGGCAGCCCCCGTAGAGGTGTGAAGTCGTCAGCACAGCGGATCACCATCTTCCCAGATGATTTTTAGTGTGAAGTATGGCCGCGACCAGACTCGATCTCTTAGCTGCCTCTAGCAGCTAACCGTATGTACTGCTATCTGTGACAAAGACTGAGCACAACAATTAGGCCAGTGAATTGACTACTACCTCCTGGGCATCGTCGATTCAGAAAACCAAGTGACTGCTACTTCTAAATGTGGGAGTATTTATACATAAAATTGGCTGAAGCTATGACGTATGAAACGGTTTGAATGTGTTCCCTTTGAAAATGCAGTGTTTGCCCGATGTGTCTTTACCGCTGACGTATCCGCGGTCTTATTCACTCTTGTGACAGAGTTACGTGTAGTTATGAAATGTTTACTAGCTACGTCTCTGTCTGACAGCCATTTCACTCACACACAGTTCGCTGACGGTAGGCTTTCCAACTTGCCGACGCAGCGGCTGCCGTCATCACGCAAGACAGGTGAGCATTTTCTGCTACCGGCTGCTGACCTTATTCCGTCTTGCTAAAGTGACAAACCAAGATCTTAACACATTACCCTGTCACAATGATTGCGGCGTAACACATCCCTCCCCTTCGAAAAAATTTTCCCATATTATATTTGCTATTCGAGCTACCTTTAATTTGTAGTTACTTAATTACTATATTGTATCCTTCCAAGCTGCTTATACTATGAGAGATTTATTAATGCATTTCCTTCCAAGTGTGGGCTTTTTAAGATGCAACACTGACGTAATATCATACTGTTAGTCGTAACTGTGACGTTAGTTTTCGTAGTAGTTTCTGCAGCACTGACTGATGTTGATTTACTGACTGTAAGTTATGTGCATTATGTAGGTAATAATGCCAAAATGGAGATATGTAAAGTTGTTTGGCGATTGAAAAAACGGAAGTGAAGTTGACTATATAAAGCTAGCTCTCACAAGCTAGCGCTCACAAGAAAAACCGATTGTAACGGCTACTTATGGAAGCAAACAAATTATCTGCTTATTTTGTTTTTATGGTAGACGTGTTCAGCATCTTGCATTTCGCAGTATGTACTTCGCATATTTGTAATAAATCTGTACGCCTACTATCACATCTTCTATGAACTCCTGGTTAGGTTTACACACACTCAACAGGTGAACTTGAAGACTGGCCTTCCCTTCTCATTACCGAATTATGTGCACTGATGTCACTTCAAAGGGCGCTGGAAGTGAATTTCAAGTTGGAATAGATGCGATTGTAAATCGTGTCAGTATTTCGAGTTGTGTTACTCTCTGAAAGCCGCGACGGAGTGGTCAAGCGCATTGAGGCGCTATGCTCCGATGCGCGAGGCCGCTTTCCGTCGGGGGTTCGAATTCTCCCGTGGGCTTGAATGTTTGTGTTGTCTTTAGTATAAGGTAGTTTATAATTAGTTCGTATGCTTAGGGACTGATGACCCAGCAGTTAAGTCCCATAAGCTTCACAAACAGTTAAACATTTTTTCTCTTTGAAATTTTTAATCGATCGCAGTTATTTTGTGTTACAAAAACATACAATTTATGTGTTTTAGGAGTTATTATTGGCATTTAAGTTGTGAGACAGAAATTGGTGAGATCATCAATCTGCTTGTAATTAGCAAATGAACCTATAGTTTTGTTTTCTTTTCTCATTATTTCACTTCTTCAGATCATTTTGTATGGCTTTTTCGATGTCTTTTCAAAACAACACCGATGGGTACCACTTTGTTATTATTAGAATTATTATGTCTTTATCTTATTGATAGTGGTCTTTGAATTGTTCTAACTGTTCGCTGACTTAAGTCTCTCTTTATCTAAAACTTACTCGTAAGACTTGTTGTCCGATTGAAATATCTTCTATTCGTGTGGTGGCTTTCGAAACTTCGGTTCGGAATTGTTGTGATAAATCATGTTGAAGAAGAAGGTTGTTTCCGTTGGTTGGTTGTTCGGGATAGGAGGACCAAACTGCTAAGGTTATTGGTCATCGGACCCCCGGTAGGGAGGGGAATTAGTGAGGATAGGAAAAAGGCGAAGGGAAATGAAATGCAATCCAGGCAGGAGAAAACGAAAAAGGACTGAAATAGCTCGGGGCCCCGTGATCGCCACGCACGTACTCACGAAAGACCCGTGAGTCCACTGGGGGGGGGGGGGGGGAGAAGAATGTTTTCTTTCTGTTTAGTTTCCAGACTGTGTTGGTGATTATCAATGTTATTATTTCGTTTGTTTACAATTTTCTTTTTCTTTGGTACCGGTATCGAATATTTGGATGTTTTCGTGTTATTTCTTTCCAAACAATTCTTATTATTTGCCATCGAAATAGAAGTGAAAGTGTTGGTGTTATCATGTAACTGCAGAGGGAGTCATTTTAGATCATTAATCCGTAAAGAATGTATAATGACAGTTGGATGAAAGGAAAAAAAAAAAACTCTCTAGTAGGTTTAGTGTTGTCTCGCAAATTTTATATCTATCATTGCTACCTGACGGAGGTTAAAACGCTTCATCAGATCTTCTGTGCGATGAATCTTAATAAACGTATTAAGATTGGCAATTATATTTGAATCGGAATTCTGTGGCCTGATTGTGTCAGCTGATTCTTATTCATTGTTGCATCAGATTTAGCTTTATTTATAAACAAACACTAGAGTTAGCAGACGTCCTTTTTTATTCGGACATGTCTTTTTATCGTATCGTAAAAATAATCCGGCGGTTTGTGTATGTATTTTTTCTGTTCTTTTATTTATTTATTGTTTAGTAAAACGAAGGAAGGTTCTCTTTTTGTCATACAATTGCTTCTTCTTGAGAGGGAGAAAATAAACAATTTGATTTCTCAGGGTCAGGAAATCTAAAGAATTTAACATTTCCTTCGACATTATGAAGTTTCTTTTTGCCACATTTTGTTAGAGCCGGCCTCCAGTTACTAGTAACCCGGATGACAATTACAGTCGTGAGAGGTGGACCAGTTAAAGATATTAGGTATGCACCTATATAAGATAGCGCGGCTCATAATACTTTCAAATTAAAGGTATAACATATTTGCAAATTTTCGTATGAATCGATACATATCCTCTTTCTCCACGACTGAAATCTGTTAACCTTAGTAAAGAAAAAAAAACGTCCCATTGTTATCGTAAATGTAAATTACCTTTTCGGGAAACGGAATTTTACAGGACATTTACAACATTTCACTGTGAGACATAGCATATCGACAATAGGTTCAACACAGAAAATATTCCCGAGAAATGGGAAATTGAATATTGATCCAAAAAGCTGAAAAGATATAAGCTATAACCCAAAAAAAAAATAGAAAAAGTAAATTGTAACACAAATTTGAAATCAACAAGTCAATGTCGCCAAGTGAAATTTATCTTAAAAATTAATAAATACTATTTAATGAAATAAATTAATGCTCAGGTGAATGTTTGAGCGTGATTGATAAACCGTGCCTTAATACAAATTATGAGTGAAACTTTATCAAAAGTCTTTTCATATATTTATGGTGTGTAATAAATCCTGTCTATGATTTTCCTTCGTCATTCCAGGTAAATACCAGGTTGGTTTCTTTGAAAGGAAGGTCCAATTCTTTCCCCATCATTAAAATCAATCTGAAATTTGTCTATAATCAGCCCTTTTCAACAGGATGTCAAACTCTTATATTTGTTACGTTTCTAGAAAATGATTACCGTTTCGTAGTTAGTCTATTCTGCTCGATCTTAAGCTGAAATCTGTGGTGTGTTGTAACTTCCTGAAAGGGCAGTTATAGGTAAATTCGAGATTTCTCACGGTGTGTCTATGTAACTTTGCATTAGTTATTAGTGATGTCACATCACTTGTTGGTTTTACGAGATAAGAATGCTATCTCTCATATAATACTGAACTTCATGTTTATTTCTGTAAGTTTATAGGGGTTATATGTTGTTAATTGTGGAAAACGCGGTTTTCCTTAGCAAATATGCATGGCATGTAATAGCTTCTAGCGGTGCACCTTACACTATTATGTAATGTATACATTTTCTAATTCTAATTTTAAATGAAAATGGACTTCGTGAGTTCAGGTTAAAGATTGCTTAATGATGGGATAATTGTTCGTTATATATAGTCATGTAAGTCGCTTTGACGATTTTTTTCCGTTCAGCAAAACATTCCTTTCTTTCAGTTTTCAGTTTCGATATGAAACCAGCAGCCAGCAGTTCTTTGCAATACCATGGGACTGTCAGAATGTTTCACGTATGGTTACAAACAAAACAATAGCGCTAACAGAGGAGTTGTCATTAGTGAAATGTTATTCGGGAAATCATTTTTTCACACAGTGTCAAATTACTTCAGTTGCTTTTAAATATTCATTACAGTGGGATAAATAATCATTAGTCAGATATATATTCATTGCCAGTTCGTTGCGTTTTCATATTCATTATAACTTTGTTGTGTTCGCGTGTTCGGTACTACTAAAATTTGTTTAAATAATTGAGTTTACTCCGATTCAGATTCACTATCGGTTAAATGTACTTTATATTCAACATTATTCATATGTGCCTACATATCAGTCGTAATAATAATGCATGATTGCTAGTTAACACATCGGCGAGTACACAAATGTAGGGAAGGCGACAATATTTTCACAGGGCAGTCGGGTAGGTACTTCTGGATGTGATATAAGGAGCTGACACACATTTGAGGCAATATTCATATATTTGGAGTATATCTGAAGACAGATAACTGTTCAACATGTTAATGTATTCTTAGAGGCATGTAAAAATCACGTGTTGTGTACGCATGAAAATCTTCAGGTCTTGTGGCTGCTTTGTCCTACGTTTCGGCCACAGCTCCATGTGACCCTCTCCTTGTTTGATTTTTTCAAAAAGCACTCTAAGGTTCTTAAAATAAAATAACGTAACTCATATCTGAATGTTCTTCGATATCGGGACAAATTTTATGATGTAAGTCAATTGAGTTCATTTTAAATGTTGTTAATGTCCTCCTATAACTGCTAACAACTCATTTACCTCTTGAAACCGTGGAATGTTGAACACTGCCAAATACTCCGTGACGATTTCGTATGGTTTTGCTGGCTTCTGTGATACGCCAATGTAGAATCCATGCTGCCATATGGTTTCCTGCAAAGAGAAATGGCTTGATTGTGTCGCAGAGACAATAACCTTCCGTTTCCTATTCATCTAGAATGATAAATGCAAACAAGTAGATCTGAAATATCAAGACTATAATGTGTAGGTGGTTCATCATGAATTTGTAGGTTCACGCATTTCTGTAGGTGTTGGAGTGTGATATGAACAGTCCTTGATGGCAGAATCTGCAAGACATTGCTGGAAAAACCTGTCATCCAACCAGAAAGTTACCTACACTTCAAAGCTATCAATGGTGAAAGATTTCTCTTTAACATTCTTATATGAAAAGTTCCTATTTAACGTTGTTGGAATTAAAATCATGAATGGACTTTGTTACGCCGATCGTGAGGTAAGGCATCTACATGCCTAACAGTCTGATTTAAAGTAAAAAGACTCTTGACGCTAAGATAATGTATCTTGAGAGCTACAAAATATACTGTCCATTAAAGCATGATAAAATGAACTTTACACAACAAAGAAAAATTTCCTTTTTCGCTGCCGAATTTTATTGCCCTGAATATTGCTTTTAGCTCTATAATGGATAACGCCTTTCTCTCGAAAGCGTTTCAGCACATCAGTAGCAGTCAAACACTTTTTTAATCGAAATAATCTGCGTACTGTGACATGGTAGAATTAAACATGTGAAAATGAGGTTGCATAAAACTCTAGGAAAATCGAACTATATAACTGCAAATGATTTAGACTGACTGAATTTGCATGTTCTGTAACGAAAGACATCGATCCTTAATGCAGGAAAGCTACAACACGGGCGTGTGGTCATGTACCTCAGTTGGTTAGCGTCCTCCATTTACAAAATACAATTACATCAACCTCTTCCATAATGACAGATATTTCCACGTAGTATATCGACAGAGAATGAAACTGCTCTAGCGTTGTCTGCTATAACCCTCTCAACAGACCACACGCAGATATTTATTATACGGGAAAATACAAATGCTTATATCACATAGATATGGAGACGTATATACAGAATTTACGTTATAAATACGAAAAATTATTATAGAAAACTACATTGTATAGGCATCCCCGTGTGAAGAAGCAACTGAGAAAGCTGGAAACAAATGAGTCGTCAGATTCACATTGAATCCCAGTTTGTCATCACAAACAGTACTTCACTGCATTGACTCCTTGCTTCACTTGCATTAATCGCGAAACTTCGATTCAGCGCAAAAAGTCTCAAGCGATCGGCCAAAAGCGCTGGTTACTCTTGCTTATAAGAGAGCGAAAACAACGGTCCCTCATAATTGCAGACCGATATAATTAACACTGCAGGAGATTTCTTGAACATATTCACAGTTCTGATATGGTGAAATTTCTCGATACGGAAGTGCTTCGTGCGCCAGCATTGGTTTTGAAAGGAGCGTAAGCAGCCTACACACTGTAGGCTGCTTACGAAGGCAGTCCTCAGGTATGTAGGCAGCTCGTTCTTGCGTAATCCTCAGTACGTTGTCATCGACTGGCGAGTACTCATCAAAGGCAAGATTACTGCAGTAGGAAAGTGTAATAGGACCGTCGCTGTTCTCTATCAACAAAATCATCGGACGATCAGAGTAAGTTGCAATTGCCGCGATGGAGCGGCCGAGCGCATTGAGGCGCTACGCTGCGATGCAAGAGGTCGTTCCCCGTCGGGGGCTCGGGCATGGATGTTTGTGCCGTCTTAGTATAAGCTAGTTCCTAAGTAGTTTGTAAGTTTAGGGACTCATGACCCCGTAGTTAAGTCCCATAAGCTTAAAAAATATTTGAATTTTAAATTTAAGTAACAATTTCGTCCTCTTTATGCTGATTATGTTGTTACGTACGGAAATGTCAATACTGAATGTCTTGCAGTGGCGGAAGAAACGTGGTTGGATTGTAATATATTGACAATGCGGTCCAGTGCCAAGAGTAATTTCACTGACGGAGACAATGAACGCAGAAGCCTTTATTTTCAATAAATGAATTTGCATATCAAACATAAATTACGTACAAAGTATTATCTTTGTTCCTTTCTTCCTCTAGTGATCGCTATTTTCAGATTCCCTGAGTATATCTGTATAAACTTTCGTCTTGTCCATTGTACGGTATTTTTATAAAGTTTGTGAGCGTGTATTTCAAACGACTTGCATCCTAAGACTCCCACGTCCGGTATCCCACAACTAAAAGCGCAGCGGTAATAATTGATTAGAAAGATAGTTATGTCTTGGTGTCGACTCCTTACTCAGAGAGCCTCTCGTGAATGAAGCTGCCTGCATTATGATTCAACATTAATTTGTAATTTTGATTTGGCAGCTTGTAGCACGCATCAGTCGAAATAAATACTTGTCGTCACGTCTTTAGTGAGACGTCAGACATCGACTGTTTAGTTTGTGAAACCGAATCAACAGTCACTTTTACTGTACTGCTCAGTTTCACCAGCTAGTAACGCATGAACCGGCCGCGGTGGCCGAGGGGACTGAGGCACTTCAGTCACGGTCTGCACGGCCACTACGGTCGGGGGTTCGAATCCCCCCTCGGGCATGGATATTTGTGCCGTCCTAGTTCGTAAGTAGTTCATAAGTAGTTTGTAAGTTTAGGGACTGATGACCCCGTAGTTAAGTCCCATAAGATTTACAAACATTTGAACATTTTTTAACGCATGAACGAGCTTCAAAATCATATTACACAACGAAGTTTGATCACGTGCCAACACTGTCACTTGTATCCGTAGATGCCTGGCACAACAGCGCTATCACTTCATCCATCAGTTTGGGTTATCAACTGGCCGCCGTGTCGACTTAACTATGTAACCATTTTAATAACTTACACTGATCAAGAGACGTGAGATTGTGAATTACTGAAACATTCACACAAAATGGTCAAAGTGCATAACAATCTGCACACAGATTGACTTGCAAATGTGGTGCAGGGACCGATGACCAATGTATTTTGGTTCCTTAAACAACAAGTTTGAACCAACCAAATGTAGCGTCGGAAGTAGTGGCACCAGGAACGTGAGGACATTGCAGTTGGCATTAATAGTTCGGGATTTCCGTCAGAGGCCTCGCACTTCACAAAGACGATCATGTGAGTGTGATATTATCAGCGTAACTATAATTCAATATCCCCGCCCCTTTAAGGGAGGATGGTCAGAGTGCATTGCTTCGTCGAAGATTGTCCTCTATTGGAATTGGCGGTTTGTGTCTATCATCCCTAAATTTGGCGAGAATTTCCTGTCCTGGTAATGGAGGGGGGGGGGGGGGAGTGAATTTAAAGAGACAAATGCTTCATGGGGAAATTTATGGGAAAGTGTGATTTGTGATGAATTTTAGGGGCCTGACATAAGAAATGCATGTCTATTAAAATTTACTTAGCATTAACTAAAAATGAAATAGTTAATTGTTGACATTTCACTGGCACACACTGTAGGAACGCTTACGAAACTTCAACTCTTGTTATATAAGGGATCATATCAATTCCGATTAGTCAGGTGCTCTAGAGGTAGTGAAGTTACGGTTTAATACGCTGGAAGTCTGTGCGTTCAAGTGAATATCTCATCAAGAGATAAAAGCATTTCTAGAGCAGAGATGCACAAAAGAAGTGGGAATCAGATCGAGTGAAAGGTATATTTACCTCCCATTTGATAGATTTACATTCATACCATAACTTCTACCTGCTGATTATATGATTCAGTTTATATCATCGAATGTCCGGCAGAAACTACAAGCTTTCCTTTTGATGGACATCAAAATGTAGAATGTAATAAAATAGTTTTTCTAAATTGACATTTGAAATGAATGCATGAATTCGTCACCTGTCTTGCAGAGCGTTAATAGAATGTGTTATTGGTGAAAATAAATACTGAGGTACTAATCTCTGTACATGTAATACATTTTAGGAAGGGATTACTATAAGTATTTGCCTGCACCCTTCCCCTCTCTCTTTGATTTTCGGATTGTTTTGGCCCCCGAACCATCTGCTATGGTGTACAGCATTTTGATAATTTTCGCGTTCAATGACAAATATTCATTAAAAGGATCTGCTAGATCACGAAAAAACAAAACAATACGAAAAATATTGTACTTTTTATTTATTTCTTTTTTATGTCGCTCTCTATCAGTGTAGCACTAATGTGTGTGTGTGTGTGTGTGTGTGTGTGTGTGTGTGTGTGTGTGTTTTTTTTTTTTTTTTTTTTTTTTTTTTTTTTTTTTTTTTTTTTTTTTTTTTTTACATTTAAAGACACTTCGCTTGCAATTTAGGGGGGAAATTGTGCTTCTGGGTTGGTAACACTTCCCTCACCGCGTTAGTGTTCCGCAATGCCTCACTATCCATGACTAATGACTCAAGTTCATAATACCCCCACCCCCTTTACGGGTCAACACTTAAAATTATCGCCGTTACAAGAGAACGTAAAGTTAATCAGTCGGAAATTATGTATTTACTCACCACCATTCATTCATTGTTTTAATAAACAACACTTTTACCAATATGGAGACATCGTTTTCAACAAACAACAGTGAATGCATCGATGTTCTCTCATTATAAACAATGGTCCTTATAATATGGAATTTGTCATGCCCAAGTAGTCTAGCACCCAATTCGTTTTATCGTTATGTATGTATTAATAGTGGTAATAAGACAGTCACAATAGTAAGTATTTCAGCAACGATAACTGTGCGCTGAATACTGAATGCTACCGCTGTGCGACAGTGAGCATCGTGCGGGTAAGTGCGGGAAAAGATAATATGTCATTGTTACTTGTCGTTTCCCTTACGTAAAAATGGCACTGCGTGTAGTCGACGCTGATGTTATTTGTTTATTTGACGTTAATAGTAGATGTGCTTAGTCTGCAAAGAGCAATTTCCACAAAACAAACACTTTCTCTCTGATTCTGCGTATTTAAATACTTTTTGTTAAACATACCCTCACGACAAAAGATTGTATTTTTTACTAAGAGTGCTACCGAATGCCTCAATGCTAACGCATTCATTTTTAATGAACATAGAATAGAGTGGTTCCGCATTTCGAACGTGAAAACCAATAACGTTAAACTCTTTTAAGAGTCTGCATTAATTTCTACCTTCAAAAGAAGTGAAAGCTATTTTCGTGTCTTGAATTAACATGCTCAGTGAAAATCTGGCCGAGATGGCACAAAAAATAAATTTGAAATTGAAGTTATTAAATCTCTACAAATAATAAAACTATAAAGTCGTATCTTTTATTATCTAAATAAGTTCATATGAGCTATTATAATATCATTTCTCCGTCAAGAACGTTTGACCAACACGTCTCCACAGATCGCGCGGTTCCTAGGAAATGATAGCATACTAACATTGCTACATTTTACATTACACTAGTATGACACCTTCTATTTTAAGGAAATTATAAGTTTTGTGTAATATAAAGTACAGAACTTATATATTATTCTTGAAAAAAATACAAATATTATTCCATACCATATTTACAAATTACTGTTTGAAATATATATATATGCTACTTTGCCATTCAAGGGATACTGATGAAACAAATATAGTACTAGACTAATTTGTGACTGCCTTATCAATGGTCACCAAAGCTTCCACAGGAAACAAACGGACGGTTTCCGCTGACACGGCGCGTCGCGTGGAAGATGAGGCTAGCAGTATTTGTTTTGTCTGACACGCACTGCATGCTGGGAAACCAAATTTGCAAATACCTGTCGAAACACCACAGGAAATGTGCCCGACGGTTCACAGAGGAGACACACGGTATACTAATGGCCGTCCATTTGCAGGAACAGAGCTGTACGCCCCAATGCGACCAGAGTAGGGTCTTTGAACGTATGACAGGTCATTTCCTCTGTTGGCTTCCTCTATATCACGGACGGGTTCCACAGAATGTCAATCGATTGCAGCGGTCACTGCCACCTTTGTAGGATTGGAGCGCCGTAATGAACAGTCGAACGCCGTGTCTCGTGCGGTAAATTCAGACAATTACACCCGCGAAGTGACTGCTAACAAGGAGCACTATCCCATTGCACTCCTTTGTCCCCTTAAGATTTAGTGACAAGATGGCGCAATGGATAGCCCATTGAAATCTGAATACATATCGAACGTGAAGACAGGTAGAAGTTTACGGAATTCTAAAAACTGAAGCGAAATAATCCACCGTCCAAGATAGGTACGTTGTCAAAGACGCGTCAGTTAACTGCGACTGTGACACCCACCCCCCTCCACCCCCACTCTTTACCCATTCTTGGTGACAGCAAGAAGGCGCCAACAGAAAAGCGATCGTCGCCACTTATAAGCCACTTATAAAAGAGTGCTCTCTGTTCCGCGACTGATGGTAATACATGAGGGGAACAAGATTTGTGACTTTCTTGCTGCGAAAAACTCTGACCTCAACGTAGTTGACAAATACAGGGTGTCCCAGCTATCAGCGATTGGAAAACGACTTTCACCGGTATCAATGTACGGCTGGGAACCATGAATGTACATATTTGGATACATTCTAAAACGAAAGCAAATGTGTTTTTTAACACAAACTTATGCTTTTATTTTATTTTATTTTTTATTTTTTTTAATGGACACCCGATATTTTTTCTTCGGCAATCCATAGCATGACAAATCACATAAACAATGGCGTTGATTGCATTGCAATATTTCAATTACATCCTGAGATATTGCGACGCGAAATTGACGCTTGAAAAACCCGAAATGCGCTACTAGCACACGTCCTGAGGCTCAGGCGTGAACCCCATACTGCCCGTAATCGCTATGTGATTGACATGCGTAATCGCACTTCCATACTTACCAAGAGGTCTGAAACGAATAATATGGTATGCTGCCATCAACTCTCATAAGCACATAATGGTTTCCCTCTTGCACGTTTTATGTGTCTACGTACACAATATCAACCAGTACCGATAGGTATACACCAGTCAGGTTGTATTATTTATCTTGCACACCCAAACTAAGGTTTATCGAATGCGTTAAATGACCTATTGTGCCTTTCGCACACTCGTTCATCCAGGGCCTAGCTCTACATAACATTGATAATTATGTGATAATGAAAGTAATTGGTTAAACATGTTTACATTCATCTTCTATATCTTACTGAACTTCCCAAATCAAAACATTTTTACCTAAACAACGGTTTTGGGTGGACAAGATAGCTGGGAAACACTGTATATCTGCTAAAGTTCTTGCTAAGTGATTGCCCGTTTTTGAAGAGAATCATGAAATTTTGAAGTAAACTTTAGAGTCTTGACCACAAATTTCCAATTATTGAGGCCATACGCGTTTCGACGTTTCCTCATTATCACAGGCTACAGCAAGACAATGGAATTAATATATAGTATAGCAAAAAATATTGGTGTACCACTCATATAATTGTATAATCTAAAAGAAAATTTTTATACACACTGATTGTAAAAGTTATATAGTTATAAGTTTATAATTGTATAACGTAACAGAAACAAAATATTGTGCAGCTTTAAGGTATTATTTTATATATATAAAAAAATCCACAGAGGGAATGAGTGCGCATATGTGAGTGAGAGAGAAGTAGAATGACAACATCGCCATCTGGCGGATTCTCCACTTAATAACTGACCGCTTTGCTAACTTTAATATGCACTTGACCATCCTACAGAGGTGTTCTTGGAGAAATTTTCAATTTATTTTATGTTTGACTTACGTCTTTGACAGTGATTATTTTGAAAGGAATGTTTTAGTTTCACTTTAATCTAAGTTTTAAAAGATATGGCGGGTGTGGAGATAGTGTTCTCTTTTATGATTTATCAAAATGTTTCATGAATATTAATTCCATTATCTTGCTGTAGCCTTCGATAATGACAAAACGTCGAAACGTGTAAGGCCTCAAGAAATTGAAATTTGTCAAGACTCTAAAGTTTATTTCAAGCATCAAAATGGCCGCGTCTTACAAGTGTCTAATGGAGACAGCAAGCAATCTTAAATCGCCAACAAAATTATCTATAACAAGACATATGTGGACGATACTCTATTGCTTTAGAGAATTACAAAAGAAGAAAATGATACTCTAGCTATGACTTCAGGCAACATGCATCGAAAATTATGCTTCACTGTAGAACATGAAACAATAAATTTTCTTGACCACACAATCTCTAATAATAACGGTGAACATTACTTCGCTGTATACAGGGTGAAAAGTACTTAAACCGACAAATTCTGGGAGGTTGTAGGCGACACCAAAACAAATATTTTTCCCTAATGTCATTTTTTTTTTCCTATGAGAAGTATTTAAACCGGTTGAGGCCGTATTAAATTGCAGGTACTATCACAATTTTTTCGCCAGAGCATTGTCACAATTGCTGGAAGACGTCCCGCTTCCTACAAGGCAACGCATGTGGTTCCAACATGACAGGGCGCCGGCACGTCATTCGACGTGTGCGTCGATATCTGGGGCGATGGTTCCTAGAAACGTGGACTAGCAGAGGTGCTCCCGTCCATGGCCTGCTCGATCCTCAGATATGTTCCCTCAGGACTTTGTTTTGTGTGGGCCGATATGCGCAGCCTTGTTTAAGCAACTCCTGTTGCATCAGAAGAGGATCTGATTGCCCGGATAGCAGCAACAGCAGGAACAATTCAGGATACTCCTGGGGTTTTTTCCCGTGTCAGACAGAACATGATCCGATGGTGCAATCTTTGTAAGTGTATCAATGGAGGCTTTTTGAAATTCTACTATAATTTAAATTGCGTTGTGTTAATTTGGTGTCTCCTGGTAATACAAAATGGAATAGTGTTCATTGGTTTAATTAATTTGCCGCCAGAGAAATCTTCCTCTACCAGTTTAAATACTCCTCATAGGAAAAAATGACATTAGAGAGAAATATTTGTTTTGATGTCCCCTACAACATCCCAGAGTTTGTCGGTTTAAATACTTTTCACCCTGTATAGGAAAGCAACGGCAACAGACACCATAATCAATATATATAAGATCTTCTGTTTTTGTTCTATGGTCCATAGATTACTAAAACTTCCTTTAGCTGGAGATGAAATTCTAAAAGAAACTGGTTTATTAAAATAAATAGCTAAATCTAACTCTTACAATCCAAGGGACAATGATGTTTTGTTTAATAAACTTAAACAGAAGTCTTCACAATCTTCAATTGCAGCTGATAAGAAATTTATCAAAATTACTTACATGGATAACTGATCTGACAAAATCTACAAATTATTCAAAAATACTGATGTAGCATTGCCATCCACTACTTGCAGCCTCCTTCAGATAAGCTTCAGCATACTGTTGGTAAAAATGAAGGGAATAAACTTTGGTGTCTGTAGGGCCCAATGCAATGAGTGTAATAAACAGTACGCCGGCCAAACAGGTCGCAAATTCTGTCATTCGTTTTAAAGAACACACTGCTGGTGTATCAGCTAATACATCTTTGTTTGGCCAACACCTGTTGCAAAACAAACATTCTGAGGGCCCCATGGAAATGAATCTTAAAGTCTTAAACAAGACACCTAAAGGGCTCTTATTAAATGCCCTTGAAGAAATTGAACAAAAATTTTGTCATCATAGAAAACAACAATTGACATTATTAAATGAGCAATTGGATTTTCCGGAGAATCATTTTTACGATCTTTTTGACGAACTGCTGTAACGCATATCTGATCTTGTGCTACCTTTTCTCTTACATTTAGTTACTTGTTATTTGATGTTTGACTTGTCGTCCGTGTAACATTTTTTTACCTGCTGTTACACATATCTGCTCGTTTCCTACTCTTTGTCTTACGTTTCTTTATTAGTTATTTTATCACTGACATGTTCTTCGTGACAGATCAAAATACCAGAATCTGTTACACAGCACTTATATATTAACACCTTGAAAAATTTATCGTTACTTTTGGTAACCAATAAGGAATTTTAAATAACATTATCACCTGCTATATGTCATCGACGAGTTTTGGGGCACTTTGCCCCTGTACGTGTTAAAACCTATCGTCGCTGGAATCGTGACTTGTCTCCTCGATGACGGACGGCGTCCCCTGGCAGCTAAATCTTTGACACGTCGTCTGCTTCACAACTGGCACGATTTATCGATGTATCCACGGCAACTATCGGCATCGCTATATTTTATCTTTGACTTACACTCTGTCTTCGATTTGAATGTCATTGTCATTAACTGCCAATAGACGGCAGGTATTTCCTTGACAGACAATTTCTTTTTATTGTTCAATGCTTCAATTATTCTGTATTATTGACATGGCAACTATGTTATATCGTTAACGAAGCGCCTTTTTATATCAATTATTGGCTTTTACTGTGTGACGTTCCTCACTGGCTTATGATGTGCTGATACTACAGGCTATTGGCGCGGCTTATTATATAAAACGCAAAGCGTTCTCTAGCTGTTTAGCAATCGCACGCTCATCGCCTGGACATCAGCAGCGAGGTATACTGTGTTACGTAATTTTCTAGTCCTCTTTGTAAATTTGTCGTAGCTATTATGGTGTACATGTTTCCCTCTATAGCATATTGTCTGTCAATTTATTTTACGCACGACTAGGTCTGAGGATGATGTTACTAGAAATCGAGACCGGTTGCCTGAACTAATAAATTGTTAAATTTTGCGGACTTGACTGTTATTTTCATCTTTTAAAACATTACATGTTCGCTGTTTTCCAAACAAGGAACCTTTTTTCAAAACTGATTAATAAAATAAATGTTTATAAAGCTATAGGACCAAACTGAGGACAACATACACACACATAAACACAGACACACACACACACATACATACACACACACACACACACACACACACACACACACACACACACACAAACCATTCCCGAGAGAGGACTCGAGCATCCGATATGAATTATACAAAACAGCATAGGGGAAAAGTTGCTCCTGACCACAAATCTGTCGTAACCAGGTACAAAATTCGGCTCTGTCAGACACACTAGTAACATGGACACTTCGAAGGTAATGTTGATGAAGGAACTGTTCTCGTAGAATCCGCTCTGTTGTATCACACATATCCTTGCCGCAACTTCCCCAGAGTTGCCTCTTCTATTTTCCTCCATATGGTTGACAACTCATTTGTTTCAGCTGTTCTCGTGCTCTTCGGTCTTCTACACGGATTTAGAAGATATCTTTAATGCGAAACACAGCTATCTCTTCACTCGCAGGAAGTGATGAATGCTATCGACATAGATTTTCAATTGATTCCGCATTTCTTGATTTCCAGAAGGCTTGTGACACCGTACCTAAACAAACGGCTTTTAATGAAATTGCGTGGTTGTGGTATATCGCCCCAAATTTGCGACTGGATAGGGTATTTCCTGTCAGAGAGGACATTGCTTGTAGTAATGGTTGATAAGGCATCGACTAAATCAGAGGTGATATCGGGCGTTCCACAGGGTAGTGTTATTGGTGCTCTGCTGTTCCTTATTTACATAAACGATTTGGGAGAAAATTAAAGCAAATCTCTTGGGTTGTTTGCAGATGACGCCGTCATTTACCGTCTAGTAAATTTATCTGCCACTCCCATGAACCACAGACATTGCCGAGGTGGGGTGGCTTGCGTGCCTCAACGATACAGATAGCCGTACCGTAGGTGCAACCACAGCGGAGGGGTATCTGTGGAGACGCCAGACAAACGTGTGGTTCCTGAAGAGGGGCAGCAGCCTTTTCAGTAGTTACAGGGGCGACAGTCTGGATGATTGACTGAGCTGGCCTTGTAACATCAGCTAATGTGGCTTTGCCACACAGCTACTGCGAACGGCTGAAAGCAAGGGGAAACTACAGCCGTTACCTTTCCCGAGGACATGCAGCTCTACTGTATGAACATATGATGATGGCAACATCTCGGGTAAAATATTCCGGAGGTAAAATTGTCCCCCATTCGGATCTCCGGGCGGGGACTACCCAGGAGGATGTGATCATCAGGAAAGACAATACTGGCATTCTACGGGTCGGAGCGTGGAATGTTAGATCCCTTAATAGAGTAGAAAAATTAGGAAATTTAAAAAGGGAAATGGATAGGTTGAAGTTAGATATAGTGGGGATTAGTGAAGTTCGGTGGCAGGATGAACAGGATTTCTGGTCAGGTGAGTACAGGATTATAAATACAAAATCAATTGGGGGTATCACAGGAGTAGGATTGATAATGAATAAGAAAATAGGAATGCGGGTAAACTACTATGACCAGCACAGTGATCGCATTATCAATGTCAAGATAGATACGAAGCCAACACCGACAACAGTAGTACAGGTTTATATGCCAACTAGCTCTGCCGATGATGAGGAAATCGAAGAAATATATGAGGAGCTAAAGGAAATTATTCAGACAATTAAGGGAGAGGAAAACTTAATTGTTATGGGAGACTGGAATTCGGTAGTGGGACAAGGAAGGGAAGGGAAGATAGTAGGTGAATATGGTCTGGGCAAAAGGAATGAAAGAGGAAGCCGCCTGGTAGAATTCTGCACGGAACATAATTTAGTTATAACAAACACCTGGTTCAAGAATCACAAAAGAAGGTTGTATACGTGGAAGAGACCAGGAGACACCGGGAGATACCAGATAGATTTTATAATGGTAAGACATAGATTTCGGAACCAGGTTTTACAGTGTAAGACGTATCCAGGGGCAGATATAGACTCCGACCATAACTTGTTGGTTATGAACTGTAGGCTGAAACTGAAGAATCTACAAAAAGGTAGGAAAATAAGGAGATGGGACCTGGATAAATTGAAGGAACCTGAGGTTCTTAAGAATTTCAGAGGGAGCTTTAGGCAACAATTGACAGAAACAAGGGAAAATAAAACTGTAGAGGAGGAATGGGTAAAATTGAGAGATGAAATAGTGAAAGTAACAGAGGACAAAATAGGTAGGAAGGCAAGACCTACGAAAAATCCTTGGATAATACAGGAGATACTAAATTTAATCGATGAAAGGAGAAAATATAAAAATGCAGTTAATGAAACAGGCAAAATGGAGTACAGACGACTAAGAAATGAGATTGACAGGAAGTGCAAAATAGCTAAGCAGGAGTGGCTAGAAGGCAAATGCAAGGAGGTAGAAGAATGCATAAATAGGGGAAAAATAGATACAGCCAACAGGAAAATAAAAGAAACATTTGGAGATAAGAAAAACAGCTCTATGAATATCAAGGACACTGATGGAAAACCAGTTCTCAGCAAAGAAGGGAAAGCTGAAAGGTGGAAAGAGTATATAGAGGGGCTCTACAAAGGAAATGAACTTCGAGACAATATTGTAGGAAGGGAAGAGGATGTAGATGAAGATGAAACAGGAGATACTGTACTGAGAGAAGAATTTGACAGAGCCCTGAAAGACCTAAGTCGAAACAAGGCCCCTGGAGTAGATGATATTCCCTCAGAGCTACTGAAGTCTCTGGGAGAACCAGCCATGACAAACCTGTTTCACCTGGTGTGTAAGATCTATGAGACAGGCGAAGTACCCTCAGACTTTAAGAAAAATGTTATAATCCCCATTCCAAAGAAAGCAGGTGCAGACAGGTGTGAAAACTACAGAACCATCAGTTTAATAAGTCATGGTTGCAAAATATTAACACGAATTATATACAGAAGGATGGAAAAACTGGTAGAAGCCGACCTCGGGGAAGATCAGTTTGGGTTCAGGAGAAATGTAGGAACTCGGGAGGCATTACTCACTTTACGGCTTATCCTAGAAGATAGATTAAGAAAAGGCAAACCTACATTTCTAGCTTTTGTAGATTTGGAGAAGGCTTTTGACAATGTTGATTGGAATAAACTCTTTCAAGTTCTGAAGCAAGCAGGAGTAAAATATAGGGAGCGTAAGGTTATTTACAACTTGTACAAAAGCCAGACAACGGTTGTCAGAGTTGGGCATGAAAGGGATGCAGTGGTTGGGAAGGGAGTGAGACAGGGTTGTAGCCTTTCTCCAATGTTATTCAATTTGTACATTGAACAAGCTATAAAGGAAAGCAAGGAGAAATTTGGTGAAGGAATAGAAGTTCAGGGGGAACAATTAAAAACATTGCGTTTTGCTGACGACATAGTAGTCCTGTCAGATACAGCAAAGGACCTGGAAGAGCAATTGAACGGAATGGACAGTGTGCTGAAAGGTGCATATAAGATGAAGATTAACAAGAGCAAAACTAGGGTAATGGAGTGCAATTTAAGACAATCAGGTGATGCTGAAGGAATTAGATTAGGTAACGAAGCAATAAAGGAGGTATATGAGTTTTGTTACTTGGGCAGTAAAATAAAAAATGATGGTCGCAGTACAGAGGATATAAAATGCAGAATGGCAATGGGTAGAAAAGCGTTCTTGAAAAAGAGAAATTTGTTAACATCGAATATTGATTTAAGCCTAAGGAAGTCCTTTCTGAGGGCATTTGTATGGAGTGTTGCCTTGTATGGGAGTGAGACATGGACGATAAACAGGGCGGACAGGAAGAGGATTGAGGCTTTTGAAATATGGTGCTACAGAAGAATGCTGAAGATTAGATGGGTGGATCGCATAACTAATGAGGAGGTACTGAACAGAATTGGGGAGAAGAGAAATTTCTGGCATACCTTGACTAAAAGAAGGGATAGATTGGTGGGACACATTCTTAGACATCAAGGAATTGTGAATTTAGCATTAGAAGGAAGTGTGTGGGGTAAAAATCGCAGAGGAAGACCAAGAGACGGATACAGTAAGCAGATTCAGACAGATGTAGTTTGCTGTTCTTATGTGGAGATGAAGAGGCTTGCTCAGGATAGGGTATTGTGGAGAGCTGCATCAAACCAGTCTCCGGACTGAAGACCACAACAACAACAACAAATTTATCTGAAGATCAAAACCAACTGCAGAACGATCTAAATATGTATCACTATGGTGTAAAAATTGGCAATTGACTCTAAATAAATCCGTTAAACTCTGTTTACAAGATAAATCAATCAAACGTGAAGGGCGTAAACTCCTCAAAATACCTAGGAATTGCAGTTATTTCAGACTGGATAGAACACGTCGATAATGTCGTGGGAAAGGCGAACCAGAGACTGTGTTTTATTGGGAGAACCCTTAAAAGATGCAACAGAACTACAAAAGAGACTGCATACACTACACTTGTGCGTCCTTTTTTTTTTTTTTTGGAGTATTGCTGCCCAGTGTGGGATCCTTATCAGGTGTGTTTGACGGAGGACATCGAAAGAGTTCAAAGAAGGGCAGCTCTTTTTGTATTGTCACGATACAGAGGAGACAGTGCTACGGAAATGATACAGGATCTGGGATGGGAATCGTTACAACAACGGTCCTTAGCGTGGGCTACTTAAGAAACTCCAGTCGCCAACATTCTTCTCCGAATTCGAAAACATATTGTTGACTCCCACTTACATAGGTAGAAATGTTCATCAGAATAAAATACGAGAAATCAGAGCTCGAACGGAGAGATTCAGGTGTTCTTTCTTCCCGCACGGTATTCGAGAATGGAATGGGTATAAGTAATATAAAGGAGTTTCGATGAACCATCTGCCAGGCACAAAAATGTGATTTGCAGAGTATCTCATGTAGATGTAGGTGTAGATGTACACCAGCAACACGTCTGATGAACGTGCCTGTTTCATTTGCTTTATATTGAACCCTGTTTATACGTCTGGTCATTGCCTACCACTTACTGAATGGAGTACTCCATTGTAACAACGACTCGTACTACATGTGCACACAGTAACATGTGCTATCGCGTATCACAACACTTGTAGTGTACATGTCATCTGTTGGCGTGCCTTCGCATTGCTGCAGGGTGACGATTATTAACCAAAAAGGTTTGTAAATTTTTAGGGTGGGGTTGATCCGTTAAATTGATGTTTCATGTAAAAATAGCTAATATTGCTTATGCACTCAATAGCAAATGACAACAAGTTGACTACATTCACTTCATCGCATAGTGAAGTGGTTTGTCTTATGTACATCACATCAAATGCTTATAAAATGGTAATGAAATCAAATGTTTTGTATATTTATTTGGCCTTATGCGTGTGTAGTCAAAGTGGCCATCTACAATACGCAGTGACAATATACATACAATTAATTAAACAAGAACAAAGTAAATTTTGACAATATAGTAAATTGTACACTGTAAGCTAAAAACTTTGTCCATCAATAATTGTGGAACTATTAGATACAAAAATAATTGAAACTTCATTTCACTACAATTCTAATCATTTCTTAAATATCTGCACATACAAGAACTTATAATACCAAGACCCAGAGGCGGTTCGTCCTATGGCGCAACGGTGCAATGAACCCCCACAGAAATATTCACCTGTGAGAGAACTCTACTGTATCCAACGCTGTTAAACTTTAAATAATTTACTCTTACGTCTTCTTGACGGATAATTATTTAGTAACGTATATGAACCTCCCAACCGTCGTCTGCAATCAAGTTCAAAACTGGCGGTCAGCTCTACCGGGCTTGCTTAGGCCTGGCGCAAAGTGGAGTTCTGCACCCCCGCTGACAGCTTTCCAGCCACTGAGTTCAGTGCCGAGGGGTAAAGAAGGTAGCGGTGGACAGGGGTTCTCTTATCCCGAGCGTTGGAGCCTAGCTCCGTCCTGTATCCGCCAAAGGCTCCACTTTCCTCCCTGCTGCCGCACCTCGCCGGCATGCAAAAGCAAAGGAAAAGACATACTAAATTTAAACGAACACGAAATCCCCAGGATTTGCGATTGTACTCAGAAGCTCGAAATTTAGCGAGGATTTCAATGCGAGATGCCTACAACATTTATCACAACGAAACTCTTTCTCGTAATATGACTGAAAACACAAAGAGATTTTGGTCATATGTTAAATATACTCGGGGAAAGTCACAAACAATACCTTCACTACGTGATAGTTATGGCGATCCTGCCGATGACAGCGCTACTAAAGAAGAGTTACTAAACTTAGCTTTTAGAAACTCATTCAATAAAGAAGACGAAACCAATATTCCAGATTTCGAATTACGAACAGATGCCGTAATGAGTAACATAGAAGTAGATATCACCGGAGTAGTGCAACAACTAAAATCACTTAATAAGAACAAGTCTTCTGGTCCGGATTGTATACCCATTAGATTTCTATCTGATTATGCTGAAGCGATAGCTCCTTACTTAACAGTCATATACAACCGCTCTCTCATAGAAGGATCTGTACCAAAAGATTGGAAAGTTGCACAGGTCACACCTATATTCAAGAAAGGCAGTAGGAGTAACCCACTAAACTACAGGCCTATTTCGTTGACGTCAATTTGCAGCAGGGCTTTGGAACATATCCTGTATTCAAATATTATGAATTATCTCGAACAGAACGATCTATTGACCCAAAGTCAAAACGGATTTAGAAAATATCGTTCATGCGAAACACAACTAGCTCTATATTCACACGAAGTGATGGGTGCTATCGACAAAGGTTCGCAAATCGATTCCGTATTTCTTGATTTCCAGAAAGCTTTTGACACCGTACCTCACAAACGGCTTTTAATCAAATTGCGTGGTTATGGTATATCGCCCCAAATTTGCGACTGGATCGGGGATTTCTTGTCAGAGAGGACACAGTTCGTAGTAATCGATGGTAAGGAATCGACTAAAACAGAGGTGACATCGGGCGTTCGACAAGGTAGTGTTATTGGTCCTCTGCTATTCCTTATTTACATAAACGATTTAGGGGAAAATCTAAGTAGCTCTCTTAGGTTGTTTGCAGATGACGCCGTCATTTACCGTCTAGTAAAATCATCTGAAGATCAAAACCAACTGCAGAACGATCTGAATAAGATATCAGTATGGTGTAAAAATTGGCAATTGACTCTAAATAATGAGAAGTGTGAAGTCGTCCACATGAGTACGAAAAGAAATCCGTTAAACTTTGTTTACAACATAAATCAATCAAATGTGAAGGCCGTAAGCTCCACAAAATACCTAGGAATCTCTATTACTTCAGACTTAAACTGGAAAGAACACGTAGATAATATCGTGGGAAAGGCGAACCAGAGACTGCGTTTTATTGGCAGAATCCTTAAAAGATGCAACAGAACTACTAAAGAAACTGCATACACTGCGCTTGTCCGTCCATGTTTGGAGTATTGAGGCCCAGTGGGTGGGTTTGACGGAGGACATCGAAAGTGTACAAAGAAGGGCAGCTCGTTTCGTATTGTCACGATACAGGGGAGACAGCGTTACGGAAATGATACAGGATCTGGGATGGGAATCATTACAACAACGGCGCTTATCGCTGAGGCGTGGGTTACTTGCGAGACTCCAATCGCCAACATTCTCCTCCGAATGCGAAAATATATTGTGGACTCCCACTTACATAGGTAGAAATGATCATCAGAATAAAATAAGAGAAATCAGAGCTCGAAAAGAGAGATTCAGGTGTTCTTTCTTCCCGCGCGCTATTCGAGAATGGAATGGGAGATAAATTGTGTAATTGTGGTTCGATGAACCCTCTGCCAGGCACTTAAATGTGATTTGCAGAGTATCCCATGTAGATGTAGATGTAGTTCGTCTTCCTCCCCAGTTCTTCAGACAACAGCTTTTACAGCTCGGCACGCACGACGGCGCGAGGATACGATATGCAGTTGTGAATTCGAAGACGTGAATTGTCAGTGTTTGTTAATTGTGATAATACAGTGTAGAGGCTAAGAGACACTAATTTCTCCTCCCTTTCACTTTTAGGACCTAGGGAGACCGGTACCTGATATTGAGTTAGTAAAAATAAATGGTAGAATTTTGAAACCAGAAATTTATGGGAGAAAAGATTGGGTGTGTGATTGTGAAATTACAAACAGTTTAATTGTTTTTTGTGTTCGCCAAAGAAAATCCGGTGTGTGAAATAACTTGGACGTATAAAAGGCGATTACGATCTTGGACGTTTAACACAAAAGATAAAGAAACAGCAGCGATCTGCATCACATACGACTGCGAAGCTAGAATACAACCTCTTAGATAAACATGATATTTTACAACAACTTGACAGTGCTTACAGGCAGGCAGATGAAAGGCACAATGATGAGATTCGCAAAACCCATTACGTGTCCTGTAAAATTGAGGATTGCATTAAATATTGTGTTGCTTTTGAGCTCGTGTTGCAACAATTCACGTCGACTCTGGAGGATGTAAACGAAAAAGAAGATTATTGAGTAAGTGCTGAGATACCATTTACTGAGTAAAGTAGATCGTTGAGTAAGCCTACTGAGGAAACCTGTTTAAAAAAACTGCGCCAAGTACAGTAAATCATAGGTGGCGTGAAAACGAGAGCATATAATTCAGAGTACAACTTAAAAATGGCTTTTTCTCAGAATATTTTTTGTAGATAACTCAGACAAAAATCGTAGAATACGAAACTATTTTGATCATAAGATATATAACATTTTTATAAACCTTGACCTTGTGTAATTTTTTTTTTTTTTTTTTTTTTGCCTACACGGGGCTGATGGGGACTTTTCACAATTTAATTGAAACGGTATCAAAAAAAGTTTATGCATATTTGCAGCTTGCTGTGAATTAATGAAAGGGTGAATGTTTGTTTTTAACGAAATATTGTTTCTGTATATCAATTATTTTGCTACCCTCCACTTTTTGACTTATTCATGTTCCTTTGAACCCCCTAGAAAAATCTACACAAACGGCTGCAGCAAAGATCTAATGACTGTGGCAAGTGGTCTTAAAAAAATTAATTAGGACTTCATAATGATGAATATGTTTAGTAAATTAAAGCGAATAAGTTGACTGAGGAAGGGGTATCCCATATTGACCAATGTCTTTTCGAAGTTCAATCGTTCACGGTCAAATTTGAGATAACTGAGAAGGATGTGGTTGATTTCAGCTTCCGTCGCAGGATCACATGCCGCCGAATCGTAGACGCTGATCCCATGTAAATGTTCTGGGCAGGAGGTGTGGTAGAAACGAAGCCGAATAATGGTTAAAATCGTGATTCTGTCCAGATGAGTCTTCAGAAACCACGGTTGTCTAAAATTCCGAGGTTGTAACACTGCGTAAGAAATGCCATTCATTTATTGGGAAAAGTTCCCATCTGTTGTGAGAGTTGTTTTGCATGAGTCTTGAACTCAAATAGGAAGTCGGTCTATGATAGTTGCACATCCAGGACAGTGTCTACGGATGCCGCTTGTTTGGCCAATGAATCTACTTCCTCATTGTAGAAGATACCAGCATGCGAAGGCACCTACAATAAATTAATTGCCTACCCCATATCTGTAAAGTGTAGAAATCCAAGGTTGTAACACTGTGTAACAACCGCCATTCTTTTGTTGGGAAAAGTTCCACATCTGTTGCCACTGTTGTTTTGCATGATCCTTGAACGCAGATAGGAAGTCTGTGTAGGGTAATTGCAGGTCCAGGGCAGTGTCTACGGATGCTGCTTGTTTGGCTATAGAATCAGCTTCCCCATTGTAGAAGATACCAGCATGGAAAGGGACCTACAGTAAAATATTTGTCCACCCCATATTTGTACAGTGTAGAAATCTGAGGTTGTAACACTGCGTAAGAACCCCCTTTCATTTGTTGGGAAACGTTCTCAACCTGTTGTCACTGTTGCATGTTCCTAGATATGTGTATGGTAGTAGCAGGTCCAGGACAGGGTCTAAGGATGAGGCTTGTTTGACCAATGGATAAGCTTCCTCATTATAACAGATACCAACATGGAAAGGCACCTAAATAAAATTAATTGTTAGTTTCCATATCAGTACAGCGACTGTACACCGAAGTAACATCCAGAATATAGCTGTTAATTTTCATGTTCCAACTCCGATATTTAATGGTTTCAGTGACACTCTGAGAGTCGGACCAAAGGGAAGGGTGGAGAAAATCTTAAGCGCTGCCAGATTTGGCACTCTCTGTGCCGTAAATATAGATAGGTTCGTTGGCACTTTGAAGGTTCTCCAGATCTGGATATAAGGTCAGAGAAAGGTGCATGCAGTATACTATTCTTGCCGAATTTTCGATCCATACGTACATACACAACTAAAACCAGGCCACCAAGCAATAAAGAGGAAACTGGATGCATTATTAACATGATTACTTCCCAAGTAAGTCATACTCCAGTAAATAAAACAAATAGACATACATTTCCAGGTTATGTTGTGCTTGTTGTTCGATTCTCTGTCGCCGTTGCGTTCCCACACATGTAGCTACACTCTGTATGTAATCTCGTCGGTTGTTTGAAGCGCTTAGTACGAGTCCCCTCCGGACCCCGTGCTGCTTACCTGGATTTGCGCGGAACGCTAGCGGCGCTATCTTGCGAGAGCTCTTATCGCAGGCCGGGCTCGGCTGTTGGGTGCCGTAATTCAGAGGGCAGCGGAAGCGGCCCTTTTGTCGCTGTGGGGAGCGCGCCTCAGATAAGGCGGAACGACTACGACGTGCAAAGCCTCTGGTGGCGGCGCGTGTCGAAGCAGTGCCTGCCGAAATGGGATGGACTCTGCGCTATCTGGTGGGAGGGGCGCCGGGACACCGAGTGTAGGCGGGGAAGGGATGCGTAGCTCCGCCTGCCACAGGTGACGTCGACTCGCCGGCAACGCCAGCAGTAAAGCCCTGGATACTCCGAGACAATGCATGCGCCACTATTGGCGTACTGAGTAATTTGCTCTGTGCGAACAGTTACCGTCTGGTGGCGTGTCATCACATAGCTACTGTGTGACAATTATTGTGACTAGAAGTTTGTCATTGTTTGTTTGTAAATCTATGGGACCAAGATGCGTGGTCATCAGTCCGTAGCTGATAAACTACACAAACTAAGGTAAACTAACCTACGAACAACACACACACCCATGCCCATGGAGGACACGAACCTCCGACGGCGAGCTACCGTGCGCTCCGCAGCGAGGCGCCTTAGACCGCTCGGTTACTTCACCGCGGTGTTTGTCATCCTTTGGGAGTATATGTTCAATTTGATTTATTATGTAAGAATAATTATTTTTATTAACATGACTGGTTTCGCCAGGTTAAACTGCATGAGATCTTTCATTTACATGCACGTTATCACTGAGGCAGGCCCTTGCCCCCTGCCCCATTTGGAAGCGTTAGGACTTTCTTTGGAATATTTATACTACTAATAAGACTTCTTAATAGACCATAACTAATTGGTAATAAACTGTAGATTAAAACTTAAGAGACTGCAGAAAGGTAGGAGATGGAACCTGGACAACCTACTGAAGGAACCAGAGGTGGTTGAGGGTATCAGAGGGAGAATTATGCAAGTATTGGCTGAAACAGGGGAAAATAATAGAGTAGTAGAAGAATGGTTAGTTCTTAGAGGGAGGGTAGTGGATTCCGCAGAGGATCATATAGGTAGAAGGAAAAAGTCTAATAGAAATCCGTGGAGAACACAGGATATACTGAACTTAATTGATAAAAATGCATCACGTGATGCAGGCAAAAGGAACTACAAACGTCTAAAAAATGAAATTGACAGGAACTGAAGACTGGATACGCAGGAGTGGCCAGAGGACAAATGCAGAACCATAGAAAAACGTATAACCAGAGGAAGATAGATACTGCCTATAGGAGAATAAAAGAGATATTTGAGACAAGAAAAGCAGCTGTACGAATATCAAGAACTGAAACCGAAAACCAGTACCAAAAAAAGAAGCGAAAGCTGAAATGTGGAAGGAATATATAGAGGAAATGTACAAAGGAAATAAACGTCAACGTAGAATTCTAGAGATGGAAGACGAAGTGGAGGAAGAGAAGATAGGGGCAACGATACCGCGAGAAGACAGAGAGCTCAAAGATGTGAGTCGAAACACGGCCCCTGGAATAGATCACATTCTATCTGAACTGCTAATATCGTTAGGAGAGCTAGTCGTGAAAAAATTGTTCCACCTGGTAAGCAAGATGAATGAGACAGGGAAAATACCCTTCGACTTCAAGAAGAATTCCGAAGAAAGCAAGTGCAGACAAATGTGAAAATTACAGAACTATTAGTTTAATAAGTCATAGTTGCAAAATACTAACAGGAATAATTAACAGAAGAATGAAAAAAGTTGTGGAGGATCAATTTGGATTTAGGAGAAATGTAGGAGCACGGGATGCAATACTCACGTTACGACTTATCGTAGGCTACGGAAAGGCAAACCTACGTTTCTAACATTTGTATATTTGGAGAAAGCTTTTGACAATGTCGACTGGAATACACTATTTGAAATTCTGAAGGTAACAGGGGTAAAATATAGGAAAGGAAGAGTTATAGTCAATCGATAGAAAAACCAGACTGCGTTTATTAGAGTCAAACGGCATGAAAGGGATGCAGAGGTTGGGAACGGAGCAAGACAGGGTTGTAGCCTTTCCCCAATGTTGTTCAATCTGTACATTGAGCAAGCAGTGAAAGAATGTAAGGAGAAATTTGGAGAGAGAATTATAGTTCAGGTAGAAGAAATAAAAACTTTGCGGTTTGCCGATGGCATAGTAATTCTGTTAGACTCCGCAAAGGAACTGGAAGAGCAATTGTATGGAATGGACATTGTCTTGAAAAGAGGTTATAAGATGAACATCGACAAGAGTAAAACAAGGATAATGGAATGTACCGACAGAAAGGTGATGATGAAGGATTTAAATTAGGTAATGAAACAAGAAATGTAGTAGATGAATTTTGTTATTTGGGTAGCAAGATGGCCGAAGTAAAGAAGATATAAAATGCAGAATGGCTATGGGAAGGAAAGCGTTTGTGAAGAAGCGAAATTTGTTGACGTCCAATATTAATTTAAATTTTAGGATGTCCTTTCTGAAAGCATTTGTCTGGAGTGTAGCAGTGTATGGGAGTGTAACGTGGACGATAAGGAGTTCAGACGAAAAGATGATAGAAGCTTTCGAAATGTTGTGGTACAGACAAATTATGAGAATTAGATAGATAGATCACATAACTACTGAGGAGGTGCTTAACCGAATTGGGGAGAAAAGGTGTTTCTGGCATATCCTAAGAGAAGAAGTAGATTGTTGGGACACATTCTGAGACATCAAAGAATCGTCAAAGCATTAGAAGGAAGTGTGTGGGGCAAAAATCATAGAGGGAAACCGAGGGACGAATACAGTAATCAGATTCAAAAGGATATAGGTTGCTGAATTTATTCTCAGATGAAGAAACTTGCATAGGGCAGGGTAGTGTGGAGAGCTGCATCAGACCGGTCTGTAGACTGAAGACCACAACAACAACAATAAGAGGTTTGGAACATAAAATCGTGGCAATTATTTATTCACAACCAACACAAAAGCGTCACAAGTTTTCACCTGTTACTGTCGTTCAATGTAGTAACCAGGGGTTGCGTAGAACCCGTTTCTGGCGAAATTAAAACACCAGAAGAAGGCATTCCGCAGCGTTCTGTTATCTCGCCCTTGCTCTTCAACTAATATGTAAATGACGTGCCGACCATCCCGAGTGTGAACAGCAGCTTATACGCGAATGACGCTGCTTTTGTCACATTTGGAAGAATCATCGATCAACTGATAACCCGAGCGCAACGACAGATCGACGTCATGGAGGAGTGGGCGCAACTGAGAAAAATAACGATCAACGCTGCGAAAATGGCAGAAGTCCTCTTCACGAAGATATGCCGTCAGGACTTACGTACACCTCTGAGGGTTGGAGGCAGGAATATACCGTGGTTGCACTCCACACGATATCTAGTGTTGATATTTGACAACTGACTTCAAGGAAACTACACAAGAATGGGAAAAGAACACCCTGGAAATGGTGAATGCCTTAGCGCCTTTCTTCACCAGCAAAAACCTGAATGTCAAAACCAAATAACCTCTCTATAAATCGACGATACAACAGTAATTGATGTATTATTGAATCCATCATTGGTGGAAACGGGACAACGGCTGGTCAAGAGTCTGAAGGAACTGAGATACCAACAGCCGTATGTATAAAAAAAAATTATTCTAGCACAACCAGTTTTGACATTCCACTATATCATCTACGTCTATAAACATAGACATTCATTGCTACTTATACACGTTTTAGAGGTTACCCTATATATTTTGATTGCTTTTTCTAGACAGAAGTCCACGGATCCAGTTATAGTATCCCTACTTTTGGATATTATGTCCCGATGTAGGGACCTGAAGATGGCATAGTGGAATGCCGAAACTGGTTGTGCCAGAATAAATATTTTATTTTACACACGGCTGATGGCATCTCAGTGTCCTCAGTAATTGATGTATGCCTGCGCAGCGTGGGGAGTTACCTGCGATTCAACCATCAAATCCGGCCGCGGTGGCCGAGGGGACTAAGGGGCTGCAGTCACGGTCTGCACGGCCGCTACGGTCGGGGGTTCGAATCCCCCCTCGGGCATGAATATTTGTACCGTCCTAGTTTGTAAGTAGTTCATAAGTAGTTTGTAAGTTTAGGGACTGATGACCCCGTAGTTAAGTCCCATAGACTATACAAACATTTATACATTTTCAAACATCATCCTTATAACAAGTCCGGAATCGATGCCTGCTATGGACCCTGGGGACACCGCGCTAAACGAAGACCCATGAAGTGCATAAGGCGCTTCGAGAAAAATTTCTCAAGTAAAACAACTGTTTATAAAAGTGGACCGGATGAGAGTTCCCGACTCCGCCTCGTTGGGCTGATACACGTACAGCGTTGGCACAAGTATAAGGTGCCCCGGTCGCCGATTCGGTGGCACCAACCATAACCTGATACCAACTTTTTGTGTCCCAGCCTCGTCGCCACTTTTGTGTCCCAGCCTCGTCGCCGCTTTTGTGTCTCGTTTCTGTCGTAGGTGTCGGTGGCCGAGAAGAAAGACCGACACAGGAATAAAAGATGCACGCTTGTGCAGAGAGGAGGTGACCAGCCAGTGGGACAGCAGAAACTAGAAACACTAGAGTAAATTAGAATGAGATCTATATTTCGTAGAGACTTAGTAATACTGAACTTTTACATAGCTCAGTACTGCAGAATGCTGATACATAGTTGAGCTAGAGGCCTGCCTAGTGCCTGTCCGATATCCAAGTCTTCATTGGTGCCTATCTGATTCCGAAGTGTTAACTGGTTCCTATCTCAGTCCCAAGTGAACGATGTCGTTCAGTGGTGGCCACGAGCGGAGTTGTAGCAGAGGGCGCTCATGGCTGACGTAGTAAGAACGCCGCGCCGTGCGTGCATGGCGGCGCGCGGCGAAAGTAGGTGGCGCGCACTTTAGACTTGTGCGACACCACACAACTGAGAAGAAAGAACCGATGAAGACATCGGATGCTTCAAGTTATACCATCATCCCTGCAGCGTCAACTACCACAAATAAAAAATATAAAAAATTTCTCAGTGATACCCAACCAGGGAGGAACGAAGGACCCGTTTTATGTGCTCCAGTTACCTCCCAAAGTGTAATATAAATAAATAAAGTGATGTAACACAAAACATACCTCCCACACAACCAGAATAAACCCTCATAGAGGGTAAGTCTTCAGAAGCGAATGCCACGACGTGGTCCCTTCATCTTTGGAATCAAATCAAAGTCCGGGGAGCAAGGTGGATGGTAGAGTAGTTTCCAGTCTCATCTAAAGAATAGAGCAGCCGCATCCTACGCTGTATGCGCCCACGCATTGTCGTGCAAAATGATGGGAGGGATGCGCGGAAAGTGTTTGCCCCTTCTTGCAGACGTTGATGATACTGTCGTTTTTTACGACCTCTGGCACATTTAATGTTGATTCAACTGCGTTGTTCCTGTTTCGAAAACATAGTGACAACGGTACGTTAGACCGTTCTCTCAGAAGTGACAGTGTTACCGTCGACTGTGCGCACGCCGGTGATGTGGGTTTGGTGAGTCCATTTGCTCAGAGGTTAAGGTAGGTATGTCAACAACGTGTGCTATCAGCGGCAGTAGCACATTCCAATTCATAGTGTCTCCACAGTAGTGTTACCACTATTTAAGTTCCAACCCTCGTTTTATTCATTCTTTATTATGTCTAAATAATAAATATCGTGAACGTTGGAACATAAATATGTCAAGTGATGAGGTTAAAAAGCAGCAGAGTGTCAAGCTAAAAGGATCCTACAAGACCACCTAATGTTGACCTATCCATAATTAAAGAAATAATTATATTCATTTACATTATATGACATTGTGGTAAGGTGTGTGTGACTGATTAATTATTTATTATATTCCACATATATAGTGGTTAAGCCACGTCACACAAATTGAATTTTAATTTACAAAGCGTAACTAGTTTCAATGTACTCTGTCATCATTATCAAACGTAAGCAAAAATTGTATTGAACCCAAACTGAGAAAATAATTAAATTATGAAATGGTGTAGTAAATGTAGCCAGGTCATCAAGGGGTGTGACAGTGTCTCCCAACTGTCTGCCATATTCACACATGGTATCGCACCATTTCCAGCTATATATAATTCCATACAATGTGATGTGATTCCATTGGGAGCTGTCAACAGCTCCCATTGGAATCACATCTGGTACTTGACAACTTGGATGTAGAACATGGTACACATTGGTACTATATTATGAATTCATTTGGTTTGTTCCTAAAATGTTGACTGTGCCTGCCATATCACATGGTTATTTAAGCTCAACAACCAAACACCATTCATATTGCAAATCCAGCTGTTGTGGCATGGTATGGAATTATATATAGCTGGAAATGGTGTGATACCATGTGTGACTATGACAGACAGTTGGGAGTCACTGTCACACCCCTGGATGACCTGGCTACATTTACTACACCTTTTCATAATTTACTTATTTTCTCAGTTTGTGTTTAATGCAATTTTTGCTTACGTTTGATAATGATGACAGAGTTCATTGAAACTAGTTACGTTTTGTAAATTAAAATTCAATTTGTGTGACGTGACTTAACCGTTATATATGTGGAATATAATAAATTACTCTCTTGTTGGCACAGAGGTGCTAAAAATGTTTGGGTAAAAGAAAAAACAGTGTTTTGCATATAAGGCGGACCTCTTATCCAGACATTTTACTGCAAACATTTCAATCACAAGAGCAGCACATTGAAAATTATGAATATGTTAGAATCATATTTTTAGGAAAACTACAAATTTTACAGCAATTTTCCTCACTTTTCTGAGAAGTACTATTTTGTGCCCGTAACCCTTCGTATATGCAGGGAAAATAAGAAACTGACATCATCTCGAGCCACAATATGAGTGCAATACGATTGAATTTAGCATCTTCAAATGTGTTGACCAAATGGGACCGCATGTGGAACACATTAAGTCACGGCTCTTGACGAAGGAAAGTCTAGGCGGTACCTCCAAAGAAAGTGTGTTGTAACTTTTGAACTGCTACGTCAAATCTGTTAACAAGAATAAAGTTGTCACAAAATGCTAATGTTATGGCATACATCACAAGACCAACTTTCGATTAAAAAAATGACTTACCAGGAAAGTACCCGGTCTCGAACAAACACAAATATACCAAAATCGTGTGAGATATAATGCAGAGGTCCCTTATTGCACTAGCGATACTCTCGCATCTGCAAAACTTAGCAGTCGCCCATTAAAGGCCTCTGCGTGTGCCACGCTACATTGCACTTTGACCTGCCGGTACGCCAGTAGTGACGGTGGAGTGTGGCTCTGAAGTTGCGTTTTGTGACGTTATTTGTGTAGTGAAGCGTCAGAAGGGTCGGCGATTGGTAATCAATCCTGCTAATGTATTGCGATTGGTGAATACGGTCTTGGTGTAGAAGATGAGTAATTAACATGTTTTCTGGTATATATTATAGTACAGAAAAATGAGCATAGATTAGAAACACTAGGTAACATGCGAATGATTCATTCTCTACACCAATACCATCTTCACGAAGAAGGTTTCTTTGTAACTTCGTCTCAACCAGTCTTACTATATTAGTAGGATTGATTACCAATCGTAAACCCATCTGACGCTTCACTACACAAGTAAAGTCACAAAACGCAACTTCAAAGCCACACTGCACCGTCACTACTGGCGTACCGGCAGGTCAAAGTGCAATGCGGCGTGGCATACGCAGAGGCCTGTAATGGGCAAGTGCAAAGTTTTGCAGGTGCGGGAGTATCAATAGTGCAATAAGGGACCTTTACATTATCTACCATACGATTAAGGAGTATTTCTGTTTGTTCGAGCCTAAGTACTTTCCTTGTTAGATTCAGGGTTCGTATGTATCATAAATGATGGACAACCTCACCCACATCCTACTGGAATATTCAGGTTTCTCAGTTCCTGAAGAGCTTTTGATATAAAAGGGCGTACCGGGACTTTTGTTGTTGTTGTTGGGTGTTTAAAGGGGACTGAACTGCAGGCTTATCAGTCCCCTGCTCCCAGCTAAGAGTTAATTTTTAACAGTTTCCGTTTTGTCGCATTGTACTCGAAACCCAGTATACTCCGGCTACAGAGAGACAGTCAATGGTAAAATGGTGACATATAACAATGAACAAGACAGGATTGACAAAATAGACAAAACTAAAACAAGGCAGCAGAATAATACAGGATGAGGCGGCAACTCTGCACACTTTAAAATCCTTAATTGAAAAACAAGTCATAAACCGTAAAACGACAGCGGCCTATTGTTCTGGAGGGGTTGAAGCCCGACAGGGCGGGCTTATAAGCCACCCTTATAAGACCAATAAAAGCCAGTTGCGCGAACAAGACCTAAAACACGATCGACCATAGAGGCATCGTCTGATAAAACCAATGGAAGTTTAGAAGGCAGGGTAAAAGACTGCCTCAAGTCGGCTAAAAGTAAGCAGTCCACCAGAATGTGGACCACAGTCAATAGTGCACCACAACGGCAAGTTGGTGGGTCCTCTCGTCGTAGAAGGTGGCCGTGTGACAACCACGTATGTCCAACACGTAGTCTGCAGATGACTACTGACTCCCTACGAGAGGCTCGCAGGGAGGATCGCCACACGGCTATGGTGGGATTGACTATGCGCAGCTTATTTGGTTCGGTCAAGGCTGCCGAGGTCCAAATCCCCAGAACCTTACGGGTCAGTTGCTGTCTGAAGTCCTGGTCTTGGAGACCTATCTTTAAGGGCCGTGATGTGGTGGCCTGCTTGGCTAGGCGATCAACCCGGAATGCCTATGTGTCCCGGGTTCCAAATAAAAACCACCGAACGGCCTGACTCGCCAAGAGTGAAAACGGCGTCCTGAATGGACCGTGCTGTGGCATGAACTGGTCAAGGGCGATCAAGCCACTCAGGGAGGCTTTTGACTCGTGCTGTATATATAGCCATGAGTGTGGCTGTACACTTGCAAAGAACCGCCCCCTATGAGCCAGGCATGTGGCAAGTGCGAGTACTGTGGGTGGTGGGCGTGGCAGCTGGTGCGGCGGCTGGACTCTGCGTGGGCGTCCGTGCTGAGCTGACTGCAGCGGCTGTGTGTGTGTGTGGCGGGCGCGCCGGCTGAATTTTTAAGGCGCACTGCGACGCCGGCACAGTGGGGCTCGCGTCTGCTTGTTAGCGCCCGGTGGACACCTCGCGACCCCTGCTGAATTAAAGAGCAGCGCCACGGCCGGCAATTTGCTAACGAGTCTCTGGTCTGCCGCCGCCGCCAAATCACTGTCCGTCCTCTGATGCAATTGCCGCCGCACCTGACAGCGCCACGAACGCTCTACACCGCACCTCCAGCGCTGTACTAGTTGACAACTGTGAACTTTCTAATACTGAGAGTTGTCACTTCCAGATGTGCAATATAAGAAAATAAAAATTAATCCAAGTAAAAGATATCCAAATTGGACACGAACTGATAAAAAGATATGGGCAGATAATCCAAAATCGTTTACGTTGATGGCTAATGAATGAGAAGACTTTAATGTGGTGGTAGGTTCAGGAGTGTGCGTGCTTGGTGGAATAAAGTTCATGTCAGGTAGTACTAAAGCGATGTTATATGACGTCAATACATTTAAAATAGTACAGGTGTTACCTTCAACAAAACATCCTTCCATTTGCTGTCCCCTTTATCTGAATCGTGTCAGAGCGATGTACGGGGACGTGTCGCTGTTTGTACAAGGAAATGTTAGAGGACATATACTCTTGTATAATGTTTCTCGCTAACATGATGTCTCCTCGGGTGCTGTCCCAGTAGAGATGGGTGACGCTCAGCTGCGGCGGAATAGCCCTGCTTAATAAGGTGCCCTGCTGCCGTGCGCGCGGCCGTTCGCTGTCAGAGGTTCGAGTCCTCCCTCAAGCATGTTCTTAGCATAAGTTAGTTTAAGTAGTTTGTAAGTTAGGTCCCATAATTTTACTAACATTTGAACATTTGTATGGCGCTCAGGTCATCAGATCTAAAATGAGGTTTTTGTGGGCTTTGGTGTAAATTGATAACTCGAAACAGAATTTAAATTTATTTTATATTTTTAAGGGTGCCAGCTACTGTAATTATGTCATAGTAAAGGAGCAAACTACAAACCAATGCACATATGAACGACAGATATATCATTCGCAAAAATAAAAGACACAATATCACTTTGGTAACTTAAAAATGAGTTATAGAAAAGGCACGTTACTGTGTTCTTATTCGAGCGGCCAGAAGCCTGTAATTTATGCTTCACTACGATCCCACCATCGCAGAAGCGGAAACAGGAGAGAGCTATTCACTAGAAGCAAGTAGTTTTTATGCGCACTTCTCGATTCGCGCTCACTCATTTAGTTATTGTTTTGTATATAAAATTTAATACTTTATAAAACAGTAAAAATTTCGGAAGGTAGGCTGTTACTGAGACAGATTTCTCATACCGAAACTACCTGTAAGTAAATTACACTTTGTCAAATATTTATTTAGAAAGTTTGGCACCAGATATAATTCACTGTCGTGGACGCAATCAATCAGATCTTGCATGAAACTGTCGCACTTTCCGTGGAAGGGACCTGATGCAACCGCATTCTACTCTAAGCGTGCCCACGGCACTGCTGACGTCATGGGAAACTACCCTACCGCGCCTAATAAAGAATCAAACTAGAGGCTGCAAAAGCCAGAACCACTGCCACGCTGCTTTAGTGCGCTGTTGTAAAAGATATCAAAGGTTAATTATTTATTTATTTATTTTTTTATTATTTTATTTATTTATTTTAGCGTTTATTGAAGGAAAATACCACTTCCAGTTTCGTATCGGGCAACAACTTTGAAAGATGGCCCAGTGGAGTTACCTCTATGGTTACATGCTGCCAGTGTCTTCTACAGTCTCTGCCAAAACTAGTCATGTGCTTATTACATAAAACCTGATGCCATAAATGAAATGTCTGTTTGCACCAAACGCTGGCGTTAACCGTGGACCTAACTTAACGGTCTCTTCTTCTAAATATTGCATTCATTATTCAAAAATTTATACAGAATCATTTAGCGGCGCTGCACTGGTCTCCCCTCCACACCGCTCTATGTGGACCACCTCTTCAGCAACGCACGAGCTTCCCTTCGTTACCGTATAAAACAACCATGCATCTATCAATTTCAGCATGACAACTGACTCCATGCATGTGTACGCTTCCTTGATAGTTCATGTTCATCATAGATATTTGTCACTACTTCCAAGGCACTCCATGCAGCGGAATAGCATGGAGAGCCTTGGCAGTAGTGGCAATTATCTATTGAACACAGTAGCTGAATTAAAGTTTGTGACGAGGAAGTAAGTCGTACTTAGACTATTATAAGGCGCCTTAACCGTTAGTAGTATAATGGTAAGACGTCTGCCTAGTAAAGATGGAGGTCGGGGTTCGATTTCCGGCCGCATCAAAAATTTAAATCAGTGCTTCTTATTTATCGTTAACGTCTTGGTATAGTATAAGGTTATTCAAATAATGGAGGTATAGTCATCACTCACGGCCAGTAACTTATAATAAAAATAACCAAAACACACGAAAAACATATTGACACATTCACATGTTGTACGAGATATCGTTCGTGGAAAACATACTTGATTTATATGGCTGAAGACATTTCACAATCATATATTAATTTCTATACGGACCAAATGTATAAAAACTTATCTTGAAAGACAGGCGCGAACAACTGATTACGGGTCTAGGTATGAATTTTAATAGCATCCTCTCTATAAAGAATTTATTTGGTATCGTGTAATGTGGCACGATTTTGAACTCTTGCATTAAAATTCTTGATCTGTCGAAAAAAGAAATCGTCACAACGTTGACAAAGATAGGTGCATTTGGGTTGTATTCAACAGGCCGTTTGAGAATCATCATCGAAAAAAGCACATGAATCACTGACACGCAAGACAACCGGCGGCGATGAAACTCAAAACTCTGCACTTAAGATTTCAGAACATGATCCAAATATAATCCCTACAAACACGAGAACACTGTGGATAGCAGTTTACCGTTTACAGTGATATAATACTGCACATTTTACGTATAGGTAATTTTGTGCACACTAACAAGTGCAACTAACGTGGTCTTCTCACCTCGGTTGGTTGTCAACATACGTTTTACATTAAAACCACATTCACACCCAGTTTAGAGTGCGTTTATGACAAAACTTCGGTCACAGGTTGGAATCAAGTCTTCGTTGAAACAGCTGTACAGTGTCAATATTTTTTCAGTAGATGTCAATTCCGTTTCGGAAATGTATTTTGTGACTTTGCATTGGTGTATCCTGTGTTTCACTTTGAACCGCTTTACTCATGATCGCAATGCCGTAAACTGAAAGCCATACTTTTTGCTAAATCCCATTAATGAAGAGTTGCTATTGTTACGTGGTCTGCAGCTTCTCTGGCTTCAACAAATCTTTCGAACATACAATTTATCGATAGCGTGAAATTTAATAACTCTGGGTTCTGCGGTTTTGATCTCCCTTGAAGTTACTCTCTAGTTTGCAGTGTTTTCAAACTCCAATTAGAATGTCGTTTATCCAGTGTTCCTGCAGTTATTTTGACAGCCAACGATAATTCCTTGGACTCCTTACATTTCTTTGCTTCAGGTTCATACGTTGAATCTTCGTATTTTCGTCCTAATTTCCGATTTAAGGATGTTAATGCACTGGAATCTTCGCAACATTTGTACTTTCGGCAAAATCTGGATAAGCGTCAGTTTCATCTTCATGGACGACTTTTTGACCTCTACAAATTTCATTTTTTTGGTGCATAGTACAAAATCGCCGATTAAACGAGATGTTTCCGAAATCTATGTGCTCACAGCTCTCGCTATAAACTCAAGAAAACGTTTACTGCCTAAGTTCACGTAAAAATATACACACTTTTCGAGAGTGATACGAAACAAACTGATCACACTTTAGTTAACCGATAAAGAGTTCTCGGTGTGGACACTCTGACTTCTTCAACAACATTGATGGTCCAATGTTTAAATGTTTGTTAAGCTTATGAGTTTAACTCTCGCGTCATCAGTCCCTAAACTTAGTAATTACTTACAAACTATCTTATACTAAAGACATCACAAACACCCATGCCCAAGGGAGGACTCAAAACCCCCTGGCGGGGAACGGCCTCGCGCATCGCAGCATAGAGTCTCAATGCGCTCGTTCACTCCGCCACGACACTGATGGTCTACTGCTTGACCGATGACGGCACTCGGAAAGTCGCTCTTTTTATAAGTAACCAAGCCATAGCATGAAACAACAAAAAAATTCATTACCTTCGGACGATGTATCGATGAAAACGCGATGTTTCATCATCATCTTTGACCTTGTTATTTCAGAAACTATTCAGCGTCTGGTACAAAAGGCGAAACATGTCTGTTTTTATAATCAATAAAGGACTTACATGCAAAATTTAATCGAAATGTCTGACCCTCTCCTTGTGAAATACACGTACAGTACGAAAGCGTATAGGCCGACCTCATATGTTGACTGACAGACAGGGCCGGCTCCAGGGATTTAGCAGCCTGGTGCAAAAATTTATAGCCCAGCTTTATTCAAATATGACGTCTTATTTGCACATATTACACTCATGCATCTCTTTGTGGTGACTATGTCTTTAAGATCAAAGCAGCGTTAATATTACATTTTCATTTTAACCCATAACTCCAAAATTAATATCTATCTACATCTAAGTGGGATACTCGGCAAATCACATTTAAGTGCCTCGCAGAGGGTTCATCCAACCACCTTTATACTATTTATGTCCCATTCAATTCTCAAATAGCGCGCGGGAAGAAAAAATGCCTGAATCTCACCGTTCGAGCTCTGATTTCTCGTATTTTATTCTGATGATCATTTCTACCTATGTAAGTGGGAGTCCACAATATATTTTCGCATTCCGAGGATAATGTTGGGGATTGGAGTTTCGCACGTAGCCCACGCCGCAGCGATAAGCGCCGTTGTTGTAATGATTCCCACCCCAGATCATGTATCATTTCCGTTACGATGTCTCCCCTGTATGTGACCGTACAAAACGAGCTGCCCGTCTTTGGACTCTTTCGATGTCCTCCGTCAAACCAACCTGATAAGGATCCCATACTGGACAGGAATACTCCAAAAAGGACGGACAAGCGTAGTGTATGCAGTCTCTTTAGTAGTTCTGTTGCATATTTTACGGAATATAACACAATCACTGGTTCCCTCGATATTATCTACGTGTTCTTTCCAGTTTACGTCTGAAGTAATAGTAATTTCTAGGTATTTTGTGGAGTTTACGGCCTTCACTTTTGATTGATGTATCTTGTAAACAAAGTTTAATGGATTTCTTTTCGTACTCATATGGACGACTTCACACTTCTCATTATTTAGAGTCAAATATCACATGAACTATATATATTTAAAATCCGTGTTGAAATTGGGTCAATAGATCATTCTGTTGGGGATAATTCATAATATCTGAATACAGGATATGTTCTAAGCTCCTGCTGCAAATTGACGTGAATGAAATAAGCCTGTAGTTTAGTGGGTTACTCCTACTGCCTTTCTGGAATATATTTGTGACCTGTGCAACTTTCCAATCTTTTGGTACAGATCCTTCTTTGAGAGACCGGTTGTATACGGCTGTTAAGTTTGGAGCTATCGCTTCAGCCTAATCAGATAGAAATCTAATGGTTATACAGTCCGGACCTGAAGACTTGTTCTTGTTAAGTGACCTAAGTTGGTTCACTACTCCGTTGATATCTACTTCAACGTTACTCACTCTGGCCTCAGTTTGTAATTCGAAATCTGCAATATTGGTTTCGTTTTGTCCACCAAGATTAATTTAGGTCAGCGGCAGAGCATAAAACTAAAATCTTCCTTGAGTGGAGCTGGAGCATCTTACCGACTAATTGCTGTGTAAATCACAAGTTCAGCGAAAGCACTTAGTACAGAGACCTTTATCGACACAGTGGGCACATACTCATCGCAGCTCATAATTAGACAAAGAAACAAAACAATGCCACTTCACTGCGCACTGAGCTAGAACCGGGACATAAAAAGACAAATATTTATAAGCGATATAATGTACTGTTGCTACTGTCCATACCGATACTATCTATGAACCGAATTAAAAATATCTCAGGCAACAATAAAAAAGGGAGTGCAAGAGTTTTCTGACCGTAGTAAATAGTAGCATTCTGTTCTTTTGGTTTTATGCATATACCGAACCTGTTTTCTTAATTTCTTATTTTGCTTGGAGGATGACGCATATCACTGTTGTCTGGATCAATGTGTATCTATCTGTAACAATTTTTAATTTAAAATTTTTTCACATTTCTACGTTTATACAAGACACTTCCAATTTTCATAGTCTAATTTAACCTATCGGAACTACGTAAAAATTCAGGAATTTGACGTCCCTAAAGATCTGCCAACCTGGGCGACGGCACGGTTCGCCATGTCCCCCTCCCCGCCCCCTTCAGCCGGCCCTGCTAACAGGGACAGTAGACAGTTGAAGGGGCTCGTACATTGTAATATGCACGCATCTATCCCGACCTTCAAACAGCAATTCCAAACTGCATCACTATCGACACCAAGTACTATTACAGTTGGCCGGGAGATGAGACAATTCGCATTTCATGGTCGAGCGGCTGTCTATAAGCCACTCATCAGGAAGGTAACTGAAAACGACATCTCGCTCGGTGTAAGAAACGTAAACATTGGACGACTGAACGTTGGAAAATCGTTGTTTTTGATGAAGAATGACGGTACACAATATGGCGAACACATGGAAGGGTGTGGGGTAAGGCAAATGCCCGGAGAAATCCATCTGCCAGCATTGGTACTGCCAAATTCGGAGACTGTAGTGTTGTGCTTTGGTCGTGTTTTTTCATGGAAGGGACTGGCACCCATTGTTGTTTTGCATGACACTATCACATCACAGGTCTACATTGATGTTTTAAGCACGTTATTGCTTTCTACTGTTGAAGATCAATTCGGGGATGGCGATTGCACCTTTAACACGGTCGAGCAGCAGTTGACAATGTACGGCCTGTGACGGATTGGTAATGGACTGGCCTGCACAGAGTCATGATGTGAATACTACACAACACATTTGGGAAGTTTTGGAACGCCGAATTCGTGCCAGGCCACACCGACCTACATCGATACCTCTCCTCGGTGGAGTACTCCGAGAAGTATGGGTTGCAATTTCCCACGATAACTTCAAACACTTCTTGAACCTTGTTCTGCGAGAGGGGAAACTGTCATCCAGGCTATGGGTGAACCATCATACTGAAGGCCAGCTTTACCTATGAAAGACACCACGAACTTGTGGTTTTTAGCCAGGTCTCCGGATGCTTTACATCACATAGTGTATATACCTACTATGCATATTTGTGGTTCCTTACTGGAAGTTCTCTTCAGTAAACAAAGACGGAGAATATCTAAAAAAGCATTATTCGGTGCTTAGCAAATCCACCCTAAGCAATACGGTTATTCTCTATTACTGTTACTTAATCTTTTGTACAGAATGCATAAACTGTTCCGTGGTAATGAAATCATTTTTGTAGATATGAGCTTATCTAAGAAATAAATATTTAAGGATGTGTTATTCACAATGGTTAAAATCTATGCCGCTGGAATCTCTAAAGTTATATCTGACCAACATAGCTGAGTTTGCGTTGTGTTCAGTGCAGTTGTCCCTACTACAGCTTTCGGTGTTCTGTAGGTATCTCTTTCCAAAAGGCAAAATAATAATAATAATAATAATAATAATAATAATAATAATAATAAATAAATAAAAAATGTGACCTTGTATTCTAATGTTAATGATCTTCGTTCATCCTCAGTCGTGTCACATTTATATAACTTTTCAGTAAATATTGTCTTCAGATGTACAAAATTCCTGAATATATCGACTGCTGAACTCTCGTTTTTCTAATTAGTTTATGGTCACAATGCACATTGCTCCCAATGGAGTCTTAATTTAACGGACAAAAATGGTTGCCTCAGTACTGAACAAGAAACTTATGCTCCTTTTGAATCTGAATGTCTACGTCATATCTGTTTACACTATTGTACTTGGCAGAAAATGGTGATGTTATCTGTTATATTGCATGACAACATTTCACAAAAAAAGTTACTTTCAAGATAGCGCCCATGTTCGCTGCATGCCGTAAAAGATCATGTAAACTACACTTTTGTCAAATATTCAGGTTCTCCAACTCCTGCAAAGGTTTTTTAAATAAAAAGGGTGTACTGCGAAGTTTGACTCACCCTGCATAAATGTACCATGGGGGATCGTAGCCGGGTTTGTACACTAATGGTGAATTAGTCAATACAGATGCCAAATTGCTACCGTGTTGAAGCAAGCAAGAGAGGAGGTCTAATGACAAAAGCATTATCACTGAGGCAAGTGTTCAAGTAAATTGTTTGTGAGCGTGTGTGTGTGTGTGTGTGTGTGTGTGTGTGTGTGTGTGTGTATGTGTGTGTGTGTAACGACAAAGCAAACCCCAGCCATGCTGAAGCAACGAGTTGAGGCAACTGTTGCTAATTGAAAGCCACGATCTGCAGAGACGAAAACTGCCCACGCCTACTAAGATGACACTATGCGTGATGAATGACGGGAGCGAGCATCAACATTGACCTCGTCTAACACGCCGAGTGTCAACTTACTTAGCACGGACTGTATGAATACTGGCCAATAATTTAATGGGCATGAAAAACACTAAAAGGACACTGAAGAAAAAACTATGATGATATTTTTCTGGAAAATTCGAACTCAGTAACCACTTTTCTCCTGAATGAATGCAGTATTATAGTACTCTATAACATCTTCATCAGAATACAGTAAAATATAGCTATCTAGTCACGAATCTAAGGTTTGTTTCTCAGAATTAGAAGCGAAAATGCGTCAAACAATCACAAAATTTTCTCAATCGATTAAAGATAGTGTCAAGAAACTTATAACAAGATAATAAGATTATTTCATAACATCGTTTCTCACATTAGGTTGTAGTATGATATTTGGTTTGAATATACCAGGCCATTATCAAACTGCAACTAGTAACACATACACCACGCATATCTGTTGGGAATCACTGGATTGAGAAAGTAGAACACATTTACACACCCGTTTAAAAAATATATATGTATTCTGAAAAATGAACCTAAGTTCAAGAGACTAAGTTGAACATGCTAGACAACGAATCGCTACCATCTCCGCAGACACAAGAGCAGAACCAACCTTACCTCACAACGATTAGAGCACAAAGTGAAGACCGAGCGGCCAAGGGGCGTGAAGCAGGAGTTGCGAAGCTACCGGAAACTGGCAAAACCCACTAAAAACGAGGTCGTGGGGAAGAGACTCGCCCTGGAGAGGGCTCGTCGACTGGCTTGTAACCAAAGGGTGTAGAAACGTCTTTGGTACCTACAGCAGCAGAGGTCGGTAACGGCTAACTATCGACTCTGAGCCAGAGAGAACCATGCAAAGCGAGCTATTACTACCCACATTCAGACAGCTGCATCCACTTAAAAGTAAAACAAGTACACATTCTCACAGGGACAGTTGTATTGCGGAGAAGCCGTACTTATTGCTACATTCATAGTCAATAATAAATTATTAAGATAACAAAATCCTAGCAAAATTAACTAACATTTCAGAAACTAATATTTTAAAACATTAAATAAAAGTGCTATTCCTCATGCCTCGTAAAGAGTGGGGTTCCAGTTTTAAAAAATGCTAATCTAGCGACATCAAATAATTTACAATTTTATAAAAAATATATTGAACACGACAGACCCTCGTCTTTTACTGTATCTGTGTCATCTGTAAGCGTAGATACTAGCCATCTAGGTGTCACCTTTTACCTGCCCGCGATGCTTATCGTAATGCCGTGTGTGACCCACTGTAGTAGTATGTTGTTATCAGAATTAAATTCATTCAGATAAAAGATTGCGCGGATTTCAATTCATCTTAACGTACAGAATTAATGGCTGTCACTGAACTCTGATTGTAACATCGATTACATCATGTAGCCAGGGGGGAGTGTTCTCGCCCCTCCGCCCACCGCACCCCGCCGAACGGACTCCAAGCCGCTGCAGTGAGTGCTCCTTGGGGCACTGTTGGAACAGCCTAGCGGCTAGGTTCTGCTAGCTACACTGTGATGTCCAAATATGCATAATTGACAGCTCTGACTTTTCCGCATTTTTGTGCTACTTTATTTTCCTCCCTCATTTTGTGTGGGTGCTGAGAACTCCAAAGACTTTCGTAGAGGGTGCACCAGCACCGGAGCACCCACGGAGTCGGCGCCCCTGAGTCTACCATGCTGCCACTCCCGATTCACCCTGCCGCTGGGAACCATTTACTAGCGGCGTATTACTCGCTACTGATGCCAAATTACAACAGTGTCGAAGCAAACAAAAGGTAGGCCCATTATCACTGGTACAAGTGTCAAAGTCGCCGCGTGGCTGCTGGCGAGCGTGTGGCGACAGAGTGACTGAGCAGCGCTTCCTGGTGCCATTCGTTTGGCCGCCGCATTAGGCGGCAATGGAGTGCGCGGCTAAGTGGCACAGCTACTGCGCAATCAGCGGGCCGCCTATCGCTGCGGTCAGCACGGCGTGGGAACCGCCGCGCGCCACTGTGCGCGCCGCGCCAGAATTTGTCGGCCGATCAATAAATCCAATTATTCGCCAACGGCGGCGGCGGCGGCGGCGTGACGTTTAATCACGTTGACACGCCAACAACACTTGGCCGTATCGCGCCCCGCGCTGCTTTGTGCGTCGCAGCGTTGCGACGCGGCGCGGTAGACGCGCGCCACGCCCGTTTATGAGTTTCCCCTCTCCGAAACTGAATTTTTATTCACTCGCGTGTGGAACGGGCCCGTTGCGAGCTAAAGGATTTGCCATCTGTAGAATGAAACCGTGTTCGTTATTCTCTATCCCACCCGCCCCTCTCTCTCCCTTTTCCCTCTATCTGTACGTGCGTGTTTATTTATTTCCCCCGTGTCGTAATTGTTTGTCGGTTCCTCTATATTCCTCCCGGCATTGAAATAGCATATTTTCAATAGGAGTCGATCCTTGCCACATAGTATAAACAGATCGCAGCTACTAATCCCGTGCTCTCCCATCCGCCCCCTCCCTCAACTTCCTGCTGGTCTCATAATATCCAAGTTTAGTGCTTACTTATATTTTATAGTAATAAAAATAATTTTATTTGAAAGTAGTTGTTAATCTAAGTAATACCAAAATGTTGCTTTACTTCGCAGATGTTAAATACTATTAATATAGCAAAAGGCCTATTTCGGCATTGTTGCCATCATCAGCCTATCTGCGGACAAATATTTAAGGTTAAAATGAGTAAAATACTGATACTTACAATTTTGATACATTTTTCATGACATATTATTCGAGACTTGCGTTCATATGGCATAGTGGAGGTATAATTTATTATAATAACTGCATATAATTGCAGTATAAATATTCTTTAGATAATGTGCCCTATGGTTACAGTTTGTTTATTACTGCATATAGTGGGATCTTTGGTAGGGTGGTGTGATCTTTATTATGTTATGGTATTACGATGTATATCACTGTTTTAAATAGATTCGAAAATTGTAATAAAGTTGTCTAGATAATGTTTGTGTTTTAGTTCTGTTTGTTCATTTATAATTTCGTCAGGGCTTTACTTCAAATGTGTGTAAATTTCGATCTCTTCCAGGATGTTCATATGATAACCTTGTGTAATATTTTCATCGCGTCTGTAATTCGATAGGTTTCGTGATTTTCCGTTTTCAACTGGTTAAAGATTGCTGATAATTTTTTGTTGGAATTTCTTGTATGTTCTTTGTATCAAATTTCAAAATTTCTGCCAGTTTGTCCTATATGTTATATAATATAATATAATATATAAATTAATACTTGATAAGCATAAAATAATATATATGTATACCATCTATAGAATATTTATACTGCAATTATATGTAGTTATTATAATAAATTATGCCTCCACTATGCCATATGGACGTAATTCTGGAATAATATGTCACGAAAAATGTATCAAAATTGTATCTGCATTTTACTCATCAGATAATCTGATAGCCTGATGATGGTAGGTACCATCTATGATCCAGTGACGTTTACTTTATTATTGTGTTGCCTGATATTATCAGGAAGGAGATCTGAGATCACGTGAAATGTAATAACATACCATGGCTTAAAATGATATAAAGCCATCTAATACTATTTTCTAACATAATTAATTATTTATAATATATTTGGTGGGTGTCAGAGGTACCAGATTCCATGTTAATGCAAATCATATTCGTATCTTTGTACCTGAATAAAGTTTGAATTTCTAAAAATGGATGCAGCATGCCTCACCATTGACATATGCACAGGACAAACATCATAAAATGTGGCGTTTGCAGCACAACTTTGCAGTAACAGTGTTGTAGCGGCTGTTACTGCATAGTTGTGCTGCAATCGCCTGGTTTTATGATGTTTGTCCTGCCAATATAGACACGAGATGTCCATATGGGTGCATGAGCCACTGCTATATTTCAGATCGTTGTATTTGAGCACTTTCCAGAACAGTTAATTTCAGAAAACTACACTGTCACTGTTTATAGTAGGCGTCATCAGTGACATAGGGATAGCCATGTCCCATGACATGCAAGGATAATGCGAAAAATTTCATAGTGTAGTTCATACTTCCAGGGACTCGGACACTTTCCAAAAATTTCGCAAGTCATTAGTTGTTCCTGCAAGATACGTAACAGGTATGAAAGCAATATTGTCTGTTGTTGCAGTTGTTGTAAGGAATGGATAATAAAGTCTGAAGGACGATTTTCTGAGAGGAAAGGAAAAGTGTAACAATAATTCATTTAGAAAAAGCGGCGATTATATCCAACAGTATCATTTCTTCTCTCAGTTGGCCTTCTCAACGGACATCATTGATCCTAACAACACTCAAAACAACAATGAAGATGAAACCCTATAAGCTGCTTCACATCACGAATATATAATGGGAATTCAAGTGTCTATATTGAAATCTGCCGTAATGAAGAGTGAAAAATGCAGATCATTTACATGAGTCAAGGCTAACGACCTTAAAAAAATCAACTCCAATAACACAAGATAGAAGGAAGTGTGTAGAAGTTAGATTCAGAACCTAAATTACAGTGAGAAGCTACATTGTATAGAACATATACTTTTTTTAAAAGGTTGTTTAGAATTACAGAGTTGACAATTTTTGATATGATACAAATTCTGCATGAGGTAACCTCTGCTCTGTCCAATGCATTTTTGGAATGTACCGAGACAGAGTGGCAAACTAAGCAGCCTACTGGGTGACTGCACTGATCTGATTGAACGACATTGTGGGCAAATGATCTATTGTCGCAGTGATATTGCGACTCAAGACAATCGTATGACGATTCTGTCGTATATTTACTCAATCAGTGATCACATAGCATTATGGCGATACCGAAGGAACGACTGCACCATTAGTAGCGGGTGGTTTAGAAAGTTTGCGTAAGTCAAATAATTTGGTATACCGTTGCTGAGCGATATGAAATGGAAACGAGGATATAAGCAAAGCTGTTCGGAAGGTACAAAGTCGATTGGGTTTATTGGGATAATTTTGGAATGAAGAATTTCGTCTGTAAAGCAGACTGTTTATGGAACATTACTGTCGGTTGATGGAGAGACACAGAAGCAACTCAGAAGCGATGCCAGAGACGTTACCGGTAGGTTTTAGAAACATGAGAGTGTGACAGAGATACTTCAGATAGTCCAATGGCAATAGCTCTTTTCCCCCTTTTGTTAAGTTTGTTAAATCCCTTGTTACTTTAATGACACCTTCTCGGGTAATCATCCGAGTGATGGCGTTGTCTTGTCGCAACGTTTCGATAAGCTTCGTGCTCATTATCTTCTGGCGAAGTAACGGGATGTTGTATGCCACACATCTTACGTAGTCGGTCGCTGGTCACCATTGGTATCCAGGTAATCAGGCGCCTTTGGAAGAATGCACCGCGCCGCTTTGATTTATGTCGGGCGGTGTTCAAAGCCACATTTTTAAAATGTTCCATGAATATGTTGGCAATACCAGGGGCCAAAGGGGATCTCATGGCAACATCTTCTATTTGTTCATAAAACCACAACAAGCTTCAAATGTGGCCCCCGATATTGCCAACTTATACATGGAAAATTTGGAAGATGTGACTTTGAACACCGCACGACATAAACCAAAGGTGTTCCATAGATATGTGGATGACACGTTTGTAGTGTGACCTCATGTTAGAGAGAGTCTGCAGGAATTTCTGAGGCATCTTAATGGCAAACATGACAACATCAAATTTATCATAGAGGTAGAAAAGAGTGAATGCCTCTCCTTTTTGGATATTTTCATAAAGAAGAATCCAGACGGTACGTTGGGACACTCGGTGCATAGGAAGAAGACACATACAGACTTATCTGAATGCTCGCAACTGCCACCATCCAGAGTAACGCAACTCGGAGCTACACACACTTGTGCTAAGAGCCAGGTCCATATGTGATAGCGAGAGCCTGCCGCGTGAGATAGCTCATCTGCAAGAAACCTTCCGGAAAAACGGGTACTCTGCGGTGCGGCAGTCACGTTCTGCACGGCCGCTACGGCCGGGGATTCGAATCCCCCCTCGGTCATGGATGTTTCTGTCGTCTTTAGTAGTTTGTAATCTTAGGGATTGATTTCCGCGCAGTTATGTCCCTTAAGCTAAACAAACATTTAATCATTTTTGAAAAACGGCAACACCGAGACACAAATTACACGCGCCCTTTGTACAGACAAGACCAAGAAAAAGGAAAAGAAAAACGTGTGGCGTTTCTGCCGTATATTGGAGCACCGAAATCGAAGGTCGCTAGAATTCTAAACAAGCATGAAGTTACGACCTACTTTCGCGCACAGCGAAGAGTGAAAGACATCCTCGGTTCGACCAACGACCAGCTAGGGCCGCAGACGCCGGACATCTACAGTATTAAATGCGAATGCGGTATGGAATATATCGGGCAGACGCACCATTGTATCTCCTAACACCTTACAGTATATATCAGGAACGTACGACTAGGACAGGTAAACAAGTTCGTTGTAGCAGAACACAGCATTTTCGAAGGGCACACCTTCGAATTCAAGAAAACAAGGACGTCGTGCAGTGCCAGTGGTTTTTGGAACTCAAAGAGGCAGTTGAGATAAGTTTGCACAATAATTTGGTAAACCTGGACATCGACTTTCAGCTTGGTGCAAAATTCCACAATTGACGAAATTCCTCGGGAACGCCTCGACATGCGGCATCGTTTTCCAGGTAGAGCGGCATTGGCCGCCGTCCTCCACGCGGCAGCGTCTTCCGGAGCAACCCTATTGGCCACCGGCCGGCGCGCCGAAGGAGAAGGAGCCTGATTGGCTATACGCTAGTGGTGACCAGAGGACAGCTACTTTATAAGGTGTACGGCATACAACATCCCATCACTTTGCCAGAAGATGATGAACACGAAGCTTATCGAAACGTTGCAACAAGACGACTCCATCTTTCGTCTGATTACTCAAGAAGGTGTCATTAAAGTAACAAGGGATTTAACAAGTTTACCATAAGGGTGAAAAGAGACCCCTTCGGATAGCCATGTGGCCTAAGGCTCCGCTTTTCGAGACGGGGAGGCGTACCGCCCATGGTTCGTATTCGCCGGCGGAATAACGAAGGGGACCGGAGTTCCGGCCAGCCTGGATGAGGCTTACAGGCAGTTTTCCACATCCCCCTAGGTGTATATCGGGCTGGTCCTCAAGTCCCGCCTAATTTCCAACATTTCGTAACAATTTATATATACTTTACCATACTATAAGGAGACAGTGGGGTATACATTTCCTCCCAGGGGGTCATGGTGTGGCGGCAGGAACGGAATCCGGCCTCCCCGTAAAAATTAACACACCAGATCCGAAATGAACATGTGCGACACTGAGTGTGCGGTAACGTGACTAAGAGAAAGAAAGAAAGTACTTAAGGGGGAAAAGAAAGGAATGAAGAAAGCTGAAGCTAGAGCAGAAAATTGATCAAGTTAAAAGAATGAGCAGTGGCATACAAGTTAACGAACTTAAGTCCAGAAGAAGAACTCTGACGAGGCCAATGAAGCGGTGGGCAGGATGTCATACAACATCAGTCGGGAGTGCAGTAGTTTTTCGTTGTCACACTCTTGAGTGCTAACGTTGCTCAAAGTGTCTATCAGCGCCAATTTACTGAGAGATATGGAACTCAATGAAGCCTGTGAAGCAGAAATAACGGCTTTTTCACTAGCTTCCAACGACTGGCGACCAGCTTGCTGCAGAAAATGCTCGTGACGCGAGTATTTTGCGCGGGCAGGCAGATTCTCGACTCGACGACGGCCGACACGCACGCCACAGCCGCCGACCTCCGCTTGTGGCGGCCATCGCGGCGCGCTCTTAGACGTCCCATTGTGGCCAGTGGCCAGCTAAATACGAGCTGGGCACGCCACGCGGTCCGCGCACAGCGGGAGCGACACGCGAAATAATACTCACGGCCGCGGCGGCTGCAATCAGCGCCTGCGAGTACGGCAGCCCGCGAAGCGCCAAGCGCTGGCTGATTGCCGCGCTGGCAGGCGCCGTGACCTGGGCGCTAATGCCTGCCCCCTACCATGCCGACCGAGTTACTGGACATCCCTGTAAAAAAAGAATGGACCTCCCAGCTACGTCCGGGGAATTATTTCCGCTGTGCACTGGGCGAGCGGACACAAAAGGCAACGCACGAGAGATGCTCAATACCGCTCAAAGGATGAACGACGCCTACGGTGGTAGTAGGGGACAAAAGAGCGCCGGCCGCGGTGGCCGAGGTGACTGAGGCGCTCCAGTCACGGTCAGCACGGCCACTACGGTCGGGGGTTCGAATCCCCCCTCGGGCATGGATATTTGTGCCGTCCTAGTTCGTAAGTAGTTCATAAGTAGTTTGTAAGTTTAGGGACTGATGGCCCCGTAGTCGAGTCCCATAAGCTTAACAAACATTTGAACATTTTGACAAAAGAGCAATGTGGACACCTTAACGAATAAAACTATATTTTTGGAAAAATTTTTGTTCCTCTTATGGGAGGCAGCACTCTTAGTAATATTTATATATAAAGAAAGTCTTATTTAAACCATCTTCAGGAAATTAAGCTCCACAACAGCAATTGAGCTAAATTTCCTGAAGATGGTTTAAATAAGACTGAAACTAGTCTTTATATATAAGAATAAAATTTGACACATTATTATGGGGAGACGATGGCAGTCTTGCACTTATATTTTTGTAAATTTATATCTCTGTCATTTATTGTTCAATCTCATTAAAATTTTGCACACTTATGTATAGGAACCCAATATGCTTTAAAAAAATTAGAATTTTTAATAACATTTTAATCCGTGAGAGAATTTTGAATTTTTTGTTACACTGATATTTTAAAGAACACTTATTCATTATTTACTGACAAATTTGGCAGTTTTCTCTTATCTGCTAAAGTAATCTACACTAATGATGATATGATTAAGTGCAGTAACTTTTTGGTAAATTAATGGTATTATTTTCTCTGATATTTTGAATTCGAACATCTATTACCCACATTTTTTTCGAGATATTATGAACCATAAAACTGTTTATAACGTCTAGATTAAAGTTGTGTTCCCCTTAAATATTGCTTCTATGTAAAAGGATACGTGTGTCAAATTTCATCTCTATCCTTCCAATAATTTCTGATATATGTGTTCCTGAAAAGAGAAAGCCTTAAGTTGCAGAAAAATGACTTCAAAGTTTGGAAGAAGTGTATGAAAAACAAATTCTACCATACCTTAGCTAAAATTGCCCATATTCATATTCCAGTTCGTCCTCATCATTCTCTGCAGCTCTTTTAGCTCCTTTGCCTAGCAATTTTTTCCTTATTCTGTAAAGAAGTCTCTCCTTTGCAGTTCCTTGATCATCAATGATCTACAGTATATACTCAGTGAAGACGCCAGATGTAGAGACCAACTTCCTGAGAATGTGAGGTCTTGTTACATTTCCATCATTAAACACTACTGCACCTTCCAAAGCAGAAATCTTCACTACCGAATTAGAAATAAACACAGTCTTTGGACATCTCTTCCAACTAGCAATTGAAACATCACAAGGAAGGTCATTTTATGGGTTTCGGTTTCCCCATTTTCCTTGTCTTTCCGAACTTTGCACCATTCATTACAACAGAGGCCACCTTGAGCTGTTGTGTTTGTCGACAAGTAATGAAACCGAATGGCCCAAACTGCTTTCCGCATACTATCCAAACCTGTGAAGTAATTTCTAATTACAGCACAATAATAGACTTGTAGGCTGTCAACTCTCTTCTTTGTTGATATGTTTTTACCTATCAGTGGCTTCCCATCCTTAATTGTCTACAACAAATCTTCAGTCATCCACCCATCCTTTTCTGAATATCGCCTAGGCACTCCAGTGTTTCAATAGTGCAGTCTTTTCCATAGGGCTAACTTCATTCTAGAAAGCACTAGTATCCATTTACTAAATACTGTATGTATCTTACTCCATATGTTCGTAAAGACCTTTCGAAATTTAGTTTCATACCAGCAGCTTCCAACTCACCACTGGGGCCATATATAATTTCTGCTACAAACAGCTGTATGAGCTTATTGACACTCTGTTTCTTTATTTGCATCATTATATTTCTTGTGTCATGAATATGCAGGACAATATTTTGACATCACCTGTAAGTCTAATACTTTTTTCGTGTCGACACTAATGATTGTAATGATTGTTGGAACTCCATGCAATGAAGTATGCCTCCTCTTCATGCAGGAAGTGATTCTTTTCATTATTTCTGCCACTGTCTCCCGTTAAAACGTAACGCCTATTATTTCATCTAAGATTTACTCTGTTCTGCAAAAAGGATTTCAGTGACAAGACTACGTTAGCAGTGCATCACTCTATCTTTCGACCAACATTATTGCATGGGAGTGAAAGCTGGGGGGATACAGGTATCTTATTAATAACGTTGAGGTTACAGATATGAAAGTAGCAAGGATGATTGCCGTTACAAATACATGGGAGAAATAGCCGGACACTGGCCATAATGATGAAATATGAGAAAAATTGGGAATCAACGCAATAGATGAAGCAGTTGGAGTGAACAGGCTGAGATGGTGGAGTTACGTTACACGCATGGGAGAAGCAAGATTAAATAAAAAGTTGTCAAGTGCGACAGTCGAGTGTAAGGGAATCCGAGGTACATCAAGGAGAAAGTACTTATGTTCAGTTAATAACGATTTGAAATAAAAGGCTTAACATCAGACGAGTAATCAATCTTACCATCGGATAGAGGATCACAGAAGAATTTTACTTGGTGGACAATGAGCCAAACCGAACGGTTGAAAGCATAATCAGTCTCTTATGGTGATGAACAAAATATTACAAGTCACTCAAATTTGCAGCCCTCAAAGGTTTCTCGTGGCAGCACGCACTTCAACAGACCAACATATAACATGTAGTGTCGGGGCGGAGTGAGTGAGTGCATTGAGGCACTATATCCTGATACGCGAGGCCTTTCCCTGTTGGGGGTTCGAATCTTCCCACAAGCATGGATATTTGAGTTGTCTTTAGTATAAGGTAGTTCATAATTAGTTTGTAAGTTTAGGGACTGATGACCCCACAGTTAGATCCCATAAGCTTAGAAAACATTGATTTTTTTTTTCGTAACATGTAGGGTATACAGGCACATGGCTAAATGCCTTTCCAGTCATTAAAGTCATTGGAACTTACCACAGTTTTAATGATCGGTTACTATGCATATATTCGTTGATATGCTCCAGGTGTGCTCATCACCATCAAAACACTGTGCAGCATGACGTTGCAGTCCAGTGTCCATGCTGCCTTACTCCTTGTCCCCACGCTGTCCCATGCATCCTGCTCAGCCATTCTCATTGTCAATCCACAAAAGGCGGGAATGAATCAACAGGAGACAAAGCCTCACAACAACCGCGTCTCACATCACACCAAAAGGCTGCGATCATTAGCTGATTGGCTAGCCATTGCGAGGCAGTGTGCTGTGTCCCAGTGGTCAGCTATTCAGCTAGCGATCACAACCCCTTGTTGTGGCATGATACGCTGTTGTGGTCAGGTTTTGTCTTTAGGAGGTATTGCGTAACTCTTGCGTAACTACAGCACGCACAGGAAGGCTGTCTGCATGTGACAACGCTACAGTCGGCTCAGATTCTGTGAGTAATTAATAATTTTGGCATTGTGGTAAGAAGTTCTATCAGTAATTTATTCAATGTCTAACAATTATTCTCAGCACTCGATTGCTTAATTAAAAATGAAATAAAAAACAGTGTAGAGGAAAAATATTTTATTTATTTCAAACTAGTTTACATCCAAGGGAGGATCAATTTCAGGACATGTGGCTCCAAAGATGGTGCTGAGTGCAGCAGGGCAGCAGGGGTTACGACACCTGCTTGGCTCTACACTAACTCTCAAACCACATGTCCTGAATGGATCTAAACTAAATGAAAATGAATAAAAAGTTCGCTCCTACAATATTTTTACGTAAGAAAGTTGAATAATAAGGGTAGGCCTAAAATATTCAATCTAACTCTCGTTAAATTTAAGAAAAGTCTAAAAATAGAAAATAAAAATTAAAACCAAAAATATTTTAGAAATTAAAGGAAAATCCAATGGAGGATAGCACAATAAGTGGGGAAACATAATAAGGTGATATATACACAAAAGGTTTCTCACATAAGGTGGAATTCTTCTCCAGCACATATTACAAGGGACATCTTTGACTTGAATGCTCAGAACTGCATGAAACCATTCTTGCAATAATAGGCATTCATAAACAGGACGTTGGTGTGCGTCATTTACATGCGAAACATTGCATTGTGCCTCAAGTAACTTTTTAACAGAGTGAAACAGAGTAATAATATATCAATAGTAGAGGAGCAGAGAGAATTATAGATAGTCTTGACCCCTACACACAGGTCAAACCAGGAATGCTGCATTCCATCACGTTCCTTATGTGAATCTGGTGACACAATCGCTGACATCAGTATTCTTGGAACTGAAGGCTTACAACAAAGCCCCCAAGCCCCAGACTGCAGGTCCCCCCTCCCCAACCAATGACGGCTATTCATGTTAGTTCTGCAGTGCAAGCACTATAATATTTTATTTCTTTGAGCTGAAGATGAGCTGCAGGCAGCAGCAGCAGCGATCAGCAGCTAGAAGGAGACTTATAAGTAAGTATAGTTTCACTCAGTATTGATAAGAAGAATTTTTGATGTGTAAGTACTCCTAAGATATTGATTATTGTTATTTCAGATCATAAACCAGTGTTTGAAAAGGAGATGCAAGAATTTTGCACAGTATCACAGCAGCAGTTAGCAAAATCTGCTCTCCCTTATTTATGTGAGCTGGTGTAGTTTATCTACCACAACCCAACACACCAGCAACCAGAAATTGAACTTCAGCTGAGCCCTTGCAGAATACTGTTGTTTGCCAGCACCAGAGCAGGACTGCAAGCGAATGAAAATGTATGAATATAGGTCTATCACCTGATAGAGACTTTGATGTCGTTATTGAAATAGAGGCCAGCCGCGGTGGCCGAGGGGACTGAGGCGCGCCAGTCACGGTGTGCACGGCCACTACGGTCGGGGGTTCGAATTCCCACTCGGGCATTGATATTTGTGCCGTCCTTAGTATAGGGTAGTAAATGACTAGTTTGTAAATTAAGGGACTGATGACCCCGTAGTTAAGACCCATAAGCTATACAAACATTTGAACATTTCCGAAATAGAGAATGTCTAAAGATTTGGTACTAAAGTGCAGTATCTGTGGCATGACTGGGAACATTTCTGCGGTTCGATGATAGAGTAGATACAGAGAGAGATGACAAGTGAATTCAGTCCATCACACACTCCTATTAACATTAGTTCATTAAAGGGTGAGCCATCAGTTACCAACATGTATGGTGATGCAGTGCTTCAATTAAATGTTGATGGATAAGCTGTATATATGAAACATTAAAGTGTGGAGAAAATAAAAGACATGTGCAATGCTTTACTGATTGCAGCTGGCACTCTAAGCCACTGGCAACCTTACATTAGGGCTGTATACTATGACTTTATAACATATTTATGTTGGCACAATGTGTCTCTGAAGGAACTAGAAAAATGTAAAAATGCGTCTGTTCACCCAACATCAAAATATGCAATAGAAAACCCAGTAAGCATTACCTCTGTGGAAACTGAATTTGTGGCCAGAATGCCTATGTTTGTAATTGCCTCTGTTGGGCTGAATACAATTGAAGCACAATTCAATGCCTACAGAAATAGTTATTTGCTCAATACTGTAAATAACAAACTGAATGTCTATTATGCAGATTAAATAAAAGAAAATCAATTTAAAAAGAATTTATTTTCTGTCTGAATACTGCACATAACAACAAAAATGAAATCAAAGAAAGGAGTAGGGAGTAAATGAAATAACAGTGACATAATAATTAAAGATAACTCATGATTTTTATTAACAAAAATTATTATTATTCAGAGAAAAACACGTAGTGTCCCCTCTGCATGTATGTATACATAATATATATTCTTGATTTTTACATAAGGGTATTCCACTGTATATACACAATTAATGTAATTAACAATACATATTATTACCTACAGAAGCACTTTTACACCACAATTCTAGTGTGTTGTTGTTGTTGTTGTGGTCTTCAGTCCAGAGACTGGTTTGATACAGCTCTCCACCCTACTCTATCCTGAGCAAGCCTTTTCATCTCCTCATAAGAACGACAACTCACATCCACTTGAATCTGCTTACTATACGCGTCTCTTGGTCTCCCTCTGCGATTTTTACCCCACACACTTCTCTCCAACGCTAAATTCACAATTCCTTGATGTCTAAGAATGTGTCCTACCAATCTATCCCTTCTTTTAGTCAAGGTATGCCAGAAATTTCTTTTCTCATCAATTCGGTTCAGTACCTCCTCATTAGTTACGCGATCCACCCACCTAATCTTCAGCATTCTTCTGTAGCACCACATTTCAAAAGCCTCTGTCCTCTTTCTGTCCACACTGCTTATCGTCCATGTTTCACTCCCATACAAGGCAACACTCCATACAAATGCCTTCAGAAAGGACTTCCTTAGGCTTAAATCAATATTCGATGTTAACAAATTTCTCTTTTTCAAAAACGCTTTTCTACCCATTGCCATTCTGCATTTTATATCATCTGTACTGCGACCATCATTTGTTATTTTACTGCCCAAGTAACAAAACTCATCTACCTCCTTTATTGTTTCGTTACCTAATCTAATTCCTTCAGCATCACCTGATTTTCTTACACTGCACTCCATTACCCTTGTTTTACTCTTGTTAATGTTCATCTTATATGCACCTTTCAGCACACTGTCCATTCCGTTCAATTGCTCTTCCAGGTCCTTTGCTGTATCTGACAGAATTACTATGTCGTCGGCAAAACGCAATGTTTTTAATTCTTCACCCTGAACTTTAATTCCTTCTCCAAATTTCTCCTTGCTTTCCTTTATAGCTTGCTCAATGTATAAATTGAACAACATTGGGGAAAGGCTACAACCCTGTCTTACTCCCTTTCCAACCACTGCATCCCTTTCATGCCCTTCAACTCTGACAACCGCTGTCTGGTTTTTGTACAAGTTGTAAATAACCTTACGCTCCCTATATTTTACTCCTGCTTGCTTCAGAACTTTAAAGAGTTTATTCCAATCAACATTGTAAAAAGCCTTCTCCAAATCTACAAAAGCTAGAAATGTTGGTTTGCCTTTTCTTAATATATCTTCTAGGATAAGCCGTAAAGTGAGTATTGCCTCCCGTGTTCCTACATTTCTCCTGAACCCAAACTGATCTTCCCCGAGGTCGGCTTCTACCAGCTTTTCCATCCTTCTGTATATAATTCGTGTTAATATTTTGCAACCATGACTTATTAAACTAATGGTTCTGTAGTTTTCACACCTGTCTGCACCTGCTTTCTTAGGGATGGGGATTATAACATTTTTCTTAAAGTCTGAGGGTACTTCACCTGTCTCATACATCTTACACACAATGTGAAACAATTTTGTCATGGCTGGTTCTCCCAGAGACTTCAGTAGCTCTGACGGGATATCATCTACTCCAGGGGCCTTGTTTCGACTTAGATCTTTCAGTGCTCTGTCAAATTCATCTCTCAGTATAGTATCTCCTATTTCATCATCATCATCTACATCCTCTTCCCTTCCTATAATAGTGTCTCGAAGTTCATTTCCTTTGTAGAGCCCCTCTATATACTCTTTCCACCTTTCAGCTTTCCCTTCTTTGCTGAGAACTGGTTTTCCATCAGTGTCCTTGATATTCATAGAGCTGTTTTTCTTATCGCCAAATGTTTGTTTTATTATCCGGTAGGCTGTATCTATTTTTCCCCTATTTATACATTCTTCTACATCCTTGCATTTGCCTTCTAGCCATTCCTGCTTAGCCATTTTGCACTTCCTGTGAATCTCATTTCTTAGTCGTCTGTACTCCATTTTTCCTGTTTCATTTACTGCATTTTTATACTTTCTCCTTTCATCGATTAAATTTAGTATCTCCTGTGATATCCAAGGATTCTTTGTAGGTCTTGCCTTCCTACCTATTTTGTCCTCTGCTGCCTTCACTATTTCATCTCTCAGTTTTACCCATTCCTCCTCAACTGTTTTATTTTCCCCTGTTTCTGTCAATTGTTGCTTGAAGCTCCCTCTGAAATTCTTAAGAACTTCAGGTTCCTTCAATTTATGTAGGTCCCATCTCCTTATTTTCCTACCTTTCTGTAGTTTCTTCAGTTTCAGCCTACAGTTCATAACCAACAAGTTATGGTCAGAGTCTATGTCTGCCCCTGGGTATGTCCTACACTTCAAAACCTGGTTCCGAAATCTATGTCTTACCATTATAAAATCTATCTGGTATTTCCCGGTGTCTCCTGGTCTCTTCCAAGTATACAACCTTCTTTTGTGATTCTTAAACCAGGTGTTTGTTATAACTAAATTATGTTCCGTGCAAAATTCTACCAAGCGGCTTCCTCTTTCATTCCGTTTGCCCAGACCATATTCACCCACTATATTCCCTTCCCTTCCTTGTCCTACTACCGAATTCCAGTCTCCCATAACAATTAAGTTTTCCTCTCCCTTAATTGTCTTAATAATTTCCTTTAGCTCCTCATATATTTCTTCGATCTCCTCATCATCGGCAGAGCTAGTTGGCATATAAACCTGTACTACTGTTGTCGGTGTTGGCTTCGTATCTATCTTGACAATGATAATGCGATCGCTGTGCTGGTCATAGTAGTTTACCCGCATTCCTATTTTCTTATTCATTATCAATCCTACTCCTGTGATACCCCCAACTGATTTTGTATTTATAATCCTGTACTCACCTGACCAGAAATCCTGTTCATCCTGCCACCGAACTTCACTAATCCCCACTATATCGAACTTCAACCTATCCATTTCCCTTTTTAAATTTTCTAATTTTCCTACTCGATTAAGTGATCTAACATTCCACGCTCCGACCCGTAGAATGCCAGTATTGTCTTTCCTGATGATCACATCCTCCTGAGTAGTGCCCGCCCGGAGATCCAAATGGGGGGACTATTTTACCTCCGAAATATTTTACCCGAGAGGATGCCATCATCATATGTTCATACAGTAGAGCTGCATGTCCTCGGGACAGGTAACGGCTGTAGTTTCCCCTTGCTTTCAGCCGTTCGCAGTAGCTGTGTGGCAAAGCCACATTAGCTGATGTTACAAGGCCAGCTCAGTCAATCGTCCAGACTGTTGCCCCTGTAACTACTGAAAAGGCTGCTGCCCCTCATCAGGAACCACACGTTTGTCTGGGCTCTCCACAGATACCCCTCCGCTGTGGTTGCACCTACGGTACGGCTATCTGTATCGTTGAGGCACGCAAGCCACCCCACCTCGGCAATGTCTATGGTTCATGGGAGTATAAACATTAAAGAAAGAAAGAGGCGAGCAGAATATAGATTTAAAAAAAAAAATATTATTTACATCTTGATATCCCTTACCGTATACATTCCTTTTCACTTTAAATGATGAGATGTGATGTGTAAAATATATACTTTTGTCTGTATGAAAGAAAGAAAACATCAACCAATTTTTTTCGAAGAATCTACTCATGAGCCTGCCTTTCCAGTAGTCAGGGGAATTTGGACTCTGACGTCACAATACGCTTTTCCTTTAATGTCGTTTGTTGTTAATACTATCAGCTTATTCCCACGAGTTAGTAACTTTCACTCGGTGAATACTAGACAGAAGTCGAATCTACATTTGCATCACACCACCTTAACACTTGTGCAGAAAGGTGTACAGTATTCTGCGGCATCCATTTTCAATAAGCTGCCACAAGAACTAAAGAATCTTAGCACTGATCCACACGCTTTCAAATCTAATTTGAAGAGTTACCTCATGGCTCACTCCTTTTATTTTGTCGAGGAACTCCTAGAAAAGTTAAACAATTAGGCTAATTCTGTTTTTTCTTTATTGATTCTTTTCACTTTGTCTTAAGATTGTCGTGTGCAAAGGACTTCTTAAAAATTTTCTAGTATCATTCTTGTGTAACAATATATTGACTTGTTCCATGACCATGGAGTCTCCCTCCTCAATTGGGTCCTATGGAACAGAAAAAAAATAAAAATAAAAAAAATTAAGGACAAGCCATTATGAGACTAATGAACCTATTGGCACTAGAGCATAAATGATATACATGAGGCCAGGTACATTTGCATCTCAAATGTCTGGCATTTTAAATAACATTTTTATAATACATGTTTTCATCTGTATCAACAATTTATTTTAAACTAAGAAAACAGGAATATATTTTTCTACTATAATTGTAGTATACATATATTTAAAAAAGATAGAGAAAAGCAGAATATTGCTTTAAAAATGTTCACTTTCACAATATACATGCATTCTTTTGTTTTTTAGAAAAGGGTTAGAATTTATCTGTATAGGGAATCATCATACTATTTGTCTATATAAGAGACTACTAGCATATTTACATGTATATGAATATTGCTCTGTACATCGTAAGAACTAGCAGCGCACACCCAGGAGAAGAAAATGTGTCCACGCATACACTCTGGAATTTTCCAGATATGTCTGGGACGAGACGTACGTCAGTATCCATACACAATTTAGCATATTCTACTAAATCATAGATTGAATTTCTGCCAAACATTAACCATGGGCACATTCCCTGCATTCGTTATGGCAGTGCCTGTAAGATTACTATTGAATACAGACATGTCGGGCAACATAGGATCATGGAGTTTCTCCAACAAATCCATATATTCCTAAAGAAAGACTCCCTGTTCGTTATAAGCTGAAACTTTGCCTCATCATGATATGCTGCTGCAGTGATATGCGCACCTTCCTGACACATTATCTCAGCACGTTTTTGAAGATGTGCCTGCAAGAATCACAATGAGTTTAGGAAGCGAAGTGTTATTTGTGGCATACTTCTCTTGGAGAAAGAGATGTATTGTTCCTCATTGTCAGGTATGAAATTCACTTTTTCCTTTTTCAAGCCAAAATCGCCCAAGCGCTCAACAAGAAAGTAAGCATCATATCTACTCAAATTGAGAAAGCAGATGAGTATGTACCATGGCAGCTGATACTGCAAATTACACATATTGTGAAGTGCACTGCGGAACCTACCCATTAATTGACAGTGGTCCCTACAAGGATTTCCCGCTTCCCAATCAATGGGCAGTCCACAAATGTGACTGTTAATGCTTGGTCGTACAAGGCATCATTCTTCTCTGAGTCGGATATCGGAATATTGTTGTCGTATAAACCATCAACTTCCTGTGCAAGTTTTGCGACCTCAGAGTGCAGCCATCTTGCAGGAGCATCCCCAACATGCGATTCAAATGCTGCCGCAAACGGTACATGTCGTTCAGTGCTGGTGATGCTAGAGGCAGTGGGATCACCTTCACAATGTGCCACCGGAACTAGTAAACACTCGAAGTCTGTATATACAATAAAGGCACAACGTTCCTGTTGGTGGATGTTCTTAAACTTAAAAATCTTTTTATCCCCGCTGGGTATTCGCGCACGAACCGGTTCATAACTCATACAATCGATTATATGTCTCTAGAAATTCTCTCTTAGTAAAGGAGTTGCGATATCTTTGACTAAAATGCCTAGTACATATGGAGAAGCCATAAGCAGCCGTAGAAGTTCTATTATTTCGTTTAGATCGTCAAAATATACATGTATTGCAGGGGCATATTGAACAGTTTTTCTTAATACTGAATTCCAATACCTTTATCCATAGTCGAATTTACCGGTTAAAACAGGTTTAATAATATTCTTGTACTCGCCACTGCCTTCTGCTTTTATACATTCCTTTTTTGTTGTTGTTGTTCTTCCTGTGTGCATTTGTTATCGGTATATGTTGGCATATGTTTGCAGATCCTTTGCGTTGAAAATTTCTGGATTCGATGCTTTTATAAATATTAATTCTAATAAACCAGATGCGTATGGGTATGTCTCTACCTCGACCTGTATTTTATCTTGCATTGAACGTATAGGTAATTTACCTAGATTGTATGGCTTTTCTTTATGTACTCCATATATTTCCTTTATTTTTGCATACTGTGCTGATTAATACATTCAATAATATCTGTGTCAACATCATCTTTTTTATCACCTCTTCTTTCTTCATTCTTAAGATTTATAAATCTATTCAGACTGTTGGTTATTGGCTTAAATTTTTCTCACTGTGTTTTTTCTCGCTGCTCTTGATATAATTTTGCAGGCCATAATTTCCATCGAATAGCTTTGAAAGCTTCGATAATATTTTTGCTTGTGTTTTACATAGTGCTCTCACTCTTTCAGTTTCAGTTTACAGACTTTTGTGGCGGTCCTTCTGATTACTCTCGAGAACTCTCTTACGTGTACACTAAATGTGTCAGCTTTTTCATAAACATATACTGCACGTTTCTCGAGGTCCCCAGTATGGGTGTCTGCCTCCTGTTATTCAAGAGCTCCAATGTGGGTGTCTAATACAGCTATTTGTACTCTAACTGCATTGGTTGTGTTCTTGCATTGACAACAGGTCACACACACAAACATATGCATTAAATATTTACGCAATTAGATATGTACACCATCTTTTTTAAGATGAAGAAATTCTTGGAATTTGTGCATATACTGACCGTTGTTCAGCTTCCTCGTTTAGTTAATAATCAAGAAACCATGCAGTGCATGATTCCAGCAATCAACACACACACACACACACACACACATATATATATATATATATATATATATATATATATATATATATATATATATATATATATATATATATAATTCATTAAATGTCATGTTAGATCCTACTTGGGACTGGTAAATATGCTTTAATTTAGTGTTATCATGCCTGAAAGCAATAATAAGATCGGCAGTATCTCTTATTAACTGTTTTGGAATCCTTGAATATATCACACTCAAGTAAAAAGTATTTACATTCATGTGACGGCCAAAGCAAAAATATTTGCGAATCTGATCCTGATTTTCCACAGCAACTTTGTCGAATATCAATACCCTGTTTGGTTTTAACTTCTCAGGATGTGGTATGTCCTTGCTTTCACTAAAGGTCTGGTAGCCAATACCATTAATGTTGCCTAGAATTTCCTGTAAGTCCTGGTATTTTGACTGAAAAAGAGTTTTATTTTTTTTTTTAAATATATACACATGTTCAAAGTGAAGTTCCTGAAGGTGTGTTAACAGAGACAAAACAAGGTTCGTCTTTCCACTTTCGGATGGGCCAAAAATTAGTGCTTGTCTGTTTTTGGGAGCAGGCATTCATTTCGTCATCTTTTCTTTCTTGATTACCAATACTGCTACAGGACCAATCAGTTACTACAAACCATGGTTGTTTACTCACCCATTTTGGTAACTCCCACCTCCATATATCAACAGGTGATGTTATGTAGAAAGTTAGAGAGAGGAATACATGTTTTCATAATCGTTCATTGTGAAACAGATTTCTTTTTTAATAACCAGCCCCATTGTGCTAATTGCTTTCACGCAGGTGCTCACCATGCCACCACTCCTCCATCAGCCTATCATTTAATTCACCAGTCACTGCATTGTTTTTAGTAATTTCATTATTTTACCACATTACTGGAAGTGACAGAGAACCTTTGTCCTCAATATTATGTACCCTGAACTCAGCCAGCAATTCCTTTACCCACTTTAGTTTCTCCAATCCTTTCACTAACACACACGATGCAGAAGTGATATCTGGACATATGCTACTCAGAGCTGTCTCCACAGGTACACCAACTGAACCCATGGAGTGACTGTGGTGGTTTTCCATTAACCATTTTGCTAAATGTACATCCACCTCATAGAATGGAGAAGTCCATTATATGATGAAAACACCTGATGCAACCATCATGCTTTGGGCTCCTCCAAGCATTCGATATGCTATTTACATTGGGATGAATAGATTGTCAATGGTGTGGAAATTTTGGCAGTCAAGAAACATATCATAAGACGTTCTCAATGTGCTAGCACTGCAGAACTAACATAAATAGCCATCACTGGTTGGGAAGGGTGGAACTGGGGCCTGGAACCTCTAACATAAGCCTTCAATTCCAAAAATACGCATTTCAGCAATTGTGTCACCAGATTCCCAGAAGGAACGTGATGGAATGCAGGAAAGCACTGACCAGAGCGTAATTTCTGGAAGGATGATGTCCGCATTCCAGGAATAACTTCTGGGTAGGTGTCAAGGCTATCAAGAATTCGTCCTGTCCCCCTACTATCAATACCATAGGAAGGAAATTATATGTAATGTAATGGCAGGGGTATCATTACGCATTCAATCATCAGCGCTAAAACTCTGTGCTTCAAGTACTTATAATAGCACAAAACAGACATATAAAGCAGTACCAGACACTTGATAGTACTTATAGTACTCCGCAAAGTGCACATACGGCATTTCAATGAAATGGTTACAACAAAGTGGGAGAGAACAATGTGCACACCTCACTAAAGCCACATTATCACATTACAAATCACTTTCCCATTCACTGTGACTCAACTGTTCCATCTATCTATCGATAGTAAATTCGTGTAGTTGTCTGTTGTGGCCATTATATTTCTGAATTATTATGTCATATAATATATCCGCGAAGTCCATATCCTCAATGTCATTTCCGTATTCAGCACGCCGCAACTTGGTCCCTAATATTTGAACCACAAGTATATGATTAATTCTTTTCTTGATATCTCTGCACTATACACATTTTACACAGTAAATCGCTTGCGAAAATTGTAAGAGACAAACAAGTACCGCAGCTATGCCACGCACCCAATTGCAGCACTAGTTAGTGCAGCAACACTACGCAACAATATACTGTCGCTAGCTCTGACATCGTTCCAGAAGGACGAGAACGGCAGCATAGTTTTTTTTATTTTTGTCTATAAGACTATTTGTATAGCTTCATATTTTATTTCTTCGAATCGCCTGCTCCCATTGCAGATCAATTTTAGCTTCTATTGTCGATTGCAAAGTGGTTGGAAATAGCTGCAAAGTTGAGATTCATACAGAAGAAACTGAAGACTTCCTCATATTGAGTTTATATTTCATTAACGTTCTTCAATTTTTGAGACACTTGTATGTACATATTTCATCGTATATGTTGTTTTAATTATAGTTATGCATCAGATTAAAATTATAAAACATTCATCTTGACGTCATTCCAGAAAGAAGGGACAGTATTGCAAAACTAATGGTGTGATTGTGAAAAAAAATCATTTATAACGATCTTGTGTAATCATATGAATGTAATTCATAGCTTCCGAGAAAAAATTAAACAAAAAATAATTCCGCGCTATATGGGTTAATGGGAATAGCGCACACCAATGTTTTTTTTGTAATTGTTTGTTATTCAAAATGTTCAAATGTCTGTTTAAGCTTATGGGACTTAACCGTGGCGTCGTCAGTCCCTATACTTAGAAACTACTTATAAATTAACTTACACTAAAGACAACACAAACATTCATGCCTGAAAGAGGATTCGAACCGCCGACGGGGAAGGGCCTCGCGCATAGGAGCATAGCGCCTTAATGCGCTCGGCCACTCCACCGCAGCGCATATTATTTTAATGTTCAAATGTTTGTAATTCTATCGGACCAAACTACGTGGTCATCAGTCCGTAGCTTACAAACTACTTAAACTAAACTAACCTAAGGACAAGACACATACCCATGCCTCAGGGAGGACTCGAACCTCCACGCTCCGCAGCGAGACGCTTTAGACCGCTCGGCTACTGCACCGTGACTTTATTATTATAGAGCATGGTACCATGGGGTTACGAGCGTTAGACGTAAGGTGTCCCTTGTCAGCAAGCATGGAAATTCCACCATGTGAAACATCAATAAGATGACTACGCTTAAAATTTGTTTGGAATTTAACATTTGCCGTCCGCGGTGGCCGAGGAGACTGAGGCGCTTCAATCACGGTCTGCACGGCCACTACGATCGGGGGTTCGAATCCCCCCTCGGGCATGGATATTTGTGCCGTCCTAGTTCGTAAGTAGTTCATACGTAGTTTGTAAGTTTAAGGACTGATGGCGCCGTAGTTAAGTCCCATAAAATTAACAAACATTTGAATTTGACATTTACAGAGTATTCAGAGCTCATTTTGTCATTAATTGAACCTAAACTCCATCGTATCACTGTTGCAGTTCCATAACTGACAAGAGTTCGAAAACGGGACAAATATTTCGTTCTGAAAAACGTCATCGATCGCGGAGCGACCGTGCCAGAGAAATAGAGTTAAACCAACAGAAAGTGGAGTGAAACGGCGGTACATTTGGCCATGCATTCGGCGGCCGTTTGCGGTGGAGCTCATAACTCTGGGCCTGTCGATGCCAGGAAACAGTGCTGTCGTGTTTCAAATGGGCGTACAAGCGTCCCGCTGACGTCACGTGATTCATGCCGGCCCCGGGAAGCCGCCGCCGACCGACAGCGACAAAAGCGCTGCCCGCCGATAACGCCGGACCGGCCTGCCGGGAATACCGACCGGCCGAATTGCTGCCGGCGTGCGGGGCGTGAGCTCCACTGTGCTGCCAGTTCTGCCCCCCCCCCCCCCCCGCGCCAGTGCCAGCCAAAGGTGTGCACTTTGAACATAAGACCTTTGTTTCTTGAATTTTTTCCGGCGGACATAATATTCCATCATCTTTCGGGAGTGCACCCGGGACAGCGACAATCCTTCTTCCGATATTTCGGCTGCAAACCTTACAGCCATCTTCAAGGCGAGTCCGAGACTGAGTTCTCAGCGTCTGTGCGTGCCTATTTATACGGTAAATCACGTGATCCAAGCTACTGGGGATTAGATTGCGCATGCTCGAAGATATCACATTCGTAACTGCTGCGCTAGTCATAGATAAATATATACTTCAAAGATAATCTGTGAGCAGTGAGTGCAAACATAAACAGAGCTGTTACGTATCCACAGTGCTTACAAATGAATAATTAATCATTAAAAGTGGTAACATCAATCGGAATAGAAGACGCAGACATTCTTTCAGAACGAAGGCATGATATAAGTGGCTTCCATGCATTGTCAAGATGAAATCCGTCGTCACGATTTAGCAGGTGGTCCGCCAATTGTATATGTACAGCTTCCTTTACAACAGAGTCCCAGAAAGTGGAAGCTGTGGTTAAAATCTTTACTCCTATGTAATTCATGGAATGGCCAGTAGAAATACAATGTTCGGCTACTGCAGACTTGTTGGACTGAAGAAGGCGTGTATACCGTTGGTGCTCAACGCATCGTTCCTGCACAGTGCGCGTGGTTTGACCTATATAACGGTTTCCACACTCACAAGGGATTTCATAAACTCCCGCTTTGTTATTGCGAAATGCGGTTACGAATGTGATATCTTCGAGCATGCGCAATCTAATCCTCAGTAGCTTGGATCACGTGATTTACCGTATAAATAGGCACGCACAGACGCTGAGAACTCAGTCTTGGACTCGCCTTGAAGATGGCTGTAAGGTTTGCAGCCGAAATATCAGAAGAAGAATTGTCGCTGTCCCGGGTGCACTCCCGAAAGATGATGGAATAAAGACCTTTGTTGTCGGACATCCACAGCTATGATGATACATCTCTATATATAAAAGGAAGTGTCCCGATTGACTGACTGACTGATTGATTGACGGACTAACTCATCATCGCCCAGCCCAAACCACTGGAGATATAAACTTGAAATTTGTGGAGGACGTTGATCTTACTCTGTAGGCATCATTTAAGAAGCGATTTTTCGATATTCCGTCCGTAAGGGGGTGAAATATGGGATGAAACGCTTTTTGAAAATAAGTAGCTATTTAGGCAATTTTGAAGCTAGAACTACAAAATTTCGGATTTTAATTCAGGGTTCAAATTTAAAAGACAAGTGTTTCGGCATTTTTTTGAAATTCGACAAATAAGGGCGTAAAATAGGTGACGCAAAAAAAATTGATTTTCAAAAATATGTTGCTGTTAACTCAAATTTTAAGCTACAACTACGAAACTTGGGATATGGACTCTTGATCTGGATTAAAAAAACACGAGTTTCGGTATTTTTGGAAATTCAAAAGGGGGTGAAATAGGGGATGAAAACCTTTTTGAAAATAAGTAGCTATTTATGCAATTTTGAAGCTAGAACTACAAAATTTCGGATTTTAATTGAGGGTTCAAATTTAAAAGACACGTGTTTCGGCATTTTTTGAAATTCGACAAATAAGGGCGCAAAATAGGTGATGCAAAAAATTGATTTTCAAAAATATGTCGCTGTTAATTCAAATTTTAAGCTACAACTACGAAGCTTGGGATATGGACTCTTGATCAGGATTTATAAAAAAAAAAAAAAAAAAAAAAAAAAAAAAAAAAAAAAAAAAAAAAACACGAGTTTCGGTATTTTTGGAAATTCAAAAACTAAGGGGGTAAAAGAGGGGATCAAAAATTATTTTCGAAAACACATTGTTGTCAAGTCAATTTTGAAGCTATAGCTGCAAAAATTGGTATTTGTATTATTCGTTATGATTTTCAAAATACGTGTTTCGGTATTTTTGGAAAATTCGACAATCAAAGGGGTTAAATTGGAGAGGGGATGTTTTTCGAAAATCTGTTGCTATTTAGGCAATTTTGAAGTTAGAACTATAAATTTTCGGATTTGGATTCGCGGTTCAAATTTAAAAGACAAGTGTTTCGGTATTTTTGGAAATTCGCCCAAGAAGGGGTGAAATACGAGATGCAAAAATTGATTTTCAAAAATGTGGTGCTGTTAACTCAAATTTCAAGCTACAACTACGAAACTTAAGATATGGATTCTTCATCAGGATTAAAAAGAAACAACTGGTGCAGACCAACCAGCCTACGCAGGGGAAGCAGCGGGGTTTCAGCTAGTCTCTAATATAAGGGTCCGCTTCAGCTGTTTTTCTTTTTTTTAAAAAGACGACTTGTTTCGCGACTTAAAGGCGCATCTTCGGGTCACATACAGTTAAAACATAAAACCGGGAGCTAGCCAATACAATCAACAACAACCTCGGCTGTCAGAACACTTCACACAAACATCAGGGCGACAACCGCAAAACTTTTCAAATGTAAATCTATCGGACCAAACTGCGTGGTCATTAGTCCGTAGCTTACAAACTACTTAAACCTAGGTAAACGAACTTAAGGACAAACACACACACACATGCCCCAGGGAGGACTCGAACCGCCGGCCGCGGTGGCCGAGGAGACTGAGGCGCTCCAGTCACGGTCTGCACGGCCACTACGGTCGGGGGTTCGAATCCCCCCCTCGGGCAGTCTTTACTATTAGGTAGTTGATAAGTAGTTTGTAAGGTTAGGGACTGATGACCCCGTGGTTAAGTCCCATAAGCTTAACAAACATTTGAACATTCTTAGGACTCGAACCTCCAAGGCGAACAACCGCGCGCTCCGCAGCGAGACGCTTTAGACCGCTCGGCCACTCCACCGCGGCGGCGACAACCGCCCTCGTCGATCAAAGCACCTGATAGAGCCAGGCGGCACGGACAGTGGCGTGTCTGGACGTAAACTGGCTCTATCAGGGGCTTTGATCGACGAGGGCGGTTGTCGCTCTGATGTTTGTGTGAAGTGTTCTGACAGCCGAGATTGTTGATTGTACTGGCGAGCCCGCTGTTTTATGTTTTAACTGTATGTGACCCGAAGGTGCGACTTTAAGTTGTGAAACCGGTCGTCTTTTTAAAAAAGCAGCTGAGGCGGACCCTTTTATTAGAGATGTGCACTTTGAGATCATGTTGTAAAAGCTTAGCAACTGAATGTCTGTGGCCGCGGAATGAACTTTTTCAGCACTCTAGCATTAGCACGCATTCTGATTGCGATTTGTTTCATATTAACTACATGGAACTGTTTATTTATGTATGTTATGACTTGTATAAATTCTGATGTACAATCTGTAAGTCATTTAGCTAAAGTCCTTCTTCTGACGGTGAGCTAAGAAAGCGTGGAGCCTCTCCTCAAAAGAGGGTTGGGTTGGGTTGTTTTGTTGGGATAGGAGGACTAAACTACTGCGATTATCAGTCCCCTGGTGGGGAGGGGAAGGAGTGAGGATAGGAAAGGTGGGAACGGGAAAGGAAATGCAGTCCGGGGAGTAAAGAATGAAGGTGGACTGCATTAGCTCGGGGCCCCGTGCTCGCCACGCACGTACTCACGAAAGAGCCGTGAGGCCAATGGGGGAGGGGGGGGGGAGGGTCCTCAAAAGAGTTAGGGGATCAGACGAGGTATGAAACACAATATATTGTAATTTGTGTGTGATGCAGTAAGATACTTTATTGTCTCAGCTCTTTGAGGTTTACATGGGATTTACTTAGAGTGAGTCAGCATGAGCCCAAAATAACCGCGAAAAAATCATTCTCGTTGCCGTATAATATGGTGTTTGATCACCTGGGACGGCCAGTACAGATGCACACCTGCGTTACATGGGCAGTATGAGGTTATCAACCAGCTCTTGAGGGATATTTGACAATTCTTCAATGAGTGCAAGACGTAGCTCTGCAACCTTTGTGGGAGGTACTTGTCTACCTTCAATTAGTCTGCCAACTGAATCCCAGACATGCTGGCCACTCTAAAGGCCTGTCAGCATCAAGCATGTTGCCTATCAGCGCGGCTCTGTGTCGACGAGCGTTATCGCCCACCGAAAGAGAATCTCTCTTATGTAACTAGCGTACGACACAACAAGAGGTGAAAGGATCTCCGTGCAGTCAAAGTGCCATTCTGAATGACAAATATGTCCGAACATCCAATATATCTGAGTCCTACTCACTCGATTCGTCCAATACCGTGATAGGGCGACGATTCTTGCACATAAGCAGGATTATTCCGACTTCCACGTTCCCTTCAGATGAGGGACAATGATTGCCCGGCTGAACAACAAAACATATCCGTGAACAGAACCCGACTCCATTTGTCACGACTCCAATCCTGATGTACCTCCACCCAGCTTCTGAGGATTAAACCGTGTCGTGGCAATAATGGGATACACACCGTAGGCCTCCGTGCGTAGAGGCCACATTCCCGAAGGCGAAGTTAGACTTTTTGTCGATATTTCGCGTCCTATTATAGCCTGGACGGTGCGTTGAAGATGCATTCGGCCTCATATTTCTTCCTCTCACAGATGGTACCCATGGACAACCATGGCCTTGCCTTCTTTTAGCGGTTCCTGTCGTCTGAAATTGCGTCCAGGTCCTGGAAATTACAATGCTAGCTTCAATTAAGGCACATTGTTGTTGTAGCATTCTACAACCTGCTCACTACACTATCAGAACCTGACTGCTTGGGTAATTCGTTTAGTACAGACAACACCAATCCCCTCTGCAATAAATCACATCAACCCCCCCCCCCCCCTTTCCCCCACAAGTCTTACAGAATGGGCAGAAGATAAACACGATATTGTGTCTACGTAGTTTCCTATGTAAACACACCTACACCGTATGTTTGGAAGTCACTAAGGACAGTCGATGCTTGCGCTTGTAAGAACTCGTTGAATATGCAATGTGCAAGACACATATGACTGGCGATCTTCGGAAGTTTCACTGACAGGATTAGGGATGCAGCAACGGAAAAACTCGACGTTTTTCATTGATATTGTTTTCTTTGAGCAGCTGTAACCAGGAGCAAAGGAAGAGATAATTTTATATCTCGGTAACTGTCAGACTACAGTGGACAGTCCCGGATTGACGGAAAAAAATGTTCCTCTTTTTTTAAGTTTTTCATTATTTACTTACTTATTTTTCAGAGTCTGTAGTATGTTGACCTGACACGGCAACAGTACGGAGTATAAAGGCTTAAGAGTCATGTGGACGCTCTTCACTCTCTGCAAAAGTGCTTTGCAATATCGCCACAGCGAGGAGACCACGATCAGGAGACCATGACAGATGCACTATGGGAATACAGATTCCATTTAGCAATCTGATAAAATTAGTATCAGTGTAAGTGGGTTTAGTAACGGAGGTGCATGAACATGAGTGATATACGAAGTTTGTATGATTAGTAAATGTAGGAGCATGACTACTAAAGCGGAGTCCGTTAATTGCGTAATTGTTTTAGCGCAATGTGCAGTCTAAAATCGCGAGAAAACGAGGTCGAATGAAATGAAACATGATCTCTCTTAAAATATGGTTAAATGACACACAGTAATATATATGACGATTATGCGCACACTACATAATGGTACAGTAGCTTGTCGATTGTTTAACCGGCACCGGCCAGCCAGATCCGCGAATCGACGAACAATGCACGAAAGATAACACTGCCACCATCAAAGTGGAAGTTCAAGTATGTAGAACGCAGCATCTGAGTAGGCTCTTAAATCACCTACTTTAGGAACAAGTAAACTAAAATAATTTCTACGAATATTGCGTTTTAGTCATTTTTCTTTTCCTCTTTTCAGGTGTGTTATATGTATAACTATTCCCCCAGCACTCTTGTCACCACTGTGGTGTCGCACAAGTCCAAAGTGCGCGCCACCTACTTTCGCCGCGCGCCGCCATGCACACACGGCGCGGCGTTCTCACGACAGCCACGAGCGCCCTCTGCGACAACTCCGCTCGTGGCCACCACTGAAGGACATCGGTCACTTGGAACTGAGACAGCAACCAGTTAGGACCTTCGTAATCAGATAGGCACCAGTGAAGACTTTGCTATCGTACAGGCACTAGGCAGGCCTCTAACAACTATGTATCAACATTCTGCAGTACTATGTAAAAGATAAGTATTGTTACATTCTGTGCAATATATATCTCTTTCTAATTTACTCTAGTGTTTATAGTTTCTGGCTGCTCCCCTCCGTACCGGCACCAGCGTGCTGTCTTTATTCCTGTGTCGGTCTTATTCCACTCGGCCACCGACACCTACGACGAGGCTGGGACACAAAAGCGGCGACGAAGTTGGGACACAAAAGTGGCGACGAAGATGGGATACAAAAACCACGGCCATAAGCCTGAATTACACTTCGAACTAGAGAAATTCCAAATATTTAAAGCGTATTTACAAGTCTTTCGGACTGTCAATTACATTTTATTTACGATGTTTCATGACAGGCACTACATGTCACTTAAAACATATCCAAATAAATTTTTAGGCGACATGTATGAAATTCGATGGCACAATTTGTTTATTGGTGGATGTAATTTTTGTATGTTTTTATTTCCATCTGATCGCCCCCATCCGTAGTCTAGTCGTGCGTTGCCACGCAGGGGTCCCAGGTTCCATACCTGGTCGGGTCAATGATTATCTAGGCTCCGGGACTGGGTGTTGGGTCGTCCTGATCATCATTTCGTCATTATTGACATGCAGGTCGCCGAAGTGCCGTCAGTTTAAAACACTTGCAAAAGGCAGGGTGAACAAGACCCCAAAACACGGAATCATTCCTGTGACCAACTTATGCGAATATACACCACTCTAAATTACACACTCATGAAAAGTGACACATGGTAGATTATAAGTTCACAAGCGACACAAACCACATGAAACACACTTATTACATAACTTGGCTTCTCTTTCATGAGTGACTGCGACTTAGATCCAAATATATTCCATACGAGGTGTGTGCAAATGAAAAGGTACAAAACGTTGTAACATCTAAACCGGTCCAAATTTGAATAATTCGCTTGCGGTAACCTATGATCTAGGGTCTATAACCCCTTAAGTTGAAATTGGACTTTTAAGCGGCTACAATTGTAAAAAGGAATTTATTTCCATTTTTTATTAGAGGAAAAGGAGATATTTCAGAAAGACAGATCAAAATATCAAAATTTTTGCAATATAAATTAATTAGTAGTGCTAGATGCAAAATAATTCGGAGCTTTAGTCACAAATATTACAGCTGTAAATCTTTGGTTAAAATACACTGGATAAGGGACTAAATTAATTCTTGAGATCTCTTGGTTCTAATCATCGTTTGAGATCTTATCGCAATAGTTTCCGATTTCCTAGTAGTCTTTCGCGAAGCTACATTTGTGATAGATCGTAATTACAAGTACAGGTTACGCACTCTTTCATTACATAAATAATATCTTTGATAGATACGACGGTAAAGAAAATAATTTCGTACCGCTTAAGACATAATTCAAATGATTTGGACTTGAACTCAAAACGAACTTTAGTGTTGAAATACTGAACCAGCGATTGGGGCAGAGACTATTAATCAGTGAATTCTAAATAACTACAAACCATAATTTAGTGACCGTTCGCAGTGTGAAAAACGTAGGGAATTTACTGTGACGAACTGCGTGTGAATGTAGAGAAGGGACTAGATATCATCAACGATAGGACTGACTTACCCTAATCATTACTATATGTGTCAATATAAGTGATTTCATTTAAAGTGACTTGTTCTTATTAGTATTTTCGCTCCTAAACTGATTCATAGAAAGCTATTATCTTTGATTTAGAAACTGTTTGGTGTTGATGATAGGATATAAACCTATCATAAACTGTGACGTTAATACTAAATCTGAATACTACAGAAATGCAGTACTTTAACTAACATGGATGGTAGGTTGTGTTCTATATATATATATATATATACCGTCAAATATTGCGTGTGTATCAGACAATTGACTGTTGAACAAAGAGAGATAATGTACTACTCCATGGCAGTGAGATCGGTCAGACGCTAGCTTGAAAAAACAATTTCTCGCGTACGGCTTTCTCCGTTTAGATTTGGGAATCAAGTCATCAGCATTGCATTTTGGAAAGCGAACCAGACATAAAACTAAAATTGAATTTAAAACAATCAGCGTTAGACATATTGTTAATAAAGATGTATCTACGAAAACAGAGACATTATTACTCTAAGATAGTGCGCGACTATCAAGAGCGTCGTCTGCTAATGAAATCGGCAACATTCCAATCGCCAGTAGTTCGCGATACCACGCTGGAGAACGGTTGCGAATGGAGTTTCACCTCCCCGTAAAAAATTCAAGTCTGTGCCCTCAGCATGTAAGTTGATGCTCACCGTCCTTTCGAAGTCCGTCGTCCGATATCGAATTCCTCCAGCGCGGCAAAACCACTCCGTTGTCTACGCAAGTCCTTTAAGAGCAAATGCCCTAGGCTGCTGATAAAGTGAGTGATTATGCTCCATGATAACGTGCGTCCAGACGACTCCAGGGTCACACAAAGTATACAGGCCAAGATCACACGGGAGCAGTTTGAACATCCGCCCTATAGGCCGGGCATGTCACCCTATAACTTCCATCTGTTTGGTCTTAAAAAAAAGTAAATAAATAAATAAGTAAAAAACAAAATAAATAAATAAATTTAAAAAAATCTCGGAAGGAAGCGCTTCAACTGGGACGACGAACTGAATGACACAGTAGAGTACTGTCTCTTGCACAGCCACAGAATTCTGGCATTAACAGTATGAGATAATCAATCAGCTCTTGAGAGATATTTAGCAGTTCTTCCATGAGTGCAGTATCCAGCTCTGCAGCCGTTGTGGGAAGTGCTGGTAGGGCTGCAAATGCGTCTACCAAGTGCATCCCAGACATGTTCAGTCAGGTTTCAGTCCGGTGAACGAGCTGGCGTCTCCATCCAATCACTTACCTTAGCTTCATGCAAGTTTTCATCCAGTTCAGCTGTATGAGGATCATCCACCAGAATGAATCCGTTTGCTATGGCACCAGCGAAGGGAACAACAAAAAGTCTGAACAGTCAAAGAACCATTCTGAACGACGTATTGGCCCGTACGTCCACAAATACTGACTCCTGCTAAAACCATTTACCCACTACTATTATATAGTAATGTTTCCTGCACGTAAACAGGATTGTTCCGAGTTCCGCGTCCACTCCAGATGAGGGAAATATAATTGTCCGGCTGAACACAAAATCTGGACTCATCTGCTAACAGAACACGGCGTCATTCTTTACGACTCCAACGCTGGTGTGTCTGCGGGCTAAATAGTGGCGTGGTTTTAATGTGACATACATTCCCGAAGGCGACTTCGCTACCGGCTGCTTCCTGGAGGGTTCGTCGCAACTGTTGTATACAGCCTCCTGAATGTGAGATAACGTCGTCTCTTGCTGGTGTTAACAGTGGACGACCTTCGTCCTGTATTCTTTTAAAGGTTCCTCTTGTCTGAATTTGGGACACTGCAATAGCTACAGCCACCTCACTCTGTATCTGTCCCACTTCCAAAGTTCGTAAAGCCATCCCTGTCCTAGCTTCGGATAAGTCATAATGTTGTTGCATTGCACTACACTATCTGAACCGAACCGCTTATGTAATTAAAAATGTTCAAATATTTGTAGAACTTATGGGACTTAACTACGGGGTTATCAGTCCCTAAGCTTACAAAGTACTTATGAACTAGCTAAGACTAAGTCTAAGGACGGCACAAATATTCATGCCCGAGGGGGGATTCGAAACCCCGAACGTAGTGGCCGTGCAGACCGTGACTGGAGCGCCTCAGTCCCCTCGGCCGGCGCTTATGTAATTAGTTTGGTACAGTAAACACAAGTTAACACGTTTAGAATTGCAGAGTTTTGAAGTTTTGAACATCTGCATCTTCTACACAAACCAAAAAAGTTTTGCATCATCACAGTTCTTGGGCACCATGACCCTTTACATGTAAATGGAATGGAGATAGACTAAAACAACGTTTTAGTTCTCCTTATTCTTTAAGGAAACAGAAATTGTCTAATTGTACGAAAATAACCTAGTTATTCAGAATTTGTTTTCAATATTGTTGTATACCCAACTACACGTCCTCTTGGATTGATGGGTGCATATATATATTACAGAGTGAATCACCTAACACATGCACTGCAAATATTGCGGAAAGGGAAAGTGCGATTGATGTGCGGTTTTCACAGAATGGATTAGTAGTCAGGAGCTCGTATTTTTAGCCAACAAACATATTCTAATATTACTTAGAATGTGTACTTTTTATGCAAACATACAGTTTTTTAAACGGAACAATGGTGGTTTCTATCATGCACTGAAATGTTCGACACCAGCTGTTTACAAAATATTTGAATAACATTTTTATCACGTTTAGTTTGGCAGCTACAACTTTCGGGGGTGGAGGTGGCCGTACCGTAGCAGACTGACCGAGTGGCTAGGCCCTGGGGCACAGCCCACTGTCTCATGACCACCAGTCAGTCAGCTACGCTGTCGTAGCCTCCACCCACAAAACTTTGAATGGTTGTAGCTGCCAAACTAAACGTGATAAAAATGTCATTCAAAATTATTTGTACCTAACTGGTGTCAAAAATTCCAGTGCATGATAAAAACAACCACTGTTCCATTAGAAAAATTGTATGTTTGCATAAAAAATAAACATTTTAGCTATTTGTACAATCTGTTTATTGGCTAACAATATGAGTCCTTGACTACGAATCCATTGTGTAAAAACCGCAAAAAAGCGCACATCAATCACACTTTCCGTTTCCGCAATATTTGCGGTGCAAATGCCACGTTTTCTCTAAAATGTCAGAGCAATCATTCAAAAACTTTCGGAAAGTAACCATTTTTAACATACGAATGTTGAAATTTTCATTAATGTAGCTGTAGAAATTGCTATTCGCCTAATCTCCGAAACTTCGTGACCGAATGCTTTGAAATTTGACTATGGTGGGCAAAGTTGTTACAAAAACTTCAAATGTAGCTATATTAAGGTCAATGTAAAAAACGTATGAACTAGGTATTCAAAACACGTCGTGTATTAGAATAGGATTTTGGGCCTCAATTTCGATGCGACCAGTTAGAGGTGTAGGACATTTACGGACAAAACAAATCAAAATTTACATTTTTATGTATATAGATACTATGTAAAGCAGGATAAGTAAATTGTTTACTTATCTGCACGGTCTATGAATAGATATTTTTGTCTTTATGCTTTTTAAAACAACAATATAGTCCAATCACATTTATTCACTTGGATTGTTATTGCATGAATCTTTTCCTTATTCCCCTCTCTCCAAAGTGAACAGTCCCTAAGAAGTAATCGAAGCACAGAAAAAATATAAAACGTCTTCTACTGCATTTGTGGCAATCACAATCTAATTTTAAAATATATAAGGAAAATACTGTAATACTGTAGTTTTGATAAACACTAATATAAAACTACAATAATTATCGTGAAAAATGTAGATTTCAATACTAGGAACGGACGAAGAAAGCATAGTGTTCAACGTTCAGTCGACAGAGTGGTCATTAGAGATGGAACTCACTCTCGGAGTTCATAGAAAGGATGGGAAAGCAAATCGGCTATTCCATTTTGGAAGGAAAACCATGGAGAATGTAAATGAGGATGGCCACAAGTGGATTTCAACCGCCATCCTACCGAATGCTATCCCACTGCGTCACCTGCCTCCCTTGTAATAGTATTGATTTCAATCAGTATAATTTATAGTTATCAAATTAGAAAAATCAATATTTGTTTATTTATTTTTTTCGTATTTTATGGGCTGTCGTATCGTTTATCCAATTACGATGTAACTGCCAGCATATTACGTCGTCTTCTCAGGGTTATAGGCATTTTTTTTATCACCGTACGATTTATAGTTCAGATGATATGACGTCATGAACACCTGAGATGCGTGAGGAACTGCCGCATTATGAATGACGGTTATAGTTATTACTTCTTTGTTGCGAAATATTTTGCAAACAGTAACCACTAATAACAGTATTTCATTGTACACTTCAACTTTAGGAGTTATGACCATAGACACAGAGAAGCGCGGGCAACTGCGGCATCGTGTTTGTTCACATTTTATGGGCTGCTGTACCATCATCCGATTGATCGCACTTGATCTTCAAAACAAGAGGACAGTCACTGTGCGTCAAAAATGTTGTATGGTGGATTGCAAAGGGTACTGACGCATTTCAACAATATTTACCGTTTTATTCCGAACTGGAAATTTTTCACACTTAATCATCAAAACAAGAGGAACATGACCGTCATACGCTACATGGCGAGGGATATCTTACAATACAACTTCATCCATAACATGAAAGTTAACAATGTTATAAAATTTTTGACGTATGAGGCAATGGGCAGAGGAAGAGTTCGACAGAGGAGGTGGTTAGAAGAGAAAGTGGAAGGTGGAAAGGTAGGAGGAAATAAACAAGAGGAAATAAATAGAGAGATAGGGGGAGAGGAGGCGGATAGTGAGAAAAGGAAAGGAATCAAGTGGTTACAGCCCTCGGTCACAGAGATAAACTGTGTTGTACCAGGTTGCGGAATTACTATGAATTTGCTAAAAATTATAAAAATTTTAAACAAGAATCAGTTCTTTAAATAAAATGTAAGTACTGGTTTGACGTACAGAATGGTAGCAGTTCTTGCATCTCACATGATAAAATATCACGTAAGCAATAAAGCTTAAGTACATTTGTTGTTAAATAAAAGTAACAGGGTAGCCACTAAGGGCAACTCACATGCGTGAATGAGGCATTGGACTGTTGTGTCCGCGGGCAAGTGAACATTACATCAATGGAGTAGACGCAATTATAAACATGCTACTTTTCAATTGGAGTTTTGAAAGATAAATTTTATAAAGAATAGTAATTTACATAAATAAGACAAATAACTGATACGTCATTTTAAAGGTAAAAAAATATCTGAATAAACAGGTCGCAATTAAACGTTAAATTATGAAATATAGTTAACATGGCATTTGGAAGTTTTTAAATTTTACAATTTTCTCTTCTATTTACTCAGATGAAGGATTTAGGAGACTGCACGAGAGAAATAAAATCAAAGACCAAGTAACGGCTCAATTACATTGAAGAAGCTACTATTACGAAGTTATAACTGCTAGTTCAAAATAAGACGGTCGTTACAAGAAAAATGTTTACATGTTTGCAATTCCACGAGAACATATAACCTGTGGTCTTTCTTCTCGGTGTGCAAAATATGAACATAATGATAACTTTGAGTGTGTTACCTGTAACTAGAAGGTGATCAGCAAAAGATGAATTACTATTTTTATCAAAAGATGTTCCTTGACTTTAAAACCACGTCCTGTTTCTCCTATAACAAGTAGGAAGGCGAGGAAGTGTCAAAGTGTCACATATAACCTTATACACGCAAAAATTTTAGCGAAGGAAATATATATATATATATATATATATATATATATATATATAGAGAGAGAGAGAGAGAGAGAGAGAGAGAGAGAGAGAGAGAGAGAGGGAGAGAGAAATGGGAAGAAGTGATAAACTAATAAAACTTGACTAACGTGTTTCAGAATCAAAGTCTTGGTAGATGTATGCTCCAAAATATAAAAATGATTCTGAAAATGGTGTTACTTTTCTGCAATAATCTCATAGTTACTGAATTACGTTACTTATTTTAATTTCACAACTGGTTTCGTGCAGAGACCATCAACTTGTGACCGATATAGCACGTACGGAGCAATGAGGCATTTAAATTTGCCATTTAATGATATAGATCTTACTGTACATATGTAATGTCACGTAAGTCCAAGCACCAAATGTGTAATAAATACGTAACTAGGTGGCTACGGGTTTTCAAATTAATTAATAGAATGTAAAAATACGAATTCTTTGTTAGATAATAGGTTAATATGTGTAGCAAAGGCTTTGCCTTACACTAGGCAGCTAGTGGTAGATACTCAGGACCGGTCGCTTAACACATTACAATATGCAAGTGTTCCATGCCGGGTAGCGAGCGGAAATAAAGAACGGCACCAGACGCTGACGGCAGCGAACGGGAAAGCGCATTTCGTACGCTTTTTCAGCACCAGCTGAAGGATCTAAAAGCTTCACTGGGCTGGTGAGCATAATTTCCCGACCGTTTCAAGAGAAATATGCGGATGAAAGCAGCGGCGGATGGCCGCTCCTCCGGAAGAGAATTACTCCGTCGGACCCTTTGTCCGCCGCCGCTGCGTCTTTCCCCCGCCGTCTTCATATTGCTCAATTCCTTTTAGCCACTTTGGCAAGTACTGGCGGACTGACGGGGAGGGGAGGATTAGATATCGGAACGGGGGGATACATTCCCTCGCCGTCCGGCACCCCTGCCTCCTCCCCTTGTACCTCCGCCCCGACCTCAATTTCACGTCGAATATTGGATTTCAAAATTGAGGAAGTCAAGTGAAAGAAAGTGGTTAAAAAGCAATAGCTCGTCCGAGGCGCGTTGCGCGGCGCAGGGTCGCCACGGCCGGCTGCGAGCAGAAGATATATGATGTACAGGCAGGCAGGCGCCTTATAAATTGATGGGTGCCGCCCCGGCGTGCAAGCCAAGCGAAAAGCGGCCAGAGATTGCCGGCCCGCGATGTGACCTGCGCGCCCTAATGCGCCGCCCCGCGTGGGCGGCGGCTGCCAAAGGCCGGTAGGGTGGGGGCGGGGCGACGGGGCGGCGGGCCGGCGCTGCGATACCGGCTACCTGCTGCCGGCTGCCTGCGAGCGATCGGCATCTTCGCGTGTCGTACGTGCTGCGACATCGTATTACATGCCACACTGCTGGACACCTAAACTGACACACTCTGAGGGAAACATCCAAATAAGGTGAACACTTGAATCCGTGTTCGTGGTGAGGTGGTGTCGTGTCATACATAGGAAAGAGGGAAGAGTTAGCAAAGTCAGTCTGCATATTCCGAGCGGAAAGGAGTGACTGCAGAGAGACAGTCACTACGTTTACATGATACACATCTTCCGGAAGACGAAAACCGATTTTCGTAAACCGTTTCTCGCTGTCGTGTTTACATGGCATAGCCTGAATCGGATTTCGTAGCTCACTTAAAATGGCGGCTGGAAAACAGCTGATTCAGTTCCTTATTTAGTCTGCACAATCGCTATATTTCTTTATTTAAATACACAGATTTATGTTCACTCTACTACTTTTATTTCACATTAGAAAATATCACTCTTTCCATATGTGCCGAAAATTTTTAACAAGAAAACACAATCTAACAAGCCAAGAACGCTTCAAAAACGGTTGCGTTTACATGGGCACGAAAATCGATTGTGGAACTGGAAAACCGCTTCAGAGAAGCGGATTTCCAGAATCGATTATGGAGTGTTTACATGACCAACCAAAAGCGGAATTGGGAAATCGGTATACGAAATCCGGTTTTGGGAGCCCATGTAAACGGGGTGAGTACAAGCTTCCACTAGAGATGCGGATGTTCAAATGTTTGTATAGTCTATGGGACTCAACTACGGGGTTATCAGTCCCTAAACTTACAAACTACTTATGAACTAACTAAGATTAAAGACGGCACAAATATCCATGCCCGAGGGGGGATTCGAACCCCCGACCGTAGTGGCCGTGCAGACCGTGACTGGAGCGTCTCAGTCCCCTCGGCCACCGCGGCCGGCAGAGATGCGGATTTCGGAGGGATACTTGTTTAGGAAACTTTATGGAACTCATAGGTACATGGCATTAAATTTCTTGCATCCCATACTAAGTCTACTGGGGTTATTCGTTTAAAAAGCAAGAAGTATAAATACTCTTACTTGAATTAGTTTCATAACTACGAGTTTGAGTACTGTGGGCAGGGCGAAGCTGGGAATTTGTATCTGACGGGAGGCGTGCGTAGGTAGTCCTTACAGGTGCGGTGATTACTGTGTCCCCAATGGTATAGGGGTCAGCGCAACTGCCTAGAAAGCAGGAGACCCGGGTTCCAATCCCGGCTGGGTAGACTTTTTCAGGTTTGCCCAATCGCAGTTGATGTCAATAATCTGTGAATATTAAATAATCGGAACAGACGCCACATGTATATATAAGTATAAAATGGTTGCCACAACCAAAGCCACTAATTACGTCCCCTAGCAGCATTCCCTAGACACACGCACTCCCTGCAAGAAACAGACTGTCGTGGAGCACCCCGAGGCCGACGGCGATAGTCACGGGCTGTCGCCCGACTCGTCTGACTGAGAAGTCCCCCCTTGATCCTAAAATCTGGGGTTTTAACGGCCGGTGTGGGCGCACTTCTTTTCCCCACTTTCCATCACTTTCCTATTGGACGCTGCTTTGTTCAGCCAATCTAAATTGTGGCTTGCCCTCTCTCTGAGTCCACTAGCGAACCACGTTTCAACCTGTCCCTTCTGCCATTCCCCGGGTGGGGAGGGGGAGGTGGCTTGTTTGTGCACTAACAAAGTCCATACTTGGTACCAACATTGTTCAGCTGAAAGTAAAACGACACGGCGCTACCCAGTATGGGCAACAACAACAATGTTTTAGTCAGTGGGCCACGCCATAGGCTCAGCCTTAGGCGAGCTGCTAACTTGCAGTTTCTCTTCTTTACCCTCTCATTCTTGTCTCGTGAAACCACTGACGTTGCTGTTCCCAAGTGACTGGTATCAACTTTGATACGTACATTAAAACATGCCTGTTGGCCACCAAGTAATAATGTATTACTACTGTGTCTAGACGCTATATGAAGTTACGTCCATCTTCTCCGAAAGGTAACCTCCACCCAACAGTGGGTAAGGGCATCAGCAGTTCGCTAGGAGATTTATTTATTGACTACATCCTGTAAGATATAGTGTTGTTTTAGTCTGTTACATCTACATCTACATAGATACTCCGCAATTCACAGTAAGGTGCGTGGCGGAGGGTACACTGTACCACTACTAGGCATTCCCTTTCCTATTCCACTGCCAAATTGAACGAAGAAAGAAAGAATGCCTATATGCCTCCGTACGAGCCCTAATTTCTCTTATCTTGTCTTTGTGATCTTTACGCAAAATATATGTAGGCGGCAGCAAGATCGTACTACACTCAGCTTCAAATACCGTCCCTCTAAATTTACTTAACAGAAATTCACGAAAAGAACGTCGTCTTTCTTCCAGCGATCCCCAATTGAGTTGCCGGAGCATTTCCGTGACACTCGCGCATTGGTCGAACCTACCGGTAACAAATCTAGCTGCTCGCCTCTGAACCGGCTCTTTGTCTTCCTTCAAACCGATCTGCTGCGGGTCCCAAATACTTGAACAATACTCAAGACGTGGTCGTACAAGCGTTTAATACGCGGTCTCCTTTACAGGTGAAGTACATCTTCCCAAAATTCTCCAAATAAACCGAAGTCGGCTGTCTGCCTTACTCACAACTGTCCTTACATGCTCGTTCCATTTCATATCGCTCTGCAATTTTACGCCTAGATATTTGAACGACGCGACAGCATCAAGAATCTCACTACTAATGCTGTATTCGAACATTATAGGATTGTTTTTCCTACTCATGCGCATCACCTTACATTTTTCTACATTGAGAGCTAGCTGCCATTCTTCGCACCAAGTAGAAATTTTGTCTAAGTCATCCTGTATGCCATTACAGTCAGTTACAGACGACACCCTCCCGTACACCACAGCATCATCAGCAAACAGCCGCAAATTACAACTTACTCTGTCCATCAGATCATTTATATAGATAGAAAATAATAGCGGTCCTATCACACTCCCCTGGGGCACGCCTGACGATACACTCGTCTCTGATGAACACTCGCCGTCGAGAACAACGTACTGCGTTCTATTACTTAGGAAGTCTTCCAGCCAGTCACAAATCTGTGAACCTATTCCATAAGCTCGTATCTTCGTTAGCACTCTGCAGTGTGGCACCGCGTCGAACGCCTTTTGGAAGTCGAGAAAAACACAATCCGCCTGTTGCCCTTCGTCCATGGCTCGCAAGATGTCATGTGAGAAAAGGGCAAGCTGAGTTTCACATGAACGATGTTTCCTAAACCCGTGCTGATTCATGGAAAGAAGCTTTTCTGTTTCAAGGAGATTTACTATATTCGAACTGAGAATATGCTCCAAAATTCTACATGAAACCGATGTCAACGATATTGGCCTGTAATTGTATGGGTCAGTTCTCTTTCCTTTCTTATACACGGGAGTCACCTGCGCCTTTTTCCAATCACTAGGAACTTTGCGCTGAATTAAAGATTCGCTATAAATGCAAGCTAAGTAGGGGGCCAATGCCGCAGAATAGTCTTTGTAAAACCGAACTGGTATTCCATCCGGACCAGCAGACTTTTTCCTATTTAGCTCCCTCAGCTGCTTCTCTACACCGGAAATACCTATTGCTATCTCCCCCATTTCGGAATTAGTACGTTGATCAAATGATGATATATTTGTGCGGTCCTCCTGCGTGAAAGATTTCTTAAAGGTTAAATTTAGAACTTCAGCTTTCCGTTTGCTTTCTTCTACTACTGCCCCGGAATGATCAACTAGTGACTGGACAGTGGGCTTTGACCCGCTTATCGATTTTACATAGGACCAGAATTTTTTCGGGTTCTCGGAAAGATCTTTTGCTAAGGTATGGCTGTGATAATTATTGTATGCTTCACGCATCGATCTTTTTATAGACGCACGAATATCTACTAACTTTTGCCTGTCATCATTTGCGTGTTCTTTTTTGAATCGAGAGTGCAACTGCCTTTGCTTTCTCAGCAGCTTTCTAACATTATTATTATACCACGGTGGATCTTTTCCATCCTTAATCGTCTTTACTGGCACATATTTCTCTAACCCCTTATTAACAATGCACTTAAATTTAGTCCACAATTCCTCTACATCCATAGTCCCAGAATTAAACGATGCCCATTCATTTTCTAAGTGTGATCGTAACATTTGCTTTTCGGCTCTTCCCAACAAAAACACGCTCCTAGCCTTCTTGACTGGTTTATGAACTTTGGTCACCATCGACTCTATGACGATATCATGATCACTAATTCCTGTCTCTACACAGACATCGTTAATAAGGTCAGGCCTGTTTGTGGCTATAAGGTCTAGAATATTTCCATTGCGCTTGGGTTGCCGGTTTAACTGCTCAAGACAGTTTTCGGAGAATGTGTCCAAAAGTAGCTCGCAAGACTGCTTGTCTGTACCACCTGAAATGTAACTAGCGAGGTCCCAATCTATACTCTTAAGGTTGAAGTCACATCCGACTAATATTACATGGCCCGGATACCTATGCACTACCTGGTGTAGACTTTCCTTGAATGATTCTAAAACTGCTACAGCAGTACTGGGGGCCGGTAAAAACACCCAACTATTAACTTTACTTCTTTTAGACCTGTTATACGTGCCCAGATAATTTCACAGTTACTTTCAACCTCGATCTCAGTAGAAACAATATCTTTGTCCAGAGCGATGAACACTCCTCCTCCAGTTGTATCAGATCTATCTTTCCGATATACATTTCACGCTTCGCTAAATATTTCTGAACTTGCCACATCATCATTTAGCCAGCTTTCGGTGCCTAAAACTATCTGAGCGCAATAACTTCCATGCAGCGCTGCAAATTCGGGAACTTTGTTTCTAACACTCTGTATGTTCGCGGCTAATATTTTTATGTTCGAATTTTTGTTTCGAACATGGTCTGAATTCGCTGTTTGAATGCTGACAGGCGAGTGCTCATCAGAGTTAGCGCCTAGCCTAAAAAAAAACCATGTGCACTCCACAAGTACTCTGCTACCCGAGTAGCCGCTTCCTTAGTGTAGTGCACCCCTGATCTATCTAAGGGCACCCTACAATTCCCCACCCGATAACACAGATCCATAAATCTGCAGCCATGACTGTCACAGAGTCGGCGAAGCCTCTGGTTCAGACCCTCCACTCGGCTCCAAACCAAAGGACCCCGATCAACCCTGGGAACAATGCTCTGCTTGCACCCCGCGTGCGAAGGCAGCAGCCTTCACCAATTCCGCCAGCCGCTCGTAGGACCTGAGGATATCCTCAGAACCCAAGCGACAAGCGTCATTGGTGCCGACGTGAGCCACGACTTGCAGTCGACTGCACCCCGCACCCTCGATAGCCGCCGGCAAGGCCGCCTCCACATCTCGGATGAGGCCCCCCGGCAGACACACCGAGTGCACGTTGGAATTCCTTCCAGATCTGGACGCTATCTGCTTAAGGGGCTCCATCACGCGCCTAACATTGGAGCTCCCAATAATTAATAATCCTCTCCACCCGTGCACCTGCTCGGACCCTGCTGAAGGAGTGGCCACACTTTCACTCACAGGATGAACGGGCGCGGACGGACGTCCAGCCTCCACATTGGCCTTCCGCCTCGAGCGACGCGAACGCCGTACAACCCGAAACTCCCTTTGCGGAGAAGGTGGCTCGTCGGCGTCCGGTACACCTGAAGGTGCCTCGGTAGCAGGGACAGAGAGCGAAGCGTGAGACACCTGAGGTGTCCCACTCACGATGGAAGCATTCCGCACGCCACGCCAGCTTCTGGCTGGTACAGCGACGGGGGATGGGAGGGAGCCAGCAGTAAGAACCTCAACTATCACCTTATCTTCAATGGTCTCTATTTCTCAGCCTGAAGTGCGTCCCTGTGGCTCGCACAGCCTCTCAACAATTCCAATAGTAAAATCAGTATACGACAGTGGTACGGTTAGCATCAGCGAAATTATGAAGGGAGAACACAAAGGCCATCTGGGCACACTGAAACCGTTATTTTGTGCCACTGTTTGTTGTCAACAGATTCTGTACGCCTTGAAAAGACACTGGGTGCCTTCTGTAATATTTCGGCTACTGACGCATTTGTTCAGTGACTTTTACGATGGAAGCATTCCGCACGCCACGCCAGCTTCTGGCTGGTACAGCGACGGGGGATGGGAGGGAGCCAGCAGTAAGAACCTCAACTATCACCTTATCTTCAATGGTCTCTATTTCTCAGCCTGAAGTGCGTCCCTGTGGCTCGCACAGCCTCTCAACAATTCCAATAGTAAAATCAGTATACGACAGTGGTACGGTTAGCATCAGCGAAATTATGAAGGGAGAACACAAAGGCCATCTGGGCACACTGAAACCGTTATTTTGTGCCACTGTTTGTTGTCAACAGATTCTGTACGCCTTGAAAAGACACTGGGTGCCTTCTGTAATATTTCGGCTACTGACGCATTTGTTCAGTGACTTTTACGATGGAAGCATTCCGCACGCCACGCCAGCTTCTGGCTGGTACAGCGACGGGGGATGGGAGGGAGCCAGCAGTAAGAACCTCAACTATCACCTTATCTTCAATGGTCTCTATTTCTCAGCCTGAAGTGCGTCCCTGTGGCTCGCACAGCCTCTCAACAATTCCAATAGTAAAATCAGTATACGGCAGTGGTACGGTTAGCATCAGCGAAATTATGAAGGGAGAACACAAAGGCCATCTGGGCACACTGAAACCGTTATTTTGTGCCACTGTTTGTTGTCAACAGATTCTGTACGCCTTGAAAAGACACTGGGTGCCTTCTGTAATATTTCGGCTACTGACGCATTTGTTCAGTGACTTTTACGATGGAAGCATTCCGCACGCCACGCCAGCTTCTGGCTGGTACAGCGACGGGGGATGGGAGGGAGCCAGCAGTAAGAACCTCAACTATCACCTTATCTTCAATGGTCTCTATTTCTCAGCCTGAAGTGCGTCCCTGTGGCTCGCACAGCCTCTCAACAATTCCAATAGTAAAATCAGTATACGACAGTGGTACGGTTAGCATCAGCGAAATTATGAAGGGAGAACACAAAGGCCATCTGGGCACACTGAAACCGTTATTTTGTGCCACTGTTTGTTGTCAACAGATTCTGTACGCCTTGAAAAGACACTTGGTGCCTTCTGTAATATTTCGGCTACTGACGCATTTGTTCAGTGACTTTTACGATGGAAGCATTCCGCACGCCACGCCAGCTTCTGGCTGGTACAGCGACGGGGGATGGGAGGGAGCCAGCAGTAAGAACCTCAACTATCACCTTATCTTCAATGGTCTCTATTTCTCAGCCTGAAGTGCGTCCCTGTGGCTCGCACAGCCTCTCAACAATTCCAATAGTAAAATCAGTATACGACAGTGGTACGGTTAGCATCAGCGAAATTATGAAGGGAGAACACAAAGGCCATCTGGGCACACTGAAACCGTTATTTTGTGCCACTGTTTGTTGTCAACAGATTCTGTACGCCTTGAAAAGACACTGGGTGCCTTCTGTAATATTTCGGCTACTGACGCATTTGTTCAGTGACTTTTACGATGGAAGCATTCCGCACGCCACGCCAGCTTCTGGCTGGTACAGCGACGGGGGATGGGAGGGAGCCAGCAGTAAGAACCTCAACTATCACCTTATCTTCAATGGTCTCTATTTCTCAGCCTGAAGTGCGTCCCTGTGGCTCGCACAGCCTCTCAACAATTCCAATAGTAAAATCAGTATACGACAGTGGTACGGTTAGCATCAGCGAAATTATGAAGGGAGAACACAAAGGCCATCTGGGCACACTGAAACCGTTATTTTGTGCCACTGTTTGTTGTCAACAGATTCTGTACGCCTTGAAAAGACACTTGGTGCCTTCTGTAATATTTCGGCTACTGACGCATTTGTTCAGTGACTTTTACGATGGAAGCATTCCGCACGCCACGCCAGCTTCTGGCTGGTACAGCGACGGGGGATGGGAGGGAGCCAGCAGTAAGAACCTCAACTATCACCTTAGCCACCGACCACCGCCCCGTAGTTTCCCGCTGCAGGTGGCAGCCTCACGAATTACTGTGGATTTCTCGTAAGGATCTACACTGTAAGGTGGCTACTGAATGGAAATTTTCTACCTTACGTTTTTGGATTATATATGTTGGCAACAACACACACTCACACACACACACACACATACACACACACACACATATATATATATATATATATATATATATATATATATATATATATATATATATATATATTGGGTCCGCAAGGATTATCTTTGTCGGCCGTTAGGCGGGGTTTGCTGGGTGTTGCCGCGCGAGGAGTCGGAGAGTAGTAGCGGAGCGTGACGGTTGCACTGGAGCCCGCGGTGGACACAGCCCGGAGTTCTTCACGATGCTGCAAATTTTTTGGTAATTTACTTTAAATGTTTTGCGCATACCGCAATGTCGCTCATTTCATTTTATTTCTATATCACTTTCCATTCACTAGGAACCTATACACAACCTTGATTAATTCGTGGCTCGTCACTGTAATTGTTATATTAAAATGGGTAGGGCATTAACCAAACGTAATAATAAAAAAGTAGTTCCTTTCACTTTTTGACATTTTGATTTTTTATAATTAATTCTTTCCTGAGGGTAGGGCTGCATCCCCGTTTCAGAAACTGCCTCATTGCACGACTTCGCAATAATATGCACATTCTTCATTTTTTATAGTTTATGTTACTCGTGTCGAATTTGCTGATTGCTAATTTTCTTTAATATAGATTTATTCAGTTAGATTGATTTAATCTCGTTAATCTCTTGACGCTGTAAGTGATTGTAAGTTAATAGAAATTAAGTACATTGTAGCAAGTGGGTGACATGGACGATATGAAGTGAAGAATGTTAGTGTGAAGCGAGGTATCACTTTCCTTTTTATAACAAAATAATATTTCATTATTTGTGTATGCAGACTGATTGTATAGTAATACTAAGACAGTGGCAACAAGTACAACACAGTACGACATTCTTTTATTATTGTCGTAAATTGTCTTTCAGCCAATCAAGATTTTGCATCTTTTTAATCCTTCTAATATTGCAGTCAGATAGTGTATGTTTCGACATGCCCAAACTTGCCTTACGTAGGTTAGCACTGATTGTCAAGTAGTACTGCAGATCCATAATTTTAGTATCCCGATACGATCTTTCATTTTTGTAGACCCCTGTTAGTACTGATGGCAACACACGCACACACACACACACACACACACACACACACACACACACACACACACATTAAGTAAATCCGATACACTCACATCAACCAGTCCCTTTGCAACACGGCGAAATCAGCCTAACTTTAGGAGCGTGCAGATAAATGGCAGCACCAGACGCAGGAAAGGGCCCTTACAACAAAATGGACACAATAGTATGTGTTCAGTTGAGGTCTTATCTGCAGATACCAGAGAAGTCGTTTCTAAAAATGCGACGGATTCGCAGATAAACCGTGGATCCTTGCAGACGGGAAGAAGAGAACTAAAGCCCAGCAGTGCACACGTGTGTGAGTGGGAGAGAGAATGGATTACAGTATAGATAAAGTAATTCCACCAAACCAATGGTTCTTGCCAGGTAAAAAGACCCTGATAAATGGCGTACCAGAAATGTCTAACACAGACAGCTGACACGAATAACTATTTTTCGAACCAAAAAGGAATGTAGAAGATAACAAGCTTGAAACGTGGGAAATACGCGTTCGCAAGTCTCTTATCATCCCAAAGAAAATTTCCACCGGGGACTGTGAGGTGTGGTCGTGAAAACGGCGATCAGCTATCGGATGACATTGTAAAACCAACCCACCAGAGCCAAAGAGAATCAAAATTCGAGGAGAAGCGATAGCTGGGGAGAGAATGCTACCTGGTGAGAAACCATCGAGGAAAAGACTTTAGTCCAGTCATTTGATGTCCAAAAGGGGGGGGGGGAGAGTTACCTGGAAAGTTTTGCGTGAGTTTTGAAAATTGGTATACTTACAGATTTTGATGTGCTCTTTTCGAATTTTCACGTAGCCAAGTCGTATCTTTACCGCTCGCTTGGAAAAATGGCGCCCAAAACAGTTATTTAACCATATCCTCTTTCCCACAAATTTTACGATGAAAATAGGTATGTGATAAACCTTTATTTATGAAAAACGATGTTTCCGCGTACGAGTGCAGCAAAGGCTACTAAACGAAAAATATTTTACTTAGCAATGAACACCTAGTCTGCTGTGGCCAACCTATGGCTACACGGGCTGTCTCAAGTATGGCGGGATTTCCCTTTTTGACCATGGGGACTTTCGGACCCCTTCCACATACGAGTGCCGCAAAATCTACTTGACGAAAAATGTTTTATTGCGCAGTGAAAACCCGGCATACTGCGGCCTACTTGAGATTACACGGCCGTGACAGGTGCAGCGGGATTTTCTTCCTTTATCCTGGAGACATTTGGATCCCTTCCACGAAATGTCTGCCATGCTCAAATGCCTGAAAATCAGTATGAATGTATAGTTCGACGGTGTTTTTCGCAATTTCAGTACCATGGATCCTGAGGGAGAGAACTATTTTATCTGTGAAAATCCATTGCTAGGGAGTGAGATGAGTGAAGTGAAGGAGAAAGGATTGGAGACATTTCATAAATCAAGTGCTAAAAGAAAAGACAACAAGAAAAACTTTTTGGAGGGACTGAAAACGATAGTGTTTCATGATGTGTGTCGCAAACGCTACAATAATGAGAAATTAATCTCTGCATTTTTGCGTAGAGGAGGCGATGTCGAATCTTCTCATTCACGACTGCGATCCACCACTACCTCAACATTATCATTGAGAAATCATTGCTGTTTGTGCACTGCTGAAATAACAGCTGATTTTATAGCGAAAGAAAAACAGACGCGCTTATGCGAGAGTAATATTGTGTACAGTGTGCGTAAATTATCAATGAAAAACACAATTTCACAAATTCCTAGAGCTCGTAATGATGTTTGGGGTCGAACGATTGTTGGGCGTCTCGAACACATAGATGATTCGGTCGCAGCCGATGCACAGTATCACAACTCGTGCATGAAAAATTGTACCAAAGGCCAACGAATGAATGCATAAATAAAGAGGTCCGTCTGCAAGCGGAATCGATACTGCAATGCAGTATATTTTCTCTTATCTCGAACAGTATTCTGAAGAGCGTCAGTTCTCTGAAGATGAACTGATGGCCAAAATTGAATGCGATTACCACCCACACATAAAAACTCTGAACGCTCCTCAAAAATAACGGTGACGATATTTTGATTGCTTAGACTGCCCATAAGGTTCCTGTGGTTTGCTTCCGAAACACAGGGTATAATTTACTGACTGAGCCTGGTACAACGAAAAAGCTGCAAACAAGGCCGAAAAACGTCAACGAATTGTAGAAATGCTGCAGCAATCGTTCTATAGGATTTTCTCTCCAAGGTATACGAGACAACATACTACATATTATCCGGCATCAGATAATTTTTTTGAAACAGTGGAGTGTGATAGACGTGAGACTTTATGGGTTTTACTGTATATGTGACATTGAGAAACAAACGTGCGTCTCTTGTGAAATGGGAGAATAAAAGTATCTCTCTTGCTCCTTTGCATAATTACCGCAGCAAGGCAGAAATCTTTCGTGTCGGCAATGCAAGTCGAAGTAGTAGCATTTTTGTTTCAAAATTATGGATTTCGGCGACTAATAGATACATTGTCATCTCTCGGATATTGCTCCTCGAACACCGATGCAATGCGTTTTGAAGTTTCGGCTATAATGCGCCCACCGTTGGGAATCTCCAAAAAAAAACGGATTTAAATGAGCTTGTTTGAGTATTTAAAAACCAAAATAACGATCCGGAAATCATTTCTGAAGCTGAAGAACGCTTCGTTCTTGCATTATATGGTTACAGTGACGTAAAAAGTGTGTCGTTAAACAACTATAGATGTAAATGCTTCACAAAAGCAGCATTAATAGGTAAATTTAATCTTGCATCGCTGCCAACGACAAAAACAGTAGGACGACAACATTCATTTCGAACCTATCGCCAAGTTCAGCGGTGGTATGGCGTGGGAAAAAATGCAGAACGATGGGGATGGAAAAAAGCAAGACTGGGCTAACCTCTGTTAGTACATTCGTGCCCCCAGCTCCACAGAAATTACTGAGACTTATTTCTTGCAAAGGCAGAAAGGGATATCAGAGAGCTTGTGGATGCAGAAAGACTGAATTAAAATGCTCCGTTATTTGCTGGAATTACAATGGTACTTGTCATAATTCCGAAATTCCACAACAGGATAGTGATGAGTGAGAAACGGAGACTGTTCTCCAGGAAACCTACGACGAAATCGAGGAAAAAGGTGATAACGTCGAAGGAGAGAACTGCGTAAGAACTTGCTGTCCGTGAAATTTTGCTCGATTATGTTTACGAAGAACTCGCAGAGCTTGGTTCGTCACTGATAGCGTAGCGAAGGAGAATGCACTAAATTTAATGATCAGTGCATCATTTGTGGACTAGGCCTACTCGTAACATGGACGTGGTGGTGAAAGGTTGTGACGCTAGGCGGTCTGAAGCCGCGTTACGAACTTGTGATTTGAAGAGATAGGCATGTGTGGACTTAGAAAATTTACGAGACTGTGACTGCAGAACTTAGTCTCTACTTGAAAAGTAATAAACTACGCACGGTAGTAGGGCTATGGAACTGTGATAATTCAGCAATCGTGTACTCGTGTGACGACAAACTGTGTTTTATAACAAATACGTTTATCGCCGATTAACTTGGAACTGCGAAGTTCGATGGACTACTCTCACGTACGGGTAATAATTTGGAAGTTTTAGTCTCGAGTGTGTGTGATACTTACTGTGCCTCTCATGAACAATAGTTGGGGAAATATTTAGTTATTTACCGTTGTATAAAGTAGGACCACCTCCGCGTTTCATGTCTAATAAGAGTAATAAACACCATTTATAAAGAATTACTTCGTGAGGTATCACTTCTTTATCTTAGAATACGTTTTGTTGGTATTCAGAGATTTAATTTATGTTTGTTTAAATATATTTTCACGTCATCATATGCAGATTAATAGACTGGCTGAACTACAGATTAATTACTTATCTTGTTTAAACAGATTGGGTAGCTGTTTAGGTCATAAAAGCTGACATACATAACTCACCCCTATGTACAGAGACAATGAGCCATAAACTTTTACTACCCTGAGGTATGCATTGCCCAAGTCTTATTGGTGAGAACCGACAGGTAGGTCGCACCAAAACTAGAGCCAGTTACTATATCTCATCATAGTGTGGAAATGAGTTTTTTCGTCAATACGCATTTTGCAGTAGACTTTGCGGCGCTCGTAATCTGTAACTGTTAATTTCACCAAAAACAACAATTAAATAAATGAAAAATGGTAGGAAATTTTCTCTAGTCTGATTTATCTCATAACTATTATTCATCGTAAATTGAGTCGGAAAGGAGTTGTCAAAAAACTGTTTTTGGGCGCAATTTTTCCAATATGGCGCTGCGAGCGGCAAAGGTACGAGGTGGCAAAGTGAAAATTCGAAAAGATCACGTCAAAATCTATGAGTATTCCAATTTCCAAAAGTCCTGTAAAAATTTCGAGGTAAAACTACCAAATGACTGGACTACTTTGTCCGTCGCCGAAGAAGCGAGAAGACGTGCTGGCAGCTCCTGCCTTGGCACACGTTGAACTTTGAGGCCTCCGCTCGGCGATCGCGCCGCTCTGCACATCTGCAGAGCCGGGGAGTGCACAGCAGAGCAGGTCAAGCGAATACTTTGCTGCTGCGACCGCCGCCAACGCCGACCCGGAGACACACCGTACCGCGCCGATCCATCGCCTGACGCCTACGACAGCTTAATGTTGGTGAGATAGGAAATTACCCCCCCCCCCCCCCCTTTCACTGACTGTGCGAAAGAAAGAGACCGGTAACGTGAGAGGAAGAGAATGGAACAAATGTAATGTTAAAAGCGAAATGTTTGTTAAGCTTAAGGGACGTAACTGCGAGGTCATCAGTCCCTAAACTTACAAACTACTTATGAACTACCTTATACTAAAGACGGCAGAAACATCCGTGTCCGAAAGGGGGGGAGGGGTTCGAACCCCGACGGGGAACGGCCTCGCGCATCGTGGCCTAGCGCCTCAGTGCGCTCGGCGCTCCGTCGCGGCGATAAATTTCAATTAATTGGTTATAACCACAGAGTTTGTAGCTTCTATCCATGTAATTACATGATCAATGGTTTCATAGATATTGATTGCTCTTATAATCTGTTCCATAAACTGTACTCATTAATTATTTACTCATGGTTCTTGCACGATTCAAATTCATTCAAAACATCGAGATAGAAACAGCAATTGTAAAAACTAAAAAGTGTAGTTACGCTATGGATGTTACCAAATCAAGTGTTCAAATGTTTGTATAGTCTATGGGACTCAACTACGGGGTCATCAGTCCCTAAACATACAAACTACTTATGAACTACTTACGAACTAGGACGGCACAAATATCCATGCCCGAGGGGGGATTCGAAGCCCCGACCGTAATGGCCGTGAAGACCGTGACTGGAGCGCCTTAGTCCCCTCGGCCACCGCGGCCGGCTGGATGTTACCGTTCTGAGGCACTTTCGCTAAACACTCTATAAATATCTGAGCAACGAGTTGTCAAACCGGAAAATATTTATGGGCCCATCAATATTGTCCTGTGAATATCGTGACGCATTGTCAAAATGTTGACAATAACATTGAACCTCTGATAGCCCCTAAGCACACGAGGCCAAAATATTTATCGTCTCTTCCCAAATATTTTTCTCATGGGACGTGCAATTATTCCTAGATTTGAAAAGGGTCGTCGTACAATTACGAAGAGTTATGGGTCTGTATATCTGACATCTGTCTATTGCCGAATTTTTGAAAGAGGTTTATGCTGTAGCAATAAAGAATTTCTGGAACAGGTTTCCTCTAAAGGAAGCCAGATCTATTCCATAATGACTGATCGTGAGAAATCCATAGTCTCTAATGACCACGATGTCGATCGAACGAAAGACAATTTTATTTTATTTAATCGTGTCTGAGCTATAGTTAATTTATAAGCTACATATACAAGATTACAAATAAAAAGTAAGTGCTAATTATACATTCATATATATATATATATATATATATATATATATATATATATATACAATCATGATTTTCACACATAATATGTTATTATTGTCCATAGCAGGCTCATATCTCTATCCAGTGTTCGGCACACTTCACTGCAACGTCGTTGGCCAGCCACAGGTCATGGAAAGTGCATGGCGCTGGCAAGGATGGGCAGCTCAGCAGGTGTATCATTGTTTGTTTTTCTCAACTTTGGCAGAGCTCGTCTTCTGCGTATCCCCACTTAAACAGGTTATCCTTTGATCTTCCCATTCGACACCTAAGTCTATTTAGGCTCTTCCAGACTTTCCATTCCAGTTGAGATCCAGCCGGAAGTTCTTCATTAATGTTCCAACATTGCAAGCTGTTTTTTTCCGATTTCTGTGTCCACATTGATTTCCTGGTTGTAGTTTGGCTTTCATTTAGTGGATGTTCAAATTGAATGAAATCTTTCCTCAATTTTAATCTTGACACCACTGGCTGATGTCCGAACAGGGGATGTCTTCTATCCTCGCACTGTCTGCTTCTTTCAGCCATCGCCAAAGTTTGTCGTCTGATCTGTGGGGGAGCTATTCCAGAACACATATAAAGGAGATCACGGTTTGTAGGCTTCAGGCATCCCGTAATTAATCGACATGAGTCGTTCAGTGCTGTATCTAGCTTGTGGGCGTGCGTCGATCTTCTCCATACGGGGCAAGCATATTCAGCTGGAGCAAAACACAAAGCCAGGGATGATGAACGCAAAATTTCAGGATTTGCTCCCCAGTGTGAGTTGGTGAGTTTGCGGATTATACCGTTCCGTGTGTAGATTTTCGCTCTAGTTTTTTCTACATGACTCTTGTAGGACAGTGTTCTATCTAATGTGACTCCGAGATAAACTGGGTTTGGGCAATGTTTAAGTTTAACTGAGTTCCATTCCAATTGTAATTCCCTTTTTGCTTCCTGGTTGTTCAGGTGGAATAAACAAGTCTGTGTCTTTGCTGGATTTGGTCGAAGCTGGTTCCTGTTGTAATATTCAGTAAGAACTTCTAAGGAATCTGATAGGTTTCTCTCGATGTGACTGATTGATCTCGATTGGCAAGCAATGGCTACGTCATCAGCATAGATAAAACTTCTTGCATCTGGTCCAGCTGGTTGGTCATTTGTATACAGGTTAAAAAGTAGAGGGGACAAAACACTACCTTTGCTCTTGAAATTCCACATAGTATCTTCTGTTGGAGATCAGAGATCTCACAACTTCAGTAAGATGGTAATTTCCTGTCATTTTGAAAAAATTTTCTAGTAGGATTTTATGGTTTATCGTATCATATGCTGCTGATAGATCGACAAACACCACACCATTTTTTTTTCACCCTTCTGAAACCCGTCCTCTATGTATTGTATTAGGCAGAGGACCTGACCAGTACAAGACTTTCCGGGTCTAAATCCTGCCTGTTGTGGAATGATTTGGCTTTCTAATTGTGGTCCTATTTTATTCAAGATAAGACGTTCGTATAGTTTGAAAGGGCAGCACAGCAGCGATATTGGACGGTAGTTCTTGGCATCGTCTCTTGATTTCCCTGGCTTTGGGACTGCTACTACCTTGGCCTTTAGCCATAGCTTTGGGACCGACCTGTTAGCCCAGCAGAAGTTATAGAGTTGTAAGAGCCATTCCTTAGCTATGGGCCCTATGTTCTGTATAAATTCATTAACGACATCATCAGGACCTGGGGCCTTCCTGGATTTCAAGGAACTGATAGCTGTTTCCAATTCTATTGAAGTGAAATATGGCACTGGTGGTACTTCATCCACTTGTGGCCTCTTATACGAAGTGACAATCTTGCTGTTTCTGGTTGGTTTGCCATTCAAAAGGAGCTGATGTGCAATCTGATTGGCGCTTACGGAAACTTTAGGGGCTGCTGGGTCTCTAGATAATCGTTTTAAGAGATTCCAAGCTCTTCTGCTACTATGTTTCATATCAAGACTCTCAAGACTCTCATATCAAGACACTGAGCTACGTCTAAACCGACGAAAGACAATAATCTTCCTTTTTCTTTCATGAAACACAGAAAGCAGTGAATACAGGCTGTCGAGTTTATGCTTATATTTTCTGACTTTCGGAAGGTGTGCGATACGTTTACGCACTGTTGCGTACAACAAACGAAACTACGGAATATCGGCCTAAATTTGTGACTGGATCGAAGAGATACGTTTGATAATATCCAAAGGAGAGCGGCCAGCAAAGTTTTATGGTTATTTAGCGACTGTGAAAGCTTCACGGAAGCGATAAGCCCACTCCAGTGGCAGACGCTGCGACAGAGAGGCGTTCTTTGTAGGGTCTACGCAGAATCAAAACCACCTAGAGACAAGGCCCCACAACAGCCCGTGCTACGTCTCACTGACCAGGCCGCGGCCGCTAGCTGAATGACTGGTCGCTACGAGGCAGTGGGCGTGCGCCATATGCCAGCCGATTCAGATGGCGGTCTCTGCCTGTAAGTGTGACGTAGCACGGCCTGTTGTGAGGTCTTGGCCGGATACGGTGGACGATGTGCAGAGAGGAGTTTTCGTCTGAAGCGTCGGGTGAGTTCATTCCTTCGTTCAGAAGGGGGTCCACTCCCGACTGCTGGCCAGTGCACATCAAGTGAGCGCACCGCTATAAACGGCGTGGCAGCACAGTCTCTATACGCAAGAGGTGGAGTAAGATTTGTGCATGGCCACGCACGAGAGGTTGTTTTCATAGTAATGAAATTTATGTCGCAAGAGGCAAAAGAGGAGATAAGAATGTCAAAAAATTATCCTTAAAAGTGTGCAGGCTTTTACTGGTGTTTCACTTCCGACAATAAAAAAATAAAGATAATAAATAAATCAATCAAGAGAGAGAGAGAGAGAGAGAGAGAGAGAGAGAGAAATTAGTTGTCGGCAGGTCTGAAGGTTTCTCTACTTCAGGGTACCTCCATCAAAATTTAGGCTTCAGGTCCAGCAGTTTTTCGATGTAATACTTATATGCTTTATTTTTCGTGTAATTAAGACCCTGCATTTTTACCAGCTGGCGTAAAAAACAGGTTATTGGAAGGTATTTTAGAACGTGCCGATTATTTAAATAAAATAAAATAGTACCGTGAAGAGGGTTGACCTCTCATATATGTCGATGAAACATACATTCGCAGTTTCCATACTACGCCTAATGAGGGGCCAGATTTATCAGGTAATGGAGGGAAGGCGCTACTTTCAAAAGGAGAAAGTCGGATTATGTACAAACAGATAAATGATAAGAACAATTACGTCTGCAGACAATAAGGTATTAATGTGTCTAAAGGCTAAAGGAAACATCTACGTTTTCTGGTCTACAGGAGGAAGTGACCATTCATCTTAAACACATTCTATAATTCAGTGACATAAATACCATCGGTTTTATTAATGCGTTTCATATTGCAGGTATTTGATTAAGTATTGTTTCTGACTGATTGTTTAAGCTCTATCCAGACGAGTGCAGTAAATTAAAGAGTGAGGAAACACTTTTATATGTCGTATTGTGAGTGTTTGATGTAGTATTCTTTCTGACTGAATGTTCAAGCTCTATCCAAATGACCGCAGTAATGAAAACATATTCTATTTGCAAGGTAAACAGAAACATCATATTTCCTGCATGCAATACTAACAAATCAGTCTATATCCTGTATGACAAATGTTACATAACTAAAACTTTAAGTAAAATGTATTTCGAAGTAAGATAGGTAATGTAATAAAATGAAAAGTAATGAAATATTAATAACATCGAATAAAATATTTAGAAAAAGGTATTTTTGATTATGTGGTTATGTACACAAGAGAGAATTTATGAAACCCCAGCAGGTAGTGGAGCGCAGGCTCCAGCACTGGTTACTTTCCCTCACAATTCTGGCCGCAACCCTCACGACTACTGCTCTCTCCATGCTTGCCCCGTCGTCTGCGCATCTACCGGCCAACTTATGCACTCTTAATACTGTGGGCTACTATGAAAGAACCAAGAGCGTGGATTTCTACAACAATTATCTAGTATCTCTACTTCTCACTGCGCGAGAATGGCCACATTTCGTAGTCGCTCCCCATTGGTGGTACGATTACTGCCTCGATGATGTGTGTGTGTGTGTGTGTGTGTGTGTGTGTGTGTGTGTGTGTGTGTGTGTGTGTGTGTTGTTCTTAGTATGAGCTACTTTTTAAGTCTGGAGATTTGAGGACTCAGCAGTTTGGTCCCTTACATTTAAACACATTTGAACACCACGGGAAAAGAAGTGCAGAAATCAGAGCCGACATTGAAGCTTGTGGCAGTCGTTTTTGCTGCGACAGGATCAGAAAATGAAGTAAAAGTTGTTCTCAGTGTATCCTCTACCACATTTGAGGTGGCTTGCGGATTATTGGTGTAGAAAAATTGAATAACAACACACTAGTGTTCTGGTGCCTTCCCTATATAACAATAGTGTAATAATGGAAAACCCCTCTATCATCTGATGTGGTATGCGTAAGGGAGTGAAGTGTGTTCCCGTTGATAGTCATTGCGATGAGACATGTATGTAAGGGCGTGTCAATGTCGTAATTCATCGCAGTTCACGACTGAGAATAAGTTCAAAGTGTCAACCTCACACTAAAATCTCTGACTGAGCACAAAAGGTGCCACAAACTGTGCGTCGATTCCTTGGCTGTAATGGCCTCACGTTCTTTGGCACCATGGTACAGGTTATGCTGCCGTTCCGGTCGGACAGGTAAGAGTCCTCCCTCAGGAATAGGTGTATGTGTGTATGTTGTCCTTAGGTGAAATTAGTTTAAGTAGTTTGTAACTGCAGCGAAAGAAGATTTTAGGAGTTTGGTCCCTTATGATTCCTAACATTTGAATGACCCAAAATCTTATCATATTTTTTTTTCGTCAAACTGATTGCATGATACTACAAGTGTATCAATATCGATGCCGAATGCTTCAAAAATAGCTCAGGTATGTAGTTCGAAATGCAGTTGTTTATTTATTTTAGGCAATAAGGTTTTTTGTGGAAAACAGTGAAAAACCTTATCTGAGGAATGTCCCACATAGATCTACACCTCGTCAGCCATCTTACGGTACGTAGCAGAGGGTACATTCTTTATTACTGTCACACTCGTAAAATGCTCTCCATCATACTCTATCGCGGGTGGCTGGTAGAGCAACCAATGCAAATGATTTTGATTCTGCTTTGATATTGATATTAAAGTAAGATGACTGGTACAGCACCACTGTTTTAAGTTTTATGATTATGTGCCAGAATGGAGAAATGCTTCACCAAATCTGAAATTTAGAATCAAGACGGTCTCTCATTAGAAGTGAGGTTATTCACATTGCTCTTCTCCTGCTCTGGATACGATCACCGGCAAACCCCTGTTCTGTCACAATCTCTTTTATTTTATCCTCGTTGTCTATCAGCGATATATTTTTGTAGGAACGTAAGCTATCGGAACGAGAGCAAACTGTGATGTGTCTGCAACTGTCGCTGGAGTAAGCTTCTTTGCTTAAACCATTAAACCTGCAATAAAACGGTACTGTATCTGTTTGGATCTTGTATATATTTCCTCTTTTAATTGTAATCAATATGCATCTCACCCTGGAGGTCTCCCCCCCCCCCCCAACACACACGCACACACAAGTTTGGCCTTACCATGTTTCTGTTCTGCATAGGTAGCATCATAAATTGTCCGCTCAGTTTTCACCTCACCGTCACAGCATTCTTGCAGAAGCCTGCCTCTTTCACCATAGCGTTTTCACACGGGATGCCCACATCTCTTAAAATCTGATGGGAGATGGGCTGCTATCTCTCAACCTAAGCAAATCATAGCGACGAACACGGCTCGAGTTTTTGATTACCCATAAAGTGACGCATACCGCAGTGACAGTAATGAAATAGAATTAAAAAAAATAAGAATATTGGTTTCCTTCATATGTCTATACAGTTGGTAAAAGAGAAGATGTCCGACTACACTGAGGAGAGTTGGTGTGTAGAGAGAAACTGGATGGGCGCTTGCGACCTACAAGTGAAGTCGTGTATAAGAAGACGCTGACGTTTTCCAGGATCGGCCATCGAATCCACATTGGATCACTGCTCAATGTCATAAGCCTCTTGCCACGATCTACTGCTAGAGTACAGATTTCATACGGAAATAACATAACTTGGTAAACACGTATTACTTATTAGTAGCATGTAACACGAAAGTGTCGTGCTACAACTGGTACATCCCTGGCTTTGGCAGAAATGGCAAAAGAGAGAACAGTCGCCTGGAAGTGTTCTGTATGGAACGTATGTGCGACGAAACCGAACTACTAGTCCAATGAACAGCTATTCTTGCGCTAACTACATATGCATATAGAAATATCGCATTTTTTCTGCTTCATATCTCATACATTTGATCTGTATAAGCTAATTACGCCACTTGAAAATAATCCATTTCATTAAAAGGTTCCGAGAGTTTTCCCTGGCTACAGCGGAGGGTGCCTTGCGGCGCCCCTTCCTACTCGGTGAGTGCGTTTTACAGTGCCATCTGGACCTATGAGGGGTCTTTTTTCGTACTACAGTACACATAACGTTATTGAGGTCCATGCTGCTGCATCTGTTTTGCTTCATACTTTCTAATCTCCATAGGCACCTGTGGTTGGAATCTCTTAGAGGGTGGTGTACTACATGATGCACGTGTTACCCTGTAACATTTCTAGTACCTAGTAAACGAGTTACAACATCCCTTCTAAATTTTTTGAGTCTTACATTTTTATCAGTGGTGCACAATTTGAACAAAATAAATGAATTTATAACAGATACATCTACAAAGTAGCCAAAAAATTGTAGCCAGAATCTTTTTTTGATTTTCTATAAACTGCATAGAAAGCCGCGGTGGAGTAGCCGAGCGGTCTAAAGCGTCTCGCTGCGGAGCGCGCGGTTGCTCGCCGTGGAGGTTCGAGTCCTCCCTGGGACATGAGTGTGTGTGTTGTCTTTTGGTTAGTTTACCTAGGTTTAAGTAGTTTGTAAGCTACGGACTGATGACCACGCAGTTTGGTCCGATAGATTTACAAACATTTGAATATTTGAATTGCATAGAAAGATCGTAATATGTTTGCTTTGTCAACACATCCCTCTTTGCAAGATAAGCCTTAGGTATGGGAGGACAAGCAATTTACTTTGTACTACCATCAGCCTCCTTTCTATTTACAACAGAAATATCACTTGGAGAACTAATAGTTAATAACTAAATTACAGTGCGTTTCATTTTATACAGGCTAGTCCATCATTCCTTACTGACCAATCAGAATCCTCTATACTCAGTTGTTTATCACGTTTCAGTTGTGGCAAGCCTTTGCGATAACATGTAACATTACCACAACTAGGCAGCCCACGTTGTTTTACGTCTTCTACTAATGACACAAAAACACAAGGCCCCATATAAATCTACCATTAAAATGCGGATACTATGCTAACTTTATAGATTGTTAAGTGTAGATGTATACTTACAACATTTACATAAATAAATACCTTAGGAACATACATTATATATGGTCAAGAAATATGTATTGGAGTAAATTGAACAGCAACAACTATAAATGATGTAAATACAAGTATTAGAAACTTTCTTCTGACTATAAAACAGACTCCGGACGTAGTTTAAAAAATTGTCACAGACGGCAACACTAATCAGGACGGACAGAAGGTGGCTCCAGTTGAAACCACGGTGTCAGTCAGCTGGAAAACATTAAAAGCTAAGGTGGACGCAAATGAAGCCATTATGCTTGAAATGGTTAACCACTGTTTCATAATATTATTTCTGTAACTGGTGTCTGAACGCTTCCGATTGCAGTTAATCAACTATCTCAAAAGTGTGGTGTCGCACAAGTACAAAGTGCGCGCCACCTACTTTCGCCGCGCGCCGCCATGCACGCACGGCGCGGCGTTCTCACGACGACAGCCAGGAGCGCCCTCTGCTGCAACCCCGCTCGTGGCCACCACGGAAAGACACCGGTCACTTCGGACTGAGTTAGCAACCAGTTAGGACCTTCGTAATCAGATAGGCACCAGTGAAGACTTTGCTATCGTACAGGCACTTGGCAGGCCTCTAACAACTATGTATCAACATTCTGCAGTACTATGTAAAAGTTAAGTATTGTTACATTCTGTGCAATATATATCTCTTTCTAATTTACTCGAGTGTTTATAGTTTCTGGCTGCTCCCCTCAGTACCTGCACCAGCGTGCTATCTATATTCCTGTGTCGGTCTCATCCACCTGGCCACCGACACCTACGACGAGGCTGGGACACAAAAGCGGCGACGAAGTTGGGACACAAAAGTGGCGACGAGGAGTGATAGAACCGTGGACCAGCACGCTAGCAGCAGCCAGACAGCAGCAGTCGGAGCACGCAGAAATTGCTCCCGCCCACCCACACTTATTATAAGAATTTTGGGGGAACATATTCTGTTACGTATTTTGTGGACTTTTTTGTTGAAGAGCGAGTCCTCTTTCATATTGCATTTGTGTTTTGTTATAAGTTACTTGTATACGCGGCGCCTAATCGGTCAGCATGGCCACTACCCCGAACCCAAACTTAATGGAAATTATTCAGTTACAGACGGCGCAAATAACACAACTTCTCCAGACGGTGGCGCAGTTGACAACTCAACAACAGCCGTCGCATCAGCAGCCCACACCTGCCGCCACACCGCTTCCGACGTTCCGCCAGTACAACGAACGTGAGGAAGAATGGAGCGACTATTTCGCACAGTTTCAAGAACTCGTCGCGGCTCATCAAATTACAGGTCAGAGAGTGAAGAACCTTTTCTTATCGAATGTGGGCCCTCCAGACCTTCGTATTATTGCAAAAACTTTTCCCTCACGCCTCTCCTCGTGATGTAGACTTTGAACAAATTGTAGATGCACTGAATGCTCATTACGAGAGGAAAGTTCTCGTAGCCGCTGCGCGGTACCGATTTTTCAGACTTAAAAAATTACCGCAGCAGTCACACCAAGAGTGGATTACGGAATTGAAGGGCTTAACCCGCCAATGTAAGTTTACTTGCTCTTGTGGACTTTCTTATAGTGACGTGATGTTGAGGGATGCGATTACGCAGAACATTCAGGACCCCAGAATTAGAGCAGCAATTCTGAAACAGTCTGACCCCTCATTAGACAGTGTACTGCAGCTTATAGAAGCGCATGATACTTTTGACTTAGCAGATATAGAAATGCAAAGCTACAGTGTAAATTCAGTGCGCCGCAACGGTCGCTTTCCTAGCCGTAGTTCTCAGTGTAGCACCAGTGGTTCTTACAATAGTACAGGCCGTGCTGAACAGACAGTGAACAGTAGCCAGTGTAAAAGTGCGACGCAAAGGTCGCCCCGTCGTATTAGAAACAGCGATTTGAATAAAGGGCTCCAACGCTCATTTCAGAAAAATTTACGTAAATCTTGCCCCCAGTGTGTCTCTCGCCACAAGCGTGCTCATTGCCCTAGTCGCAACGCAACCTGTTATCAATGTGGCAAATCAGGACATGTACAGTCTGTGTGTATGCAAATTAAAAACTCAAAGAACAGACACGTTAGAAACAGTGCTTCGCAGAGTGCGAGAACAGTTCATTCTGTGAATGTTATACGGGCTGTGGAATTGAACAGTGCTTTCCTTGGATCTCAATTGCAAGAAATTAGTTCTGCGCCTATGGCAAAACTATATAGTGCACCACGTAGCAAGCGCCGACGAGCGCGTAAAACAGTGCAACGGAAAAGGGTTCGGGACAAGCAAAATGACTATGAACAGTGCATTCCTGTAGTGAACCTAGTGCCTTCTGCAACTTCTTATTGTAAAAGTGCCCAGTACTGTGTAGATAGTGCCAGTAGACTTGTTGTAGATACTCAAAAGTGTAGTGCAGTAGTTAGTAAATCTGGAGTAGCTTCGCATGCTTGCGCGGACGCCGATCCGGCGGTAGTGCCCTCTAATGACAGTGTTGTTAATCCGCTGCGTGCCGAGTCTGCGCCGCTTACTTCACTACGCGGCCCGCGCAAGCGCAGTAAACAAACCGTAGCAGACGTTGCCCACATTCGCGCACCTGTCGAGCGCCGCAAGCAAAAACTGTTTGTGACTCTCTTCATAGAAAATAAGACGGTGCAATTTCAGCTTGATACTGGTTCCGCTGTCACATTAATAAATAAAGATACTTATGAACTTCTGGGTTCGCCAAAATTGTTGCCGTCACAGCAAGTGTTAACAGCTTATACAGGTCAAAATATTCCCGTGCTAGGAACGTGTAGCCTGCCCGCCTCTTTTCAAGGTGTAACAAAAACAGTTGCTTTTGTAGTTCTTCAGGCCAAATCGACACAGATCATTTTTGGACTAGATGCTTTTGACTTGTTTGGTTTATTAATTCAAAGAGATGTGCTTCAAATTTCGTCAATAGTGCCTCAGGATAAAATCAATGCATTGTGTGACAAATATAGTGCCTTGTTTTCGCCGGAACTAGGTTGTGCAAAAGACTTCGTGGCACATGTACCTTTAAAAGAATTTGCAGTTCCAAAATTTCGTAAAGCTATACCAGTGCCTATCGCCTTGCGTGATACAGTTGCCGAAGAACTTAAACGTTGGCAAGATAGTGGGGTGATTTCTCCTGTTTCTGCGAGTCAGTGGGCCTCGCCTATAGTAGTTATACCCAAGCCGTCAGGAAAACTTCGTCTCTGTGCGGACTTCAAATCAACAGTGAACAGTCAAACAATTGTGGACACTTATCTCCTGCCCAGACCTGAGGAACTGATGGACAAATTAGGACATTATCGCTTCTTTTCTAAGATTGATTTAGCAGAGGCATACTTACAGATTCCACTTGATGACGAGTCAAAAAAGGTTTTCGTCATTAATACGCACATGGGCCTTTTTCAATTTCAACGCCTACCCTTTGGCAGTTCTTCCGCCCCCGCTATTTTTCAGCGTTTCTTGGAACAGCTGACAGTTTCTGTACCGTGTTGTTCGAACTATTTAGATGATATTGTGGTATCCGGACGTACAGTTGAAGAACATTTAGCAAACCTGGAGTGCCTTTTCAAAGTGTAGACTGCAGCAGGTCTACGTTGTAATAAAGCAAAGTGTTCGTTTTTTCAAACTGAAATAGAGTACCTAGGCCATGTGATTAATGCCCAAGGAATCCATCCCTTACAGTCAGATAGAAAAGGAGGCCTTAGCAATCATTTACGGCGTCACAAAGTTTCATCATTATCTCTATGACAGAAAATTCTATTTGTTGACAGACCACAAGCCTCTCACGTCGTTGTTCTCGCCCACAAAGCCAATTCCGCCACGAACGGCACAAAAGCTTCAGAGATGGTCCTTAATACTGTCAAATTATCAGTATGAGATTTTGTACCGACTTACCACTAAACACGCCAACGCGAACATACTTTCCCGACTTCCGGTTGGCCAGGATGTATCATTTGATTCTTCAGAAATGGCATATTGTCGGATAGACTCCAGAGATGCTTCCGCTGTCGCAGACTTTCCTTTAAACTCTCGTCGGGTTGCACAGGAAACAGCTGCGGATGCAGACTTAAGTGTGGTAGCACGTTTTGTTCGCTTTGGTTGGCCTGCCAGAGCCAAAGACATTGATCGGCACTGATTCGACGGTATTTTGCACAACGTCATGCCTTATCTTTAAGTCAGGGTGTACTGTTGTTGCATACCGACAACGACCAAGCAAGAGTGATTGTTCCTCGTTCCCTGCAACGAGAAGTGTTACGCCTCCTGCATCAAGGACATTGGGGTATTGTTAGGACAAAGCAATTGGCCAGACGTCATTGTACCTGGGTTGGTATGGACTCACAGATAGAGAGCATGACATCACAGTGTACAGTTTGTGCGGAGCATCAGGCGGCTCCTCCACAGCGTTTCTCAGACTGGCCACGCCCCAAGGGACCATGACAACGTTTACATATTGACTTTGCCGGACCTTTCTGGAATACGTGCTGGTTAATTGTTGTAGACACTTTCAGCAAGTTTCCTTTTGTGATTGCCATGAACTCAACGACAGCTTCTAGTACAATCAGTGCCTTAACATCAGTGTTTTGCATCGAAGGCTTGCCTGAAACTATCGTCAGTGACAATGGACCTCAGTTTGTTAGTGCGGAATTTCAACAGTTTTGTCGTGTGAATGGCATTCAGCATATTACCACTGCACCTTTTCACCCTCAGTCCAGTGGTGAAGCAGAACGTTTCGTTCGAACATCCAAGTCACACATGGAAAAGATGAAAGGTCAGCACTCCAGGCAGCAAGCTCTTCAAATTTTCCTGTCTACGTATCGGTGCATGCCACGTGACGGCCCGTCTCCTGCCGAGCTGCTACACGGCCGCCGTCACCGCACTCTCCTTCACCTGCTGCAGCCTCCCACGCACCGAGTCGGTTCGTATGGCGCTACGCGTTTTCAGGTTTCTACGCCGGTGCTGTACAGGGTGTTTGCTGGTATGAAGAAGACATGGTTGCCAGGCACCATTCAGCGCGTGCTCGGTCGCAATATGTATGTTGTATGTTCTTCCACTGGGTCGGAGCTGTGGCGCCACGCAAACCAATTGCGCTTGCACAGGCCGCACGATCCTGTCTCCGGTTTCTTGATTCCAGACCCAGTTCACCGCCAGGGAGCACAAACACATCGTTCGCAACGGGTCCAGCGTCCCCGGACTACGAGATCGTCCCGATGGAGATCGACGCGTCGCCGCCGCTGTCGCCGCCGCAGATGACAGCATCACCGAGAGGGCCTCCGGGACCGTGCGTGCCGCCGCCGCCTGGGCCACGCACCTCAGAAGAAGATGACCTGCTCCCTCTGGGCGGGGGGGGGGGGGGGGGTGCGCCCTTCCCCAGGTTTCGGTGGGTTCCCTGGAGGATCGAAAGGCGGATGCCGGGGCGCGGACGGCGTCTCGATCCCAGCCTCAGCTACGACGCCCGTCCCACCAGTAACGCCCCCGCCCAGGCCCTCCTCCCAGTGCCGTCGCCGTGGCCCTCAGCCCTACGCCACGACGGCGCGGCGGTTTGGGGGGGAGGGGTGTGGTGTCGCACAAGTACAAAGTGCGCGCCACCTACTTTCGCCGCGCGCCGCCATGCACGCACGGCGCGGCGTTCTCACGACGACAGCCACGAGCGCCCTCTGCTGCAACCCCGCTCGTGGCCACCACGGAAAGACACCGGTCACTTCGGACTGAGTTAGCAACCAGTTAGGACCTTCGTAATCAGATAGGCACCAGTGAAGGCTTTGCTATCGTACAGGCACTTGGCAGGCCTCTAACAACTATGTATCAACATTCTGCAGTACTATGAAAAAGTTAAGTATTGTTACATTCTGTGCAATATATATCTCTTTCTAATTTACTCGAGTGTTTATAGTTTCTGGCTGCTCCCCTCCGTACCTGCACCAGCGTGCTATCTATATTCCTGTGTCGGTCTCATCCACCCGGCCACCGACACCTACGACGAGGCTGGGACACAAAAGCGGCGACGAAGTTGGGACACAAAAAAAAAACCTTCTTACTTTCGTACCTCAGTCTAGAAACCGAAATATTTTGTCGATTACCTACTAGTTTGGAAAAGTAAACGTGTCGGTTCAAATAAATAATATGTCCGTGAACAAAGTGCCACATACTTCAAGAATTTCACTTTTATATCTGCCAAGTAGCTAAAAATCATGGTAAGCACACACAAGACAAAGAAGCAAGAAAAAGGCCAGAATAGCGTTGATAAAGATATGTTGAACCTGCTATCGCCGACTCTAAAAATCGTGTCTAGTTTTGAAAATATAACAATGTCTGAGCACGCAAATATGTGGGTTAAACTTAATTGTGGCAACTAATTATTCACAACCGATAAAAAAGCGTTGCATGTTTGCACCTGTTACAGACCTTAAAAGTAGTCACCAGCGTTGTGTAGAACCCGTTGCCATCGATGTCGAACACGTAGTATACCATTAGCAAAGCCTGTTCTGTTGATGGTACGAATGGAGCGGTCTACTGCAAAAAATGTTGAAATATTTCTAAAGATTAGGGGCCTAAACTGTGGGGTCATCAGTCCCTAAGATTACCAACTACTTATACTAAATACAACAGAAACATCCATGCCCGAGGGAGGATTCGAGCCGACGCGATAGGTCGCGATCCGCAACATGGCGCTCCAGACTGCTCGGCTATTCCCGCACGGCTCGGTCTACTGCCTGTCTCATCTCTGGGACAGATCTGAAGCGAATACGACGAAGTGCTTCCTTCATCTTTGGAATCAAATCAGTCACAAAGACCTAAGTCTGGGAATTATGATGGATGGTGCAATAGTTTTCAGTACTGATGGGTGGGTCGCGCAGAAAGTTTGCAGCTTCTTTCGCAAAGCTGGTCGCAGGTGATGCTCCAAAAACGGACAGTAATACAAGTTCATTGACGGTCTGCCGTGTAGGAGCAATGCCTTGGGAAAACATCATCACAGTCGAAAGCTAGAATCACCTTAACTTTCCCCATACTGTGGCTCAGAAGCACTTTCGGCTTTCGCGGAGGCCCATACTTACTCCAATCGTTGGATTGGCGTTTCACTTTTAGCTCGTACGACGTGGTTCATGTCTCATGTAGTGTTACGATACGGTGTGAGAAAGCCTCTCCTTCGTGCTCAAGAGCGTCTGAGCAGCGTCGTAACACATCCATTTCTGTATTTCCGTCAGTTCGTACGGAATCCATTGTGATGCAATTTTTCACATGCCCTGGCGTTCCTTCAGGATGCGAATCACAGTCTTATGTGCTAATTTGGTTTCGTTGCCGAGCTCGATTCATCTGGCGTCGATCACGGTCCAGTATCGCGGCAACAGTACGCACATCTTCTACAAAGACGCTAGGACGACCTGCTCGATGCATGTCTGCCACAGATTTCTGACAATATTTGAAGGCGTGACCCAACGTGCTACTATTCTGTTCGACAATGCCGATTCCCCGCAGGACTCTTGGAGACTTTGATGGCGCTTTGATGGCACGTTAAAGCTTGATCCAACTCCATTGTTGCTGTTTCGAAAACATAGTGATACTGTTACGTTAGTACGCTCGCTCACAACTGACGATGTTTCCCTCGATTGTGTGCACGTCAGTGACGTGGGTTGGGTGAGTCCATTTGCTTCGAGGTAAGGTAGGTATGTCAACAACGTGATCTATCAGCGACAACAGTAGATTCCATTGCATAGCGTCTCCTCAACAGTGTTGCCACTACTTAAGTCCCAACACTTATATAATCATAAACAATTCCTTTTGCACTTGAGCACATAAGGTTGTTGTTCATTTCTGCTCTCAACCCTTTTTGGACGGTACGATTACGACTCTTCTATTGTAAGTTATATATATTACACTGCACTGTCACTTTGTTATTATAGACTGCCATTAAGAAAGGCAGTCGTGTTACTTTAACAACGTTTAGTTTCTAGGAACTAAACACTAACAGAATTATAATCAGCAACTTCTGAGTTTTTATCATACCGTTCCTCTCTTATTCCCTGCTGACCGCTTGGAGTGCTTCCGCTTCAGCTGCACTTTCTGACCCGGAGAGTTTCGCGACTGTTTGAATTAGATTGTGGTGTAATACACCTGACCTAGTCACAGCGCATTTGTTGACGTGTCAACTGTGCAGAATGCAATCCTGCCGTTTCAGACTTCTATGAACGCAGATCGGCGCTATATTGCGCCCCTTTTGTAGCACTGATTGTACCGATAATAATGGTATGATGTACAGAAGCAGCAAATTAAATGTGTTTCGATTCAATTGAGTCTGCGTTGTTTCCCTTCCCCACGTCCTTGACATTACTGCTACCACATTTGTTACTCGTGCGGTAATTAGATTGTGTGTTATGAAATATTACATATGAGAAGTTTAATTATAACCATTCGTAATACTAAATGCATCACTTATGTTTCTCTGAAGTCGTACTTTACTTATGGAACTGTTGATAGTTTGAAGTAGTTATACAGGGTGTTAGAAAAAGGTACGGCCAATATTTTAGAAAACATTCCTCACACTCAAAGAATGAAAATATGTTATGTGGACATGTGTCCAGAAACGCTTATTTCCATGTTAGAGCTCATTTTATTACTTCTCTGCAAATCACATTAATCATGGAATGGAAACACACAGCAACAGAACGTACCAGCGTGACTTTGTTACAGGAAATGTTCAAAATGTCTTCCGTTGGCGAGGATACATGCATCCACCCTGCGTCCCATGGAATCCCTGATGCACTGATGCAACCATGGAGAATGGCGTATTGTATCACAGCCGTCCACAATACAAACACGAAGAGTCTCTACATTTGGTACTGGTATTGCGTAGACAAGAGCTTTCAAATGCCCCCATAAATGAAAGTCAAGAGGGTTGAGGTCACGAGAGCGTGGTGCCATGGAATTTGTCCGCCTCTACTAATACATCGGTCACCGAACCTGTTGCTGGAAGCGTACGAACACGTAGATTGCATTAATCACATGTTGTGTCGTACTTTAAAGGCACATGTTGTAGCAGCACAGGTAGAGTATCCCGTATGAAATCATGATAACGTGCTCCAGTGAGCGTAGGTGGAAGAACATGAGGCCCAATCAAGACATCACCAACAATTCCTGCCCAAACGTTCACAGAAAATCTGTGTTGATGACGTGATTGAACAATTGTGTGCGGATTCTCGTCAACCCATACATGATGATTGTGAAAATTTACAATTAGATCACATTGGAATGAAGCCTCATCCGCAAATAGAACATTTGCACTGAAATGAGGAGTGACACATTGTTGGATGAATCATTCGCAGAAGTGTACCCGTGGAGGCCAAATAGCTGCTGATAGTGCCTGCACACGCTGTACATGGTACGGAAACAACTGGTTCTCCCGTAGCATCTCCATACAGTGACGTAGTCAACGTCACCTTGTAGAGCAGCAACTTCTCTGACGCTGACATTACGGTTATCCTCAACTGCACGAAGAATTACCTCGTCCATTGCAGGTGTCCTCGTCGTTCCAGGTATTCCCCAGTCGCGAGTCATAGGCTGGAATGTTCCGTGCTCCCTAAGACGCCGATCAATTGCTTCGAACGTCTTCCTATTGGGACACCTTCGTTCTGGAAATCTGTCTCGATACAAACATACCGCGCCACAGCTATTGCCCCGTGCTAATCCATACATCAAATGGGCATCTGCCAACTTCGCATTTGTAAACATTGCACTGACTGCAAAACCACGCCGGCCGCAGTGGCCGAGGAGACTGAGGCGCTTCAATCACGGTCTGCACGGCCACTACGGTCCGGGGTTCGAATCCCCCTTCGGGCATGGATATTTGTGCCGTCCTAGTTCGTAAGTAGTTCATAAGTAGTTTGTAAGTTTAGGGACTGATGACCCCATAGTTAAGTCCCATAAGCTTAACAAACATTTGATTTTTTTGCAAAACCACGTTCGTGATTAACACTAAACAGTTGATGCTACGTACTGATGTGCTTGATGCTAGAACTGTAGAGCAATGAGTCGCATGTTAACACAAGCACTGAAGTCAACATCACCTTCCTTCAATTGGGCCAATTAGTGGTGAATCAAGGAATTGCAGTACATACTAACGAAATAATTGGCTATTTTGACAATTGTCTGCACGAATGATTTCAGTTTACATTTAACGAGAAATACTAAAATGAGCTCTAACATGGAAATTAAGCGTTTCTAGACACATGTCCATATATTTTCTTTATTTGTTTGTGAGGAATGTTTCTTGAAAGATTGGCCCTCCCTTTTTGTAACACCCTGTATAACCGAAGCGTTAGTAGGTAAGTACAAAATGTTACAAAAATTTGAAATGTTAAGATTTTCATTTAACGTGCCGTCGACAAAGAGATCATCAGAGATGGTGCACAAGCTCCGGTAAAAATAGATGGGGGAAAGAAATCTGCTGTTTCTTTAGAAAGGAAAATCGCGGCATTTTGCTAACTATTACGGACGTCAAGGGTAATACAAGCCGCCGGACATTGATTTAAACTGGCGACCTTCGAAAAGTGGGCCCAGTGTTCTAATCACTTCCTCGCCTCGCTCTGTTAAGAATGAAGCATACCCTTGTTATCACGGGAGGCAGTTGTCAGCGAAGCTAGATTGAAACTATGAACGGAATTGGAAATCGAAGCGAGATATATGGCTTTCACTACTAGGCCATTGTACGCTGAACAATGTGTATTGTTCTGATTTTCAGTTGTAGTCCACTAGCGGTGACATTCTTCCGTTTCAAATACTTTCCTTGCTTCCTAGTGCGACTCTTCAGGAAACTAATACAAAACCTAATGTTAAACATATAACCAAAGGAAAGTGATTAATATTTTTATACAGCATGAAAAATTTACTCACGTTCTTTTACAGTCAATTAAACTGAGACTCTAATGCACTGTGTGAATTTAAATATAAATTTTCCAGTACTCTACACTACCTCACGAGATGCTACTGTGCAACTGTACTTAGATATACAACTGCGCTTCTCGCGTATCACGGCAGATGGCAGAATCTGCTTAAAGCAGTTGAGTAAATGTTCGTAGAACTGTTGGTATGTATAGAAGACTGTGTGTCTCCCGGCGTGCGTTTGTTTGAATTTCTTTATTCATGAGTGAAGTTTCCCACAGCTTTTCTTTCGCATTGTTTCCCTAGCAACAATCTACACAAGCTAAAAATGTATTGTTTCTTTGTTTTTTATACGAATTTTTGTGTGTGTATATTTGAATGAACAGTGTGCAGTAAAGGTAAAGGCGAACGATACCTAGTACAACTCAACAGAGTGAGAAACAATAAAATGCCATCTGATGCTGAAATAAAAAAGCAGGGAAGAGGCACATCTGGTGAATTGACTGCATCTTCTTCTGGACATGACTTGATTCTTGTGAAATGACAAGACAACAGGTGTGTCAGCACTTTCGCAGGTACATACCCAGAAAGCCAGATTGCAACACACGACAAAAAGAAAACAAAGCAACATGTCCAAATACAATGTCCTAAGATTGTGAAGATGTACAACAAGTTATGGGTGGTAGTGACAACATGGACTCCTTTTTAGCTTTACACAGAACGAAAATCAGGTCAAAGGAATTTTACATGAGACTGTTCTTCCATTTACTGGACATGAGTTGTGTTGTTGCTTGGCTACTTCACAAGTGAGCCTGCACTGAAAGCACTATTGAAGAAAACACCCAAATGACTGTTTGATTTCAAGTTTGATATTGCTGAATCCTTATGCTGATCAGAAAAACCATCCAAGAGACAATCGCTGGGTAGTTGACCAGGCAATAGCACAAAACAAAGAGACGGAAGCCAAATACAGCAAATGCTGATATCAGGAAGGACCGAGTATAACATTGGCCCAATTACAGTGAAAAATCTGCCAGATTTAAATATAATAAATGTCAAAAAATAAAAACAAGTAATGTACACGTACTATGACGCCTATTTGTGTCTTTTACCAGATAGAAATTGTTACAGTGTATAATTACTGGAATTATGTAATTGCAAAGCAGTAACATTTTGTCAACTGATGTATACCCTACCTTTCTGACGTTTTTCATTTTTGTTAATAAATACATTTTACTTTAAAGTCTTAATTTGCTAATGTACTATAAATTTTGAACGCAGTTTCCCAAAACTGTTGTACCTTCTTCTAACTAATATGGAAGTGTTCACAACATCCGTATTTGCGCAGTTTGAATATACAGAGTAATGTTATCCACGGTATATATACTAGAAAGTTATGATCATCTATTTTACATTCAGGTACAGCATGAAATATATAATTCTAACTTTGTAACTGGAAAAGTCTTAATTTAATTACTCTTCTGCAATAGAGGGCTAATCTTTCTATCTATCGGGGTGTATACTCCCAGGGACAAACTGAAAGTGCACTTAAAAAGTGGGGTCACGTGTAAAGGTAGCGTGGTCTAAAGCGTCATTCTATTGACTTGCCGGAGGTTACAGTCCTCCCTTGGGCAAGGGCGTGTGTCTTGTCCATAGTGTAAGTAGTTTGTATGTCTAGGGACTGATGACCAATAGGTTTACAATTATTTGAACATTTATAAAAAATGGATTTTTCTTATCCTGTAAAATGAGGAAAAAGGCACGATTAATTTGAAACTCGGGTAATCATTCCTTGATTTAGTTTTGAGTCAAGTGTTTTTAATCTTGGCTGCGAAGCACTGTTAGTGTAACAAAAGTTTAATACATTCCACTACTGCATAATAATACTGCAACAATGCAACATGAACGAGAGAATAACACCAAAACAAAGCTTCAGCCGAAAAGAAAATGCACAGCATACAACAATAAAACAAAACATAACCACAAGCGACTTCCGACAGGGAAATGGCAATGAAAGGCTTAAGATTAAGACTATGAAATACTTCAACAGTTTTCTATGAGTGTGACATCTGTTTACATGTTTTACATGTCTCGGGTAAATATTGAGAATGATGGTATTAAAAAGAGTTACTTTCAAAATAAATTTTAATTTACGTAATATAAATTATGTTAGGTAAGAAAATGTGAGCGTTCGACACTCATCCACAACGTAAGACACTGACATGGTCTCTGAAAAGAAACATACGACAGTGATAATAATAAATTTTGAGGCTCAGCTACACAAAAAAGTACCGGATACAGAAGACGAGAGATTAATCTCATCATTAAAATTTCACTGACACATTTATAATTGCTATGTGTATTAAAAGGTAATATGGCGTTTATAAAAATACGAAGCATGTTAGTGAACTGTTTATCTTAGTTCTATCCACGTTACAAATTATGCAGTAATGATGGCAGAAACGATAATTAATATTAAAAGTCCATGTAAAATTTATGTTGATGTAGAAAACCTCAACTGCTCAGAGTGCTGATAAGTTTTACAGATCCGAGAAAAATTATATTGTCACGTAACATGAAGAAGGGGATTTTTTACCTAGGAAAACAAGTATGTTTTTAAATAAAATTCTTTTATATCCATCTTGTATACAAACAAGAAAAAAAGTATCATGTTCTTCCATGATTTTTTCTTCGTGAGGACAAATCACGCAATTTCAACAAAAGATGTTAGGAAATCATAATAAGCCAAATTCGTGAACACCACCTGTTTGCGAGGTAACCCATCACGTTTTTCGTTCATCGATAATATGTTATAATAGCTACTGAGGCTTCAAATGCAAATAATATTATGAGGTATCGGAAGGAGGAAAAGTGGGACTAAAGACGTTAATTTGGCAATATGTAATATTATTACAGTATTTTATTAATTTCATGAGTGATGTTTTACTTGGTGAATGACGAAATCTTGTAGAAAAATACGTAAACAGCAGAATGTCTTTAATTAAGTATTGTACCCAATTGTGCGTCAATAACGAAGCATAAGTGAAGCGACTACAGAAGTGCTTCGTCCTTCAAATTACCACCACAACAGCGCAATTTTCTTTTGTCGTAGTACGACTTGGAAAATATTCAGCTCACCTCTGTCGGTTTGCAGCAAGGTAGAGGAGCTGCGGAACAAATATGAATATTTATTCTCTGCACTGTTTCAGTTTTATACCTACAGTTTCTCAGTTCCACCAGAAAGAACGACTTCATCAGACACAATCCACAATTTAATTATATCGACGGTGCCTATTTAAATCTGGTAGTTTATTCAACGACGAGGCGAAAGGCCCTAGCCTCAGATTTTTCCTTACTGTATTTTAATTCGGTCACGTAATACAAGCTCTGCCGGAGTTACAGAACTTGCGTATTTCTTGGTTGCGTCCCATGAATTTTAAACAGAGACAGAATTCGGCAGCGGTTACATCGAAAAATTAAACTAAGTTATAAAACTTCTATTGCCTTCTATATAGTTTTCTACAGAATTCGCAGTGTTGCTTCAAATAATTTTATTTGCGTGGAAGAGATTGGACATTTTATTACCCATTCAGTATCACCTGTGCCCCACTGGAATGAATAAAAATGAAGCTAAGTTGATCGAGACGTAATAAAAGTGTTTTCACGCCTACGAAGATTTGGCTGTAATGCTACTGGATCCGCAATTTCTTGTCAAAAATGTCACAGTTCGTAGTAACAGAAAGTCACCGAGTAATGAAAGTGATACCTGGCGTTCACCAAAACAATGTTATGATGTCCAATGCTGTTATTCATCACTATACTAGTGGGTGAACATGGAAATTGTAGTACTAACAATAACATTAAACGAGGGCATTTCTGTAAGAGTAACTGTATGACAACTTACTGTGTTTAGCGTATAATTTGAAGTATGTTCTTGATTTTTAGTTTTTCAATGTAAGTAGCTACCACGAAGGAATAAAAAAGGCGCAAGAGAGTGTGTTAGAGAGTTATATATAATAGAGAGAGAGGAGGAGATGGATAGATGGATAGAGAGGTGGAATGAGACGACGAGGGACGATATGTAGAAAAGATAGCATTTGTGAAGGGCAGTTATACGTCTCATACTCCAGAATTGGTGAGCTGTCTGTTTTTTCTACATTTATTCCGAGAACGGAAGAACTATATATTTTGTTGGTCTACGGGGTATATAATAAATTACGGTTTTCTGAGAAAACATCGTTTTTCTAACTTTCATTCCACAAACCAACTGCAACGCTAGGCAGGGTGTTTATTTGATTGATGTATTTTCTCGGCGAGCTCTGCTCCCAGGAATTCTTTTATTTAATTTCCCTTTCATTTCACATGATTCAAATCCACGGTGAAGCTCGTCCGGGTTTAGCTAACCTATATAAATGGTGTAGGAGACGGTCTGGACAGCGTTCTTAGGCTGTTAGTTGCTATCTGATATCTTCCAGTGAATTCATCGGTACATCAATACCAAGTACAATATAATACTGGTAACATATCTGCACGGTAGAATTGTTGTAATTGACCAGTACCGAAACGAGCATTTTGATCGGCGGGGGAGGGTTGGCAAGGGGGTGGGCTCACAGAAATTCTGTATTCCGTTGCTGTTCTCAGAAGTCGTTTCCTTAAAATAAATAAATTCGTTTGTTTATAGAAAACTGGGGGAGTGGGAGCGTTTGCACATCCATAGCCCCCTTCCTCTCTGTATTTGCCACTTTAATTAAAGATAAATACGCCTAACGAAATGTGTGAAGACATCCACATGAGTATCAAATGTATAAATCACGCAAATGTCAAGATTGTCAATTGAACTAAAATACTAGGAATTACAATTACGAAAACCGTTAATAGTTAGGATAACAGAGACGATATTGTGGGGAAGGCGAATGCAGCACTTTGCTTGCAGAACACGTAATAGATGCAAGAACCCCACTAACTAGACAGTCTATAACTCTACACAACGTTCCTCTGCTGGAACATTTCTGCGCTGTATGAGATTCATTTCAGACAGGATTGACAGAAGCTATCGTGCAGGTACAAATAACGGCACCTCGTTCCGCATTTTACGCAATACGGGAGGGAGTACGGATATGCCATAATATGCGAAATGGGGGTTCCAATAATTAAGAGAAAGTGATGTTTCGTTTGCAGCGTGTTCTATTTCTCCAATGTTCCGGCATGAAAATAACTTTTAATAAACCCGCATAGGGAGAAATGTTCATAATATTATAACAAGAAAATCAGACCATAAGGACACTTTTACGAATGCGTTCCCCCGAAGAGTTGCAGCGGTTCCCAAAGGAAATAATGAACCGAATCATTACTATGAATATTGTGTCTATCTCCAGTGTTCATATTATTTTTGTCCATCCTTGTTTCAGGCAAAGAAATGATAATGTTCTTGAGGGATTGTACATTTTTCTGGCAATGCATGTCGATGCAGAATTGAAAAATTGTTATTACTTGTGTGTGGTATGTATATATAGTGCTGTAAGAGTACGTGGATTGTCCTTAGTGCACATTTTGCATACAGACACTGTTACTTGGAGCAATATCTGTTTTATTGTGTTGGTTGACTTGGAAGTGTCTCTTATTTTCCTTTGCCGGGTTAGAGGAGATAATTCCAGTTCTCAGCAAAGAGGGGAAAGCTGAAAGGTGGAAAGAGTATATAGAGGGGCTCTACAAAGGAAATGAACTTCGAGACAGTATTGTAGGAAGGGAAGAGGATGTATATGAAGATGAAATAGGAGATACTGTACTGAGAGAAGAATTTGACAGAGCCCTGAAAGACCTAAGTCGAAACAAGACCCCTGGAGTAGATGATATTCCCTCAGAGTTACTGAAGTCTCTGGGAGAACCAGCCATGACAAAATTGTTTCACCTGGTGTGTAAGATGTATGAGACAGATGGAGTACCCTCAGACTTAAGAAAAAGTTATAATACCCATCCCTAAGAAAGCAGGTGCAGACAGGTGTGAAAACTACAGAACCATCAGTTTAATAAGTCATGGTTACAAAATATTAACGCGAATTATATACAGAAGGATGGAAAAACTGGTAGAAGCCGACCTCGGGGAAGATCAGTTTGGGTTCAGGAGAAATGTAGGAACACGGGAGGCAATACTCACTTTACGGCTTATCCTAGAAGATAGATTAAGAAAAGGCAAACCTACATTTCTAGCTTTTGTAGATTTGCAGAAGGCCTTTGACAGTGTTGATTGGAATAAACTCTTTCAAGTTCTGAAGCAAGCAGGAGTAAAATATAGGGAATGTAAGATTATTTACAACTTGTACAAAAACCAGACAGCGGTTGTCAGAGTTGAAGGGCATGAAAGGGTTGCAGTGGTTGGAAAGGGAGTAAGAAAGGGTTGTAGTCTTTCTCCATTGTTGTTCAATTTGTACATTGAGAAAGCTATAAAGGAAAGCAAGGAGAAATTTGGAGAAGGAATTGAAGTTCAGGGTGAAGAATTAAAAACATTGCGTTTTGCCGACGACATAGTAATTCTGTCAGATACAGCAAAGGACCTGGAAGAGCAATTGAACGGAATGGACAGTGTGCTGAAAGGTGCATATAAGATGAACATTAAAAAAAAGCAAAACTAGGGTAATGGAGTGCAGTGTAAGAAAATCAGGCGATGCTGAAGGAATTAGTTTAGGTAACGAAGCAATAAAGGAGGTAGATGAATTTTGTTACTTGGGCAGTAAAATAACAAATGATGGTCGCAGTACAGAGGATATAAAATGCAGAATGGCAATGGGTGGAAAGCGTTCTTGAGAAAGAGAAATTTGTTAACATAGAATATTGATTTAAACCTAAGGAAGTCCTTTCTGAAGGCATTTGTATTGAGTGTTGCCTTGTATGGGAGTGAGACATGGACGATAAACAGTGCGGACAGGAAGAGGATTGAGGCTTTTGAAATGTGGTGCTACAGAAGAATGCTGAAGATTAGGTGGGTGGATCGCGTAACTAATGAGGAGGTACTGAACAGAATTGGGGAGAAAAGAAATTTCTGGCATACCTTGAATAAAAGAAGGGATAGATCGGTAGGACAAATTCTTAGACATAAAGGAATTGTGAACTTAGCGTTGGAGGGAAGTGTATGGAGAAGAAATCGCAGGGGAAGACCAAGAGATGGATACAGTAAGCAGATTCAGACAGATGTAGGTTGTCGTTTTTATGTGGAGATGAAGAGGCTTGCTCAGGATAGGGTATTTTGGAGAGCATGAAACCAGTCTCCGGACTGAAGACCATAACAACGACATGGGTAGCTTAACAAGTAGTTGGATTTCCTTCCGCAACCCCATTCCTCCTCCCCCTTCTCAAATTTCCCCTCCATCGTCCCTTTCCGGTTAGAAATACATGTACCGCAACTGTCTACGTAAGTTAGCGACTAGCGAAACCACCAGTGTTCCACAAGTGCTAATACGTATGCAAATTGGACACACGCCCTACTTTCCGTCTCCTCCCTTTTCTCTATCCCTGTCTTCCTCCCCTCTTCACCTCTTCCTCGGCCCTTCCTTTCTCAATCTCTCATACTGCCCCCCTCCCCCAATCTCATTCCATCACCTTCACCCCACTGCCTATTCACCTCTTATCCCATTCACTCTTTTTCCTCGTCGTTCCTCTCTCTGCTTTCATTCCACCCCATCTACCTCCACCTTCGTCTTATCGTCCTCCACTGTCCATCCTAATTGTTTCGGTAAATCTCCTTCTTCTAATACCAACAATGGTACGTTTAATTCACAGAAACAGTTTTATATATTAAGTATTATATATTTATTCCTATCCTCCATTATTCCACTCCCTCTATCCCCACCGAGAGAGGTGGCGCAGTGGTAACGCACTGGACTAGTATTTGGGAGGATGGTGGTTCAAATCCACCTCCGGCCATCCAGATATAGGTTTTCCGTTTTCCGTAAATCATTCCAGGCAAATCCCGGTGTTGTTCTTTTCAAAGGGACGTCCGCTTTCCTTCCCATCTTTACCAAAAACTTCGACCGTTAGCTCCGTCTCTAATGACCACTCTGTCGACGGGACGTTAAACACTAAGCTTCCTTCCCTCCATCCTCCTCTTTCATGTTCACTTGCTTCTTTCTGTTGTGGCGTCGTTATTCGCCACAGCGCCGGCGGTCTGCGCAAGTCGCCGCGCAATTTGAAGATGAGGCGATAAGTCGCTCCACAGTACTTCGGCCACCGGGTGAGCCTGCAATCTCGTTACATCTTTGCTTTCCTCGCACGCCTACCAAAGAAAGACAGGTACTCGCCTAGATATGCCGGCGTACCACAGCCACGACAGTCAGAGTATGGAAGTTGCCAGTCAGTACGAGACAGCCCCATGGGTACTTTAGTTCCAGATGTTCATCATAGAAGAGTCACCCTTCTATTCTATGTACAAGCTGGAGCAGACTATTATGTGATACCTGGCCGAACTATGTAATAGTACAAGACGTTTATATGACCACAAGAACATCCAAGTTGATTATTTATCTGAATGTATTAACAAATCACTTCTTTAGTTACAGACTTGTACACATCCTTGCTAGCCAAGGCCCACTTCCTTTCACTACCTCATCCCGAGGTCACAACACTTCCTTCATCCTCTGCCAACCTTTTCCTGACCTTCGCTGTACGCATCTCCTTTTTTCCGTTTCTATCTTCTCTCCTTCTCTATTCTAAAAAAAGAAAAAAAAATACGTATACCTACCAACATTTCGGTGAGTGTCAGACGTTGTCGATGCCTATTGAAAGCTACCCTGTGCCATACACCACACAGCGGAACTTAAAGCTTTACATCAAAACATACCCATATGTGCTAAGTTTCATAGTGATCGTTAAACGATGGCAAAATGCAAATGTTTGTTGAGCTTAAGGGACTTAACTGCGGGGTCATCAGTCCCTAAACTTACAAACTTCTTACGAACTAACTTCTACTAAAGACAACACAAACATCCAAGCCTGAAGGAGGATTCGAACCCCCGAAGGAGAACGTATCATAACGCCTCTATTCGCTCGGCTACTCCGCCGCGGACTGTTTGAAGAACACTCCGCAGTGCACCACGTGGTGGGTTGCGTGGCATGAAAGCCCTCTCGAAGAAAAAGATATGAAATTCGATGGTGGTCGACCGTATCGTCAGTAATAATAGAAAATGCATTCCAATATGATGAGTTTTTGCATTTTGTTCGAATTTCACATTCCTTTGTAACTGCGCCGAATTTTTTCTGAACTTTCCTAGAAGCATACTGAGAAAAAGAAAACAAAATATACGTAGAATGAAACTTATCAGCGGAGTGAGCGCTGATATGAAACTTCCTGGCAGATTAAAATTGTGACCCGGAACCGGGACTCGAACATGGGACTTTTGCCTCTCCCGGGCAAGCACTCTATCACTGAACTGTCCCGACACGACTCACAGTGCCACCTCACAACTTCAATTCTGCCAGTATCTCTTCTCCTACTTTCCAAACTTCCGTGAGTCGAGAGTAGTGTCGGGATACCACAGTGGTAGAACGCTTGCCCGAAAAAGGCAAAGGTCCCAGGTTCGAGTCCCGGATCCAGCACACAATTTTAATTTACCAGGAAGTTTCATATCAGCGCACACTCCGCTGAAGAGCGAAAGTTTCATTCTGGAAACATCTCTTAGGTTATGGCAAAGCCATGTCTCTACTATATCATTTCTTTCAGGAGTGCTAGTCCTGGAAGTTTCGCAGGAGAACTTCTGTGAAGTTTGGAAAGTAGGAGGCGAGGTACTGGCAGAACTGAAGTTGCGGGGTGGTAACGTGAGTCGTGTTGGGATAGCTCACTGGTAGAGCACTGGTAGAAAGTTCATTCATAAACGCACTTTATTTCTGAAAAATTTAAAAATTTCGAATTCTCTGAACCTTATCCACGGGATTACATACATACATACATACACACACACACACACACACACACATACACACACACAAACTGCCAAATCGCTCAAGCCGTTCTCAAGTACGTTCGTAGATACTAGATAACATTTATATACAAGTGAAAATCTGAAACAGTTTTTGTAAATATTTAGGAATCGTGTAACTCACGTGGAACTTTAGTACTAGTACTGTATTCCCCAAGTAGGTTGTGGGAAACCGCCTGAATACCACATCCGGGCTGCCCGACCCATCAAATCACAGCCGGCCGGATTTGAACCGTGGCTGGCATACCTTCCCGTCCGGCTCCTGAAACTGCAGGGTTAACCGAGTGATTTGACTTCCAACAGAGTATATCTGTAAATCACAAACGTTTGTTTAGATTCGGTTGTTAGAAAATCTCCAAATAAATATACTGACAATAGTAGATGAAGAAATCACTTCAGTGGTGCACTGGTTTCATTACGTTGCACACCACCACACTGGCATGCTATATCCCATTATCACGCGTATAACCAAGTCTACAGCCGCGAGGTCACTGCAAGCTTCCTACGGAAGGTGTAGGAGACTACTTGCGGACTTGCGGAGTAGATCATCTATTGCTGAAAGCATGCAACGGCCTTGCTGTTGTTGATTTGGTTATATTCCTGATGGTGGAAATTAACATGCCCGAAATCGCTCGTATCTAACATAAACTAATAAAACAATTGTGCAACTAAAATAGATTATTCCTCTCTATTCTGTATATTTTGCTTATTGTCTTCAGTTTAAATTCTCGGTACCGAAATGTTCACATCACTGACTGACTTATGTTAACTTAACAAAACACTTCCGATTTAAGATTCTTAACGGAGGATCATTAGAAAACCCCCCAAAGTGGAAGAAACAATATGTCTGCGGTCTACTTTTTAAGTGGAGGAGGAAAACGCCTGGAGGAAGAGGTTGAAGGAGCTCTTCCATTCAAATGGCCGTGAAAGCCATCCACTCTGCGATCGCAGTTGGTAGCCCTGCCCTCTGCGAGTTACGCGGGGGTTGCGCCCCGTGGCGGTCCTTCCAGGCGTTCGCCGCCCCATTGCACCGCTGAGATACCACCGGCCTCACTTCCCTCTCCTCTCCACTGCAATTCGCCGACACGAGTCTCCCAGCCACTTCCTCAAGACGTGAAATGGACGCTTCTATCATTTTGGCCCCCACCGTAGTTGTAGTGCTTGGTTACTGAAGTGCGAAAGCCGAACAGCTTGGCATTGGCGTCCGTAAGAAAGACAGTTACAATTACCAGAAAGAGGGGTAAGAATGTAGAAGGAAAGAGAGGAACAAATAGTTACCCAAACAGTTGTAATTTTTCTCAATGTCTGAAAATTACCGTCTGTAGCTGCTCTTCTAAAGGTCGTCTCGCCTAAAGCGGGAGACCTGGGTCCGAGTTCCGGTCCGGCGCAAATTTCTGTATGATACAACATGATAGAAAACTTCAAGAAGATCAGGCGAAGTCGGTAATTTTCGCATATTGAAAATTAAACATTTGTTTATATAACATACTAGCTGAAAACCCGGCGTTGCCCGGGTATTTATTGATTCAAGTCTTCAGTTAGGCCGGCCGCGGTGGCCGAGGGGACTGAGGCGCTCCAGTCACGGTCTGCACGGACACTACGGTCAGGGATTCGAATCCCCCCTCGGGCATGGATATTTGTGTCGTCCTTAGTATAAGGTAGTTGACAAGTAGTTTGTAAGTTTAGGGACTGATGACCCCGTAGTTAAGTCCCACAAGCTTAACAAACATTTGAACATTTTTCTTCAGTTAGTATTCTCTTATCCCTTCTCTCACTATCCACATCTTTTTTTCTGAGAAAAACACCACTGAAAGATAGCTTATCTATCATAATCACCCAACACGCGAGCAGAGCCGCGGGTTTAAGCTAGTAACAATTAAATTGATGTAATTAATTTCACTCGTTTTTGAGGAATTGTCGCTGATAAAGCGGAACTGAAAAATATTCCTATCAGATTGCAGAAGTCTATGCACTTACTGTTTATCAGGAAAGTAGGTAGTGTAGATCAAATCACACGTAAAAATGCACTCGTTTCGAAGAATCCAATCAGGAAATTCGACAATAATAATTCTAATAATATCACAGATCGATCACTTGATGTAATGCGCGAAACGTCAAATCGATTTTTTAAAGAGATCTATTAAAAGAAATTCCTTTTTCACTACTTTATTGATTTATTCTTATAGTTCCTTATTCGTATGCTTATTCTTACAGAGAAATAGCTGAAGACACTGTAGCACGCATAGACCAATGGTCTGTATGTAACCTCCTTGATATAGAGTCGCAATCCTGGTGGATTAAAATTATGTTGCCGGAACCGGGACTCGAATCTGGGACTTTTGCCTTTCGCGGGAAAGCAAGGAAGGAAGTTTCATATCAGCGCACACACCGCTGCAGAGTGAAAGTTTCATTCTTTCACCTGTGGTGATTATCTACACCCTTCGTTTCACATATCACACATGTTTCTGACTGGCGACCATTCGTGATCTGGGGGAGGGGGGAGAGAATACGGTTTGAATCTTGTTACAGCGAGGAACTAGATTGTGCAGCGACCGACATACGTTCGTATATTGTCTTGCAGATAAATGGCTTTGGGGGTAACGTGGTGGTAGATTATGTCTACGGGTCATAGTATATCACTCACATAGGTCAAACTGGTCACAGTGCCCGAACACGCACCATTTGTGATTTGTGATTGTATCCGGTAGCACAACACACCAAGAGGCCTTGAGATGTAGAACGTATCAATGTCCTATGCATAAAATTCCTAGCTCTAAATTCTTTTGAGCATGAGCGTATTTTACCCTGTTATGGAATCATTTTATATTCTTGTTACTGTGGACCAATGAATGACATTACTGTTACTATCCTTTCGTCCAAATCTGGGCAAACACACACACACGAACACACACACACACAGTGTCAGGGAACAGCAGCTTCTCCTAAAGAAAGAGATCTGAATCAGCTTCAGATAGCAGTTTCTGTTTGCAACAAACCCTAAATAACTGTATAGGCCTACATTCGGAAATTTAAACCTATTAGAATAATAATTAGACAGTATAATATACGTTACAGGGAGGCTGATCCGCATCAACAGCCTCGAAGACTACGCGATCAAACCACGAGGATCGCAGGAACTAATAAAAAAAAAGAAAAAAAAAAAAAAGCCCGACATATGCAGTGTCAATGTTATGAGTAGAAACAACAAACATAGTCTAGGTGAAAGAGGCACTGCCTCTCAACTTATTTTGCGATGCAAATAAGTATATAATGAAATTAATTAGCGATATATATACTATAAACAATAGTTTCAGATAGGGAAGCTGGATACCGATGGGCATGCGCACCCGCCATTTTAGTTCCTTCGTGGCGATGCTACAGGGCCGCGTAGGGCAGTTAGTATGCTTTTACCATGGTGGTTTGTGCAGTTCCAAATTATTCTAATCTTTCAGATAATGGTTTCCGCGGTTTTCTGTTTTTCGTTTGAACTGTTTTGTGAATCGCGGAAAATATAGGTAATTAACTGTCCTCCTGAAAAATACTGAAAATAGACAGAAACTAAGCGAATAGGGTTAAATCATTTTAATTAAATAATCAATTATTCTTTCACCATTTCGGAATTCTGTCGATTTTAGATTAATTTTTAAAGGTGGTCTGTTATTTGATGAGAAATGAAAATTTGACCCCCTTTAGAAATGCTGCTAATGTAGACATCATTCGCGAACTGCGAATCAATACTTGATTATTTAATTTCACAAACATGGCTGCTCATCACGAGTGTCTGTTTCTTCGGAACAGATATTTCATAGTAAACCATTTTTAGTTAGGCACAAGTTGAAAATATTGTAAAAGACAGGTTTCTATATGTGTTTCTTAGCCATATTTACTTATATTTTGTCGATTACAAGCAATATCTGGGTGTATAATACAACAGTACTAACTACTTTTTAATGATGTGTACTGTTTTCATAATTATGGTGGCTCAAATGACTGGTACTTGTAAAAGATCTTTGAAACTACTGTAATGTTGAAATGTAAGAACACCTACGACATAACTATTTTGCAATTTACTGGCAAACTTTCTTATTTTCCCATTAAACTTTCTTTATTCGCCTATTGAAGGCAATAAATTTTAATAACTCAAGTGCTTCTTGTCATAAGTCGTGGTCTGTATATTGCTATTCCGTTGTAATTTAATGAATATGACGCCATATATTGTGAAATTCATTTAATAACTGCTCAATAACACAAATACACGTGTCAAGAAAGAAACACCCATTAGACCACTAATTGACAGTAGCCACAGTGCCAACATACATGTAAACAAAGTGCCCAGTACAAATAACGCACATATTTTATCTTTGAAAACTTTAAATTCTCCCAGCCTGGAATTGAGCTAATAATTTCAGTCACATAATGTCACACATACCTTATGCCTACAAATATCACAGGATCTTTATTCAGCATAGTTCCAAGGCATATAGCTTAAGAAGAGTGGATTGGAAACCACGCTGCGATCACTGCGTTTTCTGTACCCTTGGAAACTGTTCTCAGATGAAGAGACTTTGGGAACCATGAGGTCTTCATGGGTGTCTACCTCCAAAGGATACAGTCATTCAATAGATCATATCAGTGTCCCATCTTTTAGCTTCAACTTGGCTACCCGAGATACACCTACCCTGCCAGGAAACAACGACATTATTGTTTCCAATGGCCACTCTACTCACTTTTGGTGCTCGCAACCAACCAGAACCACAACACCTTCCTTCAAGGTCAATGTTCCTTTTCCTTTAGGACGTTGGATCAGTTGGGACAAATATTCTTTCTGAAGCGTTGTTTCAGTCCTTGCATCAGGTGTTTTCTATAATGCAGGCGTGACTGGAACTTCTCCTTCTCAGGATGGTCAGTATCCTGCACAAAATTCTCTCCATCATCGTTAAGGTGTCAAAGGAATCATATCTTCAGGATCATCGGAAACGTAAGTCAGTGGGCGTCCATTGGTCACGACCTCTATGGCACAAAGAAACAAAGTCAGCAGTTCTTCATAAGTGAGTACTGATCTTCCGAGCATTCGCCTCAGTAATTTTTTAATGAAACGGATTATACGTTCCCACCGCCCTCCCCCACCCAACTTGCAGTAGGGTGATTGAACTTCCACTCTATCTCTGGAAAACTAGATTGTTGTTGAAGTTCTTGGAGATCTAAGCTTTTCAATGCATTGGAAGCTCCAACAAAATTAGTACCGTTGTCCGAGTAGATAATGGATATACGTCCCCTTCTAGCAATAAAGTGAAATAATAAACGCTTCAGTACTTAATGATGAAAGCAGTTCTTGATGGATTGCTCGGTAAAAGGCACAGGTGGATAGAACAATCCATACCTTGGAATTATCTCTCAGAAATAGTGGACCCGTGATATCAATACAAACCACTTCAAAAACATTGGCATCATTTACCCAATCTTTAGGCATTCTTCTTCTGTTTATGACGCTTACATCGCAGATATCTTGCTGTCACCTTCTTTACCGTCCTCCTGTTTGTATTCAAATGTTCAAAAGTTTGTAAACCTTATGTGACTTAACTGCGGGGTCATCAGTCCCTAAGCTTACATACTACTTATGAACTAACTTATCCTAACAACAACACATCCATTCCCGAGGGAGGATTCGAACCCCCGACACGAGAGGCCACGCGATCCGTAAGGGGGCGCTCCAGACCCCTCAGCTACTGCCGCAGGGTCTTGTTTGTATTATTCAATACTTTTTTACCAATAGGTTATTAAGAGCTGCACACTGCCATGACAATGAAGCTGATGTAGTTCCATAATTACTGCATCAACTATTTCATGTTTCTTAGGCTACAACAATGGATATCTAAAGTTCATTAGATCCTCTGTCATCACAATCTTTGTCTTCATTCGGATGAGATATTCCTCCTCGCTTACAACATATGTCCAATTAACATTATCACCTTCAGCTGGGATTGAATCAGACTGAATGCCTTTGATGAAAACCAGCTGCTGCCTTTATTTCTAAATAATGTGAGGGAGCTGTATGAGAGTTAGTCTTCCTTGCATTACTGCAAAATTTAAGAATCTAAACCATAACACTTAAAATTTCTTGTCATTTCCAGCCTCGACATTCTCACAGTGTAGTCCACTGTCTTCTTCCTTTCTGCTAAAATTGTGGTTTCATTCTCATTGTTTTCCAGCTAATTAAATAGCAATTCTTCTGGTTGTTTTAACCATTCTGGACCTTTCCATCATTCCAAGTCCTTCAGTTGGGTCGGATAACATCCTCTTGGTATGACATCATCTGTATTGTGTAGTCGTGGGATTTGTCTTGTAACGGGATAAATATTTTTTCTGATTCGTTACGGAGTTCTCGAACGGTTTTGTTTCAATTTATTACGAAAATATGTTATATAAAAGATTTGTTTTGGAACTGTCCAATAAAGTATATATGTATCTAATGTTAGTAAAATTACAATGTATTTGTCTGTTCTATGTTCTAGATTTTTCTGCACTGATGCAAAGGAAAAATTGGTTTGAAACTCCAGGCATGACATCAGAGATCACATTTACAAGCAAAGAAGTATGAAGAATATTGATCAGAAAAGAATATTCAAACTATTGTAAGGTGAAAGATGATCTTCAAACTGTGTTTCTTAGAGAATTCACAGTTAGTTGCTTGTGAGAATTGCTTGTGAGAGTTCGATCTGTGCGCTTGGATATGCAGTGCATGACGTAATGGTGATTATGTAAAATAATATCCGACAAACAGTTTAACCTCCTTTTAAGAATCGGAAATAATTAATTGTCTATATAAAAAGTATTCGGAATGAGTTTGAAGTGACTTAAATGCAGTTATTCCTTGCCTAGAAGAGTAGCTGTGGAGAGTGAAGTTTTATTACGCTGTCAGAATTGAAGCTAATGGAAGTTAGGTTGGTAATACTAATAACTGCGAACGTTTGCAGCGATTTGTCGGAAGTAGTAACGCTGGTACTTTGAATTGTTATTTGGTTTTCCGAAAGGATATTCGGAATATTTGCTGTGTAACAGTAAAGAGTAACTCCGTTAAGGAACGTGTTTTTTGTTGGTTTATGGTGTACGTTTGTCAGTCCCGAGCGGAGTTGACGTTACAGTTGGTCCAGACCAGTTTATTGGTATTGAAATGAATCCTGTGGGAGTTAGTTTGGATCACGTACGATATGTGAATCCTTTTGCAATATTTTGACTGGCTCTGAGGTCTAGTTGTTAATAAAAGTAAGCTTATTTTCCAACAACCAAAACACATAAATAGGTTTTGGAACAAACAAATCTATTTGGAGATTCAGCGATGAATGACTTAGGTTGGTGGGTAAACCTAGTTTAATTTCGTGGAGTTGAGTATAAATCAATACTTGAAGAAGGCTCCAAACTGTCTTCGAGATTTCGTAAAGTTACGGAGTTGCAAATGGTGGTGACTAAGTAGGATTTTTTAAATTATTATTCGGTTAAAAAGATAGTTAGAGGGGATCAGACGATAGGAGTCATTCGATTGCTAACATCTGTAGCTGACAAAAATATCTTTCAATAAAATGAAATACTAGACCTGGAGGCAGAAAATAAAAATAAATTGGATTATTTTTTTCTTATTTCATTAGATTGCAAGTCATTCAAAGAGATATAAAATTGAATAAAATATCGATCTGCAGAAAATGATCAAAACGGATCCAAAAAAAAAAAATAACATCCTTGGTAAACGGAGATAAATATCAGTAATAACCGTTTAATTTAGAAATAGAAGGCATTAAAGTTTATCAATCTGTGAAGTCAAAGGTTTTAAAACGAAAGAAAATATTTAAAGAAGAGGTAGTACATATCGGGTTAAAAGAGGGAATATATTTTATTAACAAATTATCAGTTGAGAGTGATACAACTAGACTCTTTGTCTTCGGGAATGTAATATCTGTGAAATTTAAATGTTACGTGAAAATAGAAGTAATATACTTCAGAAGTAATAAGCCAAAATTACATTGTCAAATCCATCTTTGAATGAAATTTATTTCGTCAGGGAAAGTATTACAAAACAATTTTAAAGTACAGAGGAAAAGGAACTGATTTTCATATCTTTTATTGGAAGCCAATATTTTATATGGTATTCAGTTCATTGGTAAAAACTAGGGTTGTATCGTTTCTCTTAATAACGAATATCAGATTAATAGATGTATAATAGTCTTGTATGATGACTAAAGCTAATGAAGAAATTTACTCTTATTAATATTGTAGCATATTAAGTAGGTAGATGATAACTTTGAGTGGGTAACAACGTTAGTTTACGTGACCATAAATTTTAGTTGAGTGACCAAGCTTTTTAATGTAATATATTTACAACATATCTCTCTAAGACTTGTTCACAACCGAAGTAATTATACTCATCCTGGGTGGTATCTGATGCTTTTAGAACCTTTGATTTTCTGGGTGAAAACCGAGTCAGGTGCATGACATTTATAGCATCAATACCGTAATATTGTAACGTTGTCAATAATTGTAACTTAACAGGTGACCATAGGGCTGACTAATAACACCTTCTAAAGTTAAGGACGTGCCAAAAATCAGGATTTTGCCGTTACAAACTTGGCGGACCTTTCTAACAGATTTATGAATCGTTACAGTCTCCAGTCCTCTGGACGTGTTGAAATTCTGATCTCTTTTGCCCTCTTGCTAACGAACGTAGCCCATGGTTCATCTCTTCTTATTCAAGCTAATGCGGTTGAAGAGTCACTCCAGAAATATTCTCTTATATTTTGTAAATGTAGAGCGATCTTAAATGTTCAAATGTTTGTAAAGCTTATGCGAACTAAATTGCGGGGTCATCAGTGCCTATACTTACAAATTACTTATGAACTACCTTATAGTAAAGAAGGCACAAACATCCAGGCCCGAGGTGGGATTCGAACCCCCGACAGGGAACGGCCACGCGTGTCGTAGTATAGCACCTCAATGCGCTCCGCCGCGGCGAGGCAACTTAACTTGATGGTACAAGTCTACTTCCAACTAGACAACCTAATAACTCCAGCCTGGGAATGGTGATGTTCTTGTGAGTGACCACTCAGGCTTTAGCTTACATTCAAAGACATAATATCAGTAGCAATCGAGAGATTTATACCAAATAAATTAATAAAAGAGGGGGTTGACCCCCCGTGGTACACAAAACAGGTCAGATCACTGTTGCAGAAACAAAGAAAAACGCATGCAAAATTTAAAAAGACACAGAATCCGCAAGACTGGCAATCTTTTACTGAAACTCGCAACCTATCGCGGACTACAATGCGAGAATCTTATAGTTGTTTCCACAACGAAATCCTGTCTCGTAATCTTGCAGAAAATCCAAAGAAATTCTGGTCATATGTGAAGTACACTAGTACAATACCTTCACTACGCGATAGCAATGGTAATACTACCGACGACAGTACTGCTAAGGCAGAATTACTAAACACAGCTTTCCGAAATTCTTTCACCAAAGAAGACGAAGTGAACACTCCAGTATTCAATCCAAGAACAGCTGCCAGCATGCGAAACTTAGAAGTAGATGTTCCTGGAGTAGTAAAACAACTTAAGTCACTAAACAAAAATAAATCTTCCGGGCCAGATTGTATACCAACTAGATTCCTCTCAGAGTATGCTGATGAAATAGCTCCGTACTTAGATATAATTTACAACAGATCACTCAGCGAAAGATCCGTACCCAAAGACTGGAAAGTTGCCCAAATTACTCCAATATTCAAGAAAGGCAATAGGAGTGATCCCCAAAATTACAGGCCTATCTCATTGACGTCGATTTGCAGTAGGATTTTGGAACATATACTTTGTTCGAATATTATGTACTACCTCGAAGAGAACGACCTATTAACCAATAGTCAGCACGGATTCAGAAAGTATCGCTCTTGCGAAACACAGCTTGCCCTTTATTCACATGAAGTGTTAAGTGCCATCGACAAGGGATCTCAAATCGATTCCATATTTCTGGATTTCCGGAAGGCTTTTGATACTATACCCCACAAGCGGCTTCTAATGAAATTGCGTGCTTATGGAATATCTCCCCAATTGTGCGATTGGATTCACGATTTCCTATAAGAAAGGACAAAGTTCGTTGTAATTGACGGTAAGTCATCGAGTAAAACAGAAGTGATATCTGGCGTTCCACAGGGAAGCGTTATTGGTCCCCTACTCTTCCTCGTGTTTATAAACGATTTAGGAGATAATCTGAATAGCTCCCTTAGACTGTTCGCGGATGATGCTGTCGTTTATCGGTTAGTGAAGTCAACAGAGGATCAAAAGCAACTGCAAAGCGATTTAGATAAAATTTCTACTTGGTGCGAAAATTGGCAATTGACACTAAATAAAGAAAAGTGTGAAGTAATACACATGACCACTAAAAGAAATCCGCTGCACTTCAATTACGCGATAAATCAGTCAAACCTTAAGGTCGTAAATTCTACCAAATACCCAGGAGTTACAATTACGAACAACTTTGACTGGAGAGAACACATAGAAAATATTGTGGGGAAGGCGAACCAAAGGTTACGTTTCATTGGCAGAACGCTTAGACGATGCACCAGCTCCACCAAAGAGACTGCCTACATCACACTTGTGCGTCCTCTCTTGGAGTACTGTTGCCCCTTGTGGGACCCTCACCAGGTGGGACTGACGGAAGATATTGAGAAGGTTCAGAGAAGGGCAGCTCGTTTTGTTTTATCACGTTACGGGGGGGAAAGCGGCACGGAAATGTTGGACGAATTGGGGTGGAAATCATTAAAAGAAAGACGTTATTCATTGCGGCGCGATCTGTTTGCGAAGTTTCAATCACCGACTTTTAGTTCTGAATGTGAAAATATTTTGCTAGCACCCACCTACTTAGGGAGACATGACCATCCCAATAAAATAAGAGAAATCAGATCGAAAACGGAACGATGTAGGTGTTCTTTCTTCCCGCGCGCTATTAGAGAATGGAACGGTAGAGAAAAGTTATGACGGTGGTTAATGAACCCTCTGCCAGGCACTTAAATGTGATTTGCAGAGTATCGATGTAGATGTAGATGTAGCTAAAAGTAGTTGTACTGAAACTCCGAGGTCACTTTCAGCTCTCAAAAATGTCACAACAGCAGAAACGTTATGACTAGCATCTACGAAGGTCTGAAGTGTCCATTGGCTCCTTTCCTTCACACCTCCCATGATTAATCGAGGTAATTCCACTTCCCTTAAGCAGTTCATTTCGTAATAACGCTTGCGAAATTCATTATCAGTCTTTTCAAGTAACGGCAAGTCCCACTTTAGTTTGACCTTCTTGGTTTCGCTTGCTATGCTCCATACTTCCTGCAATAACAATTTAAAATGGAGAAGTACTGGTGTCATGAACCCAATGACATCAAAAATCTTCTGTATGAAGGAAAGTAGGATTCTCTTCGTCACTTCTTTATGGAGAGCCGAAAAGTCTGTATTAAATTCGACACGTGTCTGATCTTCTGTTCCACTTTAGTCCTAGAACCATTGTGATGTCTCTCTTCTCTGTTTCACAGTCCTCTCTCCGTGAGATTTCTTCAGTCGCATTTCCCAATTCCTAAGTTACATTTTTGCATCACTCATTATTTAGTTCCAAACATATAAAAGTGTTCCCTCAATCAACAGATGTCACACGATTGTCATTATACAAGGACTTCACCAATTTATGTGCTGTTGTCTTCGCGGATATTGGTAAGATGGTGTTCTATTACAGCACCTAGGATAAACAGGCTGCAGGTAATTCCAAAAACCACCCACGAGTATCTGTAAACTTTCATTTTCTTCACATTGCCATTCTCCCACCACAGGAAACGTAGAAAATCACGATCATTCTTCGCAACCTCAATCATTTGGAAGACTTTTCGGATGTCTGAAGAAACGCCAATTGCGTTCTCTCGAAATATGAGAACTATCTCTGGAATTAACTGAGAATGATTGGGTCCCTTCTCAAGGCAGTCATTCAATGAAACACCTCGTCTTTTCAATTCTTCATTCGCTGAGATACTTAATGTAGGGCCGAAATGTCTTCTTGGCTGGTATTTAGAAATGCCGTTTCGTTATTTGCTGGTGGTGGTAAGTGGTAAAGACCGTGAGAGACCGCTGATCCAGTACGGTCGCCATTTGTGTAGACTTTTGCTGTCCTTTTTTCGAAGGACGTTGCCTGGGTTGTGTCATCTTGGAGGTTGTCTACACGTCACACCCCAAGAGACATCTACAACGACATACTCAGCACTGGTAAGCTACACAGCAGTTCAAGACAGCTCACACAATAGCAGTACTCAACCCTGGTAAACCTGCCAAACAACCATCTAGTTATCGGCCAATATCATTACTCAGCATAAGCTTCAAACTGCTGAAAAGACTCATATACAACCGTTTCTACAAGGCTATAGATGAAGTGATACCACCATTCCAGGCAGGCTTCCGCAGCGATCGCAGCTGTTGCGAGCAGGTACTGGCTCTGACATCATACATAGTGTGGCATCGCACAAGTCTAAAGTGCGCGCCACCTACTTTCGCCACGAGCAGCCATGCACGCGTTCTTACGACGTCAGCCACGAGCGTCCTCTGCTACAACTCTGCTCCTGGCCACCACGGAATGACATTGTTCACTTGGGACTGAGATAGGAACCAGCTAACCTTTTGGAATCGGATAGGCACCAGTTAAGACTTGGCTATTGGATAGGCACTAGAAATGATCAGTAGGCAGGCCTCTAACTAATCAATGTATCAGCGTACTGCAGTCAGGAAACTTATGAAAGATAAGTATTGTAATCTTTGTATGAAATATATATCTCGTTCTAATTTACTCTAGTGTTTCTAGTTTCTGCTGTCCCACTGGCTACTCACCTCCGTACCTGCACAAGCGTGCATCCTTTATTCCTGTGTCGGTCTCTTTCTACTCGGCCACCGACACCTACAGCAAACGGCGTATATGAGACACAAAAGTGGCAACGAGGCTGGGACACAAAAGTGGCAACGAGGAGGGACAGAAGAACTGTGGACAAGCCCGCTTCCAGCAGCCAGACAGCAGCAGTCGGAGCACGCAGAAATTGCTCCCGCCCACACACCCTTATTATAAGATTTTTGGGGGCAATATTGTAACTTGTTTTGTGGACACTTTTTGTTGCAATGCGTCCTCATTTACGTTGCATTTGTATTTTGTTATAATTTACTTGTATGCGCAGCGCCTAATCGGTCAGCATGGCCACTACCCCAAACCCAAACTTAATGGAAATTATTCAGTTACAGTCGGCACAAATCACACAACTACTCCAGGCTGTGTCCCAGTTGACGGCAGCTAACAAACAACAGCCGTCGCCTCAGCCACCTACACCTATCGCCATACCGCTTCCTACATTTCGCCAGAACAACGAACGAGAGGAAGAATGGAATGATTATTTGGCCCAATTTCAAGAACTCATCATGGCTTATCAAATTACAGGTCAGACTATCAAACAGTTTTTTCTCGCCGTATTTGGCACTAAAACATTCTTATTACTGCAGAAACTTTTCCCCCACGCATCTCCTCGTGATCTAGACTTCGATCAAATTGTAGAAGCACTGAATGCTCATTATGAGATAAAAGTTCTCGTAGCCGATGCGCGGTACTGATTTTTCAGACTAAGAAAATCACCCGAACAGTCACACCAGCAGTGGATTAAAGAACTGACGGGGTTAACCTGCAAATGTAAATTTACTTGTACTTGTGGACTTTCTTATAGTGACATGATGTTCATAGACGCTATCACACAGAACATTCAGGACCCCAGAATTAGGGCAGCAATTCTGAAACAGTCTGACCCCTCATTAGACAGTGTACTGCAGCTTATTGAAGCGCATGATACTTTTTTGACTTAGCAGATGTAGAAATGCAAAGCCACAGTGTTAATTCAGTGCTCCGTAATGGACGCTGTCCTAGCCGTAGTTCTCAGTCTAGCCCTAGTGGTTCTTTAAATTCTACCGGCCGTGCTGAACAGACGGTGACCTGTAGCCAGTATAAAAGTGGGACACAAAGGTCGCCCCGTCGTGTTAGAAACAGTAATTTGAATAACGGGCGCCAACGCTCATTTCAGAAAAGTGTTCGTAAATCTTGCCCTCAGTGTGTATCTCGCCACAAGCGTGCGCATTGCCCTAGTCGCAACGCAACCTGTTATCAATGTGGCAAATAGGGACATGTTCAGTCAGTGTGTATGCAGAATGTAAATTCAAAGAACAGTAACATTAGGAACAGTGATTCGCGAAGTGCGAGAACAGTGCATGCAGTAAATGACATACACGCTGTGAACTTGGACAGTGTTTCTTATGATTCTCAAATGCAAGACAATTTTTCTGCGCCTACGGCAAAACTATGTAGTGAGCCACGTAGCAAGCGTTGTCGAGCGCGTAAATCTGTGCAACGGAAAAGGGTTCAGGACAAGCAAAATGAATATGTACAGTGCAGTCCTGTAGTTAGCCTAGTGCCTTCAACAACTTATCTTTGTAATAGTGCCCAGAACTGTGTAGCTAGTGACAGTAGACTTCATTTAGCTACTCAAAGTAATTTTAGTGCAGAAGCCTCGCAGCCCGGACGCCGATCCGGGCGGTAGTGCCATCTACTGATAGTGTTGTTAATCCGCTGTGTGCCGATTCTGCACCCCTTATTTCACTATGCAGCCCGCGCATGCGCAATCGCAGTAATCAATTTCTATCAGACGTTGCCCACATTTGCGCACCTGTCGAGCGCCACAAGCAAATGCTTTTTGTGAATCTTTGCATAGAAAATAAGACTGTGCAATTTCAGCTTGATACTGGTTCCGCTGTTACATTAATTAATAAATACACTTATGAAATGTTCAAATGTTTGTTAAGCTTATGGGACTTAACTACGGGGTCATCAGTCTCTAAACTTACAAACTACTTATGAACTAGGACGGCACAAATATCCATACCCGAGGGGGGAATCGAACCCCCGACTGTAGTGGCCGTGCTGACCGTGACTGGAGCGCCTCAGTCACCTTGGCCACCGCGGCCGGCGTGGTTTTGCAGTCATGAACTTCTGGATTCGCCAAAATTGTAGCAGTCACAGCAAGTGTTAACAGCATATACAGGACAAAATATTCCCGTGCTAGGAACGTGTAGCCTGCCCGCCTCTTTTCAAGGTGTAATAAAAACAGTTGCTTTTGTAGTTCTTCAGGCCAAATCTACGCAGAACATATTTGGACTAGATGCGTTTGACTTGTTTGGCTTATCAATTCAAAGAGATGTGCTTCAAATTTCGTCAGTAGTGCCTCAGGACAAAATCAATGCATTATGTGAAAAATATAGTTACTTGTTTTCGCCGGAACTAGGTAGTGCAAAAGACTTCGTGGTACATGTAACTTTAAAAGAATCTGCACTACCAAAATTTCGTAAAGCTAGACCAGTGCCTATCTGAATTCGTGATAATTTTGCTGCAGAACATAAACGTTGGCAGGATAGTGGTGTGATGCCTCCTGTTTCTGCTAGTCAGTAGGCCCCGCCTTTAGTAATTATTACCAAGCAGTCAGGAAAACTTCGTCTCTGTGCGGACTTCAAATCAACAGTGAAGAGTCAAACAATTGTAACCACTTATCCCCTGCCCAGACCTCAGGAACTGATGGACAAATTAGGACAGTCTCGCTTCTTTTATAAGATTGATTTAGCAGAGGCATATTTACAGATTCCGCTTGATGTCGAGTCCAGAAAGTTTTTCGTAATTAATACTCACATGGGACTTTTTCAGTTTTAACGCCTACCCTTTGGCAGTTCTTCCGCCCCCGCTATTTTTCACCGTTTTTTGGAACAGCTGACAGTTTCTGTACCGTGTTGTTCGAAATATTTAGATGATATTCTGGTCTCGGGACGCACAGTTGAAGAACATTTATCAAACCTGGAGTGCCTTTCCAAAGTGTTGACTGCAGCAGGTCTACGTTGTAATAAAGCAAAGTGTTCGTTTTTTCAGACTGAAATAGAGTACCTAGGCCATGTGATTAATGCCCAAGGGTTGCCGGCGGCGGTGGCCGGGGAGACTGAGGCGCTCCAGTCACGGTCTGCACGGCCACTACGGTCGAGGGTTCGAATCCCCCCCTCGGGCATGGATATTTGTGCCGTCTTTAGTATAAGGTAGTTGATAAGTAGTTTGCAAGTTTAGGGACTGATGACCCCGTAGTTAAGTCCCATAAGCTTAACAAACATTTGAACAATGCCCAAGGAATTCATCCCTTACCGTCACATCTTAAAGCAATCAACGACTTGCCAACTCCTATTTCAGATTTATTCCTAATGCCTCTCAGATTGCGGCTCCACTGCATATCTTACGTAGGAAGAATGTTCCTTTTGTATGGTCTAATGTTTGTCAACTTGCCTTTGACAAATTAAAGTCTGCACTACTCAGTGATGCATGTTTGATTCCCTTTGACCCACAGAAGCCTGTAGTGCTAGCAGTGGATGCCTCGTCGTACGGTCTGGGTGCAATATTGTCACATCGTATTCGTTCTCAAGATCGTCCTATTGCCTTTGCATCCAAGCTACTGACGCCAACGCAACAGAATTACAGTCAGACAGAAAAGGAGGACTATCAATCATTTACGGCGTCACAAAGTTTCATCATTATCTCAATGGCAGAAAATTCTAATTGTTGACTGACCACAAGCCTCTCACATCGTTGTTCTCACCCACAAAGCCGATTCCGCCACGAACGGCACAAAAGCTTCAGAGATGGTCCTTAATACTGTCTAATTATCAGTATGAGAATTTGTACCGACCTACCACTAAACACGCCAACGCTGACACACTTTCCCGACTTCCGGTTGGCCAGGATGTGTCATTTGATTCTTCTGACATCGCATGTTGTCAGATAGACTCCAGAGATGCTTCCGCTATCGCTGACTTCCCTTTGAACTCTCGTTGGGTTGCACAGGAAACAGCGGCGGATGTAGACGTAAGTGTGGTAGCACGTTTTGTTCGCTTTGGTTGCCCTGCCAGAGCCAAAGACATTGAGCGGCCTCTGGTTTGACGTTATTTTGCACAACGTCATGCATTATCTTTAAGTCAGGGTGTTCTGTTGTTACATACGGACAACGACCAAACAAGAGTGATTGTTCCTCGTTCCATGCAACGTGAAGTGTTACGCCTCCTGCGTCAAGGACATTGGGGTATTGTCAGGACCAAGCAATTGGCCAGACATCACTGTACCTGGGTTGGTATGGTATGACGTCACAGTGTACAGTTTGTGCGGAGCATCAGGCGGCTCCTCCGCAACGTTTCTCAGACTGGCCACGCCCCAAGGGACCATAGCAACGTTTACACATTGACTTTGCCGGACCTTTCTGGAATACGCGCTGGTTAATCGTTGTAGACGCTTTCAGCAAGTTTCCTTTCGTGATTGCCATGAACTCAACGACAGCGTCTAGTACAATCAGTGCCTTAACATCAGTGTTCTGCATCGAAGGTTTGCCTGAAACTATCGTCAGTGACAATGGACCTCAGTTTGTTAATGCGGAATTTCAACAATTTTGTCGTGTGAATGGCATTCAGCATATCACAACCTCACCTTTTCACCCTCTGTCCAATGGTGAAGCAGAACGTTTCGTTCGAACATTCAAGTCTCACATGGAAAAGATGAAAGGTCAGCACTCCAGGCAGCAAGCTCTTCAAATTTTCCTGTCTACGGATAGGTGCATGTCACGTGACGGCCCGTCTCCTGCCGAGCTGCTACACTGCCGCCGTCACAGCACTCTCCTTCATCTGCTGCAGCCTCCCACGCACCGAGTCGGTTCGTATGGCGCTTCGCGTTTTCAGGTTTCGACGCCGGTGCTGTACAATGTGTTTGCTGGAAAGAAACGATGGCTTCCGGGCACCATTCAGCGCGTGCTCGGTCGCAATATGTTTGTTGTACGTTCTTCCACAGGGTCGGAGCTGCGGCGCCACGCAAACCAATTGCGCCTGCACAGGCCGCGCGATCCTGTCTCTGGTTTCTTGATTCCAGACCCAGTTCACCGCCAGGGAGCAAAGCCACATCGTTCGCCGCCGGTTCCAGCGTCCCCGGACTACGAGATCCCCGTGGACGTCGACGCGCCTCCGACGCAGTCGTCGCCGCCTCTGTCGCCGCCGCAGATGACAGCGTCACCGAGAAGGACTCCGGGACCGTGCGGGCCCCCTCAGCTTGGGCCACGTCCCTCAGAGGAAGATGACTTGCTCCCTCTAGGCGGAGGCGTCCGCCCTTCCCTTGGTTTTGGTGGGTTTACCGGGGCGCGGACGGCGTCTCGATCCCAGCCTCTTCTACGACGCCCGTCCTACCAGTAACGCCCCCGTCCAGGCCCTCCTCCAAGTACCGTCGCCGTGGCCCTCAGCCCTACGCCACGACGACGCGGTGGTTTGGGGAGGAGGGGTGTGGTGTCGCACAAGTCTAAAGTGCGCGCCACCTACTTTCGCGGCGCGCCGCCATGCACGCACGGCGCGGCGTTCTTACGACGTCAGCCACGAGCGCCCTCTGCTAATCTCCGCTCGTGGCCACCACTGAACGACTTCGTTCACTTGTGACTGAGATAGGAACCAGCTAACACTTCGGAATCAAATAGGCACCAGTTAAGACTTGGCTATCGGATAGGCACTAGAAATGATCAGTAGGCAGGCCTCTAATTTATGTATCAGCGTACTGCAGTCAGGAAACTTATGAAAGCTAAGTATTGTAATCTTTGTATGAAATATATATCTCGTTCTAATTTACTCTAGTGTTTCTGCTGTCCCACTGGCTGCTCATCTCCGTACCTGCACAAGCGTGCATCCTTTATTCCCGTGTCGGTCTCTTTCTACTCGGCAACCGACACCTACGGCAAACGGCGTATACGAGACACAAAAGTGGCTGGGACACAAAACATAGAAGCTGGCTTTCAAAGAGGTATGGAAACATCAGTCGCATTTAGACTTAACAGCTGCCTACGGTACTGTATGGCTGGATGGACTCATTCTGAAAGTAATCCCATTCCTTCGACTAACGACTCTCCTTAAGGACATGCTTTCAAATCGCTGTTTTAAAGTAAGAAGTGGAATTGAAATAAGTAAATCCCTTAAGATCAAGAATGGATTATCTCAAGTCTCAGTACTGGAACCATTACTATGCAGCCTCTATTACAGTGATATGCCTTACACAGTAAGCCAAAAATCGGATATACGGATGATCTGCCCATAACAGTGCTAAGCAAATCTCTCGAAGAAGGTGAAAAGACCCGAACGGATGACCTTGAAGTCCTTAGCAAAAACTACAGAAGGCGGCGTTTGTGCCCAAATCCGGCTAAGACTGAAGTTTGCTCTCTTCACCTCAACTATAATATAGCCAATCAACAATTGTCTGTGCTATTTAACCAACAGAGAGTGAAACATAACTTTCATCTTAAGTATCTTAGTGTTACACTTGATAGATCCCTCACCTCCCAATGAAAATCTCATCATAACTCGTGTACAGATTTGCCTTGTAGACTCTTCTCTGCAATGTTTTTACTGGAATTGATATCAGGGTGACCTTTCTTCCATGGGAGGTTTACTATGTAGCGGCCACTGTCACCTCTTTTGAATCTGCCGTGAAATCCTGCTTGATATATTCATTTGATTTGTCTTCTACCGGATCACAGATACCAATATTCTCTTGGTCCCAAAGCAGAGATATCGTTTGTGCATCGTCACAAGCCATTGAGATGGTGAGGTAACTTAGACTAACATTAACAGATTCATCTAGCCTCTCTCCAGCCAAAGTGCATCCAAGCTGTGCTGCTATAAGTCCATTCTTCCACTTGACCACCCTTCCTGTGAGTATCTTGGCATATACATCCATTCCTATGGGAAGTTCAATGTCGGGGGAATCATCCCCCAGGTCACTGATCCAAATGTTCTTCCTTTTCTACTCGTGCAGCAAATCTGATTATCTTGACACTGCCGGCCGCAGTGGCCGAGGAGACTGAGGCGCTCCAGTCACGGTCTGCACGGCCACTACGGTTGGGGGTTCGAATCCCCCCTCGGGCATGGATACTTGTGCCGTCCTTAGTCTTAGTTAGTTCATAAGTTGTTTGTAAGTTTAGGGAATGATGACCCCATAGTTAAGTCCCATAGACTTTACAAACATTTGAACATTTGATTTGATTTGATCTTGACACTCGTAGGATCAACTGACAAATTCTAGGATGATCCCTTAACCCTATTTCACAACTGAATTGTCCATCATTTATTATTATGTTAATTTTATATCTCTTGTGTTTAATGCTAGAAGTATGGTTTCCACCAAACAAAACATGCGGTACTATTTCATCTGCACAAGGTTCTAGTCTAAACTCCAACTGTAGTCTGTGAGCCATAGTTTAAAAATGCTCGAACTGTTTTCTGTTTACCATTCCCTTGTAATATGACCGTCAATTTTTGTAGGACAACTAGATCGATACAAGTATGCTTAGTTAGGTCAGCTGTGACTTGGGTTTGCTGTTATTTCTCAATCTTCGATTCACTCTTTTCAGTTCGTGATAGATCCGGACACATAACGGTAATGTGCTTGTTTCTGCAAAATAAGCAGTGTATGGAAGACTTGTAGTTCGTAGATAAGTGGTTCGGTATTAAACACAAATAGCAGAGACTTTTTCTTTCATTTTTGATCTCCTTTCTTCTATACTCATTTTCCTGGCACGAGAACATTTATCACTTTCATTAGATTTACTACAGAAAATGCATTGCAATGTAGTGCTGTTGTGAAGTGCAGCAATGGTGCAAACGGATTTCTCTACACGTTCTTTATCATATTTTTTGTCAATCTTGGACTAACTTAACTACATCACATTCTTACTTTTCACAGCCAAATTACTAAATCCTGACTGTACAAATAGAATCTGCTGTACATTTTGGACTTCAGTTCGTAGAAATTCTATCAGACATTCGAGACACAGTTTCTCTGTTTGTACTTTTTTCTGTTTCGATAATTGACCTCTTTGCCAAGTTCGCAGTGTCTCTTCTGGGATGCTAGAGTCGCTTAGTGGATCTTCAGATGCTCGATTCAAACTGTTGAGAGATCGAAGGTGTGACTAATTTAACATGGTGGGCAATGGAAGCTTATCCTCTTGTGTCGCATTCGAAGACACTAACTTCAATAATTCTCTTACGTACACTTGTAATAGAAGATCCGCTCTTCCAAACCGTTCTTGAAAAGTTAGAATGAGTTTCGGATAATTTTCTGACGTATAACTAAGTACAATTTCGTAAAGATCAGTTTCTGTTTCCATGGCTTGCAACAGATACTGAAACTTGTCACAACCATGCAAACTATGGACTTCGTGAATCTTTCTAAACTGTGACCAAAAACTTAACCACTCCAGTAAATCACCGTTGAATTTCTTAATTTCAGTCTTAGGAAGTGTATAAGTTCTTTGCCTATCCTGTGACACGCGGTCCCTTCTTGTCTGAAGTACGTGGCGTCAAAGCATTATAATCTCAAAGTCGTTATTCTACTTCTCCGAAGTTTCCTTTTCGATTCTATTGCAGTCATATCATTACTTCTATCTAAAAGTGTATCCATAATTTTGTTATCTAACACATGAAGCTCTGACACGAAGGCCTCTAAACGACTGAAATTTGACGTAAGTGCATCATTAAGAGCGGTAGATGTACCTGTTGCGAAAATTTCCATTATATCGTTTATCTTTCTTGTGAAGCATTTTCTCACAGCCGTCCAACATTTATTTAATTTCTCCATATCTATTGTTCTTGTCTTGGAAGGAATAATAATGCTGTTCTACGTGTTATTGTAATTCAAATTCCGTCACTTAGAGTATAGATAAATATACGGCACGTCACCTCGGGAGTAACCCCAAACTGTTATAATTTAATCAAGATGACACTCTATATTTTATAATTCATTTAATAAACACACAATAAAACAAATACACATCTTTCAAGAAAGATACACTCCATAGATCACTAATTGACCGTAACCATAGGGCTAATATACGGTACACGAAAAAAAGCACCTAATACAAGCCGAGCAGTCTAAAGCGTCTCGCTGCGGAGCGCGCGGTTGCTCGCCGTGGAGGTTCGAGTCGTCCCTGGGGCTTAGGTTAGTTTACCTAGGTTTAAGTAGTTTTTAAGCTACGGACTGATAAACACGCAGTTTGGTCCGATAGATTTACAAACATTTGAACATTTGAACCTAATACAAGAAACACACATATTTAATCTTTGGCTAACATTTATTCTCAACAGTAACTGAAAACCTTTTTAAACGTATACGTTGTTAGTTATTAGTTCATTTACGAACTCATATTTAACATTCATTTTGGAGGCAGTCAGTTTGAGCAAGAGTTGATGGTTGAAACGATTCCAGCTGACGACAACAAAAATGTTCAAATATTTGTAAAGCTTATGGGACTCAACTGCGGGGTCATCAGTCTCTGAATTTACAAACTACTAAGGAACTAGCTTATGCTAAAGACAACACAACCATCTATGCACGAGGGACGATTCGAACCTCCGACGCGGGAGGCCGCGCGATCCGAAACGTGGCGCTCCAGACCGCTCGGCTACTCCCGCACAGATGACAGCGACACCAACCATTTTCAACTGTCCCTATCCCCAACAACGATTAACCGTTTAAAGAACAATTAGAAAAAGGCATGTACCTAATGTCTATGAACAGTCGCAAATGAAATTCAAATAGTTCACCCACCTGTTTGTAAAACGATGGACAATATAGGACAAAAAGATTACGCGGTTCGAACAATTTAAAATCCAAGAATGGAGAATAGCCCATGACCAAGTCCATAAGTCTGAGTGTTGCCGACTCCAGCAGTCTGTGCAGCTTCAGCTTGCTGTTGACATCGTCAAATGCAAGCAGTACAATAGTAAAGCTTTTGTATATGTCGATGTTCAATGCACTTTAACTCACGTTTTATTTATTTTGAAAAACATTATTTGAGCACGTAGAAACGGCATATGACTGAAAGAATTGCACGTGAGTACATTTACTACAACGAACCGCTTATCACGTATGTTTCATTTGGTGAGTGGATAGGCTGACGGTTTATGAAAGCAACGGACGCGTGTTCGAATCACATAGGAATCATTTTATTTTTTACACTTTCGCAAGTAATATTTTAAATATTAATTCGCTAAAAACAGTGCGTCCGATCCTACGCTAAACTCACGAAGACTGAGCAGGATAATTGGGCAGACCGTCCTCCAAGAACTGCGGTTGCCTTGTGGGGTTTGGTTTATTGTTCATGGGAGATAATTGCCATGGACGGCACCTCTTTCCGCTGGCTTTTAGATTCTATGCCTCGAAAGATCTGAGCTGTTCTTGATGCTAATAACATGTGGACAAAATTCTGAAGTTATACGTAGCCTACATTATATTATTTTTTATTTTAATGGAAGGTCATACCAATATCAACCTCCAAGGAAGATTATTTTATTTTTATGAGAGGTCAGATGAATAACATCCTCCAGAATGTTTTTATTTTTTTTTATCTTTTGTGTCATAGGAGGTCAAATAAATATTACTTTCCAAGGAAGATCATATTTATGGGAGGGCAAATGAAAAATACCTTCCAAGGACGTTATTTTTTGTTGTGTGTGGTGAAGTAAATATTACCTTCCAAGGAAGATTATTTTTAGATATGAAATTAAACAAACTGTAGTTAGTTATTTACTAAAGAGAACACTGAAAAAAAATAAAACCAGTATCATTTAATAAGAAAAAAGTAACAGAAGCATTACACCCCGATAAACAAAATTAAAAAGAAAAGACTTTGTTGGAGTCCGATCCGATGCACTCCAATTAACCAGGAAGGCCGATAATGTATCTGTACTTTCTCGTTCCGTTCCTTGTGGTCACTATTAGTGTTTGTTCGTTGTTGTTCGATGTGTTCTTGGTTCAGCTGTTTTATTACAAATGGCTTTCAGTCCTATGACCAGGCACGTTGAGTCACGGCTCCCAGTTCCACTGAGCCAACGAAACAAATGAAAAAAGCCGTTCCTTGTAGTAAATCTACCCACGTGGGGTTCTTAAACCTCAACCGCTTCAACGTTTTACAAATTAAATGATACATGAGTTAAGCTGCTATGAATCTCGACATATACGGCATCGTATCATATTGCTTGTATTAGACGATGTAAACACCAAGCTGAACCTCCGAAGGCTGCTAGAATTGCCAAAACTCGGACTTCGGAACTAGGATATGCACAGTGCTCGGGCCCGTTAATCACTTTGTCCTCCATTGTAAAAACCCATTCCTAAAGAGAGAGTTATCGTGTGTCATCACAGCTTTGATGACGCATCTGGCATCACATGAAACTGCGATGTTGAGTGCGAAAACAAATGATCAAAATACACACACAGGTGGACAAATTTCAGAAAATTTACTTAACATTTTATAACCATACCAAAATAAATTATTTCGACGGTATTTTAATCAAAATACTTGTTTGCCTTGTGATACTTGTATTAGAACTGAAGGAAGCGATATTTCAAAACAATAAGAGCAAAATGACCTTCACCTTAAGGAAGCTAACGCTACCACTGTTTGGAACTGCTATGAACCTCGATATAAACGGCATCGTAACATATTGCTTCTATTAGACGATGTAAACACCAAGAAGAAGTGGATGCGCATGCCCTTCTATATCCAGGTGCCCAGCTGTGACGCCAAGAGATATTTCCACGGAAACAACGTACAGCATTGTCGAGTGTCTATAAAAGACATTGTGCGCAGCAGAATTAGTTTGTTTTCCGCGCGAAAACGTTTAGAGATACTAGCTGCCTGCAGGAGATAAGCCGCGGTGAAGTAGCCGAACGGTCTAAAGCGTCTCGCTCCGGAGCGCGCGGTTGCTCGCCGTGGAGGTTCGAGTCCTCCCTGGGGCATGGGTGTGTGTGTTGTCCTTAGCTTAGTTTACCTAGGTTTAAGTAGTTTGTAAGCTACGGACTCATGACCACGCAGTTTGGTCCGATAGATTTACAAACATTTGAACATTTGAGCAGGAAATGATGACAAAGACCTCGCGGCCGAGAAAACATAGGGAACGCTGTGTGCCCCTTACCGCGACATACTAGATGAGCAGCTACTACGGTACGTCGCCCCGCTGTGTGACCTACAAGGAAGACAACGTCAGCTCCTTTATCGACGCACCGTTCACGAGCCTTGTAGGTCTTGCCTGACATATGTTTCGGGACATGCGTCATCCAAACTTCAGGAAAATCTCTGCCGATCCGACATAAGTGAGGGGAACAGCTTGGACAGTACATCCGCCCCCAGTGCGTAATCCTGCAGTTTCAGCGATGTATCTTCGTCGTACTTCGCCGGACATTGCCTGATTGATGTTTCAAGAAAATACTTCGCAGAAACTTATGTAAAGTTCTGCTACATCCAAACGACAAGTTGGAGCCGCTGTTGCATAATTTAATCATGGTTATTTATTACTTGAGTACCTGTGTCTGTATTTGTGTCCCTGTATTCTTACAAACGAAATATTTATGACTCTGTCTGTGTACGCATACTTCTGCCTGTGTTCTACGTTTTAGAACAGAGCTTGGTTTGTATCTAGGTATTTTTACTATCTGTAGTTGTACCTATGTTTTACATTTAAATCTGGTTTACGTGTATTATTTTATATTTCAATTTCCGTAAAGTGTCCCGTGCGGATAGGGGAACACCCACCAGACATGGCGGGTACCGGGCACACTCAGCTCCCGGGGCGCTCCAAAACCAGCAGTTGGGTCATTATATATATATATATATATATATATATATATATATATATATATATATATATATATATATATATATATATTTTACAAAAATGTACGGCCAAACTTTCAAGAAACATTCCTCACACACAAAGAAAGAAAATATGTTATGTGGACATGTGTCCGGAAACGCTTAATTTCCATTTAGAGCTCATTTTATTACTTCTCTTCAAATCACATTAATCATGGAATGGAAAAACAGCAACAGAACGTACCAGCGTGACTTCAAACACTTTGTTACAGGAAATGTTCAAATGTTTGTTAAGCTTATGGGACTTAACTACGGGGTCATCAGTCCCTAAACTTACAAACCACTTATGAACTACTTACGAATTAGGACGGCACAAATATCCATGCCCGAGGGGGGATTGGAACCCCCGACCGTAGTGGCCGTGCTGACCGTGACTGGAGCGCCTCAGTCACCTCGGCCACCGCGGCCGGCAGGAAATGTTCAAATTGTCCTCCGTTAGCGAGGATACATGCATCCACGCTCCGTCGCATGGAATCCCTGATGCGCTGATGCAGCCCTGGAGAATGGCGTATTGTATCACAGCCGTCCACAATACGAGCACGAAGAGTCTCTACATTTGTTACCGGGGTTGCGTAGACAAGAGCTTTCAAATGCCCCCATCGATGAAAGTCAAGAGGGTTGAGATCAGGAGAGCGGGGAGGCCATGTTATTGGTCCGCCTCTACCAATCCATCGGTCAGCGAATCTGTTGTTGAGAAGCGTACGAACACGTCGACTGAAATGTGCAGGAGCTGTATCGTGCATGAACCACATGTTGTGTCGTACTTGTAAAGGCACATGTTCTAGCAGCACAAGTAGAGTATCCCGTATGAAATCATGATAACGTGCTCCAGTGATCGTAGGTGGAAGAACATGAGAAGTACTAAAATGAGCTCTAACATGGAAATTAAGCGTTTCCGGACATTTGTCCACATAACATATTTTCTTTCTTTGTGTTTGAGGAATGTTTCCTGAAAATTTTGCCGTACCTTCTTGTAACACCCTGTATATTAGCCGTTTGCGAGATACTTACGAATGTATGGTTCCCAACCTATACATTAATTTGAAAATTAGACTTTATTATTATGATTTACATCGCTATTAATTTACCTTTTACTTACTTTATTGTAAAAATCTTCCTAATTACATCAAATTAATTTGAAATTTTTAGTTTACTAATAGATTTTACACCGCATCACCTCTTAAAGGAAGTGTTTTCCTTGCACCTAGAAGCAATACTATGCTCGTTTCTGCAATGCATTTCGAATTCTGTGGAGAACCCCTGAATCATTTCGGAATCTTGACAAGCGTGTACAAATCTCCGCTCCAGCGTTCAACCGTGTTAGTGATTGCGCTATCCACTTCGCTTTTGAGTGATTGCAGCCACAAGTAACCAAAGGATTTTCTTAGATCAGGTGTTCTTGGACGCCAAGGTACAGGTCCGCCTCGACCTATCTATCGTTGGCCGTACCTGCGCGTTAGATCCCATCTCACAGCAGCAGCAACATGTGTCGGAGCTCCCTCATGCGTGTACCTCATACTTTGATGTTGTAAAAAGGAAACGTCCTCAAACAATCCCGGCAAATAGTGAAGTCTATATTTCAAATTAATCTGTACTAAGTAGGACGATGTTTACAATGACGTCAGTGACGGCTTGACACCTTACATTCGTAATTATCTCGCAAACGGCTCGTTTGTGGACTCATGATCGCTTCTATTATCGTGTATCATGTTAGTTTGCGCCATTCTATATATACGGAGGGGTCCAAAAAATTTATACACTGTTTAGAGGTCCATAACTTGCAAACTAATAGGCGGAGTTCTCTCACCGTTGGTAGTGTAATAGTTTGTAGTTCCGGCAATCGCCACACACGCGTTGAAGTGCGTTGTCTTGATTTGTCAGATGACAGACGCCGGATAGTCAGTGCTTTGTTCTTAGTAGCACGTAGTTACTCGAGTAAACATGGTTGGTGCAAGGCTTACATTCGATGAAAGGGAGTCAGTTTTGAAGTGGTATTTGTAGTGTCGCACAAGTATGAAGTGCGCGCCAACGTACTTTCGCCGCGCGCCGCCACGCACGCAGGGCGCGGCGTTCTTACGACGTCAGCCACGAGCGCCCTCTTCTGCAACTCCGCTCGTGGCCACCACTGACCTGCATCGTTCACTTGGGAATCAGATGGGCACCAGTTAAGACTTGGGTATCGGATAGGCACTAGGAATCATCAGTAGGCAGGCCTATATCTAAACTATGTATCAGCATTCTTCAGTCAAGAACTATGTAAAAGTTAAGTATTACCAAGACTCTACGAAATTCTAATTTAGCGTAGTGTTCTAGTTTCTGCTGTACCACTGGCTGGTCACCTCCGTATCTGCACAAGCGTGCATCCTTTATTCCTGTGTCGGTCTCTTTCTACTCGGCCACCGACACCTACGACAACCGGCGGAAACGAGACACAAAAGTATTTTAAGTACGAAAACATTAATGAGGTTTAATTCAACGGCAATGCCGAAATTATCAAATAGAGACATCGACACGTTTAACGATTCCTGGCATTCGAGACAAATTTTAAGCCGAAGGCTGTGTTAATGACGTATACAAAAAACGATCTGGACGACCTGTAAGAGTAACAAGTCCAGCTAACTCGCGTCGTGTGTTACAACAATGTACCCGCTCACCACTGAAGTCTGTTGAGATAGTGTGCCCGTTAAACTGGAGTGACTCGCTCAAGTGTTCAGTGAATTTTTAAGACAGTAAAGTGGAAGTACTACAACCCACGATTGCTACACGCAATGTACGAGGACGGCCCAGATCGTAGAATGGAGTACTGCGAGTGGTTTATTAACATGGTACGCAACAATGAAGAGATTGCAGAGATGATTGTGTGGTCTTACGAGGCACAGTAAATCGAGACATTGCAACTACTGGACCGCCGAAAATCCGAACGTCCACGTAGACAACGCCGTGAATTTTCCAGGTGTAAATGTGTGGTGTGGGTTGTCTTTCCTGGGCTTGATTGGGCCATTCTTCTTTGACGACACAGTTACAGGTGAGGTGTACCTACAGAAGCTTCAGACATCCATTTTACCTGCCATCTGAGACTTGTATGGAGACGAAAGATTTTACTTTCAACAAGATGCTGCCACATCCCACTACCAAAATAGTGTTAGGGATGGCCGTAGACGTGCTGTGGAGTTCAAATGGCCGGCCGCGGTGGCCGAGGGGTCTGAGGCGCTCCTGTCACGGTCTGCACGGCCACTACTGTCGGGGGTTCGAATCACCCCTCTGGCATGGATATTTGTGCCGTCCTTAGTCTTAGTTAGTTCATAAGTAGTTTGTAAGTTTAGGGACTGATGACCCCGTAGTCCCATAGACTATTTGAGTTCAAATGTTCAAATGTTTGTAGAACTTATGGGTCTGAACTACGGGGTCCTCAGTCTCTAAACTTGCAAACTACTTATGAGCTAGCTTATACTAAAGACGGCACACAATTCCATGCCCGAGGGGGGATTCGAACCCCCGACGGTGAACGGCCGCGCGCATCGTAGCATAGCGCCTCAAGGCGCTCGACCGCTATGCCGCGGCGTGCTGTGGTATATCCACCACGTTCCCCAGACTTATCCCCTCTGGACTTTTATCTGTGGGGAACACAGACCGTCGTTTATCGACAAAAGCCATGCACATTGGATGAACTTCGAGATTCCATTGTACATTCCTGTGCAGATATCCAACTCAACACGTTGCAGTCAGTAGTTCGTGCTTCAGTTCGGGGGCAAAGTTTGTTTGTGGATGTTAATGGTGACTATTTCAAGCGCCTACAGTGATATCCTTAAGTTGGACTTTAAGCTACACTTTCACCAAAAATGAGCAACTCCGTCAATTAGTTTGCACGTTATGGACCTTTAAACAGGGGATACCTTTTTTTAGACCCGTCTGTATGTATAGGGTGTATGAAAAATGATTTCGCAAACTAACATGGTTGAAAGTACACGTTAATAGAAGCAACCCTGAGTCCACAAACGAGCCGTTTGCGATACATGTATACAATATATGTGTGTTTGGATCAGATGACCTGTTCCTCCTCCAAATTACTAAAATAGACTCTTAGTAAGTGGGCAAATGTATTGTCGTTATACTGGCATATTTGGTATTTATTTGTATTTATTTGTTGTGGCAAAGCATTGTACGAAAAAGAGTGTATGTAATCCATTAGAGTTGCAAAATTAGTCGTCAGTTTTTATGTCAACTTTCGAACTACAGTAACTCCACTTTTAAAACTCTGACCTGTACTTTAACCATCATATATAACATGCCATCACATACAAATATGCTAACTGACAGAGACCAGATGTCTGTAAACGGAGCTACTATGGTCTTAAACTAGTCACAAACTGACTGTAAACTGATTCTACAACTGTGATGAAAATATATAAGAAAAGGACATTAAAGTATTAATGAAATTTCAGTTTTTACCACAGTCAAAAGAATGTACTTTTGCTTGGTGGAGAATTTCTCCATCTAATCTAGCAACTGTACTGGTTTTGTAACGTGAAAGGTGTTTTTTGTCCATTTTTACATTGATAAAGATTTTGGCACAATAATTGCTCTTTCTTCCCAAATCCTGTAGTGATACGTTCTTCGAAACTGTGGCAGTATTCACTACTTACCTGCACTATGTGTTTTTTCTACAATCCTCATAACATTATGGTACAAGCTGCTGAAAGTTGAAATCGTCTCTGGCGGTTACCTAGTGTTTTTAAGTTTCGTCTGTAAACAGTTCAACTGTCATTTCTTAGAGTATGAAAAGCAGTGTATCAGAAAAACGATTCAGGAAACCGGTCACAATTTGTGACTTCGATTCACACATTCCACTCCATTCACCAGCAAAAATACAGTATTTACTATAATACAAGTAAAAATCGTCGAAGTTTCAATATGTTGCAAACATTTCCTATAAAATGATTTGGTTATGCACTATCTAAATTAAAAATTAGTTATATGTCCCATAAAGCAGTCTAGTGGTATAAAAGTATCTTTTTATAGAGTAATAACCGAGTCGTCGAGGGGATGTTAACCGTACTCATCTTAACTCTCTTCTCCTTTCGTGCAACTCAAGAATTCATGTTTTCTGTTTCACAGGGGTACATGAAACCTTACTTTCCGTCACAGTACACCTTACAGACGATCTTTGTTTATGACAGTGTCAACTTGACGTAAACAAAGAGGACTACTTTCGGTAATCCCCTCATTCTAATAACATTTAGGACCGTACCGCTTGGAACTCAAGAGGACGTTGGAAGGAATTCCATCCCTGTAGTGGATGTGAAAAGTGAGCGGCTAAGGCAATGCCGGCGAGCGGGCCAGGAATGCATTCCCTCTGTAGTTTCCGAGCAAGGCAGACAGTAATTTGATCTGTAAAAAGCGCCCGAGTGGCTTTTAGCTCTAAACCTCGTCATATCTGTTTATGCATCGTGCTGAATGAACGCCGGAGATGCCTCCGCTGGAAAACTCCAGTACATTTACGAGGTACGCGGTTCTCTATTTTCACAGGCAAACCACTTCCCTTCTGTTGTGCTGCAGTATTCGACAACTGCCGACGGAAATATCTTTAATTCCACATTCCGGATTTCTTATTATTACTTCCAGTGTTTCGTGTAATCGTCTTCTTCTTCAAACAATTTCTGATCACCAAATAAAAAGGAGAGTGTTTGTGTGTTGATATTCGATACAAATCTATAGTTTCGTTCTAATCTTTATGAAATTTTTACCCAGGTAAGCTTCAATCACTGAAGATGGTCGCCGTAAGTGTAAGGAAAACGTACAACATACATTTCACGACATACAACTTCATAAAGCATGAGACGCGTGAAAAACCAGGGCAGCAAGCGACAAGGCAGCACATTTCCTCCTGAACCACAGAACCGATTTCCATCAAATTTAGTACCCAATTGCTGCATGGGTAAAGACTACATACGACATATGGTTCAGCAGATATCAAGGCACAAACAAGGAGTTGTAAAAAAACTGTCACATCATGAGATGAGATTTTATTCATACTTATAACTTAGCGACTTTTAACAAACTTTATACATAATTTCACACCTGTCTTATATTTTTTCTCGTTGAGAACCACATCAAAAAGATGAAGGCAAAAAAGTTTCTCGCTTACTGGTTTTTCACTATTCATGGTGTAAACTTACGGCATTCGGTATGACATTACAATTTGTAATTTCTACACTACAAACTGTACTCGCGATACATTTTACAGATTAGTATATACACATACGGTTGAATGTACCTTCGAAGTTGTATCACAGCACTATAAGTAGTTCATGGGAAACCACACCATCACGCATGAGGTTTCAGTCTGTTACTTCTTTACTGCTGCCTGTATTCGCAACAGGTTTTACCGAAAGGAAAAAGCACATGAATATATGACTGCAAAATTATGCAATTGTACAACTCATACATAATTCAATAAATATGCCGTCGTATATACTGCAATGGATAAATACTTTTACATCCTAAACCACGTTTTAATACACTCATTACTTACTGCTAAGAAACGCCTGTATTTCAGTCAGCTTAACCGTTCTATGCGTGACCATATGTTTTGCACATTTACATATCCTGGGTCCACTGGACCCGTTACGTCCAATATGAGAATTTAAATGAAAATAAGTGTTTTGTGGATATTATCATGCACGAATATTTTTATTTGAAGGTTCATGAGCATAATATAAGAAAGCTGTGGCTATTTTAATGATTTTACTGGGTTTTAAAATGTATAATTTATAAAATTTTAACCCTGAATAATGTTTTTAATAGATTATATTATGAAAACTGATACAGACACCAGTAATATTATTTTTCACAGTGTTCATATAAGTGATTTTGCCACTGACAAAACATATCACTTCATAAAAAACATCACATCAGTTTGCTGGTCCTGGTATAAATTTTACCACATTCTGAGCAGACGTTTTATTTAGCACTAGGGGCCTTTCACTCCAGAGCATACCATTTGGAGCAAAATAAACGTTAGCACTTTCACTGCTTATTTGTCCTGATATATTATTATCTAGATCATCATCTTCACCACCACCACCACCACCACCACTACGTGGTTCTTCATCCAAACAGTCGTATGACAGTGCCCGAGGAACAGCTTCCGAAGAAGAACCAATATATGAAGGGAAATCGACATCTTCAGCTACCCATTGAGTAACAACTGATTCAAAATTTGGGCTTGAAAAACGTTGCTATCCTCTTTCCTGCTGCTTTTTTTTTTATGCAGACCTGACATTGTCTGAAAAATAATAATGTGAATAAATAACCTCATTACTCTTTTCTCCTATGGAGTGTAGCGGCTCTTAATGTTATTTTTTAGTGTTACCGATAACACTACTGCTGTGTAGCAAACTCCTACAGTCTTTCTGTACAGCGTCACACACTAATAACCACCCACTGCAATATTTTGATTCTTGCACAACACAGAAGTATGCTGTCTGACAGTTGAACATGCAAAGTTATAACAATGCGTTTTCTGCGATCACAACAATGCATATGTGTTGCAGAAAAGTATTCTCGGTACTCCAACAAAATGTAATTGATTACAACCCAGTCTAATTTAACGACACTTTAACGTAAACCACAGGGTCCATCGGACCCAGATTATGTAAATATGTAGTATGAAGAAGGAAATTAAAGTGGCACTTAAACTAATCACACACGATTCTAGTAATATCTGTAATGTATTACTGAATAATGCCAGAGAGCATACCTGAACGGTTGGGACTCAATTTCAAGTTTTTAATACACAAATTAAAAATTAAAATTGTTCCTGGGTCCATTGGACCAAGGGTATGCATACTAGGGTTAAGTAAATTCCTGAATGCTGACGGTGCTGTTTACAACTTTGAACCGTGAAGCGCAAGCCGTTGTAGTCAAAAGAAACAAACTTATATAGAGCTACAGGCAACGGAAGAGAATGAAACAGTGTACACCCAACGAATACCCATTATTTTCGTCAGATCTACACTTAACTTCAAGAAACTGCCGTTTCCAGTGTGACTTGCATTTTCTATTACGATTAATAAATCACAGGGTAATCTATTAAATACTGCAAAGTGTGTCTGACATCTCCATGTTTCTCACACAGACAAATTTATGTCACTTGTTCAGGGGTTGACGTACAAAATTTATGTACTAGTAACAAAAAGTGCTGGTTATAGTAAAGTATTGAATTAAATGAATGAATGCATATTAAAATCATTTGTATTTTAATCACACTTTTCTCTGTTTGCATACTGCACATATAATTTTTTACATTATGCTACACAGCCTTATTTCTCACACACGATCCCATAAATAATTGTTTTCAGGAAAAAGAAATTGGACAGAGAGAGAAGGGACAGGAGTACTAACTCAAGGCTTGAATATAGACCCAAGCATCGACGAGTTTTCAGTTACAGTAATACTACGGCATTCGATATGACGTTACAATTAATAGTTTCTACTCTACAAATCGTACTCGCAGAAACTTTTACAGATAATATTCACACATACAGTTGAATGTACCTTCTACATTGCATCGCAGTATGACATGTAGTTCATCAGCATCGGCATAGGCAACCATTACTTACGAAAGGCTCGATCAGTTTGTCTTATTACTTTTTAGTCATCAACATTTTCAGAATAAGGTCTATAAGAAAGAAAGATATGGAAATTTCCCCGAAAATTTAAAGTGCCACGTTTTATAGGATTTTTCGAAATTATTATTATTATTATTTTATGAACCCAAGACACATTCGCCGGAAGCTACCTTGATCAAATAGTTCATGGACTAAATAGGATAGTAAATGGTTGTGAAAACATTCTTGATCTCGTAACCACAAATAGTACGGAACTAATAAAAAGAATCACAACAGGCACAGTAACTGGTTAACACAGAGAGAAGTTGAAGCAAGACTGAATAACGAATATTCCAAATACACGAAAAAATAAAAAAATAAAAATAAAAAATAAAAATAACTCAACGCTTTCCTTAGTAATAACATCCAGTTTTACGCAGCTAACACTGTGAATGTTGATCAGGCGTGACTTACATTCAAGGGAAAAACATAATGACTGCTATAGTCAGATTTATATCAAACAAATTAACAACTGAAGGTATAGACCCTATGGTACACAAAACATATTACATCACTCTTGCAAAAGCAAACAAAACAGCCACGAAATCGCCAAGACAGCAAACTTTTACAGATACCAGAAATTTTGCACGAATTTCAATTCGTGATGTACAAAGAATGTGTCTCTCAATTTAATAGAAAATTAAAGAAATTGGGCCAAAAGTAATCTAACGGCAAAGGTGGTAATATTAATGGCAGTGCTGTTAGTAGAGTTGCTAAGCACAGATTTTCGAAATTACTGCACCAAGGAAGACTAAGCTAATACTGCAAAATTCAAGTCAAGAACATTTGCCTCCATACGTAGTTTAGAAGTAGATATCCACAGAGCATTAAAACAACTAACATCCTATAATAAAAGAAGCTTTCTCTTTCCAAACTGTAAACGAATTAGATTTCTTTCATAATATGCATGTGCAATAGCTCCGTCGTAGGTCACTCCAATATTCAAGGAAGGCAATTTGAGTGATCAGAAAAATTATACTTATATAACTGACGTCGGTTTACAGCAGGATTCTGGAATATACATTATGAACTACCTCGAAGAAAACGTTTTATTAACTAATAGTCAACATACACTTGTGAAACACAGCTAGCTCTCTACTGACCTGATCAGTGATATCGTCAAGGGATTTTGAGTCGATTCCATAGTTCTAGATTCCCTGGAGGCTTTTAACACCGTACCTCACAATCGGCTTCTAATGAAATTGAGTTCTCATGGAATATCGCCAAAATTGTGCAAATGGATTCACAATTTCCCATCAGAAAGCACACGGTATGTAGTATTTGACGGAACATCATCGGATAAAACAGAAGGGATATCTGACATTCCTCAGAGAAGTTTTATGGAGCCCTTACTATTTCTATAACCGATTTAGCTGACAATCTGAGCAGATCATTTATACCTCGGAATGAAGCAGTCATTTATCGGTTAGTAATGTCACAAGAAGATTAACAGCAACTGCAAAACGATTTAGATAAGGAAAGATTTGGAAAGATGCTAATTGATTCTAAATAATGAAAGCTTTGAAGTCATCCATATAAAAATTAGACTAAATCCTTTCAACTTGGATTATACATTAGGCCTGTGAAATATGCTGGCCGTAAAGTTGATAAACACCAAGGAATTATAATTACTAGACATTTTAACTGGACAGATCACATTGGCACAACACTTCAAAAATGAAATATTTCAAATATAGGAACTGCCTACACTACAATTCTGCGTTCTGTTTTAATTGTTGCGCATTGTGGATCCCCACCGACTAGAATTGACGAAGAATATAAAGAAATTTCAGAGTAGTGCAACTCGTTTTGTATTAACGTTATACAGGGGAGAGAGTGTCACGGAAATGATGTACAAGATGGAAATATAGGCGTTATTTGCTACACCCAAGTATATTTGCGAACTTCTTTCATCAACTTTCTCCTCCGAATATGAACATACATTTAGTTCCTACCTAAAAAAAACAAGATAATCACAAAAAAACTAGATGGCCCGTGTTAATACTTCACACATTTAGTGGAATGACAAAAAATGTAAGTAAAGTTGAATGTTTACGCGTACCTTTCTTCAGAATCAAGAAATGTTCAAATGTTTGTTAAGCTTATGGGCCGTAACACTTCTCGTTGCAGGGAACGAGGAACAATCACTCTTGTTTGGTCGTTGTCGGTATGTAACAACAGAACACCCTGACTTAAAGACAATGCATGACGTTGTGCAAAATAACGTCGAACCAGAGGCCGCTCAATGTCTTTGGCGCTGGCAGGCCACACTGAGCGAACACAACCTCTGGAGTCTGACTACATACCATTTCTGAAAAATCAAACGACACATCCTGGCCAACCGGAAGTCGGGAAAGTGTGTCCGCGTTGGCATGTTTAGTGGTAGGTCGGTACAAAATCGCATACTGATAATTAGATAGTATCAAGGAGCATATCTGAAGCTTTTGCGCCGTTCGTGGTGGAAATGGCTTTGTGGGTGAGAACAACGACGTGAAAAGCTTGTGGTCTGTCAACAAATATTATTTTCTGCATTAGAGATAACGATGAAACTTTGTGACGCTGTAAATGATTGCTAAGGCCTCCTTATCTATCTGACTGTAATTCTGTTGCGTTGGCGTCAGTAGCTTGGATGCAAAGGCAATAGGTCGATCGTGAGATCCAATACGATGTGAGATTACTGCACTCAGACCGTACGACGAGGCATCCACTGCTACTACTTCTGTGGATCAAAGGGAATCAAACATGCATCACTGAGTAGGCAACCTGGCAATCTTTAGACCATACAAAAGGAACATTTTTCCTACTAAGCGATGCAGTGCAGCTGCAATCTGAGAGGCATTGGGAATAAATCTGAAATAGTAGTTAAGCTTTCCCATTACTGCTTGCAATTCCTGCACATTCTTAGGAGGAGGCAAGTCTTTGATTGCTCGAATATGTGACTGTAAGGGATGGATTCCTTGACCACTGACCACATAGCCTAGATTATTTCAGTTTGAGGAAACGAACACTTTTCTTTATTGCAACGTAGACCTGCTGCAGTCAACACTTTGAAAAGGCACTCCAGGTTTGATAAATGTTCTTCAACTGTGCGCCCTGAGACCACAATATCATCTAAATAGTTCGAGCAGCACGGTACAGAAACTGTCAGCTGTTCCAAAAAACGCTGAAAAATAGCGGGGGCAGAAAAACTGCCAAAGGGTAGGCATTGAAATTGAACAAGGCCCATGTGAGTATTAATGACGACAAACTTTTTTGACTCGTCATGAAGCGGAATCTGTAAGTATGCCTCTGCTAAATCAATCTTAGAAAAGAAGCGAGACTGTCCTAATTTGTCCATAAGTTCCTCAGGTCTGGGCAGGGGGTAAGTCTGGGCAGGGCGTAAGTGTCTACAATTGTTTGACTGTTCACTGTTGATTTGAAGTCCGCACAGAGACGAAGTTTTCCTGACGGCTTGGCTTGGTAATAATCACTAAAGGCGAGGCCCACTGACTCACAGAAACAGGAGAAATCACCCCACTATCTTGCCAACGTTTAAGTTCCTTAGCAACTTTATCCCGAAGGGCGATACGCACTGGTCGATATTTACGAAATTTTGGTACTGCAGATTCCTTTAAATCCATATGCACCACAAAGTCTTTTGCACAACCTAGTTCCGGGGAAAACAAGTCACTATATTTTTCATACAATGCATTGATTTTATCCTGAGGCACTACTGACGAAATTTGAAGCACATCTCTTTGAATTGATAAACCAAACAAGTCAAAAGCATCTAGTCCAAAAATGTTCTGTGTCGATTTGGCCTGAAGAACTACAAAAGCAACTCTTTTTGTTACTCCTTGAAAAGAGGCGGGCAGGCTACACGTTCCTAGCACGGGAATATTTTGACCTGTATAAGCTGTTAACACTTGCTGTGATGGCGACAATTTTGGCGAACCCAGAAGTTCATAAGTATCTTTATTTATTAATGTGACAGCGGAACCAGTATCAAGCTGAAGTTGCACCGTCTTATTTTCTATGAAGAGAGTCACAAACAGTTTTTGCTTGCGGCGCTCGACAGGTGCGCGAATGTGGGCAACGTCTGCTATAGTTTGTTTGCTACACTTGCGCATGCGTGGGCTGTGTACGGTAGGAAGCGGCGCAGAATCGGCACACAGATTAATATCACTGTCCCTAGATGGCACTACCGCCGGATCGGCGTCCGCGCAATGCGGGGCTACTACAGATTTACCAGCTACCGCACTAAAATTACTTTGAGTAGCTACACCAAATCTACTGTCACTAGCTACACAGTACTGGGCACTGTTACAATGGGAAGTTGCAGAAGGCACTAGGTTCACTACAGGATTGCACCGTACATAGTCATATTGCTTGTCCCGAATCCTTTTCCGTTGAACAGTTTTATGCGCTCGACGGCGCTTTCGACGTGGCTCACTACATAGTGTTGCCTTAGGTGCAGAAAAACGTTCTTGCATTTGAGAATCAAGAGAAGCACTGACCAAGTTCACAGCGTGTATGACATTTACTGCAGGCACTGTTCTCACACTCTGCGAAGCACTGTTCCTAACGGCAGCGTTCCTACAATTTTTATTTTGCAAATGTCCCGATTTGCCACATTGATAACAGGTTGCGTTGCGCACGCTTGTGGCGAGATACAAACTGAGGGCAAGACTTACGATAATTTTTCTCAAATGAGCGTTGGCGCCCGTTATTCAAATTACTGTTTCTAACACGAAGGGGCGACCTTTGTTTCCTGACTGTTCAATACGTCCGGTAGAATTTAAAGAATCACTAGTGCTATACTGAGAACTGCGATTAGGAAAACGTCCGTTACGGAGCACTGAATTAACACTGTGGCTTTGCATTTCTACATCTGCTAAGTCAAAGGTATCATGCGCTTCAATAAGCTGCAGTACACTGTCTAAAGAGGGGTCAGACTGTTTTAGAATTGCTGCCCTAATTCTGGGGTCCTGAATGTTTTGCGTAATTGCATCTCTCAACATAACGTCACTATAAGAAAGTCCACAAGAGCAAGTAAAGTTACATTTGCGAGTAAAGCCCTTCAATTCCGTAATCCACTCTTGGTGTGACTGCTGCGGTAAATTTTTTAGTCTGAAAAATCGGTACCGCGCCGCAGCTACGAGAACTTTTCTCTCATCAAGAGCATTCAGTGCTTCTACAATTTGATCGAATTCTAGATCACGAGGAGGTGCGTGGGGGAATCGTTTCTGCAGGTCGCGGTGCCTACCACAGAGAAGAACATATGCTTGATAGTCTGACCTGTAATTTGATGAGCCGCGACGAGTTCTTGAAATTGCGCTAAATAATCACTCAATTCTTTTCTCGCGTTCGTCGTACTGGCGGAACGTAGGGAGCGGTGCAGCGGCAGGTGTGGGCGGCTGAAGCGACGGCTGTTGTTGGTTAGCTGCTTGCGCTGTTAACTTTGACACCGCTTGGGGTAGTTCCGTGATTTGCGCCGTCTGTAACTGAATAATTTCCATTTAGTTTGGGTTCGGGTAGTGGCCATGCTGACCGATTAGGCGCCACGCATACAAGGAAATTAGTACAAAACACAATTGCAATATGAAAGAGGACGCTTTGCAACAAAAAAAGTCCACAAAACACGTAACTGAATGTTCCCCCAAAAATCTTATAGGAAGGGTGGGTGGGCGGGAGCAATTTCTCCGACTGCTGCTGTCTGGTTGCTGCAAGCGGGCTGGTCCAAGGTTCTCCTATCGCTCCTCGTCGCCACTTTTATGTCCCCGCCTCGTTGCCACTTTTGTGTCCCGTTTCTCCCGGTTGTCGTGGGTGTCGGTGGCCGTTTAGAGAGTGACGGACACTGGAGTAAAGGATGCACGCTTGTGCAGGTACGGAGGTGACCAGCCAGTGGGACAGCAGAAACTGGAAACACTAGAGTAAATTAGAACGAGATATATATTTCCTAGAGACTTAGTAATACTTAACTTTTACATAGTTCTTGACTGCAGAATGCTGATATATAGTTTAGATAGAGAGGCCTGCCTACTGATAATTCCTAGTGCCTATCCGATAGCCAAGTCTTAACTGGTGCCTATCTGATTCCCAAGTGGCCGATGCAGCAGTCGCGGCCACGAGCGGAGTTGCAGCAGAGGGCGCTCGTGGCTGACGTTGTAAGAACGCCGCGCCGTGCGTGCATGGCAGCGCGCGGCGAAAGTACGTGGCGCGCACTTCATACTTGTGCGACACCACAACTTGATTTTATGTAAACCAGTACACGCAAAGAAAAGAAACTTGTTAAAGAGGAGAAACTACCACTGCAAGACTGGGAGGTAAAAGTTCAAAATAAATATGTTTGTCCAAGCTAAACTGAAATAGCAAATACACCACTGGCCATTAAAATTGCTACACCAAGAAGAAATTCTGATGATAAACGGGTTCTCATTAGACGAATATATTATACTAGAACTGACATGTGATGATATTTTCCCGCAATTTGGGTGCATAGATACTGAGAAATCAGTATCCACAACAACCACCTCTGCCTTGATACGCCTGGGCATTGAGTCAAACAGAGCTTGGATGGCATGTACAAGTACAGATGCCCATGCAGCTTCAAATCAATACCACAGATAATCAAGAGTAGTGACTTCCGTATTGAGACAAGCAAGATGCTCGGCCACCATTGACGAAACGTATTGAATTGGTGAGAGATCTGGAGAATGTGCTGGCCAGGGCAGCAGTCGAACATGTTCCATTCCAAGAAACGCCCGTACAGGACCTGTAACATGCGGTCGTGCATTACCTGCTGAAATATAGGGTTTCGCAGGGATCGAATGGAGGGCAGAACCACGGATCGTAACACATCTGAAATGTAACGGCCACTACATCTACATCTACATACATACTCCGCAATTCACCGTAAGGTGCTTGGCGGAGGGTACACTGTACGTCTACTAGGCCTTTCCTTTTCCACTCCCAAATAGAACGAGGAAAGAAAGAACGCCTATATGCCTCCGTACGATCCCTACTTTCTCTTATCTTGTCTTTGTGATCTTTACGCGAAACGTAAATAGGCGGCAGTAAGATCCTACTACACTCAGCTTCAAATTCCGGGCCTCTAAATTTACTCAACAGAAATTCACGAAAAGAACGTCTTTCCTCCCAATTGAGTTGCTGGGCATTTCCGTTACACTTGCACATTGGTCGAACCTACCAGTAACAAATCTAGCTGCTCGCCTCTGAACTGCCTCTATGTCTTCCTTTAAACTAATCTGCTGCGGGTCCCAAACGCTTGACCAATACTCAAGACGTGGTCGTCCAAGCGTTTTATACGCGGTCTCCTTTACTGGTGACGTATATCTTCTCCAAATTCTCCCAATAAACCGAAGTCGACTGTCCGCCTTACAACTGTTCTTACATGTTCGTTCCATTTCATATCGCTCTGCACTGTTACGCCTAGATATTTGAACGAAGCGTCAGAATCAAGAAGCTGTATTCGAACATTACAGGATTGTTTTTTACGACTCATGCGATCACCTTACATTTTTCTACACTGAGAGCTAGTTGCCATTCTTCGCTCCAACTAGAAATTTTGTCTGTCATCCTGTATGCTATTACAGTCAGTTAAATACAACACCCTCCGATACACCACAGCATCATCAGCAAACAGCCGCAAGTTACAACTTACTCAGTCCATCCGATCATTTATATAGATAGAAAATAATAGCGGTCCTACCACACTCCCCTGGGGCACGCCTGTCAATACACTCGTCTCTGAAGGTCACTCGCCATCGAGAACAACCTACTGCGTTCTATTACTTAGGAAGTCTTCCAGCCAGTCACAAATCTGTGAACCCATTCTATAACCTCGTATCTGCGTTAGCAGTCTGCAGTGTGGCACCGTGTCGAACACATTTTTGAAGTCGAGAAAAACACAAACCGCATGTTGCCCTTCATCCATAGCTTGCAAGATGTCATGTGAGAAAAGGGCAAGCTGAGTTTCACATGAACGATGTTTCCTAAACCCGTGCTGATCCATAGAAAGAAGCTTTTCCGTTTCAAGGAAATTTCCGACATTGGAACTGAGAATATGCTCTAAAATTCTACATGAATCTGATGTCAACGATATCGGCCTGTAATTTTGTGGGTCTGTTGTCTTTCCTTTCTTATAAACGGGAGTCACCTGCGCTTTTTTCAATCACTAGGAACTTTGCGCTGAATTAAAGATTTGCGATAAATGCAAGCTGAGTAGGGGGCCAATGCCGCAGAATACTCTTTGTAAAACCGAACTGGTATTCCATCCGAACCAGCAGACTTTTCGTATTTAGCTCCCTCAGCTACTTCTATACACCGGAAATACCTATTACTATGTCCCCCATTTCGGAATTAGTACATTGATCAAATGATGGTACATTTGTGCGGTCCTCCTGCGTGAAAGATTTCTTAAAGGTTATTTTGAAAACTTCAGCTTTCCGTTTGCTTTCATCTATTACTGCCGAGGAATGATCAACGACTGACTGGACAGTGGGCTATGACCAGAGTATCGATTTTACATAGGACCAGAATTTTTTCGGGTTCTCGGAAAGATCTTTTGCTAAGATATTGCTGTGATAATTATTGTATGCTTCGCGCATCGATCTTTTCATAGACGCACGAATCTCTACTAACTTTTGCCTGTCATCATTTGGGTGTTCTTTTTTGAATCGAGAGTGCAACAGCCTTTGCTTTCTCAGCAGCTTTCTAACATTATTATTATACCACGGTGGATCTTTTCCATTCTTAATCGTCTTTACTGGCACATATTTCTCTAACCCTTTATTTACAATGCACTTAAATTTAGTCCACAATTCCTCTACATCCATAGACCCGGAATTAAACGATGCCCATTCGTTTTCTAAGTGCGATTCTAACATTTGCTTATCGGCTCTTCCCAACAAAAACACTCTCCTTGGCTTCTTGATTGGTTTATGAAATTTGGTTACCATTGACGTTATGACAATATCATGATCACTAATTCCTGTCTATACACAGACATCGTTAATAAAACCAGGTCTGTTCGTGGCTATAAGGTCTAAAATATTTCCATTGCGCGTGGGTTGCCGGTTTAACTGCTCAAGACAAGACTGCTTGTCTGTACCGCCTGAAATGTAACTAGCGAGGTCACAATCTATACTCTTGAGGCTGAGGTCTCCCCCGACTAATATTACATGGCCCGGATACCTATGCACTACCTGGTGTAGACTTTCTTTGAATGATTCTAAAACTGCTACAGGAGCACTCTGGGTGGAGGGGGGGGGAGGGCGGTAAAAACCCAACTATTAACTTTACTTCTTTTAGACCTGTTATACGTGCCCAGATAACTTCAAAGTTACTTTCAACTTCGATCTCAGTAGAAACAATATTTTTGTCCACAGAGATGAACACTCCTCCTCCAGTTGTATCCGATCTATCTTTCCGATATACATTCCACGCGTGGATAAATATTTATGAACTTGCTACATCATGATTTAGCCAGCTTTCGGTGCCTAAAACTATCTGAGCACAATAATTTCCATGTAGTGCGGCAAATTAGAGTACTATGTTTCTAATCCTCTGTAAGATCGCGGCTAATATTTTGATGTTCTAATTTTTGTTCCGAACGTGGCCTGTTTGAATGCTGACAGGCGAGTGCTCATCAGAGTTAGCGCCTAGCCTAAAAAAACGCCATGTGCACTCCACAAGTATTCTGCTACCCGAGTAGCCGCTTCCTTAGTGTAGTGCACCCCTGATCTATCTAGGTGCACCCTACAATTCCCCATCCGATAACGCAGATCCAGAAATCTGCAGCAATGACTGTCACAGAGGCGGCGAAGTCTCTGGTTCAGGCCCTCCACTCGGCTACAAACCAATGGACCACGATCAATCCTGGGAATAATACTACAAATCGACAGCTTTGCTTGCACCCCGCGTGCGAAGGCAGCAGCCTTCACCAATTCCGCCAGCCGCTCGTAGGACCTGACGATGTCCTCAGAACCCAAGCGACAAGCGTCATTGGTGCCGACGTGAGCCACGACTTGCAGTCGACTGCACCCCGCACCGTCGATAGCCGCCGGCAAGGCCACCTCCACATCTCGGATGAGGCCCCCCGACAGACACACCGAGTGCACTTTGGATTTATTTCCGGATCTCGACGCTATCTGCCTAAGGGGCTGCATCACGCGCCTAACATTGGAGCTCCCAATAAGTAATAATCCCCTCCCCCCGCGCACCTGCTCGGACCCTGCTGAAGGAGTGGCCACACGTTCACTCACAGGACGAACGGGCGCGGGGGAGGAGGTCCAGCCTCTACATTGGCCTTCCGCCTCGAGAGACGCGAACGCCGTACAACCCGCCTTGCGGAGATAGCGGCTCCACGACGTCCGGTACACCTGAAGATGCCTCGGTAGCAGGGACAGAGAGCGAAGCATGAGACACCTGAGGTGTCCCACTCGACGGACCAGACTCCCTGCCATCGCTGCACCCCGAGACAGCAGCCTGAAAACGGCTGACCGTAGCCAACAGCACACTCAGCTGTTTGCGAACTGCGGCCAACTTTTCCTGCGTCCGCACACAGCAGTCAGACATCCTATCCATCATATCGATACAATTAACTGTAGAAAGTAGAAAACTAAATAATCAACTTGTAAGTAGCCTAGTACTCTAATAAAGGCGGCTAGCAGCTGACTGAACTGTCAAATCAACGAAACTGAGTCCGGCAGTTTCCAAAATAAACAAGAATATCTGTGGAATATACCATTATCAAACGCGCGAGAATACAAGCTTTCACAAAGCAGAACACGAAATAAGGATGTGACAATATGACACGTAGCTTGCAGCAGCCGATAACTATGCACACGTTATTTATCAAAATACGCGAGAAGAAACTCTTAAAGCAGTAGCACAAACGAAATGTGTCAAGTAGATGAGAAGAAACATCTTTTAAAAAAAAAAAAAAAACACCATTAACGAAAATTAAGAAATTAACTGGAAACGAAATTTCACGCAATTAAATTATGATACTTAGCGCTCTGGGTGATGGGGCAACGACAACAGCTGTCACTGAAATGACTGCTAACTGACTGAAAGCTAATCTGCCAAGTACGCGGGAGTAAACCTCTAAAACAGAAGTACGAACGAAAATAAAGAATTAGACTGGCAAATTAAATTTGACACAAATTAAATTAAGATACTCAGCGCAGTTTAAGATGTGTCACTGGTGGCAGCTGGCACTGTTCAAAATGCCGTCGGTGCATACAAGAGGTGACCGAAACGTATAACCAATGGCACCCCATACCATCACGCCGGGTGATACGCCAGTATGGCGATGACGAATACACGCTTCCAATGCGCGTTTACCGCGATATCGTCAAACACGGATGCGACCATCATGATGCTGTAAACAAAACCTGGATTCATCCGAAAAATGATGTTTACCATTCGTGCACCCAGGTCCGTCGTTGCGTACACCGTCGCAGGCGCTCCTGTCTGTGATGCAGTGTGAAAGGTAACCACAGCCATGGTCACCGAGCTGGTAGTCCATACTGCTGGAAACATCGTCGAACAATTCGTGAAGATGGTTGTTGTCTTGCAAACGTCCCCATCTGTTGACTCAGGGATCAAGACATGACTGCACGATCCGTTGCAGCCATGCGGATAAGATGCCAGTCTTCTCGACTGCTTGTGATACGAGGCCGTTGGGATCCAGTACGGCGTTCCGTATTGCTCTCCTGAACCCATCGATTCTATATTCTGCTAACAGCCATTGGATCACGACCATCGGGAGCAGCAATGTCGCATTACGATAAACCGCAATCGCGATAGGCGACAGGCAACGCCGGTCAATTGCAGTCTCTGTATGAGAAATCAGTTGGAAACCTTCATGTAAGTACGTTGTAGGTGTCGCCACCGGCGCCAACCTTGTGTGAATTCTCTGAAAACGTAATCATTTGCATATTGCCCCATCTTCTTCCTTTCGATTATATTTCGCCTCTATAGCACGCTATCTTCGTGGTGCAGCAATTTTAATGGCCAGGATTGTAATTATGGGTGTTTTTAAAATACTCTCAGAGAGAATATTAAGTGTAGAATGGACAAATATTATTATAATAGTCGGTTCGTAATCGCAGCGTCCATATTTTTTTATTGTCTTTGTCCCTAATGTTTGCTAAAACTATGAAACTACAGGAAAACTTAAAGTGGACCGTGCAACACGCCAGTGTCATCTTTTTAAAATAAAACACGTGCTTTGTAGGTGGATGCGTGAGGTGAATGCATCAGTTAGTACTGTAAGAAATAATGTCACGTTCTTAACAAATAAGGTAAATGATCAATGATTCAAATAATTTGCGTTTTTTAATCAAACATATGGCTCGGTAGGTTCAAATATTCAAATGTTTGTTAAGCTTATGGGACTTAACTGCGGGGTCATCAGTCCCTAAACTTAAAAATAATTTACAAACTAACTTACACTAAAGACACGGAACGGCCTCGTGCATCGGAGCATAGCGTCTCCCTGCGCTCGGCCACTCCACCGCGGCGGCTCGGTTGGTGGATTGGTAAACGTGAGTGATTCAGGTTGTACTGTATATAGTAACAAAACAAAAATTGATTACTGAATTTAATTTCATCAATTTGATAGACTGGTCTGCCGTACGTTGCGAAATTATAACAGCCACACGTAAAACAAAAATCAGACAGTCGCTTTTATTCCCGTTCTATAAACTCTTTTAATTTTTTCTCGCCTGTCATTAGTCATATCAAAGTGATGCGCTATTGGCTATGCAAAGTGTGGTACATTGACAACCTTTGTGAACATGAAAGCGTTGCTGACGCTCCCGTTACCTGTGATTTCAACTTTATCCTCCAGGCACATCAGCTGACAGTCATTACTAGACGTAATAACGCATCCTGTATTATTAGTGTTACTGTCATTGTAGAGAACGTGTAAACAATTTTTTTTGTCAGAACAGAGCAGCAATAAAAGAAGTGCGATTAACTGATATATCTTCGACAGTTAAATTTTATTTACGGTGACGTCGTAATGTGCTTATATTGGTCACATTATTCGCTTCACTAATATCAAAGAGTGACATTTCGGTAGTCGCAGCCAACTTCAGCACACTGGCCACGGCTAGCGAGAGTAAGTTTTTACCCTTCATTGGGGAATCCTCGACTGTACGAAAATTTTTATTAGATCATCGAGTTGAATCTCCAACATGAAATTATCGAGGGTCCAATGTTTTCATACCATCCATGTTTCGAAGTTTTAGAGAACGTAACTTCAATGTTGAAACATTGCTGTCTTCCAACTAAACGTCGATTATTTATTGAACATCGATGGATATGCCGGCCGCGGTGGCCGAGATGACTGAGGCGCTTCAGTCACGGTCAGCACGGCCACTAGGGTCGGGGGTTCGAATCCCCCCTCGGGCATGGATATTTGTGCCGTCCTAGTTTGTAAGTAGTTCATAAGTAGTTTGTAGGTTTAGGGACTGATGACCCCGTAGTTAAGTCCCATAAGCTTAACGAACATTTGAACATTTTTTTCGATGGATATCGATCATCCCTAGCCGGGAGCGAAGTTTCAACCGGGAATGTGAAATGTTGCTCTCTGTCACGACAGCCTAAAACGTAGGAAGATTTTTCATATGTTTAGATTTCGACATATATATGAAGGATTGCGATTTATTACTTTCTGCAGTTTTTGAGATAATACAAATACGAAAACAATTTTTCGAATAGTAATTGGCGGCGCGTAGTTCCGTTCTTGGATAGACATTCAAGCTGGGTTTAGTAATTCGTTTTACCTATTTTTGGAAGTGTCATAATAAGATAAACTCACTTTATTTTCAAATGATTACTTTCGTTTCAAGAATAGATCCATAACAACATAACATGATAATTCCCACTTACAAATACTGTGTACTACAAAAGGATTTTTATTCATCAGTTCCAAGACGCAATTTCATTGTGATGACATCTTCTGTTGAAGATATAATAATTGGTACACAGGAATCAGTAAATTCTATTAAGAGCTTGGTTCTGTTAAATTCATATTTTCTTTTGGTTCCGTAATATTGCGACATTTTTGTGCTATTTAAATGACAGTTAACAAATGTTTACATTCAGGATTAACAATTCAAACCTTTGATTTTTTTGCCAAGTATCACGTAGTATAATTTCTTTATACAACTTAACATTTACTCTCTTATGGTAAATCTTAATATACACCACACGATACGAAATCAGGTAGGCATACTGAACAACATCCAGAGAATCAGAAACTTCTTTTTATTTCAGTTCATTTATCTTTCTTTACATATTATTTGTTTATATATTAAGAGAAATTCCATCCTCGTAGCACAAACCGTGCAATTTACAGCAAGGTAACGTCAACTGTGCACTGTGGACGTGTCTCACTGCCAACTGGGACACAGTTGTGCCAACTCACAAAGAAGGAAGTTTCATATCAGCGCACACTCCGCTGCATAGTGAAACTTTCATTCTGGAAACATCCCTTATGCTGTGGCTAAGCCACGTCCCCTCCATATCCTTTCTTCCAGGAGTGCTAGTCTTGCATGGTTCGCAGGAGAGCTTCTGTGAAGTTTGGAAAGTAGGAGGCGAGGTACTGGCGGAATTAGAGTTGTGAGGCGACATCGTGAGTCGTGTCGGGATAGCACAGTCGGCAGTGCGCTTGCCCGCGAAAGGCAAAGGTCTCAGGTTCGAGTCCCGGTTCAGGCACACAATTTTAATCTGCCACAAAATTTCATATCAGCGCAAACTCCGCTGCAGAGTGAAAGTTTCATTCTGGAAACATCCCTTATGCTGTGTCTAAGCCACGTCTCCTCCATATCCTTTCTTCCAGGAGTGCTAGTCTTGCATGGTTCACAGGAGAGCTTCTGTGAAGTTTGGAAAGTAGGAGGCGAGGTACTGGCGGAAGTAATGTTGTGAGGCGGCATCGTGAGTCGTGTCGGGATAGCACAGTCGGTAGTGCGCTTGCCCACAAAAGGCAAAGGTCCCAGGTTCGAGTCCCGGTTCCGGCACACAATTTTAATCTGCCAGGAAGTTCCATATCAGCGCACACTCCGCTGCAGAGTGAAAGTTTCATTCTGGAAGATGTATATTGCATGGTGTTTTCGTTCCATCCCCCTGTATATGTATGATTCCTGTAGCTTTTCATACACCATAAGTAACCGCGTGGTGTACTGCAAAGGATAATTTGCTAAAAACATACGAGGTACATTCGCAAAGTTTGTTACCGATACTGAAATAATATTAATTGTTTTGTACATTTAAAGTGTAATCAGTAATTACTGGACAAATTTTATCTGCCCGTAGCGGTTATTATACAAGTTGGTCAACCTTTTAGATAGTGCTGCGTTAATGGATAGGTAAGGGAACACAGGTAATAGTGTAACATCATGAATATTATTATTTATTTACATATGTGATTCAAAATAATGTACCTAATATGAAATATGTTTCTGACTTGTTAAAATGCAAATTCTTCTGAGCTATTTGGCGCGTCGTGATGATACATTCTTCCAACGTTCCCCATCCGCTACAGGAGCCTTCATCTGGGAATACTGACTTGTTTCCTCCTTTGTTTTTCTTAAACAGCCAATTGTGTCCCTACGGGTAGTTCTGCTACCAAATTTTAATCAATCAGGACTACCCGTAGGGACAGAACTGGCTGTATAAGACAAACACAGGAGGAAACAAGTCAGTATTTCCTGAGGAAGGCTCCTGTAACGGATACGAAACATTGGAAAAATTTATTATCACGACGCGGCAAATAGCTCAGAAGAATTTCAATTTTAACAATAACGACCGCGAAAGCTTAGGTTATTACATGTTTCTGGCTATTGATACCGATATATGTTGAACAGAAATGCAGTCTGTTGTGACGTCGCTATTCGACACAACGCCGGGGGTCTACACAGGTCGCCGTGCCACTGCATGAAGGGGCGATAAGTCGTTCGACGCTACTTCTGCCGCCGTGGGCGCCTCCAGTCTCGTTACCATGTTGCCTGGCTTCGCTCGCCGGCCAATCGGAGGGCTACGCTAGATAGGCCGCCGCACCACAGCCACAACAGTCAGTCAACGAGACAGTACCAGTCAGCTTAGCAGACAGTCCGAAGCATGATCTAGGAGTGCTACAGTTTGGGACATCCGTCGACAGCGAGCCATGCGTCTACGTTAGAACAAGCCGGAACACTGCTATTGAATGATGAAGAACTGAAGCTTAACCGAACTGTATCATCAGAATTGTACAAAGCACCTAACAGCTGAGTATTCTCTTTAGCTGTAATAAAAGTACATGTGGACTAATTCTTCTTTAAGTGGCAGACCCGCCCCACATCCTTATACCGCCGCATCCCGGAGATATAAAACTGTCGAAAATACGCGCAGGGGGTAAATGATGTAGGTGTGCTAATTGAGAATCTTCGATATTCCAGATATGAAAAGCATCAAATATTTATCAAATGTTTGTTGTCCTAAGGGACCAAACTACTAAGGTCATCAGGCCCTAAACTTACAAACTACTTATGAACTAACTAATACTAAGGACGGCACAAATATCCATGCCAGAGGGAGGATTCGAACCCCCGACCGTAGTGGCAGTGCAGACCGTGACTGGAGCGCCGCAGTCCCCTAGGCCACCGCGGCCGGCTCAAATATTTATCAAATGATTGTTGTCCTAAGGGACCAAACTACTAACGTCATCAGGCCCTTGACTGACGAACGAATTAAACGAACTTATTCTAAGAACAACAAACACACACACTACGGAGGGAGGACTCGAAGCACCGACGGAATCGGAAGCATGATCCTAAAATAGCGCTCCAGACCTCGTGGCCATCCCAGTGCGGTTTTCTACATAATCGAATGCAACTGGAAATATAGATTTCCGAAATTTATGCTTCGTCGAGTTGTTGAGTGAACCGTTGCGGTTCGTGTATCGATGTTAGCGACTGCTTGCGTTATCTTTGCCTGAGCTCGATGCCTCGTGACGGAAGGACGAGACAGCGTCAGCGTCGTAGGCTTGACGTCAGAGAGTGAGGTTCTAGCGGCTCACGGCGTGCTTTTCGGGAAATGGTGGCGGCTTTGCCGTGAAGCTTGTTTTGGGCTGGTCGCGCGCGTGAGAACATTGACCATGTCGTCGGGATCTCTGGAGCCGTGATTTTGAGTGCTGCTAGTTGGAATAACAGGCCTGCATGAGGTAGACAGGAGGAGAGGCCAATCTTGTATGTTGATGTGCCATCATGTTTTCCTCGTGTGCTAGTAATTGAGACCGACACTGCTGAGTTCTCAGTGTGCGAACTGGTTGTGATTTTTATATGTTTGAGAGTGGAAACTATGTAAGGATAGTGCTGATGATGAACTAGTGTGCACGTGTACGTAGTACCAACATTTAAACAATGGTAGCTGATTGTTTATGTGCTCACCTAGTCACTGACTAGTGCCTTCCGACTTGAAGTCATTCTGCCTGGCTATTTCTACTAGTGTATATACATGAGTGTGAAATTGTACTCAATCCACTGCTAATTTAGTTTTCTTGCAGAAAAGGCACAATTGGGTACACTGAGAGCATGTGTGTGTGTCAGCGGTTTAATGGTATTACCGTTCTGTGTATGATTGGCCCGAGAAACCTGTTACTCCAGTTCGTGGCCATTTGTGTTGACAGAGCAAGCATTCTTTCGAGAGCTATCCTTGGATTTATTTGATCTGGTAACTGAATTACCATTTTAAGTTATTTGTAGTCTGTTATATGACCAGTTGTGTATGCCTCTATCCATGTCATGCTGTTAACGTGTTATTATTATTAAGGTTACAGCCACAGTCGCTATTACTACAGTTTGTTGTTGTTACCTCCCGTGGCTCTTCCTGACTGTATTTAGGCAGGTGATGTTTAGATTTGTCAGTTATTATTTCATTGGTTGAGTTGGTGATTCTTATATGTTCATGCTGCTTAGATTAACGGTCAGTTACTCATTTATTTAGTTAAGGTTGTAATTTTTATATGCTCATGCTGTTAATCTGAGTCTGTCTTTTTCATATGTGAGTGTGGCGGTTGATCGTGCCGGGCGGTGCAGTGCAGTGCTCGACGCCCAGGGCCTAGGTGGCTGATACGAGCTGTCGGGAATCTTAAGTTGAGTATTTTTTCCTTTCGGGCAGTTTCCGCCCGGTACCATCAATAACCATTTGCATATTCTTCATTTACTTTGCTAGGTAGGCGCCGGTGAACGTCACTGTAAGCGGGACCGTAAAATATACATGTATATTGTTTTTTTTTTTTTTTTTTTTTTTTTTTTTTTTTTTTTTTTTTTTTTTTTTTTTTTTTTTAACTCTGCTCCCACCTGGTTTGATTTCATGTTTTATATCCTATGTATGGTTCAATGATCACTATGATTAATGTATTTTAATGCAGGTCCCCATTTAGTAAGACAGTAAGGGGTTAACTAATTAATTATTATATTGGTATTGTAACCTTGTTCCCACCTGGTTTAATATTTTATGTTTTATTTCCTGAGTATGATTCAATGTTTCACTATGATTAATGTATTTTAATGCAGGCCCCATTTATTTTTGGCATGTTTTATTGCAAGCCTTGTTGGTCGCATGTGCTATAAATGTAGGCTACTTGTGCCGCTCAGTCATTGGGATATATTTGATTGACAGCTTAAAGTTGTAGGGGCCTGCTGTTGTAATTGTTAAATAAATCTTGCTGTGCAAACGGAGAAATGATCCTTGGGCCAATCTTCCATGATTTCCCAGTACTGGGTACCATGAACTGGTAACTTTCGATTTTTTTTTTTTAATATGCTGCTCTTGCTTCTGAATAAGGTTTTACCGGTTTAGCTGCATACTAACATACTCTAAACATTATGGATGACTGCAAGAAGGCTTATAACAGTGTTGCGACTGTGGACTTCAATATCAATGTTGTCGAATGAAACACATTTAGCGAATATTCTCCTCTTGCGAAAGATGTATAGTTGAATAAGGGAACCTGTTGATGGAATGAAACTGAATCTATAAAAAGACAATATTTTGTTGAAATGTTGGGAGTTATGTCACCGTTGTTCAATAATAGCTACGCCTGTCCACCTTGCATGATTTTGAAACAGTTATGTAAAGGATTAAAGATCAATTCAATCGAAACACAAACGATTCTGGTAGGTCATTCTAGGCTTATTGGTCAGAAATATCTCGAATCTCTACCATCGTTAATATGATTAGATTAGATTATATGAGATTAATACTTCTTGCATAGATCATAAATACGACATTTCGTAATGACAATCAAGGATTTTTCATTTTAAGAATATTTTATTTTCATTTTATTTATTTTTTATATTTGCTTTTATTGTTTATTTAAAAATCCATCTAAAGTGTAGAAGAAATTTCCATTGAGAAATTCCTTTAACTTCTGTTTTTTTTTTTTTTTTTTTTTTTTTTTTTTTTTTTTTTTTTTTTTTTTTTTTTTTTTTTAATACTAGTTGCCTGGCTATCAGACTTTTAATGCTGCTTCGTAAGTGAGCGAAGACTTTGGCGGCAGTATAATTCACCCCTTTCTGTGCCAAAGTTAGATTTAACCTTGCACAATGAATATCACCTTTTCTCCTAGTGTTGTAACTATGCAGACTGCTATTACTTTTGAATCGGGTCGGAGTGTTAATAACATATTTCATGAGGAATATAGATACTGTACAGCAACAGCAAAGATCCCTAGATCCTTTAATAAATTTCTGAAGTACGATCTTGGGTGGGCTCCAGCAATTATTATGAATATACGCTGTGTTGCAATGAATACATTTTGACTTTATGTTGAATTGCTCAAGAACTTGATCCCATATGGAAGCAGTGAATGAAAATAGACATAATAAGCTATTTACTGAGATGTATATCACCAAATTTTGCAATGACCCTGATAGCATAAGTATCTGAACTCATACGTTGCTTCAATTTGTTTCTTCCATTTCAATCTCTCGTCAGTGCAAACATTTACAATTTTTGAATATTCTACCTTGGCTACAGATTTCTGTTCAAAGTCTAAATTTATTAATGATTTCATGTCATTTACTGTATGAAACTGTATATACTGGGTTTTATCAAAGTTTAATGAGAGTCCATTTGTAGAGAACAATTAATAATTTTCTGATAGTCATCGTTTACAATTTCATCAGTTAATTCCTCATTGTCAGGCGTGATAGCTACAATTGTATCGTCAGAAAAAGAACGATCTTAGCATCTTGGTGGGTATAGAATGGCAAGTCATTAATGTATATTAAGAACTGTAAAGGACCCAAGACCGAATCTTGTGGGACCCCATTTTTCAAAATTCCCCAGTTAGAGGAAGTAATTGTTTCTTCTATATCGTGTGAACTACGAACTGCTTATTTCAACTTTCTGCGCTTGGCTTGGCGGCACTCCGTGCCGCAATCTGCGTATTTCTGAGTTTTGGCAGCTATAATGAGATGTTTGACGTTGAGATTCCTTGTATTTCCGCATCAAGTGTTTCCACGTGATTCCAACATGACTCCGTGCCTCTGTGGTTTTCAGCTACTTGGCTGCAAGCCCTTAACTGAGACACTGCATCGCTGCGCCACTCCGAACCGGTTGCGTGTATTTATTTCTACTGTTTGCAGCACTCCGTACCGCTTGCGTGTGTTGGTGTTATTAAATTTATAATATAGGATAATGTAATTTTTTAACTACTTCGTTGCTTTTTTAGTACTATACATTTACAAATGAATAATTATTATTACTTCTACTACAAAAATAATCTAAATTTTTCTTGATTCATCTAATTGTTCTATTGACGTTTGTCGTTTATCTGCTTTACTCTTCCTGTCATTATTCCCTCATTTCTCAATTTTCAATTCTAGTCGTTATGCTACGGCAGAAGAGATTGTAGAGCTTCTAAGTGGGCTCTCTGATGAAGAGCGGGAAGGCAGATTCGAACAAGAGGATAATTTTGATTTTTTAGACGAAAGTGACGAAAAAGAAAGATTTATTGAAGATGACTATTCCAACGGGAGTTAACAGTCGGGGGACGAAGGCCAATAAACTCTGGAACTGTCAAGTGAATTTCAAGTATTTTTGGGGCAGGCCTTTACACCACAGTCGAAATTACTTTTCACCACAGCAACTGAAACTAAACGATATATTCAAAAACATGTTTTCTAAATATTTGTTCATCGTTATGTTTTTTATGCAAACTTGTTCCTAGTCATAAGTAATGAGTTATATCTGAAATACTTAAATTCTTATTCAAGATGACAATACTTTCGTATAATTCAGTATGTCTTAAGAATACATATTGTTTTTTACATCATACCTTATTCTAAGTCTATTTTTTATGTTTTCTTCTTAGGTAGTGTGCTTTTGCTCATTTCTAGTCAAATATTCACTAAAGTATTATTTTTGGCATCATGAGTCATTTGTAACAGTTGTACTTCTTAAATTTTATTCTTCAATAAATATTTTACAAATACAACGTGGAATGATCGTCGGAAAATGGAACTGCGGCACAGAGTGCCGCTCGTGTTTATTGGCGTAAGTTTCAGCGTCGCGTCTAGCTAAGGTTTAAGCCACGTGTGCACTGTCGCACACATACCAAACTGACATATTGTTAGAACTTTATTTCTACTAATAAGCGAAGCTACTCGAGATTTTTTTTTTCAAAATTATTGGTTAAAGCTCTCAGAAGTGAGAAAGGGGGCCAGTTGTTGAGATCAGACTGTCCTTTTTTTATGCAAAGGTTTAACGATAGCATATTTCCGTCTATCAGAGAAAATACTCCGCCTTAAAGAGCTATTACATATATGACTAAGAATCCTACTTATCTCTTGGGAATAAGGTTTTAATACTGTGCTGGAAATACCATCAATTCCGCGTGACTTTCTAATTTCTGAAGGAGAGGTGGGTGGATTGTATCAAACTGTGTAATTCAATTAACTGCCTTTCTATTTTTAACGAACATTTACATCCTATTTCGTCTACAACATTTAAAAAGTAATAATTAAAAATGTTTTCAATTTCTGACATTTTGTTTATAAACATTTCATTTATTTTCATGGTCATACCCTCTTCCTGCGCTCTTGGTTGCCCTGTCTCCCCTTTAATAATATTCCAAATTGATTTGATTTTATTATTAGGGACTAATCTCTGATATGATGCACATGCTTCTGGATTTATTAATAACTTTTCTTAATGTAACACACTAGTTTTTGTAATATTCGATTGTTTCTGGGTTATTACTCTCTCTTGTGGATATATATAGTTCCCATTTTTGGTTACGAGATGTTTTTATTCCTTTAGCAAGCAATAATTTTTGCATGGTTTCTTATAATTATATTGAACTAAATTCTTGAGGAAGCAGTTTTCAAATACCCTTACATATGTATCATGAAATAGGTTATATTTTAAATTAGCATCAGGTTCCTTATAAACCTCACGCAAGTCTAACTCCTGTAGACTTTCTTTGAAATTTCTAGTTGCTAACTCATTAATTGAGCAAACAACTTTGGAGGACTATTTCGAATTACTCAATGGAGTTATATAATGTTACTAACTGTGCACCATGATCAGAAAGCCCATTCTCAACAGGACAAGCATTTACGTTGCTAAACGTATCTTGGCCTCTAAAAAGTTATCTATCAATGTACTACTGTCCTTTACTACCCGAGTAGGAAAATCAATAACGGATGTCATACTGAACAAGCCAAGTATGATTTACACGTCAATCTTCCTAATTCACTATTTCCGTGAATCAACACTGAAATCCCCCTATCTAACAAACAGCACAACAAGTTATCCAAGTTTTCTAGAAATAAATGGGGACATATGTACTGTTACAATTAGAAGATAGTTATCATTGAGTTCAAGCCGGCAAGCACATGCTTCAATATGTTGATCAACCAAAACTTTTGATTTAATTTTTTTACACTGTGATAGATTTTGACATATATGGCAACTCCTTCTCTTACCTTATTACCTCTACTTAAATTTGTAGCTTATTTATATCCATTGACATTTAAATTTTCCATACCAGTAACAACGTGATGCTCATATGGGCATAGTATGTCTATTAGATTATTAGTTACTATATTTTCTAACAACCAAAAGCTCATCAGTTTTATTCTTAAGTCCCCCGGTATTCTCATGAAAAATATTACCATTATATTTTACTTTACTTTAGTGAGAAACATTTGATTTTTCAACACATGTTGCAGCTTCTCACTGGACGCTGACCTTAGCCTAAAAAGGAACTACTTCCATGAACTGCAGTGTTCCCCCTTAAGGATTTTGCTATCTTCCCAGCCAGTTTTTGCTTCCCTTTTCCATTGAGATGCAGGCCAGGCCTAGTCAAATCGTACCTATCAATAGCATCAACAGGAACCAAACCCATGTCTGACATCGTAGTCGCCCTAAGCAATTGATCAATTTCCTTATTGACTCTCCTGAAAGAGCGGTTCATCTGGGGCGATCATACCGCACGGAAACAGGCAGTTGCAAAATATATTTAAAAACGAAATGGCACAAATATTTATTCTTCGCCCTCGGCAAAAAGTCTTGGAATGATTACAGTTTGAAAACTAAATTGGACTGAGCACACAGCCGCAGTGTGTACGAGGGCATCAGTATGTCTTATGCGCTACAGAAATATAAGAAGTTCTTTCGACGTTAAAAAGTTAATTGTACAAACACTAGTAATCCAAGTTATTAAATACAGTGATGTTGTATTGCAAAGTCTTTCTTGGGAAATCTCACGACGATTGGGACTAGTCATGAACACCAGCCACAAATTACAACTTACTCTGTCCATCAGATCATTTTATATATAGAAAATATTAGCGGTCCTATCACACTCCCCTGGGGCACGACTGACGATACACTCGTCTCTGATGAACACTCGCCGTCGAGAACAACGTACTGCGTTCTATTACTTAGAAAGTCTTCCAGCCAGTCACAAATCTGTGAACCTATTCCATAAGCTCGTATCTTCGTTAGCAGTCTGCAGTGTGGCACCGCGTCGGACGCCTGTTTGTAGTCGAGAAAAACACAATCCGCCTGTTGCCTTTCATCCATGGCTCGCAAGCTGAGTTTCACATGAACGATGTTTCCTAAACCCGAGCGAGTCATAGAATGAAGCTTTTCCGTTTCAAGGAAATTTACTATATTTGAACAGAGAATATTCTCCTAAATTCTACAGGAAACTGATGTCAAAATATTGGCCTGTAATTGTGTGGGTCAGTTCTCTTTCCTTTCTTATAAACGGGAGTCACCTGCGCTTTTTTCCAATTACTAGGAACTTTTCGCTCAATTAAAGATTCGTGATAAATGCAAGCTAAGTAGGGGGCCAATGCCGCAGAATACTCTTTGTGAAACCGAACTGGCATTCCATTTGGAAGGCAGAATTTTTCGTATTTAGTTCTCTCAGCTGCTTCTCTACACCGGAAATACCTATTAATATGTCCCACATTTCGGAATTAGTACGTTGATCAAATGATGGTAAATTTGTGCGGTCCTCCTGCGTGAAAGATTTCTTAAAGGTTAAATTTAGAATTTCAGCTTTCCGTTCGCTTTCTTCTTTTACTGCCCCGGAGTGATCAACGAGTGATTGGAAAGTGGGCTTTGAACCGCTTATCGATTTTAAAAAAACGACTAGAATTTTTTCGGGTTATCGGAAAGATATTTTGGTAAGGTATGACTGTGGTAGTTATTGTATGCTTCGCGCGTCGATCTTTTTATAGGCGCACAAATCTCTACTAACTTTTGCCTGTCATCATTTTCGTGTTCTTTTTTAAATCGAGAATGCGGCAGTCTATGCTTTCTTATCAGCTTTCTAACAGTATTATTATACCACGGTGGATGTTTTCCATCCTTGATCGTCTTTACTGGCACATTTTTCTATAACGCTTTATTTACAATGCACTTAAATTTAGTCCACAATTCCTCTACATCCATAGTTCCGGAATTAAACGATGCCCATTCATTTTCTAAGTGCGATCCTAACATTTGCTTATCGGCTCTTAGCAACAAAAACACGCTCCTGGCCTTCTTGATTGGTTTATGAATTTTTGTCACCATCGACGCTATGACGATATCATGATCAATAATTCCTGTCTATTCACAGACATCGTTAATAAGGTCAGGCCTGATCGTTGCTATAAGGTCTAAAATATTTTCATTCCGCGTTTGTTGCCGGTTTAACTGCTCAAGACAGTTTTCGGACTGAGGCGCTCCAGTCACGGTCTGCACGGCCACTACGGTCGGGGGTTCGAATCCCCCCTAGGGCATGGATATTTATGCCGTCGTTAGTATTAGTTAGCTCTTAAGTAGGCCTAGTTTGTAAGATTAGGGACTGATGACCCCATAGTTAAGTACCATAAGCTGTACAAACATTTGAATTTGAACAGTTTTCGGAGAATGTATCCAAAAGTAGCTCGCAAGACTGATTGTGTATACCGCCTGATATGCCCCGGAAACCTACGCACTTCCTGGTGTAGATTTTCTTTGAATGAATCTAAAACTGCTATAGCAGCACTGGGGGAGGGGGGAGGGGGGCGGTAAAAAACACCCAACTATTAACTTTACTTCCTTCAGACCTGTTATTCGTGCCCAGATACAGTTACTTTCAACCTCGATCTCAGTAGAAACAATATTTTTGTCCACAGCTATGAACACTCCTCCTATCTTTCCGGTATACATTACACGCGTCGCTAAATATTTCTGAACTTGCCATATCATGATTTAGTCAGATTTCGGTGCCTAAAACTATCTGAGCACAATAATTTCCATGCAGTGTGGCAAATTCGTTCTGAAAGATATTGCACTTGTCACACATAGAACTGCACAGGTTGTTAACTCCGTTCCATAACGATATTTTCAAAGAAGAGGTCGGAAGCGCGTCAGTGTTCGCGAATTATCAACAGACATGATGGTTTAAGCCTTTGCTCATTATTTACTAACTTAGCAATATTTGTAACAGTGAGAGAGAGAGAGAGAGAGAGAGAGAGAGAGAGAGAGAGAGAGAGAGAGAGAGAGAGAGGATAGATGAACGAAAAGAAGAATGAAGTAAATCCATTCGCACAAAGATGAGAAAAGTTATCAGCTATTAAAAAGCATCAAAGATGATTCTATAAACAATGATATCCGATATATTTCGTTTCAATAATCTGTTACAGCTGCACAAGTTGTTTTAGGATACGGCTTGTTTAATGAATCCCCTTGGAGATAAACAGAGCTAATCTTTTTACTGCACACTCCCCAGTTTCTACATCAGTTAATTGCATACGTTTGAAATCGGGGCAAGTCAACAGTTGTGTGATTAAGTCGGATCCAAATCGTACGTAGAATATACGCTAAAAAATCCAGTGTTCGTAATATCACATTTTCATTTCTCGCGAGGCTACTATTATTATTGTCAATTGTTTGTAGCTTACTGAGTAATATTCTTCATCTCACAAATATGCTCATCCGACGCAGCAATATAAAGTTTGTCATGACACGAATGTCGAGTTTGATCGCAAAACTGTTGACACGCTACTGACTAGTATAGCTCATATGAACTGAGTTTTCCACCTAATCGGGCTGTATTACTTCGAATACAGCTATGACCATTACTCAACAACTTCAATGTATATGAATGTTTGACTGAATACAATTATGCAAATTTTGCCGAATAATAGCTTGAGTATGAAAAGCTTCAGCTACCCCTGATGTATCGAATATTCGAACACCTTACTGGTATGCATTGCATGACACCATCGACCACAGCCGATATCTACACAGGAGATCATCGTACCACTTTTAAGTACAACTGTAGAAACGAAGCTCTGTTTACGGAAATTATTCGTATGTTTTATTTTTATGACTCTTCTCTTTTTATAAGATTACTGACTAGTGCAATTACATTTGTAACATATTTCCCACATCTGGAAATGCGTATCAGAATGTCTGCGTGGGTGGCCCATATTTAGCAAATATTCTGAAATATTTCTACAACTTTGTTCAAAACGAGTGACAATTACGTTCAGTACAACTGTTCTCCACAGTCCTAATAAACTGACCCGTATATGACCTGCGACAATCGTATGGAGTACGATAAGTACCTGCCTTCAGGCAAACGAATATCATCCTTTATGGACCCAAACAGCGGCGAAACTTTAGATTCCGTCAAAAAATAAATAGCACACCACATTTCCGCAAAATATGGCTGAAACTGTCGGAGAAACTTCTAGAGTAGGCAAAATGGCCGTTAACTTGAGGCAAATCAGTATTCGGGTGGCTGCAAACTGGATATTTAAAAAAGCCTTTTAAATTCTTACTACCGTGAAGACAAACAACAAGTGTGTATTCCGTTTGGTTTCGGGTGTGGAGCCGCAAGAATTCTCCTTCTCCTTCTAATATTTCGGCTGTGTAACGTTCAGCTATCTTCAGAGTGAGCCGAAAGACTGACGCTCCAGTGCTCGGATCGGCCCTTTATACTCGCGTACCGCGCTACTGCGAATGCGGCTACAGAGACGTTGGTCGGCGGCAAAGACGTGCATAATGCACAAGTTGAATCTATGATTCCGCAGTCGATAGGTGTTGGCATGTCGATGTATCACTATGAGCTGCACTGAGACGACGTCTTTGTGAGTTTATTACAGAAAATGCCGGATTCGATGCTTTATCTAGATTGAAACCACTATCTCTATTAATTAAATTCGTCGTCAAGCGAATCTGAATTGCCTCCTTCACTACAGAGTCCGAAAAGAATGTTATAGTTGCCAAAATTTCAACGTTGTTATACAACATTCCGTGACCAGTGACGATACAGTGCTCTGCCACTACCGACTTGTTAGGTTGTAAAAGTCATATGTACCTTTGGCGTTCTGTACATCTTGCTTGGACAGTACGAGTTGTTTGTCCTATGTAAGAAAGGCCACATTCACATGGAATTTTGCACACTCCAGATTTTCGGAGTAGAAAATCTTGGCAGAGTCCACGAGTGCAGCTGTATGTGTGGAGGACGAAAATTCACTTTGTGTCTGCTGGGAATCCGTCCTATTTTTCACGAGAGGCTACCCACATATGGCAGGAAAGCCATAGATTTAAAGTTCTTTTCGTCTTCGTCTGTATTCTTTGTGACCTCTTTCGGTTTCATTTGCAGTGCCTTCTGTATCTGCTGTGGAGCATAACCATTGTCTTCAAACACTCTCTGTAAATGAGAAAGTTCATCTTGCAGACTGCTTTCGTCAGAAATAATATGTGAATTGTGCACCAAAGTTCTGAGAACACTCATCGTCTGTGAAAGGTGGTGGCAGCTATTTGCACGTAAATACAAATCCCTGTGCGTCGGCTTCCGATAAACCTCATGTCCCAAAGTGTCATTCTCTCTGCACCGAACCAGAACGTCCTAGAATGGAAGGCATCCATCCTTTTCAATTTCCATCGTGAACTTCATTTGATCATGGATGGAGTTCAAATGTCTTAAAAAGTTTTGCAAGGTCTTCCCCATGGGGCCAAACTATAAAAATGTCATTGACGATTGGATAAGCTTCGACACTTAAGAGCGAGATTATTGAAGATTCACAACAAGAGTACAGTCCACATTTTTTCCCTAATGTATTTCTTCATGAGATGTATTTCCCCTACTTGTTATTCAATGGGTAGTACTATGAACAGACAGGAGTTGTGATGGGAAGCCCCTAGTGACTTATCAATGCTTTTTTATTTATGGCGGACTTCGAGGAAGCTGCCTTGAAGTCAGCAGCATTTTTTTTTCAAGTCCGTTATTGATAATTTTGTTATTCGGCCTCATCGTAGTGAGAATTCAAATACCAGATTATTCCTTTAAGTATGAAGGTGGAAATCAATGACTGCCTTCCTTTTGATGACATGTACGTGAGGAGAAACTTCGATGACAGGCTAGGATGTGTTGTTTATAGAAAGACAGACCACACTGATTTGTATTGGCTGGCTAATAGCTTTCACCATCCAACTCAGCGTGAAGGGGTTCTTCTCACTTTGGTGCACAGATCATTTCAGATCCTGAAGGTTTGTCAGCAGAGTTGTCCCAAGTCACTTTTCGGCATAGGTTATAGCGAGCGTCAGACTAAACGAACATTGAGGTTCCTTTTTGTCTTATGCGTCTTTATAAGAGTTGGCCGTATTTAGCAGAAATATAATTCGAAATGTGTTACGTGACCACGATCTAAGATTAAAGCGCAGTTAGGTGTAATCACATTGGATTATAGGAGAGTTGAAGGGCTGGGGAAAATAAAGGAGGCTTGTATTTAGTACAAGTCTAAAAATAAGTATTTGTCTAAGGGACAAAGAATTAAACTAATTTGTATATAAGGCAATGGAGAGAGTAAAGTTAATTAAATAAAGTGCACAGTTTTTCTGGTACTTTTAAACCTTTATTGTTTTAAAAGACTACCTTGTCTGCTATAAACAATTGCTTTAACAAATCAGAAACAAAAAAATTTAAATTTCGCAGTCATCCTTTTCAGTCACCAAGTATCACAAGGCAGCCTGATTTGCTGTGAACAATTACTTTAACAAATGAGACACACAGAGTTTAAAAACTCGCGGTAACCCCTTTTGAACCATCAAAAATTACAGGATTGCCTGAATTTACAAAACACAATTCTCTTATCAAAAGAGATAAAATATTTTTTAAAGTTATCTGTGACGCTTTTAATACTTCAAGTATTACATGACTGCATGGGTTGCTATGACAATTCTTTTAACCAATGACGTACACCATACTTGAAAATTCGGTCAGACTATTAAACTACCAAATATAAAAACTCATTTCCTTTAAGAAATGAGAGACACAATATTTTAAATTCTGCAGCCTAAGCCTTTACGAGGCTACACACCCATATAAATAAACACTTCATAAAAGAAAACCAGTTGAGCTGGAGCACGAACACACTTAAAAGATTTCATTTCACAAAAAAATAAATAATAAACAGCTGAGGAGCGACTCCCTTACCCGAACTGCAGACAAGGAAACCAACGCCAAATAAAACCAACGACAAATATAAAAATTCCTCTTGAAATATCCTTGAGCGAAACGCACACAAGGAGCAAACGCCCTGTCGCTCCCTCCCCAAGAAAAAAAAGTAAATAAATAAATAAAATAAAAATATCAATCAGGATTCAAAATCAAAATATCAAGTAGTCTTCTTCTACAATCCCACTAGGAAACAAAAATATCTGTAAAGTTCCTGGGAGAATGGATTTAAGTAAGTGAGAGCGAAACCTTGGCCATAGACGCCAGGTTCACCAAGTTATAGAGAGCCTATCATTCATGTAAGAATGTCTATACCTCCAAGTACCTATCTAAGAACTTAAAACTTAAGCACTACAACTCAGTAGTAAGACCCTCTGCACTCTATGAGTGCCTCTTGATGAATCGAATGGGCCCACTCAGGAAACTAGAACTTAAAGAGAGGAAGATCCTGAGGAGAATATTAGGACCCATAACAAGGGTACTTACAGAGTCAGGCACAATAACGAACTGTATGAACACCAGGAAGTCATATGTATGAGGAAAAGGAGACTGACCTTATACGCGCACATGACCCGCCTGAATCACTCAAGGCTCACCAAGAAGATCCTCCAGCGACAAGTAGGGGAAAGGTGTTCAAAGCCAAGTGGTTCACCTCTGTTAGATGAGACTTAGAAGAACTGCAGATCCCATTACAGATAACCGAGAACCGAACGCAATACCGTCAGGCTATCCTACATGAAGTCTTCCCGCCATCTCTCACAAGCAAGAAGTGTACAGGCACGACCAGAACTAATTGGACGGGTGAGAGGAAGCATGCTCACAGCCAGAAGATGAAGGCATACTGGGCCATACTGAGCCAAGAAAAAGCAGAAGACCCTAGCTGAGAGTTAAGACGAGCCTCGTGGTCCCTAGTAGGCCGAAACGAACTGGAAAAAAAACTCTACTGACAAAACTCCCGACGCAGATAAGTAGATGTAGAACTTTACAAGTAACTTAATGATTTTCGAAGATACACCCACACATAACGATGGATTCAGTCTCAACAAGAAACATAGGTGGAAAGGAAATAATAGCCCTCTCCCTCCAAATCAAGCTAACGCTTGCTACCAAGAAAAGTCGAAGGTAACATCACACCACGCCAAAAAAAATTGAGGAACTTATCTTGAATGTGCAGGCGACGTCGCCGCGAGGGCTAAGTGATGAAACTCAACGTACCCCTCCTTTTCACGCACTGGTTAACTCACTGATAGCAAAGTAGTTGCTTCTCGCCCTATCCACCAACGCATGTTACACACTAGCGGGAATCCACGGCTCCAGAATGCTAGCCACTCGTATAACCAGAGCTCATCATTGCTTGAATATCAAGATAGGTGCCTGCCTCAACCGTTTTTCCGGACGCACAGCTCCCATAGTTATGGAGGCGCAAGGCCAGCGCGCATCGTGCTCCACAACGTCTCGCTCGCGCAGTTGGAGGAACGGCCATGCTGCTTTCTTTACTGTCCACGTACGAAGAGCGACTCCCCAAAACCGCAGCGGACAGCGCCAGCGACCCCACGAGAACAGACGTCAAGCAGAGCGCCCCGAAGTAATAAGAGCCTTCGGCAGTGACAGTAGGATACAACATTGACGCATTCGCTCCACGAAGCATGCTCCAGGAAGACATCAAGCACTCAATGAGCCGTTATGGCTGAAGTCAATAAATTGACACCAATCTCCTTCCCCCTACCCCCTCCCATCCCTTCCACTACCGTGTGGTCGTGTTGTGATAGGCGGCCGCAGGTGGCTGGTTGTGTCGGTGAGTGTGCCAGGTGGTTGTGTGGATGAGGGAGAGCAGCGGCCCGGGATTGGGAGTTGCGTGTGTGAGTCATTTATGTCTTTCGGCGGCTCAACGTTCGTCTTTACGGTGAGTTGTCCCCTATTTTCATATTATTATTATTCCTTACTGAACCTTCCATTGTATAAGTGAAAGATTAGAAATATCATAATAAAAATTTCTTTTGGAAGGTACCCCAAAGACCCAGGGGAGTGTGATAGGACCGCTATGATTTTCTTTCTATACAGGATGAATCACCTGTCTCTTGCGGAAACGGAAAGTACGACTGATGTGCGGTTTTCACAGATTGGATCGGTAGTCAGGGGTATGTTTAACGAACAAATATATTGTAATATTGCTTAGAATGTGTATTTTTTATGTAAACATACAATTTTTAAGTGTAACAATGGTTGTTTCTATCATGCACTGGAAGTTTTGTCACCAGTTGTGTACAAAGAATTTTGAATGGCATTTTTATCACGTTTAGTTTGGCAGCTACAACCGTTTAAAGTATCGGGTGTGGTGGCTACGATACCATAGCTGACGGGCCGAGTGGCTAGCCCTTGGGGCACGGCTTACTGTCTCATGAACACCAGCCAGTCAGCAATGCTGTCGTAAACTCCGCCCCCAAAATTTTGAGTGGTTGTAGCTGTCAAATTATACGTGATAAAAATGTCATTTAAAATTCTTTGGACATAACAGTTATGTTTTCAAATTGAACAATGGTTGTTTCTATCATTCACTGGGATTTATGACACCAGTTACTGGTGTCATAAATCCCAGTGAATGATAGAAACAACCATTGTTCCATTTGAAAAATTGTATGTTTGCATAAAAAATACGCTTTCTAGATATTTAACAATCTGTATATTGGCTAACAAGACAAGTCGTTGACTTCTAATCCGTTCTGTGAAAACCATCAATCACACTTTTCGTTACTGCAATATTTTCGGTGCAAGTTCAAAAATCTTCAAATGTTTGTTAAGCATAAGGGTCTTAACTACGGGGTCATCAGTCCCTAAACCTGCAAACTACTTATGAACTACTTTACACTAAAGTCGACACAAACATCCACGCCCGGGCGGGGATTCGAACACCCTACCGTAGCTGTCTTGCAGACTGCGACTGGCGCGCCGCAGACCGCTCGGACACTGCGGCCGGCGCGGTGATTCACCCTGTATGAATAATCTAATGGACAGACAATCTTGATATTACCGGCTGTTTGCTGACGATGCTGTGGTGTATGAGAGTGTGTCGTTCTTAATTGACTGTAATAGCATACAGGATGACTTAGACAAAATTTCTAGTTGGTGCGAAGAATGACATCTAATTCTCTACGTAGAAAAATGTAAGGTTATGCGCATGAGTAGGAAAAATACCCCATAATGTTCGAATACAGCATTAGTAGTGAGCTTCTTGATGCAGTCGCGTCGTTCAAATGTCTAGGCGTTACGTTGCAGAGCGATATCAAATGTAACGAACATGTAAGGACAGTTGTGAGTAAGGCGAACAGCCGATTTCGGTTTATTGGGAGAATTTTGGGAAGATGTACTTCATCTGTAAAGGAGACCGCGTATAAAATGCTTGTACGACCACGTCTTGAGTATTGCTCAAGTGTTTGGGACCCGCTACAGATCAGTTGAAAGGAAGACATAGAAGTATTTCAGAGGCGAGCAGCTGGGTTTGTTACTGTTAGGTTCGATCAATGCGCGAGTGTCACGGAAATGCTCCGGGAAATCAATTGGAGATCGCTGGATAAAGACGACGTTCTTTTCGTGAATATCTGCTGAGGAAATTTAGAGGGCCGGAATTTGTAGCTGAGTGTAGTACGATCTTCCTGCCGACTACTAACATTTCACGTAGTGATCACAAAGACAAGAGAAATTAGGGCTTGTACGGAGGCATATAGGGATTCTTTTTTCCTCGTTCTATTTGGGAGTGGAATAGGACAGGAAATGCCCAGTACCCCCCGCCACGCAGTTTGTATGTAGATGTAGAGCATCTAGCGCGCCGAAGAAAAGAAGAAAAACGAAAGGAGCTATACAGATAAAACAATCTGTCTTGGCTTAGGGAGGAAGGAATATTAGTGTTTAATGCCCGTCGAGAGCATGGTTATAAGAGGCGCAGCTTATGGTCGGAGTGGTTGGGTATGGATGTGGAGTGATTTAGGAAAATCACGGATGGCCAGAGGTGGATTCTAACTACCATCCTCCCGAATGCGATTCCAGTGTGTTACCACTGCGCCACCTCGCTCGGTGGCCTGAGTCATTAGCATTCATAAAGAATGATATTAGTTTCCAATGAGAAGTTGTCTATCGTATTTCATACAGTTTTGGCATGTCATAATGTCACATATGTCTCAGACTATCATGAGTATGGAGGACGGAGTATAATGGGCACATACGTTTCCAACAACTATTAATCACCTATTGCAGAAAATGGTCTAAACGGAATTCTACCAATGGACTATAATAAGACGGAGAGTCTGCCGTGTAATTCCATCTATTGGGGTATGCTATTATAGAACCGGTTAAAAGTAATAATAACGATAATTTCGTGTGGCTCATTGGCCTCGTGCAAGTCTTTCAATTGGACGCCACTTCGACGACTTGCGTGTCCCTAGCCCACCTCAGTTATCCAACCGGAGAAAGGGGACCTACAGATTAACGTGGAATCCGAACCACGTGTTGTTTCTGGGTTAAAATGCAGATTGAAAACATCTGAGCTCTGACAACACCACCTAGAGACAAGGCCTCACGACAGCCCGTGCTACGTCACACTGACCAGGCCGCGGCCTGTCCGCTACGAGGCAGTGGGCGTGCCCAGCGGCCAGCCACTCAGATGGAGGCCGCGGTCTGATATGTGACTGTTGTGAGGCCTTGTCTCTAGTTGTCCTTGTTGGGTAAGACCTGGTTTCGAACCCGCGACCCTTCAGTTTCCAGTCGAGCACTTTACCCCAAGACCATCGGTAACCACCTAAATAAGTGGAGGTGTGTGCTTAAATTCCTCATGGAGTCCCTCTACCCCTCCCCCTCTATCTCTCTATCCCTCCCTCAATCTCTCCCTCGCCTTCTCTATCTTGTGAAAAATAGAGAAAGTGTAATGATGATATCTCACAGTTTGTTATTGATTTTCAACGTTGACATTTTTGACGTTTATCATTCGTGGTTGTGCGATGGCGCTGCCTTTTTGTTTTTTCTTTAATTTTTTTTATTCATTATGTGTTGCAGTTTCTGTTTGCATTGACAATCCATGTATTAAGTTTACATAAACAGTGCTTCCCTTCTTTGGTCACATTTAAAATGGCTGGATGTTAACCTTTCAAAATATTATTGGTCGTCGATGTTGTCATGCAAATCCGTGAGTTCTTCGGATTTGAACACACGTTCATAAGCATAAGGCATTGTCATACGTAATATAAGACTCTTATTACAGCGTAAACAGAAAATTCTGACAGACACCAAACTGAGAAATAAGTGCATCATACTGTCTTCAGATTAGAGAATTATGCATCACTACTAATTTGGCACACAGAGGGAGTTTTTTAATATTTTCAGGGAACATTTTACACTTATCAAAGTGACCGAAGTTTAATTAAATGCAGTCTTTGATTTACATAACATCTCGAGAGGAGGTAAAATGAAACACAACTAAGCAAGGAGTATGTAACTGGAGTCACTTTGCAATATTCACGACGAAATATTCACTGCTCCATTATCTCCCCTTCCTGTTGCGGCTGGTTTGAAGCTGCTGGAGTGCCTGTCCTGCACAACTTGTTCCACACACTCACCGCTTTCATCCTCTTTGGTGCTGTGATGACGACGACATCATCTGATAATAACTGCGATCGAACCTGTTTACCCCCTATGCCGTTTTGCCTCGAACACCAGTTTTACCGTCAGCTCCTGCGGTTGACTATCACGTTGACTGTTGATTCCTTAGAAGAGGATCTCTTGTTTGTTATGTAAATATACATCATTAAGTGAAAGTAAAGAGATAAACTATCCTTCACATGTAGCAGGTAACTCACATTTCATTGCTTCACTTTTAAATCTTTTTCTTCAGAGGTAATTTGTACGATGTATTTCAATTTTTTTATCATCTTATCCTATTCCCTTTCCAATACATCTCTCACAGTTGACAGCATTAGGGAACCAACTATTTTTTCCTTTTTTTACTCAGACCAAAATGTGCTGTTCTGAATCACATTGTAATATGGGTCACTATTACCGTCACTTGCTCTAACCATGTTTTTATAAGAAGTGTTGTACTGAGTTCTTATTGTACCTGTTTATCTACATGTTTTCCTATTTGCAGCATTTTACACAAAAGATTACTAATAGTGGTTCAACGCACTTTGGGGCATGAGAAATAAGTTTAAATGAAACACCTTCTTTCATCATTCAGAGTTCATTCTTGAAACGGATGCATTAATTCTGGCTTCAGTGAGTACAATACGTCTGCAATAGAAAACGTATGTAAATGTGTTGTAGATTCGAGACAATAGTCTTACCATTGACTTATGAAATGTTTCGCCTCCTGTACCACCACTATCGCTATAAATTTTTATTCACACCGCCAACAACTAGTAAAACATCAGATTAATAATTCTTATAATAATATGCCCTGACGTTTCAGGGCAAATGATTTCACACTGTCTTCTGCCAAGTGTCCAAATGTAGTGGGAAAATTACCATCTAAAGTTTTTTTGCATTCATGTTTCTTCTCACGCGGAATCAGTGAACCCTTAGAAATATATTTTATTATTTTTACCATAACGGTTACCAATGTGTCAGACTCCATTTTCTACCATCTTCAGAATGCTGGTCCTCACCGCTGCTGCTCAATGCACTACAGAGTCGGCACTGCAAGATTGCGAACAGTAAAGCACCACAGTAGCCATAGTCGTCCATCTTTATTTCGTACTGAGAACAAGGTAAGAGATATCTCTCTTGAATTTTCTTTATCTGTCTTTTAATATATTTAGAGTATATTATATTCATCTTGGTGCTAATCTGCTGAGCTGTTCTATCCGACTTGCCAACGTACAGCGCTCAGCCAATACATTTCTAAAGCTTTACTTAAAATCAAAATAATTACACTACACCTTAAACAAATTTCTTATTAGGTTTTTTTTAAATATTGGTATAAACATCCTTTGTACTATTTATTATAATCGTTCAATTTCTTATATCACAGATAAGTGATTTAACTGAATATTTCAAGATAAAATACACAAGATTAATTGAAAATAAAATGAGAAATAGTTAATATATTATTTTTATATACAAACATTGCCATGCTAGTTCTGTAACTGTCTTGTATTCATTGTTAGTTTATTACTTTTCATTGTCAATTAAACATATTACGCCAGATGTGACTAAATCAGCAAATGTATTCTTTATTTGTCAACAGGCTATTTTGTAATGAGGGCCTTAAAGGTTCCTAACTGCATCGTATTACTTCAAATGCAAGTAGTATTAGAATATTTTATTTCACGCTGTGCACTGCACTGCGCCTGGTAATCGTCATTGTCCCTCTCTCCCCTCACCGGAAACTAGCCTGGAAAATCCTAAGCTGGAACAAGCCACCAACGTCGGCCTGCTCTCCGCCTCCCCTCAGCTACAAGCACACAGCAAATCTCAACGTGGAGAATTTCTGCCTATGGCCTAACTATAAATGTTGTCACCCAACTGCGTACATACATTGCTACCATAATTATTAAGATTAAAATTGGCGTATTGGCATGGTCAATGTTTGCAGTGAACTTCATACTGTTTAATTACAAATGCTATTAATTACCAATATTTCTAATGGGCGGTAATCTCACAAGTTGTGGGAAGTTACGGTAATAATTCAACACCACAAACGAGCGTTCTCTCCGGTCCCCACCATGCTGCACTCAGACCGCAGCCTTGGTGAATCTTAAAAGTGTTCGGCTATCTGTTTCCTCCATTCAACAATGCCACTTTGAGGTCGCCTGCTCCCTGAGCGGCCCAGAACAAGTTTGCGCCAGGGGACCCTACGTCAGCCAGCGGTCCTAGGTCCCCGACCGGCGCGTTCCCAGCGTACCTGTTGAGGCTGGCCGGCCCCCGCCGCCATTAATCAACCCCCACCCCACCCCCCGGGCAGTGGCGCCGCCTGCCATCACACGCGCAATTAGCGCCCTGATTGATGCCGCCGACGCCGACGCCCCCATAGCGGCCGTTTTCCGCAGTCGCGTCCCCCCAAACCCCCCCCCGCCCCAAGCCAGCGGCCACAGCCGGGGGCTGCGTTTCCGGTCGCGCTGCCCTGTCAGCGATCGCCTCCCTCTCCTGTAACTCACCCTCTAGTGAACGAGTGCAGGGTTGGATATACGAACATTACCGAGCACCGAAAAACGAGGTACACTATGTGATAAAAATAGTAGCCGGAGACCTGGCTGAAAATGTCTTACAAGTTCGTGGCGTCCTTCATTGGTAATGATGGGTTTCTATATGGTGTTGGCCCACCTTTAACCTCCTGCGTCCTGAAGGCAAGTACATAGTCCTATGTTAATGAAAGCCTGCTTCAGGGCTACTGTATGCATAAATAAACACAAAATACTTTTGATATGAGGCGCGTCCAGAAAGTAAGTTCCGTTTGGTAATAAAATGAAATTGTACGCAGATACAGAAGAAATTTGTATCGCAGAAAATTCTACAACTCATAAACTACTTTTCCACATAACTGCCGAAATTTTTCTGCCATTTGTCATATCATGGCACCAGGTTTTGTATACCTTCTTCATAGAAATCTGCCACCTGTGTCTTCAACCAGTTGGAAACATCAAAGATCGTGAAATTTGGGGGAAGTCCATAGCGAGAGCACTAATTGTAAACTTACGGTTTTCCTGGATCTTGTCATCAATCGCGTGAACCAGTTCTTCTGTAACCAAAGGTGGACGCCCACTTCGTTCTTCATCGTGCATATCACTACGCCCGCCATTAAACTGTCGGACCCATCTTCTCACCATCGAATCACTCATCGCATTTGGTCCGTAAACATCGCAAATTTACCGACAAATTTCACTTGGTTTCACTTTCCTCGCATTCATAAACCGAATCACTGACCTGATTTCACAGGCGGCGGGATTTTCAATCAACGCCGAAATTTCAAACAAGCACAACAAAGAGTACCTAACTGACAGCGATCTCCAAATGGCGCACGTTCTTCTCCTTGCTACACATCGTCTACAGCGCATGTGCGGAACTGAAATCGCAGCGCTACAGCGGAGATAAATGGAAACGGAACTTACTTTCTGGACGCGCCTCATATTTCAACTGTCATTTTTAAAAAATTTTACAGATGGTATCGCATTTCACTCAGCTGTTACAAAATATACATATTAGGAAAAACACAAATTAGCATTTCACTTTGCAAATTTAAGGTAGTATTTTCATTACTTGCTGTGAATCTGCAAGAAACAGTTGAGTTCACTTGTGATGCATAAAAATACCTTGCATTCTGTAAATCGAATGAAGGTGAGACACTTAGTCCTGTGAACCTACATTTGGAACTGCACTTCTGGTGACAATTTCTCATCTCTGAAAAGTGTAACGATTTGATACCTAGACTGGACTGGTGGCATTGACTGATGTACTCTCGGACGTTTTGGGCTCTTGCTGTCCATCATCCTCTTCTGAGCTGCTCTCATTTTGCTCAGCAGGCCTCTTGTAGAAGATAATATTGTGAGCAGCATCAAGTTTAAATGCGTAATACTGCTTTATATCCCTCCTTGCCCATTTATTTTGGATAGCTTCCTGTCTGTATACAAGTCAGGCAGCAGCTATGTTAATGTAAAAAAACGATGTATTATCCATACTGTCCATTTATGGTTTCTCCCTCTCATTGCATACTTCCCTACATTACTTTCAAATACATCTACTCAGCCCATATAGGAATTGTACTGAGTAATAGCGTTTGGCCTAGGAATGCTTATGTATTTTGCACCCTTCTTCAACCAACGCTGAACCTGTTGTTGAGGTAAAAAGTGCTTTGTTATCTTATTCAACTTGCGAATTTACTTCTGTTGATATCTACATACTCAGATTTGTGCCTTCATCCCATGCTTCGTCGTCGTATTTCACCCAGGGGCACAGAATCGTCTTCCGGTTCTGATGATATCTCAGTCCATTGGGTTGTTGGACTTGACAGTTAGCATCGTCTTCGTCTTCAGACTATTCTACATCTGAACTATTGGAATGTAACACCTCCAACAGCTCCTGAATTTCATTTTCAGACAAGACTGCAATTCCAGAATGTAGAAGGTGAGGTACTGGCAGAATTGTGGAGCGGCACAGTGAGTCGTGTCTGGATAGCTCAGTGGTAGAGCGTGTGCCCGCGAAAGGCAAAGGTCCCAGGTTCGAGTCCCGGTTCCGGCATACAATTTTAATCTGCCAGGAAGTTTCAAGTCTGCAATTAATTAGAGTATGAATATACTTTCTGCACTTCCTCAAAGTAACAAAACACTTGCTTACAAATTATTTATGTGATACGATAATACGTAGATATATGTAGCTTTTATTGCACACACAAACTGATATGGCTAACAAACGCAATTGTGTAGTAGAGTCCTGGGGTATCATTGGTGCTACCACTCAGAAAACTGTACATACGTAACAGTAAAACAACTTTCAAGCACCGGATTTTATGTGACGTTAGTTCAAAGATATTTTAAAAACAAGATGTAAAAATATCCTAAATAATACCAATTGATAAAACTGTTTAATTAACCTTTGCTACTCCACATGTCGTTGAAGACCAATGCTACTAACCACGGCTGCGACATGTTAGAGGTTGTTGAGATTGCGAAACAAGTGACAGTGGCAAGCGCATTAGATATACCATATGATACCAGCGGCCCAACTCGCCAGCGTCAACTATCGGCGAAACAAAAAATAAAGATCTCCGATATCATATATGATACCGAACGACGCAGGAGGTTAACCTTAATGGCAGCTACTACTCTCACAGGCTTATATTCAATCAGGCACTGAAAGTTTGTTTTTTCCTTGGCTCCTTCGTAGGCCCAGCATTATTTTAGGCCTGGAAAATATTAAGAAATGTCGAACTCCCGGTTTTACATACCGATCTAACTTTTATTTTAAATTTTAGATAGGCAATACGATAGTACGGTGGTGTACACCGATGGTTGAAAGCCGGGGGATTCGTGGGTTGTTCCATAGTGTTCCCTGACCATGTTACCAGGATTCGCCTCCCACCAGCCTTTTCTGTCTTCACAGAAGAGCCTCACCAGATTATGACGGCATTGCAGGAAATACGGCGTATTCGAAACACAGTGTTTCTTATCTTCTCCGATTCACTTAGCGCAGTGCAATCATTGCAAAGCCTGTACCCAGATGAGAAGATTCCACAGCTCATACAGGACCAATTGTACTCACTCCATTGGCGGGGTAAGCAGGTGTTATTCTGCTGGGTGCCTGGGCGTGTGGGAATTCGGGGAAATGAAGTTGCTGATAGGGCTGCAAAGGTGTCCTGCAGTGACCGTAACGTAGTGCAATCTCCCATTCCCCTGTGGTGCGGCAGAAGTGCTCTCAGCTGTAGGAAGCCAAGTGGCTGGCAGTGACAGGTAATAAGCTGGTGAGACCAACTGTCCGACCGTGGAAAACTTCCTGCCAGTCACTGAGACGACATGTAGTGACCATGACACGAATCGGGCACTGCACATTAACTGACAACCTTTTACTTCGTCAAGGAGATACTCCTTTTTGTGATGCCTGTGGCGTGCAAATAACTGTACGCCACATTTTCATAGAGTGCAACTTATATAGTGCTGCGAGGTTAGAATCCAATCTAAGTGGAGATCTGCCCTCCGTTTTACCTGATGACGAGTGTGAAAAACGTTTGAAGTGTCTGCGCTCTGGCCTAAGATTTTATATTGGAGATTTTATTTACTGAATCTTTATGTGATTAGCCAGTCATGCCCATCTGTTCTGTCGTTCTAATATCTATTCTTTTTTTGGCATCTGTGATATAACAGATTTTTTGTGGCCTGGTATATCACGCTCATCATTTATCTTGTTTGACTCTCGTCTCACTCAGACTTGGTCTGAGCGCTAAAGACCTCGATGTTGTGAACCATGATATCATAATCACCTCCACCACTGAAAGGTGTCTTGGGGAAAAGCAGCACATTGTTCGTGTTGTTCTTAACTGAGGACAGGTATCATGTAAGGCCTGGCACAAAGACGGCGTTCTAAAACATCCCAGAGGTCTTCTAAAGGATTCAAATCAGGACTCTGTGCAGGCTATTCCATTACAGGAATGTTATTGTCATGTCATCACTCCGTCATAGGCCGTGTATTAAGAATAGGTGCTCGATCTCATTCAAAGATACAAACGCCATACCCGAATTGCTCTTCAAAGTGAGAAGCAAGAAGGTGCTTAAGACATCAATGTAGGCCTGTGCTGTGAGAATGCTACGCAAAGCAACAAGAGGTGCAACATTGTTTACTGTGATCCGTCACTCCAAACAACGTTTGTCCACTGTTCAATCGTGCAATGCTTATGCTCCTTACACCAAGCGATGCGTCGTTTGGTATTGACCTGCGTGATGTGTGACACCAAATCCTTTATACCAGATGGCAACAGACTCCATCTCATTAATTCAGCGGCGATTCATAGTTCTAATAACAAATGACATGTTAGATATCCAACAAAATTTACCGTAATCCTTATTACCTAGTTCAATAATATTGGGTGTATTCATCATTCCTTCCTATAGGAGATCGCGTTTGACAATGTATAAAGATATCGACAATCAGAAGATAATTCCGATAGTAACACAGGTGCGCAAGTGATTCTCCAAGGTCCATCTGTGTGTTTTGGATATGTCGTGAATTTTACGATATGTGGCTAGGAGACTGCTCACCACGGAAATCGTTAATCATTGCTGTTCTTCGTTGTAATGGTACCGTGAAAACCCTAAGTTGTTTGGAAAGTGTTAGTAGTACAGATGTTATTGCCTATCGTATTTTTAATATTATTCAGCTAGATAATAACGTTTACGGTAAATCGTGTTGGACATCTAACATGCCATTTGTTATCACAACTATGAATCCCCGTAGAATTAATGAGGTGGAATCTGTTGCCATCTAGTATAAAGGATTTTGTGTCTGTTCCAAAATGATTGGTGATGTAACACCTTATTACAGACGACAAATACCTTCCAAGATTTCTCACCTCCCTCCTAACTTTCAAAGTTAGTGGGTCCTGATACTTTTTCGAATTCCTCTGTGATGGTCTGGATAGATGCATGCCTATCGCATTGTATGACGTACTATGTCAGATGAGGTCGACCTCATGTTCCCGGGCTGTAACGTGTTCCATCACGTTTCTACTTCACTATCAAAACAGTGGAACTACGGTTGTAAGGGAGTGAGGAAATCTGGCGTTTAGACTTCTGAAACAGGTGTCGCTCAGTCACCTGACTACGTTCCAAATCCGTGAGGTACTCGGAGTGCTCTATTCGGCTTTCTCACGATGCGTAATGACTACTGGAGCCGTTGATATAAAGTACCACGCAGTGGGTGGTCGCACAATGAACCTAACATGAAAAAGTATGTTTCTCGACGTGTCGGTATACTTTTGATCACATAGTGTATCTCTGCGATTTGTCTGATAGTATATAGGTGTTTCGATGAGCCCTCTGCCAGGCACTGCAGAGTATACCATGTAGATGAAGTAGATGTAGACAACACAACACTGATGCTTGGCACATATTTGAAAAAAATTACTAATTCGTGTAGGACGAACACATCACATTTTTAAACTACGGATACTTGGGAGCACGCTCGGATTGGCCAAGGTAATGCAATGTCCAGAGCATCCGGCGTCAGGAAAATGTCGCGCCCAATCGGAGCGCGTGCTGGCCAGTTACCGTGGTTTAAAAGTGGTGCGTTTTCGGCATACACAATATCAGTAATTTTCTTTCTAATCAATTATTTATAAACCTATTGGTTCAAACTGGTATGGTCATCAGTTCCTAGACTTTAAACACTACTTAAACCTTCTTACATTAAATATAATACACATACAACCACGCCCGAGGGATGACTCGAACGCGGAGGCCGAGCGTTCTGCGGCGCGTCAGTCACAGTCAGCAAGGCCACTACGGTCGGGGTTCTAAACCCCCCTCGGGCGTGGGTATTTGTGCCGTCGTTAGTATTAGTTAGTTCATAAGTAGTTTGTAAGTTTAGGGACTGATGACCCCGTAGTTCAGTCCCATAAGCTCTACAAACATTTGAACATTTTGATTGATGACTCGAACCTGCGGCGGGAACGGTGTCCATTCCTTAGGATGATGGCTTAGACCAGTGTTTTTTAACCTTTCCGAATATGCGACTTCATTCCAAGTAAAAATATTCTGGCGACCCCTCCTCCCCTTCTCATGTATCGTAACAAAACTGTGTCATCTCAATGGAAACATATTTAATCATCTTTGTTTTGGCACAGCTTCCTCTTAAATTGTTGGACGAAGTCTCTTGTACTTTACAGACAAGACTCAGAATCTAATTATGCTCCTTACGAAACTTTCTACTGTATACACTATTTGTAAAGGTGTAAATTATTTTTCTGAAAACAGCGTTCACACTTTGCACTCATTCATCATTAGCACACTGTATTTTGAACAGTCAATAATGAATGTTCCACAAGGAATTTTAACATTGCTAAATTTCACTTAGGCATACCTATTTTATCACTGAACCCATTTTTATCTTAAAATGCGAGTATTTCATTCTGTGACGGCGCCCCTCCCTACCCCCCCCCCCCCCTCCACCCGAGGAAGACTTTGCGACTTCTCATGGAGGTCACGACCCACAGGTTGAAAATCACTGGTTTAAACCATATCCCTATCGAGTGTTACAATTTCATAAAACAGTTTTCTCCATCCCATATGTAGGTATCGTCTTATAATATTGTAGTATTACATTGACAGTTTTATTCAGAAAACTGACCACCGCTTTCTCTGGCAGCTAATTACGCTCTTCACATATTTTTGATGTTCATCTATCTTTTACGAGCTGCCCAGAACGAGGTTGTACACTTCGCCTTTCATGTTTCATCACTCGTTGAGGACAATAGCACATCAGGGATTTCTTCACTACCAAATGTAAGTGTGTGTGAGATCGTTTTATCTGTAAAATATGATGAAAATATAATCAGTTTAATTGAAATTTTGTACTTATTTAAAATGACCCACCTTTTAATGGTTCATGAAGTGTTTATATTTTTTCCAGCAGTAATCTTGATTATGTAACATGATGCTTGGAGCCATTGTTGGAGTTGCATCTGCAATTTGCTAGAAACTTCTAGAATTCATTACGTGTAACCTTCATGAATGTGACTTCATTGTAATGCCTACAAGGAAATCTTCGGAATTAAACGAAGTCCGATCGATTTAAACAGCCTTTGTCACTAAAACTAACTTAATTTTTTTACGGTTATTCAGTTAGCACAATCCGCTCTAAGCAAACCAAGCATCATTTTATACAATGCAGCAAGAGTTTTACAGCCTTATCCGCTAAGATCCAGTCAACTTGATAAAAAAGGTGACAACGGATTCTGTTAATTTCTTTATGTAATATTGTTCTCAGGTGTTGCTTTTATTCCAAATTACCACCGCCGCTAAACTTTAAAGTAAGATTCCACCACCTTTTTTGCGTCTGTTATCTATAACATTATTTAAATGTACCTAATCTGCCAAAGTACTTCCCCGTAATATTACAACGCGAGTGAAACTTTATAATCGGCCCCAATACCTGGTTTTTAAAGAGTGCACTGTTACACTATGTCCAAGGAGAAAATATATTTACCACTAATGCGATTTTATGTTTTTTTATTACTTCACCTTCAGGCCACGAGATTAACATTTTGTTTTTCTATTTGGAGTAAATCTGTATTAATTTTGTGGTGCGCCAAATCGGGAACAATTCAGGATGTTTGGGTTAAGAACGTTTCCGCCTTTTTATCAGCCGCCGATGATTGTTGCCGCGATGAAATCTCATCTCAAGTTTTTTGGTCGTAATTCTAGTTCCGTTGCAGAACATTGATGCGTAAAATATTTTCGGTTTTATGGAAGAATGCCGTCGCTAAAGACACCGAGGCAACCTTAATGCGGTTAAACTGCGAATGAGCATAACCAGTGATTCAATCTTCCTGGTTAATATACGTGATGGCATTGCGGGTAGTTCCAGTCACATGAAAAATTCATTTCCTTACTACAAGCTTATATTAACAAGAGATGGAATATCACTGATTTCTCATTTTCCTTTCCGTAATATAAAATTCACCATTGCATTTAGTGCCTAGGAAATATGGAGATAATATTTATTATATATAAGGTAGAATGTCTCCTGTTTGTATGTACGTATTACATACAAATCTACATTTTTGTTCTAATCATTATGAAATTTTGCACACGTAAGTTTAAATCCATTAGGACGTTCGTGTAAGGATCATGTACAACACATTGCTCTCGTGATATGTCGTCATAAACAATGAGATGCGGCAAAAACTGCTACATCAAACGACACTGTTGCATATTCCCTCCTCAACCACTGGACCGATTTCTACCAAATTTGGTAACATATTCCTTACCGTTAGGTAACAATGCTGTCGGTGTAACATAAGACACATACAGAAAGTTTAGCTAGTTTCCCAATATTGATGTGGAAGGACTGTACATTGAACCAGGGCAATTAATCATTACGTTAGGCGATAATACATTATTTGCGCATTGACTACAGTCGATGTACAGGGTGTACAGTTGTGTCGTGGATTACTCAGAGACTTGTCTCAGATAATTGGCAGCCCCTAGTTAATAAACACGACTACTAAGTGAGTGGGGTAAAAGTCGCTGTGGACCAGTAACAGAAAAGTACAGTAAAGAGCTTCAAATGGATGTCCGGACAGAAGACCATAACAGTAATAGAATAATAAGCGAAATATGTCAATAGACAATGTTATTTACAAATTTGTGTAATGTAAATTCCCCTTCTGACATTATCAACGAGCTCACTAATGTGGCATTGTAGTTTCCCGGTATTCATGTATCACTGCAAATGAACAATTTAAACATCATCTTCCTTAGATTTCTATATCAATAAATGTTGTTATTTCGTGTGTAATTTCTCTTACAGCACCTTATCGATACGTTTGTCACAAGTTGGTAACACTTGGGTTTCGTGTGTTGTCGAGTTATAGTTGAACTTTTTAATGTGAGATAGAAAAGAAAACTTCCTATTTACCTAGTGTCTTTTACGACTCCCAACGGTAAGATGTTCGCGATTTTTATTTGTGCCCGTTAACGTAAAATTATGTTTCGAATTACATTTTTCAATAGTCTCCTTTAATGATAGATATTAAGAATCGGTATTTGAAATCTCATGTTCGCTTATTAATAAAATGACGATTTTTCCAAGTTTTTGACACATTACTAATCAAGTAAAGAATAATCACTTTCAAACGTATTACTAAGGTCTTATAGAAGATATTTCACAGTATGCGACCGAACATATGCATCAATTGGAAATTTCAAAGTTTTCGAACTATCCATTTAGCAAAAAAGCGCTTCGTGTTTCGAAAGATGTCCCCGCCATAATGAACAGGTGTACAACCAATAGGAGTCCACAATGCTTTGCTGACAGAGGTGACAACGATGTCTGGGACTACGTGATGGAGCACGCGCGGTGAGGCGAGTTTGGCAGCTCGCAGCAACTTTGGCCCGCCGCGGGACCAGTGACGTTAACTGGCTCTTGGCGCCTCCTCATCCGCTTACGTCACTCGCTCCTGCGACAGCCCGAAGTTTCCAAACTCTGCTCACCGCACATGAGTCACCGAGGGACTCCCTCTCTGCGACGTTCCAAACGCCACTGTGGCATCAATTTCATCAGAACATTGAGGCAGTCGAAGCCCTCGGCTGTTTCTACTCCTACGGACGATGAGTAGGAGTAGACAAATGGCGCGTATTTCAATTCACAGTGACGTAGGTTAAGAAAACTTATTTGATCCAAAACTTTTTGGAATAACACCTTAATAATACATTTAGAAATACATAATGTTAATAAGCAGTTGTCATTATACACACATCATAAATTTCCGATGTCTTCTGATCACTAACGCTGAACGTGTATAAAGCATCAAGAGCATAGTTCCATAATTGTCCGTAGGTGTGATTCGACCAGCAGGAATATGTAAACAAAAAGTATGAGCACTGCCAATGCGATGAAGTTGGTAAGAATGCGATTAGTTCTAGTTATAACACCAGGAAGGAAGTACACTGGTTGTGTTGACTGGATTTATACCATATCTAAAGTGTCAGTTACGAAGTTTTGATCTTAACCACGTTGTTACTTTGTGTCATCAGGGGAAGTTTCCAAACGTCTGGGAGTGAACTAAGACGATGTTATTCGGACGTGCAGGAGATATAAAGATGCACAATCTAAAAATGACTTGCCTCGCTCTGCCCCCCCCCCCCTTCCTTCAAAGCCTACCACATTAGATAATGTTCACTTCTTACGGGCTGTAATGTTTTCCGTGCAGCCACTGTATTTCGTGTTTCAACTCAAACTATCAGCTTAATAGACTGCATCACATACAACTTTACTCCCGACAGATGGGCCAAACAGCTTTCTGAATGACCCCGTCAGAATTGGCATCAAGTGCTACTCATTAGACTCGCATCGGCCTTCAACCACACAATGTGTCCATGTTCCTCAATGCATAATGCAATGCGCTGTTAAAAGGATCTGCGGACGAGATCTAACATCACTGGTGTGACGGAGCGACATGCGTCCTCGATGCGCCGTTTCAGATCATCTGGGGATGTGGGCTCAGTGACATAAACATGACCCGCAAGGTCGCCCGATTTAACACCAGTATATTTCTTTTTGTAGGGATATCTAAAGGATCGTGTTTACGTTACTGAACCCACATCCCCAGATGATCTATAACGGCAAATCGAGGACGCATGTCGCTCCGTCACACCGGCGATGTTACATCTCGTCCGCAGATCCTTTTGACGGCGCATTGCATTATACATTGAGGAACATGGACACACATTTGAACATCTATGCAAATCAACTTCCCACCGCCATAACATCCATCACCTACCACACAGCCAAGTATTATGTACAGCGTATGGTATCTGCCCCTGAAACTTTGAAGGGTTGTAGCTCCCAAACTAACAGTGATAGGAATGTAGTTTGAATTGATTTGGACGCAGCCGGTTTCAACGAATTCAATGCATGATAGAAAAAAACTATTGTTCCATTTAAAAAATTATATCTTTGTGCTGAAACTCTTTAGAAAATGATACAATAAATTATGTTCATAGCTCCGCAGAAAGTGTAACATTTCTTGTGTTGACCTACTACATTAAAATTTACCATCACCTATTATTTTATAAGTTACAGAGGCAAACACACTTAGTGAAACACCCTGTATGTCGCTTCTTGTTCCACGACATACAAATAAATATTATGAAACAACCGGCATCCCTTCTTCTTTCAAAATTAATATCAGTTTTAATAGTTTCACAGCACTACACTTCCAGATACATGGATATGCGACATGGGCGTTGCCTCTGCGTGAGTACAAAAAAAAAAAAAAAAAAAAAAAAAAAAAAAAAAAAAAAAAAAAAAAAAAAAAAAAAATGAAAGCCAGGTTAGTTAACAGAAACTTTAACTGCAAGCCTCACAATGCTTGTAGTTCTACGTTCCTAACGTACAGTGTTACGTAATTAAATCTTGCGACATTGGCACGAGTGTAGTGGCAACACCTCCGAGGGAAAGTGTTGGAGAGAGTGTTAGAGAAACAGATAAAGTATATAAAATTCTAATCACTTTTATCATAATCTCTATCCATCTTATATCTCCGACCTCGCCATAATCTCCAGGTTAATTTAATGTGTAAGACAATACAGCTCCACAAGTCGCTTTAAAATAATCGATCTGGATTTCGACCAACTCTGGGGATGTCTACTACAGAAATAAAACCACGAGAGGTTTACACATATAGCTAAATGTGTCCCTGTTGTATAAAATTAGTTATAAACATATTAGCCACTTCAAAACTAGCGGTCTCATTCCGCTTTGACGGCGGGCAGGTCAGCAGAAAATATCGGTCAGCTACTACATTTTATTGTTGATACCGTTAGTTCGTAACTAGCACATTTAAAGGTATGTGTAGTCGTCTGATGAAGACACCCATACAGGTGATCCAAATTAGATGAAGATCGATTATTTTAAAGAAAGTTGTAGGGCTACATTTTCTCGTACAGTAAATTACGCTGATACAGTTGTTACTTCAGACAACCAATGTTCAGCAGCATAATGTCTAGGTTATTGTCCAACAACTTGGTAATTTCTGATTTCATGAGAATTAAAAAGAACTAAAATGTTGGTTTTAATATCTCTATTCCATTATTACATAAAGGATCATGAACCCCTATAATAGTGGTAATGCATCACCTTTTATGATGGGTGAGTAAATGTTCATGACTCAGTTTAGAATCAATAATTCCATCTCTTCCGTCCATCTTTTTCATCATACGCTATGTATTCTATGCGTCCAAACTGTTTTCGCTAGAGCAAGCAATGACTTCAGCATTAATGAAGGACTTCACCAATGCTGTGCTGTATCACATCTGCTGCACATTCTCTAATGGACCTGCACAAGCAACTGTCTGGAGAATTATGTACGCTGTCGATGTCAGGTTGCCTACAAACACCAAACTTGAGCTCCAACAGATATAAGGTGGCGGATAAATATTTTTGATTGAAAAATGAGAATAAAGTGGTTCGTTAATGACTTTGGCTCGAAACACACTGGTAACAGTGAGATCTACATACACAACATGCAGCTTACTTTTCTGATTTAGGCCCTATCACTATTAATGAAATTACTGGCTTGTTAATTAACTGAATGAATATGATTGCTAATTATTCTTTGCACATCTGATCACTTCACAGAAGATTGTACTTACCACCCCACCTTATATCTTTTATTATACTGAAACAATAGCTGTGCACAAGTACATTTACGTAATAAGATAAATTATTGACATTAACTATTATAAAAAATTGTCTGTTTATGATTTTTACAAATTGTCTCTCTCATTATTGTCAAAAATGGCTAACTGATTGATTGTTAATATGATAACTGTAATCACTGATCTCTATTTCTAGTGCACGCAATATTTAATTTTCACAGTTCAAACTCAATCGTCATTGAATGAATGAAGGTGATATGTTCTCATCAGTTAAAATTTCGCACTCCTATCGAATTTTCTAATTACTTTTCAATTATTATTACAAATTAGTTCTTATAAGGTCTGTTAGGTATTAATAGAAAAAGTCTTTGTTAACTTTTCATTCACTCTTATATTCTAACATAAACGTTAGAGAATAGTACTCATCTGTATCATTCATTTCTTCACATAATCTTTACATAAGAATCCATCAGAATTCGTTGCTTCACATAATCTCCACGTAAGAATCCATCAGCAATGATATATATACATCCCTACAATGGTCCAGTTGACACTGATGATGCTGCAAGGCAAAACCTATTATCACACAAGTTCATTAAATGTACATTCACGTGAGTGGGTCAGATCCGCGAATTACGAATCGTCTCACGACGGAGACACATTCCGTCACCCCAGTTTAACACGCGTGACGTGATTGCATACGTACGACGCGATCACAAAGTCTGACACTTGCTGACACTGGTTCGATAAATGGCACTCCGGCACTTTTCAAAATAAACTTTCACTGTGAACACTTCTTCTTCCAATATACATGAATAAACGTCCGCGGTTTTCGTAGCGGCGATTGCAGGCGACGAACCGAACTTAGCGGTACACACGCGGACAGCGTCCGCACGCCTCGAGACCCACACTCAGACTCCGTCTCTCACCGACTGCCTCAGCATCAACGATATAGTGGCGCAGTAGAGCGCACTGCCTACATTCATACATAATATCTTTGACAGCATAGTTTACATACGTACAATCAAAATATTCAGTTAACATTACAAATTAAACAGATAGCATTCATGAAATGAACAAGTAAAGAAATAGAGATGAGCTGATACACTTCATAACAACCTGAAGTTGTTAAGAATACACTGAGAAGGATACAGATGGAAGGGAAAGGCCACAACGAATCCTCACCGAGAACCTTGTCATCAGGCGGGACAAAAGTTAATGAAAAGAAGCTACTTGACACTGCTGACCGGGTTGGATTGCGAATGGATTACAGTACACAGTTAAATTTTTAACACAGAATAATTTATTACATTGTAATCTATAAAAATGGTGCTGTGCTGAACTGTAATGAAGCTGAAGAGAGGAGTCGGTCAGTCGCTTCAGAGAGATCTTACACGTGAAGTGCAATTTTCGATGCATTCAGTTTTTACGTTTTCGTTATTATGTTCCTTAAATATCGTCTTTTCTGTGCAAATGTGTATGAATATAAGTGCTATAGGCTTATGAAAATCATATTTGTCGCTAGGCCAGTCAAATGCTCAAAAGTAGGAGATGGATGACAACTAATAACGTTCAATAAGATCATTTTGTAAACAATCCAGAAGAAAAACTGGAAAGTTCGTTGGTCCGTTCGCAAAACATCAATACTCTGAAAAATTTACCTACATACATCTACCATCTAACTGTATTAACGTCGTGCCTAGTGATCGGTTGAAACAGAGAGTGAAATTAATAAAAACTGGGTAACATTGAATTACGTGTAATCAGTTCGTAATACATGCCTGTTCCAGTAGCATGACGCTTAGGGCGGATGCAAGAAACGACATAGGTAGGAGCAGCTGAAGCGTAAATATTGACACTATGAGTTATGTAACCCACACCTTGTTTGTCTCTAAGAGTCGCATTTCGCTTTAAACTCCCGGTGAGCTTACACAAAGCAGAACGGTTCGACGCTGCGCTTATAAAGCGTGTAGCTTACAAGGGTCACTTGTTTTTGCACTGCCAGCTCTGCAAGGCTCTTTTTCTTGTTAGAGAAGCAAACAAGGTCTTTGTTTGTGAACCCAGTGGTACGTTGTTAGACAAAATTATATTGCATGAGTAGGAAGTCTTGCTCAAAGCCGGGTTTCTACGTTAGTTTAGTTCCTGACACTTTGCACGAGAAGCGACAATTTGTTGGTATTTATATCGGTCCTTTTACTATATTATCAAATATCGCCTTTAGAATATTAAATATATCATATTTACAGTCTAACAGCGTTCTTGCACTAATGACGTGGTCATTGGGGTGACGTAACATTTTGGAATGACCATTTTGCTAGTGCACCCCGAACAGTACACAGTGAGGTATCAGAATCGATCCATGCTGAATCAACCACACTGCTACGTAAAGTAGCCTCCACGGTCATCAATGCAGGGGCTGTTTATGGCGCCCATCCCAACATACAGACGACAAATCTGTATTAGGAGACATTATTCCAGCAAAGGAATTTGCGAGTGGTACTAGTTGCCTTGTCAGGGTCTGCAAGGCTTCTCCCTCTGGAGATTCGAGTCCTCCCTCTAGTATGTGTATGACTGTTTGTGCTTAGGGTAGATAGTTTAAGCCTAGGGACTGACAACAGTACGTTAGTCTCATAGATTTACAAACATTTGAACATTTTAGATAAGTTATTCCACGCCTGCTTGACCTGTTGTCTTAGATCTTCATGATTTATGGAATTACATGTCGGGCGTGTCAGTTTTATACAATTGCTCGATTATAGACAAGTACGGTGAGCGTTCTAAACAGGGATGTTTCCGCACATCTTGTAGTTCCGCTCTCAGACCAAACATTCAGATGTCAGAAGGGAAGATCGGTACCAAACGTAGTATACCGACAGAGTATGAATCAAAACTTCGTTACAATTCGTGTATATGTTGCCGACCTGGAGAACGTATGTAAACGGGAAGTAATACACCTGTCCTACGTAATAGAGGGAAATCGTATCAGTGAGAATGCGTCGTGTTGAGAATGGAAGTCAATAGAGCGTACGTTTGTTGTTACAGGGGTCTTGGGTTCAAGCACCAGTGATGCGAACATTTTTTCTCTACTTCGTTCGAATTTTTCTACATACACCAATTTTATATGTGACGACCTGTTTATGACATCTAAAACGATTTTACAGCAGAGTGTTACCGGCAGTTTCCTTCCATTCTGTAATATACAGGTTGGATGGTCAAATATGAGGTTCACTAAATGTCCTTGATGTACGAAAGTAATTTTCTTCACACCCTTCTTTGTAAACAACCACTCGTAATGTACGACACTGACCTTCTGTGGCGGTGTGTCTGTTCATTCCTGATTATATACCTTTTGTTATTATTTTCATTATTACTTGAATTACTGCTTTCATTGTCCTTACTATTTCATTATTGCTATTAAAACCGTTGCACGTGTGATGCAGTACTTTCATTACTATTATGTTCTTATTGCCTTTGTTTATTATGTGAAACTACGAATAAACCTTAAAGGTTTGCAATAGACGAAGAACGCGGCGGATTTACCGTGCACATCGGGGAGCCGTGCTGCAGTGCACACGGCCGTTCGCCGTCGGGTGTTTTAGTCTCCCCTCGGGCATTGGTATTTGTTTCGTCTTTAGGTTAGTTTCCTTTAGTTTAAGTAGTTTGTAAGCTATGGACTAATAAATAATAATCAAGTATCTGAGTTTGATAATTTACAAACATTTGAAATTTTAATAAAAGTTGCAAACCCAAACTGCCGATAAGACACTGCTTTGAAACTTAGGGACACGTTGCCTAATACAACAATTGACAACTTACTCCAGTAAAAAAATATTGTCAGCTGGGCTTGATCCCAGGAACCTCGACGTAACAAATTAATGCCCTACCAACTTGCAAATAAGAGCACGACATGATATGCTCCTACACTTACACTTTTTCTCTACTATGTAGTTCAGCTGTTACTCATTATCATAAATTATAAACGTTCTCTTGAACGACAGAGCATAGCACGAATTATATCGAAGTTTCCGTTTATACTCAACCGAAATACAACGGTTGGTACCGATCACTGTCTGACATCTTGTGGTTTGGGTGTAAATGTGTAATCAAAGTTTCATCGTGTTGGAAAACTATATCGCAACTGGCGTAGACTGAAGAATAGTGTCTGGCTGTCGGTCCGGGCTCTGTGGCCGCTGCGTTTAGCGCAGTGTCGCAGGAAGGTTCATACGGTGACGGCGAAAAGCTAGTGCAGTATGTGGACACTCTTTTGTATGGCCGTGTGCATACACATGTCAGACATGTGGTGGCATTGAAAGAAGGGAAAGAAGAACCAATCTTTAAAGCTAGATTATATCGTTTATTTGAGCTTTATGTGGTGTCGCACAAGTACAAAGTGCGCGCCACCTACTTTCGCCGCGCGCCGCCATGCACGCACGGCGCGGCGTTCTTACGACGACAGCCACGAGCGCCCTCTGCTGCAACTCCGCTCGTGGCCACGACTGAACGACATCGTTCACTTGGGACTGAGATAGGAACCAGTCAACACTTCGGAATCGGATAGGCACTAGGCAGGCCTCTAACTCAAATATGTATCAGCACTCTGCAGTACTGAATTGTGTTAAAGTTAAGTATTGTATAAATTCTGTGCAATATATATCTCGTTCTAATTTACTCTAGTGTTTCTAGTTTCTGGCTGCCCCCCTCCGTACCTGCACCAGCGTGCTATCTTTATTCCTGTGTCGGTCTCATTCCACTCGGCCACCGACACCTACGACGGAAACGAGACACAAAAGCGGCGACGAGGCTGGGGCACAAAACTTTAGCTGTTCTCCCGATTGTAGGCTCAAAAGAGGAATTGCTGATCTGGAAAGCAGAAGCCTAAATATGATGTAGAAATTTTCATGAGAGGTATCGCAGGATCAATCAGGAAATTACCACGTAACCTCATTGATAAAGCGAATCATCTCTCGTGTTACAGTATGCATCCACGATTCTTTCGTGATCTTCTTCGCTTCCACCTCCTCTCTAACGAATTTCGCAACCATTAGATGTCCCATAAGCTGGGGGATAAGGCCACATTTGCACTCTGTCAATAAACGCCGTACAACAGGCACGTTATTCCGTTACTACATTTCAAAATAATTAGAAGCAATTTTGTAAATACAATTTATAAATTAAAGCAAAGTGTATAATCATTCATTAAAGACCACAATCAAGATTAATTTTTATTTAGATTACCGTTTTCAGAAAAGTAAAGAGCTATCTTCGAAAATTTCATATCATTCTTCAATTCTTCATAGAAAAAAAAAGGGTTAGCATTTTATTATACAAATAAAATTTCAAAATCCTCATGCTGTTTTGTTTTAACATAATGTATACATCACATTACACGATGAGGCATTCGATGTTTTATTTGTATGATGACGAACCAGAAAGGCGATTGACGGTGTTTCAAGATTTTTGATTAGTGATGAATGAAGTAGAAGATCCGAAGGCAAACTTTTACCTTACTTCATAGAAATGCAAAATTACTCTTATTAGGTCGATGTTCAGTTATGTGTAACTTTTTATACAGCTACTTAATGTAAAGTCACTGGTATTTCTTCTTCAGCTTGGATTGGAGTTCGCACTGCACTGACAGCTGTTCTTGCTATATCTTCTTTCACCAGGCTTAACACAAAATAGAGCTGAGGTGGATTAACCCTCCATCGGGAGCAGTCGTTAGCACAGGCCAGCAACACACATTGTTCAGCCCTATGCTTATGAATGGTGGGCTAGCAGCCCGTCTCTCCGTTTACTCGATTAACTTTGGGAATCTCACATAATGTCGATCCACGTCTGCCATCGGCTTTCACACGATTCACGGGGAACTCCCTTGGCTTCACAGGCCATCTGCGCCTGATTGCGTCATAATTTTGAAGGTGAATTTCAAAAATGTTCAAATGTTTGTTAAGCTTATGGGACTTAACTACGGGGTCATCAGTCCCTAAACTTACAAACTACTTATGAACTACTTACGAACTAGGACGGCACAAATATCCATGCCCGAGGGGGGATTCGAACCCCCGACCGTAGTGGCCGTGCTGACCGTGACTGGAGCGCCTCAGTCACCTCGGCCACCGCGGCCGGCGCAAGGTGAATTTCTTCAAGATATTTTTATTTTAGCTTTTCGTTTCACCTGACAAAGTCTGTTTTCTGTGATTTTCGTCATTACCTTGGGGAAAGAGTGCGCTTCATCTAAAGGTGCGCCCGATCGAGGGTTAAGCCTCTGAAACATTCTTGATCATGTCACAAACGATCAGTTGCTAATTTAGCATAAATACCTTCACTTATCAGTTTTTGGAAAATGCTGTAAGAACAAAATACCGTAGAAATTACCATTATTTCCTTCTCTTTTTTCCTCGCCCACCAGGAAACCTAGAATAGCATTTGCGCATGTTCTTTCGCAGAGACACAGCACTGAGTGCAGCGCAAGGTGCCGGGATCCATTAACTACGAAGCTTTTTGGGACATAGGGTCCTATAATAATATTATCCCACAAAAAGAAAAAAAAGAAAAAAAAGAAAAAGAAAAAAGAAAAATAAAAGAAAATATCCCCCCCCACACACACACATACATAGACACATAATGAAAATATGCCCTCACATTACAAGTTACTTTTTTTTTTTTTTTTTTTTTTTTTTTTTTTTTTTTTTTTTTCAAGTCACCGGCCATATTGCATCTTTTATGCGCCGCACAAAAAATTTGTCTTCTGTACCAGCTTCTTCATCTCGCAAGGGTATGGTCAGACCTCTCATGTCGAAACCTGTGTTGCTATTTTTACCACTGTGAGTTGACATCGAAGGAAGTCTGTATGGAGACTGTTAGCTGCTGACATGACCTGGAAATTTCTAAAAACTCTTATTAAATATTACATTATTGTCACATGGCTTTTGCGTTTATAACTGCCTGTTGTACAACCCTGACCTCTCTCGCTACGTTATACCAACGCCAACTAGGAACAAGGTGGCGGTAGCTACGCACCGCTCTCCTGCCACAGCAGTGAGAGCTGATTCGCCTAGTGAAAGCGATCGTACGATAATTAATAAATACGATAATAATAAATTCGTTGATAAATGTATCTGATATGTTATCTACAACATTCTTTCCAAATAGCTATGAAAGTGAAACAAATACATATACGGTTTAGAACACGTCAGACTTTTATTTCTTGTAATTACAGTAAAAATCCGAAATATTGATACAGTATTCAAAACATAGGTTTTTTATGCACCAAGAACATACAACCAAAGACGACATATGACAGCCCTGCGAATTAAAAACGCTGTTAGACGTCCGGAGAGTAAACTCGGCCGATGTTAGGAAGGAATCAGGCCTAATATCAATACATTTCGAGGCGTGCCATACGTATTTAATCATGTTTTGAAACCTTTGGGAAGAAAACTGATAATGTACGACTGATTACAGATTGAGAATATTGTTACGGTGATAGGAGATTGCAGTGATTTGCACACAATAATTTTCTCTGTTAGTTTTCTGTAAAATGCTTTCCACTGGCGAAAAAATTCTCTCCCTAACATTTGAATTACGTTCGTCGTGCCGGGTAGAATCTGAAGTATCTCTACTTCTTTGTCAGGGTGAGCTCGAAAGGCAACTTGTAATGGATCAGAACTTTTATGACCTGACCACGAATCTAGAAAGAGAAGCGATTTGTTCCCGCTGGAAGGAAGAAAAGCATGACTAATGAAAAGTGTAACGTTATCATTTCCCATTTTTCCAGACTTCGATGCGTCTACCACAAGATTGTCTGCGTAGAACATTGTTTGACCCTTTGTCCAAACCGTCCAGTTGGTTCTTGAAGACACACATATAGTTTAGGCAGCAATGAACCATCCAGACTAATTATGGGCATTATAGTGTATGAATGTCACTATTTTATGTGAACTTTTGAAGCGACTAATCCAACTTTGAGGAGCTGTAAATTCTTTAGCGCCTATTGCGTTTGCAGTCTCTAATGCCCAATCACGGAAAGTTGAGTCGCTGACACTCAATGACTGTCGTCTGGCATCGGTAAATCGCTCAAAAATACGCGCATTTATTTCAGTCGCAATTTCCAGTCGACTCTTACGTCGTCCGGCGACTTGCTTTTCCGATCTATACAATTAACGTTCAGAACGGACAAAGCGATACCTATTTTGAACAGTACTGACACGTAGGCGTTCCTTACCACTTTCGTTCAACCAATACTTCACCGCTTTTTCTTTGTTCTGATAATGAATTGTAGATTCTGGTGTTGCTTTCAGAGATAATCGATGATGGTACGTGGCACTATCACTTGAAGAGTCTTCATGTGAGCATGGCCGTTTCTTCACCGTCTGTAGATACACAGTCTGCAATATCGTGTGTTTCAGTCGTTTCTAGCCACATGTATGCGCTATTTACATGCTCGCCTAGAAGCTTAATTACCCTGTCGCGCATCACATCGTCTTCACGCGTGTTTTCTGTCGATTGCTTCATTTGGCGTCTGTGGTGTATCTCCATGTCAAGCAGCAAAACATTTACAGTGTTTTCCATCACCTGTGAGGGGAGCTTGAATGTTCACCGTAAAGTGGTTTGCGGAGTATAGCTGTAGATGTATAGAATATCTTTCACATCTCTAACCAGTTTCAGGAAGGTATGTTTCGGAATACGTACCAGAAATGTGAAGGAAGGGCATGCCACAGAAACGAATATTCGTTTCCCCATTCCACCGAAACCGTGCAACGATATTCCTCTTTAGTGAACGCTGCGATAAGACGGCCGCACCTCCCGACCATGCCCACAACGCTCACCATAACAACAGCTCGCGACTCGCCATTTCCAGGGGTGGCCATTACCGTAAGCACCAAACAGGAAAAACAGCCGTTTTCGTGTTTATTTATTTATTTCTTTAGGTGACTTCCAGGTCATGTCAGCAGCTAACATTCTGCATATAGACTTCCTTCAATGTTAACTAACAGTGCTAAAAAAAAATCAATACATGTTTCTGCATGACAAGTCTGACCATTTCCTTGTCAGTACCTGAACCTCGCGGCCACATTTATTTGCTGGGTGTATATTTTATTTTGCATACAGTTTTTACCATTTGAACGTCCCCCTAGTGTCAGGGAGGTTACTTTCTGATGGCCTGTCGTTTATTGCTCTTTTCTCAGTGTTTTCCACATTCTTTCTTATTTTTAAGTAGATCCTCCTCATTCGTTAGCAGTGCATTGATTTTTCAATTTTTTTTAGTTAACCATTTGAAAATATTTCTCTTCCAATCACATATTGCAAGTGACGAAAAAATTGTTATAAATCGCACTTTGAGTTTTGGGCAGGGTGAATTAACTGAAAACCAAACTATTTCCGGTAGCATACTGTTTCATTTCACATCATTCTTTCTATGTAAAATCGAATTTGCTGCGTTGGCTGCTTTTAGTAAATAAGTACACTAATGGTTGTAAAAGAACTGAGAGCACTTATTTGTAACACAGAAACTTTGCATATGCAGTCAAGGTGGGCCAATAATTACTATTAGTGTTCAGATTATTATTGAAAAAAGTAATGATTGAATGCATCTATGTCGAATCTTTCTTTCTCTTCAGCCCTATTCCCGCACATGCAGTGTCGGCTTTGGTATAGCAGATTTGGCATGTTAGTATTGACGGGGTGGCCGGATGCCCTTCCTGCCGCAACCTCCTCCCCCCCCCCGGGTAGGAAATGTATACCCCATGTATGTGTATAGTGTTATATGTGTGACAGTGTAAATATTAGCGAATCGTGTAAATGAGGCGGGACTTCAGCCCGGTATTCACCTAGGGGACGTGGAAAATCGCATAAAAACCACATCCAGGCTGGGCCGCACTTCGCCACCCTTCGGTAATCCGCCGGGCGGATTCGAACCGGGACCGATACGCCTCTCCGTCTTGGAAAACGGTGCGTTACACCTCACGGCTAACCGAGCGGGTTTGTATTTATGTCGAATACGAAAGAATTTCATATGTCTCACTAACAAAATAATACATGACGTCAAAAATGATGAAAAATAAATATCGTGAACATTGACCAATAGAAGGCGCTTTATGTGTCAGAATAGCTAAATGCGTAAACCTGTCATGCACACGATCCATTGAAGTTGGCATAAACACGACCGGTACACGGCTTTTCCTAATTCGCTTTTGAGACGTTCGCCATGACTGTTTCAATGGCGGTAACTGGAACAATGGATGTCAACGTTTCCGGAATCATAAAACTGATGCATGTTGATGGCGTGTCAATGTCGATGGGCAGATCACACGTGAGGAGTGGGTACCAGCCACCCACTTGGTAGCAGGTGCAACGTCAACTGCCTGAGTGCCGGCTCCTATTACACCATCACACGGTGAATTATGTCGCTGCGTCTGATGATTACTGTAATCACATGCGTGACCCGTATGTCCTAAGTATATTGCAAGGCTTATTCGTTCGAAATACATGTCGATTAATGAATGGTTGTTTTGCATTAAACGTTTTGGAGTTTTCATGTGCTCGAAAACTCTGCACTTTCATGTGATTGTTTATTTCACATGGCATATCTCATAAACATCGGTTAGTTCTTAATAGGTAGATGGACACTGAACCTTTGTAAGTTCCATAGATCGAACATTTTCTAACTTCATAGTCATAGCGTGGCACATCACGTAACGCACGTACTCTGTCAGCTGATAGCTAAAGAGCTTGTACAAATTAAAACGCTTATCGTGTATCCGGGTGATAGTCGCAGAACTCAGAACATTAGGTAACGGGCTCTTTTTGTTGTAGATACCCCTTTTTTACATGTGCAACGTAAGAAACTTGCTTGTCTCGTAGGGATTAATTCAACTTCTATACAGACTGAGGCACTTAAAACTGTTTCTACGATTATTTTGAAATATGCGAAACTTTTTAAAAACGTTGCAATAAAAGTTCAGACATTTGATAAATACGCAAACACGAATCTGGGGGTACAGATTTTTATTTTTAATCATCAAGAAGGCCAATGATACGTACATAATTCGACAGGTGATTTGTCATAGATGTTGTGAATATGAAAATTATGTGTGCACGTAGCCGTTAAGAGGGTAATAAGAAAAAGAAATTTTAGGTTGATACTTCAAAGTTTCCATACGTTTTGCCACTATATTATAACCCGTTGTAGGTAACTTATTGTAACAGATTAAATTGCCTCCGTCAGTTAGCGCTTGGAGTTCTAATATTAAAGTCCCAGGCTGGATTCCCACCAACCCTCATACTTTTTTTTATCCTTGGTAATGTTAATTTCTTAACTTTTAAATGTAGTTTTTAATATCAGCAAGAGTAAAAACCGTCTAGATCGCAAGAATTATATTTATTTATTACGACGTTTCGGCATCTGCCATCATCAGATCTAAAAGCCGTTTACTGTGCAACTTCAGAGGTTTTTATATCTCATGATGGCAGCTGCCGCAACGTCGTAATAAATAATTTCAGCGATCTACGAGGTTTTTATCCTTCTTGAAAAGATGAAGGTCGCAGACTCATACAGGAAACTCGTTTGCTTGACACAGTAATAAAAATAGTTTAACTCGAAGAGGTACATTCATTAGAAAACAGCTCGAGCCCCTGAACAATCCCGAGCGAGAGGAGATGGTTCTTACACAAGTACCCTTATTTTGATTGCAGATTTGGAATCAACGTGAAAAAATATATTACTTTTTAACACATAATTTTTTTGATCCATGACAGATGGTGCTGTAACCGACAAAAATGAAAAAATGAGACGAAAACTGATAATATCAAACACAATTATACATTTGACTCTTTCTTTAGATTCAGCACATCCTGTTTCAGTAAACGGTTCGACAATACTGCGAAAAGTCGTTGCAGAAGAAACATTCCTGAGATAATAACAGTACGAGGAAATGGTATCTACTCTCTCACTCTCTCTCTCTCTCTCTCTCTCCCTCTCTCTCTCTCTCTCTCTCTGAAATCGTTAGAGTCGTGGAACAGTATATATGGGTGACAGTCCGAATTATTGCAGTACAATGAGCAATTTGACGACGATGTGATCGCATTCGATTGTGGGAGGTGTCAAGTGATAGCATTACGAAAATTATCGGTAACTGTTCTTTTACAAATCTCATGCGGATTTTTATGAGATATTACCGTTTTTCAACATTTTTCAACTCACTTTAATGTTCCTCATTTAAAGCGTCATCTATCATCAAACGAAAGACATGTTTCACACAAAAGTTATATACACTATTGGCCATTAAAATTGCTACACCAAGAAGACATAGAAATGATAAACGGGTATTCATTGGACAAATATACTAGAACTGAAATGCGATTACATTTTCACGCAATTTGGGTGCATAGATCCTGAGAAATCAGTACCCAGTATAACCACCTCTTGCCGTAATGACAGCCTTGATACGCTTGGGCATTGAAATCAAACACAGCTTGGATGACGTGTACAGGTGCAGATCCACATGCAGCTTCAACATGATACCACAGTTCGTTAAATGTAGTGACTGGCGTATTGTGACGAACCATTTGCTCGATCACCATTGACCAGAAATTTTCAATTGGTCAGAGATCTGGAGAATGTCCTGGCCAGGGCAGCAGTCGTTTTCCGTATCCAGAAAGGCCCGTACAGGACCTGCAATATGCGGTCGTGCATTATACTGCTGAAATGTAGGGATCAAATGAAGGGTAGAGCCACGGGTCGTAACACATATCAAATGTAACGGCCACAGTTCAAAGTTCCGTCGATGCGAACAAGAGATGACCGAGACGTGTAACCAATGGCACCCCATACCTTCATGCCGGGTGATACGCCAGTATGGCGATGACGAACACACGCTTCCAATGTGCGCTCACCGCGATGTCGCCAAACACGGTTGCGACCATCATGATTCTGTAAATAGAAACTGGAATTATCTGAAAAAACTGAAAGAAAAGAAAAGACGTTTAGCCATTTGTGCACCCAGGTTCTTCGTTGCGTAAACCATCGCAGGGCTCCTGCCTGTTATGCAGCGTCGAGGGTAACCGCAGCCATGGTCTTCGAGCAGATAGTCCTTTCTGCTGCAAACGTCGTCGAACTGTTCGTGCAGATTGTTGTTGTCTTGCAAACGTCCCCATCTGTTTACTGAGGGATCGAGTCGTGCGGATTAGCGCGCGTACTGGAGCGCCGTGTTGCGGTGCGCGCGGCCGTCTGCCGTTGGGAGTTCAAATCCACCCTCGGGCAAGGAAGTTTGTAAGTTTAGGGACTGATGACCCCGCAGTTAAGTTCCTTAAGCTTTACAAACATTTGAACATTTTTGATCGAGACGTGGATGCACGATCCGTAACAGCCATGCGGATAAAATGCCTGTCATCTCAACTGCTAGTGATACGATGCCGTTGGGATCCGGCACGGCGTTCCGTATTGCCGTTCTGAACCCACCAATTCCGTATTCTGCTAACATTCATTGGATCGCGACCAACGCGAGCAGCAATGTCGCGATACGATAAACCGCAATTGCGATAGGCTACAATCCGACCTTCATCAAAGTCGGAAATGTGATGGTACGCATTTCTCCTCCTTACATGAGGCATCACAACAACGTTTCACCAGGCAACGCCGGTCAACTGTTCTTTTTGTATGAGAAATCAGTTGGAAACTTTCCTCATGTCAGAACGTTTTCTCCACCGGCGCCAAACTTGTGTGAATGCTCTGAAACGCTAATCATTTGGATATTACAGCATCTATTTCCGGTCGGTTAAATTTCGCGTCTGTAGCACGTCATCTTCGTGGTGTAGCAATTTTAATGGGCAGGAGTGTACTTTTTCACGGGATATTCAAATCTGCGATAAAACTAGCGCTTTCGTTTAAGATTTCATAGTAACCATCCCTCCTCTCGAACCTGAATGTGGAGCAGGGGACTCCAAATTGATATTAATGGGTGTACCTTTTTCAGCTTAACAACTTTTATTGAAACTTTTTTAAAATCTGTTTTTTTAAAGATTTTCCGAAAAACAGTTTTAAGTGTCTTACAGTGTATTGGACATGTATAGTTGGCGTAGAGAAGATGTTGCAAGATATGAAAACAGTTTATGGACGGTTTAAATCCCATTCTAGTTTTTAATTGCGTACTCTTTAGTTTTGGCTCCTTATTTAGCTTACATTTAGTGAATTTTCTCCGAAGCGGTTAGAAGAAACGGATTCTAAGGTACAGTATATTAAGAGGGTAAAAGAACAGGCGCTATACATTTGTAAAAGTTGTAACCACGCGTATAAATTAGATGTGTTGTCTTCAGTTCATCTTAGGGAAGCCCTTTGGATGGCATGCAGTATACAGGGTGTCCCAGCTATCTTGTCCACCCAAAATATCTCTGGAACAATAACAGCTATTGGAAAATGACTTTCACCGGTATCAATTTACGGCTGGGGCCCATGAATGTACATATTTTGAAACATTCTAAAACGAAAGCAATTTTTTTTTTTTTTTTTTTTACACACACACACAAACTTGTGGATAGCTGAAGAAAAAATATAGGGTGTCCATTAAAAAAAAAAAAAAAAAAAAAAAAAAAAAAAAAAAAAAAAAAAAACATAAGTTTGTGTAAAAAAACCACATTTGCTTTCGTTTTAGAATGTTTCCTGATATGTACATTCATGGGTCCCAGCCGTACATTGATACCGGTGAAAGTCGTTTTCCTATAGCTGTTATTGTTCCGGAGATATTTTGGGTGGACAAGATAGCTGGGACACCATGTATATAAATGATCTGGCGTTACAAAATTAGCAACAGTCTGCGATTGTTTGCTGAAGACGTTATGTTGTAAGGGAAGGTGTCGTCATCTAGTCACTGTACAAGGGAATCTGATAGATAAAATTTCTGTCTGTTATGATACATAATGTCTAAGTCTAAATGCAGAAAAAAGTCATTGTTTTAGGGGGGAAAATCTCGTAATGAACGAATACAGCGTGAGTAAGTGAGGCTTCATACAGTCTCTGCGATTAAATATATATAGTAAAAGTATAAATTGGATCAAATACTGTTAGAAATTGCTATTTAAGACATTTTATTACACCAAGTACTGTCTCAGTAGTAACTACTTAAAAAAAGGCACAATGGTTAGAAATTTGACAATGGAAGAGAAGTCATTTGCGCGTAACATCATAAACGAGGAGAATCGAACAGTTTCAGGGCGATACTGATAATTATCAGTACAGGAAATACTAAATTAGGTTCTTGTAGGATAGCTTCTTCCGGATGTGTTGTACTATCATGTGATTGTGTGGATAAAAAGAAAAAAGAAAATAGAAAACTCTGTAGCAGGTGTATCAAGCAAAATCAGGAGTGCCCTAATTGTAGTGGCCAGTCATTAAATATTATCTTTGAATAGACATCCTTTGAACTGAGTAACTGTGTTGAATATATCATCTTTTGTTTGGAGCTTTGCCTGGATAGGAAGCAACGAACTGGATGTGGTATAAATAAAAAATATCTTAAACAGCATAGCGTGAGAAGATGTAAAATTTCCATCAAGAGAAGAAATACTATGGTTTTGTCGAGAGAACATTTATTAAGTTTTGTTCGGCATTATTAAATTTGTCTTTGTGAGTTCAGAGCGCTAATTAGTATCACAGATACATAAATACTACACACAGTCAGAGAAATATTTCAGTGACGTGGATAGACATTAGTTGGAACAGGATGGCACAGCATGGCTTAAGGCATTACGTAATAACGTCAGTGGATAAAGGGCAATGGAAAAAAAGGGAATTTTGTGAGGAGACAAAAATGCAACGAATAAATAAAAATTTCCGTTGTGATCCTGATACAAAGAGATTTACATGATAAAAATCTGTCACAATACTGATGTTGAATGAAAGGTGACTTCAGATACGTACAACAGCCACCATACCCAATTTTATTTAATTATAAAAATACCCAGTAGCGACACGTTTTCATAAATTACGCAGGATGTTCAAACCGGTTGAAAATGCAACACGCTGCTTGGGGATAACATAGTGTGACATGTAGGGACGCGAAGCATGAGTCTTCCCCTCCCCTAATGCAAGGCTGAGCCCTTAGCAGGCAAGGTGATGCCCTCCGTCTTTCTCGACTTCCGATGTCCAATACTCATCGAATTCCTCAAGCATGGAAAAGCTATTTTCAGCTATTATCAGAACTGTGAGACACTCCGTAGCTTACGTAAGTCCATTAACAGCAAACGGCCTGGGCTGCTCACGGACGGTCTGACTATAACGCGCGTCCACACGTCTCCGGGGTCACACTAAGTTCAAGTGGGAGCAGCTTGAGCATCCGCACTGCAGCCCGACCATTCGCCCTGTGACTGCCATATGTTTGGTCCGCTAAAAACATCTCGAAGGGAAGCGCTTTAACTCGTACGACGAATTGAAAGGCACAGTACAGGAATGGCTTAGAAAAGGGTATGCTTCGGCTCGTTAACCAGTGGGATTGTTGTGCTCAGGCCTCTGGCGATTACTTTTGAATAAAGACTTCAGTTATACCCACAGTGTCGTTTCGAATTCAAATATTTATTTAGGTGACAAAGGACAATGTACCGAACAAAATTATGAAGTAATCTTGTGTAGTTCGCGAACGAAGTAGTTCGGAAGAGCACTCCCACGGGCGAACTAGTTCGTAGAACCCTCGCCTCTTAGTTCATCCGCTCCTTTTCCGAAGACTGGCGGGGAGCAGCGAGAGGACGCGAGAGCGCGAAGAATCGCGTGATTCCCTTCTGCCAGTTACCGTCATTTCGAGCTGAGCTGCAGCTCAACTGTGGTTTCATAGTTCGCTGCCACAAATTTTCCTTTCTAAAGTATTCAGCAGTGTCATAACAAAAGAAAGAGCTCTTTTACGAGCGGGAGCAAAAGCCAAAAAGTGCGGACGAACTAAAAATAGCGACCTACTTCGCGGCCGAGCTGCGAACTAAAAGGAGAGCTACCGGTCGTGAACTGAAATATGCCGGACCGGTCGCGAACTAAAATATCCGCGATCGGTAGCGAACTAAAACATGCGTTACCGGTCGCGAACTATTATGCCAAAGGTATCTCGCATCTTAGTTCGTTGGATTCTTTTTCAAAGACCGACGGGCAATAGCGAGACGCCAAGCTATAGAGATAAGCCTAAACTTAAACGCGAGAAATCATCCACAAACTGTTTCTTTTGGTTTGCGTGATATCGTTAGCGGCTCACGCAGCAAGCGCATGAAGCAGCTAGGTGGGGGAACTTCTCCAAATGTTGAAATGTCTGTAAATCTATCGGACCAAACTGCGTGGTCATCAGTCCGTAGCTTACAAACTACTTAAACCTAGGTAAACTAACCTACGGACAAATACACACACCTATGCCCCAGGGAGGATTCGAAACTCCACGGCGAGCAACCGTGAGCTCCGCAGCGAGGTGCTTTAGACCGCTCGGGTACTCCACCGCGGCGGAACTTCTCCCTCCACCTGCATGCGCAGACCACGCCGCTCAGCCGTCACTGGGAGCGGACGAACTAAAAGAACGAACTAGTTCGCGGCTCTGCCCTCCCGATCGCGAACTATTATGCGCATGTCTATTATAGAGGGCATAGTACTTTTCGGTCCAAACGGTCTGGAAAAACAACCGATATTGAAAACCGGCTTTCATTCTCATGAACCTACGGCAGGAACCCATGAATGTACCATCTATAAAACATTTTAAGACGTAAAGAAAATTTATTTTCAAAGTAAAAATATTTATTTAAATTTACACACAATATTATTTTCATTCAATCAGTCAAACGAAAAGTCGCAAAATAAATGGCATTGGTAGCAAAGCGAAATGCCAGTTATGTCCCGAGAAATTGCTTAGCGAATTTGACACTTGATACAAATGAAGCGACAAGCTAGCACACGAATATGTGCAACGTGAGCTTCAAACGTGAGTTTCTGGACTTTTGGATAGCTACGCATCGCATTAATTTCAAGCCTTTACATCGCTTCGCAATTTTCAGGGATGTAACTGACGTATTAGGAAGCAACCAACGCCTCTATGTTTTTTGGTTTTTCATAGTATTTCAAATGTTGAAATATTTGTACACCTATTGGACTATATAGTTGTGGTCATGTGTCCCGAGAATAAAAAATTATTTAAAGTTATTTACACTGAGGACAACAGACAATCCCATGCCTGAGGGAGGACTCGAAACACCGGCGGGAGAGGCCGCTCAGTACACAGCACGATTCCTTTGACCATGGGGCCATACCCGTGTGGCTAAAGCTATTTATTGCATAAGAAAGCAATGTGGTTTCCAGTAAATCAAAAACAATGAGTTTGTGTTGAAAAGGGTATTTCTTTACGTTATAGAATGTCTCATTATACTTCCATTCGTAGGCCTCTGGAGTACGTACACGATCGCTAAAGTTGTATCTCAGTACTTATCTTTGTTAGGCAGATGTTTGGGATGAAAAATTGAAGTATGAAGCTGAGTGTCCATTCAATTGGAAGACGGACTCCACGTCCATGCTTCGAGGTAGTGCATGGCTGCCAATTAATTTACACCCCATTCACAACGTTGCATACACCCGACTTATGGATCAGGGGACTACTGATACCTCTCTGAGTCTGGGTCTCGAACTCTTCCCTGATTTTCCAAATAACTGTAAATTTTCAAATGCGGGAGCTTCAACTGCAGTAGACCTACCCGCCGTGAACCGTTTTGAAAATTATTGTACATAGGATATTAACATATGTATGGAAACGTCAACACAAGCGTTACGTATGCGGTCGATCATGTTGGCATTTGCTGGTGCATCTTACCTTATAGATATACACACACACAGACACAAATCTAGTGGCGTCAAATCGAGTGACCTATCAGGCCGATCCACCGAACAGTGTAAAAGTGGTCTATTACTACGCGAGCTTTACTTGTGTAATGCCCTGGGTACCAGTCGTTGCCGAACGCCCACGACAACATCATAGAGTAGAATCCGTGGCTCGATATATGCGTCCATACAACGTCTATATTACACTACATTAATGTATGGTATCCTTGTTAATTATCTCGTTATTTGTAAAGGTATACTCATCGGATAACAGTTCCTCGGCAAAGAACTTGTAGACCGTTAGCATTCGTTGAAGTGCCATTCACAAAACACTATTAGGTTGTGGAAATCATCCATAAGACGTTCTTGATACATTGATGCATCATATGTGGTGCCTATGACGGTGCAATATGCTGCAATTATTACCGATGGAAGTATCAGAATCGTGGTGAAATTGCCGAAGACTTATGTGTGGATTGTGATGTGGTAACTGGTTTGACTCGTTTCCACTTGACAGTCTGTTTACGTTGCCACCAGACGAAAAGGCGTTCACTACCGTATAATAGAACGAACGAGAGCGAACATGTTCTGGAAAACGCTCGGTATTCAAGGCAACTGCAGCGTCAAAATTATTTTTACACTCGCCCTGAATCATGATAATTTCATTTTTTTCTTTCGTGTTTGCAGCGTCTTGTCTACAAATGACACGCACATGTACAAGGGTAACCACTGTACACGTAATGCTTACAAGGAAATGGTCAGACTTGTCATGCCGAAACATGTATTGATTTTTTTTAGCACTGTTAGTTAACATTGAAGGTAGCCTGTATGCAGAATGTTAGCTGCTGACATGACCTGGAACTCACTTAAAAATATCATGAAAATGGCTATTTTTCCTGTTTGGCGCTTGCGGTGACGGCTGGCCACCCCTGGAAATGGCGAGTCGCGAGCTGTTGTTATGGTGAGCGTTGTGCGCATGGTCGGGAGGTGCGGCCGTCTTATCGCGGCGTTCACTAAAGAGGAATATCGTTGCACGGTTTTGGTGGAAAGGGGAAACGAATTTCCGTTTCTGTGGTATGCACTTCCTTTTCATTTCTGGTACTTATTTCGAAACAAACCGCCCTGAAACTGGTTAGAGTTGTGACAGAAATTCTGTAAATCTACATCTATACTCCATAAGCCTTTTTACGGTGAACATTCAAGCTCCCCTCACAGGTGATGGCAAACACTGTAAATGTTTTGCTGCTTGCCATGGAGATATACCACAGACGCCAAATGAAGCAATCAACAGAAAACACGCGTGATGACTATGTGATGTGCGACATGGTAGTTAAAACTTCTAGACGAGCATATAAATAGCGCAGCCACGTGGCTAGAAACAACTGAAACACTCGATATTGCAGACTGTGAATCTACCGTCGGCAAATAAACGGAAGAAAGTTGCACACATGAAGACCCTTCGAGTGATAGTGCCACGTATCATCATCAATTATCTCCGAAAGCAACACCAGTAACTACAATTACATTATCAAAGAAAAAGCGGTGAAGTATTGGTTGAAGTAAAGTGTCAAGAATCGCCTACGTGTCAGTACTGTTCAAAATAGGTATCGCTTTGTCCGTTCTGAACGTCAGTTGTATAATGGAAAAAGGAAGTCGCTGGACGACGCAAGAGTCGACTGGAAATTGCGACGGAGATAAATACGCGACTTTTTGAGCAATTTACCGATGCCAGACGACAGTCATTGAGTGTTAAGCGACACAAGTTTGCGTGATTAGGCGTTACAGATTGCCAGCGAGATAGGCGCTAAAGAACTTACAGCTGCACTCACTCATTCAAACATTATAATGTCCACAATTGGTCTGGATGGTTCTTTGCTGCCTAAACTATATGTGTGTCTTCAAGAACCAACTGACGTTTTGGACCACGGGTCAAACAAACAATGTTCTACGCAGACAATCTTGTGGTAGACCCATCGAAGTTGGGAAAAATGGGAAATGATAACGTTACACGTTTCATGCGTCACGTTTTTCTTCCGTTCTGCAGGAAAAAATCTCTTCTCCTTCTAGATTCGTGGTCAGGTCATAAAAGTTCTGATTCATTAAAAGCTGTATTTCGAACTCACCCTGACAAATAAGTAGAGATACTTTAGATTCCACCCGGCACGACGAACGTAATTCAACCGTTAGACAGAGAAATTTTCTGCCAGTGGAAGGCATTTTACAGAAAACTAACAGAGAAAATTATTATGTGATAATCACTGCAGTTTTCTGTCGCCATGACAATATTCTCAAGTTGCAATCAGTAGTACATTATCAGTTTTCCTCCACATGGTCTCAAATTGTGATTAAATATGCGTGGCACGCCACGAAATATACTGATATTAGGCCTGATTCCTTCCTAACACCGGCCGAGTTTTGTCTACGGACGTCTAATCACGTCTGTGATTCGCAGGGCTGCCATATGTCGTCTTTACTTGAATGTTCTTGGTGCACAAAAAAACCTATGTTTTGAACATTATATCAATATTTCGCATTTTTGCGTTAATTACAAGAAGTAAAATTTTTAAGTGTTCTAAACCGTATATGTATTTGTGTCTATTTCATAGCTATTTGGAAAGAATGTTGTAGATAACATATCAGCTACAATTTTCAACGAATTTATTATTATCGTATCTATTAATTATCGTACTAACGCTTTCACTGGGCAAATCAGCTCTCTCACTGCTGTGGCAGGAGAGCGGCACGTAGCTAACGCCACCTTGTCCTTAAATGGCGTTGGTTTAACGTAGCGAGAGAGGTCATGGTTGTGCAACAGGCAGTTATAAGCGCGTAAACAATGCACAATAATGTCATGCTGCATAAAAGTTTTTACAGACTTCCAGGTCATGTCAGCAGCTAACAGTCTGCATACAGACTTCCTTCAATGTTAACTCACAGTGGTAAAAATAGCCACACAGGTTTCGAAATGATGAGTCTCACCATTCCCTTGTTAGAGTTGCTTTCTGTATTCTGTAATACGCCTGCTAGTTACATGAGCTCCCGCCACAGTGTACTGCGGGCTATGATTTCGTAATTCGCAACACGGCTACAGAGGCGTATCGAATAGTCCATTTTTGATACATCAAAGGGATACACCATTGCCGATGGGGATCCAGAGTAACTTTTCCTGTCCTACTCCCGCAGTATAAATGTGGGGCCTCCTGTCTATTAAATATTAATTGGACATTGGGCTGCATATTGCAAACTACGACTGATCTTCAAGTGAACGACCCTGTTGGTATAAATAGAGTATTTATGAAAAAGTTATTACCAGAGGTATCAATACAACCAAGACTTCTAACACTTTTTTCCTCATAGAGCACCTGTTAACATAGGAAGTCAAGGTGGAGCACTAAAGTTTGCGTCTTGTACTGTATTTGGTAAATAAAATGAGGGTGTTATTTACGAAGCAAGGTAGCATCACAATTTGTTTAACCATTACAAATGTTTATTTTATCCTGAAATTTCACATTACACAGAATATCACGCAAAAACTAAAAAGTAACAAAACTGTTGTAATATAAAAGCTGACTATTAATTCATGGAACAGGTATTGCAGAGCCACAATTTTATACAGACACACACATACAGGTATTTAAAGACAGTGTTGCAAGATTTTAGATCGTTCAATAAAAATAACAAGCATTTGAATGATAAAGATGAGACTGTTTAAATGTGCATAATGAGACTACATGGCCGGCCGCGGTGGCCGAGGTGACTGAGGCGCTCCAGTCATGGTCAGCACGGCCACTACGGTCGGGGGTTCGAATCCCCCCTCGGGCATGGATATTTGTGCCGTCCTAGTTCGTAAGTAGTTCATAAGTAGTTTGTAAGTTTAGGGACTGATGACCCCGTAGTTAAGTCCCATAAGCTTAACAAACATTTGATTTTTGAGACTACATGTTTTGAAACGGTATCTGTACTTTGCTTTCGCAAAAACGTATGCAAGTAAGTCTTATTACAGAGAAAAAACTTTTTAACTTTATCTTACAAAATTTTAAACTTATATTTTAGCGTACACAAAAAGTCTGAGACATATGACTTACTTTGTAACTTTGCAATTATCTCGGAATCTCACGTCAAACCAAGCAAGCATTCATATTGCTGTGGCGTGACAGACGATGGCTTTTCCAATAAAATGTTTAAATGTTTGTTAATCTTAAGGCACTTAATTGCTGGATCATCAATCACTAAACTTACAAACTACTTATGAAATGCCTTATACTAAAGACGACACAAACATCCATACCCGAGGGGGATTCGAAGACCCGACGGAGAACGGCATCATCACGCATCGGAGCATAGCGCCTCAATGCGCTTGGCGAATCCGCCGCGGCTTTTCCAGTAAAGAATATGGATTTACAACCTCAGAAGTTATATTGATGTCTTTGCCTCATTATTTCCTAAAAATAAAAGTTACTAATTTTAATAAGATAATCCTTATCCTTTACGCGGAGAACTTGTAAAATTATTTCGTGGAGCACCAGCTGCTCCGCGGAGCACAGTTTGAGAATCTCAGAACACAACTACCTCACTGTTTATCGAACCCAAGGATTCTCTGTTCGCAAAATTCCTATGGCTGTCACAATCGCCAATCCTCTCCTGTGTATTTCATTTGGTTGTCCTTGTTGAAGCGCTTTACTCTGATATTAGCTGACCATGTAAGTCACAGGGCGACATATCTGGCTGCGTTGGAGTAGCCACCGGCCGCGGTGGCCGAGGGTACTAAGGCGCTTCAGTCACGGTCTGCACGGTCACTACGGTCGGGGGTTCGAATCCCCCCTCGGGCATGGATATTTGCGCCGTCCTTAGTATTAGCCAGTTCATAAGTAGTTTGTAAGTTTAGGGACTGATGACCCCGTAGTTAAGTCCTATAAGCTTTACAAACATTTGAACATTTTTTTGGTGGAGTGGCCGAACGGCCTAAGGCGTCTCGCTGCAGAGCGTGCGGTTGCTCGCCGTCGGAGGTTCGAGTGGTCCCTAGGGCATGGGTGTGTGTATTGTCCCTAGGTTAGTTTACCTTAGTTTAAGTAGTTTGTAAGCTACGGACTGATGACCACGCAGTTTGGTCCTATAGATTTACAAACATTTGAACATATCTGGGCTGTGGGGCCGATGCTCAAGCTGCTCCCACCTGAACTTCGCCAGTACTTTGTTGAGATGGTTGCGTTGTTTGGTTGGGATAGGGGGACTAACCTACTGAGGTTATCAGTCTCCTGATGGGGAGGGGAAGTAGTGAGCAGCCCAGGCCGTTTATGACTACGGAGTATCTCACAGTGTGCTGGATGAATTCGAGCCGGCCGCGGTGGCCGAGGAGACTGAGGCGCTCCAGTCACGGTCTGCACGGCCACTTCGGTCGGGAGTTCGAATCCCCCCTCGGGCAAGGATATTTGTGCCGTCCTTAGTCTTAGCTAGTTCATAAGTAGTTTGGAAGCTTAGGGACTGATGACCCCGTAGTTAAGTCCCATAAGTTCTACAAACATTTGAACATTTGATGAATTCGATGGGTATCGGACCTCGGACGGCGTAAAAGACGGTGAACATCACCTTGCTTGCTGAGGGCACAACCTTGAATTTATCGGAGACAGGTGACCACACTACAATTTCGTTCCCATATGTCGCGAAACGGAAACATGCACGAATGGTCAACCCGACAATGAACAAAATTTCTGATATATTATTTGCTAAATTAAGACCTATTTGTGCAGAATTCATCATAATTTATCGACAAAAACAGTTTCATAAACGAGTACGGTAGTGTCCTCAAACGACAGTGAGTACAAAAAATACATTTTACATAGAACAACTGTTAATAATATTAAAGAAACCATGAAAAGTGAACAATGTTTTGTAGTTTTCGTAGAATGACATTGTTTCAGTCACTCAGGGCACACAGCAAGTTTACACTTTTCTCAAATTTAACGTGTTTTTCGCCGGCAGTTCCTGTCATGATACCTCTTGGCATTGAGGTCACGTGACTTGGCTGGCCAGTGTTATAATCCATCGAAGCGTAATTCGTTGGGTTCCGAATATCAGGCTTTATTTATTTATTTTTATGTACAGACAAGAATGTACTTTAATCTTAAGCCCTGCATATACTCCTTCTTGTTATCTCCACACTGCATTACTTTGTTAGCGGACATTTCATTATTAGTCCCCATGTGAGGTGCCTGTGCTTTTACGATCACCTCAGATGAAAAAGATGTCAAAAATGATACAAAATTTAAGTGTCCTCATTTGATGACGCTACGCATGATAGGATTAAGACAAAATGTATGTAGTTTTTGCCGTACAATCGTAATCTGCGAAGAAAAAACGAGAGTTTCCATTCAAGATATCTAAGTTGCCTCCCGCCACCCAAGCACGGCTTCGGGGACCAGCGAATGTAGTACAAACCGGTGTCCCACTCCGATACAAAGAAATTAGTATTGCACCTTCTTACGCGACGCGGAATTTCGTTGATATTTTAACCTCTTCATTTCAATGCATACTCACTATATCATGCGATTTAGTGAAAAATGGTAGCAGGGCACTACCAAGTTATATTTTCAAATTAATGATACAATTACACACTGGTAATAACAGATATAATTTAGTGATACAAGTTTCAGTTCTAACTTTTGAACACAAGTTCTCAACATTTAGATAACCAATCAAAATTTTTATACTCCCAATTAAACCTTATAATTTAAACACATTATCCACACATGAATAGCAGTAATTTCTTACAAGTTCCTGGACCAGAAAATCTAACAAAGGCAAGGGTGAACTGAAGTTATCACATCAAAGCTGAATGCCTTACAGGCAACACACACATGGTGATTAAAACCAAAATATTAAAATGAAGGGTCAATCCATATTAAACCAGCACAAATATTGGCAAGTAACTTTACATACCTCTTAAATAAAGGCAAAATAATACTTCATTAGGTTTTTCCCTTTCCTCTTTTTATTTCGCTAAATCAAATTAGAGCACAGTAGTGGTCAGAGTGAAAGTAAAAGCCAACTAACTTGAAGAATTAATAAACAACATCATTAGAGTGCACTGACAAACGTAATTTTACAACGCAACGCTGCAGCTACTTTGCTCCTTATGACAAGCAAAGTGACTGGGAAAATATGTTACAACATTCTAAAAAAATGTTCAAATATTTGTGCCGTCCTTAGTATTAGCTAGTTCATAAGTAGTTTGTAAGTTTAGGGACTTGTGACACTGTAGTTAAGTCGCATAAGCTATACAATTTCTTTTTCTTTTTTGGAAATCTCCTGGGAATACAATTAGTAGTAAAGAAGTAATAGATTAAAATTTGGTGCGTGATGGAGCGGTTATCCATGGCCGTTACTTTTTATGTTCTTATATCTCATAAAGTACATCTCGTACTGTGATACAATATATAAGTTACACTCAACTAAATGCGTACGTACTGTTTGCAAAATTTCCTACGGCTACAAAATGTTTGTATAGCTTATGGGACTTAACTACGGGGTCATCAGTCCCTAAACTTACAAACTGCTTATGAACTACCTTATTCTAAGGACGGCACAAATATCGATGCCCGAGGGGGGATTCGAACACCCGACCGTAGTGGCCGTGCAGACCGTGACTGGAGCGCCTCAGTCCCCTCGGCCACCGCAGCCGGCCCTACGGCTACATTTTGTAGTGTACAAATTATAAATTGTAAAGTCATACCGAATGCTGTAATTTTAGTCTATGAACAGCGGACATTACTATTTATGTACTCATATCTCATGAACTACGTGTTGTAATGTGATACAATTTAGAAGCTGCCTTCAACTATATATGTGTATACTGCCTGTAAAATTTCCTGTCGCTAAAATTTGTAGTGTTCAAATTATAAATTGTAACGTCATACCGAGAGCCGTAGTTTTACTCCATAAACAACGGAAATGTAGTAAGCGAGAAACTTTATCCTTTCATTTTACTATGGTTGTCAACGAGAAAAAGTTTAATAAAGGTTTGAAATTGTGTGTAAAGTTTGTTGCAAGTCGCTAAGTATTGTCATTCTCATACAGTGTATTTCGGAAATCTCGCCGCATTATATGGCATTTTTTTGCGATTTCTATTGTTTATGATGTAATATCTTTTGAACCATGTGCCGTATGTGATACTTAACCATGCAGAAATTGCTACCTCACGGTAAGGAATGTGTGTACCAAATGTGGTTGAAATCGTTCTAACGGTTTAGGAGAAACCGAGCAGTATTGTCGCAAAATGCAGCAGTTTTTCTGTATCTCATTGTTTATGACGTCCTATCTCGTGAACTATATATCGTATGTGACTCTTACACTTACGGCGACCGTCCTTATGGATTGAAGCTTACGTGTACAAAATTTCATTAAGATTGGAACAAAACTGTAGATTTGTATGCAACACGTATAAACATACGGACACTCTGCTTTAAATATTAGACGATTTACCTGTAAACAACACTCGTATTTATCTGACACTTGCCACTACCATGGCGGCGGGCAGAAGGATCAAATTATCCCGCGACAGCAGCGACGTCAGTGAATCTAGTTATTTTTACAAGGACTTTGGGCCCACGTCCAGCCTCGGTCTGTTTATCGGACTGCAGCGAAGCCAGTTCCGTCACACTCGGGCGGCCCGGCGCAACTCGGTAAACACAGCACGCCGCTGACACTCCTCACGCCGCGCCGGTCTGCACTGGACCATCCGCCGGCCAACAGCACGCAGACTGATGATACCCCGGCTGCCGCTCACGCCGTTGCGCCTCTCTTCATAGCACCGCCAACCAATCACTCAAGGGCAAAACTCAGTAATCGCGAAGATAACACATAAGGCGCGAGATGATGATCGCTGGGCCGTGGTTTACTTAGTTTTCTTCTATCACTGCTTTAGAGGTGAGTTACTTCTTTTGACGCTACAGATTATGTCTACATCTACAGCTACATGGGATACTCTGCAAACGACATTTAAGTGCCTTGCAGAGGGTTCATCGAAACACCATTATACTATTCATCTCCCATTCCATTCTCGAATAGCGCGCGGGAAGAAATACCACCTGAATCTCTTCGTTCGAGCTCTGATTTCTCGTATTTTATTCTGATGATCATTTCTACCTATGTAAATGGGAGTCAACAATATATTATCGTATTCGGAAGAGAATGTAGGCGATTGGAGCTTCGTAAGAAGCCCACGCTGCAGCGATAAGCGCCGTTGTTGTAATGATTCCCATCTCAGATCCTGTATCGTTTCGTAACGCTGTCTCCCCTGTATTGTGACAATACGAAGCGAGCTGCTTTTCTTTTAACTCTTTCGATGTCCTCCGTCAAACCCACCTGATAAGGATCCCACAATGGACAGCAGAACTCCAAATATGGACGAACAAACGTAGTGTATGCAGTTTCTTTTGTACTTCTGTTGCATCTTTTAAGGTTCTCCCAATGAAACGCAGTCTCTGGTTCGCCTTTCCCACGAAATTATCTACGTGTTCTTCCCAGTTTAAGCCTCAAGTAATCTGAAGTAATAGTAATTCCTAGGTATTTTGTGGAGTTTACAGCCATCATATTTGATTGATTTATCTTGTAAACATAGTTTAAATAATGAGAAGTATCACGTCGTCAACATGAGTACGAAAAGAAATCCGTTAGAGTCAATTGCCAATTTTTACACCGTAGTGATATCTTATTTAGATTTTGGTTTTGATCTTCAGATGATGTTACTAGGCGGTAAATGACGGCGTCATCTGCAAACAACCTAAGAGAACTACTTAGATTTTCCCCTAAATCGTTTATGTAAATAAGGAACAGCAGAGGACCAATAACACTACCCTGTGGAACATCCGATATCACATCTATTTTAGTCGATGCCTTACCATCGATTACTACGAACGGTGTCCTCTCTGACAGGAAATCCACTATCCAATCGCAATTTTCTACCGGAATACCATAACCACTCTATTTCATTAAAAGTCGTTTGTGAGGTACGGTGTCAAAAGCCTTGTGGAAATCAAGAAATACGGAATCGATTTTCGAAACCTTGTCAATAGCACCTATGACTTCGTGTGAATAAAGAGCTAGTTGTGTTTCGCATGAACGATATTTTCTAAATCCCTGTTGACCTTGGGCCAATAGATCATTCTGTTCGAGGTATTTGAATACAGGATATGTTCCAAAACCCATCAGCAAATTGACGTCAATGAAATAGGCCTGTAGTTTAGTGGGTTACTCCTACTGCGTTTCTTGAATGTAGGTGTGACCGGTGCAACTTTCCAATCTTTTGGTACAGATTCTTCTTTGAGAGAGCGGTTGTATATGCCTGTTAAGTAAGGAGCTATCGCTTCAGCATAACCAGAAGACTTGTTCTTATTAACCCTTCTGTGCATGACATAAAATGTTTGCACATTCATATACCCTGAGTCCACTGGACCCGTTATGTCTAATATGAGAATTTAAATGAATCAATTACACTTTGACATAAACCACAAGGTCTATCGGACCCACGGTATGTAAATGTGTGTTATTAAGGAGGAAATATAAAGGGCTCTTAAATTAATGATGCATTATTCTAGTTGTTCCTGTAATGAGTTCCTGAATATTTCCTGAGAGCATAGATGATGCAGTTTGAAATCTTTCCTACAGCAATTAAAAATTACATCTGCTCCCGGGTCTGTTGGACCCAGTGTATGTATTCTAGGGTTAAATGATTTTAGTTGCTTCACTTCTCCGTTGATATCTACTTCTACGTACTCATTACAGCCTCTGTTCGTAATTCGAAATCTGGAATATTGGTTTCGTCTTCTTTGGTTTCTAAAAGCTATGTTTAGTAACTCTGCTTTAGTAGCGCTGTCATCGGCAGTATCGCCATTACTATCTCTTAGTGAGGGTATGGTTTGTGTTTTGCCCCTAGCATGTTTAACATATGACCAACATCTCTTTGGGTCCGCAGAAGTTTGGTGCGCTACTTTAATGATTTTCACTCCTTACTTAAATCCATCAGATCTAATCCACAACACCGTTCATATAAAATGATTCCAATCCATGGTGTTCAACAATCAGTTAGAATAAATATTCCTTCAAACCGTCTTGATTGCAAATTGTTTTATTAGTTAATGAAGCGTTTGGCCCTTTAGCAGGGCATCTTCAGGTTATCTGCGTGACAGAATTTACACAAAATTACAAGGCGGAATTACAAACGGTTATAATGGTACATGGGCTTATTTTGTGTTAAGAAGACAGTGTAAATGGTAAACAAAGCTTACAATGCGCTCTCTGTAGTGTGACATCGTAAGTTGTTATTGCGATGTTTCTATATTTCTGGAAGTTTTTGTATTTCCTTGTCGCCCTACAAATGATCGGGTAACAACGAATTACAGTTGGAACATACTCGGTAAATATGTGAGAAACATAAAACCGATTTTTATGATTCCCGCTTCTATTAAGGTTCCAAGTGTAATTCATTGTCACCCGATCATTTGTAGGGCGACAAGGAAATCCAAAAAATTCCAGCAGAATAGAAACACCCCAATAACAGCTTACGGTGTCACACCTCGGAGAGCGCATTACAACCGTTTGTAATTCCGCTTTGTAATTTTGTGTAAATTCTGTCACGCAGATAATCTGAAGATGCCCTGATAAAAGGCGAAACGCGTCATTAACTAATAAAATAATTTGCAATCAAGACGGTTTGTAGGAATACAACACTGTTCAAGTGTTCCAATGTTTTTTCTTGCTACAGTGCGATAGTAGATCTGTACTAATTACTAGAAGAAGAGGTGCACGCCAATAGATGCGGAAACTTGGCGTGTCGCAAATGGAGCTGCGAGGACAGAACAAGGGGCACGACTCAGCTGATTGACGCAGCAGCAGCAGCAGCAGCAGCTCCGGCGTCGATGCTAAGTTTTAATCGGAGTGCAGTGGCAGAAGAATCCCTGGGAAGTTGCGGGAAGTGGGTCGCGCTACCTGCGCGCGCAGCTGCCGCCGCGGCCAGCCGGCGGCGCCGTTAGCACAGCCGACGCCGACGCCGACGCCGGCGCCGGATATTGCAGCGGCCGCCTCTCGCTGCCAACTCGTAAAAAACAAACTTTGTCCGCGCCGTTACGGATCCGAGCGGAGCGCCTGCGGTGCGGGCAGCCCGCACTACAGACCTGTTAACGGGGTCGTCGCCGCCCCAGGCGAACGGCGCCAACGCCCTAGCCGGCTGCTGCACTTATGCGCTACTTCTTTATCTCTTGCGCTACGCCGTGACTTCCAGACACGTCTTCAACTGTCGTTTTTCTCGTGTTTCCATACTTATTCGTCGAGAAGTCGGGCTTCGTACGTTACTTACAAGGAAAGTACTGTCACAGCGCGAATCAAATACCAGGATACGTTGCTTGCAGAGGCCATTTTGAGCAGCAGCTGAATTGTATTGCACTGTAATGTTATTAAAATAAACGCCTTTTTCTACTGCGAATGAAGGGTTTTATTTTTAAATTTATAAGTCACCCATACGCGTTTCGCCTTTGTCTCAAAGCATCATCAGTTGGTGTCCTGAAATATTTACATGTTTCTGTTTACACATAAAGGTGAGGTTTCTTACATATGTACAAAGCATTTCATTTCTGATTTAAAACAGTTCGTTGTTTGCTATAAAATGTTGTACTTACAGCACTTGCTACTCCATGTCAGTCTCTCTCTGGCAACCATGTCGAAAAGTTATACTGTTTTCTGAAACACATTGCAGTTTTCTGGTTCCACTGTCACCTGCTGCCATACTGTGTCCACTGTTCTTTGTTTTGTAGTGTTGCCAACCTTAGCTTATTTGAAATTCAACTTTCAATGACAAAGGCAAAACGCGTATGGGTGACTTATAAATATAAAAATAAAACGCTTCATTCGCAGTAGCAAAAGGCGTTAGTTTTTAAACATTACAGTGAAATAAAATACCAGAATATTTAGAAAAATCTGTATTTCTGTGTTTTAATTTCAAAAACCTACCTGTTACCCACTGTTCGTCTAAAATTGTGAATATTACTGTGCACTCTATCGCAAAGAGATAAAAGTGTTCCAAATAAAACATTCATATTTATTTATGCACTAGGCGAATATGTAATAAATATGGGGGTACCTATTTTTAAAAAAATGCCGTTGATATCCGTTTGATCTCTGGCAGCGCCATCTGTTTTGCCCCTTCAAGCTAAAAAAGTTTTGTTCGTTGCCGTTTTTTCGATTGATGCTTATTTAGTGTGATATACTTCGATAATTACAGTCACTGATTCGAGTTGTGTACAAAATTTTGATCGCATTGATACTAATCTCAGTCATCAGACTAAATAAATAAATTTACATCGTTGGAGTAATTTTCCCTAATGAAAAGCATCATCATTTGTTCAAATGTTTGTTTAGCTTATGGGACTTATCTATGGGGTCATCAGTCCCTAAACTTACAAACTACTTATGAACTACCTTATACTACAGACGGCACAAATGTCCATGCCCGAGGGGGATTCGAACCGTAGTGGCCGTGCAGACTGGAGCAGACTGGAGCGCCTCAGTCTCCTCGGCCACCGCGGCCGGCCAAAAGCATCATCAAAGCTGCATCAAAGGGAGGCGGCAGAGTATTTTCCAAATAAATCGTTTAGTTACAGTAGAAACTTTTCAAAATGACAAATTACATCAACAGCTCGTGGTGTAGACGTATCAGTTGTGGTAAAATAACTTCCACTCCATCCGACTGTCTGCTGCAACAAGCAATGCAATAATTCATTTCAACGCGTTTTGCTGATTTTGGGGCTTAATCGTAATCTTAAAGTAACTGTTCACCGTTAAGAAGAATTTCGTGGCAATTCCGGTTAGCATCAGTATTTAAAAATTCTTTTTAACGCTGACTGAAGTAAAGTATAAATTTACGAATATGATGATTACAAACAAGTCGAAACGCGTTGGCCGAAATAAATTATTGCAACCAAGAGAGTTTTATTAGAGAATATCAGTTCCACCTTTTTTGCAGCATTCCTGCCCGCCGGCCGCGGTGGCCGAGGAGACTAAGGCGCTCCAGTCACGGTCTGCACGGCCACTACGGTCGGGGGTTCGAATCCCCCCTCGGGCATGGATATTTGTGCCGTCCTAGTTCGTAAGTAGTTCATAAGTAGTTTGTAAGTTTAGGGACTGATGACCCCGTAGTTAAGTCCCATAGACTATACAAACATTCCATTCCATTCCTGCCCAAACACATGTCCGGACCTGCGACACTATGTCACACACCGCGGTGAAGCTGCACCAACGATTCCTTTCCTGTCGTGTTCACTGCTGGGAACTGCTTGTCGCACTGGTGCAGTGACAGACTTCACGGGGTATGGCAGTGGCTCAGTGGATACTCCGTTTCCTGCTGTATAACAGAGGACGTGACAGTACTAGGATAGCTCAACGTCCCGGTCTCCCGAGCTCTGTTTGAAAGCCGGGGACACAAATCTATATGTGGCCTTTTGTGCAGTCAGCCTTTATGAGCCCTAAGGAATTGCAAATTTTTAAATGGGCATCAGTCAGCAATTTGGTGATTTTTAGTTTACCATTGATTCAGATAACTTCGAACAGAGCTGCACCAATTGGCTTTAAAAGGGACACAGAACCCAATTTAATATGGTTTTAATGAGATACTGAGAAACAGTGTTATTTTTGTACAGGCTTCAGTCAATGACTTCTGCCTTTTTGAAAAAGACAAATCACGAGTTTTGACTCGTGCCACATTTCAAATAGAACATAGATGGCAACACAAACCGATGGTGTATGTCTGTCATGCTTTTAAGCACACCACTGGGCACATGAACACTGGCATGCACACTGGCATTGCTGTCGCTATTGAGAGTCAAACAATTCGCTGCAATTGTTTGGACTGCTTTTCTTTGTTGTGCTTGTTTTCCATGCTGTTAAACGTGGGCTGCCCCATCACTGTTTATGGAGCATTTTACCACACAATGAGTAAATTATTACATTTACTTGACATTCTTCAAAGACAGTTTTAATTGTAAATTCGGAAGGCCAGAAACAGTACTTGTGTCACGCGTGAGGAGCTAATTGTTCAGTTGAAATCTCCTTGACTAAATAATGCAGGGAAGCGAAGAGCTATGATTGAGCTGCTTCTTCAGAGGAAGAGGAACATAAAATTTGAAACTGCTCTTCAGTACGAGAAATCAGAAGCAGGGATATGAGAAGACCAATTCTCTCTTAGTCTTACGATTTCATGCAGAACGTCTTCTTACCAAAACATCCAGTTCAAGGTTCATTTCATCTAAGAGAACTCACAGTTAATGGAATTTTTTAAATAGTAACCAAGACTCCAAATATCAACTTTTGTAGTTCATGCTTCAAAACTGACTTAATAGCAGCGTTTTCATCCACTATTTCATGTTTAACGGTTAATTTTCAGTAAGATCGATCATAATATACACCATAGAAACGAATTCTGAGCAAAACGTTGTTTATAGGCGTCGTTATTTCATTAATTTTGTGATATTTTCCAGCAGATAACACATAATTTGAAGCAATTCACTGATTTTTATTTTCTTCCTTTTATGTAGGTACGACGAACGAAAGACGATATGTGCGTAGAGATAGATGGAGAAGGACATTGAAGATGGATGGAAGGAAAGGAAATGATGAACAGAGGCCGGCGACGATAGAGGGAGAATGAAGAGGAGAGCAGGAGATACACATAGAGAATGGGAAATAGATGTATAGAATGTAGAAAGCAATAACGTTTTACTAAGGTGAATTATACGTCACATGGTCCAGAGTCGGCAAACTGATCTGTATGTTTGAGGAGAAAACGAACGATAAAAAATGTGCTCTACCTTATGGGTTTAAAATAATGAATATCTGTGAACCTATATTTTTTTACAGCTTTCGTTTTACATAAGCACAGTAGCCTAACAAACGATAGTGATATGATTGAAACATTCCCTCGGTGATTCTATGTTCACATGAGTTACAGCATTTCTTCTTGTATTTATTTCATATGAGAGTGAGCCACACCGAAGCGTGGCCGGGTTTAGGTAGTATTAAATAAAATTGCGAAGAAATATGGAATTAAGTCGTATCTTCGAGATTCAAACAGGTTTTTTTTTAATTTCCCAAAATGTGTGTCATGTGACTAAAGCCCACTTAAAAATACGTGTTTCAATTGTGCAGTTACATGATTGAGAAATAGCGGCTACCTTTACGAAAACCGACACAACGGCCGTGAATGAGGTGCACTGACCACGTTCCATCTATACAGCATCCGATTACGTATTCCGGTGGAGGATGACACGGCGACTGGTCGGTACCCGATGGCTTTATTGAGGCGCATGGTACAGAGAAGAGACAGCGTTTACAAATAGGACTGGCTACAACGGTCCAGTCACATTCGGCCGCACATCTATTAATCCTTTACCGGCAGACCTATTGCGCAAACTACCGCCATTTTTTTAGAAGCGTTGTCAATGACCGCTTTTTGTTGGAACCGTCCGCGTAGATCAGCAGGATTACGGTTTAGAAGCTTACAGCAGTGATAGATGTTGCTACTGAGTATCCAGTATGGCGATCACCTGTCTAATGGGCTAAGCTCTTTGACTGTTACTACGATTTCCATAATGGATATGTCATGGCTACGCTTCAGTCATGGTCTGCACGGCCACTACGGTCGGTGGTTCGAATCCCACCTCGGGCATGGATATTTGTGCCGTCGTTAGTTGTAGGTAGTTCATAAGTAGTTTGTAAGCTTAGGGACTGATGACCCCGTAGTTAAGTCCCTTAAGCTTAACAAACATTTGAACATTTGTCATGGCTAAGATCTCATTAATGGCGCGCGGGTATGCCGCTTTCCTTGCTTCCTCTTCCACTCCCATATAGAACGAGGAAAATATGTAAGCCTATATGAATCTGTAAGAGCTCTAATCTCTCTGATATTTGTGGCCTTTAGGTTGATGGTACTGTAATAGTTTTGCATTTCGCCTCAAATTTCTGCCCACTAAATTTGTTCGCCTTCCCTCCAGCGACCCTTATTTGGGTTCACGAAGCATTTACGTGACACTTGCTCATTGATCGAATGTACCACTTAGAAACCTAACCCCCCCCCCCCGTCCCTGAAATGCCTCTATGTCCTCCTTTAAACAATTCAGGTGGGGAAACCACACAATTGAGCAATACTCAATACGGGATAGTGCAACCGTTTTATATGCGGTCTCCTTTACAGAGGAGTCACACAATTGCGAAATTGTCCCAATGAACCGAAGTCGAATATTCACCTTAGGGTGGTTTTTCTATATCAAATCGCTGTGCAGCGTTACGCCTAGACATTTAATTGTTGTATTCGAATATTACTGGAGATTTATCAAAAATGTTTGTAATCCTATGGGACCAAACTACGTTGGTCATCAGTGCCTAGTCGCGCAAAGTACTTAAACTAACCCAAAGACAACACGCACATCCATGCCCGAGGGAGAATTCGAACATCCGACGCGGAAGGCCGCGCAATTGCAATTCGTAAAGTGGTGCTCCAGACCGCTTGGCTACTTCTACGCGGCTGGATATTTCTCCTACTCATATGCATCACCTTAAATTTCTCTACATTTAGCTCTAGATGCCGATCCTCTAACTACCTAGAAATTTGGTCCAAGTCATCCTGCATGCAGCTACAGTCATTCAATGACGACACCTTCCTGTACATCACAACATCATCAACAAACAGCTGCAGATTGCAACCCAATGTGTCTATCAGATAGTTTATATAGACAGCCTGGATCGCCAACATTTACACAATTACATTTGTTCGTAATTGAAATCCTTGGGTATTTAGTTAAATTTGATACCCTATTCATTAATGTGATATACGGTGTAAACGAAATTTAGGCATTCCTTTTAATACCAAGCTGGGTGACTTTTCATTATAGAAGGGCAATTTCCACTTTTCGTTCTATAGAAGTATTCGAATAACTTACGTGTGTTTAGCCGGGTGATTGATCGGCACCCTCCGTTATTGCGACTGAAGGATAGCCAGCTATTTTAAAGGCATCTGCAGAGAGGAAGCACTGAGCATGAATATTTAAAATCTCCATTACCGTAAAGTGGGAAAGATACAACACTATGAACAAGTAAGTAACAGTGCCATCATACCATCAAAGATGATAAATGTCAGAAGGATAAATAAAATCAAGTACAATGACGGGCAATGATCCTATCGATAGTGGGGAGGGGTGGGAAAAGTTTGAAGCCCTTGCTCTTACGGGAATTAGTTCATAACTACGATTTGAGTACTGTGGGCAGGGCGAAGCTGAGAATTTGTATCTGACGGGAGGCGTGCTTTGGTAGTCCTTGCAGGTGCGGTGATCACTGTGTCCCCAGTGGTGTAGGGGTCAGCGCAACTGCCTAGAAATCAGGAGACCCGGGTTCGAATCCCGGCTGGGTACACATTTTCAGCTTTGCCCAATCGCAGTTGATGTCATATATTCTATGAATGTTGAATAATAACAGAAGTGACGTCTGTTCTCTCGGAACAGTCGCCACATGTATATATAAAATCAAGTGTGATGTGACATTAAACTTGTCCACTGGCCATACATGTTTGTCACTGATATTTACTATTGTTGTGGCGTAAAGTCAGCGCCACACGCCAGACGTAAGAGAACGATCGTGGAGAAGGCAGCGATCGACCAAAAGCCAATAGCAAGCAGGCGCTGCGCATCCTGGAGGGAGTAACCGAAATTGCGCGCCCTCTACAAGCGGCTATATCTAGGACGACATACGTCTGGACAGCCTGTCAGTTACTAGTGAGATCCCGGCAGTTACTAGTGAGAACTCGGTCAGTTACAAGTGCGGACACGGTCAGTTACTACCTACGAAGTCTGAACTAGGACAGTACTAAGTAAGAACGCGGCTACGAAATTAGCAGTAACTAGGTCACAGCGCAGCTAGCATCCTACAGACGACGCCCCGAGAAGCAAGATGAGAGAACAAACAGACATATGTTCTAAAGTAAAGTTTTGTGAATTTCAGTCTATAAATATCTTGTAATACTAACTATGTCAATATTTTAGATGTCAAAGGATTCTGCACCAATACCTTTATTAACAACTACACCGCGACGGCTAAATAACAAAAGGCGACGAGGTCACAACAACTATAGATGCCTCTGACATTTATCATCTGTGGGGGGTATGAGGTCAGTGTTGCTTACTCACCACTTGTGTTGTATCTTCGTAACTTTAATTGAAAACTGGGGCTTCAGATGTGTGTGCAGTTGCCAGCCGGTCATCGATTCCAACATCCGAGTGCATAACAGTTAAGTTTTTAGTCTATTCAGCACGCCGTAAAAACACAGGTCTCAGAAAACAGATCTTGTCTAAAACATTTTGTAATGTATTGTTAGCTTCTGATTTGTTGAAGGTAAATCAATTCTGCAAAGATTCTAAGATGGTTACGCGTATTGACTGCTGAGTCATTAATACAGGTTAGGAATAGGAGACGAGCTATTTCAGTTCATTGGGAAACGCCAAATACGACTTCCACTTCTGTCAATAGCCTCCCATAAATTACTAGGGGAAGTGGTGGCAATATGTAACACTGTTTTGTTTAAGGCAAAATATTAAATTTAAAATGTGACTTTTCCATAAAAATTGTCACTTGTGTTGGATATCTGTTACAATAATTTTGATGAAAAATTATTATTAATAATTAATTACAATATATTTATTTAACTTGTTGCAAATTACGAACATTGTGAAATGGAGTGGTAATATGAAACATATTCAAAATAAATAAATATTCATAAATAAAAAGTCACAAATCGCAAAAAAGTATCATTTACAAAACGATGATCGGTTTGGCCTGTTTATATGGCCATCTTCATATCTATGTGGCTCACACCTGCCCTACCCTGCTCTGCGCTCTGTGACTGTGTGGAGCGGCGTGACTCCTGAGCGAAGGCGTCACAGTCAGTCCCGCTACTGTATCTGTTGTCTGTATCTTTTGCATTCCTTCTTGACTGGAAAAAACTGTTCTTTGCAGTAGCTGTCCGTGTTAAGCATGTCTGGTATGCCACTTATCAGGGTCTTGCTCCTTGACCAGAAACATTGTTTTGGTAGAACCACACTGCTAGTCAGTCTCTCTCCCACTAACGCACGTGTGCACTGCAGACGTTTGGTTGTCTTCTTCCCGTCTATAGGGTCCACAGTTTATCAGTGATGCCGTCGCTCTTTATTGAAATCAACTCCTATGGTATCTGTAGACAAGAGCTTTCTCTGCACAAGCACTATTGCGTCAATTTCGTTGTAAGGGCCTCAATCTTTCCTGCGTCCACTGTCGTCATTTATCCGTATGCTCATAAAGTCAGGCTGGTTTCGCCGTGAGAAAGTCACGGTAATTGGCTAGGTTGTCCTCCGGAGCGAGAGAATGCGGTGCGGCGGCCGGTGAAGAACGTGAATGTTGGGGTACCGCCTGCTGGCTCCCTCTCCACACCACTGGCTGGCATGTAGCTGGCGTGGCATGCGCGAATACTTCCATCAGCAAAGTCACTGGACAAAAGCGTCCCTGGCCAAAATGTTACTACACTTTCCAGAAGATCGCTGTTGTCCCACATAATATGTTTTCAAAAATAATTATTCAACATGTCCTTTTACAATTTATTGGGCTAGAATAGACTTTCTTCCTAATTTTTCATGTGTTAAGGTATTTCAATCTGAAATCCTTTCTAGAGACCTGTCTAAAGAGTGTAGCTTTAGGTATGCTGAAAAATCTTGCTGTTTCATTTAAAGTTTAATTTTCTTCCTGACAGTCATTATTCCTTGAGCCATATTCACAATTTACTAGGCACTTTATCTGTCACTTTACCCTATTTGAAGACACCTACAAAACAAAAAACAGGTAATAATACGAATAGCGTGATTCATATTTCTAACCAGTGTCGTTTTCAAAACTAACCAAAGAGACTACACTTTCGATAAACAATTTCAGGTACCTGAAATCAGCATTTGTACGTTAATTCCATTTATCGTAAAGTAGAAACAGTACCTTAAGTTCATATGAAGGTGTCGAAAAATATATTTGAAACTTACGTTGCAAAACCTTTGGGAAGCTGGAAAACAATGTGCGTCTACTCACGGGCATAAACATTAAGATACTGATCTCTGCTGCCTGTAATGGCAGAAACAGAACAATACTATTGTGATAACTGAAACTGTCGTCAGATGAAATTACTCGTCTCCAAATGCTACAGTTTTTCATGTTACAACCCTGTTTCATACTATCACCACTTCCCCTACAGAGGGTGTCCTTTCCAATAGTAAATAATGAGCTGAAAAGCTAGCATTGCCCCGGTATATGTTTATTCTATTCTTCTGTTCCATTCTGTCGATTGCACATGTATCTGTAGTCAATTGCAGTTTGTAGTTTTGTTTCCACATGGCTCAGTGCTGATGACGTTATTTCTACTGAACAATATGTCACAAATAATGTTATTTTCCTCGGACATAGAGTACAGTATTAGGAAACTGGAAGTATTTATTTATCACTTTATTTTATCTTTTATATATATATATATATATATATATATATATATATATATATATATATATATATAGTGTGTGTGTGTGTGTGTGTGTGTGGTTGCATGAATGGGTGGTATTCATGCCTCTTATTGTTTATGTCGCTATATTCATTCAACAATGCGTCGTTGGTCGTTCTTCCCCCTACAGGAACATATGCATCAAATTTGTTTCGATACCTTCAGGTGGTTTAGCAGATCTGCAAAATAGCCACATGATGCAGTAGTTTTTCTCGCATTCCATTGTTTATGTTGTCATATCTCCTGAATACCTGAATGTTGTGTTGTACGTGATCCTTACACCTAAAATGACTGGTATCTTGGTTTGAACGTTATGTAGGCAAAATTCATAATTCACCATAATAGGAGCAAAACTGTGGGTTTTTTCGAAGTATATAATTACGCTCCGCCACGCAATAAACGCATCATATTTGCGGAGAAATATGTTTTAGCTAGTTCCTACCCCTATAGCAACTGGTACCTCATGCTACGGGATATGTGAAACAAATGTGGTTGAAATCGTTCCGATTGTTTATGAGATGTGCAACATTGTTACGTGTTGCAGTAGTTTCTCGCGCACATAATTGTTTATGACGTCGTATCTCCTGAGTTTATGTTGTACGTGATCTTTACAACCATGGTCACCTCCCTCTTCGTTTGAAGGTCATGTGTACAAATTATCATCAAGACTGTAATAGAATTGTAGAGTTGTATGCGGTATAAACACACAAGCACACGCCCACTATACATAAAGAAGACAAACATTGTCGCACAAGGTCGACAATAAGTTGCAACAACGATTTTTCATTAGAAACCGTTTGGGAAGTTTGGTATCAAAACCCATCTGATAATCTAGAAATATGGAATCAATTTGAGACCCCTGTTGATAGTATTCATAGCTTCACGCGAATAAAGTGTTGCACAAAAGTGGTATTTTTTGCATTTGTTCCAGAATCGAACTATGTTTTAATATGTATGCAATTCAACGGATTACTACTATTTATTTTCTCTTGCTACTGGTGTGTCCTGTGCAAATTTCCAAATCTTCGGATAAGCAACATTCGTTGATCAAACGATGAAATATTTCAACTAAGTATGCCGCTGTTACATCAGAAAACTGTGTATAGAATCTAACTTTTATATAGTCTGGACTGAATGACTAGCCCACATAGGTATTGATTGATGTAAGTCCCGTCTATGTAGTATCTATTTCTAAGCTCATTTGTGGGAGCTGTTCTCGATTTGATATCAGGGATACTTTCTTCATCTTCATTGATGAATAACTGTCGGATATGTAGAATTATTTGTATTAATAGAGCTTCGGCCAAAATTACTCCGCCTGTTATCCATTATTTCTATGCTCTTTCAGCGCACCTGGCATTCCATCACACGAAATTAATTTGAAAACCCAGCGTACCGGATATTCTGTTGGGAAATGTAAGCCCGCCCCCGTTTTGTAATGCTACGAGGCTTACAATTACTCCCCTGCAACGGAACATCAAAGAACGTAAATATTGACGGCAGGTGGCGAGTTTTCCGCACGGCGTTCCGTTTGTTTCTAACAGAGCAGCATTTCGCTTTAAGCGTCTACAACTCCCGGTGTGCTTATATCATGCTCCTACACAAAGCACAGTGTTTCGACGCTGCGCGTTGCCAGCCTATAACTTAAAGTGTCAGCTGCTTTTGCACGGCCAGCTCTGCGTGGCTCTTTCCCTTGTTAGTGAAACGATCAAGCTCTTTGTGCCGGCCGCGGTGGCCGAGGTGACTGAGGCGCTTCAGTCACGGTCAGCACGGTCACTACGGTCGGGGGTTCGAATCCCCCCTCGGGCATGGATATTTGTGCCGTCCTAGTTCGTAAGTAGTTCATAAGTAGTTTGTAAGTTTAGGGACTGATGACCCCGTAGTTAAGTCCCATAAGCTTAACAAACATTTGAACATTTTTTTTGAAGCTCTTTGTTTCAGAACCCAATCGTACGTTATTAGCCAAAAATGTATTCCATACGCACAAAGTACTGGTCAAGGGAGATTTCCGAAGTAATTTATTTCATCAATCTTTGTACGGGAGGCGACGATATGTCAGTGTTTATATTATAAACTATAATATGTAGCATCTATATCGTATTTTCAGTCTGTGTTACACATATTATACACTACTGGCCACTGAATTTGTTACACCAAGAAGAAATGCAGAAGATGGGATAAATATATTATACTACAACTGACATGTGATTACATTTTCACGCAATTTGGGTGCATAGATATTGAGAAATCAGGACCTAGAACAACTACCTCTGGCCGTAATAACGGCCTTGATACGCATGGACATTGAGTCAAACAGAGCTTGGATAGCGTGTACAGATACAGAGATGCCCATGCAGCTTCAACACGATACCACAGTTCATCAAGAGTAGTGACTGGTGTATTGAGACGAGCCAGTTGCTCGGCCACCGTTGACCAGATGTTTTCAATTGGTGAGAGATCTGGAGAATGTGCTGGCCAGGGAAGCAGTCGAACATTTTCCGTATCCAGAAAATCCCGTACAGGACCTGCAACTTGCGGTCGTCCATTATCCTGCTGAAATGTGGAGTTTCGCAGGGATCGAATGAAGTGTAGAGCCAAGAGTCGTAACACATCTGAAATTGAACGGCCACTGTTCAAAATGCCGTCGATGCGAACAAGAGGTGACAGAGACGTGCAACCACCAATGGCGCCCCATACCATCACGCCGGGTGATACGCGAGTATGGCGATCTGTGTTCACCGCGATGTCCCCAAACACGAATGCGACCATCATGATGCTACAAACAGAACCTGTATTCATCCGAAAAAAAATGACGTTTTGTCACTCGTGTACCCAGGTCCGTCGTAACAGCAGCAATGGTCTTCGAGCTGATAATCTCTGCTGCAAACGTCGTCGAACCGTTCGTGTAGATGGTTGCTGTCTTGCAAACGTTCCCATCTGTTGACTCAGGGATCGAGACGTGGCTGCGCGATCCGTTACAGCCAAACGGATAAGATGCCAGTCATCTCGACTGCTAGTGATACGAGGCCGTTGGGGTCCAGCACGGCGTTCCGTATTGCTCTCCTGAACCCCACCGATTCCATATTCTGCTAACAGTCATTGGATCACGAACAACGCGAGCAGCACTGTCGCGATACGATAAACCGCAATCGCGATAGGCTACAATCCGACGGAAACGTGATGGTACGCATTTCCCCTCCTTACACGAAGCATCACAACAACGTTTCACCATGCAACGCCGATCAACTGCTGTTTGTGTATGAGAAATCGGTTGTAAACTTTCCTCATGTCAACACGTTGTAGGTGTCGCCACAGGCGCCAACCTTGTGTGAATACTGAAAAGCTAATCATTATCATATCACAGCATCTTTTTTCTGTGGGTTAAATTTCGCGTCTGTAGCACGTCATCTTCGTAGTGTAGCAATTCTAATGGCCAGGAGTGTATCAGAATGGTCCAGGGAAACAAAACCAGCAATGGTTATGTCCCACAGGTGTCCACACAGAAACGTGTATTCTATGGTACCTCTCCCTGTTCGAGGTAGTAAAGCTAACAAGTGCCATTAAACAGCAGACGAAGTCCCTGTTATATCCATATTAAAGACAGTTTCTTCCGAGATTTGTGATCCAAATATCCTGTCTCTTCTTAAATTAGTGCAGTTTCATCAGCTGCAGTACAAAGACTACACATTCGGACAGCTTTCTCTAGCCCCACTTTGTGTAGATAAATTTAGAAGTTCCCATGGCCACTCGATTGACTTACTATAAGTCTAATTTGTCTCCTATTCAGCGAATAATTGTGGACCTATATTTAGAGCATTATAGAGGTATCATGAGTTTACAATGCTTTTCTGCTGCAACATTGTTCAATTATTCCCCATGTTGTCTTTTAATCCAGCCATGTAGTTCTGGTTTACTACTAATGTGGTAACTGTCCGAACAGATTCAGATCCTATAAAAGGTATAGATAGCCCAAGTCAAAGAGCGTTGTTGCACCCAACGACGTGGTTATTGGGGTAACATAACTTTTTCAAATGAGTATCTTGATGAACTATCATTTTAGTACACCCTTGTAGAGTTTTTCAACTCATTAAAATATTTATTGCTGAAACAAAACATACAGAGCACATAAAATGATTACCTTTACGCATCTATAGCTCAAGGTGTACGGACGAATCAAGTTCGTTCCGTGCTGAAACAACCGTACTACCTGGTATAGCGTCCATGTTTGTCAATGCAAGTGCTGATTCATATTGCAATGATGGTAATATAATGTAACAGCGTTCCTTCCTCAAAGGTGAACGAGATTTATGGCTTCTTACCATCTCCGACCATAAGGACTGAGGGGCAGGATGTCTTGGACGAATCCACGCTACGGGACAGCCCTCACCATGTTTATGTCTTTTTATATGAAAACATTCCACTGCAAAATATTGACTTTCTATCATGAACTAGTTACGACCCAATTTTGAGCCATCTTCAAGTGTTGCTCTGAGTTGGCGTGGAGCGAAGCAGCATCTTGAAGATGGGCCAACATTGGGTCGGAATCTGTTAATAATAATAATCAGTTTTGCGCTCCAGACTCTTTATGTACTTATAAAAATACGTAAAATCTGCTTTCACCGCTGCAGACCATGGTCCGACATTCCTTCTTTGACCGCCACGTCGGCTCTGTGGCGTGAGCAGAAGAGATGTCGTCCCCGTGGTCCCACTGCTAGTAAACGTTGACAACGCTTGTTGTTCACACTTCTTGTCTCACAAGTCCTCTTATCTGTGCCTTAGTAACCGTACGATCTGCCACAGTTACCCTCATAATACGACGACCTCGGCAGACGTCTTTGTGTGAATGTCCAGAACCCCACTCGATTGCAGCGAGCAACATTTGAAAACTGACGCAGTAGGTTTAACTTGGCATATCTCCTAAAGGACTATCCTGGTACTTGTCCATTAGTTCGTAGCTTACAAACTACTTAAACTAAGATGAACTAACGTAAGGACAACACAAACACTCATTCCCGAGGGGGCACTCGAACCCCCAACGGCGAACGGCCTCACGCACCGCAACAAGGCGCCTCAGTGCGCACGGTTGATCCGCGGCGGCGTAATTGTCATTCCGACGAAGTGCTAAATAGATACTTCTACATTTCGTGTAAGCTAAGCAGTTATCTTAAGAAATAAGTATATAACAGGCAGTTGTCTTACTTACGCTGTATAGGTTAAGTGTCGACTTTAAGTTGAGTTGTGTGACATTGTGTCATATATGAAATGACGTTAGTGGTATTAGCACATAAATTGACTTTACAGATACAAAGGCCACGAAACCGAATTTGGGAAAGTTATAGAAATAAGAAAGTATTGGTCGCGGGGTGAAATCCACAAAAAAATTATTTTCTCTCTGATATCGTTGTTATAAACCTCAACACGACATTTGTCTCAGGATGTATCGAGAGAAAGGATGTTTAAGACATAAAGAAGATGCCGATAACTATGATAAGCTAAAATGTATAGGTGTATTCAATTTGTGACCATGGCAGTATACTGTGATTACAATTTGATTATGCTGAGAACGTTCAATTACCGAAACTGTTGGTGAATTCACAGCTTGATAAACGACTCATCTGAATATACGGTTTTAATGTACACAGTCATAATGATGAATAAACTTATTTTTTTTTCTTTTTTTTATTGAGTCCGAAAGAAAGATGGATCTAAACTCTATTTACCCATTCCTCAATGACTTTATATTCACGAAACTTGAAGACATCAATAATATTAGGAAAATACATTTTCTTCTGATGCTACAGGAGGAAAAACTGAAATTTGGTTCTGATCGCATTTTGCACATGGTTAGCAAAAAACACTTGGAATACAAGTAGCTCACATTTTCCTAGTACGTAATCAGTGTGACCGGAATTTTGGCATTTATAGAAAAATTTTGAAGAAAAGGTAAACTGTACATTCAAAGCAAAATATTGTGATGGTTTGGAAACAATTCAGGAAGAGACGAGAGCCATTTCAAGTCATTCACGGAAGTGAGCTTATTGAAGGTTGCACAAAAAGTTTAATGGACTTCTTCTAATCAAACTACAGAGAAATTTCCTTTCCCGTGGCAGCCATTTGTGAGTATATACTTTGACAGTAGAGAAACGAACTTTAGTAGAGAAACGAACTTTAGCAGCAGCAGAATTGAGTGATATTCAACACCTAATGCACTACAATGCTGTTATGAGGAACTTCTTGAGAAACAGTGAAGTAGCTACTGATCGTGAACAGGAACATAAACTACAATAACCATCAATACGTATTTTGGTTAATGTACTGTTTAACAGGATAATAAAATAATAAAAGCAATATCTCATCTCAATTTTAATATCGATAGTGATATCATGGTTTGATTGGGAAAGAGGCTAAAGCCCTCATTATATTTTCAGTAATATATCTCAAATAGAAAAAAATATAGCTGATTTTAGACTGAAAGTCTTGGTAGGGGCATGCAACTTCCATTGTAAATTTCTTTTTAATGATTCTAAAATTGCTAGAGATTGCTTGAATAATCACTAGATATTATTAGTAAATTATTGATTCACAACATATTTCAGGCTTAGCCCATCATTTGGTGATCGATATAATATATATTTAGATTTGATGCATTCTAATTTGGGCTGTAAAATACTGTATTTATGTATTGCCAAATAAGAATTATTCTTATTTGGCAATACATAACAACAGTATTTGATGCATTCAAATCTGTCATGTAAAATACTGTTGTTATCTATTGCCAAAATAAGAATACTTCTTATTTGGTAATACATAATGACAGTATTTTACATGAGAAATTTGAATGCTTCAAATGTATGTATATATATATATATATATATATATATATATATATATATATATATATATATCGATAACCAGATGATGGGCTAAGCCCGAAACGTGTTGTGAATCAATAATATACTAATAACATGTAGTGATTATTCAAGCAAGCCGGCCGCGGTGGCCGAGGGGACTGAGGCGCTTCAGTCACGGTTTGCACGGCCACTACGGTAGGGGGTTCGAATCCCCCCTCGGGCATGTATATTTGTGCCGTCCTAGTTCGTAAGTAGTTCATAATTAGTTTGTAAGTTTAGGGACTGATGACCCCGTAGTTAAGTCCCATAATCTTTACAAACATTTGAACATTTTTTATTCAAGCAATTTTAGAATATTTAAATATATTTCTTCAGTTGTAATGAATGATTCTGTATATGTTTGGTCCAAAATCATTACATAATTGCAATATCATTTTTAAATAAGATATAAACACGCAAATCTTCAAGCCGTTTTTACTAGAAATGCGTTATTCGGGCTTTGCGCATAGTCCATCAATCTCCTTAATTGCGGTACAGTTACACACAAAGGGGTCGGACCGCGTTTAGGATGGTTGCAGCCCCACGATGTTCTGCGGAGAGGAGTGAAGTGTCCAAGAGACATCAACATTATCAAACGTTATCAAGCCATTGAGTCTAAATGCTTTCCAACAATAGAATCACAGAGCTGCGAAACGAAGAGATGAAATATCGGCAAGAAGGGTCGGGTAATGCATATCCTTCCGTGCGTCATGTTCTTCGTGACACTTGTGCAGATTTCCTTATAATTAATGCGAAATTATGAACCACCTTAAGCCTTGCATAAATTTTCAAGTCTGGGATTTTCTTCGCCAGTATCGCACCTCACTGTTGAAAGCGTCAGTGACTCCAAATGCGCCACTACATAAATACAAATTAAGGTTGGAGGTATCCTTAAATCAGTTGGAAATATTATCGCAATCAATGACTGGTTTAGTAAAAGAGACCAGAGTACATATTCTCCAGAGAAGGAAGGAATTTTATGGTTTAAAGTCCCGTCGACAGCGTGGTCATTAGATACGAAGTTTGCACTCGGTGTTTTGGGTGGAAATGGGGAAGGAAATCAGCTTTACCCTATCAAAGGATTCATCCCTGCATTTGCCTTGAGTGATTTAGGGAAATGCCTGATAATCTAATTCCGGATGGCCGGAGGTGGATTTCAACAACCGTCCTCCCGCATCTCGCTCGGTCACACTCTTCAGGAAATGCCCTTATGTTGGGTTGTATACAAGAAGGGACATTGCCTGAGAAACGTAGCCCGAAAAAACGTAGTCCTTCCTCTAACACAACACACGAATTGCTCCTCACGCTAATACACCATAGCAGATGTGGTAAATTAAATGGAACCAAAAGCCGTGTAGTCAACATTTAATTTCTTCAGCTACCAGTTTCCGCTTCACATTGTAGCCATCCTCAGACCCTGTTGGTGAAACTTCGCAAAATACATCTTACCAGAGCCAACCATAAGCTGACGTTACTAAAACACAGCACCAACGTCTGATTGTTGTATGACAATATTAGAAAAAATATGAGGACACTTGTACAGCTATTATTCTCTATTGTTAGGATACCAATGTAGGGGCGGTGGTTATGGGTGAATTATGAGACTTTAGATTATGCCGGTTTTCTTCATAGTGAGGTTAGCCTTCCTTCAAAAACAGCAAACAAACAGTATTTTAAAAATGCTATTCGGTTTTTATTGCTATTATTTCCAGTAATAAAACTCAGAAGTTGAAAGAATTAAGACTTGCTCAGACTTTTGAATTATACTTTACTTAAAAGTATGTAGAATCAAATACCTTGACTTTGTTTATATTGTAAGGAGGCGATCCAATATTATGATAGGATCCAAAATGGATAAAGCAAAGATCGCTATTATGCAATTTATTTCGACGACCGTGGTCTGTACCATCATCATCTGGTCTAAAAATGTTGTACACCTCCGTCATCTTCTGATGTCAACCGTTGTTGTATAAAATAATGTAAAGTGCATACATGCTTTATGACATTGTTTTACTAATATGACACACTTTAAATTATTTTATACAGCAACAGTTAACAAGATGACGGCGGTGTACAACATTTTTAGACCAGAAGATGATGTCAGAGACAATCGAAACCGATTGTTGAAATAAATTACATACTTGCGATCTTGGCTTTATCCTTTTTGGAACATATCAATCAAATATCTGATTAAATAGGGAACTGAATCTTAGCTTATCCGTCTATGTTTGATGCTTTTATCGAAAAGTAATGCAGAGTTGAAACTAACAAATAAATCACCAGCTTTCTCCTATTGATGCCAAATCTCAGCGAAGAAACGGCTAACATCAGATTAATAAAAAGTGTACTGTTGACATGATGATTGGCTACTAAATGCACCGAAACTGATCATTTCAACAAGTGAGATTTTTGCGCTCTTGATTGTTTTCCCTAATAGAATGTTTCTATTTATATTATAAACTGAAAACGATTGTATCGATAGAGTCGCCTGAAGTTCAATGTTGTTGGGCCGTTGGTTTCGAGAGGTCGCTAGCAGCACCGCAAATGATCAGAGATTTTACAAAAACACGAGTGTAGAGAACATGGAAGTAAGAATAAAGGGAGTTGACGCTACGTATCCCAGCCGTACTACGCTTTGAAGCCATGGCCACCATGACACTCCGACCAAAACACTGAAAGTGTGTTATAGCTGTGTCTGTATTTACAGTCGCTAATTGGATCATATACGCATGTAACGTCTTCAAACCTGTTGTTTCAAGTTTATGTTTGAAATAAAATCTCGAAAAACGAAAAAAATTGCTTTTATTCTGTTGACTTAGTAAAAATCAAATTTATATTTTATTCCTTATTCATTTGTAAATTGTATGTTAAGTGGGCGAAATAACTTTCATCTTTAGAAAATCGAAAAGAGGAAAATACGCTACATTTCAAGTAAATATGTTGTATAGATTCGTTCACAATAAAAGTGGTAAAGATCACACGTTAGCGAGGCAATTTACACATGCAAGGGTATTTCCTTCGATTTCGCGTCACGATCAGAACGATTCGTAAACATAAGATCACACAGATCACCATAACAGTGCAAAATCCTTCCAAAAACGAACGACAAGCATACGCAAAAAAAGTAAATACAGCAGTGTTTTGGTGGATCAAGATGGCTACCCTTGGCTTCACAGCTGTGGCGTCAGAGCACTTCCGTTTCTTCTTACCTCCATGGTAGAGAGAGACTTTCAAAAAGGCGGTCGAGACGGGGAGCAGCGGCATCGCGTCTCGCCCTGGACATCAGAAAGAGGATGGGTAGCGTGCTGGCTGGCGGCAGTTCCAGTACTACCAATAAGTAACACTTACACAGTGGAAGCGCGTCTTCCTGATTTTGAACGTGATAGCCGTGGTTAGTAATCGGTGGGCCGATGAATGGTCAGACCACTTGTGTTCTGCTCAAAGGTGGTTTTCCTCCGAAAGTGGTTCAGTTGTGTGTCTTCTTGCCCTGTGTGCTCAAGGGTGATCGTGGAACATTGACCTTTGTGAACCATGTTGCAGTTTGTTTCAATTGGGGACAGATTTCAGAGCAGAATTAATGAACTGCCGCTTGCACGTTAAATTGTTTATGATTCGGCCTAGATTAGTTTACGGAACTGACGTCTGTATTAGATTAGGTATCGATCTCTTGTGCTCGCTTGTTTAAAGTGTCTCGGACTGTGTATAATGTGTTTAATTGCTTTGACAAGGAATGTGAACCCATTTTCTTTTCCTGTTGAGGAAGCTTGGTGTACGTAAGTTATTTAACTGAGCACTTGGTCCGCGGACGCCGATGCGTTGTGCATAGCGCTGTTTAGCTTATGCGCTTACGCTGAAAATCACTGTTCCAACAGGCTGAGTACCTGGTTGCCACTATAAAGCTAAAATCCACTAATTGTAATATGTTTCTCTGTTTCTCTTAGAATTGTTCAAACCTTAAAGATAAGATAACCCAGTTTGATTAATGAGGCCTTATGTCGTGTTTACAGTTCTCATATGGTCTAAGGACAGTGCAAATTTTTCTTAAGGGATTAACTTTATTAAACTAATTTGGGCTTTGTTTTAAAGAAACCTGAAATTTTATGCACATAAATTTGCTTGATAAATGGAGGATATCTTGTCTGTGTTAATAGCAAAGTGCACGCACCTTGTTGTTAGTGAAAACATTAGCTCAAACAGTTTAATATTTCCTCGTTTGAGTAATTTTAAACTTTTTTTTTCTTCTTTTGTTTTTTTTTTTTTTTTTTTTTTTTTTTTTTTTTTTTTTTTTTTTTTTTTTTTTGTTCCTGGAGCTGAGCGCTCAGGTCTTATTTAATGAATCAACTTTTACTGAGTGCACGATTCAATTTATGATTCTCTAACTTTACTTCCTTGCTGTATGTTAATGTTAAATGCAAATTCCTGTGAAGAATTATGTTTAATCAATCATGGAGTACACCTCTTGATAAATGATTTTGGTCGTGCCTTATTTTACTAATATTGAGTGCACCCTTTGTTGTGAAGACTGCACACCTTTATTTTAGCGAAATTTGCTATTCAAATAGTTCCTCCTAATTTTGTGAGATTAATTTGAAGTTTGCTGGCCGTTATTTGCTTGTGCTCAAGCGCCAATGTGTGTGGAAATAATATTTAGTGAAATAAATTGCTAATCAAAATAGCTCAGTGGCTTACCAGTCCCGGATCCTTGTATCCAAACAACTCCTCTTGCTCTAACGTAGTCGGAGGTATGAATGAATTCCTTCTAATTTACTGCTGTTGCCATGATACGTACGCTTTATGTGATATTATTTCATAGAAATGGCAGACAAACAAGACGTAGTTCCAGACTCGTGATGGTGCCCTTTAAAACACAACCGATATCTTGCAACGACACACGGGGTCTGCAGTATGACCAGACATAGGCGAGTCTTGCACTCTTCACGTTGATTGTGTATCATTCGTAATTGTTCTTAAATTATTGCTGATCGAAATTCCTAGTTCGTGCGATAACCGAATATTTTACAGTAGGGGAAATTTTATGTAGTGAATAGTACTTTTTTTAATTACTTGGAAACAAAAAACACTTAGGAGCATTATTACAGAGTAATGTTTTAGCCGTTTATTGGCAATCATCAAAGAAACTATTACAACCGACACTAAATAAATATCGAAAACCTAAAATAACGGTGTTGGATTCAACCGGTTGTTCTTTTTTCCCCATTCCTACTAATGGGCAATCGTAATCATCACAATAATGTCTGCCGGAAGAAAAATGTCACAATTGATTCAGAATACTAAAGGACACACACATTGCACTATTACCTACACATGTAGGCTAATTTTCTTGCCAACATTGCATCTACAGAAATGTTCAAATGTTCAAATGTTTGTTAAGCTTAAGGGACTTAACTGCGGGGCTATCAGTCCCTAAACTTACCAACTACTTATCAACTACTTACGAACTAGGACGGCACAAATATCCATGCCCGAGGGGGGATTCGAACCCCCGACCGTAGTGCCCGTGTAGACCGTGACTGGAGCGCCTCAGTCCCCTCGGCCACCGCGGCCGGCGCATCTACAGAAGCTAAGAATCTCATCGCCCAAGAGATTTGTTTATAAACCACAAAAGACGCCAATGTTATGAGAATATCCGTGTCTGTAAATTCGTTTGACAAATGGAGCCTAATGAGTGAATGTTAATTTCCTGAGGCAACTTGAAAGATCCCCATACCGATATCCTCAGCGTTCATTGGAGGATACTCATCAAACATCAAATACTGGAAGCTGGCCCAGTATGAACGACTGTTACCAAACAGATGTGACCACGTTGAGTTACTTGTAAGTAACATTTCAGATGTGATTCTTCAGTTTCTCCCGGCGTATTTCATAATCAAAATATCCACGGGTGTACTGCCGGTCTATAGTGTCCAAAGGGCACAATATTTCAGCGATCATACATGTCGCCATCATCAGGTGAACTGACGGACTGAGCTCCTGGAAACGCGCCGGCACGGAGATCCGCACGCTACGGCTGCTCGAAGGGAACTGAGCAGCCGTAGCGTACGGATCTCCGTGCCGGCGCGTTTCCAGGAGCTCAGTCCGTCAGTTCACCTGATGATGGCGACATGTATGATCGCTGAAATATTGTGCCCGTTGGACACTATAGACCGGCAGTACACCCGTGGATATTTTGATTAACATATCAGATGTCTTCCAATGGTGATCTGTTAAGTCATAAGTGAGCCTTCAGGATTTACTCAACACCGTACAGTGAGTTTAGCTTCAATATGAAACAGTGAAGGAGGTGAGTAAAAATAAGGTCACAAGGGAAGTAGGGGTTGAGTTGAACTTAAATGAAAATAAATGTTAAGTATATTTTTAAAACAGGTAAACACTTAGAAAACAGTTGTAGAGGAAAACATCCCTGTTCAGTGTTTTTTTTTTTAAGAAGACGATGTCCTAATTAACGTGACGGAGATATCACGCTTATTAAAGGAGGAGGAGGTTTCGAAAACATTCTGGAATCAAGTATGAAGTAGTATAGGTACATACTGATACCAAAAGGAGATACTAATGTCGAAATCTATTAAAAGTTGTCGTTTGGCAATATCATAAGAAACTAAAAACATGTAATGGGGAATAAGCCAACGTTATGAAACAAAATAACATCTCACCAACAAAGTGAAGACTACAGCCCATAACCTCTTTTCCTTACTATTTGAAATTGTTGTTAAATGTATCAGAGGCAATAACACAACTAACTTCGGCTCTACCATATCGTATTTAAAAGTATATGGTCACCAACCTAAGCAACACCATGCACAGTATGTGTCATTGGTATGCATTCGGCATATAATTCCCAAGGAGTCTAAGTGTCGCTTATAACTTCGTTATTGAGGAACTATACGCCAAAAGGTACAAGTCGCGTAGTCGTTCCATACACTAAGCAATATACTCATCACCCCACTAGGATAGTGAAAACTCGAAACATTTTATGTCCTTTGTTATCTCTGGAAAAAAGGCTATGCAAATATGCAATAGTAGAATTTTTGTGTATATTATGTGTTTATTATGATTGAAATGTGACGTGTTTCTTCCAAAAACTACACAAGCGTAATTATACTTTTGCTGGTGCTGTAATAAAACAACTGCGGTTTAATATTGTCAAATTATTCTCAGAATCCGTGAGATGTATTTTTTGATTTTTAATGAACATGGATCTAATATTTGTTTCAGAGTGAAACTGAAACTGGTTGCTGACTAAAATAATTATTAAATATACTCTTTTGGATCTATTTTATACACGATACCTAGACCAGCTGCAGTCCATATTCAACATTAAAGATGGAAACAAGACAGTCACTGACTGTCATGAGAATTACTACATGGCTGGCTGTGGATTTACTGATAGAGCCCCAGAACCACTTTGAATAGTATCGAAAATCAATGTATGATACTTAAAGTCATGTACCCCGGTTCAAATACTTCTCAAGGACTCCCCTTCATCAGATCACTCGGTTCTGAACATTACGAGAACCTCCTGTCAACTCTACAGATTAATCGGAAGTAAATGGTTATTGGGGGTAAACAATTCCATCAGCTACATGTTCCTTCCAATATCCGGTCACCCGTCACGGCTCAAAACATTAATGAAAGTGTCACATCATCTCCGATATCTCGATGCAGCGAGCGATCGACACACAGTGTAAATCTGTCGATATATCATCTCCCTAACGAAGATGTGTGACGCACAGTAATGCAGAAGACCAATGCAACAGTCACAAACAATATCCAGTAACACACGCGTGTGATTCACCAGTGACACCTTGCTTGTCGCGCTCGGATGTCACTGCGTGTTACAACCTCACCTGCTTGTTGCATTAGTGAAATGGATAGAAAATAAAAGTATGTCTGTGACCGCGTAACCTATACTTATTGCAGATCCGAATAAATGTTATCTGAAGCTGAAGAATTTTAATATTACGGAAAATATGACAAGAATAATCAATGATTTTGTTAAAATTTTGATAAGTAATATTTTGTGCAGGTAATGTTATAAAAAGTGTGACACGTACGTTCATATATAAATCATTTAAATAACATTTGTGAATTCATTTCTTAATAATATTAAAAGGCACCATTAAATATCGCAATACAGACATATCCTGGTATGTTAACTGTTATTCTCATGTAACAATAGCATCGATGCTACTGAGTGCAATATTCAAACAGTAGTCGACTCAACGATGAAAAAATCTTTTAATTTAGGAAGTTGCTTTACGATAATGGCAATGTATCCAAGAAATATGTCATTGAAAGTATTTTGAGATTAATAGCGACTAATGGTGCAATCAAAAATGACTTTCAAAATTACGATAATTTAAGCCTAAATATATTCTATTTTAATGAGAAAGTTACCAATCAGAGGGAGGATATTTTGAAATAATAACACCAATAATAGGATAAATTTAACTGATTTTCTTTTAATTGATATCTTAAAGGAGATATATTTACGTAAAGAAAGCGAAGCAAATCCAATTTGTGTCTGAATCATACTACGTCTCGTAAAATAATGACCACAGGTTACAATTAGTCATTGTCTCCTCGGCTCTGGTCAGCGATATGGAAGACAAAAGGAGGTACGAAATAAACTTCACTGACCAGAAGGGAGCAGCACGTAGGAAAGGAGGTGTAAAAAATTGTTGTATTTCATATTTATGGAAAATTACGTTACAGTGTTCAATGTAAAGGATTTCGGTACCAGGCATTATTTCCAGCGCATAAAATGACGAAAGAGTGACTCGTACATACTCTGAGTAACAAGTGTATCGTCCCTTTAGGATAGAAGAGAGTGAATACATGAGACTAATCTCATGATTGTGAGTAACTTTCTTTGCGTTATTTGCATCGACATATTAGTTTTGTAGTGTGCCAGATATAATCGTCTAAACAGAAATTGTCATAAATGTCTAAAATCTCTACCACGTAGGTAGACTGTAAACGTATCACTTCCTATGTAGAAGTCACTTTTTCCCTACATCTACATATAAATTGATGGTCTGTAAGCAACTGTCAAGTGCACGACGCAAGGTACCTCCATTTATTACGGCAATTGTAGAAGACACAAACTAATTGTGTGTACTTGTTTCAATGGATGATTTATTTAATCTTTGTAGTGGACCGTCATTTGTAAACTAGATCCTTATATCTTTAAAATCTATATCTCTGGAATAAGTGTTAAATGCAGAACAAATTGGTGAAAGTTTAATCTACATATATTTTCCTCGCCATCACTACAATTTTAGGTAACTAAAATAAAGACGTCGTGTTGATGTGAATAAATCACAATTTATAGTGAGAGTGTAGGCGTATTTCGAAGACCAATGCTGTACGGGGAGTGCGGATTTACCGGCCCACCCTGTCCATCCGGGATTTCCAGATAAGCTGAGACCTTTGAGTAAGACTTGTGAGCCAACGTGTAGGCTTTGCTCTCATCTGTTTTTTAGGAAATGCTCTGGATGACGTGACTCCATCGCAGCTGGACAGTACACTGAAGTACTGATGAAAGTGCTACTAAAAGAGCTGAAATATTAAATCGTTACGGTCAGGTAGTTCCTCTAAAAATACGAGAAGGAAATTATGGGGCTTTATTACTAGCCACACATTAATACAGGACTGTTTAGCGACTTTGAAAGCGACAGTTACAATTTTAAGGCTAATACTGAGAGTGTGGTTCGTATGAGACACGTCCGGATTGAATCTTAAATGTCGGCCGACTACCGCGGTGAGCAGGCGAGACCTCCTATAAATATTGTACAGTAGCGAGCATCGGGCTTTCACTTTTCTATCTGGTGCTTCTGTATTTAATGAATAAAAATCATAGCAACAGTAGAAGACTACAGATCAAACGGGAGTTCAGTTAAAATAAATGGCCATTATATTCCGAAACTGACGCACTGAAAGCTGATATGGCTTGTTACATTGATAATGAACAGAACCTGATAATAAGGACATCTTACTGCAGGATAATATTTAAGTAAAGGATTATTGCATTATGTCGTCCAACCCTTAATGAGAGAGATAATACTGAAGATATTCTATAGCCAAGAGAACAAACAACGAAGCCCAGGCGAGGGCAGCACTAGTGCTACAGCGACACTAGCGGCTAGTGGTAGCGGATACCTTGAGCCACTCCGGCATTGCGCATGCGCCAGCTGTAGGGTTCGCGATCTCTCAAAAGCCAAAGCAACTGGAGAGTGGAGACCAACACAACAAGTGACTCTGATGCGCTATTCTTAATTCGTGTGTGGCGCTGTTACGTACTGAAACTTTTAGTAAGCGCATTGAATAACCTGATGTTCAGGGTCTAGGTGCTGAAATATTCATTTTACACTTCGAAAACTTATTCGAGAAAACTGTATATTTAAATATATCTTATTGTAGCAATAAACAGCAAGCAAAGCGGAATTTACTTCCTGTCTGTGAAAGCCGACAATGAATTTGCTGAAAGTACATTTCACTTGTGTTCACAAAAACCATCCTACATGAATATATTTGGGGTATTTGTTCTATGACGCACTTTCTGAAGTAAAACAGAGAACACTGTTTGGTCGGTCCTGTTTGATATTAAAAATGTACACGGGAAACATTGCCTCAGTTCATCTATGATGAGTGTAGTCATAAGTTCATTACCATAACTATTGAGACCACGTGTACCGTCCATACAGATGAAGTCGCCACCGTACTTCGGTAGCATGCTACTCCGAGCATCGATTAAGATTAACACATTTTTTTTTTTATTTTTTCGAGTTGAGGGAAATCTTCCCCGGTGGCTTGTACAAAAGAACACAATTTCCACTTTCTTCCTTTTCATTACCCATGCATAGACACTTGTTCCATCGTCCTCATGTTTAACAACACCACAATTTAAATTAAAACTTCTTTCTATATCATGCAGGTGTTTTTTAGTTAACAGATGTACTTTGTCTAGCTCGTTTGTTATGGAAGTTCGAATGTCATCTAAGACTGCATCAAGTGGTACTTCGCTAGCAATTTTAGTCGCAATTCTATCTCTTTCTTGCGGTTGGAGCTGCAAATAACCCAAATCACACTTATGACCCATATGTGTAGACTGATAGGAAGCACAACGTGTTCCATCGGTGGATTATTTCATTTTTATTGCAGCTGGGTAAGATCCATTTATCTTGCAGCTTCCGTGTGTCTACAAGTGACGTCTGCCAGTGCCCTTTGACGTATAAGAGACAAACCGCTGACACCTGTAGCTGTAAATTTTCATTCCATTAGCTCAAGTTTCAACATCACTAAATTTAATGACAGAAACTTTATCATTGGTTTCAATTTCTTCTATCTAAGAAGTGTAATCACTGAATGATTGAAACCGTTCTTCCTGATGTGTCAGCTGGGGCGGAATGGAATAGTATTGCACAGTGAGGCGCCGTGCTGAGGTGCGCGCGGCTGCTCGCCATGGAGGTTCGCGTCCTCCCTCGTGCTGGATGTGTGTTTGGGCTTTGGTTACTTTAACTTAATTTAAATTGTTTGTAAGCTACGGACTAATAACCAAGCAGTTAAGCCCCATAGATTTACAAATGTTCAAATGTTTGTTAAGCTTAAGGGACTTAACTGCGATGTCATCAGACCCTAAACTTACAAACTACTTATGAACTACCGTATATTAAAGACGACACAAAGAGCCATGCCCGAGGGGGGATTCAAACCCGCTACGGCGGACGGTCGCCCCATAGGTTTAGAAACATTTGAACTCATACGTCAGTTTAACATAGTGAATATTTTAAAATGTTCGAGCTACGGGACAGCAACTTCGCGCATGCGTCCTGCAGGCAGATTCGCGCATGCGCATCGCAGGAGTGGCACGAGGTATCCCGCTGCATCTAGCCGTTAGTCATTTCTAAACTGACCGCGCCTACCGTTCCACACGGAAACCGTTGCATTTCTATAAACTCATGAAAGATTGCAAACATCTACTTGTCGGGACGGCCAAAATATACAACCGTGTCAACAAAAAGCTGAGAACGAGCAAGCTAGTAAAGTTGTAGGAAATTTGTACTTATCTATTAGAAAGAACAGCTGTGAGAGAAAATAGTGCACCACAGAAATCGAAAATAATAGTAGCACCCAGCTTGATAAAGGGCACCAGTCGCCACGTAGTGTATCTATCAAGGATTGGTGGTTACTCTACCCCCAAAATTTATTCTTTAAAAGGTTTCATGTTGCTGACTTGTGCGGGTTCAAAGTTTCAACCTCAACGACATTGGCGTAAATAATACGTCTGACACGATGAGGAAGAATGTATGATTTAGTGATATTCCCACTATAAGATGTTGGGATATTATTAACATTTCTTGACCTACGTACAGAAGTTTGATGTTGACATAACGTAGTATATTTTTTCTCTTATCGGCTGCTCTTTTAATATTGCCTAGCGCAAAATCATTTATTTCATGACGAAGTTTGGGAAATGGCACAAGTTCGTTAATATGGATAGGTGGTTGATCTTGACCACCAAAATCAGTGGAAGAGATGTAGAATAATTCGGATGTTCGTTTAGTATGTTCTGAAATAAGTGAAGATATTTGTCCCAGGAATCATGTTGACGATGATAATATAATCTGCAAAGTTTTCCAAGTTCCTTCGTTACACATTCACAGGCATTTGAAGAAGCATGATACAATGAAATAAACACAGATTTGATCATTCTACGCCGCAACATGCGTACTCAATTCTGCGAGCGAAATTGTGGTCCGTTATCTGATATTACTTTATCCACAGACCAATCTCTTTTAGAAAATGCTTGACGAATGCAGTAGAACAAGAATTTGCCGTGGCACGGCGAAGAGAAGTGAGAGAACTAAATTCTGACGTGAGTTAGACTGTAACAAATAAAAAAGAATACCCATTCTGTTTTTGTCAATGCACCAAATAAATCGACAGCAGCGAGTTCTTTCAATTTAGTTGGGATTATCGGAAACAATGGAGCCGAATGTGATACAGTTGGAGATTTCGCCGTTTGGCAACTCGAAAGAACACTGCGAATCCGTTTTTCCATGTTAATAGAGTAGCATGTTTCACGTAATTTAGCAAAGTACTTCCTGACGCCATGGTGGCGAAAGCTCAAATGTATGTACCAAACTAATTTGTTCACAGCATCTTCCAGGATGCACACCGTCCACAACTCACTATCAGGAGATCTACCATTGAAAAGGATGCCTTTATGAACAATGTAAAATTGGCTAATGGATGTACTTTTTTTATTGCAAATTCGCTCTTATGTCTCTCCAAACATGATCTCTGTCTTGTTCTCTTGGTATATTGTCACGTTGCAATGGAAGTAGGCTTGACTTCGATGGCAACTAAACACAGCACTTATACTGAAAGCACGTTTATTATGAACTCAACATACACGCAGCACTGACTGCCTCTCAGGCAGAGTGCTCTGCTATTTATACACAGACAGAATTTACCAGAAATTGGATGGATGGATGGATGCTTAGGGTTTAACGTCCCGTCGACAGCTTGGTCATTAGAGACGGAGCTAACGCTCGGAGTTTTTGGGTTAGGATGAGGAAGGAAATCGGCCGTGCCCTTTGAAAGGAACCATCCCGGCATATGCCTGGAGTGATTTAGGGAAATCACGGAAAACCTAAATCTGGATGGCCGGAGGTGGATTTGAACCACCATCCTCCCGAATGCGAGTCCAGTGCGTTACCACTGCGCCACCTCGCTCGGTACCAGAAATTAGAAGAACAGTTAACATAATAAACAAGTAGAATTTACAAGTGAACATAAGAAAGATGTAGAACCTTCTGGAATTGTAAATTACAAAGAAATACATTCATGCCGGTGGGCGGGATTGAACCGGCGACCTTCTGCTCCGCAGTCCGTGACGCTATACTCTGCGCCACGCCGGTAGTTGGAGTTCGTGGTCTCTCGCGGCATTGCTCCCTCTCCTGGAGAAACAGCGACCCGCTGTTATGATCCCTGTGGAGCCAGCTGCAATGTCCAATTGACCGTGTCATGGGTCCTCTGTATGACAGTTCAAGAGAATCCTTCCCTTCTCCGCGATTATCGACGACAGACGTTCCTGATGTGGCTTCATCAGGAACATTACCGTCCTTAAAGTCCTTGAACAAGAAGCCATTGTCGTCTACCTGCTCTTCAGGATCGTAGTAAGGCTTCATGCGCAAGACATGAACAATGTCTCTTCGTTTTTGACGTTTCGACGATGGCTCATAATCCTCAACTTCGTATGTGATGTCTGACAGGCTGTGTATGACACGATACGGACCAAAGTATCGCTTCAATAACTTTTCTGACAGTCCAACCTTCCGTACAGGGGTAAAAATCCATACCAGATCTCCTGGGCTGTACACAACAGGGCGGTGCTTGTCGTTATACCGCTGACGGTCCTTCTCCTGGGCGTCCAGTGTCCGTATGCGAGCCAGCTGTCTTGCTTCTTCGACCCTGGTGATGAGCTGTTTAACTTAGTCATCCTGAGTGTCGTCCGGTTGGAACGGGAACAGTGTATTCATTGTCGTCTCAGCTTCACGGCCATGGAGCAGGAAAAACGGAGTGAAGCCTGTGGTGTCTTGTCTTGCGGTATTGTAAGGAAATGTCACGACTGGCAGAATTGTATCCCAATCCTTCTGCTCAACATCGACGTACATCGACAGCATGTCGGCTAACGTTTTGTTAAAACGTTCCTTAAGACCATTTGTCTGGGGATGGTATGCAGTTGTCATTCTGTGGACAATGTTACACCGCGACATTACCTCTGATACTAGTTTTGACTGGAATACTTTTCCACGATCGGATATCATGACACGTGGTGCTCCATGCTTCAAAATAATGTCGTCTACAAGGAATTTTGCGATCTCTGGAGCTTCTGCAGTCGGCACAGGTTTGGTGACAGCGTAGCGTGTGAGGTAGTCAGTGCAGACTATTATCCAACGGTTACCTCCCTAAAAGATCGATCCCAACTCGGTGGAATGGAGCTGCTGCCGGCGGAATCGGTACGAGATGCCCTGGAGGTAATTGCGGCACATGCTTCCGTCGCTGGCACTCTTTACAGTGACTCACATAGTGCTTGACAGATCGGTAGAGACCTTTCCAGTAATACCTGCGTCTGATTCTGTCTAGTGTCTTCACGAATCCTAGATGACCGGATATTGGAGCATCATGGAAATATTTGAGAATAGCTGGCTGGAGATGAGCTGGAACAACAAGTAGCCATTTGGGGCACAGTGGATCGTAGTTGCTCTTGTACAATGTTCCGTTTATAAGTTGAAACTCTCCATTGGTCGGTTCTCCTTTCTCCAAGGCCTCTATCATTTTAATAGTGTTGGATCTTCCCTCTGTTCAACTGTAACGTCATCTAATTCAGTGAGAGCTGAAATTTCATTAATGCTGTTGTGTTCCACTAATGGATTCCTCGAAAGGCAGTCGGCATCCTTGTGTTTGCGCCCGTTCTTGAATACCACTGTGACATCGTACTCTTGGAGTCTTAGTGCCCATCTTGCTAGTTAACCTGATGGATCTTTCAAGCTAGTCAGCCAACACAAAGAATGGTGGTCTGTCACGACGGTGAATGGTTTGCCGGATAAATACGGCCGGAACTTGTTGATAGCCCAGATAACAGCGAGACATTCTTTTTCAGTTGTAGAGTAATTTATCTCGGACTTTGAGAGTACTCTTGACGCATAGGATATCACTTTTTCGGCGCCTTCCTGAACTTGTACAAGCACTGCACCAATCCCATAGCCACTGGCGTCTGTGTGAAGTTCCGTTTCTGCATTCTCGTCGTACAAGGCTAGCACTGATGCGGAAGTTAGAGCCTCCTTAAGTGCTCGGAAAGCTCTTTCTTTTGTCTCACCCCAGTAAAATTTGGCGTCTGCCTGCAGAAGTTCTTATAATGGACGTGCCTTGTTACAAAATCCTTTTATGAAACGTCGGTAGTATGAGCACAGCCCGAGAAAACTTCTCACATCACGAATGTGCTGAGGAGTTGGAAATTCTGTGACTGCCCTTACTTTATCTGGATCAGGACGGACTCCTTCTCCGTTGACTAGGTGCCCCAGGATTTTTATCTCTTTGGCGACGAAGAGGCACTTCTTTGGACTGAGACGGAGACCTGCAGCATGAACACACTTCAACACAGTTGACAGGCGACTCAGATGTTCTTCAAATGTTTTCGAGAAAACGACAATGTCATCTAAATAGCAGAGACACGTCGTCCACTTAAGGTGTCGAAGCATGTTGTCCATCATGCGTTCGAATGTGGCTGGAGCATTACATAATCCAAATGGCATTACGATAAATTCATAGAGACCGTCAGGTGTAACAAAAGCCGTCTTCTCCCTGTCAGCTTCGTCAACCTCGATTTGCCAGTAACCTGTCTGCATGTCCTTAGTTGAGAAGTATGTAGCTCCTTTCAAGCTGTCTAAGGTGTCATCAATACGCGGCAATGGGTAGACATCTTTCTTTGTGATACTGTTCAGCCGCATAGTCGACACAGAATCGCCACGTGCCATCCTTCTTCTTTACGAGTACCACCGGAGACGACCAAGGACTCTCCGAAGGTTGAATAATGTCATCTCGCAACATCTTCTCCACTTCCTCCCGAATCATCCGTCTTTCAGCTGGCGATACTCTATACGAACGCTGGCTAATTGCCGGATGGTCCCCAGTATTGATACGGTGCTTTATCGTGGGCCGTTTCGTCTGAATTTTCCCCTGTTGAGGTGTGAATGCGTATTATATCTAACACCCGCTGGCGTTGTTCCTTGGTGAGTCCAGGCCCTATTGGCAGTTCCACGTTTGTTTCCTCCAGCGTGTTGTCTGTACTAATAGCAGGACATGGGTCTTCATTGATGACGTTGTGCTCACCGCCCTGGATTGGTTCAGCTGTCCCGATGCACATTTCCTTGGGGATAAGTTGTGACTGCTCGTGACAATTTGTGATCCAAATCTCTCCTTGACCACCGGTAATGCTTATGATAGCTGCTGGTATGTAAATTTCTTTTGTGAGCCTGATAAACTTTTTACTATCAACAAGAACTTCACAGTTTAACCAGTCATCTGTGTTTGTGACTGCAACTCTTCTCATTGTCAACGGCGGTATCGTCACATTGTCAACGACGAATAACTTCCCAGAAAATTCTGTATTACGTGTATCTGGCGGAACAACTTCTTCAATTTGCAGCTCAGATCTTCCACAGTCAATGATAGCTTGGGATGCCTGAAGGAAGTCCCATCGGAGGATGACATTGCGACTACATTCTGTTAACACGACAAATTCAAACGGCTGCGTCCTGTTGTTGATGGTTATTCTTGCGACACAAGTTCCTGCTGGATGGACGTACTTTCCATTCGCGACCTTCAGCACAGTTGCTCCCGTATCACAGAACATTGTCTTCTTTAGTGTGCGGCGGTAATTATCCGATAATACAGAAAAAGAGGCTCCTGAATCAACAAGTGCCCGGACAGGTTGGCCGTCGATTATGACGTCGATGAGATTTCCCGACATCTTGGCGACTGTCGTCCATGGAGGATATTCATCTGCGGCGGCCTCACCTCCGTAGATGGTCGCCTCGCTTAGTTTTCCTGGGCGCGGCGGCTAGGGGAGCGGCTGGTACCTCTGTACGGCGACGGTGAACGGCTGCGGCGCGTCGGGGAGCGACCTCGTCTAGGGTACGGCGATGGGCTTCTTCCCATAGGTCGACTGAACTCATCAGCAGGTGACTGCCTTGGATAGAACTGCTCCGACGGCTGACGCCTTGCGGCAAAATAATCATCGAATACTCGCCTCCTCTCTCTGCAGTAGCGTACGACATGTCCAGGGCATCCACAGTGGAAACACAGTGGTGTGTTCTTCTGTGGGGCGTCATAGTTACCGGGGGAGTTGGCTGTGGTCGCGTCGGTCGGTTCAAGGGCTGCCGTTTGGCGGCTGTAGCGTAAGTCATAGCAGGGCGACGCCATTCTTCACGTCGGGTGCGATTGACGGGGCAGACAGGTGCTAATGTTTGAAATACCTCGTCCTCAGCGACATCGGCTACCTCGTGACTTACAGGGCTCACATCCATTGCCATAATCTGATGCTCGCTCGGTCTAATAGCCTCGGCTGCCATGCACTGTTGTAATTCTTCTCTCACGATTTGTCGTATGAGAGAAGCCAAGTCCTGCTGGTCTTCCACAACGGCCATAGGGACTACATTTGGGAGTCTGTCATACTTCTTGCGTCCAACCCTCCTTTGTTGCATCTCTTCAATACGCTGGCACCACTTGATGAACTCTTCTGTCGTAGCGACGTCTTTTATCAGAAGAGCTTGGTACATATCTTCTGCAATTCCCTTCATCAGGTGCGTGAATTTGTCCGCCTCAGTCATGTTCGGATTGACTATGTTACACAGAGCCAAAACATTCTGTATGTACGATTGTGTCGGCTCACCATGTCGTTGGGCCCGGTTCTTCAGTTGTTATCCGCCGAACGGATTTGTCGCTGGCGGTCTCCAAACGTCTTCTTCAGTTCCTCCTGGAACGTCTCCCAGTCACTCAACTTGTCTTCATTGTTTTCGAACCATTGCTGGGCTGTTTCATCCAGGTAGAAATAAATGTTCTAATGTTTGTATAGTCTATGGGACTTAACTACGGGGTCATCAGTCCCTAAACTTACAAACTACTTATGAACTACTTACGAACTAGGACGGCACAAATATCCATGCCCGAAGGGGGCATTCGAACCGCCGACCGTAGTGGCCGTGCAGACCGTGACTGGAGCGCCTTAGTCTTCTCGGACACCGCGGCCGGCCAGGTAGAAATAAACGTTGGCCAAGCACATCGTATGACCCCACCTGTTGTACTTGGCGACTCGGTCGAACCCTTTTAGCCATTTGTTGGGGTCCTGTCCAGCATCTCCAGAGAACACCGACGGGTGTCTGATGTGCAGCTGGCTTATTGCTGGTTTCGTCTCCATCGTTCTTCTGATAATACGGACTTTTGGAAGGATGTACTCGGTGTATCCCTTGTATTCCGGTTCCAGCCCGTGTAAGCGACGGCTTTTACGTTGCCTAATCGGAGCCACGGTGATGCAGCTGTTGCACAGTGTACCCGGCGCCTCCACCAAACAACGTCACGTTGCAATGGAAGTAGGATTGACTTAGATGGCAACTAAACACAGCACTTATACTGAAAGCACGCAGCACTGACTTCCTCTCAGGCAGAGTCACAGAATAAGGAGTATACAGAAAGGAAACTCCCGCTGCAGTCTGTCGTCCAAAATTTAGTGCGCATGCGCGGAGTCGGCCATCTTGAAAAGCAGTAAACGTGTGATCACTCCCTACTCTGTGGCGTGGTAATGCGCCGTCTTTGTTTGTTAATTTTATATTTTAACTGCCTGAATTGCATAAAAGTAAACAAGTATTTGGTACAGTGAAAAGAAAGAACTGTGTGTCAGTAGTTGGAGCTGTTCACTTTTTTTTATGAGCAGCAATAAAAGAAAAGGCGGTCGATGGTGTTCAGCACCTAATTGCCGCAATAATTCTCATTCAAATAAGGATATAAGTTTCTTCATCTTCCCAAAAGATGCTGAGCAGTAAGTGAACGTCGCTATATGTGTAGAGAAAGTTAAATTTTATTAGTTTCGAATGAGAGTAATGTGTGCGTAATTATAAGTTTAACGTTGCAGGAAATAATATAAAATGAATGACAAAGAATAGTGCGTAAGTAGGCAGGTAAAATTTTACTTACGGCATTGGAGGCGTAGTGTGCTAATGTTGGCAACGAATGCTCTTCGGATACTCAAATAAATAGATTAAGGGGAATAATTATTTATGCTGTTCCTGCTCTGTAGTTGACAGATTCCTCTATATGCCCTTCTCCGATGAGTAAATTAATGATACTCCTAAAGCAAATACAACTTTTATATATGCCCAGACATCGTTACTTCTGTGTAATGGCGCTGTACTGCTAAGTCTGATTCAATATTTTGTGCGAATTTATTCGTTCAAATAAACCTGGCAGTTTTAAAGTCACTTTCTTGTTTATAACTAATTTCCCACACTTAACTCCGCGTTATTTGGAATTTTTCTAGAGATAATCACCAAATAAAACGATCATCGATTCCACTGTACATTTTCGTAGTTGTATTAAAATTTAAGCCTTTTTTTTCGTTGGATTACAGTTAGGTGCAAGAAGATGGCGCAAAATAGATGAAAGCCGTTTCCTTTCGTAAAAGTCGGTGAGATTAGCTGCAGTTCGTAAGAAGTGCATTTCCAGCCAAAGTACTAAGTGGCTATAGTTCTGCGTTTACTGCTTTTCAATATGGCGTCGAGCGCAGCGCTTGGTAACATACAGATCAAAGGCGCCGCCCCTAGCTTTCCCTTCTGTATGCTCCCTATTCTGTGGCAGAGTGCTCTGCTATTTATACACAGACAGAATTTACCATAAATTAGAAGAACAGATAACATAAGAAACAAGTAGAATTTACAAGTGAACATAAGAAAGATGTAGAACCTTCTGGAATTGTAAATTACAAAGAAATAAATTTACGCCGGTGAGCGGGATTGAACCGGCGACCTTCTGCTCCGTCGCCCGTGACGCTATCCCCTGCGCCACGCCGGTAATTGGTGTTCGTCGTCTCTCGCGGCAATATCAGTGAGCAGAGTGTATGCTACAATGTTTTGGTTTCCAGGTGTGTGAATAATGGTAAAATTAAATGATTGAAGAGTCAAATCCCAACGCTTAAGACTATCGTGATTTTATTTAGCAGTCATTAAAAACTGTAGGGCACGATGGACTGTACACACATTCGTGTGTCTGCCATAGAAAAGATAACGAAATTTATCAGAGGCCCATTCTCCAGCTAATGCTTCCATCTCAGTTAGTAATTGCGTTCAGATTTTCACAGTATACGGCTGGCGAACGCTATAGGTCTGTCTGTAACAATGCCATCTTCCTCACTTTCTTAAAAAATGTGAACTCGTAGACCAAAATTTGAACTGTCCATGGAGATGCAAACATCTGTTGCCAAATCAGTATGATGTAATATTGGTGCTGCGAGAAGCGCCTCTTTTTCCTATTGTGTAATTTCGCCCCAACACCAAATAATATTTTTACCTGTTAATTGATACAATCCGAGAGTTGTCAAATCTTTCAACTTTATGAAGCGACAATAGAAATTAATTAGGCCTAAAAAAGTCTCTTAATTGACGCTTATTAGTGCGCACAGGCATATTTTCTATAGCTTCCAGTTTATCAGGAGAGATTCCTTCATTGAAGATAACGTGTCCAAGATGTTGATTTGTGATCGGCCGAATTGGGATTTTTCCAAATTAACAGTGATCCCTTTACTTCCAATAAAGAATTTAAAAGACATATTGAAGCCAAGAATTTTCAGCAATGAGAATATCGTATACGTAACTTGTAATTCTTTGTTTCAGTTGTTCAGTTAAGATACAATTAAATGCACGAATGCAGGCGGATGAAGAAATATTGAGGGCAAAAGGCAATTTAGGAAACTGGTGGCAAATCTCAAAGAAAATAAATGCAATGTATTTCCTACAGTTAGCATGCAGTTCTTCTTGCCATCTTAAATCTAACGTAGAGAAAACCTTTACGCCATAAAATTTTTGCAACAATTCTTCCAGGGTTTGTGGTCTGTCTGTTTCATCTAAGATGATGGTATTGATTCGCCTGGAATCTAGTATTAATGTCATGATTGATGTAAAAGCTAACAGCTGGATTGATGAAGCACTGATCCTTCATGGACTGAATTTCTTTCTTATACGTTCTGTGTAAACCAAGAGAATTGTATGAGGTGTGCCAAAAAATTTGGTCTCTAACTTTAAGTTCATATAGAAAATCTTGACAAACAGATTAGAATGCGTGTGCAGACTGTGAAAGAACTCTTGTTTATTCTGCTCAGAAGCACCTTCTACACTAATGATCTTGTCATGAATAATCTAAAAAATATCACTGGTTTGTTTCGTGTCCTGATACTTTTCTGTTATGTCACACAAAGTTTTCATGCAGGATTCAATTTTAGATGAAGACAGAAATTTTAGACAATTGACTTCCATTACTTATCTCAAGATCCAATCTTCGAATTTCAAGCAGATTAATTGCCCATTAACTACAGCTGTTGTATTGACGACATTAAAATTTAAGACGACTTTCTATTCCCTTAGAAAATCGATGCCCAATATTAATTTAGTAGTAAGAAGAGGCACAATCAATAGATCAACAGAGAAGTGGTGTCCCTGACTAATAAAATCACGACGTGTCTGACGTATGATCTCTACAGCATTTACTAAGATGACACCTTTCATATTTGTTCGCAGAAGAGGTAACGTGAAACACTCAGTTAGTTCCTAGTATTTTTTGAAGGTCGTTTCATTAATTACAGAAAAGGGACTACCTGAATCTAGCACAGCGGAAAATGATACCTGTTCAACTTGGACTGACACAACGGGATGAATGGGAGTACTCTGATATTCTGTCTTCTTTTCTAACAGTGCTAATTTTTTATTCATTTCTCTGCCAATAAAGGTATCACAAAAGTCATCTACTGTTTCATTATCTGGTTTATTATTATCTTGTAACTGTACTTTTTCACATACACGGTCGTTATCTCACCAAGGCACATGATTCTTCAGCCAATCAGTCACACTAATTTCCGCTGAATTTAAATGTTTAATCTCGTCACTCTGTGTATTGTGTACATTTATAACTTCGTTAGATGTGTGTTGTGTGTTGATTTGACGGTCGTACGAGGTCTGTCATACACAAGTAAAGGTTCAAAATATATAAAGTTGACTTTGTGCGTTGTTCAGATGGACTGGAAGACTCCTCCGTTTCTCATTCGGAATCATTATCAGTTTCATTAGGATACTCTGCTGTTTCTTTCACATTTGTTGTCTTTGAGATTTCATGCACCATCTTTGTCAATGTCCGTTTCATTGAAAGCGGATGTTGCATTTTCACTATTCCTGTTTTTACAAAACTTGTTTTTTCAGGATTCGATTCACGGTATGCAAATTTAATACCATTATTTGTTGCTTGCGTGTGTTCCCGATTGACATATGTTACAGTCTGATTGTTAATTTTATCTTGCTGTTCAAGTTGTTCACAAGGATGTTCATGCTTCATGAATTTTACTCAAAACATATTCAAATGTTTGTAGAGCTTAAGGGACTTAACTACGGGGTCATCAGTCCCTAAACTTATAAACTACTTATGAACTAGCTAAGACTAAAGACGGCACAAATATCCATGCCCGAGGGGGGATTCGAACCCCCGACCGTAGTGGCCGTGCAGACCATGACTGGAGCGCCTCAGTCCCCTCGGCCACTGCGGCCGACTGAATTTTACTGTATAACTGGTGTGGTGTGTACTGTCGGCCGGCAAATTACTTGTCGCGGAAGTTACGGGCCATCCTTGCGACGGCGCTTCTCGTGGTGGGCTGTGACGAGGGTTAGATGGTCTGATTTGAACTATTTCGACCTGTCGTTCTGGACTGCGGTCGTCATTACAACTCCCACTTTGGTTAGTTGTATCTCGATTTTGTGTGCGATCACGTGAATGGTAATTGTATGGGCTCTCATTTGATTCATCTGCTCCATAATCTACTTCAAAATCGCGTCTTTGGCGCCTGTTGGTAACGTTTGAGCTTTTGTAATTGTTGTAGACCACATGGTTTGATTGATCACGTGGGGGTGTGTATTTGTACGGAAATGAGCATCATTTGTATGGTACTGTTTATAAATTCCATTTGTTTGATTATTTCTATTCGAACTATCATTTTGTTCCACGGAGTGCCTACCGCGTGGTGGGTTGCGTTGCGATTGAGAAATTTGTCTATTCTTGTCTTTATATTTACTGCGTGAATTGAATTCTTCATCATCCTCTTCAAGATCTTGTAATAAATTTTTAAAAACTTCAATATCATATTTGCAACGTGCAGCTAAAGCAACGTTGCCCAAGCTTGACGGTAATTTATTTAAACAAAGTCTGATCAATTCAATTGTCCAATAGATGTATATATTTATATGTAATATTTACAATAAACATTACAATTTTTCTTAGTATGTGGGCCAGCTATTTAAAGATACAAGAACATGAAGGGAAAGGACCATTTTATGACGATTGCTCAGGGGTGGTCTAACCAAAGAAATTCATTCTCATTCTTACAAGATCCTGGACGAGTAACAAGAAATATTGCCTATCGTCATATTTTGAATTACGCGAATGTATGAATTTTACATATTATTGTATTTTGGTTACTACCTTTCTTTGTTTAAAATTTTGTACATTATGTAGGACAGTCTTATTTCTTGTATATTCTTTCACAAATATAACATGTTTTTAGAAAAAAGGGGGATTGACAAAGAGAGAAGAAAAATACTAATTCAAGGCTCAGGCATGGGTGTGCGTGTTTTCCTTAGTTAGTTTAAATAGTTTCTAAGTCCAGGGACTGCTGACTACTGCAGTTTGGGATCACGGATTTACAAACATTTGATTTAAAATTAATCAATCAGATTAACTTTTATAAATAAATAGAAATCTGGGTAACGCTGGGTTTTCAGCTAGCTACAAAAACAAGAAATTTTCAAATACTGACTGTGTTAGGTACTGTGGCACACCGGAAAATAACAAAGATACTTTCTTATTTCTATCACTATCAAACAACACCGTTTTTACCTCGAACCTGACATAAACTCAAACAGGGTGGAACAAGTAGCAAGATTTCCAGGAAAAGTGACGAAATTATTGGAAGTCAATCGTAGGATATTAGTTACTTTGCCTGTTGATTGAGTAAATAAGTCATATATTATGGAATACATTGAACTCTTGTTCAGTACAATCAAAGAAATCCCAATAAATAAGCAGTGGGTATCACTGCTCCTCATCTAGAAGTGTGTGATTGCATTTTTATTCAGAAAAGACTACTCTGGTGTTGAAATTACTAGGAGCCTTATACAAGCAAGTAGGGAAAACCTTACTGCAATACCCCAGTGCCAACTTTTTATCATAAGTACTAGTTGACACCCCGGCGTCGCTGGGGTATTTATTTATTCGTATTTTTAAGTTAGTTTTTGTTTCCTTCCTTTCTCTCTCTTTCTCTCTCTCTCTCACACATACACATTCTCTCTCTCTCTCTCTCTCTCTCTCTCTCTCTCTCTCTCTCTCTCTCTCTCTCACACACACACACACACACACACACACACACACACACACACAAGACACTCTCTCCACGTTCTCTTACATTCTCTCTCTTTGTCCATCTCCAAATCTCATTTCCCGCTCTCTCACGATTAATTAATCTCTTCATCCGCACTCTTTCTTTTCACCTATTCCAAACCCTTCCCTTTGTCTGTCTCCACATTCCTCTTCTTTGACAATCTCGTCTCTCTCTCGAACATCTCCTCCAACTCCGTAATCCATTGTCTCCTCCATCTCTGAAAAATTATACACTCTTAACTTTCATGGTGATCAGTGAAGTGGTGACTAAGTTTATTGCAAAGTACCCTCCGCTATGCATTGTATGGAATTTTAGGTAGATACGCGACGATTCTCTAGTTTTCAAGTTTAAGGCACCATTCACAATGGCATTCTAAAGGTAGCTCATGCCTTAATTCAAGGTAAAAGCTATGTGCATTCGAAATTTCATTCAAATCCGTAGGGCTGTTTCAACGTTAACAGAAACAAACGTATTAACACATTGTAAGGTATCCTCTGTCACGCACCATACGGTGACTTACGAAATGAAGCCCATATATTAATCAGGGTATAAGCTGCCTTTGTGACAAATTTCAGTCCAGCCATTTCAGCGTGAAAGTGTAGGAAACGAATCAACTAATTGAAACATCCTCCGCCATGTACCACATGAAGTGAATTTTAGTATGCCTATAACCTTCGCTCGAGTGCAAGCAATGAGTTGACGAATTGGGTGTACGGTAAGGTCGGCATGGACCACGAACAAAAAGAGAAACAAACAAACATTAATTTTTATATGTTAGATTTAGGTATTTATTTTCAGTTTCGTATTAAAACCAGTCGTTGGTAAGAACAAATTGCTTCTGATGGTGTTTTTCACCCCAATGATTCGGAACGCTTGGTATGCATCAAAGCTGACAGCCAAAAAACCGTCATTTAAAAATCTGAATGAAGTATGCTTTCCATTGAAGCATTTAAAAAAAATATATCTTACTTTAAAGTGCTTACATATAATTCACAAGGTGTCAACAATATTTATGTTTTACATATTTATTTCTTGATTATCACCCTGAAAAATTAAACGTAACTTCTAGAGAGAGCTGCTAGAATTTTCAGAAATTTTATTTCATTTGAAACTTCGCCGAAATCTGAAAATTAACTGTTTAGTCACGTTAATTAACTGAAATTATAGTTGGTAATTTGGATATATTAATATTTAATTGATAACTAAATTGTTCGATCATATTTAAAAATTTCATCAGGATCAGAATACAGCTGTAAAATCTGAAGAATTCCTTGTCATGCACCACCCAAAATTTTATCTGACAGCGACCTTCCTCTAGTTTTGAAAGTCAAGTGTCCAAAATGTCATGAAGATTTTAGGGTGAATAAAGTGTCCTTATTCGCATGACTCAAGATGCCACAGGTTTTCAACCATATAATTGTTTATGACGTCGTATCTCCTGAACTAAATGTTGTAAGCAGTTCTTACCCCTTCGTCAACAGTTACTTCATGGAAGAAATATGTGTACCAAATTTGGTTGAAATTGGTACAGGGATATAGAAGCAGACGCCGCATGATGCAGCGCTTTTCATTGTTTATTACGTCATATCTCCGGAACTATTTGTCGTACAGTCATTTAATGGTACCTATGATCATCTCCAAAGTGCAAGAAATATTTTGAGAAAGTTTCATCACAATCGGTTGAACGGTACGGCCGCGCATAAAATACGAACACACAAACATTCATTTTTGTATATTAGATTAAGCAATCTGCATGAAACTTTTGCAGGAAGTAGTCTAGACGTGTTTGCATACCTCTAAACCTAACGAACATGTAATTTGTTTATTTTATTGTCACATTTAAGTACAAATAATTAAAGAAAATTTAAGATTGAAATTTGAAATAAACACAGAAATCAAGTGATTAATATTTTCCGTAAGATGTAAGCACAGAACGGTTGAACTGTCTTGTGATTACACCTACAAAATCTGGCAAAATGGGACACATTAATGGAATATTCAGTGCTATAAGGTCTTAAGAGCTGCGGCATACAGTGGGGAACACTTGGCTGTCGTTGGCTGAATCTTGAAGTTCACTTCAAGTCGTAAGCCGTTGGTACTTGGTACGGCGCATAGTAGCGGCGTGTTTCTTAAGGTGGGCGCGGTCGGAGGCATCCGACACCGCAGATAGTAATGTTATTCGTAAAACAAAATTGTTTTCTTTATTTTGTCTTACAAATGTCATTTGCAAATAATTCATTTAAATATCTTCTGTGACGTAGGAGGTACAAGGAATTACTGTATGAGAAATCCGGCATAATTTAAAGAACTCTAACCTCATAACTTCAAAACATGACCTTTAAATAGTTTTCGGGGTTGAAGATAACTGTTTATTTCTCTAATAAGAATTTTAATTTACAGCATCGAACAGTTTTCCAGAAAACATGCAGGCGACTATAATCCAAGGCTGCTTGCACAACACTGATCCTGCTCACCCATCGGAGGCCGGCAACCAAACTCAGTAAGCTCCAACGCGGGACAGTGCGAATCAAAGAGTGTCCTCGCGTAGAGAAAGATATGATTTTACAGACATTCAAGGGGACTGATGACCTAGCTGTTTAGTCCCCTTAAAACAACCACCACCACCACCACCAACAACAACAACAACAACAACAGCAACAGACATTCAACGTTACTAACATTGCATTCCTACGTTTGAATTTGTATATATGGCGTCGTACGTCTTTTTAAAGTGCACATATGTCGTGATCACTTTCTTATCAGCTGTTAGTGTCTTTGTTTTGGTAAAGATTTTGATGGTAAATGTGTGCTCTGCACACGATCTTTCTGTCCTAAGGCCGGCTTCACATTCACCTATTATTTATAATATTATTTAATATTATTATTTAATTGTATTAACATTATTATATATAATATTAAATTTCATCCATGGTACTCTCCATTTTGGAAGTTCTATAAAGTTTTAATGACAGTCAGTGAGGGGTCAGTCCTGCTCTGAGTACGGTGCTGAAAGGCAGGTCTGTTTTGTTTAGAGTGACAGCTGATGTAGCCTGTGTTTTGTCTTCGAGGCAAGATGATCTCTATGTAATATTGTTTAAGGGAAGTGGTAAATATGAATATCTGAGAGTTTAAAAAAACTCATAAGTGAAATCATAAATAGCAGACTGGCGTAAGCGTAAAACGTTTTAAATTATTTACAATCTTCCTTATTGACAACGAGACCAACAGCTGAAACTTCAAGATCTCTCTCCTAATTCAAATGGTGCAGTTTTATTGGCAGAAAAAATGTATCATTAACTTTTAAATATTTTTATTACAGCATATCAGAGGTAACAGTACAAATTACAAATGCCAGTATGGACTATATCCGTTTCGCTTTCACTCATCAGTAACAGACCAGCTGCACGACACTGAAGGCAGTAAAAACATGCGACCTCACTTGCAATATAATAATGAAGAACACGCTTACCCATCATAATTGCATAAATTTAATAGCATGGTTAGTTAACAAAAGAGCTGTATAGTGACATAATTATGTTCGGCGCACTATCGAAAGTCACCCCAAAATGTATCCGCGTGACAGGAGTCCTAACTCTGCCAGCAAAGCAGTTCCCGAAGGGGAGCCAGGAGCACCGCTTGTGACGCCTGACGCGCACCGGCTTCCACTAAATGTCGGTAAATAATGACGTGAGCACAAGCCGCATGATAAACGACGTTGCAGATGTCATCCGTCTCCGGCGTGGCGATATATTTCACCTGCCACGCGAGCGGCAAGAAAAATTACCGTGGTCGACCGCGCACTTTGCTTGCCTCTTATTTCTACAAATCTGTCTGAATAAATATTGCTTGTTCTTCTGACTAACATGACAATGCGCGTGTATAAAACGTTTCAAGCCCTCTAACAAAAATAAAATGTCCATTGTCAGTTACACGTAACATGTAATATGAGTCTAAACGGTCTTCTGTAATCTAGCAGTGTGTAATGCAAACGGCTATGTAGGAATCGACCTTTACTTTTATTATAGACGTGCATTCATAACTTCGAAACACGATACCGTTCGTCGTATCTACCGTGAATATTCCGATAAGGCGACATATTGCCTTATAAGAACTGCAAGAACGTTACAGGTTAAATATAGAACAATTAGGATAGCGAATCTGATCACGATTCATAACTGTTAAATGTGTACTGGAACTGGCTCTGGATCCTCAAGTCCTGCATAGATCTCAACAGTGTATGTTTTTATTCTACTGTTACTTATACTGACTTGTAAACTTTTACTACAATGACATAATGCATCTATATACTAAAAATTATTTTATATAACAACGGTTGACATTACAATATGACGGCTGTGTAAAACAATTTTAGACCGGAAGATGATGGCATAGACCATCGAAACCGGTCGTCGAAATAAAAGTGTATACTAGCGATCTTTGCATAATACTTTTTGGAAGCTATCATAATTGCCGGGTATTTGGCGTGTGTGCGGCTCTTTGAGAGGAGATTGTAAGTAGGAAAAGGTGAATGTTCTTTTGTGAAGTTGTCAGATAGGGCCATAGTTTTTCTATCTAACACTAATCGTTTAGTTAATAAATCTAAATTTAATCACTTTCACTTGCTGATTTAGAGTTTAACGCATTTTATCACGAGTTAAAGATCAGGAACAGCCACATTACCGAAATTTCCGAACAACGTTGTACACATTTTCTCAGTGATCCTCAAAGATAATTTATAATATTCACTAACTCATTCCCCCTTCTTTAAATACAATATATAAAAATAAAATTTCATATTATTTATTTATTTATTTATTTTGAAAATTTCCTTGATATATTAAAATAAGTATGAGTTGAAGAAAATCCGGTTCCTCAGAAGTGATTTTCTTAATCGGGAACTTCGTAGAAATATATATAAATATAAATTACGGCCTTGCATAAATTACATACATGCATTTTAATTTTTTTTTTTTTTTTTTTTTTTATGAAATCAACAATAGACTTAGGTTTAAAAATATCAAATCAGTACATAGGGAACATATGTCATTTAACACGTATATCAGAATGACATTCACTCTGCAGCGGAGTGTGCGCTGATATGAAACTTCCTGGCAGATAAAAATTGTGTGCCAGAACCGAGACTCGAACTTAGGACCTTTGCCTTGCGCGGGCAAACGCTCTACCGACTTTTTATTTATTTATTTATTGCTATTTTTTGTGATATATTTTTTTATTTTCCTAAGCTCTGAAACTTGAGGCGTTGGCTCCTATCACTTATTACCACCCCAAAATATTAACTAACTAAACCTAGCAACAAAAAGAGTCTAGTGCCACCGCCAGTTTTACCCTCAATTAAATTAATATAAATCGCCAATTCTTCGGGCGACATCGTCAACGAAAAATAAAAATAAAATAGGAGGAAAGGATACAGATGGGTTCATTTTGTTTTCATTTATTTTTATTGTATTTATTTATTTATTTTATGGAGGTGTTCGCAGCATCCAGGCGTCGGGGTCTCCAGGTCGTCTCCTCGTTAGAAAGGGGTTTAGCCCCTATTGTTCAACACATTGTGCGGTATTTGTTAAATTTCATCTCATACTTGGTACACCCCAGTGCTCAGGGGGACGCGTAAACAACGACCCCAAATAATTTACAAAAAGTTATCTGTACATTGAGTTCCGTCGTAATTCCGTGAAGTTGATCGTTAAATAGTACCAAAAATCTAACAATTCCATCTCTCCTCCACGAAAAAAATATGACACTGTCATACCTTTGACCCAAATTGTGGCATTAAGTCTCATGTTTGGGAAGTAAATAATGTCAGGATGAATCCATTCCACTGGTGCTACAGAGTGGGGCGTCCGTCGCAAAAGCAACGCCAACACGCGGCGTGCAAGCAGCCAGCAGGCGGCTGCCGCTTCACACACCAAACGGTGTGTATCGGTGTCAAGCGAGGCGCAGCTGGGGCAGAGCGGTTCTTCGGCTAAGTGTATGAAATGCAGTCGCTAGCGGGTGGGAAATTTCTCAGTCGCTACCACATACCACAAAGCCCTCACAGCGGCGGTGAGAAAAGGCGAGTGTATGCTACGCCACACCTTCCTCCAGTCAACCGAAGGATGGCGATGTTCAATCACATTGGAAGGCAGTGTCTTTTGAAAGTGCCGGTAAATGTCCTTGCAACTAGGCGCCTTTGTAGGTGGTAGGACGTCTTGCACATAGCTCATTTCAGTTACATCTACATACATACTCCGCAATTCACCGTAAGGTGGGTGGCGGAGGGTACACTGTACCACTACTAGGCATTTCCTTTCCTATTCCACTCCCAAATTGAACGAGGAAAAAATGAATGCTTATATGCCTCCGTACGAGCCCTAATTTCTCTTATCTTGTCTTTGTGATCTTTACGCGAAATGTAAGTAGGCGGCAGCAAGATCGTACTACACTCAGCATTAAATTCCGGCCCTCTAAATTTACTCAACAGAAATTCACGAAAAGAACGTCGTCTTTCTTCCAGCGATCCCCAATTGAGTTGCCAGAGCATTTCCGTGACACACACCTACCGGCCGGCCGCGGTGGCCGAGGTGACTGAGGCGCTCCAGTCACGGTCTGCACGGCCACTACGGTCGGGGGTTCGAATCCCCCCTCGGGCATGGATATTTGTGCCGTCCTAGTTCGTAAGTAGTTCATAAGTAGTTTGTAAGTTTAGGGACTGATGACCCCGTAGTTAAGTCCCATAAACTACACAAACAACAAACGAACCTACCGGTAACAAATCTAGCTGCTCGTCTCTCAACCGCCTCTATGTCTTCCTTTAAACTGATCTGCTGCGGGTCCCAAACACTTGAGCAATACTCAAGACGTGGTCGTACAAGCGTTTTATACGCGGTCTCCTTAACAGGTGAAGTACATCTTCCCAAATTTCTCCCAATAAACCGAAGTCGGCTGTCCGCCCTACTCACAACTGTCCTTACATGCTCGTTCCATTTCATATCTCTCTGCATTGTTACGCCTAGATATTTGAACGACGCGACAGCATTAAGAAGCTCACTACTTATGCTGTATTCGAACATTATGGGATTGTTTTTTCTACTCATGCGCATCACCTTACATTTTTCCACATTGAGAGCTAGCTGCCAATCTTCGCACCAACTAGAAATTTTGTCTAAGTCATTCTCTATGCTATTACAGTCAGTTACAGACGACACCCTCCCATACACCACAGCATCATCAGCAAACAGCCGAATATTACAACGTACTCTGTCCATCAGATCATTTATATATATAGAAAATAATAGCGGTCCTATCACACTTCCCTGGGGCACGCCTGTCGATACACGAGTCTCTGATGAACACTCGCCGTGGAGAACAACGTACTGCGTTCTATTACTTAGGAAATCTTCCAGCCAGTCACAAATCTGTGAACCTATTCCATAAGCTCGTATCTTCGTTAGCAGTCTGCAGTGTGGCACCGCATTGAACGCCTTTTTGAAGTCGAGAAAAACACAATCCGTCTGTTGCCCTTCGTCCATGGCTCGCAAGATGTCATGTGAGAAAAGGGCAAGCTGAGTTTCACATGAACGATGTTTCCTAAATCCGTGCTGATTCATGGAAAGAAGCTTTTCCGTTTCAAGGAAATTTACTATATTCGAACTGAGAATATGCTCCAAAATTCTACATGAAACCGATGTCACCGATATTGGCCTGTAATTGTGTGCATCAGTTCTCTTTCCTTTCTTATAAACGGGAGTCACCTGCACTTTTTTCCAATCACTAGGAACTTGGCGCTGAATTAAAGATTCGCGATACGTTAAATGTGATGTAGCGGCGGTGCGATATGTCCAACAGGCTGTGGCGGGTGAAGTAAGGGTGGCTTCACCTCCTTAATATCTAAGCCATGTTTCCACCATATCCTTTCTTCCATGAGTGCTAGTCTTGCAAGTTTCGCAGGAGAGCTTCTGTGAAGTTCGGAAAGTAGGAGGCGAGGTACTGGCGGAAGTGAAGTTGTGAGGCGGCATCGTGTCGGGTCGTGTGGGGATAGCTTAGTCGGTAGAGCGCTTGCCCGCGAAAGGCAAAGATCCCAGGTTCGAGTCCCGGTTCCGGCACATAATTTTAATCTGCCAAGAAGTTTCAACACGTACATCGCTTGCAGGTCTGCTAAAAACAATGTCAAGCATTGAAGTAAAATTCAAATGTTTGTAAAGCTTATGGGACTTAACTACGGGGTCATCAGTCCCTAAATTTACAAACTACTTATTAACTACTTACGAACTAGGACGGCACAAATATCCATGCCCGAGGGGGGATTAGAACCCCCGACCGTAGTGGCCGTGCAGACCGTTACTGGAGCGCGTCAGTCCCCTCGGCCACCGCGGCGGGCACATTGAAATAATTTTTACTTTTTAATTCATCTCAGAATGAGAAAAAGTTACATATGTAGTTTCTGAAATAACTGATCTGTGGTGTCGCACAAGTATAAAGTGCGCGCCACCTACTTTCGCGTTCTTACGACAGCCAAGAGCGCCCTCTCCTGCAATTCCGCTCGTGGCCACCACTGAACGACGTCGTTCACTTGGGACTGAGATACGAACCAGTTAACACCTCGGAATCAGACAGGCACCAGTGAAGACTTGGCTGTCGGATAGGCACTAGGAATCATCAGTAGGCAGGACTCTATCTAACTATGTATCAGTATTCTGCAGTCAAGAACTATGTAAAAGTTAAGTATTACTAAGTCTCTATGAAATACATATCTCGTTCTAATTTACTCTAGTGTTTCTAGTTTCTGCTGTCCCACTGGCTGCTCACTTCCGTACCTGTACAAGCGTGCATCCTTTATTCCTGTGTCGGTCTCCTTCATTTCGGCCACCGAAACCCAGGTCTACCGGCGGAAACGAGACACAAAAGCGGCGATGAGGCTGGGACACAAAATGATCCAGTCGTAGAGCCTTTTATTAAGCTAATGGCGCATTTCGTCTAAGTTACTGGCTGAATTTTCATTTTTAGATTTTGTTTTAGAACCTATTCAGAACAAGCTGGTATTGTTTCCTCTCCTCGATCCGTACGTAGAATGTCCCCCTATTTGTAGCCCGACATCTCGTCGCTCTATGTACGCCATGTGACATTTTCTGTGCAGCCGAGGAACGTTGCGTCAGAGGATCTGTATCACGCAGCCAGATCGCGCTGCCCCAGAGACGCAGCTGGCTGCCAGAGACTTCCGCGCCCCCACGCAGCACCTGCGGAGAGAAAAGGCGTGAGCTCGACCGCAGGACAGCGCGAGGCGCTCGCACCCCGAGAAGTTTGTCCTATGACGCGGGAGATTAATGGCGCGGCTAGCCGACACGCGGATCCGGTAGCGCAGATGTAAGTGACTCAGAAACGAAAGAAAGATTAATGGCCGCTCCACTAGCCGGCAGATTCCCCTGGGCCCGGGAGGACGCGCACTGGGCTCCGTCTGCGCATGCGCGAGTCCGCCGCGTGTGTCCGTAGGGGGAGACTGAGCTACCTGCTGAGCTACCTGGTCTCTTCCTGGCGAGACTGAGAGCGCCCATCACGGGAAGGGATCCTGAAGGCGCCGCAGATATGGGTAGAGACGACCGAATCGGTAGGGGTAGGCGCTGAAGGCGGCGACGGATGGCGGAACCCCGGTGTGCACTTGTCGCCAATTTGTTAGGCGGACGGCTGACGCTGAAATTGGACCTTCGCCGCATAAAAGGCTCTAACACCTTCATCTGGTCGCCTGTGTGCATTTATAGGAAAGCAGTATGTGTGGTAACACACTGGACTCGTATTCGGAAGGTTGGTTGTTCAAATCCAGCTCCGGCCATCCAGATTTATGTTTTCCGTGATTTCCCTAAATCACTCCAAGCTAATGCCGGGATGGCTCCTTTCAAATGGCACGACCGATTTCCGTCCCCCATCCTTACCCAAAATCCGAGCGTAAGCTCCGTCTCTAATGACCACGCTGTCGACGGGACGCTAAACCCTATGGTTCCTTCCTTCCTTCAGGGAAGTGTTCTCAAAATTTTGAGGACTATCTCGGTAAACTAAATTGAGATCTTCAAACTTTTCCAGCGAACAGAAATTTTGTGCCTGCAGCCAGTCGTCACCACACCATATTGCTGCTCTATTACCTGCTAATTACCTTCAGCTGAGCTACGGAAGGCTGATGAGTACGTTGATGAAATCTTATCGGGTTGACATCATCTTCGACAACGTTTCGGCAAGTTTTTTTCTTGTCATCTGCAGGGGAAGTGTTGGGTTTATGCCCAGTCCACATCTTAAAAGATGCTGAACCATGTGCATCTCTGCGTCTTGTATGTCGGTCCGACCATTATGATCATTGGAGACTGATTATACCTTTCAGTCTAGTGCATAGTTCGCATAATGAAATTCCAGCACGATCCCATATTCAATGCTAACATTGATGCTTCGTCTAATGTTATGCCTTCAGAATCATTCTTCACCGGATCTAAGTACTTTCTCCTTGGTCTACATTCTCTTACCCTCCACAGCCGAGCCCATGAGTCTTCTCAGGTAACGTTGCTTCTCCCATTCGTGTAACATGACCCCATCATCTCAGCTTTTTCGCTCTAACTGCTTCATCTATGGTGTTCATTCCCAGTTTTTCTTTGATTTCCTCATTATGGACCCCCTCCTGACATTGTTCCTATTAGTAAATGTTCGAATGTTTGTAAAGCTTACGGGACTGAACTGCGGGGTCATCAGTCCCTAAACTTACAAACTACTTATGAACTACTTAAATACGGCACAAACATCCATGCCCGAGGGGGGATTCGAACTCCCGACAGGAAAAGGCCTCGCGCATCGTAGCATAGCGCCTTAGTGCTGTCGGCCGCTCCGTCGCGACACCTATTAGTACGTAAACCTGATGAATGAGGTTATCTGAATCCACCCAACTTTCACTCCCATACAACATAGTTGGTCGAAACATAAAGCGATGCACTGCTAACTTGGTCTTGGTACTAACTTCCTTCTTGCAGAAGAGAGTAGATCATAGCTGCACTGCATTATCTTTGCTAAACCTTGATTCTAGTTCTTTCACTGATCCCATCCTGTGAGAAAATACAACATAGGTACTGGAAACTGTCTACCTGTTCCTCCTGCTTGACACTCGATCTGTTTAAATCTCCTTCCCACAGACATTACTTTTCTTTTGGAGACGCTGTTATTAACAACTCTGATCGAAACTTTCAATAGAATCTGCCATTACAACTGCATCTGCATATGCGAGACTGCTCATTTTGTTTTCACCTATTTTAATCCCGCCCTGCCAGTTCACTGTTTTCAACACATGATCCATAAATAGTATGAACAACAGTGGTGACAGGTCACTGCCATGTCTTAACCCTGAAGTTTCCCTGAACCATGAACTTAATTTGACGTATACTGCCTGACAATCTACGTAAAGACCTTTAATTGCTTGCAGAAGTTTACCTCCCATTCCGTAAACTTGTAGAACTGTCAACAGCTTCCTCCTTGCACACGGTCATAAGCCTTTTCTTGATCTATAAAACCGGCACTATCTATGTTATAATTTAAATTTATTGCTTTCATTCTCCACTCCGAGGAGTGGACCGGACTGTTTTAGTTCCGACCCATACAGAGTCGCGTTTCTATTCAGCCAGTTACCGGACAAGCTGATATAAAGGGTGATGGGAGTAGGTGGGAGTGATTTCACAGTTCCGGCAACAAAGGAAAATTTAGTGATGGCGTTCGTAGATGTTGAGAAGGCCTCATAACGTGATACGGAAATGTCGAAAAGTGCCGAACCACTTCATTGACAGAGTGAAGATGCTTTACCGAATGTATAATACTATTGTCCAAATACGAAAAGACTTTGAGACAAAGAGGGAAGTCTAGGAGAGAGGTGGCCTGTCACCAACCTTGTTTATCACTATAATGGATAGGGTTCTATAATCTATTAAAGAAAATGCAGATGAGTGAAGGGCATTGATATTCTGGTAATGGGAGCAGAAGCTGACACAAATGTTATGACGGGGTCGGAGAACTACTGAAGGATGGAGAGATTGATAACAGTGACTGGAAAGTTTCTGAAAGTTATCTGTCTCTTTAATACTTTCCCTCGGAGGTGTTACCACCATATTCGTGCCAATGTCGCAAGATTTAATTACGTGGCACTACACGTGAGGGCCGCAGAACGACATGCAGCGTCAGTGCATGCAGTTAAAGTTTCTGTTCACTATCATTGCTTCATCTTTTCCGTTAATGTCCCCACGCAGAAACAACGCACAGGTCGTTTGTAGTCCTATCCTGACGTGCAGTGCTATGGAACTTACAAAGCTGGTGGCTAGGCTCATACGTATTTTTCAAATAAAAATTCATAACACTAATTTACATGTCTTGAAACAACAAGCGACAGATGTATCACTATCTATGATTTTTGTAAACGTGTATCTTAATAATATAAATTTTGAACTGCCTAACAGGCTATTTAAACACAGCGACTGTCATATGTGTTTAAAGTGAGAGCGGTATGTGCTGGATTGCTTGCTATTGGGCAGTGCTGGTCCCGCGAACCATCAATATTGGCGCGTAGCATACTTTCTAGAACATCTACAATTCAATTGTTTCTTGAAACTAGAGCATAATTACATAAATAAAACTTACCATAAAAAGCTTCATGTAAACACAAAATCACATTAAGTTCCATACAATAGTTTATCTAATATTTATAATTAAAGAATCATGGAGGGGATCTTATACAGAGGTTAATTCAGTCAATCAGAATACGTCTGGGCAGTGTTGACGCAATTTCTGCGGGACTGCGATATGTTACACCATATGTCATTTTTCCCAATAATCCCATCTATGACGCGATCTACTAGTTAGCAACTCAGTACCTATCGCCATGAGTCAGCCATCCTACAATGCACAGGGCATGCTGAGTACTTGGTATAATAAATTTAAAGACATTATCTGAATATCAGCAAGACCAATACTGTTCACATGACCTATAAATAAAGAGGGAAGTAGTTTGTGCTTCTTGGTAACAAAACATTAATGTTTCTCACCTTCAATACATCGGAATTTAGTTCTCCTATTTGGACACCATCAAGAAACAAGTTGTAAAAAATTTACAGGAAGCACTTTAAGTCACATTAACAAAATAAAAATGACACTTGGAAAAATACACAAAATTGTGCTTTTAATTTAATATTATTATACTCTACCTATGCTTTAATTATGTTTGGATTACATAATAAGAGTCGTATCTCCTCTGTACACAATAAAAATTGCACATATTGCCGCCAATCTTCCGACGAAACGTGTGGTACAGTGGTTAAATTAAAATAACAGTTTTCTGTCTTTTTTCCCAGTGTCATTTTTATTTCGGTAATGGGCTTTCAGCCTATACTGCAATCTTCAATGCCTTAAAGTGCATTCTTTATATTTTTACTATTTTACAATTCGTTCTGCCGGGCGCCGTGGCTCAGCACGCCCGATCAGAGGGCTCAACGACCTTTGTAAAAAAAAAAAAAAAAAAAAAAAAAAATCCTATTTACCATTTCTACAATGTTCTACATGTTTCCAATATTTTATGCAATTCAAGAAAATCCTTTCTATGTTTAAATAGCGGAGTACTCCAATCAGGAGGCAGTCTGAGTGAATGCTTGTGTGCTGCGGCGGAGTGGCCGAGCGGATTGAGGCGCTATGCTCCGATGCGCGTGGTCGTTCCCCGTCGTTCCCCCCTTCGGCAGGGATGTTTGTGCAGTCTTTAGTAAATGTTAGCTCATAAGTAGTTTGCAAGTTTAATGACTGATGACCCCGCAGCTAAGTCCCATACCCTTAACAAACATTTGAATTTGAAAGGCTTGTGTTAGCAATAAACCTGTTATAAGTGTAACGTTTTGTGCTCTCTTAACGATCAGCCTTCGAATTCCGGACCACCCGAAGTTTTCAGCGTTATATGCAATCTGCTTTACAATTCGTCTGTCCCAGCACCTCTTAAAGTATTTGCAAACGTTTCTCATTCAGGGAAGAGTGGTGGAGATGGAAACTGGGTAACAAGATTCTTTGCAACGAAAAACTCTTTTGTTGTGATGATTTCCACTCCAGTTCCCGTATCATTTCCACGACACGGTCTTCCCTGTGTCGCAATAATACAAAACGAGCTGCCTTTCATTCTATTATCTCTATGTCCTCTGTCAATATTATTCCAAAAGGCTATCATCTGACGGCACTGAAGTGATCATTGACTACACATGGTTATGCTTGACTGCTTGCGACCATTTGTAGGCATGTTCTCGAACGTCCTTGGAATAATTATGTATGACAATTCGTTGCACACAATTGTTGGTGATTTTTGTCACCTCGTGTAAGCCTCGTGTAAGCCTTATGGGCTTATACTCTCACATTCAAATGACCGTTGGCGAATAGCATCCCGAAATTAATTGCCCCATGCACCTTGAGCTTGTTGCAATTCGCAATGTTTTACAGGTCTTGGACAATGAGAAGTTTTCAACTTTATTACGTCCCGCAATTGCCGAGAGATCTGATGATGTTTAGACTGAGTTAATTGTTATACACGACGTAAGGCACTTTGCGTCGCAGCCACCGTACTTGCATTACCCCGCTGAGAAAACAGACGTACACGGGGATGGCAGTCCGTGTAATTTAGCGGGCACTTCCTTTCTGATTTAACTCTTTCCTCTCGCCTGTGAAGCCTGCTGTGGTACCTGTGCATCGTGGACAAAGGCAGTCTGGAAGAGACAGCTCGATATTTACTTCTACATATACTGCGTATATAGATAAATGAACGGCATTCGACGACTTATTTTGCGACAGCAGAGTAGCCACCATTTTCGAAAACGGCCAAGATTACTATCAGAGGTTTTACAGGAGAACCATAATAGCAAAATACCGACACTTTTGACATTTTTGTCGCGGCAGAATGGCTGTGTGCACTGAGCCGCCCTGCTACGGTGCGTGCGGATGTTCGCTGTCAGTGGTTAGAGTCATGGGTGTTTGTGTTGTCCTCAGCATAAGTTATTGTAAGTATTTAGTAAGGCTAGCGACCAATGACCAACGTAGTTGAGTCCATTAGATTTATAAACATGTGATTTTTGTGTCTGCATAGTTTTATGAAGTAGTCGCCATTTTTGAAAGAAAAAAAAATCGCCCTGTTCCACTTAACAGTTTATGAAACACAGAGACAAACGACTAAAAAACCATTTTAGTCCGTTTATTACAGTGAGGCTCTCATGAGTTTTAGGGCAGAAAATACTACATGAAAATTTCCATATCTCCAAAAGAAATGCACTTGGCCGTCTTCTATACGTGACGGAAGTGAGGTACTTCAAAGTCTAAGTACAATACTAATTGAAGTGCAGTATAACACTAACACACTGTGTTAACCATTAGAAGATGGATATATATTTTTTATTTGTGACTACTAATTTTATGTTTAACGATGCCTCAACCTGGATGTACTCTTTTAGTATATAAAAATGTCGTGAAATTATGTAAATTACGACACGTCTGAAGATGGCGTCGAGTACGCCAAACCGGTAACATAATAAATGAAAAATGTGATCTTGGCTGCATAATCATTATCAAACAATTATAGATCGCCCCATTGAACTATGAGTTCCTTATATAAAATAAAAAGCCATTTTAATTAGTGGTCTGAAGCCCACGCCTGATTAGCTGCCTTCGCCTCCCATCATTCATAGCTTCGCTGCTAATATAACACGCCGAGCCGCTGCCCTGTTTATGTAAACTAAAATTTAACAATGAAATATATCGTGATAGCAGTATAATTAAACTCCAAAATTATTACTTTGGAGATGAATCACAAATATATATTTTCGTTTTTGCATCTCAACGGCAGGAAGGTTTTCAAGTCTACTGTTGTTTCGAAAGAGTTGGCACATATGTTCATTTCTTCGAAAGTCTGACATTTCTTCTACCAGCGGCTTTGCAAACGTTCTGCCGTTACATAATTTTTTCCTCTTTATTGTTATTTTATCCTGTACTCTCAGCCAATATGGTTGTTACATTCTGCTGAAGTTAGTCACATGTTCTTAATAGTGTTGCCATCTACATTTTAAATAATATTGTCAACAACTAGTTAATCAGGGCATATAAGTGTATAAAAACCATATGTATGACTCATCAAAAACTCAAGTCAATTACCACAACCGATTTCGTAATGTAATGTTGCATTCTGAAGGGGGAGTCAACGTAATAATATATTTTCGAAAATCTAGGGTATTTTACTTCAAACAGGAGTCTTTTTGAATAGCATTTAGCGACTTCTCTCAGGAACGAGTTGGCAACCCTGTCCTTTTCTACCGAAATAAGTCCTTGAGTATGTATAACCCCAAACATAATTTACATCTAAAACCTTGGTTATAATTCTTCTGAAACGAACAATAATAGTAAAAATCGGCCTTTGGGATAGAACCGAGATATCGCAGAAATATAATACGTGCTTAGATGTGTGGTCGATTGACCTACAATAAATGATTATTCGCCTCCCACAAAAACTATCATCCTACGTTGTCAGAAAACACTGACATTGTGTTTCTCATATCGAACTGTTGCGTGTTTGGGCGTCGGTGCGCTACACGTCAAACTTGTGATATCTCACATGCACGGCTAACGGTAATGCGATTTCTGAAAACGCACAAAGCGACCGCTCGTGGTCGGCGACGCATTGAGTGGCAGGCCGCAGGCCTGCCAACATTTGAGCACAAAAGGCCGCTCGCCGTTCAATCAGGATAATGCGAGTGCTTAGCCGCCTAATCGATTAGAATGCCTTAATGTGTTGGTCTACAGAAGGCGGAGGGCTTTTCCGATAACGCTTCAATTAAGGGCGGCCGCACTCTTGCCTGCGCCCTGACATAATATCGATATCGTCCGGGGGTTCCCCTGTGCGAGGGCTCGCTCAGGAGGCGATAATGGTTCCCATGAGAGAGAGAGACAGAGACAGAGAGAGAGAGAGAGAGAGAGAGAGAGAGAGAGAGAGAGAGTTTCGGCTCGCTATCAGCTCATATTTTGTCATAAACGGAGGAAATATAGATAAATTTTTCGATTATTTCTGGGGAAAATAAGCGGTAGAGTAATATCCCCTGTCTTTTCAACTCATATGTATGCCTCTCTCCACCCTGTGACAGTTGGTGGAGAATGCCTAAGATGTCAATCTGGTATAGGGAGTGGTCTGAAGATTACCGAGACGGAAGCAATAAGAGAAAATGAATAATAGTACCATACTATGAAGTGTGCACGCATTTTTGTGGCAAGTTTATTACTCTGTAGATTTTACTCGTGCTCGATTCACAAAATATATTGTACAATGCAGCTCCAATTTTGCAAAGAAGCATGATACAGAGCTTATACAGAATGAATATATTAGTGGTATTAGTCTCCACTGTCTGGGTCTGAATTAATTAGATTCTTAGTGTGTCTCTTTATTGCTCCTATCATGCGTGATGGAGCAGGTTTGTACGAACCTTCTTGTTTATGAACTCAAGCCTCATGAAGTACGTCTTATTACACTATTACTATCATGACTACTTGTCGCTGCCAGTTTATTAATTTATATCAGTACTCTGTCAAACTGCAGCCCCTCCTCTCTCTCTCCCTCCCTCTCTCTCTCTCTTTCCGCTCATCTCCTCATTGCTTTCCACTCTGTTCTTTTCTCCCACTCCCCACCTCTCAATCCGTCCGCTGTCTGCTTCTTTTTGTCTATTTCTTCTTTTGTCAGCCCAACTCCTGCTTTACCTACTCTCTTTTTCCATATCCTCGTCCCCCTCTACCACCGTTCTGCCCCTGTTCGATCAACATCTCCTCCTCCGCCCACACTTTATATCTCCCTGTCATAGTGAATTTGATCCTGTCCTACTTCTATTGTATGTGATGGTATACATCATGTGTTTATAACAATTTTCCATTGGTTCATCTACCCCCCCCTACCCCCGATCTCTTTTCACCTGCTCGATCTCTTCTATGCTCACCTGTTCCTATCTTTTGTCCATCCGTTCCTTCCATCGCCTCTTATTCCTGTTCATTCTCTCCTGTCCCTGTTTCGCCTCAACCTCTTACCTTCTCTCGACACATCTCCTCCCCCTGTCGCGACCCGACTTCTTCTACTCTCTGTCGATGTACCCTCAGCCTCTTTCACATACTTCTACCCATCTCTACGAAAAATTAGATATTACTCACTCCTGAAACGAATTTGATTTGAAAGTATCCCCACCAAACAGCGTACAATTTCTCGTTGCATACAAAAATCTTCTCCACGGAAACCTACAGGCATGTCCAACTTTTGTAGTGACCAGTTAAAAGCTGTAGATGTCTACTGTCAAGCATTGTACGAAATATTACGTAGACTTTAGTTATCGTTTTAGTTTGAAGGTAAAATGTACGAGCTCGGAGAAAACTCGTGTTCAATTCTCAAAACAAATTAGCCTTGACCATGCACTATATGGACATTTATGCAGACAATAACTGTCTTCTTGTTTTGAAAGCTAAGTGTGCAAAATTTCATCAAATTTGGAATAAAATTGTAGATTTGTGTACATTAAAAACAAACAAACAAACAGAATGAGCCGGCCGCGGTGGCCGAGGTGACTGAGGCGCTCCAGTCACGGTCAGCACGGCCACTACGGTCGGGGGTTCGAATCCCCCCTCCGGCATGGATATTTGTGCCGTCCTAGTTCGTAAGTAGTTCATAAGTAGTTTGTAAGTTTAGGGACTGATGACCCCGTAGTTAAGTCCCATAAGCTTAACAAACATTTGATTTGAAACAGAATGACATTCTTTTTATTTATCTACGCGTCATTTTACTAAAAGTAACTCACAGCACGAAAAATTTCAAAACCATGGTTACCATTTGGAAAACACATGTAATGTGAAATAATTTATTTATCTACGCGTCATTGTACTAAAAGTAACTCACAGCACGAAAAATTTCAAAACCATGGTTACCATTTGGAAAACACATGTAATGTGAAATAATTTGTGCATAGCAGAGAGTTCAACGAATCGCTGTACTGATATTTCTCTTCCATTCCATTCTTTAATAGCGCGTGGGAAAAAGAACCTAAATCTTTTAGTTTCCGATCTGATTTCTCTTATTCTATTGGGATGATCATGTCTCGGAATGTGGATGAGTACTAACAAAATATGTTCGCATTCGCAAGAGAAAGTCGTTGAAGGAAGTTTCTCTACTAAATCTTAACGCAACGAATAACGCATTTCATTTAATGACTTCCACCGCATCTCGTGCATCATTTCTGTCATTCTCTTCCCTATATCGCGATAATACGAAACTTGCTATCCTTGTCTGAACTTTCTGTTAATCATCCGTCAGTTCCACTTGTTGTTGCTCCTACGATTTGCAGCAATGCCCCAAATTATAACGCACAAGTGTAGTGAAGACTGTTGCATCTTCTGAGTGTTCTGCCAACGAAATGTAGCCTTTGGTACGCTTTCCCTATGATATAAGTGTTCTTTCCAATTTAAGTTGCTCGTAACTTTTATTCTTAGGTATGTAGTTGAATTAACGGCCTGTAGAATTTTTTTCTGATTTATTGGGTAAATATAGTTCTGCGGATTTGTTTTAGTGCTCATATGGACTGATTGACACTTCATTGAGACTCAACTGCCAATTTTTGCACCATCAGATATCTATCAAATACATCTTCCGCGAACAGTCTAAGAGAGCTGCTCACATCGTCTCCTAAATCGTTCGTGATGATGTGGAACAGTAGAGGCCATATAACATTTCTCTGGGCGAATGTCATACAATACTTCTGTTTTACTGGATGTCTTTCCGTCAGTTACAACGTACTGTGCCCTTCCTAGCAGGAAATCCAATAGCACAACTGTGGCGATGTTCCATACGTACGCAATTTAATTGGAAGACGCTTGTGACGTACAGTGTCGAAAGCCTTCCCGACGTCTAGAAATATGGAATCGATTTGAGGTCCCTTGTGTAGAGCACTCAATACGTCATGTGAGTAAAACGTTGGCTGTGCTTCACAAAAGCTCGTTTCTGAATGCGTGTTAAATATGGGTCAAGAGATCGTTCTCTTCAATTCATAATGTTTTTAGAAAGTATTTATTCCGAAATTCTGCTGCAAACCAGCATCAGTCATATAGGCTTGTAATTTGGAGGATCACTCCCATTGCTTTTCTTCAGTACTAAAGTACCCTGTGCAACCTTCGATACTTTATCTATGGATCTTCTCGGTACTTGTCTTCCGCTGAGCAAACGGTTGTATATTATGATAGCTAGGTATGGTGCTACTGCATCGACATACTCTGAACGGAACCTAATTGGTATACAGTCGGGACTGGATGACTTTTGTTAAGTAATTTACTTTAATACTGCAGGGATAACTACTTATAAATTACGTATATTGCCAGTTGTTTTCGAATCCACTTCTGGAGTATCTGCGTCGTCCTCCCTGGTGAAAGAATGTCTATGTCGCAAAGCTGTGTTTAGCAATTCTGCTTTACCACAACTGCCATCAGTAGCAGCACTCTTTATATAGGGTAGTGAAGGTATTGAATGTGTTTTTCCGCTGGTATAATTTACTTATCACTAGACTCTCTTAGTATTTTCCACCAAATTACGTGAAAGGGTTATTAATCGAGATATAATCTATCCTATCATTTGAGCCGCATCCGATCACACACACACACTGTGCTAATTATTATTCTGAGATAAGTTATTTTCGGTAAAACATCGAGACAGTAGATTGTTATATACACATAAAGATTTTGAAGCAAGAATTGCAGCGTCTTTTATTTTGGACATGTGATGTTACTGTTGTTTGTAAATACAGATTTTTGCTGCAGCCGTAATTGAAAATGCCACTGTGTATGAAATCAGATCTGTGGTGTCGCACAAGTATGAAGTGCACGCCACGTACTTTCGCCGCACGCCACCATGCACGCACGGCGCGTCGTTCTTATGACGTCGGCCACGAGCGCCCTCTGCTGCAACTCCGCTCGTGGCCATGAATGCTGCATCGTTCACTTGGGACTGAGATAGGCACCAGTTAAGACTTGGCTATCGGATAGGCACTAGAAATCATCAGTAGGCAGGCCTCTTTATCTAATCTATGTATCAGCAATCTGCAGTCAAGAACTATGTAAATTTAAATATTACCAAGACTCCATAAAATATATATCTTGTTCTAATTTACTCTATTGATTCAAGTTTCTCCTGTCCCACTAGCTGGTCACCTCCGTACCTACACAAGCGTGCATCCTTTATTCCTATGTCGGTCTCTTTCTACTCGGCCACCGACACAAAAGACAACCGGCGAAATCGAGACACAAAAGTGGCGACGAGGATGGGATACAAAAGTGTCAACGAGGAGTGATTAAAGAACCTTGGTCCAGCCCGGTTGCAGCAGCGAGACAGCAGCAGTCGGAGCACGCAAAAATTTCTCCCGCCCACCCACCCTTATTATAAGAATTTTGGGGGAAGATATTCTGTTACGCGTTTGTGGACTTTTTTGTTGCAGAGCGTCCTCTTTCACATTGCATTTGTGTTTTGTTATAAGTTTCTTGTATGCGTGGTGATTAATTGGTGAGTATGGCCACTACCCCGACTTAATGGAAATTATTCAGTTACAGACGGCACAAATCACGCAACTACTCCAAGCGGTGTCGCAGTTGACAGCACAGACAGCTCACCAACAGCAGCCGCCCACATCTGCAGCCACACCGCTTCCTACGTTTCGCCTGTACAACGAACGTGAAGAAGAATGGAGCAACTACTTGGCGCAATTTCAAGAACTCATCCTGGCTCATCAACTTACAGGCCAGAGAGTGAAGCACCATTCCTTTTCGATTGTGGGCACTCAAACCTTCCTATTACTGCAGAAACCTTTCCCCCACGCATCTCCTCGTGATCTAGAATTCGATCACATTGTAGATGCACTGAATGCACATTATGAGAGAAAAGTCCTCGTAGCTCCGACTTAAAAATTACCTGAGCAGTCACACCAGGAATGGATCACTGAGTTGAAGGGCTTAACCCGCAAATTTAAATTTACTTGCTCTTGTGGACTTTCTTATAGTGACGTGATGTTACGAGATGCGATTACGCAGAACATTCAGGACCCCAGAATTAGGGCAGCGATTCTAAAACAGTCTCACCCCTCTTTAGACAGTGTACTGCAGCTTATTGAAGCACATAATACCTTTGACTTAGCAGATGTACAAATGCAAAGCCACAGTGTTAATTCAGTGCGCCGTAATGGACGCTTTTGTAGTCACAGTTCTCAGTATAGCACTAGTGATTCTTTAAATTCTACCAGCCGTTCTGAACAGACAGTGAACAGTAGCCAGTGTAACAGTGCGACACTAAGGTCGCCCCGTCGTATTAGACAAAGTTATTTGACAAACGGGCGCCAACGCTCTTTTCAGAAAAATTTTCGTAAGTCTTGTCCCCAGTGTGTATCTCACCACAAGCGTGCACAGTGCTTTTGGCGCAACGCCACCTGTTATCAATGTGGCAAATCAGGACATGTGCAGACAGTGTATGCAAAATAAAAATCCTACGAACGGTGCTGTTAGGAATAGTGTTTGGCAGAGTGCGAGAACAGTTCATTCTGTAAACGTCATACACGCTGTGAATTTGAACAGTGCTTCTCTTTATTCTAAAATGCAAGATAGTTCTTCTGTGACTGTGGTAAAAATATGTAGTGCACCATGTAGTAAGCGTCGTCAAGCGCGTAAAACTGTGCAACAGAAAAATGTTCAGGACAAGCAAAATGATTATGTACAGTGCAATCCTCTAGTGAAACTAGTGCCTTCTGCAACTGCTCATTATAACAGTGCCCAGTACTGTGTAGATAGTGACAGTAGACTTGAAGTAGCTACTCAAAGTAATTTTAGTGCAGTAGTTAGTGAATCTGGAGTAGCCTCGCATAGCGCGTACGCCGATCCGGCGGTAGTGCCATCTATTGTTGTTTATTCACTGTGTGCCGCTTCTGCGCCGCTTCCTTCACTACATGGCCTGCGCATGTGCAAGCACAGTAAAGAAACTGTAGCAGACGTTGCCCACATTCACGCACCTGTCGAGGGCCACAAGCAAAAACTTTTTGTGACTTTTTCCATAGAAAATAAGACTGTGCAATTTCAGCTCGACAATGGTTCCGCTGTCACATTAATAAATAAAGACACTTATGAACTTCTGGGATCGCCAAAATTGTCACTGTGTCAACAAGTGCTAATGGAATATACAGGTCAAAATATTCCGTTGCTGGGTACGTGTAGCCTGCCCTCTTCTTTTCAAGGTGTAATAAAACAGTTGCTTTTGCTGTTCTTAAAGCCAAATCTACACAGAACATTTTTGGACTAGATGCATTCGACTGGTTTGGTTTATCAATTCAAAGAGTTGTGCTTCAAATTTCGTCAGTAGTGCCTCAGGATAAAATCAATGCATTGTTTGACAAATATAGTGACTTGTTTTCGCCAGAACTAGAGCGTGCAAAAGACTTTGTGGCACACATAACTTTAAAGGAATCTGCTGTGCCAAAATTTCGTAAATCTAGACCAGTGCCTATCGCCCTTCGGGATAAAGTTGCTGAGGTACTTAAACGTTGGCAAGATAGTGGGGTGACTTCTCCTGATTCTGCGAGTCAGTGGACCTCGACTTTAGTGATTATAACCAAGCCGTCAGGAAAACTTCCTCTCTGTGCAGACTTCAAATCAACAGTGAACAGTCAAACAATTGTAGACACTGACCCCCTGCCCAGACCTGAGGAACTTATGGACAAATTAGGACAGTCTCGCTTCTTTTCTAAGATTGATTTAGCAGAGGCATACTTACAGATTCCGCTTGATGACGAGTCAAAAAAGTTTGTCGTCATTAATACTCACATGGGCCTTGTTCAATTTCAACGCCTACCCTTTGGCAGTTCTTCCGCCCCCGCTATTTTTCAGCGTTTTTTGCAACAGCTGACAGTTTCTGTACCGTGCTGCTCGAACTATTTAAATGATATTGTGGTCTCAGGGCGCACAGTTGAAGAACATTTATCAAATCTGGAGTGCCTTTTCAAAGTGTTGACTGCAGCAGGTCTGCCTTGCAATAAAGCAAAGTGATAGTGTTTTCAAACTGAAATAGAGTACCTAGGCCATGTGATTAATGCCCAAGGAATTCATCCCTTACAATCACATCTTCAAGCAATCAAAGACTTGCCTCCTCCTAAGAATTTGCACGAATTGCAAGCAGTAATAGGAAAGCTTAAATGTTATTTCCGATCTATTCCCAATGCCTCTCAGATTGCAGTTCCACTGCATCGCTTGCATAGGAAGAATGTTCCTTTTGTACGGTCTAAAGGTTGCCAGGTTGCCTTTGACAAATTAAAGTCTGCACTACTCATTGATGCACGTTTGATTCCCTCTGACCCACAGAAGCCTGTATTGCTAGCAGTGGATGCCTCGTCACACGGTCTGGGTCCAATATTGCCGCATCGTTTTGGATCTCACGATCGTCCTATTGACTTTGCATCCAAGCTACTGACGCCAACGCAACAGATTTACCGTCAGATAGAAAAGTAGGTCATAGCAATCATTTACGGCGTCACAAAGTTTCATCATTATCTCTATGGCCGAAAATTTTACTTGTTGACAGACCACAAGCCTCTCAAGTCGTTGTTCTCACCCACAAAGCCAATTCCGCCACGAACGGCACAAAAGCTTCAGAGATGGTCCTTCATATTGTCAAATTATCAGTATCAGATTTTGTACCGATCTACCACTAAACATGCCAACGCGGATACACTTTCCCGACTTCTGGTTGGCCAGGATGTGCCGTTTGATTCTTCAGAAATGGCATGTTGTCAGATAGACTCCAGAGATGCTTCCGCTGCCGCAGACTTATTTTGCACAACGTCATGCATTATCTTTAAGTCAGGGTATTCTGTTGTTACATACTGGCAACGACCAAACAAGAGTGATTGTTCCTCGTTCCCTGCAACGAGAAATGTTACGCCTCCTGCATCAAGGACATTGGGGTATTTTTAGGACAAAGCAACTGGCCAGACGTCATTGTACCTGGGTTGGTATGAACGCCCAGATAGAGAGCAAGACGTCACAGTGTACAGTTTGTGCGGAGCATCAGGCGGCTCCTCCGCGAAGTTTCTCGGACTGGCCACGCCCAAAGGAACCATGGCAACGTTTACACATTGATTTTGCCGGACCTTTCTGGAATACAAGCTGCTTAATTGTTGTAGATGCTTGCAGCAAGTTTCCTTTCGAGATTACTATGAACTCAACGACAGCGTCTAGTACAATCAGTGCCTCAACATCAGTGTATTGCATCGAAGGTTTGCCTGAAACTATTGTCAGTGACAACGGACCTCAGTTTCTTAGTGCGGAATTTCAACAGTTTTGTCAGGTGAATGGCTCTCAGCACATAACCACCGCACCTTTTCACCCTCAGTCCAATGGTGAAGCAGAACGTTTCGTTCGAACATTCAAGTCTCACATGAAAAAGATGAAAGGTCAGCACTCCAGGCAGCAAGCTCTTCAAATATTCCTGTCTATGTATCGGCGCATGCCACGGGCGGCCCGTCTCTTGCCGAACTGCTACACGGCCGCCGTCACCGCACTCTCCTTCGCCTGCTGCAGGCTCAAAATGTTCAAATGTTTGTGTAGCTTATGGGACTTAACTACGGGGTCATCAGTCCCTAACTTACAAACTACTTATGAACTAACTAAGATTAACGGTACAAATATCCATGCCCGAGGGGGTCATTCGAACCCCCGACCGTATTGGCCGTGAGGACCGTGACTGGAGTGCCTCAGTCCCCTCGGCCACAGCGGCCGGCGCTGCAGCCTCCCACGCACCGAGTTGGTTCGTATGGCGCTACGCGTTTTCAGGTTTCTACGCCGGTGCTGTACAGGGTGTTTGCCGGAAACAAGAAGAGATGGTTACCAGGCACCATTCAGTGTGTGCTCGGTCACAATATGTATGTTGTACGTTCTTCCGCAGGGTCGGAGCTGCGGCGCCACGCAAACCAGTTGCGCCTGCACAGGCCGCGAGATCCTGTCTCCGGTTTCTTGATTCCAGACCCAGTTCACTGCCAGGGAGCACATCCACATCGCGCGCTGCCGGGTCCAGCGTCCACGGACTACGAGATCATACCCATGGATATCGACGCGCCTCCGCCGGTATCGCTGCCGCAGATGACAGAGTCACGGAGAGGAACTCCGGGACCGTGCGTGCCCCCGCCGCCTGGGCTACGCACCTCAGAAGAAGATGACCTGCTCCCTCTGGGCGGAGGAGTGCGCCCTTCCCCTTGTTTTGGTGGATTTTCCCGGGGGATCGCAAGGTGAATACCGGGGCGCGGAAGGCGTCTCGATCCCACCTCAGTTACGACGTCCGTCCCACCAGTAACACCCCCGCGCAGGCCCTCCTCCCAGTGCCGTCGCCGTGGCCCTCAGCCCTACGCCACTACGGCACGGCGGTTTGGGGGGGGAGGGGTGTGGTGTCGCACAAGTATGAAGTGCACGCCACGTACTTTTGCCGCGCGTCGCCATGCACGCACGGTGCGGCGTTCTTACGACGTCGGCCACGAGCGCCCTCTGCTGTAACTCCGCTCGTGGCCACGACTGCTGCATCGGTCACTTGGGACCGAGATAGGCACCAGTTAAGTCTTGGCTATCGGATAGGCACTAGAATCGTAAGTAGGCAGGTCTCTGTATCTAATCTATGTATCAGCATTCTTCAGTCAAGAACTATGTAAAAGTTAAGTATTACCAAGACTCCATGAAATATATATATCGTTCTAAATTACTCTAGTGTTTCTAGTTTCTACTGTCCCACTGGCTGGTCACCTCCGTACCTGCACATGCGTGCATCCTTTATTCCTGTGTCGGTCTCTTTCTACTCGGCCACCGACACCAAAGACAACAGGCGAAATCGAGACACAAAAGTGGCGACGAGGATGGGATACAAAAAGATCCGTCATTCATTTTCTGAATGCAAAGAAAGTTAAACCAAAGGAAAATCAATGGCAAATCTGCGAGTTGTATGGACAAAATGCCATGACTGATTTAATGATTTTAGAGGATGGGTCACACTGTTCAATGAAGGACGTAATCAAGTGCACGGTGAAGAACGACGTATACGTCCGCCTGTGGTTATAGTTGAACTGGTTGACACAATTGAAGAGAAGATTAAGCACAACCGTAAGCTTACAATCAGTGCCCTTGCTATGGAAATTCCACAAATCTCACTAATTCATGAAATTGTTACTGAAAAACTGAAATTTCACACACATTGCTCACGTTTGGTACCAAAATTCTTACTGAACATTGTAAAAAACAATGGATTGTCAGTGCACCTCAGGTTTTGAAACGCTACATTGATGAAGGCAATGATATTCTTTCTCGGATAGTCACAGGGGATGAAACTTTGGTATCGTTCGACACCCTTTAAACAAAACGGCAATCACTGGAATGGAGGCACACTTCATCCCCAGCGAAGATTCAGCTTAAGCAAATAATGACACCTCGAAAACTCGTGTGTACCCATATTTGAGACAGAAAAGACATTTTGCTGATCGAGGCAAAACAATCAATGCACATAGTTACTACGAGACGATTAAGAAATGCCGCCGCTCAATACAGAACAAACGCCATCGAAAGGTATCAACGTTTTCCACGATAATGCCCGACCTCACATGGCGAATGTAACCTAACAACTCTTACCGGAATTTCACTGGGACATGTTTGATCATTATCCTACTGCCCCAGCAGCTTACAAGTCTACTTACACTAAAATCTGTCCCTGGTGGTCAACACTTCAACGACGATGACGAGCTGAGAGAACATGTTGAAAACACAGGCGGCAACCTTTTATGAAAAAGGCATAAAAAGCTTGTGCCACGCTGTAACGGGTGCCTACAAATTTTCGGAAGCTATCTAGAGCGGGGATGGAGTAGCCGAGCGGTCTAAAGCGTCTCGCTGCGGAGCGCGCGGTTGCTCGCCGTGGAGGTTCAAGTCCTCCCTGGGGCATGGGTTAGTTTACCTAGGTTTAAGTAGTTTGTAAGCTACGGACTGATGACCACGCAGTTTGGTCCGATCGATTTACAAACATTTAATTTGAAACTATCTAGAAAAGTAGACTAACAGTTGTAGATTTTTCTATAATAAACACTTTATCTGTTTGTTTTATACTTTCTTACTTCGTTGACATACCTCTTACCGAATGCCCTTATAAGCAAGACTTGGTAAGAGAATATATCTAGCAGCAACACTTCTACGTCACGCCAACTTGTGCTTTTGTGGTGAAACATCCACACCCACATCTGCGTCCATATTCCGCCAGCCACCTCACGGGGTGTGGCGGAATAACATTGTCACCTCCTCCTATACCAGACATGTATGGTTCGCGGAAAATATGACTTCCTGTATGTCTCCGTATGGGGCCATAATCTCTCTCATCCTTGTGGTCAAGAAGCGAGATATACGTAGGACGAAGCAAGATGGACTCATCATGAAACGCACGCTCTCGAAACTTCTGCCAGATAGCGTAGCGTCACATCTGCCAAAGTTACATCTGCGAATGTTTACGGTCATAACAACGAGTGTGACAACGACGTGTAGTGTGATGGAAACAGGTTCCGTGCCATGGAAACTCAATCGCGCTTCCTACGGTGAATGGCTTTAAAAGAGTTAGTTGCTGTTCTGTCGAAAGTTTACACCTTACCACTTATTACTGAGGCTGAAGGAGGGGTAAAATGTAAAATTAGGATTAAAAGTCCCATAGACATTGTGGTCAGTAGAGACGGAGCAATCACTTGGAGCATTCGTCAGGGATTGGAAAGGAAATATACAACGCCGTTTGAAAGGAACCATTTCTATATTTACTGGAATAATTTTGGGAAGTCACGGAAAACCTAAATCAGGATTGCTGGAAATGGGTTTGAGGCGCCGTCCTTCTGAAAGTGATTGCAGTGGTTTGCTGCTGCGCCGCTTCTCTCGGTTACCGAGATTGGGCAGTACTCTGAATCTTCAGTTTCTTACTTCTGTCGATTGGTTCTTTACTTTAGTGACAGACCACTAACAATATTTTGACAAACAATGGTCATATCCTCGATTCACTTTCATGATCGTATAAACTCACTCTAGACCATGTGGTGGTAAGTAAATCTAAGCAGAAAGGAGATAGCAATTTCTGATCAAACCAATATGGTGTAACAGCAACAGCAATGGAAGATGGTATAAGAGGGCTAGGTTTCGTTACGAATAGAAAAGCTGGTATGAGTGAGCTACAGTGAAAAGTACAGTTTTGGGATGTTCTCAGCAAATTCTACTGAAAACCAGCAATGGAGAATGCAGATAGGGTAATTCGGTATAGAAAGGGAGATGATACATATGGCGGAATGGAAGTCGGTTGTACGTGAAGTAGAAAATACTAATCAGGTTATGGGATAATATTAGTCGGTGATGTGGGGGAATATGAGCTTGACACTAAGTATGGAAAAGACTAATCTGTAATAAATTTCACATCCATAGAAGCATCGCAGAAGGAAAGGATATACATTAAAAAGACGTGAAGACATGGAAAAGTTCCAACTGGATGGAATCACTGTCTAACAAAGGTTTAGAAATCGTACAATGCATTTTAAAGTGTACCTGAAATAAACTCATATCAAAATTTAATAACGATGAGTAGACATAAATTTAGGTCAATTGTCCAGATGTTTGGATGGAAATGTGACTCCTAAGTACTGGGGGTATGAAGTTCGCTAAAGATATGTATACACTTGTAAGGAATACCGAAGTAGGCACTTCAGTAGAAGAAGAGTGAACATATATGAAATAAAAGAATGAAGTGAAATAAAAATTTAAAGGAATTACAAAACTTGTAAAGGTACGACGCAGATATCTACAGAGAAACCATGGACAACCGAGGAGTTATTCGCATTAAACGACTCAAGATGAAATGAAGGGAACCATGTGAATATGAAAATGTAAGTTACTTAGGAATTTAATAAACAGTAAGTGCAGGGATGCAAAGGCGAAAAGACTTCAGGAAAAATGTGAAGGAATCGAAAAGAAAATAATACTCGGTAAGATTGGCTCAGATTTTTAAAGTAGAAGAATTGAAATCAAATCGTGTAGAAAGGGTAGATAATATTCCATGGGAATTTCTCAAATTACTGATGGAGTTCGTTGGTAAAATGCGTTCAGAGACTAGTGTTTACCATCCCTTGCTACTTGGCCAAGACAATTCCCTCTACAACCGCTCCCAGAGATGTCTCCTGTCACCTCTTTCGTCCAAGATGGGGTTGGTATCACACAAGAACACGGCCACCTCGCCACCTTGCCAAATAAGCTTGTGTCTGGCCACCGATAAGACGCTAGCGCAGACGAAAAACAAAGCCATGCGTTCTTAACTACAGCACAACGAGGCCTAAAGCGGGAGGCGGTGACTGTAAGCCATTGTGTGGCTGTCGGTCAATATTAAAAGCAACCTTCCACATTCACATGAACGTACACGTTCAATCACACTGGTGGAAACATATATAAATATGAGGCACACATATATAACATGGGGCATTGATCAGTAATAAAAAGAATGAAATAATTAACACACAGATAAATAACATTAATGGTGCAGGTACACTTTAGGTTAATGAATAAATCAAAGTGGAACACGACCACACATTCAGTGGGCGTGTTTCAAACGAGAATAATTATTTGATCAGTGCTATTTTGAAAGAACGTTTTAACAATTTGTTAAAGTGTTAGAGCGTATTTACTGGTCTGCAGATGTTTCATCACATAAAAAAATAAAATATGGTATGGCGATCGGGTCCTAGGGGATTTTTCTCCATAATGCGAAAAAAAAGAGTCTTCTTTACCGAAGAGAGTTTCTTCCTTCTAGACGTAGGCTAACACAACGAGTAATCTTTATTAGTGTCCTTGTATAGATGACATAACCCCATTTTCAAGCATTCCCAGTAGAATTCTCTAAATATTTCTCTGTACAGTACACAATGCTGCCTTAAAATCTCTCGAAGCACTCCCCAGTCGGATAGGCACCCTTGGGTGTTCAGCACAGATTGCCCTCGACTGACTTCACTCCTTTTCTAAGTCAACACCCAATCGACGTTATTGTCCTATTCACTTTTTAGGTTGTTACACGTCCATAGGTAAGTGTTGACATCGGTCACTTGCTCTTTTCGACCACTTTGCTTGCTTTCCCGGTATATCAGTTGCCTGGAAGCCACAGATAACTTCTTTAACGGGAACGCTGCAAACTGCTGCTGACAACCCACATCTGGTCGCTGTTTGCAAAAAGTTTTCCCGGAAGCGGTATGCTTCCATAAGTTGGGAGGTTCGCAGAAAACTTGAGCGGATGGATGTGTCTGGCGTAAGTAAGCCTGCTTTCCGCCTTCAAAGGAAAGTGGGGCAACATGCTCCCACTCTTTCACCGTAAGTCATTACCCGGAGAGACATTATCCATGCAGCTATCGTAGCAAATTCCCTACATTTTCCCATCAACAAAAAGACGATCCGTACAGAGCTTATTACTACATCCCAACTACTGTGGATTCTTCTTGCTTACAGTGGCGTACAAAATTTTCTTCACATCACTTGTCACGAACCCAGACAAATCCACTACTTCGTAAATACCAGGCCGGATTTAGGAAAGGGCCAACATGTGTGGAAGAGATCTGAACCAAAAGACTCAACAGACCGCAAAACCTACTTTAAAACCTTTGGAGAAATCGGAATAGACCAAAATACCAGGAAAATCATATAAGACACAGGGACAACTTCCAAAGTAAAATTCACGGGTGAGATATTGGAACCTTTAGAATTGTAACGGCAGTAATGCAGGGAGACCAAAATTCTCCGATTCTTTTCAATATAGTTCTAGAAAATATTATCAGAAATTGGGAACCTAATGTAAAACGTCTCCAAATTAGTATCATAAAAGAAAACTATATTAAATTAATATGCGTTGGTTTCGCGGATGATATTCCATTTATTACAGGCAACATTACAAAGGCGACCCACGCAATTGAAAAAATACATGTAATTTCACATAAAACTGGATTGCAAATTTCAAATAAACAGAAGAAAACAGTACATAGAAAGACGGCCAGAAAATAAGTCCCAACTTGGTAACATCACACATGTCAGCCACTTTCAAGATCTTGGCGAAACTATAAAGCAATCAGGACTAAACAAAATCGCCAATCAACAAAGGATCAAGAAGCTGCAAAAGGCATATAAATTAACATGAACCTACCACAACAATTCGCTTCACTGTACGCAAAATTCAGACATTACAAAACTGTGATTCTTCCGGAAGCAACATACGCAGTTCAAACAACAGTAATTGACAGTCAGTCCAAAATCAGGGGATAGAAAAAGAAGAACCAAAAATTTCTAGGAAGATTAACGAAGCAGTCAACAAAAAAAGACATTTGGATGACCTCAGAATGAACTCCATCAAAAGACCAACACAATAACCAAAGAAATCAGGAAACGCCGTACAACGTTCAATACACACACACACACACCACACCTACAGGAAGGATAACACCAGAAAATCAAAGGAACAACTCTACATCATAAGAAAGGAAAAGTACAGAACGGAGTGGCTAAATGAGGTTCAGAAGTACTTGCAACAGATCAACATAGGAAATCCAGAAACACCGCTACGAGTGCCGCAGTAAAATCATGAGTGCGAAGTCTGAGTAAAGAACAACGCAAGAACCTGGTGTAAAGTGGCCAGTCGAACGGAAGGGAGAATATTCTCAGAGGATGAATTGTTTCTAGAAAAGGAAGGGGGAAAACGTCCAGAAATGAAATCATGAATACAATCGTACCCAAAATGGGAATAGTAGATTAAATAAATGAATATTAAATTAAATAAAAATATTATCACCTGTCTTGTCATAGTGGTTTGTCGTCTTTTTAAAGTTTATTGTCTTTTCCTGTACTAGTATACGTAAAATCTGATGACGATCGGTTGAATGGTGCGACCTAAAAAGTGTAAACACGTTACACAGACAGTGTCAAATAGCCGTTATTTTTTTCAAGATAGGGAAACAGCATAACAGAGGAAAGTTGTGTAGAATTTTCTCTTTTACGAATTAGTTTATTCAATTTTCGTATCAGATGACTGATTAAACCGTTGTTCTCATTTAAATTTCGAGCTGCCAAAAAGAGATCGAAAGCCAATATTAGGCGTAACTACCGTAACCTTAAGTGGGCCAGATAAATTCGTTAAGTCGGAATAAAGCGTATTTTTCTTAATTCAGTAAAGAAAATAATTCAGCGACAGAAAAAAATTTAAAGGAAACGTAGGTGATCTGTGCAAATAATTTGCACCATTTGTGGTAGACGCGTATACTTAAAATACGTAAATGAAAATATTTATCAAATCATAATATGATAGATTTTAACACTATATACAATATTATTTTTACAGTACTTTCTTGCGGGCAGGTTCAATTTGCACTTTTAGATGTTGCAATGATTTGCACCGGGATAAGACAATATAGAATAGTCCGTGACTAAAAACTGGATGAGGCAAGTAGATTTCAACTCCACCAAGCGTTTGACTCTTGTGTTAGTTGATCGTAATTGAAAGCGCTAATATATTTGCAAATCGTCGTCGTTAAAAAGGTAAGAACATTGTATGCAGTTGGTGTCAAATCTATGCTAAGTAACAACATTCGCTCGCCAATATTCACACTAGTTATAAGTGAAAACTTTCTTCAATGCAAGTGTTTAAAAACTAAAAAGAACGGGAACCGCTGATTTCTACAAGGTCAAAACAAATGGCGTACATTAATTGGAACAGAAGATATACATGCTAAAATGACAAAAAAATAATGGGAGAGAATGGAAGTAAAGTTGAATGTAATCTCATAGCTTTCTTCACAATCATTGAAAGCCAGTGTTTAAAGGCGCAAATGAAAGAACATTAGCTGTTCAGCGTCCTCACATTAAAAAGAACTGCGTACATTAATTACGACTGAAGATATGGTAAAACAAACCGTTTAAAATATTCACAGCAAGGGCAGAAGGGTATTGCGTTTGCTTATAAAGACGAGAATTAAGTGAATTTTGATACTTGAGGACAAATCTGTAGGAAAATACCTTTCGCTTAAAACAAAGAGAAATCGGTCGAAATAACGGCTTGAACAACTGACTTTAGCTCACAGAAAGGACATTATGTTAAGAAATGTACAGAAGAAAATTGCCTTTGCGTGTAAATAAAGGAAAGTGAAAGTTACGCGAATTCCGATACTTGATAAATATGTAGACGAATACCTTTCGTTTAAAAGTAAAGGAGATGTGCCGTCTGGAACAACGTGGTCGGCCGACTTTTGTTCCCAGGTAGGAAGTTCTCATAACAAATGTAAAGAAGCAAATCGCGTTTGAGTGTAAATAAAGGAAGGCGAACTTGAATTCTGATTCTGACAAATCCGTGTATGAATACCTTTCGCTTCAACAAAATTTAACGAAATCGACCGGATAGAAAGGCCTGCTTGGTGACTTCATGTTTCGTAATTTTTTTAAATATATGGTATGTTTTAGGGCCTAAATCGATCGATCTTTTGCTCTTTTATGAGTATCGATTTCATTTCTATGTTTGAATGCCATTAGACAAGTTCAAATGTTTGTTAAGCTGATGGGACTTAACTACAGGGTCATCAGTCCCTGAACTTACAAACTACTTATCAACTACCTTATACTAAGGACGGCACAAATATCCATGCCCGAGGGGGGGATTCGAACCCCCGACCGTAGTGGCCGTGCAGACCGTGACTGGAGCGCCTCAGTCCCCTCGGCCACCGCGGCCGGCATTAGACAAGTTTTAGAAACGTTGCTGTAGCAGTTGTAAATTCGCTAACTTATTACTGAAAAGTGTCGTGGCGTCGCTTTATCCCACAACTTCGTCGCTCTACACAGGTAGCCGCGCAACTTCACATTACTTCGGCCACCGATGGTGCCTGCAGTTTCGTTACCTCTTTGCCTGCTTTGCGCGCTGGCCAACAGCAACGACAGAGAGTACGGAAGTTCCAGTCGGTACGAGGCAGCCCTAGGAGTACTACAGTTCCAGAAGTTCATCATAGAAGAGTCAGTCTGCCGACAGTTTTATATTGCGTAGCAGATCTATGTAATAGTACAGGAAGTATGTACCAACACAAGCACGTAAAATTTAAATAATAATTTCTGCTGTCAATAAATCCTTTGAAAACAAATCACTTCTTTTAGTTTCAGATCTTGTCCACATTCTTGCTAGTCATGGCTAACCTCCTTCTGCTACAGCTACCAGGAAGACTCAACAGAAAGTAGTTTGGAAATGATGGAAACTTTTTGTTCTGGAGAAAGAATACAAGACCTTAATGTGAAAAGGTATGTACATTCTTAAAGCTATGTGATTTACTCTGGGCAAAGAAGTTGCATGACTGACGCTTCTTGCATATGTTGGCAATTAAAACATCCGTCAAAATTGGTCACGAAGACGTAGACTCGCAGGAGAGACTCACCACTACAAAATACCCTAAATCCAGTGCATTTCCAAGTTTTTGAATGCGTAAATTGACTGGAATCAAAATCGTCTACAACAGCCGTGGTTCCCAATGTTTTATGTAGAGGGACCGACGGTCTTTATGGAAAAATTTGCGCGACCCAATATATGTTACTAACTACTTGTCATGATATATATCATGACAAGTACTTAGTAACATAAATATTGTGTACCATGTGAAACTGAATGTATTATTAAATGTAAATGTTTTGAGTAACACTTTTGAAAGTGATGGAGGTAAGAAAGAATAGATTTTATATTTTCCCAAATCAAAAATATCTATGACATTTCTGGTAGAAGTTAGACTTTGTGTTAATCTTACTTATTATAATGGATTGAGACTTTTTGCTTTAGGCGTACATTATTTATCATGTAATATTTTTAATATAAAACTACAAAATACATGCAGGATTAACTAAGTAACTGTGGATACCATTAATGGTATCCTATGGTTGAAAACTTTCGAAATTCTCCCTTCTCACTCTATGTGGGATGATGCAGTTAACTTGCCCACAGCAAAGTAAATAGAGAACGTGGATATGGTATGAAATAAAACAGACCCGTACTATTACACTAAACAACAAGCAAATGAAGTACCATCCTGTCGGATATGGAAGAGGACGCGGCGCTACTATATCGCAACTACGATTGGAACAACTTCATTGTCCTCGTAGCGTCCCCAGTATGCCATGTTGGTTTATTATATAGAATGGGTTTTGCACATACCTTTTAAGATTATATTTGCTTAGATAATTTGAAGTAGTCCAGCGACCAAACTGAATAGGTTGCTTGGGAACCACTGAACCACAAGGTACACATTGTACAGTGCGATACACACGTAGAATACGTCAGTTGAATGTAAAGGGTATTAAATCTATAGGTAACTGTGGAACAGTTTTGAGTAACATCTGTAATTACCGTTTGAATAAAAAAAGCGCGGAGCCTAGGGATCCTTTCAGAGGGAGGGGCGTAATTCACTCTTCGGATATCGAGATGCTGGCCCTTAATTTCCTGCTGGAGATGGAGTGCCGATGGACAATTTTCGTCCCCAGCGCCCGCCTCGCACATAGGCGCGCCCCATGCAGCCAGGGCGGGAAGAGTCCGCTGAGTGACGGCCCGGTAATGGCTCGTCACGTGACCCTCCGCCAGGGCTGCCAACCGCCTCCTAATGACTCCAAATCGGGCGGCGCGGTGCTCGCTTTATCTACGTTCTAGGCCCTCTAGTCTTCTCGTCCACGGCCTATGGCGGTAGAAATTATGTCGCCTGCTCGAACAGTGCTGGCGGAAATTACATACTCGCCGTCGTCATCTCGACAAGCTTCTAGACTGGAGGGTATTTTGCCACTATGTTCTTCGTGAACTACAGTATGTCCTACAGTCTAACATATACGTTGTAACCGAGCCCCACAATCCCGTAAATGGCCGACTGCGAACAGCGGACAAATTGAAGAGCGCCTCGGCGGCCATTGTGGTGGCAAACTTCCGCGCTAACTTTAAATGAGCGTAAAGCTCTTTTGATTAAAGAGATTATTCATTTAATTTAAGTCCCGAAAACTATGTCTAATTGAAATATATAACTACAAAACAGCTTCAGACTCCTTGAATATACAGCAACTATCGGTTGTTTGAAAATTTATTACACGTACGGTGTAGAAATTAGCCAACAGCGTTTCCTCTTCCTAACGAAACCGAAATATAACATTTAGTTTTTTGGCGTTCTTAGTGCAGCATTTGAACGGAATTTATCGTCAGACACGATTTTTGGCACTTTTCTCAGAATATTCTACGTTTGCGAAACACACATTTATTTCGGAAGAGTTTCACACTTTTCGTCTTTGCTTTAGTGCTGTATTCTCCAATATTTAGATATTTCATAGCATCAAAAAATGAAACAGGGCTGCCTGAAGCAGCTACTGTTGAAAATCGATTGTGAAAGTGAAATATGCCATCAGAACTGAAGAATAGCGTCCTTATCTTGTGAATACAACAACCAGCCACTACCAAATTCTTTTAAGAACACGACGTATGCCATATCTTTTTCTTAACTAATGCATCTATCATTAGGGTATCTAGCAAAAATATTAGGATGTTTAATGCTGTGAGGCAAATACCTTACAGTAGAGTGAACTGCTCAAAAGTCAACAACTATTGTCATAGAGTTCAACTTCACAAAATGCATCCAGTGTTGCTATGTCTAATTCATATATAGAACTATACACAGTTCTGCAAACCCATTTCAGTTGTTATACCTAGAAAAGCAGATTACCTTTAAATTATATGTTACAAATTGCTAATATTAATTTCATAAACAAAAATTCGAACTGCAGTGAGGTAACTGATCTCTTGACCCCAGTAGGAATTTTAAACATTCATAAAATGAAACTTTTTGAACTTCCTGTCCACCAGTACTGCCTAAAGCGATTCTTTTATAAGAGCTTCCAGTATTGAAAAGCCTGTTATTTCTTTCATTCAATCATATATTGTCTTGAATAACAACCTGTTAAGCAAGAGTAACTATCTCTGAACACAATTAGTAGGGCTACTTATATTCCTGAGAAATTTAAATGGGAATGCAGTAATCGTTCTTTTTATTCATTTCTTAAATTGAGTTATGCATTTAAAAACTGAGCAGCTCTTCATCATCGTGCTTCACGTACACTGCAATAGTCAAACAAGACAGAAATGACTATCAATTGTGTATATATGCCGCAGTAGCTATTTAATGCACGATTTACCTGCTAACAACACTCGTATTTTAATGTTCAAATGTTTGTACAGTCTATGGGACTTAACTACGGGGTCATCAGTCCCTAAACTTACAAACTACTTATCAACTACCTTATACTAAGGACGGCACAAATATCCATGCCCGACGGGGGATTCGAACCCCCGACCGTAGTGGCCGTGCAGACCGTGACTGAAGCGCCTTAGTCCCCTCGGCCACCGCGGCCGGCCACTCGTATTTATCTGACCTGCCACTACCATGGCGGCCGGCAGAAGGTTCAAATTACCCCGCGACAGCAGCGCCGTTAGGGAGTCTAGTTATTTTTACAAGGTCTTTGGTTGTAACAATCACTGGTGTGAAATTTGTTACCAACTGATAGTTGAAACGATACTAGCGCCCTTAGCGGTGGGAAAGACTCTGTAAGTAGTATAAGCTTCTGATAAGCGAAACTACACCACTGTAAGATTTACTGGTAGTGACTTAATCGATATCTGAACTCAGATAAAGCATAAAAACATGAAGAAACTGTGTAAAAAGAATCAAGATGAAAACAGTGAGCGATTCAAGCTAAAGATTTGCAGCATGACGCACGATGGAAGAGCCTAAGTCTTGTGGTACTGTTACAAGGATGTTATACAAGGAAGCCGACGTTACAAAATTAGGAACCCTCGTCATTAATTAATTTATTCTCTGTCTGTAGTTATGGCAGTTGGCATATTACACAGTGAAAAAATACGTTGGCTCTACATCATAAGTCATGTGATAAGAAAAAAGTACCGTCGAAAGTTATTGTGATGAATAGTGAAAGCAGGGAAGGTGCTGTTTAGACCTACCACGGAATGCAATTAACAAACGTTCTGTGAACTGTGTTACAAAGAAGCAATTGAAAGCGGAACGCGAAAGACCTACTATGCGATACTTCTGTAGACGAAATTATCGATTCCTTCCTTACAGGCAGATTTGAACTCCCGCTTCCCCGACCGACGCCATTACCTCATAACCACAACTCTCGTCTCTCTTAATTTGCTTATTGTTGTACACCTTCAGTTTGCACCGTTCACTGTTTCTATTTTCTTTTTTGCCATATTTCGCACAGTTTTTTCTAGTTTTCATGCTTGAATTATGATCAGTTTTGTATGGCCTATCCACAGAATCATAGTACCACTAACTCTTAAAAGAAATTGAAAGGGTTAGTTTTCCCTTACAACCAGGACAGTCCTAAAACCTTAAATTACGGTTTTCTCTTCCTCCGTGATCCGATTTTGGTGAAATAACTCTTGTGTAATGCTTCAAGCTACGCTGAAGAAACCTGTGGATACCCCATGCGAATTGGTGTTCATGCAGACAAACAGGCACGAATGTTACGCATAAAACTTTCAATTACGATGTCTTTTCACTTCCGACACCCGATTTTGATGAAATTGTGTCTGTACGTTCTTCAATCAATGATGATATTACTATAACGTACTCGTGTTGGAGGGACGGGCGATGTTAAGAATCAGAAGAAGAAAAAGACACTTTGTAACCAAAATATCTGATTACTGTTTTATTCGATTTTACCGGATTTGGTAAGCAATGTTATAATATCTGATCTTTTTTTCCCAACATTTTCAAAAAATGGACTAGGTCCTGTATCGCTCTTTTTCCATAGAAAGGGTGCCTGGCACAGATTACAACACATCAACTATGCTCCCTTTCTATTGTAAAAATTTGTGCGCGTCCAAGTCTACTTCTAAGCAATGTAAGAGAAAAAAAGGAGATAACATTATGGTAACATTGCTTACTAATACCGGTAACAACGAATAAAACACTAGTATAGCGATCCTCACTTGGAAGGCACACTACTAGCCATTAAAATTGCTACAACCAGAAGAAATGCAGATGATAAACGGGTATTCATTACACAAATATATTATACTAGAACTGACATGTGATTGCATTTTCACGCAATTTGGGTGCATAGATCCTGAAAAATCAGTACCCAGCGCAACCACCTCTGGCTGTAATAATGGCCTTGATACGCCTGGGCATTGACTCAAACAGTTTGGATGGCGTGTACAGGTACAGATGCCCATGCAGCTTCAACACGATATCACAGTTCATCAAGAGTAGTGACTGGTGTATTGTGACGAGCTATTTGCTCGGCCACCATTGACCAGACGTTTACAATTGGTGAGAGATCTGGAGAATGTTCTGCCCAGGACAGCAGTCGAACATTTTCCGTATCCAGAAAGGCCCGTACAGGACCTTCAATATGCGATCGTGCATTATCCTGCTGAAATGTAGGGTTTCACAGGCATCGAATGAAGGGTAGAGCTACGGGTCGTACCACATCTGAAATGTAACGGCCACTGTTCAAAGTGCCGTCGATGAGAACAAGAGGTGACCGAGACGTGTAACCAATGTCACCCCATACCATCATGCCGGGTGTTAAGGCAGTATGGCGATGACGAATACAAGCTTCCAATGTGCGTTCACCGCGATGTCGCCAAACACGGATTTGACCATCAGGATGCTGTAAACAGAACCTGGATTCATCCGAAAAAATGACGTTTTGCCATTCGTGCACCCAGGTTCGTCGTTGCATACGCCATCGCAAACGCTCCAGTCTGTGATGCAGCGTCAATGGTAACCGCAGCGACGGTTTCCGAGCTGCTTGTCCATGCTGCTGCAAACGGCGTCGAACTGTTCGTGCAGATTGTTGTTGTCTTGCAAACGTCCTCATCTGTTGACTCAGGGATGGAGACGTGGTTGCAAGATCCGTTACAGCCATGCGGATATGATGACTGTCATCTCGACTGCTAGTGATACGAAGCCGTTGGGATCCAGCACGGCGTTCCGTATTGCCCTTCTGAACCCACTGATTCCATATTCTGCTAACAGTCATTTAATCGCGACCAACGCGAGCCGCAATGTCGCAGACACGATAAACCGCAATCGCGATAGGCTACACTCCGACCTTTATCAGAGTCGGAAACGTGATGCTACGCATTTCTCCTCCTTACACGAGGCATCACAACAACGTTTCAGCAGGCAACGCCGGTAAAATGCTGTTTGTGGATGAGAAATCGGTTGGAAAGTTTCCTCGTGTCAGTACGTTGTAGGTGTCGCCACTGGCGCCAACCTTGTGTGAATGCTCTGAAAAGCTAATCATTTGCGTATCACAGCATCTTCTTCCTGTCGGTTAAATTTCACGTCTGTAGCATGTCATCTGTGGCAATTTTAATGGCCAAGGGTGTATTTTGTCCTTTTTCTATTTTCATATTGGTCAATCTACCTACGCATGTAGTGTAAAATATAAACGAATAATCTTGGAGATGTTTTCAGAGTAGCGAGAGGGACGACGGGTTTACACTTTACAAACGGAATAAATAAAAACAACCTTTACAGATAACAAGTAAAGTACACTTAACGTCAATGGACGAAATAAAAGTATCAGCGCAGGGCTTTGTCGAAAACATCACCGAAGAACAATGCATCGCTACAGAGCAGTTCTCATCACAAAAAAAAAAAAAAAACATGTAGTGATGAAGTAAAACCTTAACTAACATAACAGATTCTAACGCAAAACAATATTCCCCGTCAACTGATATCAAACTAGCACCGGTACATTAATTAACACTTCGTCAAACTTAATTACTTCATTAAAACCACTGAATTAATTTACCTAGGACTGCAGACATAGAGGTATTGTCTACATAGAGGATCATTGCTCGGAAGGGGCAGGACAATTTTAGCGCTACGTGTTTAATGAATAAACCAGAGACACGACGGAGCACGTATTCTTTGAACCATTATTCCGAATCGTCGTTGAAAATTAGCGTTGGCGTTGAAAGACAAATTTTCTCGCGTCCTGGTAATTGTATTCAGTTCAGTTCACCAAACTTGATGACTATTGACTACGCTGTCAGCGGAACGTTAAATCCTAATATTCTTTCTTTCAACAACTGCAGGCGGCTAAAACAACAGGACTGATTACTATACCCACCCCTGGTAGGACCTTTTCGTATACCGCGGAGATGAAATTTAGTTCATCTACCGTGTCTTACGTAACGTGGATAGCAGCTCCACAGTCGCATTACGTTGCTACCAGCTTTTGATTTGACTTGATAATATATTTTTGCATTATTTTATGTGGACTACACTATTCATAACCCGAACAAACAAATCGGCCGGCTCTAGTGGAATTTTTAAAATTGTTTTATTTTAGTTTTCGCCTTTTAACCATCACCAGAAGGAAAAATTAAAACGGGTAATGTCCGGTGACCTTGGTGGCTAAAAACGTGGTCATATCTACTAATTCATTGTCCGGAAAATGTTTGGTGTAGCTGAAGAGTCATCTGACGACCAGAATGTGCAGGAGTTATTAGAACTTACGCATTATTGTAGCGAAATAAATCTCCTCGTTATTAAACAATGCTCTAAGAGACGCTTCAAAAAATACAAAGGACACAGGTGGTGACGCGGCTGTTACTTTTTTACGCGTTTCGAACTCGCCATCGTTATAAACTTCAATTCTATTACGATCAGCTAGCATAGTGTTACAAAAAGAGATTTATTAAAATAAATTGCACAATACACCGTAAATACAATGAGGATAACATAGGGTAAAGGTTCGTACAACTGTACAGCGTCATAGCCATGCTGAACTATACTAAAGCAAAACGGTAGATATCACCATCCAAGTAAACGAAAGGTAATGCTTCAAGCGTTGAAATAGAAGGAGGCTTGACTTCGAAGGCAAGGTTGTCAACTGAAGACAGCACTTATACTGAAAGCAGGTTTATTGCGAACTGAAACATACACGAAGCATTGACTGTGTATCGGGCAGAGTGCTTTGCTATTTATACACAGAGAAAATGTACCAGAAATTGAAAACATAAGAAACATGTAGAACATCCTTGAAATGATAGATGAATATCACTGCGACGTCGTACTCTTGGAGTCTTAGTGCCCATGGTGCTAGTCCATCTGATGGATCCTTCAAGTCAGTCAGCCAACACAAATAATGGTGGTCTGTCATGACGGTGAATGGTTTGCCGAATAAATACGGCCGGAACTTGTTGATAGCCCAGATAACTGCGAGACATCCTTTCTCATTTGTAGTTTATCTCGGACGTTGACTCTTGATGCATAGGCTACAACTTTTTCAGCACCTTCCTGAATTTGCATCAGCACTGCAGCAACCCTATACCCGCTAGTGTCAGTGTGAAGTTCGGTTTCCGCATTCTCGTCATATAAGGATAGAACTGGTGAGGAAATTAGAGCCTCCTTAAGTGCCCGAGAAGCTCTTTCTTATGTCCCATCCCAGTAAAACTTGGCGTCTCCCAGCGGAAGTTCTTGTAATGGACGTGACTTATTACAAATCCTTTCATGAAACGTCTTTAGTATGAGAACAACCTGAGAAACCATCTCACATCACGAATGTGGTGAAGAGTCGGAAATTCTGTGATTGCCCTTACGTTATCTGGATCAGGACGCACACCATTTCCGTCGACTAGGTGCCCAGGGATTTTTATCTCTTTGGCGACGAAGAGGCACTTCTTTGGATTGAGGCAGAGTCCTGCAGACAGAACACACATCAACACAGTTGACAGGCTACTCAGCCTTCTCTTCGAGAAAACGACAATGTCATCTAAGTAGCAAAGACACGTCGACCACTTAAGGGCCATCATGCGTTCGAATGTGGGCGGAGCATTACAGAATCCAAATGGCAATACTTTGAATTCATAGAGGGCGCCAGGTGTAATAAAAACCGTCTTCTCCCTGTCAGCTACGGGGAGGATATGTCATAATCAGTTCGTCGACTGGAGGGACTGCGCAAGAAGGTACAAATCTGTGTTCGCTGACTTTCCTGTTACGCTGCCGGGACACTTACACCGTTCCGAAGTTCATAAAGGTGAAGAGGAAGTTTCGCCCTGCCCAAGCACATCGTGTTTACAACCGCATGGAAACAGCAATGCTGAGAGAGAGGATTCATCAGACGAGACGACTACTAGCGGAAACTAGCAGTAAGCTATTACATCTTCACTTATTTTTTAGCAATAGTATGCAGTGTGGGGATTGGAATAGGGTTGAAAATCTAACGTTCAGAACCATGGAACGTAGTGCAGAGATTTCTGTCAATAGACAGAAGAAGAAATTTTCTTGTCTCCAGAAGAATATGTGTGTTGATTCAGTTGACGATAATTCCCGCACTGTTATCAATCTGTCTGATAAAAATCTGAGTGAAGTTGAAATTTCTGTACTAGCCAAAGGGGGCAATTTTGCAGTGACTCCACAAAAAGTACCCACGGAAGATATTACATCAAATATTGAGGCAGGCATCAGGTTACTTCCACAACAGTCTGCTGATGTAATTAGAATGGAAACAGCCAGAATTTTGCGTAAATGTAAACCACCAAAAAGTAATTTGTCTCACGAACAAAGGAACGCGCTGAGAGATATTAACGCAGATACCAACATTATGGTTCTCACCGCAGATAAAGGAGTATTGAGGAGTGAGGACTATCATAACAAGATTAAGGATATTTTGAACCCAGCCAACTATAAAAAACTGCAGAAGGATCCAACTACGAAGATTTTAAAGACGGCTAATCAACTGGTGAAAGCATCTTCCTTCTCTTCTGACGACAAGACGTTGCTCTGCAAAACGGAAGAGTATCCACCAAGGCTCTATGGACTCTCAAAGGTGCATAATGAACAGACTCCGCTAAGGCCAATTGTGAGTGCCATTGGGTCACCCACTCACGAGTTAGCTAGACATCTAGCCTCGTTGTTGCAACCCTATGTTGAAAAAAAAAAAACCTGACAGTCATATACAAAATTCGGCTCATTTCATTGAAAAACTAAAAGAGACGCAAAAAAAAAAAAAAAATGAATGTTGCCCATAGTGATATTCTTGTTAGCTTTGACGTGGTGTCTCTGTTTACGATGATTCCAGTGAACGAAGCTATCTCTTGCTTAGCGGATATTTTCCTCCTGATATAGTATCATTGTTTAGACACTGCCTCACCGCTACCTACTTTCAGTACAATAACGAGTTCTATGAACAAATTGACGGAGTGGCTACGGGCAGTCCACTGAGTCCAGCGGTGGCCAATCTAATTATGGAGTCGTTCGAACAACAGGCGTTGCAGACTGCTAATAAAAAGCCAGCTAGGTGATATCGATATGTCGATGACACTTATGTGCTATGGACACACGGGGCAGAGGAATTAGATGCCTTCTTAACGCATCTCAATGGTATCAACACCAGAATACAATTTACGATGGAAACGGAGAGCAACGGACAGCTGAATTTTCTTGATGTGTCTGTAATTAAGCATGTGGACGGCACGTTGGGTCACAAGGTCTACAGGAAGGCTACTGATACTGACCGTTACCTGCATTAAGACTCTAACCACCATCCCAGACAAAAAAGACATGTGGTTAAATCATTGGTTGACAGGACGCATTAAATTTGTGAACCTACTTATTTAAAAGATGAGTTGGAGCATTTACGATCCACCTTCCAGAAGAACGGTTATTCTACCAAAGAAATAGACAGAGCCCTTCCTCCCAGGGAGAAAGTTAATGTTAACAAGGAACAACAGCCGCCCAAGGGGAAAGTTTTTCGTCCGTTCATAAATAAGGATACAGACCGTATTGGAAAAGTGCTGGACAAGTATGGGGTAGAAACCATTTTCAACCTACAAGGAAGATAAAAGAATATTTAAGATCTGCAAAAGACGTACGACATCCGTTGAATACACCAGGTGTATATAAAATTCCCTGCAGCTGTGGTTTAGTCTACATTGGAACTACAAAAAGAAGCGTCAATACTCGGGGCACACGGAGAAATCGGCCGTAGCGGAACATGTATACCAAGAAGGCAACCATGAAATTAAATTTAATGAGACTAGTGTCATCTCAAAAACTTCGCACTATTATGCGCGCACATATAGAGAAGCAATCGAGATCTATAAACATCGCAATAATTTTAACAGGAAAGAGGAAGCTGTTAAATTAGACAGAATTTGGACTTCTGATTTACACCAGCGGAATGACAATCGATTCTTCTCTGCCAAGAATGTTGGCAATACCAGAGATAGTGTCGTAGCCGACGTCACGTGATGTCTTGTGGTGCCCTCTACATTGCCTATATACACGGCGCTCCCTCAAGTTCTCATCGCAGTTCGCCACTCTACCTCTGAAGATGTCTTCCGCAGCCGAAGATGAAACTTTAGGGGAAAGTTTTATATATCGACCACGGTTTATGAGTCCGGAAGTTTTAAATATATTTCAGTTGGCGACACTCTGTACGAAAGCTGGCTAATTGGTGAATGATCCCCATCGTGGTCGTGGGCCGTTTCGTCTGACTTTTCTCCTGCTGGGGTGTGAATGCACCCGAAAATTGACATAGTATAGCTAACACCTGCTGGCGTTGTACCTTGGTCAGTCCGAGCCGTATTGGCGGTTTCACGGTTGTTTCCTCCAGCTTGTCTGCACTAACAGCAGAGCATGGGTCTTCGTTGATGAAGTTGAACTCACTGTCCTGGATTGGTTTAGCTGTCCCAATACACATTCCTTTTGGAATACGTTGTGAGTGCCCGTGACAATTAGTGATCCAAATCTCTTCTCGATCACCGGTAATACTTATGCTAGCCGCTGGTACGTAAAATTCGTTTATGAGCCTAAAAAACTTTTTACTATCGACAAGCACTTCACAGTTTAACCAGTCATCTGTGTTTGTGACTGGAACTTTTCTCATTGTCAACGGCGGATCGTCACATTGTCAACGGCAAATACTTCCCAGAGCTTCAATGATATCTTGGGGTGCCTGAAGAAAGTCCCATCCGAGGATGACATTATGACTACATTCTGTTAAAACGTCAAATTCAAAAGTCTGGGTCCTGTTGTTGATGGTTATTATTGCGACACAAATTCCTGCCGGCTGGAGGTACTTTCCATTTGCGATCTTCAGCACAGTTGTCCACGTATCATAAAACATTGTCTTCTTTAGTGTGCGGCAGTAATTATCCGACAATACAGAGAAAGAAGCTCCTGAATCAAACAGCGCGCGGACAATTTGGCTGTCTATTATGACGTCTATGAGATTTCCTGGTATCTTAGCGACTGTCGTCCTTGGAGGATTTTCATCTGCGACGGCCTCACCTCCGTAGATGGTCGCCTCCCTTAGTTTACCTGGGCGCGACGGCTAGGAGTGCGGCTGGTATCTATGTACGGCGACGGTGAACGGCTGCGGCGCGTGGGGAGCGACCTCGTCCAGGGTACGGCGATAGGCTTCTTCCCATAGGGCGATTGAACCCCTCAGCAGGTGACTGCCTGGGAAAGAAACTGCTCTGATGGCAGACGTCTTGTGGCAAATTAATCGTCGAATACTCGCCTTCTCTCTCTGCAGCAACGTACAACATGTCCAGGGGGTACTCCAGACGTCTGTTCATCTGCGGGGCGTCATAGTTGCCGGGGAAGTTAGATGTGACCACGTCGGCCGTTTCCTAGGCTTTCGTTTGGCGGCTGCAGCGTACGTCATAGCAGGGCGAGGCCATTCTTCACGTCGGGTGCGCCTGGCGGGGCGGACAGATGCTATTGACAAAAATACATCTTCCTCATGATTTACAGGGCTTACAGCCATGGCCATTATCTGATGCTTGCTCGGTCTAACAGCTCCGGTTGCCATAAATTGTTGTAATTCTTCTCTCACAATTTGAAGTATGAGAGAAGCGAAGTCATGCTGGTCTTGCACAAAGGCCATTGGGACTACATTGGGGACTCTGTCATAGTTCTTTCGTCCAAACCTCTTCTGTTGCATCTCCTGAATCCGCTGGCACACATGATCAATTCTTCCGTTGCAGAGACGTATTTAATAAGAAGAGCTTGGTACATGTCTTCTGCAATGCCCTTCATCAGGTGTGTCATTTTGTCTGCCGCAGTCATGTCCGGGTTAACTATGTTACACAGGGCCAAAACATCCTGTATGTATGATTGAGTCGTTTCACCATGTCGATGGCTCTGTTTCTTTAGTGTTCATCCGCCGAGCGGATTTGTCGATGGCGGTCTGCAAAGGGCTTCTTCAGTTACGTCTGGAACGTTTCCCAGTCATTCAGCTTCTCTTCGTTGTTTTCAAACCATTGCTGGGCTGTTCCGACCAGGTAGAAATAAAGTTGGCCAAGTACATTGTATGATCCAACCTGTTATACTTGGTAACTTGGTCGAATCCTTTTTAGACAATTGTTGGGTTTTTGTCCAGCGTCTCCAGAGAACACCAACGGGTCTCTGATGTGTAGCTGGCTTACCGCTGGTTTCGTGTCCATGGGTCTTCTGATGATACGGACTTTCGGAATGATTTACTGGTTGTATCCCTTGTATTCTGGTTCTAGTCCGTGTAACCGAGAGCTTTTACTTTGCCTAATCGGAACCAAGATGATGCAGCTGTTGCACAATATACCCGGCGCCTCCACCAAACAATGTCGCGTTTAAATGGAAGCATGCTTGACATCAAAGGCAGGGTTGTCAACTGAACACATTACTTATACTGAAAACAGGTTTATTACGAACTGAAACGTACACGCAGCACTGACTGCCTCTCAGGCAGAGTGCTCTGCTATTTATACACAGACAGAATGTTCCAGAAATTAGAAGAATAGTTAACAGAAGAAACGTGTAGAAATTACAACTGAACATAACAAACATGTAGAACATTCTGGAAATAATAAATACAAAGAAACAAGTTCTTGCCGAAGGACGGTATTGAACCGGCAACCTTCAGTACCGCAATAGGAGACGCTATCCATTGCGCCATGCCGGTAGTAGAATAAATTCTGGTCTTGCGGCAATATAAAAGTTAACATACATAATTCAGTAATGAAGATGGAAATGGGCTAAGGAAGTGGAGGAAGAGTGGAGGAGTTCGACAGAGAGAGAAATATAGTGTTGGGTAAGGACGTAAGGGGAAATTGAGTTATTTTGGTGAAGTTCCCACAATTCAGTGTTGGTACCGGGTTGTAGTAGATAAGCTTACGGTATTGCAAGGGATGCGTTCAGTAATCGGTGCGCTCGCTGAGTATGATGACAAAATTATAGCTTCACTTTCTACTACTAGGTGAAAATAAGGCGCTGTAAGCATTCAGACTGTGAAATGTTTCCCATTTCGACATCAAAACGCTGTTGCAGTTTCCGCTACACTTGTTAGTGTCATTCGTTAAGAATAGTGTAATGGGTGAGGAATGTTGAAGTATTCCGTACGAACTACAATGTCTAACGGTAGGAAGCATCATGCATTGCTAGTAAAATTGTTTTAATAGAACGACAGCAAAATCAGCCCCGCATTGCGAGAATATCGCCAATAGAAACAATTGCAAAGAGGTCCCATTGTCAATAAATGGACTAAAGGATATGAGCAGAAAGGGGAAGCACGTGAATTAGATGATGCAGCAGTGAGACGGAGGTTCCATTTTCATGGCGGTGGTTGTTGAAGTTGCTGCAGCTGAACCGACCGTGCAGTATCCCGTGCTCGAGCAGTGGCACGAGCTTCGTCTATCCGATGGTGAACAGTTCAGAAATTTTAAGGAGCATTTTTCCCTGGTATCCCTACAATATTCACAATGTGCACCAAATGCTGCTCCAGAATGGGCAACATCGCAGTGAGTTTGCCCTTTATTTTTGGCACGCATGGAAATAGATGGAATGTAGGTAGGGAATATTCTTTGGATGAACTAAGCACATTGTATTCGACACGGTCCCGAGAATTCACAGAATTACCGTGTGTGGGATTCTACTCCCACACTCGTTTCGCAGGAATATACACTTTACTCAGCTTATGTTGCCGTGTGGAGAGGTCTGACAGTCTCCTTCATTCTCGGTCCGTTTTGCTTCGAGGAGATTACACCTGTGGACCTCTCAGGTGCATATTAAAGAGCTAGACTTCATAATGACCTCATCGTGCTACATGCGATTCCCGTTCTGCAAGAACGGAACATTATCCACGACACTATTATCGTACCAAATGATTTGAAACAACATATAGTTCACCAGGTGAAATACACAATAAATACCTACAGCCTTCCCAAGTCTCTGGTCTAAATCCGTCTTCTGGTTGTGGGGATCTAACTGGGATGTATCTCAACATTTCCTGGTCTGAAAGACAGCATAAGACGATATACCGCCTACATTACACCGGATGTGTTGCGGACAACTGTCCACCATGCCATGCTGCTAATGCAGCATGTTGCTGAGTCGGGAGACCATACTGAACAAATGTTGTAACTTGTGAACATATACCAAAAAATGTGACAGATCTACCATTCTCATGTGTGTGATCTTACGTCCCCTATTCCAGCATCCACACCACATTCTGACACAGCGCCATAGTTTCGACTGGTGTCTGTCTCTTTGTGTGTGTGTTTGTGTGTTGAAAGTACATTGTTAAATTTTTTATTGAAAAATCTCTGGCCTTAGAGATCAGAAAAAGGCAAGTTAAACGCTCACTGCAGCATCAAATTACTTTACGAATGGCCACAGTTCTTGCTCAACGGAAATTTATCTAACTGCTTGCTCCTTAAGGGAGCAGCCAACGTTTTAACAAACACAAAAATAATATACAAGAAGGAATATATAAATAGACATGGGATAGGAAGCATGAAATTATAAAGCAGGAGTTTGATAGTTTATTTTATTACTATTCAAAATAAATAAATAAATAAAAATAAAGAAGCAAAAATGTGGGGAGACTAAATACCAAATAAGCACATGAAACACATACCTCGTACGACAGTGAATTAAATTATTAAGTTCCTGCCCATAATAAAATTGTTTCCTCTCTTTCTGAATATGGAAGGAATGTGGGAGGACATTAGCTGATACACAGCGGATAAAGACAGGGATACACGCATAACGCTGGCGACACTTACTCAATTGGGAACAATTCGTGGTAGTTGCAAACCGAAGAGTCGGCGGCGTTCTGATGAGATGGCGGATGTTTTCAACCACAATTCAAAAGTATACTATGCACTAACTAACTCATGAACGGGGAGGCAGCGGCATACTACCCTTAAGTACCACATGGTGTATGAACAAAGTGAATTACATGGAATTTATAGAAAGAAATTAGTTAAAAAAGACACACGGGAATTCAACAGAAGACAGCTTGTATAAAAAGCATGGCTGAAGGCCGAAGTTATGAAAGCATATTGTGCAATCGTTCATACCAAGATAGGAAAGACAGAATCAATCCAGAAATTTCGAGAGAGTATTTAGCATGCTCGCAGAAACAGACACCGAGAGAGTATTTAGCATGCTCGCAGAAACAGACACCACACGAAAACGTTAGTTAAAATCAACAAGGAATTCATACATACTAAGTTTACGCAAAGGCTGAAGGCCACACACGTTTATTCTAACTTGAGAAAACAAGACACAAAAATGATTACCAGATTGAAAATAAAAATACTAAATTCACGCTAAATAACTGGAATTCTGAAAACTAAGGAACCTGTTGCCCCGCATAGTGGATGAATTACTTAAGAAAAACTCTCAGTATTAACCCAGAAATTCCTGATCACAACTAAGGTAATGATCTAACAGCATGCTATCCCCTCAGCATGATTCGACGAAATACGTCGGCGGTCGTAGCATGAGTGACTCCGAAGGGAACATGCAGTGCGTTTCCTGGCCATACCGGATGTTATGTGCATTTAAAGCCTACTGTCTACCAACCCTCGCTACCTGAGGAAGATGATACCCTGTACTACTGTTCCAGAGAGGTTTCATTTGTTGCCTCTTTGGTCCATGGTTATGTTGGTACCCCACAAAGAACAAGTCACCTCTCCATCGTGTCAAGTAAGTGTGTCTCTGGCTACGTAGCAGAGGGCAGTGCAGACGACATATGAAATCATGCGTTTTTAACTATAGTAAACGAGGCCTAATGCGCGAAGCGGCGACTGTAACCATTGCGCGGTAGTCAGTCAATATTAAAAGCAACCTTCCACATTCATAAGAACGCACAAGTTCATCACATGGGTGGAAACATATATAAACATGCGCATTGATAATTAATAAAGGAATAAAATAATTTGATGGGCAGATAAAATGAATGATGGAGAAACACTTTACAGTAAGTAGACCTTTTTACAGTTCAAAACTCAAAATGGAACACGACCACACCTTCAGTAGAGGTGTGTCAGTGTGTGTGTGTGTGTGTGTGTGTGTGTGTGTGTGTGTGTGTGTGTGTGTGTGTGTGTGTGTTACATACCTATTGGACCGATTTCAACGAAACTTTGTACACACAAGTTCGTCAATATCAGAAAACAATTACTGTAGGGGTAAGAACAAGGGAGAAATCTGAAAGAAAACAACGGTAGCCAACAACATGTGTGTAATCAACTTTCTTTCAATAGCTATTTGATAAAGAGTACTCACAGCGGCTTAGAACAAACTTTATGGAAAAATTCCCGCTTCAAACCTTAGAAAAGGCTAAATTAAAAGTGGTTACCCGTTTACTACGTTTCCTCTGTGCATGCAGTAAAACTACGTCACTTGGCTTGACATTAAATCATTACTTCTACGCTATTGACAATGTTTATGTGACTTTTCCTGAAAATCACATACACCACAGTACATATCTTCGGATATTGTACCATTGTACGACAAATTTTTCAGGACATATCATAAACAATGAGATGTCTGAAATTTATTTATTTATTACCTCTTTTCTACTAACTATAAGCCACATATTTTACAGGCAGTTTGCTAATATTTTGCACGTTGAAAATTATACTACATTAACACTCATTGGTTCGGAAAATTGAGCTGTATGGAAAAAACTATAGGTGGAATATCCTACAGATACAGGCGAAATGGATAGACAGTGGGGCAGAAAGCAATGAACAGATAAGGTAACACGCAAATGAACCAACATAATGAGAGAAAATACTGTAAACTCCGTTCTACAGCACCGTCTAGAACCGACTGGACAGTGTGTCATAGTCTGCCCAAAGGTAACAGTAAATGCGGTATTGGACGTAATCGCCCATCGGCCGAAGTATTCGTTTCTGTTACCGAAGCTGCCACTCGTCAGTCAAGTAGCTTCTCGATAGGCCTCCAAATGTACACATGTTTGTATAGCTTTTGGGACTTAACTACGGAGTCATCAGTCCCTAAACTTACAAACTACTTATGAACTAGCTAATCCTAAGGACGGCACAGAAATCCGAGGGGGGATTCGAACCCCCGACCGTAGTGGCCGTGCAGACCGCGACTGGAGCGCCTCAGTCCCCTCGGCCACCGCGGCCGGCGATACGCCTTCCAACGACTGAGTACAGCCCGCTTCCGTAAGCGCTCGGCACACCAGGAGGGTTACCCATCCAACTTGTAGCCCATCCTGACAGTGCTTGAAGTCGGTGATCTGTGGCGCGGCCGTAGGCTGAAAGAACACACAGGGTAATACAAAAGTCGCGCAAGCTAAGGCAACTTCGTTTTCCATGAAGGTACCGTAAACATTGTAGAAGACAAAATTGGAAATACATGTAATGCATGAATTCAGTTCTGGGGACGTTAAGTTTTACCTATCAGTCCGCTTGAAATCATAAAAGTAACAAAAAGAAATGACTGTGAAAATGGTGAAAATGGGAAACTGAAACAGACAGAAACCTATTGGACCAAACAGTTGTGGTCATCATTTCGTAGACTGACAAATTACTTAAACTAACGTTCAATAAGGACAACACACACATACACACTTTCATACCCGAGGAAGGACTCAAACCTCCGGCGGAGACTGCCGCCGGCTCTGTAGCATTACTTCTGCAGCATAACTTCTGCGCCGGCCGCGGAGGCCGAGAGGAATGCGGCACGTCAGTCACGGTCTGCACGACCACTACGGTCGGGGATTCGAATCCCCCCTCGGGCAGGGATATTTGTGCCGTCCTTAGTGTTAGCTGGTTCATAAGTAGTTTGTAAGTTTAGGGACTGATGACCCCGTAGTTAAGTACTATAAGCTATACAAACATTTGAAAACATAACTTCTGCACGCCCGAATACGATAGAGGCAAACCTTGCGAACATTTTTGTAGCAAGTAAAAATCAAATAATTTTATGTTAATTTATACAATCATGTTGTATCCCTTTCGTATAGATTGACAAGTAACAAATCTACTCATTGTAACAACCTTTTTTGCTAGTTGTAATTTTCAAATATAGTGAAGTAAGACATCGTATTATATTATAAATGTAACGGGTTTGGAATATAGGCATTAAAACATCGAAATTCATTTTTATACAAACTTCTAGTCCCAATTTTGTAAATCACTAGGCTAAACAAAGAATGAATTACAGGAAACTATGTAATTAATTAGAACCTCCGACATCCATAACAAACTTTAATGTACATATATATATATATCTTGGCTTATAACACTAGATTTATGATACAACCTTAATGGGATCTAGTTCACCCTAGTGCGTGGTGGAGTGTATTTGAAATTAAGTGTGAGGTGCTAGGCTTAAACTCGCGCCCACGACATCATTAGAAACAGAGGGGGAATGCACGTCCAGATTCGAGAGATAGATCTGCTTTATAATATTCAAACAACGTGTGGTCCGGTATCAGACTTAAAAGATTTATGGTAACTACTGGAAACATAAATCCATGTATCCGTCCTCCGTAACGAAGCTCCATTGTCTTCCTACATCGTTCAATACAGAGTGTTCCGCTGGGAATATCGAAACTCGTGTAACCGCTCAGCATTTCCGAGAGAAACTGTACGAGCGACGACAGAATGAGGCACGACGGTTAGGCGGCGACGGCCAAGTTGTCGTCGCCCAGTAATCCTGTTAAGCCGGCCGCGCTGCGGACACGGCGGAATATGAGCCTCTCTTGTCCAGCGCGGAACTCTCTGGGTTCGCGCGCGCCTTAACTCGACGAGCCCTCAGTCACACTGAAAAATGAACCGCCGCGCGCGGAGGTAATCTACTGCTATCCTACGATATATCACTGTCTGTCACGCCGCGGATCTACTCGCCTCGCTTGGAACGCCCTATCGATTCTCGCCGCTGCGGCCTGCGAACCGCGGTCACGGAACGCAAACATCGGTGGACAATAAACGCTATTGGAGGTACTTGAAATTACCCTCTAGTTCTTTTAAAATTAAGAAAATTGTGTTTTGTTCTTAGAGACATGCGCGCACAACTCGTGCTACAACGGTTACTCCACATGCAGTTACAGCGATACAGATTAGATTGTAATTGCCGGCCGCGGTGGCCGAGGAGACTGAGGCACTTCAGTCACGATCTGCACGGTTACTACGGTCGGGGGTTCGAATCCCCCCTCGGGCATGGATATTTGTGCCGTCCTAGGTCGTAAGTAGTTCATAAGTAGTTTGTAAGTTTAGGGACTGATGACCCCGTAGTTAAGTCCCATAAGCTGTACAAACATTTGAACATTTTTTAGATTGTAATTTCATTTATGGACAGATAGCAGTCGTCAGTTCCGATTCATAAATACCTGTATATGTTTCAACCACACCTGCTGACATACGGTATGCTTATATGATTTTGCACAAAATACACTACTGGGCATTAAAATTGCTAAACCAAAAAGAAATGTAGATGATAAACGGTTATTCATTGGACAAATATTTCATACTAGTACTGTCATGTGATTACATTTTCACGCAATTTAGGTGCATAGATCCTGAGAAATCAGTACCCTGAACAACCACCTCTGGCCGTAATAACGGCCTTTCATACGCCTGGAGATTGAGTCAAACAGAGCTTGGAAGGTCTGTACAGATACAGGTGCCCTTGCAGCTACAACAGCATACCGCAGTTCATCAAGAGTAGTGAGTGGCGTATTGTGTCGAGCCAGTTGCTCGTCCACTATTGACCAGACGTTTTCAGTTGGTGACAGAATATGCTGGCCAGGGCAGTAGTCGAACATTTTCCGTATCCAGAAAGGCCCGTACAGGACCTCCAACATGCGGTCGTGCATTATCCTCCTGAAATGTAAGGTTTCGCAGGGATCGAATGAAGGATAGAGCCGCAGATCATAACTGAAATGTAACGGCCACTGTTCAAAGTGCCGTCGATGCGAACTAGAGGTGACACAGACGTGTAGCCAATGGCACCCCATACCATCACGTCGATTGATAACGCCAGTATGGCGATGACGAATACATGCTTCCAATGTGCGTTCACCGCGATGTCACCAAACACGGATTCGACCATCATGATGCTGTAAACAGAACCTGGATTCATCCGAAAAAATGACGTTTTGCCATTCGTGCACTCAGTTTCGTCGTTGCGTACACCATCGCAGGCGCTCCTGTCTGTGATGCAGCGTCAAGGGTAATCGAAGCCATGGTATCCGAGTTGATAGTCCATGCTACTGCAAAGGTCGTCAAACTGTTCGTGCTGATGGTTGTTGTCTTGCAAACGTCCCCATGTGTTAATTCAGGGATCGAGACGTAGCTGTACGATGCGTTACAGCCATGCGAATAAGATGCCTGTCATCTCGACTGCTAGTGATACGAAGCCGTTGAGATCCTGCACGGCGTTCCGTATTGCCCTCCTGAATTCACCGATTTCATATTCTGCTAACACTCATTGGCTCGCGACCAACACGGGCAGCAATTTTGCGATAAACCGCAAAAGCGATAGGCTACAATCCGACCATTATCAAAGTCGGAAACGTGATGGTACGCATTTCTCCTCCATACACGAGGCATCACAACAACGTTTCACTAGGAAACGGCGGTCAGCTGCTGTCTGTGTAATCGGTTGGAAACTTTTCTCATGTCAGTAAGTTATAGGTGTCGCCAAAGGCACCAACCTCGTGTGAATGCTCTGAAAAGCTAATCATTTGTATATCACAGCATCTTCTTCCTGTCGGCCCAATTTCACGTCTGTAGCACGTCCTCTTTCTGGTGTAGCAATTTTAATGGCCAGGAGTATATTAAATGCTATGTATCGTTAAGTAAGTTAGTCAGAATATATACAAGACATATAGGGTAAGGGGTACAATATTACTATCATTTCGGACAAATGTTTTTGTAACAGGAAATATATTGAATAAAGAAATAATTTTAACTATGACACTGGTTGTTGGATGTTTAATGAGTATGAGACACAAATATTAGACAATTACAAATGTTTCTATAAACACAAAAGAATTTACAGATTTGAGAAAAATCGATCAAAAATGTATCACACTAGGTACAATTCTGAACACTTCCTGCTGCAATTTTCATCAGTGACATCTTCAACATAAAAAGTACTTTTTCCCTCGGACACCAACATTGCATTGTTGGCAGTGAATCCAGTCACCCTTAATTAGAAAATTTACAAGATCACGTTAGACTAAGTAGGTTCATGTACTTCTTAACAGGGATAATTTATCTCTACTTAGCACAAAGAGGTGTATTCTTGTAAAAGACAGGAGGAGCTGTAGAAACCTGCTACACCACAACGCCACACAAAGGCATGAGTGAAGCTCACAAACTGCGGAGGACCTTATGTTGATCGGAATTATATCTATATAGAATTTGTACCACCTTACTATACAACGAAGAACTTTATACTGATAATGCTGCTTCTGATAATTATGTTAATGTTATTTAAGAACTAGAGCGAAGTCCAGTAGTCCTTTGAAAATATGGCTAATAAAAAAAACTAATGGACATGATTGATTACGATCTGAATTGTTTAAAGTCGTTGCAAAGAACACAGTGAAGGTGCTGCACTGAACATGTCAAAAAATAATCAGCACGCAGCAGTGACCAGAAGCGTCTAAAATATCAGCATTCATCCCGATTTCAAAGAATGAAGTTTTTAAAGAATGTTCAGATCACAAAACAATGACACTATTTCGCGTGATAGCAAAATCACTCTGAAAGTCTTAGACAACAGACTTTGTGAATATCTAAATCGAGAGCTACCTGAAGAACGAGCTGGATTTGGAAAAGGAACAGGAACTGGAGAAAAGATGCCAACATTTGGTAGATCATGCAAAAGCAAGATTATTCCGGAAAGATGTGTGACTCTGCTTTATTGATTTCCAAAGCGTTTCACTACATGGGTCCCAACAAAGTATGGGACGTACTCAAAAACATGGGAGTACCAGTTCACCTCATTCATCTGATACGGAGTTTATGGTATGGCGAGAATCTTGTACGTAAAAGACAAATGTTCATATAGGGTCCAACAAGGCTGCACGTTGTTACTATACTAAACATTATCAATACATGGTACCATACTGATCGCAGAAAGTGAAGAAAATGGTTCTCTGGCTGAAGGTGAAAGACGAATGCGAAAAGGCTGGTCTCAGACTGAGTGCGAAGGAAACAAAGTTTATGGCATCAGAGAAAAATCCATGAAGGTAGTGTCGACGTTCAATTATCTCGGCCCCTAGATCTCTTATGATGGCGTCTGCAGCCACAAAATCGGGAGACTTGTTGTTCGGTAGAGAGGCGATGTCAAACCTGGACAAGCATATAAGATCCAGAGATGTAAGTTTAGCAACAAAGTTCCGTATTTTGATGGTTATGATCTTCACTGTTGTGACGTATGGAAGTGAGACCTGGACCATTATAAAGGATGAACGCCGAAGAATTGACTCCTTTGTATGGTGGTCTTGGAGATCAATATTAGAGCAAAGAAAACTAGATTGTTTCCTGGAAGGTCTAATATTAAAACAAAATGTGACCTATTTTGGACACATGCTTTATTGGAAGAAACATTAATAATGGTTTGGGTGGAAGGCACTAGAAGGTGAGAACGTCGAGAATGATATGGTCGAGGGCATCACAGAAGTAATGTGTCCAACCTGGGAGGTCTACGGAAGAAAGTGTAGGACAGAGAAAATTCGCTTGCTTTCGTTCGTGGTGTCACGAAGAGTCGGGACCAACTAAAGGAATGGAGTGAAAGAGAGTTACTTTTTCTTTGTCGAGATCTTTCTTATTTCATAGGTTACAATGATGATGGGTAAGGAAAACCTAAAATACATCTGTGATCTATATTATACTTCTCGACTGCGTTCCTATCGCAAATTTGAAACTACAATTAAATTACTCATTATTATTTAACGAAGGGCCAAACAAGACGCACATTACTATTGAAAAGGGTGCTCCATAAATTAGTTAAACACAGTTATTTTTACATATGACAGAAATCATTACAGCGCATTTGAGCAGTGACAGATACTAGCCCCAATACCCAGCATTGCCCAAGTATTAATATTTTTTCCACTCTTCTGTTAGGTCAACTCCTCTTCATTCCTCTCTCTCTCTGTCCATTTGTTCTTTCCTGCTCTTTCTGTTCTTGTCATCCTCCTCATCCCCCTGTAACTAATTCCGCCTCCTTCATTTACTCCTGTTCCAGTTCCGGTTTATCTGTGTTCCCCGCGGCGGATTAGCCGTGCGTACTGGGGCGCCGTGCTGCGGTGCGCGCAACCGTTTGACGTCGGGGGTTCGAATACCCCTCGGGCATGGGTGTTTGTGTTGTCCTTTGGTTAATTTATATTAATTTTTTTTATGTGTGTACACCCAACTCTATCTTTGTCTTCCTCTTTCAATATTGATCGCCTCCTGCCCCTTTTTCAGTCCATCACCTAAACCCCTTTCCTTTATTAAAATAAAGGGGATCTACAATGTGACAAACATCATGACAGTCCGTACTCTAACGGACAAGGGGTGGGTATAACAAGAAGAGGCGCCGCTTCAGAAGGAAGGAAGGAATCTTAATGTTTTAACGTGCTATCGACAGGGTGGTTATAAGAGTCGGAGCTTACGCTTGGAGATTATAGTAAGAATGGCGAAGGAAATCGGCCGCGCCCCCTCAAAGGAACCATCCTGGAATTTGATTCGAGTGATTCAAGAGTATCATGGATAACCTAAATCTCAATGACCACGGTAGATTTGAACCACCTTCCATTCGATCGCGAGTAGTGCCTTACTAGTGTGCCATCCCACTCGGTTACCGCTTAAGAGTTATTCCGTCGTCTCAATGGCCATAGAATCGCATGTGGAGGAGGAACTGGTCACGTTACATCGTGTAATTTCACGATCATCTACCCTCGAAACATGAAAAGCAAGATCTGGCATATTAAATTTTTGCTTCGTGGCATAGAACGTTTTGTGAAATCTTTTTGTAGCGTACGAATAAGCTCAGTTTAAATGCTTCAAAAAATTGAAAAAAAAAAATCCTTTTAAAATGCGTTATTTTAGATGTGATTTACTACAATAAAATTATCGTGAACTACGTATTGAAAATTTAAAGGTTATCGTATTTCACGTTAGTTAATGTTATAAAAGAAAGAACATCGTCACAATTCTACGGTAAAACGCCAATCAAAAGATCGTCTTTGTAATGCTGCTTTGCATTGTTACAACATGTTTTAAGTGCATTGTGTATTATGTAGTAGGAGAGAACAGGAAGTGCATAGAAAGCATGATAGGTAGAATCGCAAACTATCGTACGAGGGTTTAAAGGGTTGTGGATTCGCGTCATCATACAAAAATAAAAAATAAATAAATAAAAAAACTCTGTTTACTCAAAATTTGTCATTCTCTTTTTGTTAATTTAAAGATAATATCCATACTACAACAAAATATATATATATATATATATATATATATATATATATATATATATATAAATAAAAATAAATAAAATTTAAAAAAACGGATTAGCGCAGTGGTTAGCGTCCCGAGCTGTGGCGGGATCTGATTACAATTATAAAACCCAGTATTCAACTTTATTTATTCTTTCGCAGTTCAGTACAGTATTGCAATAGTAGAGTTTCATTTTCACTGTACAAAGAGAACATGGGCAGCGTGTGGTCACGGAAGCGGATGCAATAGAGAAGAAAATGTGTTTTCGTACTATACTAAAAGCAAAAATTACGACAAAGTACATTATCGAGCTGGGATTTGTCTCGTGTGTATGAACACGTTAAATGTATCCGGAGGAACCTATTATCTCCAAAGGAATACTAACTAAAATTTTGAATATTCAGAATATGTGGAACGAGGAAATAGGAATATAACAGAGGGAGCAAGAAAAATGGAACTGGTGCGGAAGATGTATTACACTCACACACACACACACGTACACACACATGCCCAATGGAGAACTCGAACCTCTGAAATAAAGAACCGTCCAGTCAGTAGAATGAAGCCTTACACCACGCAGCTATTCAGCACGGCTCTTTGTATTACTTAAAATAGTAGCAATAATCATTATATATTATCAGAATGAAATTTTCACACTGCAGCGGAGTGTGCGCCGATATGAAACTTCCTAGGAAGTTTCATTATATATTATAAGTGTACAATGGGCGTGCCGCAAAGTCTCAGAAATAAATTAAAATACGATCAAGGGAACTGACATGGTGTGATAGCCCTTTATCCCATTTCTATCAAGATTACTTTCGTTTTTACCTAAAGGACGTACACTCGAAAATATAATTTTGATGTCAACCCCAGCAGACGAGAGCAATTGATGCTTTAAAAAAAATCATATCTTTGGCCACGCACGTATCTTTGGCCACATATTTCTGGCCATGTATACAAGTACTTCAACTAATAAAGAACATGAGAGTTGACATTTCTCTGATATACCTTTACGAGCTTATGATGTAGAGAAAGATGGGTAAACAGTACTTATCCAAATGTTCAAATGTTTGTAAAGCTTATGGGACTTAACTGCGGGGTCATCAGTCCCTAAACTTACAAACTACTTATGAACTAACTTATACTAAAGACGGCACAAACATATATGCCCTAGGGGGGCATTCGAAACCCGACGGGAAACGGCCTCACGCATCGTAGCACAGCGCCTCAATGCGCTCGGCCGCTCCGCCGCGGCAGTAGGTATCCCTAATAAACTATATATATATATATATATATATATATATATATATATATATATATATATATATATATTTCGGATAATAAAATTAAAAATATTTTTTTATAGATAAGTATTGAAAGAAATAGTTAAATATATTGTCAATAAAGGGTTTCCTTTTCTTTCAACTACTACACAAATCATACGTCTGGCCCTGCATACAATCTCTCCAGCTGACAAAGTATATGTGAGTTTAACTACCGAAAGCCACAGCAGAAACACATGTCTTTACAAATAGGCGAAGGTAAGTATCCTACTGAAAAGACGACTGGCGTCATCCATCACTCAACGGTCATTTCTGCAACAAAGGCACTACTGAAATCGAGCTTCCAGACCAAATTTATGGATACTTTATGGTAAGTATACTAACTCGGAGTGACTATTTCATAGGACGATTTTTGAAACTAAAAATAATGTTGTTGACAATATCAAATTTTATATTCACAATAAAATTCAAAAGAGAATTCTCTCAGTCGATAAGATGGTAGACGTTGAAGAAATTCTAAACTACAACTAAGACGAATGCCGTCACACTACGTTCGACTTAAAGTTGGACACTTCGAAATCTTAAATCCCAAAACTACTTAATGGATGAAGGATGATCATATTATCGAATTAGAAGACTGAGGCAGAATTGAAAGTATGTGGTGTGGAGGGAGACGTGCTTTAAGACAGTCCGTGTAGTCGCTTTGGCTGCAACGCTTTATTAGCTGAATGGTCTTCTAACCATTTTGAGTCACAGGCTAAGAAGGCATATTCAGTTAATTACAGCCAATTTCGATGCCTGGAAATGTTTATTGTATTATAACTTTTTTTCTGTTTCAAATGAAAAAAACCACGAACTTACATTTATTTCCAACTTATTCGTTCAATACGAAAATTTTTGTTGGCGTTAGAAGAGACGATAATAATGCAGAAATGAAAATAACAGCAGAAGAGACAACCTCGTTTTATCTTCGAAGAAATATTTTGTTTAAAGACATAGAAGCCGGGCCGAGAAAACACCAATTGGCGAGCGGAAGGACGGGTTGAAGGGGAGGAAGGAGACCCGAAGAAAGAGAGAGAGAGAGAGAGAGAGAGAAAGAAAGAAAGAAAACAGTGGTCTAAAGCGCCTACCTAGTTTTTAGGAGGTCCCGAATTCGAATCCTGGCCACAGCACAGACTGATTCAATGCATCTCCTTATGTTTAATACCTATGGTATAACGAGACAATGTTGTCTCGAGGAAATGTATTATTGTTGTTATTTATAGAAGATTATGAATTGAAAGGAAAAAGGACACACAGTATTTAACCCTAAGACACTACTGTTCTATACTGAACTAACGACCCAATTTAAAACATCGAAATTTCCAATAAAATTAGCTTATAGTTTTAATAAAGCGCAAGGACGAACTTTGCGGAAACAATCTGAAAGACTCTTGCTTCTCCCACGATGAACTATATGTCGATTCCTCTTGAGTAGGAAATCCGAAAAATTTGTTGTATATACTCCTGATAACAAAAAAAAGTTGTTAATTAGGAAGTATTTAAAAATAGTTAAAAAAATATTGTCAATCTTTTACCTCTAATATTATAATGCTTATCCTTTCATTCTAAACACCACAAAACCTTATATCAAATCCCGAAGAGAAGCCGAGTACTGCAGCTAGTAATACATAATTTCTGGAAGAGTATTGCATGCCACTTGAAAGCAAACGTACAGCTCTACCTCTCACGTAAGAAAGCACCAGTAATCACCTTTTTTCGATTACCGCTAATAAAGATACCGTACAATTCTACGCACATTCACCTTTCCAAACACATTGAACTAGGCGCAAAATACAGCCCGCAAAGGGCGTTGGAGATAGCTGTCGTAACAAATTGCAATGAGCAGCACATCCCGTGGGACGTAGCAGATCGTTTCAGAACTTGCAGTAGCTAGGTAGAAGGCACGTTTAAACTGTGCCACGTAGAACAACACGTCCCGGGTAAGGACGGCTTTGTAGAAGGTTAAGGGAGCGAGTACCGTACAGAAATGACTTTTCTTCCCCGTTCTGTTCATTACCGCCTCACTAATTATGCAATCTACACGGTTAATCTCCTACATTCTTCTGTGGCACTAACAATGGGGGGGGGGGGGGGAACTGATGACCTAGCTGTTTAGTCCCCTAAAAGCCAACAACAACTAACAAGGGGAGGCCACAACGTCTGAAACGCGGATTTACTGCAAACTTCGTACACTCTTAGTACTCCATGAGGACAACAAAATGTTGAAGCAGTAGAGCGTACTTCTCAAGTGTTAACGAAAAAATTGCAAAATAATTTCGGTCGGTCGTCAAATACGTAGCATATGTACCTGTGCGTGGCCGTTTTTGTCACAAAGAGGCGGTAGCCCATTGGCCGTTCAGATTTATGCTGGTATGAGATAAAATGCCTATTTTGAATCGTCGGATTCCAATATCGGTAAGATACCTTACTAATAGTTCATAAATACCTTACACCAACACAAATTTGTTTGTGAATCCCATAAATAATGTTAAGAACATTCTGAAGCACACTGTACAACGTGCACGTATTCCCAAACTATGTACAACACAACGTAAGACAAATAGTTTTCTTTTGTTATGAATACTCTTCGCAGGCAGCGCACAGGCCTTGTATCCAGGTGGCGTTGGCTGAACGCCCTCGGTAATAAAAAAGCTGAGCCAACCATTCAACGAACAACCACGAACAAACTGAACGAACGACCGCGAACCATAAATCTAACAGATTTTATAAAAAAAAAAAAAAAAAAAAAAATAAAAAAATAAAAAAAAAAAAAAAAAAATTGGCTAGCGTCCTAGCCCCGTAGTTGTTGGTCGTTAGTCGCTGGATCGAATCCCGTTAGTCCCCTTTTATAAATTTTTTTTCCTTCAGCACAGTCATGTTCGTTACTTTTTATATTACAATAGATATAAGGGGGAAAATAACGTGTAATCAGATGGACTTTCATTAAATTTACAATATTATTCCGCAGTCTACAAAGTTTTATTAAGTTATAACAAATAATATAATATTCATAACTACCGACTAGTAAACGACCAAACGCGTAAAGTGATATTGACGAAAATATTTGCTTAACCGTGATTTGGGATATCCCTTATTCCTGTAAGAAGCCCGAAACTACTTGTTACCTGCAAGTTTTGAGCGCCACAGACGACTTTCGAAAGATATACAACTAATCGTCGCTTTCGACATTACGAGTACAAGTTGCAGGATGGTTCAAATGGTCAAATGTTTGTAAAGCTTATGGGACTTAACTACGGGCTCATCAGTCCCTAAACTTACAAACTACTTATGAACTACTTACGAACTAGGACGGCACAAATATCCATGCCCGAGGGGGGATTCGAACCCCCGACCGTAGTGGTTGCAGGATGGCATTTTTCGTAAAATCGTGGAAAACACAAAGTTAAACGGCATCCCGCATACGAAATTCTTTTGAGGCTTTTTCATGGAAAAACAAACCTCGCTAACATTTTTAAAAAGCTCTCTTTCATCCCCAAAATTCGGAAGCAAACCATGCATAATGCAGTATTTCCTTAAATATCGGCGCTGATGATTGGTCATCCAGTATCCAGTGTATTTTAATAGCGTCTTCAACAGAAGCAATTTGTCTTGCTCTTTCGATTAAATAAGAACAATTTTGATGAAGAAGCTAATTAAGTGTTTGACTTGCCTTGTAACACCACATCGCGACCACAGCATTAGAATCACGGTATTCCGACATGTTTCATCGTACGTAATTTTAATATTTTGTTAAGAGGCAGAATTTTCTCATTTTCAAAATTTGTAGTACATTCAAATTATATCAGCGTAATTCAGAGTAATAGTATCTAGGGAATACTTAGGTCAAAACATCTCGTATATCAGAGATCATTTGTCAGATTGCTATTATAAATAGTAGCCGCAGTTGAGTTACTCTCTCTCTATGTGTTTATCTATCGATGTGCTTAGTTTTCTCTATGTGACGAGCTCTCAGTGCTTATCTAAAATATTAAACGCGGTTAAATTCCAAGATAGTAAAAAAAAAAAAAAAACGCAAAAGTATTTAAACTTTAATATAAACTTTCATATCGTGATCATACGCGAAAGCGAACATTATCTTTGGACTTTGATCTGGATAGGCTAGGACGGAAGAATTAGAAACTTCTGCCTCCCGTAATAAACTGATGAACATTCCAGAGAGATTAATACAATCAAACTTTGACGAAAATAATAACGAAATGTGAACTTATAAAGTGTCTACTGTGAAAGTGTAGTGAATGTAACTATTGATTTCAGAATAGAGAATCTATGAACCTTAAAAAAAATCTTAAACAGTTATTCGAGTATTTAGTTCCCTAATATTGTCCCAGCATATTCTAAAAGTGAAGGAATATATCTAACAGTTTTGGTCAGGAGAAACGTATGCTGAAATTTCTAAAGAATAATTATAATTCTATAAAGGAAAAGGATCAGGCAAAAACAGCATCTTTGTGACGGGCATCAAATTATCTTAACTACCGGGACTCAATGATTCAAATTTTTATTCTTTGGTTTATTAAATATCAGCCCCTGAGAAACAGATTTTCTTGCTCAAACATTAAAATAGGTCTTTAGGTATAATGAAATCCAGAACCAATATTTACAGTGAAAAATTCAACAAAGATATAAATTTTATTAACTGGGAAGAAGTACCAGAGCTACCAACTGAATTTTCATAATAAGGAGACAGAATTTTGAACCTATACATCCAATACAACTGTGGAAATTAAGACGTAATCTAAAGCTTAAAAGTCGCAAGTTAAAACCCTAATATAAAACGAAGTCAACACAACTGTCGCCCCAGTCACAAACCAAATCATGTCGCCGCCCAGCCACAGCCTGTAGAAATAAACCTCGCACGGTTGGCAAACTGGCGTGACGAACGGGACACGATCCAGCGACCAACGAGTATGGGGCTCGGACGCTAACCACTCAGCTGCCGCCGTTCGTGACACCAACTGTGGTACATATTTGGCGACCGACCGAAATTACCCAGAGATTATCTCAATAACGCTTGAGAAGTACGCACTACTACTTACACATTTTGTTGTCCTCATGGAGTACTACGAGTGTACGAAGTTTGCAGTAACTCCGCGTTCCAAACGTCGTGGCCTCCGTTTGTAAGTTACAAAAGCTATTACGATCTGCTTCTCTGAACAATTTATTTGAGAAACCCCATTCTGCATCCTATATCATCTGTACATCAACTATCAGACGGTTTTTGACTGACCCAATAAAAAAACTCATAACCCACCATTATTGTCTCCTTTCCTAACCAGATTCCTTCAGCATCGGCTGATTTATTTGACTATTACATTTATTTTGCTGCTGTGAATGTTCATCTTGTATCCTTCTCTCAAGGCACTGTCCATTCCATTAATTTGCTCTACAGGCCCTTTTCTGTCTCCGACAACATTACAGTGAAATCATCTAACAGCAAGGTCTTAATTCTTCTCCTTTAATTTTAACTACTTTTTCGAATAAATTTTTCATTTTCTTCAATATGCAGATTGAATAATACATTGTAAAGGCCATTACTCCGTCTTACTCTGTTTGTAACCGTGCCCCCTTTAATGCACTTCAACTATCATAACTGCTGTGCGTTTTGTGTACAACTCGTATGTAACTTTGCGCTCCCTATTCCTTATCCCTGCAACCTTCACAATTTTGAAGAGTGAATTCCAGTCAACATTGCCAAAACTCTCCCTCCAAATAAAAATAAGCTATTAATTCAGGTTTCCATTAATCTACCTTCTAAAACCGAACTCATCTTTCCTGAGGTCGGATTCTACCAGCTCAACTAGCATTCTGTAAATAATTCGTGTTAGTGTTTCGCAACCATTACTTCTTGTACTGATAGTTCTCCAATTTTTACACTTGTCTGCACTTGGTTTCTTTCGATTTGGAGTTATTACATTCCTCTAGAAGTCTGAGAGAATTTCACTTACCTCATACATCTTGCACCGACGTGATTCTTATTTCTATTGTTGTTATTTTCCTTTACTCTTCATATGGAGCAGACGTGATGGAATATTTTTCTCAACAATTCTTCATTATGATGTTAATTTGAGCCGTGTTTTAATTAATAAATATCAATAAGAAAATAAATTTTCCTGTAACATATATTTATTTCATTGTCAGTTCCTATCAAAAATATTTTTTGTTAATTCTAGACATAATATGCATGAATGAGATTTGGACGCCATATGCTGTCCACGCATGTTATGTAGTATCATTTCACCATCTCACTCTCAACTTTTATGTTAAAATCTTTTCAATATTTGTTCAGAACCTGCAACCAATTTAAGAAAAATTGAAATTCATTTAATCAAATTTAAATGTTTGTAAACCTAAGTGACTTGACTGCGGAAGTTATCAGTTCATAGGCTTACAAACTACTTAAACTAAATCATGCTACGCTCAACACACACACACACACACGCGCGCGCGCGCGCGCGCGCGCGAGCCAGAGGGGGACACGAAACTCCGACGGCGGGCAACCACGCACTCCGCAGCAAGGCTCATTAGAGAGCTCGGCCACTCCACCGCAGCAATCCGATTGATGAAACTTCCTGGCAGATTAAAACTGTGTGCCGGAACCGGGACTCGAACGGCCCAACAACTTCAATTCTACCAATTCGCCTCCTGTTTTCCAAGGTCCCAGGTTCGAGTCCCGATTCCGACTCACATTTTTAATCTGCCAGGAAGTCTCTTATTAGCTCACACTCCGCTGCAGAGTAAAAGCGGTTCGAGTCCCGGTTCCGACACACATTTTTAATCTGCCAGGAAGTTTCTTATTAGCTCACACTCCGCTGCAGAGTAAAAGTTTCATTCTGAAATCCGATTAATGTCTGTAAAATGTATTTGACGAAAAGCAATCATTACTAATGCATTGTCGGCAATAAAACATTATTCATTACGTTTTATCACATCAAAGTCTCCAATTCGCCGGCCGCGGTGGCCGAGGGGACTAAGACGCTCCATTCACGGTCTGCACGGCCACTACGGTCGGGGGTTTGAATCCCTCGTCGGGCATGGATATTTGTGCCGTCCTAGTTCGTAAGTAGTTCATAAGTAGTTTGTAAGTTTAGGGACTGATGACCCCGTAGTTAAGTCCCATAAGCTTAACAAACATTTGAACATTTTGAAAATCTCTAATTCGACGAGAATATATTTCACATCATTATATTTCAGTATATAGGGGTAGTGTCAATGGGAACATCACATTATCAAAAGTACTTTCTTGTCAACTTTTATGGTATCGCCTGCCATTATAAATATTGTTCCGATTTATTGTCAAAGTTTTCATTCCGTTTGTTGAACATTAATTTTAATTATATGAACTTTTCTGTAAGTTTAATTATTTCACGATTTGCGACTGTACACAGCAGACAACGCTGTAATTTATTCAGGGAATTTACGACATTAGCTGGTAATGGGTAAAGTTGAAAATGTATACCACAGCTGGAATTCGAACCAGGGTCTCCTGCTTACAAAGCAGTTACGCTGAACCCTAAACCACTGAGGACACAGAGATAATCGCAAAAGCACATAATACTGTAATACTGTAGCTCAACCCTCGTCAGATACAAATTCCAAATCTTTCTCTGCCACTATTACTTATACTCGCGATTTTGTTTTCAAACTATTTCCCGTAAAAGTTAGGCCCTTGAAGTGTCTCCGTACTGAATACACGATTATCGGCTTATCTATTCTTTCGAACTCACAACAATCACAGGTTCCTTGTCTCTACTTTTGTAGCTTTTTGCATCTTCTTCGTTTTTAATATGTAGTCCATGCACAATACGTTACGAGCTATATCCTTCACTAAATACGTCTTAGAATTTACATCCTGGTTCATAATTCTATATTCGTGATTATATGATGCAATTACAGGCTTTCGAAAAGTGACACATTAATTTGGTCGGCCGGGGAAGTTTAGTCACACTTTAATTGTGGCGTGGTACACCATACAATATGGCGCTGTTAATTTCATAGTACACGAAATAACTAATAAATGCCACCCAAATTTTCCTACCGCACTGACAAGATCACTGTCGCAAATTAGTGTCACTGAGACAATTAAGCGCGGCAAACGTACCTTTACGAATACTAAATCACATTAAATTTTTTCGGGTAAACATCGGCTTTACTGATTTCTCTTCGTGTACTACCATCTTATTTGAGCTACTTTGTTTGTTTCGATTTGATGTGTTGATTGTATTTACATATGTAGACCCCCAAATGTATATAGTGCGCATATGTCTGTATAATGAACATCTTTTCCTATATCTATGTACTTATATCTATCTACATGTAAATATCGCGAGTGGTTGTGTGTGATAGCTATGTTTGGGGCCATAGCATCAGCAAACACTGAAAGGAACATAACTGGTATACAGTCTGTACTCGGAACTTACTACTGTTTCGTGATTTAAGTTACTTTAGTATTCCAGGGATATCTACTTCAAAACTGCCCACTCTGGCAGTTATACTTGATTCGAATTCTAGAGTGTTTGCTTCGTCCTCTTTGGTGAAAGAATGTGTGGTTGCTGTGCTCCGAAGCATCACCGTTGCTGTCGCGTAGTGAAGGTATTGATTTTGTTTTTGCCGCTAATATACTTTACATGTGACCAGAATTTCTGCCAAATTAGGCTTTCGTTGTGGAAACTACTATAAACTTTTTGCACTGAAGTTCGAGTTAAATTTTGGGTTTCTGCAAAAGATACTAATGGAGATTTTGTGTCTGTTTAAAATTGTGAGATGAAATTAGAGAGACTCTGCAGCTCAGATGATTGGATAAAGTCGCTGGACAGGCTAGGAATATGACAAGACGAAGAAAGGACGGGGACGAACGCGAATCGGATCGGAAATAAATACGGATGAAACAGCCCTTAATAAAACCAGGTAGTTATTGGGGTGGGAGGGGGGGAGAATAACCACACTTACGAGACCGAAATGAGACGGGTAGATGAATGGAGATGGAATTATAGTTTGAGATAATAAACTATCTACATACCGGAAAAGGTTTTGCATTGACAGAAGACGTAGAACTTTTGTCTAATACCGTACAATCGAACAAGATTTATAAATTGAAGAATGTTTCTCTTAAACTACATTTAATACATATCTTGCTTACAATGAAGCGCTTGTAACTCAGAACTGTGGATTAACTTTCTCGTCCTGTAATAAGGATGAAGCATTTTTTTCCTCTCTGTTCCATCCTCCTCACAGACATGCAGCGTTAACACCACACGCTAACAGCTTAGTTTATCTACCAGTTAAGTCGCTGTTAATATGGTACTGTTCTCTGCAGAGAAATATCTTGCAACATATTAAAATAAAATTATTGACGGATTTTTACTCCACGTAATTTGTTATTTGTAAAATCAAAGTGAATCATTCCTCTTTTTACAAATGTTGGCTGCGGTAATTTCATTTTAATTGCAACGATTGTTTTCCCTGTATATTTTAATATTCTAAATAAACCGGAGTGGAAGTACTAATTATTAATCAACGCTGCCCACATATTCATTACTGTATTATCTATTCGCTTTACAATTAAATGCAATAAATCACAGTTTGAACTTCACACAAATTTCATGGAATGCATTAGTTATTGTACTGTAGCATCCGGGAATTTTGCATAGAGCTTCGGTACTTCAACAAAGTTATTTTCATGAGAGAGTTGGGAATTATCGCAATTAATTACCGTACGCTTCACATTCAATCAAAACAATAGTCTCTCATGTATTATTATCGAAATTTAGAACCATCCAGTTAAACAAAATGTGGTACTTAACAATGTTTCTACAACTTTATTACATACAAACACCTACAACAAATGGAAAAAAAAAAATTGTGTCCATCATGCAGTGTATTTCATCTTGTTGGAAAGTAGCATCGCTGCATATACCTATGCATTAATACTAAAACGCGAGTGCAGGGTACAAAAGGCGTCACAAACGATCGGTTATATGCGCTATCTATCTACTTACAAAGAGGATAACTCAGTTCTGCACAGTTTGGGGAAGAATCGCACTGTTTTTCGTTTCCCTAGAGACATTATTGTAGCGTGCACAAAACAATGTAAAACAACATTTGCGAAGAGGAATTGTAGGCGAAACCCAAAGTTAATTAACAAACACTAACGAGTTTTAAGAATTATTGTGGCCAGAGAACATAAAACTACCACGATAAATGTGACTGCAAAGTCAACACGCACTTGAGTAATACGGCTTCGATAATAAATAAACAAATAAATAAAAATACGTCGGGTACTAACAGTCATGGAAGGGCTGCAGTAGTTAATCTATTAATCAGAAAACCTAGGTAAGGCAGGAAAGGATGTGGTCCGCCGATTACAGAACATGGTCACTTTCTGACTGAAAGTAACTTATTTGGTCTGATAATTAATCGTTTCCATTCCTTCGTACAGAATACCGAGGTTACGTATCAGAAACGTCAAAAGCTGCTTGCGATTCGACATTCCTGTTCCCTAAGGTCAAGAGATTTCATCCTGGTTAGGATATCTACAGTATATCCTGGTGAAATTTCCTGAGACATTAAAATTGTGTGCCGGAATCAGGATTCGAACCTGGAACCTATGCCTTTCGGGGAACGCGCTCTACTGACTGACCTATCCCGGCACGCTTCACGGTCCGTCCCAACTTTACTTCTGCCAGTACCTAGCGTCTTACTTTCCGAACTTCACAGAAGCTCTCCTTCTAACCTTGCAAGACTAGCACTCTTGGAAGAAAGGATATGATGGAGACATGGCTTAGCCACAGCCTAAGGGATGTTATCAGAATAAAATTTTCACTCTGCAGCGGAGTGTGCGCTGATATAAAACTTCCTGGCAGATTAAAATTGTGTGCCCGAATCGGGATTCGAACACGGAACCTATGCTTTTGCCTTGCCCTCCTGAGTGGTGTCTTTACAGACCCGTCTGTGCTTGCAGAGTATCTTGCGAATCACTTTGTGGACGGCTTCTTATCTGGCGGACTTTATTATCAACAAACAACAGCCTCCACAATGGCAATATCTCCTCCTGGTATTTAACTATATTAGGCTACAACGGGTCTTCCCCTTTCAGTGGAGACACAGTACTGGGGTTCCTGCCCTTAAGCCTGGTAAGGATCCATCTTCTCTTGAGAGTTAGTGGCTAATTAGTCTGACAAATGTACCCTGTAAATTGCATGGAAGGATAGTTGCCTGCAGAGTATGCTAGGTTTTCGAATTACGGGGATTTCTGTTACCAGGGTCGGTTCCGGAAGGAACAGTCTACGATAGACCATCTAATAAGACGCGAGACGTCTATCAGACAAGCCTTCTCTAAAGTTCAGCATCGTGATGCAATATTCTTCGATTTATGTATGGCACACGACACTGCTTGACGTCGTTATATTTTACATTCCCTCCATGAGTTTGGCCTGTGAGGCTATTTTATTTTTATCATAGGTTTTCAACGTAAGGAAAAACTTCAAGCGGCAGTGGTCTCCTTGCTTGATTGAGTGGATTTAATTAGATGGGGCAGTAGCCTGCTTTTCTACGAGCAGAGATCTTTTCAGTACCCGCAAATCCGTATCAGGAATTGTCAGGGGAAACGGGTATCGAGTAACTTCTGTTCGAGCCAAATGGTCAGCTTGTTGATTTCCTAGGATTCCCACGTGACTGGGGACACTTTTTCACTGCCGCCTGTGTAATATAGCGGGTCGGTCTTCCACAACGGTCTCTTAGGCACCACACTGGTTGTATAGACATATATGGTATAGAGGTCCAGTGTGCCGTTGCCCATGTCCCACCCCGTGGAGGTGGCACTGTGTTGTGAGAAGTCTGCAGTATTTACTCAGCGGCTACTGTATACTTTTATTAAATTAATTACAATAATAAGGAAATAGATATGTTTACAATTATATAAATCAATCATTTAAATGCAATAGCATAGTTATTTAAATAAAATTCATAACAAACAAAATGTACCTAATAATGTAAAAAGTATAATTAAACATTTAGCTACACTCTACCACTCTTCATTATAAAGAAAAACAGATACATTGCTTGCTGAAATCATAGAAAGCTACAAATCTGATTTGAAATTTTTTTGTATTCCCTGCATCTTACTTATAAATAAATAACAAACAAAATGTACCTAATAATGTAAAAAGTATAATTAAACATTTAACTACACAAACATATAGATACTCTTCATTATAACAAGAAACAGTCAGGAACATTGCTTGCTGGAATCATAGAAAATTCCATGTATCTGACTTATAAATGGAAATACAATGTAATATCAGATTAATTTTAATTTCTTACAATGAAGCAAATTAAAAATACATTAGAAATACAAAATATGTAAGATGGTAATATAAATTGAACTACAATCAACAGTAAGTATGTAAATGTCTAATTTAACTGTTGTGAATGTATTTATTTCTTTCTCCTAAACAACCTACTAGTAACAGTAAAATGCTTTAGTTCCTAAGCACACAATAGATATAGTAAAGAAACGTATTTGTAACATTAGCAAATTTTAACAATTAATTACCGTATATTAATATACGTTAGTTTAGAAATACAAAATTCACATGGTTTCATTGATTGATTGATTGATTTTTGCAGGAAAGCCAAAACAGTCTTGGACCAACCCGCCACTGCCCGCACCGAAACTAAGTTTATTGTGCGGTATCGCTCCCTGTATATCTAGTAAAGCCAACCAATGCCCTTGAACAGTGCAAGGTGTCCCTTTACCAGTTCTTTATTAGAGACAGTTTCTTCGGGACTGGTTGTCCCAAATATTCTGTGCCTTTTATTCTCCAATGCAATGCATTCGAAGATTAGATGTGATGCAGTTACATCACCGTCATCACAGATCCTACATTTAGGGTCCTCTTCTGTTATTCCCATTGTACGTAGGTGTTTTTTGAAATTCCCATGGCCTGTCGGCAATCCAACCATGAGTCTTATCTCTCTCCTGTTCAGACCCAGGATTGCAGAGCTTCTTTTAAAACATGGCTTTGGCATCATTACCTTGCCATGTTTTTGTTGATGGACTTTGGTCCAATATTCTACGTGCTGTCTTCTGAGCCAGTTACGTAGCTCCAATTTGATCATTGCCTTGGTGATTGTCAGGATAGGTTCCGGTCCAATATATGGAGTCTCTACCCCCATCCTGGCTAATCTGTCGGCATGTTCGTTGCCACTGATCCCCGATTGGCCAGGGACCCACAATAGGTTTACTCTATTGCTTTCCCCTAGCTCCACCAGAACCCTGTGACATTCGGCAACAATTTTAGACCTTGTTGCAGGAGCTGCCAGTGATCTCAGGGCTGCCTGGCTGTCTGAATAGATATAGATGCTACGATCTTTGTAGCACCTACGCAAATTCTCCTCCACACACGCCCTGATGGCAGTGATTTCCGCCTGGAATACTGAGGCCAGTTTTCCTAGAGAGATGACGCCCTCCAGTCTTGGCTGCACCCCACATACCCCGGCCCTCACATGGTTTTAGTCAGAATGGTGATTCATAAGTTATGTCTTAGATATACATGCATACAATTCTCATAATATTTTGGATCAGAAAAGTGTAGTACCAACAGAGTTCATAAAAAATCAGAAATTACATTGTTAGGATGAGGAGTATGAGTGCAGGAACAACTCTTTCACGCTTCAGCTATTACATCATTACATAATTAGAAATTACCAAGTGTGTATGAAAATAGTTTTAATTAAAGCAAGAACAACAGCAAAGTGATGCTGCTAAGGCATGAAGTTTGAGTACAAGAGGATTCACAATTTAGTTACATTTCCTCCATTCCAAAGCCCATACTTGTGTCTCCTTCAGTATCTGTATCACAATCTGTAGAATTACTGGTTTCTTCATCACTACTGTTATAATTTGTATGCGCCTGCGGTCTATTAATTCGTACTCTGGGTCTTTCTATGGGATATTCTTCTTGAAGTCTCCTTGATATCTTGTCTGCGGTTTCATTTAGTTCATTCCACGCATACTGATTTCTAATGGAATTGTAAATGTTGTTGTGATCCATTTCCAGGTGCCTTACTTGTGAGAGCACTGTGCAATTTATTACTGTATGTTTCGGGGTTCCTACATCACCACACCGACATATTTTACTTGGCCGTAGGTTCATTCTATGTAGGTGTGCTGGGTATGGTCCATCTCCAGTTATGAAGTGTATCATCCCTCGGCTAGGATTAATAAACTTCAGAGGTAATCTTCCTCTTATACTGGGAAAAAAAGTCGTATACCCTACGTCCCTTGTCGATCTCATCCCACTCTTTTTGCCAGGTACTGATACTCCAAGTATCAGTACTCCCAGTATCAGTACTCCCAGTTATCTCAGTTACCTTATCCTTGTCCCCTTTCTTCAGCCAGTATATACCCATGACCACACCTAGGGCTTCCAGGGATACAGTCCCAAAAGCACCTGATAATCGTAAGAGTACTCCAGTACTCCTCTCTGTCTGCGACTCGCGATAATCCTGTTCGACATCAATCGCAGTTTGTGCTCCCATGGACTAGCTGCACAGGATATGCCTGGTTAAAATATGGCACAGTGATAGATCCTCAAATGTTAGTGGCAATCTGTATTCAGTAGTGTTTATTCTGGCTATCTTTTGTAACATCTTTTCAGCCTTATCTGCTGCTTTTTCTATGTGTTTTTCATCAAATATTATTCCGAGATATATGGTTGACTTCTTCCTGCCTATATTCATGGTTCCTAACTTTATTGATGGGTTTCTCAAAAGCCCGCCTTTAAGTAAGATGTATAATGTTATCTATGGTGCGATCGACATTTTGGTTTGGGCACACCAACTGGCCATCTCGTGTAGTATGTTGTTTGCTCTTTCTTCTAGTTTTAACCTTGAGTTAGCTGAACTACCACCAGCAAATCATCGGCATAGACCACAATTCCGTCGACGTTCTCGTTGGCATCTACTAATTCAAGCAAGGGTTCAATTGTATTATCCCAAAAGATGGGACCACAAATGGAGTCTTGTGGGCATCCTTTGGTAATTCGTTTAATTACTTGACTGGGGACAGTGAAAGGCACTTGAGTAGTGTTATGACGAATGTCTGGCAGGAGATGATGGCTAGAGGTGACAAAGGACAGGAAGAATAGCATCGGCCAATGGCCTGGAGACTGCACTTTGAGTCAGTACAGATTAAAACAGGGTACAGGGCAACCTGTTCTATAAAATGAAGGGCTTCGCAGTTATGCCGTAAAAGCTATAAAATTCTGGCAGATAATGACTTTCCATACAAGGACAAGATGTACGGCTAATGGATTTCCCGCCATCAGTGTTGAAGATTGTGGCATCCTGAAACACGTCAAGTAGTGGATGCAACAAACGTTGGAAGATTATGGGGCCGACCTTGGAAGAGAGCTGTCGGATTTCGTTGCCAGAGCGTCAATCTAAGGTGGTTTGTGCGGTATACGGCGGGAATTACAGTCTAAGAAAGGTAGTCACTGCAAAGGAGGCGAGCCGCAATCCTACAGGTAATCCAAATGACTGGCGGGTATCAGGAGGTCGAGACCCATCACATGCAAAACCAACATATGTTGCGTGAGCAGGAAACTGTCGAATAGCAATGCCTTAGGATGTGAGGTGCTAATGCGGCCTAATCTGAAGAGGGAAGATTCCTACCCCGGCGTAGGGACTCTCAATCAGGTCGTTCCGGAAGGCACACGAGCCAAGCTTACATCACAATGGTGAATCATGAATACCATTTTCTGGGCAGAAGAAGGAGCCGAGCAAGAAACAGGGCACTTGTAATCCAAATGGACAAAATCAGAATTTACAGATATGTAGGAGAGTTGCACGATTTACACCCCAAGCTGAGTGTGCAAGGAAAGAAAGAGTATCAAGTTTCGCCGCGGTGGAGTAGCCGAGCGGTCTAAGGCGAATCCCTGCGGAGCGCGGGCTGCTTGCCGTCGGAGGTTCGAGTCCTCCCTGGGGAATGGGTGTGTGTGTGTTGTCCTTAGGTTAGTTTACCTTAGTTTAATTAGTTTGTAAGTAACAGACTGATGACCACGTAGTTTGGTCCGATAGATTTACAAACATTTGAACGTTTGATTTTATTAAGTTTCCTCATGCAGATAGACTTCAGGTGGCGAAGATGGGGCAGCCAAGACAGCTTTTTTTTTCTTTTTTTTCTTAAAATGAAGGCTCAGGAAAAGGTACTGTGTCACGACGTCCAAGCGCTGTGCACCCAAAAAGAGTTCTGGATCATGGTCAACTGTGCTACGACGACAAAAATGCGTAACTCTCGTTTTGAGAGAACTGAAAATCATGGGAAAGAGCCCATATGGAAGCGTACTGATTGGAACCTCAGAGCTGGCGTTAAGCAGAGGACACTGATACACAATTTTCTTCAGTGCGATGATCCTCTTCCACGTTGTTGTTGTGGAGCCCTTAAATCTGTGGCTCACATTTCAGTGAAATGTCCCCTCCTCTCTGCCATACATGCCAAGAATGCACTTTCGCTCTCGTTGCCTCGAGTTTTGTCGGTGATCCACGGATGGGTGTCGGGTCGTCGGTTATCTCCGTGTAAGCGATTTTTATTCTCAGTTATAAAATTTTTGTATATCTGATGCTCCGATAAGTAGGGTGGGTTTGTGGCTCTTACTGTGAGCTGCGGGGATTGCTCTCCCCTCCCCTTAAGATATCCATTTCCTCTTTTTACCCTGATTTCAAGATTGTTCATTCCTGAAATTAAAACATGTAGGATAGTGTCAGAACAGCAACTTACTATTTTTATTAATAATATCAAAAAAGGGCCAAAGTTGCACACGACTGGTTCTTTTCATTGACGACTAGTTTCGGGCTTACCTGAGCCCATTATCAATTCACCTACTTATAAGCTAGCTTATAAGTAAATTGTAAGTTTTGGTATTGATGACCTCGCAGTTAAGTCCTATACTTGCAGAAAGTCGGAACGCATCTTTAATTACACACCATTCTGAGTTAACGGGTCTGATGAGCTATGTGGGTGGTCTCTGAATCCCATCAGTCAACCACCCTAACTGTATACATCGTTTCACCATTCCAGCGTTGCACATGGAACTCGAATATCTGCTCGTAGATTGTTATCAGACAGGAACCAACTGTATCACCGAACATTAAAGTTCGGGAGTTACGCACAGGTGGGTAGTTTTATGGTTTCTGGTATGGAACCGGCGTTGGAAGGTATCGCAGATTTCCAGCAGTGAAAGAACGAATGCTTAACACAATAGACGATAATGCTCCGACAAACTCGAGAGCAAAAAAATGTTCAAATGTTTGTTAAGCTTATGGGACTTAACTACGGGGTCATTAGTCCCTAAACTTACAAACTACTTATCAACTACCTTATACTAAAGACGGCACAAATATCCAGGCCCGAAGGGGGATTAGAACCCCCGCCCGTAGTGGCCGTGCAGACCGTGACTGGAGCGCCTTTGTCTCCTCGGCCACCGCGGCCGTCAACTCGAGAGCAAAGGGACGTGCGTTGAGTGTGTGCTATCCAAGTATTTTGAGGACTTTACATGAAGAGAGAATGCTTCTGTATTGTTTACAGACGGGAAGACTGACACCTGGCGATTATGTCATACGTACCTGTAATAAAATGCAGGCCGGCCGCAGTGACCGAGCGGTCTGCGGCGTGCCAGTCACGGTCGGCCGTTCGAATCACCCCCTCGGGCATGGATGTTTGTGCTGTCTTTAGTATAAGCTATTTCATAAGTAGTTTGTAAATTTAGGGACTGATGACCCCTCAGTTAAGTCCCTTAAGCTCTACAAGATTCGAACATTTGAACAAAATGCAGCTAATGACACCTTCCCTACGAACATTTTTTTAAACTTATGAGGCTACCATTAAGCGGCCTAGTATGGTGAATACCAATAATCCACATATGTGGACTTGCACAATAGCAAACTGCGATAAAGTACGGCAAGCATTGCGCACTATAACGTAATAGGACCGTACGTACTACCTTGTTCTTTAACTCGCCACCACATACATGTTCCTACAAGAGGTCCAATCTGAATTTCTAGGAGCCGTTCCTCTAGGTACCCAAAGTCGAACAAGGTTTCAGCTATGAAACATTCACTCTGCAGCAGAGTGTGACCTGATATGGAACTTCCTGGAGATTAAAATTGTGTGCCGGAACCGGAATTCGAACCTGGGACCTTTGCTTTGGAAAGTAGGAGGCGAGGTACTGGCGGAAGTAAAGTTGTGAGGGGGTATCGAGATTCGTGTCGGGATAGCACAGTTCGTAGTGCGCTTGCCCGCGATAGGCAAAGTTCCCAGGTTCGAGTCCCGGTTCCGCCACACAATTTTAATCTGCCAGCAAGTTTCAAGATTTCCGCTGTATGTGGCGCCAGCTTACTACAGTCGAAACGTCAGGATTCAACTGGACGCTGTTTGCGGACACAATTGGATCAGATGGAGCGATCCAGTTCCATAGTCACTTCATTCTCTAGATTTAACCTTCGTGGACATCTTCCTGTGGAGTCATAAGAAAAGCCAGAAGCCATCCGGAAGAGACCGTCCACTATAATGCACCCTGCTGCGACCGACGCATATGCTACCTTTCGGAGGTCGGAGACCTTCATCGGGCTTATGTGTGTGTTTGTGTGTGTGTGTGTGTGTGTGTGTGTGTGTGTGTGTGTGTGTGTGTGTGTGTGTGTGTGTATTTGTGTGTGTGTGTAGTCCTAAGCATAAGTTAGCTTAAATTGTTAGTAAGTCCAGGGAATGATGACCAGTGCAGTCTGCTCCCAATATATTACCAACATTTGATTCTGAAAATCCAGACGTCCTAGGTATAACAGTCCAGTCACGTCCAAAGAATATCTAGTTGCCAGCATATCTGTTGCTGCTGTACTTTCACTCTGCAGCAGAGCGTGTGCTGATATAAAATTTCCTGGAGATTAAAATTGTGTGCCAGAACCGGGACTCGAACCTGGGACCTTTTGCAATCGCGGGCAAGCTAAGATGGAATACGCATGACGTATTTTCCAACTAGCTCGGATCACTGCGCCATCTCTGGGTTTGATGTATTGCAGATGTTGGCTGAGCTTTCTAGCTCCTTCTGTAAACTGTTAATAAGTATCTGATGTCATTTGTCCTTAAGTGCATTTTCAGTTTCCTGTGATTCATAGTACAGTACAAGCTAGCACAGTAATGAGCCCCGCACACATTCGTATATAAATTTGCAACTGTAGATCCCGTCTATCGACCTTTACTGGGTCATCTAATAAGGTCTATGAATCACGCCAATAGGATCAATGCCCACTAAAAGCAAGGTATGAAAGTCACCGTCGGCCAATATTTGGCAGCAGCTCGCCCTGCCATTCTCAAGGCAATACTGCAGCGATGGAACAATGTGCCAACGACGTTTAAAAACCTCGGTTCTCAATGACAACAGAAAGACAACGCACACCGATCAAGCAATCACACATCGCCATCGCACGACAAAACATGAACACCAACAGCAATCTCATAATAAACATATTTCAATTGCCTTGGAGTTGCATAATTTTGTCCCTCTGGTTTTGGATAAGTCGTTTCACATTGCTTCCTCGCTGCAGTATTGACTTGAGAATGGCAGAGTGTACTCCGGCCGAAATATCGGTCGACGCACAGTGGGGCGGAATCCCCAAAACGTGGCCAAAAACCCAAAAATGAATTTTCGATTCTCGGAATTTTGATTGGTGGGTTAGGTAGGGGAAGGATTCGAGTATTTGATCCCAGAAGGAGAGATCATCACTTTCGATACCTGTAGAGATACGTCGGTTCAAATGTAACCTTTGTGGAGAGCACATGTGACGCTGTGAAATCGAGGCAAATTTACTCCCTGTTTGTGAGTGAATATTTTGGTAGTGAAGTGAAGAATTTCAGTTCTACAAGATGGGGACGATTGCTACAAGTATGTACAAAATGGTCGTACACTAAATCGGTATAAATTTCGTGGTTATCGTATTTATATTATTTTTTTTCCGATGCCTGTGCAAAACGACCATGCTTTCGCGAACTTTCATTTTCAACTAGAGCAAAAGTAGCTTATACCTCAATATACCGCGGAATTTAAACTCCCAGCTTATAGATTGATTAATTATCAGATGGAATTGATAAGAATAAGCTGCAAAGATCTGCCATTTCTCTCGATTAATGAATATTTACAAGTGCAAACGCACTGTTGTCGATCAGTCAGTTATTCGAAGAAGGGCAGGAAACGAAGAAGAAAGACATTAAAAGATCTCGAGAAGACTTTAACACTTTAACCAGAAAATGTTCACATGTAAAAACAATAGAAGACGTTTTAAAGAGGCTTCTGCCGGCCGCGGTGGCCGAGTGGACTGAGGCGCCTCAGTCACGGTCCGCACTGCCACTACGGTCGGGGGTTCGAATCCCTCCTGGGGCATGGATATTTGTGCCGTCCTAGTTCGGAAGTAGTTCATAAGTAGTTTGTAAGTTTAGGGACTGATGACCCCGTAGTTAAGTCCCATAAGTTCTACAAACATTTGAACATTTGAAAGAGGCTTCTGGTAACTTCGGATCCATACATATCCAGTATTAGAATACTGCCACAAAAACACATGAAAACGTTGTCAATAAAGCTCTTACTGTTCCCTGAAATTCCAATTACACCACCATCGCCCATGGAAAATGTCGATATGGCCTATAACTCTGAGAACTTAGAAAGCGCTACTGTTTGAAAGATATAAAAGCAATTAAATCATTCTCTATGCATCAATACAACATCATCAATCATATTAAGTATTGAATGTGAAGAACGACTGTCTTTATTAGCTACACTTATTACTTCTATCGTTGATTATACCATTACAATTATTATTAGTGTTCCGTCACCCATTTTGTAATTCAATAATATGATGAAACAATTTTCAATGTGTGTGGTATCGAAGATATATTTTCGACAAATACTTTGTTATTTTGTTATAATAAACAAATAACGTTGGCAGTATATTAATTATTAGTGTCCAAATATTGTATATACGCTATTCAAATGTTCAAATGTTTGTAAATCTACGGTGTCATCAGTCCCTAAACTTACAAACTTCTTATGAACTACTTACGAACTAGGACGGCACAAATATCCATGCCCGAGGGGGGATTCGAACCCCCGAACGTAGTGGCCGTGCAGACCGTGACTGAAACGCCGCAGTCCCCTCGGCCACCGCAGCCGGCATATACGGCATATAACAAATTATTATGGATTATTTTGGACAATTTTTAATACCAAATTCGTATTCAGCGTCCTCAGAAATCCCCGTGTGATTAGTTTTGTGTAAATTAAATGTCTTCTTCGGGTTTTGGCCACGTTTCGGGGATTCCGCCCCACTGTGCATACAAGTAAGCGTGGTTTTTTTTTTTTTTTTTTTTTTTTTTTTTTTTTTAAATTCTGTGCACCGAGAGAAATTAAAGAATTGTACACCCATGTAGTATTTAATTATTGAACAAATTTATTTTTGGAACAGTGAATAAGGAGAACATGAAATTATTTCTTTTACAGATTAATATCTCAAGCGGTACTTAGGTTCCATGTATCAGTCCATGCTGAAAATGGGCAGCAGTACCGCTGGTTCTGGTATAGGTATTGATGTAAGACGATCTTGCCTTGGAGGACGTCTGTGCTCTGTGGATTTCCTGAAGCTCACCTACGTATGTGCGAATTATGAATTGGCTGTTCCAGATGAACAAACGTTGTCGGTGGTCCGCAGAAGTCCTAATTATTCAAATACATATTTGCAAATTTCGAAAACGTCGAACGTTTGTTGCTGTGCGGCACTCATTTCGCGACCGGTCGCCTTAACGTCACTCTAATCTCTATCCCCCAAATGCTGGCAACATTATAGTAAAATGCCACGAGAGGTAGAGGCGAAATTTTATCACCGTAAGGCTCGGATTTCTCTCTCTCCCTCTCGCAATACCCACACTACAATGTGTGCAAACATATGTGCAGTAGAGACATATACGACACATGGACGTTTGGGTTTGGTAGGAAATCGGACACGGGTGGCGGAGAATTGCGGGGCGCCGTGGCACAGCGCGCCCGGTTAGTCTAAACGCCCTCTGTAATAAAAAAGCTGAGCCAAATACTAAACGATCACCAAAAACGAACATGTCCTAACGACCGCGAACCATCGATCTACCTGAGAAAAAAAAACTAGTTTAAGGTAACCGTTCGGAAAAAGCTGGAGAACCTGGATCGGGTCCCGGTCAGGCAAAATTTTCGTGTGTCGCAGAACGATAGTACAAAGTTCGAACAGCAGTAGAGGTCGGAATATTACGAATTTTGCGATTATCTATCTGTTTGCAAAAATGTTCACGTTTCTACTTCAACCAGCAGCACTGCGCGTCGAACTTCCGTGTCAGTTTTCCGTAACGACAATTTGACAACTTTCAGACTTTCTAATTTGCTTATAGGAATCACGAGTGTGTCTCCATGGCATAGCGGCTGATTCATCAAACGTTGATACCACAATAAGCCTTATGACTGTAAACATTCCCTATTAAAGGATAGACTATGTCACTATGCTATTTGCTGACGAACAACATTGAAACCATTACCAGTGAATCTACTATCCGCAAGTGGTATCTGCCGTTACCGAACCAAAATCGAGTCTTTACTAGCGTATTTTTAATTTTTATTAATTTATTAATTTACTTTATTTATTTATTTATTTTGTAGTCTTCAGTCCGGAACAGCTCTCCACGCTGCTGCTACCTTCGTATGTTACTTTACTGCCCAAGTAACAAAAGTCATCCGCCACCTGTATTATTTCGTTACGTAATCTAATCGCCTGATTTTCTTAGACTGCATTCCATTAATCTTCTTTTGCTCTTGTTATTATTCATTTTATACGTTGCTTTAAACACACTGTCCATTCCATTCCTCTTGCAGGTCCTTTGTTGTCTCTGACAATTACAATGTCATCAGCAAAACGCAATGCTTTTATTTTTCCACCCTAAACTTTAATTCTTTCTCCACATTTCTCGTTCTATTCGTTCACAGTTTACTCAGTGTACAAACTGAATGACATTGGAGAAAGACTACAAACCTCTCCTACTCTCTTCCCAAGTAATGCTTCTCTTTAATGCCCTTCGACTCTAATAATTGATGTCTGGTTTTTGTACATGTTGTAAATGACCTTCCGTTCCCTATATTTTATCCCTGCTGTCTTCAGAAATTTGAATAAGTGTATTCCAATCAACATTACCAGAAGCTTTCTCCGAATCAACAACACCTATAAACGTAGATTTGCCTTCATTAATCTATCTTCTGAGATGTGATATTGCCTTGCCTCTCGTGTTCCTATTTTTCTCCTAAGTCCAAAGTGATCTTCGTCGATGTCAGCTTCTTCTATTCTTCTGTAAGTATTTGATGTTAAAATCTTGCAACCAGGACTTATTAAACTACTGTTTCTGTAATTATCACACCTGTCAGTGTCTGCTTTCTTTGCAATACGTATTACTATTTTTTTTCTTAAAGTCTGGGGTTATTTTGCCTGTCTCATACATATTACACACCAAGTGGAATAGATCTGTCTTTGTTAGCACTCTTTTTAGTACTGTATATCCATTACCGGTATGTTTTGGCACTGTAGTCGAATAAACCCTCCTCAATAAATCTAACATTAATGCAGGTGGAATGTGTTGTTATTTATATAATGATACAGCGTTATTATTCAAAAGTGTGACGGTAGACGTGTAGTTAATAATTTTAAAAATGTCTGCTTACAAGCTCGAGGTCATTCAGATCCTTATTCACGAATTCCAAAGAAATGAAGCTCACGATTCTCGTATGACCCAAAGCTGTACGTAGTTCACAGGAAGGCTCAGCATTCCGCCTCTGATGAGTTTATAAGTAGAGTAAAAATCTGTGGCCAGCCAACATGTGCGTCGCTGGAATGACATTCCCCGCCGTTTCTGAGGAGACGTGCTGCTCTCGTTAATCTCGCTGACGTGGCTCTTCTCACCGTAATTCATTTCCAACGCTGGGCGCGGGCGCCGAATTCAATTGTGCCCGTAAGGCTCACGGTTACGCCCAGAGCATTACTTTGTGAATAAAACGAGGCAGTAAAAGGACAGCTTCCTCTACTTTGTGCAGTCACCGTGTCGGCTTTGTGTAAACAATTCATTAACAGGTTAGCCACGTCCGCTGATGAAGGTCCCGCGTGTGTTTTTGTTTCGCTAGGCGCAAGCACAGTTCGTGCCTGCACATATTTCTGTGTGCAGAAAACACTTTATGATTCATGGCAACGAATTTCGAATACTGCGATGATTACTCTTTCCAAGATTATCGTCTTGACGAGTAGTTCAATTCTGTAGTTCAGCTCTTACTACATCGTGATAACCATTTTAGCTTTGTCAACTGCTTCTTGTATCCATGACTCTTGTGGATTTTCTAACGTTTTTCCGCTGAATCCATATTGTACTAACTGACAGAGTTCGAGATATCTCTGCTCTCAGGTTTTTTGGATAATTTTAGGTATTGAGAAAAAATAGTAATTGCAACCTGCAGTAGTTAATATCCCACTTGTCATTCCACATTCCACTATCATCACTCGACAGCTAATGTAAAATAAAATCACATACCCACCTCTCCCCTAAACATGAGACTCTCCGAACATATGACACATATTGAAATACAAGTACCAAATTTCCTAACTCCCTGCTAACAACTACTCAACCTCGTTCTCCTCACTGTTACCCTACATAACATATTAGATTGAACAAAAACATAACTCCCAATTCTCCCCCCCCCCCCAACCACACACACACACACACACACACACACACATACATACATTACCACCACACAAGAGTTTCAATATTAATATTATTTCATCACATTGACTATAAAGTACCTTAATTATTTAATAAAAGCCAACTGCCAAATTTCTCCCTTCACCCAACCACCACTCCACGTCCTAACCATCACTTTTGTCCTCCATCCCACGTCACATCCCACCTTACCACCTCTAACCACCATTCAGTCATCTTTTCCCTACTACTCAACCCCCCACCCCAATAATAATAATAATAATAATAATAATATTAAAAAAATCCATTTCACTAAATTATAATTTTGCCACTATTTCATTCCGCTTATATAAAAATTTAATATAATATAACATAAATTATTACAAATAATAATAATAATAACAATCAAGTAAAAAATAAAAGAAATACATCTGTGGCGTTGGCAACACTCCAATAACACACTGTGCAGACTCAGTCTAAACAAAAACAAACACGTCTGACCTATGAAAAACAATTATGGACAGTGCAAAAGTGAAATTAGCGGAAAAAACAATGATGCAGCATGAAGAATCGCTGATACTACATTCAACTAATTGGTATTCAGTGATGTGAGGCGAAAACAAAATTTCCGTAACACAACATTAGGGCTACTTTTCATGTTTCGTTAACGAACCGTTTTCGATCTAAAACAAAACAACCTGTAGATTTCCATTATTATTACAGACCACTGAAGATTTTTTATTGTCATCAAAACGAAACGCGTCAGGTGAGAAAAATCGCATTTTATTTGTAGCTGCATAGACGTGTTGTGGCGTAAAGTCAGCGCCACACGCCAGACGTAAGAGAACGATCGTGCAGAAGGCAGCAGATGACCGGCAGCCAATCGCACGCCGGCGCCGCGCATCCTGGAGGGAGAAACCTAGATGCGCGCCCTCTAAAAGCTGCTAAACTAGGCTGACATGCGTCTGGACGTGCCCGTTTGAAGTCGGATCCGAACAAGGCAGTCACTAGGACTCTCTGCAGCTCAACAAAATACGACCAGCAGAACAAACAGATGGAAGAAGAGCAGCAGCGGAAGTAAACAACGCCGCACACGACCAAGACAGTGAAGCACTGCATGCAATTTGAGAAAGTGCGGAGCGGCAGCAAACCCGCGAAGATTCTTTGTTGCCGAATGTATGACAACACCTCTTCACCAGATGTGTTAAGTCGTCTCCGGTGTCAGGGTAGCCGAGGGTGTAAACGCTGGGACAACTTAATTTGCCGACACAGGCACCAGCTTCCACATACCGATGTGAAGGAACGTCCTTCAGAAGTTCCTTCATATTAGTTGTCGTACGTCGGACAATCTGGTGTTCCATCCAGACACCCAGTGCCGGTTTATCCATAAGGCAGAGTGGGCAGCTGCCTAGGGCCCCGCGCATTTTAAGAGCCCCGTGTGCATCGATATAATAATGAGAATTTTTTAGAAAGACTTTTGCGTCTTAAGTAAAAATTTAAAGCCTCCTCGTTGTTTGTGTGCAGGAGAGTGAAAGAAAATATATATGATAGGAAATGGATCCTGGTGGTTCTGAAGAGTTTGAGGAGTACAAGACGGTAACTTGGCGCGCTTGTTAGTCTTCAACGGAAGTTGTCTACAGCAGTGGAAGTTGTCCACACCAAAGAAAAGCTGCGGTAGACTAATCGCTTAAGGTAAGTGTTGCGCCAGGGAGGTCCGCCTCACCGTGAGACTCTCGGGGCTCAGGGAAGCCCGGAGTACATTCCAACATGTATTGAAGAGGGAAACCAGGAAACTGGGATTTGGAAACAACGCAGGTAAATCGTTGGCAACGGCGTGTTCTTAACGCTCGAATAGCGGGAATCCGGGAGTACGGAACAGTATATAAACAGCCTTCAGGCTTTCTATGTAATCATTGAAGTTAAGCGTTCCTTTGGAATAAAATCTGTGCCAACGTGTGAGATATTTTGAAAGATTTTGCTGGAAAAAATTTAGTAAAGTAAATGTTTAATGCGTTTCTTAATGATTATTAAATTCTATATTTTGTTAAATAATTTCTTGAATATTATAGTATTAATCAACGTATATTGATCTATTGATATTTGTTTCTTTTGTTGAATAAATACATTTACATGTTGCACGATAACGTCTCATTTCACTTTGATATTATTATTCTTGTGTGTCCATATTTGAGTTCATTATAGCTCGTAAGTGGCTATCTTATACGATGGCTGAACATGTTAATTACTTAAAACGAATGCTTAGGTTGTGGAATACTGCAATTTTTTTACGGTTTACCTCAATTTCATTATTATTATTATTACCAATATATTGTTGTTATGTGGTGGAAAATCATTAACTTATCAAAGGATAGGTTTGGCGTGGGGCCCCCAAGATTTGGATTGCCTAGGGGCCTACACAAGGCCTAATCCGGCACTGCAGACCCACACTGTGGAGATGACCGCTTCTTAAACCGGCATAGATATGTCGGATACTGTCCATGGCCAGTGAGGAACTTTATGAGGCCACGAGATTGTTGGAAGTACTTCAATCTTAATCTCTCCCTGACATCGGGGAGGAAGTTGTACGTTCTTCTCCCACTGTCTTCCTGGTCCCAATACTCCTTCCAGAGCTGGAGACCCCTTTCCCTGATAGCCATCTTCCCGTCCACTCTGCCTCCCATGATTTCCTGGTCTTTATCCATATTCCCTTTCTTCAACTAGTACCCCGTAGCCAACTTCCGTTTCTTGATACGAGGTCCGGTACGCCCCAATGGAGACAAGTAAGATGTTCCTTTGAACTCTTACAAGCTTCCTAGTGTTTCTTTATTTGTGGATGAAGAAGTTAGCACTGCTCCTTCCCACAAGTCCCCTAAAACCTCCACATCCTTGCGGATGCTGTTGCGTGGCAGTGTGCGTTTGTACCGCTCTACAGTAAGCACGAGGTGCCGTAGTTGCTGCCAAGTCTTTATGGAAAGCATAGAGTTCTGACTAACCTGTTGTCTTCTATACTTGTGTCCCCAGCGCAGAAGACAGCAAACAGGTCGTTGGTTTTTCTACGGCATACAAGTGAGGCTAAAATAAGTTCTGTAGGATGGAAGCATAAGAAGCAACTCGCGAGATTTTTAACTGTCAGGGATGCCATTTATAAAATAAATAATAAAATATGATCAACTATTGTTAATACGACACGGCCTATGCTGCCCGTAGTTCATGTTGAGACCTCGACTGTTATCAAAATTATACAAAGCTTTACTCATTACCGACACGGTCCGGCGCACCTGACGCTCTATTTCGCGCCAAAACAGGATCGTCGTGCGCCTCTTGCAAAATCGCTCTTCTCTTGTTACAATAAGAGAAGACACCTTAACCTTTTTAAACTGTCAAAACCTAGCCTGTCCTTTAGAGATATTTATCACAAATTCTCAGCTCTGAATAATTAATATTTAGTATATAATACACAAAACTAATTTCAAAAGAAATCACGTGACGTGAAATGCAGCAGCCAATGTGAGGAGAGTACCAGTAACATAGGCGGGCTTTCCCATGATAACCAGCACCTACTGTGCCATATGCTACTTCTCCCCACCCAACATTTCAACATATGCTGCACTTCTGTCTTTCTTCCGCGTTTAAGACACGTACGATGTTAGCAAAGAAACGGCCAGCGGCCAGAAATATGGTGCCCATAGGCCAGGAATATCACACTCTCCTCGGCGCCCTAAGTGGCAGTGAAGAAAGTTCAAGCCGGCCGCGGTGGCCGAGGGGACTGAGGCGCTTCAGTCACAGTCTGCACGGCCACTACGGTCGGGGGTTCTAATCCCCCCTCGGGCATGGATATTAGTTGTAGCTAGTACATAAGTAGTTTGTAAGTTTAGGGACTGATGACCGCGCAGTTAAGTCCCATAGACTCTACAAACATTTGAACATTTTTTTAGAAAGTTCAAAGCCACCTTTTCGTAAATAATACACACACGCACAACACTCCCCCAGTATCTGCAGTGGAAAGGGCCAGTCCTGTGCCAGGGGCAGGTCTGTTGGATTTAGTTCAGCAGACAAAGGCCAACAAAGTAGGTTTGTACATTTCTGGCACACCTGTAAACACTGCAACAGGAGGGACTGATGACCCCGCAGTTAAGTCCCTTAAGCTTAACAAACATTTGAACATTTGAACATTTGAACTGCAACAGGAGGAAACACAGCAACACACACGATGCATCACATAACAAAAGACACAAACTCAAACAAGCCAATATCTCCATGACACAAGACACACTAATATAGTAGTAGTTCATAGTTAAAATTGCCAGATTAAAATGCATTAAAACAAAATCAATTGTAAGCAGTAGTTAAAGTAGCATATTAGGACCCACTTGGTAATAGGTAATGGGTTATTGTATTAATTACAGAATAAAGAATTAAAAAGAAAAAGAAAACACTGGGACCACCAGTACTACCAAATACACAAATACTCAACTTAATTGAAGTGGACTGAAGTTCACACACAATTCTTACACAGCAATGTAACTAAATATGTAACGGTAATAATCCAAGGACCAAGTGGGCTGTACCAGACTGCCCGCCGCGGTCTCGTTGGTCCGCGCCGCCTTTCGGCCGAGAGCGCTGCAGGCCGGCGCAGGAGTCGCGGTCCATCCTCTGACGCGTATTGGAGGCGGCTTGGTACCCAAATAACTATACTTACCTGCTACTTTTATTCTCTCATTGTCAAGTCTAATTCCTTCAGCATCGCCTGATTTTGTGACACTACATTCCATTACCCTCGGCTTACTCTTGTTAATGTTATTCGTATATCTTCCTCTCAAGACACTATCCATCCCATGTAATTGCTTTTTCAGGTCCTTTGATGTCTCTGAAAGAATTACTATGTTTCAGCAAACCGCAAGGTTTTTATTTCCCCTCCCTGTACTTTAATTCCGTCTCCAAACTTCTCCTTGCATTCTTTCACAGCTTGCAAAAAGTGTTCAAATGTTTGTAAATCTTATGGGACTTAATTACGGGATCATCAGTCCCTAAACTTACAAACTACTTATGAACTACTTACGAACTAGGACGGCACAAATATCCAAGCCCGAGGGGGGATTCGAACCCCCGACCGTAGGGGCCGTGCAGACCGTGACGGAAGCGCCTCAGTCCCCTCGGCCAACGCGGCCGGCGAACACAGCTTGCATAATGTGGTAAAAACACCATATTTATACAGCGTGTTACAAAAAGGTACGGCCAAACTTTCAGGAAACATTTCTCACACACAAAGAAAGAAAATATGTTACGTGGACATGTCTGGAAACGCTTAATTTCCATGTTAGAGCTCATTTTAGTATTTATCTTTAAATGTAAATGGAAATAATTCGTGCAGACAATTGTCAAAATTTCCAATTGTTTCGTTAGTAGGTACCAATTAGGCCACTTGAAGGAAGGTAATGTTGGTAATTGTTGGTGATGTCTTGATTGGGCCTCATGTTCTTCCACCTACGCTCACTGGAGCACGTTATCATGATTTCATACGGGATACTCTACCTGTCCTGCTAGAACATGTGCCTTTACAAGTACGACAAAACATGTGGTTCATGCAAGATGGAGCTCCTGCACATTTCAGTCGACGTGTTCGTACGCTTCTCAACAACAGATGCGGTGTCCGATGGATTGGTACAGGCGGACCAATTCCATGGCCTCCACGCTCTCCTGACATCAACCCGCTTGACTTTCATTTATGGGGGCATTTGAAAGCTCTTGTGTACGCAACCACGGTACCAAATATAGAGGCCCTTTGTTCTCGTATTGTGGACGGCTGTGATACTATACGCCATTCTCCAGGGCTGCATCAGCGCATCAGGGATTCCATGCGACGGAGGGTGGATTCATTAATCCTCGCTAACGGAGAACATTTTGAACATTGAAGTCACGCTGGTACGTTCTGTTGCTGTGTGTTTCCATTCCATGATTAATGTTATTTGAAGAGAAGTAATAAAATGAGCTCTAACATAGAAATTAAGCGTTTCAGGACTCATGTCAACATATTTTCTTTCTTTGTGTGTGAGGAATGTTTCCTGAAAGTTTGGCCGTACCTTTCTGTAACACCAGGCTCCTAAGGAAACGGGAAATTTATGTAGCCAATTTAACATTGTCAATATAGATCGGTGCGATACCCCTTCAGTTCCCAAATCTGTTGTTTACTATCTTATTTTTGCTGTTGGTGCTCTCTCTATTTAGCATTTAATTTACAATACTCTCTTTTGTGTCCCTGCCTCGTCGCCGCTTTTGTGTCCCAGCCTCGTCGTAGGTGTTGGTGGACGAGTGGAATGAGACCGACACAGGAATAAAGATAGCACGCTGGTGCAGGTACGGAGGGGAGCAGCCAGAAACTAGAAACACTAGAGTAAATTAGAACGAGATATATATTGCACAGAAGTGTCCCTGCCTCGTCGCCGCTTTTGTGTCCCAGCCTCGTCGTAGGTGTTGGTGGACGAGTGGAATGAGACCGACACAGGAATAACGATAGCACGCTGGTGCAGGTACGGAGGGGAGCAGCCAGAAACTAGAAACACTAGAGTAAATTAGAACGAGATATATATTGCACAGAATGTATACAATACTTAACTTTTACATAGCTCAGTACTGCAGAATGCTGATACATAGTTGAGCTAGAGGCGTGCCTAGTGCCTGTCCGATAGCCAAGTCTTCACTGGTGCCTATCTGATTCCGAAGTGTTAACTGGTTCCTATCTCAGTCCCAAGTGATCGATGTCGTTCAGTGGTGGCCACGAGCAGGATAGCAGCAGAGGGCGCTTGTGGCTGACGTCGTAAGAACGCCGCGCCGTGCGTTCATGGCGGCGCGCGGCGAAAGTAGGTGGCGCGCACTTTAGACTTGTGCGACACCACAATGTTCATTGTATGTCTTCCTTTCAAGACACTGTCTGTACGATTTAATTACTTTTTCAGGTCCTTTTCTGACTCTGACAGAATTACTATGTTATCAGGAAACCGCTAGGTTTTTATTCCCCCTCCCAGCACTTTAATTCCCTCTCCAAACTTCCGCTTACATTCCTTCACAGCTTGAAGAATGTGGTAAAAACGCCATATTTACATACTCACCTGTTCCTGAAGAAACGGGAATTTACGTAGCCAATTTAACATTGTCAATATAGGTCGGTGCGATTCCCCTTCAGTTCCCAAATCTGTTGTTTACCATCATTTAGAAAGGTGAAAAGGTGGGGCATAACAGCTTTGAGATAATTGCAGAACGACATATTGACCATAGCTGTTTATTTTTTCTCAATGCTACCGGTTTCGGTCAATTTACCATTATCAAGCGTTATCAGAGATTAGCTAATAGCTTAACATGTCGTAACACAAGAATTCAAAATTGTAACATAAGTATTTGTTCTCATTGCTCCAGTCATTTATATTACCACAGTGGCTGAATGCTACAGGCTTATATTCCTTTTTTATATTAATTAATTATATTCAGTCTTTATATGATTCTAATTTTAAGGTAGCAGTCAGCTACTGTGGTAATATCAATGACTACAGCAATGACAACAAATATTTATGTTACAATTTTGAATTCTTGCGTTACGACATGTTATGCTATTAGCTAATCTCTGCTAACGCTTGATAATGGTAAATTGATCGAAACCGGTAGCATTGAGAAAAAATAGACAGCTATGGTCAATATGTAGTTCTGATATCATCTTTTTGATGTTGATGCTCTCTATTTAGTATTTAATTTACACTACTCTCATTTTTTTGTTTTTTGTTTTCACATAATAATTCTGGCAAAATTAACATTAGGCCGTCACAGAAAGAGTGGACCGGATCTTACGAGATTCACTATGCGACAGTAAACACCATTTAGTGGCAAGTGCTTCCCATTATCTTGGGAACAGCCTTGTCTCAGTCCAACGCTAACTAATCGTGGTGCACGGAGACACGAGATAGGCAATTAAAATGTTTGTGATAGCGTTATCGCTGCATGTGCAGCGCAGGATTATGGCGCTGAAAATCAGCGTGTAGCGCGATAAGTATCTTTGCGCGAACCCTGTTAGTGTGGTCGTATGTTTTGTGTCCCAACCTCGTCGCCGCTTTTGTGTCTCGTTTCCGTCGTAGGTGTCGGTGGCCGAGTGGAATGAGACCGACACAGGAATAAAGATAGCACGCTGGTGCAGGTACGGAGGGGAGCAGCCAGAAACTAGAAACACTAGAGTAAATTAGAACGAGATATATATTGAACAGAATTTATACAGTACTTAACTTTTACATGGTACTGCAGAAGGCTGATACATAGTTGAGCTAGAGGCCTGCCTAGTGCCTAACTGATAGCCAAGTCTTCACTGGTGCCTATCGGATTCCGAAGTCTTTACTGGTTGCTATCTCAGTCCCAAGTCAACGATGTTCAGTGGTGGCCACGAGCGGAGTAGCAGAGGGCGCTCGTGACTGTCGTCGTAAGAACGTCGCGCCGTGCGTGCATGGCGGCGCGCGGCGAAAGCAGGTGGCGCGCACTTTGTACTTGTGCGACACCACAGTATGCATGACAAACGCGTTATTCTTTTTGTCTATGGGCTTTCTCTGAGCACTCGACTTTACTTCCAAGATCTTTGCGTTGTGGGACTTCCAACTTGTCCTACAGCAAGTCAGTTGGTCTAAAAAGCCTACATTCTGTGAGTGATAGTCTATGTTACTTTTATATGATGAATTGTGAATATTTGTTCCAGAGTTTATAGGGAGTTTCCTTTTCCGTTGATTCCCCTCTGTTACTTGGGTGATAGTTACGCGAAGAAACACCCGCTTTAAGAAACGATGCATTGTCGCCTGGACCCGCGGTGGAGTGGTTGAGCGATCTAAGGTGCCTCGCTGCGGAGCGCGCGGTTGCTCGCCGTCGGAAGTTCGAGTCCTCCCTGGGACATGGGTGTGTGTGTCTGTCCATAGGTTAGTTCAAGTATTTTGTAAGTTACGGACTGATGACCACGTAGTTTGTTCTGATAGATTTGCAAACATTTGAATTATTATTAGTATTATTATTTCGAGTGGAATAGAGGACCTGCAGGTGAATGATATGCTAGGTAATAATGTTTTCCGGTGCTTAATCTATGGCTAGTACTTCGATCTTTCAGAAAATTGTGTTAATTCACGTAAATGGAGAGACGCCATCTGTAGGTACTTAAAAGTATGCTAGATGGTCACATTATTCGAAATGAAATTTTTTTCTTTACTCAAGGATGCTATGCTTTAGCATGTAAATTAAATGAATAAAATACCAGGATGTGTACAGTTGGAGGCACACAGGAAGATATGTATTTCATTTTAAACGACGCCAATTTCTCCTATCCGTTAAAAGAGGATGAATCACGCTTCTTGTATACATAGTGCTAAATAGCCTATTAGCAGAATATTATCCAGAAATAAAGTGTTAGAAATACATCAAGTGCAGACACAAAAATAAAAAAACTGTCACGAACATTTAGTTACGTTGTGACAGAAACATAATGAAACAGTGGTGAAATAAACGTGAATAATGCCGAATTCAATAACTCCGCTAGAAATAATAAACCATGAAATGAGGAACTGTATTTTATTCTCTTTCGAAAATTGTGAAACAGAAAAATTAATAGCGCGTGCTTGCTACCCAGCTGTTTTGCGAACAGCAGTTAAATCGCAAGGACGAAGCGATGTAATATACACTCCCTGTTTCTATGAGACCGCCGATCCTATGCAAATGAGCACAATCACCGGAGGAAATGTTTCCAGAACAGACGACTCCTCTCGGTACCAACATTCACCACACTTGAGGACGCCGTCAGCTTTCCGGTCACATTAATGAGCTAGCAATCACACTCGTGTGGAATTCACACGGCTGAACAGGCAACAGACGGTCCAGACGCGGTGGGGTTCGTGGTCTCTATGCAAATTGCCCGTTTATGTAATTCAGCTTGAAGTTTCCAACTGCTAGACGCATAGCGAATATTCGGAGTAAACCTAGTGAATACATTAGTCCTGGAAACTTACAGATGACTACCAAAGCACAGACGGCACTGGCAAATACAGACGCTTACTAACAGACATAGGTTACTTTTTGTTTTTGTAACTTTATCTGAACATGTTGTGGTTGTCTTCAGTCAGCTGAATTGTTTGATGTAGCTCTCCACACTACCCTGTACTGTGCAAGCCTCTTCAACAGAGAATAAGAACGGCAAATTAGATCCTTTTGAAGCTGCTTACTATATTCGTCCCTCGACCTCCCTCTACGATTTTTACCCCACACACTTCCTCAAAATGTGTCCCACCAACCTATCCCCTCTGTTAGGTCATGCCAGAAACTTTTTTTTTATCTCCGATTTCTTGAGCACCTCCTTATTAGTTACGTGACCTACTCATCTAATCCTCATCATTCGTCTCTAACACCACATTGCAGAAGCTTCTATCATCTTTTTGTTTGGACTCCGTATCGGCTCCGTTTCACTCACATACAGTGCTAACATTTAAATTAATACGGGATGTCAACAAATTTTGCTACTTCAAAAACGCTTTCCTTACCATAGCCATTCTGCATTTTATATCTTATTTACTTCGCCCATCAGAAGCGCTTTTGCTACCCAAATAACCAAACTCACTATTACTTTTATTGTCTCATTACGTAATCTAATTCCTTCAGCATCACCTGATTTACTGAAACTTCAATCCATTACCATATTTTTAGTATTGTTAATATTAATACCGTACCCTCCTTTCAAAACGCTGTTCATTCCATTCAATGGCTCTTCCAGCTCCTTTGCGTCTCTGACAGAATTACTACGTCATGGGCAACCCGCGAAGTTTTTATTTCTCCTCCCTGAACTCTACATCGCTCTCCAAATTTCTCGTTGCATTTCTTCACAGCTTGCTCAATGTAAATATTGAACAACATTATGGAAAGGCTACAACGCTGCCTTCCTCCCTTCCAAACCACTACGACCCTTTGCTGCCCTTCGATTCTAATAACTGCTGTCTTGTTTTTGTAAAGGTTGAATATAATTTCGCCTCCTATATTTTACCCATGATACCTTTAGAATTTGAAATCTTTTATTCCAGTCAACATTGTCAAAACTTCCTCCAAATCTAAAAATGCTAGATACGTAGGTGTGCCTTTCCTTAACCTCTCTTCTAATACAAGTCTTAATAAGAGTAATACCTCTCATGTTCCTACATTTCTCATAAATCTAAAATGATCTTCCCCTAGATTGGATTCCACCAGTTTTTCCATTCGTCTATAAAAAATTTCTGTAAATATTCTGCAACCATGACTTATTAAGCTGATTATTCCGTAATTCTTTTTTGTATGCACTTGCATTCTTTGCAATTGGAATTGCTACATTCTTCTTGAAGTCCAGGGGTATGTCTCTCATATTTGTTAAGCTAATGGAACTTAACTGCGGGGTCATCAGCCTCTAAACGTGCAAACTACTTATGCACTAGCTTATACTAAAGACGGCACAAACATCCATGCCCGGCGGGGGGGGGGGGGGGGGGTAATTAGAAACCCCGACGGGGAGCGGCCTCGCGCATCGTAACGTAGCGCCTCAATGCGCGCTCGCATGGATTGGATATCCTAACAATATCAGTAGTTCAGATCGAATATCATCTACTCGATGGCCCTTATTTCGATTCAGTCGTGAAGGAAGTTTCTGGTCACCAGCAGCAGGTAGAGGATATAATGCCAGTGCTCAGTAGAAATGTTTCTGTTACTGACAAGTTAAATATATGTGCAGAATTCAATAGTCACTTTCTGAATATAGCAGGTGAACTATACAGAACCCTAGTTTCTAAAGGTAATCATATAATATTTTTAGAAAATAGCTTTCCGACGCTGTTACTTGAAATGGCCTCTATGACACTTCCAAAGGAGAGATTGAGTTAATAATCAAATCACTAAAGACTAAGTTGTGTTCTCCATATGTTAGCCCAGTACTAAGCCATATTTGTAATTTTTCCTTTAAGAACTGTCAGCCACATGACAGATTAAAGAACTCAGTTGTGAAACCACTTTATAAAAAAAGAGAAATGGATAATGTAGACAACTATAGACCTATTTCTGTGCCATCGGTTTTTTCTAAAGTTATTAAACAGGCTGTATATTCAAGATTAATTGATCATTTCGGTTCACATAATTTGTTGTCAAACGTACAGTTTGATTTTAGAAGTGGTTTAATGACTGAAAATGCTATAGTTTAGTTTCTCTGTGAAGCACTTGATGGGTTAAATAAATGGCTACGCTCATAAGGCGTTTTCTCTGATTTAACAAAGGTGATTGATTGTGTTGATCACAAAATATTGTTGCAGAAGTTGGAACATTATAGAATACGACGAGTAGCTCACAACTGGTTAAACTCTTACAATAATAATGGACAACAGAAGGTAATTCTCCACAGTGTTGAAAATGGCTATGACGTACAATTGCAATGGGGCACAGATATGTGTGGAGTGTCCCAGGGGTCCGTCCTGAGACCATTGATGTTTCTTATTTATATAAACGTTATGCCTTTGTGTATAACAGTAAAATATAATTGTTTGCTGATGATACCAGCTTGGTAGTGAAGGATGTTGTTCGTAATTTTGACATTGTGTCAAATAATGCAGTTCCAGAGATAAGTTCAGGGCTTTTAGAAAACAAATTAATGCTAAATCTCAGTAAAACTATTTTTTTAATACAATTTCTAACACATAATTTGACCAAAGCTGACATTTTGATTACACATAATGGGCATACGATAAGTTATACTGAACTGTTCAAATTTCTAGGTTTTCAGATAGACAGTAAGCTGTCGTGGACTGACCATGTTCAGGATCTTATTCCAAAACTAAATTCTGATTTATTTACCATTAGTACAATATCTGATACAAGTGATTTTTCAACAAAAAAAGTAGTCTACTACGCTTACTTTCATTCACTTATGACTTACAGCGTTATTTTTGGGGTAACTCGAATGAAACAAAATTGATATTTTTGTTCAGAAACGGACGGTTAGAGCATATGTGGTGTACGTTCACGAACGTCATGTCGACACCTTTTCGGTAGTCTGGGAATTCTGACACTGGCGTCACAATTCGCTTTTTCTTGAATGTCATGTGTTGTTAAAAATGTCAGCTTATTCCCACGAATTAATAGCTTTCACTCCCGTGAATACTAGAAAGAAGTCGAATCTACATTTGCATCACACCACCTTGACACTTGTGCGGGGGACTACTTAAAAATTTTCTATTACCATTCTTGTGTTAATCTTCATGTACAGAATTGTTCCATGACCATGGAGTCTTACTTCTCAATTAGGTCCTGCGGAACAGAAAACCATATTATTGTTATTATTATTGACCGCTGTCTCATCTTCGTCGACTTCGTCTTCCATCTCTAGAAAACTGCCTTCAAGTTTATTTTGGTTTTCCATCTGAGCTCTTGTCATTCATATAGGTGGTTTTCTTGCGTACAAATGTATCTTTTATTTTCCTGTAGGCAATATCAGTCTTCCGCGTAGTTATTTCCTTCTGCGTTCTTGCATTTGTCCTCACTCACTCCTGCACAACATGTGAACCTCATTTTTCAGATGTCTTTACTCCCTTTTACCTGCTTCACTTGTTCCACTTTTATATTTTCTCCTTTCATCAATTGAAATTCCGTATGTCCTGTGTTATCCAGGAATTTCTATTAGACGTTGTCCTTCTGCCTATATGATCATCTGCGACCTTCATTACTCCATCTCCAGAGCTAAGAATTTTTCCTCTACTGTATGACTTTACCCCTTTTCAATCACTCCATTCCTAATGCTCCCTCTGAAACCCTCGACAATCTCTGAATCCTTCAAATTATCAAGGTTCCTACCCTTCACTTTCCTTCTTTTTTCCATTTTCTAAGTTTTAATCCGCATTTCATAACCAATAAGTCATGGTGAGACTACATCTTCCCCTGGATATATCTTATAACATAAAAACTGGATTCTAGAACTATGCCTTACCATTAAGTCAGTCTGGTACCTTCCAGTGTCTCCTGGCTACTTCCATATATACAACCTTCTTTCATGATGATTAAATCAACTGTTTGTGACGATTAAAACACGCTCTGCAAAAAAATTCTACCGGGCGATCTCCTCCTTCATTCCTTTTCCCCAGTCTATATTCACCTACTATATTTCCTTCTCTTCCCTTTCATACTACCAAGTTCCAGTCCCTATCAAAATCAAGTTTTTTTCTCCCTCAATTGTCTAAATAATTTGTTTTATTTCATCATACATTTCTTCGATCTCATGATCAGCAGAGATAGTTGGCATATAAACTAGTACTGCTTTGGTCGGTGATGAATTGGTGTCTATCTTTGCTACGATAATGCGTTAATTGTACTGTTCATCATAACTTACCCGCACTCCTATTTTGTCGTTCATCATCAGACCTACTCTTGCATTACGACCCTATTATCACCGGAACATAAATCCTGTTCGTCCTGTCACTTAATTTTACTATATCCCATCATCCATTTCTCTTTTCATATTTTCTAACTTACATACCCGATTAAGGGATATAACACTCCATGCTCCGATCCGTAGAATGCCTGTTCTGTTTTTCTTGATGGCGATGTCTGAATGTGGGACTATTTTACTTCCGGAACATATTACCCAAGCAGACGCCGTCATCATAATTTAATACAGGAGAGCTGCCTGACCTGCGGGAAATTAACGACTGTAGTTTACCCTTGCCGATAGGTGTAACTGCATGGCAAAGCCACGTTAGCTTATGGTACAAGGCCACGTTAATCAATAATCCGGTCTGTTGGCTCTGTAACTACTGGAAAGGCTGCAGCCTATCTACAGAAACCACGCGTTTGCCTAGCCTCTCCACAGATACCACTACCCTGTGGTATCTACAGTGCGGATATCTGTATCGTTGCAAGCCATCCCACTTCGGCAACGTCTGCGGTACATAGGCCTCGCTGTTGACTTTCATGGTAATGAAATTGTCAGTACGCGCCAGTCCATTGTATGAAATGAGCGCAGTAAGATAAAACATATAGACCAGCCTGAATAGAAGGGGAGCAGATATTTTGTTTGTACATGACGTTACACGATGTGTTTGACAAAGTATGCCACTCATATCCATGTAAGGAACGTCCATTAATTACGTGAGCTAAAATCGGTGGAGTGGGGAAGCTGAGTGCTCAGCAAAGTCTGACCAGAACTTAAGACGGAGGAAAGAGGACATCGAAATCTTGCGTCAAACTTTTTGCAACATAGAATATACTTTACAATGTTTTTGTCAAAACACCTTGAAAAATCATCTGGTGATTAGCGTGAGACAATACTCAAAAATGAAGTTAATGTTTTTTCCAGTATCCTACCTTGTGACGAGCTTCGCCAGAGCTTCCTGTGACACTGTAACATATTTTTGTCGTTCATGGTAACACCGTTCATGGTAACATCGGTTTTAGAAATGTATAAGAAAATCATTTTCCAAGTATTGTTCACGATAAACTGTCTTAACGAATAATGAAACAGTCAAAGGTTTCAAGACCATAGAGACTGAATGTTATGATTCGCTGTTTGTGTATTGTGATTCTCTCTGTTGCGAATGTAATCATACCATTGTATGTTACGATTAGAGCGTTAAAATATAACGGAGTTCAATGCATACTGCATTTTATTCAGTAGCTAGGTTCATTTGTCACGCAAGATTAATATTTTCAGAGATTTGTTTATTTTGAAAAGTTTAGTTTTGAAAAGCCCATAATATGTATTACTGTTGTGGTTACGACCCTCATTGAAAGAAGTGACTTCGTAACGTATTTAAGAACTGTGAGTTAGCCACATTATTCTCTTTCCACACAAATCCCGAACTTTTGTAACAAATCGGAGTTCGTGCTCAGTTTTGACCATATATTCCATTATCTGCGTAATGTGTTTATGTGGCAGAGCGTAGAGGCAAGGTAGAGATATCTTGTGTGTTTGTTGCCAACTTATGCAGTAAACTCTGGTTGGCACTGAAGTAAAATTTAAGAGTTCTCAGAATCTGAGAAACAGGGCTAGCTAAAAAGAAAATCAGAGACTGTAATAGACAAGTGACGAGTATAACACCACTCGTTACACGTTCTGCTGCCAACCTTCTTTCACACCCAAGCCGCTGCCATAAGTAAATTTCTGCCTGTCCATACATCATTCGCCGACAAGCCAGTCTTTCAAGAGCTAAGAAGAGAGACGTCACAACACCCACATAAAAATTCGTATTGTAGTTATTGAAATTAGCGTCTTCACACACAAATATAAAAGGACAGGACTGTATGATACATAATTCCCATTTCGATATTTTATTTTTCGTGATCAGATTCCAAAGCAACGGAACCTCAAAACTGTACCAATCTACGACCACGCTAATGAAAATCCATCTGGTGCTTCTGGAAATTATCGTGTTCAAGCCGACAAAAATACATACTTATTATTAACATAGGTACTCGATAACCAACGACTGTAATATCCTCTTACATCCTACTTCAAGTAGCCGTGAACACACACATTTCAGAGAAATCCAAATAGACCTACACGTTCCTTGTTTGTCGAACAACAATTCCCTCTAAATACATCCTACGAATAATCTGCTGGAAAGGACCGCCTCTGAATGTCATGTGTGAAAAATCTTCAAACTTCCTAAATAAAACTACATTTAAATAAATTACTCTGCAATTTTATTCTCCATGTTTACAAATTTATTTCTCAGCATAAAAACTTGACAACGAAGTCATTTGTACCTACAAGAGACCAGTCAGGTGATACTATCATTGTATATTCTTCGATGTCTTGGCGGAGTCACAATTTCCCGTCTTGGTACGATCATGGCTGCAATAACTACGGTCATCCCAACAGTCACCACACTGGTATTAGAACATGATTAATGTTTAAATTTTGCGATTAAATTCTGAACGACATACATAATCACTGACTAACTAGCTGAAACTGACATACTTCAGCGGATTTATAAGACGGACGTTGAGCAATGAATGCCGAAGGAAACGAAGAGCTAACACAAAATCACTGTGTCCGTTGCTTGGCAACTGAAATTCTCGCACCTGTAGTGGTATGCACATCAGTCTGAAGGCACGACTGCTTCCGCTCACTTTGGAGGGGGGGGGGGGTTAGGGGACAATTATCAATGCATGCTACAGCTTAAGCAAGTTCTTAATTGTAGCGTTATTCAATGTGACATCTGAAACAGTCAGCTGCCTCAGATTCTCTGCGTAAATTCGTCCTGATCCGAACAATCCCTACCTGCCTCGTCCAATTTTCATACAAGACCATACACTGAGGTCACATAATTTGAGGATATCGAGATGTTGTGGCGAAAACAACGTCATAGCAAAGTGAAACTCCAGATTGCGTCCTATATACCGATAAACAACTAGTTGTTCGGAAAAGACGAGAAAAACATTCAGCCTTTCATACACAATTGCCACTGAGGGGGCAAAAGTCATAGGTTTCGTCGCAATGTAGTTCCCTTATTTTGAATTGATATGGACTCCAACAATCGCTGGAACTCTCTTGTAGAAATACTGAACCCTGCTGCCTCTACAGCAGCCTGTAGATGCGAAATCTCTTGCTTATGTCTAATGAACGTTTGATGGTCTTCATGTTGGGTAAAATGGATGTCAATTCGTTGTAACGGTGCAGTACATTGTTGAAATCGATCGTGAACAAAGGTGTCCTGGCGCATTTCATTGAGAAAAATTCCATGATAGTATGTGAAGATGAAGTGTACGAATGGCGGCAAACTGTCAGCGAGTATTATCATTTCCAATGACCTGTTCAGCTGCACCAGCCCTGTCAATTCCAAGGGAAAAAAATCCACATTTTTGTTTTACCACCACCAGCTTGCACAATGTCTTGTTGACAAATTACACTTATGCCCACCATCGGTTCTTAGCAACTGAAATCGGGACTCATATGCCAAAGACACGGTTTCCAGTCCTCTAGAGTCCAATCGATTTGGTCACGAGACCACATGAGATACCCAAGGCGATGTCGTGCTGTTATCGAAATGAATCGAGTCGGTCTTCTGCTACCATAGCCCAATCGGCTACTGCGTTGTTCGTAATGAGACTTAGAGCCTGAAATTAGGTGTTCTAGGCAGCATGCTGGGTTTATAACGTGGGCTATCACTACTATCTCACTTTCTAAAGTTGTGCCGAGAAAGAAATGCTAAAGAAAAAATATCTATATCTTGCGCTGTTTCCGAGGTATTGATAGTGACCGTGCCAAATATCTCAAGAAATACATACCATCACGTTTCCGACTTTGGTAAATGTCTGATTGTAGTGTATCGCTATTGTGGTTTATCGTATCGCGACATTGCTGCTCGCGTTGGTCGCGAATGGCGAACCAATGAAGTTAGCAGAATATGGAATCGATGGATTCAGGAGGGCAATACGGAACGTCATGCTGGATCACAACGGCTTCGTATCACTAGCAGTAGAGATGACAGGCATCTTATCCGCGTGGCTGTGACGGATCGTGCTTCCACATCTCGATCCCGAAGTCAACAGCTGTGGACGATTGAATGACAACAACCATCTGCACGAACAGTTCGACGACGTTTGCAGCAGCATGGAGTATCAGCTCTGACACCACGGCTGCGTTTACCCTTGACGCTGCAACACCAACAGGAGCGCCTGCGATGGTATACACAACGACGAACCTGGCTTCACGAATGGCAAAACGTCATTTTTTCGGATGAATCCAGGTTCTGTTTACAGCATCATGATGGTCGCATCCGTGTTTGGCAATGAACGCACATTAGAAGCGTGTATTCGTCTTTGCCATACAGGCGTATCGCCCGGCGTGATGGTATGGGGTGCCACTGTTTACACCTGTTGTTCGCATCGACTGCACTTTGAACAGTGGCCGTTACATTTCATATGTGTTACGACATGTGGCTCTACCCTTCATTCGATCCCTGCGAAACCCTACATTTCAGCAGGATAATGCACGACCGCATGTTGCAGGTCCTGTACGGGTCTGATACGGAAAATATTCGACTGCTGCCCTGGCGAGCACATTCTCCAGATTTCTCACCAATTACAAACGTCTGGTCAATGGTGGCCGAGCAACTGACACTTCACATTACGCCAGTCACTACCACACGCCATCCAAGCTCTGTTTGACGCAATGCCCAGGCGTACAAGGCCGTTATTAGAGCCAGAGGTAGTTGTTCTGGGTACTGATTTCACAGGATCTATGCACCCAAATTGCGTGAAAATGTAATCACATGTTCTATTATAATATATTGGTCCAATCTGCATTTCTTCTAGGTGTAGCAATTTTAATGGCTAGTATATATTGCAGTCAGAGTCATTGTGCAGTGCTAGCACTAATTTTCTATATATATTGCAGTAATGAACCTCAGTGTTTAAAAAGTATAATCAGAAGTGTTCATATTACAGTATCTGAACAATTATTATCACTATAACAATCTACCTGTGTATACAAATACTTTAACAACAGTGATACCTTTTGTAGACCAAAAATCATATTGCTTACGTTACAGTTGAGTTTTTTTTTTTTTTTCTTTTTTAGTTCGTTTCGGCCTACTAGGGACCTTAGCTCTCAGCTAGGGTCTTCTGCTTTTTCTTTGCCCAGTACGCCTTCATCTTCTGGCTGTGAGCCTGCTTCCTCTCATCCGTCCATTTAGGTCTGGTGGTGCCTGTACACTTCTTGCTTGTGAGAGATAGTGGGAAGACTCCATGTAGAATGGCCTGACGGTATTGAGTTAGTTCGGTTCTCGGTTATCTGTAATGGGATCTGCAATTCCTCTATGTCTGATCTAACAGAGGTGAACCACTTAGCTTTGGGCTGCTTGATATTTATGATGAACTCTGTCTTCTGTATGCTGACTTTCAAACCGGTGTTTACTGCAACATTGTAGAGATAAGATAGGTATTTATTCCCTTATTCACTGTTTCGCCCGTTTGAAACTTGTTGTTACAATTTATTTAACGTTCAGCATAGACTGATCCTGCTGATCCTGAAAATTTTCTCAATCGAAACGATAACTTATGGTGCGAAGTTATCTAACGAAACTTTATATATTAGACACATGGGACTGACAAAGAAAATCTTGCAAATTTGTACTACCATTGCAGTGGTATTGTGTGATACATTTGGCTATCATTACTTCGTGTTGTAAAGTTTTGTAGCATAGAACCCACTGAGTGTTACAAACACCCCGACATTCGGAAGGCCTCAATTCGTCCCTTTTGAAACTCGCTCACTTAGTTGTTGGAAGCACTTTCCGTTGCTTGGCGCCTGTTTGCTTCACACGATATCACACTGAGCCTTATGGCAATATACATTACCCATTAAAAGATACTGCTATTACGCTATCTGTTGGCAGAAAACGTTGAAAACATTAGCGTTGTATCTACTGTCACTCCAGGAGGCATCATCATTGGATCAAAATTGATGGAATGTCTCAAGGTGCAATATTTTTCTGCAGTGTCGTTACGTGAGCTCTGCCTATGTACATGGTACAGTTCGGTGAAATGGAATATGAGTTAGCAAAGAGAATCGAGTAACGTGTATGAATCGTCATACCTCACGGTAAGAACTAACTCCAATTTGGGAGAATTTACTTATTTAGCACGCCGTGGTTCAATTACGATGGGTAATGGAAAGAATAAATATACCAGTTTCTGGTAGAGGAAGTCATTTTGGAAGATTGGTAAAAGTGTGAGGAAGCGGGAAGATTAATAAGAGGGTAGTTCCTACGTCAACGACACGACGAGCCAACATTCCTGTTAGTCACTTTAGTTCATCAAGACATACAAGCCATTAATTTCTTCATGACTTGCCCTGCCTTTCCCTCCATTCCTATAAATAGGAACGTGTATATCTGTGATCCAATTTCTGCTGTAAGTACACGACATGATGCGCCAAATCGTATTCAACCTCTTCAGGGTCGAATAATGTAGTTTTATTAATTTTCATTAACAAGAGATATGCTTCATATGTCGTTGTCCCAACGCAGAAGTATCACTCATGGCGAAACTCAGCATTTATTGATAGGCTGAAAATTTAATAAATGATATCGTCATTTGAAATTTATAATGCCAGATACTTTAAGATACTTTAGTTAAGCAAGTAAATTAGTAGATAAAATGCCAATCGAGTTCTACACTGTCTTGATGCCATACAGAAATAATATTTCACAAATACACAATTTTATACCGTTCATTCCCACTTTTAAATGATACATAATTAGACAGTGTGTCTGTCGCTATACGACTCCATGATGCCCCCTTGTTTGGGTACCCGCAGTTGAGTAACTGTGATAAACGAAAAACCTCGCGCTGGGTGCCCATTAGGGTGCATAGCGAATTTTCTAGACCGCTTCATCCGTGTTTATTACCTCATTTTGTAATCAAATAGACATTAAAAATAACTATAATATAGGTTACAATTGAGAGGTTATTTATATTATAAATTAATGAAATGCAGCAACCAGTTGCTTATGATTATTTATTTTAACGACCGGTTTCGGGCGCTTGAGTGCCCTTCTTCTGGTCTATTTTTCTACTGTTGCTTAATAAATATACATTCTAGTAGTGGAATCAACGCCAAGCGCAATGATTATTTATATTATTGGAAAATATAATCTGAATTCTAGTTTCTTAAATATTAATGAATTAAAGTAGAAGGTTTGACGCGCTACATCTTTGAGAGTCACATTATACACACACTAACTTTGCGAAATTATTCAAGCGTCTGATTACTAAGTTCAGCTTCTGCCATCTATCCCTCACAAAACCTCTTATCTCATCAAGATTCTACGATTGTATCTAATCGTTGTCATATTACGGGACATTTCTCACGTCTGATTTATTATTACTATGCAATTACCGTGTGTGGTAGAGTTGAATACAAAGAAGACAAAAGTAAACTTGATAAACAGAAGAGGGAACATGACAATACAAAATGAAATAGGAGTAATAATCTTCAAAAGTGAATAGCCAAGATCGCAAAATACTCATTAATTTTATGAAGACCGGTTTCAGTGGGCTATGCCACCATCATCTGGTCACATCAAATATTACAAGTTGGTCATCTTAATTTAAAAAATGAAGATTAAATAGAACGTACAACATAGCAGTCTACATACAAAAATCCATAAGTTAATACATCAACAGCTTGTAAGAGACTCATTTAGACTAAGTGCTGTGTTGCACGTAATATTTAACCTCCAGTTATTATTATTATTATTATTGAGATAACCAACTTGTAAAACTTGAGTTGACTTTTGAAGATTATTGATCTATCTGATCGCCTCCACAACCTGCGATGTCAGTTAACGTCGAAATTGAAGTAATACTGCGGATACCTACAGTGCTTGGTCTCGTCAGCCACCTACCACTACAAACAGTGCATTGCCCTCTGAGACATTTACTGGAAAGCGGATACAGTTGAGTTAGAAAGAATAGGAATATTGACAATATGAAATAAAAATGAAGTAATATTGATAATAACTCAATTGCCTTGTTGGCGCCAGGTGCGAGGCACAGCAAAGAGGGAAATGTCCTCTGAGGCTACAATGTCACAACATCGAACAGACTTTTCCGATGTGCCACTATTACTTGCCAGTCAATAACATTGTGTGTCCCCTGTTAACTACCACTCTCATTTGAGTGACTGCATATTTACCTGCAACCTTCCGTAAAAGCTTTTGTAGTTTCCACATAATCAGAATACTGCGCTCTAAATGATGCGTGAAAGTCAGTGACCGCAAGCTTTGTGTTGACAGTTGGCAAACTTTCCCGGCGCTCACAGTAATTCTACTTTCACTTGATTTCATACCACGTCCTGAATTTACTTTCGTTTTAATTTTCTCCAGTTTCTTAGCAACTTCATAATCATAGATTCCTTTACTACTTCAGATATGGTCTTTACTTTTTCAGTAATATGTTTTAACGTTATGCATATCTCATTTGAATGGCCTTTACAAACAGCTCAGATGTGTGAAATATTAGTGCTAAGTTTGTCAATTCTCTTAGACAGTGATACAGGACTGGTGTATGCCGGCCGCGGTGGCCGAGGGGACTGAGGCGCTCCAGTCACGGTCCGCACGGCCACTAAGTTCGGGGGGGGGGTTTCGAATCCCCCCCTCGGGCATCCATATGGGTGCCGTCCTAAGTATTAGCTAGTTCGTAAGTAGTTTGTAAGTTTAGGGACTGATGACCCCGCAGTTAAGTCCCGTAAGCTATACAAACATTTGAATTATTAACTGGTGTATTTAGTATGATCACGCTAATCACAGTTTTCATTGCCCTCTACTTTTGTGGCAATTCTTTGACTAACTTTCAATTTTAGTTACATATATTTCATTCTCCTTCGATAACTCCACATTAGCAGCACTAACTGTATCTTATGTTATCCTTCAAATACGAAATCTCTATGATTGCATTGCTAACGGGTATTCATTGAACAAAAATATTTTACTAGATCTGACATGTGATTACATTTTCACGCAATTTGTGTGCATAGATCTTGAGAAATCAGTGCCCAGAACAACCACCTCTGGCCGTAATAACGGCCTCTATACACCTGGGCATTGAGTCAAACAGAGCTTGGATGGCGTGTACAGGTACAGATGCTTCAATACGATTCCACAGTTTATCAAGAGTAGTGACTGCCATATTTTGAAGAGCCAGTTGCTCGCCCACCATTGACCAGACGTTTCCAATTGGTGAGAGATCTGGAGAGCGTGCTGGCCAGGACAGCAGTCCAACTTTTTCCGTATCCATAAAGGTCCATACAGGACCTGCAACATGTGGTCGTGCATTATGCTGCTGAAATTTGGGAGGGGGTGGGAATTCGCAGGTATCCAATGAAGGGTAGAGCCACGGGTCGTAACACATCTGAAATGTTAAAGCAACTGTTCAAAATGCCATCGATGCGAACAAGAGGTGATCTAGACGTGTAACCAATGGCACCCCATAGCATCACGCCGGGTGATACGGCAGTATGGCGAAGGCGATCACTCGCTTCCAATGTGCGTTCACTGCGATATCGCCAAACACTGATGCAACGATCACTATGCTTTGAAACAGAACCTGGATTCATATGAAAAAATTACGTTTTGCCATTCGAGCACCCAGGTTCGTTGTTGAGTGCACCATCGCAGACGCTCATGTCTCTGATGCAGCTTCAAGGGTAACCGTAACCATGGTCTCCGTGTTGATAGTCCATGCTGCTGAAAACGTAGTAGAACTGTTCATGCAGATGGTTGTTTTCTTTCCATCTGTTGACTCAGGGATCGAGACGTGGCTGCACGATCCGTTACATCCATGCGGATAAGATGCCTATCATTTAGACTGCTAGTGATACGAGGCCGTTGGGATGCAGCACGGCGTTCCGTGTTGCCCTCCCGAACCCACCGATTCCATATTCTGCAAATAGTCTTTGGATCGCGACCAACGCAAACAGCAATGTAGCTACACGATAAACCGCAATCGCGATAGGCTATAATCCGACCTTTATCAAAGTCTGAAGCGTGATGGTTCGCATATCTCCTCCTTACACGAGACTCACAACAACTTTTCACCAGGCAAAGCCGGTCAACTGCTATTTGTGTATAAGAAATCGGTTGGAAACTTTCCTCATGTCAGCACGTTGTAGGCGCCAACCTTGTGTTAATTCTCTGTAAAGCTAATCGTTTGGATATCACAGCATCTTCTTCCTGTCGGTTAAATTTCGTTTCTGTAACACGTCATCTTCGTGGTGTAGCAATTTTAATGGCAAGGAGTATTATATGTATATAACGTTTTCATTTACAGCGACAAAACAGAATATTTGCATGAGCTACGGAATTACTTCGTAGTGACGCGCTCGCAAGGCATATTATCCATCTTCATGGGAAACCAAAATGTCCAAATGTTTGTTAAGCTTAAGGGTCTTAATTGCGGGGTCATCATTCCCTAAACTTACAACCTACTTATGAACTAACTTATACTGAAGAAGACACAAACCCATGTCCGAGGGAGGATTCGAACCCCCGACGGGAACCGGCCTCGCACATCGCACCATAGCGCCTCAATGCGCTTGGCCACTCCGCCGCGGCCATGAATATGTACCAGACACAGCAGATAAAGTCATCACCCTATGTATATACTCTGCGTCTATATTCACAGTTATGAAACCATTGTAGTCAACCACGACTGAATTTTCTTTAGTTCCTCAAAATATGCCTTTGTCATGGTGCCAGTTCCGCTGAATTTCTGATCCATGTTACTACACTGTTCCGTAATTTGAGGCTACTCCTGTTCTGGTCTTAATTTTCACTGCTTTAACCTCGCCAATCTCCTGTTTTAACTTTTTTTTTGTTTATTAAGGTAATTTTTCTTGCTGTTTAAATTTCTGAGAGTTCTATTTTCAGTTACTATGTTTTCTTTCCACCCTGACTTAGCTTCTGCAATCTTCCTATTTCTTTCGTTAAATTTATACTTAGCCTCCTTGATTACTGTAGTATTGCAATGAATATTTGATTCAGATATTTTCGAACAATGTGAATATTTTCTTGGGTGAGCAATATCTCTGGCCAGGCAGTACCACGAGTTAATGTACGCAAATCTCCCATATAATCATTGAAATTGCAGGTATCAGGTCAAATATTTCTGACGTCTGCACTCAAATCAGGCAAATGAATTTCATACTGAGGACAGAATGCACTTTCTTAGTGCAATTTTATCTTTATTACAGTTACTTTTATCTCTGTTATTTGAAGTTGATAAACGATTCTAATGATAATGTTCAACGTCATTACTGTGCAAACCTATTTGGATTTAAATGACTTTGCCGGCTGCCATTTAGTTGATCATTTTCCCTACCTGTAAGAACATATCTTCTTCCCCATTACTAGCCATTTTACAATTTAACCAATTCAGAAAATTTTCATAACTGCTTTGAGAACTCTATTATATCATTATACACTATAAACAACTTCAAATTACCCATAATCCCTTACCATCCATTATATGAAACATGCATATAACTTACTCTCTGCTCAATTCGGCATGCTGACGTCGCGAATTTGTTCATTCTGCTCCTCCAGTCTGCACGCCGGGGGTTGTGTATTATTTATTTATATTTTTTTATTTGCTGAAACACCCGGCGTGGTTAGTTGCTAACGTCTAGTCTACTGCCTCCGGCCCAACCTCGTATATTACGTTGTTTCTTGTGTTTCTCTGCTGCTTCTGACTCCTTGCCATGCTGCGGCGCCTTGTAGTGCAATGAAATCATCTTTGCAGGTGCCATAACGTAATCCAAGTACCTTGCAAACCATAGTAGTTTTCTTCAGTTAATCATACAAAGATATAAATAGAGCCTTCAGCCACTTCCACCTCTTTTCTCAGGATCATGCAAATATTCATACGTAGCAGTAATTCCCACGGTTTAATGACTAAATAAGTTCACAGATCAGAGTACATCACTGTTTATTCACAGTTTTATAAGTGTTAATGAATTATGTACTCTTCACACACGCATACATATAGATCAAAAGTTTCACTTTACACTTAGGTTCTACATTTAATCAAAAACCTTTCTTATTTAATATAACATTCAATTATATCCCCACCAGGGATGACACGTATGAGAGGCAAAGGGAGGGAATAAATATAATTCTATTAGAGTACATTATGTAAACAGTGTGGTAAAACTGAGATGAACCGGCAGTTTAATAACAGAACTGTCCCAACCTTAAGAGTAATACCACCAGAGGTCACAACACTTAATCCTTTACTATCTTCCTGTTTCCCTTCATTTACCACACTCCTATTACCACGAAACTCCATGTCTGTTCCTATTTGTACTAGAAATGCACGACATATAAAGGGGCAATTTGTATTCTACTTCATCAGAAAGGAAGTTCTACAAATTTTCACCGATATCTTCTAATCTGTCCCTGGGAAGAATTAGCTCTCTTTTCATAGGTCTGTAATTCTTGATCTGAGGCTGAAAATTGTAAGTCGTTGTGGCAATGGTTTTGAATATACTAAATGGTATCATGAATTAAATATATTTTCGATATAAGGAGACAACGTATGTCTTAGTAAACTGAATTTACTTTTGATTTTTGAATCACCTTTGCTGTGGTAGGAGTCAGAATTGTTCCCACTAACGATTATTGCTGGGGTGCAATTCTGTTACTGGAGAGCCTTGGTAACGGTGATACATATCACATAAGGAAACGACAAAGGAAAATTAACGTTTATTTTAACGTGGGAGACTTAGAATTGTCAGTTCAGTTCCGTTACATCTATGGCTGCAGTAGCTGAGTGTATAATGTGTCTGATAGTTAACAGGATGTGTCAGACTGGAATACTGGCAGATGCACACATTGTAATTCAGCGCCTCGTCTTCTATGCAACAGATTTTCTTCTTGTATAGGTAAACAAATAACCTTGCAGATAAGGCTCCAAACTGTTTACTCACTGTCTTAATACCAGCTCACAAATAATATTTCACATGATTCATATAAACACATTCTTCATTACGTAATATTATGCCATTATTTCCTAATGTCAAATGTCTTCTTTCACACAAGTTTGACTGTAAACTTCGTAAATTTGAAACAAACTATATAGCATCTATTATGCAATATCGATGACATTTTGAGTGCAGTGAAGTGCGTAATTATATTAGTGAACTAAAATTACAAACTAAATGAAAATGAATAATACGTGAGATCTTAGTTCACTTCAGTCAGGCACGGCAGAGTAAAACAGCACACTTAGGCTGTATTCCGACAGTCCATCGACTGGCTAACGCCGGGGATAGAGTAAGAGACAGTAAGAGACAGATATATTGATGCAGATAGAGTGATGGAGTAGTATCGTCAGCTTGGCAGTAGCGGCGTTATTAGAAGCATCAGCAGTCTCAGGAGTGGAGTTTTAGTCATGATCAGCCACCGGCAATGACGGAGTTGAAGAAAGAAGATGGAAGAATCTGGTCGCCTGTGACAGCGTTCGGAAGGAGATCAAGGGCAACAGAAGCACTCTCGCGGGATGACTGGCCAGAACGATAGGATGCGGTCTGGCCGTGATAGTCAGCTGTGATCTGCGTCCAAGGTTCAGCCAATGGAAGAAGTGCAGCCTGATGACCGCCGTTTCGATTCCAGGTCAAGGGCGCAAAACCTCCACGCCCCGCAGTTACCTGTGATCGTGGCATAGTACAACGCCTTTTAGAAGATGGGAAAATCGCACCGCACTGGCACGAGGTAATTCGGCAGAATTTACGGCCTTTAAACGGACAGTACTCTCTTCGCCGGAAAGCGCTGTTTGACTGACGAGCCCGGAAGCAGATACGCCGCCAGCGTAACCAGAGAACCACAGCCGACGCTACGAAACGCATCTTCGCCGCCGCACGCCTTCAGCCACCGACACTCACCGAGTCAACTAGTTCACAGTAAGAATAATGTATGATGTAACTGTTTAATAAATGTATTTTGTTTAAATGCTGTTTCATTTACGCATCACACCCAGGCCAAGGCAAAGATCCGACACGTTTACGAGATTCCTTGTAATTGCTATCCTGACAATAAAATGTTATTTTGTAGTGAAAGCTAGCCATCCTGACAATAGGGCAATGCATTTACAGTGGCTGTTAAGAGTTCAATATTTATCAAAGGTTACTTCATTAAATGACAAAACCGCTCTTCATTTGACGTCACAAATGTCTCCTTTCACCGGCCGCGGTGGCCGAGCGTTCTTCGGCGCACCAGTCACAGTCTGTACGGCCACTACGGTCGGGGGTTCGAATCCCCCCTCGGGCATGGATATTTGTGTCGTCCTTAGTATTATCTAGTTCATAACTAGTTCGTAAGTTTAGGGACTGATGACCCCGAAGTTAAGTCCCCTAAGCTCTACAAACATTTTAACATTTGTCTCCTTTCCACACACCCTTCTACAGATTTTTTTTTCATAAATATGGTAGAAAAGAAACAAATCATGACTACGGTCACAATTTCTACGGGTTGAAAATACCAACATCATCATTTAATAATTCAATTCCATTACGTTTTTAATTCATTGAAGCACTATTTCGTTATTCCGCTATAAATTCCATTTTACACTAAAATTCCATTTTTACTAAATAGCCACATTAACGAAAATAATTTTATATTTAATATATACAAGCGTTGGAGCTTATATAATGACAAATATTTATCCATAACAGATACAAAACCACAACATGTTTGCATCTGTTACTGTCCTTTAAAGTAGTCAACAGCGTTGTGTAGAACCCGTTGTTGCCTGTGATTTGGAAGCCTTAGTATACCGTTAGCAGAGTCTGTTCTGTTGATAGTGCGAATGCAGCAGTTTGCCAGTCTCTGCCAGGCACGTAAATGTGATTTGCAGAGTATAAAAAATGTTCAAATGTTTTTGAAGCTTCAGGGACTTAACTGCGGGGTCATCAGTCCCTAAACTTACACTTATGAACTACCTTATACTAAAGACGACACAAACATCCTAGCCCGAGGGGTGAATCGAATCCCCGACGGAGAACAGTCTCGCGCATCGCAGCATGGCACCCCATTGCGCTCAGCTGCTCCGCCGCGGCTGCAGAGTATCCCGTGTAGTTGTAATTGTAGATGTACTGCCTGTCGAATCTTTGTAAAAGTTCTGAAGCGAATGCCACGAAGTGGTTCCTTCAGTTTCGGAATCAAATAAAAGTTAGGACTTAAGTCTGGAGAATATGGTGGGTGGTGCACTACTTTCCAGTCCCATCGACCGAACAGAGGAGCCACATCTTGCGCTGTATGCGCCCGCACATTTTCGTGCAAAATGATTGGTGCATTGCGCAGTAAGTGCTGCCGCTTCTTTCGCAAACCTTAAGTCCTCGTCACTTGCATTTGATTCCCAAGATGGAGGAACCACTTGGTTGCATTACAACTGTTCCAGTGATTCGACAGCAGTAGACCGCTCCATTCGCACCATCAACAGAACAGGCTCTGCTAACCATATGCTAAGCCTTCCATATCACAGGCAACGGGGTCTACACAATGCTTGGTGACTACTTTGAAGGACAGTAACAGGTACAAACATGTAAAGCTTTGTATCGTTCGCGAATAAATAGTTGCCACTACTTACGTTCCAAACCCTCGTATGTGGTGCCTATGACAGGGCATGATTCTTTCTTCAGTGCCCAGGCACTTCTATGCCCTCGCGAATTTGAATATTGTGGGCTGGGTAAAGTTCAGAATTTGTAGCTGGCGGGCGGCATGCTTGAGTAATGCGTGCAAATTTGTTGATCACTATGCCCCCAGCTGCCTAGCAAACAGGAAACCGGGTTCGAATCCCGGCTGGATATAAATTTTCAACTTTATCCTGCCAACAATTCGCAGTCAATGTCATACATGATTCTGTGAATATCAATACGTTGAATGCTAAACCTTGTGAAAACACACTATATGCAGTGTAGGACCTGAGAAATATACCAGTTTATGGGTAAAGTATGACGACAAGGATTGCAGGTTAATAATAAAGTCATCTGTGAAGAGCAAACGACAGAACTGCCGAAGCGCTCATACAGTCCCTATTTGCTGTGCGAATGTTGTCAGACACAGGAGACTTCAAAGTAAAAATCCTAGCGTACCACGAGTATCATTTGGGATTATTTGCTGGTATCAGTTTGTCTTAAAGTTCTTACACTCCTGTAAATATGTCATTAAGGTTGTTACTTAAACGTAGATCCTAATTCGTCATCACTGTCATCTTGCAAAACACAGAACAACTCGTTATTTTTAATGACTTGATTGTTAATGCAAAGTCATAGTTAAAGATGAAAACTTTATAGCTATATATACAAATTATAAATGTATGTTTATATGTATGTATGTGTGTGTGTGTGAGAGAGAGAGAGAGGAGGGGGGGGAGGTTAAATGCGTGTGTGAATGTAGGCATGATCCACACTTTCTAGTAAACTACTGCCCCAGCAGCAAAAGTCGGAACACATATTCCTTACTATCAAATAGGTAGTAAGAAACATCTTCGACGTATAGTCCAGGAAATACATCATGCAGAATGAAACTAGCGAAAAACTGCTATATCATGAGACAATATACCACATCTCCTCATCAACTAATGACCGATTTCAAATTAATTTTTTTAAATAATCTTTCCATGAGGACTCGATAGTTATCCGATAAAAAACCACCTAAGACTGCTGAGGAAAAATGACATAATTTATATAGTCGCATGATCATGATTGATACGGTTAAAAGAAAAGAGGAACCTTAGAAAAGTTTAAGTACGTACTGTCTGGAGGTGCGTTGCACGATACATTCGCGTGTTTGTCTGAAAAGGACAGTTGAACAGTGGGCCGCGGTGGCCGAAGGGACTGAGGCGCTCCAGTCACAGTCTGCACGGCCACTACGGTCGGGGGTTCGAATCCCCCCTCGGGCATGGATATTTGTGGCGTTCTTCGTCTTAGCTAGTTCATAAGTAGTTTGTAAGCTCAGCGACTGATGACCCCGTAGTTAGGTCCCATAAGTTCTACAAACATTTGAACATTTGACAGATGAATAATTCTGTTTGAAATACATGCACCACGCGAAGGCCATGTTATGTAGGCTTCTGAGACGTGGTTGTGCAAGTTGCAACGTAGTCGGGAGTCGACGTGGTTAAAACGAGGTATGATGGTGCCCCACATATGCGAATATCGATTTCCACAATGATGTGTCCACGGTGTATCATTGAATGAAAGTGTTAACAGTCCACAAAAGGATAAATTTTTCAAATGTTTGTAAAGGACGAAACTGTTATGGTCATCAGTCCCTAGGCTTACAAACTTTTATTTTTTAATCTGATGCAACATAACCCATTACCTATAACTAAATGGATAGTAGTACATCTACATCTACATGGATACTCTGCAAATCACATTGAAGTGCATTGAAGAGGGTTCATCGAACACGCCGGCCGCGGTGGCCGAGGGGACTGAGGCGCTCCAGTCACAGTCTGCACGGCCACTACGGTCGGGGGTTCGAATCCCTCCCTCGGGCATGGATATTTGTGCCGTCCTTAGTGTAAGCTAGATCATAAGTAGTTTGTAAGTCTAGGGACTGATGACCCCGTAGTTAAGTCGCATAAGCTATACAAACATTTTTTTTTTTTTTTTTTTTTTTTTTTTGTTCATCGAACAGCTTTTATGATATTTCTCTGTAGTTCCACTCTGTAATAGCTCGCGGAAAATTGTACACCTAAACATTTCTGTTTTCGATCTGATTTCTCTTATTTTATTATGATGGTCATGTCTCCCTATGCAGGTAGGTGCTAAAATTATATGTTCGCCGAAACAAATAACGCCCTCCTTTTAATGATTTCCACCCCACATCGTGCATCAGTTTCGTGATAATCTCTCCCCTATAACGTGGTACGCCAAAATAGGACGCACAAGTGTAGAGTAGGCCGCTTCTTTAGTAGAACTGTTGCATCTTCTGTGTCCTGACAATGAGACTAGTCTTTGGCACACCTTCCCCACAATAATTTCTATGTGTTCTTTCCAATTTAAGTTGTTCGTAATTGTTACTCCTAGGTAGTTGAATTTACGGCCTTAAGGTTACATTAATTTAGCGTATAACTGAAGTTTAATGGGTTTGTTTTGGTGTTCGTATGGATGACCTCACACTTATCATTATTCAGGGTCAATTGCAAATTTTTGAACCATGTAGAAATCTTATCTAAATCATTTTGTCCTTCTGGTAACTTTACTAACCGACAAATGACAGCATCATCCGCGACTATTCTAAGCTACTCAGATTGTCTCCTAAATATTTTACCAAAGTAAGGAACAGTATAACACTTCCCTGAAAATACAAATTTGTTGAAGATGGTAACAACATATTACTTACGTTATTGCTTTTAACAAAGGCAAGTGTGCAACTATCTCAAAAAAAATTTGGTGATTTAGAAAGACGTAAAGTACTTTGAAAGCGTCAGAGTTAAAAAAACAACACTCACAGATCGCTCTAAATGCACCTTTTACATAGCAGAACACTTCACGTAAATAACGCCAATCTAACAAAAGTCAGGGTATAGGCCGAATACACAGTAATTTGATCAATGGTAGAGACGCTGACAAGGCAGTCAGATGGGAATTAAGTGATGTATTAGTGGGTGAAGCCGGACACAAAATACCGGGTGATCAAAAACTCGGTATAAATTTGAAAACTTAATAAATCACGGAATAATGAAGATAGAGAGGTAAAAATTGACATACATGCTTGGAATGACACGGGGTTTTATTAGAACCGAAAAAAAAAATCAAAAAATTTTTGACAGATGGCACTTCATCTGATCAGAAAATCAATAATTAGCATAACAAATTAAGACAAAGCAAAGATGATGTTCTTTACAGGAAATTCTCAATATGTTCACCATCATTTTTCAACAATAGCTGTAGTCGAGGAATAATGTTGTGAACAGCACTGTAAAGCATGTCTGGAGTTATGGTGAGTCACTATCAGTTCCGATCAGAAGATTCACTTGAATGCCAGTCTTGTTTAAACAACGGCAGTACAGCACCGGTGCATACTCTGTTACCGAAACATTCAACACTAGATTAATCGAGGGAAATACCTAGAATAATTTTAGTTGTGAAAGCTTGTCATCTGCTGCGACTCTCGTTAATGTTTTTACTCCGTCATTTTTAACCTTTTTTTGTGTTGTAATAAAACTCCATGTCATTCCATGCATGTGTGTCAATTTTTACCTCACCTACATTATTCCCTGATTTATTAAGTTTTCAAATTTATACTGTCTTTTTGATCGCCTGGTATATAATAAGGAGCAATTTTTTACGCGGCTCCGTGCCACCGATTTAGAGATATCGGCGTCACAATATTGGGGCAACGCAAGAAAATGAATGTGAGCAACTGCATAAGCAGTTTCACTAGTCTAAAGAAGGAGGCGACAAATCAATTTTCAATAAAGGGGTGAACATCGAAGAGCATCAGATGAAATGATCGGCGAGTACTAGAAGTCGTGGTACCTAGGACACATATAATATAATAAAGTTCACTTGCAGACAACAGAAACGCACAAAGGACAGACTTTATCTCACTTTCTATGATTTAAAGAATTCAGTGAATTGACAGGAACAAGTTACAAGTAATGATTCGCATCCTGTACTGTTCATTGAAGGTTTGTATCATTGCGAAGTTTCAAACAGTAGTTGTACTAACACAATTTTCAAGGTTAAAAATCAAAACTAATGCTTGAAAAAATCTAACTGCTTTATAATTCATTGTCATAGATATTCCACCTCACCATCCATGATTATAAAGAACTTTATCAAACATGTTATTGGACAGCAATTATTTCTAACGTATACAGATGCAATTTTAGTCATAGTGACACTTACTACTTAACTTAGACCTTACTTTTGTGTCCCAGCCTCGTCGCCGCTTTTGTATCTCGTATCCGTAGTATCGGCCAAGTAGAAGACCGACACAGGAATAAAGGTAGCACGCTTGTGCAAGTACAGAGGTGAGCAGCCAGTGGGACAGCAGAAACTAGAAACACTAGAGTAAATTAGAACGAGATATATATTGCACAGAATTTATATAATACTTACCTTTTACATAGTTCTGTACTGCAGAATGCTGATACATAGTTGAGCTAGAGGCCTGCCTAGTGTCTGTCCGATTGCCAAGTCTTCACTGGTACCTATCTGATTCCTAAGGTCTTAACTGGTTCCTATCTCAGTCCCAAGTGAACGATGTCGTTCAGTGGTGGCCACGAGCGGAGTTCCAGCAGAGGGCGCTCGTGGCTGACGTCGTCAGAACGCCGCGCCTTGCGTGCATGGCGGCGCGCGGCGAAAGTAGGTGGCGCGCACTTTGGACTTGTGCGACACCACACTTACTCCCCTTCATCTCCGTTATAAAGGCTGACAGGGATAATCACACATTAATCTAACCCATTGTCTTCTAATTCTATCCCACATTATAAAGAAGATTCTGTGTCGTCCCACAATAGGGAGTATACATGTAGCTTTGGATAGATAGGAGAAGGAGTATGTTGAAGAGGATAATAGTAGCGTAGTTTATAATAAATAAAATTTCTGACAAGTACTTTGTTTCTCCCACGGTAATACAGATCCTAACCGTGTAGTTCGTGTGCTCAACTTTCTATAAACCTGTTACTCGTCTTTTTTCTGCTCCATTTAACACTTTAGCTTTTATTCTCTATAATTAGTACGCTTGTACATATTACGACATTAGGCGCTCTTCATCTGTGGCGTATTGTTGGTCTTAGAGACCCGCTGTGAGTGTGGGCACGTCTTCATTCCTGCTGCCTCAGGTGCCCTCCAGAGAGCTGGACCGCCGCCTCCCGCTCGCAGCACATCATTAGCCGAAGGCAGGGTGAAGGACCAGCCGGCCGGGTCGGGGCTCTCTCTTCTAATTACTTCGTTTCTCTCGCTATTAGTTCCGATCGTAGCACCCAGATAGCATTGTCGCAGCTTACCAGCTTTCCACTGCGAGGTCTGCGGCCGACCCACATAATGGCTGCAAGCATGCATATGATAACAGACGAATGGCGTTCGTTAAAGAAGTTCAGATGCATCTCTCCTCCTCAGCATGTAAAAAAGGAAAAGATTCATCTCGTATTTTGCCTTGTAAGAGAGAGAGATGCGTACAATTCGTGGATCATGCAACACGGCTAAAGATTCTCTTAATAAACTAATTACAATGGGGGAGTCATTGTGAAGGACAAACACTTTGCTTACAAATCAGTGTGAAATTTTGACTCATACGTCAATTTATATTACCGCATCTGGTGCGTGTGTGTGTGTGTGTGTGTGTGTGTGTGTGAGTGTGTGTGTATGTATGTGTGAGTGTCTGTGAGTGTGTGTGTGCCTATCGTTGTAACAATGGGGGGGGGGGGGGATGGGGAAGGAAAGGAGGTAAAAAGAAGCCAGTAAGCGTCCGAAATTTTTCCTTCTTACTTTAGACCTGACGCCTACACGAATTCTTCAAAGAAACCATTAGAAGTTTGTTTCCAACTAGAGATGTCGTAGATCTTCTAAAAGTAACATTTATAGCGATTACTGTGCCTTTTTTCAAATGATCTCAAACTCGTCATCTTACGTATAGTAAGCGTATAGTTTGACGAAGGAATCACAATTCGATAAACATAAGAAATCATTTTATTTTAAACACAGCATACATTTGTTTATCGCTTCGTGTCTGCCGCAGTGAGTTCGGTATACGCAGCACAGGCCCATTTACGACAGCATGAACCATACAGAGTCCCTAATTTATCAAAGTCACTGCTGATTTCACAGATATCTTCTCTAACAAAGGCCTCATCACAGTTTCTTCTCCTCACCTTGGTCCCCTATTTGTCACTGAATTTTCTGCATTTTTTCTTTTATGTTTATTTTTCTTCAGTTTCGCCTCTGTTTGTATGTGCAATGAAGGGAACTTTTTCCTCTGCTTCCTTTTCGAAGTTGCGTGTATCATTGTACCTCCTGCACAATTGTCATCGACTCGTGTCTTCCCGTGGCCATTTCTGTCTGTTAGTCCTTCATACTTGCTACATATGCTTAATACTGCAAGTTAGTATGAAAATCTCATACTTACGAATTCTTCGGGAAAGACGACAAGTGGTCATCCTGTCCGCCCAGTAAATTCGTCAGATTACCCGAAACAGCCATTCATAATTTAATCCTAAGAACAACACATCATTAAATTCTCTTTGGAATGTTATGTAACAATAAAAGAGGCGTGGTTTACAGTTTACGAGTAAGTTTAAACCTGTTTGGAAAAAATTTACCACAAGTGTTCCTGTGGTGTCGCACAAGTCCAAAGTGCGCGCCACCTACTTTCGCCGCGCGCCGCCATGCACGCACGGCGCGGCGTTCTTACGACGTCAGCCACGAGCGCCCTCTGCTACGATCCCGCTCGTGGCCACCACTGAACGACATCGTGCACTTGGGACTGAGATAGGAACCAGTTAACATTTCGGAATCAGATAGGCACCAGTGAAGACTTGACTATCGGACAGGTACTAGGCAGGCCTCTAGCTCAACTATGTATCAGCATTCTGCAGTACTGAGCTATGTAAAAGTTAAGTATTACTAAGTCTCGAAGAAATATATATCTCGTTCTAATTTACTCTAGTGTTTCTAATTTCTGCTGTCCCACTGGCTGGTCACCACCTACCTGCACAAGCGTGCATCATTTATTCCTGTGTCGGTCTTTCTACTCGGCCACCGACACCTACGACGGAAACGAGACACAAAAGCGGCGACGAAATGGGATACAAAAGCGGCGACGAGGCTGGGACACAAAAGTTCCAAACGCTATTTCTGTACACTGGAATATTACAACCAACATTTCGTAAACATAAACGATATCATATCAAATAATGACTGTGGGCTTTAGTACATATTGTAGCGAGGGATAATCGCTAGCGAGGCGAGAACTTAATTTGCTGGTTTCTTTTGACAATTGTATTAAATTAATGATTCATTATGTTAGATCCCTCGTCACCTTAACCTTCCTTCCCCTATGTAATAATCATATCAATATAATTTTTTCATAAGCTATTGTCTCTCACATTAGAAAACTCCCAATTAGTGAATACTAATTTGAAATGCTCTTACAATGCAAGAAAAATATTTAAGTCTAAAGAAATACAATAATGACTCGCACGCGCGAGAACAACATGCTGCACCATACTGTAGACTGTACTGTAGACATTCGTTTCGTTGTAACTGCGATGGATGATCGGAACTTAGTTAAAACTCTATTTACTAAACCTGTAGGTTATTCATGAACTGTTTAGTGAAATATTTGGTCTACCTGTGCGCAACAGGAGTCACGTAACTGCTTTTTATAGCTTTATTATTGCCAAGATGAAAATTCTGACTACCGGCTCCGCAAGGTGCTATGCGAGCAAAACTAACTACATACAAAGGAATTCCAAATTTATTGGTCAACCCAAATCTTTAATGAAATCGGGCTGTGAAGTGCTGAAGCAATAATATTTATAGTTAAGCGGCATATTACGTCTATGGAGTGCATCGAAAAAAAATTTATATAAAAGACACTTACTTAAGCCTAGATCGCTAGTTTATTAGCTGTTCTTTTTTTTTTTTTTTTTTTTTTTTTTTTTTTTTTTTTTTTTTTTTTTTTTTTTTACGGTTTCGATGAGCTATGTCATCATCTACAGAATTTTTTTTTACAATGTTGTCCTACTTTTAATTTTTTAATTTGGGACTCACATAAAATAGTTACTTGTGAAAATGTAATAAAAGAGAATGAACATTGTCAAACTATTGAAATAGCATCACCAAAGTGGATAGTCATTTGCATTGCACACTTAGAATTTTGTGTGTTCTTGCCACAAGTAACAAGGATCTCTTTGTTACTTTTAAGTCTGAAGATGATGACGGTGGGCTGTAGTACATATTGTACGGTAAAGAAACCAGCAAATAAACTAGCGATCTTGGCTGAAGTAAGTGTGTTTTATAATAAGATTTATAACTGTACTGCGAACAGTGATCGTATCTTTTCAACTGAAAGGAGACCCTGTAGTATCAAAAGATTCAAACATTTCGCTTACTTCGTAACGCGGTAGCCACGTCTTGCGCCAAAATCACAGCCAGGCAGGAGTCAACGCTGCACACTGCGTGATGTTAGTCATACAACGTTGTCGCCGAGCAGTAACGTCCGGTCTGCTACCGCTACGGACACCCGATATTTCCCCAAGAATAATTGTCTTCACCCGCCTTTCAGTTTTCACTTGGAAATTTTCCAGATATGTATTTGCCTCACAGTAACCACGAAGAATTTAGTATTTTCTGTGTTCGGAATTTCTGTAAATAACACTTTCGTTGATCTGTGTGGCTTTCAGCTGCTGCTACGATGTTTTCCTTTGGAATCAAGTGGTTCTGTTTCCAAATAAGGGTCAATTCTTCTCGTTTCACAATGGTTGAACCACAATGTACCGCAATCTACGAGACGCAGTTTCTTTTTTATTTTTATTTTATTTTATTTTTTTCCCTCAAAAGAAAGAATACATAGTTAAATGGAAAACCTTATAGGAAAGGAACATAAATTTCAGAGCAATTTTTCGACATAACGCTCTGCTACCATTATGGTACACGACATTGACGTGTCCTCGGCTTAACACACTAGGAAGCACTGAACCAGAGAAGGGGAAAAATTGAGCATTATTCGTTTAAAGGTTCTTATAATTGAATTGAGGATAAAATTTTACAAATATAATTTCAGCACCAGCAAGCTAAGATTCAAATATATTTTCAACAGATTTCCGCTTCATTTGCAACATAAAATAAGTAAGTAAATAAATAAATAAATAGTGAAACTTTCAAGCAAAAGTTAATTGCTCAGAACATAAGTTTCTACCACATAAATAATAAACACCTTTAGTCTAAAGTTAGCCAATCATTGCAAACAGCTTTACAAATATTTAAGTAAAAGGCGGAATCATTAAATCTTACAAGGATAACTTCCTTTTGTTTCAAATCAAATGTTTGCTAAGCTTATGGGACTTAACTACGGGGTCATCAGTCCCTAAACTTACAAACTACTTATGAACTACTTACGAACTAGGACGGCACAAATATCCATGCCCGAGGGGGGATTCGAACCCCCGACCGTAGTGGCCGTGCTGACCGTGACTGGAGCGCCTCAGTCACCTCGGCCACCGCGGCCGGCACTTCCTTTTGAACAAAGTATTGTACCACAGATTAATATTTAGAATCAGGATTTATAAGTTAACAGTTTAACACCGATGTCGTGCCTGTAAGATATGACTATTAACAGTGTCTTCTGCCTTATCAGAAGCCCGGTCGGCAAGTCGACCAAAAATCGGGCAGAAGCAAGATGCATACACGCCGCGCAGGCACACAGCAAGACACAATTAAGTTAAACACACCAAAACTCTTTTAGAGAAAAGAAAAGATAGAATAGCAACCACCGTTTTATTTTATAAGTTGAAAGGAAACGGCACCTTAAGGGAAAATTAAAGTTTCAACAAATTATCACCAATACTAAAGGGTGCTTTGCAAACAAAACATGCTACTTAACGTTATAACGGGTGCACTAGGCCGAACGTAAGTTTTATCAACAGGGAAACATTGATTGTCAATAAAATAAAAAAGGAAACAAATTGCGTCCAAGAGCGTGACTGAGCGTAGCGTTGCTAGGCCGACATAAATGCAACAAGAAGGCACTATTTGAGCTCCCCACGACAGGACAAACAGAACGCGTGGAATAGCTTTAACTGTCCTGAACAGTCCACTGGCTGACTCTGTGGAAAACCACCAAAGCACGAAGGTAAGTATGGCGCTCACCCAGTCTTTAACAAGTCCAAAGGCAGCAATTCTCCATATTTTGGTAAAACCCGCAGCGCCAGTGAGCTCTGGAGAGCAGAAGTTGTCACGGGCCCCACGTCTTGTCGTGGCTCGTTGCCGCTGCAGGAACGTCCAGCTCGACGCTTCTTCGACGTTTTCCTTTTTCTCGGTCGGGAGCCCGGTAACGTCTTCGCGTACGGAGTCGCCTTGCAACCCAGACGAGCCTCGAGCGTCAACTTCCCTCGCTTCACTGCCAGCCAGATTCAAAACAAACCAACGAGGATCTCTGCCTTAGCACCTGAGACAGAGGTATCGACCTTGCAACACGGCTCAAATCAGCAAAAGAATATCGTGCGTCTAACGTGTTTATTCCTCTATCGTACACGTCTGCCGCCTTTGAATGAGAACACCGTGTCACAACCTCTCTCTGCTCTTATTGCGAAACAATACGGAAACTGCGACTTGCACTTCAGGAGTGGAATGCTCATTGTCTTTGTTGTGCTGCTCCATGACAATGATCGTCTTTATGTAGCCCGGTGCTCAACAATTGTTTTGTGGAATTTTTGATGGCTCCTGTTTGATCATCCACGGATAATCCTGATTTTTCTCCCAACGATTTACGTCTTTTCTTGCACCTCAACAAATTACTATTTTCCGCACACCGTTTTTACAACGACGACATTCACTCGCTGGTTCCATTCACAGGCGTCAGATGTCAACTACAGACGAACTGAAAAGTTTGTCCTGCGATATGGCTACTGCCTCAATTCTTTTGGTCACTATGCCGAAATATAGCTCAAACATTACTGTAGTTGTTGCCAATAAAGTTTTTCATATTAAAAAAAAATTACTAAAAACAGGAAAACCACATCTCTGAACACTTCGCATTACTTGCAACAGAATTAAAAAGAAGCATTATTTCCAGGAACGTTCCGTCCCTTTCAAAACTTAATTATTGTTACAGGTTATTTTATAATTGGGGCATCCGCAGCTGAGTAAATACATTTTATTTATTTTATTTATTTATTTATTTTATTTATTTATTTTTTTTTTTAATTTATCAATTGTTTTAAAAATTGATTGTAACACTTTATATAGTAGAAGAAACACTTTTTTGAAGATTGACTTAAAAATGTTCTCTCATAAAACAACCAATAAATTCTGGAGCCATGGTAAGCTGTTTTTATTGAGATCCTTTTTTTATACAGGTCCACTACCGTTTTCGCGTCATTAGAGACGCATCTTCATGTGTTACTGTGTTAAACAACAAAACAATAATTAAAATTACATGACCAATAACCTGATAGACGCAATACATGAATTGAACAAGGTATTACTTACAATTTTTCTCTCTCGTCATAATTCGTTACTGAGTCCCAACGTTCTAGTTGCTTTCATCCGTCAATCGGTAAAAAATTAAATAGGGTCGAATACATGGGTCCAAGTCCAATATCAAAACGGTGTCTTTCAGGATTGAAAACCATGGACGTTACAAACTACTTATAATCTACCTTATACTAAATACAGCACAAACTCCCGTCCCCTCGACGGGGAACGGCCTCGCGCATCGGAGTATAGCTCCTCAATGCGCTCGGCCAATCCGCCGCGGCAGTCACCATAGCGATGAACACATCACTCGCAATTACGGATTATATCTTTCCTACGACCAGTGCAAAGTTTTTTACTATATTCGTACAGTGACAACTTCGGTTGTGCGTTCTCTTCTTCAGAACTATCGGTTTTAAGTCCTCAAAGATTTTGCTTGAGTTGTAGGAAAGACATCAAAATCGCAAGTGACTAAGGCTGCAGTTCTTGGAGGATGACCAATGTCAGTAATACCAAATCGCCGCATTCTCGCAGACGTCGCAGCATTTCTATGTAGTCCGCCATTGTCATGCTGAAGGGCAGGGTGTCCAATGTGTGGATAAACTCTTCGAATTCGTGCTGTCAGTTTCCTTGATTAGGGAATCTCTTTCTCGCCATATCCTTCAAGCTTAGGTTTTTAAATAAAAATAGTGGAAACGCTATTCCTTCTGTTCTCATGCGTACGGACTAAATAAACAAAGCTCAGCTGAGGAGTGTTGGAAAGCCGGCTTACATGAACTTACTTCATCTGGTACGAATAATATTTACGAAACAAATAAATTCTCATATTTGCGCACTGGATAATATATATTAATTCCAGACTGATGAATTTTAAGTTGCACTTCACACTTCTCTTGAGACTGTCGGCGATAATTCAAGTGTCGGCCCGTAAAGAAGCTATCTCTACTGCATGTAGGCACCACGGAACGCTGTAACACGGCGAGGACACTCTTCGACGAAGCGAATCAAAGGCCAAGCATAGTAGACACACGTGACCGTTTTCGTAACATACGCGGCCTCTGACAGGGTTTCAGGAAGTGTTGCTGCGAACGTTATGATTTTCAAGCGAATGCGACTGCGACGATATCGATAGCTTTGTCGATCGCGACCGTGACGGAATCAATAGCTCTTTCGTAATAACAGGCGCCATTCCTAACTCCGCCATGAAATTAAGTATTTCCGACGCAGATCTAACACTTACTCTAATTTTGTCTTGTTGACATTGTCAGCGATACATTACTGTTATTCTATCTGAGATACCTAAATAGTATTCTGCCATATACATAACTCATTACACGAAAACTTTCTACCTAACTAAGAACCTGCCGAACATCTCTAGATTGATTTCAGGCAGAACCGGATATGTGCTAGTGGAGATACAGGTCTTATCCTCTTAAAAAAACGAGAACAAGACCTAGTTTTACAAGCTACGTAATATCGTAATTCTATCAGACATCAAATATTGGAGAGTAAATATCTGTAGGGTAAGGTGGTACAATTTCGATCATTTCAGACAAATGTTATTATAACTGGAAATAAATTGAGAAAAGGAATAATTTTAACTATGACACTTGTTCTTTGATGTTTAATGAATATGTAACACAAATATTATACAATTACAAATGTTGGTATAAGCACAAAAAAAAAAAAAAAAAAAAAAAAAAAAAAAAAAAAAAAAAAAGTTACGGAATTGAGAAAAATCGATCGAAAATGTACTACACTAGGTACAATTGTGATCACTTCCTCGTACAATTTTAATTACGGGCATCTTCCACATAAAAAGCACTTTTTCTGTCACGCACCAACGCATACTTCGTGGTACAAAACATTGCATTTTTGGCAGCGAATCCAGTCACCCTTAACTAAATAATTTATAAGAGCGCGTTAGATTAAGTAGCTTCACTTATCTCTTAAAGGGAAAAAATTTATATCTCCTTACCGCAAAGCGGTGTATTCTTGGAAAAGACAGGAGGAGCTGTAGAAACCTGCTACTCTACAACGCGACACAACGAGACATTACGAGACAGACAAATGGCGCGAAAACATAAGTTGATCAGAATTGTACCTATATCGAATTTGTACCACCTTACCCAATTATGTGTTATCACATAGTCTTCTGACAACCTGCTTAGGTCAGTGATCTTAAGTTATTTTCACTGACCTAAATAGGTTGTGTAAGGATCAATTTTGTGATCATTGTCAAAAATTAAGACATTTACATCTACATCTACATACATACTCCGCAGTCCACCGTAAGGTGCATGGCGGAGGGTACACTGTACCACTACTAGGCATTTCCTGTCCTATTCCACTCCCAAATAGAACGAGGAAAAAGAGAATTCCTATATGCCTCCGTACGAGCCCTAATTTCTCTTGTCTTTGTGATCACAACGCTAAATATAAGTAGGAGGTAGCAAGATCGTACTACACTCAACTTAAAATTCCATCCCTCTAAATTTCCTCAACAGAAATTCACGAAAAGAACGTCTTCTTTCCTCCAGCAGTCCCCAAATGAGTTGCCGGAGCCTTTCCGTGACACTCGCTCATTGGTCGAACCTACCAGTAACAAACCTAGCTGCTCGCTTTTGATCTGCTTCTATGTCTTCCTTTAAACTGATCTTCTGGGGTCCCCAAACACTTGAGCAATACTCAACACGTGGTCGTACAAGCGTTTTATACGCGGTCTCCTTTACAGGTGAAGTACATCTTCCCAAAATTCTCCCAATAAACCGAAGTCGGCTGTCCGCCTTACTCACAACTGTCCTTACATGCTCGTTCCATTTCATATCTCTCTGCACTGTTACGCCTAGATATTTGAACGACGCGACAGTATCAAGAAACTCACTAATAATGCTGTATTCGAACGTTATAGGTTTGTTTTTCCTACTCATGCACATCACCTTACATTGAGAGCTAGCTGCCATTCTTCGCACCAACTACAAATTTTGTCTAAGTCATTCTGTATGCTATTACAGTCAGTTAAAGACGACACCCTCCCATAAACCTCAGCATCATCAGCAAACAGCCGCAAATTACAACTTACTCTGTCCATCAGATCATTTATATAGATAGAAAATAATAGCGGTCCTACCACACTCCCCTGAGGCACGCCTGACGATACACTCATCTCTCATAAACACTCGCCGTCGGGAACAACGTACTGCGTTCTATTACTCAGGAAGTCTTCCAGCTAATCACAAATCTGTGGACCTATTCCAGAAGCTCGTATTTTCGTTAGCAGTCTGTAGTGTGGCACCAAGTCGAACGCATTTTTGAAGTCGAGAAAAACGCAATTCGCCTTTTGCCCTCCATCCATGGCTCGCAAGATGTCATGTGAGAAAAGGGCAAGCTGAGTTTCACATGACCGATGTTTCCTAAACCCGAAAGAAACTTTTCCGTTTCAAGGAAATTTACTGTATTCGAACTTAGAATATGCTCCAAAATTCTACAGGAAACAGATGTGAACGATACTGGCCTGTAATTGTGTGGGTCAGTTCTCTTTCCTTTCTTATAAATGGGAGTCACCTGCGCTTGTTTAAAATCATACGCACTTTGCGCTGAATTAAAGATTTGCGATAAATACGTAGGGGGGCCAACGCCGCAGAATACTCTTTGTAAAACCGAACTGGTATTCCATCCGGACCAGCAGACTTTGCATAGTTACCCTCGATTTGCAAAAATGCTTTTGATTTAGTGTTCTTTATGTAAATGCTTTGCCATCTAATAACGCTGACTATTATGGGCATTGCTGATAAAGGTAAATGGTTCATGCTCTGACCGAATGCTGTTATACCTGACTGCAGGGTTACTTTATATATGTAAATTGCGAAATGGATAATAACAATACCCCGGGTATTTAATCAATTGTCACAACCTTCGATACAGAGTTGGAGTAAACTATGACAACTGCCAAGAATTTAGCTGTTACCTGCATCTTAATCGCTCATCGGATATTAGCGACTGTTTTTAATTTCTGTTACTAAGATTGCTGCTTCTTTGTTAGATTTATATGGGTGGAGGAAAATCTTTTCATAGTAAAGTCCGACTAACTCAGGACCATATTTTTATTTTTCTGATAGTATTCAAATAAAATGTGCAAAGAAACAAAAAAAGGGGATATGAACACTCGTTGCCAAGCAGACAAACATTTTTGAGCCACAGGCTCTAAGATTAATTAACAAATAGACTTGCTGGTCTCCTAAACATATAAATTTTGAACATGTTTCACGCCACACTGCATGGAAAACGAGAGATAAAAAAGGGATTTAATGGACTCGTAAGGATATTCCTCTTCACAGACACAATCGCCCAACAACCACGTTCACACTGCATGCACTAACCACTCCATTATTTTTAGCAAGCAAAAGAAATAAAAATTTAAAAAAATAAAAAAATAAAAAATAAAATAAAATAAAAAAAGATTGGATCAGAAAAGAGGGTGACCGTTATTAATTACTGATTTTAATGCAAGACGTGAGGCACGCAACGGTATCTACCGCTCAAATCCTACAGAATCCCAACACATGGCTCCGCGATTTCCAGAAAATTAAGTACCCCCCAGAAAAGAAAAACAAATATTATTAGAAATTTCATCTGTTCCTACAATTCCTCTATACGATAAGCCGCCACTCTGCTCAATTGCCACCAAGCTCCGCCATGTGGCCTCCGCGGCTCATTCTTCTTTAGGTCTGATTACAGAAAATTCCAAAATCAATGAAATACCGGACAACCCGCGGTAGAAAATGAGATTTTGCTTGTACCCGTGGCTGCTATCGACCACTGAAGGTGCATTATTACTTTGAAATAGCCAGACTATGGGCCTATTGTGTAATGGCGCGAAATTTTGTCTAAGTCCCATTACACAATGAAAACTCCGTAAATTCTCACACTATTTTATCCGCACAAACTTTAAAATGAGAGTTTTCCAAAAGCTTTACTAAATCAAACAAGCAGACGTAGCGAAATCTCAAAGTGTGAGGTACCAAGCGGATACTAAGTCCCGACCGTTAACGTTAGTATCAAACTATTTTAGTTAATCTAATTGACCAAAAACATAAAAAATCACTAAACCTTCTGCCATATTAACACAAATCTGCTTCAACTATTGCGTTGCGAGTAAGGGTCAGTATAATAAGACACATTTTTTACCTACTTGCTTACCACATTAACAGCAGTCGAGCACAGGACGTTCGTCCTCTCGGGCCTCCACGCTAACAGTGCCAAACTTGGCGTCTCCTGAGCCCAACGAACCGCTGTTTTTTTTTTTTTTTTTTTTTTTTTTTTTTTTTTTTTTTTTTTTTTGCCATTGGCCAGTACCTGTCTCCCCCTCAAGACAAGCGACACCCGAGAAAGCCACTGCTAACCTCCCTCTTTGCCTCACCTAAGCCAAAGATTTCCCAATTACTCCACCATCTCGAAACTATCGTTTGTTAGTAATTACTGAAAATACTCTATTCAGAAAACATTCACACACGCTCTTTTTCATGGTGGGGGACCAGACGAAAAAGGAAGTTTGACAAATTATAAATAAAACAAATAACGTATTACCAGATCTAACTGGCCAGAGAAGTTAATCAACGTTACAGTTCGTAATTATTCTCCACAAAACTGTCATTATCATTTGATTTACTATGGAGCTAGCCCATAGGGCTTAAATGGAGCGTACTGCAGTATCGCTTCAACATTTTCGTATTTAGCTCTCTCAGCTGCTTCTATACACTGGTTCATCACAACAATCATGTTGGAGAGCACCTTATCGGTAGACGAATACATTTAATATGGGAGAGAATACCTTAAGGTACGTATTGTACTATGGTGCCCACCCTGGTAGTCAGTTATCACTCGACAACGTGCACCGCCATCAGCAAGATTAGGATCGAGCGGGTGTTGAGTCCATTCAGGCTGTCACTTCGTTGATGATGGATAGCTGCTGCTCCAGGATCAATATTTGTGTGCTGTGTTAACTGTTACAGGGACGTGGAACTGTATTTGACCCACTCTAAACATTTTCTGTACTATTTGCAAGAACTGTTTGCTATAAAAGTGAGTAATATACCTGTTAAAAATTTGCATTTAATTTCTCGTAGCAACAACAGTATGTGGTACAGTATAATACAAACTGTTCAGAAATACAGAATACTTAATCGTTTAGCAGCCTTACTTTAACAGGGCAGTATTTCGATTCTGGGTACCGAATGGTGAATAGTGATTTTAGAGAAACTTTCAGGGTCAATTCGTCCGTTCTTTTACTTCCATCTAAATGACTGAGAAATAACAGCTCTATCATTAATAATTCACCTGTAAAATTTCGTGTATGTTGGACAATCTTTCGTGAAAATCAGCACCTACCAATAATGTCACGGTAAACATATTTTAACGATCAATGCTATCAAACAAATTGCAGCAGCACGCAATGAATAGAGATGCATGAAACGTGAATTCTGTTTCAGTGGAAATGTCGATGAATGTCGCACTTCGGAACCGTACTTAGTAACTACATTAAACGCATTTACTCTCAATGCGAGTGAAGAATAACGCTGAAGCAATTATTTTAAACCACTTTATAATCTGAATCTCGATACTTTCTACTAATCTAGACTGCTCTTACAAGCACTCCTAAGCAAAAGTTCACTAATGACATTCTCTAAAGCAATCTGTGGTAAGGGCAATATATAAACCCGACATTTCTACAAAACTCTTACGAACTGCTTTATACCTTAATTAGGTGCGTAAATTTCGAACTACAAAATGTTACAGCAAATTCATGTGTGACCGCGGTGGAATGGCCGAGCACTCTAAGGCGCCTAGCTACGGAGCGCGCGGTTGCTCTCTGTCGGAGGTTCGACTACTCCCTAGGGCAGGTGTGTGTGTGTGTGTGTGTGTGTGTGTGGGCGTGTGTGTGTGTGTGTGTGTGTGTGTGTGTGTGTGTGTTTGTTGTCCTTAGGTTAGTTTAAGTTTGTATGCCTGGGGTTTGTTAAACGCAGTAGTTTAGTCCCATATATTTACAAAAATTTGAATTTGAATTTTAAATTAGTATGGCAGTTATTATATAGTACCTGTTGATGGAATCGTTTGAAATAGGGATACACGGAAAACCATTCGGGTGAATCCCAGCTTTATTCATACTCGTTGTCTTGCAAAATGTAGGTGTACGTGAGAAGCTACATTCTACCTTGATGGACATCCGATATACTTATTACACCTTTCGACACATTCGACTAGCTAGTATTTTAGCAGATAAACGTCGTAGTCGATGAACTTTTGACATTATATATTGAAGATAAATGAAAATAACATCGGCATTGTCGCAAGAAACTTTAACAGGCCTAGTAATGATTTCAGAAGGCAAAAACGGTTTATCAGTTTGGCCAGTTAGAATCTTCCCATATGGTACTATTTGCTGTATTAACCCTATGCCCCCAGACTGTCGACTTACCGCTGTGTGATTATCAGCGATCGCTTGATTCTGTATGTCTTTTGGACAATAGTAAAGACATACAGAAATATTATGGTAAACTTTCCATCTCATGTGCATGAAGGATTCTCACGTGAATAAAGAATATTCTCTAGGAATGTGAACAATGTAAGGTAGTGACAATAAGAAAGAACAATAATGTTGTTCCTCAGTTAATGATAGATACGTTGCGGGTACAGGGAGAAATCCTCACTATGATTTAAATATTACAAACAGTCTGTTACTCTTTCTAAATTCCTTAGCTAACTGGATATGTGTGCATGTTAATGATAAACACTTGTTGGCCACAAGGAGAAATCCTCACCATGATTTAAATACTACAAAAACTAGTTACTGATTCTACTTCAATATTCCCTTGCTAATTGAATATGAGTGCAAGACTGGAATCTGAAATCAAGCCTTCCGTTAGCAATGAGCTTAGTTACAGCAGTAAATACAACAGAGGGGATTATGTGAAAGGGGTCGAGTCGAGTACAGGTTATAACATGCAAGAAGCCATTGTGCAAAGCGGTTATAGACCGTGGCATGAAATTACAGGAATACAGCAGTTAGTCACAATATGATGTTACTAATATGTAGTTATTTTTCTTCTACTAAAATCTAATGATGACACGAGCTACTGTAGTTAATAATTGTCCATGTAATCCTTACAAATTCACCGTAGATAGCTGTTATTTCGAAAACAGAATAATGAAAAGAATAGAAAATTGAATTCTGGGTGACAGTTGTATTTCAGTCCTTTCTAATGAGTTTATAATACGTTTCAGAAAAGTATGCTACTTAAAGTGACATCAAATATTAGAAGTCCATGATGATACAACATATAGGTTGAAGACATCGTGAATGTCATAATTTGGACAACGGAATCAGATGATGGTATGGGGGCCAGGGAGAAATGAAAATATAGCTCAGTTTTGTATACAGATTTTTATCCGTCGTCATGAAATATCTAATTTGCTAATTGAAAAGCACTAAAGAGTGGCACAGCTGAAATGCAAGGGTGAATCGGGAAATAAGTCTGAAAATTGCTTTACTTTTCAGATGACTCCAGCTCGTCCCATCGTTCGAGAAGGCTTTAAAAGCCTGGAGTTGGAATTTTTGTGGCAGCATTTGCATCCTATAAGTGACGATCTTGAACTGTAGCTTTAGTTGGTTCCTTAAACTGCTTCAACACACTAGACGGATGTGTCGTAGTGGCAGAGAAATACCCTACACAGCCAACACTACTGGCGTGTCTACCTCACTTTGCGACTTATTTGTGGATTAAGCCGCGTATTGATTTGTGACGCATTTGGGGCACTTGGTGCCCTTCTTTAAAGGCATATGGGTGACCTTTTGCGTTCAGTCCATGCATGGTGGAAGGACACGAACTCAAAAATACAGTCCAATGTTAGATCTTTCATCAGTCTAGAGTCGGTTTTCTGTTGTATAAACGACACTCCTCACGATTTCGAGAAATATTCAGGTTGTCACGGTGAAAGCTATACCGAAGCTATACCAAAGCTATACCAAAAGGAACTAGACATCATCACACAAATAGCAACAAACAATGGATACAATAGTAATATAGTAGGAAAATTAAACAAAAAATTAAGAAACAGATACGGGCAAAAAACACAAAACATGCAGACCCACAGACAACAACACAACAAAGCAGCACACAAACTACAGTACAAATAACACATGAAAACAAAAAAGAAAATTCAATATGGTACACAATGACATACAAACACAAACTAACACATCAAATAACAAATATTTTTAAAAGACAAGGCATAAAGGTAGCTCTCAAAACAGATAACCCAATCCAAAAATATACCCAAAAAATAAAAAACACACAGATGTCTAACAAAGAGCTGGAATATACTAACAACAATATAACTCATGTGATGTAAGGTATGTCGGACAAACCAGCCGAACATTTGATACCCAATACAAGGAACACATCAGGGCATGGAAATATGGGACAAAACACTCCACTCTTGCAGAATATCTGAAAGAATATAACCACAAACCCACCACAATAGAAAAAGACATGAAGATAATTGGAATAAATAATAAAAAACATTTCCTAACATTACAAGAAAATTATCACATATATAAAACGAAAGTTGAGATAAGTTGCTACTAAATGACCAAATAAACCTGACCAATCAATCACTGTTCTCACTGATTGACCATATGATGGACACAAATCCCAACACATAATCACAAACCCATCCCCTCCCCCCCCCCACACACACAAAGAGATAAAAAATAAATAAAATACAAACTCTCTCTCTCTCTCTCTCTCTCTCTCTCTCTCTCTCTCTCCTCTCTCTCTCTCTCTCTCTCTCACACACACACAAAGATATCTTCAATACACTTTCCATGAAATAGTTGAATGTCAAATAAGCTGAGAAGGTTGGTAACACTACAAAACAAACTACAGTGGACACAGTATGGCAGAAGATGACAGTGGAACCAGAAAAATGTGAAGTTTTTCAGAAAACAGTGGAACCTTTAGACCTGGTGGCCGAAAAGAGAATGATATGGAGTAGCAAGTACTGTAAGTACACAATTTTATAGCAAACAACGAAATGTTTTAAATCAGAAACGAAATGTTTTGTACATATGTAAGAAACCTAACCTTTATGAGTAAACAGAAAAATGTAAATATTTCAGGACACCCACTGATGATGCCTTGTGACAAAGGCGAAACGCGTATGGGTGAATTATAAAAATACATACTATACTAAAAGACTTGAACAACATAAGATTGGAGTTAAATATTCCTAAAGCATCATGACATACAAAATCACGGGACATGAGGCATAACAAAAGGCCTATATAATACGCAATGTTACATAAGTTTACACTTCTTATATCGAGCGTAGAAACGTACGCTGGAGGTTATAGGCTCTGTGATCAATACGTCGTGATCACTTGGGTGGACGATGGTATGTGTTAAACAGGCACTGGATGATGGCGCTGAAATTAGCCTTACGTGACAGACATCCACGCACCCTTTCACAGAACTATTTTTGAAGATTACACTGTTACTGGATGGTTTTAAGATGAACGAAGCTGTCTCTGGCCTTCTATGAGATAGAAGACGGGATCTTAAAGGAAAGAAAAAAGGATGTGTTTGATATCACGGCTTCACATTTCTAAGCCAAGACGTCGGGCATTAGTCGCAACTACGGCTCAAATAGCAGTCAACATTTGTCGAGCCGTGAGATGCGTTCTCCATTATCATGTGTGAAATTCAGAGGCTGAATGGACTAAAGCTAGCTTGAAATGGTTGTTGTATGGTTTTAATGTCCGCTGGGGCTAACAAATTTTAGTCACAACCATACATTTTTCCCCTCCAGTAACACCAATTAAAAATAGCAGGACGATGTTGGGATTCCAGACGAGAATTATGATGAGTGATATCTCGTCGAGTGATGTCAATAACTACTATATGCGCGGGATTGTAGTCCCAGGTAGCACAGGATTATTCGTTGCATTATCTCAAGCTGAATACGTGGCCGTTGCCCTACTTGTAAAGGAACAATAGATATTTCATTCCTATTAGTAGCTATAATACAAAATCGAAAGAACGGATTTATATTCGTGCCAAGCAAAAATCAACTGCATCGTCATCTCAGGTCCCAACTTTGAAGAACATGTTTAAATCTGTCATCTGATTGTGCTTAGCTTAACAATAGTCCCAGCCATCACCACAACTTCACGGCGCTTCACACTTTTGAGTTGCACTATAATATACACATTTAGTGGAAACGTCTCAGGGGCAACAGAAGCTGTAATGGAGTTCTGATTGGTATTAAAATTACCTTAATTTATTTATGGGTTCATCAATTTGACTTGTAAACCAACGCGAATGGAAACGTCTATTATTACTGCTCTTTATCCGAGTCTCGATCAGACACGTAAGCTTTGTTTGATTAATCAGAGTTTTAAAAGACGTCATCTAATTACTGTTATAAGACATGTGACGTGTCGTTTATTCCAATTCAGTTTAAGTCGCAAGTGTTTAGCAATGTCGCACCTTTATTCACACATTCTATAATGTTTTTTGTATGACTATCAGTCAACATCGGAGTGGCTGCCATAAGGAGCAGTATTCTCTAACACAGATGTCTTTGTACCCATAGTACAACGACTGCACTGCAGAGAGTTTCTAGACCTTGCAACAAAGTCTGTCATCCATCCGACACGTATATTGCTGTAATTCATGGTTTAAATTTTCGGCGTTTGTTACTCGAATTTCAAGATAATTACATTCTGGTACTTACATTTGCTTCCACGTCTACATTTCATCTTAATGGTACTCTTTAAGGCACTTATGTTTTCGGTATTTTTTTCCATATTGCAATTTTTCGTTATTGCGTGAAAATGATGTTTCCGCCTGTGAGTACCATTTTTTATATACGAGATCTGCGTCATCTGCAAAGGTGAATTGCAAATTCATTGTAAATTTATATTGCTGTTTCCAGCGTCTACAATATTTATTTTCGGTGTTTCCATTTAAACGTACATGAATTTCATTCCAGTAAACATTTTACGGTTTAGGAATTCTGCATTCAGCCACTGTCAGTTTTTGACTAACGTTCGAGGCAAGTAATATATTCGTCGGACAGTATTTACTGCAATGAATGTATAAATAAAATAAAACTAAAACTAAATAAAATGGATAAAAATAGGGGACGGGGAGCGAGAGGCGGGGAATTGACTGAATGTTACATGTATTCGATTTTACGCAGCGCATCGGCGCCGAAGAGTGATTGTCATTACGCGAGCTGCATACAATAACGTTAACAAGCACGGCAAATTAATGCGGTCCATTAGCGGGTTTTATGATTGCGGTCGCTTTTATTGGCTACGATCGTGACTGCTCAGAGCGAAAACGAGCGTAACCGAATAACTGTTAACGACCACACGCGCCCTGCGAAGCGCCAGAGACGGCGGCGAGGCGTGCGTTCTGCGCATGCGCGGCGGAAAAGCGAGCAGGCCTTGAGGCAGACGATTCGCACATCAGGGGCTGACGAAACGCCTTCTGAGTACCCAGGGACTGAAAGTAAAATTTAAAGCGGGTCGTGCCAAGTAGAACTAACTGATGTGATACAATACAAAATAATCAATAAAATGCTTTAGGTTGTAAACTCGGATTGTCAATCTTTAAAAGATTTTATTTATTGTAAGATCGGGTGGGGAAATCTGTCCAAAATTGTAAACAAACTTTATTTACGTGACACGTACTGCTGATAAGAATGGTTATTTGTTTAATATAGATCTACTGTATTTCGCGTAAGAATCTGTTACTCAACGTAATTACTCAACCTTAATTACCTTCTAGATAATCGTAACGATCAAGTTAGTGTGAACAATATTTGTCGTCGTTGCCTCCCCCGCCAATCAGTTTCTTGATAAAGCTGTTTTTTTTTTTTTTTTTTTTTTTTTTTTTTCACCCAACCCATTCTTTAGTTCGTATACAATTATTCCGTGTGATTCGACTCAATACGTATTACTGTATATACCGTAGATTGGTATGTTGTTCAAACAGGTTCAAATGTTTATTAATCTATATGACTTATTTGGTCATTAGTCCTTATGCTTACAAACTACTTAAACTAAGGTAAACTAAGCTAAGAACAACACACACAACCCATTCCCCAGGAGGACTCGAAACTCCGACGGCGAGAAATCGAGCACTTTGTAGCAAGGCGTTTTAGACCGCTCGGCTACTCCACCGCCGTTGGTATGATGTCTGTTGAACATGTTGAACATGCTCATTTAACGAGAGGATGAAAAAGGAAGAGAAACGGGAAAAATTACTGAAGCAACACGCCTACTCGTCATCGCCTAATTCGTCCAAATTTATGGTACATGTAGGGCGTGGTGAGACACGAAAGTGCTCCAAGTGGGAACTCCAGATGGCCAAGCGTTTAGAAAAAGAAAGGAAGTTTGATACGGATCTATCACGATATGCATCTAATCATCTGTCCCTGTGAGGGCGTGTTTAGGGAGAGGTGTTTGACTCAGCGGTAAAAGATCGGATTAGTATTGAGAAGGTCGCGGATTCAACTCCACCCGGCGGCGAAATTTTTCTACTCCTTCAAATGTTCAATTGTTTGTAAAGCTTATGGGACTTAACTGCAGGATCATCAGCCCCTAAACTTAGGAACTACTTATAAACTAGCTTATACTAAAGACAGCACAAATATCCATGCCCGAGGGGGAAATCGAACCCCCGACAGGGAACGGCCTCGCGCATCGCAGCATAGCGCCTCAATGAGCTCGACCGCTCTGCCGCGCCTATTGATAATTAGGAGAATGATTAATGCTAATTGGTCGAATCACATTAGATTCACTGTTAATATAACCCTGTTCACGTAGGTTACCATATTTTGTGTGAAATTATAACGGTTTAATGAAAGAAACAAAATTTATTCATTTTCTTATATTTACTGAAATAATTAAGGTAAACATGAAAAATGGATTTTACTTTCAACATTTTATTTGTTTCAGCCTTAAGAAACATTTAATAGTGATAAAGATCCACCTTTTTATAGCAAATTTCTGAGGAAAGAAATTACATTTTCTGAAACACAATGATCTCCCACATTGTTTAGAATGAACACTGGTGATACTTCTTCATCACTGATTTCTGTCTTCATCTTCAGTATTTGTCTTGTATTCACGTCTTGATTCCTTAAAGAATGCCACTAGCATTTAAATATTGCGGATGAAACTGAAACCTCTGTTTATTCCACTTTTTCTTTCCAGAAGTAGCACGTTTACCAATGACAAGGAGGTTAAAATACAGTGCGACGGAGTTATCTATGCTGAGCACATACGTCAGCTGAAGCCTGTCCGCCATCTTGGTGAATTTCGGAATGCTATTTCTCTGTTAAGACTACTCGTTAAGTTGACCCTCTTACTGTTAATGCGTTGAACTGATAGTCATCTCAAAGTATGTACTTCCAGACAATATATTTTCTTCAATAAATAGTAATAAATATTCTTCCTTTTTGGAAACTTAATTTTTAAAGCTAATTTGCACTCTTTTAACGCGGTACATCACGTCATAACCGCCGGACGTTTTACTCCTGCTTTAAGTGACATGAAACATCATCTCTAAAATACAAACACTTATCCAAGGCATAGCAATAAGTCTGAGGCAGGCTTTAATTTTTCAGCGTAAGGGTGCATCCCTCTATTTTACCTTCCTTGACATCTGATAGCATTCATCTTGATTTTTGGGTTATACCGTCTTCCGTTCTCTAAATGTGGGTAACAAAATTGGTGCAGCCTGTCATCTGTTGGCGGTAGGGGGTAACAACTTGTAAGGTAGATAGGCTAGGCTACAAACTATACATCCGTCATCTTAAAAACTCCTGATATTTGGGTTAGCATGAATTTGCCCACAAGCTGTGGCGTACAAGAGGGGAAGCTTTCTTTTTTTTTTGGGGGGGGGGGGGGGGATCAGGCTAATGACTGCATTCCTCTTCTGACAACACCATACCCAAGCATATATCGGAACATCCAACAAAAGTTATTGTGCAGACTATATTCGCGACTGCCCACAACCATTATTTTATCAGATAACGGATCTTTTATTAGATATTCACTTTTTTACCTTTCCTGGACGCTAGTAATTAATGGGAGCACCACAAAGATATCCTCAAAACTTTTATTTAGTTAAATGCTATTAAGAAGCATAAGAAACATTACGTATCATCTTATTCAACAGACTTTCACTAACTTTTGCCAACTAACTTCCCATTGATACGTGGACGGCACTAAGAATGTAGAATGTAACTTGAATAGGGATAAGCAGAAACAAAGTTTAGTCACTGCAGTCACAAAAGTCAATTTCAGTTTTAATTCAGCAACAATAACTAAATATGTAACAACTGGCTTGACTTTTACTCTAGAATTCACTCAAAGCTACTGGCCATCGAGCGTGTCAAAGCAGCAACACGACTTCATAATACGGAACTCTGATCAGTGTGATGACTTAACAGTGCACGGAGTATTTCTGTCCAGTTTCCGAGCGGCGCGAAGGCGGGCGTGACATGGCGCTGACAAATTGTAACAGGCACGCAATGGAGTACAACTCTCTAAGTCCGTCAGACGAAAATTGCGGAGCCTATCTGATGAGTCTAAAAGCGGACGATCGTTTCGCCGAGGTACTGGCAAGGAGGAAATCTGACTTTTGTCACTGGTTTCTGTCAAATATTGAAAATAAATAAAAACTTGTCTCGGCTTTTTTGCAAGACGTTCCCCAGTTTGTTGTAAGGTGGCGTCATATTTAACCACCTTCCATGCTAAGTGTAAGCCATTAATAATTACAAGCCCATTCATTTATTTGTACTAGTATTGACTGTGGCCGAAAATCGACCAATTGTGTTTACAATGGTCACTAGGGGTAAAATTTTTCGTATCATGTCGGCGGCCTTGCGTGATTATGTTGGAAATATCAACAACGCGATAGAAAATCTTTGCCCATTTGTTCTACCACATGGTTGACAGGTTCTTGTATGTACCCTCGTCCGCTCAGTAAAAATAATTGCCCTCGTAAAGCGAAGATTCCATGAGAAAACTTCAGCGTTGCCAAGAGATTGGCTAAAATGAAGACTCACAGGATTCTCACTATTCAGCATCTGTTGCCAACATTATCATAGGAGGCCGCTGGGATATTTGGTAAAATATAACCGGCACTGGGAGGCATGAAACGGTATGTTTTACGTGTTAAGGAAAATGCCTGACACAACGACAACAAATAAAAACGGAAGTATATACTTCTTCTGCCATTTTCGAATTATATAACTTTCATTAGCCTAATATTTGAAATGGAACTACTATTCTGTGTTCGTATATTTTTACAAAGACAAAAAATAATGTTATTTCGATACTGCGATATTCATAATTCCAGAGCTGACAACATGTCGACTTCGTAGTTCCACACGTGCACCGCTACATGCCTCTCCCGGCGCATCATCATTTATATCGGCATTCTCGACTTCGTAATTCCACCCAAGCAGCGCTAGATGCCTCTCCCGGCGCATCATCTTTTATATCGGCATTCATATGAAAACATCCATTTTCTTTAACCACTCTTAATCACTGCGAAAATGAAGCATTTGAACGGCACAAGAAAGTGAGTTGCAGCAATCCATATTTCGATATTCACTTAATACGTTATTTTAATACTGCAGATGCGCAGCATTAAAGCGTCTTTAGTCGAGGCGAGTAGCCAATCAGTGAGCTGATTGTTGGAGAATGTAGAACTTGATCCAAGGTGTAGATAGGAAAATTTGTAGTCCCTTTTACCACTTTTAATGGCTAAATGCACACATGATATTCATATTCGTGAAATATACAACAAAAAATCTTTCGAATTATGTATCTTCCTTTGGCCTTCTTGTACGAATAAATTAGTAATCTGTACCACAATTTTCGTCTTAGCGTATTCATATAATGATTTATCTATATCCCTTTGATTCCGGTTTTTGGGGACTGATGACCATTGTAGTTTAGACCCCCTTAAACAACCTAACAACAACCGGTTTATGTACATTTAAAGTAGGTAGGCAGACTGGGAGAGTTAATATGTTGATTTAGTCACTGGGTAAAGTGATTGATGCTGAGAACATTTGACATAATTGAATTTCCATGTGGTAGTTTTCTGGTGGGGTGGGGAGTCAGAATGCCGCGGCGGAGCGGCAGAGTGTACTGAGGCGCTATGCTACGGTGCGCAAGGCTGTTCCTCTTCGGGGATTCGAATCCCCGTTTCCCTAGGGACGGATGTTTGTGCAGTCTTAAGTATAAGGTATTTCATAAGTAGCTTGTAAGCTTAGTGACGCCGCAGTTAAGTCCATTAAGCAACGAACGTTTGAAGTCAGAAAGCAGCTAACACAGTCGGAACGGACAGCGTCCGGCCTATGTAGATGTAACGGTGCTGGAGGGGTGAGTCCTGTTGACCGAGCGTAGCAAGGTCAAGATCACGGGTTAGTGATCGGCCGAGGCCGTAGGCGTCTTCGCGCCGAAACTACCAGAAGACGATGCGATTGGCGGATAATTTCAACCATCAAGCGGTCGAATGTTTCTACAATGTTCCAGACCGTTCTAGAACTTAATGTCGGGGAAGTTGTTCGGATGGTAGAAGATGGCAGTGGCGAGACAATCGAAACTGTAGCCGTGATTTTCTATGACGTGAGCTTCATAAGAGGCGTGTGCCTTTCCCAAACCGAGTTTGGATTCGGCTTGCTGCGCTCCTAGTGAGAGGACAGCAGGTGATGTTTCTGGCAGTGTGTTCGGTGACTGCCCTCACAATTATTTCCAAACGCGGTTTATATTGTCTGAAGTGTTCAGATTTGTGTCTCTATTATTAGAGGGACGAATATTTTTTCATTGCATTGCACTTACATTTAGAAGTACTCATTTACGATCGTACGATTTTCTCTTCTGTACAGTACGGAAAGAATTTTGTAAGAATCTCTTTTGTCGACTTCGCTACTTGCATCACTTCAACGTAGGAGTTCTTCAGACGAAATAATTCGTTTACTTTGTAGACATCGTCTCTCAGCTCCTGCTTCAGGTTGTGTGTCAAACCATCCATGGTACCTAGCCACTGTGTATTTGACAAAAAAATGTTCAAATGTTTGTTAAGCTTATGTGACTTAATTGTGGGTTCATCAGTCTCTAAACTTTACTTATTAACTAAAGTATACTAAAGACAACACAATAATCCATGGTGCAAGGAGGATTCGTACCCCCGAAAGGAAATGGCCTCGGGTATCGGAGCATAGCTCCTCAATGCGCTCGGTCACCCACCGCAGCGTGGGTCTGACCAGAGCAGTACGACGAATTATTTGGAAGTCGGTGATATACGTCCTTTGCTTTGTTATAGCGCAGTTTTAAGATAAATGTACCGTTGCAATAGTCTGTGGAGTTCGAGAAGGAGTTTACCGAGCTGGATAAGGATTTGCTTCTTTAAAAATTAACACGAACTCACCACCAAACATTTTTTCATAATAAGTTGTGGTAAATTAAACCTCTCCCTGAATAACATCCACACTGCAGAAAAATTAAATAAAAATATAATGATTAATTATGGAACTTGATTATAGGGTTTGATTTGAGAACTAAACAGCTTGTACAGAGGTTTACCATAAAATAAAATTAGTTTTATTTATAACAAAACTAGCTGAAAACCCGGCTTTGCCCGATTATTTATTTATTTATTTATTATTCTCCTATCCCTTCTCTCTCTATCCATCTCCTCTTTTACTAAAAGCATGCTATATTTATCGGAGAATAAATAAGAAATAAGGCTTTCTCGTATAATGTACAAAATGATAAGTGCAAGTGCTGAAGGTGAAAGTTGGGCTACTTCCTGCCGGCTCCCCCAGCGCGGTCCCTCTCCACCCATTGGGCCGACGAGATGGCAGGGGCGCTGGCGTGGCATGTGCAAATGCTGCCATCGGCAAAATCAATGAACAAAAGCGTCACTGGCCGAAATATTACGAGGTAGAGGTTGTAACATCGTTCATACGGATATCATTATTACTGTATCGACATTTCATCCCTAAATTGCCTTTGATTGTGGTAGAATACACAATCATTAACCCCACCTCTAGGCAGGTACGGTTCCCTTACCTATTCCACCACTGTGGTAATTCCTGTCTGGTGCGTCCACGTCATGGGTGTGGGCATCCCTCTTCAGTAGGCCGGAGGCATAGGATGGCTGAGTTCAGACTGGGACCAAATTCCGTGAGATATAACACTGAACCTATGCCCAGGGTTACGGATGAAAACCTTAAAGACAGTGACGGTGTAGAAGAAACACTTCATAACGGCGATGAGACAACGCTCCTTTCTGTAGGTTAAATGAGACACTATCATTTAACTGCAGCGTCTGTACTTATGAGAGGCGGGTGCAAAAGGCGTATGTTCTCTAGGTTAGGGGCCGCCTAATTTACATGCTGTCAGCAGCTATAAAATGCCCACAGCGACAGACGAAGCGACCTGTCTGTTGAGGTACATTTTGTCAAATCTATGGCTAAGTCTCTACCAAATTTGGAACATGCTAGGGTGTCCTCCCAGACAGACGCTTTTTCCCTGCCAGAATTTCTCGCTTCGGCCACTGTCACATCCACACTCTCTCAACCCCACCTCTAACGACACACGTGCAACGTCACGCCCTCTGGCGAGAAATTTGAATTAAACTTCGATCCCACCAGATATCGCGCAGTTTAAGGTGAACGATGTGCATAGACGAGTTTTCGTCTGAAGCGCCGGGCAAGTTCATTCATTAGTTCAGAAGGGAAGGCGGAGTCAGTCCACTTCCGTCTACCGGCCAGTGAGCTGGGCACTTCCCCTCCAGCAATCACTGACTGCTCCGGCCGCTATCCCCACCACTACTGCTCCAACCTAGCTTGCCTGACCGTCTGCCCATCTACCGGACAATTTACCCTGCATGCGGTATATAAGTCTACCAATGGAACAATCGCAAGGAAGTGCCCGCACGGCACACTAGGTCTGCAAAGAAAGTGCTTTGTATAGTAAATCCAAAGAAGGTCCAAATTAGCTGACGAAATAAAATAAAGGAACTAAACATAAAAGAAGATACCATCAGGAATAGCAAGGACTTAGCAACTCTTGTAGGAAAGTACACTTACTTGGACAAAACCAAGAAGCCCAAAGACCACTGGAAACCATTGGACGGAAGAACGGAAAAGCATAGCGAGTTCATGAAGGAATTTTGTGATGAGAATAAAAAGAAGAGAAAGCTAACAACCTAAGTTAAGAAATCCAAACGGTCTTTATTAGTGGGCATAATGAAGAAAGAATACAGCTATTATATGGAAATCATGAAGCTGTAACCAAACAGTTTGTGTTTCAGATCATTGAAATACACTGGTCAAAAATATTTGGGAATCAGTTAAGACATTAAGTTATGAAATATTGTCATCGTCGGAATGTTCTAAAATGGTTGACCTTTCTGTCCATTATACGCCGTGAAGAGAACAACACTATGCCAACCGAGATGTAATAACAATAATGCTCAAAAGTTTGTAGAGCTTATGGGACTTTACTATGGGGTCATCAGTCCCTAAACTTACAAACTACTTATTAACTAGCTAATACTATGGACGGCACAAATATCCAAGCCCGAGGGGGGATTCGAACCCCCGACCGTAGTGGTCTTGTAGACGTGACTGGCGCGCTGCAGTCCCCTCGGCCACCGCGGCCGGCATGTAATAAAAGATAGTTGCTGTAGATGGGTTTAGTGCTGACTTGAGTTTACCAAATGAATGACACAAGCATTCAGGTTGGGAATATGTACTGAGTAGGTAGTGGAAAGAAGCCGTTAAAAGAAGGCAGTTAACAACAGCAAGACGACCGTTATCTCCTATTAACAGCCCCTTGAGATAGGAGACTAAATGCAACTCAGCAGTTACGCACACTGGAGGCAGAAACAATACGTGCAAATATCAAAATAAACAGCCCGAAATCGCCTTTGGGAATGCGGCCTATGCCTTTTGTTTGTGTCCCATTAAAACCACGACACCGCTGAAACCGCAGAAACTGGTCGTAGGAACATGAGGATTGCACTCGTAATTAATGTCGCCAGGCTCTGTTCACAGATGAGTCAGAATTTTCTGTTCAGTCGGACAACCGTCGTTTCCTCATCTGAAGAGAATACGGAACTCGGAACAACCCTGCTTATGTGCAGCAGACATCACCATATCATGGAGGTGTATTAATGGTTTTGGCAGGAGTCGGTATTGACGGACGTATATGACGTTCAGAATGGCGTTTTGACTACTCAGATTGTGTAGTGACGGTATCCATCGAACTTTTATTGTGCCCTACGTTGTGCTGTATTAGATGTGTTCCTTCAGGCGGACGATAACGCTCGTCCTCACGGACAACAAGCTTGAAGCTGAGGGAATCGAGTGGATGGAGTGGCTAACTTTGTCACCGGACTTAAAACCCAATTGAGCGTGTCTGGGATGCACTTGCCAGCGCATTGCAGTCTCAGAAGCACCTCCAACAACGATTGCAGAACTAGATATTGCACTCATGGAATAATGCCCAAATATCTTTAAAGGGCTGATTGATAACCTCGTACTGTCTTTGACATGCAGATGTGCAACTGTACTGGACGTAGAGGTGATCAGATTAGAGGGCATTGAGAATGACTTTTTCGCTATTATGACAGTGGCTCCCCGCTCTAAGTAAGCGCCATATAAACCTAAAGCAAAGAATTAAAGACAGCAAAATATCGTACCACATCAGACACATATTACAATGTAAACAAATATCTGAGTAAAATAGTTACCAATTGTATATTGTGTATAATAACTCACCTGTTCCCCTAATTGTTTTGAGCAGTGTATTGTACGAACTACTTACATTTGTTTCAAGACAATACTAACTACACAAAAATGATTAGCTAAATAATTTTATGCTGTACCTCCATTTGCGACACATTGTTATCAATTTCCTGGTTTTCATTTGTGTCAGGCATTTTGATGTAACAGCATGATGCCCAGAAGAACATAGCAATCTTTTGTTTGGAACTAATAATAACAATCAAACCTGCAAGTAGTGGGGTAACACCGCCCCGGGCACAGTGAAAATGGGTCTTCGACGTTAGTGTCATAAGTGGAGGTATCGTTACCACCCCGTGATGGCTCACCACCGACGGCGCGCAATCGGACGAGGTCCACTCCCATCCCCTACCGAACCCCGCCCCCACAACTGGTCACTTGTGCGAATGCCGACCTTACCACCCCCGATTATTTTTATTAAATTTGCATATCAATTTAACTGTTTGTTATTAACAGTAACAAGGCAACCGCCTCCCAAGTGAGCACTTGCGTGAGTACAGCCCCATCCCCGCCACCTTCATCCCACTGACAGTCCTAAAGATTGCCACCCCCACGTGACGCGGTCTAGAATGTAAACCAGCGCCCCTAATTAGGTATTACTTATCGACTTACCGGTTGTATTACTTTCTCCTACACCAACATTGAAAAAAAAGAACCAATTATTTTATTTATAACTGTACTTCAGACAATACAATTACCTGGAATAACATTGAACATTTACCTGCACTTAACACGAGAGTTTCGTAAACAAATCACTACCGCTCCAGCCACCACCAGGTCATCCACCACCGCTCCCAATTATATTTTATACATAATTTTCATATTATTTGTGACATCCAATGTCTTCGCATTATGTCAAAACATATAGTTTAATACATTCAACCTAAAGAACAAATCCCAATTTTACAAGTAAAGACACAACACAAATAAATTTGGAGTAATGCTACGGGTTTGTGTTGTGTACATTCCGCCAATTTTTAGAAACAATTCTAACCAAACGTTTAAGACTACCCAAAAAATGTTCGTTTTTCAAAAATCGTTCACCCCCTAACGTGACTGGGCAAAGTAAATGTATCTCTTCACACAGACGATACGCGCAAGAGCCAACGAACATGTTTAAAAAATAAATACCACATGTTAGATAATAAATGGGATGTAATGGTAACGAATGCCACAAACCTGTGCATCAAATACTCTTTCATTAACACAACAACAACATCGTAAGTCATATAGTTTATAAAAACATTCGAATTTACTGCTAGAAAACGCAAAATTATGGAAGGATATCGTCTGATTCACACACAACGTCTGTGTAGAAACCAAAGATTTCGAACTCTGCAGCTTACACACAGTACCTTACCGGTCATCCACCACCGGCGATGAAAGCTCCTACCTGCCTGGTCTGTCGGTCATCAGCCATTTTCCAGCAGCAAGCTAGTATGCCAGGAATACGTCTAAATATACATCTGCAAGCGCCGTTAACACTCGTCCAGAAAACAGACCGATGAGTAACAACGACCGTGCCCTGTTACAATGCATACAATTCTTTTCGAAATATATCAAACCTTTACAATATTTCCTTAGATCAATGTATTGCTATCTCCCAACCAGTATTTCGACACCAAGTTTTCGAACTCCATGTATTCCTGTAATCCACCATTTTTATGATTTTAATATCCAGTTCTGTGCCTTCCGACTATTCTCCTAGACGAGAGAATTCGAGTAGTTTAATTTTGCCTCTTATTTTCTTTATAACGTGAATGATAAAGTAGTGCCGGCCGCGGTGGCCGAGGGGACTGAGGCGCTTCAGTCACGGTCTGCACGGCCACTACGGTCGGGGGTTCGAATCCCCCTCGGGCACGGATATTTGTGCCGTCCTTAGGATAAGCTAGTTGATAAGTAGTTTGTAAGTTTAGGGACTGATAACCCCGTAGTTAAGTCCCATAAGCTTAACAAACATTTGAACATTTGATAAAGTAGTAGACATCTTCTTGCGTATACCTATCTTGCTGAAACTAAACACAGCAAAGGGAATCTCTCTATCGACCATACCCTCTTACAATAATAAACACTGCAAACGATTATTTTCGAAATGCTCCAAGTTTTTACAACATTTATCTGACACAGGTCAAACTTGCGAGTACCAATAATCGAGCATCCCAGAAGATTTAAAATTGTTCTTTCTCTACGTTTAAACAAGACTAAACCCTATTGTACAGCGGTATTTCCTTGGAGAGTCACAGTAAACATTAAAAAAATGCATGAAATAATTTAAGATCAGCAGTTTACCTATTCCCGCAAAACTTTTGTTCTCGATAACACTAAACTATTGCCCCTGTAAACATTTATTACAAATACATAGTCCATTTATGAACTTTTATTTTATATACCTAGTCGACCGGGCAATGCTTCGCAATTGTTAATATGTATGTACTCTTGCTTTGAAAGTCAAATGTGCAAAATTTTATGGCAAACGTACAAACGATATTGATATTCCAAGGAAAAGAGCTGTTTCAGTTTTCCACAAATTTTCCTATTTCTGGCTAACTGTTAAAACCTTTACTTCATTCAAACCTTACTCTCACTTTGGACGTCCAAAAAAACTCTTCAAGTCTCTCATGAATTTTCAGATTTTCCGGGCAACTTTCCCAAACTTTTAGTTCATAAGAATGTTCATCTTTCGTTAAACGTCAAATGAGCCAAATTTTATCTCAATCAGATGAACGGGTCTCAACTTATAGTGGTTAATACATTTATAAATACATTAAAAAAGGAATTTGGTTCGAATACTGCGACTTTCCTTTTTAGCTATCACTACTTTTTTTTAAAACTTTTCCAAGACTAAAATAAATAAAACAAAAAAGAATTACCCCTCTCCGTCGTGCGAATAGTCAGTTATAGTGCTGAATTCAATCAAAAACACATTGAAGAATGCACCTTCAGTTTTTCTCAATTTTTCCAATTTTTCGATGTTTCAAATGTTTGTATACCTTGTGGGACTTAACTACGGGGTCATCAGTCCCTAAACTTACAAACTACTTATGAACTAACTAATCCTAAGGACGGCACAAATATCAACATGACCGAGGGGGGATTCGAACCCCCGACAGTAGTGGCTGTGCAGTCCGTGACTGGAGCGCCTCAGTCCCCTCGGCCACCGCGGCCGGCCCAATTTTCCGGTAGATTTTCCAAAACATTTATTTCATACAAACCTTGTCCTGTCAAGTCGAACTCAAGTGATGCCCTTACAACCATGTGGCAATTGATTTTTATTCATAGAAGAAAATCGCTTTTGGTTTTTCCTAAAATTTCCTATTTTCCGGTAGACTTTTCCCAATTTTTATTTGATGCGAACCTTCCTCTTGCTTTCAACATGAAATGTACAAAATTTTAGCGCAATTGGACGAATGGTATTTATAGCTCACTGGAAAAAGCTGTTTCAGTTTCGCCTGATTTTCCTCTTTTCCGGGCAACCGTTTAAACCTTCCCTGGACTTACACGAATATTTCAAGACTAAAATTAGCCAAATCGATTGAGCCTTTCTCGAGTTTTAGCGAGACTAACGAACAGCAATTCATTTCTATATATAGATAACGGTTGACATCACGAGATTACGGCTGTGTAAAACGTTTTTAGACCCGAAGATGATGGCACAGACCATCGAAACCAGTATATACATCTACATCTACATACATACTCCGCAATTCACCGTAAATTGAACGAGGAAAAAAAGAATGCCTATATGCCTCCGTACGAGCCGTAATTTCTCTTATCTTGTCTTTGTGATGTTTAAGCGAAATGTAAGTATGCGGCAGCAAGATCCTACTACACTCAGCTTCAAATTCCGGCCCTCTAAATTTCCGCAACAGAATTTCACGAAAAGAACGTCGTCTTTCTTCCAGCGATCCCCAATTTAGTTGCCGGAGCATTTCCGTGACACTCGCGCATTTGTCGAACCTACCGGTAACAAATCTAGCTGCTCGTCTCTGAACCGCCTCTATGTCTTCCTTTAAACTGATCTGCTGCGGGTCCCAAATACTTGAGCAATACTCAAGACGAGGTCGTACAAGCGTTTTATACGCTGTCTCCTTTACAGGTGAAGTACATCTTCCCAAAATTCTCCCAATAAACCGAAGTCGGCTGTCCGCCTTACTCACAACTGTCCTTACATGCTCGTTCCATTTCATATCGCTCTGCAATGTTACGCCTAGATATTTGAACGACGCGACAGCATCAAGAAGCTCACTACTAATGCTGTATTCGAACATTATGGGATTGTTTTTTCTACTCAAGCGCATCACCTTAAATTTTTCTACATTGAGAGCTAGCTGCCATTCTTCGCACCAACTAGAAATTTTGTCTAAGTCATCCTGTAAGCTATTACAGTCAGTTACAGACGACACCACAGCATCATCAGCAAACAGCCGCAAATTACAAGTTTGGTGTTTGTGGCTTCCTTTTTGGAACCTGTCTCTAGTTCCGTCAGAGCACTTGGGCTACATGTGTGTGGAAGACTTCTTGGCCTTTTTCCTGGCTCTTGGCCCTTAGCAAGAGGCGGCAAGACGGCGGCTGCATTATTCACGGAACGAGTGGCGCGGCCGGCCAGCGCGGCGCATGCGCAGTAGACGTGTGCGCAACCGGTCCTCCGCAAGCCGGCCGCTAGTGCTCCCGTGGGCCTCACCGCCGCCGCACTAACGGCGAATTGCGCGCTCCCGACGATGGAACTACCGCCGGAACTGCGTCTCACTCTAATTTCAGGACACTCCCAGATAGGGCTCTCTGCGTCTGCACAGTGGAATCAATTTGCACGGCATCAGAGGTGGAAGAATCCAGTTGTATCGTGCGTGCGTTAATGGGAGTCGTACCGCCCTATCTCGATATTATTAAATTGACTTTATAAATGCCCCTTTTTCTCAGGAAGTATTGAGTACATAAATGATGTGTTTTTATCATATGTTCTCGCATGTATTCACCCCGTTTACGTGGGCTCCCAAAACCGGATTTCGTAAACCGATTTCCCAATTCCGCTTTTGGTTGGTCATGAAAACACTCCAAAATCGATTCTGGAAATCCGCTTCTCTAAAGTGGTTTTCCAGTTCCACAATCGATTTTCGTGGCCATGTAAACACAACCGTTTTTGAAGTGGTCTTGGCTTGTCAGATTGTGACGTCGTGTTAAGAATTTACGGCACATATTGAAATATTGATATTTTCTAATGTATAAATATTAGAGCGAACATGAATTTGTGTATTTAAATAAAGGAAAATAAAGATTGTGTTGACTAAAATCAGGAACTGAATCAGCGGTTTTGCAGCCGCCATATTTAAGTGGGCTAGGAAATCCGATTCAGGCTATGCCATGTAAACACAACAGCGAAAAACGGTTTACGAAAATCGGTTTTCGTCTTCCGGAAGATGGTTCCATGTACACATAGTGATTATGACTGAATTGCTGCGCCATCACTTTAAAATAACAGCTGGAAAAAAGTTATGATTTTTTCTTTAAACAAATAACTTTTTGTGTAAATTTACACAATTTTAACCTCTTGAATTTTAACTATTTCAGTAAATACTACTAAAGTAGAGCTACAACATCATTGTAATATCTCTGTTTTGTCGTAAATAATTCACTGATTAAGATTCAGAAGTTTCTGAGAAAAAGGAGAATTTATAATGAAAAATGTCATTTTAAGAAAATTGCGTTTAAGGAAAAAATATTATATACAACCAACTGATACAGAAAAGGATGTTAGGTTCCTCCTAGATGGTAGTCCTCATCTCCTCTTTCAACTTCGTCACTGGCTGCCTTTCGTCTCTTCGATATGGTGACGTTTGACATGTTGTTTTTTGCAATCTCTGTCTTCGTGGTGCGTAGTTGTTGTTGTCTATTAATTCCAATATATTCCAAAACCTGTAGTCGTCCAGAATAACCATTACTGTAAGTAACATTCAACAGTTTTGCTTTAGGATGCACACTCTCAAAGGAAACACATAAACGAAAACACGGCTAGTGGAAATTGTTTTTGTCAGACAGAAACAAAAGTATGGTTCAAAGAATTTAGTGCAAAATTCCACTAGTGTAGGCAACTTACAAAACGGACCGTTCTCTACAAAAGAAAACAAATTACAGCCTTCTAGACAATTTAGCTCCAGAGAAAAATGCCAATATGCGAAATGATGAAAAGAAAATTTTCAGAAATGTCACTGCATAATTATTTTCAAATATTTATTTGAAATATTAAATAATGGAATATTTCAATAAAACCAACAGCAAATTAATCAAAATACATATTTTCATAATTTGCATAAAAGTAACAGTGTGAAATTCTGTCATTTTAGGCGAAACGACTCCACCTTAAGCAATATACATACGAAAAAAAAGGTGTTGCACCGCTTCAGTAACAAGGTCTCTGACGTTGAATGTGAATAATGGATGAAGAACACAGTTCCTTAGATTGTCCATAGATGTCACTCAGCCCACCAAAACATTTATAGAAGGGCACCTGAACAGTGCCAATGCGATGCAGCGGGTAAGACGGCCGAACAGTTCAAGTCATTACACAAGTAAGTGAACTTCTTGTGTTCTGTAGTTCTGTCAAACCTTAAGGTCAATTCCAAAGTTTAATCTTATCTCAGATTGTTACTTAGCGTCAGAAGAGAGTCGCATCAAGGGAAACAACCAGACCTCTCGGAGTGAACCAGAGTGATTTCGTTCGGCCTTGAAGGAGATATTGAGCTACAGGAGTCGATTTGTAATATCATTAGTACCGTCAGAACTGTTGCGTCTTCTAAGTGTTCTGCCAATGAAACGTAGTCTTTGGTTCGTTTTCCCTGCAATATTTTCTGTGTTCTTTCCAATTTAAATTGTTCATAATTGTTACTCCTAAGTATTTACTAGAATTCATTTTGCAGTTTTTTATTTTTATTTTCTGGTGACTTTACTAACCAATAACTGTCAACATCGTGTGTGAACAGTGTAAGAGAGCTACTCAGATTCTCTCCGTTTATAAAAATAAGGAGCAGTAGGGGTCCTATAACATCTGTGGAACGCCAGATATCACTTCTACTTCATGACTTATAGTCAGTTACAATGTACTGTGTATTTTCTGACAAGCAATCACGAATCCAACCGCTTAATTGTGGCGACATTCCAAAATCATGCAATTTATGCAATTTGGTTAGAAGACGCATGTGGGATAGTGTCAAAAGCATTCCGGATATCTAGACTAGGTTCAATCTAGACGCCCAATGGCTGATGACCTCTACTTACGAACTTCAGCTCGGGCGAACGCTTTGCGGGACGCCACCATGCCGAATAATGCTTTTTCTTCAGTCACAGGTCATTATATTTCGACTCAAACTGTACGTAATAGGTAGCAGGACATGTACCTTCACTCCCGACGTCCAAGGCGAGCTTTGAAAATCAGACATCATGCAAGTCGGTGCTGATGGTCCCAAAAGCATGCTGAATCGACTCGTCAGAATTGGCATCAAGTGTTATTCACAAATAAGACATCTGTCTTCGAACTTCTCCAATTTTCTGAGGCGTTATAGGAGGCAGCTATAGACAATCTGTCCAGCGAGTACAACAAGGTGGTAGTTCCCACTGGGGCACTGTACGCTACCGGTGGTCATAGAAGACAATGAAACGGTTATATGGTACACGGATGACGTCCTCCGATGTATAATGCAACCATATCGGCTGCATTTCTGTGAGTGATTCATCTTAATGGACGACCTCGCGTTCATAGTACCTATCCTGTTTTAGGAGACTGAGATATCCACACCAAATCATCGTTTGGAACAATCTGGACCAACAGTCGTTTGATGATCAAGTAGACATTATGCCACAGGGAGTACAAGAGGTCGTATTACCAAGTATTAGTGATGCTGATGTATGCTACCATGAGGAACACAAATCGAGAATATCTAGGTTATTGTCGTACTGATAAATATATTTCTGTTTTCATGAGCAATAACTGAAAACTATTTTTCTGTATCGCTACTCCATTTTTATGTAAAGGATGATACACTACTAGAATCGTGGTGATACAATACTTTTCCTGATGTGTTTATTCCTATGCTGCATAATGAAAAAATAGTGTTTAGTCGTCCAAGAGTATATATTTTGATGATAAGGTGTTGTGCTGTTAAGACACTCCACTACTTAAATCCTTGATCTGAGGAGGCTTAATAGGACCCAGTGCCTAAACTAGTTATCATATTACCAAAGTTTGTACAATCTTCACCATTAAGGACTTTCATATAAAACCTTTGAATCCTATGTCTTTGAACGAGACTTATAACTCAGTTTTCTTCCTTGTAATATCCCTCCCCAACAAGATTCTTTAATGAATTTATCTAAAACAGTTTCGAAATGCTTTTCTTACAACGCAACGCTTTATTTTTTTACTTAAGATTTTCTTAATTATATGTCACATAAACACATCATTTTGCATATGCTTTCGGTGGTATATCAAGATACAGTCTACAATATCTGTCCTGAACAGTGGCGCCATTACGTGCAGGTGCCCTTCGTGAACATTCATCTGCGAATATTTACAGGACACTGATTTTTATAAGACGTAATACCTGGCAAATTATCAATGAAGAATATGCGATAAATCGATGAAATTAACTGGAAAGTATGTAAACATACAATAACAACATCCTCTTGGTTGTGAAAATGTAAGGAGTAAAATTGCATGTAAAATACAAAAGCGGAATTTTCTACGATTTCACTATTTGAAAAGGTGGCAAGCAAGAATAACTTTCGAAAGATCTGAAATTTTGTGTAAATTTTGATGTAAGTCACAATTTAATATAAATCTTAAAAACAGCATTAATTTACTGCTGCGAACCGAGCGGTAGTTTCCCAGCTTCACACTCCTCGCTATTACAATTGCTACACCACGAAGATGACGTGCTACTGACGCGAAATTTAACCGACAGGAAGAAGATGCTGTGATATGCAAATCATTAGCTTTTCAGAGCATTCACACACGCCCGTGGCGACACCTGCAACGTGCTGACATGAGGAAAGTTTACAACCGATATCTCATACACAAACAGCAGTTGACCGGCGTTGCCTGGTGAAACGTTATTGTGATGACTCGTGTAAGGAGAATAAATGCGTACTATCACGTATCAGACTTTGATAAAGGTCGGATTGTAGCTTATAGCTATTGTGGTTGATCGTATTGCGACATTGCTGCTGCGTTGGTTGCAATCCTATGACTGTTAGCAGAATATGGAATCCGTGGGTTCAGGAGGGCAATACGGAACGCAGTGCTGGATCCCAACGGCCTTGTATCACAAGCAGTCGAGATGACAGGAATCTTATATGCATGGATGTAACGGACCGTGCAGCCACGTCTCGATCACTGAGTCAACAAATGGAGACGTTTGCAAGACAACAATCATCTTCATGAACAGTTGGACGACGTTTGCAGTAGCCTGGACTATCAGCTCGGAGACTATGACTGCGGTTACCCTTGACGCTGCATCACAGACTGGAGCGCCTGGAATGGTGTACGCAACGACGAACCTGGGTGCACGAATAGCAAAACGTCATTTTTACGGATGAATCCAGGTTCTGTTTACAGCATCATGATGGTCGCATCCATGTTTGGCGACATCGCGATGAACGCACATTGGAAGCGTGTATTCGTCATCGCCATACTGGCGTATCACCCGGCGTGATGGTATGGGGTGCCATTGGTTATACGTCTTGGTCACCTCTTGTTCACATCGACGGCACTATGGACACTGGCCGTTAAATTTCAGATGTGTTATGACCTGTGGCTCTACACTTCATTCGATCCCTGCGAAACCCTCCATTTCAGCAGGATAATGCACGAGCGCATATTGCAGAAGAGCCTTACTGGATACGGAAAATGTTCGACTGTTGCCCTGTCCAGCACATTCTCCAGATCTCTCACCAATTGAAAACGTCTGGTCAAAGGTGGCCGAGCAACTGGCTCGTCACTACTCTTGATGAACTGTGGTATCGTGTTGAAGCTGCCTGGGCATCTATATCTGTACACCCATCTAAGCTCCGTTCAAGGCCCAGGCGTATCAAGGCCGTTATTACGCAAGAGGTGGTTGTTCTGGGTACTGATTTCTCAGGATCTATGCACCCAAATTGCGTGAAAATTTAATCACATATCAGGTCTAGTAATAAATATTTTTCCAATGAATGCCCGTTTATCATTTGCATTTCTTCTTGGTGTAGAAATTTTAGCAGTAGTGTATGTCGCGCTGAGGTGAAGATACGTAGTTTAGTGCCAGAGGACACTAGTAATACTATTGGTATTTACAGTTTTACCCAGTTGCTACAATATTTCGTGATGTAGGCGCTATCTCGGCAGTTTCTACATCGGCAGGTGACGCTGCCTTCGGTGGCGTCAGCTCGCCGTCTCGCTGTGTCTTCATGTGCCGTGAGCCATTAAGACAGGCGGTACCTGCGGCATTGAAAATCGAAAAAGAGAACACCAGAGAGGTGTCCTCTATCCAACATTCGGTCTGTGGATCTGCATGTGGAACCACTGGAGTGAGATGCCTCGGTAACAGATGAACTCTTGATAGTGCATAGCGCTTCGACCGGATCATTGGCCTTCAGGAAAACAACCAATGAATACTGAGCTGGCCTCAGGCAGCAACTATACTCAGGGTTGTAAAATTGGAATGTAGAACCCCATTTCACCGTCTACCCCGATTGATGATCAGTTCGAAGTGTAGCAGTTCCCGAACTACATCTCCTAGCTGCGATTTGTGGCTACTAGTCTGTAGTGTTTTATGTGACACATAAGCTGAATACTCAGGATAGAGCAGGGTGGAGTGATGCGTGAAACCGGTCTCCGGACTAAAGACCACTACAACAAGAACAACAAGCTGAATACAGTGATTAGATCATTGGATCGACGACTATTTTCCTGAGTATCAGCGATCCCAAAGACCAAGTGACCACAATTTCCAAAAGCGGGAGTTTATGTAAAGAAGTCGGCTGAAGCTATGAAGTGTGGGGTCAATTCGTAAGAACCGAATATGTCCCATCCGTTTTTGCAGTGTTCTGTCAGTAAGCCATTTAAGTAGTGACTTATCACTCTTGTGATAGGTGTAGTTATGAAATGTTTACAAGCTAAAGAATATACCCTCCTCTCGCTTCTCTTGTCTTCTGCCGCAGTCAACAGACTTCTGACTGTAGGATTTTCACTAGCCAACGCAGTCATTACGAGTTACGGGCTTTGAATTAACAACACAATGCAGCGGCGGAGCGCATTGAGGCGCTATACTGCGATGCGAGAGGCCGTTCCCCGACTGGGGTTCGAATCCCCCCTCGGGCATGTCTTTAGTACGAGGTAGTTCATAAGTAGTTTGTAAATTTAGGAACTGATGACCACGTAGTTAAGTCGCATAAGCTTCACAAACATTTGAACATTTTTGAACAACACAACTGATGACCTGATTCAGTCTAGCTTGGCTGGCGATTGCTTGCGCAACTAGGATTTTAACAAGTTTGCTACATTTCGTTGTAACAATATTCTACACAATTTGGTCGAATTAATTTTTAAAACTTTTATCCATTTATGGTGACTAGAGAAATATACCCAGTTTCTGTCTTTTGTGATTTTGCTATTTTGTTATATCTTTTTATGTATGCTTATACCTCTTCGTGAGTAGAGTATGACAGCGTTTTTTTAAATTAATTAATCTGATCATTTGTGGTAATGAATACTGATAATCAACTTTTTGTTGCCTTTAAATGCAATAAATGGCATCCTGCCGTTTGTTTTCTGCTCGAAAGGACATGTAAAAATATTGCTTTTAGAGCGTTTATTACAAAAGGTGATGATATAATTAATTACCATATAAAGACAGACGATCACAATAAAGTAGATTATCGAACAATATAATTACTTGCATATCGAAGTAGAATGTAGCCGCAAAAGTAAATACAATTGCAAACACCGTCTTCCTACATAATATATCCGACGTAAGACGTCCATTTTCACTCAGCTTTGACTGCAGGGAAGAACAGCTTTACTTCCAGATTAAACGAGACATTTTGACACTGATACATAGACTAAGAAATGTATAATTCATAAAGTGTGAATGGTCGTCTTTCTCTTTTTCGGGGAAAACTAAAAATGACATCTTGCTTCAAACACAAATTTAGCAAAAATTTTTCCCGATAAACTTACAACGCGAAGTAACTATTTGTCAAAGTCTCAGAGCATTCTGACTGTGAAGTATCGTTTGATTCGCAAAGATATAAAAGACTGCTGCAGGCTGTTAGGCACTGTTGTTTACAATTATTTAGGTAGCTTACTTCTCTATTGCTTGATTTATGAGCGACTTAGTTCGAAAGGTACCCTATTATACTCTTAATGATAACTGCATTATATTAGTCTGTGGTGTACCGACGAATACAAAGAATATAAACTATTATAAAAGTCAAGGTCAGTAACAAATATAATATTCTGTTTTCCATCAAAACATCAGAATAATATGTACAGAGTAAGGCAGATAACGAAACCCAACGAATTTCTTAAACTTGACTGTTGTTTCACACTTAATTGTGAATTATTCCATATCTAGAGTCGAAGTTCAAACACAAAAGCTAAACGTGTGAGTCGAGATACTTACGTAGTCAGTTAATTCGGTCTATCACATGTATCAAATGCCATCAGAGTTTTCAGTTCATTCCCGTTTCACAGATTCAACTTAGCAGTTATGGTTCAAAAGACACAACTAGATCCGTCATTTGCATGAGGAACCTTTATCAGCGATGAGGCGAACTCTTTGGCAATGGTGAAGTCAACCGTGACAACTACGGATACAGGAGTAAGCAGAATCAACAATAGATAGAACCTTCAGGCTTCAAAGGTAATTGTTGACGTCAAGTTTATGGTGTGCTGTGGTATATGGAGTAACCGTCTAATGGGATCCATTTTTATTGACCAGAGCCTGAATGTGCAAAGTGACCTGGAAATGCTGCAGGAAGTGGTGTTTCCCTTAGTTTTGTACGAAGAAGGCAGCTTTCCTTCTCACTTTCAACAGAATGGCGCTCCACCAAACTAGTGAGCAGTTTTCAGAATGAAACTTTCACTGTACAGCGGAGTGTGCGCTGATATGAAACTTCCTGGCAGATTAAAATTATGTGCCGGAACCGGGACTCGAACCTGGGACCTACCGACTGAGCTATCGCGACACGACTCACGACGCCGCCTCACAACTTTACTTCCGCCAGTACCTCGCCTCCTACTTTCCAAACATCACAGAAGCTCTCCTGCGAAACATGCTAGTGCTAGTCTTGCATGTTTCGCAGGAGAGCTTCTGTGATGTTTGGAAAGTAGGAGGCGAGGTACTGGCGGAAGTAAAGTTGTGAGGCGGCGTCGTGAGTCGTGTCGGGATAGCTCAGTCGGTAGAGCGCTTGCCCACGAAGGGCAAAGGTCCAAAGTTCGAGTCCCGTTTCCGACACACAATTTTAATCTGCCAGGAAGTTTCATAGTGAGCCGTTGTTCGTTTACGCTTTATAATATTTCGCAGTATTTATTTCCATAAGCTGCTGACGTTAAGTTCATGCTTGTTAAAGTTGTACTGCAATATTTATAGTTGTGCCGGAGATACGTCAGGTTAAAATTTTGAGCTCGATATCCTGTACTTCACGCTCTAGAAATGTTACGGTCGTACTCAGATTTATTGTCAGTTCAGAGTCATTCTATTTTGCTATATCTAAATTCCATCGCTTTTTTTATTGCTGAAAGCAACATTGCAGTTTATGTGGAACCGTTGCGAACCTATTTCAGTGAGACACCCCGTTTACATGGGCTCCCTAAACCGGATTTCGTAGACCGATTTCCCACTTCCGCTTTTGGTTGGTCATGTAAACACTCCAAAATCGTCTCTGGAAATCCGCTTCTCTAAACTTCCACATTCGATTTTCGTGCCCATGTAAACATAGCCATTTTTGAAGCGTTCATGGGTTGTCAGTTTGTGTTTGGTTTTAAGAATTTTTTTGCACATATGGAAAGAGTGATATTTTCTAATGTGAAATAGAAGTGTTAATATTAGGGTGAATATAAATCTGTGTATTTAAATAAAGAAAAATAGCGATTGCGCGGAGTAAATCAGGAACCGGATCAGCTGTTTTTCAGGTGCCATATGAAGTGGGCTAGGAAATCAGATTTAGGCTATGCCATGTAAACACGACAGCGAAAAACGGTTTACGAAAATCGGTTTTCGTCTTCCAGAAGATGTATTGCATATAAACGTAGTGACTTTTGAATATCGTCTAGTCATTACAATCCACAACTATACAAATTACTTATTCTAAAAGTCACTGTAGTAATTTTGTTTCGAGCAACTGTGAACATTCCTCTACTCCGACTTTTTCAGAGCTTGGGACACGTGGCTGCTTCATGTAAAATGGAATTTTCAGTGCTCTGAAGTTCCTATAAAAACCGCTGAAACCCTCATGCGGTGAAACCACCATCGAACGCGAGCCGTGTTGCAGGTTGTATTCCGCGATTCGCCAGTGATTTCCAATTCCAGGCCATAAGGTCGTACTGGAGCGTAAAACATAAGCGGGCTGCCGTGGACAAAGCGGCGGCGATCGCAGCGGCACAAAGGCCGGCCTGTCACCTGTTCGTGACCTCTGCTGCCGTCGCCGCCGCCCGCATTGTCGCGAGCAGCCACTGTGCTCACTGACGTCACACTGCCGTTCGCTACAGCTACTGAGCCGGCTCCCTGGCACGATCGCTAACCTCCAGAGAACGTTACTCGCAACCGCTACTAGGTGCAGTGAACGGCATAAGAATATCACTCCTTTGTAGAAATTACACGTATGTTAAACTTCGAAACACTAGAAAGTTGCACACATAACTCCAGTATTCAAGTGACGTAATAGGAGTGATCCGCAAAATCACAGACCTATAAATTAACGTCGGTTTGCAAAAAAATTTTTGGAACCTTTACATCCCTAAAACAATATGAACTACTTCGAAGAGGACGGCCTATTTACTCATAGTCAACACGGATTCAGAATGAAACTTCCTGGCAGATTAAATTGTGTTCAGGAACCGGGATTCGAATATAGCACCTAAACCTTTCGTGGGCAAGCACTTCTGCAAGTACCTCACTTCCCACTTTCACTTCGCAGAAGTTCTCTTGCAAAACTACCACAACTAGCACTCAACGAAAAAATTATATTGTTAAGGGGCATATCCAGGGGTGGGGAGGAAACTGGGGCACGTGCCCCCCTTTCACACGACATAAAAAAAAGTAAAAGAAAAAAGGAGAGAGAGAGAGAGAGTGAGGAAAGGGGAAAAGAGAGAGGGGGAGGGAGGGAGAAAGAGAGGTAGAGAATCTCAGCATAAGAGTAATTAACATTTACTTGTTGTTGTTGTTGTGGTCTTCAGTCCGGAGACTGGTTTGATGCAGCTCTCCACAATACCCTATCCTGAGCAAGCCTCTTCATCTCCACATAAGAACGGCAACCTACATCTGTCTGAATCTGCTTACTGTATCCATCTCTTGGTCTTCCTCTGCGGTTTTTACCCCACACACTTCCCTCTAATGCTAAATTCACAATTCCTTGATGTCTAAGAATGTGTCCTACCAATCTATCCCTTCTTTTAGTCAAGGTATACCAGAAATTTCTTTTCTCCCCAATTCTGTTCAGTACCTCCTCATTAGTTTCGCGATCCACTCGCCTAATCTTCAGCACTCTTCTGTAGCACCATATTTCAAAAGCCTCAATCCTCTTCCTGTCCGCACTGTTTATCGTCCATGTCTCACTCCCATACAAGGCAACATTCCATACAAATGCCTTCAGAAAGGACTTCTTTAGGCTTAAATCAATATTCCATGTTAACAAATTTCTCTCTTTCAAGAACGCTTTTCTACCCATCACCATTCTGCATTTTACATCCTCTGTACTGCGACCATCATTTGTTATTTTACTGCCCAAGTAACAAAACTCATCTACCTCCTTTATTGCTTCGTTTCCCAATCTAATTCCTTCAGCATCACCTGATTTTCTTACACTGCATTCCATTGCCCTAGTTTTGCTCTTGTTAATGTTCATCTTATATGCACCTTTCAGCACATTGTCCATTCCGTTCAATTGCTCTTCCAGGTCCTTTGCTGTATCTGACAGAATTACTATGTCGTCGGCAAAACGCAATATTTTTAATTCTTCACCCTGAACTTTAATTCCTTCTCCAAATTTCTCCTTGCTTTCCTTTATAGGTTGCTCAATGTACAAATTGAATAACATTGGAGAAAGGCTACAATCCTGTCTTACTCCCTTCCCAAGCACTGCATCCTTTTCATGCCCTTCAACTCTGACAACCGCTGTCTGGTTTTTGTACAAGTTGTAAATCACCTTACACTCCCGATGTTTTACTCCTGCTTGCTTCAGAACTTGAAAGAGTTTATTCCAATCAACATTGTCAAAAGACTTCTCCAAATCTACAAAAGCTAGAAATGTAGGTTTGCCTTTTCTTAATCTATCTTCTAGGATAAGCCGTAAAGTGAGTATTGCCTCCCGAGTTTCTACATTTCTCCTGAACCCAAACTGATCTTCCCCGAGGTCGGCTTCTACCAGCTTTTCCATCCTTCTGTATATAATTCGTGTTAATATTTTGCAACCATGACTTATTAAACTGATGGTTCTGTAGTTTTCACACCTGTCTGCACCTGCTTTCTTTTTTTAAAGTCTGAGGGTACTTCGCCTGTCTCACACATTTTACACACCAGGTGAAACAGGTTTGTCATGGCTGGTTCTCCCAGAGACTTCAGTAGCTCTGAGGGAATATCATCTACTCCAGGGGCATTGTTTCGATTTAGGTCTTTCAGGGCTCTGTCAAATTCTTCTCTCAGTACAGTATCTCCTATTTCATCTTCATCTACATCCTCTTCCCTTCCTCTAATATTGTCTCGAAGTTCATTTCCTTTGTAGAGCCCCTCTATATACTCTTTCCACCTTTCAGCTTTCCCTTCTTTGCTGAGAACTGGTTTTCCATCAGTGTCCTTGATATTCATAGAGCTGTTTTTCTTATCTCCAAATGTTTCTTTTATTTTCCTGTAGGCTGTATCTACTTTTCCCCTATTTACAAAGTGATTTTGATTGTTTGAGAGATAAAGGAGATGTGTACTTGTAGTCATACGTAAATAAACGATTTAACAATGTGAAAAAAAGTGAATTTTAAAAATCGACCACTGTACGAAACAAGAGCTTTGTTTTATCACTAAAATTAGCAAATGAGGTCCGTGTGAACTACCGGGTATTCTCTGCTACAAAACCTTGTTCCCTGGCCCAAACTGAGAACTGACTGGTTTCAAATTACTTCAATAACAGGGAGTTAATACTACAGTGGTCAAATATACATAACAGCTCACACGTTATTACCAGACAGACATTAATAAGCAAGCCACCACAATTAAAGTTATCTGAGAAAGGTGGCTACTTTTAAAAAGCATGAAGACGAAATTGATTCAGTAGGCTACAACGCAACGCAGTAAGTCTTATTTTACGTTACGAGGCCATAGCAAACTTAACGCGACACATTTACTGGCTATTAAATTGTGACCCGTAATTGGGCGTCATTTAGGACACTCTGTTTTTCAATTTCTGTCTAGTTGTTCAGTGCATTGTTTGATAATAACACAGGTGCCGGAGACAGTACTGTTCGTCCACAGGAAGTTGACGATTCGTGCGTTGGCTGTAGGCAGCGGCTGAAGCAGATTCTCCAGATTGTTGTTGTTGTTGATTTCTTTTTTTTTCATTTTGGCGAAAAAAAATTTGTGGGGAACTTTTGGGGAAACAAAGAACGTGGGGAAATTGTTTGGGAAGAAAATTCCGTACTACTGAAATTTGGGGTTAAATTTTTATTTTTGGCATTGGCAGTGTTGTGTGGTAATATTCGCAACGAAATGTTCCATTTACGAGAATAATTAATTTACTGAGCAAAAAAGGGTAGATACAAGAACCTGTCAACCACAGAGCATGGAAAGTATCAATTATTTACTTCACGGTTAACACGAAAGATTATTCCCCACATGCTATTGCGTTTTCAAAGAGCCTTCAATGGTCGTTAAAACATTAGCACACTACACTGCCACTGCCGTAAGTAAGATTTCACTTGTGTTTGGTGGCAACTGTATATCAACAGCTGCAAGATGTTACGCCTATCTTTGCTAGCTGAGACTGGCGTACAAAATTTTACTTATTGCTTATGGAGTAAACTGAGAAGTATGTTAATATGATAGTAATCAGTGAGTACTGCGAACATTTGAGAACTGATTGTCGTTTCCCCAAACTAGTACAACAATGAAGAACCTTAATTGTTGGCCCTTCACAAAAAATTAATTTACTACGTACACGGCATCTGAGTGTTAGTGAGGAGGTAGGAATCAAAAACTTATCATGAGAAGATATCGACCTGCATGGGATGCCGAACCACAATTTTCTGGTAAGTTAATAAATTTCTGCATTTCCTACGTGCTTCATATGATGCGTACTAGACTGAAAATCTTGTCTGAAGCAACCAAGCTGGAACAAATTACTTTAATTTTAATTTTAGAGTTAGTACAGGTACAGCAAAATTAGACCGTACAAAATTATTTAATACCTACTTATTGAGATCGTTGAGAAACGTGATAAAACATGTAAGACTGGTTTTATTACTGGTTTGCTCTGTGGGTTTTTGTACCATTAATATAAAAAGCTTTTGCAATGATATTAACATTGTTGCCGTAAGGGCTTAATCCATCTCGTAATAACTAACCACTGACTTTGAACGCATATTCTAGTTTCAATCCCTGACGAATATCGATGTGTTCGAGGCTTGTCCGAATTGTGTCCTTTTATTTGGTGTATAAATATTACATTTTAGTTGAAAACCGGGCTACACACACGGTAGTATATGGGAGAAAGCGTGCTTTTTCGAGCATTTTTGGGGGGAGTGTAAATTTTGAGGAATCATAGAAACTAGACCGCAATTAGCACAAAAATTCCTTTCGTAGAGTTTAAGCATAAAATTAGTCGCTTCTTAAAAGTGGATTTTCGTTCGTTGTTCTGTCAATCGTTTCATCGCTAAAATGTTAAACGTAAGATGCTGCAACTGAGCTTACCGTTACAGCTATCGCGGCGACGAAAGAAGAGTTTGAACTTGGGTTACTTGCATCGTATTTCATTACTAATTCATGTTTGTCAGTTAAGAGTTTGTAAAGCAATTGCGTAGTTACACCCCTTCAAGTTGCCATTACTGACAATAAATGTTAATTTGAAGAAAAAGGTAGTTCTAATCGAATTAGGAAAAAGTTGCCAAAATAGTGTCATTTTGGGGAATATTTTGCTTGGTATGGGAAAAATTTGAAAACTCAATCTGGAGACACTGGGCAGAAGGCGTGTACTATGGCTGACTGGGGGCGAGAGCTAACCTCCTTGGGCGAGGGGCAATGAGCTGAAGCCAGGGCCGCAGTAGTATTTCGTGTACACGGGCAGCGTATCGTTCGCAGAGCGCCGAAGTAAATGAATGTTCTTCAACTGGTGCAAATGCTTTTTGTTCCAGGCGGCACCAGCTACAATCTTCTTCACTTGTCGAATTACATGGTGCTACAGTTTCATGAGACAGTCTGCAACTATTATAACTATTAAAAGTACTGTACTTATTTTGGTACAGTGATAATACCATGAGAGACAAAGATAGAAGAAGGCAGATCTGCAAACATTAGTTTTCTTTCTATTTCATCCTCGGTGACAACTGCAGTTGCGTCTCCCGGTTAAATGTTTCAGGAACGGGATGTAGGTCAAATGCTCACCCCCTCGTTTAGAGGTGTGGTCTAACGCACCACTTTCCGAGATGGGGAGGCGTACCGGCCCCGGTTAGAATCCGCCCGGCGGATTAACGAAGGAGGTGGGAGTGCCGGCCAGCCTGTAAGTGGATTTTAGACGGTTTTCCACATCCCCCTAGGTGAATAGTGGGCTGGTCCCCGAGTCTCGCCTCAGTTACACGATTCGCAACGATTTCATAACACTTTACACTTTCACACTTATAATACTATACACAGACATTTGGGGTACACATTTCCTTATGGGGGAGCAGGGGGTGGCGGCAGGAAGGGCATCCGGCCACCCCGTCAATACTGACATGCCAAATCTGCAAAAACAAAGCCGACCCTGCTTGTGCAGGAACAGGGCTGAAGAGAAAGGAAGCTGTAGGTCCAGTGCTCGTCTCACTACTGCCTACTGCTGCATCTTACGATCTACAATCAGGCTCAGGTTAATCCGAGGGTAGGGGTGGGGATCGACACTATGGAGTTTCTGCCCCCCAGTGGGAAATATTGTTGGTGCGGCACTGACTAAAATGTTCGGTATGAAGAGTTGACATGAGCTGTGTACACTGTTCTTGCTTCCCATATAGCACCAAATTTGAACATGAGATGATAAAGGAATAAACACGTGTGCCCACAGCTGAACGCAGGGCATTCAGGCTCTGAATTTAATTCGATTTGTAACTGTTTCTCAGCTTGGCTAATTGGGTATATGGGAATCTCAATATAGACGAGGGCATTCGAAATTGGCTTAGGTATCTCTACATATTTATAATTGAAATGTTGAAATGTTCGTAATCCTATGGGATTCAACGACTTAGGTTATCAGTCCTTAGACTTACAAACTACTTAAACTAAATTAAACTAAGGACGAAAAATACATACTGGACACAGGACTCGAACCTAGGAACGGCCGCGCGCACCGCAGCAAGGTGCCTTGGTGCGCTCGGACATAGTTACAAATTTGGAAGAATTGTACTATATGGTTGATTAAGATTGACCACTCGAAAACTCAAACAGTTGTACAAAATGGTCGAGAAATAACAATTTTGTACAATCATGCACACAGGATCATGGTATTAAATGAATTACTGGTAACTGTAATATGATTGTCATTTTGATCATTTTAATAAATATACTGTAATTTGATTTTCATTTTGATCATTTAAATAAATATACCATTCTACATTTCAGGTTTTATGTTTATTTTATTTTTTCTATCGAAACCTTTCACCGTTTAATGTGGCATAATATTTTTGTAATTATAGGCACTTCAGAATGACACCACAGTGCACAGAAACTAATAGTGCATTGGTATATTAAAAAGTGTTTTCTTAGGATCGGCTGTAGCTTTAGAATATAAATTTATTTCTCTCTCTCTCTCTCTCTCTCTCTCTCTATATATATATATATATATATATATATATATATATATATATATATATATATATACACTCCTCAGCCTTGTGATCCTCCCAGAAGTTTCATATCACTGCACACTCTGCTGCAAAGTGGAAGTTTGATTTCGGATTCAGAATGTTTCGTTCTTGCTGTTTACTCACATGAAGTGACGAGTGCTATCGACACGGCGTCTCAAATCGATCTCATATTTCAATATTTCCGAAGGTCTTTAGACACTGTACCTCACAAGCTTCTTCAAATGGCGTTCCTCTGAAGTATCGACACAGTTGTGTGTGGATTCGCGATTTCCTGACAGAAGAGACATAGAACGTTGTAATTGACGGAAAGTCATACAATAAAGACGGAACATGGCGTTCCATAGGGATGTGTTATAGGGTCCCTAATTTTTCTTAGTTTGATAAACGATTTTGGAGACAATCGATTGCCGTAAAACTTACGTTTTCCAGAACCAAAACACTTTATAAGAGGCATAGAAACTTCCCAGAAAATTAAGGTAGCACTATATCAAACTACGGAAATGTTAATAAACAATCGATTGCCGTAAAACTTACGTTTTCCAGAACCAAAACACTTTATAGGAGGCATAGAAATTTCCGAGAAAATTAAGGTAGCACTAAATCAAACTACGGAAATGTTAATAAACAAAACAGTGCTCGATGACCAAAGATATACAGGAGAATCGAATTGTGTCTTCCAACAGCGTTGTCAACTTGGACAACAGGCAGTCCAGTGCATGTCAGAATGCTAAGGCCGTTATTACACTCGGCCGCCAGGCTGAGCAGCCAACTACTCCACCACCAGCGGCGCAGTAGTAATTGTTCCGGCTACAGTAGTTCTCGTCAGTCGACCAGTCTGTTGTTTTCTGATTCCCCTCAATCTTGCCTGCGCTCGCGAAGGGGGAGTCCTTCGGAAAGTCTAGTAAAATTCAAACTAAAAGCTGTGAACGTGTAGACATGACAAAAGAGAAAAACCTGAAGCTGCGAGAAAGTGTGAATGAATACCAGAAGTTGGTGCGCTCAAAAATAAATACGGAAGATTTCATTTGTGCAGTTGAGCAACATCCTGCAATTACAATTAAATGCTTGGACCGAAATTATTTGCACATTCCTAGCGAATTTTTCAGCAGCGTTCGTTTGCTGACAGTAATAATCCCAGTAAGTATTTAATGGTTATATTTAGTATCAGTCCTCACAAGTATAAGTTGATTATGATGAATATAGAGAAAGGGGATTTACCTTTTAATTTACTATACTACACATGGTGTTATTCTTCTGGTTGAAGCTTGGGAGGTTATCCGTCGTTTTTATCAATAGTAATAAGACGAAAAGAAAGTGACTACGAGTTTTTTCTTCTGGTGAGACACACTTCCTCATTTTCGAATCTTTAACGTAATATCTTCCTTTGTTAACGACAATAGTTGAAAGTAAGACGATGTAGACATTAGGTAGTAACTGAGAAACGTGTTGTTGTCTTAACACAGTTCATCAAAAAGAGTATAGTATAACCCTTTAGATTGATTTGACGATACCATAGGGTGTACATGCATCTTTCTCTTTATTCGCCGTCTAATTAATAGTACAAGGAGGAGCATATACAGGGTATTTCACTGTGTTTGCCTCTGTAACTTATAAAATAATAGGTGACGGGAAATCTTAATGCGGTAGGTCAACACAAGAAATGTTACACTTTCTGAGGAGCTATAAACATAGTTTATTGTATCATTTTCCAAAGCGTTACACCACAAAGATATAATTTTTAAAATGGAACAATAGTTTTTTCTATCGTGTATTGCATTCGTTTAAACCAGGTGCGTCCAAATCAATTTAAACTACATTCCCATCACTGTTAGTTTGGGATCTACAACCCTTCAAAGTTCCGGGGGGCGGAGGCTGCGATAGCGTAGCTGACTGGCCGAGTGGCTATCCCCTTGGGCACGGCCCACTGTCTCATGACCACCAGCCAGTCAGCTACGCTGTCGTAGCCTCCGACCCCTAAACTTTGAAGGGTTGTAGCTCCCAAACTGTGATAGGAATGTAGTTTAAATTGATTTGGACGCAGCTGGTTTCAACGAATCCAATGCACGATAGAAAAAACTTTTGTTCCATATAAAAAATTATATCTTTGTGCTGTAACTCTTTGGAAAATGATACAATAAACTATGTTCATAGCTCCGCAGAAAGTGTAACAATTCTTGTGTTGACCAACCGCATTAAAATTTCCCGTCACCTATTATTTTATAAGTTACAGAGGCAAACACACTTAGTGAAACAGCCTGTATGAGTACTCATTGCCCCCTAGCTGCGGAGGTTCGATGTCTCTCGGGCATGGGTGTATTTGTCATCCTTAGTATAACGTAAAGTAGGTTGTAATCCTAGGGTCTGATGACTAGAGTAGTTAACTCCCGTAGGTTTAGAAACATTTCAACTCTTTGCTCGGAATGTTTCCTTCGTCAGTAGTGCACACTGCACGGAATCCTGACCACGTAGTGACAGTTCTGGCTGCGACGCCTGGCGGCTCAGTGTGATAGGCTCCGTATGACAGAACGACCTGCCACGGCTGTCCGGCCGCCAGTGGCTGCCGCTCTGATCGCGGGGCACAGCAGCCAGTCGACAGCAAGTTTGTGGCTGCCCTAATCTAATAACACGAGCTCCGCAACAGGCAATGCCCGCTGACGAGAGCCGCCAGTGGCAGCTTAGAGCAGTGGGCGTTACACACAGGCGCAGCATCTCGAACTGCATCTTCAAAACGACGTTGCAGACGTATCTCGTAATTTTATGAAATATTTCAGACCGACGTGGCTGGCGACGCGCCCAGAAGGGATACATAATACGCATATCTACAGCTACACCTGCACGCGTAGCGTCGCTGCGTATCTCGGTTCACGAACGCGCATTCTGTGCTGAACAGCTCTAATACTGCGTGTGTTTCTGTTTATTGCGCAAAATGCCTGCCTTAACTGACCACGTGCGAAATAATCCAGTGCTCTGGGACTATAGTAAAATGGAATACGTTTATATTTGAAATTACTGGCAAGGAATTGTTACCTTAGACATATAGCCGTTGTTCAGGAGGTACTGATTATCTGTAATTGGTATCCTGTACCAGAGGCGCCGACTTTTGAAAATCAGTCTTGGTGCTCTATATCACGGTTCACAAATGTTCGAAACCAACCCTCCTGAAAATCATATTCATGCATTTTTCAATGAGCAGTACTTGATGAAAGTAAATAGGCAGTTGTCTGGCCTTTTAGAGATAGAAGGAAGAAGGCGGAGAAAGAAAGGAAAGCATGGCTGCATTAGGACACTACAATAAAGCGATCTAATTGGTCGAAGTGGATATTTCGATATAACACCCCAAAACTTCTACACGACCAATGAAATAATTGTTCACTGTACACTATTCTTTTCGTGAGAAGCTACTCTCTCTGAAAAAAGCTTTTGGTTTAAGGAAATCTTGGAAATATTTTGAGATTTTGAAGTCCGACATCGAAGTTTTTTGGGCAGTTCCAAGCAAGAGCTGTATACTTCATCGAAACTTTCATCACTTCCAGCTAACTTCATGACATCACAGTAATTTCTTCGGGTTTGCTGCCGGACTTTGAGGTCAAACTGACCCAAAGGTGTGCCTCCGAAATATGGGGTCAGTTTGACTTCAAAATCCGGCAGCAAATCCGAAGAAACTATGAAGAACTATTACGCCGGGAAAGCCTACATCTATCACAGTATTAATATAATCCAAGATTTTTTTACGCCTGAGAGAAAAGAATTACAAATTTCAATAACAAGGGAAGTGACAAAGATAAATGAAAAACGATTAACTTTAGCATCAGCATGAGATTCTTCAAGCTAACTTCCTGAAAGAACACAATTGAAAGTTCATACATACGTACACCTGAAAGACCGACATGCTTCAGGATGAATAAAGCTAGCATAGTGGCTAAAAGACGGACACTCATTACGACTCGCTTGGGGACCCGCGTACAAAACTGATCATTTCTTTCACGTATGAAATATTGTCTCTCGTTATGGTCACATTTTGCATTGCCTCTTGAGTCATAAGGTAGGTTTTGATTTTTCCCGATTTTTTTTATTTATACAATTTTATTTTCCACCTCAATTTTATGTGGGTGCTAAGCACCCCCAAAAAATTCTTGGGGGGTGCACGAGGCCCAGAGCACCTACGGAGTCGGCGCCCCTGTCCTGTACTTAAATGTCACTGCTGATGTGGGATAAATAATTCACTGAACTGTTCTTCATTAACCCTGAAATAAGTTTTTACCTTTACAGGTCATGCTGTAAATCTAGCATTTGCTCGTGGTAAACATTTATCGGACGAATCCAATTCGATTTATTTGACAATGAATACAAAAACAGCAGTTGATCAGCACTATTACTACTTGAACTACAATGCATCCACGGCACACTGAAGTCTGTATCTGGGTCACACCACGGCACATAGAACGCTATTTCTGCTACTACTGGCGAACAGTATTGAACTTGGCGCACAGCCTCCACGACTGAGCAAATACGAAGATGGATTAAGAAACGTAGCTCTTAATACATACCTTTCGGTTTGAAGGGTACGTATTTGTAGTCAGGATACGTGCTACGTACTACGACGTCTTCCAAAGACGCTACGCCGGTGTGAAATGACCTTAATAAGGCCCAGGCTGTTATTACACTAAGCCGCCAAGTGACGCCACCGGCGGTGCAGTGGTGGTTGTTCCGGCTACAGTAGTTCTCACCACTCGAGCAGCCTGCTGTTTTCTATTTTCCCGTCATTCTTGTCTGTGCTCGTGAAGTGTGTCCTTCAGTATGTCTAATGATTTCAGACTGAAAGGTGTGAAAGTGTGACAAAAGAGAAAGACATTTAGCTGCAAGAAACCCTGAATTAATGATAGAAGTTATGTCTTGAATCAGTTTTCTTTCGAAGTATTAGGACATAAATATTTAACTAAAATATTCACAATTTTCAAACAGTAACAATTTTTGCAGTACTAATTAAGATTTCGTAAAGCAAAAGAGTTGGAAAAAAAAAAAAAAAAAAAAAAAAAAAAAAAAAAAAAAAAAAAAAAAAAAAAAACTTATCTCTTTTCATTCTCCACTCCGAGGAGTGGAGCGGGCTGTTTGAGATCCGGCCCATAAAGAGTCGCGGTTCTATTCAGCCAATATCAGACAAGCTGATAGTGGGGCAAAGGGGGATCCCAATTGGGAATAAGTGGGAGGGGCTTACCAGCTCCGGCATACGCCTTACAACCAAGGAAAACCTCCCGAAAACCTTGGTCGGAGCCGGGGGAATGGAACCAATTTAATTTATCTCCGGGACTTGCCCCGGACAAAAATGGATTATCGAGAGAACACGAATACACTCACGACAATCAAGGATCGGACGCCCGAGTTACTCTCGTAATCTCGTAGAGATCAGCTCGACCAACAGTGGACAAGCATCTTCCCAACAGGAACCGCACCCGTGGGCACGGTATCCTGTGCGTCGAGAACTTACAGTACAATTTATCGGATTACTTACCTATAAGTGACTACGAGTTTTTCTTCTGGTGAGATACACTTTCTCATTTTCGAATCTTTACCGGTAATATCTCTCTTTATGAACGATAACAGTTCAAAAAATCGCACTTACGTGTTTTACGGCCCACTTTAGATTTGTAGTTTTAAAAGTTTTTGCAAACATTTTGGACCTAAATTATAATAAATTAATTAATAAGTGTGTTTGAAACCCTTTTAGGGAAACAAATTTAGATAGTGACGGGTTTCGAAGCACCGACCTTCCACATCACAATCTAGCACTTTGCCCACTACGCTTCGGCTATACATCAAAACACCCGTTATATAATCTCATACTATTAGTAGCCGTTGTTAACTGATGTTAATAAGGCGTTTGTAGACATTAGATTATTATTTATCGTACGAAGTGTGCCGTTGCTTTGAAATGACAACGTGTACGTTACAATAAGAAAAATCATCAAATACGCAAGGAATGTCACCTGACATCTCCGAACGGATGGTTTTCGTTCATTCAATGGAGGGTGTCAAATCTCCGTTATTTTTGCAAATAAATTTCAAACGATACAAAATATGAAAAAAAAGGGAGCTAGGGTGTAGAGAATTTTCTCCTCTACCAATTACGTTATTAAATTTTCGTGTCAGATGAACGGTTCGTTTGCAATTACAATTATATTACAAACGGCAGTTTTTGGTTTTACTGTTGTATTTTTGTCCGAAAAATTTGAAAAAGGGAGGTTCTGGTCTCTGGCGGCCTACAATCACGTGTGTAAAATTTGGTGCTGATCGCTGAACGGTTCGTTTTAAAAACAGGGAACACGTTACGGACACGTTACAGACAGACGGACGGACAGACAGACAGACAGACATCCTAAAATCTCCGTTATTTTTGCAAATATCTTTGAAACGCTACGAGATATGAAGAAAACATGAGAGAGCAAGGTTGTAGAGAAATTTCTCCTCTACAAATTCGGTTATTCAATTTTCGTGTCAGATGAATAGTTAAGCCGTTATTATCATTTAAATTTCGAGCTGTCAACAGACGATCGCAAAGGCCCACTTTTAGTGTTACTACCGTAACCTAAAGTGGGCCAAAAAACAATCTAGACATTTGTAAGTAATTGAAAAACTTGTTGTCTGAACACACTTCATCTAAAAGAGCATAGTACAACCCTTCAGATTCCCTTGACGATAGCATAAGGTGTACATGCATCTTTCTCTTCATTCGCCTTCAACTTTCCATTCCGCCACGGCTCTCCGGCTGCCAGTGTCTTCCGCCTTCGTCACGATGCAAAGCAGCCAGTCAGCGGTTAGTTTGTGGTTAACAGACGCCCCCGGTAGCTCTAATTTAATAGGCTCCACAACAGTCAATGCCAATTGACGAGCACCGAGCCGCGGTGGAGTAGCCGAGCAGTCTAAGGCGCCTAGCTGCGGAGCGCGGGGTCGCTCGCCGTCGGAGGTTCGAGTCCTTCCTGGAGTGTTTGTGTGTGTGTGTGTGTGTGTGTGTGTGTGTTGTCCTTAGCTTAGTTTACCTGAGTTTAAGTAGTTTGTAAGCTACGGACTGATGAGCACGCAGTTTGGTCCGATAGATATACAGTTTTGAACGAGAGCCGCCACCTGTGGCGCGAATGGCTGCCTAGTGTAATAAGGGTCTAAGGGTTTCGTAATACAGAAACTTAGGCTTAACATAACTACCTCATTTTACATTCCACACCTACATAAATACTCTCCAAGTAACACTGAAGTGCATGGCAGAGGATTTATCGAACCGCTATTATTATGTTTCTCTACAGTTCCATTCTCTAATAGCTCGCGCAAAAAAGGAGCAGTTATATCTTCCGTTTTCGATCTGATTTCTCCTGTTTCATTTTGATGATCATGTCTTCCTATGCAAGGTGGGTGCTAAGGAAATATGTTCCCATTCGGAAGAGAATGTTCGTGAAAGAAATTTCGCAAATAGATTTCATCGCAACCAATAACGTCTTTGTTTCAATGATTTTCACCCAATTCGCGCATCATTTCCGTGACACTCTCCCCCTATATCGCGATAATACAAAACAAGCTGCCCTTCTCTGTACTTTCTCTAAATAATCTGTCAGTCCCTCTTGGTCGGGACCCCACAATGCGCAACAATACTACAAATTAGGATGCACAAGTGTGGTGGAGGCAGTTTCTTTAGAACTGTTGCATCTTCTAAGTGTTCTGCCAACGTAGTCTTTGGTTCGCTTTCCCCACAATATTTTTTATGTGTTCTTCCCAATTTAAGTTGTCTGTAACTGTTACTCTTAGTTGAAATTACGGCCTTTAGATTTGACTGATTTATCGTGCGAATGAGGTTTATCAAGTTTCTTTTAGTGGTCATATGAATGACTTCACACTTCTCATTATTAGACACCACTGCTATTTTTTGCACCATACAGGTTTTTTTTTATAATCATTTTGCAGTTGATCACTCCTATTGCCTTTCTTGAATATTGGCGAAACCTGTGCAACTTTTCAGTCTTTGGGAAGGAAACGGAACGATCGCTGAGCGAGCGGTTGTAAATGATAACTAGGTGTGGGGCTATTACATCAGGATACTCTGAAAGGAACTAATTGGTATACAATCTGGACCAGGAGACTTGTTAAGTGCATTCAGTTGATGCACCAGGTGTATCAACTAAATTACGCATGCTGGCAGCTGTTATTGATACGAATTCTGAAATATTTGTTCATATTCTTTCGTGAAGGAACTTTGGAAGGCTGTGTTAAGCAATTATGCTTTATCAGAACTGTCATCAGTATTGTACTATGTGTAGTAAAGGTACTGATTGTGCTTTACCGCTGGTATACTTTACATACCACCAGAATTTCTTAGTATTCTTTTCCAATTCTGAAGTGAATAGAATGTAGATCATTTTATAATACAGTATGTTTACGATGAATAAGCGCAACACCTGAATACTGTTTTCAGGAACCAATCGATGGGTAAATCTAAGAACGGAATAGGATATACTTCTTTATAAAATCTTTATACAGCAAGATCTTTCTGAATCATCATAATTCGCTTCAGAATCATGTCTAAAAAACGAAACACTAGTTATGGAAATTTTCTGGTTCTGTAGGTAACCATGTAGAAATAGGAATGATTACTTTCATTCCAAAAATACACAAAAAAACAATATCCAAAAATTTACAAGGTAGTTGTATCTACAGAGAGGATATTAAATTCTTTGTCTTGGAAATTAAAACATAGATTTAATAGGGTAAGTAATAATGGGGTGGGACATGATTCTCCAGAATATATTACATTCAAGGGAGTTGCATATTCGAAAAGGTTCAAAATCACTGTTTTAATTTCTGCGCATTTCGGGACCACCACCCATTTGGATTGCTTGAGGTTAAAGACAGTTTGTTATGTTTTATCGCGATATAGGGGACAGAGTGTCACGAAATGCGTGAGTTGGGGTGGAAATCATTAAAAGAAAGTCATTATTCTTTGCGGCGTGTTTTATTTGCGAAATTCTTTCACCAAGTTTCTTTTCAGAATGCGAACATATTTTATCAACACTCACCCTCATCGGGAGACATGATCATAATAATAAAATAAAAGAAATCAGATCTAAAATAGAAAGATTAAATTTTTACCGCGCCCTGTTTTCTTGCGGTTCAACCTACACCATTTTTGTGTACTTCTTCATGCTATTCATTACATAACAAATAACATGGTGTATCCATTAAAACACAATTTTGAGTTGAAAATGATGTTTACATTTTAGAAAGTCTCATAATAGTTTTATAAGTCTCTGTCGTACGTTTATGATCGTCAGAGCCGTTTTGCAGTATCTATCGTAGTTCCCGAGATATGTTCCATGAAAAAGTTGAGTGGGACATCCTATAATACATTTTTATTTGTAATCTAGTATTTTTGGTGTACGTGTTTCCCCTCAAAGGAGAATGATGTCAACTTTTTAGACACGCCATATAAAGAATATATGTTTTATTTGTCACATTAAAAAAATAATATAATGTGCGATTTTTTAAATAAATTTATCACAGATCACTGTTTTGCCAGTGATTTCGAAAAGCGAAAACTGATTTCATTTGACCGTGTGTTGTCCGAAGACTACGATCAAGGGTGCGTTAGGCGCATTATGAACAAACTAATTCGATAAATTTTGCACTCTTCGGCCGACGTCGGTCATTGGTGGAACCCATTTATATCGGAGTCACTGTGACCACACGCAGCCCGAAGGGAATCACGCACGTGGCACGTGTCCTACATAACAGAGTTCTGTGAGCTGCGTGGCAGCTGTTAAACGGCACCAGGGGTGCTCCTGGAACATAATGGCAGACCCATTAGGAGTTCCCTCCCTTCGCCCTACCCCCAGCTGTGGCTACACTCTGTTAAGTGTGGCCTCAACACGGTGGCAGGTGTGGGTGGCGCTGCACGTTTCTTCCTTTCTTCCTTTTTTTCCGCTGCCAGGCTCTGGTTACCTGACCCCACAGGCGCCGCCGACCTTGACAACAGACTCGCTACCTCGCACAAACAAATGGCACTCCTTTTGTGTGGGGAAAAGATACGTCATATCACGATAGAACCAGTGCAAGGGAAACTTCTGCAAGAAGGTATTGTGAGCCACCAAATCATTGCTCCATTTAATTACTGGTATGCAGCCGCAAGAATTTTCCTTCTTCTAATATTTCAGCTGTATAACTTACAGCCATCCTCAGAGTGGGCCGTGAGACTTGCCCTAGTGCATTGATCTCGATACGGATTTCTGAACGTGCCAGCCAAAGATGTTCATATTCTGTTTGTTCACTAATTACAATGCGGCTGATATGAAGTGTTACAACGAACAGGAAATGGTTACAATATGGCTGCTACGAAGTATTAGAAGACGACGAACAGGAAATGGGCCTCGATTCCGTATTCAGGCGAGTCTGTTACTTTGCTTATTGACATAATTTACAAATTATTTGTTACGTTTCATTGGCAGAATGCTTCGAAGATACAACAGCTTACCAAAGAGACTACCTATATCGAACTCGTGCGTCCTCTCCTGGAGTACTGTTGCCCAGTGTGGAACCCCCACCAGGTGGAACTGACGGAAGACATTGAGACGGTTCAGAGGAGGGCAGCCTGTTTTGTTTTATCACGTTACAGGGGGAAAAGCGTCATGAAAATGTTGCACCATTTGAGGTGGAAATCATTAAAATAACGATGTTATCCTTTGCGGCGAGATCTATTTGCGTAATTTCAATCGCCCACTTTTACTTTCGAGTGTGAAAATATGTTTCTGGAACCCACCTACATAGGGAGGCATGACCATCCCAATAAAATAAGATAAATCAGATCGAAAACGGAACTATCTATGTGTTGTTTCTTCCCGTGCGCTATTAAAAAATGGAAAGGTAGAGAACTGTTATGAAAGTGGTTAATGAACCCTCTGCCAGGCACTTACATGTGATTTGCACAGTTTGCACAGTATATATATATATATATATATATATATATATATATATATATATAGATGTAGAAGTTCGTTTGACTAATTAAAACATGGCGGACAATGCAAAACAGTGTGCAAAACATATGGAGTCACGCTACAGTTCTATGCTCAGACACCAGACCTATACATCCACGTTATATAGAGATCACTGCTCCAGTGCTTTCATCGTCCATTTTGCTTGCGGACAGCGGCAGTGCGCACGCGGCCACAGAGGCGGACAAAACTATTCAGACACAAGTTACATGCGCATTTCATGGTCGATTGTGACTAATGCAGACACGGAATGTGTATCTGCGAATTTGCCATAATTCCGAGAACATCTCAGAAGACGTCGAAAATGGGAATGTCACCGTACCCTCTACGTGGAACGATTAGTTTTGTGTTACCATTACAGGCATGTGTTTCACGTGGGACAATAGTAAACAGACACTGTCCCGCTTGACAAGGTAACCGGAGTCTGAACGTACTACTCGGCAGCAACAAGCAGTCAGTGAACGTAAGGCAGCTGTCCGTACTACAGAAAAGCACAGGTCTCATCGAAAAAGACCGACATAGCGCCACGCCCAGTAAAGGTAGCGAAACGACAGAGGAAGAGCGAAGGCATATTGTGCGGCTGCATAGCGAAGGAAAATAATATGCAGAAGTAGACAAGGTCGTCAACCGAAGCTGAAAGACTACATTTAGTATGGTCCAGAAATGGAAAAAAGAAAAAAAATTCTCTTCAATCGTCCACGACAGGGACGTCTTCGGAAACTCACAGAGAGAGAGAGGGAGAGAATAGGAAGATAGTTCGAATGGTGAAAGAAGATCCGCGGACAACGGCCCCTGATATAGTGCCACAACTGGCAGAAGCGTTGGTATCGAAGTTAGTGTTTAGGTCAGTGCGCTGATGTCTGAACAGTGTTGGGTACAATTCCAGAGTGCAAAAGCGCGTCAGTAAGTGGAACGTAAAAATGCGGATGATTTTTGTAGAAGAATGCATTGGCAAGGCTGTGATTTTTTGGGGCAAGATTCTGTGTAGTGACGAATGCAAATTTACCTTGAGCCACGCGGATGGCCGCAGTTTTGTGTTGCATCAAGGAAACACATAGTGGGGCCCCAGATACATGCAAGCAATCATCAAACATGCAGGCGGCAGTGTGATAGTATGGGGATGCATGTCTTCCAAAGGTTTTGGGGAGCTTGTATTTTTTGAAGGCACCTTGGTCAAATTTGTGTATTTCGATATACTCAAGCAAAATCTGAACAAAATGCTGAGAAATTGGCCCTTGCAGATTTTTTTTTTTATTTTTTTTTTTTTTTTTTTTTTTTTTTTTTTTTTTTTTTTTTTTTTTTTTTAATAAGCAATGATCACAAGCATATGGCGGAAATTGTCAAGTTGTGGATAGTATACAACAACCCTCATCGCCTCATTACCTCACTAAAAACTCAGGACATCAATCCCATCGAAAACATCTGGAATGAACAAAACGAGACTACAAAAATGACACGTGAGCAGTTACACATTTGCGTGCATATATAGAAAGAGAATGGGTGAATATCAGTTCGGATATAACAAAAAAGATTGTTTCTTGATGGCACAAAGACTGAGGGCTGTAATACAGAGAAAGAGACGCATTATCGAATACTGACTTCTGAGTGAATACTTTTGCACATTGTATATTTGTATGCCGCTGCGTATTAGCCGTGCTCGCTGGGGCGCCGTGCTGCGGTGCGCGCGGTCGTTCGCCGTCGGGGTTCGAGTGACCACTCGGGCATGAATGTTTTTGTTATCCTTAGATCAGTTTACCTTCGTTTAAGTCGTTTGTAAGCTAAGGTCTAATATACACGTAGTTCGATAGATTTACAAACATTTTAACATTTTTTATATTCATATTTTTTTTCGTCCTGATTTAAGACGTGTTTTGTTACTTGTTGTTTTGTATATGTTCAGATTGACATATGAATTACACATCGGTAAAGAATAAAATTCATTTTTTGTGTTAAAAATAAATTTAAGGTTTACTTCTATGATTACTCCCAGTGTCTGAATACTTTGGTTCGCCTCATTGTGTATGCACCAAAGAGGTTGTTCGGCGCCAAAGAGTGTATACAGCATGAGTTAAATCTGTGGCTCGGCGACCGATCTATATTGGGAAGTCGATGTATCACTGTGAGATGCACTGTAACGACGTATTTGCAAGTTCATTGCAGAAAGTCACGGGTTTCATGACGCATCTGTTGAAAAGCTAAGGAACTACGTCGGCCAAGAGCTTACAAGCTACATACACTAACTTAGAGTATATTGTGCTAAGGACAACACAAACACCCATGCCTGAGGGAGGACTGGAACCTCCGACGGCGAATGGCCGCGCGCAACGCAGCTTGACCGCTTTAGTACGCACGGCTATTCTGGCGCGGCAGGGGCTCTCTACTAAATTTACAAATACGTCGTGACAGTGCAGCTCACAGAGATATATCGGAATCCAAACATAGATAGCATAACCATAAATTCAGTTCAACTCAACTTCTTTGCCGCCGACCATCGTCTCTGGCGTTTATCTATCCGTGGCCGCAAATATAGTTGCGCAGTCCGCGAGTTTAAAACGATGAAGTGAGCGTCAGTCTTATGGCTTACTCTGAGAATAGATGAACGTTATAGAGCCGATATTTGAGAGGGAGAATGAGAATCCTTACGACTGCATACCCTAATTTAATGAGGCAGTTTTTGCGCCGCTAAGATTTGAAGTATTACCGGAAATAAGTATCTGCTTTTTTACGGTCCCAAAATTCTTCGATTTCGGATGATATGTTCTGTCGTCTTCAAAAGCGCAGTTTGGTATATACGACATTCCCGTTCAATATTACTATACATTGCGACAGCAGCACTCCAAGCGGCAGGAAAGCTACATTTATGAATAAGAATACTCAAACTTGCGAACTGTATCGTTTGTATGGATTTGTAATCTAGCTTTCGAAATAGCAACCGTTTGTAGCGGCAAGGAAATCGCCAAAAAAACTAGGCACATACTTCAGTTTTCCTAACGACCCTGAATATAGAGGCAGTTCAGAGGCGTGCGGCGAGGTTTGAACTGGTAGGTTCGATCAATGCGCAAGTCTTACCGAAATGATTCCGTATTCAAAACTGGGGGCAAATATAATACATCGTCCGAACTAGTTCTGAATGCTTTTTCTGAAAACTACTTCGAACAATTAATTCATGAACCCACTAGAATAGTACGTGGTTGCGAAAATACTCGGGGTTGGAACACTTGCGCGGAGTGACACTTGCGCGGAGTGACACTTGCGCGGAACCCGGGACCCTTGGGGCGGCTAATCGCTTTTCCTGGGTGCAGGCCCACCAAGAAGTCTAGCACTGCTGTTGTCAAGTTTCCACACTGTGAACATAACACGAAAATCAGTGAAATTGCACAACCCTTTGCAAGCTGAAGAGCAATATAGTGACTTGTTCTAACTACATATTAATCCGTTGAGTGTTCCTCCTGTAAACAAAAAGGTATTTTAATAGTGATAATGTTTTTGAGAGTTAGTCTCTGCTACTACAAGACTATGACTTTCCACAGTCATACCTCCTAAAAGCATATTATTCAGAACACTAAGCATATCAAGACACCTGCACAAGCAATAAATATATTAGGCATCCTGCACAGATACGTTGATGTAATTGACCGCTATGTAGTTAACCCCACTATCACGCAACTTCCATCTCTTTAAAAATAGCTACTATGCTTTTTAATAGGAGATGCAACCTTAAACCTTCAATTAAAAAAACGTTAATAATAAGTCAATGAGTATTTTACATACTTAAAGCGTTTATTCGTAGACCCCAAAACGATTTGGCTGTATTCGAATTACAAATACATCTAAGAAATATATGAAATACGGAATGTGTAAGGGAATGTCACACACCGAAAAATGCTAAAAATAAATTCTATTTTCCATCACCGTCATATAGAACCATTTTTACTCCGAACTTGGCATAAACCAACAGGGAGAAACAAGTTGCAAGACTTCCAGGAAAAATTAAGCGAAATTGGCAGCCAATAGTTGGTTATAAATTACATTGCCTGTTAACTGTATAAATTACGGAATACGCGGAAATACTGTTCAGTACAGCCAAAAAGGTCTAAGGTAATAGGCAGTGGTTTACAATCAGATTCCGTATCACGCTCCTCCTCAAGAAGTCTATGTGAAGATTTATATTCAGAACATTCGAGAAAAAGGTGTTGAAACTATAAGAAGCAGCTCATTTACTCAGGAAGGGAAAACGTTATGGTGCCCGTAAATTTGAATGGCTGTATATCTTGTAGTAACATTTAATTTTTGATAAAATGTTAAAATCCAATAAACCAGAATTTTGTTTTTCTAAACTCAGTGCCAACTTTTTTTTGTCGAAATTTTTGCAGGAAGTAGTCTTGACGTGATTTCATACTTCTATGCATTAATATTATCAAACATGTAATTTGTGTCACAAATTGCGCGACCGGTCCGGTCGGAGGTTCGAGTTCTTCCTTGGACATAGGTATGTTTGTTTGTACTTTGCCTAAGTTATTTTAAGTAAGATTAAGTAGTGTGTAAGTCTAGCGACCAATGATCTAAGTAGTTTGGCCGCATAAGACTACACGTATACACGTAATTTATTTATTTCATAACCACATTTAAGTACTAATAATTAAAGAAACTTAAAAGAGAAATTTGAAGTAAACACTGAAAACAAATGATTGATATTTCTCATGAGATGAATGCACACGACCGTTGTCTTATGTCTTGTGAATGTACCTACAAATTCTGTCATATGAAAATTGTAGTGAGAGTCCCAAATATGTTTTCTTCTGTAATAACATTAAAAACATATTAAAAATTCAGAACTCGAAAATCAGTGAAGTTTTGGACTTGAAGCGTTTTGTGTTGCTACATCATTACATAGTAGACACGATTTTAAAATTTGGTTGCTATCGCCAAAGTAGACGAAACGTTAAATTTTTTGGTGTAATCTTCGCCATGTAGACTGTATGTTGTAGAAGTCTACGTCGAACCTAATCATACCTCTGAGGAGAGAACGTTGTTTGCACTTCTCCTGCGTTTCCAGTCGGCTGTGTTGTGCTACGTAACGACATCGTACCGTACCACTTTACCGAGAGCTATATATGTGTTGGTGTGATGTCTGTTTTTTCGAAATAAGGCATCACAGCAATATATGTATCATTTAGACACAAAGATTCTGGGTTCTGGTTTCATCGCTAACGCGATTGACAACGTTAGACCTCGTGTGTAAACAAAATGTTCAAATTTTTGTATAGTCTATGGGACTTAACTACGGGGTCATCAGTCCCTAAACTTACAAACTACTTATGAACTACTTACGAACTAGGACGGCACAAATATCCATGCCCGAGGGGGAATTAGAACCCCCGACCGTAGTGGCCGTGCAGACCGTGACTGGAGCGCCTTAGTCTCCTCGCCCACCGTGGCCGGTTTGTGTAAACACTTAAAGGTTATGAGTGCCACTGGAAAAATGCATAAGTAACACTTGTTGTTTGAGACTTGAAGATGACCTGAAATTAGCCGAAATCGATATCTCATAATAAACATAAGGAGTAGCTGTCTATATTTCATAATGCTATTCCTAACATATTTAAAAGCTGCTCAAAACCACCTACAAAAAACCTTTATAATGAGATTGTATATAATTCCACGATCAAATTGTGTTTTAGTTATTTGTAGTAATACACCCAAAGATCTGCCCTTGCTTTTAGTGCCTTGATCAGCTGTTTATTTTTAGAGGTATTACTAGGGACAGGAAAACTTCACATTTGCGATAAATACGAATATAGATGCGAATTCTGACTCAAAATGCAGTAAATCCGAAATTGTAGTTAGCAACAGTTGCGCTCAATTCCGATTTCATCACATTCCTCTTCACATGGTGCTGTATTGTAAATCGAGTGATATTTGTATGACATGTTATCTCCCTGTTGAATGAGGCTGTGATATCTCCGGGCCGTTACTACTGCTCCACCTCGCTCGGTGGGCCTTTCCCTGAATACGGCACAGGTAGCGGCTGGAGGGCGAGGAGTAGGGGTGGTGTATCCCTACTTCTGGAACACCCTGTTCACTACCTGCAGCGTCCGGGTCTCCGCGCAAGTGTCTACAAATTCCCTTTCCGCGCAAGTGTCACTCCGCGCAAGTGTCACAAACTCAAATACTCTTGATCTCCTAGCAACAAATAATCCCGAGATAGTAAAGAGCATCAAAACAGATACAGGGATTAGCGAACATCGAGTTTGGTAGCGAGACTGAATATCGAAATTGCCAAATGCACCAAAAATAAACGAATAATATATCTATTCAATAAAGCAGATAAAAATTCGCTTCACGCTTTCCTGAGTGATAGTCTCCAGTCCTTCAAAACTAAAAATGCGAGTGTAAATCAGTTGTGGCTTACTTTCAAAGACATAATATCAGTAGTAATCGAGAGATTTATACCAAATAAATTAATAAAAGAGGCTGCTGATCCCCCGTGGTACACAAAACAGGTTAGATCACTGTTGCAGAAACAAAGAAAAACGCATGCAAAATTTAAAAAGACACAGAATCCGCAAGACTGGCATTCTTTTACTGAAACTCGCAACCTAGCGCGGACTTCAATGCAAGAATCTTATAGTTGTTTCCACAACGAAATCCTGTCTCGTAATCTTGCAGAAAATCCAAAGAAATTCTGATCATATGTGAAGTACACTAGCGGCAAAACACAAACAATACCTTCACTACGCGACAGCAATGGTAATACCACCGACGACAGTACTGCTAAGGCAGAATTACTAAACACAGCTTTCCGAAATTCTTTCACCAAAGAAGACGAAGTGAACACTCCAGTATTCAATCCAAGAACAGCTGCCAGCATGCGAAACTTTGAAGTAGATGTTCCTGGAGTAGTAAAACAACTTAAGTCACTAAACAAAAATAAACCTTCCGGGCCAGATTGTATACCAACTAGATTCCTCTCAGAGTATGCTGATGCAATAGCTCCGTACTTAGCTATAATTTACAACCGATCACTCAGCGAAAGATCCGTACCCAAAGACTGGACAGTGGCCCAAGTTACTCCAATATTCAAGAAAGGCAATAGGAGTGATCCCCAAAATTACAGGCCTATCTCATTGACGTCGATTTGCAGTAGGATTTTGGAACATATACTTTGTTCGAATATTATGTACTACCTCGAAGAGAACGACCTATTAACCAATAGTCAGCACGGATTCAGAAAGTATCGCTCTTGTGAAACACAGCTTGCCTTTTATTCACATGAAGTGTTAAGTGCCATCGACAAGGGATCTCAAATCGATTCCATATTTGTGGATTTCCGGAAGGCCTTTGATACTGTACCCCACAAGCGGCTTCTAATGAAATTGCGTGCTTATGGAATATCTCCCCAATTGTGCGATTGGATTCACGATTTCCTATCAGAAAGGACACAGTTCGTTGTAATTGACGGTAAGTCATCGAGTAAAACAAAAGTGATATCTGGCGTTCCACAGGGAAGCGTCATAGGTCCCCTACTCTTCCTCGTGTTTATAAACGAGTTAGGACGGACGGTGAAGCGTGCCGGATTAGCTCAGACGGTAGAGTGCTTGCCCGCGAAAGGCAAAGGTCCCAGATTCGAATCCCGATTCCTGCACACAATTTTAATCTGTCAGGAAGTTTCATTCTGACCATGAGTCAGAATAGCTCCCTTAGACTGTTCGCGGATGATGCTGTCGTTTATCGGTCAGTGAAGTCAACAGAGGATCAAAAGCAACTGCAAAGCGATTTAGACAAAATTTCTACTTGGTGCGAAAATTGGCAATTGACACTAAATAAAGAAAAGTGTCCACTTAAAGAAATCCGCTGAACTTCAATTACGCGATAAATCAGTCAAACCTTAAGGTCGTAAATTCTACCAAATACCTAGGAGTTACAATTACGAACAACTTTGACTGGAGAGAACACATAGAACATATTGTGGGGAAGGCGAACCAAAGGTTACGTTTCATTAGCAGAACGCTTCGAAGATGCACCAGCTCCACCAAAGAGACTGGCTACATCACACATGCGCGTACTCTCCTGGAGTACTGTTGCCCCTTGCAGGACCCTCACCAGGTGGGACTGACGGAAGATATTGAGAAGGTTCAGAGAAGGGCAGTTCGTTTTGTTTTATCACGTTACGGGGGGGAAAGCGTCACGGAAATGTTGCACGAATTGGGGTGGAAATCATTAAAAGAAAGACGTTATTCATTGCGGCGTGATCTGTTTGTGAAGTTTCAATCACCGACTTTTAGTTCTGAAAGTGAAAATATTTTGCTAGCACCCACCTACTTAGCGAGACATGACCATCTCAATAAAATAAGAGAAACCAGATCGAAAACGGAACGATTTAGGCGTTCTTTCTTCCCGCGCGCTATTAGAGAATGGAACGGTAGAGAAAAGTTATGAAAGTGGTTAATGAACCCTCTGCCAGGCACTTAAATGTGATTTGCAGAGTATATATGTAGATGTAGATAGATGTAGATGAACTGAACTGGGAGTCTCTGGAGAGGAGGCGACGTTCTTTTAGAAAATCACTGTTCAAGAAATTTAGAAGGCCGGAATTTGAGGCGAACTGTAGTACGATTATACTGCCACCAACATGCGTGGTTTGTCTTCGGAGATTTTTGTTTATTTTAACTTCTTCACCAAGCTCTGCATATTGTTCTCGTAAATCGTGCTGTCTCCTTAGATATTTTACAGCTTACGCGGGTGTCAGAAAGGGCGCTCCCTTTCTTTGTCAAGGGTTCAATGATGTAAAGCAGTTGTAGCTTCTAATCGTCCGTTTCTTACGAAAAAAAGAATTACAGAGCATGAGTATCCAGAAACAGCTACTCTACATAGGAAATTAAGTGTATGAGCTCCGCCTTATATGTCAAAAAACTGTTATTTGCTTTACATACAAACATGTTTGGGCACCTCTGTGCCATAATCAGTGTTTTTGGTATTCTTTAATTTTTATTTATTTTTAGTTTCAATTTACATTTGTGGTCGTGTAGAGCCCTTTTTAAGTAATCAGACATTCGTAGCGTTGTCATGGTTCGTTTTGGATCACACTTTCTCTTATGCGTTTCTGTGGACAACAATAATGTCGTATACATGTGAGTATTATGTGTGTGTTAATATTCTATCAAAGTACTGGTAAAACCAAATAACAGATTCAGGCTATGTCTATTTCATCAGCTTGCAATTAAATCAACCCGACTAGTGTCCACAAGTCGGCATACTTGGAAACCCTTTGGGTCGATACATGACATAATTGGAGCAAGTAAACCATAATAGAATTATGCCGTAACTGACATTACACACGACTGTGAATATTGCAAGTAGAGGAATGCGAACCTGTTTCATAATACTAGGTTACTATATCATACAAAAATATTAAAAACAGACGGCTGACATCCAAGAAAGTTAAAAATAGACTAAAATACTTTTCGGTGCTTATACTATTTCCGGTTAGGCAGAAAAATAATACCGGAATGTATTTTAATTGCACTAAAATACTGACAAACATAAAAATGTTCAAATGTTTGTAAAGCTTATGGGACTTAACGGCAAATTATTCGTCAGTAAGTGCAACGCAAACTTGCAAACTTCCTATGAACAAACTTACACTAAAGACAACACAAACATCCATGCCAGAGGGAGGATTCGAACCTCCGACGCAGGAGACCGCGCGATCCGCAACATGGCGCTCCAGACCGCTCTGCTACTCCCGCGCGGCTGACAAACATATATTGAAACTTTAGCTTCGTTCCTTTTACATGTTAGAGTACACCTCTTCCTCCATCTTTGTGTTTCAGTCTCCGAAATAAATTCTGTATCACTGTCAGTTCCGGTATTTTCTCGATGTGAGCGATTATCTTAATTCATTTTAAACAAATAACACTGCAAATCTCTGTAGGAACGAGACGTTAGCTTCTAGGCTATATCCACGTCAATGAACTCTGAGATACTGGCACGTGAGTGAAACAATTGCATGCAGAATTCAACAGATGACTCGCCAAACTATACAGCACAGCCAACATGTCAACGATAGAAATAAGCATATCATCGTTATTTTTCCTTCACAAAGAGGAGTGCGATGCTATTCCTATGGAACGGATAATGGCATGTTTAGCAACTCACTCGTGAGAGGGCCATGATAAAGTCACGCGCATATACCAGGTTTTGTAAATGTAAACATAGAACTGTGACAGTAGCAGGTTTTGCATCTGTACATGGCATGCATATAGCAGGTTTTGCAAACATTTGCCGTTTTTCACTAGAAATTTAACGAGATTACCATATGTTTTAGAACCTGAAACATAGCTAAATTATAAGCCAGTGCCATAAACCATCATGCAGTACCATTATCTCATTTTTGTAATTTTATGCACATTGCTGGATTTGCTCTGGGCTACTCAAGTGTATTGCATGTGTATTATTCACATAAACGCAGAAGACAAAGTGTGCTCCAAAACGAACCAAGGCAAGGCAATTATTGTCTATGTCATGAACACACATTGGAAAGTCACGCAGAAAAAAAAAGCAAAAAAAAAAAAAAAAAAAAAAAAAAAAAAAAGCAAAGAAGTGTCCAAAAATGTTTGACTGGCAAATAATACAGTTCATTTCATATCAGATGAAGCTCATACACAGCAAACTAGGAAATCATAAGAGATGCAAATTCGAAATGATCAATATGTGGAATTTAAGATATATACACTCCTGGCCATTAAAGTTGCTACACCACGAAGATGACCTGCTACAGACGCGAAATTTAACCGACAGGAAGAAGATGCTGTGATATGCAAATGATTAGTTTTTCAGAGCATTCACACAAGGTTGGCGCCGGTGGCGACACCTACAACGTGCTGACATGAGGAAAGTTTCCAACCGATTTCTCATACCCAAACAACAGTTGACCGGCTTTGCTGATGTAACGTTGTTTTAATATTTCGTGTAAGGAGGAGAAATGCTTGACATCACTTTTCTGACTTTGATAAAGGTAGGATTGCAGCCTATCGCGATTGCGGTTTATCGTATCGCGGCATTGCTGCTCGTGTTGGTCGCGATCCAACGACTGTTAGCAGAATATGGAATCGGTGGGTTCAGGAGCGCAATACGGAACGCCTTGCTGGATCCCAACGGCCTCGTACCACTAGCAGTCGAGATGACAAGCATCTTATCCGCATGGCTGTAATGGATCGCGCAGCCACGTCTTGATCCATGAGTCAACAGATGGGGACGCTTGCAAGACAACAACCATCTGCACGAACAGTTCGAGCACGTTTGCAGCAGCATGGACTATCAGCTCGGAGACCATAGCTACGATTACCCTTGATGCTGCATAACAGACAGGAGCGTCTGCGATGGTGTCCGCGACGACGAACCTGGGTGCACGAATGGCAAAACGTCATTTTTTCTGATGAATGGAGGTTCTGTTTACAGCATCATGATGGTCGCATGCGTGTTTGGCGACATCGTGGTGAACGCACATTGGAAGCGTGTATTCGCCATCCCCATACTGGCGTATCGCCTGGCGTGATGGTTTATGGCGCCATTTGTTACACGTCTCGGTCAGCTCTTGTTCGCATCGACGGCACTTTGGACAGTGGCTGTTACATTTCAGATGAGTTGCAACCCGTGGCCCTGCCATTTAGTCGATCCCGGCGAAACCCTACATTTCAGCAAGATAATGCACGACCTCATGTTGCAGGTCCTATACGTGCCATTCTAGATTCGAAACATATTCGGCTGGCCATCACATTTTCCAGATCTCTCACCAATCTAAAACGTCTGGTCAAACGTGGCCGCGCAACTGGCTCGTCACAATACGCCAGCCACTACTCTTGATGAACTGTGGTATCGTGTTAAAGCTGCATGGGCATTTGTACCTGTACACGCCATCCAAGCTCAGTTTGACTCAGTGCCCAGGCGTACCAAGGCCGTCATTAAGGCCAGAGGTACTGATTTCTCAGGATCTATGCACCCAAATTGCGTGAAAATGTAATCACATGTCAGTTCTAGTATATTTGCCCAATGAATACTCTTTTAGCTTCTGCATTTCTTCTTGGTGTAGCAAGTTTATTGTCCAGTAGTGTACTTCAATACATAGACAAACTGTTTCATTTCATTCAGAACGGCCCTCGAACGACCTCTCTGACAACCGAGGTAATTTTCCACCTCGCTTTCAAGTCCAATATTCAAAATTATTTCGGTTATCGCTTGTACTGCTAATGTAGTAGGGTGAGGACTACATGGTGTGTACAGTAAACAAACAGTAAGGTGGGCAAACACTGACTCAGGAGGCAATTAGTGGCCGCGCAGCCGCCGGCCAGCAGGTAGCAGCAGCCCAGCTGTCAAGTCGGCAGATCCGCAGCCCCGCCGTCGTCGGCGCTCCAGTGTAAAATGTTTGCTCGCCGCTCTCGCCGTCGGCCACCTGTGTCAATACCCGCCGCTTTCAATAGCGGCGCCGGTTTACTTAGCCATATCGAGAACTGCAATAAAAATATCGGTTTCTACCTTTTCAGCCTCTCCGTTCGGTTCACGGTGGGTTAGCTGCCAGCGCACAGCGGGCCTGTCTTCGTCTCGTATTTCCTGAGGGGAGCCAATGTAGCAAAGGGATTGCCTGAGGTCACGAAAACACAGTGGCAGCGGTCCCAGACCTTACTAGTTGTCTACTCATTTTGTGACCACCGGTGACTCTGTGAGTGAAAACTTAAGGTTTTCTTCCAAATTCCAATGAAATCATCGTTTCGTTCAATAAGGTAGGACGATGTCCAGTATATGGAGATGTAGACTACATAGGCCTCGGCAGGATGTAAATTATATTATCACAGCGCTGCGACCGGCAGATATCACAGGAGAGGACTAGTTTATCGACGTATATGGCAGAATCAGATCCTATTTTCTGAACACTTTGAGCTCTTGAGTGTCGTCGCTGTAATGGGAAGTATCAACAATGAGTGGGATTGCATGAATCCTGAAGTTCATTTATCCTTCTCACCCCAGATATATCAGAAACGGTGAAATATATTGGAAAACGACTTTCATGTTTGGTAGGGGCATTCTAAACAGTACTGATATTGTATTTTTAACACTATAGTTTTTTTAACCTAGAAAAGGCTTATGACCGTGTTGTTAGGAGGAAGCTATTGTCAGTTTTGCAAGATTATGGAATTGGAGACAAACTTCTGCAGGCAATAAAGGGCTTAACGTAGACTGCCAGGAAGCAGTTAGAGTAGACGGTAAAGTTCAGGATAGTTTCAGGAGTAAGACAAGGCTGTAACCTGTGTTCTTCATACTGTTCATGGATCATATGTTGAAAACAGTAGACTGGCAGGGCGGGATTAAAGTAGGTGAAAACTAAAAAAGTAGTCTCGCATATGCGGATGACTTAGTTGCATAGCAGATTCGATTGAAATGTTGTAAACTAATATTTCAGAGCTCGTTCAGAGGTGTACGGGTTATGATATGTCTGTGGGAGAAAGATTTAAACAGATTGAGTGCCAAATAGGAAGAACAAAGAACAGGTAGACAGTTTCAAGTACCTGGGATGTATTTCCTCACAGGATGGCAACATAGTGAAACAACTGGAATCGAAGTGCAGCAAAGCTCATGCAATGAGTGCTCGGCTAAGATCTGCTCTCTTCTGCAAGAAAGAAGTAAGTACCAAGACAAGTTAGCAGCGCACCGCTCTATCTTTCGACCAACTTGGTTGCATGGGAATGAAAATTGGGTGGATACAGGTTACCTCATTCATACGGTAGAGGATACACATACGACAGTAGCAAGAATGATTGTAGATACTAATAGATGGGAACAATGGCAGGAGGGTGTCCATAATCATGAAATCAAAGAAAACCTGTGAATGAACACCATAGATGAAGCAGTTAGAGCGAACAGGCTGAGATGGTGGGGCTATGTTACAATAATGGGAGAATCAAGGTTATCTAAGAGACTCATGAGGTCGGCAGCGGACGGTAAGAGTAGTCGAGGTATACCAAGAAAGGTTCAATGAAGAATGATTTTGAAGTAAAAGGCTTAAATCAGACGAGGCATTAATGTTAACGCTGAATAGGGGATCATGGAAGAATTTTTTTAGAGGTACTAAGCTCCAGATTGAGCGATGAGGCGATCTACACCCCATATTATCTTGTATGCAAGTAGTAGCATTGAAAAAATCATAAAGAGAACATTCTGTTGGTGCTTCCCAATACGGAATTTACCTCCCGAAAAACTGAGAAGTGAATTTTCACTTGAAATGCGAGCGTTGTTCAGAAATATGTTATTTTCTCAGTACATATTTATTGTTGTTAGAATTTCAAGACAATATATATGCAATTCATCTACGTAATCTGGCACCCTCACCTTCTTCAGAGTTACACTAAGATATCTACGTCGGTGTCCACATCATTACGAAGTGTCGTACTCATGATCTATGAAACAAGTATTAATCTAATCTAATCCAACCTGATGATTTTTTTCTTTAATCTTGTGGTCCGCTGTGAGCATTCGTTGAACCCATTGTGTGCATATCTGTGTATATCCCAGAGTCTCGACTATTGTAAATGCACTTCCAATGCTAAACGATAACTGCAGAGTCAATCGTCGAGTTGTGATGCGCCGGTCGGCAAGAATAATGGCGTAATTCAGCATGTCTGGAGCAGTGTCTGTTACAGTACGTCCTGAGCATAGCTGATCATATCTTTTTCTTCCATTCCTGATGCTCTAACTTTTTTTACGGATCGCCCAATTGTACTCCTAGCAACTGCATCATCGCCATACACTGCACAAAAATGTTTATGGATGTTCACCACGATTTCTTTTTCTACGCGCAAGAATTCAACAACAATGTTGCTCGTAACGCGAGTCGTATGTAGACGCTGTTTTCACGGTGTACTACGGCTCCGCTATTTGGCGGAACGCTTTAAAACTTCAGCACTGTATAACACAAACATCAAATATGAAGCACCGACAAGGGCCTTGTCAAAGTATAATAATGGCTTTAAAAAAAGGGGGGGGAGGATTAGTAATTGAACGAATCTTATACTAGAAGCGCGCGACTAGTATACGACCCGAACTTAATGCGTGGGTCACATACTGCTCGTAATTGTGTTGCGATTAATGGTACATTTTACGTATCCAATGTTGTGCTGTAAGGTCGTTCTGGGATTTGTGTATGATGTCTTGATTTGTGTAGTGACAGGTGCTTTTCTTTCTCTGCGCACCTCATTTGTCGTTGCTTTAGAGTACAGGTACTGAATACCAGTGTCATCGTGCATCAGAGTATTGTAGTAACCACGATGAGATAATAGAGTTTGTTAATACAATTTTTTGTTTTGTATAGGTGTAGGATGTACACGCTTGAAGATAGAAATGCTGCTGCTCTACGGAGAATGTGTGTCGACATATAGTAATGTATGAAATTGAATTCGTGATTTCAGCAATCTCTAATGATTACAATGGTATTATATCTGTTTTGTACCCGACTCTACAAGACTTCCATGTTGCTATAAGTGGGCGTAATGGTGTTCAAGTGCAACTACTATAGGCCTTGAGTAGACGATTCCATACTCAAGCCATCGTCTTCGCTCGAGATGTTGAAGTCTTTTTCTACGTGAAACCTTAATTTCACGTACACGACCTCATAATCGTCGTAGGACACCAAAAGGCGAAGTTACTGAAGTCGCTATGCCCACTGATGTAGCTATTGCTACCCTCAAGTCTGCACACGAAGAATTTAACACGACGTTGGTGTCAAAAATGAAATGCACATTACATTCTCCAACGTCATAACTTTTATTCTACGACGTTTATTTTTGTGTTTTCCGCGGAGAGAGGAAATACTTGAAATTTTGTATTGTCGATATACTCTTCACACTTTAAATCTCGGAATACTGAATTCCTCAATGATTTAAAAATTGAATGTCTCATGTTTCTAGCCCCATTCCGCGTCAAAGTGTTTTAAATCCCGTCTTGCAGCCATAATCACACTAGAAACGTTACCACATTAATCATTGAGGTAAAAATGACTGCTCTCTCAATGCACTGCTCTGTTAAACCTTGTGAGCACGATACTACTGACTTCCGTATCTGTACGTATTACTGTCCCATGACTTCAGTAACCTCCGATTATTTGATTATTTATTGATGCTATGTTCCTGCAAGGTCCTTACGCCGAAGTGTAATTATTTCATACATGAAAGCATACATTTGGATTAATGTCTTCGTAATGGAAGTGTTGACAGTAATAATTTTGCATTCTGCGAGCATTAATTTAACTAAATGGTAATAAAGACGTATTTATGATATGAAACTAAATGTTACACTGTGCAGTGTATGTGATTCTATATTACCACAAACGATAATAGTTAAATTGCATGTTGTTAATTTCGACCATATTCAGATTTGGAAAGTAAGATAAAATTTATGTGAAAATTAGTGACTATAAAGAGATGTACTGGAAGACGTAAGCACTTTCTATTTTCTTATCATGGCTTCAAACACGTTCATGTAGTGGTGTCTATCACTGTCAATTTGTATGATGTAATTTTTAAGTGTCACGTATTATTATGGTCTTCCGAAAATTAATCTGATCTAGTTAACTATGCAATTCGATCCGGTGCCAGCCTATTATTTACGAGTATCTTATATTTTATGTTTTAACTGGAATAGACTCTTGGATGAGAGATAAAGAAATGTTATCCATCCTAACATTTTAGTTTGTTTTCATGGCTTTCAAAACCCGTCGTTCTAGATGACTTCTAAATCGATTTTCCTGTAGGTTTTCCTCTGTAGAGAAAGCAGTGGTACCGTGTAATTTATTTCTTGATACCAAAACACATGCCTTGGTGTCCTGCTCTTTAAACTGTTGCGCGATTTACACAAATTGCTTCCCTCACCGGTAGTACCACACCGAGAAACTATTCAATTTTTATCTTTACAATCCACGCGAACTTTTGAATCGTCAGATAACGCTACGTCACACAACGCTTCCATTCTTCTATTTATCTTGATTTATTAACGTCCAATGCACTTTCTAGCATTTCTGAAATTCAGTTCTCGAATTACGATCGAAGATCAGTGTAGCCTTTTCCTATATAGACAATTATGCGTGGAGGTTGCTACGTGAAAAAATTGGAAGCTTTATGTAGAGTAAAAGTTATTCTGAAAATGTAAGGTCCGATTGTACGTCTAGTTTCGTAATAGTTCTCGAATAAAATCTCATTACGGAAATTCATTAAAGAGATCACTAAAGAAAATCGAAACAGATTGCAATTGTACCTAATTATCACAAATGTTCAATCGAAAACTTTTTTAAGCAGTGACGATAAGTGCTGTCGTTGTGGTCTTCAGTTCTGAGACTGGTTTGTGGCAGGTCTCCACGCTACCGTGTCATCTGGAAGCCTCTTAATGCATGAATAACAACGTGATTGCAGTATTAGTGTTTCGGCTTCCCTCTGCGATTGTAGCTCCACATACTTGCCTCCAACGCTAAGTTGACGATTCCGCTCAGGAAACTATATATTCCACTCAGTTTCTCTTGCGTATCCTCTGCTGTCTCTGATGGAATTACGTCATCGGCAAAACACAAGTTTGTATTTCTGAACTTAAGAGTTCCTCCAAATTTCTCCTTGAATTCCTTCATGTAGGTCTGTGTACTGCTAGAATACCATTGGGTATAGCTAACTAACCGGTCTTACTACCTTCCAAAACATTGCGTTCCTTTCATGCACTTCGACTCTTATAGCTTTTAACTGGGTTCTTACAAGTCCTATATAATTCTTGAATAAAAGAATGTCTTGATTGCAAAAGGTTTTATTTAATGACCGTTAAAAACAAATTGATACATTGTTTGACTGAATGGCTATTGAAATAACGTATATTGCGAGATTCATCTTGTTTGATGTCCCTGTACCACAGAGTAGGGCTTCAACTGATTTATATGACATGCGTCGGCATTGGTACTGGTACTGCCTGGGTCAGCGTACAAATGTGTACTGCGAGTAACCGCCAATAGAGCGTAGTGCTCCACAACACTGTAGGTGTTGGGTCGGTCGGATAACAGTTGTTAATTTCAAATGTGGACACCATTTACATAAAATACCCAATATCACACGAATCAAATTTGAAAGAATGCCAAGGTACATAACAGAGATATTACTTAAAAATTTCCATAAAAGTAATGGAAAATGTTTGGTCTTTTGAGGTGAACTAATCGTTTAGAAGTCTCGGATGTTTAAAATAAACCCGCTTACACATCTCAAATTCTTCCAGGATACTTAATGTCCGTCTTTTCGGCATAATTCAAAATTTCTAAATTGTTTATGGTGGAAGCTTAATGCCCAGAACGTATCAAAACTATCATACAACCACACGCAGCATCAGGTAATTATAAGCTTAAATGTGTAGACTGTCCAGCTGAGTATGTGGGACAGACAGGGAGGGAATTCAAAACACGATTCAATAAACACCTGTTATCAAAAAAGGGGCAAATAAAGAAATACTCTCTTTTGGCCGAGCATTTAAAAGCTTATGGGTATCAAGCTCTCACCCCAAGACTATTTAGAAATAATTAATTTGCAGCTAAGATCGCATTTTTCATTTATTATGTTACCAGTTTCGGCGTGCTCGACGCCATCTTCAGACCTGTCTAGGCTTTGAAGTACCTCGCTTCAGAACCATTAGAAGATGGATGTATATATTTTATTTGTGACTAGAAATTTTATGTTTGGTGACGCCTCAACCTGGATGTACTCTTTTAGTATATAAAAAATGTTGTGAAGTTATGTAAATTACGATAGGTCTGAATATAGCGTCGAGCACGCCGAAACCGGTAACATAATAATTGAAAAATGCTATCTTGGCTGCAAAATCATTATTAAACAATTATAGATCGCCCCTTAGAACAATGAGTTCCTTATATAACTATTTAGTAACTTTGCATTATGGGCAAAAAGGACGGAAGTTAAACATCCTCGAAGAATTTCAGATATCTAAGCGGGTTTATTTTAAACACCCGAGACTTCTAAACGATCAGTTAACCTAAAGAAAAATTGATACTGTTATGGAAATTTTTAAGATATATTTCTATTAAATACCTTGGCGACCTTTCAAATTTGATTCATGTGATATTGGGTATTTTACGTAAATGATGTCCATATTTGAAATTTCAAACTGTTATCCTACCGACCCAACAACTACAGTGTTGTGGAGAACTACGCTTTATTGGCGGTTCTCGCAGTACACATTTGAACGCTGCCCCACGCAGTTCAAAATATTCAAATGTTTGTCAAGCTTAAGGAACTTAACTGCGGTGTCATCAGTACCTAAACTTACAAACTACTTATGAACTACCTTATACTAAAGACGGCACAAACATCCATGCCCGAAGGGGAGGGGGAGATTCGAATCTCCGACGGGGAATGGCTTCACGCATCTTAGCATAGCGCCTCAATGCTCACGGCCACTCCGCCGCTGCGATGGATAACATTCCTGTACCTCTCAGCCAAGAGTTTATTTGAGTTAAAATATAAAACATATGATACTCGTAAAGAATAGGCTTGTACCGAATCGAATTGTATAGTAGCTAAATCAGATGACTTTTCAGAAGACCGTAACAATGCGTGACTCATAAAAATTACATCATACAAAATGAACGTGTTTGATCCCATGGTAACGAAATCGAAGTTGCTTACGACTTCCACTACATCTCTTTATAGTCACTAATTTGCACATAAATTTGCAAGGTAAATCACTTAATATAAATTATTTCAATAACCATTCAGTTAAAAAAAATGTATCAACTTGTTTTTAACGGTAAGTGTTAGCCGAGATCAAGGAATTACATATTATAGTCTCTGTAAGATACCCTATGGCCGCATTTTAATCTAAACATCCTCTATCACAGAGTAGGTAAAACATTAGTACCCTACATATTACAATTCCTTACTACCAATGTCAGCATTGTTTTGTAGCTATTTTTTTTAATTTGAAATATTGTCATGTAAATATTGTAAGTTCTGTTTCATATTTCTCCTTTGTCATATATCTGAAGATGCCCTAACCGAGCGAAATGCGTCATTAAATAAAACCTTTTTCAATCAAGACATTCTTTTATTCAAGAATTTGACTTAACACGGTAGCTGTACCACACAACTCAAAAATGTAATAAGAAGACTTTTTACAGTTCTATGTAACTTATCGTTCCCTAAAAAACCCCCTCCCTTCCCTGTTACCTTCAGAATTTTAAAGAGTCTATTGCAAGTTTCTCCAAATCTACAAAATCTAAATACGTATGTTGTTTGCATTTCGTGTATCTATCTTCTAAGTTAAGTCGTAGATATATCGCCTCGTCTGTTTCTACATCTCTCCTAAATGCATACTGGTCTTCCAAGTGGTCTGATTCTATCAGTTTTCCCGTTCGTCTAAAAATAATTCACTTTAGTATTTTGCAACCATGACTTATAAAATGATAGTTCTATATTTTTCACACTTCTATGCACTCGCTTTCTTTGGAAATGGAATTATTATATTTTCTTGAGATCTACCCCTGTCTTATACCTTTTGAACTCAAGATGGAATAGTTTCTTCACGACTAGCTGTCCCAACGATGACAGCAGTTCAGAGGGAATATCATCTTTTCCCGGCGCCTTATTTTATACACATTTTTCAGTGCTCTGTCAAATCCTTCTCGCATATCGTATCTCCTACCTCATATTCATCTGCTTCTCTTTCTTTTCTACCATATTTTCTTCATTTTCCTTGTATAGGCCTTCAATATATTCCTTCCATCTTTCCCTTCTTTGGTGAATATTATTTTTCCATCTGCGCTCATGGTACTATCTCTCGTGTTATCGAAGGGTTTCTGTTCCTATTAGGCCTTGTCGTTCTACCTATATGATCATTTGCGACCTATAATACTGTGTCTCTGAGCTACCCATTATTCTTCTACTGTAATATTTTCTCCCGTTTCGATCAGTCTTTGCCTAATGTTCCCTCTGAAACTCTCAACGACATCTGAAATTTCAATTTATCCTGGTTCCATCTCCTTACTGTTCTACATTTTTATCAGTTTGTCTGTATAATATATAGAGTCTATGTAATATATAGGCATATCCAGGAGCAAAATTTTACAGTTTAAAACCTGGTTTCGAAATATGCTTACCATCATAATGTTAATTTGTTACTTTCCTTTATCTCCTGGTCTCTTCCATTTGTACAGCATTCTTGCAGGGTATGTAATTTCTGTGATGATTAAATTGTGATTTGCGCAAAATTATTATCCCCTGTCAATATTCACTAATACCGAGTTCTAGTCCCCCTTTACAATCAAGGTTTGCTCTCCCTTAAACGACTGAATAAATTCTTCTATCTTGTCATAGATATTTCGAATCACTTCGTCATCGTCAGAGCCAGATGACATGTACGTTTGTACTACTATGGTTTGCGTTTATGTTTCTCTTTGTTACGATTAAGCGTTCACTATGCTGTTCATTTTATCTCAGCAGCATTTACATTTTTTATTCATTATTAGACCTACTCTTGCGTTTCCCCAACTGAGTTTGTATTATAACCTGTACTTGCCTGACCATAATTCCTGTTCCTGTCACCGAAATTCGCTAATCACCACCGTATTAACTTCCTCCTATTCGTTTCTGTTTTCAAATTTTGTAAATTACCTACCCAATTAAGGAATACTCCTCCTGAGTAGTCGCCACCCTAAGATTCTAATTGGGGACTACATTAGCTCCGGAATATTTTATCCAAGAAGAAAGACACCATGTTCATATATTTATACAATAGAGCTGCATGTAGTGAAACGTAACGACTTTTCTCTTCCTTTCAGCCCTTCGCAGTAGCTACATGGCAAATGCACGTTAGGTGGTGCTATAAGGCCAAGTCAGTCGACCATGGAGACTGATCATTCTGTAACTACTGAAAAGACTTGTGATCCGTTTTAGTTTGTAACTGCAATTCTGTGTTGTCCCACAATGAAGTGTTTTAGCTTGCGTGACTCTCTAAATCTGGACCATATTTTAAAAATTTTGCATTCAGCAAAAATATGCTTTATGCAACGAAGAAACTAATAATATTATACGGCTTCAGACGCTTTAAAGTACGACATGCGAATTTTGGCATGGGTGATTTTGTTGTTGTTAGGATAAGTTAGTTTCTGTAGTTTCTAAGTTTAAGGATCGACGACCACTGCAGATAGGTCCCATAATGTTTCAAACATTTAACATTAGCTAAAAGACATGCAATTTTGTCAAACAGTGAACTGAAAGTGAATGTGCATAAGCCGAAAATTTATTTAAAATGTAATACGACTGTTATGGAGCCGTGATATCATCAACATTTTATCTTTGATGTTGCGGAAGAGTTGCACATTCTTCTACATCAAGCTTGACAGAAAAGACTTTTTCGCTCAATTTCGTTTTCTCTTGGCAAAGACAATGGGCAATGTTTTGCTTCGTACACTGGTAATGCCAAAAAGGAATGCAAGTACTAACAGATAACATGCATAAAGGAAAATTCATGTGTTCCAAGCGGTGCTGTATGTAAGCCAACGCTAATGAAGTTAAATACAGTGTACAGTTACTGTGCACTATTGTTAAGTACAGCGCTGAACTGTTACACAATTAAATCCAATTTTTCATACTACAATATTCTTTGAGTGACAGATTTGCAACAAGGAAATACTTTGTATTACGAAGCGGAACATTTAAGAAAGTACGAATGACATTTTTGTTTCTACAATTTTCAAAAGGAGGACTGTCTTACTGTATTTAAGAAATCATTTGAAGCGACAGTACCGAGATTAAAAATCTGAAATTGAAGTAATCAGAATTAGGAAATTTCTGTATTAACAAGCTGTGAAACTACCTAAACTCGTCCAAGTATATCGTGCTGTTGTCAAACTGAATAACACAAACAATTTCTCCACTCTGGTCCAGGACCTGATGTTTATCCGTTCTCCAAGGGGTATTCGGACAGAGCGACAGACAGTTATGTCGCCTAACAGGGCAAAAATTCTTTTAACAGTCAGAGAAAAGATAAGGTGCAATGTAAGCATAGTTAGAGTGCACAAAATATTGACCCCTTTAGACGGGCTTAATTTTCATAGGGTGACTAATACAGTTACTGATGTTCTTGCAGAAACCGAAGTACTCCCGGTCACCATTTTAACAGTGGTCAAAGCACTGAAACAGTGTGCGATACGTCAGTGTGATAACTGACATGCTTAATTTCCTTAAACACTTCTATTTTTCTCTATACTTATTTTATCAAAACATAAATTAGATAAGCCTAAATGTATTCAACTTTCAATTGGAGAAACTGAAGTGACAGAACACTAAATATTACTTTAAACGAGGTAAATGAGTGGTAGATTTATAATGACTTTCAGGCCATCTTTCTGTCTGAATTACTCTTCAAATAAGTGCAAGAAAGAAATAATTACAGGTTTCCTTTGAAAGGTAAGATGATCTCAAAGAGATGGATAGCAAATAAGATAAACAAAAACTGCTTTCTGGCAACAACGAGCTATAGCCACTCATCTCACTTTAGAAATAAATATTGGGAAAAACCCTAATGATAATAGGTGCTTTCTATACCAGCTTAAATTTTTTACAAAATTTACAAATAAGTGAGTAAAACGTAAATTCCAGCGTACAGAGAAGGACATTTCACTCTTATTAAATAGCAGGTAACACATTTTGTGCGTAATTTAAATTTATGATTACAAAGATATTTTTTATTATCATATCGTTTAATGCTCTATAATATTAATAGCTTTCACCCCCAAAACCATGCGTTCAATCTACCTACAACATGGTGGCTGTGTAGCCACTCTACTTGATAGTCTGTACTACCTGCGTGTTGAACGTTAGCTGTCTGAGCGTAGCGTGCCAGTCATAGAGGTTTATGGCTGCTACTAAAAGTTACTACAGCAAGAAACGAAACTAAGTTTTGATTATATCGCATATTGACGTAAAGTTGTATACAATAGGAAAGGCAGCAATTGTTTGTTAGCTACGAGCAGATGTAAATTTCTTTTCCAAATTACAAATGGTGGGCAGTGTCAAATACGAATGTGCAAGAACGCTACTTTTTTATGCTGAGAGATATAACTCGAGGTTCTGTAGAGAACTCTGGCAAGGCTACATTAATTAGACTGGCAAAGTAGCAGATATTATTGACATCTGTCGCCAACATCTAACCGTTCCAAAAGCCAAGAAGTTTGCATATAACATTAAAAAAAAAAAAAAAAAAAAAAAAAAAAAAAAAAAAAAAAAAAAACAAACCCTAAGCATGTATTGACCATTTCGTGAAAACTCTGAAGGTGCCGCAGTTATATTAATTCATTACAAGTTCTTATGCATGTTTTGTCTATATCCAAAACGTTTCATTACGTGACTTTTAGATCGAGATGTGCCAAATACCGATTTAAGTGACACCAAAAATACTACATACGGCATTTCCCGTGGAGATATAGGCAGGTTGGATAGTACAATACATGTATGCTGTACACCATCTTTAATGCCGCAAAGCAGTAACAGACTATAATTTACGATTGCTGATTGTTGTTAGTTTTAGTCCTGTGCAGGCAACACCTGGTTAAAATACTAAATATAATAGTACTAACATGTATAAAGAAAGTGGTGCCAGGAGACCAAATCAGATGTATTTTCCTTTCTTGTACAAATATTCAAATGTTTGTAAATCTATCGGACCAAACTGCGTGGTCATCAGTCCGTAGGTTACAAACTACTTAAACCTAGGTAAACTAACCTAAGGACAACACACACACCCATGCCCCAGGGAGGACTCGAACCTCCACGGCGAGCAACCGCGCGCTCCGCAGGGAGACGCTTTAGACCGCTCGGCTACTCCACTGAATGGGAACTTGGTCTAGTAATAAGAGTGTGAAGATGAGTAAGTGATGTGTAATGGATGATTCGTAATTAAGTGAAGGTTTACTTCTCCTATGATTTAAATGTGATTCCTTCTAAATTTAGGCAGCCATAATTTCTGATCTAATAATATAGTAAACAATCAAAGTGCTAGGAGCTAAATCCTTTTCAAATAAAATAATGTACTTATCTTCCTAGTTATTAGAAATAAATGAACCAAAAATAATAAGGCCAATTCTGTCTTATTAAATTGTCAAATACGGGTCCATGCGTGAAAAATGTTCGAAATTGTCTTCCTCACACTATGTTATTCGTATATACACTGCAATTATCATTCAAACAGCGGATGCGTGCTCATGATCAAAATTAAGAACAAACAGCAATCTTCAACAGTAGTTTGCTGATGTGCGGGGCATATAGGATATCAGACAAGCGTTTCAAGTTGGGGAAGTCATGTCATCTCTTCTTCTTATAACTCCATGGTATTGTCAATGTATGGAAACGAAGATTATGAAAGACTCTGGTATAAGAAGCACTGTGGAGACTACAACCACTTTCAGTCTTACTGATTAGAACACTGATTTTTCACTGTATTAATCGTTGGTATGAATACACAGAACTACGGGGTCCTTTTATATATCATCTTAATTTTATTTCGTGCCTTGTAACAATTTTCAGGTGGATTTCATATGCTCAGTCAGTTGCCTCCTCACGTCTTTTCACGTCTTGTTCTCTACATTGAAATCAGATAAGAAATAAAGTAATTTTTCTATTATTTTGCCTTTAGGCTCACATTGACATCTTGCAATTACCAGATGTAAATTTTCTAAAATATCTGGCCACTGATACTATTATAGCTTTCCTTGAAACTTTTTTGTATACCATGGAGGAACTTTACTTTTTATTAATGTAACTAGCTGGTATCCGGTGCGTTGGTTCCGCAGAAGAAATAATTATGCAAATAACGTTTGAAATTTGGTGTTATCCTGATTAACTGCGAATGACAGAAGTAAATATTCATTTTTAGTAGATAATAAATACATTTACTGAAATTTAACGATACATAAAGAAGTATAAACGATATTAGCTGGTACCCGGCGCACTGAAAGCTGAAAACTGCATCATTCCATTCTTAAGTCAGTCAATCTCTCTTTCCCTTTTTTCTCTCTCTCTCTCTCTCTCTCTCTCCACCTTCTCTTTCCTTCTCTCCATCTCCTCCATCCGTATTCTGTTTATATCATAATCTCCCACCTCTCTATTCATCGCTTCTAACCGTCTCTGTACCCATTTCCATCTTCCCCTTTCTCTACCAATCACTCCCTGCTCTCTTTGTCGAACTCCTTGTTCATCTCTTCAGTCCATTGCTTCCTTGTATAAGTCTTGTATAACTCTGTTATATTTTATAGTTTAACAGTCAAACAATTTGGTTGTCTGTTGTATCGTAGCTTCCGCCATGCACGTACGGAGCCTTAAGAAAGGTATCACATGTACTGATACTGAGTATAAGCTATCTTCATTTCACGTTTTATTCAGTTCCATCCAGCCATTACAGCGTGAAGAGTAACAAACCTGTTAACCCACTGTGAGGCACCCTCCACCATGCACCATACGATAGCTTCCTAAAGGTAGCTCATGCGTTAATTCAGGGAATACGCTATCTGAATTCAAAATTTCATTCAAATGCGTCCAGCTGTTTCAGCGTGAAGAGAAACAAACGTATTAATGCATTGTCAGCTACCATTTACGAAAGGAATCCCATGTATTAATGCACGGTATGAGCTACCTCCATTCCAAATTTCATTCAAATTTGTCATTCCCTTTCGGAATGGAGGAGTAGCAGACATATTAATCCATTGTTAGGTACCCCCCATCACGCTCCATACTGTGGCTTACGAAAGTTAGCCCATGTATTACTCAGGTTATGAGCTACCTCTGTCCCAGATTTCATTCATATCCGACCAGCTATTTCAGCGTAATGGCGTAAGAAAATAATTAACTAATTTTAAAGCACCCTCCGTTATGCACCATACGAAGTTAATTTTAGTGTAACTATAACCTTCGCGCAATTGCAAGCAATGAGTTTTATCGCAATCGGATGTACATAAAATACGAACAAAAAGACAAACAAATAAACATTAATCTATCTATATATAAAAGGCTTGTGTGTGTACGTGCTGACAGACTTTTCTCCATGAGCACATACTACCACCCACTCGTGGTTGTGGTGGTAGATACCCCTTGGTCTAATGATGTTAGTAAGGGAGTTTGGTCGCGGTGCGTGGCAGTGGGTGAGTGTACCGAGCAAAAATTCGCAAAATATGCAATAAATACTCTTAGGAAAAGCTATATACTCTGTGACTTACGAACTTTACGGTACGAGTCAAAATCTGTTTATTCTTTCAATCTTCAGACAATGCGGTCCTTTCAGATTTTAATAACGACGAGGAATATCAAATACGCAATTTTTTAAATAGATCACATGTTTCCGTCAACCACACATTACCGACTATGAGCAGAGACACTAAACAAAGATAAAAATCCAGATAGACTCAAAGATAAAAATACTTGTGATCTCTGTCTTGGAAACGTGGTGGAAACACAGAAATACATTAATGAATGTCTCTTAGGCCATAGATATTGATATACCTGTGCCAGTAAGCTCACTGGTCTGTGCTAATCAGTGATCTCTGATACATATAGTCGCAACACCCTCTGCTGTGAAAGGTGTTATCGTTTGACAGCTGGGTCAAGAAAAACTATGCGACGTAGTCCTACTCATATCCCGGCGGCCTCCTGTGATAATGTTGGCAACAGATGTTGAATAACGAGAATCATGTAACATCGTCATAAGCCAATCGCGTGACACGCAAATATTTTGTAGTGAAATCAAGCATACAGCAGGAACAGCAGTATTTATCTACACTCTATGTCGTTCGGCCATCTTTGCAACGATTTTATATCGTGTTATTGATGTTGCCAACATAAAAACACGAGGCCTCCAGGATAGAAAGTAAAATTTTACCGAATCAGATACATCCGTTGTTGTCACATCTCATTATGACCAGCACTTTCACGTGAAACTCTTCAAGAGTCTCATGATTCACACAGTCTTACAATTCATTCCAAATTCCTATTTAAGAAGATATTTGTGAAAACTGTTATAAGTCAATATTCTCACTTAACTAATATCGTTTTCAGAAATGCAATTTGCCAGCCGCTTTCGGCGTTGCTGTTGCAATGTGTAACAAAATTGAGAATAACGACGCATAATATCAAATATATAAGTTTTTAACTTCTCGGAGCGTTTTCCTCAATCACACTTTACCGACGATCAACCGAGACAAAGTTGAAAATGCAGATAGGCTAACAAATGAATAATAGAGCGCTATACTACAAGCACTTCCTACAAAATTTACGTCGTTACAATTCTTGCTTCCAGATGACATCGTTCGGGGCTACATCAGTATATTGTAACCCAAGCAACGCTGGGTTTCTCAGCTAGTTATTATATATTAGATGAGTTACTATTTAAGTAATATTTATAAATGAAAATGTCATGCTAATTTAATGTGGCATTCCTATGCCATACATTTCGCTGCCTAATTTAACTTCTAATCTGGAAACAAGATGCCTATCACTTTGTGTCAGATCAGACTAAAAGAGTTGCCGTGACATTAAAAGTCGGACGTAAAATACGTTGCTTGTAGAACGCATAAAGAAAATATAGTGGGACGAAAAGAAAGCCAGACAGAAAAATGAAAGGGAGACCGCAACCCATTTCGAGAATGTAACAAAGGAAATCGTAAAACGTCTAATCACGCGGCTGGTGATTGGCGTCGTGCGTGATTTAGAGTTGCGGGCACTGTATAATCTGCGCCAGGCGGTGACTCGCAGAACCCTTAATCCCAGCAGTCGGACGCCTGCTTTATGGACGCGAGGCACGGAAAACGGCCGCTTTCTTGGAATGGGACGGCGAGGTGACAGCGTCGAATTTCGGCCACTTTCTGCCTTAGTAGCATCGTAGCTGGTGCATTTTTTGCCAATTATCGTGTCCTGTTACTGAAGACACGAGAAGGAAGTTTATTTGTTGCCGCACACAAAGTAGGCCAAATTAGCTATGTATTTTCGAAATTAACAATATTTAAAACGTCCCACAAATAAATAGTCGGCTGTAGTTCTAAATTATCATGTCAGTTTTGAGTCCATTGTTAATCATTTAGCATCAAGAAATACAACCTCTGTCACTAAAGATCGGCGAAGAGTCGTGTAACGTAGATGAACTATGAACAAAATTTACCTTACTGTCCTTGGAAACAGTAACCTCCTACAACCAAGCACCACTGAGCTATGCGATAAATGTCCTGCAAATACTGCCGAAATCTTCCTTTGGGATGGGGTTCAAAAGTCTCGTCAGGTTTCGTTGGATGCAATTTCGACATCCACCATACTCGCCGGATCTCAATTCTCCAGACTTATTCCTGTTTCCTCGACTCAAACTCACATTGAACTGAAAGACATTTACGATATTCCTGCCATCCAACGAAATGTGACGAGGCTTTTGAACCCACCGCAATGGAAGACTTCGTGCAAAAGTTTCCAAGACATGGATCTCAAAGCTCAGAGGTCCATAATTATGAGTGATGGCTAGTTCGAAGGACAGTAATGTAACTTTAGTTCATAATTAACTTTCCACTTTGCTGCTTTCAGAATTGTTCAGGCGCTTATACTGCTAACCGCCAATTAATGTGCACATTTCGTAGCAAACTTCTGTGGACAAGTAAGAAACGTTTCGAACACGAGAGCCTACGAAACGGGACTTCTAGTTGTTCGCTGTCTTCCTGATCTTACTTTGTATCACACATCGTTCATGCAATTCAAACTGGTCAATAGTACGTTTATGTGCTAAGGGGGTTTGCGCTTTTGTTTCAAACTGCCGCTTCGGATGACATTGCACTTCCACGGCATAATCTCTACATTTTCATAGCTCCAGCGTCTAGCGTGCTCCATTCATCGTATTTTCTCAATACCGAGGTGAAAGTACGAACGTCTGTTGAGCCAAAGACCATACTGCAACACACTTGCATCTCAAACGATTGTATCGATAACTCGATAGAGCCTGACAAAGACAGTATACATTTTCCTCGTGTATAAAACTGTATTTACTGATGTGGCATTTTTTGCAGCTCTGTATCATTTTGTAAGAAAAGACAGCACCTTCTACTATTGCAGATTCAGTGTATGGAGCAACATTCCTTGTAGAAAAAAGACTCATTTTTTTGTCACAATGCTCACGTATTATGACTTTTTAAGAGAATGGAAATATAATTTGAACGTGGATTTTAAAGGTTCATGTCAAACGTAGCTGTCTCTATTCGTAAACGAGACATAGAAGCCAGGAGATACTGGGGCGTCTGCCTTATGCGTATAGTCAGGCTGTTCGACATTTCCGCACTGTCGCCATAACAACCAAAATACCAGCGTACATCAGACCGCGACGTCAGAGATGATCCTCCTTGAAAATGGAAGAAGGAGATGTTTCTCTCCCTATCCTTAATAACGCTTCACTGTAACACCAACTAAAGTGCAGTGCTACTATAAGAGGGGCAAGTTCCTTCAAAACTATATACAGAATCGTACTTATATTCGTGGTCTCAATCCGGAATCTATTAGTGTCATGAATAGACGGAATTGCGGGAGTCTGATGTAAACTGCTATTCACAAATGAAAAGAAAATAATATATAACTAAAATCTAACGAACTTTTTCTGGGGGTTTCATTCTGAAGGCATTTGTGTGGAGTGTTGCCTTGTGTAGGAGTGAAATGTGGACGATAAACAGTGGCTTTTGAAATATAGTGCTACAGAAGAATGCTGAAGATTAGGTGGGTGGATCGCATAACTAATGAAGAGGAGCTGAACAGAATTGGGGAGAAAAGGAATTTCTGGAATGTTGTTGTTATGGTCTTCAGTCCGGAGACTGGTTTGATGCAGCTCTCCACCCTACTCTATCCTGAGCAAGCCTTTTCATCTCCTCATAAGTACGGCAACCCACATCCACTTGAATCTGCTTGCTATACGCGTCTCTTGGTGTCCCTCTGCAATTTCTACCCCACACACTTCCCTCCAATGCTAAATTTACGATTCTCCGATGTCTAAGAATGTGTCCTACCAAGCGATCCCTTCTTTTAGTCAGGGTATGCCAAAAATTCCTTTTCTCACCAATTCTGTTCAGTACCTCTTCATTAGTTATGCGATCTACCCACCTAATCTTCAGCATTCTTCTGTAGCACCACATTTCAATAGCCTCTATTCTCTTCCTGGCCGCATTATTTATCGTCCATGTTTCATTCCCGTACAAGGCAACACCCCACGCAAATTCCTTCTGAAGAGACTTCCTTACACTTAAATTAATATTCGATAATTTCTCTTTTTTAAAAACTCTTTTCTTCCCATTGCCATTCAGCATTTTATATCCTTTATACTGCGACCGTCATATGTTATTTTACTACCCAAGTAACAAAACTTATTTACTACCTTCATTGTTTCGTTACCTAATCTAATTCCTTCAGCATCGCCTAATTTTCTAAGACTGCATTCCATTATCTTTGTTTGCTCTTGTTAATGTTCATTTTATACGCTCTCTTCAACACACTGTCCATTCCTTTCAACTGCTCTTCCTGATCCTTTGCTGTCTCTGACAGGATTACAGTTCTGGCATACCTTGACTGAAAGAAGGGAGAGACCTATAGGACACAGACATCAAGAAATCGTGCATTTAGCATTTGAGGGAAGTGCTTTGGGTAAAAATTGCAGAGTGAGATCAAGAGATGAATACAGTAAACTGATTATAATGGATGTAGAATCCAGATCTTATGAGGAGATGAAGAGGTTTGTTCAGAATATAGTATGTTGGAGAGCTGCATCAAACCAGTTTCCTGACTGAAGACCACAACAACAGTTACACAATATATGACATCAATTTCGAATTGGTAAAGGTGAAAATGTGTACCCATCCGGGATTTGAATAAGGGTCTTCCGCTTTCTAAGCAGTTGCAGTTGTCTGTCAGACACAAATTCCCAGCTTAACCTGCCCATAGTAATCAAACTCGTAGTTTCAGAAACTAATTCCCGTAAGACTAAGGGCGCCAAACTTCTCTCCTGCCAACGAAAGGATCATTGCCAGTCACCTTCAAATTTACATATATACATATGTATGTTGGGGGGGGGGGGGCTCTTATTCCGAGAGAACAGACGTCACCTCTTATCCTACAGTTGTTATTCTTTCATACTCACAGAATATATGACACCTACTTCAAATGGGCAAAGCTGTAAATGTGTACCCAGCCGGGATTCAAAGCCGAGTCTTCCGCTTTCTAGGCAGTTGCTCTAACCACTACACAACTTGGGACAAAGTGATCATCGCACCTGCAAGGACTACCTAAGCACGCCTCACGTCAGATACAAATTCCCAGCTTTACCCTGCCCTCATTATTCAAGCTCGTACTTTTAAAACTAATTTCCGTAAGAGCAAGGGCCCCAAACTTGCCCAACCCTCCCCACTAATGAAACGATCATTGCCAATCACCAAGTGACGCAGTCAGCGCAACTGCCTAAAAATCTGCAGGCCTGCGTTCGAAGCCCGGCTGGGTACACACTTTCAGCTTGGCCCATTCAAAGTTGATGTCATATATTCAGTGAGTATCAAAGACTTGTAAGTATTTTGATACACTATAAACTAAATGCATATATAGACATATAAATCATCACCTACAATGTAAAATTGAAATCTAAAACGAAAATGCAAGATCATGTTTCCCCTAAGAAAGCGACATTTATTCTTTTGTGAACAATTTTGTACTATCGAACAATCGTTCAACAATGTTCGTCAAGCACTACAGGCATCCGTATCCTATCATAACGCATTTCCAAGACCCTTTTACAATGCTCGCGGTAAACATCATTGTAGTCTAACGAATAGAGTTTACAGGAGTATCTCGCAAATGCACGTTTATAGACATGTTGCGTCCTAAAAACTTATGTACAGTTATCATTTAGTAAACCAGTTTTTTATGGTTATTGATTTATTTTGGTTTGAGGCGCTGTCTGCTCAGGACGATGTTCCTGAGTCGGATGGTGTTTCTCACCCTGTCAATACCCAGCCTGCAAGATCCGGGCTTTCACAGAGGTTGGGTTTACTTGTAGTTGGGAGCTCCAACGTTAGGCGGGTGATGGAGCCCCTTAGAGAGATAGCTGCCAAGGAGGGGAAGAATGCCAACGTGCACTCCGTGTGAATACCGGGTGGAGTCATTCCAGATGTGGAACAGGTCCTCCCGGATCCCATGAAGGGTACGGGGTGCAGCCAACTGCAGGTGGTGGCTCACGTCGGTACCAATGATGTGTGTCGTTTCGGATCTGAAGAGATCCTCTCAGGTTTCGAGCGGCTAACTGAAGTGGTAAAGACTGCCAGTCTTTCTTGCAAGATGAAAGCAGAGCTCACCATCTGCAGCATAGTTGACAGGACCGACTGTGGACCTCTGGTACAGAGCCGAGTGGAGGGTCTGAATCAGAGGCTCAGACGGTTCTGCGACCGTGTAGGCTGCAGATTCCCTGAGTTGCACCATCTGGTGGTGGGTTTCCGGATTCCGCTAAATAGGAGTCCACTACACGCAGGAAGCGGCTACACGGGTAGCGGGGGCTGTGTGGCGTGGACTGGGCGGTTTTTTAGGATAAAGAGCTTCGGGGAAATAGAAAATGGGCAATCTCAAAGGCTGCAGGTGGATGACAGGAGAAATGTAGATCAGGAAACTATCGGTATAACAGTTGTAAATTGTCGTTGCTGTGTCGGGAAAGTACCAGAACTGAAAGCGCTAATAGAAAGCACCAAAACACACATCATTATAGGCAGCGAAAGTTGTCTCAAGCCGGAAATAAGTTCAGAAGAAGTATTTGCAAAAGATCTATCGGAGTTCAGAAAGGATAGATTAAACAAAATAGGTGGGGGCGTGTTTGTCGCCGTCAAAAGTAGTATTTCATGTAGCGAAGTTGAAGTTGATTGTTCCTGCGAGCTATTATGGGTAGAGGTTGTACCCGTAAATCGTAAGAAGTTAATAATCGGTTCCTTTTACCGGCCTCCCGACTCAGGCGATACAATAGCAGAAAGGTTCAAAGAAAACATGAGTCTAATTACAAAAACGTACCCGACTCACACGATAATAGTAGGCGGTGATTTTAATTTACCCTCGATCTGTTGGCGAAATTATATTTTCAAATCAGCAAGTAGGCATAAAACATCGTCCGAAATTGTACTCAACGCATTCTCTGAGAATTACTTCGAACAATTACTTCATGAGCCAACTAGAATTGTAAATGGATGTGAAAACACATTTGATCTGTTAGCAACAAATAATCCTGAGCTCATAACGAGCATCAAAAGGGATACAGGTATTAGTGAACACAGAGCTGTCGTAGCGAAATTGAATATCGAAAGTCCCAAAGTTACCAAAAATAAAAGCAAAGTATATTTGTTCAGGAAAGCAGGTGGAAACAAAATACATTGCTTCTTGAAAGACAGCTTCCACTCGTTTCTAACACTAAAGGTAGGTGTAGACCAGTTGTGGCTCAAATTCAAAGAAGTGGTATCGACAGCAACTGACAGTTTTATACCAAATAAATTAATAAAAGGAGGCGATCCCCCTTGGTACACAAAACAGGTCAGGACACTGTTGCAAAAGCAAAGGAAAAGGCATACTAAATTTAAACGAACACGAAATCCCCAGTATTTGCGATCGTACTCAGAAGCTCGAAATTTAGCGAGGATTTCAATGCGAGATGCCTACAATATTTATCACAACGAAACTCTTTCTCGTAATTTGACTGAAAACCCAAAGAGATTTTGGTCATATGTTAAATATACTCGGGGAAAATCACAAACAATACCTTCACTACGTGATAGTAATGGCTATCCTGCCGATGACAGCGCTACTAAAGCAGAGTTACTAAACTTAGCTTTTAGAAACTCATTCACCAAAGAAGATGAAACCAATATTCCAGATTTCGAATTACGAACAGATGCCGTAATGAGTAACGTAGAAGTAGATATCATCGGAGTAGTGCAGCAACTAAAATCACTTAAAAAGAACAAGTCTTCTGGTCCGGATTGTATATCCATTAGATTTCTATCTGATTATGCTGAAGCGATAGCTCCTTACTTAACAGTCATATACAACCGCTCTCTCATAGAAGGATCTGTACCAAAAGTTTGGAAAGTTGCACAGGTCACACCTATATTCAAGAAAGGCAGTGGGAGTAACCCACTAAACTACAGGCCTATTTCATTGACGTCAATTTGCAGCAGAGTTTTGGAACATATCCTGTATTCAAATATTATGAATATCTCGAACAGAACGATCTATTGACCAAAGGTCAACACGGATTTAGAAAATATCGTTTATGCGAAACACAACTAGCTCTTTATTCACACGAAGTGATGGGTGCTAACGACAAAGGTTCGCAAATCGATTCCGTATTTCTTGATTTCCAGAAAGCTTTTGACACCGTATCTCACAAACGGCTTTTAATCAAATTGCGTAGTTATGGTATATCGCCCCAAATTTGCGATTGGATAGGGGATTTCTTGTCAGAGAGGACACAGTTCGTAGTAATCGATGGTAAGGCATCGACTAAAACAGAGGTGATATCGGGCGTTCCACAGGGTAGTGTTATTGATCCTCTGCTATTCCTTATTTACATAAACGAATTAAAGGAAAATCTAAGTAGCTCTCTTAGGTTGTTTGCAGATGACGCCGTCATTTACCGTCTAGTAAAATCATATGAAGACCAAAACCAACTGTAGAACGATGTGAATAAGATATCAGTATGGTGTAAAAATTGGCAATTGGCTCTAAATAATGAGAAGTGTGAAGTCGTCCACATGAGTACGAAAAGAAATCCGTTAAACTTTGTTTACAACATAAATCAATCAAACGTGAAGGCCGTAAACTCCACAAAATACCTAGGAATTACTATTACTTCAGACCTAAACTGGAAATAACACGTAGATAATATCGTGGGCAAGGCGAACCAGAGACTACGTTTTATTGGCAGAACCCTTAAAAGATGCAACAGAACTACTAAAGAAACTGCATACACTGCGCTTGTCCGTCCATTTTTGGAGTATTTCAGCCCAGTGTGGGATCCTTATCAGGTGGGTTTGACGGAGGACATCGAAAGAGTCCAAAGAAGGGCAGCTCGTTTCGTATTGTCACGATATAGGGGAGACAGCGTTACGGAAATGATACAGGATCTGACATGGGAATCACTACAACAACGGCGCTTATCGCTGCAGCGTGGGCTACTTGCGAAACTCCAGTCACCAACATTCTCCTCCGATTGCGAAAATATATTGTTGACTCCCACTTACATAGGAAGAAATGATCATCAGAATAAAATACGAGAAATCAGAGCTCGAACAGAGAGATTCAGGTGTTCTTTCTTCCCGCGCGCTATTCGAGAATGGAATGGGAGATAAATAGTATAATTTTGGTTCGATGAACCCTCTGCCAGGCACTTAAATGTGATTTGCAGAGTATCGCATGTAGATGTAGATTTTCTCCATACAATATTCCGGTTATTTTCCTGAAACATAGTCACAAATTGCTATTTTTTTAAGCAAAGCACTCATAAAATGAAGTAGGGAATCCAGAAACACACTTTTTGTTTGTTTGTTGAAGACAGTCAAATAAACTGCTTTCAAAGCTACATAAACTCTTTTGAAGATTGATTTGTGTAGTTCAAAAATCATTTAAGAAACATAACTTGTTTTGTATTTATCTGTCTCCCACTTTCCACATCTACATCTATATCTACATGGGACACTCTGCAAATCACATTTAAGTGCCTGCCAGAGGGTTCGTCGAACCACCGTTAAACTATTTATCTCCCGTTCCATTCTCGAATAGCGCGCGGGAAGAAAGAAAAACTGAAACTCTCCGTTCGAGCTCTGATTTCTCGTATTTTATTCTGATGATAATTTCTACCTATGAAAGTGGGAGTCAACCTTATATTTTCGCATTTGGGGAAGAATGTTGGCGATTGGAATTTCCTAAGTACCCCACGCCGCAGCGATAAGCGCTGTTGTTGTAATGATTCCCATCCCAGATCCATATCATTTCCGTAACGCTGTCTCCCCTGAATCTTAGCAATACGAAATGAGCTGCCTTTCTTTGGACTCTTTCCATGTCCTCCGTCAAATCCACCTGGTAAGGATCCTACACTGGGCAGCAATACTCCACAAAAGGACGGACAAGCGTAGTGTATGCAGTCTCTTTAGTAATTCTGTTGCATCTTTTAAGGGTTCTGCTAATAAAACGCAGTCTCTCGTTCGCCTTTCCCACAACATTATCTACGTGTTCTTTCCAGTTTATGTCTGAAGTAATAGTAATTCCTAGGTATTTTGTGGAGTTTACGGCCTTCACTTGTGATTGACTTATCTTGTAAACAAAGCTTAACGAATTTCTTTTCGTACTCATGTGGACGAATGTAATGTGCACGAGAGCACAGTATAAATTTACAAACTGAAACGAAAACACGCAGACAAAAATCGAAATACTATATGTCGCTTCTAATTCTAGAGGAAAATTCTTTCTTTTACAGTGGGAATTTGTCTCACGATTATCCGATTAACCCGCATATACAGAAGACATCAATATTTCCTGTCGCCTTTTTGTAAACCCAATTCACTTCAGCTATTTTCTTCATACTGAATTCATTGCAGTATATATCACAAAATATTATCATATATTTGCGTAACAGAGCCAAGATCGCAAATCATCTTTACTAAGATGTCGGCTTTCGGCAGATTAAACTGTCATCATTTCATATCTGAAACATGTCATCTTAAGATAAATTGAGATCTTGTCCACATTAATGAAACAGATCAACCCAAAGTTAGACAAAGTTATATTGTCATATAATACAAAACTGACTATTTATAACTGCTACATAGCAAATTACCCCAACTTTTTTAACCTTAAAATGAACCAGTTAGGTACACAGATATCGGACTATAAAACAATGGAATTGATTTCGAATGTCAGATTTGTGTAAACACATAAGATTAATTATCCTTGTATAACAGTGCTATGAATAAAGATACGTGAAATTTAATGGTATAATTACATTTTAACGCATTTACCATGGTAAGATATTTACAGACGAGTCTTCTATTTTGACATGTACTCTAATTCGTCAGTACTCTTCTTTTTTTTTTTTTTTTTTTTTTTTTTTTTTTGTCCCGAGCGGGAATAGCCGTTTGGTCTAGGCGCCACGTTACTGATCACACGGCCGCTTGCTCACGTGGGTAGATGGAGTAGATGTTTTTCTTGTGTAATCGACTTTTCGATCATACTCGTACATGAAAAAATGTTCAAATTTTTGTAAACCTTAAGGGACTCAACTATGGGGTCATCAGTCCCTAAACTTACAATCTACTTATGAACTACCTTATACTAAAGACGACAAAAACACCCATGCCCGAGGGGGGGATTCGAACACCCGACGACGGACCGCCGCGTGCACCGCAACACGGTGCTCCAGTACGCGCGGCTATTCCGCCGCGTCTACTCATACATGAAACAGTTGATAGCTACCACTTTATATCATGTGTTACCTTCACAACGTTGTATTCCACATACAAACAACCATATAGACCCCTCTTAATGTATTTCATGTTTTGTTCATGGTACACCAGGGGAACCTCTTTCAGAAATCGATCCCATTATGACACCACTATTCGTTTTAGGTGGGCTAGGAATGGGAAGATTCAGAAATGTATCAAATTCTGCACTTACAACCTTGATTTTGTTCAAAGATTATGTTTGGAGCCTAGTGGATGGTAATCGCAAAATTTTACTTGAAAAATGATATTTATTTATGATAAATATTTCTGAATCGTTTCATATGCATGCAATTACTCTCGGCAGATGGCAGCCTTAAGTCTACAAAATGACGTCTGGTGAAGGCGAAGTCCACACAAAGAACAGCACTGAATTTTTTTTATTGGCGGAAAAGAAATAGGTGAAAATATTGATGGCTGTTTCATGATGTCCGTTGTCGATAAGCAGCGGATAAATACACATTAAGACACCGGGCGAAGCGACAATAGTCAGCAGAAAACAATGAAAAAGGAATGCCACTTTATCTCCAGGTTCCCGCCCGCGCCCGCTAAAAAGGTAAAGCAGTCAACAATCCGAAGATTGGTTTGAACACCACAGCGCTCTACTAGGCATGGTCCTGTTTGGAGATGGTATGCCGTTGCCTTCCTCCGACCTTCGAACTGACTTATCCAGCCATTTATAGGGGCACCTACAGTTTAACGTGGCTTCCGTACCGCGGTGCTACTCGCTATTTTTCAAATCAGCAACACTGCCAGAGATGACAGAGATGGAAAGTGACCGTTAAAAATCCTAGGACGTCTCGGGGATCGGGATTTGAAGTCTGACACTCTACCACTGTGCTATCGAGCCGCTCCCAGATTAGGCCTAAAATACAGCAACGTCGACCACTCTTATTCGAGGTGACCTACGAGTAACACGCAGGCAACTCCTTGCTCTACTTGACATCCCAGTTATGGAGCTGAGATGTCGACCATTTGCTAATTCAAATATTTGTATCACCTTGGTTACGCACTGAGAAGCATAAAGCGGAAACAAGGAACATCTGCGTCAGGTTGCCGTACTACCTTCCTTTTGAGTTTCACGGTGACGATTTCTTCTAAAATATTCTCACTACCTGTAAAACCATTTATTCGCCGCTTTGAACTGGAGCAGGAATAGCAATTCTTGGAGTGCTGCCATGCAACTTCTACTTCGAAAAACTGGTTGAAAACACTAACTTCAACAAATAATGTTATAGCTTACGCTTTCTGGGGCTCAAGAGGGGTTATTTTTCTCTCGAGTCCTTTGTTGCCACAAAAGTTGTAACGCGCTTTTATATCCCAACGATAATGCAAGGTCGCATACAGCGAATCCGAGAGCATATTAAAAAACTTTGATGGACAGTTCTTTCTCATTCGGTTAGCGCATATTCTAATTTCCATCTCTTTGTCCCGTTGAAATATTTCCTCCACGGTAAGCACTACGGTGATAATGAGAAAGTTAACAATGTTACAAAAAGTTTGAAATGGGGGCCAGCAGCTTGATAGGAAATAGTTTGTATCAGATCCATTGAATGGACAGAGATCAAGCTGAGTATTAGGTGTTTATAGTCAGAAAATTGGGATACATTGTGGTACATGAGGAACGAAAATAAATATATCCTTATTTTATATTAGGTTTCTAACATTATTCAAAAATATTTTTTCTCGTCTCTACCCCCTCCCCGTTTTATTTCATTATCGTTTCTACCCTTGTCCAGTATAAACGTTCCAAGATATTTGATTTCTCTACTTTATTCAGTCTTTCTCAGTATATCGTTATTCTGATCATTATTCTCTCTTTTTGATGATCGTGATCATCATGTCTCACGTAATTAAGAGAGATATGCGCCCGGATATAAAATGTTCAGACATTAACGTATGCCTTGGAAGACAAATATAGAGGAGACAAATGAATTTCCTGAGTTACAGTAGAGACATTAAGTCTGGAGTGAATAAAGATGGATAGACATAAAGACACATGACCTGAAATTAGAGAGGAAAAGACCGAGAGTAAGAGAAAAAAAGAGGCTGAAACGATTGGAAGACTGTGCCCGAAAGAAAGTAGACGACCGTAGTAAAGGGTAACATGAAGAGATGGTGTGAAGATAGTTAAGAGACTTGTTCCCCATGCACTCCAAATCGGTATCTAGGAACTGTGCATTCTACGAGTCGGGGAATTGTCCGAAGTTTGAGCATTGTAAGGAAGCTAAATTATCTGATAACACTGAAGATCGTTACGATGAGAGTCACTGAAGTCAAATTTGGAAAATATAAGGATTTCTACTAAGCAGAATACAGGGTAATATCAAGAACAGCAGCATAATTGTATAATGAGAGCACGAGTTGTTATGAATAGAAAAGTAGAGGAAAGAGTGAGTTGCAATGAAGAGTTTAGTGACAGGGTTGAAGTGACTCTATTCGACAGCAAACCAACGAGGAAAACGAAGATGACGAGGAGGAAAAAGTATATGGTGATAGAGGAATGGTAATTCGGTATGCAAAGGGAGACAGGGTTGAAGTGATTCTATTCGACAGCAAACCAACGCGGAAAACGAAGATGACGAGGAGGAAAAAGTATATGGGGATAGAGGAATGGTAATTCGGTATGCAAAGTGAGATGAAAATATAACAATCACGAAAAATTAGAACGCGGTTGTAGATAAAACTACAAAGTAAATGGTTGTGGGAGAGCAACGGCTTGGTACTAGGTTGGAAAGAAGAGGAATAACTGAGTTCTACAACATATTTCTCGTGGTAGTAGTGAATACTCTGTTCAAGCATAACAAGAGTAGAAAGCGTACTTTTGAAAAATAAGTAAATAAATAAAATTAAATTTAAAAGAAACTTGAAGGCACGTGAAAATTGAAGCTGGATTACATTATAAACAGTTTGGCGGAAAATGGATTATTAAAGTAAGCAGAAATATTAAGAAGATTTGAATTTTGCCAAAGATATAGATGATGCAATAAGGAATATAAGAGAAGGCAGTTTAAATGATGAGGAGTGAATTTCTCTGTAAGGGACAATCACCAATGGCCGACAAACAAATTTAGGTACAAGAAAAGGAAGTGAAAATAAATAAACCCCGGAAACTGTAGAAGTAATTAAAATGATCTATGAAAGAAGGAAGCATAAAAACACTCAGGGAGTGTAAGGAATTCACCGATATAAATCACTAAGGAATGTAAGGAACAGCAAATGCAGAGAAACAAAAGAATAATAGTTGTAAGAAAATTGTGAAGGAATCGACAATGTTGGACACACTCAACACGCATAAAGTCGAAACAGCCTTCATTCTAATAAATCGCAATTAAGAACACAGTGGGCATTAAATTGTTACAGAGGATTGGTCGTAAGAGAACATTGAAAGCTTCTTTGGGGGTGGGTGGGAGTGGAGGAATACTTGTCTGATGAGTGATTGAAGAAGAAATCGTGATTGATTTGGAATGCACCGAGGTCCAGTGTTAGAGTTTAAAACAGCCCTGGATGATCTGATGACAAGATGATGAATCATAAATTTATATCATCCGCACAGTTCTAAAGACAGCAAAGGTAGGTGTGAAAACTACCGAACAATCAGTGTAAAAGTTCAAGCATCCAGGCTACCGACAACAATTATTTACTACAGAAAGGAAACGGAAACTGACGTTTTATTAGACGATCTGTTACTCTTTAGGACGGTGAAGTCAGCGACTATGCTCTTGACTATGGAAACAAGTATAGTCATCAAAACAACTGTGATATAGTTCAAAATGCTTCAAATTCTCACTAAAATTAGAGAAATTCGAAGGGAAAATCGGGAAATATATGGTATGTTCAAGAACGAAGTGATAATAGTAATTATTATTATTATTACAATTATTATTATGGCGTCTGTTCATTCCGAACAGGTGCGAAAAGAACAGACACAATATCAATAATTATCAATGTAAATAGAAATTCACAAACCCTGAGACGGTTTTTCGTCCAGAATATATCCAAGATATTAAAGATAAAGATGGTCTAGTGGTAAGACGTCTGCCTAGTAAGCATGGAGGTCCAGGTTGGATTCCGGGCCGCATCACAAATTTTAATTCATTGCTTCACCTTTACCTTTAATATGAATAATAGTAAATATACCCACCGCAGGCAATGATAATTTCAATGTCGTGGCATTAATACGCTTGATCACTTGCGGGAATCCAGTATAGGCTGCGAGCAAGAGGAATTAGTGATCAGAGGGCTAGAAGTTGAAAAGTTGGGTTGGAAGGGAAGCGTGCCTGGATAGCTTAATTAGTTAAACAGATTGCTCGCACAAAGTGGGAAATCCGGGTGCGAATCCCGGTCCAGCACAAATTTTCAAACTCACTCCACACCCCCCAACGGTCGAAATGTTTCACGATTTCTATTTCGTGTTAGTAATAAGAATGCGAGACGAAGAACTAAGTGCTCAGTGGAAAAGAGTGCAAGAGAGGAATGAAGTCTTTCAACCTGTGTTTAATATATACATCTAACAACCAATGATCGGAGCTGAAAGAAAGATTTAAGGCTGGGATAAATGCTCCGGCTGAAATATCAACAATACGATTCACTGACAACATTTGGAAAAATGACGGGACTAGTTGAAAAGAATGACATGTTATGAGTGCAGAATATGGATTTATCCTACAACAATGTATTCAGGACTAATAACGATAAAAGAGGCACAAGAGTTAACATCAAGACGACATCGATGATATCTAAGAACAGTAGACGATGGTATACATTAGTATACATGATCATAACATGAGGAAGAAATTTCTGAGAATAAACGGGAGTGGACTAAATATTATGAGGGCCATCCAGTATATGCTCCATAACAGTTGCAAATTGGCATCACTGGAAACATTGTACGCAACCGCAGTGCACAACTGACGTACCTACCAGTACCTTATACGTTTCATTCTTCGATGATCAACACTAATGTTTGGTGAAGTACGTGACCTCTCAGACAGTTTTATTAGCGACAGTACCGGCACGCTTTACAACATTAAACATCATTGGCGAAGAGGAATAGAGGTTGAAATACGAACTGACAAAAACGGCGGACAACGAATTTATTCTTCTCATACTCCACTACTAGGAGTGGAGCAGGCTGTTTGAGATCCGGGTTCATCAAGAGTGGAGATCCTGAAACGCGTCTGAGCCCAGATAATATAAAACTACTACGAAAAAAAACGAGAGTAACACAAAACATTCACTTGAGTGATACTGTTTCGATGAAAGCAGTACGAATGGAGTTCCTGGAACTGCTGCAACAGTTAAACCCTTGATAACAAAAGCAACGGAAGCTGTGAAAGAAGTAGTGTCACGATGATAAAATCTGAACACTTGTTTCCCATAAAGTGAAAACCGTATTTACTCTAAACTCTAAAGGCAGATTACCAAATGGCATGTTTGCTTCCTACAGTGAAGAAACTGCTCAGAAATCAGTTAATGAATATCTTAGAATACTCAACAAAAGTCTGCTAACAAGTACTCCAGTATTCCGTAATTATAATGCGCTCATACATACGGCCAAAGTGCCTTCTACAGCATCTTAAAAATATCAGTCATCTCTTGTAGACTGCACAATCGCCATGTTTCACATGCCTGGTGTGGCATAGTAAACAGGAGATCCTGCGTTCGAATCCGGCTCCTACACAAAATTTCATCAGCCATTATTAAATAGTTACAACACACACGATTAGCTGGAACTCAAAAACCCCACTTAAAATCTACTTCTATTTTTAATTTAGGGATTAAAACGTCTAAGTCATACATCACAGAAACAGCTTTATTAATTACTCATTTCGGGTCATCTTCAGAGCAATAAAAATGTGTTATCGTCCTTGTGTAGTTCATCCGTTATACACAATACATTATCATAATATGGGCTGAGACCCTCTTGCTGAAACTGAAACGCATGTTACTACGGTACTACAGTTTCAATAAGTAAGACTAAGTCCAAATTTTGACGACGTGTTGCACCTTGTCGTTGTAGCACACTGACAGAAGCAATTTTATATTGACTTGAAGAAGTCCGTCATTATAAGGAATCTGGCAATCAGTAATGCTGTCTTCGTAATCTTAAAGTAGGATTTTCGATCCATAGCCTAGAAAGGAGCATATTGCAACAGGGATTAATTGCAAAATCCGCATTTTTTTCATGGTTCATTCCGCTCGGTGCTGTCACCGTGTGGAAGCACTTTTAACTGCGTCGAATTGTCACTGTGATGGTCACAGTCAGTGCGAGAAAATTAAATATTTGTGGTCTCATTTTTTTTTAATAAAAATCCAAATTGTCGTTGGTGAATAACTGTTTATAGTTTCAAAAATGTTGGCTATATAATACCCCGGTTCAGTGAAAAATATTAGATTTTACAAGTGATAGTTACTTTTTATAGCTCAACAATGTAATAACTGATTTTATAGTCACTGTCAAGGCGTTTACTTGTGATTTCTATGTCGGAGCGAAGCTGGGCATGTTTCAACACGGTTTTGCAACTCCCTCTGCTCTTGGTTAGGTCGAATTTTTATGACTGAAAGATCATGTAATGCTTTTATTTTACTTCATAATGCTTTTTACGCTTACTCCAAAAATTATTGTTTGACTGCTTTTACAGAAAAGGAAAGGAATTGCTACAGTATGGTCCCATTGATCATGTGCGAATAATGATCAATTTTACATGTGAGAAGCCTGTGGACAAAAGACACATCATATATTTAAAAACTGGGGATGCTATTTTTTGTAAAATAATGGTAGGCTTGAAGGTGCCCCGTTGTTGGCGTAAATTGAAACAAGTGCAACTTTTTTCCTCCATTTTTATTGAGTCATTCTAATCGAAAAATTCGTTAGTGAATTCTATGTGTAAAAGCATATAATTTTTCAGTACAATTGGCAAAGTCAGTTTATAATAAAAATAATATACGTTAAAAAAGATGTTATTGTCACCGCTGCATCTTGTTATGTTTAAAATAATTGAAGTAACTAACCGCAATCGTCAGTATTATTGTGGTTGTTATAAATACGTAGATGCCCTTTTGTAATCACAAGTGCAGTGTCATCTACGTAATTGTAATAGAAATGAATCACTTAGTGAGCAAAGCTGGCTTGCCGCCTAAGGGACAGAAATTTAACAAAGAAATCATTTTAATATTTTGATGTATGATATGGAAGACAGACACCCACCTCCATCTCTAGTTCCAAGAACCGCGTGTGTGAAATGTAGACGCTACCCACTCTCCCGTCTGTCCGCAAAACACAGACGCATCTCTGGCAAAGAAAATCTGACAGAGGCGGCAATGTTCTCCGGTCTTCTGACAGACAGCTGTTCCCAGCCAGCACGCTGCGATACTACTATTTTTCTTTACCAAGAACTGGTGTAGCGTAGTTACAGTGTACTTAGCCACGATTCGCCGAATAATTAGAGGAATACTTGAAGCGTAAAATTTTCAGTACTGTGTACGTTTCCTCAGCGCCGGGCTCATAGAACTTGGCTGGTCTGCTTGATTAAAAGCTACTGACGAAGTTTTTGCACCCTACTTTATTTTGTATCCGAATTTGCTAGCTTAACTTTGTTTACTTAGCGTCGTGGGTGTGTACGTAACTGGTAGTCGCTCATTACCGTTTTTTTTTTTTTATTATTACAGTTTATCGTTGTATAACGTCAAGCACACTAGGAACAAAAGTGTGGAAAAGACGCATTGACATTTGTTTGCTCAAATTGTGTTAGTTCAATCGATGGCAAGAAACGAAAAATACAGTACCCTTGTTTTGAGAAAATTACGCATCATTCGAAAAATGTGTGATAGGTAAAAAATTAATATTGGTAGTTGGGACCCTGTGCTATAACTTGATACCCTACCCTTCCTGTATGGAAGGCGTCACCTCCGCATTTTCGAATTGGGAACACGTTATTTTTTCCAACAAATTTCCTGTTTTGACATTTATAATGTAAATGCGCAGTAAAATTTAGGGTCAAAGTCATAGACGGCTTGTGCAGGAACTAAAATGTTCAAATGTTTGTAAGGCTTAAGGGACTTATCTGCGAGGTCATCAGTCCCTAAACTTACAAACTACTTATGAACTACCTTATACTAAAGACGACAAAAACATCCATGCCCGAGGAGGGATTCGAACCCCCGACGGCGGGCTGCCGTGCGCACCGCAAGACGGCGCTCCAGCACGCGCGGCTAATCCGCACTGATAGGGAGAATTTAAATTCGGAAGATAAATAAAATTAAACTTGTAGAACATACACAAAATCGCGATTTTAATACAACATAATTAATTTCTACTAAGAATCGACGAAAATATAAGTGAAAATGTCCTCATTTCGCTTCTCTTTTGGTTATTTGGGTTATATACTACTGTATCTCTGCACTGAATAAAAACTGAAGTCTTCTAGTTCGTCTATACTACCAACTCCCAAAATATTTACTATCCCTCCTGAAATAACCCGCCGAATGCAACATCAACTAATTTCCAGATAATAACCATTATAGGTCTTAATTGTGTATGTAGTTGTACAAGACATATACGTATAAAACGGAGGAAGATTATATAAACAAAATAGCTTTGTGATGCGATAGTGCTTGACAGTGCCTGGTGTATGTATCGGATAGCCGAATATTCTGGTGACCTACATTTATTAACAGAAAAAATTCTCTTTCTTTGTTATTAATGGAGGCAGTTAAGTATTTACATAAATATATCAGAAATCAAATGGAATAAAACTTCGTGGGAAATTAAAACTGTGTGCTGGAACGGGTTTGGAATTCGGTGCCTTTGAGTTTAATGGGCAAGCACTCTACCGACTGGGCTATCACGGTACGTCTCATGGCCCGTCGTCACAACTTTACTTCGGCCAGTACCGCGTCACCTACGTTCCAAATTTTACAGACGTTCTCCTGCGAAGCTTGTAGGTCTATCACTCCTGGAATAAAGAATATGGTAGAGGCATGGGTTAGCCGCAGCCTAACCTTAGCGAATGCTTCCAGAAAGAAATATTCACTCTGACCGGAATATGCGCTAATATGAAACTTCCTGACAGATTAAAACTTTTCAACTTTGTCTGTCCAAATTCCTACATGGAAAACAACTTTTCTTTCCAAATTTAGTAAATTTTCTAGATTTTTCCTCAAAAGTTTCTACTTCAATATTGATAAGCTCTGTATTACAACTGTAAATGAATTTCCAAGAGCTATTGAATGCAGTAATGGAAAGCATGCAGTTCCCTTTCAAAAACTTGATTAATTCAAGTGTTATAATAGTTTATCTCATTAGAAAGTAGTGACCCTTAGTCCGCTATCATTTGTCGGAAACAAGTTTTCGACATCTGTAACAGTTCACGAAATAAAAGGGTGCACGTTGTAAGTAATTTTTCCTGTACTGTAAAGCGAAGAGAACTGTTCGTGGTATCGGTGATGGGCCTTAATGTAATCACTTGTATCTGCTAATATGAGACAGATTGCCTATATGCTGAAAACGCAGCTGTGATACACTTTTCCGCCATCATGAAATCCACACTTAAACAATTTTTCTGCTACTTAGTGCCGCTTATTCAGGTACCGTCACTAACACGCTTACAACAACCGAAAACAATCTCCTGCTTACGAGAACTACAATATTGCTGGCATTCTTGAAGTTTCGTTTCCCAGGCGTTTCTCTGTTACTTTGCACAAAAAATCTTAGAGAACTGTTTGCTCAAAGCTTCGTGTCTGCCTTCAGTTGTGAAGTAAGAGTCAGAAATTTGGCCCAATGATGCCTTCATCTTACAGATTCACAATCCTAGCGAATATACGCTTTGGCTCCAGACGTTTAGGGTGACGATGGTATTTTAGGACACTAAGCAACGAGGTCATTAGCGCTCTTGCACAGAAGTCTTTCCAAGTCCTTCCATGACTTTCAGTCTACCCATATGACGATCACTGTATGAAATTACAGAATTATTGACTCCACATTTCGCAGTTTTTATTCTAACCGATAAATTCTTACGTACACGAGTTGAAAGAGTCGTTTTCATACTGAGTACAACCATGAAGACATTTTCTTTCAAATGTTTAAATGTTTGTAAATCTATGGGACTTACCTACTCTGGTCATCAGTCCCTAGACATATAAACTACTTAAAGAAAGTTATGCTAAGGACAAAAAATACACTCATACCAGACGAAGGACTCGAATCTCCGACGGCGAGCAGCGGCGCACTCCGCAGCTAGGAATGCTCGGCCTATCCACCGCGGTCATATATGTTTAATAGCTTGCATAACAGCTACTGTGATATAAATTTTATGGTGAACTTGACATTTTCTGTATCTGCTTTATGATTGAGGGCCGTCTGGACAAGCAAAACGTAGAGAATTAATATCAGTCGACGACCGATGCAAATATTTTGCCCATAAAAATCGTCTCATTTCCTATAAATTAATTGCAATTTTCAAATGTCCATACGATGTACTGCTGAAGTTCTTTTATAATTTTATCACCTCTATTTTTTTTACCAACATACAAAATTTTTCCCTTTACATTCTTATTCAATTACCTTAGATGGGTGTCCATTCCCTTTTAACGTGACCAACGCATTCTTGTTTAATTTTTGTCTTTTTGAGTTATAGGATGGAGTTTGTCACACTTTTGTAAGCCTTGGAGCCTTTTTTCTGATCTGTTGAAATTGTCTCCATCCCTCCACTTGTACCTTCATAATACTTGGTACAGATATAAGCATCGTCTTTCTTACCAGATGCACAATGATAACAAAGTTTAAACTTTTCCAACGTCGTCACTAATAACAGTGGCAACATCGTTATTTGATGTGTGACCTATTTTCTGCTTGGTTCCATCAAACGCATAAAAGATACCTGTCTTTCCTTCATTTACATACGCTTCACTGGTAGCAGCTTTCAAAGATATATGCGATACAGACTGAAGACAATCACTTCCGTGTAATGGTCTATTTTAGCAGGTGGAGGTGGAAGATTCATTATGGCGCCAAATGTTTGATCATCAGTAGGCCTATGTCATTTAGCAACTGTCATCATTGCATACGGTAGCCTGATATTACTCTCAAACCAAATGCTGCTGCAGTTTTAGAACTTCGAAAACAGGCCTCATTGTCACAATTGACACAAATTACTGCAATTTTGCAGTTAAGTTTTACAAATTTTATGTTCATCTCTTAAGCAGCTTTACACAGATTAAAATACAAATAATTCTTTGTAAAATAATAATAATAATAATAAAAGGAATGACGACTGAAACATATTATTGATCACAAGCTGGAACTTCCCTTTCATAGCTTGGTAATTTTTATGCACTAGTTCGTGTTTGTCCATCTCATTTCCTAGTTGTACAAACGACAGAAATTTCGTTGTGACCAACAGCTGCTGAAGCAGACTCACAAAACTATAGTTTGTAAATCTATTACCGCGTAACTTACGCTTTTAAAATTACTATGCACTCCTAGGCATCGTTGATACTATGGCATTCAGAACTGAAAGTTCAATACAGTCAAAATACATACATACAAATCTAAAACTGAACTATAACCACCTCCTCCTCAACCTCAACGTCTTTGGCGCTACAGCCCATGTAGGGCCTTGGCATCTCTGATGATCGCAACCCAATCCTGACGATTTTCGCTCGTTTCCTCCATCTCCCGACTCATATATTTTTCAGATCGTTTTCTACATCCTCCAGCCATCGTTTCCGAGGCCTCCCTTTGCTTCCTTTCCTATGTAAACTTTTTTGGCAGTTCGATCTTCCGACATTCGCTCTACATGGCCCAGCCATCTCAATATGTTACACTTAATTTCAGGCAACAAATCAGGCTACTATAACCACAGTTACTTGCAAATACAATAGTACCGACGAATAGCTCAACAACTGAAGATTCTACAACTGAAGTGCAAAACCCAATGCCTTCTTTATCTAATGATTACGAAAATGCAAAAATTTATATGCGAAGACACCAAAAGTTGGTTAACTTCCCTGAGTGTACATATTATTTTGAAAAATATAATAAAAACGCATCCAAGTTGGATTTCTCAACAAATCTTCTACTATTTTAAGGAAAAAATTCAAATTCTTTTATCAGCTTCAAATCTGAGATTGTTTTACTATTTTGTGGCATTCCCATTAAAATAGAGGGAAAGTCATGTGCGAGACCCATAGCTGTCCTCCTCAGAACGTGAAAATAAAATAGTAATAATAGTATTAAAAACACACTCAGTTAAAATATGTAGTAGCGACAGTTTTGTTTCACATGGTTGCTATACTGGTGGGTGTTTCCTCGCAGCGTAAAAGAAAACTATGCGTCAGTGGGAAATGTCCTATTCTAAAACGAGTTCGGGCTACTTCATGTGCTCGTCGGGAACGGAAGGAGGTACGCCATTTAGGCACGAAGGATTTTACTGAGCGTAGCTTTTTATTCTCAGCTTCCAGTCTCCGAGCGACTCAACAAAACATAGTCTTCTGGGACCAATGTAGAGGCCAGCGAGAGAAGCATGCAGCCAGCATCAGCCAGCTCATTTACCGGAACACCATGTGCCCCAAAATCCAGCACAAAATTATTCCTCTTGGTTAAGCAGTGCAAGGAGAGCATCCTGTATTCTTTATTCCATCCGATATACTAGGTACTTCTGATCGACAACGAAAACGGCGCTTTGGGAATCTGAACAGTTGACGAATATCAAGTCATGGTGCCACTTAATCTGATCCAGTGCCCTCAACGATAACAAACAGTCGCACATAATAAAGTGTTGACTTTGCCCTATCCGAAGGACAGCGTCAGGAAACACGACGGAGAAGCCAATCCGATCGACTTGCTTGCACCCATCTGTCTAAATGCTAATAAAAACCGAAAGTTGAATTAAGATACCGAGAAATTAAGATTGTACAAATGGCGTGCGGTATATTCTTCATTTAGATCTAAAAGTAACTTGGAGCTAGTAAATATCTGGGACCCATGGCGTTGGTTCACTTGTAGCAAGTCGGTGCTTTCCTTCGCTCGGATTACAAATGGCCTCGTTGCATATGGACAGTGATTGCCCAACGATTGTCGTATCAAAATAAAGGAATAGACACAGCCCTCTTATGCACTGTTGCAAATCCACTTAACGTGACCTCATTCATGTGCGATCACAATTACTCTAAAAAAGCGCCATTTGCGAAGGCCGTTTGACAAACGAAATAACTACCAATAACGCCTTAAACATGATCTGCGACAAATTTTTAAAGCGGAAATTTCTCTACAACTATGCTGCCTCCTTTTTTCCCATATCTCGCACCGTTTCGAAAATCGCTTAACAAAATAACAGCGATCTGACACTGCCTGCGTGTCTATAACGTGTACGGCCGGCCGCGGTGGCCGAGCTGGCTGCGCCAGTCACAGTCTACACGGCCACTACGGTCGGGGGGTCCGAATCCCCACTCGGGCATGGATATTTGTGCCGTCCTTAGTATTAGCTAGTTCATAAGTAGTTTGTAAGTTTAGGGACTTATCACCCCGTAGTTAAGTCCCATAAGCTATACAAACATGTAACGTGTACCCACTTTTCAGGTCACTCCGTTTAACCAATCGTCTCAGCGATGAGAATCTCTCTCTGGCAATATAAACGTACTACGCTAGAGAACGGCTTTATGCCCTATTTCTTATGCGTTGGATATAATAAAATTCAATTATAAGTTATTCATAATTTATCATGCATTTCATCAGCATTTAAGACTGATTTTGCCTTTCACTGTTTAGTCTGGTGCAAAGTACCACATATAAAATTCATTCATGCTCCCCTATTCAATACTAACATTGATGCCTCGTCTGATGTTAAGCGTTTTCTTCAAAATTATTCTCCGCCGAATCTCTCTTTTCTTTGTCTCGCTTCAACTGCTTTCTACTCCATTTATGGTATGCATTCCCAGTTTTACTTTGTTTCTTCATTGTGGACAATATGTTCAATTGTCTGTAAATCTATCAGCTTCGACTAATCTGGTTATCAGTCCCTAGGCTTACAAACTACTTAAACTAAATTATGCGAAGGACAACAAATACACCCATGCCCTAGGAAAGACTCGTTCCTCTGATGGCAAGCAGCTAGGAGCCTTAGAACGCTCTGCCACTTCAACGCGACATTATGGACCACTTCCTGCCATTGTTCCCATCTTTTAGGACCTGAAACCATACTTGCTTCTTTCATATCTGTAACCACAACATTAATAATAAGGTACCCTTTGTCCACCCAGTTTAACTACCATACAACAAAGTAGGTCTAAGCATTGAACAGTGCACTGTTAACATAGTCTTGGCACTGCCATCCTTGCAGCAGAGCGTAGATCGTAGCAGAGCGCTTATTGCATTAGCTTTGGTACACCTTGATTCCAGTTCTTTCATTATGCTGCGATCCTCTGAGAATATATATATATCTTAACTTCCTGAAACTGCCTATCTGTCATTCTTTTGTTCTTCCTATTTGGTACTACACGTGTTCAAAGCTGTTTAGTACAGAAATTAATTTTGCTTTGGAGGTATAATCTTTAAATACTAGATTGCAGTCTTTAATCTTTAAGTCGTCGACATATGCGAGACTTCTGGCTTCGATTTCCCCATCTTAATGTCACCCAGCTAGACTAAATGTATCAAAATATGATAAAAAATTTAGGACAAAATAACTAATCTATGAAACAAAACAGCAGTCACGCAGAAAAATAAAATGGTCAGGATAGGTACCGCGCTGAATTGCTCACTTGGAATGAACAATAATGAATGGTAAGATGTCTTGTATGTAGATGATGCACAGGCATCCTCATGAAAGCGGTGAATCCAGTTTAATTCAGCCATATAGAGCACATTTTCATCCTGGATGTCTTGATGGCCTGAATATAGCTCTAATGATGTCAGGGTCGGCGCAAGCTGCTTAATTGGCGCCCCCCCCCCACATGATTTTTTGTTTTTAAAAACGTTTCTGGAATTTCATTTAAACAAATCTATAGGAAATGTCAGCAATCAATCGCAATTTTTGTTTTTACTTTTCAGCTCTACCTAGGTTTCAGCCGCTGAGTGGCCAGTCTCAGCTTTTAATATGTACTTACATGTAAACCGCCAGGTTGACAGTTACGTTCAGCATGACGGTATAGATGTAAACATAATGCATTGAGAATAGCCACAGTGTACCCGAAATATATGTAGACCTGGAAAATAAAAACAAAAAATGCGACTGATTGGTGACATTCTCTACAGATTTGTACGAAACAGTCGCGGGCACAAGCTCAAAAATAGTCAAACCTGATTGAAGAAATATAGCTAATTTTAACAAACCTTGTGAATTTACGAAAATGTTCAAATGTATGTGAAATCTTGTGGGACTTAACTGCTAAGGTCATCAGTTCCTATGCTCAAACACACTACTCAACCTAAATTATCCTAAGGACAAAAACCCACACCCATGCTGGAGGGAGGACTCGAACCTCTGCCGGGACCAGCCACACAGTCTATGACTACAGCGCCTTAGGCTGCTCGGTAAATCTCGCGCAGCATGAACTTACAAAATTAACGTAATTAAACATACAAAATTAACGTAATTAAACATTTTTTCAATTGTTGTGTACAGATAATGTATTCAACGGAAAACCGTATACAGTAAATAATTGTTGGCAAAGTGATAGTGTGCGAGTAGTATTGTCAAACAAAAGTGCCGGTCAGATTTGAATTGTTGTTCCTGCAGGCGCAGACAGGTGTTTCATGGCTCAAAAACCAAAACGTTTGACTATCACTCAGAAACGGATAGCAAAAATTTTGAAAAAAACGTCGAAACCCAACTTATGCCAGGTTTACTACCAATGTCTTTATCCCTAATAATTCTTCGCTGCGTATTTACGCATTCAGAATACCTCTATCATTGTAGGTGTTGGACATGTTTGACTAGTAATGTTCAACCATTTTTATCCATAATGCGGGAAGAATAAAACAGTTGGAAACTGCCACTGAAGGGCTTAGCAAAATTGCTTCAGGCTTAACACATAATCGCAGTATCGAACATTGCATTTGAATTTCCAAATTAGATTTCGTCTTGTGCAATATTAGTTGTGAGTAAACGCAAGGCGCGTAACAGACTGGCAACGCTCCATAAGAATACTTGCGTGTAGACCAGACTGCTTCCCCCTCTGTGTTCCTACGGCGTAAAACACGACGGTGCTCCTACAGTGGCAAGGAAAAATTAGTTCTTCTCTCTCCCCTTATTCAACAGGGGCGGCCGACAGGTAGTCGAAGCGCTTATCCACAGTTCCCGAAGCCCCTCCTTCTGAGGTTTGGTTTCGAATCCCCTCTTAGGCATGAATGTTGAGATTGTCCTACAAAAATAAAAAAATAGGGGGTGGCAGATTTGCCGCCCCTCGGAAAGTGCCGCCCCGTGCGGCCGCAAGTTTCGCACGTGCCTTGCGCCGGCCCTGAATGAGGTGCTGAACTGGTTGCCAGATATTAAAATCATTATTGTTACGGCTGTTGGTTTATATATTTTAATATACTTTGAAAATGAAATGGATGCTCTATCTCATAATAAGAGGTCATCCAGTTCTGTTCCTCGAGAGCTTCAAATGTCCTATACCATTTGTACGCAGAGGTACAAAACCCATTTATGCAACCAAACTTTATACTGTTCTTGTTAACCATTAATAGCGGGAGTCCATCATACTTCTTGCAAGACATCAAAATGTGCCAAGCATTCAAAAACGATTGAATAGAGCAGTGACACTGAGAAATAAATACAGTTTTAAAGTTTTGAATAGTAAAACGTATTAAAATGTATTACAATATAAACATTCATTAATATGTTGACTTAAACTATTGTCCACTAATTTCATTATGTGAAATATTCGTGTGGAAATTAAATATTCTTAATGCAATGGGAAACATGGTATCTCTAGTTTAGGATAAGGATGACATGTATCTACCATATGATGTGTGTCCTGCTCCATTTCTCCAACAACAACCAAATTATTGCCTTTTATAGCCTTCCATCTTCAGTGTTAAAAATCTAGAAAAATTTTAAGAATAAGTGTAATGTGGTAAAATATACAGTCATATTTTAATAAAAAAAATTTCATATTCTGATGACTCTAAACCACGATTGTGTTAGTTAACGTCTTTTACACTCGAACCCCACCAATCTTAAAAATCAAATTCCAAGGATCTGATTTTCTGCCACTTTCGCAAGTATTTCAGGCCAAACAATTATAATTATAAATAACAAATAATATAAAAAGAAGTGTTTAAAATATTAACTATAATGTCATTACTTTTATATATTTAACAGTCGATTACTTCATTAAATGTTATATACTAAATTAATATTTTTATATATTTAACTTAGTATTATTATTTTTTCTATATTTTTCTCCTAGATATATTTAAAAGTCATAAAACAACACAAAAATCTGATGTTGGCGGAAAACATGCCAGTGCCTTTTATTTTTTCGCTGTTATGCTCTGAGGGAAACCATTCGATAAAATTTGAACTTGATGTAAACTAGCAAGCAGTCGCATTTATTTGTGCAATGTCCACCGACCTTTAATGTTAATTTTGGGAAAGGCAGATGACAGACCGAGTTCCATTGGAAATCTCCTCAGGAAGTGTAGCCCATCAACAAGCGAAGCAGCTTCAAAACACCTGTTAGATGAATGCTTAAATACTGTTCGTTAATGTGAGGGCCGTACCAGATAAGAATCATAAAGGAGATAGCGGAGATGCAAAGGGACGCAGCGAGTTTCGTTACAGGAAATTAACAGAAAATTCATTCAGGTTTACTTATGTCAGAGTATCAGCCATTTCTCCAAGATAGCTAAGCATTTGCCTAAATGAGTTTGGAAACGCCCACGGAAACAGCAGTCAATCTGACAGTGCTCAACAGATGTTATCGTTTCCGAGTGTATTTGATCGCAGTTTCTGTCGCTTACCTGACTCCCAACCTAGCGCACTTTGTTTTAACCCTTTATTTGGCACACACAAAAATCACGGGAAGAAAAATATTAAATTACTTAGAAGTATATGGCCACGTGAACAATTTTATAAGATATTTTTCAGTATAACCAAGTAACCTTGGCCTAAAAAGAACATAGATATTATAATTACCGTACAACAGTGTTGTTGCTATGGATGTAGAAATAATTGTATTTTCAGTATAACCAAGTAACCTTGGCCTAAAAAGAACATAGATATTATAATATAATTACCGTACTACAGTGTTGTTGCTATGGATGTAGAAATAATTGTATTTTGGACTATTTTATATGATACGTCTGCTAACAACTCCTTTTTGGTTCAAAGTACAGAACAGTTCCACAATTTTCTTATTTTCAGTCAAGTACCCGTCAAGAAAACACCTGCATATTCCTTTTTGCCCACAATCTGCAATTAACAATAATTATCAGACCTGTCATGCCGTTCATCGTTCACTGGTACAAGAGATTATGTTATCTCCTGCCTCTTGAATGATCGTGAATTTAGTAGTGGTCAACGAGGCCTTCTCGTCCCGATTAAACATCAGACCTTTTGCAGTGTACCAATTAGAATACGCCAAAACTTATGCGTAATAAATCGCATTGAATGCTTCTTATTTACAAACAGTTTCTTATGAATTAAAAAAAAATCGTCGCAATATTGAAAGAAACTAGTATCCTTGTAACTTATGTTAGTAGTGTCTGCTAAAGATTCAGATTACTGCGAAACGTTTCACAAACAGCAACGAAATATCGAATAACTTAAGAGTTTCCTTGTTTGTTTGAGATACTCTTCCCCATACAAGGAATAAACTTGAATCGTGTTGTAGGAAACCACATTCAGTTTTTTATGAGACCAACGTTGCCAAGTAAAGGAATGAAGCAAGCTTAGGGTTTAACGTCCCGTCGACAGCTTGGTCATTGGAGACGGAAATAACGCTCGGGGTTTTGGGTAAGGATGGGGAAGGAACTCGGCCGTGCCCTTTCAAAGGAACCATTCCGGCCAGTGGCGTAGCTATCATAGGGCTAGGCGGGGCAGTGCCCCGGGGCCCCCGAGATCAAGAGGCCCCTCGGCCTCCGTGAGCGACGTTCGGAAAAAGTTACAATAGAGCGTCGTTTTCTTTTTTTTATAATTTTTATTTATTTATTTTATACCTTCCCACCCTACCGTCCATCAATTCCCCTTCCCGTCAAACTAAGCTGCCCACAATAGCCGCACTGGGCCACAGGGTGACGGAACATTGCTTCTAGTGGAGCCTGCTGACAGGCCAAGTCGACAGTCCCTGCGTACAACAGTCGGCAGAAGTAGTGGCAGCATCAAAGCTTCTTACAGCAACAGCTGCGCCTTGCAAGTGTTGCGGCGTGCAATGTGAATGATCGCGCGACTCCAAATTCTGTATGAATACATTTACTGTACAGTACCTCTTACTGGCAAGTAGAAGTGTACAGTTCGATTATACGAATAATCGATTATCCGAACATCCATGTCCCCCAATTACACTTCGGATAATCGACGTTCTACTGTATATAATATTTTAGCTGAATGAAGGATTTTCGACTTTTAACTTTTTAATACTGCCAACAAACCTCAAACGCACGAAGTGAAATCCAAAAATTATTCCCATCTCAGAATATAAACATAAAAAGGTATTGCTTGACGTGCACCCTGGCACCTGCTGAATTACTAGCAGTGTGTGACAATACTGTTCATGCTTTGATTAGCGGCAGGGGGCCATATTTTCGTGGTTGAGTAAAACTTCATTTTTTATTTTTACAAGCTTCTGCCTGCGACTTCATTCACCGTGTATGGAGCAACTTCGAAAACTATTCCATGGTAGTTTTATCTGTATGTCCTACCCAGGTCCAACTCTATCCCACTCCAAAATTGCAACCAAATTCACCCAGTAGTTTCTGCTTGAAAGCATAATTAACTTTCACAGTTATAACTATATTAGAGAGTACGATTAAATATTATCTGCTGCGTGACACACAGTAATTTACTTAAGAGTAGGTTTGCCTTATTATGTCTTCCTGTAAGCGGTAAGGACCTGATGAAGTAGTATTGCATCTGCATAGTTCATGGGCGCCGAATAGGGGTATGCTCGGTCGCTGAAGCATACCCCAAAATTTGAGTGTGTATACTCGGCATACCCCACTGAAAATTTTGGTATTAATTTTTTCTTTACGTTATATTTCTTGATTGTAATTAAATTCGACTCTCTCATTCCACTGATGGGCGGTTGGCTTTTGTAATAAACCGCTGTAAAAAGATTGTTTAAAACAAACAGGTAATTGAATTCGTAGGCATTAAAATTCATGTTGACATGCGAGTGAAGTGATCATTTTCTAAATAGTCCGAATGTTAACGGAATGCTGCTTATAAGTTCAATATCGTAAACTGAAGGCGGTAACCTTTAATTGTTGTATCAAATAACTATAAAATGAAGTGGGTTTGGTACGTTACGATGATACTACTAATTTAACGTTTATGTATTCTCTTAGAAGTCAATTGTCTTAAAGGAATCGTGTTAGTGTTAAGTCGTGACATTTTTCATCCTGGTTACTGAATTGATGTGTGATGTAACAATGGGTTGTGAACCTATTAGTATCGACAGACATGGTATGACAGCAGAAGTGGTTATGGACTATTTAGGTAATACTGTGTTGTTGTTGTGGTCTTCAGTCCGGAGACTGGTTTGATGCAGCTCTCCACAATACCCTATCCTGAGCAAGCCTCTTCATCTCCACATAAGAACGGCAACCTACGTCTATCTGAATCTGCTTACTGTATCCATCTCTTGTTCTTCCTCTGCGATTTTTACCCCACACACTTCCCTCTAATGCTAAATTCACAATTCCTTGATGTCTAAGAATGTGTCCTACCAATCTATCCCTTCTTTTAGTCAATGTATGCCAAAAATTCCTTTTCTCCCCAATTCTGTTCAGTACCTCCTCATTAGTTACGCGATCCACCCACCTAATCTTCAGCATTCTTCTGTAGCACCACATTTCAAAAGCCTCTATCCTCTTCCTGTCCGCACTGTTTATCGTCCATGTCTCACACCCATACAAGGCAACACTCCATACAAATGCCTTCAGAAAGGACTTCCTTAGGCTTAAATCAATATTCGATGTTAACAAATTTCTCTTTTTCAAGAACGCTTTTCTACCCATTGCCATTCTGCATTTTATATCCTCTGTACTGCGACCATCGTTTGTTATTTTACAGCCCAAATAACAAAACTCATCTACGTCCTTTATTGCTTCGTTTCCCAATCTAATTCCTTCAGCATCACCTGATTTTCTTACACTGCACTCCATTACCCTAGTTTTACTCTTGTTAATGTTCATCTTATATGCACCTTTCAGCACACCGTCCATTCCATTCAATTGCTCTTCCAGGTCCTTTGCTGTATCTGACAGAATTACTATGTCATCAGCAAAACGCAATGTTTTTATTTCTTCCCCCTGAATTTTAATTCCTTCTCCAAATTTCTCCTTGCTTTCCTTTATAGCTTGTTCAATGTACAAATTGAATAACATTGGAGAAAAGCTACAACCCTGTCTTACTTCCTTCCCAACCACTGCATTCCTTTCATGCCCTTCAACTCTGACAACCGCTGTCTGGTTTTTGTACAATTTGTAAATAACCTTACGTTCCCTATATTTTACTCCTGCTTGCTTCAGAACTTGAAAGAGTTTATTCCAATCAACATTGTCAAAAGCCTTCTCCAAATCTACAAAAGCTAGAAATGTAGGTTTGCCTTTTCTTAATCTATCTTCTAGGATAAGCCGTAAAGTGAGTATTGCCTCCCGTGTTCCTACATTTCTCCTGAACCCAAACTGATCTTCCCCGAGGTCGGCTTCTACCAGCTTTTCCATCCTTCTGTATATAATTCGTGTTAATATTTTGCAACCATGACTTATTAAACTGATGGTTCTGTAGTTTTCACACCTGTCTGCACCTGCTTTCTTTGGAATGGGGATTATAACATTTTTCTTAAAGTCTGAGGGTACTTCCCCTGTCTCATATATCTTACACACCAGGTGAAACAGGTTTGTCATGGCTGGTTCCCCCAGAGACTTCAGTAGCTCTGAGGGAATATTATCTACTCCAGGGGCCTTGTTTCGACTTAGGTCTTTCAGACTCTGTCAAATTCTTCTCTCAGTACAGTATCTCCTATTTCATCTTCATCTACATCCTCTTCCCTTCCTACAATATTGTCTCGAAGTTCATTTCCTTTGTAGAGCCCCTCTATATACTCTTTCCACCTTTCAGCTTTCCCTTCTTTGCTGAGAACTGGTTTTCCATCCGTGTCCTTGATATTCATAGAGCTGTTTTTCTTATCTCCAAATGTTTCTTTTATTTTCCTGTAGGCTGTATCTATTTTCCCCTATTTATACATTCCTCTACATCCTTGCATTTGCCTTCTAGCCACTCCCTCCTAGCCATTTTGCACTTCCTGTCAATCTCATCAATACTGTAATACTGTAATACTGTATAGAAAATAAATCTGCAGAAGAAAGAAGGCAGGAAGACCATTCGATGTTTGTCTTTGCGATAATGAACAGAGTATTCACAATACAGTATTCACAGGCACATCCCTATCTGATATGCAGGAAGACGAAAACTCTGGAAATGACTTCAGTAGTTATCACAACAGGAAATATAGGTTCAAATGGTCGCAAAAGCCACCCAGTAGTTCTGAAACCTGAAATTGAAATTAATGGCTGTTAATTTCTTTACTGTGTATTATAAAATTACTTTTCTCCTTTCAGAGATTAAAATTGTCTTAAATTAACACCAGATGAAGCAAAAAAGAAGAAATGCTTATAAAATAAAACAAAATTATTACTTTACCTTTGTACCTGGAATTGGAAAAATATAATAACGATTTTTTTAGAAATACCTGTCGGGGGGGGGGGGGGGGCTGCAGGCCGGCAACCACCCCCCCCCCCCTATTGGAAACGCCACTGAGCACACCCCGAGATTTCCAAAAGTCGGCGCCTGTGGTTTAGTTTTAGTTTAGAGAGGGCCCCAAAGTCATTTTTGCCCCGGGGCCCTTGGTGTAGTAGCTACGCCACTGATTCCGGCATTTGTCTGGAATTATGTAGGGAAATCGCGATAAACCTAACTCTAGATGGGCTTGGGTGGATTCTAACCACCGTCCTCCCGAATGCGAAGGAAGGAAGGAAGGAAGGAGGCTTAGGGCTTAACGTCCCGTCGACAGCTTGGTCATTAGAGACGGAGCTAACGCTCGGAGATATGGGTGAGGATGGTGAAGGAAATCGGCCGTGCCCTTTGAAAGGAACCACCCCGGCATTTGCCTGGAGTGATTTAGGGAAATCACAGAAAATCTAGATTTCGATGGCCGGAGGTGGATTTGAACCACCATTCTCCCGAATCCGAGTCCAATGTGTTTCCACTGCGCCACCTCGCTCGGTGCCAAATAAAGAGCTAAGCTACTCGAGGAGATGATACGTCAAGTTAGAAAACAAAATTGTGCAAATAACCTCTGATATTAGTCTTGACTAAATCCTAGTGGATACGTGACTACTTCTTTGGCGTTTGAGTTGGCGCAATGGTAACACACTGGATTTGCAAAACGGAAGAGGTGGTTCATATCCTCCTCCGGCCATCCGTGATTTTCCTAAATCATTCCATACCATTGCCGGGATGATTCTTTTGAAAGACAACGGCCGATTTCCTTCCACGTCTTTATCTCAAGCATTGAAGCTTGAGGTATGTCTCCAATTAGCACGGTGTCAACGGGACTTTAAACCCTAATCATCTTTTTTTTTCCTTCAGTAGTTGTTAACAGGTTTTACATTTTGTTACAGATATCCCATTACCCAATCAGAGGAGCTCCTAATTGATAAGCGGAAACGTTTATTTCACAAGTAAAGAGTCACCGCAATCCTCGTGAACAAAGCTTGTAATTTACAACGGAGGGAAAGCGCTCCCCCTCGAACGGCTGATAATCTGGAGAGGAATTATACAAAATTTGTGGGCCCCTCTAAACGAACTTTCACGGTCGGCGATGGCGTCGGGCCCTCATCTCGGGTAACGGTTCGCCCTTCATTACAGCTGAGCGCGCGTGAGGCATTCAGCGCGCTGTACTGTAATATCCGAGAACAATGAGTTACGCCGCCAGTCGCTCCCGCATTGTCTCGAGCCAGAATGCGGCCCGCCCGCCGTCGCCTATGCTCGCTGCACTCTAGGCACTCATTCTGCCCACCTGCGCCTTACAGTTTTCATAAGAACTTAACAATTGACAATTACCATTTGGGATATACATCAAGAAGATTTTCTCAAGCAGTCTGTCAATTTGTTTGGTGTACGAGGAACAAAATTTAAATGTCAAGAAGGCTATGTATTTCCGTACCATGATTAACCCTTCTTCAGCGAACAATATATGCCGATGTCTTCTGCCGCTGTGGTGCTGCGCACTTTTTCCAGACATAAAACTTGTTTTTTTTTGTTTGTTTTTTTGTTATCGTTCTCGAATTTCTCTTTGCAAAGTAAATCTTTGTGTTCTCGTTCATAAACAGTCCCTTGGTACACGAAGATTCCAGTACGGGCTTTTTAGCTTATTTCATTAGTGTCCTGTCAATTGCGTAACGCTGAAGCGTGGTGCTAAATTTGTATGAGAAGTTATGAACTGTCATGCGTGTTAGTCTGTTAAGGTATTATCCCACACAAAGCATCATCCACAACAATATGCCCGAAACAAGTCTTCGGTTATGAACTGAACTAGCACGCATAAATGTACTAGGTAACGTCTATTGCAGTAGTGTCTCGCCGTCAGATGTTTCTGAATCGAAGTCACTTTCACTAGCCTCAACATCCGCGTCTTTAAATCTTTCGTAACTATCACTGAAATTACCGTCCCTTTCTAAAAGAAGCTGCTCTATCTCTTAATCTGATAAACGTCTTAGTTTCGCCGTTGCAAAATGTAATTCAATGAGGCGCCTAATTCACTGGACGAAAACTTTCGACGCGTGGCCTAGAGAAAAATGTTATAATTAGGCCAGAATACAATGTGTTGCATGAAGAGAGCTCCTATGTAGAGAACGGAGCTCATCTAACATCACAGTTTGAATGTCAGGGCGAAATTTTGTGAATCGCACAAGATATTAGCCACAGAACGCGGTTGACTGACGTATCTGTCACTTCCTTTCACAATACCTTCAAAGAACAGATTATCACTGTAATACCGAACATCTACACCCAAAGAATACATCATGAAACTTTGTCACTTCCCCATTTTTCTCTTCCAGTATAAATTAGAAGTAGTCTCCATAACTTTAACCTCGTGGTTTTTTTCACAAGATATACGGCAAGGGAGTTTTTAAATATCTTCTTTTTATCGTTTCATCCGTCCCTTCTTCGTAAAAAATCTGTATTACAGATGAATACAAATAACCCTTTTGTGTTCTTGTAATGTTTAAGTAATTCGAATTAGTTTTCTGAATATCAGGCCATCTTCAGTAAACAGCTGACGCGTCAAGAAGACGCCTCATATTTAGCAAAAATATTCAACAAAGTAGCCTTAACCCTCAAATCCTGCAATTGCAATACATTATCTAATTCAAAGACAAATGAGATTCTGTTAAGCAACAGTGGAATTTACAGAATCAGAGGACTGCCTGCAAAAAATTGTCTGTTGAACAAACAAGAAGTGCTATAGAAACTAAGTTAACTGAACGTGAACGTAGATGGAGGTTACATATGTATGACTCTAGATATTAAGATCATATATTGAAGGAAGGACATAGATACCAACTCCACTGCAGTGTTCATCGCGATCTGCGTATCGTTGTTTGGCTATCTGGGCATTAAACAATCGAGCGGTTTCTTTTACCCTTTTGGCATTCCACATAGCCGTAGCTACCCCGGTTCGTGGGCGTATTCAAAGGGAAGCATAGTTTTTTTCTCTTTTTCTCCTTTCCTTCTGAAGTACGGTTTGTGCGGTGAGAGCTGTGTTGGACAGGATTGATCTTTCTCTTTAGTTAAGTCCTTTCATTGGGTGGTTAGTAACTGCCGTATATACCATTCGCTCCCTTGTTGTTCTTAGCGGCGTTGTTCCATGGCGTCATGGAGTGCTGAAGCCGCACGTTCAAATGTTCAACTGTTTGTAAATCTATCGAACTCAACTACTTGACCATCAGTCGGTAGCTTACAAACTACTTAAACTAGCCACGCGGGAGTAGCCGAGCGGTCTGGAGCGCCACTTCACAGATCGCGAGGTCTTCCGCGTCGGAGATTCGAATCCTCCCTCGGGCATGGATGTGTGTTGTGTCCCTAGGTTAGTTTAACTTAAATAGTTTTTTAGACTAGGGACTGATGACCAACGTAGTTTGGTCACATAGAACTACATACATATGAACTTGTTTTTAACTAAGGTAAACAAAACTAAGGACAACACAAACATCCCTCGAGGGGGGACTCGAACTCCCGACGGTGAATGGTTGCACGCACCCAAGGACGGCGCCCCAGTACTCACAACTAATCCGCCGCGGAAGGGCTGCACGTTCACACGCTACCTAAGGGGTAGGAAGCTTTCAAATGAAATACCGCTCTTCCTTCCATAATCACCCTTGTTCCGTTCAGCTGATGTGTTTTATGGTAAGCTGATTGATCACTCAAGTCTCTGGAGTTGTTTGAACAGGGCTCGTTTTCTGCGGGTGTTAGAAGCGTTAGTTGTCCCGATTATGGTCAAAGCCCTTTACCTCTTGGACATCCAAGTGCTAGTGAACTGCCACGTCACTCTTTTATTATTATTATTATTATTATTATTATTATTTCTTGCTTGTAGTAGGCTGAATACCCCCCCCCCCCCCCCAATAGGCTTGGTAGCAACAGCATGTGAACAGATAACTTGCGCACAAAGGGACTGTAAATTGATAGCGTGACGACTCTTGTTGGAAGAGAGTGTGATGTTTGTAAGTGGTTTATGTAACCGTCGATCTCTAGGCTAGATATGTTTTGCTGTTAATCTCAAGCCTTAAAATGTTGATTCGGGGTTGTTATCAAGAACAATTATAAAAAAGTAAATAAACTAACTTAGATTTCCCAAGTGTCCATTGTGTTGGCAACTGTGGGCATTTTGTGCCTGTCCTTTCATTATTATATATTCAATTTCAGTATGAATTCCTTCTATTGGATTGTTGTAAACTGATATTCGTCAACTATTGATACTATCAGTCAAGTAACTGCTTCTTAACGAGGCAATTGTAATTCAAATGGTGGAAATGTAGTGCCTCGCCTGATTCCCCTCATTATTATATATTTTCATAATAACTTCCTTGAACTGAGTTATCGTAATGTAATATCTTTGAACTATTGATCGTATTTATGAAGGAAATGCTTGTTATCGAGGCTATTGTTAATTAAAAAGTTTTAACTAGGCCGTAGTATTGTGGGCAGGTTTTACCTGGACTAAGTCCTTTAATATATATTCAATTTCAACATTAACTCCTTCAATCAGATTATTGCAATTTAATGTCATTAAATTATTGTTCTTATTAATGACGTAACTACATGTTAATGAAGTTAGAGTAATTCAAGGTACCTTAATCGTATGGAGTTGTCTTTTAGAAATAAAATGGAATTGTGAAAGCGCCGAAATGACACAGATAGTTGGTATCTCTTTCAAACCTTTCCACTTTCCTATGAATAGTTTAATAGTTATGTTTATTTAACCTGGGTTGTAGCTCACAACTGGCAGCCACAGAGATGATTGGGAGCTCCGTTTGCTCCTCCCCCCTAGTCTGTCATCTTTGTCGTTTTCAGCTGTGTTAATTGATAACATTATATTATACTTGTCTTTAGTATTGGATAGTCTTCTGTTGCTGGTTTTTTTATTGATTATGTAAGAAACGTGTTGCCTGGTTATCGACTCTCTTCAGAAGGACCAGTTTCAATATGAACCGCTTGTTCGACAGAAAGCACCGTGACAGAACTAACGGCTCGTCTCCGTGCAGCCCTTGGCAGGCCTGTGATCTCCAAGCAAGTCGCGGGTGAGGTAACGTCGGAGAATAATTATCTGTGACTACGTTGCGAGGAATCTTTCCATTTTTGACGGTTTTTTAACTAATTGTAAATAGCCTAGTAGGTTGGAGACTCAGTTAGCTCATTTTTCTAATCGAGTTGGAGATTTGATGTCTGTTCAGTTAGATGTAGCACATCTGATGGATCGTTTGGCTAACAAAGAGACCACAAGCGTGTCGGATTTTAGATTATTTTAAAAAATATTTATGGTACTTGAATTTCAGTACTCAAATAACGATCAGCGAAGGCCATTAGACACGTCTTTAGAAACGTACATGTGTTGTGTTGTTATGGTCTTCAGTCCGGAGACTGGTTTGATGCAGCTCTCCACCCTGCTCTATCATGAGCAAGCCTTTTCATCTCCTCATAAGAACGGCAACACACATCCACTTGAATCTGCTTACTACACGCGTCTCTTGGTCTCCCTCTGCGATTTTTGCCCCACACACTTCCCTCCAATGCTAAATTTACGATTCTCCGATGTCTAAGAATGTGTCCTACCAAGCGATCCCTTCTTTTAGTCAGGGTATGCCAAAAATTCCTTTTCTCACCAATTCTGTTCAGTACCTCTTCATTAGTTATGCGATCTACCCACCTAATCTTCAGCATTCTTCTGTAGCACCGCATTTCAAAAGCCTCTATTCTTTTCCTGTCCACATTGCTTATCGTCCATGTTTCACTCCCGTACAAGGCAACACTCCACACAAATGCCTTCAGAAAAGACTTCCTTACCCTTAAATTAATATTCGATGTTAACAAATTTCTCTTTTTCAAAAATGCTTTTCTTCCCATTGCCTTTCTGCATTTTATATCCTCTGTACTGCGACCTTCGCATGTTATTTTACTACCCAAGTAACAAAACTCATCTACCACCTTCATTGTTTCGTTACCTAATCTAATTCCTTCAGCATCGCCTGACTTTCTAAGACCGCATTCCATTATTTTTGTTTTGCTCTTGTTAATGTTCATTTTATACTCTCTCTTCAACACGCTGTCCATTCCATTCAACTGCTCTTCCAGGTCCTTTGCTGTCTCTGACAGAATTACAATGTCATCAGCAAAACGCAATGTCTTTATTTCTTCCCCTTGAACTTTAATCCCTATTCCAAATTTTTCCTTGCTTTCTTTCACCGCCTGCTCTATGTACAAATTGAATAGCATCGGAGAAAGGCTACAGCCCTGTCTTACTCCCTTCCCAACTGATGCTTCCCTTTCATGCCCTTCGAGTCTAATAACTGCGATCTGGCTTTTGTACAAGTTGTAAATAACTCTCCTTTCCCTGTATTTTACGCCTGCCGACTTCAGATTTTGAAATAGTGTATTCCAGTCAACATTGTCAAACGCTTTCTCCAAATCTACAAAAGCTAAAAATGTAGGTTTGCCTTTCCTTAATCTATCTTCTAAGATACGACGTAAAGTGAGTATTGCCTCCCGGGTTCCAACGTTCCTCCTGAATCCAAACTGCCGGCCGCGGTGGCCGAGGAGACTAAGGCGCTTCAGTCAGTGTCTGCACGGCCACTACGGTCTGGGGTTCGAATCCCCCTCAGGCATGGATATTTGTGCCGTCCTAGTTCGTAAGTAGTTCATAAGTAGTTTGTAAGTTTAGGGACTGATGACCCCGTAGTTAAGTCCCATAGACTATACAAACATTTGAACATTTGATTTGAATCCAAACTGATCTTCCCCGAGATCAGCTTCTACCAGCTTTTCCATTCTCCTGTAGATAATTCGTGTTAAAATTTTGCAACCATGACTTATCAAACTGATGGTTCTGTAATTTTCACAACTGTCTGCGCCTGATTTCTTTGGAATGGGGATTATTACATTTTTCTTAAAGTCTGAGGGCATTTCGCCTGTCTCATACATCCTACACACCAGTTCAAATAGTCTTGTCATGGCTGGCTCTCCCAGAGACGTTAGTAGCTCTGAGGGTATGTCATCTACTCCTGGGGCCTTGTTCCGACTTAGGTCTTTCAAGGCTCGGTCAAATTCATCTCTCAGTATAGTATCTCCTATTTCATCTTGATCTACTTCCTCTTCCCTTCCTACAACATCGTCTCTAAGTTCATTTCCTTTGTAGAGCTGCTCTATGTACTCTTTCCACCTTTCAGCTTTCCCTTCTTTGCTGAGAACTGGTTTCCCATCTGAGTTCTTGATATGCGTAGAATTGCTTTTCTTGTCTCCAAATGTCCTTTTGATTTTCCTGTAGACGGTATCTACTTTTCCCCTTCTTATACATTCTTCTACAGATTTGCATTTGGCTTCTAGCCACTCCTGCTTAGCCATTTTGCACTTCCTGTCAATCTCATTTCTTAGTCGTCTGTACTCCATTTTGCCTGTTTCATTTACTGCATTTTTATATTTTCTCCTTTCATCTACTGCATTGTAAGTATTAAATGTGTGCGGGTCCCTTAACGCTTAGCTGAAGAGCAGACTGCAAGCGGCTACCAATCTGGTCCCCAGTAAAAGGAATTAAACCCCTTATTCAGCAGTAAACACGGAACCCAATATATCAAGTCCACGCTACCTGACTCGGTTGTTGTTTTTGTGGTCTTCAGTCCGGAGACTGGTCTGATGCAGGTTTCCACCCTACTCTTTCATGAGCCAACCTTTTCATCTCCTCAAGAACGGCAACATCCCTATGAATCTGCTTACTATATTCGTCCCTAGGTCTGCGTTTGCGATTTTTCCCCCTACAGTTCCTTCCAGTGCTAAATATATGATTCCTTGATGTCTAGGAATGTCTCCTACCAATCGATCCGTTGTTTTAGTCAAGGTATGCCAAAAATTCCTTTTCACCCCAGTGGCGTACCAATAATTTCATTAAGGGGGGGGGAGGAGCAAGGCAACGGATTTACTGTTCCGTCTTGGCGACTCTGGGACTCTGGTCTGGGGAAAAAGGTGAGGTCATGGAACTTTCATTCAGCCGAAGTGTTGCTGTTTCCGTTTTATAAAAAAAAAAAAAAAAAAAAAAAAAAAAAAAAAAAAAAAAAAAAAAAAAACCTCCTTTAAGTTGCGCTTCAATCTCATTTATGTCAAATAGCGACCTTCGGCGCCCCAGCCCCAGCATTACAGATGTTGTTCCCTATTCAAAAACTGAATATTAAGACGAAAGAAGATGACAGAATACAGTAGTTGTTACAACATGGCAAAAATGGTTGCCACCAAAAATACTTGGGGAATGGGGGTGGCGAAACCGTGTATTGCCCCTCCAAAGTTTCAAGTGTTTGGGGGGAGGGAGTGAATGGCCCTCCTGCCCCCCATCCCTACCCTCCCGGCTGATACGTCATATTTCTCTCCAATTCTGATCAGTACCTCTTCATTAGTTACGTGATCTACCCCACTAATCTTATCATTCTTCTGTAGCACCACATTTCAAAAGCCTTTATTCTCTCCCTAACTAAACTATTAATCGTCCAAGTTTCACTCCCGTAAAAGGCAAAACTCCACACACATGCCTTCAGAAAAAGCTTCGTTAATCTTAAATTAATATTCGGTGTTTCAAATTTCTCTTTTTCAAAAACACTTTTCTTCCCATGGCCAGGCTGCATTTCTTATCCTCTTTACCGCGACCATCATATGTTACTTTACTGCCGAAATAACAAAACTCATCTACCACCTTTATCAGCGGGGGATTTATTTACTCTACATTCTGGTAGTACACCTCCCCTTCTCTCCTCTCTCCGCATCCACCGCTTTCTCTCCCATCTCTGTTCGTTTCCACCTCTTCCTCTCCCGGCAAAATTTCTTGCAAGGTACGCTGTCATGTACCACACAAACATTTATGGGTACCTTCTGATTAGTTTAAAGGTCATGTGAGCGAAAATTCACCCAAAATCTGAAAAAAATACAGATTTGTATGTAATAGAAATAGAGGGTACCATTGAAAAACGCACTTCGTTGTTTTCAAATATTTGAGTTTTATTACATAAAACCCTTGTTCTGAGAATAACGAAAACAACAAAAAAGAGGATCTGTTAAATCGATCGAGACGCTCTTACGTTATGGTGTGATAAGGTGTTTAGGGATCAATTTTTATGTTTCAAGATACTCTCCCCATTCACCGTATGTAACTTTAGGTAGATGCTGACCTTCCTCTTTTTTTGAAGGTGAAGCCCGTGAAATTTTGTGAAGATCCGAATGAAACTGTAGATTCCGTTAGTCTGTAGGTAAGGTAGCCTCCGCCATGTACCTTTTTAATTCTGTTTATAGCAAAATACATTCTAAGCGGACGTCGTATACCTATAAACTACATTTCTGCAACATTTCAGCTTGATAAGTGTTGTAGTTTTAGAGATTTCGTGCTTAGTCAATGAGTGAGTGGCCTTTCGCTTTTGTATATATAAAGATATCACCTCGATTATGAGTCCTACAAAAACATAATTTACCATACTCGTAGCGTGGAATATTAGGAAACTGCCTACGAAATGAGTTGTAAATGCAGTTGTGACGTGGAAAATTACAAACTTATTCTTATTATGGCGCATTTTCATGCTTTTCATTATCTTTAATGCCATAGCACCTGAACTATATGTCGTAATACGACATTATTTCGAAGGTACATTCAGCGGTCTAAATTTACTACTGCATAATACGTCACGAACAGAGTTAGTAGGGAAGACGTAATAAAACAAAACGTCATTCGTGATGAGGCGGTTTTTCATCAATCTAAATTGTTTATGACTCCATATCTCATGACCTGCGTGTCCTACAATGATAAAATTTCGAACTGACGTTCAGTGGTGTGTGTGTGTGTACAGGGTGTCCAGGAAAGGACTCCTTGATTTCAAAATTAAATATCTCGAAAACAATGATCGATAGAGGAATGCAGTAAACGACATGTTTATTGTGAAAGCTGTAAGAAGTTTATACAGCAGTTTGAAATAATAGTTACAAAAGCTGCTAACAGATGGCGTTTTAATCGCCATACGTAATGCCTAGTATAAATTGTGATCCGAAGCCCAGAGCGATCACTTCCACTATTGAAACGTGAAAGGAGGTTAGCGTGCCGAAGGACGAGATTAAAACCATGTACTCCATTGAACAACGCGTTTTTCTGGTGCTAGAGTACCACAGGTTAGAAGATAGTCCTACGGCAACAAGGCGAAGTTTTCAAGCATGATTTAATGTTCCAAAAGGACCCGATGCGACCACCATTCGTAGGCTCTTCGCAAAATTTCAACGAACAGGCAGCGTAACTGATGATCTGGTGGGGCATGTTGGCCGCAAGCAAACCGCAGTTACGCATGAAAATATCGCCACAGTTTCAGCGAAATCCAATGTCATCCGTCCGTAGAATTGCATCTGAGACTGGTTTGAAGCATTCCAGCACGCAGAAAATACTGAGAAAGAGCCTACACGTGTTTCCATTCAAAATTCAAATGCACCAGGTCATATCCGTACGAGCTGTGCAAAAAAGGGTTGACTTTGCTAATCAGATGCTCACAATGATTGATAGTGAAGGATTTGATGTTGGCTGCACCTGGTTTACAGATGAGGCACACTTCCTCCTGAATGGATACGTAAATAAGCAGAACTAGCGATTTTGGGGTTCCGAAAAGCCATATTGCTGTGAAGCGAAACCCCTTTATTCTCCTAAAGTTATTGTGGGGACTGCAGTATGCAGCAGAGGCATTATTGGCCCTTTTTCATTCGAGAAACGGTCACTGGTGCACGTCATTGCAGTTTTTGTACAATTTGTCGCCACACAGCAAGTGTCAGAGGATCAACCAGGTACTGAATGGTTTATGCAAGATGGAGCCCGACCACATCGGACCGAACAAGTGTTTCGTTTTCTTGAGGAATACTTCGGGTATCGAGTCATTCCTTTGGAATATCCCAAATTTACTGGTGCAGGCATATTCGCCGGATTTGACTCTCTGTGACTTATTTTTGTTGGGCTCAGTGAAAGACATGGTCTACCCGAAGCATCCCGCCACGCTGGTCGAGCTTGAACCGTCGATCTCTGTGGCATGTGAATCCATTTTGGTTGAGACACTAAGGTATGTGAGGGCGAATTTCATTCTTCGTTTACGCCACCTCTGTAGTGCCAATGGTGAACATTTTGAAAACATTGTGATGTGATTGTTCTCAAAGAGTGTTTTCATACTTTAATATTACCATATAGCAAGAGCCCCGTAAATAACATATTTTATAGTCATCTGAAATATTAAATCAGATAAAATGCAATTAGGATAAATATTCAATTTATTTTTTTTCTTCCTTGAAATCGATAGGCTATGTGAAAGATATACAAAGAAACTCTAATTGTATTTATTTATTTAATCGTGTCTGAGCTACATCTGTAGTTAATTTATAAGCTACATATACAAGATTACAAATAAAAAGTAAGTGCTAATTATACATTCATATATATATATATATATATATATATATATATATATATATATATATATATATACAATCATGATTTCACACATAATATGTTATTATTGTCCATAGCAGGCTCATATCTCTCTCCAGTGTTCGGCACACTTCACTGCAATTTCGTTGGCCAGCCACAGGTCTTGGAAAGTGCATGGCGCTGGCAAGGATGGGCAGCTCAGCAGGTGTATCATTGTTTGTTTTTCTCCACATTGGCAGAGCTCGTCTTCTGCGTATCCCCACTTGAACAGGTTATCCTTTGATCTTCCCATTCGACACCTAAGTCTATTTAGGCTCTTCCAGACTTTCCATTCCAGTTGAGATCCAGCCGGAAGTTCTTCATTAATGTTCCAACATTGCAAGCTGTTTTTTTTTTTGTTTTTTTTTTTTTTTTTTTTTTTTCGATTTCTGTGTCCACATTGATTTCCTGGTTGTAGTTTGGCTTTCATTTAGTGGATGTTCAAATTGAATGAAATCTTTCCTCGATTTTAATCTTGACACCACTGGCTGATGTCCGAACAGGGGATGTCTTCTATCCTCGCACTGTCTGCTTCTTTCAGCCATCGCCAAAGTTTGTCGTCTGATCTGTGGGGGAGCTATTCCAGAACACATATAAAGGAGATCACGGTTTGTAGGCTTCAGGCATCCCGTAATTAATCGACATGAGTCGTTCAGTGCTGTATCTAGCTTGTGGGCGTGCGTCGATCTTCTCCATACGGGGCAAGCATATTCAGCTGGAGCAAAACACAAAGCCAGGGATGATGGACGCAAAATTTCAGGATTTGCTCCCCAGTGTGAGTTGGTGAGTTTGCGGATTATACCGTTCCGTGTGTAGATTTTCGCTCTAGTTTTTTCTACATGACTCTTGTAGGACAGTGTTCGATCTAATGTGACTCCGAGATAAACTGGGTTTGGGCAATGTTTAAGTTTAACTGAGTTCCATTCCAATTGTAATTCCCTTTTTGCTTCCTGGTTGTTCAGGTGGAATAAACAATTCTGTGTCTTTGCTGGATTTGGTCGAAGCTGGTTCCTGTTGTAATATTCAGTAAGAACTTCTAAGGCATCTGATAGGTTTCTCCCGATGTGGCTGATTGATCTCGATTGGCAAGCAATGGCTACGTCATCAGCATAGATAAAACTTCTTGCATCTGGTCCAGCTGGTTGGTCATTTGTATACAGGTTAAAAAGTAGAGGGGACAAAACACTACCTTGTGGGAGCCCATTCTTCTGGTTCCTCCAGCGGCTCCTTTGCTCTTGAAATTCCACATAGTATCTTCTGTTGGAGATCAGAGATCTCACAACTTCAGTAAGATGGTAATTTCCTGTCATTTTGAAAAAATTTTCTAGTAGGATTTTATGGTTTATCGTATCATATGCTGCTGATAGATCGACAAACACCACACCAGTTTTTTCACCCTTCTGAAACCCGTCCTCTATGTATTGTGTTAGGCAGAGGACCTGACCAGTACAAGACTTTCCGGGTCTAAATCCTGCCTGTTGTGGAATGATTTGGCTTTCTAATTGTGGTCCTATTTTATTCAAGATAAGACGTTCGTATAGTTTGAAAGGGCAGCACAGCAGCGATATTGGACGGTAGTTCTTGGCATCGTCTCTTGATTTCCCTGGCTTTGGGACTGCTACTACCTTGGCCTTTAGCCATAGCTTTGGGACCGACATGTTAGCCCAGCAGAAGTTATAGAGTTGTAAGAGCCATTCCTTAGCTATGGGCCCTATGTTCTGTATAAATTCATTAACGACATCATCAGGACCTGGGGCCTTCCTGGATTTCAAGGAACTGATAGCTGTTTCCAATTCTATTGAAGTGAAATATGGCACTGGTGGTACTTCATCCACTTGTGGCCTCTTATACGAAGTGACAATCTTGCTGTTTCTGGTTGGTTTACCATTCAAAAGGAGCTGATGTGCAATCTGATTGGCGGTTACGGAAACTTGATCCTTAGGGGCTGCTGGGTCTCCAGATAATCGTTTTAAGAGATTCCAAGCTCTTCTGCTACTATGTTTCATATCAAGACTCTCCAACATATGTTTCCAGGACTCTTGTCGGTCTTTACTTATAGTTTCAGTCAGCTGTTCCCCAAGTTTTATAGTTTCTACACTGAAAGGGTCGTGGTTGTACTGCTCAATGTATTCATTATATAATTGTTTCATCTTGTTAGAAATTCCAGGAATGTAGAGTGTTCTGCAGCCTCTGGGTATGCTGAGTCTTGCTGATATTTTAACAGCTTCGACGAACTTTTCGTAGTTTTCAGCGTTTGGTGGTAAATATGCGATTTCCTTATCTAAGATGTCAGCAAATTTTTTCCAGTTAGCCCTTTTAAAGTTAAAACGCCTTTTAAAGGACACTTCTTGGGGAACTATCACTGGTCTAAACTTTACCATGATTGGTCTGTGTTGGGTCTTTGGAATAGGATTGAGAACGAATTTATTGCATGACCCAGACAAGGTTTTGGAGACAAATATGAGATCTGGGTTATACCCTCTCTTCCATCTTGCGCTGTTGAATGATGCAGGCTGTTTCTGATCACGGATGAGATTCAGCTCTTGTTCTTCTGCCCAGCTTTCCAATAATTCTCCGTCCTCATTTGTGTCTTGGTAGCCCCACACTTTACTGTGACAGTTAAAGTCTCCCATTACTAGTTGTGGGTGGCAGACATGTTGACTGAAAGCAAACCTTTCTCCTGGTGGTTTATATATTGATGATACCGTGATGCTCCCGACAATCACAGATATGATTTCCGTGTTGTTAACGGTATTAAACTGTATGTTGGACACTTTGATTCCAGGCCGAATAAATAGAGCACTCCCATATTGGTCGTGAGGGCATTCCTTCACCAGGATCATCCCAGGTATACGTGGTCGGCGTTGTGATGGCCCTCTGTGTGTCTCCTGGAGGCACAGGACGTCGCACGAATGAAGTTTACATGTGTTGGATATAAGTTGTTCTTTTTCAGTTGATAAGCCCTCAATGTTGAGAGATATGGCTGTTAGACATGGCTCTGAAAAGGGCCCTTTCATCATTCAGATTCTGATACTCTAATTGTAATATCACTGTAACTAATGAAAATCTCTGACTTTTACTATAAAAGTAGTAATCCCATAGTACTCGCTCTCTGTTCTAGTGTGTGCTCTGTTCTATTGTCTGCTCTGTTCTGATTGCTCTTTTGTCTGAATCGTACTGATAAGATCTGCCACTACAATATGCTGAAACGAACATTATTAACTATTGATTATTGTTCTTAACTGATTACACAAAATCTTCACATATAAAATGGATACTCAGGTATGAATTTTGCTTTCTGTTCAAATTAATAAATACCCTCATTTAAAGTTAATTTCAGTCAGTTGTTCAGTTATTTATTTTTCCATTCCCTCCAGTTAGTGATCATGCTGTTTTCAGGTATAACTAATTATTACGACTTTGGATGGTTCGGTAATTAAACATGTTAAACTTACGTATCTCGTGTAGCTTGCCATAGTATCTTTGACAGTAATTAAACATTTTGCAATATTTATTGGCTTAGAACCTGCAATCACTTTTATGTAATGAACAGTTCGAAGTCTGATTTGCCATTAATCTGTATTAATTATTAATTTTCATTCACTAAATTACCTTCTTTCAAAATTATGCTACACGTGGACTGAATCTTAATATTCCGAACCTCCATCCAAAGTCGGCGGATAGTTACGCGGATTACAACCAATCTCACTACAGCTTATCAACGAGATCAACTACACCGCTGTTTAAGGTAACTATTCATCGAATTCTGTAGGTTGCTTGCTCTGCAAGATGTTTTAAATAATTAAGTGTTTGGCCATTTCACTTCATTGCTTTTTTTTAAATTAACCGTTCGTCTAAATTGAAGGCTTAGTAAGAGTAAGTTGTAATTTGCGGCTGTTTGCTGATGATGCTGTGGTGTATGGGAGGGTGTCGTCTGTAACTGACTGTAATAGCATACAGGTTGACTTAGACAAAATTTCTAGTTGGTGCGAAGAATGGCAGCTAGCTCTCAATGTAGAAAAATGTAAGGTGATGCGCATGAGTAGAAAAAACAATCCTATAATGTTCGAATACAGCATCAGTAGTGAGCTTCTTGATGCGGTCGCGTCGTTCAAATATCTAGGCGTAACATTGCAGAGCGATATGAAATGGAACGAGCATGTAAGGACAGTTGTGAGTAAGGCGGGGATCGCTGGAAGAAAGACGACGTTCTTTTCGTGAATTTCTGTTAAGTAAATTTAGAGGGCCGGAATTTGAAGCTGAGTGTAGTACGATCTTGCTACCGCCAACTTACATTTCGCGTAAAGATCACAAAGACAAGATAAGAGAAATTAGGGCTCGTACGGAGGCATATAGGCATTCTTTTTTTCCTCGTTCAATTTGGGAGTGGAATAGGAAAGGAAATGCCTAGTAGTGGTACAGTGTACCCTCCGCCACGCACCGTACGGTGAATTGCGGAGTATGTATGTAGATGTAGTCACTGATTATTATTTTAAAATAGTTCAACAACTTCTGTACAGCCAATTTTTCAAACCTAAATAGTCAGGCAAGCAATTACACTACAGAATTTGGCGAATAACGTGACAGGACCTAACTCATTATTACGGTATTTTTTTCTACGCGAAATAATAATCTATAATTATTAAACATTAATATTATTTATTCATTATTATTATTATACTAATATGTACTCTAATTATTTCATGTAAAACCACCACCGGCTGTGACGAGCATATGGTTGGCATAAAACTCAGACTTTCTACTCTGGAACGTAAAATTTTACTGTCTGGTCCGAATATAATATTTAATCTCGGGCATCGTTGGAGAAGACAGCGAAAATCAAGGTAAGAACACGCATGCGCCGCTTATTCTATATTTTCTCCTTCCTTTGAATAGTATCTGGTTCCACAGGGTAAATTTTGCGGTTTACCGTGTTTTTCAAAATTTTAAATATTTTTCATTATTAATCACAGGCAACAATAGGTTTTCATTCACTGAACAAGATGGCTGCCGTGCTAAGCATATAGTACGATCTTCTTTTTCTTGCAATGCCAGTGCTTGCAGTGTACCGTTCCGTGTCAATAATATCTTTGAATTGTGATAAACAAATATTTTTCTCATTACGTGTCGTGTTACTAGTTGGATTTCTGTTACGAATTCAGTGATATGGTCAAAACGAGACGTACTGTAGCTAACATGGAGAACACACAGAATGTAGATGCAGTAGAAGAATTGAATCAGGGAGCGGTAAGCAATGCGCCGGAACTCCTTGTTGAAAATATTTTGCCTGCTGCTGGCGTAACTGGTACGTCGGTAGCAGACGAAAATACATCCTCTGTAGGTGTGCGTACTGTCTGCGATCCTGTTGATTCGTGGTTTACACGTTTTGAAGCTATTTTTCAAAATTTAACTTTGAAAATGACTGAAATGAGTCAGATAGTAGATTTGAAAACCACTATCAACAAACTAAACAAGAACTAGATAGTCAATTAGCTAACCTGCAACAAGCGCAAAATAGTCAATTAGTTAACCTGCAACAAGCACAAAAACATGAAATAGATAGTCTCAGAGATAGACAAATAAAGCAATTTGAAGCTCAGCAACAAAGTATGTTACGATTAGAAGTTCAGCAACATGAGCTCGCTGAGCAAATAATGATACGTGAGGAAATTGAAAATCGTTTTAAACAATTAGAAGGCGCTCAGCAGAGTTTACCAACCTTAGTTTCAGACGAAGTTAATAAACAGTTACATACACAGATTTCTAACATGGAAAACCAATTACATAATAAATTTGCAAATGTAGAAAAAAAAGTAGGCAATAATCTCTTAGCTACTGTGGAGGAAAAGGTATCAACAGTAGCTGAGCAATTAGAAAATGTTACTCAAAACACACGTAACTTGCCTTCTGCAATAGAAACCTTGACACAAGATGTATCAGCGTTAAAAATTGAACATGAAACCTTAAAGACAACTGTTACTAACATAACTACTCAAGCCAATGCTATTGTGATAGAAAATGAACAACGTGTTCAAGCTTTTCTTGAACAAACTAAAGTGGAACTTAATGATAAGTTAACACATGATTTAGATCAAATAATAAAAAGTGTAGCTACCAAAGTGTATGAAGATCATAGTGTAATAGTTAAGTCATTGCAAAATGAACTGTCTAGTGCAAAAGGACAAGATACCTTGTAATAATCAACAAAACGTATCTACTGACGAATCAGCACAATATTGGGTAACACATAGGCCACAAACTGTAACTAGCGATGTACATGCACGGCATTTATCTTCTGATGAATCTTCTCCCAATCGTGAACATAAATTAACCCGTGATATAATACGTGATTACTCAGACAATAATGATTGGAATAATGTAAACAGAAGTGAAAGATTACAAAGATCTCAATCACCACCTCCAATTAATACCTCTATTAATGTAGAAGAAAAGATGCTAAAACATCATAAGTTTCCAATATTTATTTCTGAAACAAAGTCAGTACATCCTGTAACATTCATAACAATCGTTTAGAGAATTATTACCTGTAAATTGGAGTGAATATAGAAAAATTCGTTTCGTAATGAGGTATATGCAAGGTGAACGATTTGCTTGGGCGGCTGGTGTGTATCGATACTGTGCAACGCTTTCAGAATTTGAAAATGCATTTTTAAATAAGTACTGGTCTCCTGGCATACAGGAAAGAGTTAGAAATGAAATCTATAACCCTCCTCCATTCAATGAACGTAGTGGTAGTCTAAGGAGATATTTTGAAAAATATATAAATAAAGCAAGTTTCTTTGATGAACCCGTGTCATATCAGGAGGTGTTGAGAGTCCTAATTGGACGATTACCAACCTACTTACGACTACAGTTGGTTCCGCTTCCCCGCACACAACCTGGAAAATTTTCTTTTTTCCGTAGATGCCATAGATTTAATCTACGAAGATGATAGGGCAAGAAACGGGCGAAATGAAAGTAATAGCCATGTTTATGGAAATGCACGCCGCTATAATAATAATAATAATATTAATAATAACAGACTAGCGCAGCTGATGCCGCTGCCTCGTCCGCAGGGTAGCCAACCTCAACAACGCAATACGCACGCCCCGCAAGCTAATACTTCACAGCCACGTGCACAAGTTCCGCTACAACATAACGGGTCCAACAGAAATTTTAATAGGCAAACACACAATGGGGGGAATATTTACAAACAAAGAAATGACTTTAGATACAATCCGGGGTATCAAAATAGAGGAAATACAGGAAATAATAATCGTAATGGGGGCAGAGGTCAGTACACAAATAACTTTCATCGAAATGCAGGATATACTGATAGACATTACTCAAACCACAGTCCACAGAATGATGCAGGACGTACTGATTTTGTACCCGTAGCAAATTTATCTACCGACAATGCACAACAAACTAACTGGAATCACCCATCTACTGTAACGATCACCGAAGTGTCAGAAACTAGCCAACAGACTTCTGCCACTCAAACAAACTAATAAGGCTCATCTCAAGCCCTCCGAGGTTGAGCGACAAGGTAAGTGGGGGCACGTACAACTCTAGAATTCACATGATTAGGTATAATGATGGTTCCGATCACATCCAAAAGCATCAGCCATATGTAAAGTAATAAGAAATGACAACACTTGTACAGTGGACATTATCGAATTGTTCAAATCCTATACAAAGGCAGGTATCTGCTAGCAAATATTACTAGCCGGCCGCGGTGGCCGAGGGGACTGAGGCGCTCCAGTCACGGTCTGCACGGCCACTACGGTCGGGGGTTCGAATCCCCTCTCGGGCATGGATATTTGTGCCGTCCTTAGTATTAGCTAGTTTGTAAGTAGTTTGTAAGTTTAGGGACTGATGACCCCGCAGTTGAGTCCCTTAAGCTTTACAAACATTTGAAATATTACTACAGGAAGAATTAAAGGTCTCTATCCACACAAGAAAGAAGTTTCATGCATAGAAGTATTATTTTTTCTTAATGTTGTAGTGATATAACAGCAACATGACAATTATAGTTATAAGCTTCAAGACGTCATGCGCCATTTCTTCTGTATTAACCATCACTCAAGATACCAGATAAGTGCTTAATATAGATATTGTCACTTTATTTTATGGTAGGATTAAAGATTAGCAGGCAGATACAAACTGTTTAGTAGGCATGGACAGCTAGTTCTTATACTCTTGTTTTAGGATAAAGTGTGTGAGTAGGAAAAAAATTTATATTTATAGAATAATTGTGTATAAGGAGGATAAAAAAAACATGTAGTTATTTGTTCTGGTTCGAGTGCGGGAATATTTATTATTTATTGGGACGTGGAGTGCACAATGCACACGGACCGCACTATATTTTGCCCCACCAAACGGGCTTATCATTGCTATGGCTAGATAATAAAGTAGTAATGGAGAATAATTTTGTAACTTTACCTAAACAAGAGATGTTAGTTAGAATCATTATTATCTGTAAACATCATTTACGCCATGCCACTGAAACTTTACTAAGCGCCGTAGCGTTAATAGAATCCGTTGTGCTTATACGCATGCGCAGAACGCGCACCGAAATAAAGCTTAATCTTAAGTACACCTGGTCACAAAAATTAATGCAACATGTGCTCATGTTACACAATAATGAACTTTATTTGCTGTTATAATCACTTAAGGATGTCATAATATGCTTAAAGCATTAAGAATTTCTATTTGAGTATTATGCAGTCATTTTAATTGTATTTTATTTTCAATTACACTGTAAATCTGTGTCCAAGATAGTTAGCTTACAGGGAAGAAATTTTAATTAACACAAACACGAATCACTGGGAGTACAAACCGATAAGGCAACTGTATGGAATCTCTAACTTAATTTCTTGTCATAGTATCTAGTATGATAAACACATACCAGCATCGTGGAGTAGACACATATTTTCTTATGCCATAGTATGAAAATCAAAACTTTCTTTGCTGGAACGCCATAGAACTAAGTTTAGCTATAAGAATTTTCTTTACAGCCAGAAGAGTCAATGTACGTGTCGTCGCTGTCGCTGAACATAAGTTTTACAATGTGAACTAGGAGGTGCATTATAATGAAATGAGAATTGGTTGATGAGTCTATATATATATATATATATATATATATATATATATATATATATATAAGACAATGGAGACAAAATACACACATTTATACACAGCAAACTGTTACACGTTTTCTTAGCAATTTGACACTGCTCAACTGCGACTAATGTAGACATGAATTACCAACTAGGCTCTGCTGCACACAATTGTAAGCATTGCTAGTGTGAAGAAAATGAGGCCACCAGATGTTAGGAGAGAATGTTTCTATTTCATTATTATTTGAGATGATTTCTATTTAGAAGTAAGACTTCCAACATGAAATATATATATATATATATATATATATATATATATATATATATATATATATATATATATATATATATAATTGATACTGTGGAAATATTTTCTGTGAAATCTTCAACTTATGTGTCCTCATTCTTTCCCTTTCAGTATCTTTTCCGTCGTACCAACAAAACGAAGACAATCTGTGCTCATTAAAGCGGCCACGCCTGTTATTAGCTTGATTTGAATGTATATATGTATATGATATTTTGTGTAAATTTTCTATTGTTAATATTAATTAGGTAAACATGTGTGGGTGAATGTGATGTGCAATAATGAGCTAAGCCCTAACGAAATATTACGAATGACGTAACACCGGTCATCGGTATAAAAAAATTCATAAACTATATCATGTGCTCAGGTACAATGATTTTAATTTCGTATGAAATGCAATTGAACGAGTAGTACTAACTGAAAACAGCACGAACTTGATCGTGACTGACATGAGCATGAGCTTACTAAAACCGTAAATATGTGCTCAACTACATAAATTGTCATTTATGTTCCTTTCTCTAAAAAGAAAAATTTTAATTTTATCATGAAACCATACGACGATTAGTTTGTTGTAAATAATTATAATTTAATGAAATGTAATGGTAATCAATACATCATTACTCGTGGAATGATCTATTTTCTAATTCAAAATGTCTAGCAGTAATCTTGTTATGCTGAATATGGTGATATGGTATTAAAGCAAACCAAATGATACTGTGATGGTTTAATATGAAACATTTTTCTAAAATAGTGACAATTTAAAGACAATTAGCTGTGTTGACAAACAAGTGCCGTAAGAGGTCAGGACAGTAATGGGAACTATGTCATTTGCCTGCAGACTATTACTAAAGTGTACTTATAATTTTAATGTGAAGACTATAACGCTGACAATATGTGTAAGTGAAAAAACTGAAAGTCATATAGTTAAAAGTTGTCCTATAACTTATTTCTTGAACGGTGGTAAACATGCACATGGAACGTTAATACAATGTCTGTGCTCTAATTAAATGATGAAATAAGACATCAATATCTAAGTTTGTGTTATAAACAGTGTCGTGTGACGAACAAAAAGACGCCAGTAGGTGCTGTGCAAGAAACCACGTGTGTTTTAACCGCGTGAACCATAATAAGATTACAGTGCTTACCGACTGACGAGTGGTGTAGACATTTCTGAGTGGTATAAAGACGCTCCTTTGCTAAAAAAAAAAAAGAACCACTTTGTCACGAACGGTTTAACTTAAAACAATCAAAGTCATGAGAAGTTTACTGAAGGTATTCACTCGCGAACGCGTCACTAAAGGAAGCTTCTACGCCCTGCCATAACAGCGCCGCGTGATGATTCCTTCTTATTGTTGAGCGCGCACCAATCAAATGTAAACAGACTCATTCCCGCTCAACGGACAAGCCTTTAAATGAAGTTCATAAAACTCATTAAAAATGAAGGACTGTGCCTGAAAGCCTTAAAAAGGACTGTTATTATGACTTGTAAAAAGTAATAAACAATTTTCCTATGTATGTACATAATCCAGAGTTTTTAGATTTTAGTTCAAAATATTTCTCTTGTGTAGTGGATAGTTATTGTAAATATGTGTTTTTAAATAGTAAGTAGCATCACGAGTACTAAAGAATCAGATAGTAGCATAAAAGGAATCAGAAGTGAATTCTAAAGCATTGAGTATTACAAAGTACGGTACGAGAAATCCAGATAATGTTATGTCATGTTGTTCAGAGAGAATTTTTCAAAGTAAAGGTTGTGAACCAATGTTAATCCATATAATGAAAACCATTTATTCCTTAAATATAGCAGGCGTATGTTCATGTCAGATCGCGAAATACGTTTACTTTTCCTCGAACAGAAAGCAAATAGTGATCATTACCTGATAAGCACATTGTACATAAAAAAAAAAAAAATGTTACAATGAAACATACGTTCACGCGAAGTCAGTGTGCGAATGAATGAGATAATCAAAAGTACATTCTCTTTTAAGAAAAATTAATTCTTAGTAAATAATAAATTTTTTCTAATTTTTTCCATATTTTCTTTTCATGAGCAACATCCAACCGTAAAAGTGGAAGAGATGTAGCACGTTGAAGGGCTACTAGGTGATCCAATGCCGGACACAGCTGACACATGCGCACAGACCGTGCGTAACCATGGAGACCGACCACATCGCCGCCACAACCACTGCTACCAACCTCAGCAGTTCCAGCCAGCGAGGCAGGTAATCAAACTTTACCATCTTACAAAATTGTGAATCTTGCAAAAACAGTCAATATATTACTTAATGAACTGATATTATATTAATTTAAAAGACATTGCTGAACTATCTATGAACTTTCAAGTGGTAATTTGATAAAATTCAAAGTTTTACTGTATGTTTGCCATGGCTCACGGACAATTCCATTTACCATTACATGTACCATTCGCCATGACAAAGGGGGCGATTTAATATTACCATATAGCAAGAGCCCCGTAAATAACACATTTTATAGTCATCTGAAATATTAAATCAGATAAAATGCAATTAGGATAAATATTCAATTTTTTTTTCTTCCTATGTGAAAGATATACAAAGAAACTCTAATTGTAATATCACTGTAACTAATTAAATTCTCTGACTTTTACTATAAAAGTAATAATCCCATAGTACTCGCTCTCTGTTCTACTGTGGGCTCTGTTCTATTGTCTGCTCTGTTCGGATTGCTCTGTTGTCTGAATTGTACTGATAAGATCTGCCACTACAATATGCTGAAACGAACATTGTTAACTATTGATTATTGTTCTTAACTGATCATACAAAATCTTCAGCCGCGGTGAAGTAGCCGAGCGGTCTAAAGCACTTCGCTGTGGAGCGCGCGGTTGCTCGCCGTGGAGGTTCGAGTCCTCCCTGGGGCATGGGTGTGTGTGTTTGTCCGTAGGTTAGCTTACCTAGGTTTAAGTAGTTTGTAAGCTACGGACTGATGACCACGCAGTTTGGTCCGATAGATTTACAGACATTTGAACATTTTTGAACAAAATCTTCAGTTGTAAAATGGATACAATGAATTTTGCTTTCTGTTCAAATTAATAAATACCCTCATTTAAAGTTAATTTTAGTCAGTTGTTCAGTTATTTATTTTTCTATTCCCTCCAGTTAGTGATCATGCTGTTTTCAGGTATAACTAATTATTACGACTTTGGATGGTTCGGTAATTAAACATGTTAAACTTACGTATCTCGTGTAGCTTGCCATAGTATCTTTGACTATAATTAAACATTTTGCAATATTTATTGGCTTAGAACCTGCAATCACTTTTATGTAATGAACAGTTCGAAGTCTGATTTGCCATTAATCTGTATTAATTATTAATTTTCATTCACTAAATTACCTTCTTTCAAAATTATGCTACACGTGGACTGAATCTTAATATTCCGAACCTCCATCCAATGTCGGCGGATAGTTACGCGGATTACAACCAATCTCACTACAGCTTATCAACGAGATCAACTACACCGCTGTTTAAGGTAACTATTCGTCGAATTCTGTAGGTTGCTTGCTCTGCAAGATGTTTTAAACAATTAAATGTTTGGCCATTTCACTTCATTTCTTTTTTTTAAATTAACCGTTCGTCTAAATTGAAGGCTTAGTCACTGATTATTATTTTAAAATAGTTCAACCACTTCTGTACAGCCAATTTTTCAAACCTAAATAGTCAGGCAAGCAATTACACTACAATACGATTATTTCACTTATGTTTGCTGATATGAGCTGTACAGCGTACAGCGCCTTCTGTTAGCAGCTTTTGTAACTATTATTTCAAACTGCTGTATAAATTTCTTACAGCTTTCACAATAACCACACCGTTTACTGCATTCCTCTATCGATCTTTGTTTTCGAGATATTTAATTTTGAAATGAGGGTGCCCTTTTCTGGACATCCTTTATACTGTAGCTTTAGAGATTACGTGTTTAGTCAATGAGTCAATGAGTGAATGTGTGTCTTTTCGCTTTTATATAAATGGAGACTTTTTCGTTACCTAATTCCTTATTTTCTAAGACTACATTCCATTACCCTCGTTTTGCTCTTTTTAACGTTCATGTTATACACTCCTTTTAACTATCTGTCCCTTCCGTTCAATTGCTCTTCCAGGTCCTTTGTCGTCTCCGTCAGAATTACAATGCATCAGCATCACACGGTATCAAAAAATAATGCCGCGAGACACCATGTAAACCAACTGCCGGTGTATCGCAGGAGATAGCGTCACATACTCCGCTGTTGAAGGTCCCCGGTTCAGTCCCGACCACCGGCAAAAATTTATTTCTTTATAATTAACCGTTCCAAAATGTTCTGTATCTTTCTTGTTCATTTGTAAATTCTACTTGTTTCTTATGTTAATATTCTACTAATTTCTGGTACATTCTGTCTGTGTATAAATAGCAGAGCACTCTGCCCGACAGGCTTGAATATCATAAAATGTATGTGAGTTAAAAATTAAGAACTTTATGTTCACAATTACGAAAAAGTTTAATAAACAAGAAGATGCAGCAAATACAAGTATGTCCGTCCGAGGATGATGTGAGAGAAGGTAGTGTTGCGTACCATCTGGTTCGCAATTGATCATCTGGTGTTTTGTTTAAGTTTTCCAGGATACTGGCATGACGAAGAACCGTATCCCATTGTGTTTTTATTTTTATTTTTTCCCAAGAGAGATAATTGTTTCAGTTGTTACAGGAACAAATAAGGCAAAAGGATACTCTCATGCTCCAACAAAAGAAGTAAATTCAGTTGGCCATTTCAAAGTCTAGAAGAGGACATTTCTTTTGTTTTAAATTAATCAGAAGAGTACAAATTAAGACACAGAGGAAAAAAGAGAGAGAGAGAGAGAGGCAGTCAGTGCTGCGTGTATGTTAAGTTCTTAATAAACGTGCTTGCAGTATAAGTGCTGTGTTCAGTTGCCTTCGAAGTCAAGCCTGCTCCCATTTCAACGCGACAATAATAGTACCTTCTCAATACCTGCCCACTGACGAGCTTGCTTCAAACGGATGGTAGCGGCATGTGCTGTACGTTTGCGCCCTTTCTCCCTATTATTTTTTATGTTGGAGTTTGTTGAGGGAGTAAACACCGTGGCGTGCCCCGCGGCGCCGGTGGCGGCGGGTTCGACGGCTGACGTAACGGCGCGCTGGCTGCCGGTCCATCAGGCGCGTCGATGGCAGGGCGGGCAGCGGCAGGTCGATGGCTGGCGGACCGTAAATTAAAACCGCCTTTATTACCGGCAGGTGCGCGCCGGCCGGCCGGCCAGGCGATTTACGACTGGCCGCGCTGCCTCTGCCGCTGCCACCGCCATTGTCGGGCGCCTCCTGCTGACCTGCGACCCCGCGCGTGCTGCCAGCTGGCGGCTGGAGGCTGGAGGGCCGGGCCACACACTGCGCACAGCCGCCAGCCGCCGCATTCTCTGCTGTGCGCCTACTAGCTCACTGCCACTAACACGGCGATGATATGTGATTTCGGGGGAGCACTGTAGTGGGACTGATTGTTGTCTCTGCTACATATCTCATGTCAGCTCAGTCTGTGCAGGATAACTTGCTTGTATTTGTGTTCTTAAATGATTTTCATGTAAATGTTTAATGTTATATGATTCTTTCTTAACCCTGCGGCAGGCGCGCTTGACATTGTTTCGTCAGCGGGCACGTGCGGCACTCAGTACCGCCTACATTTAAATACATAAAAAAACATATTTTCGAGTTTTTGGGGTATTAACTATTTATTTTTTATAACATCATTCTTATTCAAACAGATTTCGTGCTTGCAGCCGGTCGTTGTTGTATCCCATACACTATATTTCAGCTCGACACCTGCCAGCTATCCTCAGGTGAGCCTCTTTTCTTATAGAAGTATCGTCAAACCTGAGTGACCGGAGCAAGATATGAAAGCGCTGCTCTTAAAATAATCATTCCTGTTCCATTTGATGCCCACAGTTCTAATACATTTGTGCGTTCTCCTTTTTTTTTTTTTTTTTTTTTTTTTTTTTTATAGCAATGGCAAACAGTGCTCCTAATAGAGCCGTTATTTTAGAAGCAGAAGTAGTTTGCAATCTCTAGCCCTTGAGTAATTTACATATGATCTCTTGTTATTTATCTACTTTTTTGTGTTTGCAACGACATAATCAACTATCTCAGGATCAAAAAATTTGAGATAACTTTCAATTTCAGTTTTAGCTTCTCTGCCATTGCGTTTCGGGCCAGGAAGGACTTTGTTTATATTCTTACGTTTTGTTTTTCCTGGTAGTGCTAACGGATTATTTATCCACAAAGTTTCTTGGTCCTTACCAATGTAAAAATGGCAGTCAACATGTCGCATTCCTCTACTTCATTCCCGTCAACGCACGACTGCTCAGATTCGCTGGAATTATCTGCAGTTTTAATTATTTCTGCTTCCTCGTCGCTGTCAGAGAAATCAGCGTAATCTTATTCTATAGATGATTGCAGAAGAAGACGCTCAATTTTTCTGGCGTTAGTCCTTTTCTTTGTGAAAACCTGGGAGACAATAAAATAATTCTAATACCTAAGCAATGTTAATAACTAAATCAAAATTCAGCCACGGAGTTGTAAAACAAAGCTTCTAATCATCAAAACATGGACAGTGGCACGGCTACATGTACTTACATTACCGGGCGCGTGCGGTACGCAGTGCCGTCTCGGTGCAGTCGCCCACTTAACAGGTGAGTCACAGCTGTTATGGTAGGTATAATGGCGGCGCAGTAATGCAGTTTGGCGCGTGACTAAACAACTGAAGCATATCTAGCACCACTGTTGTGCACTCGGTGCGCTGCCGTAATTATTTAAAGAAAAAAAAATTGGCGGCACTGTATGCCGCCACGCACCCGCAGCAGGGTTAAATAAGTTTTTTGTATGGTTTTTTACGTTTCGCGTGCTGTGAGGCGATTCAACCTACGAGGGCAACATCTTCGACGCCGATTCCAAAGAGTAAATATCCGGCCACATCAAGTCGCGGGTCGACGGCCACGAGGCAGGAAGATTTTGATCTCTGCGGTCGTCGCAAGAGTTGACATTATTATTGAAGTTTTAGCACAGTATAATGTATACAGTCTCGACACTCACTGCTGTGAAAGTTGCTACCAACTGACAGTTGCAACGACACTAGCGCTCCTAGTGGTGGAAAAGCCGCCGAAAGAGTGATTTTTGTTTATAGTTATATGTGTACGTAATATTAAAAAAATGTTCAAATGTTTGTAAATCTATCGGACCAAACTGCTTGGTCATCAGTCCGTAGCTTACAAAATACTTAAAACTAGGTAAACTAACCTAAGGACAAACACACACACCCATTCCCCAGGGAGGACTCGAACCTCCACGGGGAGCAACCGCGCGCTCCACAGTGAGACGCCTTAGACCGTTCGGCTACTCCACCGCGGCTGTACATAATATACAGTCTCGACACTCACTGCTGTGAAAGTTGTTACCGACAGTTGCAACGACACTAGCGCTCCTAGTGGTGGGCAATACGCCGAAAGAGTAATTTTTGTTTATAGTTATATGTGTACGTAATTAACTAAATAGTTAATATAATTTCTGTGTGACAAGCATTACTAATATATCAAGAGTCATACATAATATGGAAATTAATGTAAAAACAGTCGAATTTGAGTGATTCAGTGGTATAACGAAGAACTTCGTCATGAACCAATACTTACGAATATGTGTATATTTGCAGGTTATTCCGCTGAAAGTAAGTAGAATATAAACATAATAGAAACACAAGTTTCTTTTAAGGTCTGTTCTTACTATGACAAAAGAGTTTTTTGACATATATCATTGTGGTATGGGGTCTAATGATTCACACATTTCCAGGCTTCACTCGTCTTTATTATACGCGCATATTCTTCTGAGTGTGATTAGCTTAAGAAGACAATGTCTTGAAGATTCTTGCCGTTTGTGGTTCAGCTGTAGCAACAATTGTGGAACTGGGTTCTTCTTTGTTGAATACAGTTTGATTGCTTTTTCAGTTTTCTTGCCACGTTTGTGATGTTTTCCTTCAGCTACAGTTGTGGCTGATTTGGTACGTTAAATACTGTAGTTATTGCATTCTACATTCGTTTCCTACGTTCCAACCTCACCGATTTCACTGAAATTGGAATGGAGAAACGTTAACTTTCTTGAGAAGGAAAAAGACATCTTTCCGCTAAAGGGCAGGTATTCTAGTGTTCCCTAGCTATTTTTTCTATTTTTAATTGTAAATTAAATTATTCAGTAAAAGCCTGTAGGTTACAAGATAACAGTAAATAAACTGTGCCGTAATGTACCGTTTCCTACCTTGTCAGGGATCTTAGGAAACCTAAGGAAGACAAAGGTGGAGCTATTTTTAAGTTATTACCTGTTTTGTGACACTACATACGTTCCCTAATGTAAAAAATGTATTAAAATCAATATAAACGATACTATTCGCACTCATCCACTATTGTATTCATTACAGTAGCTTGCCGGCCGCTTGTTAAAACAACAAATATTAAAAGTCAGTTCCCTTTTGTCTGTCAATGACTACATATGTAAAGTCATAGAAAGCAATAAATGTTATTGTGTTTAAACTTGACGAAAGTGTCAGAGTACATCATTTATGAAGAATTATTTTACGATAAATAATATATTAATGAAACGAGGGGATGATTTAATTTAAATATAGGAAGATATTTTTATGAATTTTTATTTATTTGTTTATTTATTTTAGAAATATTTTAACAAGAGTGAACTAGAGTGACTGTTAAAGACTTCTTCCCTCGGTGCAAGAATCTGATTTTGAAGTATTGCAACGTATAAAGATTTTACATGAACATATTTTAATTATTTTTTAGTTTTTGTATAATTTTTTATGGGCGAGTGGACACTTTAAGGATTACGAAGTCTGATAACGCCACATTCAACCCTAATCATACGAGTGCTTTTAAAGATAAGGTTTTACCACACGTTTCGCCGCACGAAGAGGTCGTTCCGCTGCAGCACGAGAGACGTTCAACAACAATTATCTCGACGTGCCCAAACTAGTGCTTCGTAACGATATAGAGAAACGTGTATGTTGCGTGTTTTGTCGTGGTATAGGAGTGTAAGTGTGACGAATTATTGCTCATTGACATCTCTTCGATAAATGAAAGCAAAACACCTAACCCGCACCCTAATGAGCATACCTGCAGATTAATTTCATCATCTAATAAGTTATTTATATGCAAATTTACCTTAATCGTGGGCCGTTAAATAAAAACACAGAAAAATTAACTGAGCCTATTCTGTCGAATGGCGACAGTTGTTGCTGTTTTTGTTGTTGTTGTGGTGGTGGTCTTCAGTCTGTAGACTGTTTTGATGAAGCTCTCCACAATACCCTATCCTGAGCAAGCCTCTTCAACTCCACATAAGAACGACAACCTACATCTGTCTGAATCTGGTTACTGTATCCAACTCTTGGTCTTCCTCTGCTGTTTTTTACCCCACACAATTCCCTCCAATGCTAAATTCACGATTCGTTGATGTCTAAGAATGTGTCTTACCAATCGATCCCTTCTTTTAGTGAAGGCATGCCAGAATTCTATTCTCCCCAGTTCTATTCAGTACCTCATTATTTACGCGATCCACCCACCTAATCTTCAGCATTCTTCTGTAACACCACATTTCAAAAGCCTCTATCCTCTTCCTGACAGCAGTGTTTATCGTCCATGTTTCACTCCCATACAAGGCAACAATCCACACAAATATTTCCAGAAAGGACTTCCTTAGGCTTAAATCAATATTCGCTGTTAACAAATTCCTATTTCTCAAGAACGCTTTTTTACCCATTGCCATTCTGCATTTTATATCCTCTGTACTGCGAACATCATTTGTTATTCTACAGCCCGAGTAACAAAACTCATCTAACTCCTTTATTGTTGCGTTACGTAATCTAATTCCTTCAGCAACACCTGAATTTCGTAGACTGCACTCCATTACCCTAGTTTTGTTCTCGTTAATGTTCATCTTACACGCACCTTTCAGAACATTGTCCATTCCGTTCAACTGCTCTTCCAGGTCCTGACAGAATTACTATGTCATCGGCAAGAGTTAAGGTTAAGGTCTTAAAATGATATATTATTTACCATTATTTATATAGGAGAAAACGTAACCCACCAAAATATGTGAGGGGTGTTAATGAGGTAAAGCACTTCCAAAATCAATAATTATATTTAACAATAAAGATAATACAGCGTAACAGAAAAATAAAGTTAGTGACCAGTAGTCACTGTCAACATACACAATGTTCGAAAACTAATCACGTTAAAAGCACAAAACATGAATTAATTAAACACTTAATACGTAATTAGATAACAGGAGTGAAAATGACTGGCTATATCTATATATACAGTACCCTAGCCATCATGAACGCACTAGTTTGTAACTGAAACAAGTTTCGGATTAGAAAACAAGACGATTACTGACGAGAATAATCAGTGGGGTGGGGTTGCGTAAGCAATATACTATACCCAAACAGGAGTCATGCAAAACTCGCAGCAGCTGCAGCGTCGTTGGCAGTCACCAGGCTCAGCGGCGCGGCGGACGGCGCTGAACGTAAAGTATAACTGCGCCAAAGCCGTAGTGTGACAATGTTACTTCTCTTGTGTGCGCTTGCGGAAGCGACACACGATAAGCAAATAACGTGTCTACGGAAAGCTAGACTAACTGTGGTCGCAGATGGCGATGCCACACCAAATGAAAGTTAAAGTGTGGTAACAACAGACCAACACAAAGGTCCCGACCGCGGTGGCCGAGGGGACTGAAGCGCTCCAGGCACGGTCTGCACGGCAACTAAGGTCGGGGGTTCGAAGCCCCCCTCGGGCATGGATATTTGTGCCGTCCTCAGGATTAGCTAGTTCATAAGTAGTTTAGGGACTGATGACCCCATAGTTCCCATAAGCTATACAAACATTTGAACATTTTTTGAAAGGTCCCGACCAACCAAAGCGGTGGGAAAGTCCAAACTGAACACTCAGAAAATATTACGGCACGACGGCGCATTAGCACCACGCCGTAAGACCTTCCCGATCGCCTGTCTTCATAACAGTGCTCTTTTCTCGCTCTCTCTCTCCGCTCCTCGCCAAAACTAGATCGCCACGAGGACAGCTCGACTCTCAGGCCAATCGGGATCGTCCGCAAGACATCTCCGCCAATCAAACCGGTGGCCTGGGACCTACCAACTGCCTTCGAAGAAGAAAATATGTAACCAGTCAATGGCGCATCTGCCGAAGTACCCAGGCTTGGTCACGTAGTCCAGCTAGGTTCTCAGAAATTCAGCAAAAATAATCTGCTGCCGCCATCAGGGCACCGCTGTAGACTATACAGTTCTCTGTGGCTAAGCCCCCTCCCCCCCCCCCCTTTTCCATGGGGGAGACACTTTCTTTCTCACCTAGCCTGGTGGTACAAGAAATATAAAAAATCTAGGTATTCCGCCAAGTTAACAGAGATACCGAGTTCCCGTGAAGATCAAACGGTATGACTGTCTCAGCGCCCGCGCCTGCTGCGTTAAGCCTGAAGGCGCCATACCCGTAGCAGGCAGACAGAAACGCCCATTTTAAAGTTTCCGCTTGCGAGCCGAACCGCGGAATATGGTCACTGACCCGACAGAATGCCGGTAGAGAGGAACTTCCCCAACGTTCCTTTGCAAAGCTGCGGACTCAAGGCTACCGCCCGTACCACGTCTCCGATTAACGGTAACGTGCACAGCGTTCCTTCCGCTCACAGTCAAGTTTCGGTATCAAGCCAGGCAGCAGAATAAATGAAAAGCAGTTTCTATGAAACTGACTTTAACACAATAAAGCTATTCAAATAGACCCATTCTCCCAATCAGTGGTCAAAGGACAGACAGTAAGACGACTAACAGCAATAAAATTAAATACTTATAGACTGATATACAATTAAGTAAAAAGTAGAAAGAGAAAAGACACAGGAAGTTGGAAAAATAACCAAGGGGATTGGGAGAAAAAATAATATTGTAGAGGTAGTGGTGTGCTTTGATGGTTTTGTGGGCTGTGGAATTGGGCTGCTGGGAGGTAGTGGAGTTGAATAGTGGCTCCTGTCCAACAAAGAAATTGTCCTTATTTAACATTATATCAGGTTAGCCTTTTCTTCCATCTTCTTGCAGTTGTAATGTTCTGAGCGTTGGCAATCGTACGCCGGTACCAGTTGTCACCTGCCATAGGCGACTGCGCTGACTCAGGCGTCAGGTGGAACGCTCCACCGCAGCGAGCTGCAGGTCCGGTGTCAGAGAACCGCAGCGAATGTCCAGCGGTCCAGCTGTGTTGGACAAAGGTGTAACGTCAGGCGTCGGTGAGCCTCCTGCAGACGCGATGGCGGTAGCGCGTGACATCGGTGGTGCGGAAAGCTCCGTATCGCATCTCGGGAGGTGGTGTACTGTCTCGCGACGACCGGATCGCTTTGCCCTTTATGACGGCAGCGTGGACAGTCGGCCAGCAGTGACGTAGGAGTCTGGGGATCGGTGTCGGACATTGTTGAGATGTCGCGGCGAGGTGGCACAGGCAGTGAGCGCTACCGCTGACCACCGCACTCGTTCCGATGACTACGGTGACTTGTGGCATAGAGAAGACGGCTTATTAACATCAAGCTGTGACCGGCCGATGACGATTACGACACCACCTGTGCGGCATATTATCGTCCAGCTGTGACTGACCCTATGTTCAAATGTTCAAATGTTTGTTAAGCTTATGGGACTTAACTACGGTGTCATCAGTCCCTAAACTTACAAACTATTTATCGACTACTTACGAACTAGGACGGCACAAATATCCATGCCCGAGGGGGGATTCGAACCCCCGACCGTAGTGGCCGTGCTGACCGTGACTGGAGCGCCTCACTTACCCTATGACGGACGGATGACACAGACTGAACGGCATATTTCTGCCCAGCTGTCACTGATGACAAGCTGGCTGGCACAGCTCTTTAAATACATTACCATGCTGAATTGGGTGCTGGAACCTTCCAGTTCGGGTTAGTGGCTCAGGGTTGATCTGAGTGTGCTGCTTTGTCATGTTTCCTAACCTTCTGGCTCAGGTCGAAGCCTTCTGAATTGGTGACAGCCCGAAGTTTCGTCACGCGCTGGAGCTTCTGTTAAAAGAGGCAGCTGACACTCCTAGGCGACTGACCGGTTTCTGGAAGCTGCTTTCATTGTGGCACGGCCACGCTGAATTATTTACACACTAATTTACACCTTGAGTTACTATTTACTCTAAAATCCTCATACCACAACAATATGATGACTTATGAGACAAAATTACGTATTTAATGATGAGGAATTGGCCCTCCATTGACTTTTGTGTAATTTGTATAAGGTAAACTAGCTGAAAATTCCGCCTTCTCTCTTGTTCATCTTCTTTTCTTTATTGCATGTCATATTTATCGGAAAGTAGTCAAGAAATAAGGCTTTTTGCGCAATGTACAAAATAATAACTGCAGTTTCCAAACAGAGAAAGGTAGTCATAAACTTGCAAATGATATGTAACTTTAATACGTTCATTTGATTCGGAACTTGATTCTATACAATATTTCTGGTTGTAAACGAATGTTTCCATGGCCGTTGTCACTGTCAATAAAATTCTTCGGTGTTTTTGGCTGCATTGTCAATTTACAAAATTCCGACGTTTCGGACACTGATGCAGGTGGCCTTAATCAGTGTTCGGTCGACTGTTGAATGCAAGGAATTGCTGGTACTTATATAATAGTGGCAGAAGCTGTTATCGAAGTATTAGGCGTTCATTTTTGGTGTTTATGTTACAGCCTGTGATTGGAGGGAATAGAGGTACTTCATTGGTGTTTGCATTGTTTATTTCTATTGGTCGAAATTGGCGAATGCGAGGAGGGCGCTGGTTGTGACGTCACGCTGTTCCTTGCTTCCTGGCGTTGGCTGGGCCGCGCTAGTGCTCTGTGTACGTACGGCCGCAGTGGTCTCACGCGCGCGTGAGCTATTTCGCGCGCTGTCGTCCTGAAGCGTTGCCACTGCTGGCAGCCAGGAGGCCGGTAGCCTGTACCCATCCTCTCTGTTCAGGTTGGTGGGTCGCTTTGCAATTTCTGTGGCCTCTCTGATCTTCCTCCTCGTTTGAAATGGGTATTTCGATTGTACACGTACTTCTCAAACATTATTTCTTTTTCGCACTCCTCCTCGTGTTTTGCCACCGTTGACTTTGCATGTTGTCCCAGACGAATGAATCTTTCGTGTTCTGATATTCTCGTCATGATACGTCGTCCCGTTTCGCCTATTTATATCTACATCTACATACACACTCTGCAAATCACATTAAAGTGCCTGGCAGAGGGTTCCTTAACCACTTTCATAACTTTTCTCTACCGTTCCATTCTCTAATAGCGCGCGGGAAGAAAGAACACCTAAATCTTTCCGTTTTCTGTCTGATTTCTCTTATTTTATTGGGATGGTCATGTCTCCCTAAGTAGGTGGGTGCTAGCAAAATATTTTCACATTCAGAACTAAAAGTCGGTGATTGAAATTTCGCAAACAGATCACGCCGCAATGAATAACGTCTTTCTGTTAATGATTTCCACCCAATTCTTGCAAAATTTCCGTGACGCTTCCCCCCCCCCCCCCCCCCCCGTAACGTGATAAAACAAAACGAGCTGCCCTCCTCTGAACCTTCTCAATGTCTTCCGTCAGTTCCCCCTGGTGAGGGTCCCACAAGGGGCAACAGTACTCCAGGAGAGGAAGCACAAGTGTAATGTAGGCAGTCTCTTTGGTGGAGCTGGTGCATCTTCGAAGCGTTCTGCCGATGAAACCCAACCTTTGGTTCGCCTTCCCCACAATATTTTCTATGTGTTCTCTCCATTCAAAGTTGTTCGTAATTGTAACTCCTAGGTATTTGGTAGAATCTACGACCTTAAGGTTTGACTGATTTATCGCGTAATTGAAGTTCAGCGGATTTCTTTTAGTGGTCATGTGTATTACTTCACACGTTTCTTTATTTAGTGTCAATTGCCAATTTTCGCACCATGCAGAAATTTTGTCTAAATCGCTTTGCAGTTGCTTTTGATCCTCAATTGACTTCACTAACCGATAAACGACAGCATCATCCGCGAACAGTCTAAGGGAGCTATTCGGATTGTCTCCTATATCGTTTATAAACACGAGGAAGAGTAGGGGACCTGTAACGCTTCCCTGTGGAACGCCAGATATCACTTCTGTTTTACTCGATGACTTACCGTCAATTACAACGAAATGTGTTCTTTCTGATACGAAATCGTGAATCAAATCGCACAATTGGGGAGATATTCCATAAGCACGCAATTTCCTAAGAAGCCGCTTGTGGGGTACAGTATCAAAAGCCTTTCTGAAATCCAGAAATATGGAATCTATTTGAGATCCCTTGCCGATGGCACTTAACATTTCGTATATATACGTCTCCACACTTACATCTAACTTCGTAAACTCCGGTAGTATTCAGCTGCTCGACTGCGTCTTTCGTTTAACAAAAACATCTTTTAATTTATTGTAGCTTTTAAAGATAGGCTTGATGTTCGTCCTTCGTAGAATTATTCACACACATTGTGTTACCCCTTGCACTTATGGTAATAAAGAAATATTCTGTGTTTCCTTCTGATCTTCCCTATTGCCTACATATTTTATAGCCATAGTTTCCTATATCAACTCCTTCCCATAACCGTTGGCCTCGAAGATGGATCAGAGGTTTTGTAGTTACGCCTTCAAGTGTTCTTCATCACTGATCATGTGAGCACTCTTAGTTAAAGTGCGAAGGACGAATTTATATTGCAAGGTCTGATGGTGGGAGGAGGCGCGTAGGTACCTGCCCGTGCTGGTGGTCTTTTTGTGGACTCTGTGGCCAGGTTTATCAAATGGTTTTCGGTAGACTTCCACGTCGAGGAAGGGCAGCTCCTCATTCTTTTCTATCTCCATCGTCAATTGTATTTTATTGTGCAGTTGTTTGAGGTGTTTATGGAAAGACTGTAGCTCTTCTTCTCCATGCGGCTCTGATATGTGGATGACACATTCGTCATCTGGCCACCGACTCACGCGCATGGAAGACCATTGCGGCCGTACTAACGCTCCCCAGCCAACGTCAGAAAGCAAGTAAACAGCGTCACGTCATAATCGCCGCCCGCCTCTCATTCGCCAATTTCCACTAATAGAAGGAAACAATGCAAACACCAATGAAGTACCTCCATTACCTCCAATCACAGGCTAAAATGTAAACACCAATAAAGAACGCCTAATACTTCGATAACAGCTTCTCCCACTATTATATAAGTACAAGCGTCCCTTGCATTCAGCAGTCAGCCAAACACATTGACAAAGGCTATTTGCGACAGTGGCCGAAATGTCGGAATTGTATATATTGACAACGCGGCCAAAAACCCCGAAGAATTTTATTGACAATATTTCTGGTTTCTTGTCGAAAATCTAATATGAATCAATTCTTCGGGAAGTCCACCCCTGAGCAACCGACATGTATTTGCCCTTGTCAGAAACATGTAGATGTCAAACTACTCTGGAGTGTTTAATACGTTACCCTGTGATTAATTAATAGTAATAGAAAATGCAATTCCCCGTCGGAGGTTCGAATCCTCCCTCGGGCATGGATGTTTGTGTTGTCTTTAGTATAAGTTAGTTTATAATTTGTATGTTTAGTGACTGATGACCCCGCAATTAAGTCCCATAAGCTTAACAGACATTTGAATATTTAGAAAATGCAGACAGGAAACTACAGTCTCTTGAAGTTAAAAGGTAGATCTGCCGGAAATAATGGCCATTCGTTAGATGCACGCTGTTTCATTCTCTTCCTTTCCTTGTAGCTCTATAGAAGTCTCTTAATTTCATTTACAGCCGTGTACGCTTCACAGTTGTGAAAAGCACCGTCAGCTTTCAGGAATTTTTTTGCGCTTACTGGATTATAGGAGTGTATTAAAACTAAATACGTAAATGTATTAAAACATGGTGCATGACGTGAAAGGTTTTTACCCATCCCAGTACATACGATCTCAAATTTATCAAATTATATGCTGTACAATTATATAGTTTTGTAGGTTATTCACTTGTGTAAGTTCTGCATGTCGATAAAATCTCTTACGAATACTGTTAATAGTAACGAAGTAATAGATTAAAACCTGCTTCATGACATTATTGTGGGAAATAAATTTAGTTGCATTTCAACTGTTATAAATAAAATTTGGCATGTTCTCGCAGTTTATTACTCTGAAATAGGCTCGAGGGGTAGTTCAATAACACTCTAATTTACAAACGACGCGACAATTAGTTTTAACCATTAAAAAACGCTGATCAAAATGACAAACGAAGTATAATTTTCAACTATTGTTGTTCAATTATGATAATACATATTTAAATTACTGGATATGTACAAGAAAACTGTTACCTTTCTGTAACATTCCAACCTGTTCCAGAAACCAACCATCCTTTAGTAAAGTTATAAGTAATAGAGATTTGAACTAAAAATGGGAACAAGAAACCTGTCGCCTGGTAGAGGAAACTGCTAGTAGCTGCTAGATAAGTGTGATAGTCCTAAAAAATTAGTCATCGACCCACCAGTTAGTCAGTTGTTATACAATGCCTTTTCTACAATTCTTCGCTATGTCTCAATTTTCCCCATTTTCTTCCAGGATTTCCGGGCATACTCTCCACAGTGCGGCGGCCGCCATTTCTTTGTTGAACAATAAACAAATACGTGCACGTAAAAAAGCGATGTAAACTACTGAACTGTTTGTAAACCTATTGTACCAAACTTCTATGGTCATCAGTCCCTAGACTTACAAATCCAACTTGTTCTAAGGACAACACACACGCCGGTGCCCGTAGTAGGACTCGAACCTATGGCGGGAACGACCGCTCAGTTCGTAGCATGGCGCATTAGGCCATAAACGACATCAACCGATTCTTTAGTGTCATATCTTGAGGCACTGTAAACTGTGAGGGCTCTGTTGAGAAAACCATGCACTCTCTTGACAAAACGATGCGTTCTGTCCTGAATCTGTGCACAGTCTAACAGACCGTATATTCCAGCTATTAACTACAGTCCATGCAATCGGAGTAGACTCGTACGAACAACTGATCGTCTGCATAACTTACGCTGCTCCTGACTAAAATCCAGGAACTGTTATTGCCATTTGGCTGGGTTTCTTCGGCCGTGATCGCGACGTTAGTCGAACGTTGTGTCCTGATCTCTTACACCACTAACTCCGAGAGTATTACGTGCAAGAAGAATATCTATGATACAGGCTCAGATGCTGTTCTTCAGTGCACTCTCGCGTGTCACATAGAATTGATGGCTGTCCATTCACCTATAAGAGTACATGAAAAACTTGTAACAAATCAGATGTCTCCACGACATAATGCATGCAGTTCTTCCTCTTAATATCGTGTCAAAACTGCATCCGCCCGGCAAAATGTCAAAACCTGAGGTGGCATGAACAAGTCGTCGGAAGTCCTCTTCAGGAATTATAATCCATGTTGCCTCTATAGTTGACCACCGTCGTAGAATTTGGCACATGAACTGCCCTCTCGATGGATTGGAGTTATGACGGGTGAAATGGGTATGCAAATCATTCGCTGAAACATTCCAGATCGTCCAAACCAATCTTGAACAATTTTTGTCCTGTGACAGAGCGCATTTTCGTCCACAAAATTCTGTAACTTTCTGGGAATATTAACTTCATGGATTGTTCATCTTTTCAGCAAGTAGCCAAACATAAACATTTTCAATCAGTGATCGGTTCATTTGGAGCATACAACCTAGTCCTTCCATTATAGCTGAAATACACTTTGTTAAAACAATATATGCTTGGTGGCCCTATTGTGATGAGAAGAAGAAGCACCACAATAAAATTATGATCCCTGGGTCGTATCATAGGAGATGTATCTTCTATTAAAATTGAGCTCATTTAAAATGGCAGACGGTCCACAGCTTCTTGTTCTAACATTGAGATGCACACACACACACACACACACACACACACACACACACACACACACAGACAGAAAAGGACAAATATGTAAAACTGAAATGTGATGGGGAAATAGTGAAAGTTAAACAGAGGCTTATGCGGAACTTATTTATTGACTGAAACAAGTGAGACTATATACAAAATGGGTACAAAATTCAGAATAATTCTACATGCTGCCATACCAACATTTAGCAAAGGAATAATAAATTAAAAACGAGAAGCATACATTGACAACAAACAAAAAGAATCAGCACTATAGGCGAGACATTTGGCAAAGCTTCTACAATGATGGCGTAAGTAATAAACACTCTCATTCTGAACTAGAGAGCGTATAAAATTGGGAAGTGATAATCTCTGCTGGGCGGTAAATGGTTCTGTTAAATCGGCCTATATCGGGATAAAGGAGAAACAACAAAAATGGTTACAATGCCTGTGCGTAAATGTACGCAATCATACGCTGTCCCGCGCTCTGTGTGCGTCCGTTGCTGTGGGCTGCCGTCGGTTGCTAAAAAAAGACGCGATGTAAATTGTGCAGTCTCGCGTACATCGTTATCGGTGTTTGTCTAACTCATGCGTGTTCGCGATGTCACTTGCCAAGAGATCAGCATGTGTCTGTCCTCCTCTAGAGGAACTTACGTTCGGTTCATTGAATAGGCGATAGATCAACAAGGAAGATGCGCACCACTTGTTCACTGCAACTGTGAACAAGTGAATTACAGTCTCGACTGTTGGTACAGACGATTCTCCAAGTATCCCTCCACACAATGTAGAAGTACACGAGAGCGGAATTAAATCACCGTTCAAGTGAAGAAGAGACGAAAGCGTACTACAATGGCTGAGCACACACTCCGCGCAAAGTGCTCTAAAAATGTAACTAGTCGCGAAACGGTAATAAGTATTCAGCTTCTCCTGCAGTCGGCAGATCTTGATAGAAGTGAACAGAAAGTTTCTGAATATTGCTTGAATTTACTACTTGGATCGGAACGCACGGACAAAAATAAACCACTTTACCAGAAAAATCGCCAGAGTAGTCAACTAGCGACTGCTCAAGAACAGGTTAGTCAAAAGATTGTTCTCGTCAGAGAGTCTCGCAAGCTATCTCGAAAATAACAAAATTCCGAAATTCTCTCCAAATCCGTCTGAGCGCAAATCACCAAAAGCCATTAAAAAATGTGGTGTCGCAAAAGTCCAAAGTGCGCGCCACCTACTTTCGCCGCGCGCCGCCATGCACGCACGGTGCGGCATTCTTACGACGTCAGCCACGAGCGCCCTCTGCGACAACTCCGCTCGTGGCCACCACTGAACGACATCGTTCACTTGGGACTGAGATAGGAACCAGTTAACACTTCGGAATCAGATAGGCACCAGTGAAGACTTGGCTATCGGTCAGGCACTAGGCAGGCCTCTAGCTCAACTATGTATCAGCATTCTGCAGTACTGAGCTACGTAAAAGTTAAGTATTGTATAAATTCTGTGCAATACATATCTCGTTCTAATTTACTCTAGTGTTTCTAGTTTCTGCTGTCCCATGGCTGCTCCCCTCCGTACCTGCACAAGCGTGCTACCTTTATTCCTGTGTCGGTCTTCCTACTAGGCCACCGACACCTACGACGGAAACGAGACACAAAAGCGGCGACGAGGCTGGGACACAAAAGTGGCGACGAGGATGGGATACAAAAAAAAAAAAAAAACAAAAAAACAAAAAAACAAAAAAAAACAAAAAAAAAAAAAAAACAAAAAAAAACCGTTTGTGATTCTATGGGACCAAACTACGTTGGTCATCGGTCCCTAGTCTTACAATCTACTTAAACTAAGTTAAACTAACCTAAGGAAAACACACACGTCCATGCCCGAGGGAGGATTCGAATTTCCGACGCGTAAGGCCGCGCGATCTGCAACATGGCTCTCCAGACCGCTCGGCTACTCCCGCGCGGCAGTAATTACAGAAAGGAACCTATCGGTGACAGAGGACGCTCCGTCAATGTCTTATGCGGAGCGCTAAAAGAAAGCGACATTATATGCCCTACCACAGCCTGCAAAAGATCTCCTTAGGTTCATGCTCTGAGTCAGGTCGTTCACCATGTTTGCGGAAGCAACGCCCTCTCGCGCCACCGAAGCCGTTAGCGTGGAGCGGCTGTTGTACAAATGCCGGGCGACGACCCGCGGGCAATTTCTGGAAGGACGCCCACAGCTAGAAGGGATTCGCCGAAGGCTTACGCCCCGTAGCACTGACAAAATTATACAGACGGGAAACCTCCGTAAGGGCCCGGTCACAAGCTCAGGGATGCGGGAATGGAGGGTTGCCAGCAGTTTCGTAAGACAGCCCTTTAAACCTGGCCAGACCAGGCGGCAGTTAGCGTCTGTCCCCATGACCACTTCCCCTCAAACGCCGACACGCCGGACACAGACAAATATCTGTGCCTCGGGGCAGGAGGCACGAGCTGCCCGTCCCCTCAGCATCCCCTCCTTGCTACCCTGTGATGGGCGAAAGCACAGACAATTATATACTGACGGGAAACCTCCGTAAGGACCCGGTCCTACACTCAGGGGTGCGGGGAGGGAGGGTTTCCAGCAGTTCCGTAAGATGTCCCATGATGGCGCTGCGGTCAGAAGCAGCCCTTTAAACTGGCCAGAGCAGGCGGCAGGCAGCGGCTGTCCCCACCACCACCTCCCCTCAGACGCCAGCAAGCCGGACACAGCCGCGGCCTCGTGGCAGGCGGCACGAGCTCTCCCGTCACCCTCCCCTCCACGCTACCCTCATAAGTGGTCTACCGGTACTAAGCCAGGGAACCGCCTGACACCTGCTAGCATCTTACGGAACTACCAGGGGAGCGTAGGACAGTGGTTTAGAGGGGGCTTCTTCTCTGTATATGTTACTCTGTCTCCGTGGTCACCCTCTCTCCATATTCCCAGCCAAGGCGAGCGAATATTTCCTTAAATGAATAATGAGACCGAAGTCGGATCGGATGTTTTCGTGGCTGACACCGGCTCCAAAAATAACAATAATTGTAGCTACATTACATTATCGTAATAACTTGATTCACTTTTAAGTAGTCCAATATATTTTTCATTTCACTTTACATGAGAGAACTCTGAAAAATATTTTGGTCATTGTTTGTTATTCATAGGTATGTGCTGAATTATATTTAAAGCTGGTAGGTACCTACCTATCTTCTTGCGTGGTAAACACGTACATCGTACCTACATTTTAAAAAGTAGCAAAGTTGATTATTAATATGTAGAAGATTTCGCAATATTTTTCCTTATCATTGCATATTAATTTGTTTTGTAATAGCATTTTAGGCTTTTTTTGTTGTTCAAATTTTAGTTTATATTTGTTGTTACGGTGTCTCTTCCTTCGGACATGAATAAATATCCAAATTGTATGTTCTCGCGAAGATGGTGCAAGGGAGCATTTCTTCATCGAAAATGCATAAAAATAATTTGATGTCATGGTTGAATCGGGATGGCCATAATGAACAATTTGGGACTGTCAGTAGGCGTGCTGCGGATAGCCTAAGGCAATCTTTGCTTTGGTTCGAATCCTGGTCTTGCAAAAATTTTCAATCGTCACCATTAAATTATTCCAGTGCTGAAGTGAAGCCCAAGATAATCATTTGCCTATTTCATCTCCCAATGTGAAGGCAGAAATCACTCCGCATTGAAAGTAGCCCCGTTTTTCAGTCATAATTTCACAATTTTTTCCACATAAGTCACAGAAATTACAACAGTGCCAGTGACCTCCTTTTTATACCTCCTCGCGTTGGAGAGTAAAGGCATATTACACTTACGGAAGTGTTTTGTGTCTGCGCTAGCGGCCCCCTACCAGTTAGAGAGCCTGCATAACAACCAAACTAGGCAGGCTGGCTCCCTTCCTCCATGGCACACACATAAACAAACCTCCAGAGTATAAACAGTCATAACAACAACGAAAGTGGTAACAACCATCTGCACGATGGTGCTGTAGTACGGCACTACATAGTGAGAGGTTGCATGTAAATGTTCTCAAACAGATCTATGTGACTGAAAAGGAGAGGGTCTTGCATGTGCTTCACCAATATTGATGCAATTTTGCATGGACGTTCTATGTTGAATATCAAGACACATGTTTCTGCTGTTTACCAGGCACGCAGTAGTTTTTGAAAAATTAAGGTTAAAGCTGATTACGGAAGAGTTTTTAATACTATACATTTTTAGTGTATACATTAACAGGCAATTTAAAATACTGACCTTCTATTCGTCAGAGTTAACACAGCCGGTAGGGTGCCCCTACCATTACATTAACAAAACGCAAACATTTCTCACACCTCATGAGTAGAAAAATAAACTTGGCTCCATACTAAATTCACTGGGTGGCCAAACAGACATGATGCGCTACTACAGGACTTATGTCGATGGTGATGTTCGAGCGACCTGCGCGGTTGAAATGACACCACCGAAATGCACCCTTTCTTTGTGAACCTTGTGGCGTTTAAATGTTCCAGCAATTAAAATTCATGCTTTGGTCCACAATCAGTTGTCCGCGTCTGTCTTTCAAGATATGCTTTTATACTCTTGCTACGAATCGAAATCAAGAATGTTTTCAACGACATGTAAATGTGGCGATTTGTCGTTCGTCTCTTGTGCATGGTGTGAGAAATGTATGCAGTTTGATTGCTTTTGTGATACGTTTAACTGGCTGTGATAACGTTGACGAATGACCATTAATTGAAATTACACAATAAGATACTTTAGAAGTAGATATATTTTATTTTATTTATTTATTGTTTTGTTCAATGTATATTACAAATATGACAGCTTTCAACAGATACTGCAGGTCTTTCAATTTTAATCACACTTCCCGATGCTCTACTTCAAAGTAAGGCATGAAAAGTTAATACAAATATGAGAATATTAAACACCGAAGAACATCTGAGAAAAATTTCTCATAATGAATGTTCGAACTTGAATCCACGGTTTGACCGTCCAAGCTCTGGACAGTTCGACCAGTGACAGCCCACCGAAAAGTCGCTCATGTTTACGAATACCCAAGGTACAGCATGGAAACACAAAAAGTTAATTATTCGAAAATCATTAATTTTTCATATAAATATTGGCAACACTGTAATGGAGACACTATGCAATTGAATCTATTATTGTCGCTCATAGCACACATTGCTAATATACCTACCTTTCCTCTGAGGAAATAGATTTGCCCGTCCCACATCACTAGCGTGCGCACAATCGAGGGAAACACAGTCACTTTTGAGCGAACGGTCTAACGTAAAAGTGTCACTATCTGTGCGAAACAGGAACAACGCCGCTGGATCAAGACTGAATATGCCGGAGGTCGTGCAGCACGACAGTGTCATCAAGATCCAAGAGACGTCCGGGAAATCGGCATTGCTGTCCAGAACAGTGGACGTCGTTTAAACACCTTCAACGAAGGTTGGCAAACTGTGTCAGACATGCATCCTGCAGATCGTCCTAGCTTCTGAAGAAGAACTGTATACGGTTGCCGCGTAAGTGGTCAGTGGTCGACGCCCGACGATTCGTGAGCTCGCCCACGAAACCGGTTTATCGCATATGACTGTGCTTCGCATCCCGAAGGAACGCCTGGGCATGCGATAATCAGTATTACTGTTCGTTTTCCTTTCAATATAACCTGCAACCACCTTTGCGAAAAAAGCGGCAACACTTTCTGCGGAACCCAACCATAATTTTTCTCCATAATGCGCGGAGAATACAGCGCAAGCTGTGGTTGCTCTGTTCGGTTGATGGGACTGGGAAGTACTGGACCATCCACAATATTTCTCGGACGTAAGTCTTTTGACTTTGATTTGATTCCGAAGATGAAGGAACAACTTCGTGGCATTCGCTTCCGAGCTGTTGCAGAGATTAGACAGGCAGTAGAACGCTCCTTTCGCACCATCAACAGGTACTACGCCTTGCACACCGCTGGTAACGCAACGGGTTGTACAAAACGCTGGTGACTACTTCGAAGAACAGTAACAGGTGCCAACATGTAATGCTTTTTTATCGGTTGTGAATAAATAGTTGCCTCTACTTCATCTCCGAACCTCGTATACAGGGTGATTCATTGATATTGACCGAGCCAAATATCTCACGACATAAGCATAAAATGAAAGAACTACACAGAGCAAAACTATTCTAGCTTGAAGGGGGAAAACAGATGGTGCTATGGGTGGCCCGCTAGATGGCGCTACCGTAGTTCAAGCGAATATCAACACTGTTTTTTTTTTTTTTTTTAAGTAGGTACTCCCATTTTTATTACATATTTGTCTAGTATGTAAATAAATATGAATTTTTTATTTGGAACACTTTTTTCGCTTTGTGATAGATGGCACGGTAATAGTCACAAACGTGTAACTACGTGCTATCACGTAACATTTCGACAGTGCGGACGGTATTTGCTCCGTGATACATTACTCTGGTGGAAATGGACCGTTTACCAATTGCAGAATAGGTCGATATGTTATGTATGGGTATTGTGATCAAAATGCCCAACGGGACTGTGCTATGTATCTTCATATTTGTCCTTGAAGACATCATCCGGACTTTTCGTCGGATAGTTACGTTATTTAAAGAGACAGGAAGTGTTCAGCCACAAATGAAACGTCCAACTTTGGTTAGTTTAAATAGCTTGCAAGCTACGGACTAATAACTCAGCAGCTGATTCCGATAGATTTACAACACATGATGATGCCCAAGTACGTGTTTTAGCTGAAGTTGCGGCTAATTCGCACATCAGTAGCAGACAAATTGAACGAGAATCGGGAATCTCTAAAACGTCGGTGTTGAGAATTGTATAAGTTTCACCCGTACCATATTTCTATGCTTCATGATTTGCATGGCGAAGACGCTGTCCATTGTGTACACTGGCACTGGGCACAAAATAAATTACGGGACGATAACAGTTTTTTTTTTTTCATGCGTTCTGCTTAGTGACGAAGCATTATTCACAAACAGAGGTAACATAAACCGGCATAATAAGCAGTATTGGACAACGAAAAATCCACGATGGCTGTGACAAGTGGAACATCAGCGATAATGGCGGGTTATTGTATTATGCGGCATTCTGGGAGGAATGATAATTGGTCCCTATTATATCGATGACAATCTAAATGATGCTATGTATGCTGATTTCTTGCGTAATTTTCCACCGATTTTACTTCCAGTTGTTTCACTGCATGACATAATGTGCGATGTACTTTCAACATGATGGATGTCCGGCACATGACTCGCGTGCAGTTTAAGCGGTCTTAAATGGAATATTTAATGACAGATGGATTGGTCGTAGAAGCACCCTACCATGGCCCTTACATCCCCGGATTTCTTTCTGGGGGAAAAATTGAATGATATTTGTTCATATGTTCACCGATAGCACCCGAAAAAATGCGTCAGCACATTGTCAATCCATGTGAGAACATTACTAAGGCGAACTACTCGCTGTTGAGAGGAATTTCGTTACGGGTATTGCCAAATGCAATGAAATTGAAGGACATCATTTTGAGCATTTATTGAAGTCATGAGGTAATTACAGTTAATCACGCATTAACAGCATGCGTTCTCATAATGCATGATAAATTCAAAAAGTACATGTATCACATTGGAACAACCGAAATAAACTTCAAACGTACCCTACGTTCTGTGTTTTAATTTCAAAAACCAAAATTGTGAGCAATATGTTTGTGAATATTAGAGCGCTATCTATTATAAAGCTACAAAAGTGTTCCAAATAAATCATTCATATTTTTACGTAATAAACGAATATGTAATAAAAATGGGGGTACCTATTTTAAAAATTGCATTTGATACCCGTTTGACCTATGGCAGCGCCATCTAGCGGCGCAAACATAGCGCCATCTGTTTTCCCTCTTAAAGCTAGAAAAGTTTGGTTCTTTATAGTTTTTTCTTTTGATGTTTATTTCGTGAGATATTTGGCCCGGTCACTATCAATGGACCACCCTGAAATATTGAAAACATCTTTTCAATCATCAACTTTGACTTTGAATTTTTTTCAATAACTACTGAGGTTCTTGGATACAGCCGAAATACGTATACGTCATGCAAAGTTTGATAGAAAGCGGTGACCCACATGTCGCATCACCTGAGAGTAGCCTTATGCAGTGCCGGCTTTATAAGCACACCAACGGAGTGAGAACGACATTGCACCACGGCTAGGACAGGCCATGGTGGAGTGGCCGATCACTAATAACTGAGTCTTCATTCTCAGTATTTGCATTGTATTCACTTCCTGTGTCCACAGACAACAATCCACTAGCATTGAAATCTTCTGTATCAAACTGAAACCCCTGTTTTACGTTTACTACTGGTAGCATCCATCTTAATTGGTAGATTGACGGACTACTGTTTTCTAAATGAGACCGATCTGGCATAACAAAACTGGTGTAGCATCACATGTGTGGGCGGTAAAGGCTAATATTTGGATTGTAGATTATATAGGCAATGAACTGCACGTGCGCTGTCTTAAATCAACAACTACTGAGATGTGAGTTACCATTTTCTTGTCTACGACCCTCAAAACCCTTCATTGCACACTCAAAGCTTTAATCGAACTTACTAATAAAAAAAATTTCTAAAAATAATTAAAAACTTAGCAGTCTACCCGTGAACTGCTTTGACGTCTTCCTGCAATCTGACCTACTGAGGATGCCAAATTCCGCGGTGGAGTGGCCGAGCGCTCTAAGGCGCCTTGCTTCGGAGCCCCCGCTTGGTCGCCGTCGAAGGTACGAGTCCTCCCTTCGGCATGGGCGTGTGTCTGTTGTCCTTACTGTAAGTTAGTTTAGATATGTTGTAAGTCTAGAAACTGATGACCATAGCAGTTTCATCCAATCCCAAAATTCAGCCAGTAAACCTAAATCCAGCGTTCGCATTCCATTGATAATGAACGTAACACGAAAATTCTACTATCATATCAGAAAGTTATTACTGTATCTCGTCAAGTAAAAGGAAGAAAACGTAGTTAGAATTAATTTAAAATATTATATTATTTTGATTGTGTTATATAAAGTTTGTATTTCTTTAAGAACGTTTTCGTTACATGTTGAATTACTGTTCAAGTAGTGCGTTTCTAAGAACTTCAGTTCTGTTGAAAATAATGTATTTGAAATATATCACAAAAATGGCCATTGAAAAGGGGTAGCTCTATCAGTCACTTCTGGGATATACACTTAAGTGGTTGGCAAGGTTTCCACTAACCACTTTAGCAACAAAGGTTTGCGTAGAACGTCGAAACTTCTATTTTTGGTAATGCACTGGCTTTATTATTTAATCATATTGTCATTCCCCTCTCTTAACATTCCTCTTCTGCCCTACGAATAGACCTGCCTTTCGTTACTGTGACATTCCTAATGGTTTAACGATTAAGAGCCCCTCTGGGTAGTATCAGGTCGCAGAACCACGAAAGTGTTCAGTGTAGCTTTAATCTTGTAACCTTCGTCTCCCAAAAGATGTCTGGCAGAATTTCTTAAAGGTATAACAGTGAGTGACATAGTTAAATTACCTTTAATCAGTTTACAAAAACTAGACATAACCTGTTTTAAATTTTTAATACATGCAAAAACAAATACTGTGGTACTAAAGGAAAAGACCGAAGGAAGGCGTGTTTTACTCAAATGGTGAAACACATCTGAGTAGTTAATGAAAAACGCAATGCAACGAAAGGATTTCCATATCACAGGAAATATAATTCCCAAGGCCGTTAGCATTTCGTAATTACAAATATGTAAATGAGGTTTCCAGGTAATGGTCCAACGAAACTGCCTCGTTTATTATAAGAAATTAGCTACCGTAATGAAGTACAGAAATTTACATGGTCGGCTATAAATAAGCCAGCTTTTGTTTACTTAGCATAATAAATCTATGTACATTTATGAGTATTTGAGTCAGACAGCCATTTGATGATTAGTTTCTCATACAAGTTACACAATCAGTACTACATATAAATCATTTATCCTTTATGGATGAGGAACACTGCAACTGCGACGAATTGAAGTACCTTAAATAAACAGCAGGTAGTCTCAAAAATGTTCAAATGTTTGTAGAGCTTATGGGACTTAACTACGGGGTCATCAGTCCCTAAACTTACAAACTAATTATGAACTAGCTTATATTAAAGACGGCACAAACATCCATTCCCGAGGGGGGATTCGAATCCCCGACGGGGAACGGACTCGCGCATAGTAGCATACCACCTCATTGCGTTCGGCAGCTCCGCCGCGGCCGGGTGGTCGTATTAGTTTTTATAATGTTTTTATTATTCTTTTGCCAATACCATCATCATATGGTAAAAAGATTTATTTGTTTTACTGAATTTTGGTGCAGAGTTGGTTTTACGTATCAGTGACAGAGAACAACACAGACACGCTTTCCATGCGGCGAGAAATAAACACTTGATAATATCGACTCCGAGTCGCTACTTACAATTGGTAACATCTATACATACATTGGGATTTTTGTATTTATTCCACATTTTTGTGTTTTGCAGTTACAAACTCTACGAACTTTAGCACACGTCGCCGCAGTGGAGTGGCCAAGCTTCTAAGGCGCCTTCCTGCAGTGCAAGCAGTTGCTCTCCATCGGAGGTTTGAGTCCTCCCTGGGGCATAGGTGAGTATGAGTGTGTGTGTGTGTGTGTGTGTGTGTGTGTGTGTGTGTGTGTGTGTGTGTGTTTGTCCTTAGATTAGTTTAATTTAGTAAGCCTAGAGACTGAAAACCAGAGAAGTTAATTTCCATAGATTTACACAGACTTGAACATTTTATTCAGCACACTTTCGCACGCTACATAGGAAGTAAACAAATATCCTTAGCAGAAATGTTGCGCAAAGAATTTGCATTGGGTCTGAATTCTTTTGATGATGCATTATTTTGAAACTTTAACATTCGATTGAAAGTATGTCATAGAAATAAAATACATTACTTCTTAAAATTTTGAACATAGCTGCTATTGTCAGCGACCGTTACAACGTCAAAGGATAAAAATGCAGCCCTTGGTCGTAAAATTAAAATTTTGCGACGAACGGATTCATTTTTATCCTTTAATATGATTTCTGGCAAATCAATTTGTGAATCTTCATGATACCATTTTTTAAATGAGTACAATTTTGAACATAATGATATGTGGGGATATTATGTCAATAATGTTGTTGAAATTATATAATTAAGATGGCTTGACAGAGAGAGAGACAGAGAGAGAGAGAGAGCGACAGCTACAGATGATATACCTAGCATGTACTTCTAAACATGTGTGACACCCTCCCCCCTGCCCCATGATAATATTCCAGGAATATCGAAACCGGTAACTGAAAAAGAATAATGAAAATATTCTACAGAAAAGGCGACTGACTGCTGTTTATTCAAGATACCTTTAGTACTGTTATTGTTGTTGTGGTCTTCAGTCCAGAGACTGGTTTGATGCATTCCTCCACCCTACTCTATCCTGCGTAAGCCTCTTCATCACCTCAAAAAACTGCAACATTCATCCGTTTGCATTTGCTTTCTGCATTCATCTCTTAGTCTCCCTCTGCGAATTTTACGCCAAACACTTTCCTGCAATGCTAAATTCACGATTCCTTGATGCCTAAGAATGTGTCCCACCAATCAGTCCCTTCTTTTAGTCAAGGTATGCAGTAAATTCCTTTTCTCCCCAATTCTGTTCTGTACCTCCGCATCAGTTACACGACCAACCCTTCAGCATTCTTGTGTAGCACCATATTTCAAAAGCTGTTGTGACTAAAAGCTCGATTCAGAACAACACACTTTATTCCACTGCCAGTCGATACAAGAGGCCATGCAACTCTAAACACTAATCACAAAATCCTGGAGTACTAGCATGAGATACTAAGTCCAAGAGAGTGCAAGTCATCACGTAAATGTTCACTCTTAGATAGTTCGAGTCTAGACCAGTGTCGATATCCGCAGAAGCAGGATACGTTCCGGAGTCCGTGACGAGATCTTCTCTAAACAGTCCACAGGAGGCCTACGAATAGCACTGGCAGTCGTGGTAGCTGTTAGGCTTCAGTAGCTAGGTTTGGCGGAGTGATCCCGTTCGGACATGGGTGACAGCTCCACCTGGACGTTGTTGTGGTGACAGCTCCACCTAAAAAATGTAGCTCCGCTCTGTGTGTTGTTGTTTACTATGACGTGTGTTACCCCTCGGCGCTGTCATCTGGAACGCCTAATAGTTAGACCACCGGTGCATTCAATGTGTTGGTTTGTCTTCTGGTCTCTCAGGGGCAACCCTAGGCCGGCAAAACACACCTCCACACCAGGGGAGCTGACGACGAGGCTGCGATATGGCCGATGTAAGCCGACTCCGTTGGACGCTCAGCCGCGATGTCTTCTCGGGGGAGGCTCTGGAGGCCGGAATATAGGGCACAGACATGCGCACTAGCTGTGCAGAACGGCGCCTGGGAGGCTGGGACGAGGGCGCCTGCGGTGCCAATGGCATGAGTACTTCGTCGTCAGGTAAACGTGCCGATACTCAAGGATGTAGGGTCAGTAGTGCCGGCGCTGAAAGGAGGTCTTGGGCAGCCCTCGAAATCGTATCCTCGTGCCAGGTCTGGGAGCCAAGAAGCTGTTAGACGGCGATAATGGAGGGTTTAGCAAGGCCGAAGAGGGCGGAGGATCGAGTTAGCGTGGACGAAGCTGATTTTGATGCCAGGAGACGATGCGGGCCTGCATCCTCACATCATACAGTTTCCGGCGTCGAGGTTGGAGGACGACGCCTAGCAGTCATGAGGCGCGGGGCTCGAACCCACAGGTCCACACGAGGGAGCCTGGAGGCAAGCGGGATAAAGTGAAGTACCGGCGGCCGATCTGGAACCAGATGGAGAAGGTGTAGCAGAGTCTGGGGTTGCCGGCCGTGGAGCAGTTCAGCCGAACTTTTGTCGCCGATGGGGGTGGTGCGGTATGTAGGAAGGAAGGCATCTTTAATTGGAACAAGCGAAAACAATAGCGAGGGCATCTTTTTATATCTGGGAGTACTTACTTTGAGCTTCCGTAAGGACCTAGGAAATATAGGCGATCGGCCGCTCGGAGCCGTCAGGAAGCCTGTGAGAAAGTACGACACTGATGCCATATTCAGCCAGAGAGGTAAGGAGGGGTCATATAGGATCAAACACTCGGCCGACTGGAGAGACTGTTTAAGGGTGGTGAAGGCTTTCTCACAGGCCGCCGTTCAGTGGAAGGGAACGTTTTCCTTGCAAAGATTATAGAGTGGGGTGGCAATGTGAGGCGCCAAAGGAAGGAATTTTCGGTAGTACGAGATTTTTCCTAGAAAAGACTTGAATTGGGAGAGAGAGGTAGGCCTGGGAAGTGCGGAGTTGGCTGCCACATAAGAAAAGGAAGGAGAAATACCATTTGAGGAAATCAAATGTCCAGGGTAGGTGATGGCGGGCTGAAAGAAGGAACACTTATCCATGTTGCATTTCAAACCGGCTTCCCAGAGTCTGACGAACAGAAAGCGTAGGTGCTGGAGGTGCTGGACCAAGGTTCGGTCGGTAACCACGATGTCATTTAGTTAGTTAATACAGTCAGGAATGTCTTGGATGAGTTGCTGAAAGATGGTCGGTGCACTGGAAATCCCGTACATGAGCCTGTTGAGTCTTGAAGAGTCCCACTGGCGTGTTGATGATTGCAAGGAGGGAAGAAGGTTAATTCAACGAAACATGCAGGTACAACTCCGCGAGGTCAATCTTCGAGAAGAACTGCCCTTACTTTTGAAAAGAGGTCATCTGTTCGTGCAAGAGGATAATCACCCACCTGAAGTTGCGGGTTGAGCGTCGCCTTGAAGTCGCCACACAGGCATAGGCGTCCCGTCGGATTCTTTACAGAGTGTGGCCTATGGACTATACCGTACGAGGGTGATGACACCTTCTTTCTGGAGACAGGTCAGCACGCCCTGGAGTGGTTTTTGCAACACCACAGGAACCTGGCGATCGCGAAAGTATCGTAGCCGAGCAGAAGATTGCAATTCGATGGAGGCCTGGAAATCTCGGGCGCAGCCAATCCCTGGCAAAATGGTCCGCAAATTCCTTACACAAGTGGTCGACTTCCGGGAATTACACCTGCAAGGAAACCAGGTGGACATGGTCACCAGTAGAGAATCCAGATGACTGAAAGGCGTCGAGGCGAAAAAGGTCAGCAGTGGAGGCGTTGTTGAACACGAAGAAATTAACATTCTGCTGAACCGACTTGTAGCTGAGTAGCACTGTGAATTCTCCCAGTAGTGCGATGACCTGCTGGTTGTATGTTAGGAGGCGGCGGGGTGTCGACATTCAAGGTGGAATGAGTAAGTAGGATGAGTAATTGATTAAACAAACTCTTACGCCCGACCGGGACCCCATCGACGTTCTATGCCACCGCCAAGAACGTAGAGGCCTGCGGCGGGTCCTGATCATGGTAATCAGCCACTTCTGCCCAGGATTCCAACCAGCGGACTGCCGTGGTTGAGACCTCAAACTTGAATACCAGGGAGATTACTTGTTCAATCGTTGGAGCGACCAGTTTCAAGGCGTCGTGACGAAAGGAGCGTCAGATGTGGCCTGGATAAAGTGCTCCCGGACCATCTCATCGGCGTAAGATTCCTTGGAAATCAAAGTCGTGAAATGAGAATGTCGGTTCAATACCTGAAGTTCTGCCGCCCATTGTCGATACGACTGTCCTGGCTTCTTTCGGCATTGGTAGAACACCACTCGAGCTGTCAATACATGAAACCAACCAACCAAGGGTGTCAGAAATCTGGCTGTTGGTCCGCGTCTATGGAACCTTTGGTTGAAGGTTGGCTAACAGCACATAAAGGGTGGATTAGTACCACGACAGGAAGTATGAACGTTGTTCTGTGTCTTGACTCACCTGGTTGATGTGGAAGTGTTTCCAGATGCGTCGCTCATATGTGCGCCAGTCCTCAATGTCATCGTTAAAGGCGGAGAACGTAGGCGGCGCTGACAAAGGGCGGTATTGGAGTACGTCCGCGACCAACTGCCTGTGCAAGTCGTGACATTGCTGCCGCAAACTACTGAAACAGCTCGTGGAGGAGCTTCTGGAGCGCAAGGTTCATCTCCTCGTCGTCCATCATGCACTGGATTACGGGGCACCAAACTCGTCGCCACTTATTTTGTGACTAAACAGGCTCGAATAAGTACAGCACACTTTATTACATTGCCAGTCGATAATCACAAATCACAAAATTGCCAGTCGATAATCACTAATCACAAACTCGTGGAGTACTAACATGAGTCACCAAGTCCAAGGGAGTGCAAGTTCTCAGGTAAACTTTCACTCTTAGATAGTCCAGGTCCAGGCGAGGGTCGATATCCGCAGAAGCAGTCCTTTTCCAGGATACGAGGTCTTCTTGAAACAGTCCACAGGAAGCCTACGAAGAGAACTGGCAGTCGTGCCAGCTGCTCGAGCTTAAGTGGCCAGGTTGGTTTTTGTGGTGACAGCTCTACATGAAATTTGCAGTTCCGCTTAGTCTGTTTGTTGTTGTTTACTAAAACGTGTTCTCTCTCGGCCGTGTTATATAGAACACCTTATAGGTAGACCACCAGTGCATTCAGTGTGTTGGATGGTCTGCTGGCCTCTCAGAGCCCGGCAGAACAAAAGCCTCTTTCCTCTTCCTGTCCACAGTGTTTATCGTCCAAGTTTCACTCCCATACGAGGCAACACTCCATAGAAATGCCTTCAGAAAGGACTCCTTACACTTAAATTAATATTCAATGTTATCAAAATTCTCTTTTTAAAAAACGCTTTTCGTCCCATTGCCATTCTGCATTTTATATCCTCTGTACTGTGACTATCATGTGTTATTTCATTGCCCAAGTAACAAAACACATGTCCCACCTTTAACGTTTCGTTAGCTAATCTAATTCCTCAGGCATTGCCTGATTTTCTTAGATTGCACTCTCTTACCGTTGTTTTGCTCTTGTAAATGTTCATTTTATACGCACCTTTCAACACACTGTACATACTGTTTAACTGCTCTTTCAGGTCCTTTGCTGTCTCTGACAGAATTACAACGCCATCGGCAAAACTCAATGTTTTTAATTCTTTACTCTGAACTTTAATTCCTTCTCCCAATTTCTCCTTGCTTTCCTTTATAGCTTGCTCATTGCACAAATTGAATAACATTGGAGAGAGGCTACAACCATGACTTACTGCCTTCCGAACCACTGCATCCCTTTCATGCCCTTCAACTATAACAACCGCCGCCTGGTTTTTTACTCCTGCTTGCTTCACAAGTTGAAAGAGTTTATTTCAATCAACATTGTCAAAGGCTTTCTTCAAACCTACAAAAGCTTGAAATGTAGGTTTGCCTTTCCTTATTCTATCGTCTAAGATACGCGGTAAACTGAGGATTGCCTTCCGTGTTCCTACATTTCTCTTGAATCCAAGCTGATCTTCCCCGAGGTCATCTTCTACCAGCCTTTCCATTCTTCTGTAAATAATTCGTCTAAAATTTTGCAACAGTGTCTTATTAAACTGATGGTTGTGTAATTTAAACATCTGTCTGCGCCTGCTTTCTTAGGAATGAGGATTATTACTTTTTCTTAAATTCTGGGGGTATTTCGCCTGTATCATACATATTACACTCCAAGGGAAATAGTTTTCTCATGGCTGGTTCTCCCAGAGACTTCAGTAGCTCTGAGGGAATTTCATCTACTCCAGGGGGTGGGGGGCCGTGTTTCGGCTTAGATCTTTCAGAGCTCTGTCAAATTCATCTCTCAGGACAGTATCTCCTATTTCAGCGTCATCTACTTCTTGTACCCTTCCTACAATATTGTCTACAATTTTATTTCCTTTATAGAAACCCTCTATATATTCATGCCACCTTTCAGCTTTCTTTTCTTTGCTGAGAACTGGTTTTCGATTTGTGTTCTTAATATTAATAGAGCTGTTTTTATTGTCTCCAAATGTCTGTTTTATTTTCCTGTAGGCGGTATCCATTTTTCCCCTATTTATACATTCTTCTGCAGACTTGTATTTTCCTTCTACCCACTTCTGCTTAGCCATTTTGCACTTCCTATCAATCTCATTTCTTAGTCGTCTGTACTCCCTATTGTCTGTTTCATTTAGTCCAGTTTTATATTCGATTAAGTTTAGTATATCCTGAGATATCTAAGGACTTTTTGTAGGTCTTACTGTCCTACCTCTGCTGTACTTTGCTGCCTTCATAATTTCATTTCTAAATGCTACCCATTACTCTTCTACTGTTTTATTTACCCATGTTTCCGTCAATTGTTGTCTAAAGCACCCTCTCAAATTCTCTGGAACTACTCGTTCTTTCAATTAATCCAGGTCCCATCTCCTTATTGTCCTACCTTTCTGCGATTTTTTTTATTTTTTTTTTTATTTTTTATCTTAAAGTTTGAAACCTGTTTCCGGAATCTATATGTTACCGTTATGAAATCTATCTGGTACTTCCCGGTGTCTCCTGGACACTTCCACGTATAATTCCACCAGGTGACTTCCTCTTTCATTTCTTCTGCCCAGCCCATATTCACCTACTATTTTTCCTTCTCTTCTTTTTCCAGTCTTCCATAACAATTAATTTTACCTCTCCCTCAATTGTCTGAATAATTTCCTTTACCTCCTCATTTTTTAAAATTTTCTTTTAATTTTTTTTTTTTTTTTTAGTCTATGGGACCCAACTACGGGGTCATCAGTCCCTAAACTTACAAACTACTTACAAACTAGCTAATACTAAGGACGGCACAAATATCCAAGCCCGAGGGGGGATTCGAACCCCCGACCGTAGTGGCCGTGCAGACCGTGACTGGAGCGCCTCAGTCTCCTCGGCCACCGCGGCCGGCTACCTCCTCATATATTTCTTAAAATTCCTAATCATCTGCAGAGCTAGTTGGCATATAAACCTGTACTACTGTGTTCGCTTTGTATCTATCTTGACTATGATAATGCGATCATTGTGCTGCTCATAGTATTTTACCCGAATTCCTATTTTCTTATTCGTTATCAGTCCTACTCCTGTAATAACCCCAAATGTGTATTTATAATCCTGTATTCACCTGACCAGAAATCCTGGTCCTCTATCCACAGAACTTCACTAAACCACACTATGTCTAACTTCAACCTATCCCTTTCTGTTTTTAAATTTTGTCCTACTGTGTTGTCCTACTGATGGCGACATCCTCCTGAGTAGTTCCTGCCTGGAGATCCGAATGGGGAACTATCTTACCTCCGGAATATTTTACCCGAAAGGATGCCATCGTCATATATTCATACAGTAGAGCTGCATGTCCTCGGAAAAAGTAACGGCTGTAGTTTCTCCCTGTTATCAGCCATTCACAGTAACTGTGTGGCAAAGCTACATTCACTTATTTTAAAAGCCCATCTCAGTTAATCATCCTGACTTTTGCCCCTGTAACTAATGAAAAGGCTGCTGCCCCTCTTCAGGAACCAGCAGTTTGTCTGGCCTCTCTGCAGATACCTCTCCTAAGCGGTTGTACCTACGGTATGGATATTTGTATCACACTATATTATTTTTAGTTTCATACTTTGTTCTATTTGACAGTCAACTGTATGGGTTTTGTAATTACGCTTTTATTTACTTCATTATTTGAAATTATGTTTTTTATCACATCACCTAAATAATGTCACTCGATGTTTTATTTATCGGTGTAATGTATAGCTACACATAGTTGAGTATGGTAACGTCACAGCTGCATGTGTACACATGTACATATCATACGTGCACTTCATTATGTTGCACAGCACTTGTTGATAAACATAGCAATCACATTATTTACATCAATCATAGATCCTAATGAAGACCAAAGATGATCATGCACATAGCATAACTGTACACCCTATAATCTTTACACAATGAGATCTAATGTAAGCATGTTCGAAATCTGTGGTTTTAATTGTTTTTATTGCATACTCATCAATGAATGCTTCAGTTTGTAGCAGTCAGCCACTGTGTTAATATCGATACGGATATCAGTAATGACAACAAATACTTATTTTACAATTTTGAAGTTTTGTGTTACGACATGTTAAGCTTATAGTTAAGCTCTGTATCTCAAATGTAACTTACCATACTATTCTGTTAATGTTGTATATGGTTGACTAATGCATTTGGTAACTTTCATCTACTTCAGGATAACGCTTGATAATGGTAAACTAACCGAAATTGATAGCATTGACATAAAAAATAATCAGCTATGGTCAATATGTCGTTTTGCAATTATGTCAAAGCTGTTAAGCGCCACCTGTTCACATTTCTGAACAAAATGCAAAATGTACCCATGGTGGAACACAAGCCGGCCGCGGTGGCCGAGGGGACTGAGGCGCGTCAGTCACGTTCTGCACGGCCACTACGGTCGGGGGTTCGAATCCCCCCTCGGGCATGGATATTTGTGCCGTCCTTAGTCTTAGGTAGTTCATAAGCAGTTTCTAAGCTTAGGGACTGATGACCCCGTAGTTAATTCCCATAAGTTCTACAAACATTTGAACATTTGATTTTTGTGGAACACAAAATCCGAATGACAGTTTCAACAGTCTCATTTGGAAGAGATGCCCAAAAACAATATTTAGCTCATCTACTGTTGTTAAAATTGCCATAAATGATGCATGCCGGGTGTTTAATTATTCTAAAACGGGAAGAACATGGACCCTTACTGGTCTAGGATTTGTTGCTGGTTGCTTAACCGAGGAGGTATTGAAGAAGATACATAAGATGTGAAATGTCTGTGAAGGATATAGCCAAAAAGGCACGCCCAGAAACATCGGTTACAAAGGAAACATGTCCAAAAAGAGCAATATGACGGAATGTATGGTTATTTTGAACATTGAGGTACTATTTTATTGCGTAAATCTTTACAAAATCTTTTACGTGCATTTCCCGTAACTTTCTTTTTTTGGTATATAAGGAAAATTTTTTCCTGAACCACTGGAGATAGATAAGTGAAATTTTCTGCAGCTTTCGTTCATAGTATGAAGCAACTTCCTGTGGTACAAATTGTTTCGAAGTGTATTTCTGTCAAAATTATTTACATTTTTGTTAAATTGAAATTCCTTTGTTCATACACATAATTTTTAAAAATCAATTGCAAGAGCTCTAAAAGTGATAATAAAACACTGTTTCATCAGTTTCCTTATCTGAATACTAAGAATTACCTACCAAAATATGAGAGTTGTAAGTAAAGTAATTTTTGAGAAAATGTTCCTTATGTGATAGCATGTGTTGCGAAAATTTCCAACAATGCATGAACAAATTTTTCACGAAAAAAATTTGAAAAAAATTCCAGAATGTAGCCATAACATAATTACCTCAAGTGCAAAATTTGGTTCTATTATCTTTCAAACACTGAACACTGTTTAGATTAGGTAATCACGTCCATTTTCTCCTACGTCTCCCCTTAAATGCAGTATACCATGAGAAGCCATTAAAAAAATAAAAAATTAAAAAAAATTAAGAGAAAGAAATCAGGAAATTATTTTTCCGTTTTTTAATTGAAAGTTGCGGAGGATAATTGCCGAGCAAAATTGTGTAATAACTGTTTTACTGCAAACTCATTCCGAATAATAGGAAGTGACACTTCAAGATGGTAATGCAGCGTGAAATTTCGTTCGTCAATTGTGTAATAAATTTCATTTATGAGTGCTGTAAATTTTACCAAATTTTCTTCATCACCGTACGTTCTATCACACAAGCGCTTATGCATAATCATTGGAGGCACAAATTCATGTTGAGTTCAATTTTATTCCACAAACGGAAATAAATAAATATATCAAAATATCTCAGTGACACTATTTCAGTGGAATTAAGATAGGAATTGAAACAAAAGGTTAATTATTCCGCCCTCCAACAAGATATGAATTGAAATCAAAAGCTTAATTATTCCGTCCTCCAACAATTAAGCATCGCCTGTACGATGATGGCATGGTAGTTTTCTGAAAACCATTTAAATTCATATTAATTGAAAATTTCATTTTGTTTGGTAATGGAAAGATTAAGAAATAATTTATGCAAATGGAAGAATTTTAAATAAGCAACTTCATTAACCTGAAAATCATAGGAACTTACATATTCCATGGAATGTAATGAGAGCAATAACAAGAGTTAGTAGATCGCTGTTTGACAAAACGAGTGAGACATCTATACTGTCTTCTTTTTATTAGAGATATTGTTCTGCAATATCATAGATTATTTTTAGTTAATCTTCGAACAATGTTATAGATAGAATTTATATTTTCAGCGAATTGTAAACAATTTGAAAAAGTAAAGAATAAAAAATTTTATACCTTTGTAATATTATTTATATCTAATCTGCAAATCACATTTAAGTGTCTGGCAGAGGGAGGCCGTGAACTGTGTGCCCACTTTCTAGAGTGGTTTTCAGAAAGGGTCGACAAACTGAAAAAAAAAATTAGTACGTTTATAGGAATGCTGACACAGAATCTCTTACGTGTGTTATCAAGATGAGAGAAATTAAAATAGGAATGCAGTTTCGTTCATTGTTGAAATTTATTAACAATATATATCTTAAGTGTGTATACATTTTAGTGTGTATACAGTTTTAAAAATGTAATATCTACAATACCACAATTATTTAGTCATATTTACTAATAAAACTTAAATTACTTCTTTTCGTAATATTCAGAAACTGTTCTAATAATAAATCCGTATATGCCCTATAAATAAATCCCTATATGCCCTATAAATAGATCCCTAAATGCCGGTCGCTGTTGACTTCAATTTTCAAAACTACTCGACGAAATTTCATGCGGTTTTCACAGGAAACATGAGAAATGTTTGGGTCAACATATAGGTATAATTTTATCAAAATCTGATTGTGGAAAAAATAAGATATAATTTTAAGTGTTTTCAGGAACCGTCGTGTCTGTTTGTTCGACTTTTAAAAACCCCTGATCTCCAGAACTACTTCACGTATTTGCGTGGGTTTTCACAGGTAACTTGAGCGTAACTCTGGAAAACATATAGACTTCGTTTCATAAAAATCGGATCACGGAAAAAAATAATATCCTAATTTGAAAATTTTCTACTTCTACTGTCATGTCTGCCTGTCTCTTTTAACACGTTTATATCCAAAACTCACTGACGAAATTTTATGACAATTACACATGTTGCTTGAGCATATCGTGCGGTTACATAAAGGCTTCAGTAATTAAGATCGGATCAGAGGGACTAAAGATATAATTTAATCATTTGTTTAAAAGCCACCGGGTATGTCTATTCGCTGAGGATAATCTCCAAAATTACTACACGAACTTTCATGGGTTTCCATGGGTAAATTGACAATAGTTTGTAGGGTAACATAGGCTTCATTTCATCAAATTCGGATCATAGGAACGAAAGATATCGTAATTTGAAGTTTTATGTGTATACTAGGCTTATAAGCATGGTGTAGTACAGCGAATCTCCACGACTACTATACGAACATTCATGGGGTTTCGTAGGTCAACTGAGAGTTCCTTGGGGGCAACATATGAGCTTGATTTCTCTCAAAATCGGATCAGAAGAAGAAAGGTTATCGTAATTTGTAGTTTCTGGTGTATGCTATGCTTGAATTGCAGCATTGTTTAATATCATAACTAACATGTAATACATTGAAACAAAGGCTACTATTCTCCTTACGGCAGCGGTGTAGTGTATTGATTTTGGCAACTGCCGTAAAATCCTTTTTGAAAAATCTGTCACGTACAATGAGGGGAATAATTCTTTGATTATGAAATATTTTTTTCTATCAGAAAATTAATGATCCTCTAAAGTGAAAATTTCGTTGCCAACGTTAACATACTAAACCGCTGCCGCTGCAAGTAAAATGTAACCCAGGTATGACACAAAAACAAACATTTTTTTTACTAGCTGTATCCCACATGCCGAAAAAGGTTCTTCATACCGCGGTATCATTTTAATTAAAAACATAACGACGTTCCTTCGCGTCTATCGATGTTTACATTTACTAAGAACTCTTTGCAAGGAAACACGAATTTATGTAGTTTACTTTCTGATTTCGGTGGGTACTCTTTACAGCTAGAGTCCATTCTGTTTTTGACTGCCTAGAAAATGGTGTAGTACAGTACAGTATAAATAGAGGCCCTGTTAGTTGCGTAGTGCACCAAAGAACTAATAGTTGGCGCTGCTGTACTTTTTATTTTTTTATTATTTCTTTTCGATAGTTATGCCATAAAACAGCATTGGATTTGTAGTGCTGCAAAGAAACAATACTTGATCATGTTGTGCGTATACCCTCTGTAACAAAAGTATTTTGAATTAAGAACCGTAATTTTATACCTGCAAATACAAACTAACATTGAACAGCGAATTGCTGATAACACTTTGTATTTCAAGCTTATCGACATATCTTTCTTCTCTCGACACGGAACATTTGAATTTAAAACATAACGACTCTCCTTCGCGTCTATCGATGCTGTAATTTACTTAAGAATTATTTGCAAGGAAAATCGAATTTATGTACTTCCCTTTCTGAATTTGCTGTATCCTCATTACAATTTTTAGTGCGTTCTGTTTAGGAACGGCCATAGTGCAAGAAAGGACAAAGTGAGGCGACATTAGTTACATAGTACACAAAATAACTATTTATGGTATTGCTGCGTTTTTTTTCATAACTATGGTGTAACATACTACAACATGAAGTAGAATTTTACTTACGTCTGTGTCGTTGTGTGCTGATGTTGGCAACGGCCGTTGAATGCTTTTTCAAAACTCAGTTACGTAGAATGAGCGCAATAATTCTTTATGTTCACAATGAAACAAATAATTCATGCTGTTCTGGTCAGTAAATTAATCATCCTCCTAAAGCGAATAGTTCGTTGTCAACGATAGCAAACTAATCCGCTGGCACTGCAAGTAAAATTTAACTCAGGTAGAACACACGAAAAAAATTTTTGTTTCCTAGCTGTATCCGATATGCTTTGCAATGTCATGGAAAGAAGTGCATTTTTCGACGGCTATAATTTGAATTTAAGAAGTAACGACGTTCCCTCGCGTCTATCGTGGTTTTCATTTAATAAGAATTCTTAGCGAGGAAAATCGAATTTATGTACTTTTCCTTTCTGATTTAGGTGCGTACTTATTAGATCTTGAGTCCCTTCTGTTTAGAAATGCCTTGAAAACGGTGTAGTACAGTAAAGAACAAATATAGCTCTTGTTAGTTATGTATTACACCAAATAATACCAGGCAATGCTGCTTTTTTAATGCTCAGAACTATGGTATAGTTCTCAACAACATATGATGACTTTCAGTCTTTAATATCCATAGAGAAGAACGGGTGTGCAGGTATCTATTACAAATATCAAATCTCCTAAACTAATTCACGGGTTTACATCGGACAACATTGTTTCATATAAATTAATCACGAAATAAAAAGAGATATCGTAATTGAAGTTTTGTATCTGTGACCGTCATATTCGTCTGTCTCCAAAACTACTTGACTAATTTTCATAGGATTTTCAGCCGTAACTTGAGCATATCGTGCGGTTGGATACACGCTTCATTTCATCAAAATCTGATAAGAGAAAATAAAGATATCGTAATTTAAACATTTGTCTAATAGCAATCAGTGTCTGTCTGCAAACGCTAATCTCCAAAAGTACTGCACAAGCTTTCATGGGGTTTCGATGGTAAATTCAGACTAGAGAGGCGCTTTAGAGCACCAAAGTTCTAATAGTTGCCGGTGCTGTGTAATAAGTATGGCGTAGTACAGCGTGGAACCGTGACAGAATTAAGCGCTGCAATCTTATCTCTACAAATACTAACAAACATTGAACAGAGTGTTAGTGATGTCGCTTGGTGTATTAAAAACTTAACATTTATTTGATTATTTCGGCAGATTTCATTTATGTTTAAAACATAACGACATTCCTTCGTGGTTACCTACTGTTTTCATTTAGATAAGAATTCCTTTCAAGTACAATGTAATGTAATTTGTTTTGTGATTTCGGTGAGTTTTGGTACCGTACTTTTAGAAATGCCTAGAAAACGGTCGAGTCTTTCTAAACACAACAATCTGTTGAGACTCATGCAGCTATGGAACATCAAGATCCTACTCCCAAGACAAATTGTAAGAGGTCAAATTAATAGCAGTACACAAGAATGGCTAAAAAAATGAGGACTATGTGGTCTGAGGAATCCAACGCAGAACGTGAGGCGAAACGATCTGCAGCTCGTGTATTCGCAATTATTACAATTTTTATTACTATTACACATTTGAACGATATAAGTGTTTTCAGAAGTTCACGCCAAACAGAAAATTACACACCGCAGTCTTAACTTTATGAACACAACCTAACATTGAATTTACATCGTTCCGGAGTATAGACTTAATTTCACTTTTTGTATTAAAATCTTTATAAACATTCATCGTTTTCAACAATGAATTCTACTTAAATTTAACATTTTGGCTTGGAGAAATGTGTTTATTGACAATGCGATCCAACAAGGCTTCTATTTTTGCTGACCATAGGTACGGGATCCTAAAAAACCATAAATACAACCGTTGTGAAGCACGGATATATAAGCTAGTTTTAAAATATGTATTTCAGTCTCTAGACCCTACCATAAATTGTAAGTTAACCACCCTCCGCTTCCTACCAGTTGCCGCCTTGCTCAGTGATTATTTTCGGTGTTAAAAGCAGATGTTATTGCCCTGATAAAATTGTATTGCAACGGATAACGACTTTTTACACACAAAAGACTGCAGCAACTGATAGCATACCGGTGGCAGCTCCCTTACTAGATGAAATTCCCCCATTTATATTCTCGCAATTCCCCATTGAATATTCTCACTCTCTTTTTAATCATTAATTAAGCATAGATGGGCCTCAGAATTTCATAAAAACAACTAGAGACGAAATGTTTAACTATTTGCAGAAGTTTATTAAATTCACTGTACATCTCCCTATCATCATTTTAAAGCCAAAATACAAAATATTCATTCACTAAATGTATCACCAATGGATTGAGACAAGGATCGTAACCTTACATTCATACCGTACATTCTTTACTCTCTCATACTGCACCCACGTAGCTATGCACAACATTCCCATTTGACAAAATCATTTCCCCGCTGAAATCGAGACAGAATTAACAACCAACACAGTTCCTCATACTTTACCACGGAGGACACCATACATCCTTCCTCTTCGTCACCCAGAAACGTTCTCCCTTCTCGTGGCCGCTCCCCGTCCTAACCGATCCCCCCGTTCCCGTTCGCGAGTAGCCGGGCCCTCATTGGCTTGTGATCTAACGGAACATTCTGCCAACCTCAGAAATCTGAAGGAACTCGCAAGTCGCAGCCACTTGACCATCTCATCCCCAAGGAAACCTCTCTGCCACACCCCAAAACTAAAGTTGACAAACCTACCGAGTGCTCTGCATCTCTGCCTTCCCAGCCGCGGCTTCATGCACACTTACAGACCCTCACACACAAAATCACATATTGTATAAGAGGAGTTGGGTACTGTGGAGCAAAGCTCCTTATGTGAGCTGCGCTCACATATATGTCCTGCAATAACAATTTTAATAAATAATAAAGCCACCTAGTGCATCCCCCATTACAGTGGCACTAAAGGCCAAGCACACTTTTACGAAATGATAATCAGATGAAAGTAACGTACACTGTAGTGTACAAGGATTTAATGGAATGGTACTACAGTATCGTTTCAAAATATACAATAAATAATTTTAAAAAATTTGAATCTCCCTCACGGTATTCAATGTTAAGGGATTATAGACAACGGCGTTGGTATTAATTTCCTTCAATGTGCCTAGTGCGTCACAGAGTTTAATAGTGTCTGACATTTGCACTTCGGTTACAGGCTAAGCTGAGAGATAAATTGATTAGCTCGCGCACACAGCAGCGTTTTCCGCAGAGCACAGTTCGCCTGTGAAACTTGTTTAAACTGCAGATTGGCCGTGTCTCGCCTTCACATAAATCTCTCCGCTTTCGGCCGTCCTTATTTGATGTCTACCTGTTCCGAGACTGCTTTGTCGCTGGCAAAGCCGAGTCCCGCTGTGACAAGCCAATTCTTCTTCGTCGGGGATTGCTCGCTGCGCGGAGGAAGTTGTCGTCCCGATAGAACTTCCGCTAATAAGGTCTGGCGTAGCAGAGGAAAGCCACAGGCTGCCCAGAATAGGGGCTGCCCTCAGTGTTTCACTTCGCGATGTCTTGGGTACGGGACTCCTCAACTTTACGTCGAGTGCCTATGTTAGGAAATAACTCGGTGCTTCATTGAACTAAACATCACTGAACAACAGTCAAGTTCACAGATTTCACATTTACTTTGAGATAGGGTTACCAGATGTCTGTCTTCAGAAAAGAGGACATTTCTAGAGTCATAAAAGAACCTCTCTCTCTCTCTCTCTCTCTCTCTCTCTCTCTCTCTCTCTCTCTCTCTTTCGTATTGACAACTCAAGTACTAGTGATGTCTCTACTGTATTATCAGAAACTTGTTTGTAATACATCTTACTCATCTTACGAAATTTGTTCCTCTTCTTACAAATTAAGGAACATGAAATGTTGAGACCCGTAGAACGAATTACATGACTTCACCACTTGTAATTTTATCGTCATAAGTGCTGAACATTTTTTTCATAACATACCCCCCACCCCACCGCCCGTTTTACCTGATATTTTTTACGATGCATCATTTGCGGAAACCATAGTACTGTTGACTGTAAAATCGTGATGAATAAAGTTACTGTAAAAATTATTTAAGCGTTCCTTGACATAGCTGTGCTCCCATTTCGTATCAGACCGACATTACTATATACATGATTAACATATAGATTATAGTGAGTGAATGGAATATGTAAGGCCTAGGTGAAGAAAGCAATGAATAAAATGAACTTTTTATTTGCAGTACAGAGGCTCGCGATTAATTATTTAAAGCTACTCAGTTTTTTGGACAGAAGCTTTAACTCGATTTTTTCAAAACACTGTTTATGTAGTTACGTCTCTTTCGTCCTAAACAGACGAATGGTAACCGTTGCATCTGACCTTATTTGTATGAAGTTTTGAACAAGGTAAACTTACATATAACTAACATTGCACTGGCTTTTGATCTTGAAGTCACAAGTGTCCTTGACAGACAACACACAGAACTGCCGAGTCCCAGCTCGAAGTACTGAACGTCTTATTTTTGGGTGTCACACAATACTTCGACCAGAGAAAGGGGGTAAGAGTTTTATGTATACTATGTGTATTGCACTATGTCTTGCACTGTTGCAGACGTATGGTTTTAATTGGCCGCAGCGAAGCTCGTATTCAGTGACGATTGCCACGCCAATTATTTCAATACTTCCGAAGTTACTTGACCTCAGAGCAGCGACGTCACAGAATCGAGAAAATTAAAAACATTGTCTCAAGAAACGTTAAATTCTCTAGTTAGTGATTGTGACAGTTCAAAGAGTTGTATTTACGCACTTTCAAGTTGAAGCAGCTGCACAACGCCAAAGAAGAGAACATTTCCCAATTTTGTTAAAAACCCGGCCGGACCATTTGTAGGGTCCACAAAAGAGGAAATGTCCGGGTAAAAGGACGTCTGGTAACCTTACTTTGAGATAAAGACCTTTTACCCCTGTCGTGTTTCGACGCTGAAACCCGCTTGGAGAAAATGTAAAACATGGTATTCAATCCTACGTTTACACTAATATTTTACAAGATATTATAATTTTTTTACTCTTACATTAATTAAACACTTCATACGAACACCTGGATTCAGCACTTTACTAGGAATTCTACATAAACTATGGTCAATTTTGCCACCATTTCTTTTCTTTTTTTAATTTCTTCTTGAAATCAACTTGATAACTTCACTAATTAACGTGCCTGACCTAGTGTCATACCCATTGAAAGGCGTCTGTTTCATCCTCTAATTAAATAGCTGTGAATCTGGAGAAATTAACCGAGTTGTTTCGACACAAGCGTAAACTCCATTACTGATGCTATGATGCTGGTGGCAAAATTATCTTTCCGCTGAGATAGTAATAAGGAAGTTGCAGCAACAATGCAGCAGCAACAATGCAGTAGCCATGAAGTAGTGACTAAGCAGAACTGAGAATACATTATATTGACATAAGTAAAAGGAATGACAAATGGAAGAAATTTTTAATGAACTTTAAATAATGTAGCCTGCTTTTATAGAAGACTAGCTGAAAGCCTGCCGTTGCCCGGGTATTTATTTCTTCCTGCCATTTTTCGGGTATATATTCATTTGTATAATGGATATATGTCTAAAATCTCTTGGGTACAGTTAGTAGTAAAGTGATGTGGCTGTTTTCCATGAACGTTACTGTTTGTGCTCATATTCTCAAGAACTACATGTCGTACTGTGATACAATTTAGAAAGTACACTCAACTATATACATGTATACTGTCTGTAAAATTTCCTGCGGCTATAATTTATAGTGTAGAAATTATGAATTGTAACGTCATCCCGAATGCCGTAGTTTTACTACATAAACAGCGAAAAAGTAGAAAGCGAGAAACTTTTCTTCTCTCATCTTTAGGCTATGGTTGTCAGCGAGAAAAAGTTTAATAAAGGCTTGTAATTATTTTTTAAACTTTGTTGCAAGTCGCTAAGTACTCTCATTCTCATATTGCGTATTTATAAAGTCTCGCTGCATTATAAGGCAGTTTTTTGCGATTCCTATTGTTTATGACGTCTTATCTTCTGAACCATGTGTCGTGATTCTTAACCCTCCAGCAATTGTTACCTCACGGTAAGAAATATGTGTACCAAATTTGGTTGAAATCGGTCCAGTGGTTTAGGAGAAAATGAGCAGCATTGTCGCTAAATGCAGCAGTTTTCCGCACATATCATTGTTTATGACGTCATATCTCGTGAACTATGTATCGAACGTGATTCTTACACTTACTGCGACCGTCCTCATGGACTCAAGCTTACGTGTACAAAATCTGAAAAAAAGATTGGATCAAAACTGTAGATTTGTATGCAACATGTACATACATATGGACACTCTGCTTTATATATTAGATGAACAAGTTGACATTTTGGTGCGCTTCATTGTTAGCTGTGGCTTGTAGTCTGTCTATAGCTTTGTTCACGCAAACAGTCCAATGGGAAGGTTGGCGTTACATTTATTCTTCTTCATCGTGCTTAGCTGAAAAGTTAAAGATAAAATAATGATGTAGTTTTGTCTGAAATGTCTATGAGAATAATATTAAACATAATATATATCTGGTACTGTTTTATGAAGTAGTTTAAAAATTTTGGAAACACTGATCTCGATCTAATGTAAAGAGGCAACTCGTTCATGGTTTTCAGAACCGATCAATTATCACTTATTTTTCACCGAAGTCGTATCATTCGTTAAAATTTTACCGACAAATTTTTATTTAATCCCATTAGACTTGGCATAGTCAGTAGTTACAATTAGTAGCTCGACAGCGACGCGGTTATAAAGAAAAATGGTACAACTTTATTCCAGTTCCGAAAGGTAGGCCAAATTTTTGTTTAATCTGTCCATGAAGACAAGGCATTTTCAGTTTTGCCTCAAAATACTTAGTTTACGATTCTTTGATGTCTAAGAATGTGTGCCACAAATAAATCCCACCTCTTAGTGCATATATGCCAGAAAATCCTTCTCTTCCACTTCTGTTCAGTAGTTTCTCATAGTTAACCGATCTACCAATGTAATCTTCAGCATATCAAATGTTTCTTTCATTTTTCCGTCTGAACTCCTGTATCAAATATGTTCAGATGTTTGTAAATCTATGGGACTCAACAGCTTGGTTATTAGTCCTTAGCTTACAAACTATTGAACCTAAGGTAAACTAAACTAAGGACAACACAAACACCCATGTCCGAGGGGGGAATCGAACGCACGGCGCTCCAGTATGCGCGGCTAATTCGCTGTGGCAACTCCTTTGTCTTCCACGTTTCACTCTATTACACTTCCTATTAATTTTTTTTTCTGGAAGTCATCAAATTTCTTTTCTTGGGAAATGGTTTTCTTCCCACAGTCACTCTGCATATTCCATATTCCGTATTCCATATTCCATATTCCGGCCTCCAAAACTAATGTTTTCAGATTTTCCCTCGTTACCTTAATCTGATTCCTTCAGCATCGTTGAAAACAGTCTATATATCATTACCATTAACTCTCATTTCCAGACACTGCCCATTCCGTTCTGTTGCTCTTTTAGGTCTCTGACAGGATGACAACGTCAGCGGCTGACTGCTAAGTTTCAATTTTCTTCTCTCTGACTATTACTTCATTCTCAAAATTTCTTCTTGCTTTTCTACACAGCTCGGTCAATAAACAAATTAACACTGGAGAAAGACTGCAGTCACGTCACACTTTCTTCCGAACCATGCTTTCTTTTCAAACCCTTCAACACTTGAAACTGCCAACTGGTATTTGTACAAGTTATATATAACTATTAATTTCCAGTATCTTACCCCTTTTACCTTCAGAATTTGTACTGGAGTCCACATCATCGAAAGGTTTCTTTCAAATAAACAAAAGGCAGAAATGTACGTTTGCCTTTCCTTAACCTATGTTGTAATTCGGAAGTGTGTATTGCATCATTTACTAATAAATACTAAAATGTGTATGTAATAGCTGTTCATATGACTGTGTCTTTCCCCTATACATCATAAAAAATCCATTAGTTTTTCCTATCCCTACCTTGGGCACTGCGACGTTAGGAATGATGGAATTTTAGTAAAATCTTCTGGGTTTACAAGCCGCATTACGTCAATCAAAATTCTCCAGCTTTCTATGGCAAACTCCGCTGTCGTCATTAAGTGTAAAATCAGTGGCTGCGAAGACTGTCAAGGAATGGTGATTATTCGCGGAAGGCAAGGTTGGAGTTTCGTCGCTCCGCGGTACCTTGTGACGTCACGTGGAGTGCGCAGACGGTGTCACATTTGAGACAAGCGCTCTCGCCTTCTACAAGCGCCAAGCCTCTGCTTCCGCATTAAGTCCAAAGCCCACCCCACGCACAACTAAGTTTAGTGTTTGTCTCTGTTCAAACTGTTGCTATTTAATTTCAACCGTATCTTTAATAACAAAAATCCAAAAAGATGTCTCGGCCAAAATTATCGTGTTTTCATGCTGCATTTTGTGCCCGGTTATTACTGGATGCCTCGCTACGGCTGATGTGTCGGTGTCGTCTGCACATCGCTTTGCAACACTGCGAATAGTTTGCCTATGTAAATACTACCACACTCACAAGGGACACCAAGTACTCCCGGAAACCGTAGACCTACGCTGACCTTGACGGTGCGTAGTATTTATCTTTGTGGAAGATTGTCTCAATCTCTTCAACAATCATCCTACCTTGCTGATTGTTGCTGCATAGTTTAGAAGGAATGCTGTCGGCTTGGCCTTATCTGCTGATTCACTGCGTTTCTTCTGTCGGTGGCACTTGAAAACCTAGGCGGTTTCACCCTCGCTGTAAACGTTTTCCTTGAACTCACGCTTCAAATGTTGAAATTTAGATTGTAGATGAAGCTGCACCAAGTCTGCCCCATGGAGCGTTACGTGCCTTCGCTTAGTTACATCATATCGCATATGTAAGGCTTGTGCTTCGTAGGGAATGTGGTGAGAATGAGTTATAGAAGGAGCCCTGTTGGGAACAAGAGTTTTGTTCATTGAGAAAGAAGTGTTGTCTTGTGTGTCGAAACTTTCTGAATTCGAAGAAATTTTACAATATGGAGTACCAATGGGTGTCTCTTCACGTGATACGGTACAGTGAGCTGGACAATAACGCATGAAAGCGTCTCGATGTCACATTGATGAGCGAAGTTCAATCCGTCAATTCATCTGATGATGGCGACATGTATGATCGCCGAAATATTGTGCCCGTTGGACACTATAGAACGGCAGTAAACCAGTGGATACTTTGATTAAGTGTATCCACGTTTATATACAAGGGTGAAAAGTATTTAAACCGACAAAATCTTGGATGTTGTATGGGACGTCAAAACAAATATTTTTCCCTTTGTCAATTTTTCCTATGAGGAGTATTTCAACCGATACAGGAGATTTCTCCTGCGGTAAATTAATAAAACCAACAAACAAACACTTTTCCATTTTTTTCATTACCAGGAGACAAAAATTTAACACAACCCAATTTTAATTCCAAGAGATTTTCAAAAATGCTTCCATTGCCACGTGAACAACACTGTCGGATCATGTTCTGCCAGGCACGGGCAAAAACCCCAGAAGTATCCTGAATTGTTCCTGGTGCTACTACTATCCGGACAAGCAGATCCTCTTCTGATGCAACGGGAGTTGCATAAACAATTTTGTGCATCACTCCCTACATAAAAAGTCCAGAGGGGACATTCTGGGGATCGAGTAGGCCATGGTACCGGACCACCTCAGCCAATACACGTTTCTGGGAACCGTCGGTCCAGGAATCGACGCACACGACGAATGAAATATGCCGGCGCCCCGACATGTTGGAACCATATTGTGTTGTAGGGAGTGGAACGTCTTCCGGCAATTCTGGCAATGCTCTGACGAGAAAAATTTTAATACTGCCTTTAATTTGATACGGCCTCTACCAATTTAAATACTCCTCATAGGAAAAAAATGACATTAGGGGAAAATATTTGTTTTGGTGTCCCCTACAACCTCCCACAGTTTGTCGGTTTACATACTTTTCACTATATATATATATATATATATATATATGTGTGTGTGTGTGTGTGTGTGTGTGTGTGTGTGTGTGTGTGCGTGCGTGCGTGCGCGCGTGTGTGTGTGTGTGTGTGTGTGTGTGTGTGTGTGTGTACACCAATCTCACTGACGCCAAAAACTGAGAAAATTTTGTTGTGTAGGTTGAAAAAGGAGTCCCTGAAGGAACAACATAAAAGACTGCGGAATTTGAAATTTTGTATGGTCATCACCACATCAGGTTACATTCGTAGTTTAAGTGCTGCCACACCAGTCATCCCCTTGACATATTAGTCACACTTGATCTTAAAATCAAGAGGGACCGAACTGTCTTACTTAATTCCTATGTTGCACGGCTGAGTGTAGTTCACAACAGACTTTGACATCAACTTACAGTTTATCTTTCGATTTTTATGAAATTTTGTGCACTTAACTTTCAAAAAAAGATAAATGTAACTACGCAATCTTTATGCAGAAGGCATACCAAATTCCAAAGGAATGCAACTGATGTATTTATAATTGGCACAACATGTAGTTGTCAAAAATTCTTTTTTACACAGTTAGCTGACACCTTAACGACTCAAAGCGTAAAATTATTCTGCATATTTTGCACTGAGAAACCGTTGCGTTTCTTGCACAGCGGAGGAATTACAGCAAAATTTGCGAAGGACCGCATATTACTACATAGCGCACGGTATAAGGACTCTGTACCTACATGGCAGGAGAGATCAGTAGTGCCAAGTGTTTTGTCAGACAGTGAGAGTACGCTTTCTGCGATGAACACTTCGTGCTGTTTGCGATTGTATATTATTGAATGTACTATTTCGAGATTGTGTTTTTCTACGGGGGAGATATTATCGTTATCTATTACAGGGTTCCAAAAAAGGGCTCAAAGATTTCAAAATTAAATATCTCGAAAACAAAGATCGATAGAGGAATGCAATAACCGGTATGTTTATTGTGAAAGCTGTAAGAAGTTTATACAGCAGTTTGAAATAATAGTTACAAAAGCTGCTAACAGATGGCGCTGTACGCTGTACAGCTCATATCAGCAAACATAAGTGTAATATGATTCTTCAGTTTCTCCCGGCGTATTTGATAATCAAAATATCCACGGGTGTACTGCCGGTCTATAGTGTCCAACGGGCACAATATTTCGGCGATCATACATGTCGCCATCATCAGGTGAACTGACGGACTGAGCTCCTGGAAACGCGCCGGCACGGAGATCCGCACGCTGCGGCTGCTCGAAGGGAACTGGGTTCTAGCCCGGTAGCGTGCGATTGAAATACCCTCGGCCCGCGGAGCGACTCCTCCGCGGTCCGCGCCCCGCGCCGCACTAGGATTCTGGTACAGACGTCGAGATACTGGGACTGCGTCGTTAGAGAGGCCATTGAAATTCGCACAAATGACGACCTCATAAACCGTGACTGTGGCTATAATCTTAGCAAAACTTGGGAACCAGCGATTGGGTTAATTAAGAGTAAATCTAGCAAACGTAACGAAGTGACGACCACGGTGGACAGAGTCCTCACACCGACGTCATCTCAGACGCAGTCGCAGTCGGTTCCACTGTGACCCACAAAAAAGTCACAGGGAGTCAAATTGTGTAGTTAAATTTTACCTGAATATGCACTTACAGATAGTTTAGGTTTTCTATGGACACAAAATTAATTCATATACAAAATTCTGACTTTTACTAGTTAGTAGTAGATTTAGTCGATAAATTTGCAATGTAATCCATACAAATACATTTAATCTCAGTTCCGTGACTGTTGATGGGAATCAATCTAATGGCATAGGGCCGCGGTGGAGTAGCAGAGCAGTCTAAAGCGTCTCGCTGCCGAGCGCGCGGTGGCTCTTCGTGGAGGTTCGAGTCCTCTCTGGGGCATGGGTGTGTGTGTTGTCCTTAGGTTAGTTTAGTTTAAGTAGTTTGTAAGCTACGGACTGATGACCACGCAGTTTGGTCCGATAGAATTACAAACAAACATTTAATGGCATAGGAAGTGAAAATAATAAAATGACTGACTGGCGATGATACTTTCTCTGAGGGCAGTATCATAATATGTTGAACGGTTTGTTTTTGAACCCCGTCATCAGAGGTTGGGGAATCTTGTGGTCTCCAGTTTTGCACTGTAGCATTGCGCAAGACGTTATCAATTCTCATTCTACTCAATCTTGTCCACTCACGTTACTCCTAGTGAAATCATGGTAGGCCGGCAATTGAATCTTAGACACCGTGATATGTTATTGGTTCATCATTCCTCCTCTTACACCACTCTTCTTTAGTGTACTCGTAGAGCTCCTTGTGCTTCCTTCCTCGATGGAGTGTGGGGTTTCAAATAGCCTGGAGGAGAATCGTAGAAGACTGTAGCATTGGGCGACAGTATGGATGGTCCAGTTGATATAGTTTCTTCCATTCTTGGTTGGTTGCTTCTTTCCGTCGTAGTTCATGTGGTGGGACGTTGTCGATGCTGTGCAACTAAGGGATCGGAGTGGATTTAGTATATCCGAAATAATCCTCATTGACTCAGTCTGGGTTACTTCTAGATTCTTTGTATGAACGCTACTTTGTTATATCTGAGCACAGTGTTCAACAACTGGATGTACTTATCTCAACTTGCCTCAACACTAAAAGGTGCCGGCCGCGGTGGCCGATGGAACTGAGGCGCTCCAGTCACAGTCTGCGCGGCCACTACGGTCGGGGGTTCGAATCCCCCCCCCCCTGGGCATGGATATTTGTACCGTCCTTAGTCTTAGTTAGTTCATAAGTAGTTTGTAAGTTTAGGGACTGATGACCCTGTAGCTAAGTCCCATAAGCTATACAAACACTTGAACTTGAACTAGAAGGTATGCACGTATGCAGATATCCACAGATATATCCGTTGATATCCGCAGTATTTCTAACATTGCGGATAAAATTGTGAGCAAAGTGGATTTCCGCGTGTTTGTTGTGATCTTAAGAAGTCATTGAAGTTTTAAATTTTAATTTCAAGTAATGACCTCAGAACAGAGCTAGGTTTGATACCCAGTCAACATACAAAAGTTCCACCAGTAAGTAGAAATAAGGTAGCTGAGGCTGCCAAACACGAATTGTTAATCAAATACGTTAGATTTGACTGTCGGCCAGAAGAGCTGCGTGAGTCTAACTTGCGTCATTCAGGAAGCAAACAAGAGGCTCCACAATAACATAGTAAATAGTATCGTGTGGAATCATTGGCGTGCTTGCGAAATAAATTACATAGAAATGAAAGTGTCGGGTGGAACCAACACCTCCGGTGTGCAACCAGATCACTCAGGTTTAACAGGGTCGTGTGAAACTCAGTAAGCACAAAATGAAATAAACGGCTAGTCAGCCGAACAGAGTGGAGTTCAGTAGGCAGATCGAGTCAGAAGGTTAAACGACGAAACGACAGCGGGGCCGCAGAGGTCCGCAGCAGCTGATGCGGCAGCTAAATACTTCAAGTATGAGAAGACGGTGATAGACTCGAGTGGATATACAGTTACTGCTACCAATGAAGTAGGAATTGTAAAGTTTCAGTGGAACAGAGTTGAACAGAGACTTTCAGTCCCTCTCTCTAGTAATTATAGGAATCTCAGAACTTAAAAAGAGCAAGTTACTGTCTGATACCTGTCTCTTGAGGGTGCAAACCTTTAGTGGTGAAGTAATCATTGAAACGCAGGATCATTGTATAAGTGCATAGTCATAAGGGGTTTATGGTGCAACATGTCATAAGCAATTGTGTTAAAATAAACATTGTTTATTAACTAAAACTCTCTGCCATTCAAATTCAGTAACATATCAGAAAAGAACTGCTTCAACCCCAGGAGATTCTCTCCCTCTCATCTCCGATATAAAGGTTAGTAGCAAGTTCATAGTAACCCATTGTCGTTAACGTCCCGATTGCGCTACGCAGAACGCACTTACTCCAGTCCGGGATAGTGAGACTGTGCTGGGACGCGACATCTTATATGCGGATAAAGAGCGAGATATCTGCCCAGTACCTCTGTCAAAATGTTAGCTAAAAACTTCAAGCCTGCCGGCATTCTTGGAATCCTAGCAGGGCTCCGATAAAGCGAAAGTCTGTTGTCCTTATCTCCTGGCCACAGCTGACGTAGCTGTACCCGAGAGACCTGCGCCTAATCAGTTTACGTGACCATGTCTTATCTGCGGTCTGTCAAGCGCTTCCTGGGTGGCGCTTTGTAGTGACCGAGTGACAAGGTATATCGTAGTAATTGACAGTTCTTTCCTAAAATGAACACGACATCAATGGATACATTATCGTGTAAAGTGAAAAGAGATGGTTTGACATTAGGGGAGAAAAAATAAATTGAAATCGTCAATTTGGAAAAAAAACATTGGATACGTATTTGATGGAAAAGAAAATATCAACGATATAGTGACCTGTTTTGCGTGTAAAAAAGTATATTCTTACACTGGACACAATAGTGGAACTTCATATTTGCTGAAACATTCCTGGCCGCGGTGGAGTAGCCGAGCGGTCTAAGGCGCCTCACTGCGGAGCGCGCGGTTGCTCGCCGTCGGAGGTTCGAGTCCTTGCTGGGGCACGTGTGTGTGTGTGTGTGTATGTGTGTGTGTGTGTGTGTGTGTGTGTGTGTGTGTGTGTGTGTGTGTGTTTGTGTTTGAGTTGTCCTTAGGTTAGTTTATCTTAGTTTAAGTAGCATGTAAGTTACGGACTGATGACCACGCTGTTTGGTCCGATAGATTTACAAACATTTGAACATTTGAAACATCCGTGTGAGACAGGACAAAGTAGCATAATTACTTATTTAAATACCAAGACAGATGCAAAAGTTTCTGAAGATCGGCGAAATTTAAAGACAACCGTGACCGAAAATACTTATCAATTTTGTCAGCAAAGACATTTTATCGTGTGGATCGGGGTTTCTCAGACGGCACAGTTTCTTATTGATGTGGGAGCAAAGTACGGTGCAACATTGTCACGTGATGCAGCACTTTACCGCTCATTTCGTTGTTTATTATGTCAAATCTCCTGAACTATGTGCCTTACAGTCGTTTTATTACGTCAACAACCGTAGCGAAAGAGCAAGAAATACGCTGGCAAACCGAATGAACGGTAGAGCCGGGCATTAAATACGAACAAACATACAAGCATTCATGTTTATGTATTAGATAAATGACAATAGCATTTTATAGCACCGTGAAAATAACGTATTTAGGAAAGTACACAATGTTATAATGTATTAGCTGGTGATAGCTGCAGCCAACATTGTCTCTTTTCGCGCCGCGGCGGAGCGGCCGAGCGCATTGAGGCGCTATGTTGCGATGCGCGAGGTCGTTCCCCGTCGGGGGTTCGAATCCTCCCTCGTGCATGAATGTTTGTGCAGTATTTTGTGTAAGGTATTTCATAAGTAGTTTGTAAGTATAGGGACTAATGACATCACACACAAGTCCCACTAGCTTCTCAAACATTTGAACATTTCTCTTTTTGCTGACAGTTGCCAATTAGAAGTAGACGGCTGTTTTAACACTTGAAATGACATGCTTTGGTTTGTGTCACATAACCTCTTGTGCGTTAATGTAGGGAAAGTAAAGTGTCCCTTTTGTAAAAATTCAAAAGAACTTTTTATTTTAATGTAAACACAGTAAAATCTCTATGCCGATCACATTTAACCACTGAAATTTAAGAAGATGCCTGTATAAACAGCTTACATAGTGCCCCGACCACACGGGCTCCGAAGCGGTACTGTGTGTATCTAGAGAGCCAAAGTTTTCCTGTTTAGAATAGCCTGTTTTGAAATATGTATAAAACAGTTATCGTGATTAGAGAAGTCAAAAGTAGTTAAGATGTCGCAGAAATGACAAAAAATATCATTACATACCATGGTTATAAATAGTGCTATCTATTACTATTACCCATTCAAATGTTTAATATCTGCGGATGCGGATAAAGTGCCGCGGATGTGGTTGCGGGTAAGGGCCTTGCGGATGTGATTCAGATAGGGATAACACATTCCTTATCCGCGTAGACCTCTAACTATAGTTCATAGACCAGCCAGTATCTGTATGATGTTGTTTCAGATCTTCAGTTATTGCCTATCATTTTGCAGGTGTCTCAAATACGTTTCAGAGTGACCCAGTGTTCCACCAAGGCATCTAGGTTGGAAATTATGTACAACCATTAGTTGGCAGAAGTTCAGATTGAGCTGCTGTTATGCAGTGCCGTTGTTCAAATGGAATGTGCAGACTTGTGTATCGGCTGCTTTTGGTTGGCGCCGCCGTGGTTTGTTAAAGTATATGGCTGACTGTTTCTCGCTTTGACGCAGCTCTTCACGGTACAGTATCGTGCGCAAGCCGCTTAATCTCTGAATAAGAACGGTAAATTACTTCCGTTAGATCGAGCTTACTGTATTCATCCATCGGTCCAACACTACGATTATTGCCCCACAATCTCCCCTCTAATACTAAATTGACAATGTGTACCATCAATCTACTTCTCTTAGCCAAGATACGCCAGAAACGTCTTTTCTTTCCAATTCTGTTCAATACCTCCTCTTTAGTTACGTGATCTACCCATATAATTTCCAGCACCACATTCCAAAAGCTTCTTTCTGTCTGAACTCCAGATTTCCCTCCTAATACGTAAATTAATATTGGATGTCACAAATTACGGCTACAACCTTGTCTTATTTGCTTCCCAACCACTACTTCCCTTTGATATCCTTCCACCTTAATAACATCTGTCTAGTTTTGTACAAGTTGAATATAACTTTACGTTCCCTATATTTTATCCCTGTTATCTACAGAATTTGAAAGAGTGAATTCCAGTCAACACCGTCAAAAGCTTTCTCCTAATAATAATAATTTTGTGTGGCTCATTGGCCTGGTGCAATTCCTTCAATTGGACGCCACTTCGGCGACTTGCGCGTCCCTAGCCTACCCAAGTTATCCAACCGGGGAAAGGAGACCTACAGCTTAACGTGGAATCCGAACCACGTGTCGTTCCAGGCGACTCCTCACAACGTTGAGAGGTGAAGTATGGGTTAAAAGGCAATCTGAAAAAAATCCGAGGTCCGAGTGCGTTCCGAACCCGCGACCCTTCGGTTTCCAGTCGAGTGCTTGACACCAAGAACACCGGCATCGAGATTCTCCTAATCTACAAAAGCTAGACAATTCACTGTGTGTTGCCTCTCGTGTTTTCACATTTCTCCTAAATCCAAACAGTTTTTCCCCGAAGACGGATTCCACCAGTTTTTTCATTGGCCCGTAAATAAATTGTGTTCGTACTTTACAACCATAAATTATTAAACTTCGAAAACTTTCAAACTTGTCTGCCCTTGCGAACCGTACGAACTTAAGTATTACATCAGTTATACCATATTCAGATCTTACATACTGCCATTAAAGCTACAAATCTTACTGTCCAGGAGCTGAGAAAAATCTCTGTTACACCAGATTCACGTTAAGTATTTCCTAGTCGAAGTTCAGGACGAAGTTCAGTTTTCAATTACGATAATTCAGGTTCAATGCTGTAAGGAGAGATGGAGAGGGGAAGATTAGAAAGAGAGGTACACCATGAGAGGGTTGGAGTAGGAGAAAGAGGATCTGGACCAGTGTTTATCAACCTGTGGGTCGCGACCCCCAAGGGGTCACAAAGTGTTGCCAGGGGTTGGGTGGGGGGGGGGGGGGGCGGTTCGTCGCCTTCATAGGAAAAAGTATTTGCACGAAAAATAACCAGTGCATCAGTAAAATATATACGTATTTATAAGTGAAGGTTATTTAATGTCAAAATTATGGCGTTCCTTGTGCAATATTGATCATGAATTGATAACGCAAATAAGTTTTTAAAGAAAAAAATAACTGTTTAGTTCGCAAATTTTGACAATGTATTACTAAGGTAACCGGTTTCGATCTAAGATTAGATCATCTACAGCGAGAGATCTGAAGATGATCGAATCTTAGATCGAAACTGGTTACCTTAGTAATACGTTGTCAAAATTTGCGAACTAGACTATTATTTTTATCTTTAAATAATTATAAGTTCGCTGTTCTTTTTAAATAAGGAAACTATGTTTTCCAAACTGATTAAATACATTTTACTGTCGGGAATCATGAAGAAAAAGTAATAAAAAAGGATAATATGATCCAATCCGAGAAAGACACAAAAAATTTGTTCAGCATTTTCAAAGAAAGCTGTAGCAAAAAGAAAAAGATTGAATCTGTTTCCTTTGAGATAAAGTGGTTTTGTTACGACGCTAAAAGGAGGGAGGGGGGAATAAATTTCATTTGGAAGGGGGATCGCCACAAAATCTTTACTTGGAAGGGAGACGCATATTTGAAAATGTTGAAAACCGCCGATAGAGACAGATGGCAGAGAGGAGTACGCTATCAAAGAAAGTCGCAAATACTGCCAGCGTCGCAAGCCATTACACATTCTTTCTGTCCTTGCCGCACTAATGGCAGTGGCTTCCCAAGCGCCCGTTAAACTTCTTAGCGTCCCAGTAAAGCAATACGTCTCTCTGGGAACCCCGCGGCCAGCTTCCAGCTTTAACGCACACGGCATTAAACGCGACTCCTTTCTGTTATCTCGCCGCGCGCTAAATCTCTGTTCCGTGTATAATTGTCTCGGCCGTGTCCCTCCTCCTCGCCGCTTGCCCGCGGACACATGCCCCAGTCCAGACGCTGTGCGATACTCGCGGCTTTAATTAAAATTTTAATTTGCCCCACCGCGACGGGGAATTTATGTCCACGCGGGCGGACAAAGGCAGGTCGTGGGGGATGGCTACTACTACTGTGCGTCCACGCTGGATGACGCGTCGCGTCGCGCCGTCTGGGCCGCCCCCAGAGACCGGCCAGGCGGCGACTGCGGCAAACGGAAAAAGGAAACGCGCCGAATGTGCCGGCGGCAGAGGAAACAGCCGCCAAAGTGGCGCCGCCACCTGACACAGTTTTTCCATCAGCCACCCGCCGTCAAAATGTAATCCCGGCGCCTCGCCGCGGCCAGGAGACATTCCCGCCCCCGTGTTCGGCGTCCGCCGCCGCCCCCGCCGCCCCCGCCGCCCCCGCCGTCCGCGGTCCCCTTTAAGCCGGCGTCGCTTTGTTCTCCCGAGGCAACTCCCCCCCCCCCCCCCCAGCAACAACCAACCTTGGCCCGACACACACTTGACGCTCGGCGGGCATGCCCCATGTGGGGTCGGCCGTCTCATCTCCTACCTGCTACAACCCCCTCTCCAACTCGACCCACCACGCGGCCACCACAAACGACGCTCTGTCAGACCGCCTTCTGATGTACTGCCGTAACACGGTCACCGGTACAAATCTACTTCTCCGAGAACAGCTCCAGACTCGAATGCTTGGGAAACGGTGGTGTGGCGTTGCGTCTGCACACGGTAATGACTCCTGTATACGACTATATATGCACTTCAGTGTACGAGGCGCGTCCAGAATGTAAGTTCAGTTTGGTAATAAAATGAAGTTGTACACAGATACAGAAGAAATTTTTTTGCGTAAAATTCTACAACCCTTAACCTACTTTTCCACATAACTGCCGAAATTTTGCAGGCGCTTGTCATAGCGTGGCACCAGGTTTTTTATACCTTCTTCATAGAAATCTGCCGCTTGTGTCTTCAACCAGTTGGAAACAGTTTTGTAAATGCGACATAAAGTCACTGAGGAGGTAGGCGACCATGATAAATGAGTAGGTAGTACTGCTGTGAAGCTGGTTAGGTCGCAAATTCTTTGTTATTGGTCACACTTCATGTACAGCGTGCTCTCAAAAATGACGCGTTTTGGAATTACCATCATCAGATTAGCAGACTACCTGCTTTTGTATGTATATTGAAGAACATCTTCCATCTGTTCACTTGTGCACATGGCATGGAAGAGATGCTAATCTGATGATGCTAATTCCGAAACGCGTCATTTTTGAGAGCACGCTGTACATGAAGTGTGACCAATAACAAAGAATTTGCGACCTAACCAGCTTCACAGCAGTACTACCAAATCATGGAAACAGTTTCTTTCAGCTCGTCGTCATTGGTGAAGTGATGACCGCCAAGGAAAGACTGGAGATGTAAGAACAGATGGAAGTCGCTAGGATTCACTAAGCATCCAAAGGTCGACGCCCACTTCGTTCTTCATCGTGCACATCACTACGCCTGCCATTGAACTGTCGCACCCATCTTCTCACCATCGAATCACTCATCGCATTGGGTCCGTAAACATCGCAAATTTGCCGATAAATTTCACTTCGTTTCACTTTCCTCGCATTCAGAAACCGAATCACCGACCTGATTTCACAGGTGGCGGGATTTTCAATCAACGCCGACATTTCAAACAAGCACAACAAAGCGTACGTAACTGAGAGCGATCTCCAAATGGCGCACGTTCTTCTGCTTGATACACATCGTCTACAGTGCATGTGCAGAACTGCAATCGCAGCGCTGGAGCGGAGATAAATAGAAACGGAACTTACTTTCTGGGCGCGCCTCGTAGTACAGTTACCAAACGGCTTATAAAAATACCGGAAACTCCTTGGCATTACATGCATGCATTTGTTAGCAGTGTCATCCGTTTGTTCGATTCGGATACTATAACTAGCTGAAAACCCGGCGTTGACTGGGAGCCACAGCTGAGTGGCCGAGTGCATTGAGGCACTATGCCCCGATGTGCGAGGCTGTTTCCCGTCGGAAGTTCGAATACCCCCCTCGGGCAAGGATGTTTGTGCTGTTTTTAGTATAAGTTAGTTCATAATTAGTTTGTAAGTTTAAAGACTGATGACCCGCAGTTACGTCCCATCAGCTTGACAAACATTTTATTTTATTTTATTTTTATTTTTATTTTATTTTTATTTTTTTAATTTTTTTATTGAATCCATCATTTCTGGTGGAACCGGGACCGCAACTTGTTAAGATTACGTAAGAAGTAAGATACCAACAGCCGTATGTTTAACAGAAACATTTATTCCTTAACTACCAGTTGCAGGATTCCATTATGCCATCTTCAGGCCTCTATATCGGAGAATTATATCCATTAAATAGGGATCGAAACTGGTTGCGTGGAATTCCAGCTATTGTCACAGTTTTTGCGGTTGGTTCTTACTGAGAGCTAGAAATCCACACAACCAGTTTCGATCCCTATTTAATGGAAGTAATTTATATAGATGCCTGAAGATGGCATAATGGAATGCCGAAACTAGTAGTTAAGAAATAAATGTTTCTGTTCAACAAATGGCTGTTGGTATCCTACTTCCTACGTAACATTTGATTTAGTATTTCTTCTATTCCTTCTCTCATTGCCCATCTCCTTTTTGTTTTATTTATAAGAGAACATATAAGAAATAATGCTAACTTGCGAAATGTATAAAATTTTAATGTGCTGTATCCAAACAAAGAATGTAATCAAAATACAAGTGATAAGTAACATTCTTACAGTCATTTAATTCACGACTTCACTATAAAAATATTTCTTGTTACTTGTTCAGGATCTAATATGAGTAATTTCTTTGGTGATGCCCCCTGTGCAAATGACATAAAGTTGTCTATGTAAGAAACATGGGCAGAGATCCACTCCACAGTATTGACTAGATTGTCCTGCGGTTTGTTAATGGTAATAGAAAATGCAAGTCTCACAGTGTGTTGAAGTTAAAAGCTAGTCTGTCGTAAATAATGGGTATTCGTTGTATGTACTCTGTTTCATTTTCTACCTTTCCTTATAACTCCATAGAAGAATACTGCTGATACCTGAATGCGCATGCGCTTCAGAGCTCAAAGTTGTCAACACTACTGTCGGATGTCTAGGAATTTCCTTAAGCTGATTGGAATACGTGTTGCATGTTACAGGTTTTTGCCCATCGCAGTATATATGATCTCATATTTATTGAATTATAAATTGTATAATTTTGCAGTTATAAATGCAATTGCATGAGTGATGTATGTTGATAAAATCCGTTGGGAACAGGGTTAGTTGTAAAGAAGTAATCGTTTAAAACCTGACGCGTGTTGGGGCGATTTTCCATGAACATTACTGTTGTTGTCCTTATATCTCATGGACTACATATCGTACTCTGATAAATTTCTAAATTATATTCACCTGTAAGTGTCTATTCTATCTGTAAAATTTTCTGCAACTACAATTGATAATGTAGAAAAGATAAACTGCAACGTTGTATGGAATGCCGTACTTTTGCTCCATGAACAGCGGAAGACTAGTAAGCGAGAGACTTTTCTCCTTTCATTATTTTGATGTGATTGTAAGCGAGAAAAACGTGAATAAAAGTATGAAATTATGTTTAAAGTTTGTTGCAAGTCGCTAAGTGTTGTACTTCTCAAATAGTGGACTGATAAAGTCACACTATCACGTACCGCAGGACGGGGATGTTTTCATTGTTTATGGAGGCACTATCGCAAAATCCTTTCTTACCTATAAACTACATTCCTTTCAAATTTCAGCTTCATAGGTGAAGTATTTTCCGAGATTTCGTGTTTAGTCATTGAGTGAGTGAATGAGTGTCCTTTCGGTTTTATATAGACACCGATTCCCTTCGACAGCTGTTGTAGGATGGTTGATTCATGGCCACATGTATTGAGTTCCTAAGAAATTTAGAAGATCACATCATAAGTGGAATGAGTGGGGAAAGATGTCATATGGTGTAACATATTGCATTCCCGTGAGAAATTGTGCCAGTTCTGCATAGTTACATTCTGATTGGCTGCCCCCACATCTGTATGAGACCAGCACTATGATGTTTTCAATTATAAATATTAGGTAAACCATTGTATAGAAATTAACGTGATTTGTGTAATTAATGTTGTGGTGTCGCACAAGTCTTAAGTACGCGACACCTACTTTCGCCGCGTGCCGCCTTGCACGCACGGCGCGGCGTTCTTACAACGTCAGCCACGAGCGCCCTCTGCTACAACTCCGCTCGTGGCCACCACTGAACGACATCGTTCACTAGGGACTGAGATAGGAACCAGTTAACACTTTTGAATCAGATAGGCACCAGTGAAGACTTGACTATCGGACAGGCACTAGGCAGGCCTCTAGCTCAACTATGTATCAGCATTCTGCAGTACTGAGCTATGTAAAAGTTAAGTATTACTAAGTCTCTAAGAAATATAGATCTCGTTCTAATTTACTCTAGTGTTTCTAGTTTCTGCTGTCCAACTGGCTGGTCACCTCCATACCGCACAAGCGTGGATCCTTTATTCCTGAGTCGGTCTCTTTCTACTCGGCCACCGACACCTACGACGGAAACGAGACACAATATCGGCGACTAGGCTGGGACACAAAAACTGTGTTTACAAGAAAGCTTTATTATTGTATTTTCTGTTCATGTACTTATCCTCTAGTTAATAAAAACAGTTCTAGAAATTGGTGGTACGTGGTACGTGGGACCAGCACCTGCAGTTGCATGCAGCCCAGCACGGCTCTCCCGTTAAGACCTATGACAGTCGTGCTTAAAATAGTCTGTCAGGCAGTTCTAAGCTTATATTTTTCAACTACTGTAATTAGAATTTAAGTGTACGAAGATCATGGACAGTGTTACATATGTCGCTTGTTGTTTCAAGATATAAGAATAAATATTATGAAACAATTGGCATCCCTTCTTATTTGAAATGTAGGCAACTTTTAAAAGTTCCGCAGCACTTCACTTCAAGATAGAACGATCAATGACCTGCGCACTGCTTCTGCGTGGCGACAACAAGGGAAAAGAAGAAGCCCGTTTTGTGAACAGAAACTAACTGCACGCCCTGACAATGAATGTACTTCTACGGGCCTCACGTGCAGTGCTACGTACATAAACCTTGGGGCATTGGAACTCGTCGGATACCAGAGAAAGTTTTAGAGAAACATATAACTTTAAAAACTTTCCAAATTACTTTATCAAACTCTCTGTCCAACTTTTATCTCCGGCCCCGTCGTACTGTGATTCCACTGCATACCAATATTTCTTTGAAAGGTTTACATTGTTACGTTAGATGATAATTTTTTTAAAGTTGAGGGTTGAAAAAAATGAAGCAATCCTCTCTGCTGTGAATTTTGCATCACGTCAACGCTTCTTAATGCGAGGCAAAATTCTAAGAAAAAAATTTCCGTATGTGGCTAGAAAAAAAAAAAAAATTTTTTTTCACAACTTGTAAGGAACTATTTTCGACGTATGGCGAAATCAAATCACAGATAACTCTCATTTCAGACCAGTGAAAATGTTTTATGTTCAGTAAAACGGAACGCGTCTGGGGAACAATGATCACAGTGTATTACAGTTGCACAGACAAATAATGCCCTTCATAATCTGTACAGTTTATTTGGAGAGGGTTCGAACTGAAAATAACACGATGGATGACTAGTTTTAGACATATACATGTATGCACTTTCCATGAGGATTTAGGAATCCGAATGGAAGGCACGGCACCAACCCAAATACTAAAAATTACAATGAAAACATAAAACATTAATTAATAATGTCGTTCAAATGTTCAAATGTTTGTATAGTCTATGGGACTTAACTACTGGGTCATCAGTCCCTAAACCTACAAACTACTTATGAACTACTTACTAACTAGGGCGGCATAAATATCCATGCCCGAGGGGGGATTCGAACCCCCCGACCGTAGTGGCCGTGCAGACCGTGACTGGAGCGCCTCAGTTTCCTCGGCCACCGCGGCCGGCAATAATGTTGTTTAGCCTTGTGATTCATAAAGTATAACTTACGCTTAAATACAAAAACTTTGCTGTTCAGGTATGTGATGGTGTGTTTAAAGTCTCGTCTAGCCTACTCTTTGTATAAATGCATTCGAATAAAACTGGACGTCATTCATTTTTTGATGTATTTGAAAATATTTCACGCAAATAACAAATTATAACAAAATCTTATTTCTGAAATGTTTCTACACAAAGTGCTGTGGAATACGTGGCTTTAATTCAAATGCTGTGGAATGCTTTTTAAAATTTTATCCAAGTCAGCTCTTCACTTCGTATTAACCCCCTGGCTGCATCTATAAGCAAATTATAAAAATAAGACAAATCAAAGAGTAAAAGAAACTTTATTATAAGCAAACGAAGTATGTCGGCCTAATTGTAGCATTCTGAAGCTATTATAATCTCTTTTATTTTTCAGGATGCTAAAGAAAGATTTCGGAGTTTTTGGTGTTCGTAGTTATAACAACCTATACAACACATATACTCCTTCTACCAACCATTTCCTAGTTTTGTAAAGTAGGTCGACGAATCAAGTAAGTCTTCTGAGTCTCACACTGTAAATCCGCTGCTCTCATCCAGATTTAGTTCACAATTCACTCGGCTTGGAAGCGGTCGGAAGCGGTGCCGCCCCCATTACACCTTTGGGTCAAGATGGAGGCAGCGGCTGGTGCATAGAGACCCACAACTGGCAACAACTGGAACTCTTTGGGCAAGGTAATGATGCCAAAGCCTTGTTTTAAAAGAAGCTCTGCAATCCTGGGTCTGAACAGGAGAGAGATTAGACTCATGGTTGGATTGCTGACAGGCCATGGGAATTTCAAAAAACACCTACATACAATTGGAATAACAGAAGAGGACCCTAAATGTAGGATCTGTGATGACGGTGATGAAACTGCATCACATCTAATCTTCGAATGCATTGCATTGGAGAGTAAAAGGCACAGAACATTTGGGACAACCAGACCCGAAGAACTGGTAAAGGGACTCCATGCACTGTTCAAGGGCATTGGTTCGCTTTACTAGATATACAGGGAGCGATACCGCACAATAAACTTAGTTTCGGTGCGGGCAGTAGCAGGTTGGACCAAGACGGTTTCGGCTTCCCTGAGAAAATCAAATCAAATCAACTTTATTATAATCAAACGGAGTGTGTCTGCCTAATTATAGCCTGCTGAAGCTATTATAATCTCTTTTATTTTTCAGGAGGCTGAAGAAAGATTTCGGAGTTTTTGGTGTTTGTAGTTATAACAACCTATACAACACATATACCCCTTCTACCAACCATTTCCTAGTTTTGTAAAGTAGGTCGACGAATCAAATAAGTCTTCTGAGTCTCACAATGTAAATCCACTGCTCTCTCCCATTTTTAATTCACAATTCACTCCGCTTGGAAGCGCTCGGAAGCAGTGCCGCACGTTTCCGGTAAGAGTTACATCTAGTATCTTTATAAGATATTTGTAGTTACGTAGATTTTACAGGCGTAATAATTATTCGTAATTTCAGCTGCCTGATCTTGAAACCAAGCTCACTCAATATTTCGGCGATCCACTTGTTCGCCATCTTCAAGAGAAACTACAACTGCTGACTGCCGCTAACGACTGATGCCGAGGGCAGAAATCTCTGTCCCTTATAGGCCCGCTTGCGGTGTATGGCACATATGCCATCCGCCATAGCTACACCGGCGCCGGTGTCGGCAGCAGCAGCTGCAGTTTCTCCTGAAGATGGCGCTCAGTTGGGTCGCCGAAATATCAAGTCCTCTTTAGTTCAAGATCCGGTAGCAGACCCCAAAAAGAAACTAACATTCTTTTTTTTTTAAGTGATGCCAATAAACACTATCGTGCCTAGAAATTTTGATTTCCACTACTGACAACTCTGTTGAGCTCGTAGTGGCATTCATTCCACCACTACGTGTCTGTTATGATACATCTGAGCTTTGCCCCGGCGTATCGCCGGCTAATACCCCTTTTAGATATGTTAACATTCCTTCGTTTGACACATAATTTTTGTTTAACATCTATGGTTGAGTACCTCTCGAATATTATAACTTTCATTAGCCTCGTTATATAATCAATAAACTAAAATGATACTTTAATTTCCGTGTTTATCTATTTATGTAACGCCAACAGGTAAAGTTTTTTTTTTTTTTTTTTTTTTTTTTTTTTTTTTTTTTTTTTTTTTTTTTTTTTTTTTTTTTTTACTGCGATATTCTGATATCCAATGCTCGTAGTTCCACCCGTTCTACCGCTAAATGGCTCTCGCGCTAGAACTGTATCTCTCGCGGTCCATCTTCGACTAATATCCCATTTACATACGAAACCCTATACTTTGTGTAACCACTTTTAACAGCTGCGTACGCACGTGATATTTGTTTTGTGCTCATCTATAGCCACGTCAATTTCTAATTATATAAGGTTCATTACCTCATTGCATATTACAAATTGGCAATTCAGTTTTCGTCTTCTGTTATTTTAAATAATGGTTATGGGAATTGGTTGTCTCCTTCTCCGTTCTCTATTCCTCATCTCTTCTCTCTGTATTTTTCCATCTCCCCCTCCCACTCTCCATTTCCATGACCTTCACCCAATTTCCTTATTATTCTATCCAAAATTCTACTCCTCCCTTCTTCCTGCGTCTATATCCTCCCATTTCACTTCCTCTCCTTTGCCTATAGCCTCCTGCATCATTTCTATGATATCATTTATTTTTATTGTATCTATATACGGGGTGTCCCATTTATCTTGACCACCCAGACTATCCTTGGAACGTCACACCTATTGTAAAACGAGTTTCACAGGTATCAACGATTGTCAGAGGGGCTCATAAATGTAAATATTTTGAAACATTCTACATGGAAGCATATATGTTTTTAACACAAATTCAGTTTTCATGTGGACACACTATATTATTTCATTCACAAACTACAGCATGACAAATCACATATACAATGGCATTTCTTGCATCGCAATACGCCAATTAAACTCGAGATATTGCGAAGCGAAGTTGACGCTTGAAATACACGAAACGCGCGGGTAGTGCTCGTCCTGAGCAGCGTGGGGTTCTTCGCTTGAGTCTCAAATGTTCAAATGTTTGTAAATCTATCGGACCTAACTGCGTGGTCATCAGTCCGTAGCTTACAAACTACTTAAACCTAGGTAAACTATACTAAGGACAAACACACACACCCATGCCCCAGGGAGGACTTGAACCTCCACGGCGAGCAACTGCGTGCTCCGCGAGCAACTGCGAGACGCTTTAGACCGCTCGGCTACTCCACCACGGCTTTGAGTCTCAGAACGTACGCAAGCCGCGCGTTTCGCGTATTTCAAGCGTCAACTTAGCTTCGCAGTATCTCGAGGTGTAATTGGCGTATTATGATAAAATCAACCCCACTGTTTATGTGATTTTCCATGCTATCGATTGCTGATAAAATAATATAGGGTGTCCAATTAACACACGTGTTTAAAACACATATGCTTTCGTTTTAGAATGTTTCAAAAAATTTACATTCATGGGCCCTTGTCTTACATTGATACTGGTGGAAGTAGTTTTCCAATAGCTGTTGTTTCGGAGATATTTTCGGTGGTCAAGATAAATGGGAAACCCCGTATAAGTCATACAAGTGTGAAGGTGTGTAAAATTTTAAAAGTGTCGACCTGAGGCACATTATTCTAAGCCAAGATAAAACACACTTGTATGATGTTATACATTTTGTAAGTGACAAACAGATGCTTAATTCTTGTAAATCAAGACTGCAGTACTATTGGATTGTGGAATTTTAATGATATATGGAGAGGTGCTGTAATTTGAAGAGTAGAGTTGCAGATCCGAATATGACGACATGTTTTGTCGTAATTGGTAATCCAGAATGGAGTATAGAACAGATTTTTGCATTTATATTTCACTAGGTATAACCATTTAGATCGCCCCGTTGCCCTGAATAAATCATGTACAGCATGAAATTGGAAAAATTCAGATGTTTGACCCTGACAATCTGCTATGAGCAGGTTATCCAGAGCAAGGCTCACCGTAATTCCATTACAATGTACGACGCTCAAGGTAGTGCATGTTGCTGTTAGCTCAATTTCCACTAACACACCACGATTTCACCGTGAGCACGCCCCCGCTCAGAACATGACGCACACAACAGCCAGGTCTACGTGCTCCACCCGGCACTAGGCGCTAGTTACCGCCAACACCAGCCAACATCCGACCAGCTCCCGCTCGCTGCCAGTTTCTCAGAAACGCCCACACAGCTAGCGCCGTTCGCTGGCTACACGCTCCACAGACATTGTCCGAATCAGTAAGAGCGACCCAGCGTTACCAATACCTACATCTCTAGAACTGCTTATAATTACATGGCAATAGATGACGCATACATGGCAAATGCTTTAAGGAAACCCAAAAATTAACGCTAATACACGGCGGAAAAAAATCTAAACTTGAAAGGACGTATAATGGTTTACACTTTGTTCCTTCAACATACAGGATAATCAATCGTTACCCAAACGTCATCTTACAAAGAGAATACATGGGTATCAGATTATATATATACAGGGTGTCCCAGCTATCTTGTCCACCCAAAATATCTCTGGAAAAATAACAGCTATTGGAAAACGACTTTCACCGGCATCAATGTACGGCTAAGGCCCATGAATGTACATATTAGGAAACATTCTAAAACGAAAGCAAATGTGTTTTTAACACAAACTTCGGTTAATTGTCACAAATGTTTTAGGTGCTGCGTCAGTTTTGCAATGATGCTGGTTCTGGACGCTCGCATAGCCCAGACGTCTTCCAAGATATTCTTATTGCGAAGGCACGGTAGCAGTGACAGGTCGTACAGGTACCACAGAACAGGGTTTGTGAGTCTATAAGTATCAACAGGTTACCAGCTGAGGGACTGTGGGCAAGCACACCTCCAGCAGGCCTTCCACTCACATGCACGACTCGATTGGTATCGTCGCAGGATTACTTGGAATAGCGGGCCGTGGTCTTCAGAGATAACTGCAGATGATGATTTGCGCGTTCAACGTGGACATGCCGAGAGCTATCTCGTGGAATACAGGAGTTCTTGACTGGTCCCAAACCTGTTCCAATGTTCTGGGGTGCGGTAAGACAACCCTTGATCACCATTGTGGAGATAAAGGTGACAAGCTCTCAGCAGTTACAGAATTTTGTAAAACCCGTTTTTGAAAGGAGTGGAGGTGGGTGCAAATAATAATGAAATATGCGCAGTTACGTTGATTACCAAAGATATTTATCACTTGTCCGATAACAGATTTATTGTCATACGATCCTTAAAAAAACATTTAAACACCTCTTAAAATAAGACAATAAAATGCACATGCAATTAACAAATAAAATTTAAACAATCAAGAGTACAAGTTGAGTTTGACCAATTTTACGTTTACAATACATGAATGTCTTCTGCCTTACTCTGAAATTGGCATAATTTTAGAATTAAATATTGAACAAGCTGAAAAGTGCCAATACACAACAAGTACATTCCTAAAATGCTTTAAAAATTTAAATTTACAGTTCAAGGCACTAATGAGGACGAGATTTATAGCATAATATAATTAATAAACACACAGGCAAGGAGGAGGATGTAAAAGCAACAAGTAAGAGCTTAACAAGTTATACTTCAACAATTCCACATGAGTAGAGTTACATATAAATAATAAGGTAAATTACATTAAAAAAATAACAATAAGCCCTTTTATAAAAGGGTAAAAGCATTTAAATGACGCAGATTCTACTACGGAAGACTGGGGTTAGAAATGTAAACAACAGAAAGAATTAGTTACGCCTCAGACTAATCACATTTACATCAAGATATTAAGCAACAAGAAGGTGTACCCCCACTTGAGTAAGTCAGTTATACATTAGAACTCGCATTAGAAATGCAACAAGGGAGCGATACCAGGCAGGAAGCTATTAACAGTTTCACTCACCTTATTACATTAGGGCCCAACTAGCTTAGGTTTCAGCACGCACGCACTTGGAACTAATACAGAAAATCAATTAAAATATTACTAAGAGAATGACACCTATATAAATCTGATCGGAAAATGTAACCAAGCCTCATGGACTATGGTTTGAAAGAGTGCAATGGTTTCCTTATTCTGGTACATATTCCAAGTTGAAAACAGCATCAGTTTCAAGACATAATTTTAATAAAATCTTTCTACTAAAACACAATACCTTATGGCATTTGAAGCAGGAATGGGTGCGGTACTAACGGCTCGGTAACGACGGCAGGAATTTCCGTAGACTTACAGAAGGAAGTATAGACAGAGCAGAACAGGAGAAATTTTAAATTCTAAGGAACTGCCAAAGTTACAACTACGGGTGGGCAGGAAACACCACGCAGAGGGAAAAACACACTGTCTGGCCGCTTGTCCCTCAACAGGCGGGCACACACCACATAAATTCCCCAGTGACGCTTTCTCTTAATTAAACTGACTGAACAATCATTAACGAATAGAAACAAGGTTCTAAAATCTCTTTCCATGGCCATCAATATAAACAAGTACAACATAGACAGGCGATGCGAGCCGCTGGGGTTCAACTCCCAAGCCTACTCGGAGAGACAACAAATAGACAAAATTGCAGAACGAGGCGAGGCAGGTACAGTATACGAACAACGCTGAATACTCAAAGGAACTGCGGATAAACAAGTCACCAGCAAGTTGTACTTATCGTAAGAACTTTAGAGGCGATGCAATTAATCTAGATACGAAGTCCGTAGAGTCAGTCCTCGGTATTATGGTGCTGGTGTGACGTTGGAATAAACTTCAGTCGCATGCTTGCAAGCGCTGAACGCCACCGCGACACCCACCAGGCTGTCACCAGTACAACAATAACAGGCAGACAAGGCGGTCCAGTATCAATGCGGCGACCAGCGTGTGCCCCCTCACTGCGATTCGCGCTCTCTCCCTCGTACAATGACGAACTGGCAATAGTTCTGCCTGAGCCACATCTCAGCTTCTCGTCTCCAAATGGAACTAACTGTTTCCTCCATCGGAGCTGCACTAGATAATGCACGCCCACACAATGCGAGTGAAACAGAATGTGTCATGCAGTATCTGCTGGACCTTTCTTGGCTAGCATGATTTGCACACTTGTCTCCAAATGAGTAGTTGAAAGTCTTGTGGAAATAAGCCTATGTTAACACGTCAAAGTGGCGTGGGATAATGTATCCAAAGGAATAATGTATCTGTGTGATTGAATGGATGCCGAGAATCAGCGCCTGCATTGCCGCCTATGGAGGCTACACCACGTACTAGTATGGGTGTTTAGCATGAAGCAGTAACACTTAAGCTGTTTTGTCCTCGTCGGCCTATTTTTCGGGAAAGGATGTGCTCAGGACGCGTGGGATGCGTTGACAACTAAAACGGCTATACAGATTATTAATGCAAGTTTTATACGATAAGGTATACTAAATACTCAACTTAAAAGAGAGTATGTCTATTCTCGCGGCAGGGTCTTCTTGCACGATGCTAGTTGCGCCGAATCATTGTAACTACCTAGTTCGGAGTCGAATTCGGACTGGCCTTCCAGACGCATATCGGCCTAGATAAAGCTGTTCCAAATATCTTTGAAAAATTGCGGGGGCGGATGCACTGCCAAACGGTAGAAGCAATTATTTAAACAAACCCAGATGTGTATTGACTACACAAATTTTCTGCGATTCTTCGTCAAGTGGCAGCTGAAGGCAGGCATTGCGAAAATCTATTTTTGAGAAATATTTTCCTGCACCAAATCTGTCCATTAAATCTTCTGGTGTCGCAAAGGATAACTGTCTACAACTCTTTCTGGATTTACTGACGCTTATCCTTGCAAATGAAATGAAAATATTATATACTGCAATCTCCGAGTCCTGTAAGAAATTGACAAGCAAAATAATGTCGCAGGGTAGTGTAAGAGATTTCGGCGTGCACTGAAATTTAACATCTCGTCGCCGTGGTGTTTTCTCGTCGTCACCCTATTTTACTGGAAAGGATCAGTTCAGTACGCGCTAAAACAGATATACAGATTACTAATACAAGTTTTATATACTAAGGTATACAAAATACTCAGGAGAGACTATGTTTGTTTTCGCGGCGTCGTCTCCTTGCACGATGCTAGCTGCGCCGAACCATAGTAACTATCTAGTTCGGAGTCGAGTTCGATCTGTCGCATGTCGGCCTAGATAAAGCTGCTTGTAGAGGGCGCACTTATCGGTTGCTCCCTCCAGGAGCGTGTGATTGGCTGCCGGTCATCCGCTGTCTTCTTCACGATCGTTTTCGTGCGTCTGGCGTGTGGCGATGACTTAACGCCACAACAAAGGCTACTGATCTATAAGTTATGCACATTAAGTTATGCACATTATGCACAGGTTAAACAATAAATCTTGAGTGAATTGGAAAGCTCTAATACATTGTACTAATTTCAATTTCCGGCATTGTATATTCTTACCTGTCACCCATAGTTCCAAAGTTTTGTCGAATATATCGTGCGGTTAGGCATTAGTGCAGGAACACAGGTTAGTTTGCTGTTCTCACGCACTCACTGCTCGCTAGAAAATATACGAAATGGCCGGGCTCTCAAGCGCGGACAGCAACAGTCGTCATGAGAAAGTAGATGTAGATGGAATAAAGCCACTTGTCCGGTTAGATGACTAGTCACGAGAGAAGAGACAGGTGCACACTGTAGGAATCAAATCAGTAGACGGTCGGGGGTTCGAATCCCCCTCGGGCATGGATATTTGTGCCGTCCTTAGTTGTAGCTAGTTCATAAGTAGTTTGTAAGTTTAGGGACTGATGACCCCGTAGTTAAGTCCCATAGACTCTACAAACATTTGAACATTTGAAATCAGTAGAAACAGAAATGGCACAGGAAAACGCATTGTAGAAGACGTAGAAAATAGATACAGAGAAGCATTTGTGTGTAGGTGGACGTAGTTGGATGTAACGTTGCCGCTCTCCCATGATCCTTGATTCGCTATTCAAATTGTGCCTGAAGCACCTGCATATCTCTCAGTTCTGCGCTTGGCCTTTGGTCTCTTAATTCACTATGAATATAAAGGGAGTTAAACTGACTGAAATGCCTGAATGAAAATTGTTAGTAAAAAATAAAACGAATATTACCAACTGCGAATATTAAAGCATCTCGACAGTTACAGGACCATGAATTAAATTAAATGCCGAAGTATAAAATGTATGCTGGACTGATTCGAACGTGGACATCCCACTTCGAGGTAGCGGTTACCTTAACCATTTCATTAATGGTTTAATTTCCCCCTCAGGTGCATCAATTTCTTGCGCATGAGTTGTCGTTCTTGTTCAGTGTTGATCGCTGAGTTCTTGCCTCAGTTTTTTTCCCTTGAAAAGGGCATCCAGTTCTCTGAACGAACGCACTGAGCCACGACGTCGACTCCAATATTCAACTGTCTAGATATCTTATAAATGGATTCTTCCGTTTCTTCTTGGTAGAACGCTTCCATATTTAACGTTGAAAACAAACAACCTGTTTCTGTTATACAGAAACAGAGTTAGTTTTGTCTAGATATCCAGACACGCTTCCTGTCCTGCCCACATTCTGAACATGGCTTGTCCTCCGGCGGCATAGATACGATTATAGACATTGTGTCCGTTCATTCGGACATAAGACAATATATAATCCTCTAATGATGGTAATGTACACTCCTGGAAAATGCAAAAAGGACACCATGAATTCGTCAACCCAGCAAAGCGAGATTTGAGCCGCGGTGGAGTAGCCGAGCGGTCTGAAGCGCCTCGCTGCGGAGCGCGCGGTTCGAGTCCTCCCTGGGGCATGGGTGTGTGTGTTGCCCTTAGGTTAATTTACCTAGGTTTAAGTAGTTTGTAAGCTTCGGACTGATGACCACGCAGTTTGGTCCGATAGATTTACAGACATTTGAACATTTTAAATTCAAGATTTGAGGATGTATACAACACACGATCACGCAGTCAGAACCATACGCACGTCAGTACAGTCACCAGAGCGTGCACAGTGTCGACGCTAGTATCGTGTATACGCTCCTTTCGATGGCCCGGCGTGGAAATCCGCAGCATTTTGCGAAAGCGTTGCCCTTCAGTCTTCTTGGACCCCGTTGCTGCGGGCTCTTTTTCCAGTTGTAGCTATACCGGAGATTCGATTTTTTGCCGGTATTCCCTGTGCATTCGTGAAATGTTCGTAAGGAAAACTCCCCACCTCATCGCTACCTCAGAGATGCTGTGTCCCATCTCTCGTACGATGACAAAATCCACGTTCAGACTCACTTAAATCCGGATAAGCCTCCATTGAAGCAGCAGTGACCGATCTAACATCTACGATAGAAGTTGACACGCTTACCGCAGTGTCGTTGTCTGTTCACAATATCTCCGTGTTTGCATACATACGTCTATACCTGTTTCTTTGGCCCTTCGGTGTGTAATTGCGGTCCACACTACTGTCGTCACTCTTGTCTGCGATGAACAACGTACTGGATTCAGTAACTTAAGGAGTCTTAGATGCAGTCATGTATCTTAATCAATACGATGGGCGATCCGATATGCTACTAAAATTCAAATCAAATGTTCACATGTCTGTAAATCTATCGGACCAAACTGCGTGGTCATCAGTCCGTAGCTGACAAACTACTTAAACCTAGGTAAACTAACCCATGCCCCAGGGAGGACTCGAACCTCCACGGCGAGCAACAGAACGCTCCTAAAATTCCCTACAATCCCTAACTAGCGACGGACGTCTTTACTCCCAAGTTATAGAGGAGGATATATACTCCCACAGTGCGTACAGAACGATGAGGTCCCAAGTTCAAATCTATTGAAAAAAAAAAAAAAAAAAAAAAAAAACATTCTTCAAGAATTTTAAATAATTAGTTTCTAATGATTTCAGAATAGAACTTGCTTTAATTATGAGTAGTAGCGGTAGTCCTTCCCATAACTCCCAGTTTCTGTATTCATGAAGTGACAATCTGAAACTGCCACCATATTCATCACTATCGACAAATGTTATTTGTAGTTCCTCTCTTGGGAAATTCACTTAACGCCTTTTTCTCGCTTGAGATCTTGTGGGCCATGGATAAAGGGCAGCGGTCAGTTGATTTTCGAAAATCATTTGACATACTGCCGCACTGCTGAAGACTGCTAATGAGGGCACGAGCATATGAAATAGATTCCAAGACAGGTGATTCCATGCATAAGAGCGCCTCCTCAACGGGTATTCAACATAGACAAGGTATTGCTACCATCACTTTGGAAAGTATGGTAGGATAGCTGTCTATCTGTAAATCATCTACGTTTTGATTCCCAGGGAAGTTTCACGATTGAGTGACTGCAATAGGCAACAAGATGGCTTAGCCCAAATTTCTAGTTAGTATGATGAATTACAGGTAACTTTAAATTTTGAAAAAAAATTTGGTGACCCAAGTAAATAAAAAAAATCTAATTCAAAACCATCGAATACAGTGTTAGTAGTAGAAATGGAACCACCATGTAAGGACAGTTATGGGGAAGGAGTATGGTGGCCTACGTATTTTTGTAGAATTTTGGGAAAATATGGTTCGTCTGTAAAAAATAGCACACTACTACGGTCTACTCTTGAGTTCTATTCAATGGTCTGGGATCTCCAGCAGATCGGTTTAAAGGAAAAAAGTAGAAGAAATTCTGAGTCCTGCTGCTAGAGTTGTTACTAGTCGATTCATTCAGCATGGGAGTGTTATGGAGATCGTCCGGGAAATGAAACAGAAATGCCTCGAAGGAAGATGAATGACATTGACTCGTAGGAAAACTAGTGAAGAAATTTAAAATGCCGGCATTTGTAAATGATTGCTGAACGATTCTGCTGCCGACATAAGGAACACAAAGATCAGCTAAGACAAACTCGGCTTCTTACAGAGGCATATAGGAATTCGTTTTTTCTGCCTTGTTTGTTGAAATAGTAGCAAATGACTGGTAGTGGTATGACATATTTTCTGCCTCGCACAGTACGATGGTTTACGTATTTTGTATGTGGATGTCGATGTAGACATTAAATTTCGTGATTTCAGAATTCAGATATATTTTTCATTAGTAATTCCGAAGCATTGGAAAATTGGCTTCGAGATACATTCAAACAATAGACATCGAACAGTTCTGACTAGAGTCTGTGACAAGCAAATTGCATAATTCAGTATTTTTTACTGTTTACTATTCGAGTTAGTTTATATGCTTTACAGATTATGACAGCTCAATTGGTGTATGTTTCAGGTAAAAGCTTTACGAAGTAACGTTCTCTTGTCCAGATTCCCTTAATACAAGCAAAAGCAGCACACGTTGAAAGGTTACAACCCAGGTGACTTGTAACCTTTAATACCACTGGGACACATCACTGGTGGACCACGCCCCTTCTAAAGTTACGCCCTCGTTACCACGCCCAATTATGATTGGTATTAGATTTAAACCCTGACGTGATAGTGTCACAGATTCTGCTGTGACAGGGAAAGAGGTGAAACATTTTATATATTTATGTCGAATTAAATATCACAGACTACAATGAAAAACAGGAACTGTTACTTATGTTATAGTGTTAAGCCGCCATTAGCGATCTATGTGAGGCCCATTTTTCTTTGCTTTACATTAAAAATGTTAATCGTCTAGCAAATTTAAATTTTACTTGTCACAATTAAACAACGCAAATAACAGAGCCTTATAACGTTTTTCTTTCGTTTTATATTATTGGATCCTCTTAATTCTTTGTGTTTGTTCAAATGATGTTTATTTAAATTATCATATTTGTGAGAGAGAGGATCGTCTGATAATAAATGTGACTTTTCAGAAAACGAAAACGTTACATTCCACAAACACCTTGAATGCAATTGGAAGTATAAACTAGAGTATATTGGACATTGATCTAAGTCTTACGGGGGTATTCAGCTTTAGAGACGTTATACTATGGTGAGACTGTCATTTCAATACTGTGTGCTACAGATGTGGTGATCATTAAAAGTTGAAGCAGAAAAGTACAACACTTGAGATGAACTATGTGTTTCTCGGCACTGATACGCATAAAGCTTACGTACCCTTGTTCAACCTCGCCCCCTTTCCAACAACACTGCCGAACATCAGACAATTTCGCCACAGGCACCTCCAGGTACTGTTCTAAGTAGGCATATAGTGTTAAAGCTTCGGCAAATTCATATCATTCCTACCAGTTTGCTATTCTATGTAAACAACAAAAAACACTTTGTTTGATATTTTTATTGTCTTTTTTTTTTTTTTTTTTTTTTTTTTTTTTTTTTTTTTTTTTTTTTTTTTTTTTTTTTTTTAATATTACTGTTGAAATTTATAACTTTCACGTGTCTTTATTCTCATATTCCTGTAGTCGTTATCAAATGTCTTGTGAAGTACCGCGTACATATAATGCCTTGCTATATGCAGAAATAGCATTTTTATTGCACTTACCTAGTGGCTATAACCCACTTTTTGCTGTCAACAATTCATCAATATCTTATGAATCCTTGAGCTGCACATTCATTTCATCGAATATTCATATCATCATTCATATGTAATGAAATTATTTCTCAGAATTGCAATTGTACTCTTGAAACAACCATTTTAAATAAAACTATTGAACCCATTTAATTATACGTAGTGCTAGCTTTTACTCATGTACCATTTCGCTGAGATTATGCTGATGAACTGGTTGCTTTGTGCAGCAGCATATGGTTATCTTTGATGCTGTGAAGAAAGACCGTCGACATTTGGACGGTTACTGGACAAAGCTGAAATGACGCTTCAGAAAACCGACAATCTCACTATGTAAGTACTTTTTAGGAGGCTCTACAGGGTGCCGCAAAGAAACATAGGTAATCGTTGAGCACAGGTTTCCCACAACAAGAAAAGAAATCTACATATTTGATACCGATCTCTTGTACTGCAAGCTCTTTCTATGTTTTAGGAGGATGTTGTAGGGAAAAGAAACAAAAGAAAGTCCTGTGAACTTGGTTTCTAAAATGCATAATATGTATGAGCACTTACTCAATAGATAACATGGTCGAAATAACTAAGATTAACAAGTGTTTACACTTCATAAGATTTTTTTTTTATGTTCGCCAAATAATGTTGTGTACATTGTGGACACTCAGTTTATTCCTCCTGCCGCAACACTATATGCAAATGTGACTCAAAATAGCGCTTGTAATCCCGTAATAATCTGTAGATAGGAGGTTGTATTAGAGGACCAACAGCAAAGGAACGTAATGAAAGACGAAGTCATCCACTCATATACCTTAGTATGTAGTGAAAACAGGAGCTTTATGTGAATCTGAAAGTCTAGCCTCTCCACATTATTATGACAGAATATCTTGATTAACGACCTACGCACAAACAATAAAAGATGTGAGAGACAATTTTAAAGTTTAAATGTTATATAATTACCAATCCGCCCGGGCAGATAACTTTAATGACACAGAAAAAATTACCTACATTCCCTGTTGATTTGATTTTTTTTTTTCAGGAAAGCCAAAACAGTCTTCGTCCATCCCCGCCACTGCCCGCACCGAAACTAAGTTTATTGTGCGGTATCGCTCCCTGTATGTCTAGTAAAGCCAACCAATGCCCTTGAACAGTGCAAGGAGTTCTTTATTAGACACAATTTCTTCGGGTCTGGTTGTCCTAAATGTTCTGTGCCTTTTACTCTCCAATGCAATGCATTCGATGATTAGATATGATGCAGTTTCATCAGCGTCATCACAGATCCTACATTTAGGGTCCTCTTCTATTATTCCCATTGTATGTAGGTGTTTTTTGAAATTCCCATGGCCTGTCAGCAATCCAACCATGAGTCTAATCTCTCTCCTGTTCAAGTCCAGTATTTCAGAGCTTCTTTTAAAACATGGCTTTGGCATCATTACCTTGCCATGTTTTTGTTGATAGACTTTGGTCCAATATTCTACGTGCTGTCTTCTGAGCCAGTTACGTAGTTCCAATTTGATCATTGCCTTGGCGATTCTCAGGACAGGTTCCGGTCCAATAAATGGAGTCTCTGCCCCCCCCCCCCCCCCCATCCTGGCTAATCTGTCGGCATGTTCGTTGCCACTGATCCCAGAGTGGCCAGGGACCCACAATAGGTTTACTCTATTGCTTTCCCCTAGCTCCACCAGAACCCTGTGACATTCTGCAACAATTTTAGACCTTGTTGCAGGAGCTGCCAGTGATCTCAGGGCTGCCTGGCTGTCTGAATAGATATAGATGCTACAATCTTTGTAGCGCTTGCGCAAATTCTCCTCCAGACACGCCCTGATAGCAGTGATTTCCGCCTGGAATACTGAGGCCAGTTTCCCTAGAGAGATGACGCCCTCCAGTCTTGTCTGCATCCCATATACCCCGGCCCCAACACCTTGGTCTGATTTTGACCCGTCAGTGAACCAGACAACATCCCCCGTATGGTGTCGAACTATTTTCTCCCACTGATCCCTGCTTCCAATTCTTATATTGAAAGGCTTGTTGAAGCTGGCATTTCCCCAACCTTTCCTATATTTACCTCACTCACTATTTTAGTGTGTGATTCTGGATATCCCGAAGAGTTCCAGTTGTTGCCAGATTTGAGTCTGTATGCACCAGCCGCTGCCTCCATCTTGACCCAAAGGTGTAATGGGGCATATCCAGCATGGTTTCCATCCCAGCAGTTGGTGTGCTGCTAATTCCGCCTGTTATGGCTAAGCAGGCTAATCTCTGCACCTTACCAAGCTCGTTAGCAACAACCTGTTTTGTGGCCCAGCTTCGTCGCCACTTTTGTGCCCAGCCTCGTCGCCACTTTTGTGTCTCGTTTCCGCCGGTGTAGGTGTCGGTGGCCGAGTAGGAAGAGACCGACACAGGAATAAAGGATGCACGCCTGTGCAGGTACGGAGGTGACCAGCCAGTGGGACAGCAGAAACTAGAAACACTAAAGTAAATTAGAACGAGATATGTATTTCATAGAGACTTAGTAACACTTAACTTTTACATACTTCTTGACTGCAGAATGCTGATACATAGATTATATGGAGAAAGGCCTGCCTACTGATGATTGCTTGTACCTATCCGATAGTCAAGTCTTAACTGCTGCCTATTTGATTCCGAAGTGTTAACTGGTTCCTATCTCAGTCCCAAGTGAACTATGTCATTCAGTGGTGGCCACGAGCGGAGTTGTAGCAGAGAGCGCTCGTGGCTGAGGTCGTAAGAACGCCGCGCCGTGCGTGCATGGCGAAAGGAGGTGGCGCGCACTTTAGACTTGTGCGACACCACACCCTGCTGTTCTACCTTCTTCCACCACACGACCGCCCCATAGGTGATCCTGGGTCTAATCACCATGGTGTATATTCAGTGCATACCCTTGGGGCTCAGGCCCCAATTTTTGCCACAAGCCCTCCTGGTACTTACTGGAGTACATTTTGCCTTAGAGCAAATATTCCTAATGTGAGGGATCCATGTCAGTTTCTCATCTAGGGTAACCCCTAGATATTTCACTGTCCCTTTCACAGGTAGCGCTACATTGAAAAGCTTTAGATTCCAATTTGAATGTTGTATATGCTTCTTGTTAGTAAGGTGAACTTGGAAAGTAAAGGTTGTGAGCATAATTGCCTACATACTTCATAGCTTTTGTAACAACATAAATAATACTGCACAGTATAAAACAGTTCTATGATGTAATAACTGAACTACCTGACTCTTTGTAACACAAGGTGGCGGCTGGTGACCAGAAAAGGCGGTAGTGCGCTTCTTTTCACCAATAAAAAGTCCAGCCTCTCGATTGTGGCAGCACAAAGCATTCGGGAAAAAATGCTATTTATTCAAGATATCATAGATGTATAAAGGTCAGAATGGATCTGAAACAATCACACGACCGCAGAGACGGTTCAGATGACTTCTCAGCGATGTGAGGAGTCGCCAGGAACGAAAAGTGATTGGCCGAATTGCCGTCCAGTTCAGAGACTTGCACCAGACAACGAGACACGCGGAATTATTATAGGTACCAAGAAAAACATTAACTAAGAAAACAAAATCAGCGGACTGCTCATCTTTTTGTATTGCATGATATTAACATATCGATTGCTCATATCACTGTAGCATGAACTCGTAATAAGACTAAAGCGTGTACACAGAATAATAAACAAATAATAATCAAGGGAAACAAAATAAGGCGTTTTTCACATCGCAGCCACACATCAATTGATACTTGCTGTACAATTTGGAGTTAAATTTCCTGTTGAATTGACGACTTTTCGTTTTAACAGTCTGTGAAATTGTGAAACTGGGAATCGCTCTACCTAGCCTCTTTATTGGTAATTTCTCTTCAAACCTGCGTAAATTGAAAGGTTCAGAGAGCAAGGAAATTACCATAGTGATTATTTCACCTGTTCACTTGAGCCTCAAGATTCACTATAACACACACTAAACAACGAACACAACGCATAGTTACTTAGCTCACACCTACACGTGAACTAGTAAGAAGGCGCGAAAAGCTCGCTTTGTTTGAAGGACCGACGACTGCAGTTGTCTTCGGGAGGGTTCGGACTCTGTTTCTGCGGCTGCAAACGCAGCCACTTTCAGTGGAGTACGGTCGTCTCGGGAGCGGTCGGTGGGTAACAGCCCGGGCGTTTCAAAAGAGACAAACGAAACGCTACTACTCCCATTTTATAGAATCTCTTAACAGTAAATAGAGTTTAACAATATTAGTATTCCTGGGGTAGCGCAAACCTGCAAACATATGCAGGAGCCGCCCCTGGTAGAAACTATGTTAAAATGATTTCACTATGTGTTGTACATTTTGCGATTATGAAAAACGATCCTCAGATTCAGTTAAGAAAACATAAAATATCACGATATGCCGTGAGGCTAGGAATCTCGTGTTGGTGAGGCAGAGGTCTCTGCTCTAGCAGCACGCTAGTTGAGACAGCTGCGGCGGCCAGGTATTACAGCGGCCCTGGGGGCGGCGGCGGCAGGTGGCGCGGTGCGGCCGTGTCGTGCTATTGTAAGGCCGCCGGCCGGCCGCAGGGACAGGGACCAGGGACCAGGACCGTCCGCCCTCTAATGGCCGGCGCCTGTGTCAACAGCGCGCCCGACGCCTCCGTCGCTATTATCCTAAGTCAAGACCGGCCCGGCAACGTCGCCTAATAACGGCGCCGTTATTAACACGGCTAGCCTCTGATATAATTATTGCTCCCAGCGGCTAATAATTGCGCTAGCCGGCCGCAAGACTGAGTAAATACTGCCGCTGTGATCGTAGGGTGCCGTGCGGCGCGCTCTGATAGCGTCAAAGGGATAAGCGCTGATAGTCTGATGATCAACTGCCGCAGTCGAGATGGTGTCACTAGATACGAGGCACTGCGCGACTTATTACGAGAATCCATATAGACTCACTCGTGTGTTAGAAGACTCACTTAACACCCACATACTACGTTTAGAGTTCTTGTACCTTGCGTGGTAAATAAAATTACGCCGGCCGCGGTGGCCGAGGGGACTAAGGCGCTCCAGTCACGGTCTGCACGGCCACTACGGTCGGGGGTTCGAATCCCCCCTCGGGCATGGATATTTGTACCGTCCTAGTTCGTAAGTAGTTCATAAGTAGTTTGTAAGTTTAGGGACTGATGACACCGTAGTTAAGTCCCATAGACTTTACAAACATTTGAACATTTGAATAAAATTACCTGACATAGTGTGGTCTGGAGGCGATCTAATTGTTTTATAGTTTTCAAAATGACAAGCCAAGATCGCACACTAACAATTTATTACATGACGACCGGTTTCCGCGCACTGTGTCACCATCATCTGGTCACATATATGTTATAACCTGGTCATCTTGTTAAAAAAATTGGGTCTAAAATAACAAGTGCAACATTGCACTTATATATATATATATATATATATATATATATATATATATATATATATATATATATATATATATATATATAAGTCTTATATAAATTTAATAAATTGTTAGTGTGCGATTTTGGTTTGTCGTTTTGAAAACTATAAATGTGTTCAAAATGTTGAAATGTTTGTCGAGTCTATGGGACTTAACTATGGGGCCATCAGTCTTTAAACTGAAATACTACTTATGGACTAGCTTATACTAAAGACGGCACAAACATCCATGCCCGAGGGGGGATTCCAACCCCCGACCGCAGCGGATGTGCAGACCGTGAGTGGCGCGCCGCAGACCGCTCGGCCACTGCAGCCGGCGTAAATAAATGTGCCCCGTCTGAGACGAACATTCTGGATTCTGGGCGTGTACTTGTAACGTACTTACACATTCATACACAGAGGATCCCATTAGTTGTAAACGAAAGGACGACCTTTTTTTTTTTTTTTTCTTTTTTTCTTTTTTTTCAGATGAGAACATAATACGAGGTATGTCCACAAAGTACAGGTACAGAAAAAGTATTATCATGAAAAAATCTACAACACTGTTAAAGTACTTTTCTACATGATTTTGTAGGTGGAAGTCATAGAGTGGCAAATGTTTTTGTATACCTTCTTCATACAAAGTTTCCGGATGTGTATTCAACCATGTGGTAACATGTTCTTCCAACTCGTCATCATCGTTGAAGAGCTGACCACCAAGAACATATTTTAAGTGTAAGAAGTGATGAAAGTCGCTGGGAGCGAAATCCGAGCTGTACGGGGGATGATCAAACACGTTCCAGTGAAATTGCCGTAAGCGTTATTTGGTCACATTCGTCGTGTGAGGTCGGGCATTATCGTGGAAAAAAACATCTTTTGACAGTAAGCCTCGACGTTGTTCTGTATTGCGCTATGCAATTTCCTAATTCGTCCTTCGTCGTAAACTTGATCACGTTCTTCTATGATCAGTGTTATCCGCTTTCTAACCATAGAATCACGCGTAGCATTTTGTTTTGTGTCTCGTCGCCGCCAGTTGTCCTACCTGTCGGTGGCCCAGTAGAGGGAGACCGACACAGGAAAATAGGAGACACGCCTGACACGCGTGTGTGGGTACAGAGTCTGAAGTGACCAGCCAGTGGGACAGCAGAAACTAGAAACAGTGAGCTAGATTAGCACAAGATATATATTTAGCTGAAATAGTACAATAACTAACTTTTACAAGTTTCATTACTACCGTATGCTGATACATAGTTTAACTAGGTAAATGCCTGCCTACTGAGGAGAGTCTGTTCTAGTGCCTCTTCTATTGCCAAGTGACCGATAAAGTTCAGTGGTGGCCACGAGCAGGGTTGCAGCAGAGGGCGCTCGTGGCTGACGTATTAAGAAAGCTGCGCCGTGTTTGCATGGCAGCGCGCGGCGAAAGTACGTGGCGCGCACTTCAGACTTATGAGACACCACCCTCCTCCAACCCCAAACCGCTGCGCCGTCGTAGCGTAGGGCTGAGGGCCACAGCTATGGCACTGGGAGGAGGGCCTGGGCGGGGGCGTTAGTGGTGGGATGGGCGTCGTAGCTAGGTTGTGATCGAGACGCCGTCCGCGCCCCGGTATCCACCTTGCGATGCCCCAGAAAACCCACCAAAACGAGGGGAAGAGCGCAAACCTCCACCCAGAGGGAGAAGGTCATCTTCTTCTGAGATGCGTGGCTCACGCAGGGGTGACACGCACGGTCCTGGAGTTCCTCTCGGTTACGCAGTCAGTTGCGACGGCGACCGGTGGCAGAGACTACTGCAGCGGAGGCGCGTCGACCTCCATCGGGATAATCTCATAGTCCGGGGACGCTGGACTCGTCTGCGAGCGATGTGGCTGCGCTCCCTGGCGGTGAACTGGGTCTGGAATCAAGAAACCGGAGACAGGATCGCGCGGCGTGTGCAGGCGTAATTGGTTTGCGTGGCGCCGTAGCTCCGACCCTGTGGAAGAACGTACAACAAACATATTGCGACCGAGCACGCGCTGATGTGCCCGGCTTCATCTGTTCTTTCCAGCACACACCCTGTACAGCACCGGCGTAGAAACCTGAAAACGCGAAGCGCCATACGAACCGACTCGGTGCGTGGGAGGCTGCAGCAGGCGAAGGAGAGTGCGGTGACGGCGGCCGTGGAACTTCTAGGCAGGAGACAGGCCGTCACGTGGCATGCACCGATACGTAGACAGGAAAATTTGAAGAGCTTGCTGCCTGGAGTACTGACCTTTCATCTTTTCCATGTGGGACTTGAATGTTCGAACGAAACGTTCTGCTTCACCATTGGACTGAGGGTGAAAAGGTGCACTGGTGACGTGCTGAATGCCATTCACACGACAAAACTGTTGAAATTCGGCACTAACAAATTGAGGTCCATTTTCACTGACGATAGTATCAGGCAAACCTTCGATACAAAACACTAATGTTAAGGCACTGATTGTACTAGACGCCGTTGTTTAGTTCATGGCAATCACAAAGCGAAACTTGCTGAAAGCAACAATTAACCAGCGCGTATTCCAGTAAGGTCCAGCAAAGTCAAGGTTTAAACGTTCCCATGATCTTGTGGGGCATGGCCAGTCTGAGAAACTTTGCGGAGGAGCTGCCTGATGCTCCGCAGAAACCGTAGACTGTGGCGTCATGCTCTCTATCTGGGCATCCATACCAACCCAGGTACAATGAAGTCTGGCCAGTTGCTTTGTCCCAACAATACCCCAATGTTCTTGATGCAGGAGGCCTAAGATTTCTCTTTGCAGGGAACGTGGATCAATCACTCTTGTTTGGTCGTTGTTGGTATGTAACAACAGAACACCCCGACTTAAAGATAATGCATGAGGTTGTGCAAAATAACGTCGAAACAGAGGCCGCTCAATGTCTTTGGCTCTGGCAGGCCACCCAGAGCGAACAAAATGTGTAACCACACTTAGGTTCACATCCACAGCTGTTTCCTATGCGACCCAACGAGCGTTCAAAGGGAAGTCTGTGACAGCGGAAGCATCTCTGGAGTCTATCTGGCAACATGCCATTTCTGAAGAATGAAACGAAACATCCTGGCCAACCGGAATTCGAGAGAATGTGTCTGCGTTGGCCTGTTAAGTGGTAGTTCGATACAAAATCTCATACTGATAATTAGACAGTATCAATGACCATCTCTGAACCTTTTGTGTTGTTCATGGCGGAATTGGCTTTGTGGGTGAAAACAACGACGTGAGAGGCTCGTGGTCTGTCAACAAATAGAATTTTCTACCTTTGAGATAATGATGAAACTTAGTGTCACCATAAATGATTGATAAGGCCTTTTCTATCTGACTGTATTTCTGTTGCGTTGGCGTCAAGAACTTGGATGCAAAGGCAATATGACGATCGTGAGATCCAATACTATGTGAAATACTGCGTCAAGACCGTAAGATGAGGCAGCCACTGCTAGCACTTCCTTGGGTCAAAGGGAATCGAACAGGTATCACTAGTGCAGACTTTAATTTGTCAAAGGCAACCTGACAATCTCTAGACCATAAAAAGGAACATTTTTCCAACGTAAGCGATTCAGTGGAGCTGCTTTATTGCAACATAGACCTGCTGCAGTCAACACTTTGAAAATGCACTCCAGGTTTCATAAATGTTCTTCAACACTGCGTCCAGAGACCACAATATCATCTAAATAGTATGAGCAGCACGATACAGAAAATGTCAGCTGTTACATAAAATGCTGAAAAATAGCGGGGGCGGAAGAACTGCCAAATGGTAGGCGTTGAAATTGAAAAAGGCCCATATGAGGATTAATAACGAAAAACTTTTAATACTCGTCATCGAGCGGAATCTGTAAGTGTGCCTCTGCTAAATCAGTCTTAGAAAAGAAGCGAGACTCTCCTAATTTATCCATTAGTTCCTCTGGTCGGGGCAGGGGGTAAGTGTCTACAATTGTTTGACTGTTCACTGTTGATTTGAAGTCCGCACAGAGACGAAGTTTTCCTGACGGCTTGGTTATAATTACTAAAGGCGAGGTCCACTGACTCGCAGAAACAGGAGAAATCACTCCACTATCCTGCCAACGTTTAAGTTCTTCAGCAACCTTATCCCGAAGGGCGATAGGCGCTGGTCCAGCTTTACGAAATTTTGGTACTGCAGATTCTTTTAAAGTTACATGTACTACGACGTCTTTTGCACATTCTTGTTCCAGCGAAAACAAGTCGCTATATTTTTCACACACAGCATTGATTTTGTCCTGAGGCACTACTGACGAAATTTGAAGCACATCTCTTTGATTTGATAAGCCAAACAAGTCGAATGCATCTAGTCCAAAATTGTTCTGTGTAGATTTGGTCTGAAGAACTACAAAAGCGACAGTTTTGGTAACACCTTGAAAAGCGGCGGGCAGGCTACACGTTCTCAGTAGGGGAATATTTTGTCCCTTATATGCTGTTAGCACTTGTTGAGACGGCGACAATTTTGGCGAACCCAGAAGTTCATAAGTGTCTTTATTATTTAATGTGACCGCGGAACCAGCGTCGGCCTGGAATTGCACAGTCTTATTATCTATGCAAAGAGTCACAAAAAGTTTGTGCTTCTTGCGCATGACAGGTGCGCGAAATTGGGCAACTTCTGCTACAGTTAGTTTGCTGTACTTGCGCATGCGCGGTCTGCGTACAGAAGGAACAGACAGGCGCAGAATAGGCATACAGTAGATTAATAACGCTGTCCCTAGATGGCACTAGTGCCAGATCAGCTTCCGCGCAATCATCCGAGGCTACCCCATATTCACCAACTACCGCACTAAACTTACTGTGAGTAGCTACATCAAGTCTACTGTCACTTGCTACACAATACTGGGGTCTTTTACAAGGAGAGGTTGCAGAACGCACTAGGTTCACCACTGGATCGCACTGTACATAGTCATCTTGCTTGTCTTGAACCGTCTTCCGATGCACAGTTTTACACACTCAATGCCACTTGCGACACTGCTCACTACATAGTTTTGCCGTAGGCGCAGAAGAACTCTCTTGCATTTGAGAATCAAGAGAAGCACTATCCAAGTCCACAGCATGTATGACATTGACAACCTGAACAGTTCTCGCACTCTGCGAAGCACTGTTCCTAACGGCACCATTCTCTGAATTTTTGTTTTACACACTGCCTGTACATGTCCTGATTTGCCACATTGATAACACATGGCGTTGCGACAAGGGCTTTACACAAGGTTGTGGCGAGGCAGACACTGGCGGCAAGATTTACAAACGTTTTTCTGAAAAGAGCGTCGGCGCCTGTTATTCACAGTACTCCATCTAACATGACGGGGCGACTTTTGTGTCGCGCTTTTACACTGGCTACTGTTCACTGAGTGTTCAGCACGGCTTGCAGAATTGTAAGAATCACTAGGGCTACACTGAGAACCGTGACTAGGAAAGCGTCCGCTGCGGCGCACTGAGTTAACACTGTGGCTTTGCATTTCGACATCTGCTAAGTCAAAGATATCATGCGCATCGATAAGCTGCAGTACACTGTCCAATAAAGGGTCAGACTGTATTAGAATTGCTGCCCCAATTCTGGGGTCCTGAATGTTCTGTGTGAGAGTGTCTCTCAAAATCACGTCACTATAAGAAAGTCCACAAGAGCAAGTAAATTTACATTTGCGGGTTAAGCCCTTCAGCTCTGTAATCCATTGCTGATGCGACTGCTCCTGTGACTTTTTTAGTCTGAAAAATCGGTACCGCGCCGCGGCGAAGAGAACCTTTCTCTTATAATTAGCATTCAGTGCAATTACAAGTTGATTAAAGTCGATATCGCGTGGAGATGCGTGGGGAAAAGTTTCTGCAGTAGTACGATGGTCTTGGTGCCCACAACTGATAGAAACATATGCTTGACTGTCAGACCTGTAAGTTGAAAAGCCGAGGCGAGTTATTGAAACAGCGCCAAGTAATCACTCCATTCTTCTTCACGTTCGTCATACTGGCAAAACGTAGGGAGTGGTGCGGCTGCAGGTGTGGGCGGCTGATGTGACTGCTGTTGTTGCTGAGCTGCCTGCGCCGTCAACTGGGACACCACTTGGAGTAGTTGCGTGATTTGCGCCGTCTGTAACCGAATAATTTCCATTAAGTTTGGGTTGCGGGTAGTGGCCATGCTGACCAATTAGGCGCCTCGCATACAAGAAAATTAGATCAAAATACAGAGGCAATGTAAAAGAGGACGCTCTGCAACACAAATTGCCAACAAAACATGTAACAGAATATTGTCGTCCAAAAATCTTATAATAAGGGTGGGTGGGCCGGAGCAATTTCTCCATGCTCCGACTGCTGCAAGCGGGCTGGTCCAATATTCTTCTATCACTCCTCGTCGCCACTTTTCTGTCTCGTTGCTGCCGGTTATCCTAGTGCGTGCGTGTGTGCGGTTACCGAGTCTCATGTGACCAGCATATGGGACAGCAGAAACTGGAAACACTGATATAGATTAGTAGAAGATATATATTTCGAAGAAATAGCACAATATCTAACTTCTACAAGTTTCATTACTGCAGAATGCTGATACATAGTTTAACTATGTAGAGGCCTGCCTGCCTGCCTGTTCTACTGCTAAGTGACCAATACAGTTCAGTGGTGGCCACGAGTGGGGTTACAGCAGAGGGTGCTCATGGCTGACATCTTAAGAACGCCGTGCCGTGCTTGCATGGCAGTGCGCAGCGAAAGTACATGGCGCGGAATTCAGACTTGTGCGACACCACATTTTGTCCCTAAACCTCGCAGATTTTCCGATGAATTTCCTTGTTTTTTAACTTTCTAGGAATTTAGAAAACCAATCACAGTTCTGATTTCGAACGTCACATCATTTTCAATTAAGGCTGAAATTATATAAGAATCACTACAAAGCACACGTTGGCAGCAGCGATATGGCAATGGCGTACATTCTTCTCCTTGGGTCAGAGCAAATGCCTTGCATGTTCGGAACTGCCATCGTAGCGCTGACGCGGATAGAAATACAAACGGACCTTACTTTGTGGACGACCCTCGTAAAATGGAAATCTTATATTTGGTTGGAAAGGGACCAAACTACTTCGGTTCATTGGTTCCCTTTTCCGACCACAGAGTTTATGTAAACCAAAAGAAAACTACAGCCTTGAAAACAACACTAGGTCAAGAGTCCTGTAATATTAGCGTAGATACAATGTTAACTACAGTCACCTTATTGTACTTCCAAAATAGTCACCTACCACAAATATGCACCGTTGAGATCTCGATACATTTTCTTGAAAAATTACACGAAGTTATAGTTTGCAACTGTGTCCAAAATCCTGGTGACGTTTCGTTGGATGAACGGAATATCGTCCAATCCCTATTATTTCAAACCGAATTTGAATCGAGGGAATAGGAAGAAGCCTGGGGGATTGAGTTGTATACTGGCTTGTCTGTCAGCCACTTAAGGCAATTGTGGAGCTGGCAAACGACTACAGAGTCCTTGTCACAGGCCAGCGTGGACGAATTTTACTCGTATGCTGCCTCCTGTATTGATCTTAATTTATGAGGCGTCGGCAAAGTGCGACATTCGATAATCCACAACCCACAAACTCCCCTGTGTAATAATGAGTGGAGGTCAGTTGCTGGTATACCCATCTCCAGAGTTTCCCTTCTTGGATGAGATGTCAGCGATTTCATTTCCCGTTATTTCGACGTATCTTAGTGTTCACAGCAAGACTATCGACTGTCCTAGTTGGTCAAAGGGGTAAATGTAGATGGTCTGTACCAACGGTCCGCCAGGATAGCGTTGGGCAGCGGCTTTCGGCCACTCAGGGACACGGAGCACAAACGGAAGGACTCCCTTGTGTAGGAATGGATATGATCAAGTGCACGAAAGGTGACAACAAGTTCTGCTGTCAAGACAGTCCAATCGTCAAGGAAGCAGCGCAGATCCATATGTCCTGCATGTGCATTAGCGAAATTAACACGAACATCAATCATCGATCTGTGCAGACCACTTCTGAACTACGTGATACGTTAAGAATGTGCAGGAATGGGTGGTGGTGGGTCTTAGGGGGTACTGAGCTTTTCTTAAAGTCTGGTAGGTCCGATCAAAGTTGTGGTGTACGTTATTGTAATCAGAAAGTTGGTGGTAGGGAAAACGACTAAATTTCACTGAGAAGCCACAAGATAAGAACAGCAAATGTAATCCCCAATCTGGCCAAACTTATAAGTGCAGCATTCGGGGAAAAATCAAATCGAAATGTTCAAATATTTGTAAATCTATCGGACCAAACTGCGTGGTCATCAGTCCATAGCTTATAAACTACTTAAACTAAGGTAAACCAATCTGACAACACACACACATACCCATGCCCAAGGGAGGACTCGAACCCCCGACGATGAGCAACCGCGCGCTCCGCAGCGAGGCGCCTTAGACCGCTCTGCTACTCCACCGCGGCGGGAAATATAGAGGGTGGTTTGGTTGGCTTGGAAAACCACGAACACAAGGAGTGCAGTTAGTCAGCATTTGTTGTTCTCTGATTTGTAGTAGAAGAACCCCAGCCAAAGAAAATAGGTTTGGTTTCGGAATAGAAATTTGGCGAAAGAGAATTTCGCTGATCAGCCTCACTGCAACGATTAATGCCTTTATTTTAATAAATTTCCACTCCAGCTTGTGCATAATTTCCTTAACACCCTGTCGTTTATATCACCATAATACGAAACGTGCTGCCCTTTTCTCAACTTTCTCTTAATCGTACGTCTGTACCACCTGGTGAGTTTCCCACAATGCGAGGCAATACTCACAAATTAGGACGCACAATTGTAGTGTAGGCAAGTGCAAGTCAGTTAAAAGTAGACTTTAATCGCATTCCCTGGAATATTTTCTGTCTTTTTCCAGTTGAACTTGTTAGTATCTGTTAATCCAAAGTATATAATTGAATTTACAACCTGCCAATTTCACTGAGTTAACGTGTAAATGAAGTTTAGCGGCTTTTATTGCTCAGATGCATAACTTCATAGTTATCATAATTAATGATGAATTTCCAGTTTTTGTACCATGCAGTAACCTTATCTAAAACATTTTTCAGTTATATTTGATCTTCTGGTGACTGTACTAAATAATAAATGACCACATCATCCGCCAACCGTCTAAGAGGGCTACTCAGATTGTTTACAAAATCGTTTATGAAAATAAGGAACAGTAGGGGAACTACAACAGACACCTAGGGAACGCCAGATATAACTTCACTTGTACTCGATGACTTTCCGTCAGTTACAACGTACTGTCTCCTTTATGACAGGAAATCACGAATCGAATTGCACAATTGTGGCGCTATTCCATTTGCACGCAATTTGATTAGAAGGCGCTTTCGAGGTACCGTGTCGACAGCCCTCCGGGAATCAGGAAATACGGAAATTTTATGATTAAATTATTCGCAGTCTCTATTGCAGTTATTCACCACTGTTACTGAACCAAACAAAACCACCATCATGCAATGGAATGGAATGAGTGTGAATTCATTTGTCGGTGACACTCAGCGCATCATGTGAGTATAGAGCTAGTGTGTCACAGGAACGATATTTTCTGAATCACTTTTAACTCTGGGTCAATAGGAAGTTCTCTACGAGGTGGTTCATGACGTTTGAGGAAAGTGTGTTCCAAAATCCTGCTGCAAACCGACGTCAATCATATGTGCCTGTCACGCATATTGGCTTTCTTGAATATTGGAGTGACCTGTGCTACTTTCCAGTACTTTTGTTAAGTGATTTAAGTATCTTTAGTACTCTAAGGATACCTACTTCTAAATTACGAATGCTAGAAGTTATTCTTGATTAGATTTCTGGAGTATTTAGTTAGTTTCTTTTATTTATTTTATATAATTTTCAATTTTTTTTTTTTTTTTTTTTTTTTTTTTTTTATTTTTTTTTTTTGTAGAAATTTCGATATGCTGTGTTGAGCAGTTCTGACTTAGATTGAAATATTTCGAAAAGCTGTGTTTAGGAATTTTTACCAAAACATATTCGTAAAGTACCGGAATAGGCTAGTTACACTTGTGTAATATACCTGTTCTTTAGTTTTCTAATCGCCCTCGCATTTGCAGTAAAACTTCTCTGTGCTGTCTCTTACCTGTCCCTTTTATTTACTTAGGCTGGCGTGACACGCGCCAGTTCCCAGTAAAGTGCACCAGGCCGTGCAAGACTCGGCGTAGACGGCGCCCCCTCTGGCAGGGGGTGCAGAGAGGAGGCAAGTGCGCGCGTTACAGCCCGGGCGACAAGCGTTTCGCATTAGCAAGTTGCGCACCGCGGCGCATCACCGCCTCAGCGGTGGCGCCGTGCCGTGGCGAACTTGCTCATTACTCTCCGAACCCCCTCCCCTTCCCATTACCGCAAGCGCCCGTCGCTCTTGATGAATAAATGCCGATCGCGTCGCTGCACCAGTGACTCGTTTGAAAAAATTAAGAAAAGCAATGTGGTTTAATTCAGATAGTTCGTATTGTTCCACAGTCTTTCCCACAATTTGGTACGGCAGCATGGCCTTCCAGTTGATCATCTACCGATGGATCTACCAACACCAGAAACAACACTGAAAATCTGTGAACGTCAAAAAAATATGAATAATTTGAAAACGTCTCTAAAGCTTGTATGAGATTTTTTTTCTCTCTGAGTACTGGTCTTATTGTTACGTAATATTGAACTGCATGTGAAGGACAACAAAGACCACATTTATCTTTTACCGGAGTATATACGAGAAAGTCGCGAGATAGACTAGATCAAATTTCAAAAAATATATAAAACAAAACAAAAAATTCAATGGACTTGTTTATAAATAACAATACTGCTACCATTCACGATTTTTTAATTTTTTAATTTTTTTTTTTTTTACTTATTTAGCTCGACGAGTTTCGAGAAATAATTCCCATCTTGAAGTGCGTTTTTTGTGCTGTTTCATATTATTTATGATGTTTTGAATGTGTGAGTGTCGGCTTCATTCTGCTGTCGTTGAGTTTTCGTCTGGTCCACCTGTGCCAGCTCTCACACATGTCAAACATCACACACAATATTTTTGCACACAAGTACATCAGTTGTCACAAAAACAAACTTTCAAAACCCCACTTTCTAATGGATAAAATAAAGAAATAATAATAATAAAGGCAACATTTTATCGTGAGGTAAGGTCTGATTATGCTCAACTACTTGGAAGCATTTGGCACTGTTTCGACTATGGAATACCATAGAACAGTAACTTGAAATCTATCAACATAGGTGTTTTACGTTCACCAAGAAAATCTCCTAATACAAATTTAACGAACCCGATTTTTCCACTTACCTTGTGGATTACTCCTCTCTCGCAAGTGATTCTACGCATAGCAGCGGAAACAGGCGGCAGGCAGCATACAGCATGCAGCTAATTAAAAATGCAAAATGGTGCTTTAAACTGAAAATTATTCCAATCAATTATAAAGTGATGCGTGTCGTGACATTCAGATAGGATGGAGACGCATTAACTACAAGCCCTGGAATAAAAAGAGAACCAGGAAGTATTTAAATTTTACGGAAATTATGTTTTAGGTGTATTGAAAGTATTACATATATAATTCTACCGAATTATTATGTTTAAAAGCATTACAGTTTTACAAGGAACTGAATTGTTACGACAGCTACAATGAGACTGCCAGCACAGTCAGTCTCTTCAAGTATATTCCCACAATTCCATGTCATATTGTGTACAAATTGCCAGCCATCATAAGATACAAAGTTCCATGGCTACTATTCCATTACAGTTCACCAATCTGTCTCACTATAAAGTATGCAGTATGTTCCTGCTTGCCACAGGCGACCACCGCTCCTCACAGCTAACTGACTAGAGCCATATACATACTCAAAGTATAGAGAGACGTTGCACCTTCACCCCAATAACAAGTGTGTCTTACACCCCAACTTCTTCTCTGATAACTAGATCCTGCACTTCACCCATCATTTCTTCCTTACAAACTCCCTAACTTTTGCGATGTTCGATCTAGAGCAGGTTGTTAAGGCTGGAGAGCTCAGATGCGAACAGCCTGGGGGGCAACGGGCGCTGGCGAGCAGCAGTGGGGGAGGCAGTGCAATGAAAAAGGTGGACAGGGCGAGCAAACAGCTTTCATGCAGCATTGTAAACAAAGCACTGGTAAGTCAGGAGACCAAGTGTCACCAAATACAGGCTGATTACAATTAACAAAAAGTTCAATATCAGCCAAACATACTAACATTTTATTTTATTCGAGGAATACATTCCATTTCATCATCTCTTAAGATATGTACACTCCACGTCTTGTCAACTATAATCCATCCCAACCTGCCTCACCCAACATCATGACTCCCATCCACCATCATCAATACTATTCCACTTCATTTTTTCTTCTCTTGTTCCTATGTCCCAATCCGAACACTCAACCTCATCATCTACCTTCCCCATTTACACCTTTCATTCACCTACATGTGCATAATCCATACACAGTGAATTACTTTTTTTTCGCACAGGACCCAAAATTATATGAAACATGTTTTCTACTTCCGAACCGTCTCCACTAGTGCAAGTCCAACAGAATTACAATGATAGAACAAGAGTGTTTTATTAAAGACCAAACGTTTGTTTGTTGTGTATTTTTTAATGTGTATACATTTTCTTTTATCATTTCATTGTTGGATTAGTAAAACCACAGTTTCGATATCATATTTGTCATCTTAGCTCCAACGATATGCAATTTTACTTATTGTTCCTAACCTTATGTATTATTTTTAGGTTTTGGGTAAATTTTTTTCATAATTGATCGCAACCTGCCAAATTAGTCTTGGTTACCACCATTGTCCGAGGTCAGGGTGTTTCACTAAGTCTGTTTGCCTCTATATCTCATAAAATAATATGTGACAGGAAATTTTAATGTGGTAGGTCAACACAAGCTACACTTTCTGCGGAGCTATGAACATAGTTTACTGTATCATTTTCCAAAGAGTTACAGCACAAAGATATAATTTTTTAAATGGAAAAATACTTTTTTCTATCTTGCATTGGATTCGTTGAAACCAGCTGCGTCCAAATCAATTTAAGCTACATTCCTATCACTGTTAATTTGGGACCTACAACCCTTCAAAGTTTAGGGGGCGGAGGCTACGACAGCGTAGCTGACTGGCTGCTGGTCATGAGACAGTGGGCCGTGTTCCAGGGGATAGCCACTCGGCCAGTCAGCTACGCTATCGCAGGCTCCGACCCTGGAACTTTGAAAGGTTTGTAGCTCCCAAACTGTGATGGGAATGTAGTTTAAATTGATTTGGACGCAGCTGTTTTAAACAAATCCAATACACGATAGAAAAAACTATTGTTCCATTTAAAAAATTATATCTTTGTGATGTAACTCTTTGGAAAATGATACAATAAACTATATTCATAGCTCCGCAGAAAGTGTAACATTCATTGACCCACTGCATTAAAATTTCCCGTTACCTATTATTTTGTAAGTTACAGAGGCAAAAACACTTAGTGAAACACCCTGTATATTCCATTATTAAGTTAGTTCATTTCCTTCTTACCCCTTGGTCAAGTGCCCAGGACCCCATTTTCTATCCGTTTCAATTTCATATCCAAGCCGATTATTACTTGACTTCATGTGTCTTGAACAATTTCTCCTACAATAATGTAATGTTACAGGTATGTAATGCAGAATATAATGAAACTATCAGCTGAATGTGGTGCAAAGAGAGTTCGTAGTTAGGGTGCAACAAATTACATCAGATGCAATGAGGCGGATTTCCCGCATATCTTTGTGTATCTCGTGTTACCTATTTGTCAACTTAAGTCTCCATTCAATTCCACCTTAATTGAAGGGTCTGGATGCGTCCTTTGCACTGATTTTCAGATCTCTATGAAAGCCAAACTTTTTATGGATCAATGAATTACCAATCATCCTCGTAGTGCTTCGAGACCATTTCATTGGGCTAAACAGACAAAGTAAGATGGTGCAAGATGTCGCTATAAGGTGATTTGGGAAGAATAGCCTATTGAAAATCTGTGAGCTCCTATTGGAGGTGCAGATATCGGTGAGGTCTCGCATTTTCTTAACGTTTGTTTCAATTTTTGTGATGACCAATGATCTTTAAGTCGTTTATACAATTTCCTTACAACAGGGTAGCTCCACCTGACTGCAGTTGTGCTGAACACCCTGCAAACGACTTAAAGTGCCTTTGTCCACTATCAAGTCAACACAAACATTTCACAAGTGGCTATGGAGATCTGTGATGCTTCAGGTCCGCCGAAAGATTCTCAGTAGGTGATTTCTGTTTATAATACAATTCTGTCACAGATGCCAATCTGAACACTAGTTACAACACTGTGAATTAACTTCATTGTTTGTTTCAAAAACCAGTCAAACAATACGTTTGCCCATTTTGGGAAACAAATTAATTATCTATTAATTCTATTTATTAGAATGTTGAAATACATGTGTTTATTTTATATTCACAATAAATCTAAAAGAGTAATGTTTCATCGCAGTGAAAAGTTACTTATTTTTGATTAAATTACTTCAAAAAATTTTTTATAACTGAACTTAGTTTTATCTATTGTTTTGTTTTTAGGCAGAAAGTGTTTCTAAGTTAAAACGTAGTTTACACTCATTTTCGACTGAGTGCAAATTGTAAACTCAATACTAGATTTAACCAGTAAAAACATATTTTGAGAAAATAACACAGTAAAAACAAGTTCTAACTGGCACGAAAGTGTTCTAAATAAAAATGAGTATTTACTGTTACTACATGCATCTATACTTGAAATGCACTATTCTTTTTCGTAAAAAAAGTTTGATACATATCAGTTATGCATCTTTATTAGCCTTTAAATGAAGTTTTAGGATTAGTTGATTGGTGTCATTCTTTTACGAAGAATTTAAAATCATTATGAATGACACTTTTCCTTTCATTTTAATATAAAGGAATTTTATTCACTATTATTATTATTACTACAACAACTACTAATAGCTAAGACTAGATACAAAAAAATCCACGTTTCACCCATTGGAACTCTGAAAGGAAACACTATTGGCAGTAAAGGTCATGTGTATATCAATTTTTTTCTCATGTGTCACATATACACATACATTTCTATCCATGGATAATTTTTACCCACTGTGAATTGCCTGGAGGAAGGAAACTCCACAATTGCAAAGGTTACACAACAACATATATATATATATATATATATATATATATATATATATATATATATATATATATACCTGGTGATCAAAAAGTTAGTATAAATTTGAAAAGTTAATGAATCACAGAATAATTTAGATAGAGACGTAAAAATTGACACAGATACTTGGAAGGACAGTTCCTTAAAACCTGAATCTTTCCAGTTGATGAATCGAGAACTGATTCCAAAGTATTTGTCATGATGAAAGTGTAAAATCAGTTTCAGGTTTTATAAATTTGAATAGATCTTCTGGTAGATATAACATGAAAAATTACAGAATGCTTGACTAGTTGGCAATTATATCTTCAAGATGACTAACCAGATGCATTACGAGCTGGATTGAAATCACGCTTTGGGCAATCAAATTTCTCTTTATCACTATTGCATGGCCTTTTATGGGTCAGTTCGTCTTCACTTTCAGAATCTGCAGAACTGTCCTGGAGAGCTCTACTAGGTGAAGTACATGAAGTTGTATCACAACGAAGTTTTTCTGATGAATCTTGTCACTACATGCATTGAAGATGCCACACTGTCAGTCACACTTAGGCAGTACCGTCCTTATCTCTTCATAAGTGCAACGACCTTGATGCGCCATTCGTCTGTGAAACTCACAAGGGATAGCACTCTAAAAATCTTCACAAAACACCAGAAAGCTAAACGAAACAATAGAAGCAGAATTCAGATAATTGCATGAACCGTTTACCATGAATGTCGAACAGAAACTGTGAAACCCGTAGCAGAGTGTATCCTAGATAGCAAGGGCAGCGACACAGAACAATAATACAGTAAATCCATCCCAGGGAGTGCAGAGGACAAAACGAATTGAGAAACGTTGCCATGCTTCCTTGAGTAAAGCTGCTTGCCGCCTTGTGCATCTCATAACCAACCGACATTGGAAAACATGATTTTTACCACTAACTACGTTGCTTGTCTGTCATAAGAAGTGTTGTGAATATTCGTATATTTGCGTTTGAATAGTACCCCAGTGTTGCACTTTTTTGTGTCAAGAAGGAAGGTAAGCGTTGTAGCACTTCCATCTGAATTCACAAATCCAGGAAGAGGAGTCTAACGAAAATTGTCAGAGCTCAGAAGCTACCCTAGGACCTGCACTGTTATAATTTTAAATCCTGTTACAATTTAGTAGATTAAAAGATTCACTGATAATAGGATCACACAGAAGAAATCTACGCATTTTTTAAGTTTAATATATTTTGTGAACAAAATTCCCACATAATATCATGATGTTAAATTATTCACATGTTTTTGATTTTACTAGCAGGTAACTGCTGAAACACAAGAAAATTTTCACTTATAGCTGAGTAATCTACATAGATTCTTGTTCAGATACGATATTAAATACACAGTTCCTGAAGCAAGTTTTTCTCATTCATGTAAATGTGTTTAGTGTATTACTATAGGAAACAAAGACTTGGAGCAAGAAATATACTAAACACACAAATATAATTGGTATTGCATAGCCACATCTCTATTTTCGGTAAAAGTTATGTAGATCGTATCTCCTTGCATTCTCCATAGATCAGGTAAGGTTAAGCATGTAATTCGCAAGAAAATACTCATCAAAGAATTGTCTGTTATCTCAATTATTTTCTGAATTTCTACATTGCTACGATGAGGAAATGTTCTCTGTTTGAATACTGGGCTACACTGCATGACAGTCCGAACTCTTAGGATCTGGAGTTACAAACGAAACTGTTTTCTTAAAATTGGATGACAAGTACTTCATAGGTCCGCCAAACCCACATGGACAAAATGCACCCTCCTTCTGTCACTTGGACATAACACGCTCTTCGAAGTGTGGCAGCCGGTGCTGATGGTTGTATGACTCTGTTGTGTGCCTGTGTGATTGTGTGAATGTTCTATTTTCTGAAGAAGGCCATGCCCATTTGCTGAGTATTGTATGTGTGTGTCTTTTTTATGTACCTGTCGTGTGCCTGTGTGATTGTGTGAATGTTCTATTTTCTGAAGAAGTCCATGTCCGATAGCTGAGTGTTGTATATGTGTGTCTTTTGTATGTAACTGTTGCTGCTCACCACCGCGTCGATACAGTAAGTAGTAAATTGTCCTTATTAGTATATAATTTAATGATTATTAATTCAATAACATTGTTAAGTAACTATAATACAAAAAATCATTTCAATAAGATAAACTAAGACAAAAAAATAAAATCATTTTTATTAAAATCAATAAATAACAAATTTTTAAAGACAACCTGAATTAAACAGAAAAGTAATCATCATAAATGACTCACCCTACTAAAACGTTATCGCTTGAACGTACTTACTAGATACACTTTCCAGTACATCTACTATGTTATGAATAAACTCATATTACTAGCAAATCATTAATAATGAATAACGAGAGTGACAGACAATGTGTACACACTCCAGAACCAACATCAGTAAAATAAATAATTTAAATTACTGTCAAATACACCGTCATTAAATATAATTAAATCTGTATTATTGCAGCATGTACGAAAGAGCAACAATTGAGATTGGCTTCTAAGATTTGGCTGATCTTTTATTTGTTATGTTCTTAATTCTCAGGACGAGATTTGTATGAACAAAAATTTTTGGAAATACTACCGGAAAATAATAGAATTTCAGAAAAACTTAAATTACTCTTCCAACTCGGATCATTTCTAGATCCTCTGATAATCAGCTTATTCATTCGCTACTTGCCTATTGACAACATACTCTGTAACTGAGTGATCATACACACCAAGGAGGTTTAAAGGGAGATGGCCTTCTGTGTACTAAATTAAAATGGCCATACAGATTTAACATTAAACGTTGTGTCTTTAGAAGCCCTTCCACATTATTGTTACTTCCATGGTGTTATCAATGGTGATCATATCTTTGGAGCATTGTAAACATAGAATTGATTTCAGTTTGTGGTATTTTTGAGTATTACAAACGATCTGAGTACATATCACGATTTGTTATTTTTTTAGAACAAATTATAAGCCAAATTGCATTCACTTACTTCAATTGATTTCATTTCAAATCCTGATAAAGTCAGTTATCCAACACAATTCTTGAATTCATTGGATTTGCCAGGAAAGCCACCATATGATTTGCAACACAACGTTGGGTTTGTGATAATCATGTAACACAATCTAAGCCAACAGAAACTATTCGATAGAACAAGAAGCTAATGAACAATGTGATTGAAGCAACGATATTAACAGGAAAGGTCAAAGGAGAGGATGTTCTGATTCTATGAGTAACTCTGATTCCAACTGACTTGCCATTTCCATTCACTGTTTCCAGTTTCCCATTCACCTTGCATGTACCATGACGATTAATAAAGCGCAAGGCCAGCTGTTGGAAGTTTGTGGAATAAATCTTGAATTGCCATATTTTTCCCGTGGTCAGTTGCACATGGTGTGTTTGAGAGACAGTAAACCATCTGCACTGTTTGTTTTTGCTCCGGATGGAAAGACAAAAATTATTGTACGCCACTATTTTTTACAGTGAACAGAAGGCAAAAAATTTGGAAACATTGTATTTCCATTCCACTTATTGCCTTTTTATTAAACGTATTGTTTGATATGGAATTTATTTAATTTCAATATAATCTTGTAAGAATTATTTCCAATTCGAAAAGTCTCAAGAAGATATAACCATGTTACAAAAAGCGTTTCTATTCTGCTCACTGCGAGAAAAACATGCAAAACTGTGCTGTAAAAATGTGCCGTATTCTTTTCCTTTTCTCCAGTGATTTTTAACATAGAACTTGATAATTCTTTTTGGTAAATTTATTATCATCCTGTTTGTAGAATACAACCATTAAAAGTAAGAACATTAAAGCTACCAACAGCACAGATAGAGCAGCTCGAAAGGTCCTTCTAATAACCTGTCTCCAATTGATTCACTCACCATTTTCGACTTTTATTTCCAGTAAGGGTTCTGACTGCAATGTCAATAAACAAGACCAGAGAGAGTGGAAGGAGGAAATAAAGAATGGGGGAATGAAATGGATTTAAAAAGGGGGATGATGTAGAAGCAGAGACGAGTGTATATGCAGTGGGATAAGAGGGAGTGTTGTGCAGGTGATGGACAATATATTATAGAGATAAGTATGTAACTTGTATTTCAATAAATGTATTATATATTGATGTAATTCTTCATGCTTTCCCGGCGAGATCTTGACATTTTGGATATACGGGATTACTGCCGGATGTATGCGTCGTTCGGGCACAATATTTCGGCCGCGTAACTCGCTGCCTTCTTCAGGTGCTACCTGTGACTGCCGTTACTGGAGGACCTGGTCCAGTATTTATGTCCAGCAGACGCTAGGCGCTCTGTCTGCAGTCCGCGCCCAGCTGGCGCTGCTTGTAGGGTGTTGTCTCTTCCCTGGCGTTCCGTCGGACGTCCGCGCCCCAATCGGCCGCCATCTGTGGCAGTGGCAACTCTCTGAGGCCCCTCCCACGTTGGCTGCTCCCTCTGCGGTCCGCGCCCGTCTGGCGCTGTTCCTGAGGTGTTGTGGCTTCCCTTGTGCTCCGACGGACGTCTGCGCCCATCTTGTCCACCACCTGTGGTCGGTGCAGTGGACAAGAAGACCCGGATGTTGCTGAAGGAGACAGGTCTACCCGAACAGCTCATCAAGAAATTTCAGGCCAAAGGGCCTGTACCACCTAGACTCTATGGACTCCCCAAGGTCCATAAGGAGGGAGTCCCTCTCCGACCTATTGTCAGCAACATCGGTGCAGCAACCTACCCCACTGCACAATACCTGAAGAAGAAACTGGCACCATATGTGGGTAAATGCACCCACCACATTCGAAACTCGGAGGACTTCCTGCAACGCCTGAGGCAGCTACACACTGTGGACTCAGACATCTTGGTCAGTTTCGATGTGGTGTCGCTCTTCACGCGAGTGCCACTGACTGACTCACTCAATCTCATCGGGGAAAAGTTCGATGGTGCCCTGCTTGACTTGTTCAAGCATGTACTGACCTCGACTTATTTTCTTTACGGGGGTCAGTTTTATGAGCAAACGGAAGGAGTGGCAATGGGCAGCCCATTATCACCAGTGGTAGCCAACCTTTTCATGGAAAGGTTCGAAGAGGAGGCACTTGCATCAGCCACTTATCAACCCAAGTGCTTCTTCAGGTACGTTGATGACACATTTGTCATTTGGCCCCATGGCAGGGAGAAGCTGGAGGAGTTCCTGGAACACCTAAACTCACGCCACCCCAGTATAAAATTCACTATGGAGCTAGAGAAGGATGGGCAGCTCCCATTTTTGGATGTCCTGGTCAAGAGGAAGGCAGACGGCACTCTGGGGCACAGTGTGTATCGAAAACCCACCCACACTGACTTATATCTTCAAGCCAGTAGCTGCCACCACCCAGCACAGAAGAATGGAGTCTTGAAAACTCTAATGCACAGGGCCCTGTCAGCTCTGTCAGATCCAGAAAATCTTGCCACGGAGATTGAACACCTTCAGCTGGTTTTCAGCAGAAATGGATACTCCTCCAGAGGGCACTTCATACAACCAGCCAACCACAGGATACAGAGGATGAGCCGGAGGAGGCAAAGAAGGTGGCATACCTACCATATGCTGGTCCTATTTCTGTGAAGATCAGCAGAATTCTTATGAAGTATGATATTAAGAGCATATTCTGCCCACCTGCCAAAATTGGGACAATGCTGGGAAGTGTGAAAGATGACCTGGGGCTACGTAAACCAGGCATTTACAGCATTCCGTGTAAGTGTGGGATGTCATACATCGGCCAGACAATCAGGACGGTGAATATAAGGTGCAAAGAACACCAGAGGTGCACCAGACTCGGACAGGCAACCAAGTCAGCCATAGCAGAGCACTGTCTAGAGTATGGCCACACAATGGACTATGACAAAACCAAAATTGTGACACAGACCCCAAGATTCTGGGACAGCATCATAAAGGAGGCCATCGAAATAAAGGTCATTGACAACCTAATAAACCGAGATAGCGGTTACCAGCTAAGTACAGCGTGGAGTCCGGCTCTGCTACTTGTTAAGGCCCAGCGGGCGCGGACCGAGAATGGAGCGCCTGACACTGGACGGGCCTCAAACAGCTGCCATAGCAGCAGATGTCGGCCAAGACGGGCGCGGACGTCCGTTGGAGCATCTGCGCAGCCACAACATCTCAGGAGAGGCGCGAGGCGGGCACGGACCAAGATCAGAGCGTCTGACGCCAGAAGGGCATCAGACAGCTGCCCTGACCACAGATGGTGGACGAGCTGGGCGCGGACGTCCGTCGGAACAGCAGGGAGGTGTCAACACCTCAGAGGAAGCGCCATGCGGGCGCGGACCGCGAATGGAGCGCCCAATGCAGGAGGGGCCTCAAACAGCTGTTATAGCAGCAGATGTCGGCCGAGGCGGGCGCGGACGTCCGTTGGAGCATCTGCGCAGCCACAACATCTCAGGAGAGGCGCGAGGTGGGCACGGACCAAGATCAGAGCGCCTGACGCCAGAAGGGCCTCAGACAGCTGCACCGACCACAGGTGGTGGACAAGATGGGCGCAGACGTCCGTCGGAGCACAAGGGAAGCCACAACACCTCAGGAGCAGCGCCAGACGGGCGCGGACCGCAGAGGGAGCAGCCAACGTGGGAGGGCCTCAGAGAGTTGCCACTGCCACAGATGGCGGCCGATTGGGGCGCGGACGTCCGACGGAACGCCAGGGAAGAGACAACACCCTACAAGCAGCGCCAGCTGGGCGCGGACCGCAGACAGAGCGCCTAGCGTCTGCTGGACATAAATACTGGACCAGGTCCTCCAGAAACGGCAGTCACAGGTAGCACCTGAAGAAGGCAGCGAGTTACGCGGCCGAAATATTGTGCCAGAATGACGCATACATCCGGCAGTAATCCCGTATATCCAAAATGTATTATATATTATCTTTCCTTATTGATTAGTCCTTGTTTTCACTAGTAATAAAGAAATATTTATAACATAGATTAATTACTCAATAAAATATGTGACTTTAAATCACAATTATATTTCTTATATTTTAATATATTATTAAATTATATGAAAGATGGTGAATAAAATAAAATAATGATAATATGTAATTAATATAGCCATTAATTTACTATGATAATATTTATTATCTAAATTTTACTGATTATATCATAATATAATAATGTCAAATATTTAACTACATTGCATTTTGCCTTCAAAATACGTAGCTACAAGTTTTCATAAATATGATTAATTTAAATACTGTATTAATTAAATAGAACTTATAATGATACATGGGAGAAAACACTACATTTCCAGCAACATTTTTCCAAATAAAAGCAAAAGCCTACATATTTCCAAAGAAGAATTTTTAATTTTACATAAAATAATAAAGCTAAAATGAGATGCCTGAATAAAGGATTATTTTGATAGGATGCATAAAGTGAAAATATGTCATTACATAAGACAGATTTAAACTCACACCTTTACTATCAATAACTAATAACCCACTTACACACTACTGTATAAATAAGAGGAAATGCTAATTAAATTAATGGGTCATACCCCATTTACGAATGTATTAATGCTTTTCTTTTTAATCTACAACTCTATAAATCTTCTTATCCTATCATCACTGATATTGGAACAATCCTCTTTATTTCTTCAAATTCCTGATTAGGAATTTGAATAGGACCAGCAATCAACTTACTTTCATTATTCCAATATTAACAAATAGTAAAAAAAATGAATGAATTAGTAATTAAATAGTATATTGTTCAATCAATAGCATCAACAATGTTATTAATTTCAGTTCCAATTATCCAGATAAAATATGCAATATAATGAGATAAGGAAAATATCCCATCATTAATAATTATGTCAAGAATAATAATAAATATTGGAGTAGCTCCATTTCACTTCTGAATACCAGAAGTAATATCTTTAACAATATAAGTCAAGTGCTTAATCCTAATAACATTACAAAAAAATCATATTAGCATTATCATATTGCATTAAAATAAGAAGCATTTTATTCACAGTAAGTATACTGGGAATCATTATTGTGGAAATATGAAAATTAAATAAAATATCACTATTACAAATTAGACATTAGACATGAGACATAAGACAATTTGGATTAATAAATAGATCAATAATCATAAGAGATTGGAATCATATGAGCACACAACATGCTTTGCTTCTGTATAGGGTACCTGTTTCTCTGTAAGTGTAGGAGAAGAGGCTGTAAGATAACTTCCACAGCATATTACCGAAACAAGAAGGCATTCTCAGTATGCATCACCAAATGATATTATTCCCTGTGCTCACTACTAAAACCCTTTTTTCTCTGAAGACATAAATCTGTTTCTTGTTGTGAAATTATTATATGTTTTGCTGATGACTTACTTGAATAAAGGAAGGAAGATTAGAATTTAAAGTCACAGTGGCAGAGTGGTCATTGTAGATAGCCTCTGAATAGAGGGAATGGTTTTGAGATATCGGAAACTAAAATTCTTTACATGCTAATTTTTTTTTACAATTTTCAAATATGGAGAAACAGACTTAGGATGAAGATTAGATGGGTGCATCACATAACTGCTAAAGAGGTGTTTCTGGAATATCCTGACTAAGAGAAGGGGTAGGTTGGTGGACATATTCTGAGACCTGAAGGAATTGTCAGCTTAGCATTAAAAGAAAGTGTTTGGGGTAAGAATCATAGAGAGACTAATACAATAAACAGATTCAATTGGATGTAGGTTGCTGTTTTTATTCTCAAATGAAGAGGCTTCCAGAGGACAGGGGAGTTTGGACATCTGCAGCAAACCAGTCTGCAGACAACAACAACAACAATTCTGGCACATAGAAGTTAATCTGAACATTGTGATACATTATTCCACCCATCTCAGCACTGTGTTTCATAATTATTCAAATATGGAAACCAACCATTTGCGAGGTCACCGATTATATTGTAGATCAGTGTCGGTCAATATCATTTTCTCCTGTATGTGCAATATGAATATGATGGTGTGATCAGAAGGTTTCCGATACTATCCAAATAGTCGTAAGGGATATACTCATTCCTTGTTACCAGTTTGAACTTTCTGTCATCAACATATGCATCTCAATTATATGGATTTCACTCTTAATAAGTTTCGATTTGTCTCCCAAGAGGCCATCAATAAAGGGGGAATTGTACTAAATGAGGTCGTTGAAGAACAGGGTGCGGAGTCATGTTAATTGGTAATTAAGGTGATACATATTTACATGTCTAAATAGAAGCCACTTGACATGCAAATCACACTAACAGGCAAATTTAGTCAAATAATTGGCTGTAATTACTTTGAATGTTCTTTTCAGCTGGCTTACAAAGTTTACTCTCCAGACATAAATATGAACTGATATTATAGTAATCTTTGCCTCAGTTTTAATGTCCTCGAGCTTTAGAGGAAAATCTATACCATAAAAGCTGTAACATACCCATATGTTAACATTTTTACCCAAGTGAGATGGGCATGGTGTATTTTATCTATTGAAATCGTGGGCTGACGACACTAAATGCTGGCCATCATTTTAGACGTTAATACATGCCTTTTTAATTTGTTATTTATCACTAGATAGCTTAATATTGCTTGATTCGCCATTCAAAGTATCAAAGATGCATGTGGATAACTAGATGGTGTACCCACTTACTAAAGGGGCTTCTAACTGGAATAATTAATCCAAAATGGCATTGAAGGTGAAATTAAGGGACCACTTACCAACAGCTGTGCTCCATGGTATTACCCAGTTATCATCAAATTTATACAAGTGAGGCCTCCATGGCACCACCATACTTTTCGCGGTATATGTTAGCTCACAGTGAAAGGCAGTGCAACATCTATTATAATGGTACCACAGGACAATAATGACTTTCAGGATCTTTATTTCTAGAGGAAACAGGTGCTAATTAAGGAAATGTGACAGATCTGGATACCCTTCCACCATTTTCCCTATATCAGTACCCAAGAGCAACTCCACAAATTCAGCTGCAGCATAAAATAAATTTATTGCATAAATTCATTGCAAGAAGCCAACTTGTCAAAGGTATTTTTTTGTGTTTCCAGTATAGGCATCATAATCATCTAATTCACAAATCTCACCAGGTATGTTAAGGTCAAGCCATGCCAATGAGCTAAAAACTGTTATCTCTTTATCACTGGACTCTGTAAAGAAACTTCTGCACAGTGTTAATTGTACCCACATGAGAATGAAACTGTGCCAGTTGCTACACACAGCAGTTTGATGTACAATTAGCAGTGTCAATCAGCAGTATCCAATGTATGTGCTAACCTGAAGCTGGTGGAGTGGTTTTAAAATGAAATATCGTGAAAGAAGTCGATGTGATCTGGCTACATTCCAAAAATTTTATGGAAAAGTACACAAAAAATAGTGAAATGTAAGAATGACAACATAATTCAGTTACAAGATATTCATATTTCAGCTCTCTGCATATACATGTAAAATGTCCACGTTAAATAAAGATGGAGGAGAATGTTTCTCTTCATACTCTGATTTGGGAAATGTTCAGTACCTTGGTTGAGCAAGTGATCAATGTAGTAGGACTTATATGCCCTCTTTCTTTCCATATGGAAACATAGAAAGGCATCACCTGATAGACTTCTAATCATTTATAACATCCCAATTTTGTATCTTGACATTGTAGAGACAAATAAGTCTGCAATGACTGAATGGCGTAATGAAAAATGTATATACATCAAAGTCTATTCTTACCAAGGAACAGTGTGTAGTGGATGATATTTCTAGCAACGCTGTATTTTTCACACCTCCCTAATCCCCAAGTTAATGCTGCATGGCAAGAAAGAATGTCGATAAACCTTTCTACTATCCCTTAAGTTCTTTGATTTTCTCGTTGTGTAAATTAGCGAGATGTACATGAAGAATAATATGTTTCCTGTAACCTTCGAAATCGTATTCTCTCAGAATGTAAACAATAAATCTGTCTGCATGTAATTCCTCCCTTGTAGGATCTGAAGTGGGAATTTACATTGAAAGAAGACTGTCTGTAGTCTTCCATTTATTTTTTTTATAGAAGTGTAATTTATTTGTCGCTAGATTAGTATTTTGTTTAAACTAGAACCCCTCTTCTCAAGGCATGAGGAATAGCATTTTATTTCATGTTTTAAAATATTAGTTTCTGAAATGTTAGATAATATTGCTAGGATATATTGTGGTTTTGAATGTGGCAATAAGTACGGCTTCTCCGTTATGCCACTGTTCCTGTGAGAATTTGTACTTGTTTTACTTTTAAGTATGGGTCGTAATAGCTCGCTTTGCATGGTTGTCACTGGCTCAGAGTCGATAGTTAGTCGTTGCCAACCCCTGCTGCTGATGTGACCAAAGAGTTTTCTACACCCTTTGGTTACAAGCTAGTCGATGAGCCTTCTCCAGTCTCACGACCTTCTCTGCCCACCACCGCTGTTATCATCGGTTTTGTCCAGTTTCCGGTAGCTTCCCCGTCTCCTGGCTGCTCGATCTTTACATTGTGCTGAGATCGTGGTGATCTGATTGTGAAGTTTCAATCACCGACTTTCACTTCTGAATGTGAAAATATTTTGCTAGCACCCTACTTAGGGAGACATGGCCATCCCAATAAAATAAGAGAAATCACATCGAAAACAGAACGATTTAGGTGTTATTTTTTCACATGTGCTATTAAAGAATGGAACAGTAGAGAAAAGTTATGAAAGTGGTTAATGAACCCTCTGCCAGGCACTTAAATGTGATTTGCAGAGTATCTATGTAGATGTAAGGTTGGTTCTGCTCTTGTGCCTACGGAGATGGTAGCGAATCGTTGTCTAGCATGTTTAACTTAGACTCTTGAACTTAGATTTATTTTTGAAATATTATTTTTTTTTTATCGTGCATGGAAATGTGTTCTAGTTATTCACTCCAATTATTTCCAACATATAAATGTGGTGTATGATTTACTAGTTGCAGTTTGATAATGTCCTGGTATATTCAAACCTTCTGTGATTATGTGGTGGTGTACGAACTCTGTATAAATACCTTCTAATTCTGTGGGACCCGATTCCTCACTGGCAATATGTTCATTTTCGTACAGTGCATGTAAAAATACTTCTTATCGTTTCCTTCCGTGAGTGATATGCGTTGCACGTAGATTCTTAGAACAAAGCCTTCAGCTTCCACTATTGTTTGTTCCTTGCTCATAACGCAAGTAACTATCCTTCTGATTTTCACTATCATTTCACGATCTTCTCTCTCCACCTATTTTAATTTTGCTGTTCCTTCTCCGAACTTGTAGTATGCACTCAGTCTTTGTCTGTAATTCTCTCCGAGCCTAGAACATCTTCCTTCAATAGCTTGCTTATTAAATTATAAACATTTCTGTGTGCCATAGTTTTTATTTCTATTTTTCCGACTTTGTAATTATTTCACTTTTCTGGGTTTTGAGACTGGACTTTTTCCGTCTCCGAGAACGCTCCCAATTGCATGTTGCTGCATTTCAGTTGCTTCCTTATGAGATTCTACGCATTTCTAGGCGTTGCATGCCGTAGTTAATTTTATTTATTTTTTGGAAATTAATGTATACATTTTTATCGGTTTTCAGAGCCACATGGGTCCGAACTCAGACTTCAGGGATTTGCAAGTAGTCACCTGAATTCACGCCACATGTCATAAAACCAGTGCATAGATAGTTTACTCACAGGTTGCAACATAAGATTCAGCCGAGTTTTCGTCCAATGAATCCGATTTTAACCATTTCACCTTGAGTGGAGTGCTATCATGTAATGTGGCCGTGTGCCGCCGTTAGCGTGCAACTTAACTTTGCTATACTCACGCACCATCTGAAATGAGGCACGACAGTTTTATTGTATATTGTGTTGTGTGGTACCTCCGGGATTGCTGAATTTCGCCTATGATAGCGGCGCCTGCTTTTGCCTCGTTTCGGCAAGCTGATTTTGGTGAGTTTCGCTGTTGCATGACTTGTATGTGAGCGAGTGAGTGTTGTTTGTAAATCCTCTCTCAGTATCGTTAAGTTCTGTGTAATTTATGTAAAATTCAATGCTGTGCATTTTGACTTGCCTATAAATTGTAGTTTTCGAGCTTTTTTTCCTAGTTTTATTTCATACTGTTTTTCTTCAGTGCTGAGAAAAAGCTCAGATGCAATTAAGCTGTGCATTTTGACTTGCCTATAAATTGTAGTTTTCTAACACCTTCTCCCTTTTTTTATTTTATACTGTTTTTCTCCTGTGCTGAGAACAAGCTCAGATGCAATTATTTATGTTTAAGTTCTGTTGCGGTATAAATGTTTTCTTAGCCACCTTTAGTAAATAACTTTAAATGTGGTGGTTTGTTTATTAATATCTGTTTGTAATTTCGTGTGAGCTGCTACGTAAATTGGTCACTGTGTCGTTAACTTCCCGTAATTAGAGTGATTTAAACCAAGTCAGTTCTCAATTTGGGCCAGGGAACAAGGCTTTGCACAGGGAGTGGCCGGTAGCTCACACGAATCTTTTGCTAATTTTACTGCTAAAATTAAGCTTCTTCATAACAGTAAATTCTTATCTGGGTACCTCCTATCGGAATTAAGCTTTTATTACGAACAGTGCCCTACTTTTAACATATGTAACGCTTTTTTCCAATTCATTCAAGAAAAAACTTAACCTTTTTTTAACTTCTGTGACCCGTTACAAGCTTTTGGCTCATCAGATGCTTTCACTCTGCAGAGTGAAGTTTCGTTCCGGTAACATCCCTTACACTGTGGCTAAGCCATGTCTCCACCATACCCTTTCTTCCAGGAGTGCTAGTGTTGCAAGGTTTCCAGTAGAGCTTCTGTGAAGTTTAGAAAGTAGGAGGCGGAAGTAAATTTGTGAGGCGGCATAGTAAGTCGAGTCCGGATAGCTCAGTCGGTAGAACGCATGCCCGCGAAAGGCAAAAGTCCCAGGCTCGAATCCCGGTTCCGGCACACAGTTTTAATCTGTCAGGAAGTTTCAATTCTTCTGGTGTTACTACCATCTGACAGGCAACTTCAAAGTCTGCGTCCTGCAGGTATTGGTATATGTGTAACGTAGATTGTAACAGTCATATCGCACAGTCTTGCCTATTCCTGAACAAACTTATTTCGACGGTTTCTTTAAAATTTGTTAAATTAATACGCTTGTATGAAAATTATGTTGTTGGGGTCTTCATTCGGAAGATGCAGCTCTCCACCCCATACATGCTGCATGTCCTCGGGAAAGTTAATGGCTATCTGTTTCATTGAGGCACGCAAGCTACAAGCTACCCCACCTCGGCAATATCTGTGGTTCGTGGGGATGGTGTGGAATTTTATCTGGAAGAGATATCAAGCCCAGTTTCAAATCCAACGGCATATTTTGTAATCTCTACGTTGTACACTGATGGAAAATGCGGAACGCTGAAGTACGAACACCCGCGATAAACAACCGCTTTCATTTCCATGTACGCAACTGATCCAAACCTGTTATTACCTTAGAAATGCCACATTAAACCTGTGTAACGGGACGGGATTAGAAACTGGGAAATCGAGCTACAGAATTATCTATCCCAGTACGCCACACGGCTCGTCCAAAAAGCTGTACTTCTGCCAGTACCTCCTGTACTACCTTTGAAACTTCACAGAAATCTCCTGCGTACGTTATAGGACTAAGACCACTGGAAGAAAGCTTACTATGCTGACATGGTGTAGCCACGGCATACGCTATTTCTCCAAAATCACTCTGCAGCAGAGTGTGTGCTGATATGAAACTTCCTGGGATCTTAAATCTGTGTTTGGAATTAAATTCTAATGTTGCACATAACTTTTGCCTTTACCTGAACACTAATTCAAACCTAACTGTAATCGTTTTTCAAAAGCAATTAATCTATTCTCATAAATTGCCTCTGCACTAGTTGCGGTTCATCGATCAAACCTTACTGACGTACTGTAACATGGCTTTTGACACATATATATTTGCTAGACTTAAAAATTGGCACTGCTCAGGGCGTTTCCAAAAACATTTTATCGCATGATTCTGGTTAAAATACAACCAGTGACAATAAAGATCCGTGTATAGTGCTGTAACTTTAATGTTGGTGAACTATGAAATAGAGTAACCTTACTATTTTCGGAAAATAGCCAGCTCCCATAACTATGTACAGCTGACGTCTGGGATGCACGTTCTAGAAATTTTGCACGAAGTCTTCCTACGGAATGATGTTCAAAAGCCTCTTCACATTTCGTTGGATGTCGAAGAGTACGTGAAATCTCTTTCACTTCAAAGAGGTTTTGAGTCCAGGGAATAGGAAGTAGTCTCATGGATTCAGATTCGGCGAGAATGGCGGATGTTCCAATTGCAGTGTTTCCCCACAATCTCAATCCTACATACTTCATCCTGTTCCCTTGCCTAAAACTCACTTTGAAAGGAAAGCGATTTAACGGTATTAATTATATCCAACGAAACGTAACGAGGCTTTTGAATATCTTCCCAAAGGAACAATTCGTGCACTGTTTCCAGGCCATGGATTGCAGAGGTCAACGCTACATGGTTATGGAACGTGACTATTTTCAAGGACAGTAAGGTAACTGTAGTTCAATGTTAAGTACGTAAAAATTACGGGACTATTCACCGAAGTTTTTGCCAGACGTTGCTGAAACCGAACATCAGGACCCATAAACATTCCGATTTTAGAATCTGCCTTTTCAGAAATATTTATTACAGCAGTAATGATCCGAAACACATTGTAATTTAAATTGTAATACACTAGAAGTTATGGATTTTATGTCTCAAAACCACTCAGGTAAACAGACTTCGTCAGTTGCTGGATACTGGGAGCCTGCAGAAACGAAACAAAGTGAAGTGATTCTCAAAACAGACGGAGTGATGTACATGCTTCAGGCAGGCACAGAAATTTTAATTGAAAGCCTGAACGAGGAAAACAGAGAAACTAAATCTACTACGTACACTGCATAGAGACACGGATGTTAACTGAGATCTTAGCAGCACAGTGTCTCCCGTGGGAGAGTCAGACCCCTCGCGAGCCTTGTTTGCTGAGGCGGCAGCGATGCCGCTCTTCCGCTATCTGCGCGCAAATCGCGACTTTGCTCCGCGCCAGTCTCCACCACCCCCTGCAGTAGGCGGACTAAGGATTTAAATGTTTTATCATTGCAAATAAGGAGGCATATGTAAGCCGGGGCCAGAAGTTTTTATCCAGCCGTTTATCTCTAGGCACTGAACTGGTAAGAGATAAAAAATATTATTCCTGGTCGTTGAAATATCGCAGCCGCGCCGGGATGTGAAAATATAATTAGCATATTTTATGCAAACGAGTGCCGGCGGTATAACTGTATAATCCGGCCGTCCGTAACGGAGCTGGGGGTGTCGTTGGCTGGTGACCATTAAGAACACCGGCGCCGCCCCCGGGGGATGTAAAACACCGGCAACAGCGCCGGCCGACCGGCAGGTCTGTCCCCAGGTACACTGCCCCCTGTCTGCCGAGATCACACGGGAGCTGAAGGCTAGTCTACACGACGACACTAGGTTGCGAAACTTGTTTCATGAAATGAATTGGGCGCAACTGGTTTAATATATGTCTGAAGACACGGCGCCAATACCATACACTCTAGTTTCGTTGTTTTGTGAATGCCGTTGTCGCCGTAAAATGAAAGTTTTGGTAGCTGTAAGAGTTGCGGCGGAGCTATTGCTTCTCTGTTTGAGGTCGCTACATAAGACTAAACACAAAGAGAATAAGAAACGTGTTTAGGGTTCGTGAATGGGTTAAAATAAGACGTCAGCTCTGTTGCTCAGCGAGCTTGCTGAAAGAAATTCGTTTGAAGACCCTAGAAGTTATCTTAATCAACTTAGAATGTCACCAGAGAAGTTAACGCTACTATTAAACAGGGTTAGTAATGCAATAAAGAAACAAGTTACCGTTATCTGTGAAGCACAGTTACCAGAACTGAAATTACAAATTGCGTTATGTTTCTTGTCAAGCAGATATTCGTCTCTGCAGTACTTGTACAGTGTTCCGAAATCCATAAATGCCATACTTCATTTGTATAGGTATTTCGAATTGGATGTATTTTAGACTGCAATTCACTAGTCGTCAACCCATCAATATTTAATTTCACAAATAATTGCTATAAGAGCACTAACACACTTATAAAGTGACACAAAAACCTACTCAACACATATATGTTCAAAAACCGAATTATTTCTTCCTCCCCCCCCCCTTATGTTGTGTTTTGTTCTGTATTGGTTATCACCTAACCTGAAAACACGCGTAATCAGTTTCGCCAAAGTTGGAAGGAGCCGAAACTGTTTAGTTTCGCCAACGAGTTACGCGAACGCCTGCCGCGCATGCGCATTGGCCAGTAGCGCAGTTTCATGAATCCTAGTGTCGTGTAAACTACCCTTAAGATAATAGCAATAGGCTGTGGCGCGTATTCTCTACAGCAGTGGTTTTCAACCTATGGTGTGCGACGCTAGGTGGTCGGAAAGTATTGTTCAGGGGTTCTCCATCACAGCAGGAAATAACTTGCATCATAAAACTAGGGGTTCTGTGATAGAAAAACGTATGTCTAAGTGAAATATATTTAATGTTGAATTTACGGAGTTCCTTGTGTATCATTAATTATGAATTTAATAAAGCCACAGGTTGCTTTTCATACAGTGAGTTAACGATGAATAACCGCGAAGTCTGAAAACTGTTTCCAGAGTCCAATAACAGGTAAAATAACATAATACAATAAGTAATTGAAAAATGGTTCAAAGGTAAAGCAGTCAACAATCAGAAGATTGGTTTGAACACCACAGTGCTTTACTAGGCTTGGTCCTGTTTGGAGGAGGTATGCCGTTGCCTTCCTCCGACCTTCGAAATGAGTTACCCAGCCAGTTATAGCGAGCACCGGCGCCACCCACGGGGGATGTAAAACACCGGCAACAGCGCCGGCCGACCGGCAGGTCTGCCCCCAGGTACCCTGCCCCCTGTCTGCCGAGGTCACACGGGAGCCAAGGTATAGTAGTAGGCTGTGGCGCGTAGTCTTTACAGCAGTGGTTTTCAACCTGTGGTGCATGACGCTCAGGGGGTCGGAAAGTATTGTTCATGGGTTCGCCATCGCAGCAGAAAGAACTTGCATCATGAAACTAGGGGTTCTGTGATACAAAAACGTATGCCTAAGTGAAATATATTTAAAATGTATGCCTAAGTGAAATATATTTAATGTTAAAATTACGGAGTTTCTTGTGTATCATTAATTATGAATTGAATAACGCCATAGGTTGTTTTTCATACAGTGTGTTAACGATGAATAACCAGAAGTAGGGAAACTGTTTCCAGGATCCAATAACAGGTAAAATAACCTAATACAATAAGTAATTGAAAAATGGTTAAAGGGTAAAGCAGTCAACAATCCGAATATTGGTTTGAACACCACAGTGCTTTACTAGGCATGGTCCTGTTTGGAGGTGGTATGCTGTTGCCTTCCTCCGACCTTCGAACTGACTTACCCAGCCACTTATAGGGGGACCTACAGTTTAACCCTCTCATGCACGAATTATCAGCCCAACAATGAACAAAATTTTAGATACATTATTTGGTAATCGAAGACCTATCTTGTGCAGAATTCATCATAATTTATCTAAGAAAAATAATAGTTTCATACACCAATAGGAAGAGGTCCTCAGATGAGAATGGTGACTACAACTGATATATTTTACATGGAACATCTATTAATAATATCAAAGAATACATGAAGAGAGTACAATATTTTGTATTTTTCGTACAATGAAATTGTTTCAGACACTCACAGCACATAGCAAGTTCACACTTTTCTCAAATGTAACGTGTTTTCCGACGGCAGTTCCGATCATGACTCATCTTGCCATTGTCATCACCTAATTTGAGTGACCAGTGTTATGTCTCATCGAAACGTAACATCTTGGATACCGAATGTGCTTTCATCGAAGACCTCTACTCTTTCTTGTAATCTCTATTTTCCATTTCTTTGTTAGCCCAACGACTAACACTGCCATCTATGAGACATTCTAGCATTCATTATTAGTCCTCATATGAGGTACATGTGCTTTTACGGTCACCTCAAATGTAAAAGATGACAGAAATGATACGAAATTTAAGTGTTCTCATTTGAGGACGCGACGCATGAGAGGGTTAACGTAGATTCCGAACCACGATGCTACTAGGTATTTTTCACATGATCAATACCGTCCTAGGACCTGGCGGGGATCAAACCCGCGACCTATGGATTTGTAGTCTGGCCACTCTTCCACTGTGCAACCGTAATGAGATCTTTACTTGCCATAGATCGCTTATTGATTTTACATGATGACTAGTTTCGATTCTTTAAAGAGTCTTAATCAAATCTTACTTATCCAGGCAAGGTAATATTTGATAATGACTCTGTAACGAGTCGAAACTATTCATCATATAAAATCAATAAGCGATGTATGGCAAATAAAGATCTCTTAAAGAGATTCATAACCATTACATTAAAAGATCGCCTCCTATAAATCAACCTGAATAAGATGTCAGGTAATTATAATTGTAAAAAATGGAAAAAAGATGTACTTTCTTATAATATACAGTGGGACCTTCATTAATAAGCATAATTCGCTTTTGCGTTTCGCCTGACTTGTGAAACATTGTTAACTGATATTTTTCTGTCCGAAATCGTGTAAAAATTGGATAATATGTTCCATTCCGAATAACACATCAGAAATCATTTGGCCGACAGTTTAAAAATAATCTGAAGCGGAAAAAAATACTTTAAGAAAACACAGTTTACTTATGGTTCGTGAGAGGGCAATCAGTAGTATTCAGTAGGATATTTTATAGCAAAGAAGAGGTCTCCACAACATCACTCGCGGTATGAATGAACCTTAAGGTAATACATAAAAATCCTGCAATAATAATTATTTGATGTTGCTGATGACGAAATGAGCCTCATACGCTGTTAAAATACTTCATTTGAAAGCCACTACCTTGCCCATCTTCAGATGCTACATTTATATTAATAAAAACATCCTGGCTAATACGCCGTGTTCTATCTGTAAAACTTGAATTTACATACATTTCGTTCCCTACTGCAGCCAGCATCTTTCGAAGATAGCCGTAGACTTGGTATTATTATTATTATATTTTCCGGTTTTGGCGACGTGGTACAATTGTTTTTGTGACTTGCCGAACAGATGTAGTTCGATTTTTTATTCTTTATTAACACACTAGGATTGACGTTCATGGACCTATTTGACCCTTAGCCGACCTACTGTTTAGGCTTGTCTAAATCAATTTGAGAACCCTGTTTTGAACGACTTGGAGTGATTTGTAAAATGATATAAAAAAGCCAAGATCGCTGTCATCGATTTTTATTTACGACGACCGGTTTCGATGAACTATGTCAGCATCATCTGGTCAAATAAAATATTTTACAAGGCCATAATCTTGTAATGTCAATCAGTTGTTATATAACAATTTACAGTGCATAGGTGCACTATGTCATTATAATAAAACATAATTATCACAGTAAGTGACAATAGCAATAGAGTTTGCTATTGTCACTCACTGTGATAATTATGTTTTATTATAATGACATAGTGCACCTATGCACTGTAAATTGTTATATAACAAGTGATTGACATTACAAGATTATGGCCTTGTAAAATATTTTATTTGACCAGATGATGCTGACATAGTTCAGCGAAACCGGTCGTCGTAAATAAAAATTGATGACAGCGATCTTGGCTTTTTTTATATCTTTTTACAATATTATAAGTGGATCGCCTCCTAAAACGTAAACCAACTGGAGTGATTTGATTTGTGTCGTGGAAGCAATGCCCCACTGTACTTCCATATAGTAGTCCTGCTAGCATCGTGCCTAGTACAGTCTATGTTTAGTTTCTTGACCAAGGTCGTCCTTAGTGAAAAACAGAGCAAGTGTGTTAGCCACCTGAATGCACTTTTTCCTCTTCTTTTACGTACTTGCTAAAGAACCGACGCTGCTAGGTGCAAGAGGACTTGCTTACATAGAGCGCATTAGCCACCACTTCCCATATGCTGCCGACTATGAAAATACCTCTGACCATCGTGATCTCTCTGGGTTACATGTAGATAATCACATCTTAGTGCAAAGTCGACCACCATATATTATCTAATTCTAAACCTTCTTCTTTTCTTTCGAAATTGTTGTGGTGCTTCTGGCTCTCAATAACTTCTCTATACGTGCAAGTATGAGGGTTGGAATTCAAATAGTGGCCACTATTTGTTCGCAACCGATAGAAAAGCGTTACGTGTGAAATACAATGAAGGTAGAGTTGTATACATCACTAAATTTACTGCACCACAACAGTCACTCTGCATAAGAGTGACGCTTTTGCTGGCGTAGAGGAAATGTCTACAGTAAATTTAGTGATGTATACAACTCTACCAGCTTTGTCTGTATTTCACATCTGTATAGATCATACAATTGTACCAAGAAATTTGTAAGGAGTAGCAATAGCTAAAGCGAGCTTGGCTAGAAACGTGTATAAATTGATTCTAGATCGCCCCAACTAACCATGGATTCTAAAGATAATAATTAAAAAATGGATCCGTCTGCTATCAGTTTCAAAATGTTCAAATGTTTGTAAAGCTATTGGACCACTCGGCAGCAAGACACCATGGAGCGCACGGCGACACCCGCACGGCACTATCAGTTTACTCAAAATTTTATTTCGAATAAAAATGTCTGGTCGGCATTAAAGTATTACTTGCATAGCTCTCTCTTTCTTTGTCTGAGGACTAGTGTGGTCAGATACTGCGGTCTCGCAAAGTGTCTTTCATGCTTGACGAAATTATGGCGTTTCTTTGAGATACACCGAAGCCCGATGACACCTAGGAACTAGCCGAAATCGTTATATAATTGAGCATTTATTTTTCGTCTCATCTCTCTTTGAATCCCGGTCAGCCACACACCTTTCATCTCCAGGGAGATTTCATATCACTGCACACTACGCTTTAGAGTGAAAATATCACTCTATTACATTCCAGTGTATTTTTGTTGAATGACTTTATGGTTACTAACAAACATATGTGCTTGATCTCTACTACATGGTCATATGAATTGGTGAAATTTCAAAGTCGTCCGAGAGAAGGGGAATGGAGAGGTATAGTCCCAGTGAGAAGTCTTACATGTGAGGTACCGTATTATACCATCAGACCACTATGAGTACGTTGAGAATGCTCAGACTTTACGAACATAGTCAACAAACGTCGGAGTCTCGCAACTTTCTAAGGTGCACGTTAATGGTGTTCAACATTTTTGGATCAGGTTGAGAAAGGAGATAGAGGGCCCATGGCCGATTACATTCGAACTGGGAACCAAAGTTGGAAACTCACGTTTATTATGTTATCGACATACACACTGCGTAACAAGAACGCACCTTATACTAATTGTTAAAATAATGGCCCTTATTTTCGATGCATGCATGTGAACGGCAACTCTGCCACAGCCATTCAAAGATTCTTTGTATATGTTGCACGTGGGAACAGACAGTTTGGACCCTGCGAAGCAGCTCTTCACTTATTTCTACAGGTGTGTCAAACACCAATGACGTGACGTTGTGATATTACAGATGCAGGGGGAAGCTGATGGTTTCCATGTAAAAGGCGGGTTTTGCCAAGCTGTTGGGTTCCCCAGCCGGCCGTCTAACACTTTGGACCTAGTTAATGGGATACAGAGGTAATAAGGGTTTCCCTAATGTGCTCGGAAACAGGGAGCGACTGTCTTGAGTGAGCGAGAGCGGCTAACCCAGATTGCAAATGAAATACAATATAGGCACACACATTAATCTAAAGATCCATATAAAATCAGTTAATGATCATACAGTAAATATAATTATATGAATGGATTCAGCAGGCTTTGGAGAATCAACTGCAGTAATTACAATTTAAATATCCCTTGCAGATAAAAAGCCAACAAATTTCAGTACTATCATAATAATAATATTATAAGACTTATATTTGCAATTATTGTTACGTAGTGTTTATCAGTGACAGTTTAAGAAGCAAATGGGCAGCATTGTACCACGCTATCTATCTTAAAAGACGTACCACATTATTTCCATATCTTTCAATAAACTTTGTTTTACTCGCTTGTTCTGCTTTTTGTTGACGTAATAATATTCATGTGTCAGAACATAGATTCCACCCCAGAAACACAAAACATGAACCCAGCAAAACACATTACATTTATGTATGTATTTTATTATATTTAATATTAATCTTAGTAACGTTCTGTATGTTGTAGACTGCCACTTAAATATTTCATGGCCGACTAAAAATATTAGATATGCAGCAGATAATTTATATATAAACAATTATAAGTATTTGTGGACAATAACTGAATATATTTGTATAAAAAGCCATGATAAATTAAATATTAATTGTGTAACTATATTTTGACGGCGGAAATGTATTTGAACAGTGAGACGCCACGCTTAATGGCTATCTGAGCAAAGAGCTTCAGTCTCAACAGTTTTTTAGTATTTTTTAAATACATATTTGTTTGTTAAATGTAAACAATATTTGTAGGGAGGTGGTCAAAGCATTTAATTATGTGATATTCAAATGTATAATATTTTGAAAGGGAAATTGTATTTTAAAGATGAAGCATTAGGAAGCGTGGAAAGATACAATTTTTGGAGCAGGGAGAGCACGCTTTTCGAACTCTTCCGAAGGGACTCTTAACTTGGGCGGGTGGTGAAAGGTTGTGACGCTGAACGGTGTGAGGCCGCGTTACGAACTTGTGATTTGAAGAGATAGGCATGTGTGGACTTCGAAAATTTAAGGGACTGTGACTGAAGAACTTAGTCTCTGCTTGAAAAGTGATAAATTATGCACGGTAGTAGGGCTGTGGAACTGTGATAATTCAGCAATCGTGTACTCGTGTAATTACAAACTATGTTTTATAACAAATACTTGAACCATGGATTATTTTGGAACTGTAGTGTTCGATGGACTACCCTAATTTACGAATGATAATTTGGAACTTTTACTCTCGTGTGCATGTGATACTTATTGTGCCTCTCATGAAGAGTAGTAGGAGAGATATTCTGTTATTTACTAATGTATAATATAGGACCACCTCCGCGTTTCATGTCTAATAAGAATAATGAACTCCATTTATAAATAATTACTTCGTGAGTGAATCACTTCTTTATCTTAAAATCCATTTAGTTGCTCATTCAGAGTTTTAATTTATGTTTGTTAAATATATTTTCACGTCATCATATGCAGATTGATAGACTGGCTAAACTACAGATTAATTATTGATCTAGTGCAAACAGATTGGTTAGCTGTTTAAGGCATAGAAGCTCACACCTATGAACAGAGACAACGAGCCATAAACTTTTTTCACCCTGAGTTATGTATTGCCCAAGTCTTATTGGTGAGAACCGATAGGAAGGTCGCAACGTGATGTCGGATGTAAGAGTCCAAGTTTGAGATCCATCAACCAAATTGGAAATCGGACCGGACCTCTCATTACAGTACAAGGATAAATGTACGGCAAGGCGGAAATGGCCGTCCGCTATAAGGCTCCTTGATGCGATGTGCGCGGCTGCTTCCCGTCGGATGTTCGACTCCTCCTTCGAGAATATGTATATGTGTGTGTGTGTGTGTGTGTGTATGTGTGTGTGTGTGTGTGTGTGTGTGTTGTGCTTAGTGTAAGTTAGTTTAAGAAATTTGTAAGTTTAGGGACTAAAGACCACTGGAGTTTGGTCTCATAGCTTTACAAACATTTGAATCTCTGATAAATGTACTTGTTGTTCAGGAGCTCATAGACGTTAAAATTGATGTCGTGCATCGTCGAGTTAGAAGAGAACATTCTTTCGTTGGAAGCAAGGGATGTACGTCTCAACAACTGTGACAGCGCCGGCCGCGGTGGCCGAGGGGACTGAGGCGCGTTAGTCACGGTCTGCACGGCCACTACGGTCCGGGTTTCGAATGACCCATCGGGCATGGATATTTGTGCCGTCCTTAGTATTAGTTAGTTCATAAGTAGTTTGTAAGTTTAGGGACTGATGACCTCGTAGTTAAGTCCCATAAGCTATACAAACATTTGAATTTGAACTGTGGCAGCCTCCGCAACTCGTACCTCTTCAGCATACTAAGTCCGCAGATTGGCCATAACAGTCCTGACCGTCAGTACACGAATCCTGAATCTAAATTGAAGACTTGCAGTTTTCGCTTTGCCCCCATTAATCCGTATACGACAATGTAGCAGTTTTATTACATTTTACTACAAAACGATAAAGTGTGTCTGAATGAGGTTCTAGACTGAAAGAATGGTAATGGAATAAAGTATACAATAATGAGCTTTAGTTACTAAAACTTTTATTTATAAATTAGTTTTGGCTACAGTGGACATTTAAATTTTTTAAGAAATACACTAAAAAGAAGTAGCCAGTTTCACTGGTTTGTAATTTCAGAATTCTTTCCAACGTTACAGTTAAATTTCATTACTTTTCTGCTTTCTACCAGCTCTCGGATCTAACAATTTGAAATCTGATAACGAAAGCTATGTCTTACCATTAAATCTGTCGAAAACCTTCCGGTGTCTCCTAGTCTCTCCCACGTATACAACGATCTTTCATGATTCTTAAGCGAATGTTAAAGATGATAAAGTTTTGCTCCGTGAAAATTCTAAACGTTCAAATGTTTTTATAGCTTATGGGACTTAACTACGGGGTCATCAGTCCATAAAATTACAAACTACTTATGAACTAGCTAACACTAAGGACGGCACAAATATCCATGTCCGAGGGGGTTTCGAACCCCTGACTGTAGTGGCCGTGCAGACCGTGACTGGCGCGCCTCAGTCCCCTCGGGCACCGCGGCCACCGCGGCCGGCTGAAAATTCAGGCAGCTTCTTCTTTCATTCATTTTCTCCAGTCCATTTCGCCTACAATTTTTCCTTCTTTTCCTACCACTTAATTCCATTCCACCATCGCCATCACGTTTTTGTGTCCATTAACTACCTCAATATGTTTCCCGGATATATAGAATAGAAAGCTTTGGTTGTAACATATTCTGTAGTCTAAAAGCCAATTTTTGTCATTTAAACTGATGCTGTTTATATTTTTGATGTTTTAACAGATGTTTGACAGTAACCCGTGTTTGCAAATAGCCTGATTGATAGATCAGTGGGCAGTTTCTGTACGATTATGGAGATAACCATAATTGCAGTCAATATTCTGCCGTTGGCGTGCCTCTAGTTTTTTATCTTACTGCGGTGCACCTCGTTAGTCACTGCCGTTTTTCAGAAGTGAGCCGTCACTACAGAAAGGTCGATAGATGGCGGAAGATACCGCCTGATAATACTACTTGCGTGACAATACGAAAACTGCCGCGCTCATTAAGTTCCACGCTTTGCCATACGCCTAGAAGTTGCGAGAATTTATTGAGTCAGGTAACTGTTATGATGAAGATGAGGTCCTGTTAATCTTAGCTCAACAAAAATACTAATAGTTCTACAAAATGAATCTAAAACCCTTAATGAATTATCTGAGAATGCATATAAAACCAATATACGTACAGATTACGCGTGAAACAGGGCGCGAAATTTGAGTTCTGAAGCCACCAGCCAGTCCAAAACCTTCGGTCGCCACAACCCCTCTCCCAACCGTAACTGTTAGAATAATACCTTGAACTTAATACGCCGGCCGCTTGTGGTCTGCGGCGCGCCTGTCACGTTCTGCAGGGCCATTACGATCGGGGGTTCGAATCCCCCCTTGGGCATGGTTATTTGTGCCGTTTTAGTATAAGCTCGTTCACAAGCATTTTGATGTTTAGGGAATGATGGTCCGGTAGTTAAGTCCCATAAGCTCTAAAACATTTGAACATTTGAATAACTTAATACCATATCAAATTGTTCAGTAGAATGTTACATACCAGTATCGTGACTAGCAATGTTTGTGTAGCGTAGCCCTTCTTCTGAGATATACCTCTTGTGAACGGCACCTTTGGGTCAAACTCAGACAGAGGGGAGCCATTTACAGATACCATCAGCAAATCATGCAGTGTGTCTTCAACCAAGTCATGTATGCTGCGTTTGGTACTTACTATTTGTTGCTTGAATGAAACATACACTCTGCAGCGGAGTGTGAGCTGATATGAAACTTCCTGGCAGATTAAAATTGTGTGTCGGAACCGGGACTCGAAACTGGGGCCTTTGCCTTTCGCGTGCTAGCGCTCTACCGACTGAGCTATCCCGACACGACTCATGAGACCGCCACACATCTTTACTTCCACCAATACCTCGGCTCCTACTTTCCAAACTTCACAGAAGCTCTCCTGCGAACCTTACAAGATTAGCACTCCTGGAAGAAGGGATATGGTGGAGACATGGTTTAGACACAGCCTAAGGGATGTTTCCAGAATGAAACTTTCACTCTGCAACAGAGTGTGCGCTGATATCAAACTCGCCCGCGGAAGGCAAAGGTCCCAGTTTCGAGTCCCCGTTCCGGCACACTTATTTGTTGCTTGTTCTGCTTATAAGTTTTTTTTGATCCATTTGTGGTTGAATTCTCGCTGATTTATCAGCTGACAATATGCAAATCTATTTTATAGGTTAAACGAAATACCTCAGAATTGACTACGGACGTAAGTATGAAAACTCTAATGCGGGAACTGCAGAAAATTTCAATATTTTCAAGTACCCGCCACAAATAAAAACACGAATCACGCTAGTCTAACTCCAACTCAACACTGATCTGCGCATTCTCGAATCTGGCAGCTTGGAAGCGCCATAGGGGGACAATTTTTTGTAGGGTCTGCTAATCAGGTTGTTAGCTGTCATTGCTTTTCCAGGAAACAGCCACACCACAAGTAGAAAGAAGCAGGAGAAGGCACAGCTTATACAAGTTCTGCACATGCGGTTGAGTGTACGGAGAAGGTACGGTACCGATGATGTCAAAACAAAACTGGCGTTCAATGACCTCTGTTATTTGCACTTATTTTGAGAAAGAACGTTGAAAAAGAAAAACTTTTAAAAAACTGATACAGCCAGCTGAAAATGTAGGCTTGCCTTACTCCTCAATAAAATTAGCGCTTATCTCTTCAGGCTTGTACCTAGCTCAAGGGCTTTCACAAACTAAATTTTATATGTAAACCCATATCGCCAGATGTCAATTTTCGGTCACCAATGGTGAGCTGGCGACCGTAAATTTCGCACCCTAGCGTAAAATATCTTTCTTTTTGCACCAGTTCACAGATTTCTTATTACAATGAGCGTCTAGGTATTACCGTGGAAGGCTTGCAGTAAAGTCCGCAGTTGGTGAAATAGAATGAACGGCCCTATCGCTAATGTGCGTATGGTTCACCAGCCTTACGGTATCATTATGTAAATGAACATGATTCAGTCCTCTCAATTACGCAAATATCGATACAACAACTCTTGTTTTCAACTTCAGGAAATTTCTTATCACTAGGGATAACTGGTATTCCTAATACTAATAAATAAGAAATGTTCTATATGGTAATTTAATTATAAAAAAGGACGGTACACAAATTTAGGGATGAATTACAATTAAAAAGTACTTAAAGGATGTGACAACCTCTACCTATTATGAAGAGTGGTTTTAAAAGAAATTAAACAATCGCTATCCCGCTCGGTAGAGAATTCAGTCAGAAGCTCAAGAATACAGCCAACTAGTGTAGGGTACATTTCTCTTAAACTGCGCTATTGCAGATGCATTGTGCGTATATCACCAATTGCCCAATACTGGTCTCATTAGACGAATGACGGCTGGCCACCGTGGATCGGTTGGCCCAACGTGAAGTCGAAGCTGTGAGACGATGGCTATACAGTGAACGAACTACTTCGTTCAAAAAACTCCTGTTGAAGTCACTCAAGTATCAATGGCGAACAAGAGGTTCTCGCAGACTGCTTGCCTCACTGGCCAGAAGCAGAAGGGAATCTCAATTATAAGCATGTAAATAAGTTCTTCTAAATGCAAACACAATGCACTGAAGTAATAATTTAGTTCCTGTGTTCACAGATAAACAATTATCAATACTTCAAGCAATGCAATCTGCACTTGGAACTAATTGTGAGTTAAGTCACTGGACGCTTTACCATCAACTGCCCACCTGCGTCCTCGCACTGCGAGCGCATCTAGCCAAAATCGCTTTTACTCACTTCGGAGCAAACCACGAGTCTCTCCAGACAGTTTTCTCAAGAGTCAATCTCAGCTTTAGCGTCAAATCTCTCTCCCCCACCATTACTTCCTTCCAAACACCTTCCCCGCAAAAACGAAGCTTCTAGAGGCTTCTAGAAAGTTCTAGAACGTTTTGAGAGTTTGGCGATTGAAATCATCTTCCAATTATATAGTCGCTCTCGAGTTCCGGCGCGAAGCGACAGCAGCCATCGGCCGGTCAGTAACCTGTGACCTCGCACCGGCTGGTCATCATGCCGTGCCCTTTTGGTGCTGTTAGACGCCCCTCGCCGGTTGCTGGCCTCCCTCACTTTCTTGGCTGTGTCCTTGTTTCCAACCAGAAAAGTACCACATGGGAGTATTGTTAATATCACATGTTGTCTACCAGCATCAATCAGTTTTCTTGCCGCGGTGGAGTAGCCGAGCGGTTTAAAGCGTCTCGTTGCGGAGCGCGCGGCTGCTCGCCGTGGAGGTTCGAGTCCTCCCTGGGGCATGGGTGTGTGTGTTTGTCCGTAGGTTAGTTTACATAGGTTTAAGTAGTTTGTAAGCTTCGAACTGATGACCACGCAGTTTGGTCCGATAGATTTACAAACATTTGAACATTTGAACATCAGTTTTCTCAGTGACCTAGTCAACATTAATATTTCGACCCTTCCTACCTTTTTTTTGCTTTCATATTATCTGGAATCAAAGTGATACCAGTAATTACGTTATAAATAAATTCAAGTTATTAATTATTAATCCGTAAATATGGCATGTAAGGTGGTGAAATTTCCTTCCACCTTAAAGCATATTTCAAAATTTCTCATCACTTTCTTCATTATTCTTCAAGCAAAATTTTACGTGTGTTCATAACAATGCATCGTCACTGTTGTGAATATTGCATAACTACTGTTCATAATATATTTATTTAATGCTCAGACATATGATACATACTCATTAAACTTCCCAATATAATTAGCCATCTGACATCCCGTCACAATATTGCGGACTTTCACAGTTTCATAGTTGCTCCCAATTGATAATGGTGTCTTCTCTTTCACATATAACACACTTTGATGAGAGGAAGACTGCAATCCTGTACAGCTGGTCCACAAGGCAGTCGTGGCCAGTAATTCTTCGAAATACTGCCACAGTTTCCCTTCGTGGGTGTTTAGGATTTGCGTTCTTCTCTTACAACAGTAGAAGCCATGTTTTTCCTTGGCCTTGTCAAGTGGCCATACAACTTCTTCTTGAAACTGTAGTTTATGAGTCTTTTAATGGAGATGTATGATAATTTTGGGCACTTTGTTTGAGAAATCTTGGTTCCTTTTTTCCATTTAATTCTCATGTATACCTGTATGTACTGGTATCCACTGAAAAACTATTTCAGATCCAGATTTCGTGATTGAGGTAATGGACATTGCTGGAAAATAAAATTAGTATACCTGTAAATGCTCGGTGCATGCCGATGTCACCTGCGGCAAAGTACATGTACAAATAATGATGACATTGCTGCGTACACCACTTGTTGCAGAATGTTTGCAGCGATAAGGATCAGTGTAATATCAACGTGTTAAGCAGATAGACACCAAGACACGGTGACACACTCGTGCTCCCTGCAGCAAACTGAGCGAGTTTCAAAGGGTGAATCGTGGTGATTCGAGTGGCAGGAAACTTGCCAGACTAGTTGGACGTGCTGCTTCAACTGTGAAACGATTCTGGCTGCACTGGTCGCGTGAACATTCTCACACCCTCCAAACGTGGTTTCGGACGTCTACGGAACACAGACATCCGCCAAGATACTCGTTTTCTAAGGTCAGCAACAGGGCCGGCCTTAGGATGTACTAACGATGCGGTCGCATTGCGTGTCTAGTGGCCCCGTGCAAAACATTAGAACGTAATTTGAAAACTGCCATTCTTAATTTTGTATCTGCAACTACTTTTACTGTAGTCTAATAATTCATTCATAATTTCGTTTCTGAAACTACTTTTACTGCAATCTAATAATTCATTGTTTTTTAGCGCCACACCGTGCGCTTTCTACTCATCGTTATGACTGATAGTGAAGCATTACATTCGTCCGTTAGAAGGTGTTTCCCACAAGATAGGCGGTACCACCTTCAACAGATCTGCGCAGCGCTCCCTGCTCCGCAAGCTGTGAACACTCAAATGGGAGGCGCTGTGCCGCTAGCTAGCTGGCAAATCGAGTTTTTTCGTCTTTTGGCTGTGCCTTACTCTGCGTCCACATACTGGTACCACCGCTGGTGTCAACATTGGCAAACATTTTTGCGACATCGGCCGCACATTGGAGTGTTTGTGAAGCCTATGGGACTCAACTACGGGGTCATCAGTCCCTAAACTTACAAACTACTTATGAACTACTTACGAACTAGGACGGCACAAATATCCATGCCCTAGGGGGGATTCGAACCCCCGACCGTAGTGGCCGTGCAGACAGTGACTGAAGCGCCTCAGTCCCCTCGGCCACCGCGGCCGGCACACATTGGAGTGCCAATGTAAACATATCGAATCACACCGATTGCCGCCGATGCATTATCTGTTTTGAGTGTGAATAATTATTTTCATTTCACTGCAAAACAGAAAAGGAAACACTGTAAAAGAAGATGATGGTATGTATTGTACCACTCCATACGTACTTATCGGTATCAGTAAATTTTAAAATCACTTAGAAGCAGTCGATGCGCTTTACTGAATATTGGAACTGCTGCTTCAAACGTATTAAACTCAAATTAAAAATATGAAGATACGTTTTGGAGGTCAGCTATAACTGCTACAGTTCTTTCGTCAGTGAAGCTTCGATTTCTTGCTATAGGAAACAGTTTCAAAGGCCAACACTTCCTTTACAAAAATAACCACATGATATCAATGGTGATAATTCAAAGCAATATGTCAACATCGACAGGCAATGTCAGGTAATGTTAATTTCTAAAATTTCATTCAGTAACCGGTTGTGTGAAAAGTAGCATTACGTTTGAAAACTTTATATTTCCTTATTGTGTATCCAGTACAATGTGGCTGATCCCGCCTAAAGTTTGCAGTGTCATTTAAATTCTTGTGTTTGCTTTCGTAAATGGACATCATTCTCATGCAGTCCTAAAATTTACAAAGATATTCCGAAAAATTAAAATAAACGGTGAAGAAGAACGAACAAAGAAGTACAGATTGAAGACGAGCAGACGACAAAGATGGAATGAATCAACGTTAGCGCCAATGTGTGGACTGCGTCCTTTGATGTTTGGTGAGAATACCGACGCGGAACGGGGCGGTACAAACGTGGTAGCCAACGGTGGTTCCATTACTATTGTACCAATCCATACATTGACCAAACACTGTTGGCATGAAGTTTGGTTCCACTGTGTGGACCCGGTCTTATATGAGTTCCAAACTCCTACTTCTAACAGCTATGATGTAGCGACGTGCTACCTCAGGGTAAAAAGTCAGTCAATGATCGTATGGCTTTCATTGGCCAGGATATTCCCATCAGGATTTGGCCGCCTACTGCAAGTCTTTTGATTGACGCCACTTCGGCGACTTGCGTATCGATCATGATGAAAGTGATGACGACGCCAAACACACAACACCCAGTCCCCTGCAGTAAAACGAACCTCGGCCTCTTACATAGGTGGTCTGCGACGCTGCCTCTGAGCTATGGAGTTCAACAGGGATATAGGAAAATTAATTGAATACATTGTTAACATTCTGAAATTTATTTTCTATAGAAAACAGAACAGGAAAGATTCACACCGTTAATGTGGATCAGCGCTGAATCTAAGCGGGCAGCAGACATGCAAGCCGGAAAACCGGAATATCTGCTTCAGCAGCACTCGCCCTATAGTCTCTAAGCCAAGGCAACCTTGGTCCGTTCAATTATTTTCCTATCATAAAAGTTGGTCTGCTGTAGTAAGTCTTTTGATATATTGGTGATGAAACATAGATTTCTTTTGAACGGGATGAATGAAATTGCGTGCTTACGGAATATCGCCCCAATTGTGCGATTGGATTCACTATTTCCTATCAGAAAGGACACGGTTCATAGTAATTGACAGTAAGTCATCGAGTAAAAAAAAAAAGTGATATCTGACGTTCCCCAGGGAAGCGTTATAATTCCCCTACTCTTCCTTGTGTTTATAAACGATATAGGAGACAACATTAATAGCTCCCTAAGACTGTTCGCGGATGATGCTGTCGTTTATCGATTAGTGACGTCAACAGAGGAGCAAAAGCAACTAGAAAGCGATTTAGACAAAATTTCTACCTGGTGCGAATATTGGAAATTAACACTAAATAAAGAAAATTGTGAAGTAATACACACGGTCACTAAAAGAAATCCGCAGAACTTCAATTACGCGATAAATCAGTCAAACCTTAAGGTCGTAAATCCTACCAAATACTTTGGAGTTACAGTTACGAACAACTTAGACTGGAGAGAACACAAAGAGAATATTGTGGGGAAGGAAAAGCAAAGGTTCGAAGATCAACAGCTCCACCAAAGAGACTGCCTACATCACACTCGTGCGTCCTCTCCTGGAGTACTGTTGCCCAGTCTGGGACCCTCACCAGGCGGGACTGACCGAACAAATTGAGAAGGTTCAGAGAATGGCAGCCCGTTTTGTTTTATCACGTTACGGGGGGCAAAGCGTCACTGAAATGTTACACGACGTGAGTTGAAAATGATTAAAAGAAAGACGTTATTCGTTGCGGCGAGATCTATTTATAAAATTTCAGTCACCGACTTTTAGTTCTGAATGTGAAAATATTTTGCTTGCACCCACCTACATAGGGGGACATGACCATACCAATAAAATAAGACAAATCATATCCAAAACGGAACGATTTAGGTTTTCTTTCTTCCCGCGCGCTATTAGAGAATGGAACGGTAGAGAAAGGTTATGAAAGTGGTTAATGAAGCCTCTGCCAGGCACTTAAATGTGATTTGCAGAGTATCGATGTAGATGTATAACTGCCGTTGTTGGGGGCGGGGGGGGGGGGGAGGGAGGGATAGTGATGGTAAGGGAAGGATGCGGGAGAACCCCGAGAGCAGGTTTTGTGCAGAGCCCCGCGCAAGATAGGGCCTACTTTGGTCATCAATGGCATATCTTACATCTTCCACAGCATATGAAAGGAGGTTTGCGAGCACTGAAGTGTCAACATGAACTGTTGCCTACAGGTTAATAGCAGTGGAACTACGGGCACGAACACGTACAGTCCGTCTTCGACTTACGCCACAGCATTGATGTGCACGTCTCGACTGGTGCCGTGAGATCACTTGGAAGATTGAATAGCGAGCCGTGGTCTTCAGCGATGAAAACATATTTCGCTGCTGCCAAGTGACGGTCTTTTTTGCATACGGCTTAGACCTGGTGAGTGCTGTCCCCTAGAGAGATTTCGTCCAAGACTACCCCGAGGTCTGGGTATGATAAAGCTACAACTCGCATTCACCTTTGGTGTTTGTGGAGGGAACACTGAAAATGTCAGCCCTAAAAACAAACACACACACAACACACAGTGTAAGATAATATCAACAGACATGGGACACAAAGGCTTCACCAGCTAAAGATAATATTTAGTAGTTGAAGTTGAGTGATTGTAAGACGAACAAGCGAAAATTTATAACTGTCAATTTTAAACTCTTAGAAGAATAACAATAATGCAAACTTCATTACATCTTGCGTGCTACGGATCAAGGGCAACAGGCAGACTGCATATTTCTCGATTTTCGAAAGGCATTTGACAATGTACCTCACTACAGACTGCTAAAGAATTTAATAGCTATTTGAATAAGTAGCTCGAAGATTACTTAAGTAATAGAATCCAGTACGTTGGCCTCGATGGCGATAGTTCATCAGAGTCTACGGTATCGTCGGGGGTGCCCGAGGAAAGTGTGATAGGACCGTTATTATTTTCGAACTACATAAATGATCTGGCGGACAGAGTGAGTTGCAATATGCGGCTGTTTGTTGATGATGACGTGCTGTACAAGAGGGTGTCGTCATTGAATGACTGTAATAGTATGCAGGATGACTTGGACCAAATTTCTAGCTGGTGTGAGGAATGAAAACTAGCGCTAAATGTAGAAAATTGTAAAGTGATGCAATGGGTAGGAGAAACAATCCCATAATATTCGAATTCAGCATTAGTAGTGTGCTGCTTGACAGAGTCGTGACAGTTAAATACTAGGCGTAACGCTGCACAGCGGTATGAAATGGAACGAGCATATAAGGACAGTCTTGATGAAGGCAAATGGTCGACTTCACTTTATTGGGAGAGTTTTAGGAAGATGTGATTCGTCTGTGAAGGAGACAGCATATAAAATGCTTGTAGGACCCCGTCTTGATTATTGCTCAAGTGTTTGGGTTCCCCGCCAGATCGGTTTAATGGAGAACACAGAGGCAGTTCAGAGGCGGGTGGCGAGGTTTGTAACTGGTAGATTCGATCAACGCGCGACCGCTACCAAAATACTTCGGGAACTGAACTAGTAGTCACTGGTGGGTAGATGACGTTCTTTTCGAGAAGCACGAACACATTTAGAGGTCCGTAATTTCAGGTGGAACGATTCTGCTGCCGGCAAACTACATTTCACGTAAAGACAACAAGAATAAGATTAGAGAGATTAGGGCTTCTACGGATCCCTACTAGCATTCGTTCTATATGGCAGTGGTACAGTAAAGCCAGTAACTAGTTGTGGTACTGTGTACCCTCCACCATGCACCTTTGGGTCATTGCAGAATATGTATGTTGATGTAGAGTATGCTATACACGTATGTTAACCTTATGCAACGTAAAGAGCGAGGACTATGAAGCAACCGTCTCTAATGATAACGCTGTCGACGGTACGTTAAACCCTGAGCTTCCTTCGTTCCTCTAAGAGGCAAGATTAAGACGCATTTTTTGCGATATTAGCGTAAGGTAATAAAAAAACGACCCGCCATTTCCAAATTTTCAGCCCATAAACTAACGTAATACCTTGATCGGAGAATTGCCTGTATTCTTATTTTACCGATGCGAATAATTGTGTAACAAGAAATAAGAAAGAGCTCACAGTAAACAATAGACGTCACAGTGATGTTAAGTGACATTTCCACGGAAACGACGCTCAGCATTGTCAAGAATCTGCAAAATGCGTGGCGCGCAATAGAATACCTTTGGATTTCACGCAACATCTCCACAGAGACACAGGTCTGGGTTCGAAGCTTCCGGCATAATACGATGACGACGGCGTCGCAGCCAAATAAACGTCACGTATTCTGTGGCGCCCACTCACACAGACGTACCAGACGAAAAACGACAACGGCAACTCGGCACATTGTGTGAATCGCGTGGAAGGCAGCGTCGTTCGATACATCCTTGGATGTTTCCTTCTAACATTCACGAATATGCGTCACCGAATTTTCAGAAAATCTCTGACATCACACAAGTCGGCCAAGGAGCAACTGAGGTACGTCACACCACAGCGTTGTGTGCATAGTAGACAGCGTTCTTCGGAGTATTTCGACAGCGTATTTTCCTGTCACATCGTAGGTTGTTGCCTGACCGATGATTCAGGAAGATGCCTTGCCGAAGCTTCTTAAGAACTTGACCGTTCCCGCACGGTAAGTCGGCATCGCAGCCGCAAAATTTAATTATTTTCACATTCTACTTTTGTGTAAAATTATTTCCCTTGTCTATATTCCTGTTCCTGTCACCAGCAGGTAAATATTACAAGGAGTTTTATTTGTATGTCTGCATTTATATCGCCGGCCGCTGTGGCCGAGGGGACTGAGGCGCTTCAGTCACGGTCTGCACGGCCACTACGGTGGGGGGTTCGAATCCCCCCCTCGGGCATGGATATTTGTGCCGTCCTAGTTCGTAAGTAGTTCATAAGTAGTTTGTAAGTTTAGGGACTGATGACCCCGTAGTTAAGTCCCATAAGCTTTACAAACATTTGAACATTTATATCGGTATTTTTGTGTTCGTTTATGACATTATACAAAAGTGCTTGTATCTACATATTGACTATTTTGTTGTCTGTACTTTAATGCACATTTTTTTTATTTGTACTTATATTACGTGTACCTGTTTTTATGCCCCTACTTTCCATATTTGCATGTTATGTAAAAAATGAGGTAAATTATAAAAGTTTTCGTGACAATCTGTGCGATATAAAATTAGAAAAGGACTTAAAATGGGGCAAACATTATTGCAACAGTCTCGATTTTTAGTAAAACTTAAAGGTCATTCTTCCACGATCAGTGTTACTATTCAGTAGAAGAATGTTAAGAACCTGTAAAGTGCAATAAGGGAAACTATAAAGTGCGTAGTTTACTCTAAGTAAGGTGCAAATTATCTGGTTTATAAAACGAATGCAACAAACTCACTCCTCACAGGATGTGCACTTATATTTACATAGCATCGAATATTATGCAGATTACTTCTGCGAAATTTATGCGAAAGTCTTTGAGTCTATCAGAAAACTTGAATAAAAAAAGAAAAAAAAAAAAGGATTTGCTTCTGGGTAGCCTTCAAGCAACGTCTTGCGACTTCAGTGTCACAGTCCACGTATTTGCTACTTACACTATGGCCTCAGATATGATCTGGGTATCGACGACGAATGTATTACACCTGTTGTATACACGAGTGGTAGATATGTCGGTTGTTGAGATGTAATTACAGCAAATTATGTAAAGAATAATTCGTGTTGATAGATCTTCAGTCCGTCTTACTTTGAAACGGCAGATTACTGTATTACGTAAATTTTGTGACCACATATAAGGCGTTTCCGGTCATTTATTCCAACAAATGGTAATTCCAATGACCGGTATTCGAGAGATTCTCAATTTACTTCATTACTTTTACGTGCTTTGAAATGTCATGTACACAAAACCAATTAGCCGGCCGCGGTGGCCGAGGGAACTGTGGCGCTTCAGTCACGGTCTGCACGGCCACTACGGTCGGGGGATCGAATTCCCCCTCGTGCATGGATATTTGTGCCGTCCTTAGGATAAGCTAGTTGTTTAGTAGTTTGTAAGTTTAGGGACTGATAACCCCGTAGTTAAGTCCCATAAGCTTAACAAACATTTGAACATTTTGAACAAAACCAATTAAATACAACGGCCAATATGGCGTCTTCATATCTCTACCGAAAAGAGGTGCCCTCCCTCCACGGATAGCCACGTGGTGTGACGCACAATTAGAATTAACATAAAACACTTATGATACCGAAGATACCTTCGATTCAACTTATGACTACTCAAACAATCCCATTAAACATACATAACATTGCACATTGACTTAAAACAAATCTTTGACCAGAGCATAAGAATAGGCCACACATGAACTAATATCCTACTAATAACAAATAAGCGATAGAACTATCAGACCCACTTAGCTTCAGGATAAAGTGAGAATGTGAATAAGCAACTAACCTAATTCCTTTAAAGACCCAAATTCCTCAGACAAGATTAAATTAGAATTGTGCCATAATTAAAAAATACAATCTTTTGAACATAACCATACCCGCTAACACTGGCGATAAGGAAACCGGTTTGAATTAATATAAACAGTATATGAATTGTGGTCTGCTTAAGGACTCCAATTATTTTAAACATCCCATACCAGGCTCAAGCAGGTCACAGTCCGCAATCCAGCCGTTACTCCCACCGTGAGACGCACAGCTCCAATCAGGCTCCCAATTGCTTACTGGCATACGGCAGAGGACGAGTGAGAGGCAACTCCACCCAAAACTTCCAGATCCACACTACGGTAAGGAGGTTAACTCGCTTCAACACACCGATAGGATTTATAACACGTATAAAAAAGTTAGTATCTTTAATAGCCAACTGTCTAGAATAACCTTTAGCAATCTGGAAGAGCACAGTGTAGCAACAATGTCCGTTCACTTAAACACGGATGGCAAAATTACCATCGGTAATCAGGTGGCAATTACGTGGCAATGATCCCTGGGCCCGAACGACCGGCCTAATGCAGCAACGGATCACGAAATAAATCGACACTCGACCCATCCGAGCCAAGTCCTCGCTACCGCCCTCGCTCCGCCACGGCGCGTGCATCGGTCGCGAGTTGCAATACAGCGCCCGGAAGGCAGCGATACCGCTGCTAGACAAGTCGATAACAGCGTGGACTAAAACAATATCGGCGGCGGAGGGAAATTTGAAACGAGTGCCCACAGCTCATCACGTCTCAGAAATATGTTTTCTTCTAGGTGTGCTAGTCTTGTGAGGTTCGCAGAAGAATGTTTTTGTAGTCTACAATGTACGTGGCGCGGTACTGGAGGACATAAATCGAGAAATTGTAGTTTTTCTCTTAATAATATATCATTTATTCGACATTTATACCAATCAGGTGTACAGCTTTCATCGACATTCTACCTTCAATTTATAGGAATCATTCTTCCAGTGCATTTGTGTTACAGTATGAAATAAAATTCAGTTCATATATCTCTAAATATTTATCAGAGAAGATCAATATTTGTAAGAATGCATCATCATTATACATTTTGCATTTGTTTAGATCCAGGTAGGACCTTCATCCGCGTAGCCAGTTCTTGGCACTTCTTGAATAGCTACATAGTGCAGAAATTATGAATACTGACGATATCCTGGTAAATGGCCACGTGATGTATGCCTATAACTATAGTGACCATCTCGAACAGCGTTCCTGGCCTCGTGCGAGTAGTGCGTTTACTGCGGAGCTGGTCGCTATTTCTCGTGCTCCCTAACATCTCCGAGCCTGTCCCGTAAGTTATTTGTTATTGCTAGTGACTCACTGAGTGGTTTGCAAGCCCTCGACTAGAGTTCTTCCAACATCTTTGGTGTGGTCTATTCATGACTCTGTCCTCAATCTTACTAACTCTGCCCGTTAAGGGTCGTCTTTGGACCCCTGGTCATGGCATCCCGGGGAATGAACACATAATGGTCTGAGCAATCAGGCCACAACCTCACGTTCCAGAAGACTGCCTTCCTGGAAAGAGATCTTTTATTGGAGTTGAACCTGAAGGTTCTTGTGGTCTAGAGTTCAAATATTTTGGAGTCCTCACAGAGGACCTCACAGTTGTACTCTGCCGCCTATGTATTGGCCACACCTGGGCAACACAAGGCCACCTACTTAGTCGAAAGACCTAGCCAACATACGACCACCTACTTCGTCTAAAGGACTCTCTTAAGTGTTGTTTTGGCGCTCAATTATCAGTGGTCCACATCGTGGTGGATTGTTCACTTTTATTCGCTTTGCATCGGTCTTTCAGTCTTCCTGGTGACGATGTATGATCCCTTATTATCCTGCGATCGGCCAGCCAAAGTATCCTCCTATGATGTTTTAGTAGCTATTTGCTCTATTCCCCCATTGTTTTCCTTCCACTGTACCCTTCATTGCCGCTCGGTACAACTTGTGGACCGCTCCCCCCCCCCCCACCCCAACCGGGTGAGGGTGCTTTGTGTGTTTTATCTAAGATGGATGTGGATGTGTTTGAGAATACGATCTTTAATGTGACTGGTAGCGGTTTTTATTCTCAAACCTGCTTTATTTTTACTTTGTTCAGCCCTTTTCTGCTTACTGATGACCTGGCTGTTTAGTTCCCGTAAAAAATCCAAACACCAGCCAACCGAAACGAGAGAAGTACTGTAAACACACTAAGGCACGTGACCACATCGCTGTCGCCTAGGGGTGTACAAGGCAGCGGTGCACAGTCAGCGTGGGCATCTCAATTGCAGGTATGGGCTCGTTAGTGCCTGTTGTACAACGGCGATTTCAGAATCTCTTAAGTCCATCTTTAATATCCTTTAAAGACTAGTTCAACCTTCGATAAGTGGTTTTAAGATGTTCTTCTTCAGCTTGCAGCTATTGTTGTTGACAAAGCGCCATAAAATTATCGCAGAAAATAAAAAGTTCCCAGTGCGAATTCCAATAAGCACGAAATATCAGAGTGGGTAAAATCTAAAAACCTCGATTTTGAAGACGGTATGTTGAAGAAATAACTTTTAGATATATTTCCAAATTACCGAACAGCGCACAACGAATACGCCATAGATGAAATGGCGAAGAATGCAGGGAAAATTGTTCTTAGAATTCCTCCGTACCACTGTGAATTAAACGCCATCGAGTAGGTGTGGGTCAGAATCAAAGGCTATGCTGCAGCGAAAGACAAAACATACAAAATGCCAGAAGTTAAAGAACTGCAAGAAGAAGCAGTAAAAACAGTGACTGCAGAAGTTTGGAATAATTGCGTCCTCCGTGTCGTAGTTTTAGTTCAAAGTCAAATATGAAAATTATGGAGGAGAGAGAAAGGAGCGTTTTGGTATAAACCTCAATGAAAACATTTGAAGTTTGACACAATGAACATTCGAAGTCTCTGCGGGTTTTCTGCCGGATAATAAAATCAAACTGTTTCAATATTTCGACGGTACAGCTATCCGCCATCTTCAGGAAACTGCTGCTGCTGAGTACCGCTGAATACTGGTGCAAAATCGAAGTGCCGCGTCCTATATAGGCGTCGGTCGCGTGAACGGCGCATGCGCCGGCCCTCAGAGTTGCTACCTCCTAGACAGGGCTGGTGGCGCTGCCCCTAGTGGAACAGGACAATGATATATCGCACCTTACATTAATCATTCCCAGGTGCTGGAATCCGGGTCGAACATTGCAATTTGATAATATTTAATAATGGATTCCATGTTCTACTAAGAGGAAACCCCATGTCTCTATTAATTAGATTGTCCGTCACCCTGATTTCAATGGCTTCCCTGTAATTTCTGTTCCAGAAACCGGAGGTATTGGTTACTATGCGGGTATTATCATATATCATCTACAGTTAAATAGTGTTCTGCTACCACAGGCCGGCCGCAGTGGCCGAGGGGACTGAGGCGCTCCAGTCACGGTCTGCACGGCCACTACGGTCGGGGGTTCGAATCCCCCCTCGGGCATGGATATTTGTGCCGTCCTTAGTCTTAGCTAGTTGATAAGTAGCTTGTAAGCGTAGGGACTGATGACCCCGTAGTTAAGTCCCATAAGTACTACAAACATTTGAACATTTTGCTACCGCAGATTTATCCGGTTGCAATAGTCTCGTGTGGCGACAATGTTCCACGCATCTATGATGTACAGTTCGAAGCGTACGGCCGATGTATGCCTTGCCACACTAACACGGTATTTTATAAACACCGCGTTATTTCAGTCCGAGGTCATCTTTGACGGATCCAAGCAATGCCCTAAGCTTGGGCGGCGGACGGAAAACAGTCTTTATGTTACAACTTTTTAAAAGTCTTCCAATTTTGAAAGAAACGCCCCCGGCGTACGGAAAGCCTACGAAGTTACACAATGAACCTTGTTTCGCCATCCTTTACCATTATTAGTAATGGTAATATTAAAAATTGTGTATGAATGGAGCGTTTTGTTAACAACCTGTATGAAAAGAACTCTTGACAAACTGAACTGAGTTTCATCGTACTTTAAACATTATTGTAACTGGCTTTGAATTTTCCATGTCGTGCTTTATTTCGTTACATTGTTGTCCAGGTTTCTCAAGGTCGGCAGCCAGCCGACGCCACCAGCTGAAAAGTGTGCGCCAAGGATTTTGTACACCACTTCACGGGAACACCGAATGCTTTCTCTGGAAACGATCGTAGTCGCCCACGAGACATTATTTACGATTTGTCCCAGTTCCCGGTGAACGGACTATATACGAAGTTACTATCCTCGCTAGGGTTGCCAGATTGAACTCGAGGCAGGCCCGGAAACCAGTCGTGCCCCCCTCCCCCTTGGGCAATGACTCGCCACCCCCCCCAGCAGCTACCAACTCCCCCCCCCCCCCCAACCAGAATTACACGTGAATTCTATAAAAAAAAAAAAAAAAAAAAAAAAAAAAAAAAAAAAAAAAAAAAAAAAAAATCATCTCCTCTCTCCCAGCAAGTAAATGAGATAGTGCATATTCTGCACTTACACATACACTCATCACTATCGACGTTTTGTAGCCACTCTTTATAATTTTCTTTCTGCAACCATTCTTCACGGAACGAACTTAGATATCGTCTCTTCATTTCACTGTTATTACTCACTAATCTGAGTTAATGTAAGCTTGTCTGTTCTCACACGAACCGAGTATTCCAAAAATTGCCGTTAAACTGATAACAAACAATGAACAAACGAACACAAATAATAGACGTCGCAAGTTGACACGTTGCCGCAACAGTGTTTGCTTAACAATGCGCTAGCCGATTACTACCGACGCAACAATGAAAAGTTTTCAGAGGAAGAACAGAAAAGTGGCGTTTTGTTGCAATAAGAAATTGACATTTATATAAAGTTATTCATAATTACTAGAGAGGAGCCGGCCTGGAATTGCCGAGCGCACTGAGGCGTCTTGCCATGCTGCGCGAGTCTGCTCCCGCCAGAGGTTCGAATCAACCCCCCCCATAGGGCATGGAAGATGTAGATCGTCGCTACATGAGCATAGTACTTAAAAAGCGTCGTAAAAAAAAGGTAAGATGAAGGTTACATTTAAGCCCGGAGATGAGAGTCATTGGCCCGTAGACCCGGAGAATTCATTCCAAACCCGGGCACTCTGGGCAATCCTCGCCACGAGACTAGTTATATCAGAAAAGAAATCGGCATACAGCCAAAGCGTGCTTGTTAGTCAAAAAGCAGTACGGAGAGCCCGGGTATTACCAGCGACGCTACACCTCGGTTGGGCCGCGGCTGCGGCGTCGCCTACGCTGTTGGTATTCCCAGCAGGCGCCTACACCACCGTTAAGCGCTGGCGGCTGATCCCCGCCTAATCCGGCGCCAGCCCGCTACTGGCGCCACCGCAGCCGCGCCAGGCCGCTACTGGCGCCAGCCGCAACTGGCGCAGCTCTGGTCGCCACGGGGCGCAAGTTGCAGCCCAGCCTGGCGCCGTAAATAACAAAGTTTCGCCAATATCGCGCTCATCCGCGCGGTCAGCCCGCCGCGTCTCTGCCATCGGAAAATGATTCCGCGCGCGGTGGCGCCGCGCTGTGGCCGGAAACAGAAACACTCGCTGCGGCTCGCCGCTGCTTCTTCTCAACTCTATTGCCGGTAAAGATAGCAGCTAGATAAATCGCGAGTACCGCCAATGTCGCATATACAGGATCAGCATTATTGAACTATACACATACAGGAACAGAATTATTGCACTATATGAAGTAAATATTAATTAGTTACAAACTAAGGCGTACACCGTTAGTACAGATATTCAGATTTTCGTTACGCTTAGCACCCACGGCGAAGATGCTGCTCACTGAAGTATCGCAACATCAATAATGGCGATGACCCACTTCCAAGTAAAAACATTCTGACTTCCTTCGTCTCCTACCCAATCCCTCACTTCTCGCCAATCCAGAACTGCAACCATACAATGTGGGCAAAGAACTAAATTTAGGATGCATTAGCGTATATTTTGCAGTGGAACATTTTGTGTTTCGCATTTCATGCAAGACGTAGGATAGAAGTACGCTCGTAAGGCAACGACTAACTGTATAGTTAGTACATAGAGAATTAATTACTTTGTTCGAATTCCTCAAAATTACGTATTACATTTAATTTTAGATTAGACACCTAAAACAGTTCTAAGTCATTGCTTATATTCATCATTTTTAGCGTTTTTATAACGGAACAATGTATTTCTGGGACCGAGCTGTAGTTTCCCAGCTTTATTTCAGGACAAGGCGTGAAACCTGGTGGAGCGCAAGAGGACGCTAGTAAATCAGTATTAGAGTTTGCAAGTTTATTCAGTTGAACGCAAGAGTCAGTGGCTTAGGCGCTAGCTCAGCAAGAGCTAGACCAACATATGACATCTCCTTCGGCCGCATTATTCCGCCGTCTCGCCGCGTCTTCTACTGGCCGGTTGCTGTAACGTTCGGACGTAGGTGCCCGCGCTGCAATGACTGTGAGGCAAAGAGTGCCAGGAAAAGTCCTACGTTCCTTCTCTGGTCTATGCCGCTGCTCAGAGGTGCCCGCTCCCCACCTTGGCCGATGACTTATCCCCCCCCCGTGTCGAAACTGTGATCATTAACCACTCCCCCAACCGAGATAAAAAGTTCTAGATTCGGAAGAACATTAGTTTATTGTTTTCTATTTAATGTTTTCTAAATTGTTTTTTGAAGCCCCCCTCCCTCAGACTGGCCAAAGGTTGTAATTTTTCACCCCCCCCCCCACCAGAAATTTCAATGACGCAGTTTGCGTCATGACCCCCCCCGTCCCCACCCCCCTCTGTATGCACCTCTGCCGATGCTTGTGTGTCCATGCTTGGAATTACTGGATTAAGATGCTGTGATGAGCTTTAGATACCTCGATAGCTTGTCGGCACGATTGTGGGCTCTTAGGAAACCAACCAATAAAGACTGAGCTGGTCTATTCAGCGTTGTGAAGACGGTAGACAGCGGCTCAGCATCTCCCCGGATGATGGTCAGTTTGATGTGTATTAGTTGTCTGTGGACTCCTAGATGCCACTAATGGCTACTAGTCTGTACTGCTTTATTTGAGACATACGATGAATACATAGATTAGATCACTGCATCGATGACTACCGTCCTCACAAACATCGATTCCAAAGACAAGTGATTCCACTTCTAAAAGCGAGAGTATATATACAGAAACCGGCTGAAGCTATGACGTGTCCTACTTGTGAGTGTAGTGTTTACTCAACTGGTGACGTAATAGCAGTCTTATTCACTCCTGTGACAGAGTTACTGCTGACTGTAGGTTTTCAACTCGCCGCGGCGGCGTCTGCTGTCATCACGAGAGACTGGTATCGCATTTACAACAGAGCCGATGACCTGCTCCCGTTTAACTTGACAGGCGATTAATTGAGCAAACTACGATTTTAACAAGTTACTCTGTCACAATTTTTCGCTGTAACAATATGTCCTAATTGGACTGTAGATTACTGTTGCTTGTTCTGACGAGTGTTTCAGTCTTTACCGAGCGAACTGACGTGAACGGGTATAAACACAATCTAATTAATATATGGTTCCTGCATGCCAACAGGGGATTCTTAAAGCTGGCGGGGCTCTGTAACGGTGTGCAGTGGTGTCATTGGATACGTCTTGGTATGTCATCCGATACGTCTTGGTATGATTCTGACAGGTTACAGAGACATAGGCATCCTGAGCGATCACCTGCATCGAGTCATGTCCAACCTGCATTCCGACACACTCTGGTGATCCCAGATGGGCAAGGCGACACCTCGCAACATGTTCAGAATTGTTACAGAGTGGCGCCAGTAACACTGATTTGAGTTTAAACATCTGCAGTGGCCATAAAAATCCCCAGACCTTAACATTATTGAGTACGTGCGTGATACCTTGCAAAGTGATGTTACAAGAGATCTTCACCCTCTCGTAGTCCTACGAACTGAAGGAAATCCACACAGGGTGCGTGGTGTCAATTTCCTCCATCATTACTTCAGGCAATGGTCGATTCCACGCCACGACTGTACTGCGGCACTTTAGCGTGCTCACGAGAGAACTAAGCGATTTCAGGAAGGTGTACCAGTTTCATTGGCTCTTCAGTCAAAATGTCACTTTTATTAGAATTTATCAATGTATTACCGAACACCTGGTATTCTGGAATGCGCTGCTCTCATTAGTTTTCGGTGGAACTCCGAGCAAGAGTTACCTATCCCCCTGCAAGTCGTAACCCATATGTTGAGGAACACTAAAATGAATTCCTTTCTCCTTGGACCCAGCGAACAGCAACCCTCTATCACCTCTACCTTTGTAAACGACTGTCTAAACAGACAGCCTGACTACGACTCTATCTTTTGTAAAGTTCACACGGTGTAACTTGAGTATTTCTGTCACAATAATTCCGATTCGGAACTATTAGCGACCTTTTGCAGCAAGTCAAGCAGCCGCTATGAAGGTTTTTCTTATATGAGAATGAAAACAGACAGAAAAACGATTGAAACGTTATTTTGCATTGTTGCAAACAAAGGAAAAGTTACATGCACCCAGCTTTTCCGAAAATTGGTTGGAAATATTGTACAAAAGGGCCTGCAAATGTGCTTGTAGATTAGTGATCGTCAGTGAGTTTTGCGATAAAAGTTGTACTACGGATAGCCGGAATGCACGGATGTTGTACCCGCATTAAAAAAAATTATCTCTAGAGAAAAGTGCAATATCACGGATTTTTCCATGAATATAAAGGAAAGTTAGAAGTGTGAGGACATATTCGAATGTATGCTGCGCTGGTGTTTCTACGGTTTGTATATGAATGGCTTGCTCTAAATACACTACGGGCAACGGATATCCGCAAACTTTCTGAATTTTTCGGCTAGTTATTAGACGGTTTGAGGTCTATTAAACTTTGGAGCTATTACAAAGGGTTCCATCAGATGATTATGGCCATAGAAAGTTAATACCACAAATTAACAGGCCTACTACGCGAAATCGTACAGGCAGTGGCATAATCATGTGTATGAAAGAGAAGCATACAATTCAGTATGTATGTACTGAGTTCGGAAAATAAAAGAAGTCAGCATGAAGCAGGATGAAAAGTTGGGAAACATGGTGAAACAAGTACGGAGAGGAAGCTGAGATGAGTGCTTGCTTGTAAGGTATCTTCTACTTATAAAAACTTGACTAAGTTTATTATAAATTCTATATAAATAAACAATGTAAGTCGATTTAAAATCTTGGTTATCCATATAATGAGATTAACTTCTGCCATTTTACCAGTCCAAAGTCTGGATTAGGCCCGTTGGGCATATAATTATTTGGATTTCCAACGCACCTGAACAAACATGAACCCTCCTTGAAGGAAACCCTTCAGAATTATGGTTGTTATTCAAGCCCTACCAGTCCCATGCCTCAGTTGTTATTGTAAATTATGAGGTAAAATTAAGTTGACTTCAGTGAAACAACGCAACTTGATATTACGTATAGTGTATCCATTACCATTTCCCTTTCTTTATCCTGCAATTCACAGAACATTCCGCAATAATGTATTAATTACGTATACAATATGTAATATATACCGCAGTTATTAAATACAAGGCGTTGGGGTTTACTTACAGTCAGACTGTGAAGCCGTCTGTTGTACTCCCGCCACACCAGTCCTATTACCAAACACTGGAAACAATGCGTTCTAAAAATGGAACATATTCATAGTTAAGTAGAATTGCTAGGATTAAATTAAATGATGGTTCCACACACAGGTTATACTTTTAAGATTACAGTACTGCTGAACCCCCGCTAATCGATAGCCAACGTAATTATTTTACCCTGATGTATCGGAGAGTACTTGTAATCACTACCTTCATTTATCCCTTCCTGCGAGGAAGTAAGACAAAAGCCTGTGTTTTTCACTTCTGTTTCTTACGCCAGTCTGAGCACAGCTCGTTGTATTTTGCTCTGTTCATTATTAATTCTTTGTAGCCGATGTACCACTGGGATGTAAACTCAGCTAAAGATGAAAACTATAGGCTTTCTGTTTCTCATTAATAAACCTCCCAGTCAATTTCAGTTCTACATTTGTTAAATTTATTTAACATTTACCATTTCCTCCCTCTATCCATGAAACTGTTTACAGTCGAACTATTACGATGTTGGGTGATTCGGGTTTTGCTTGTCTTGAAATTGTGTATCTCGTGTAGCTTGCCACTCAGTTCACCTAATTTTATTCCGTACTTTTTTTACATTTTATTGGCAAAGAACCTGCATTTTTTGTTGTTGGTTTGCTCGTATATTTTTCCGAAGTCCGATTGTTTGTTAATGCCTTTTATTCTCTGCCATTATTAAACAAATAATTCCCCTTTAATTAAAATTGCTACACGAGCCTTGACGTTAATTTCTCCGAACCACCGTATAATGTCGGCGAATAGTTACGCGGGTTACAAATAATTTTATTTCAGCACAACTACGAGATCTTCGTCAATGCCTCAAAAGCTAACTATTCGTCGAATTCTGTGACTTCCTTGTTTTGCAAATTATTTTACTTTGAAATAGTTTGTCATTTCATTCATATTCGGGGCCTCCCATTTCCATAAAAAAAAATAACAACAGTCAGACAAACAATATTACTACATACTGATATAAAAATTATTATTGAGTTACATAAAAGTACGTGTAAATTGCAAAGTTACCTACATCGTTTGCAGACTAAACCAGAAAGATAGCCAATAATGGCCGCGTAAATTCGTTTGTATTATCTATTACAAACAAACTTGTAGCTCTTTTTTACACAGTCTTATTGTGTGTGTTACAATGGTTACCAGTCTTTGTCTCTGAGATTAACCTGTCACGCCGTTTGCTTGTAATGAACGGAGCGCTGTCTCTGAACAGGCCACGGCAGATGGGCCGAGCAAATTGAGGCGCTATGCTCCGATGCGCAGGACCGCTCCCCGTCGGGGGTTCGATTCCCCCCTCGAGTATGTATGTTTGTGCTGTCTTTAGTATAAGTTACTTTATAAGGAGTTTGTAAGTTTAGAGAATGATGACTCCGCAGTTAAATCACATAAGCTTAACAAACATTAGAACATTTTTTTTGTCTCTGAGCAAAGGCAAACAGTATGGCGACAATAAAACCGAATCCAGCATGGAAAGGTATATAACTAGTGAACAGGAGCAAAAAAGTCTGATTGTTCTACTTATATGGTCTGAAATGAGCGTGTAAGAATTATTTGTTCATCCAGAAACTACATACTGCGGTGTGGCTGTAGTACGACTCGTAACTTCTTGGTTATGATAGTAGTAATCTTATAGTTTTCAAAATGAAATTCCAAAATCGAAAATTAATAATTTATTCACTGTCACCATCATCTGGTCAAATACATATTAGAAGCTGGTCAATGGGTGTGTGTGTTTGTCCTTAGGTTAATTTATCTAGTTTTAAGTAGTTTGTAAGCTACGGACTGATGACCACGCAGTTTGGTCCGATAGATTTACAGACATTTGAACGTTTGATTTTGAAGCTGGTCATCTTGTTAAAAATGGGTATAAAATAACAAGTGAAACATTGCACTTAGTCTCTGTTGCACTTGTTATTTTATATCCATTTTTTTAACAAGATGTACAGGTTGTAATATGTATGTGACCAGATGATGGTGACACAGCTCACCGAAACTGGTCACGATCAGATCGTTTCCAAACCCGACTATGTCAGGTAATCTTAATGGTAGTATTTTTTTTTTTTTTTTTTTTTTTTTTTTTTTTTTTTTTTTTTTTGCCTGTGGAACTTAACTGCGGGGTCATCAGTCCCCAAACTTACAAACTACTTATGAACTACTTACAACTAAGGACGGCACAAATATCCATGCCCGAGGGGGGATTCGAACCCCCAACCGTAGTGGCCGTGCAGATCGTGACTGGAGCGCCTCAGTCCCCTCGGCCACCGCGGCCGGCTTATTTTTTTTTTTTTTTTCTGGAATTTCGAAGGTGAGCCTACCGTTTCACAGATATTTGACTCCAACTAACATAAGCTTCTAACTTGCGCTGCTTCTCACGCGTTATACGGTTATTTCAGTAATTTAGAACCAGACTGCATATCATGCGGAGGATCTCGAGGAGAGGAGGGAAAAAGAAGAAAAAAAAAAGCGTGCTACTGGAGCGGCAGCCTTCGCGCTACGGCGCCGTTGCCATAAAGATAATTCTGCGCGGGAGTGGGATGGGTGGCGCTTCGTGGGAGGCCTGGAGCTGGAAATACGGCTCCAGGGGCTTAGCGGCTGCCCTGCGGTCAGCGCCGGTGGCCGCCTGTGGTTCGCCAGACCGCCGCCACTGATTTGCGGCGGCGCTGCTGTAGCTGCCGCCGCCTCCGCAGTGTCTCACGTCGCGACAGCTGCAATTACAACTCTGGTCGGCTCCCACTGTTGCGACACCAGCGCTGTCGTTTGGACGGTAACGTCGTAAACTTCGATTATTAGCGGCTGACACACTTCTTTTAGAGGCAGCGGGTTCTGATTATGCTGTTCAGCTGGTGCGGCCTTTCTCTTCAATATCCGAAATGGCCCAGAATCACTGACGTCCCCGTGCAACAGGCGAGAAAAAATTACACCGTAGATGAGACGTGTATCAGGGAGTGATATACACTGTGGTAACAGTGTCACGTATTGACTATTTAGTATTTAGTCTAAGACTTTTGGAAGACACTCCAAAAATTCAGCCTCACCCACGACTGATCCCTCTACTGGACTCCCCAGTTCCACACTGTCTGACAGAAAGTCATGTTCCGTCTGAACCTGTTCAAACTCCTTTCCGGTTGGAAGTGGGGACTCAAACCCTCCACCATCCTCTATTCCTACCGATTCGTCATGGGTCCCGTCCTTTGCAGTTTCCATCCCGCCTGGGTTTTTGCTCCCACTACCTGATATAAAACCCTTCAAATCCTTGAACGCCACCGCCTCATGTACCGCATCCTCCTTCCCTCCACGTGGATTCTGTACGACCTCATCCCATTACATATAGAACAGAGCCAGCTCCTATAATCTACCCTAAAAATAGATTCCCATAACCCACTGGTCTAAAAAAAAAATAAAAAAAAAAAAAATAAAAAAAAAAATAAAAAAAAAAAAACAGGTCCTCTGCCATGCCTTCGCCAATGCATCCTGCATCCCTCTCTCCATCTGCACACTCCCCACATCCTCTCCCCATGGAGGCAATGCCCTATCCCCTTCCCTCCTCTTCTCTCCTACCGCTTGGTTACCCCCCTCACCCCATCCAGCAGTCCATACGAAGTGGCCTAGAATCACTGACGTCCCACCCCTTCCTGCCCTCTTCTCGTCCCCCCTCCAGCGATTACAAAAAAAAAAAAAGTTGGGAAGCTTATGGGACTTAACTACGGGGTCATCAGTCCCTAAACTTACAAACTAGCTTGTACTAAGGACAAATATTCATGCCCGAGGGGGGATTCGAACCCTCGACCGTAGTGGCCGTGCACACAGTGACTGGAGCGCCTCAGTCCCGTCGGCCACCGCGGCCGGCCCGCGATTACCACCCTCCCACCATGCCTCCTCTTGTGGGGTCTCAGCACCGCCCAGTTTTAACAAGTGCTTCGTTCAGTGTTTGTCGTCAGTGCATCAGTGTCAAGACAAGTGTGGCATTTTGACTGATTCTTCCATCCCTTCTTGGTAGAACATAATCAAATAAATGAAAAAACAAAACTTTCTGTGTGTTCTGTAAGTTTATTTTTGTTTACGTAACCGGTTTTCGGCTTATTAGGCCATTCAGAATATTGACTGCTATGTCAAAGAGATTAAAAATGTTTAGATACATTATTGGAGCAGATGAAAAATGTCTACACATAGATCTATGTACATAGTAAAACACTTCGCTGACATTGTGTAATTATAGTTATGAACTTAAAACCTATACAGTAATAAACAGTAATAAATGAATATACAATTTGTGGAGGATGAAATTTGAACATAATTTGAAAATAAATCTGTCTAATGAAATTTGTATTCTAAAAATTCAGGTAGCTGAAAATGGATATAACGTAGTAAGCTACACTGGGACCAAATTTTCAGGACTTAAAAATAAATCATAATAAATAACTACACAGGAGTGTGGGACTGTGGGGGTAAACAAGGTCTCCGTTTTTATAATTAATTTTGAAACTGTGATTGTCTCACTTTGATCTATTATTTATACATAGAAATAAAAGGCTAGGTAAAAAACGGTTATTTTTTATGAAACACAGGCACCTTGAAATGACTATGGTATATGAAACCGAAAGGAGGGACATGTATTGCGTTTGTTGTTTTAGCCAGGGTTTCCGACCTGTTTCATCGTGTCTAGTGTAAGGCCCTCAATGTGTTTCAAAAACACCGTGCCGGCCGAGGTGGCCGAGGGGACTGAGGCGCTCCAGTCACGGTCTGCACGGCCACTACGGTCGAGGGTTCGAACCCTCCTCGGGCATGGATATTTGTGCCGTCCTTAGTTGTAAGTAGTTAATAAGTAGTTTGTAAGTTTAGGGACTGATGACCCCGTAGTTAAGTCCCATTGACTCTACAAACATTTGAACGACACCGTGGCAGAGATTTTAAACATGCTGCATGTTTTTTATCCCCTGTCTTGCTTCTATGTTTCACCACATTTCTACAGCACAAGATTTTCGCATTTTAACTCCAATGCTGATGTTTTAATAACATCATGTCATTTGTCTTAATTTCTCGTCGCTGAATAGCAGCGTATCATGCTGCTGACAACCTGCTAACTGTAGTAGTTAACTGGAAAATAACACTAAAGTGGAGGAAGAAGAAAAAAGGGCACTCCATTCTATGTCATCAGAGACCAGTGAAGAAGCTAGACATAACTGGGAGGTGATGACCCCATTTAGTGCACTGAATCAGGAGTCTGGGAACTTGCAGACGCCCTTGTCAGCTATTCCAGGGTTTGAATTACGGTTGACCCGATTAGCAGGTAATTCCATCCACATCCATACTGCTTTTCTTAGGCGTCTCTGTGGAAAGAGGGAAATTTGAACTGACATAGCAAGTTATTTACGAGCAACTGTCAGAGAGATAGAGAGAGAGAGAGAGAGAGAGAGAGAGAGAGAGAGAGAGAGAGATAGAGAGACAGAGACAGAGAGTGAATGTCTGAAACTGCTATAACGGCGCCCCCACCCACAAGAGCAGTGTAGGCGGCGTCCAGTGACGTAAAACTTTGTTGTTTCTAGACACAGCATGAAGAGCTGTGACATTTCACCGTCAGCTGAACGCTGTTGTTACCTAACTTGGAGTTTGTTGATGGTAAACTCCGGAACACTCTTACCTACCGTGTAAGTTGCAGACATAACAAAAACGTGGTTTGCCAGAGGCACTTTGGAAGGAGCTGAGATTCACGTCGGTTTGGCTAGCGTACTATAGGATCTTGTATGTTACTGCATGGAGACATCACCCCACCTCCTCGATCCTTTAAAATCCCTGCCCTTTGGGATTAAATAGGATTTTCAGGTACACTTGAAGGATGTTGACTCTTTTTCGCCCCTTGTCAGCCTCAGTAAGCGCCACTGAAAGATTTCTATAAAAACTGCTAAAATGTGTCTATAGAAAGAGTGTTGCTTACTGATGTTAATGAAAGTTTCTTAAGGTTGTCAGTAGAAGTGCTCTTGCTTTTCTGTTCAAAATTTATATATAAAAAAAAGTTTGTAGAGCTTATGGGACTTAAATAGGGGGTCACCAGTCCCTAAACTTACAAACTACTTATGAACTAGCTACAACTAAGGACGGCACAAATATCCATGCCCGAGAGGGGATTCAAACCCTCGACCGTAGTGGCCGTGCAGACCGTGACTGAAGCGCCGCAATACCCTCGGCCACCGCGGCCGGCCAAAATTTATAAATCAAATCATTGGTTAGTGCAGTGATGGCTCTGCTGTAAATGTTGTCAATATGTTTCATATGTTATAGTACTACGGCAGTGTAAAGTTACCAGAACAAAATGCTGACACAAAAACTTGACAGATAGATCTGTAATAATACACACAATATAGATAGAAAAATTGTTTCGTACTGCACTCTGTTTTAGTGCAGTAATTTAGGGTGTAATTGCGAAGTCCTCAAGAAAGTCAACTTTCAATTTTAAACGGAAGTACAGGTGTAACTGATTGCAAACGTATTGATATGTTGTTGATTTTGTCGATTGTATATATCGATGCTGGGACCTCCGCCGTATATATTGTAATGAAAACAGTGAAAAACAGCACCATCAGCTGTATTTTTATATTATCATTTGGCAACCAGTTTAGATAGACCACGCCATCATGATCAGGCCCTTAAAATAGGGCAGACTGTATTTTGCTGCATTACAAAGAACACCAAAACAACTGGTGTCGCACTTTCATCATCAGGCCTTTAAAATAGAGCAGAATATGTTTCTGCATTACAAAAAAACAACAAAACAAATGATGTCGCACTTTCGTGGGACCTAACAGTACTGTTAGGTCCCATAAAAGTGCGACACCAGCTGCTTTTGTTGTTTGTTTGTAATGCAACGAAATACAGTCTGCCCTATTTTAAAGGCCTCATGATGATGGCAAGGTCGATCGAAACTGGTTGCCAGTAAATGACAGTGTAACAATACAGTTGATGAAGGCGTTTTTGTTTTCATTACATTTTGATATGCTGGAAATGGTGATTGGTTTTACTGTTCGGACTTTCCTGACATTTTCTGTTAAGCAACAAAAAAGTCGTAATTGGTTAATTACTATCAATGTTGACAGCATGTGTATCGTTTAACTGTGACTAAGACTGGTTTCAGTAATACACAGTAACTGCTTTAATCTATTCATAAGCTACAAGCTATGATGGTTAATTAAATCCCTGTGTAATTGTAAATCGGTGACACTGCTCAGAATGTAATTAAATCTGCAAGCGACATACGCGTACTGTGATCACTCATATATAATGTGAGACCATCACAACAAACATTTTCAAAAAAGTTCTTGTTCTGACCATGAAATTTTTTAAGAGGCAAGGCAAATCATGTACGCTAAACTGATAGTATTAAACTTTTTATGTATAGCTGAAGCATCGAAATTGTAACAAAACGTGAAGAATATCATACAACAAATCAATGTCCACAGACATACTTTGTCTCGATATATAGCAAAGATGTAAATCTGAACGAGAGTCATGGAACTAAAATTTTTGTCACGCCTGGGATCTGAACCCAGGACTTCCTTATCAGGCACTATACCACTAAACCACCGAGACTTAATAAATATAGCGACTGCACGGATTGCCTTAAGACAAGTCACAATTCGTGGAGTCGCTGTGTGCATTAAGTCACGGTAGCTTAGTTGTTTAGTCCTACCCAGTAATCATGAGGTCCCAGTTTCGAATCCCGACCGTGGCTCACAGTTTGGTTCAATTGCTCTCCTTCAAATAAAAATGTGAACCATTACTCGATTTCATCATACGAAATAATGAAAGCAAAAAGCCGGTTTACAAAAAATGGCAAAACTGCCTCTCTGAGAAATACTACATAGCGTACGGCTTTCTTGCCTTGTAGGGATGCAATCATCATCAATAAAAAACCCTCAATCGATCAACCAAAGAAAATCAAATGAAAAAATCCTTTATTTTAGTTCCACATTTAGGAAATCTATACTTAATGCACCTGCTCAGAGATCACTGCTCATCACGTCTATTTGCGATCTTCTTTATCAAAATCAAATGTTTGTAAATCTATCGGACCAAACTACGAGGTCATCACTCCGTAGCTTAAAAACTATTTAAGCCTAGGTAAATTAACCTAAGGACAGCACACACACCCATGCCCCAGGTAGGACTCGAACCTTCACGGCGAGCAACCGCGCGCTCCGCAGCGAGACGCTTTAGACCGCTCGGCTACTCCACCGCGGCCTTCGTTATCATTCACCGTTTATGGAATCTACGCTTAATGCACTTTCTCTGAGACCATGCTCATCACGTCTACTCAGACAGACACCGCACACCTCCCTAACCAAAAAGTACATATTTTTGAATAAAATTCTATAAAAACCTGTCTCAACGTTCAAGTCTGTTTCTCATTAGAGTGCCACTGGCCTCAGTGACTGCTTTAGCGTGTTGCTGCAGTGACTGGAAGCACACCACTGTTCCTAAGTATTACTTTTGGTACTTCATGTCCCTGCAACGTTTCCTGTGGCTTCTGTTTGTTGCGTCTCCCTGATTGCTGTTGTAGTAAGAACTGGACCTTCGCTAGCAAGGTTATGGACAATATCTGCGGCTAAAAGATGTGAGCCGGCCGCGGTGGCCGAGGAGACATTCGAGTGGACGTCGCAGTGCGGGACGGATGTCTGGAGGCAGCGCGGCGGCCCGACGTAAACAACGGACGTGCGGCAGTACAGCAGGTCAGTTGTAACCTTCTAGTTGCGTCCTCGTAACTTGAAATGTTTCACCAGAAGACAAAATGAATCTGAATAGTTGTCAAAGAAAAGATAAAATTAAGTTTACTTTCGATTGGGACTTTATTAGACCGAAGGCTTTCAAGTTAAAGAGATGGTTTGTAGAAACAGTCGGAATTACGGATGTAGACGTAATTGGAGTACATCTCTCGTTTGTTACGAACTTTGTTTACGTAAAATTACAATCTGCTGACTTATGTTGTCGAATTATCGAAAGAAGTGGGGGTAAAATGAAGTTTAATCATTCAGACGGACGAGTTAGTGACGTTCTTGTGTCGCATGCTGGTCTTAGAACAGTAAGAATATTCGAGTTACCGTTCGAAATGCCAGCTGAACAAATTAGTATCGCCCTAAAACCATATGGCCGGGTTATTTCAAATGTTGCCAAGAAATGGTCTGAGCAATACATGTTTCCCGTGTTGAACGGAGTGAGACAAATTAAGATTGAACTTGAGAGGGACATACCATCTTTTATAAACATCGGTGGATATCGTGCCCTCGTGATTTACGATGGACAGCCGAAGACGTGTGCTCTCTGTAATTCACCTGATCACGTGCGAAGCGAGTGTCCTAGACGTCGTGTTCCGCAGATCCCGGCTAACGAGGCGGCTGCCTCGGGGCCGGTAGTGAGTATGAAGTTGACATACGCCGCCGCGGCAGACAGCCGCGGCCCCGTTCCACTGACCACCGCGGAGCAGCGGCAGGAAGCGGCCGGCGGCGAGAACGCGCAACTGGACAACGGACGAGGAAGTCCCGTCTCTGGAAATAGACACTCGACTGAGGACGAAACGCACGTACCTGAGGTGACTGCGAGCACTTCACACGTACCAGACACGTTACTCGAAGCTGAACGCCCGGGGCACTCTTCAGATGTTGCCCATGACGAAGGCCAAATAGCATCAGTGGCTCAAATGCAATAACAACTTAGTCAAGGGAAGAATCACTTCACAAACAAAACTTCGCCAGAACAACAAGGCGACAAGACAGATACCAAAGAAAAGGATAGAAATCATGAACGACAAGCAGATCACGAAGGTCGGACCACGCCGCGGCTTCAAGAGGAGGCGGTATTTAAAACCGATGACCAAACCGGAGGCGTTCAGAACGCTCCCTCGAACAAGAAGGAACAGTCCCCTTGTCAGAGAGCGCCTACGGGGTCCCCTGGCACCTCACCAGGATCTTCTCCAAGTAGATCGGCGAAATCGACGCGTAAAAAGAACAAGAAAAGGCGAATTGCACACGAAGCGGCACAAAACTTGGCCCCTTCTTTAAGGGAACGGCTTAGAAATATCCAAGAAAGAGAAAGACAGCACGACGTACTCCAAACGGAAGGGTCAGTGAGCGCAGTGATGGAACAACGGGTGCGGCACATGCTGCAGAACCGCAAGATAAATTGAACACTGCACCTGACACAAACAGCCCTGACACGGATGACGTATCTCGGCTTAGTCGTGAAAGAGCAGAAAAGTCCGGTGATTGGGCGGAAGATGTAGAGAACCGGACGGACGAAATGGACACGGACCAGGAGAGTGAAGAAGACGTCTTCTATTAAAGATTTTTAACTTGTCAGACCCAAGGAACGGAAAGCATGAACGAGGATGATATTTCGGAGTGTTTTACTGAAACCTATTTTTAAGTTTACACGAAAGACAAAAAAAAAAAAAAAAAAAAAAAAAAAAGAAGTAATTAATAGACGAAACTTTGCCCTACATATGTCATCTTTTGTTAAGTAGAGCTTCAGAGTGGAATACACATACCACGTTACCACTTTGAACATAAACAAAATTCAAAATTCTACGAAGGTTGCCGCACTCAGAGATTTTTTATATCATTCCGATACTGATGTAGCTTTCTTACAGGAAGTTTAACATCAAGAATTTTTATATGTCCGGCTACAGAGAGATTTTAAACACCGCAACTGAGAAGGTTTGCGGAACCGCAATACTCGCCAAAGATGGATTGGAACTTACAAACGTACGTCTTTTGGAATCAGGGAGGGGAATCAGCTGCAAAATTTTTAATACCACCTTTATAAATATTTACGCCCCCTCAGGAAATAATGCCAGGGAATAGAGGGCAAAATTTTTTAAGAGTGACATTTTATTTCTTCTCAAGGACAACCCTGCAGAAATTTTAATATGAGGAGACTGGAATTGCGTCCTAAATAAAAAGGATCAACGACCAAATTTTAATTCCTCCCGCGAATTGGACGCGTTGGTCAAACAAAGGAAATGGAAAGACGCTTGGGAAGTAAAGTATCCAACAGTTGTCAAATTTACATATTTTACTCGTGATTCACAAAGTAGAATTGATAGAATGTATGTCACTCCTAATTTAGAGGCCAAACTACGTGGAATCGAAGTGATACCAGCTGCCTTTTCTGATCACCTAGGTGTGAAATGTAGTATCAACCTTACAAGACAAAACACATACTGGGGCCGCCCGCTTTGGAAATTAAACATAAGTATGCTCCCAGAACAAGCTTTAACCTTAGAAATACAACAGACTTGGCAGGCTGTGTTAAGAAGCCGAAATAAATACCGAACCCACATTGAATGGTGGACTTCGGCAGCGAAGAAAAGATTACGGGCAACATTAATCGCATATGGGAAAGAGAGAGCAAGATGGTCAAGGACAACAATGGAATTTTATTACACCTGTCTTCGCGAGTTATATAACCAACGTATGTCAGTAGAGGTTTTCCTGGATGTAAAGCAAACTAAATCCAAAATGATCAGTATTAAGAGGGCGCAGCTGGAGGGTTTGAAGATTAAGTCCCACACTAGGACAACAGTGGAAGATGAAAATGCCTCCATCTACCACTTAATACAAATAGCAAAAAACAGGAGGAGGAATTTTATTAACAGCCTCAGAACGGACGATAACAAAATTCTGACAGAACAAAAGCATATTTTAAACGAGGTTCATAGGTACTACCATCAACTTTATGCCGAAAATAATGGTAATAATGAGAACTTAATGCAAGTCTTGCTGCAGAACTCCGGAATAGGGAACCTCGTGACTGAAGACGAAAACTCAAATTTTACTGTAGCAATAACAAACGACGAAGTTTTGGAAATTCTTAAATCTTCGCCACGCAATAAGTCTCCTGGCCCGGACGGCTTGCCAGTAGAATTTTATACCAAATTTTGGCATTTAATAGGCGATGCATTTACCGCTGTGGTTAACGAGGTCTTAAGTGGTGTTGCTCTTCCTGACACTTTCAAAGAAAGTGTCACAATACTACTCCCAAAAGGAAGAACCACAGACACTAAAGAACTTGGTAAAATGAGACCCATCTGCTTAATGAACGCAGATTATAAGATCATCGCGAGGGTGCTCAAAGATAGGATGCGACCTATTTTAGAACATGTAATTGGGAGCCACCAGACTTGCCTTCCTCGAAGGAGCATATTTAAGACGGTCTGTGAATATAGAGACATAATTGCAATATTTTCGACTTCATCGGCGAAAGGCGCCCTAGCCTTCATAGATTTCGCAAAGGCTTTCGACAGGGTGAACCACAAATATCTGTATAATACCTTGAAATATATTGGTTTTAAGGAGAATAGCTTGACTATAATACGGAACTTTATAAATTCTATAACCACTAGGATTTCTATTAATGGTCAATATACCAAAGACATCAGAATCTTAAATGGAGTACCACAAGGCAGCCCGTTATCAATGATTTTATATGTCGTTTCAGTTGAACCCCTCTTACGAATTCTGCATTCCACTTTAGAGGGCATAACAATACGTGGAACTAAACGGGTAATAAACGCATACGCTGATAATAAGGAGCGAAGCAGACAATGTCCAGTTGACAGAAAAATTGCAAATTTACTGTGACGCAACGGGCGCGAAAATAGACGAGACCAAAAGTTCTTTCTTAAATTTGCAGAGTCTCGATGAGGTACAGCTGACGTGGGCAAAGCGAGTGGAGCATCATACCGCTTTAGGCGTAACCTTCTACAGTTGCCCACTAAGAACGGCAGCTTCAAATTGGAAACAGATACTGGACAAAGTTCGAGTCATTTTAAAATTGAATCAAACAAGGGATCTGAATCTAAAACAACGGATAAAACTCATTAATTGCGCGGTCCTTGCGAAAGCCACATATTTCGGTCAGATATTACCGGTTCCCAGAGAAATAGCAAAAACTATTATGCGTACAATTTGCAATTATGTATGGCAAGGTCATATTTTCCGAGTAGCACGGGATGTAATAACACTGAAACGTGAGAAAGGTGGGCTAGGACTGGCAGATATTGAGAAAAAAAGTACGGCCCTCTTCATTAAACGGACCTTGCAACTTATTGATAATCATCCAGACAGCATCACTGCTGCTTTATTTGACCTACTTAGGCCCGTTTGCATGTCACCGCCAGTAAATGTCGGAAGAATTAACGACAATGTGAAGCACATACAAATGTTCTACCTTGAAATTAGTTATATGAGAGGTATCATCGGGGATAAGAACAAATGGAAAAGCCAATATGTAATGGATAAACTACAATCAACTACAGAACGCAACAGGATGGAATTAAAATATCCCGAGAAAAACTGGGAAAAAATATGGAAAAACATCAGCAATAGAACACTAACATCGGACGTTCAGTCGGCTTGATACAAAGTCATCAATAATATAGTAAGTACCAACGAAAAATTATATTCCATAGGACGTAGAGCAACTAACGTATGCTCAAAGTGCGGAAATGTCGATCTACTGAAGCACCGCTTCATATGTGAAGGATACGCAGATATATGGAAAGAGAGCACGGTACAGGCCGCTTTTATTAAACGGAGTGATGGACGGGAAATTACTTTGAACAATTTATTCTTTCCAGAAGAAATAGTTTTCCCACCGCAGAAGAATAACGTATTATTATGGATATATGGTAATTACATAAATTATGTAATTAACAAAAAAGGGAAAGACTGTATAGAGGAATATAGACAATATATGCAGGAGGAGTATTATAAAATATTTAGAAAAAAAGGACACATGAAAAGACAAGGCATAGGATAAGGCTTTTATAGTAGTATAGTAGCAATGTGTTGGATAAATGCTAAGTAGGGGATTGCTGCTGAGGGTGAAGTACGGTGGGGACTTCGTGAGCCCCGTGGCCGCTACGGTAGCCGTGAAGGCCTCAGCAGAACCCTGAAAACGCATTGTCCAAGGATTATAAGTAACTTGAAAAATGTAGATTCATATACCTTTGATAGTTATTTAAAGTTGTTTTCATTTCCAGTGAAGTATATGTTTTGGTTTGCTATTTTTTTTCTGTTCTATCTAAACCGAAGGATGCCGGAAAATACATTTTATTTGTGGCTCCTTGCGGAAGGGAAAGGGAGAAATTACTTTAGAGCAAGGAGTACTTAGTTCGTTGGAAAAAAAACGTTTAGTTATACATTATATGATAGAAGATAAGACAAGTTATATTAATGCCACTAAGAGGCACAACAAATTTTAGTTTTACTTGCATTTTGCCCACTGCAAATGAAAATAATGGAGTGGAAGACAGAAAGAAAAAAATTGAGTTTATAATCCTTTTTCTGTAACAAGGACGAAAAAAAAAAAAAAAGGAGACTAAGACTCTGCAGTCACGGTCTGCACGCCCACTACGGTCGGGGGTTCGAATCCCCCCTCGGGCATGGATATTTGTGCCGTCCTTACGATTAGCTAGTTCATAAGTAGTTTGTAAGTTTAGGGACTGATGACCCCGTAGTTAAGTCCCACAAGCTACACAAACATTTGAACATTTTTAAAAGATGTGATTAGTCCTCAGACGATTTACTAACAGAAGAAATTAATACTTAAATTTAATATGCATGCAACACAGAACAGTTTTCTATTGTATCAGAACTAAGTAATAGTACAAGAAATTTGTACCATTGCTTAGTTCTGATACAATAGAAAACAGCTGTTCTGTGTTGTGCATGGACAGAAGGCTGGCTCTTCTACGATGAACTTCTGAGACTGTAGTATTCCTGGGACTGGCAAGTACTGACTGGAACTTCCGTAGTCTCTGTGGTGCGCCGGCTTATCTAGGTGAGCCCCTTCTTCTTATAGGCCGACGCGCGAAGCGAATAGAGAGGTACCACAGTCTAACACAGTAGTCGCGGCACTCACTGCTGTTTTATCTGTTACCGCCTGACAGCTAGCACTCCAAGCGGCGAGCAAGGGAGCCGTCTGTTAACGTCATATATATCGTATGAATAACACTTTATTATCGTACCCTTTTCTACGTAATTCATGATACGACTGCTTTATTTTAGATACAAAGGTTTTAGTCTAAAATCAGACGAAACGGATGATGCATAAATAAACAGTAATTGAACTAAAACAGATTAATGAAACGATGAAAGCTAGAAACTACTCACGCAGAGACATGTGTCTCCGAATATTTTTGCAGCTTTCCCCATTGAAATAGAAGAAACGTTATCGTAAGAAGCGTACCGTGCAGTTTCAAAGTAAACGTGTATGACACACAAAATTTCTTTTCATTTCCTTTTGTGTTTTAGTTTTTAGGACAACTGTTAGCAAAACTACGACTTCGTCTTTCTTATTGTTCTGTGTCGAACGAGATGTTGCGTACTAGTAGTTGAAATACGTAGAAAACTTTTGATAGTTCAAAGATTACGAACTGTCCTTCTTAGGTTTAAGCCCATATTTCCGGAAAAAAGGAAGAGTATCTTCACTGACGCCCAGATTTGAGTTTGGTGTTAATATTTTCTACAAATATTGGGCATTGGCCTATCTCCCTAGATGGTTTTCATCTTATTTTCCGAACTTTAAATTTTTTACTAAATATATAGGTTTTCAGAGTATTGTAGCGTGATCTTCAGAATGTTACTTTATATCTTAAGCCTATCATACGCCTTTTTTCCTGTACCTTTGGACATCCAGACTGCAGTACATAGTTGCCTATATACATATATACACTATTAGCCATTTTCTACTCTTGAAAAGGTCAAATAATCACTATTATACATAAATATACGCAATTTTCAGGTGAATCGTAACGGAAACTTTTCAGCAGAATGAATATTACATACTTCTCAGTGTTCTTAGGAGATCTGAGAACAGACAAATGAGGTATTTTTTCTGCTCGTTGCTACATTTTATTCCGCTAAAAGTGTTCCGGAAAGCATGATGAAAACAAGTAACCCGATATACAACGCTCGAAATACCGCCAACTCAGTCGTGTCCCCTGCTGGCCGCTTGGTGCGCTGCTGTCGCGATGAGTAACAAAAATTCGCCGAGTGTCGTGACTGGCATGTTAGACTGTGGAGGTACCGAGAATGCGGGCGCTCCCAGTGGCCGAAGTACCATGGAGCGATTTATTGCGTCTTCCTGAAGTGGCACGGCGACGAGTGTAGAATAGCGACGCCGCAACACTTATAGCACAGCGACCTAAGAGTGTGAATACTTCTCTTAATGTAGTACCTGATCTGACTGCAATAGAAGTGTTGTTCAGGTCCCTGTCGCTCACGAAAGGACTACCTTTCGAGTCGCGAAAATTTGTACATCGTGACACTGATTGGTGCTACCCACCGTAGTTCTTACAGTGGACAAATGTCTTCTGCAGCTGCTTCTACCGCTCTGACTTTTCAGATTGATATAAAGCCTCTACTTGCTCTTTGTATAACCGCAAACGTTAGCTGTTACGGATCCACAACAAATGCATGTTTGTAACTCTATAGACAAGTTGTGTCGTTACAGTCACTAGGTTTACAAATTACTTAAAATAACTTGGAGTAACCTAAGGACAACGCACATGTCCATGCCCGAAGAAGGCCTAGAACCTACGACGAGTTGCAACTGCGTGCTCCGCAGCAATGCGCCTTAGAGCTCTCGGCCATTCCACAGCGGTAGTTATGGTTCCTTTTACATAATTTACGTCTCAACGAGGAAGGACAGGCAAGGACTGAATAGAACGTCATACCTTGTGAACCAAATAGAATGATATTTACTGGATACCTTTTACAACTTTTTAAAAAGAAATTTTTTGTCTCTTCCCTTGACAACCCGTTAAATGAAGGTATTACAGAATTTAAATAATTTAATTTCCTCTCTATTTGTTCTAAGTACAATCAATTTGTGGGAAGTTTCCCCTTGACAAGAATTCAACACACAGAATTCCCGAAGATAGTTCCATCCTCATTTGTTTGACTTCAAATGCGAAAGAGTTATGAAACATGTATGGAAACCACAACACACTATTCCGGGACTACGAGAAGCTTACTAATTAATTGGTTAAATCTCAGAAAGTACAATACAGAACAAGCGGAATGCAGTAATTAGAAGATTAGTGATACATTAAGACCATCTTCGAGGCAATAATAAAATTAAAAAAAGTTTTAAATAATTATAAGTTTCCCGGAGACGTTCCGGAAACAGGTTTGGCTAAACAAAACACACCCTTGGACGACAAACACAGATTACGTTCTTCTAGAACACAAAATACAATTTTAACTAAGCGATGAGGTACGTGTACTAAAGGGACGTGCACTTGGCATATGCAGGACGTTTACAAATTAAATAAAATGGCAAGATTCAAAATTTTCAAATTTTTATAAAGCTAAGTGACCAAAGTGCTGAGGTCTTCAGTCCCGAAACTTACACAAACTTAAACTTACGTATGCTATGAAAAATACACAGGCCAATCCAAAGATCGAGAGAAAGGAGTGAAGGCAGTGACTGAAGGACAGAGAGAGAGAGAGAGAGAGAGAGAGAGAGAGAGAGAGAGAGAGAGAGAGAGATAGAGAAGCGAATGTGGCAGTGAGAAAAGTGAGACAATAAGAGACGCATCCAAACAGGGCACTGAAAGGTAGATGCTGGGAATGAAAACTTCAGTACGACGAAAGCATCAGTAAAAGGACGTTAAACGAGTGATATCCTCCTACCGTGTCTGGCGACAGCGACTACGTCAATTGACTACGTCCATATTGTGGTTGGCTCAGATGTGGCTCACGAAGCCGAACATCGCTAAGTCCCGGCCGCAAGGACGCGGTAGTGTTGCCCAGTAGAGTTATATTTGTGCCAGTAGAGTTGCTTTGGACTGAGATTACCGGAACTCTCGTATAGCGCCCAGGGTTTTTAGGCACATTTGCTGAAATTGTTCATCACTCTCGAGGACAGCTAAGCGTCACACTGATCGGTTCAGTGTAAGCTCATCACAGCGGTCACTCAGAATGTCACAGGCTGTGAGGTGGCGTCTAAAGGTCGCCCAGCCTTCGCTATCCGCACGGGAGCTCCGAGTACGGCATCGCTGTCTGCTGTCATTCGTGCGCACGACATGGCCACTCCATTTCTTTTGCTGTTTCATTATGAGAGAAATATTGCCCCAGTTTCACGCGGGGCAAAATTAGGTGTTTGAGAAAGGGTCTTGCCATTTAACACGCAGAATTTAACTCAGACACCTGATATGAAAGGTATCTACCACCAGGTTTCCGAGGAGTAGAGTAGGGTGGCTAAACTGCAATTTTTGTTTGTACTTTGATATGATGGGGTTTCCATAGTCGGTCATCGAGCCTGCCGAAGACTGAGACTACATTGGATGGCTATACGAGCTGCAATCTTTGTTGTCAGGATGATGCTACTTCTAATTTGGCTTCATAGGTATTTAAAATGTGACACATTTTCGAGAGCTTTGTTATTCCGCTCAATACAGGATCTGTCTGCATTAAAACCATTAAGTGCTTGTTGAGGAACTTGAGCGTTAGTGATAATTATGACTGAACCAAATCTTCTGCAGTACTCCCTTAATAGGTTCATGTAGGTTCGAAGAGTTGCCGCAGAACTAGTCAAGATGTAAACATCATCCGCCTAAGGAATTTTTAAGATGTACGTTTTAGTTGACTCTTCATTCTGAGGCGAGAGGTGTTAAAGACACACATGTACGATCTCGACTATAGATCTATTTGGCCATTGCAACCCTTCGTCTCATCATTCCTAACAGCTGAGCCGTAAAAAGAGAAGAGTGTGGAAGCCAATACATAGCCTTGCTTTACTCCACGTCACGGGAAACTGTTCTAACAGGTTGTCTTCACGGCGGGCTTTTGCCAGCATACATATTTATGAAACTTCCACACAGTTAAAAATTAGGTGTTAAAATTGTAAGAGTCTGAATGAAAGTCCTTAGTCGACTTGAGCTGTTATTTTTATTGGAGTCGTGAAGACCCGCACAACCGGTTTCGCAACCTACAGTTGCATCTTCAGGAGCTTTTTACTGTACAAAATGATAATTGTTTTAATAAATGAATATTTAGAATGAAACTTACATATTAAAAACAAAAAGTCCGAACAAGTATGTATGAGAAAGTTACAGGCAAAAAAAAAAAAATTATATAGAAGCCAGTAGGCTATTAATTGCAATAAATATTTTTTTATGTTACTTACAAAGTTTTCCATATAAGTGATTTATGATGGATAACGGGGTTAATGGTTAGTTGGTACCGTAAGCACCTTGGCCCTTTTTGTCAAAAAGATTAAAAAGAAGTCTACCGTGCGGTTCTTGTCATTTTTGTTAAAACAATAGAAAAGTCGGCAATTGGTAAAATTTGTTTGGCCTGTGACAAAAAGTGACGTGATGGGTAGCCCTACAATAGACATCATTATAATGATTAGTGAGAATCACGGATGTTGTTGGGAAATAAGATTTTTGGGTAGAATAAAGATACATAATTGTTTAAACTTACAGATTGTTGTCAGTGTAGTGAGGATCATCAGATCCACCTAGTTGACCAAAAAGTTGCATATTCGTGCTGGGCGGAAGTGACGGATCACCCTGTGTATCGGCCGCTAGACTGAGGACAACTGGCTGTGGTTCAAGACGGCGCTAGGTGTGACGTCGATGCTTGTTGCGGTAGTAACCGACCAATAAACCACGTCAACCATTTCACACAAATATGTATAGTAATTTCGACTAATTATTATGTGCTAAACTGAAGTCGTGTTGACATCACGGTTACAACGGAATAAATTGAGATAAAAGGGAGAATTTTTTTAAATAAAAATGCATCATACTGGTCTTAAAATAAAACGTTATGGATTACAATTCTGCAAATGCATGGTAATAAGAAACATAAGAACTATTAAATGCGGGGATAATACCTCAGCTATACAGGGCCACATGATCGAAACAAGCGACAAGTCATGAATTAAAAAGAGTGGTTGGGAAGGGGGAGACTTGTTATAGTACTTAATGTTTTAATGGTACACATGCATATTTCTTTAATGTAATTACATTGGTTGTAGGTAGCCATAATTTTGCCAATATTTCATTATGTTTTAAATCCGTCTGATTATTCAGCGTGTTATCAGGTAGCTGTTCAATAGAACGTTTTATGTATATTTCCTCAAGTGCGTTCAAAACAGTACCCTTACCTTCAATATGCAGAATGTCTAAATTAGTTTGTAGGCTTGTAATAGAATGTCTATTGTTTTTTTAAATGTGCGGATCTGGAGCTGTTAAAGTTGAGGTGTTCTTTGGATCGTGTATTAAACGATCTACCAGTTCGTCCTATGTACTTTTTTGGACAGTCCCTGCAAGTGATGGAATAAATACTTGAATTTTTGTATGGGTCCTTACTTGACTGTTCCCTCTGTCTGAACTTACTACCAACGTTTTGTGGGATGAAAAAAGCTGGAGTTAGGTTACTTTTTTCAGTTGTTTACCTAACTTTTCAGAAAAAAGTCCGTAATATTTTTTTTTTTTTTTTTTTTTTTTTTTTTTTTTTTTTTTTTTTTTGTCATGTGTTGCTGCTAGCGCAGTAGAAAAGGCTTGTGTGCTGTGCTTCTCTGTGCGTTTGTGCTTCTCTTTATTTCTGTGTGCATTTTGTGGACGAAGTCCGAGCTGTAACCATTTGTGAGGGCGATGTATTCTATTATCCCAATTTCCGTTTGAAAGCTTGGGTTGACAAAGGGACTTCGTGAAGGCGTCGTAGTAACGAGCGAAAAGTTGCTTTCTTGTACTGTAAGGGGTGATTTGATGAATTGTATATGACGGAATCCGTGGTTGACGGTTTACGGTAAATATCATATTGAAAATTTCCCTCCCGTAAAGTGACTGACAGGTCTAAGTATGGTATAGTGTTATTCACACTGTGTTCCACTGTAAACTGAATATTGGGTGTTTTTTCGTTTAGATGGTCAACTAGAGAGTCGCATACAGTGTGTGAACCTTAGTATACTAAAAGTACATCGTCCACATACCGTACCGAACATAGTAAGTTTGTGCCGTAGCCTGGGTTTTGTTGTACAAAATCGTACTCACACTTTGTAAGGAATATGTTAGCTAAACAATATGATAATGGTGAACTCATCGGCAGGCCTTGATCTTGCATATAACAATCATTACCAAATTTGAAATAGTTGTACTACAGAAGAATAATAGCTGCAGTACTTCATTGATTTCCTCTGGGGGACGATTACTGTGGACCCGTAAATTTTCCGAGACAATACTGTGAACCTGAGCTGTGGGAATGTTTGTGTACATGTCTTTTATGTCTAATGAAGCAATGTTGGCGTCGTCAGGGACACTGAGTTCAGTAAGAATAGAAATTAATTGTGCGCGGTTACGAAGAGAGAAATTACATGGGTGTGAGTAATATTTGTTTAAGTAGTCTGAAACCAACTTTTCAGCTTGGTAACCAGCACTATTTTCTGAATTCACAATTGGACGTGCTGGGAGGTTATTTTTGTGTAGCTTGATTACTGCTCTTAATCGAGGTGCTTGCGGGATCATTGGAAGTAAGGATCGTTTTTGAAAAGTGGTTGGAATGTGAGAAGTGGTTTTTAGATATTTTTTCATCTGTGCCAAAAAATTTGACTGTTGGGTCAAATCTACATTTCGTTATGTTACTTTCCTCAAAAAAAAAAATAATGTACCTTGGTTATATACATGTGTTCAGGGATAATGATGCTAGTCTTACTTTTGTCTGCCCTAATTATGATTGCGTGTTGGTCATCTAACTTTTTGTTAATGTTACAAAGAATTACATTCTCATCGGCTTCCCCCTTTGTTCTGTGTGTGTCAATTGATTGTAATATCTGGCGCTGTATTATTTTGTTTATTTTTATTGCTATCTCATTTCGTTGTGCGACTGATCACGAAACACTATCTGTAGCAGATAAAGAGTGGGCAACTGAATAATCAGTCTGTTTTTGAGTTAACCTCCCATGAATGTTATGTGCTAAACCTTTTCCAAGTAACTGCATTTTTTTACTATTAAACTGGATGTCTGTTAGGTTAAAAACACGGGGGCCATGTTGTCATGAAGCTTCCGAATCGAGTTAACAACTGTGTCAGGGCAACCGGTTTTCTTTAGTACGGTCAAACGTGTTACCCTTGGGACTCAGTCCAAAACTTTTTCCAGGTCTAAAAGCACATGAACAGGGGCTGATGTTGCTGTCAGTTTGGCTCTTGCGTTTGTTTGACAACAAATGTGGTATCCACTGCACCTCTGTTGGGGAGAAAGCCACATTGGGTCTATAGTGGCTTTTTTTCCATAATGCGTCAGCCGACTGGTAATTACGTGGGCAAGTACCTTTCCCACTGCTAAGAGGTGGGAAATGCCCCTGTGGAAACTGCAGTCGGATATGTCACCTTTCCGTTTGCAGATCTTGCAAACGGAGGCATCTTTCCAACCTAGTAGAATTTTTCTACATTTCCTGCAATCTTTTTTTGCTTCCAGTTTACTCAATCTAGCAGTAAATGCAGTGTAGGAAGGGGTGTGAGCAAGTTGTTAGTCGGCTGGCAGGTCTCCAAGTGCTTCCATGTATGGAATATCCCTTGACTAAAAATTTTCAATTGTTTGTATAGCTTATGGGACTTAACTACGGGGTCATTAGTCCCTAAACTTACAAACTACTTATGAATTACTTACGAAATAGGACGGCACAAATATCCATGCTCGAGGGGGGATTCGAACCCCCGACCATAGTGGCCGTGCAGACCGTGACTGGAGCGCCTCAGTCCCCTCGGCCACCGCGGCCGGCAATATCACTTGACTGATAGGTTCAGGATTAACAACTTTGAAGTGTTCTGCCCGCCGAACCAGTGTGTCACTGTGTTGCGTTAGCCGACAAGTTTTATCTTTTTTGATAGAGAGGTGCTGTCTTTCTAGATTTTGCATTAATTCAAACACTAAGAATCTCGTTATTTGGCTTCTGTCAACATATAATTACATTTCATTTGCTTCATTCGCAAATTGAGGGCAAATTTAATGCATTTAATTATTATAACTTGTATTTTGGTTGTGGCGTCGCTACTCTAACTGATAACTAGCATCGTTACAAGCAGCATCTACTGATCAGTTATCAAATTATTTACTTTTCTTCTGGCATTAGTTTTCTCCCACTCCGAAAATGTTCCGTTGCAGTCTGACGTTATTTTGACCATTGGTGTTAATTTTAGTTTGAATCTCACAATACAGAGTGTAAATTTTAACTTGACAAACCAGAATAACTCAAAAATACAAGCTTCACTCGAACAGAAATTGTTGAATCCAAAGTGTATTATTTTTCTAGGAGGACATCTGCAGGTGCTAAAATTAGCCCGCCACCCCAGCCCCCTGGGGGGCCTTGCATAACCCAGTTGACCTTATGATCCTTCCGGAAGGATTTTATGCGTATGAATATAAGAGGTTACATAACTACAATTGTTGGAGTTCTGGAACATTTTTGCAGCAATAAAACGTAAGTTTGAAGACCATTGTTGATACAGTTAAGCTAAAAAGAGTAATATTGGTGCCACAGTCGTCTGTGTTGTGCTTGAAAAGTCACTCTTCTGCAGCAATGGATGAACTGATCGACTTGTTTTTGCCATGTCGACTAAACTTTATAATATATGTCAACTGACATTATTTCTATTTTAATAACATCTTAAATGTTTAATCCTATATGTAGTCAGAAAAATATTACTTACGATAAATTTTATAGGTCATTTGTAGTGTCATCGGTCGACATCCTTCCAGAAGGATCGTAGGATTATGAGACATCTTTCCTACTTATTCGCAAGAAAAGAATTACACTGAATGAACTATATAACAGTTATGACAGTAGTGATGATTTTCCAAATAATGGTGTAGATGTTACTCTAACTTCTCCTCTGAATGCCACAAATGACATTACGGATGAAGATTCAGGTGCTGAGGATAATCCCTGGAAGTCAGCTAAATCCGAACATATTTATTGGTGACACACAAATTTGAGCTTTGGCTCAAGATTCAATGATGGAACCAAACTGTTTTCAGTGTGCAGTAACATCAAAGATGATATTGATAGTAACCAACAAAAATCTCAGGATGCTGCTGCTCCTTCCTACAAAAAATATAAAAGGCATTCTGTCCCTAATGGCACTTCTATGAGAGAAGTTATAACTGGACAAAACACAGCATGCCTTAATCAGCAGTAGAATCGCCTCTAACGTATTATGTACCTAACCAACCATTCGGGAGTCCTTTAGAATACTTTAAACAGTTTTTGATGAAGAGGTTTACAAGCGCAATGAGGGACCAATCGATCACCTCGCATTTATTCACCGCATTGTTACAAGAAAATAAGCAGAGGGCGACAATCAAAAATAAATAAAATTGATTCACGTTATGATGGGAAGGAACATTATGTTGGTGAACTACCAGCAGATGTCAAAACAAACAACAAAATTCAACTGCAATGCAGAACGTGCAAGAAGAAATCCATAACAAAATACATGAAGTGTGATTTAGCTTTTCATGTAACATTTTTTCTGTCTTTCCACAGTGGATCTTAGTGTGCTGTAATACTGTTGAAAATGTAGTCATATTACCCTGCCATCCTTCTGGAAGGAAGGCCTGTTGTAACCAGACTATAAGAGTAATTGTTGTAAAAAACTGATTTGTGTGTATTAGCTAATAATAATATATTATTAAAATACAGGATGATCAATCCTCAGTGCAACCGCCTTTGAGGCGTGCGGACTTGCCGGTGGTGGCATCTGCGATGTCCGCTTAGCGGGTGCGCAGGTTACTTCTGACATACAAACACTCAGAAAGAAAAGTTTATTACTCACCTGTATTATGCAAGGAGGTGCTGGAACTGCCTACTTTCGTTGTTCAAGCATTTATGACTCCTGCTGAGGAAGTTGCTCATTACACTCTGACAGTGATTTCATGAAGAATCGTTGTTTTTAGTTCATCTTAAGTATGGGAATTTGATTTGTAAATTTTCTCTTTTAAAGCTTCCCACAGATAAAAATCGGACGGGTTTAAATTGGAAGAATGAGGGGGCCAAATGTTCTTGATCATAATTGTTTCAACGAACACATTTCGAATTTCCCGTAATGATAAGTTGGCTGTATGTGCCGTCGCAGAGTCTTGCGTTCTCTCTCAGTTAATTGGGCAAAAATAAAAAAATAAATAAAAAAATAAAATAAATAAATAAAACGAAGGCCGCAATAAGTTTCAGCATAACTGTCACTATTGATTTTTTCTTGAGAAATATAGAGGATTTTATTCTCTCGCCGCTAACAGCACATCACACTCCTATATTTTGATCGTGCAGGGGCTGCTCGTGAAGTAAGTTAGACATTTTCGAACCCCAGTAACGATTATTTTGCGAATTAACATACCCACATAGGTGTAATCACGATTCGTCCGAAAAGAAAGTTCGGGTCAATTTCCCCGTCATGCATCTTTTCTAGAATCCTTTCACAAAACCGTAACCTTTCTGTAGGGTCACCTAGTAGCCGACTGAGCGGAGACGTAGGAAATTCCAATCTACTGAGAAGCGCGACGAATTGATTTTCTAGGAGACCTTTCCAGAACTTGTCTAACGTTATCCATTGTTTCACCTGTGAAGACTGGACGTAGTTGTTCATGTTTCCTGTCTAGAACATTTACCGTTTCGCGAAATTTAGCCACCAATCGATGAATCGTACACCGATTAGGAACACGAACATTAGGAAAATCGTCACGAAATAATCTCTGTACCTCACGCGCTGATTCTGTGCGCACATATGAATCGTAGATGAATACTCTTTGTCGAATAGAATAAGTGATTTTCACCATTTTGCTATAAACACTGTCACACAAAACACAGTACTGCGTCGGCTGAGAAACACGTTCTTCTTTCACAAGAATGCGACACAAACAAAGGCCTCACAGTGGAGAAGGGGAAAAAGAACGAAAAAAAAAGAAGAAAGAAAAAAAGCACCATCTCCACCTGCGGCCGTCGGCGAGCTGACATGCCGGCCAACGGCTGGACGCCGGCTGGCACAAAATATCTTTGCCAGGCGGTTGCGCTGAGGGCCGATCACCCAAAAAACTATATCAGGATTACAGTAGAGTCCCGAAAACTCGGCACTCGGTAACCCTGCAGTCTGGGTAACTCGGCCATCGCTCGACATATCCTCTGGAATTATTCCGTTCTCACAGAATGCAAGGCAGAATTGAAATCGTAGCGTGCAGCAGTTACAGGCTATGCTCTAAATGGGACTAGGCATATTTTCTCGTGTCACCTATACTCTATTTAAAAATCCTTTGTGTGTCATAATGCAGTATGTACATTCGTCTTCATATTTATATTAAAAAAATAATTAAATTAAAAAAACATTTGTGATCAAAATTATATGCATATTTTTATAGTGCCTTTTAAAATCAGCTGAGGCATGATGGGAATTTTTGTGGAATATGTTTTATGAAGTACGAGGTGTGTTTTTTAACCCTGCGTTACTAACATCTGATTGTAATACTTGCTGCTAACACCTGTCTTTCAGGGAATTATGTACTTTTGTTAGTAACACCCATCAATTCGGCGAGTGTGATTACAAACCAACCCTCTACCTGTGTACACCTGTTAATCTATTGTTCCTAGAAACGTCACAGCTCACTGACAATTTGAACATAGCTGTCATTTTGATGGATGTTACTAAGCTAGAGTTAAGGAGGTACCATTTTGACACACTGTGGCCGCAGCCCTGCGGTCGGCCTTCTGCGCATGTGTACTGGGTACCTACATCTGTCGTCTACGCACTGACGCCATTACAGTCTGATTCTTCATTGTTTACGTTGTGTACTGTTTAAGATGTCTCCGATAATCGTGAGTCCAGCCGACTGTGAAGTACGAGCTGTTATATCTTAGTGCTAAAGGCGTAAAACCGATCGATATTCATCGTGAGATCTGTGCACTTTACGGAGATAACATTATGAGTGATGGAATGGTAAGAGAGTGCGTGAGATCATTTAAAGATGGACGGACAGATGTGCATGATCAACAACAGAGTGGGCGTCTTTCGGTCGTTAATAAGTGTGATGCAGAAAGTAAACAATAAGGTGAGTGGAAACATACGCTTTACGATATCCGCCTTGCGGGATGACTATACTAATGTTTCTCGTAGTGTCAGCGTCTTCAAATCGATGACGATGAGGCTATTAAAAAACTGGTACAAGGTTATGACAAGTGTCTCAGTACTGACGGAAATTATGTAGAAAAGTAAATTAAGGTACAGGCTTTCATGTAAAAATAAAATTATTGAGATATCATAGCACGTCTTTATTTTAATTTCCGACTCACTTAAAAAACATGCCCTGTAAATCACTATTGCCCATACTTTTCGTTGTTCAAGGCTGTATATCTTCTTAAGTATTGTTCTAAAAGTTAATTAAAGTATGTACTAGTAAGTAATGAATACCATTTCCTAGATTTTTTTAAAATTTATTTTGTGTTACCGTATTCCATTATTTGTATTGTATTCTTAAGAATAAAAAGTATCTTATTACAAAAATCTTACCAATTTTTATTTATTTATTTATTTATTTTTGACATGTTTCCCGATAACCCGGCATTTTTACAAACTCGGCCAACCTAAGTCCGCGTTTGACCGAGTTTTCGGGACTGGGAAAATACAGCTCTAGCTATGAAATCAAGCGCACTCGGATTACCGCTGGTGACGTCAGACGGAACCCCACCCCAGTGCCGCCCTGAGTGGCCCAGTAGAGAGGCGGCCGCCTAGTCGGAGCAAGACGTCACTCATCGGCGCCGGCAATTTCCTGAGCCGGCCGGCGCGCATGCGCAGAGCAGGCGCTGACGGCGGCCTGCCAGGTGTCTGCAGGCTTTATTTATACCTGCCGGCCGCCCGCCCTGCGGCAGACTGACGGCGCTTAATGGCGCCGCTTCTGGCTATAATTTGCCTCCGGGAACACTCCTGTTTCCCCGGCCGCCTCCAGTTCATTAGCCAGCACTTGAAGACTCCATAACAGAAACCACCCTCGTAAAAAATGTAAATGCTTCGGGAGAGCTTCTAAATAGTTACATAGCGATAAAATTTTCTCGGTTATCTAGCTGCCTCAAGTGGGTAAAAATTACAGGAGCTTTCGGCCGAATTCTCTTCGGCCACTGCCAGGTGGGTTACTGACGAATAATCATCTCCCTAACTATCCAGCAAACTTTACTCCAATTGTGGGCACTGTAATATGCCTTTCCTCTCGGAGGCATAGTGGCTTCATTTGCGTCCACCTTTCGCTTTCAATGGTTTCCAGCCGACTGGAAGAGTGGTTTCTACTGGAACCCTCTTCTGTTCGTCCTGCTTAGTGCTGCCATCTGGTACAATATTTTGTAAGTACGTCCAGAGTCCGTTCCTTTTTAATTTTTTTATTTATTAATTTTTTTTCCTTATAAGAAAGATGCTAATACTTGTGTTTCCATCAGTTATAATGGCTGATATTCAATTTACTGCAGTGAATATTCTTGATTATATATAACGTATGTTCATAGGTATTTACACTCGTGGTCATTAAAATATGTACACCACAAAGCTGGCGTGCTACAGACGCGAAATTTAACCGACAGGGAGAAGATGCTTTGATATTCAAATGATTAGCTTTTCAGAGTATTCACCTACAACGTGCGACGTGAGGAAATTGTCCAACCGATTTCTAATACACAAAAAGCAGTTGACCGGCTTTGCCTGGTGAAACGTTGTCATGTCTACTGTAAGTAGAAGAAATGCGTAGCATCACGTTTCCGACTTTGATAAAAGTCGGATTGTAGCCTATCGCGATTGCAGTTTATCGTATCGCGACATTGCTGCTCGTGTTGGTCGCGATCCAATGACTGTTAGTAGAATACGGAATCGGTGGGTTCAGGCGGGCAATACGGAACCCCGTACTGGATCCCAACGGCCTCGTATCACTAGCCGTCGAGATGACGGGAATCTTATCCGCATGGATGTAACAGATCGTGCAGCAACATCTCGATCCCTGAGTCAACAGTTGGGGACGTTTTGCAAGGTAACAACCATCTGCACAAACAGTTCAAATGTTCAAATATTTGTAAATCTATCCGACCAAACTGCGTGGTCATCAGTCCGTAGCCTACAAACTACTTCAACTAAGGAAAACAAACCTAAGGATAACACACACACACACACACACACACACACACACACACACACACACACATGCCCTAGGGAGGACTCAAACCTCCGACGGCGAGCAACTGCGCGCTCCGCAGCGAGGTGCCTTAGACTGTTTTTGTACTCCACCGCGTCACGAACAGTTCGACGACGTTTGCAGCAGCATGGACTATAAGCTCGAAGACCATCTCTGCGGTTACCGTTGACGCTGCATCACAGTCAGGAGCGCCTGCGATGGTGTACGCAACGACGAACCTGGGTGCACGAATGGCAAAACGTAATTTTTTCAGATGAATCCAGGTTCTGTTTAGAGCATCATGATAGTCGCATCCGTGTTTGGCGACATCGCGGTGAACGCAAATTGGAAGCGTGTATTCGTCATCGCCGTGATGGCGTATCACGCGGCGTGATGGTATTTGGGTGCCTTGGTTACACGTCTCGGTCACCTCTTGTTCATATCGACAGCACTTTGAATAATGACCGTAATATTTCAGGTGTGTCACGACCCATGGCTCTACACTTCATTCGATCCCTGCGAACCCTACACGTCATCAGGATAATGCACGACCGCATGTTGCAGGTCCTGTTCGGGCCTTTCTCGATACGGAAAGTGTTCGACTCCTCCCCTGTCTAGTACATTCTCCAGATCTCTCACCAATTGAAATATCTGGTCAATGGTGGCCGAGCAACTGGCTCGTGACAATACGCCAGTAACAACTCCTGATGAACTGTGGTATCGTGTTGAAGCTGCATGGGCATCTGTACCTGTACCCGCCATCCAAACTCTGTTTGACCCAATGGCCAAGCGTATCAAGGCCGTTATTACGGCCAGAGGTACTGGGTACTGGGTACTGATTTCTCAGGATCTATGCACCCAAATTGCGTGAAAATGTAATCACATGTAAGTTCTAGTATAATATATTTGTGCAATTAATACACGTTTATCATCTGCATTTCTTCTTAGTGTATAAATTTCAATGGGTAATTACGTATAAAAGTTTCATGGCAAACTGTGCATTATGAATTTAGAAAAGGCCCAGCACATAAAATAAACCTTATTGTAACACTCTCGCCTTTTAGTAGTAGAATCTTTAAAATATGTAAAATACGAAACGTCGAACAATCAGACCTTTTGCGTATTTTACTGAAAGTAAACTGCCGTTCCCCTTAGTGCCCGCCGACCCCGGCGTTGCCAATCCCCGACAGCCTGATCGCCAACAACAACAAACTCCGACTTTACTGCTCACCGGCGAACTCTGCTAAACCTCTCGACCTGTAAGCCACCCGGATAGATGGAGTGGGGTGGGGCGCTCTATTTGCGAGAGCGCCGAAGGTCCAAGTATTCCTGGGCTACTTGGGCTATCTGTTTATACTACTCTTCTGTGAAAACGCAATAATTATTTAAATCGTTAAAACCTTGACCGCCCACTAACCGCCAAATAGGACGCTGAATTTCTTCGGATAATTTAACTGGGTGGTGAGGGGGTGGTGGTATTTTCGATTCTGGTAGGAACGGGTAATGGAGGTCTTCGTCGTCGCTGTCCTTGTTGCGGATATCATCAATACTCGTAGCAGGACTCGTTTGACGTCATGTTTCGTCGGCATCTCCAAGTAGGTCGCGTCGTCTTCCGACCCACACTTTTTTCACCCTATTCCTTTCCCATAGCTGCACAAGAAATCTGTAACATACAGCTACAATCTTTCAACTTGTTGCATGGGCTGCCAATGATTTTCTATCTGGATAGATGTAGATGCTGTGGTTCATGTAGCACCTACTAATATTCTCCTCCACATACGCCCTGATGGGAGTAATTTCAGTTTGAAATATTGAGGCCAGTTTCCATAGAGAAATTACACCCTCAGATCTTGACTGTACCCCGTATACCTCTGCCCAACGCCTGGTCTGATTTTTTAGCATCAATGCAACAGATAATCTTCAACGTAAGGTGTCGAGTCATGTTTTCTGACTGCTCTCTGCTTCTAATTACTATATTGTTAGGCTAGTTGAAGCAGTTGACAGTTATTATACAGTCGACCGGCATTTTTCCCAGCCATTCCTTTATTTAATTCACTCACTATTCTAGTGTGTGATTCTGGATATTCCATTGAGGTCGAGTTTTCACCAGTTTTCAGTTGCATGCAACAGCTGCTAACTCCATCTTTACCCAAAGATGTAATGGGGACATGCCCAGCATGGTTTCCATCCCAGCAGTTGGTTTGCTGCTTATACTGCCTGTTTTGCCTAAGCATGCCAGACTCTGCACCTTAGCAAGCTCCTTAGCTCCAACCTTCTGTTGTACCGTCTTCCACCAACAGTACAGCCCCACTGGTAATACTATGTCTAACCACCGTGATGTGTCCAGTACATACATATGGGGTCTTAAGTTTTCCCGGCTAGCTCTCCTGGTAACATAATCTCATTCTCTAACGCTAGGCTAACGAGAGACAGGTAGAAGGAAATGCCACGACACAGACCCACCGTAGACTGTAGATTCAGTATTGCACACAAGGCACGTAATAACTTTGATTCCATGATAAGTGACTCCAAGGTGAGGTGCTAATCGAGTGTAACTCTGAGGTATTTCACCGACTTCATTCAGGGTATGGGGCCTCCGACGAAGTTGACAGACGGCAAATTTGGGGTAATCTGTCTCATCTGCAAAAAAACTACTTGGCTCTAAGGTGAGTTGAATTTCAGACGCCACTTCATAGACCATGCACCTAATGTGTCTGACAGGAGGTAGAGTCGACGTATCATCTCGTGAGGCTGCGAATATATAGCGCCGTGTCGTAGACATATAGTGCTGATTGCACATGTCCCACTTGCGGAATGTCCGATTTCTACAGGGAGTTGAGAAGGAGCCCGAGTATCGAACCCTGCGATATTACTGCTCGACTGACCGGTTTGTGGACTTAACTTCATCTACTCCACAGTGGAATTCACAGTCCAAAAAGTTTCGAGACCATCATGCCACACAAAGTCGAAGACCATAGAGACGTCTTACAACACTGCCCTAACATACTGCCTTTTTTCCAGTGCCCTCATCTCTTGTTCTACCCCTTCTCTAATGACGACGCTGTCGATAGGACGTTAAACTTCAAGCTTCCTTTCTTCCTTCTTGTTCTACTAGTCTGAGAAGCTCGTGTGAAGTCGAATGGCCGCTCTGAGATCCAAATTGTTCATATGGAGTGATTTTTTCTTGGATAACGTGCTGATATAACGTTTGTGCGTATACCTGATGCATCGGTAACTGGTCACCTGTTGGGGATCCTTTACAGTCTTTGGGACGGCCACTACTTCTACATCTTTCCACACAGTAAAGTAAAGAACTCATGGGTATCGGATTTTAGTACTTCTTTATATTTATGTTACTTGAAGTTCAGAACTTAAATAAAAATCAGCCAAAGTCATTTGAAGCAACTCTAAAAAATTCTCGACTTTAAAGTTTTGCAAGTATATGTAAGTACCAATCATTAAAACAGTAGCAGCATGTGTCGGAGTAGCTCAGATGTTGGCGTTCTGGCCTCACAATTACAGAGTCAGAGGTTCGAAACCCGCTGTGATAAATACTTATTTGTTGTTCTCGAGTTCAGTTATTTTTAAATAATTTTCACGTCTCTAATTCCTCGTATTGAGTCAATTTTTCTTTATATGTACGTAGACGATCTGATCACCTATCATCCCCTAAAACCATGGTTGAGTAGGTTAGCTGCTAGGAACGTCATTAGTAGCTATGGAGATGACTATCCAAAAACAGTGGCATTACTCTTCACAAATTGATCAATCAAAGACTAACGTCGTCAACTAATAGTGAAGCCAATACTGTAAAGAAGTAACTAGTTTTGTGATTTAATTATTATTAACACCTTTTATAAAATATGTGAAATTACAAATAAAAAAGACTACGTTCTTTTTTGCAAAAATCTGTCACAGCAGGATCCGAAACACGGACCTCATGGTTGTAAGGTTGGAACGCTACCAGCTTAGCTACTCCGACGGATGCTGCGACTGGTTTAGTTATTGATACGTGTACTTTAAAATATTTAAGGTCGATTATATCGAGAATGTTTGAGAGTTGCGTCGAATAGCTTTGGCTGATCATTATTAAAATTCTTTCCTTTGCGTAGCATAAATATAAAGAAATTCTTAAACTCGTTACCCTTGTGGTCTCCTTGTAAGATCAATATGTGGTTGACGATATCCACTTTTGAGCGGGATACTTCCAGTGGCAAGTATCTCAATAGGACGTTGTTGACCCCGTCGTCTTTGCAGGGTGCCACCTGTTGCCCCCATTATTAAGCTGTAAGTCTCGCTGCAATCTGTTATGCCACTGTTGCTCGCTTTAACTCTATATATAGTCTGTACTAATAGCAAAAGTGTAGATTTAGGTCTTCCCTTTTTCACTTCCACCTTCAAAACGACAAGACGAATATTCATGACGTTTTCATAGGAAACTTGAGAAGAGTTTGGATCAACATGTAAGCATTATAATTTAAAAATAGTATTGTAATTTTGTTTTCAATAACCATCCTATCTGTATCTGCATCTATTTGTAACTTATTTCCTAAAGTATTACACTAATTTACATGGGGTTTTCACAGGTAACTCGAGTTTATCATGCAGTTGGAAATAAAATTCATTTCACCAACATCAGATTCAAGAAAATAAGGACATCATAATTTATACGTTTGTATAACGGTAATCGTGTTTATCTATCGAAAAGGTTAATCTGCAAAAGTGATATACGAAATTTCATGAGGTTTGAAAGGTAAATCGAGTTTGGGGGAACATATACGCTACATTTCATCAAAAAAAGGATGGGGGAAAATATGTGTCGTAATTTATAGTGTTAGGTCTATGCTATAGTAATACTTATGGCGTAGTACCGCAAGAAATCAATAGAGGTGTTGTTAGTTTCGTATTGCACTAAAAAAAAGAAGACTAGATGGCTATGTTGCGCGTATTACCTTATTAACAGAAGTGTTATGGCAGGCCTACATCACTGACAGGATTGAGAGATGCAAACTTATCTCTACGAACACAAATAACTCTGGGCAGCGAGTTACTGATTTTGCTTCATGTATTAAGAAATTGTCAAAATTTCTTAGATTCATCGACAGGTTTCATTTACATTTAATACATAACGGCCTTCTATTGGCTTTATCGATAGGTTTATAGAATTCTATAAATTTCGGTGCTTACCTTTTGTATTTTAAATCCGTTCTGTTTACGAATACCCATGCCTCAGAAGAAGGTCACATCTTTGGCAATACAGAAGTGTGGCGGTAAGGCTCTAGATTGTCGGTTCTTTAGGCTAGAACAATTGCAATTTTTTAAAAAGTAATACAAGAAGAATTCTGAGCCATAACGTCTCTGATTTTGTGAGGGATAGCTATCTAGATAAACTTTGGACTGGTCCCACTGTGGCTGGCAGGGTCACGTGTTAAGAGCATGCGCCGGCAGGCGAAAAGGAGAGCAGAAGAGAGAGCATGGTGAGACGGGAAGTCATGCACCAGAAGGTGTGGCTCTACGGCAGTGAGAGACGTGATAAAGTTGCTGTGACGTATATGGGCACCATACTGGTACCAGCGGGCAGACGGATGTTCTCGACGGTGTGCGTACGTCGTACGTGCCGCAGTGTGCGTCTGTTTGCCGCAGAACTGGAGGACGTCGCGGTCGGCCAGCTGATGTTAGACGCGTCGGGTGGCTGATATTGGGCAAGTTCCCCTCTCCTGGAGGCGTGGGCGTTGGGCTGTATTTCGGCAGCTATTAGCATTAACGGTGAGCCACCTCCATAATAGTCAAATGTTCAAATGTTTGTTAAGCTTATGGGACTTAACTAAGGGGTCATCAGTCCCTAAACTTACAAACTACTTATGAACTACTTACGAACTAGGACGGCACAAATATCCATGCCCGAGGGGGGATTCGAACCCCCGACCGTAGTGGCCGTGCAGACCGTGACTGGAGCGCCTCAGTCCCCTCGGCCACCTTCTACCGGAATACATTGGAAAGTTTGAGGCTAGCGTTACCGTCTCTCCTGATTCAGGTTTGACTCGGTGTAGTGGTAGCGACATGCGAATCGTTATTTAGATAAAGGTATACACTGTGAAGCCCACCTCGTGCAACATTAGTATTTAATTGAAGATCGATGTGGTTTGGTTTTTCAATTGTACTAAATGTTTTTCAAATCACTGTTTTAATATTTCCGTGCTTGTTGAAACTTTAGTTTCCTTTTAAGTTATTCTCCGCCAATGGAGTGTTGATTTTTTGTTGTTGTGCTTCACCTGTTTGTAACAGTAGTTTGTTTGTTACAGAGGCACTATTTTGGTTGTGGCGGGACGTATTAAATAGCCCTGTATTATGCAATCTGAGTTGTATGCGATCTGCCAGTGACGACGGATACTGTTGTGTTAAAATATCTTGGTAATGGTGCCACTATATAAAAAAGGTTTTTAATTAAATGAATTGTAACAGTTTAGCGTCTCACAACCGGCTTATTATGCTATAGGTACCTACTTGTTACTATAAGAAAAGACTTGGGAACGTTCTACTCTGCACTCTTTTAAAAATTGAGAGGAGAGAGAGAGAAAAGAATGAATTACTTTTCTTGTACATTTGGTGAAGTTTGGTAAATGATTAATTAATACATAATAATTTATGGTGAAGCAATTAATTTGATTTACTACAGTTTTTAGGTTCCTTTAAATTTTCTCATTTCACAAGGTGTTACGGCCGTGGCCGATTTTAACTGTTTCAAGATATTTTAAAGACACTTGTTGATATATCGAAAGGAGGGGGCCAGTAACTGCATGTCAAAAGAAAAATTAAATAATTCAAAAAGCTCAGACAGCAGTTTATCTCTTGCTTAAAAATGGGATACTATATGTATCTACATACTACTATGTCATTCCCAGTTATGGGCTAGTAGCTTCCACTACAGCAGAATTTGTAATTTGCTAATAAAGTAATCTTGCTAAAACACTGTTACGTTTCAGATTACATTTTAGACTCTAGGAAAATTACATTTTTTGACAAAGTGATACAGGAAGGATTCCATTGATGTGATTGAGGCCCGGAACCCTTAAAAGCGATGGTTAACGTCCGTTGCATAGCACAGGCGTACAGCTAGTGTGGTACTGTTTGCTATGTGCTACTTCCGCGCAAGCCTAAACCTTCCGATGACGGGGATCTATGTTGTTCATATATTGAAATGTTTGTATAACGAAGGGACAAACTTTTGAGGTCAGTGGTCCCTAGACAAACAAAACTACTTCAACTAACTTATGGTAATGACAACATAAATATCCATGCCCAAGGGAGGATTGGAACCTCTATTGAGGATAGGAAGCACAATCTATGACTAGGCATCTTTGACCACACGGCTGCTCCCATGTGGCCATCCCAGTTTGTTGTGGCTTAATTGCGGTGTTGAAACCAGGAGATGGGTGTTGGTGCAACAAAGATCATGGAAACGAGCACGTCAAGGATGTTATGTGAAGTCGATTCTTCTAATAATTTACATTTTCCACCTTAAATAATAGTTCTGTCCATTTCCCGCACCTTTCCTTCGCTACCACCACCTAAGTACACCTCTTGATATTTGTACTAACAATGCAGAACGTGTGAGTGGTGTAATTTATTGCATGAGAATAGAAGACGAAGGTTTTCTATAGAGCTAATTACTAACCTGACGTCTTCTTAGATGTTGTCCTAGTGCAGATCGATTATGCTCAGGTTACAGAAACGTTGTCTTGAAGTGAGACTGTAAATATTGAGTTTTTCTGGGCTCAGATGTAGACTGATAACTCAAAATTAGTCTTACGGGTGCTACCAAACTACACACAACTTCACACATCTACAACAAATATGAAATTCACCAAAATTACACACAAGGTAAAATAAACAATTGTTACATTAAATTACGGCACGCTACACTGATGTTGTACGAGCGGCCAGACGTGTATGACTTAATCCATAGTATGGCCGATACTATCGTCGTGTTAGCCGAATAGGAGTGAGTTTACTGCTCCATAAGCAATAGGCTTCTATGCGCGCTTTTGGCGTGAAAGGAAATTCTCGATAGAGCTCACTCATTGCACTCATTCACTTAATGAAACACCGCAATAAATGGTCTTACTAGAAATAAATTGTATGTAGTCGTGTCTTTAACGTCACTCAATAGCTTGTTCAAACCGGCTGCCTAGAATGTGAGCAGGTAATGTAATTTAAAAGAAATAAATAAAGAAAGAAATAGCTTTATTTGCCAGAGAAACTCAAGTAGTTTTATTTTGTCTGAGTAATTTTTCTTTTTAATGCCAATCAACATTTTCATCATAAAGTAGTACTTCCCACAACGTCGTCAGTAATGTGCTGAATGTATTCCATTCTGTATTCTACAGTTCCATCCAATCATACCCTAATGTATTAACTCATATACTAACTACATCTTTTTTTTGCCTATTTATTTATTTATTTAATGGGCCCCTTTAAGCCGTATCTTCTTTGCACTTGTACATTCGCCTTAAGCCAATGCTATGCGTTTCTCTTCCATACTGTCAAGTCCACCCGCAGAAAACCTAGCAGTACTTGTTGTTGCATACTAACGATAAACTGAACTTCGAAATTGAGGAACTGGAAGTAAACAAACCGAAAGAATTGTGCTCCGTTGAAAGTAAAATAACATCCGACGAACAAGGTAAGTGCATAAAAGGCGAAACAACATGAAAAGAGAGACTGTCCAAGCTTCTCTCTTCCCTAAGAATATCGTCTCATTAAGACGGACGAAAGCCTGTAAACCAATTAAGTCAATAAGGCAATTAATTACATGTTCCTTTCGAATATTACTGCAACAGCGCGTTTTCTCAGAAATGAAATTAATACAGCCCGAGGAGGAAAATTCCTTCTCACTAATACCTGCCTCGGTAGAACAACATTCGACGTGGAAGGCAGTGGTTAAGTGTAATTACATATTATTTGTAATCATCAAAGGCGCAGCGACCCTCGACACGGCAGACTAATTTAATTGTCCCGCTACAACGCCACTGGAGTGTTAATTGCTCACGTGACCAGAGAAAATACAGTTTTCTTTGGAAGCGTTAATTTTCACGATAACTGAGGATTCTATCTTGCAAGCAAAACTCACTGTGGATTGCTACAGATGCGACCGAGCATCATGGCAAAGAATAAGCAGCCATCCGTTAAGCCACACTGAAACATAAGATGGGGCTGTGAATATAGTTTTATTGCGTTCTTTTTCAAACACGTCCATCGTCATAGGTTAGTTATTACAAAGATCCTGTGAAGCAAAGAGTAAATATTATGGCCACGGCGGATTAGCCATGCGCATTGGGGCACCGTGCTGCGGTGCGCGCGGCAGTTCGCCCGTTGGGGCTTCGAGTCCCCCTTCCGGCATGGGTGTTTGTGTTGTCCTTACGTTAGTTAGTTTGAGTAGTTTGTAAGCTACAGACTACCGTTGAGTCCGATAGATTTACAAACATTTGAACATTTTGGTAAATATTATGAATACATAAAATTTTTGAACTTAGTGATTGTCTAGACTGACTCGAAGTCCACTGTTATTCAGTAAGTCCTTCGTCATACGTGAACTCAGTATTCATTGGTTTTATTTACACCTTATTACTTCCTCTGTGCATTACTAGGCATATGTGATAGCTAATGATAACCAACCATTTGATTCGGTAAACACCCTCAAAGATTATATACTGCCTTATACAATAGACATTGTAGTGGATTTGCAGAAATGTTTCTTAGTTAACACATGGAGTAGTGCCTTCTGCTCTGCAGTCATTGTGAATTTTGACCGACCGCAGTGGCCGAGCCGTCTGCGGCGTGCCAGTCACGGTCTGCACGGCCGCTGCGGTCGGGGGTTCAAATGTTTGTGTATGGTGGATCACCTAACTCTTGCAGAACAAATATGGCGGAAACGGATAGTGCGATTGATGTGCGGTTTTCACAGACTGGATTGGAATCAGGGGCTCGTATTTTTAGCCAATAAACAGACTGTAATATTTCTTAGAAAGCGCAATTTTTATACAAACATACTGTTTTTATGGAACAATTGTTGTTTCTATCACGCACTGGAATTATTGACACTAGGTGTGAACAAAGAATTTTCAATGTCATTTCTATCACGTTTAGTTTGGCAGCAACAACCGTTCAAAGTTTCGGGGACGGAAGCTGCGATAGCGTAGCTAACTGGCTGAGTGGCTATCCCCTGGGACACGGCCCACTGCCTCATGACCACCAGCCAGTCAGCTTCGCTGGCGTAGCTTTCGCCCACAAAACTTTGAATCGTTGTAGCTGCCAAGCTAAACGTGATAAAAATGCTATCCAAAATTCTTTGTACAAAGCTGGTGTTAAAAATTCCAGTGCATGATAGAAACAAGCATTGCTCCATTTGAAAAATTGTATATACACTTTCTAGGTATTTTTACAATCTGTTTATTGGGTAACAATACGAGTCCTTGACTATCAATCCATTCTGTGAAAACCGTACATCTATCGCACTTTCCATTTGCGCAATATTTGCGCTGAAATTGTTAGGTGATGTGTGTATTGTGCAAGCTATAATTCAAAATATCGCTGTTTTCCTTATTACGCATCATAGCAGTATATTAAAAATGTGTACATGTTGGACGCCCGTGAACGCATCATCTATTTTAACCTATTTTAAATTTCAATGTAGTCATATATTAACAGTGGACAACGTACAGGTTTTATCAGTCATTTGCTTCATGCAGTGTATTGTTACGGTTGGAATTAGGCTTATGGTTTGAAAATGGACGAACAAGTCTGAAACAAGTTTCCAACATAAATGATTCTCATTAAATATCCAGTAGCTGATCCTGCCCCATCTTCACGATGAATTTTCATAAAAATATACAGATTAATTACTGAAACTTAATCAGACTACAGCACTACGAGGCGCACCAAGTACTTACATAAAAACTTTATTCTGAAGTAGTACAACAGTGTTTGAACTATTTCTCGACGTAGTTACGAAAAATCTTGGGATCTTATGTGAAAGAAGTCCGATAAAACCAACGTGTGGCTGCAGTTGTCTTTAGCTCTTCGTCGTCTTAGAAACCCTGACAAGTGAACACGAATTTGTTGCGGTGCAATGATAGATGGAAATCGCTGGCAGCACAATCACAACACCCTGCTAGGTAATTCAACAAGTTTTTTTTTTTTTTTTTTTTTTTTTTTTTTTTTTTTTTTTTTTTTTTTTTTTTGAGAATCCAAATCTGCAATGAAAAATAAGAAATCCTGTTTAAGATTTTAAAGTCAACTACCCTTCTGCACCCGGAGGTTGTGCGAGGTGTCAAGGTTTATGTTGATGGCCCGCTTCAAGGTGAACAACTTTTATTAGAACATTGTTTTCATCCTATTTGTATTTTCCCAAATATTCCGAAAAAACTATTTTAACTCCTCATCCTGTACAAGCACGTTAGCGGTATCAATAGGACCATCAACCACTTGCCAATGGCAGAGAAGATCTCTGCCGAAAGCTCGTGTAACTGACCAGCAGTTACACAGAGAAAAACAAAAGCCGCGCGGGAGTTGGCTAGTGGCGAGTGGTCTGGAGCGGCCTCCCACGTCGAAGGTGCGAATCTCAAATCTTCCCTCAGGCATGGATGTTTGTGATCTCTTTAGTATAAGTTAGTTCATAAGTAGTTTGTAAGTTTAGGGACTGATCACGCCGCAGTTATGTTCCATAAACTTCACAAGCTTTTGAACAATTAGATTATTTTTTTAAGAAATTCAGATAACACCAATTACAAGAAGCATTTACCTTTCTATGTTGCGCTGGACATTACTACAGAGATGTGTATCGCTCTTTTATGGCTGTCGTCCCATCTAAGTTCCTTGCTCTACTTCAGTATGTCCTTCGCAGATGGCAGATGTTTTTGCATCACATCATGAACTCGTATCACATCGCATCAGTGAGAAGCGGACCTACGAGTTGCTCTCTTGCGGCTCACGAGGAAAAGTCCCTGTCGCAGCCCTTTGAGACTTAGGGACAAGTTGGCGCACTGAGTAGCACGTCAAAACTGAACTCTAGTGGAGCATGGAAAGAGGAAGAACTTGTAAACAACTATCAGAAACGAAGGAAAGCTTTAGAAATTATGTTTAAGTGTAAGATGGCAGCATGGAGAGAGCCATATTGTCTTGTTTATGTGGTCATTGTGGTAGACTACAAGGCTATAAAAAATGTGGTGTCACACAAGTATAAAGTGCGCGCTACCTACTTTCGCCGCGCGCCGCCATGCACGCACGGCGCGGCGTTCTTACGACGACAGCCACAAGCGCTCTCTGCTGCAACCCCGCTCGTGGCCACCACTGAACTGCATCGTTCGCTTGGGACTGAGATAGGAACCAGTTAACAGATACGCACCAGTTAAGACTTGGCTATCAGATAGGCACTAGGACTCATTAGTAGGCAGGCCTCTCTCTATATAAACTATGTATCAGCATTCTGCAGTCAAGAACTCTGTAAAAGTTAAGTATTACCAAGACTCCATGAAGTATATATCTCGTTCTAATTTACTCTAGTGTTTCTAGTTTCTGCTGTCCCACCGGCTGGTCACCTCCGTACCTGCACAAGCGTGCATCCTTTATTCCTGTGTCGGTCTCTTTCTACTCAGCCACCGACATCAGGACCACCGGCGGAAACGAGACACAAAAGTGGCGACGAGGATGGGATACAAAATTGGCGACGAGGAGCGATAGAAGAACCGTAGACCAGCCCGCTTTCAGCAGCCAGAGCACACAAAAATTGTTCCCACCCACCCTTATTATAAGATTTTTGTGGGAACATATTCAGTTACATGTTTTGTGGACTTTTTTGTTGCAGAGAGTCTTCATTTACATTGCATTTGTGTTTTGTTATCATTTACTTGTATGTGCGGCGTCTAATCGGTCAGCATGGCCACTACCCCGAACCCAAACTTAATGGAAATTATTCAGTTACAGACGGCGCAAATCACGCAACTACTCCAATCGGTGTCGCAGTTGACGGCACAGGCTCACCAACAACAAAACCAGCCATCGCTTCAGCTGCTCACAACTGCAGCTGGACCGCTTCCTACGTTTCGCCAGTACAATGAACGTGAGGAAGAATGGAGCAATTACTTCGAGCAATTTCAAGAACTCATCGCGGATCATCAAATTACATGTCAGACTATAAAGCATATGTTCCTCTCCCTTGTGGGCCCCATCACTGTCGTGTTACTGCACAGGCTCACCAACAACAAAACCAGCCATCGCTTCAGCTGCTCACATCTGCAGCTGGACCACTTCCTACGTTTCTCCAGTACAACGAACGTGAGGAAGAATGGAGCAATTACTTCGAGCAATTTCAAGAACTCATCGCAGATCATCAAGTTACATGTCAGACTATAAAGCATATTTTCCTCTCCGTTGTGGGCCCCAACACTGTCGTGTTACTGCAGAAACTTTTCCCCCACACACTCCTCGTGATGTAGACTTTGAAGAAATAGTAGAGGCACAGAATGCTCATTATGAGAGAAACGTTCTCGTAGCTGCGGCGCGGTCCCGCTTTTTCAGACTTACAAAATTACCGCAGCAGTCACACCAAGAGTGGATTACGGAATTGAACAGCTTAACCCGCAAATGTAAATTTACTTGATCCTGTGGACTTTCTTATAGTGAAGTATGTTGAGGGATGCAATTACGCAGAACATTCAGGACCCCAGAATTAGGGCAGCAATTCTGAAACAATCTGACCCTTCATTAGACAGTGTACTGCAGCTTATTGAAGCCCATGATACCTTTGACTTAGCAGATGTAGAAATGCAAAGCCACAGAGTTAATTCAGTGTGCCGCAACGGACGCTTTCCTAGCCGTAGTTCTCAGTCTAGCCCTAGTGATTCTTATTTTTCGACCGGCCGTGCTGAACAGACAGTGAACAGTAGCCAGTGTAAAAGCGCAACACAAAGGTCGCCCCATCGTGTTAGACAAAGTAATTTGACAAACGGGCGCCGACGCTCTTTTCAGAAAAATGTTCGTAAGTCTTGCCCCCAGTGTGTATCTCGCCACAAACGTGCGCATTGCCTTAGTCGAAACGCAACCTGTTATCAATGTGGCAAATCGGGACACGTACAGACAGTGTGCATGCAAAACAAAAATTCTAAGAACAATGCCGTTAGGAACAGTGCTTCGTAGAGTACGAGAACAGTTCACACGGTCAATGTCATACATGCTGTAGATTTGGACAGTGTTTCTCTTGAGTCTCAAATGCAAGAAAGTTCTTCTGCGCCTATTGCAAAACTATGTAGTGAGCCACATAGCAAGCGCCGACGAGCGCGTAAAACTGTGCAACAGAAACGGGTTCGGCACAAGCATAATGATTATGTATAGTGTAATCCTGTAGTGAACCTAGTGCCTTTGGCAACTTTTCATTGTAATAGTGCCCAGTACTGTGTAGCTAGTGACAGTAGACAGTAGACAGTAGCTACTCAAAGTAATTTTAGTGCAGTAGCCTCGCATTGCGCGGACGCCGATTCGGCGGTAGTGCCATCTAGTGACAGTGTTGTTAATCCGCTGAGTGCCGATTCTGCGCCGCTTACTTCACAACGCGGCCCACGCATGTGCAAGTGCAGCAAACAAACTATAGCAGACGTTGCCCACATTCGCGCACCTGTCGAGCGCCACAACCAAAAACATTTTGTGACTCTTTCTACAGAAAATGAGACTGCAATTTCAGCTCGACACTGGTTCCGCTGTCACATTCATAAATTAAGACACTTATGAACTTCTGGGTTCGCCAAAATTGTCGCTGTCACAGCAAGTGTTAGCAGCTTATACTGGTCAAAATATTCCCGTGCTAGGAACATGTAGCCAGCCCGCCTCTATTCAAGGTGTAACAAAAACAGTTGCTTTTGTTGTTCTTCAGGCCAAATCTACACAGAACATTTTTGGACTAGATGCTTTTGACTTGTTTTGCTTATCTATTCAAAGAGATGTGCTTCAAATTTCGTCAGTAGTGCCTCAGGACAAAATCAATGCATTCTGTGAAAAATATAGTGACTTGTTTTCGCCGGAAATAGGTTGTGCAAAAGACTTCGTGGCACATGTAACTTTAAAAGAATCTGCAATACCAAAATTTCGTAAAGCTAGATCAGTGCCTATCGCAATTCGAGATAAAGTTGCTGACGAACTTAAACGTTGTCAAGATAGTGATTTCTCCTGTTTCTTGGAGTCATTGGGCCTCGCCTTTAGTAATTATAACCAAGTCATCAGGAAAACTTCGTCTCTGTGTGGACTTCAGATCAACAGTGAACAGTCAAACAATTGTAGACACTTATCCCATACCCAGACCTGAGGAACTAATGGACAAATTAGGACAGTCTTGTTTCTTTTCCAAGTTTGATTTAGCCGAGGCATACTTACAGATTCCGCTGGATGACGAGTGAAAAAAGTTTTTCGTTATTAATACACACATGGGACTTTTTCAATTTCAACGCCTACCCTTTGGCAGTTCTACCGCCCCCGCTATTTTTCAGCGTTTTTTGGAACAGCTGACAGTTTCTGTATCGTGCTGCTCGAACTATTTAGATGATATTGTGGTCTCAGGGCGCACAGTTGAAGATTATTTATCAAACCTGGAGTGCCTTTTCAAAGTGTTGACTGCAGCAAGTCTACGTTGCAATAAAGCAAAGTGTTCGTTTTTTCAAACTGAAATAGAGTACCTAGGCTATCCATCCCTTACAGTCACCGAGCAATCAAAGACTTGCCTCCTCTTAAGAATGTGTACGAATTGCAAGCAGTAATGAGAAATCTTAACTATTATTTCATGTTTATTCCCAATGCCTCTCAGATTGCAGCTCCACTGCATCACTTACGTAGGAAGAATGCTCCTTTTTATGGTCTAAAGATCGCCAGGTTGCCAGGCACTACTCAGTGATGCATGTTTGATTACCTTTGACCCACAGAAGCCTGTAGTGCTAGCAGTGGATGCCTCGTCGTTCGGTCTGGGCGCAGTAATATCGCATCGTATTGGATCTCACGATCGACCTATTGCCTTTGCATCCAAGCTACTGACGCCAAAGCAACAGAATTACAGTCAGATAGAAAAGGAAGCTTTATCAATCATTTACGGCGTCACAAAGCTTCATAATTATCTCTATGGTAGAAAATTCTATTTGTTAACAGACCACAAGCCTCTCACATCGTTGTACTCACCCACAAAGCCAATTCCGTTAGTGGCGGTATTGGCTTTGTGGGTGAGAACACAAAAGCTTCAGAGATGGTCCTTGATACTGTCAAATTATCAGTATGAGATTTTGTACCGAACTACCACTAAACATGCCAATGCGGACACACTTTCCCGGATTCCGGTTGGCCACGATGTGTCGTTTGATTCTTCAGAAATGGCGTGTTGTCAGATAGACTCAAGAGATGCTTCCGCTGTCGCAGACTTCCCTTTGAACTCTCGTCGGGTTGCACAGGAAACAGCTGCGGATGCAGACCTAAGTATGGTAGCACGTTTTGTTCACTCAGGGTGGCCTGCCAGAGCCAAAGACATTGACCGTCCTCTGGTTCGACTTTATTTTGCACAACGTCATGCATTATCTTTAAGTCAGGGTGTTCTGTTGTTACATACCGACAACGACCAAACAAGAGTGATTGTTTCTCGTTCCCTGCAACAAGAAGTGTTACGCCTCCTGCATCAAGAACATTGGGGTATTGTTAAGACAAAGCAACTGGCCAGACGTCATTGTACCTGGGTTTTTATGAACGCCCAGATAGAGAGCATGACGTCACAGTGTACAGTTTGTATGTAGCATCAGGCGGCTCCTCCGCAACGTTTCTCAGACTGGCCACGCCCCAAGGGACCATGGCTACGTTTACACATTGACTTTGCCGGACCCTTCTGGTATACGCGCTGTTGTAGACGCTTTCAGTAAGTTTCCTTTCGTGATTGCCATGAACTCAACGACAGCATCTAGTACAATCAGTGCCTTAATATCAGTGTTTTGCATCGAAGGTTTGCCTGTAACTATCGTCAGTGACAATGGACCTCAGTTTGTTAGTGCGGAATTTCAACAGTTTTGTTGTGTGAATGGCATTCAGCATATCACCACCGCACCTTTTCACCCTCAGTCCAATGGTGAAGGAGAATGTTTCGTTCGAACATTCAAGTCTCACATGGAGAAGATGAAAGGTCAGCACTCCAGGCTGCAAGCTCATCAAATTTTCCTGTCTACGTATCGGTGCATGCCACGTGACGGCCCGTTTCCTGCCGAACTGCTACACGGCCGCCGTCACCGCACTCTCCTTCACCTGCTGCAGCCTCCCACGCACCGAGTCGGTTAGTATGGCGCTTCGCGTTTTCAGGTTTCTACGCTTCTGCTGTACAGGGTGTTTGTTGGGAAGAAAACATGGTTGCCGGGCACCATTCAGCGCGTGCTCGGTCGCAATATGTATGTTGTACGTTCTTCCACAGGGTCGGAGCAGCGGCGCCACGCAAACCAGTTGCGCCTGCACAGGCTGCGCGATCCTGTCTCGGGTTTCTTGATTCCAGACCCAGTTCACCGCCAGGGAGCACAGCCATATTGCTCGCCGCCGGGTTCAGCTTCCCCGGACTATGAGATCATTCCGATGGATGTCGACTCGCCTCGTACGCAGTCGGCCCCTCCGCCTCCATCGCCACCTCAGCTGCCAGCATCAACGAGAGGGACTCCGGGACCGTGCTTGCCCCCACCGCCTTGGCCACGTACCGCAGAAGATGACCTGCTCCCTCTGGGCGGAGGTGTACGCCCTTCCCCTGGTTTTGGTGGGTTTCCCGGGGGATCGCAAGGTACCGGGGCGCGGACGGCGTCTCGATCCCAGTCTCTGCTACGACGCCCGTCCCACCAGTAACGCCGCCGCGCAGGCCCTCCTCCCAGTGCCGTCGCCGTGGCCCTCAGCCCTACGCCACGACGGCGCGGCGGTTGGGGTGGAGGGAGGGGTGTGGTTTCGCACAAATATGAAGTGCGCGCCACGTACTTACGCCACGCGCCGCCATGCATGCACAGCGCGGCGTTCTTACGACGATAGCCAGGAGCGTCCTCTGCTGCAACTCCGCTCGTGGCCACCACTGGACTGCTTCGTTCACTTGGGACTGAGATAGGAACCAGTTAACACTTGGGATTCAGATAGGCACCAGTTAAGACTTGGCTTTCGGATAGGCACTAGGACTCATCAGTAGGCAGGCCTCTCTCTATATAAACTATGTATCAGCATTCTGCAGTCAGGAACTCTGTAAAAGTTAAGTATTACCAAGACTACATGAAGTATATATCTCGTTCTAATTTACTCTAGTGTTTCTAGTTCCTGCTGCCCCACTGGCTGGTCACCTCCGTACCTGCACAAGCGTGATTCATTTATTCCTATGTCGGTCTCTTTCTTCTCGGCCACCGACACCAGGACCACCGGCGGAAACGAGACACAACAGTGGCGACGATGATGGGATACAAAAAAAATTTTCAAATCTTTGTAAATCTATTGAACTCAACAGCTTGGTAATTAGTCCCTAGCTTACAAACCACTTAACCTAAGGTAAATTAAACTAAGGAGATCACAAACACCCATGCCCGAGGACGGGGGGGGGGGGGGAACAAACCTCCGACTGCGGACTGCCGCGCGCACAGCAACCTTTTTTTTTTTTTTTTTTTTTGTGTGTGTGCCTCTGGTAGATTTTGGTTCGCGGTCGTTCGCTTAGTTCGTTCGTTGAATGGTTGGCTCAGCTTTTTTTTATTACAGGTGGTATTTAGCTTTTAGCCCCCTGACCGGGCGCGCTGAGCCACGGAGCCCGGCTTAACACGGCGCTCCAGTACGCGCGGCTAATCCGCCACGGCTACGAGGCTGTAGATCCGTGTTCAACACTCCGTGGTGCTGTATACCATTCTTTTTGTTTTTCACAAATTATCAACTATGCATATGATATAAATATCAAACAATAAATAAATGTCTAGAGACATGTTTGTCTCGGTATGTAGGGTGAATCACCTAACACTTGCACCGCGAATATTGAGAAAACGGAAAGTGTGCTTTATGTGCGGTTTTCACAGAGTGGATTGGTAGTCAAGGATTCGTATTTTTAGCCAATAAACAGAGTATAAAAATACCTAGAAAGTGTATTTTATCCATATATACAGTTTTTTTAAATGGAACAATGTTTCTATCATGCAGTGCTAATTTTGTCACTGGCTGTGTACAAAGAAGTTTGAATGACATTTTTATCTCGTTTTGTTTGATAGCTACAACCATTCAAAGTTTTGGGGGCGGGAGCTACGACAGCGTAGCTGACTGACTGGGGATATGAGAGAGTGGGCCATGCACCAGGATCTAGCCACTCGGCGAATGAGCTACGCTATCGCATCCTCCACCCCCGAAACTTTGAACGGTTGTAGCTGCCAAACTAAACGTGATAAAAATGTCATTCAAAATTATTTGTACACAGACGGTGTCACAAACTACAGAGTAGGATAGAAACAATCCTAATTTTATTTAAAAAACTGTATGTTTGCATAAAAAATACAGTTTATAAGTAATATTTCAATCTGTTTGTTGGATAAAAATACGAGCCTCTGACTACCAATCCACCGCACATCAATCGCACTTTGTTTCCGCAATATTTGCGGTGCAAGTGTTAGGTAATTCACCCTGCATATCAAAGATATAAATCTGTAGGAGGGGCTTGATTAATTGATTCTTTCAAAAAAATGTTCAATGTTCATAAAGCTTATGGGACTTTACTGCAGGGACATCAGTCCCTAAACTTAGAAACGACTTATGAACAAATTTATACTGAAGACAGCACAAACATCTATGACCGAGGGGGGATTCGAACTCCCGACGGGGAACAGCCTCGCGCATGCTTTAAATTTTTCCTTTAATTTTATATCTTTGATATATATCAAAACAATATAAGTCTCTTGACCTTGATCTATTATTTGATATTTATAGTATCAGTGCATGAGACACAAGATAGCGTCGTACCCATTAACGTTCTTTGCTGGGGTGCAGTTCCGTTATTGCAGAGCATTGGTAACATTGAGAGGTATTTGTATAGGAGAAAGTAAGGCAGAACTAAAGTCGGTGTTGTGCAGGGAGCGGTGCCTCAAGACAATCCGTGCAATCGCTGTGCTGTGCTGGTATTGCACCTTTCTTGTAAGCAGTGGGTCCGGGATACGAATTCCGGCCATGTCAAAAATTTTAATTCAGTGCCTCTCCTTCAGATTCATGTCTTTGATATCAACTGTCCATTAGGTCTTTCACTTGTCTGTTTATTGTATTCAATTTTGTGTCTATGTTGTGATGTAATGTCCGTATTGTACAAGTGCTCTATTATCAGTCAAACCATAGTGGCTTCAAATGTTTGATGACTCGGCGACAGCCGAATCCTCCACCGGAACACACGACCCGTCACACACAAAATTTCTGGTAGTATGTGTGCCACAGGACAGATATCGCTTATTGGCCCACTTAACTTGTACTCGTGGTGAGTGATATAACTCTCAAGCAACAGTGTGTCACATAAGTGCAGTTTCACAATCACACACTAGTCATTGTGCGTTGCCAAAACATATGTTTTAACGATTTTGATGTTTCGACACTTACACCTCCAAATTCTGCATTCATCCAGACTAAACACAGATGTCGTGGACTTTAGAAGAGCGAAGTCGATTATGTTTATTATTTATTGTTTTCGTTTTTGCGAGAGGTCTCATCTACTCTCATTATTATCAAGTTACTTGTGATGACACAATATACTTACCACATGACTCAAGTGAATATGGTAATAGTGAAGGCTACAAAAAGAGAACCGTGATGTGAATGACCTAAAGGACAGTTGCGAATTTCATGAAAAACAAGAAGCTAAAAATACATGGACTGAAGCAGATTTGAATCCATCCATCATTATTACCAAAGGAGCACAAAGCCACAGCTGTTGCACTATGCTCGATGTTGCATATGCAGCACTTCCACCATTAAGTGTTTCTATTTTATTTCACTGCTCAGTTCAACTTCTTCCATTTCTTGTGCTTCATATGTGTACAGTTTCCCACGGGCTGTTCTGTGCACCTACTTCCCATAAATTGTGATGGGAGAACGATGTGGGGGGGGGTGTTCTGAAGTATTGCGATCGTCAGCTATTCCGTCGCGGCCAGATGATGTCAGGAGGGTTCAGCGGTAATGGACGCAACGCAGGAAGAAGTGGCTGGCAGCGGCGACGTCGACTGCGACTGCTGCTACACTGCGGAAACGGCAGAGGCGTTTGGAACTTCCGTGTGTCTTGAGCGTTGCGACAGAACTGACTCGCTTCGCTGCTGTCAAATGCTCTCTAGCGCGCGTAACTTTGCTGTGGTGTAGTCTTGTACAAACTTCCAACTGAATTTGTTGCACTAGCTATCTGACAGTGTACCCATGGCGCCTGCGTGGAAGAACCTAACAGCAAGCCGCATAGAAGTCAGATGCCCTTCGCCGGATTAAGATATGTTTCTGCAACATTACTCAACCCAAAACAGATACACCACCTGTAATCTATATCTAAACATTGTTAGTAAGGATAAACAGGGTACAAATTTGGCGTTACTAGCTATTGAAAGTAAGCACGATTTCTGTGTACATACTTAATTTATTTAACCAAAAAATTGCGTATTAAAATAATTTAAATTTTAAAAGAACTCCAGATTTTTATTTTTTGGATAGAAAGCAAGTGGTTTTGGAAGAAGAAAGAGAATTTTTAACTGAACTCTAAGGTAAAGAAAACTGCCCTCGGCAAAAATAGTTGAAACAACGCGCCTAACTTTATTTTAGATGAACAAACAAAGCTACAGATACGCTCAAGGCTGTCGCACTAAGTGTGTGATCTAAGCATAAGCATTGCACACAGTACCGTTTGCTGAACTGGCTGCAAGCTGGTGCGCCGTCGCTGGAAACAAACCTAACTTGTCTGGTTGGATCAATTTCTGTTGATCGAAATATTTCCTACATCTCAATGATGTTGAGAACTCTAACAATTAGTAGTTTCGTTACTGGCGTGGTACCTTGATTGCATCAATCAACCCGCGGTGATGCGACTGCAGTACGCCCACAGACGTTAACTATTTCACACTGTGTATTTGCATCAGACAAGAAGTGGCGGACTGATGACCTCTGTAGTTTTGTCCCCCTAAAACATCAAACCAACCAAACCAAGAAGTGGCTGAATATCGCACAATTTGATTACTCTTAATAAGAGGTAATTTCAGATTTGCTTCCCACAGAGCTGCTCTTTTCAGTACAGCACTGAAAGAGAGTCTTCTCTCTCTCTCTCTCTTGGTCTACACTCGTAAATGCGCAAATCGCGTCCACAGAGTGCTCGCTCGCATTTGACAAAACCTGTCGCCGCCAGGCCAAGCGCTAGAGTGTTCACTGCCGCTGTCGCTTGCAGCAACATACGTTTCCCCCCACTTTCGCCACGTCAGCGCCTACCGGGATACGCTTTTATCTGGGCCTTAGGCGCTCCCAGGAACCGGCCAATAACGCACACGCTAACATCGCGTTTTGGCCCGCCCACGCTTCGAAGGTCACCTGCCGCTAATGAAGACATGTGCACTCGCGCAAACGAAGTATTGCACCATAATTTGTAAGCATCTGAAATTGTCGCCAAGTACTGTTTGCACCACCCCCATGAACCACAGACATTGCCGAGGTGGGGTGGCTTGCGTGCCTCAACGATGCAGATAGCCGTACCATAGGTGCAACCACAGCAGAGGGGTATCTGTGGAGAGGCCAGACAAACGTGTGGTTCCTGAAGAGGGGCAGCAGCCTTTTCAGTAGTTACAGGGGCAACAGTCTGGATGATTGACTGAGCTGGCCTTGTAACATCAGCTAATGTGGCTTGCCACACAGCTACTGCGAACGGCTGAAAGCAAGGGGAAACTACAGCCGTTACTTTTCCCGAGGACATGCAGCTCTACTGTATGAACATATGATGATAGCATCCTCTCGGGTAAAATATTCCGGAGGTAAAATAGTCCCCCATTCGGATCTCCGGGCGGGGACTACTCAGGAGGATGTTGCCACCAGGAAAGACAATACTGGCATTCTACGGATCGGAGCGTGGAATGTTAGATCCCTTAATCGGGTAGGAAAATTAGAAAATTTAAAAAGGGAAATGGATAGGTTGAAGTTAGATATAGTGGGGATTAGTGAGGTTCGGTGGCAGGATGAACAGGATTTCTGGTCAGGTGAGTATAGGATTATAAATACAAAATCAGTTGGGGGTATCACAGGAGTAGGACTGATAATGAATAAGAAAATAGGAATGCGGGTAAACTACTATGAGCAGCACAGTGATCGCGTTATCGTTGTCAAGATAGATACGAAGCCAACACCGACAACAGTAGTACAGGTTTATATGCCAACTAGCTCTGCCGATGATGAGGAGATCGAAGAAATATATGAGGAGCTAGAGGAAATTATTCAGACACTTAAGGGAGAGGAAAACTTAATTGTTATGGGAGACTAGAATTCGGTAGTAGGAAAAGGAAGAGAAGGAAAAATAGTAGGTGAATATGGACTGGGCAGGAGGAATGAAAGAGGAAGTCGCCTGGTAAAATTTTGCACGGAACATGATTTAATTGTAACAAACACGTGGTTTAAGAATCACAAAAGAAGGTTGTATACGTGGAAGAGACCAGGAGACACCGGAAGATACCAGATATATTTTATAATGGTAAGACATAGATTCCGGAACCAGGTTCTAAACTGCAAGACATACCCAGGGGCAGATATAGACTCTGACCATAACTTGTTAGTCATGAACTGTAGGCTGAAACTGAAAAAACTGCAGAAAGGTAGGAAAATAAGGAGATAGGACCTAGATAAATTGAAGGAACGTGAAGTTCTGGAGAATTTCAGAGGGAGATTTAGGCAACAATTGACAGAAACAGGGGGAAATAAAACAGTAGAAGAGGAATGGGTAGCATTGAGAGATGAAATAGTGAAGGCAGCAGAGGACAAAATAGGTAGGAAGGCAAGACCAACAAAAAATCCTTGGATATCACAAGAAATACTAAATTAAATAGATGAAAGGAGAAAATATAAAAATTCGGTAAATGAAACAGTCAAAATGGAGTACAGACGACTAAAAAATGAGATTGACAGGAAGTGCAAAATGGCTAAGCAGGAGTGGCTAGAAGCCAAATGCAAATCTGTAGAAGAATGTATAAGAAGGGGAAAAGTAGATACCGCCTACAGGAAAGTAAAAGAGACATTTGGGGAAAAGAAAAGCAACTCTACGAATATCAAGAACTCGGATGGGAAACCAGTTCCCAGCAAAGAAAGGTGGAAAGAGTACATAGAGCAGCTCTACAAAGGAAATGAACTTAGAGACGATGTTGTAGGAAGGGAAGAGGAAGTAGATCAAGATGAAATAGGAGATACTATAATGAGAGATGAATTTGAAAGAGCCTTGAAAGACCTAGGTCGGAACAAGGCCCCAGGAGTAGATGACATACCCGCAGAGCTATTAAAGTCTCTGGGAGAACCAGCCATGACAAGACTATTTGAACTGGTGTGTAGGATGTATGAGACAGGCGAAATACCCTCAGACTTTAAGAAAAACGTAATAATCCCCATTCCAAAGAAATCAGGCCCAGACAGGTGTGAAAATTACAGAACCATCAGTTTGATAAGTCATGGTTGCAAAATTTTAACACGAATTATCTACAGGAGAATGGAAAAGCTGGTAGAAGCTGACCTCGGGGAAGATCAATTTGGATTCAGGAGGAACGTAGGAACCCGGGAGGCAATACTCACTTTACGTCTTATCTTAGAAGATAGATTAAGGAAAGGCAAACCTACATTTTTAGCTTTTGTAGATTTGGAGAAAGCTTTTGACAATGTTGACTGGAATACACTCTTTCCAATTCTGAAGTCAGCAGGGGTAAAATATAGGGAAAGGAGAGTTATTTACAACTTGTACAAAAGCCAGACCGCAGTTAATAGACTCGAAGGGCATGAAAGGGAAGCATCAGTTGGGAAGGGAGTAAGACAGGGTTGTAGCCTTTCTCCGATGTTATTCAATTTGTACATCGAGCAGGCGGTGAAGGAAAGCAAGGAAAAATTTGGAATAGGGATTAAAGTTCAGGGGGAAAAAATAAAAACATTGCGTTTTGCTGATGACATTGTAATTCTATCAGAGACAGCAAAGGGCCTGGAAGAGCAGTTGAATGGAATGGACAGTGTGTTGAAGAGAGCGTATAAAATGAACATTAACAAGAGCAAAACAAAAATAATGGAATGCGGTCTTAGAAAATCAGGTGATGCTGAAGGAATTAGATTAGGTAACGAAACAATGAAGGTGGTAGATGAGTTTTGTTACTTGGGTAGTAAAATAACATGTGATGGTCGCAGTACAGAGGATACAAAGTGCAGAATGGCAATGGGAAGAAAAGCATTTTTGAAAAAGAGAAATTTGCTAACATCGAATATTAATTTAAGTGTAAGGAAGTCTTTTCTGAAGGCATTTGTGTGGAGTGTTGCCTTGCATGGAAGTGAAACATGGACGATAAGTAGTGCGGACAGGAAGAGAATAGAGGCTTTCGAAATGTGGTGTTACAGAAGAATGCTGAAGATTAGGTGGGTAGATCGCATAACTAATGAAGAGGTACTAAACAGAATTGGTGAGAAAAGGAATTTTTGGCATACCCTGACTAAAAGAAGGGATCGCTTGGTAGGACACATTCGTAGGCATCGGGGAATCGTAAATTTAGCATTGGAGGGAAGTGTGTGGGGTAAAAATCGCAGAGGGAGACCAAGAGACGCGTATAGTAAGCAGATTCAAATAGATGTGGGTTGTCGTTCTTATGAGGAGATGAAAAGGCTTGCTCAGGTTAGAGTAGGGTGGAGAGCTGCATCAAACCAGTCTCCGGACTGAAGACCGTAACAACAACACAACTGTTTGCAATGGTATTTCAACTAATAAATTGGAACCAACGATATTCCCTCAGTGTATATGTATGAACTGTTACTTGCTTCAGCCTTGAGAAAAGCTAGTTATCGCACTCCCGATTTAATTCTATACTTTGAATAATAATTACTTTCCAAGCAATAAACAAAGTAATTAACATGTCAGATATTACTTGTAAGCAACAAATACTGTTACAGGTCCGAATATGAAGGACAATGCGTATAAATGACTTGACTCCTTACAGCGCCATCAGGTGAACGCTGGCACTCCGACTTCTGATGAATCTGTATTCTGAAAGAGGAAAGATTAGCCTGGCGCTAACATTAAGGAGGTGAAATGCACAAGGACACCAAAGAGGAGAAGACGTCGTTGTCAGATTTACCACCCACAAATACCGCACGAAACACTCACTGGTGTTTTGCAGAACAGCTCATTTCAGACGTACGTTCAGAGAGAACGACTCATAACGTCATGACAGTCGAATGGCCGAGCACGATCGACGGCCAGTCGATCGCCATGGCATTATGAGTCGATCTCTCTGAACGTATGTCTCAAATAAGCTGTTCTACAAAATACCAATGCGTGTTTCGCGCGCTATTTGTGGTCGGAAAATCGGACAACGGCGTCATTGGTATGCATGTGCATTTCACCGCTTTAACGTTAGCGCCAGCACCAATTCTTGCGCCGGCCGCAGTCGCCGAAGGGACTGCGGCGTGTTAGTCACAGTCTGCACGGCCACTACGGTCTGGGGTTCGGGCATGGATACTTGTGCCGTTCTTAGTGTTAGCTAGTTCATAAGTAGTTTGTAAGTTTAGGGACTGAAGACCCCGTAGTTAAGTCCCATAAGCTATACAAACATTTAAACATTTGAACTCTTTCAGAATGCAGATTCATCGAAAGTCGGAGCGGCAGCGCTCGCCTGATGGCGCATTTGACAGCAGCGACGCGAGGCAGTTCTGTCGCACCGCGCAAGCCATACGGAAGTTCATAATGTAAGGCGGCCAACTTTATCAAATCTCAATGCGGGACATTTAAAGGATATGAAGGCGGACTAAGATCACATGACTCATTGGCCAGTTTTTCTGAAACCTGGAAGGAAACTTAGGTGCACAGAGTAGGCCTACTCATTTACTTTCAAAGTAACATATCTGAGTGTCATTTTATTCTTTATTTTCCATCTGTATTTACAGTTCATAAATATTTTTTCGTGCTCCCATTGTGAATTTTAGAGTCTGGCAATTTTTACATACTCTTTTTCCGTTAGGTTTTTCCGATCGCCTTCGTTGTCTGTATTACTTTTATTTGTTCTAGCTCTTAGAGCATCATGCTCCACACATTGCGATAAGTAGCTTACTCCGCCTAAAGAATTATGTTTCTCAGTAACCTCGAATTAAAATTTGATAAGAACTACTCTTTAAAACTATTTTAACTACTCTATTATAGTAGTTCTATCGCTTAAGTGCAGAGTTTATTTGTATCTTACTACATGCAACGTTCGCTACCTTTCGTTGTTCCATTTTCAAAATTTCATCACCTTTTTACTCCTGGAGGAAGTAGTAAGATGAAAGCTGATACTGTATTTGCATGTCAGATAAAAAAAGGAAAACGTTTATACAGACTGTCGTAGTATTACATCATATGTGTCACCTTGAGCACAGAAAAATCTTCCATTACCCTTATTGAAATGTACTTAATAAGACCAGAAAATATGTAAGAAACAGAATTTTTTAATAACTCATCCTACCACAAAATGCAGAACCAGCTTAAAACAAAAACAGTGTCTACTGTTACCGAATTTGTCATTTTTAAATGGTCACATTATGTGTATTTTTTTTTTGTATTATATGTTGGAAAATTGTTATTTACTCGTAGTGTAGTGTTATTGCTTGCCTGACAATTTTGGGTGGAAATAGGCCGCACTAAAGTAATTGAAAGGTTTTTCAAAATAAGTAGTAATGAAACCTATAGTTTATATGAACCGTTAATTTAAAAAGAAAATGAAAAGAATTTCATTGGCCATACATTTAAAAGATTATAGTATTTTGCAGAACAAGCAATCTACAGAATTCGACGAATAATTACCTTTCACAGAGGTATAGAAAAACTCGTTGATGAGCTGTAATGAAAATTATTTGTAAACCGCGTAACTATTCGCCGACATTGGATAGAGGTTCGGAATATTTAAATTCGATCCCGTGTAGCATAATTTTCATCAAAGTGATTTAATGAATGAAAGAATAGTAATAAATGATACGCACCATCGGTTGATCAGACTTTGGACCGTTCTTTACGTATAAGTGATCGCGTGTTGTATGGCAATAAATATTAAAAAAAAAATAATAATAATTTCAAAGATGCACTGGCAAGCTACACGAATGCATAATTTCAATATATCTAATACCCGAACCATCCAAAGTCGTAATAGTTCGCGTTAACTGAAAACAGCATGATCATTGGTGGAAGGAATTGGTAAATTAATTAAATGAATAAAAGAATTACTGAAATTAGTGTTGACTGAGAGGATTTATTAATAAGAACAGAAAGCAGGTAATGCGTACCTGAGTTTCCATTTTATCAGTAGATTTTGTGCAATTAATATAATAATAGTTAACGATGCTCAGTACTAATAATTCCGATCAGAACAAAGCCACACAAGAGAAAGAAAGTGACAACGGAGATGCTATTCTTTTTATACTATTATCATTCCTAGGATAAATAAAGATTACAATCGTAGCCTATTATTCTTTGAGCTTTCTAAGTATATCTGTTACGGAGCCTATAGATTCCAACAAACATTAACAAAAATAAAGTGGTTATATTACATATTGTTTGATTAAGTTATTTATGCCGGCCGTGGTGGCCGAGAGTACTGAGGCGCTTCACTCACAGTCTGCACGGCCACTACGGTCGGGGGTTCTAATCCCCCCTCGGGCATGGATATTTGTGCCGTCCTTAGTTGTAGGTAGTTCATAAGTAGTTTGTAAGTTTAGGGACTGATGACCCCGTAGTTAAGTCCCTTAGGCTTAACAAACATTTGAACATAAATTATTAATTTTATTTTAAAAGAAAATTATTTATGGGGGTTTTGCTATATGGTAATCTGAAAGTAGATGATGCACTGTGAAACTGACTTGTAAGCAATATGACATAGCGTGCCGTACACAGTTTCGGAGTGTGTTCTTAGACCAACAATTTCAAAATTATTGGAATGCGAGACGATTTCGCCGTTTTGCTGGACAGTTTCAGTATTTATCCCACTGCGGGACAACGAGTCCAAATGCGGGACAGTCCAGCAGAATCCGGGACAGTTGACCGCCTTATCCTAAAGGCGCGTTCACACGAATCAAGTTTAGTTGAACGAGTTTACTTGATCAACAAAAGCTGAAAGCGACTTGAACCAGTTTTCGTTCACACCTTTCTACTGAAATCGATCAAAATGGCTTTGAAATTAGCGGTGCGCGAAGTGGTGCGTACTCTTAACAGTTATGCTACAAGTAGAGTCGAGAAAAAAGTGAAGGGCAAAAGCGTCGTTTTTGGGTGCGTCAGTGGATATTAAGAAGAAACAGACTGGGAGCGTCGGAGGCTTTGTTAAAGGGAACCAGCGTTAGAGGACGTGGAAAAATATTGAAACCATTTGAGGATGCCGGAAGAAAAATATGTAACACCATTCAGAAATATATCTGCTCTCTTATACCAGAACAATTTGGGCACATACAATTCGTCTGTTCCCATTCCAATTTTTTTTATTTGGACACTAATGAATGTTTCTTTTTTGTACATTGTTGTGATTGTTTTTTTTTTCTTTTCTTTTTTTTTTTTACGTTGGTAGTGGTTAAACCGCTAATGTCCATTTCTTTCGCGATACCTTGCAAAGCATTTTCCCGCACATCTTTATTTTCGTAAGTATCCATACGATGATTCCACAAGCATTCACGCTTATGGCACAGTTCTAAAAAGAAAAAAAAACACGCTTCCTGACCACTTGACACGCATTCTGTGAGATATTTGGAAACGTAGTACTTTAACAATACGGAAAACACCGGCAATAAATACGCATTGAATTTTTAAAACAACTAGCAGGTTTACACGTGTAACTACGTGGTTCAACTCAAAGTTGAATCATCACTTGAACGGAAAAGTTTGACTCGGTCAATCTTCTCTTGATTCACTACAAAGTTGATCAACTCAATTGAAACATAGCTTCACATGAGGTTTTTCATTCAGCATTTGTTGATCAAGTAAACTCGCTCACCTAAACTTGACCAGTGTGAACGCGCCTTAATGCCTCTGCCGCTTCCGCAGTGTAGCAACTGTCGCAGTCGACTTCGACACACACACACACATACACACACACACACACACACACACACACACACACACACACGTGCTCGAGCCAGGACTCGAACCTCCGGCGGAAACGGCCGCCTAGTCCGTAGCATGGTGACGCGTTCATTCTGGGTGACGATGGTAGTTTCTCTTCCCAGTGTCATGGTGGGATTAGAGCGGCGGCGACGAAATTTAATTGAAAAGATATGGTAATCCCGCAGCTAGCGTTAAGTGCCAGGCCCCTGCAGATAGCCTACCTACGCTACACCTGCGGCGACCGGCGATAACCCGGCAGCCGGCCTGGCCGCTCCGTCTCTCGTGAGATTGGCAGTGGCACCGCTCCACGGCCTCCCCTCCAGCCCCCACCACTGGAGGGTGTGGGGCAGCCGCTCGTCTGTCGCCACCCCTCTCCCACCCCCTGCGGTCGGGTGGCGAGTATCGCCTGCACGTCGCGCCGCCCTCATCACCGGCGCGTCTGTCGCCGCGTGTTCACTCCGCACGCAATTTGTTGTCCGCATTAAACTGCCGGCGCTCGTGCTGTCGCCCGCCTGTTGTGCCGCTCGCACCTCGTTAGCCGGTAACAACGCTCCACTTTCGGAACGTGTTCGCGACAATATTTACGAGCTGACTGCCTCTGTTATTGCCGCTTTTCGTTCTTTTGACACCTTTGGTGGAACCACGTGTAGGCGTCACGCCAGTCAGATACTAATGTATTATTGCATTTTTTGAAAGAATGCACATTACTGATAACGCATTTCACCGTTTTTGGGTCATCATCAGGTCAGATAAAAGATACGGTAAACTATAATTATTGTATCCTCTTGGTATGCAGAGGATAATAACAGGAAACGCAAAAATAAATAAATAAATAAATAAAATTAAATCAGAATTTTTCTGTAAAAATTCATGAATGTCATATGCGACACAAACTCTACAATAAGGCATGTGAACATTATCATGAATTCACATATTAATCAGATCTAAGACGACGCCGTTGTTAAAAATTCGAGGGTTTATTTATTTATTTATTATTTAAAATGCCCCATTACATAGTAATATTACATGTTTGATGTTTTGATTCAGGCGGTTACATCAAATATTTTTGCTCACACCAGTACATTATATAAGTTGACAGGGTTTACAAAGGAACAAACAATTTTATACATTAGGAAATCTTATTGAATTACAAAAATTGTAAAAGTCTGTAGTGTATTTATGTACTAAGTCATATTTACTAACGGGCCATCCTCCTCCTTTGGCAGCTATTTTTTTCCTGAGATGGTCCCTCTCTATCAATAAATTTCAGCAGTCAAAAAGCACGTGGTCAATAGTTTGGACAGCACTGTTACATGTGCACGTTCCGTCTTCAATTATTTTGAACCGCTGATAGTAGGCTTTCAGTTTCCCATGGCCGGCCGCGGTGGCCGAGGAGACTGAGGCGCTTCAGTCACGGTCTGCACGGCCACTACGAATCCCCCCTCGGGCATGGATATTTGTGCTGTCCTAGTTCGTAAGTAGTTCATAAGTAGTTTGTAAGTTTAGGGACTGATGACCCCTTAGTTAAGTCCTATAAGCTTTACAAACATTTGAACATTTTTGTTTCCCATGACCTGTTAACATAGCTGTAAAATTCGGAGATATTGGAAGTTTAATCATTAAACGTTGTCGGATCGTAGGAAAATACGGTTTAGTGCTTCCCCCGTTTTTTGTTCTGTGCCACTCAGTGTCCCATTTGTTCCTAAGCTCTTCTCGAAGTTTCTTCTTTACGGCACTTGTAGGTATTTTTTATGGAACTTAAACAGTGATCACATTGCATTGGGGACACTATGCAATGAAATCTACTTTTGTCGTAAATAGCACATTTTGTTGACATACCTACCTCATCTCCGAGAAAATGGATTTGCTCATCTCACGTCACACAATTGACGGAAACACAGTCACTTGTGAAATATAATAGATTTTTTGTTATGCTTATGGGACTTAACTGCGGGGTCATCAGTCCCTAAACTTACAAACTACTTAGAAATTAACTTATACTGAAGATAGCACAAACATCCATGCCCGAGGGTGGATTCGAACCTTCGACGGGGAACGGCCTCCCGCATCGGAGCATAGCGCCTCAATGTCCTCAATGCGCTCGGAAGTCACTTGTGAGGGAGCGGGCTAACGTACAGGATTTCCAGAAATGGGCTCCCAGATTTCAAAATCAAATATCTCGAAAACATAGGTCGATAGAGGAATGCAGTAAACGGTATGTTTATTGTGAAAGCTATAAGAAGTTTATACAGCTGTTTGAAATAATCGTTACAAAAGCTGCTAACAGATGGCGCCGTACGCTGTACAGGTCATACCAGCATACATAAGTGAAATAATCATATGAAAACACTCTTTGCAAACAATCACATCACAATGTTTTCAAAACGTTCACCGTTGGCACTACAGAGGTGTCTGTGAGATTACCGTCCATTAGAAATATTGGTAATTAATAGCATTTGTAATTAAACAGTATGAAGTTCACTGCAGACATTGACCATGCCAATGCACCAAATGTTACACAATTTTAATCTTAATAATTATGGTAGCAATGTATGTACGTAGTTGGGTGACAACATTTGTAGTTAGGCCATAGGTAGAAATTCTCCACGTTGAGATTTGCTGTGTGCTTGTAGCTGACAGGAGGCCAGCGAGCAGGCCGACGTTCCACCTAAGGATTTTCCAGGTTCGTTTCCGGTGAGGGGAGAGAGGGACAATGGCGAGTGCCAGGTACAGTGCAGTGCACAGCGTGAAATAAAATATTCTAATACTACTTGCATTTGAAGTAATACGATGCAATTAGGAACCTTTAAGGCCCTCATTACAAAATAGCCTGTTGATAAATAAACAGTACAATAGCTGATATAGTCACATCTGGCGTAATATGTTTAATTGACAATGAAAAGTAATAAATTACCAATGAATACAAGACAGTAACACAACCAGCAGGGTAATGTTTGTTTATAAAAATAATATATTAACTATTTCTCATTTTATTTTCAATTAATCTTGTGTATTTTATCTTGAAGTATTCAGTTAAATCACTTATCTGTGATATAAGAAATTACACGATTATAATAAATAGTACAAAGGATGTTTGTACCAATATAAAAAACTAAGAAGAATTTTGTTTAATGTGTAGGGTAATTATTTTGATTTTAAGTAAAGTTCTAGAAATGTATTGGCTGAGCACTGTACGTTGGCAAATCGGTTAGAACAGCTCACATTGTGAAGTTGATGATGTAGGGAAAAAACCCGGCAGTTGGGCTTTTGGCGCGCGCACGTGGGCAGGAAGTGACGAGTCGGGAGCGAGTGGTGTAGCTGGCCGGGCGGCGTCGCTCTAGCAGTCGGCATGTGGATCTCCAGGTGGAGACTATAGATTTTTGTGTGGCAATTGCCATGTGTGGTTGCTCGTCGTAGACTGCACCAAGTTGAATCGAGTGCTACTGTGTGTTGCGAATATTTAGCCGGTGGAACAAGGTGTGCATCGCACTAAAAGTGACTGTGTTTTGTTAATGTAACACGTGTCGTCGCATAGGCATGAACATGAACGGGGTTTGAGACAGGCACATGGTGTGAAAACAATTTGCGACAAATATTCATTTTGTCTGGGGGCTCACGAGCTATAACTTTATTTGATAAATGTGTCGACGTACAGACGTATCAGCCACAGGGTTTGAATATGGTGTAATAAACAACATAAAGTGAACATTCACGTGTTTTCAAAAATAGTAGTTAGTACACCTTTTTCTCTCATGAACTTGACTTTATTATGAATTTTTTTGTTAATCATATACAGGGAAGGAAAGCTGCGTACGTGTAATATCATACTCTAGAAAACGAGTCAAACAGTAGCGATCACATTTCCAGTGTTTTTGCATGTTTAGGAATTTGGTTTGCAGTTGGTGGTTTTGAGTTTTAAAAATCAAACTCTCACCCCGATCATCACTCTCGCATGGCGCGAACGAAAACTGAAATTCGCCATCACATTTCGTAGTATCTCAACCGAAATGGATTCACATACCACAGAGATGCCGATTCAAGCTCGTCCAGCGTCGCGGGATGCTTCCGGTACCATGTCTTTCACTGTGCCCCCCCCCCCCCCAAAAAAGTCACAGGGATTCAAATCCGGCGAATATGGAGGCCAATTCATGCACCAGTAAATTTGGGATATTCCAAAGCAATGACTCGATTCCCGAAGTATTCCTCAAGAAAGCGAAACACTTGTTCGGTCCGATGTGGTCGGCCTCCAACTTGCATAAACCATTCAGTACCTGGTCGACCTCTAACGCTTGCTGTGTGGCGACAAATTGTTCCAAAATTGCAACGTTACGTGCACCAGTGACCGTTTCTCGAATAAAAAAGGGCCAATAATGCCTTTGCTGCATACTACAGCCAACACAGTAACTTTAGGAGAATACAGGGGTTTCGCTTCACACCAATATGGCTTTTCGGAACCCCAAAATCGCCAGTTCTGCTTATTCACGTATTCATTCAGGTGGAAGTGTGCTTCATCTGAAAACCAGATGCAGCCTACATCAAATCCTTCACTATCAATCATTGTGAGTATCTGATTAGCAAAGGCAACCCTTTGTTGCACACCTCGGACGGGTATGGTCTGGTGCGTTTGAATTTTGAATGGAAACATGTGTAGGGTCTTTCTCGGTATTTTCTGCGTGCTGGAACGCTTCAAACCAGGCTCAGATACAATTACAGAAACTGTGGCGAAATTTTCAGGCGTAACTGCGGTTTGCTTGCGGCCAACATGCCCCGCTAGATCATCAGTTACGCTGCCTGTTCGCTGAAATTTTCTGAAGAGCGTACGAATGGTTTTCGCATCGGGTCCTTTTGGAACATTAAATCCAGCTTGAAAACTGCGCCTTTTTGCCGTAGGACTCTCTTGTAACCTGTGGTACTCTAGCACCAGAAAAACGCGTTGTTCAATGGTGTACACGGTTTTAATCTCTTCCTTCGGTACGCTAACCTCATTTCACGTTTTAATAGTGGAACTGATCACTTTGGGCTTCGGATCACTATTTATACTAGGCATTACGTATGACGATTGCAGCGCCATCTGTTATCAGCTTGTGTAAGTATTATTTTAAACTGCTGTATAAACGTTTTACAGCTTTCACAATAAACATACCGTTTACTGCATTCCTCTATCGATCTTTGTTTTCCAGATATTTAATTTTTAAATCAGGGAGTCCTTTTCTGTACACTCTGTAGGTACCTGGTTAACAGGGGATAATAACAGAAAACGCAAAAATAAATAAATAAAAAAAAAATCCGATTTTTTCTGTAAAAATTCACGAATCTCATATGCGACACAAACTCTTCAATGAGGCATGTGGACATTACAATGAATTTCAAGTAGTAATCAGATATAACAAGGAAAGTACTTCGGCTCGAAAAAAACACATATATACCAAAATCTTTCGAGAGATAATGTAAAGATCTCTTATTGCACTAGTGATACTCCCGCAGCTGCAATACTCTGCAGTCGTCCGTTAGAGGCCTCTGCGTCTACCTTGCTACACTGCACTTTGACCTGTCGGTTCACCAGTAGGGACGATGCAGTGTGCCTCCGAAGTTGCGTTTTGTGACGTTATTTGTGTGGTGAAGCGTCAGATGGAGCGCCGATTTGTAATCAATCCTGATAATGTATTGCGATTGGTTGAGATGAAGTTACGAAGAACCCTTCTTCGTGAAGATGGTATTAGTGTAGAAGATGAATCATTCGCACGCTTTCTCGTATCTTTTATGGTACAGAACACGTAGAGAGAGAGAGAACATGTACGATGATTATTACGCTAGAGAACATGTACGATGATTATTACATAAGTTATAGTTAAGATATCTGCATTACATGTGTTGTATACAATTACATCTACAGTGCTATCTGCTGCATCATTGCAGAGTTTTGCATAAAAACGACAACCACCAGCACATTGAGGGGTACGTAGAGATAAACGTTCATACAGATATGTTTGTTGGAGCCCAAGAACCTTCCTTGTAAGAGGACGCAGTTGTTAAAAATTCGAGGGTTGGAACTTAAACAGTGACCACTCTGCAGTGGAGACACTATGGAATGAAATCTACTTTTGTCGCTGATAGCACATGTTGTTGATATACTTACCTCATCTCCGAGCTAATAGATTCGCCCATCTGACGTCACACAATTGATGGAAACAGGGTCACTTGTGAAGAATGGAATATAATAGAATAGAATAGATTTTTTGTTATGATTATGGGACTTAACAGGAGGGTCATCAGTCCCTAAACTTACAAACTACTTAGAAATTAACTTATACAAAAGACAGCACAAACATCCATGCCCGAGGGAGGATTCGAACCTTCGACGGGGAAGGGCCTCCCGCATCGGAGCATAGCACCTCAATGCAGGATCATTAAGGCCTTCAAGGGTGTGCGGGGAATAGGTATTGCTGTACAGAACAGTGGCACGCTGGGTAAAAGCCTTCAACGGCGGTCAGCAATATGTGGGAGACATCCATCGGGCAGTTCGTCCTGACGTCTCTGAAGTCTCAAGGCATGAGGAATAGAATTTTTATTTTAGGTTTTAAAATATTAGTTTCTGAAATATTAGTTAATATTGCTAGGATTTTGTTATTTTAATAATTTATTATTATTCCTGCGAGAGTGTGTAATTGTTTTACTTTTAAGTGGATGTGCGAGAATGTAATGGCTGTCTTAATGTGGGTGGTAATAGCTCGCTTTGCATTGTCTTGAACTTAGATTAAGTTTTTGGAATATTCCTTCCGATCGTGCGTGGAAATGTGCTCTAGTTTTTCATCTAGTGATTTCCAGCAGATAAATGCGGTGTATGTGTTACTAGTTGCAGTTTGATAACGGCCTGGTGTATTCAAACCTTTTGTGATTATGTGGCGGAGTACGAACTCTGTGTAAATTCTTTCTAACTTTGTGGGGCCCGATTTCTAACAGACGATATGTTCAATTTTGTACAGTGAATGTAAAAATCTTTCTTATCATTTCCTTCCTTGAGTGATAAGTGTTCCACGTGGTTGGTTCTTAGAACAAAGCCTTCAGTTTCCACTATTGTTTGTTCCATGGCCACCAGGCAAGCAACTATGTGTGTATCCTTCTGATTTCCACTAATATTTCGCGATATTCTCTCCCTGCCTATTTTAGTTTAGGTGTTTCTTTTCCGATCTTGTAGTATGCACTCAGTCTTTGACAGTAATTTTCTCCGAGCCTTGTACAACCTACTTCAATGGCTTGCTTATGAAATTCTATGTATTTATATGGATTGCATGCTGTAGTTTTTATTTTTATTTTTCCTACTTTGTAATTATTTCACTTTTCCTGGTTATGAGACTGGACCTCTTCCGTCTCTGTGAACGCTCCCAATCGCATGTTGCTGCAATGCAGTAGCTTCCTTATGAAATTCTACGCAGTTGTGGGTTGCATGCCGTAGTTAATTTTCTTTATTTTTCGGAAATTGAATTTATACATTATTATCGGTTTTCGGAACCACGTGGGTCCGCACTCCTACTTCAGGGGTTTGCAGCTAGTCACCTGAATTCACGCCACTTCTCATAAAACCAGTGCCCGTGGTCAATCTAAATGCAACTTAACTTTACTATGCTCACGCACCATCTCAAATCAGGCACGACAGACCGGAGCCATCTTCGCAGTTTTATTCTATATTTTGTTGTGTGGTACCTCCGGGTTTGTTGAATTTCGCCTTCGTTAGCGGCGCCTGCTTCTGCCTCGTTTCAGCGAGTGAGTGTTGTTTGTAAATCCTCCCTCACTATTGTTAAGTTCTGTGTAATTTATGTCAAATTCAATGCTGGGCATCGTCAGTATTAGATAATGTAAATGGGATGCATTTTTATTGTATTAACAAAATTGGTTCCCCATTTTGCTTGCGTTCGACCTTCGATAATTTTGTGCTGAAAACAAGCTCAGATTCAATTTTTCATGTTTAAGTTCCATTGCGCCATAAATGTTTTCTTAGCCACCTTTATGAAATAATTTTAATTGTTGTGGCTTGCTTTTTAATGTCTGTGTGTAGTTTCGTTTGACTTGCTAATATATTGGCCACTGTATCGTTCCTGTTATTAGGGTAATTTGAACCAAGTCAGTTCTCAATTCGGGCCAGGGAACAAGCTGTTGCAGCAGGGAATAGCCGGTAGCTCACACGGATCTTTTGCTAATTTTACTGCTAAAATTAAGCTTTTTGCAACAATAAATTCTTATCTGGACACCTCCTCCTAGAATTAAGCTTTTATTCCGCACAGTGCCCTACTTTTAACAACACGCACGGCTAATCCGCCGCGGCTAAAATCTAACCTGAATTGGCAATGCCCATATAAAATTAGTAATTTCAACTTATTTCGATTTTTCAGCAGCTTCCTTGCATTTTCCCTTCCCTGCTTCCTTTTCTTTCTCTAAAAACCCTAAATTTACTTAAACAAAACAACTATAAATTATTGAAATGTTTCTAGTATTTTCCGTGATAAAGCGAGGTTAACGCATACAAACTGATTTTTATATAGACTTCTGGAAAATGAAAAAAAAAAAGAACACAATGAATTCGTCGACCTAGCAGAGCGGTATTTTATTGACAAATTCGTTAAGATGTATACAACACACGATCATACAGGCGAAGCCATACGCATGTGAGTACAGAGTGTGCACAATGTCGTCGCTAGTACCGTGTACACCCTCCTATTGCAGCAATGCAAGCTGCAATTATCCCACGGAGACGATCACAGAGGTGACGAATGTAGTCTGCCCTGCCGTGCAGTTTCCAACTGGTGCTTCAGTTAGGCCATATTTCGTGCCGGTCGTGCATACTTCTCAAGATGACGTTTCATCCAGTGCCCAACATGCTTTATGGAGGAGAGATCTGGTGATCCTTCTGGCCACGATAGTTGACGTACACCTCGAAGAGCACATTGGGTGGTACGGGATACACGTCGACGTGCACAGTCCTGCCGGAAAAGCTTATCGCCTTGTTGGTGCATGAATGGTATCAAGACGGTTTGAATGGGGCTTTCAGTGTACCCTGTGCTGTTCAAAGTTCCCTCGACAATCAGCAGTGGGGAACGGGCAGTGTAGGGCACGTCTCACGACACCATGATTCATGCACATGCATACCGCTAGGGCGTCTTCCAGTGATTCCCCAAGCCCGCCTCCAGGGTGAAAGTTATCTGTTTTATGATATTTATTAAATATAATTTATTTTTTGTATTGTTCGTGGAGATGGAACTGGGATTTACTATCTGACTGTGTGAGTGTGTATGTGTGACTTTGTTTGTCTGACTAGCAGTGATTTCTGTTGATGACGAACGATAGGCTACGTAAAATTCAGATTTTCCACAAATAAGAAAAGCACATCAAATTCTTTGTGACTGTTCCATACACTGGATCAAAAACTAAGCCCTGATAGCAAATTATGTGAATAAATAATTTTTTTTAAACGCTAGGCCCGCGCAACGGGTAACTCAGTCGTGCATTGCTATGAAAAGAAGCTCTAACCGATCCGTTAATGACTTCCATAAATTACCTCAAAATGATTGCATCACTTTAATGCCGTGTTGTAAATTCTCGACATCTTTATCAAAAATGAAAAACCTGAACTATTGTGTATGGTGAAGTTAAGCTCTCGTTTCAGAAAAGCAACTGAGAGTGCACATAAATATTTTTCTGTGAAATGAAGTGAATCCTTGTGACACTTCAAAGATGCGAATACCTTTACTGAGAAGTAAATTGAATTTTTATAACAGTTGAAATGTACTGTGGTTGGCTCATCACGCTTAGTCAAACACTTGATTATCGAGCGTTGTTAATCACCTAATTAGTTTATCAAATTCTCTACTCACAGCTAATACAAGCACAGAAAATTTGAATTAACCCACAGACAAGCACTTTACGTTTGATATTTCACTCATTGTAAGTGCCTCATCATTATCATATTCTCAACATAGTTTTCAACAATCCTAACCTGGACCTTAATTACTTTAGTGAAAGTTATGTGTTAAAACATACACTCACAGAGCCACCACGTGCAAGTACGTATGAGATTAACACTTACTTCACTTCAAAAACTCATATCAATGAACTGGTCGTAAAACTTATTGGAAGAAAAGTGGAAGTTTCTACACACTACAACATAATGGAAGATAAATTTCATTATCATACTTATATTGAAAAATTAAAAAGCAACCTCATTACAAAAACATATACATATTACCTTCTACATTCTTAATCTGAACATCTTCATTCTATTCAGCAGTCGAGCTAACAGACATCCTCTGCCCACAGCTCACAGTTCAACCTCCTACTCCGCCCGCTACATTACAACAAGACACGACTGCCCATTCCCACCGTTACAATGCGACAGCCAGCGCGCCACCCGCGCCACCACTACCAAGCAGATCAATAAACCTCTCTGACCAAGCTAACTATACAGTAGATACTCTTTGACTTACAGGAATCTTATTCACAAAATAATAATCCCCAGATCTGTCCCTCATTGAGCATGTTTGGGACGGGATGAAACGTCACCTCACAACCGGTACGAAATCCAGGTGAAAACTGTATGGCAGGCCATTCCGGAAGTCTGCATACGGTAACTCTATGACCGTCTGCATGTGAAAATTGGAGCTTGCATCGCTGCAAAAAGTGTGTATGCACGCTACCAGCGTCACGTGCATGAAGCTCTGTCTGTATGATCATGTGTCGCATACATCCTCAAGAATGTGTCAATACAATTTCTCCCTGCTTGGTCGACGTATTCATGATGTTCTTCTTTCATTTTCCAATAGTGTAGTTACCTGGCATGTAACGCCTGTGGAGAGCGATTTGTTTATAATACTTTATTGTTTAAACAGCATATCGATTTCGGTCACATAGTGATCATCTTCAATGCATCTTCAAACAAGCATTGTGAATGTAATGAGTTTTAAATATACATATCACCTGCATCTGAGTTGAAATAAAATTCACAAACATAACATTGCTGAGCTAGAAGTTCGGATGGAGTGAGTGAGCTGCTTGATACGTATATGTATATTTAAAACTCATTGCATTCACAATGCTTGTTTGAAGATGCATTGAAGATGATCACTATGTCGCCGAAATCGATATACTGTTTTAACAATAAAGTAATAACGACCAATGCTGCATATTACATCTGGTTTGTACAGCGCGTGGTCGTTGAGCACAACTATCCTGGAAATGAAATCAGATCTGTTTATAATGTTAATAAAATTTATTACATACTGAGATGAAGTTATTCCTGGTAAGGCTCCTTCTAACCGGATGTATAACGCGGTACCTGACGAAAAAAAAAAAAAAAAAAAAATAAATGTAGTTATGGGGACTTTGTTGAAGCAAATTAATTAGTATTTTCCTAAACATAAACATTCTATTTTCCATAATTTTTCGTTACTTACCATCTTTTAGTGTCGGTGGAACGGCGTAGCGCTCTAAGGCGTCTTGCTGCGGAGTGTGCGGATGCTCCCCGTCAGAGGTGCGAGCCCTCCCTTGTGCGTGAGTTTGTATGTGTTTTCCTTAGGTAATTTAAATAGTTTGTAAGCCTACGGAGTGATAAACTCTGTAGTTAAATCCCATATACCTACAAACACTTGAATTTGAAACCATTTCTTACAACTGAGTGGCTCAGGCAAACTGATCAGCACCGCACCGCCATCTTCCGGCATTCACTGTTACAAACAGCAGCATCAGGTGAATAAATCAAAGCACCGTGTAGTGCAATGGTATTAAAGGAATTGCGTTTTGAGCGTAAAGTTCCACGCTATTCGGTTTTTCCGTGCTAGCAGCTTTAATTTAGCACCGAAGTTGTAATAACATTCCAAGTTCTCGGAAAACGGGAACGAATACAAAGGCGGGTTTCCGCTATTATCCGCATGTCATCCTCCGCGCGCTTTCCGGCTGTGATCTAGACAGGATGAATAACGGTCAAGTCCAACGCGGAACTGTTAATTGCTCCCGGAACCTGTCTTATCTCGACCGCCTTTAAAGAAACGCTGTGCAATGGAAATGAAATTTCAGGGCAACGAACAGCTGGATTGTGCCCTTATCTTGCAGACGGCCTGTGAGCAAAAGCAGTGTTCTCTCAAAAGAGAATTTCACGAAAATGAGTTTAATTCTCAGATCCTACAGTGCAGGCGGTAACCTACGGTTTGAGGAACATCTGTTCTCGCAAAAGAAAGTTTCTATGAAAAATTGTCCCGACCTTTTTATTCGGAAGCGTACGTAAACGGCTGTGCCGCAGTTTCCCTCTGTAACAACGGTAGGAAACTTTGCTTCTCTTTGCATTCCTTGGCAGTACCACCTACATACGCAATGCGCCAACGAGATAAGGCTGCAGCGGGAATTTTGCTTGTTGTCTAAAAGCAAAGCGAATATCAACCCTCGTCCCACGTACTGCTAGAAAGAGCAACTTCACCAGGGAAGTTTAGCGCCCGAGTTCCGTGCAAAACCGCCTCACAGACTCTAGACTGGAGACTATTCTATCCATTCAGTACGTGCAGTGTATAATTTTCGGTTTGACTGAAGATAGCAATGTCATAAGAACAGCCTACCCTTGCCATTGCTTCATCTTGAATTTTATGTGTGTCTGGCAAGAAATCTTCGAACAAGTCGACAACAAAGCTGCGATGTATAATACTGGTCTTGTTCGCACTCACTGAACAGCTTTTACAAATAGCCCTGGTCCGTGGAATTTTTTGATTTGTCTTCTAAAAACATAAACCGTTCTACGAATCAAATTTGTTACTATTGTATGGTGTAACGTATGTTGGCGTGTGAAGGAAAGGAAGAAGTTTACTGTTTAGGCGACTACTATGCCGCCACAATGTCATACGTTTACGGAGATGAATAATGAATTCCTGACGACAGGCCCAGGGGGACAACAATTCCCCCATCCATAAGAAATGCGTTCCTGAATGTATTATGAATTTTGTGAAGCCCACGCTTAGGTTCCTGACAACTCTTGTCATACTAAGAAAGTGTGTTCATGGCAAAACACAACATCCAGACGCGTCCCTGAATGCACTTGTAGGGAGCGTTTGTTCAAGATAATTGTTTTATCATACACAGTTCTGAATCTTGCTACATATGGTGCTGTGATGGGCTTTAATGTTGGAAACATAGGTAAAATGAAAGTCTTACTGCGTTCATATTCATGGATGGTGCATTCACTCTGCCCATTTTTAAAGAAATTGACTCTGATCGTGTATAAAGAGTTGAAATGTCTATGTAGGAAATTGCAAAAGAAACAAGGAAAAAGAAATGTAGTTACACAAGCCTTGCGAACAGAGAAGTTCCTGAAAACAGCCGTGGAACATTCTGAGAAAGTATACTTAAAGAAATACGAGTTTAATGTTTAAATTCCTTTTTCCCAGATTCTACACATTGTGACACTCATGTTCTTTTTCTTTCTTTCAGTACATCTGTGACATAATGTCTTCATGTTTGGGAAATATATTTCTCATAGTGCAGAAACGACACACAGTGTGAAATAGTAAAATGTTTCATTTAATTTGAGATACATAGATAATTTACTGAAAATGTTACACTGATTTGCACCAAAAATATGTAAAATGTATTAAATTTATATGAAAGGTATCCAAAATTACCTATGTATAATTGTGTTGATGTACACATAACACAGTTAAATTTTGTCATTGATCGGTTTGTAACAGTTTTTCAACCATTTCGAATATGCGACCCCTTTCCAAGTAAAAATATTCTGGCTACCCCTCCCCCCTCCTCACAAACCGTAACTAAACTATGTTATCTCAAAGGGAAAAAAGTTAATCATCTTTTCTCAGGCTTGATTTTTACTTATTTATTTATTTGTTTTGGAATGAAACACTACTTTTACACGATTTTCGACAGATAAATACATTTTGCGTAACGACTGTTTCGCATTTCAGTCAAGATTCACAAGCGAATTATCCTCATTAAGAAATATCGCATTGCATAGACAACTTGTAAAGAAGTAGAACTTTTTTCGAATGTTTTCGGGATTACTTGTTGTATGGAGTAGTTTTTTTACCTATCGACTGGTTCCTGAACACAGCTTTCAGACTTGGCTCTTATTCATCATTAACAGACTGTATTATAAAACAATCTGTGATCTATTCAATTCATAATGAATGTTACACAAGGAACTGCATAGTTTTAATAATGAATAAATTCCACTTACGCATATATTTTGTATTACCGATTGCCTAGTTACTTTATGGTGCAAGTAATTTCTCTTGCAACGGCGACTCACCGAGCAAGCTTTTGCCACCACCCACAGGTGAAAACCACTGGTTTACAAGATTACAAGGGAAAGGGATATAAGTAACTGTATATATAGTAAAATGCGTACTTTTCTAAAAATTTCGGCATTGGAGTGTATTTGTTGAAAAATGAATTTAAAGCAGCTTATACTGTTGCTAATGATCGCACAAAATTTTACTTGTACATCTTCACTATCTTAGACACATCGTTTCATAAGATCAGAGCATTCGTTTCGTAGACGTCCCCCTTAAACGATCATTTTTTATGGTTACTGCTTCTTTCCTACGGTAAAGTAAATGACAATAAAAATAGCACAAATCATTAAAGACGATTGAAAGAACTTGACAAATCCAACCTGGTGGAAAGTTATTTTGGTTTTTGGAGAAATTTAAGAACACATGTGGTGATAATGACCATACGACATATCTTGGACTAAGTAAAGGGAAACATACATTTCTAGCTTTTGTATATTTGGAGAAAGCTTTTGATGATGTTGACTGGAATTAATAATTTGAAATTCGTAAGTCCTCAAGGGTATAATAGGAAACAACAGGTTATTTACAACTTATATAGAAACCCGATATCAGGTATAAGAATGGAAGGCCATGAAAGGGACTCACTGGTTGGAAAGGGAATGAGACATGGTTGTAGCCTTTCCCCAATGTTATTCAGTCATTAAAATGAGTAGGCTGTCAAAGAAAGCAGGGTTAAAATTGGGAACGGAATGAAGATTTAGCGAGAAGAAACAAAGACTTAGTTCTTTATTGATGATGTAGTAAATCTGTCAAAGATTTCAAAGAACCTGGAAGAGCAACAAGACGGAATGGCCAATCTATTGATAGGAAGGTGCAAGGTTAACACTAACAACAACGAATCAAGATTAATGGAATGTAGTTTCAGAACAACCGACGATGATGAACGGCACAGATTACAAAACGAGACAATCAGAGTAGGAGATGCTTTTTGTTGTTTGGGTAGTAATATGCTTTATAATGACGATGTAGAGATGATACAAAACACAGAATTGCTTTGGGAAGAAAGGAATTTCTGAAGAAGAGAAATTTATCGGAATCCAATATTACTTTCACTGTTGTAATGTCCCCTCTGAAACTATTTGTTTGGAGTGTTGCATTTTATGGGAGTGGAAGATGAGGAGTTGAGACACAAAGATGATTGAAGCCTTGAAATATGGCGTTACAGAGAATGCTTAAGATTAGTTGGGTAGGTCGCGTAACTAATGAGGTGGTACTAAATAGAATTGAATAAATTAAGGCATAGCTAGGTGGCACAGATTCCGAGACAACGAGGAACAGTCAATGTAGCATCTCAGGGAAGTATGTGGGGTAAAAATATTACAGGGAGACCGACGGACGAATACATTACACACGTACAAATTGATATAGTTTGCCGTTCTCATTCAGAGGTGAAGAGGCTTTCGCAAGACAGAATTGCGTCGAGAGCATCAAACCAGCCTTTGGACTGAAGACAACAACAACAACAGCAACATGAAATTCGGCATTGCATGGCTCCGTTTAGAATTGTAGTCCTATGAAGTCGTAGGATGGAGCCACACAAGTTTGACAAAATGACGCATCTACTTAGACTTTCTGTGATCCTGCAGTCTAATTTTATACATATTGTGACATACACGTGAAAATTGACCAAAAAGTTAGAAAAGAGATGCCAGGTTTATTTGTAAAATAACAACCGACAGAGCATCGTGTCTGCGTATGCAGTCACGTGACGTCGTTCACGGCCAGTCCCTCACTACGCCGCCATTGCGTTCCACGCCTATGCTGGTGCTGGCGGCATTTTTATGCTGCCTCCTTTGTCACCAAGTCAATCAGTGCGGTCATCAGTCCCTAAACTTACAAACTACTTATACCGAAGGTAGCACAAACATCCATGCCGGAGGGAGAACACCCGCCGGGGAGCATCCTCGCGCATCGGAGCATAGCAACTCAATGCGCTTGGCCACTCCACCGCGGCAGATAATAATTCCATCAAAAGTTTTTGACGATTTGATGTGAGATCAATTGTCCCCTCTACCACCCGTTTGGTACTATAGCTTTTCTATATTGGTCTCTGCTAGCGTCGTCGTGACCAATGTACGCGACCCAGCGCTTAGTTTGGTATATGCACGCACGTTCACGCGACGTGAGCTCGCACAGGTGTATGTGATGTCGCCTGACTGTAGCACGTCAAGCACACCGTAGCCAGCCGCAGTGGCCAAGCGGTCTGTGGCGTGCCAGTCACGGTCGGCACGGCCGTTGCGAAAAATGTTCAAATGTTTGTTAAACTTATGGGACTTAACTACGGGGTCATCAGTCCCTAAACTTACAAACTACTTATGAACTAACTAATACTAAGGACGGCACAAATAACCAAGCCCGAGGGGGGATTCGAACCTCCGACCGTAGTGGTCATGCAGACCGTGAGTGAAGCGCCTCAGTCCCCTCGGCCACACGGCCGTTGCGGTCGGGGATTCGAACCCTCCTCGGGCATGGATGTTTGTGCCGTCTTTAGAACAAGCTAGTTCGTAAGTAGTTTGTAGGTTTAGGAACTGATGACCCCGTAGTTAAATCCCATAAGCTCTACAAACAAATGAATAGAACAATTGCCAACAGCGGTGTGCATTGTCGGGGAGATCCATTTCAGTTTTCAACGAGTGATTAAGACATTATTTTGTATTTCACAAACCCTTAATATGCCGTACAGATGCAAGTGATGCTTTTTCTCGATAATAGGGCACGATTCCTACATTTATGTAAACATAGCAGTAGACCGTGTTTCTAGAACACTGTTTTCGTGTTGGTGTGCATTATTTGATGTTCTCCTTGGTTTCTTAATTCAGATGACGGCGACAAGATCCGTCGACCCCGATTAATAAGTGGAAATATTACTAGACGATCTTGGCTGGATACTAACAAGGTCATAAAAGGTACATATAGCACACTGTAACATGTGTAAAATGTTTAATAATGTGCAAAGTTTAAATGCTTGTAAATATAAGGGACATAACGGCTGCGGTTATCCGTCCCTAAGCTTACAAACTACTTAATCTAACTCAAGATAAGGAAAACACACACTCATGCCCGAGGGAGGAGTCGAACGTCCGACAATGAGCAACCACACGCTCCAAAACAAGACGCCTTAGAGCTCTCGACCACTCCACCACGACTGTAGACTGTGTAATACAATAATTCGGTAATCATTAATAAAATATTTAAGATTTAGGGAATATGTAATTTAGTAAAACAAGAATTTGGGTGAAGTAGAACATTACTATTGGATGCTTGTTGCATTCGGTGGACATTAATGCAAGTAAATCCAATCTGAGACATTTGCCTGTCCACTTAGCAGTGATCGGTCGCTGCACATGTTCTGTACAAGCGATATAAGGTGCTACACCTCAGTTTCTAATAAACTGATGGCTACCGGTACTTTAAGTGCACAACGAAAGAAGTTTACATGTTCTGTAACTCAGTCGATTCCGTAATTACGTACAATCTCTCTACTTCTCCTTATATTTCCCTTGATACCCCATTACATGCCAAGAATGAATGACAGTGAACAGGGTGCAAATAGATTTTCATTTCAAACCGGTTTCACTCCACTACAGCTAAGTGTAGGCGAATAACTGTGCTCTGTCTGTCATATCTTGCGCAGTTACGTAAAAAGCTGAATAAGTCAACAAGCCCAAGATTGATTTGAACACCACAATGCTTAATTAGGCACGATCCTATTTGGAGGTGGTATGCCGTTGCTTTCCTCGGACTTTCGAACGGACCTACCCAGCCAGTTACAGGGGGACCTACAGTTTAACGTAAATACCTAACCATGACTTTATTTGACCTTTACACAGCAGCAACATTGCCAGAGGTAAAAGGCCCTTATACAGCCTGGAGTAGTGATCGTTTCGCACTCTACCAATTTGCTTCTGATCTAAACACACACAGTCAGGTATCTTTCTTATATCTGGCTACGTCTTCCTTGGTGTTGCTTAATAAAAAAGTACAAACTTCACTGCTGTTATTTCTTCGCATTCGTGATATAAAAAGAAGAGCAAAACACCGTCTTTGTAGATATCGCATACAAAATACTGCAACAGGTAACTGGCACAAGGGTATTTATTTTTGTTTTTGTTATTGTTTTATTTTAATGTATTTATTTGTATTTTGTGTCGTTTTAGTCGTCAGCGCCGAAGTCAGAATGTAATTAAACGAGTGACGATGCAAAGGCAAAGGGAAATAAAAGAAGAAGGCTCTTTGCAGTCAGTCAATTTTCTAAAAGGAATAGGTAAAAGAAAACATGGCAGTCCCTACGTAAATTTGTGTTTACTGTAGGGTAGTGGCTAAATTACGGGGCTGGGGAATGTTTAATTTCCGTCGCCATATTGCTACGGCGAATAAAAAGTAAAACGCGATCTGTAGACCACATGTCATCTATTAAGATATCAGGCAACTCGGACAGGAAACACATCATGTGGCGTAGACAGATAAGAATTGACGTTCAACCAGAAGGTGGTGTACAGTCAATCGTTGAGAACAGTGATCACAAATAGGAGCACGGTCGCCACTTGGTAGATGGCGGTAGCTAAACTGGCCCAAATAGAACTTGTCGTGTTCACGTAAAAGAGGGAGCTGAACATTTTACATGTTAAAATTTCCTAATAGAAATAACAGTCCAGTTCGCAAATTATTATTTTTGCAATTTATTAATACAGGCGACCGGTTTCGATCTAAGTGCTAGATCATCTTCAGACCTCGCTACAGATGTTCAGGCGGTGAGCGTGCTCGCTGTTTATTCCAAGAAAGGAAACAATGTTTTCCAAACTGATTAAAATTTCCTGTCACATAAAATCTATGTGCTGGTCCGGGATCGAACTTGGGATATTTGTTTTTCGCCGACAAGCGCTCTACCGACGGAGCTATCCTCATGGGCTGGACTGCCCGACTTCATAGCTTCACTTACGCCAGTACCTCGTTTCCTACTTTCCAAACCTCACATTGTATGTTATCCTACGAACCTTGGAGGACTAGCACTCCTGGAAGAAAGTGTATGGTGGAGACATGTCTTAGCCACAGCGTAGGGGATGTTTCGAGAATGATATTTTCACTCTGCAGTTTAGTGTGCGCTGATATGAGCTTCCTGGCAGATTAATCCGTGTGCCGGACCGGCGTAGCGAAATTCTGGTAAGTAAGAAAATGTTCAAATGTTTGTAAATCTATCGGACCAAACTGCGTGGTTATCAGTTCGTAGCTTACAGACTACTTAAACTAAGGTAAACTAACCTAAGGACGACACAAACACCCATGCCCCAGGGAGGTAAGTAAGCGACGGTAGTGAAGTTGTGAGCAGTGAGTTATGAATCGTGCCAAGGTAGCTGAGATGGTAGATATTTCCCTCAAGATTCCAGGTTGGAAACAAAGTGACATTGCAAGTTCATATTTACTTGCAGCTGTGAATTTTCCAGCATTTCACAATAATTTCTCTTAATCGTCTGGACCAAGAGAATAACTCATATTTGTTATTTGATTCGCATTGTACGACGACGAATTCTGTAGTTTTGAATTCTGCAGTATTGCGGCTACTGCGGTACTGCGACAGCAGTTTTACAATTACGGTATGCATCGCACACATGTAGGCCATAAATCTTATAATCTATCCCGCAGTGAAAGAAATGTTTAATGACTGTCACAGATTTTCCATTCAAACAAGTATTAAGCCAGGTACGTTTTCTTTACTGGTGAGATAAATATCATACACAGCACAACTGTTCAGATGCGTTTCATTTGATTTACTCGTTGTTACAAAACTTATTGAAAATAATTTTTGATAACTGAAGGTTCAATCAGTTTCGTAACGTTGGCAGACTGCCACAATCACGCACAGCTAATCAAACAATGTATCTGTTATGGGTAGAGGTTGTACCCGAAAATCGTAAGAAGTTAGTAATAGCAGAAGGGTTCAAAGAAAACCTGAGTCTAATTACAAAAACGTAATCGACTCACACCATAATAGTAGGCGGTGATTTTAATTTACCCTCAATCTGTTAGCAAAATTAAATTTTCAAATCAGGAGGTATGCAAGAAACCTCGTGCGAAATTGTACTCAACGCATTCTCTGAGAATTACTTCGAACGGTTATTTCATGAGCCAACTAGAATTGTAAATGGACGTGAAAACACACTCGATCTCTTAGAAACAATTAATCCTGAGCTCATAACGAGCATCAAAACGGATACAGATATTAGCGAAAACAGAGCTGTCGTAGCGAGACTGATTATCGAAATACCCAAAGTTACCAAAAATAAACGAAAAGTATATTAGTTCAGGAAAGCATATATAAATAAAATACATTGATTCTTGAAAGATAGCTTCCACTCGTTTCTAACCCTAAACATAGGTGTAGCTCAGATGTGGCTCAAATTCAAAGAAGTGGTATCGACAGCAATTGACAGTTTTATACCAAATAAATTAATAAAAGAAGGTATACAAATCAGGTCAGGACACTGGTGCAAAAGCAACGGAAAAGGCGTGCTAAATTTAAACGAACACAAAATCCCCAGGATTGGCGATCCTACACAAAAGTTCGAAATTTAGCCAGGACTTCAATGCGAGATACCTACAATACTTACCACAACGAAACTCTTTCTCGAAATTTGACTGAAAACTCAAAGAGATTTTGTAACAAACAACACCTCACTACGTGATAGTAATGGCGATCCTGCCGATGACAGCGCTACTAAAGCAGAGTCACTAAACATAGCTTATAGAAACTAATTCACCAAAGAAGACGAAACCAATATTCCAGATTTCGAATTACGATCAGAGACTGTGATTGGTAACGTAGAAGTAGATATCATCGGAGTAGTGCAGCAACTAAAATCACTTATCAAGAACAACTCTTCTGGTCCAGACTGTATAGCCATTAGATTTCTATCTGATTATGCTGAAGCAATAGCTGCTTACTTAACAGCCATATACAACCGCTCTCTCAAAGAAGGATCTGTATCAAAAGATTGGAAAGTTGCACAGGTCACGCCTATATTCAAGAAAGGCAGTAGGAGTAACGCAATAAACTACAGGCCTATTTCATTGACGTCAATCTGCAGTAGGCTTTTGGAACATATCCTGTATTCAAATATTATGAATTATCTCGAACAGAATGATCTACTGACCCAAGGTCAACACGGATTTAAAAAATATCATTCATGCGAGACACAACTAGATCTTTATTCACACGAAGTGATGGGTGCCGTATTTATTGATTTCCAGAAGGCGTTTGTCACCGTACCTCACAAACGACTTTGAATCAAATTGCGTGGTTATGGTATATTGCCCCAAATTTGCGATTGGATAGGGGTTTTCTTGTCAGAGAGGACACAGTTCGCAGTATTGGATGGTAAGGCATCGACTAAAACAGAAGTGATATCGGGAGTTGTTGTTGTTGTGATCGGGGGTTTTAGGGGGACTAGACTGCTATGGCCATCAGTCCCCCGCTTCATATCTAGGCAACACACAGAAAAAACAGAACGATAAAAAATGTGCCTGAATGAGATTAAAAACAAAGCAGAATGAAAGAATGTACCGTCAATGAATTATTGACTGAGTCAACACGAGACAATACGGAAGACACCAGACACACAGAAACAAATATGATACAAAAATGACAGAGCCAGTGAATGTGGTTGACCGACCATGTGTATAAAAAGGGAAAAGCCAACCACATTGCGTACAAAATAAAAACTGTAGTCTAAAGACACGTCAAGGAGAACATAGAAAATTATCTAAAAAACCATCCAAAAGGACTCACAGCAACTGGTAAAACCCCGCAGCACGAAGAAATCGTAAAACCAAATTAGCCACAGAGGCATCGTCGCCGAGCACCAAAGAGAGAGTGTTCGGGAGGTTAAAAGAATGCCGCAGTGGGGCTAAAATGGGACAGTCGTGTAGGAGATGGACCACAGTCAATGGGGCACCACATTGGCACATGGGCGGGTCCTCTCGACGGAGGAGGTGACCATGCGTCAGATGGGTGTGACCAATGCGGAGACGGCAGAGAACCACGGAGTCCCTACGGGATCCCAGCTGTGACGACTTCCAGACGGATGTTGTGTCCTTTATCGAACGCAGCTTATTGGGCACGTCCAGAGCGGACCATTCGGCGTTCCACAGGTCGCGTATTTTAGTGCGAAGCAACGGGCGGAAGTCTGCTTCTGGGAGGCCAATCTCCAGAGGGCGGCAAGTGGTAGCCTGTTTGGCTAGCTGGTCAACGCTCTCGTTGCCCGGGATGCCTACATGGCCCGGGGTCCAAACGAATGTAACACAGCGACCGGAGTCACTAAGAGCCAGTATCGACTCCTGAATGGCCCTGACCAATGTATGACGAGCATAACACTGATCAAGGGCCTGTAAACCGCTCAGCGAGTCGCTACAGATCAGAAAGGAGGTCCCGGGGCACATGCGGATGTGGTTAAGGGCGCGGTATATAGCCACCAGTTCTGCAGTGAAGACGCTGCTGCCGGGTGGCAAAGAGCGTTGTTCAACATGGGCGCCATGGATGTAGGCATAACCAGTGTGGTCGCCATCTGAAGAACCGTCTGTATAAATGACCTCAGAGTTACTGAACTCACGGAGCAGTGCATAAAACTGATGCCGTAGGACCAGAGGAGAAGTAGAGGTCTTCGGCTTACGGGAAAGATCCAGCCGAATCCGCGGCCGAGGAACGGTCCAGGGAGGAGCATGGAAAGTCGAGCGGAAGGGTCGGTTAAGAGGTAAGGAGTCCACGGTCGACAGTAGCGATTGGACACGCGCTGCTATCGGGAGTCCCGACCGAGGTCGCCTCTGCGGCAAACGAGTAACCTCCACCGGAAAGAGGAGTCTGTTATTCGGATGCCGAGGGGTACAGTGAACTCTAGCAGCATACTGGGCGAGTAGTTGTTGGCGCCGGTATCGCAACGGGGCGACTCCAGCCTCTGCCAAGAGACTTGTGACAGGGCTTGTACGAAAGGCTCCAGTGGCCAGACGGATGCCTGTATGATGCACTGGGTCGAGAACTCGCAGTGCAGATGGAGAGGCTGAGCCGTAGACCTGGCTTCCGTAGTCTAGACGTGACTGCACCAGAGCATTGTACAGCCGCAGGAGGACAGGGCGTGCTGCCCCCCAGACAGTATGGCTGAGGCAACGAAGGATGTCCAAATACCGGGAACACCGTTGCTTAAGCTGGCGCAGATGAGGGAGCCATGTCAAACGTGAGTCGAAAAGGAGACCCAGGAAGCGGTGTGTGTCCACAACCTGAAGGAGCTCACCATCAAGGAAGAGCTCTGGATGCAGATGTACCGCCCGTTGGCGACAAAAGTGCATTACCCTAGTTTTTGCAGGGGAAAATGTGAAACCATGGGCAGAGGCCCAATTCTGCGCCCGATGGATGGCTGCCTGCAGTCGTCGTTCAGCTACACTTGTACTAGCAGTGGAATAGTACATGCAAAAGTCGTCTGCATAGAGGGAGCAGGAAACCGATGGCCCCACTGCAGCCACTAGGCCATTAATGGCCATTAAGAAGAGGGGTACACTGAGGACGGACCCTTGTGGTACCCCATTCTCTTGGATATGGGAGGAACTGAAGGAGGTGCCAATGCGGACTCTAAAGCGGCGCGAAAGTAAAAAATTCTGAATAAAAAGTGGGAGGGAGCCACGAAGACCCCACCCATGTAGCGTGGTAAGGATGTGATGGCGCCATGCCGTGTCATATGCTTTCCGGAGGTCGAAAAAGATGGCGACGAGATGGTGACGTCGGGCGAAAGCAGTACGGATCGCCGACTCCAAAGAGAGAAGGTTATCAATGGCAGAGCGACCCTGCCGGAAAGCACCTTGTTGTGGGGCGAGCAGACCCCGATACTCGAGAACCCACAGAAGTCGCCGGCTCACCAAACGTTCAAAAAGTTTACAAAGAACGTTTGTGAGGCTTATGGGACGGTAACAGTCAACGTTCAATGGATCTGCACCTGGTTTTAACAGAGGGATAACGATACTCTCCTGCCATTGGGACGGGTATGCTCCCTCGACCCAGAGACGATTAAAGAAATCCAAAAGATGGCGTTGCGAGTGTTCAGAAAGGTGTTTCAGCATTTGACAGTGGATTCGGTCCGGTCCTGCAGATGTATTGGGGCAACTGGCAAGAATAGTTTGAAATTCCCACTCTGTAAATGGCGCATTGTACGGCTCTTGGCGGTTTGTGCGAAATACCAACTGCCTTCGCTCAGCCCGCTCTTTTAAGGTACAAAAACCTTGGCTGTAGGCAGTGGACGCCGAATTAAGAGCAAAGTGCGCTGCAAAATACTCGGCAATGATGGTCGGGTCGGTATGGATTGTACCGTGGATAGAGAGACCCGCGACCCCTGTCGGTGGATGGTGACCTGATATACGACGAATCTTTGTCCAAATCTGGCTAGAAGAGACACGGGGTCCAATTGTGGATACATATTCCTCCCAGCATGCTTGCTTGCTCTGCCGGATAAGCCGGCGTGTCTGGGCCCGAAGACGCTTAAATGCAACCAGGTGGTCAAGGGTGGGGTGGCGCCGGTACTGCTGCAGAGCCCTGCGGCGATTGCGGATAGCTGCTGCTATCTCCGGTGACCACCAGGGCACTGGTCGTCGCCGAGGTAAGGCAGAAGAAGATGGTATCGCGGACTCAGCAGCAGAAACGACAATGGAAATAATTTGCTCAACAGCCATTGTCGCATCAGCAGGGAGAAGGGTATCCAACGTTGCAGCGGAAGTGTATGCTGCCCAGTCGGCCCTGTGGAAGGACCAGCGGGGTAGGCGTGCGTGGCGTTGGTGGCGGGGAAGCGAAAGGAAGATGGGAAAGTGGTCGCTTCCACAAAGGTCATCATGGACCCACCAGTTAAGTAGTGGACGTAAGCCCGGACTACATACAGAAAGGTCTATGGCGGAAAAGGTGCCATGGGCCACACTAAAATGGGTAGGAGCTCCTGTATTAAGAATACAAAGGTCAAGTTGGGTAAAAAGTAGTTCAAAGTCTCGACCACGTCCTGTAGTCACGTTGCTCCCCCATAGGGGGTGATGTGCGTTAAAATCTCCTAAAATAAGAAATGGTGAAGGAAGTTGACCGATCAAGGCTGCCAGGTCAGCTGGTGCCACTGCTGCATCAGGAGGGAGATAAAGGGAACAGATGGTAATGTCCCGTGATGCTCGAACCCTGACAGCGACAGCCTCCAGGGCTGTGTGAAGTGGCACTGGGGAACTATAGGCAGAGGTATGTACATATAGACATACCCCGCCCGACACCCTATTGTAGATGGTGCGGTTATTGAAGTACCCCCGGTAGCCCCGAAGGGTGGGGGTCCGATCACTAGGAAACCAGGTTTCCTGGAGAGCAACACAAAGTGGTGGAAAAGAGCTCATCAGCTGACGCAATTCGGCCAAGTGACCGAAAAATCCTCCACAATTCCATTGGAGGATCAGACTGTCTCCTGGTTGACGGTGCATGAAGATGAAGATGGAAGAGGGATGGCAGGAGCACTCGTCTTTGGCTGTGAAGTCTGATCCTCCGTCTCCATGGCATCCCCGAGATCTGCGAAGGCCAGATCTTCGGGCGTCGCAAGAAGGATGACCTCATCCTCCGGTGTGTCACGTGCAAGGGTTGGGGGCACCGAGGCCGCCAGCGTTTCCTTGCGCTTCACTGTCTTTTCCTTCTTTTCTTTTTTGTCTTCCCGTCGTTCCTTGGGCCTACCGGAGGAGGGGGGTTTCTCCGGCGGGGCTTGAGGAGCGTGGGAAGACTGAGGAGCCAGGCGGCGTTCTGGCCGAGTGTCCTTCAGCAGCTGGCTGGAGTCTAATTTCGGTGGTGACACAGGTGGAAGGGAAGAACAGGTTCCCTTCCCAGAAGAAGAAGCCAGAGAAGGTGAACCCTTTTCTGGCTGGGGAGTAGTGGTAACCACTCCCGACGTGGGGGGCAGTATAGGCCCCGCAGAAGATGGTGTGCCTCCAGATGTCTGGGAGGCCGAGGTGGAGGGGCGGCCCATAGGGCCCACAGATGGAGTTACAACAGTGCGAGAAGTGGCCACTGGTTGTGGCGCCATCGATGTAGCTGCAGCATATGAAGAAAGTAAAGTCACTGGATGCAGCTTTTCGTACTTCCTCCGAGCCTCTGAGTAGGTTAGCCGGTCCAAGGTCTTATATTCTACTATCTTCCGCTCTTTGTGTAGAGCGGGACAGTCCTGCGAACAGGGAGAGTGGTGACCACTGCAGTTGACGCAGTAAGGAGGAGGAGTACAGGCAGCGTCCGGGTGTGAAGGACGGCCACAGTCCCGACAGGTTGCAGCAGCGTTGCAACGAGAGGACATGTGTCCGAAACGCCAACACTTGAAACATCGCATTGGAGGGGGGATGTATGGCTGGACGTCACAGCGATACATCATGACCTTGACCTTTTCGGGCAGATTGTCACCCTCAAAGGCCAAGACAAATGCGCCAGTGGCCACCCTATTATCCTTGGGTCCTCTAAATACGCGCCGGACAAAATGGATTCCGCGTCGTTGTAGGTGCTCGCGTAACTCATCATCTGTCTGTAGCAAAAGGTCTCGATGGTATATCACCCCCTGTACCCTATTTAAGGACTTGTGGGGCGTTACTGTGACAGGAATTTCACCTAAATGATCACATTTTAAGAGGCTCCGTGATTGAGCAGGGGTCTCCGCCTGTATTAGGACCGAACCGTCGCGCAGTTTCGACATTCCGGCAACTTCGCCAAACCTTTCTTCGAGGTGTTCGACGAAGAAGGAAGGCTTAGTTGCCTGGAAAGATTCCCCATCCTGTCTGGTACACACTAAGTATCTAGGTGAATAAGTCTCAGCCTGCTTTGTGGACCCTCGTTCCCCCCAAGATTGAGTTAGGGAAGGAAACGATTTGGGGTCGTATCTACTGAAATTAAATCTTCCAACCTTCGAGACACCTGACTTAGAGCCAGGATTTTCTGAGGCTTGTCTCCTCTTCATTGCGGAATGTCCGCCCCGATGCCACCCACTCCGAAACAGGGGCTCTCCTCAAGGGCGCCACCCAGCCACAGCAACGCCACCTGGCAGGATGACCGTTGCCGGGAGTCCTGATGCCCCGCAAAGACAAGCATCGACTCCTTGGCATTCATGAGGAGGTCACAGCTCAGGCATCGGCAGTGTGATCCCTGTGCAATTCAGGGGGCTCAACCATGAGGGTACATAACAGCCCCACCACACGGACTGGCTACCGTGCTGGTGACCTAGCGGGGGAGGGTGCTACGGCGAGGAAGGGATGTGGAAGGAAAGGGTAGGAATCCGCGCCGTAGGGGCTAGGTTGGGAGTTCTTCCCCAAATGGCTCACACTTAATCAGAAAATTTTCGTGGAGGTCAAACCACAATGGGGACCTAACTGGGCCGAAATCAGTGAACACGGCAAACAAAGACACAATTGCCAAACCAACAGTACCATGGGAATAGCCGGGCCATCAACACGAGAACACCTAGAGACGGGGTTGGAGAAGGGTAGGGTGGGAAAAAGGATTAGGAAGGGAGGGAACCAGGGTGAGGAAAAGCGGGATATCGGGAGTTCTACAGTGTAGTGTTATTTTTCCTCTGCTGTTCCTTTTTTACATAAACAATTTCGGGGAAAATCTAAGTAGCTCTCTTAGATTGTTTGTTGATGACGCCGCCATTTACCGTCTAGTAAGATCATCTGAAGTTCAAAACCAACTGCAGCACAATCTGAATAAGATATCACTATGGTGTAAAAATTGGCAATTGACTCTAAATAATGCGAAGTGTGAAGTCGTCCACATGATTACGAAAAGAAATCCGTTAAACATAGTTTACGAGATAAATTCATCAAAACTGAAGGCCGTAAACTCCACAAAATACCTAGGAATTACTATTACTTCAGACATAAACTGGAAAGGACACGTTGATAATGTCGTGGGAAAGGCGAACCAGACACTCCGTTTTATTGGCAGAACCCTTAAAAGATGCAACAGAACTACAAAAGAAACTGCATACACTACGATTGTCCGTCCATTTTTGGAGTATTGTTGCCCGGTGTGGAATCCTTATCACGTGGGTTTGACGGAGGACTTCGAAAGGGTCTATAGAAGGGCAGTTGGTTTCGTATTGTCACGATACAGGTGAGACAGCGTTACGGAAATGATACAGTATCTGGGATGGGAATCATTACAACAACGACGCTTATCACTGCGGCATGGGCTACTTACGAAACTCCAATCGCCTCCGAATGCGATAGTATATTGTTCCCACTTACGTAGGTAGAAATGATCATCAGAATAAAATACGAGAAATCAGAGCTCAAACGGAGAGATTCAGGAGTTCTTTCTTCCCGCGTCCTATTCGAGAATGGAATGGGAGATAAATAGTATAACGGTGGTTCTATAAACCCTCTGCTAGACTCTTTAATGTGATTTGCAGAGTATCCCATCTAGATGTAGAAGACAGAAACACTATCCAATCAATTAGATGTTGAAAATTTTATTCATTTGTCTTTTATAAGAGAACCTCAATATAGTTTCGCTGGCGAGATAGAAGTGGGGGCTTATTTTTCGGACATCTCATAGTGCAAGTAGTGCTGTCACAATTAATTCCTTTGGAGAATGTTTTAATGTGATCTGTAGTTTCAAGAATTTGATGAACTGCATAGCATTAATGCCATTAGAATTCCCACATGCATTTCCGTGCATGCCTTTTTTTTTTTTTTTTTTTTTTTTTTTTTTTTTTTTTTTTTTTTTTTTTTGTAATCGGACCCAACTGCGTGTCATTAGTCCGTAGCTTACAAACTACTTAAACCTAGGTAAACTAACCTAAGGACAAACACACACACCCATGCCCAAGGGAGGACTCGAACCTCCACGGCGAGCAACCGCGCGCTCCTCAGCGAAACGCTCAAGGCAGTTTGTGAATCTCTTTAACTCCTTCGTCAATTACTGCAAAAATACTTCCCTTCATTCAAATTGTTTGCCTTTTAACAGGAAAAAGAAACTAAAGGTTTTCGCGGTACCAACCTTCACATTACTTGAGTGGTAATTTGTTCCTTTTTTTCCTTTACTTTACTAGCTATCTATATTTTGTCATTGGCGGAAGAAGTTTCGCTCATTCTTGCATCACTTGTGGTGAAAGAAAATGAGTTAAAACAAGAATTCTGTTATGTTCTGTAGTAATACTGAAACAGGCTCTTCGGGACTTGCTATCTTTTCCTGTCAGCTTCCTCGGCAGTGCTATGGTGCTATAATTCACACTTACTTCTCAATGAACTGTAGCTTTCTTCACATCATTTCTTTGATATACCGAATAATTCTTTTCTTTGCTTTCTCCTTCGCATAGCTGCTCGTACAAGTCTCCTCGCCCGCTGTCACAAAAATAGTAACATCAGAAATACTAGATCTATGCATTTGTTCGTAAATGTACTGTCAATATCTGAGAAGGAAATTAACGAACGTCAAACATTTTTGGTGTTACTGCGACCAGCTCGAACTGCATACATCTGTGACCTTTTTATGATTCAAGTTTTTCTTGCCTATGATTGCTTCTATTCTGTGGTGAGGATTGTGGTTTCTGCGTTGAAAAAAAAAAAAAACAACAGAATTTATGATTTTTATTCACCCAAACAAAGATTAGTTTCACCTGTTATTGAAATGAGTTTTATCATTATTACATCTGATAATTTTTTAGGTAAAGCTACTTACATTAATGATATATTTGTAGAGATTGCTATAGTACACACCTTTATGCTACATTTCGTGTTTCTAGTGGCTGCCTGATATTGCTATACTGGATGGTATTTAAACAGATATAAAAATATCAGGTAGCCACAAGAAACACAAAATTTTGCTTTAAAATGTGTTTAATAGCTTCTATAATCTCTACAAATGTACCATTAACTTAAGTAGCTTTACTTAAAAGAAAAGAAAAAAACCTTCTGATAGCATAATGTTGAAACTCTTCATATGTCATTAACAGATGGAATAATGAAAATACATCGCAAAAATGAAGGTGATACTTCTCTGAAACATGTTTGAGTGAATAAAAAACGTAAATAATGTTTGCTCAATGTAGAAGCCACCATCCTTTCTACCTCTGTTTGCATGGCAGACCACGATTTCTGTTGATTTTGGCATTCACGAGGAGCCACCTCCAGGGTATACATTTCTGCCTGTAGCACAGTTTTAATCAGGCCCTGCGAGGTTTTTGAACTAAGGAAAATCTATAGCACGCTAAGCTCTGTAGCACACAAAACAAAGCATGTCGTGAAACAATCGTGGAATACTGTTTTAAAGTTGATATACAGTTATCTAACTGAAGAATGAAAAGCCCACCTACGTCAGAGGTGGAAGGGAAGAGAGTAAAAGTGACAGGGTATGATAAATAATAAACAATTGTTATAACCCAAATTCTATAAACAAGTTGGGCCACTCGAACTGACGCCTGTGCTATGGACGTCTACTTGAGACTTTCATTTATAACGAGCACAATATTAGATTTCTGGTAAATGACTTATAACTGAAGTGATGAACACGAAGTGCTACATCCTCTGTATCCGCAGGAGCAAGAAAGGAATGTGAACGCTAAATTAAACTGCCAGACAGTATAATCAATGTTAAGGTCGAACAATCCCTCCACTAGAGAAACATATGAACCCTGTTTATTTTACAGTCAACTTGAACTGATCTCCCACCAATTTTAGTGTGATGTAATCAGTAAATCAAATGTTCAAATGTTTGTAGAACTTATGTGACTTAACTACGGGGTCATCAGTCCCTAAGCTTACAAACTACTTATGAACTAGCTAAGACTAAGGACGGCACAAATATCCATGCCCGAGGGGGATTCGAACCCCCGACCGTAGAGGCCGTGCAGGCCGTGACTGGAGCGCCTCAATCCCCTCGGCCACCGCGGCCGGCTGTAATCAGTAACGGTAGACAGACCTTTGTAAGTATTTTTGTATAGGGCAACGTAGTTCAGCATAAATCTACACGAAAGTCTTAGTGTTAGGCAATAACAAGATATTGTCTGGAAAAGATGACTATAGCGGAATTATATTTTAGAGGGAAACCTCTGTGTGTTGTGTGGGTAGAGGAAAAGTCGTTCAAGCGTTGCCGTCCTGTTCGTCCTGTTTCGTTCACTTTGCCTCCCACGACTGTCGTAATAGATTCGCCGCCTCCGCATCACATTTCTCTCGCTCCGCTCCTACACAATTATGGAAACAGCGCGCCACTACCATTTATAAAATATGCCGCAGTTTTACCTATATGTTTTAACTCAATTTGCATATAGATTGTGTGCAGATGACCCCCGATGCAATATGCATACGGCTGAGACACAGAGATCGTATCAGACAACGGAATATTAACTACGCTCTTGAGAAATTTATACGCCGGGGTCTTTGTAATTCAAGTTCCGACTTTTCGGCGTGTTGCTGCTGCATCTTTGTTTGCCGTCGCGATTATCTCGGCCACCATCTCCGAACTGGGTTAACGTCTTCATTATTGGTGCCGAACTTCCAGTCTGGAAGTTTGGGCCGGCGAGGTAAGTGCCGCGTCTCTTCGTGTCTCATTATGCAAATAACAGTAGCCACCAGTAACGCCGCCTGTAATCACGAAACGTTCCGCCCACGAGGTTTAACTGGGGGCTTGTTGACGGGCTGCCAATCTGTACATCCGTCATCCCCTGTCGCTCCATTTTAAAACTTCGATGCATCGCTGTCAGGCTGATTACCGCCAACGCTGATCCATTAAGGAGAAGGTGGACATCTTCGAAGCTCTAATAATTTTTTTGGGGCCGGTAATAAAACAGAGGGCAGTAAACACTGCTCAAACTGCAGAGAATATTTTTTCGGTAGCTGTGTAAACACACACCCATTACAAACTAACGTCTTCACCAAAGATTTTAAATGTAATGAGAGGCATTTAATTAAAATTTGTTCAGTGACCAGGACTCGAACCCAGGACCTACTGCCTACGAGACAGGTGCTTTAGCCCGCTCAGCTAACACAGCATTACGAACAAAGCGACTACTCAGAATCTCTTCAAACACATCTCCCTCCGCATCACATACTTTAATTCTGTCTCAATGTTCCCAGTAAAATGCTTTATTAATGTGCTATGACTCTTCTATATTGGAAAAGCACAATTCAGTGTGTCTCTCCTTACATTTATTTAATACCTCTAGTATAGGCCGAGGCGGAGCGGTCGAGAGCATTGAGGCTCTACGCTACGATGCGAGAGGCCGTTTCCTGTCGGGGGTTCGCATCCCTCCTCCGGCATGGATGTTTGTGCCGTCTTTAGTGTAAGCTTTTTTCTAAGTAGTTTGTAAGTTTAGAGACTGATGACCCCTCTGTTAAGTCCCATGCGCTTTGCAAACATATGAACATTTGAATCTCTAGTATAACGAGACAATGTTGGTCTAAAAGAAATAAATTATTGTTAATATTTATATCACCCCTGTCTATGAAACAAGGCTGGATTGTTCCCATTCACGTTCTTTGATGGGGTGTTTATGCAATATAGGAGAGCGTTGACAATTTGATACGTATTTTACAGCGAACATTTCGACAGAATTCAAGTATTTGGTGTGAAGGGAAACGTACTTGAAGATAGATGGTGTAGTCGTTTTGTCTGTAATGCTCTGTTAGCTTAGCGGCCTAAAGCGGCTGCTCGTTAGGCAAGAGGGCCTGGGTTGGAATCCTGGCCACTACAAAAATTTCAACTCAATGCCTCTCTTTACATTTATCACCTTTCGTATAACGAAACCATGTTTCTCTCAGGAAACTAAATTGTTGTTGGTAAAACTCCTAAACTCCAAATTAAATGCTAATACTACATACTGAAAATTGTTATCGTAATGTCCCAAATGATACGGTGAATGACGCCAACAGTGTGGTGTACTGCATAAAGTGTTGGACACTGAAGCAAACGGTCGTGGGTTCAAGACCCAAATTAAACTATGTTGGGCGATTTATTTCCACGTATTAAGTGGTACAATTAAACATGAACAACTATACTCCAGCACCAATCGGTGACATGGCCCACTGTCAAGCATTATATTTCCTCATGATGTGGAACGGATCATGAAGTCCACGAATAATGAATTCCAAGTGCCCGAACATAACATTTTCCATTCGGTGAAAGGGTCAGTGTAGCCAGAGGATAGCCCACATCATTACTTAACTATCATCAGCTTGCAAAATTCTTTGTTGACAACTTGAGAACATCACATTATGAGGTCTGAGCTGCACTCGGAACCCACCATCAACCCTTAACGACTCAAATCAGAAGTCATCTGACAAAACCATAATTTTTCATTTGGTCCGGGTTCAACCGATATGGTCGCAAGGCCAGGAGAGGTATTGTATGCAACGTCGTGATCACTTCTGGCATAAAACATTTAAACATTTACTTCAAATTCGTAGCGCATTTCTAACGGATCCGTTCGTCGTATATCTCTTATTGAATTCTGCAATTATTTCTCACGGTGTTGCTTCGTAGTACCATTGATAATTCTACGAAAGACGCCGCTGATCTTTCTCATTAAGTACAAACAGTACCCAATGCTTTGCTGCTGTGTGAGAGGTAATGCCTCAACTTTGGTAATCTGGGAAAAATCTTGATACTGTGGATCCTAGAATACAAAATTCCTTCACGATGCCTGTACTGTTTTCCATGAGGTTCCCCTGAATGACAGGCAGCACTGCATAAAAGCAACGCTAAAGGGAAGACAAACCAACAGCAAAACAGGTAAGCACGCAGACGATTAATAAGAAACTTTCCTGGAAGAAGTCGCCGCTACGTATTCCAGACACGGGTTCCTACGCCGGGATCCTATTGGCTCCAGCTCGCTATATAAGCTCAGCCGGACGAGGACAGAGCCAGTATTCGTTCCGCAACCGCTCTAGGAGAGACCCCGCGAAGCTTATGCCGAAGCCGCTGTACTGGAAGACCGCCGACCGTACCAGCCAACCGAGAGGAACCACATCTCCGGCTACACCGATGGACGTCTAATTCTACTGGTACAGCAAGTGATTGTATTGTAGAAGTGATTTCAACAGTCTTGTAGAAGAAGTTACTTTCAATAAAGAGTGAAGATACAACAGTGGCGAGGAGTAAGGATTCGGCAACCCGAAGCAGATGGACCAACCCAAACAATCAACAGCAGAATCTGTCAGTGAATCAACTTTTTTAACAAGACGCGCTACTGCAGCAGCAACTGATTGCCGAAATTAAAAATCTTCGCCGTCCACCGACGCCTCCAACATTCCTGGCATTCGACGAAGAGGCTGAAGATTGGGAAACATACGAAAAGAGGATCCATCAGAATGTCCGGATTCATCAGGGCCGCGGTGGAGTAGCCGAGCGGTCTAAAGCGTCTCGCTGTGGAGCGCGCGGTTGCTCGCCGTGGAGGTTCGAGTCCTCCCTGGGGCATGGGTGTGTGTGTTGTCCGTAGGTTAGTTTACCTAGGTTTAAGTAGTTTGTAAGCTACGGACTGATGACCACGCAGTTTGGTCCGATAGATTTACAAACATTTGAACATTTTGATTTATCAGGTATCCCAGGAAAATGACCAGAGAGCCTATTTTCCTTCTTGGAATGTCTCCCGTATGTACGTTCTCCTAACGAAACTCCAGCCATGTGATCCTGTCAGTCTCACATGGGATCGCATTCATTTGGATTTCCCTGGCTACCAATGGCTTCTCATCACTGAGGCCTTTTCACATTTTCCGTTCGTTATCCATTGTACCAACACCACTTCTGAAGCGACCCTAGCTGCTCTCCAGAAAGTTTTTTCCTTGGAAGGGTTACAAAAGACGATTATCACGGACAACGGCCGTCAATTCCGAAGCCAGGAATTCGCGACATTTTGCTCTGCCAATGGCATCCAACACGTCCTCACTACACCCTTTCACCCACAATCAAACGGCAAGGCCGATCACCTCGTCCGAACTTTTAAGGCTCAAATGACAAAATATGCCTCCACCCACACTTTGTACAAGGCCCTGACATTGTTCCTCAGTTCCTATTTACCGACACCCATCGACTCCCGTAGTCCGGCAGAACTTTTGCATTGCTGGCAACCCCGTACTCTTTTCCACCTCCTTCAGCCCGGACCCAAGCAATGGGTTCTGGCTACGACTGTTACGTTCGATCCGGGATCCCTTGTCAGGGCGCGAGGTTTCTGCCCGAGGGCCGGATGGATTCAAGGGGTGATCACCCGTCTGCGAGGCCGTCAGCTCTTAGATGTCTGCATCGCCAACAAAGTTGTCCGTCGTCACCGAAACCAACGCCGGCGCCGATATCATGGATCTCCAGCCGCCTCTTCTTCTCAAAAGCCGCTCTGCCACCTACTTCTTCCAGCCGCCTGGACGTACTCCCTTCCACCCTAGGTCGGAATACAAGGGGCGCCCGACCAGCTGCAGCCGTCATCTCCACAGTAGCTGCAGACGCCACCGGCTCCTCTCCCGGGCAGGTCTTCTGCGTTACACGTCACATGACACCCAGGAGAATGACCCCATGCCCTTGGCATTGTAGCTGCTGCTGTCGCAGCCTAGTGACGCCCGATCGGTCCCTTTTCCGGGCAGCAGCCAACGAACGTCGATGAACCTAAGCCACTGGCGCCGGCAATGCCTGCTTCCCAGCATCTTCCGCAGCTCCGCCCGTCTGGCCCGCCAAGCAATCCCCTAGTATGGAGGGGCGAGTTTGCACCGTCTCCTCCATGAGGCAGTCAAGGCTGAGTAGGAAGACGTCGCCCCCCCCCCCCCCCCCCAGGAAGGGTGGTGCCATCAGGATCCCCTGAATGGCAGGCAGCACCGCATAACAGCAACGCTGTAGGGGAAACAAACCAACAGCAAAACAGGCGACGAGATCAGGTATACACACAGACGATTCTAATCGATTAATAAGAATCTTTCCTTGCAGAGGTCGCCGTTACGTATTCAGGACACGGATTCCTACGCCGGGTTCCTATTGACTCCAGCTCGATATATAGGCTAGGCCGGACGAGGACAGAACCAGTCTTCGTTCCACTGCTAATGGCAACCGCTCTAGGAGAGACCCCGCGAAGATTACACTGAAGCCGCTGTACTGGAAGACCGCCGACCGTACCAGCCAACCGAGACGACCCACATCTCTGGCTACATCGACGGATGTCTAATTCTACTGGCACAGCAAGTGATCGTATTGTAGAAGAAGTGATTTCAATAGTATTGTATAAGAAGTTACTTTCAATAAAGAGTGAAGATACAACAATGCCCATTATTGAATGTGCCATGCGTCCAGCAATAGCTACAATTGCGCATTCCAGTCCTGTTTGAGCCGTCTGGGCTCCCTGCTTGCGGGTCATCGTTGCGTTTTGTTTCCTATGGTCGGCATCGCTTATTAACTTGATCGGGAGATGGCGCTCGGTGTGCGGCGAAATCTCCGCGCGCGGGCCGCGGCAGGTGGTGGGCGTTGGACACGTGTGGAGAGAAGGCGAGGCGGCCTTGCGAAGCGCCCTGCAGTTGTAGTAGCAGAGCAGTCACGCGCTTGGCCACTGGAGGGTGGCTGCCTGTCGGGTGGTACAGCTAGAGGGGGACTTGAGCGTAAGACGCCGGTGGTTACCACGCCGAAGGCAAGTGTCGTGCACGGGGTTTAGTGTGTACTGAGTTCACGCCCCTTTCCCTCCTATTGCTGCCTTACAGCGTCACGTACGAGTAGAGGGTTTTCAGTGAGTCAGAATGATACCGGGGCAGCTTCGTCAACGGCTCAGGGTGTGTTTAATAGTAGTCACCTTAATGTAATTATTTATCAAGAGGTTAGCACAACAGAGTGCGTGTTGAACTTATTATTGTTATTGAATTGCGTGTAAAATTTCCTGATACTGGCCCATGTTAGCAAGGACTTGAGAGGCCACGTAGTTAAATGATTAATGTAATTATTTATCCAGAGGTTAGCACCACAGACTGCATGTTGAACTTATTATTGTAATTGAATTGCGTGTAAAATTTTCTGATACTGGCCCCTGTTAGCAAGGATTTGAAAGACCACGTTGTTAAATGTGTTGTGTAACTATTTGTCCAGGGGTTAGCCCCACAGAGTGTATATGTCAGTGTTGATTGTATCCTTTCTGTAATGTAGATATATATGTGAAAAGGAAAGACGGTTACTTGCCCTTTACCCTTCTACTCCGTTACCTTACCAATCCTTAACTTCCCGATATCACTGTTAATTCAGTGTATGGCAACCATAATCTTTTTTTCCCTTGCATTTTTATTTTTCCTTTATAGTTATTTAATTCCCTAATACAGGGTGGGCTGTCAGTGCTCGTAGGCGCTCTTCAGCCTACAAAATTTGAAAACATGTCATAGAAGAGCAGATAACATTTAAAAAGCGATTAAAAGTGGGAGATGAATTACATATAAAACATGCAGATTTTAATTGGAGAGACGTAAAGCGCTTCAAATGGAGTAAAACATTGAAATGGCGATGACGACGAATAAAATAATTGCTGGACGTGCGGAGGCACATGAAATAAATGCAGGCAATTAAAATAACACTGGACGGCGCCTACGGCCAGGCCGGTCGCTGTTGAATAAAAAGAAGAAGCACGAGAGACACGAAGAAACACACAAATTAAAACTGAAGGTGTCAGCTACGTGTTGGCCATTCACTGTTGTTAAATAAAACGACGCACTAAAAGACAAAGTTGTCGGTGATGGGTTGGTCGTGCACTGTACGTCAACAATAAACATAGAATAAGAAATATAGCATATGAAAAGGTTCCACATATGGCAGATCACTCACAATAAGAAAGGTGATACGCGCGGGACACGGGGTTGAGAGCGGCAGGGAGAGGGGTGAGCCAAAGGGCCGGTTTGGGAGGGACTTGGGGTAGGATGTCCCTGGAAGACAGGGGGAGCAGGGGGAAGGGAGGATCCGGAGGGACACCAGAGTGGTATGATCGGTGGAGAAGGGGCAGGAGGGTGAAAGGGAGGGATAGAAAGGTCACATCTGGTAGAAAGGGTAGCTGTCCAGCCTGAGGGTGTCATCTCGGAGGGAGAGGGTGCAGAAGTTGCCAAGGGAAAGTATTCGGAGAGTGGATAGGTGTAGATCAGGGGGATACAGTGGTGGAGATGCTGAGAAGAGAGGATTAGGCACGTACAATTTGAGATATGTGTAACGGAGGTGAAGGTGATCGATAAAGAGAACGAGTTGGGAGAAAGGAAAGAGAGTGTAGAGGATCTGCATGAAGTAGATAGGATAAAGGGTGATACAGAAGGCGAGAAGGAGGGCATAGCGATCCAGGATCTCCATTTATTTGTAGAAGGATGGAGGGGAGGGGGGCTGACATCCAGTCTGGATGGGCTAAACAAAGGATAGGAAGGATGAGGGGTTTGTAGGTATATAGGCTGGTGGAAGGGTGTGGGCTCCAGGTTCGGCCAATGCGGCCATAACCACGATGAAACCTTTTGAAATGAATCACTGAAGTACAAACAACAGCTCCTGCAATTCACAGTCCCATTAAATTTTTTGCATCTGTACATATCAATAAGGTAACATTATACACACATGAAAAAACTGTTTCGTCACTCAAATTCAGAATTTGTAGGGCATTGGCACCAACTTGTCTGTTTCCTGTGGAAATTTTTCAGCAATCAGTTGTAAATATATTTATTTATTTGCAGATATAGATTTCGGCCACTTTGTGGTCATTATCAGTGCTCAAAAACCAATTAAAATACTTAAAACATCTCGACCTTCATGTTGGAGGTTGCGTTAGAGATGTTTTAAGTATTTTAATTGGTTTTAGAAATCTAGATCTGCAAATAAATATTTTTACGACTGTTTGCTGAAAAATTCCCACAAGTCAAATAGATTCGTGGAGCACAAATTCCACCATGGAATCAAGCCTAGTCTGTTTCTGTTTTCATGAGCAATAAAAGGTACTGTCAGGATTCGATCGCGTGTAATCATTGTACCTGTCGGTAACTGTAGTGGGCTAGAGAGTCCGCAATCCCAGTTGTAGGAGACAAGTCATCCTGCAGCTCCTGTTTCGGTTTCAAAGCGATAATACCTCACTTTATATTCCACCTTTATATTTGCGGTAGTGGTGCCTCACTTAGTCGTCGTATGGGTCGTAGATATAGACCTCACTTAATGCTTGTTAATTACATAGGCAGTCCATCCTCTTATAATGGTACTTTTCCTTAATCTGCTGGCCTTGGTCAAGATAGGTCGCACAATTCTGTAAGCCACTGAATTTGTCATTTTAACCCAAGCACTATATTACCTCTTTGTAAAACTGGGGATGTGGTGTAATCTACTTTATCAGATTTGATAATTATATCAATTATTCTTACGTACATATGACGATTATTCCAACCGTCCTTTCTACCATAATTAAAGTCCATGATTAATCGGTAATTTGGCCTAGTCTCTAGCTGGTAGAGCACCGAATTTGCGTCACAATACCACTACAATCATTTTCTGAACAGGGGAGCAAATAAAATAAAATAGGTAATTTATCTGCATTTTAAATAGTGGCCATAAATATTTGTTAAAACCCCTTGATTAGTTCTGACTCATCACTATTTTAATGTGTGTATCTATAGTCCTGTACATTGAGCCGGCATGTACCTTGAGCCAAACTTATACCTCTAGTCTGTAGTGTGTGACTTCCGTCTTTGCACATCACTTTGCACATCATTGGTTGCATACGATGATAGGATAGCCAACTGTTTTTATAGACGAGAAGAGCAAATGTTACAGCTTCCTATGAACTTCTTTGTTTTCGTCGCATTGAAGTAGGTGTTTGTCTTCTTAATTAGTTATTCCAACAATATATGTACATATGAAACTAAACGTGAAATAGTCAATAGGTTTCATAAACAGTTATCTTAATAACCATGCATTGAAATATCCTGCCATGATACTATTTTAGTACATCTAGATTAAATGAGTGGAGGGAATTGTACCACGAGGAAGTTGTTGATACTGTACAATTATCATTGTCACAGGTGCGTCCACTGTCATGTAAAAGTAAAAATAAAATATACATATCAATTTTGATAGTTGCCAAAGAACAACTGGGGTAAAATAAGATCACCATCTTCTGTGTAAGGTCTTAATGAATCAGCAGCTGTCATACAAAGTGGACTATCTGTAACAGAAGCAGCGAAAAGAGCCACTGAACAGTGATATTTGAAATATCCTCATAACGTTATGTCAAAATATTGTGCCGTGAAACACGATCTTAGTCCCGAGGACGTACAAAATTTGTTTAGCGTAACCTCCTCCAACAGCTTCTGTGAATTATCTCGAATACTGCTAAGAACTGTGCTTTATCTTACGTACGTCGTAGAAGAAAAACGTGTCTCCATCTTGGAAAGAAGCAGAGAATCTGGTAATCAATGGTAGCGTGACTTCAGTAAACGCCAGGAACGACAAAGCATACGAGAACCTCAAGTGACAAGGCTAGGTCGTTTGGAACTTTTTAATCGGCAAATGTTGCAACTTTCTTCAGCAGTTAGAGGTTGTCTTTTTAAAACTCGCATTCTTCAAAAAGTCGCCGATGTGAGTTATTTGCAGTTATCTGCAGTATTTATTTTGACCACCCAAAATATCTCTGGAACAACAACAGCTATTCACCGGTATCAATGTAAGGCAGGGGCTCATGAATATAAATATTTTCAAACATTCTAAAACGAAAACATATGTTTAAAAAAAAAAACTTATTTCATTTTGAATGAACACACTATATTAATTCATCAGCAATGTATAGCATGAAAATTAACAAACACAATGGCGTTGATTGTATCGCAAAACGCCAATTATATCCAGGGATCTTGCGAAGCGAAGTTGACACTTGAAATATGAGGAACACGTGGCTATCGCACGTCCTGACACTTAAGACGTGCGCTAACCGCGCGTTTCACTTATTTCATGCGTCAGTCTCCCTTCGCAATATCTCGGGATATAATTGGCATACTGCGATGCAATCAACGTAATATATATGTGATTTATCATTTTATAATATAGGTTGTCCATTTAAAAAACACATAATTTTGTGTTGAAAATCACATATGCGTTTGGTATAGAATGTTTTCAAAATATTTACATTCATGAGCACCTGCCTTACATAGATACCTGTGAAAGTCGTTTAACAGTAGCTGTTGTTCCCGGGATAATTTGGGTGGTCAAGCTAAATGGGAAATCCTGCATAATATTTGCTATAGCCGCCTTCATTCTTTTGAAAACAGTTTGTTCAAAGCCCAATTACCTCCATTGTTATGTATTACCAACTGTCCTCAATTATTCCAAAACACGCTTACTGCGTTAAAACTATTACAGCAAAACTCGCTTTTGCATGGGGCGTGAACTTTGGATTTTATTTTAAGTAGGTTCAATGTTTTTGTTGGTAACATTGGAGGAATTAACAAATACTACCTCCTGGCGTATGACTTATACCCATTATCATTGATGGATTATTGTCGGTTGCAACATGACCAGTCTGACGCTACAGGGGTATTGCATTTATTATTAGCCTTTATTTAGTTGTTTATTTTAAATAAAGTGACTAAATAAACACTCTCACCCTGAAATTCAATTTGAAAGGGGAAGGAAGAGGAATGCCATATAAAAGAACCTATATGAAGAATGTGCAGATCAGACGACTATACGTCCATTAGATGATCCTTGGGCTGTTATGCTGCTGACTTAACCTGCAATGAAATGAATGGTAGGAAAACTAAGAATCGCCAATATTTTATTTTAGTTTAGAATGAAAAAATGTGACTAATATTTGTGTGAATTTGGACATGCATGCAAACGAACTTTTTGGTACGGTTTCGCTAGGAGAAGCATTTTATCATCTGGGGCAAGCATTTTTGTAGAATTGGTGTATCATTAACGTAATAAATAAATAAAAAGCAGAGAGAAAGAAATTATTCCATCAGCTAAGCAATATCATGACATACTCAGAAAGTACGGCGACGTCAGGGGGATTGCAAGTTGTTTACAATCTCAATCAGAAGTCTGTAAATTTTCTTAAGTCCAAATTGCTTTTCGGAACTGCCAACGCCCCAGGTATTCAGTATAAAAAACAGTGAAACTTTTGCATTCAGGTTTCTTTTTCATATAGATACTATGAGGAGTTAAATATAGTAAAGATCCTCAAGAAAGAACAGAAAAATTTCAGGCCCATGAACGCAGCCGAAAAAATGAAAACGAGGTATCTTGTCAGTAAACAAAGCAGTCTGAATATGGCAAAGTTAAGTTATTCGAAATACTCTACAATGCCAGCGATTTCTATGGAGATATAATGAAGATGAGTATGAGGGGAAATATAAGTATTGGGGAAACTGAGTTTGAGACTGGGGCCGTAAAGATATCATTAGAATACCTTCAAATATTTAAATGCTTACCTGAATGTAATTACTGGGTGGCCACAGACAAGCTTACTTGGCAAGATGGCGAGGTGGCCGTGTTCTTAGTGTAGTACCAACCTAATCTTAGACGAAAGAGGTGACAGGCGACCTTTCTGGGAGCGGTTGTAGAGGGAATTCTCTTGACCATGTAGCAAGGGGTGGTAAACACTAGTCTCTGAACGCGCTCTGCGTCACTTTTAGCGCGCCCTACATCAGGTGTAAGGTGGGGGAGATTTTTCGGTGGCCTTAGAGCTTCACTCATTCAGTCTGGTTCTGACGACCGTGGAAGTAAGTACAACGCCGAATCATGTTGAGGGGAAAGCATGCTGTTAGAAACTTGCTTTCTTTGTGAACAGACAGTCTTGGTTTTTCAGTGATAGTTTTCTTGAGTAATTCTTTCAATATGCGAGGTGAAGAATTTCTTAATTTAAAAAACTCGAGTAAATTCAGTGTAAATTTATTATTGGCATTTTAATTCCAGTGATGATTGCGTGTCGAGTTTTGCTCGAGATAGAATACACGTATCTGGCTTTCAGCATTTGTGTAAACCTAGTATGTTTCAATTTCCTTCGTGTCTTAATGTTTTTCCATCATTTTCTTATCCACAAGTATGATAAATATTTATCAGTTTTTCTGATTTGGTTCCATATTTGCTGTCTTGAATGACCGATTGCACCATGTGCTTTCCTAAGAGTCGTTACATCGGCCTTCACCCACGCTTTTGTTAATACTAGCTTTCTTCTATACGAATTCTCGTGAGTACTTTATTCTATATTAATTTCTGTTTGTAAATGCTATGAAATTCGACATGGTTGCAAACCACGTGTTACTTAAGAATATTGAGCCACTGCCTCCCCACACATGAGTTCGTTTAGTGTGCAGTACACTTAAATTTGTGATCAAGACTCCCATCATCTCGTCAAGATGCTTCATTTTACCACTGCTTTCATGTGTTCAAGCATTGTAATGTACCACCAAGCATTATGTGCATGTCTGTGAATGAATCAATGTGCTTTCGGCTACCAAGTGTCTGTTTGAAATTTTCCTCCCACATTACCTCCATATTCATAAAGGGCAGAAACAGTTTTAATACGGGTATTAATTATATGTTTTAACTCAGTTTGTACAAGGTGTGTGCTTAATTTGGTCTCCCCACATTTATTTCCTTGTTATTTTATTGAATAGATTATGATCCAGTGTATCAAATCTCTACTTTATAATTCCATGTACTGTACTGTGGGCACTCGTGTCAGCCTCCATAGCTCAGCAGTAGAGTCGCTGACTAGCACGCAGGAGGCCAGAGTTCGATTGCCGGCAGGGGACAGGGTGTTGTGTGTTGTCCTAATCATCATCCTAAGTCGCCCACATGTTGTCCAATAAAAAGCCTTACACTATAGCGGCCGAACAAACTCGCAAGGGTTCTCCCGGCCAAGAAAGCCATATGCTCATTTCATCATTTGTGGCCACTCGTAAAGTTATTTAGAGCATCAGTGAGCGTTTTAACTTACATTTGCAGATCTCAGCTTCCGAAATTTTGCTTACAGAATATAACAGGCTACTTTCAAGCTATAGCAAATTACATTAGGGAACTGATACATCGATGTAAATAAAATAAAACATTTATTTCCAAAGATTTGTATGCATCTCATTTTAGGCCTACATTCTTACAATACTTCAAAATATTCAGTGTGTTGATTTAGATGTTCCGTTTGGTTGGCTTGTGTGTAATTTACAGTAAAATAGCATCAAAATTATTATATGAGGTATCAGTTAACTTTATGATAAGGCACATTGCACCTTGAGCAAATTTTATTGTGAATAATTATATCTGTGATACAAACTTTAAATTGAGTATTTATTAATTGGATACTTAACTGTAGAAAGGTGCAAAGTACCAAATGTATGACCTGAAGTTATTGCAAAAATACTCTCTGTAGTGCAGAGTTTTAAATTTTTTATTCCTCAAACTTTTACATGTTATAAATGAGAATATCTTATCATATATTAGTGAGGGTTTCCTAACACAGTTTGAATTGTTTGTTGTTGAGGTCAATTCAAACATAAACATTTATGAAAGGTGGTAAGTCCCATCAAATTATTCCAGGTACTAAGTTCTTAGTCGCTCTTATTTTTTATGCTCATTGTTTTCCAGTTTAGGAATCATAGCCTTTAAATCTTTCTTGTTTTCATTGAAAGGATTGAGTAAATATATTCAAAGTTAGCAGATTGAATGTTTCTTGCACGTTTCCCTTTTTAGATCACATGCAGCTTACGGATCCTTTCCATGTTGGTGTAGCATTCTTTTGTGTCTATATGTGCTACATCTGTTGAACCATATGTAATGCTGACAGCTTTTGAAATTTTCAGCGTTTTTGTAGATAGCATCTCATCTGCCACTGCTTGAATATTTAAAAAATCTGAAATATTCATAGAAATTACTCTGAAAGGTCCAACAGCTTTGTTTCCTCGATCATTTTGCAAAGGTCGCTGGGTACAAATGCCTTCGTCACCGACTTCATTCACTCTATCACGGCAAACTCAGAGTCACAGGGGAGAAATAAGGTTCCTTGTGTTGAGTAATCTTACTTATAGGACATAGGAAACAAATCTATGTTCTATGCCGGCGTCAGCTCACTGCACCTTAATCTACATTTGCATAGAACCTACATACCTCAGGTGAAGGACATTTCTTAGCTGGTGCAACTGTTTTCCCTTCATCCACCATTCCATAACATATGGAAATCATAAACGTAGAAAATTATTTAAAGGTAATACATAGGTATTTAATATGTGATTTATATAACAGTCTTATGTGACTATATGACCCTAATATTATGCAGTTATTATACACGTACTATATAAGTTGAAGGGCGATGATTCACAATAAAGGAGAGAATAGAAGTCTTTGCATACACTTATTACGGCATCAAAGTGAAACTAACACAACAGAATGGCACATTGCACCTTTCTTGTGAAATCAACAGGCAGCTTAGCATTATTGCAATCTACTGGTAGAAAGTGTAACGACTTAGAATGCTCGGTGGACACAGCCCTCATCATACGTGATCCTCTTTGGTATTTTGCAGTTTTCAAATCACTTATCACATTTTTCATGAGTTTGGCACTTAGCACCTTTCTACATTTAAGTATCCAATTGTGATTCAAATCATAGGCAGAAAGACAGGGAATGCAACGATTCAATAACCACACAAAAAGCGCAATTATTGCCTGTGCTATTACCGTCCAAAAGAACATGACCAAGGTATAATCCCTTCTCATATATCCATTAGTGTGTGTGTGTGTGTGTGTGTGTGTGTGTGTGTGTGTGTGTGTGTGTATGTGTGAGAGAGAGAGAGAGAGAGAGAGAGAGAGAGAGAGAGAGAAAGAGAGAGAGAGAGAGAGAAAGAGAGAGAGAAAGAGAGAGAGAAAGAGAGAGAGATGGAGAGAAAGAAAGAGATAAAGACCTCATAACACACATGTAAATGTTTCGGATCTGTTGCAAATATGTATATAAGCAGTAACGCTTTACTTATAACGCCGTTGCTAGTAACTTTTACTTTTCAAAGGTAACGGACGTAAACGGCGTTATTAATTGCATAAGCTAACTAACTGTAACTATCGCGGGCAAGCGCTCTACCACTGAGCTACCCCGACACGACTCACGATGCCGCCTCACAACTTTACTTCGGCCAGTACCTCACCTCCTACTTTCCAAACTTCACAGAAGTTCTCCTGCGAAACTTGCAAGACTAGCACTCCTGGAAGAAAGGATATGGTGGAGACATGGCTTAGCCACAGCCTAGGGGATGTTTCCAGAATGAAACTTTCACTCTGCAGCGGAGTGTGCGCTGATATGAAACTTCCTGGCAGATTAAAATTGCGTGCCGGAACCGGGACTCGAACCTGGGACCTTTGCCTTTCGCGGGCAAGCGCTCTACCACTGAGCTACCCCGACACGAGGCGAGTAAAGTTGTGAGGCGGCATTGTGAGTCGTGTCGGGGTAGCTCAGTGGTAGAGCGCTTGCCCGCGAAAGGCAAAGGTCCCAGGTTCGAGTCCCGGTTCCGGCACGCAATTTTAATCTGCCAGGAAGTTTCATATCAGCGCACACTCCGCTGCAGAGTGAAAGTTTCATTCTGGTAACTGTAACTAAGTTACATTTATCAGTTAACGATTTAACGGAAAAATCGCTACTTTCTTGACACAAGTAGCTCATCATATTATTTCTTTTTATTTTATTTTATTTCATATGAATCTCAAGAATGCGGAATACAATACAAGCTTCGATTTTAGTGAAGAGAAAAAAGAAAAAAATATTTGTTTCTAAATCTTTTCAACAATGTACGTTGGAAATGTGTGAGATATATATCTTAGTACCTTTATACCCATGCCATAGTGTTCATCCAGTCATAACACTTTTATTTTATAATTATGTACGCAACAATGAGTAAATAACAATCACCTGACTAGTAACATGTAAACAGCGTCCAGTATACGATTATTTTTCCACACTTTTCGATATGGAGTTCCTTCTCCATATGCATAGAGACGCATGCATGCCTTTTCCAGCTTATGATGAAGTGTTCGAATATTTGAAGTTTGCTGTAATTTGTGGCGCGGTAGGTAAGGAATTCAGAGCAGTCGGAACTCCAAAGCTAATTCATGTAGTCTTTCCGTGTGTTCCTCTACGCAATGAAGTATACAAGAAGCAACATTTACGAATTCGTCGCCTAATAAGAAGCAGAGGAGACATAAAAGTAATTTAAAAAATGCATGGCATCCTACAGAAAATTGCTACGTTAAGTCTCTTATTATTTAACACCGCAACAATAAAAATAGGATTCATTGCCTTATTTTGGAAAATGAGTCGTTATCAAGTTAAGATTCTTAAAGGTCTATTGTTTTTACAGCGCATTTTGTGAAGCAGAAACGAATAAAGAGGATCGTCAGCAGCAAATTCCATATCACATTCATTTGTGGTGTGAGTGATTTTGACTCTAAAGAAGTTTCCTTTATTGACAATGATGATTTGGAATAATTTGAAAACGTAAATAATATATGTTTGAGTTCTCTTAATATAATACGTTTAAATAAATCTTTATCCAAAACTTAACAAACCAAATGGACAGTAATGGCGTAACTGGCTTGGAAATGAGGAATAAATATGCAAGGATTTAATAGGCATTTCCTGTTGCCGAGAAACAGCAAGTTCTCTCTTCAAAGGAGTCGTTTCTCGGAACTTTCTGCCTTTCTTTTAAACAACTAGCCCTGAATATTCATTATAATTTCAAAACCTGAAAGCGAAATCTTGGTGAAGTTACGAAAATTATAGATGTCTTCCAAATTCAGCTCGTACTGCCTGTCATTCAAATGTTTGTAAACTTATTGGAAGAAACTACTATGGTCATCCCCCCCTAAACTTACAAATTAATTAAACTAACTTACACTAACGACAGCAAAGACACACACACACACACACACACACACACACACACACACACACACACACACACACACCCATGGCCAAGGGAGGACTTGAACCTCCGGCGGGAGCGACCGCCCAATCCGTAGCTCGCTGCCTTAGGGTACGGCCATAGTGACAGCTCCCCGCTAGCTGCTCGGCCGCTTAACTCGCAGCGGTGAGACAGCGCGCGCTGCAACGGCGCGATGGCAGCTGGTGGCGGCCACAGTGCGCAGCCAACCGCGCGCCGGCTGATGCCAATACATGACCAAAATTACTTTTCCATTTTCTTGCTGAAAAAAATACTTTGTGTGTATGAAACAAAGCTACATCGCACTCTTGTATAAGTTTTTCGATAAAAATTCTCCTTCTGCTGTATAAAAATATAAAAACAACCTCACCCGGTTTTGTGTGTTTTCCTTGACGTAGGATACTTCTCACTCGATTCTAAGGAAACTAATTGTCGTACCTCACTGAGTTTTGCACATCTTGCAGGCTAACATAACAGCTTCATAACGGAGTGTCTGTTGTTCCGGTATTCGCCATAGTTATTACGATACTCAATTTCCAGTTAACCTATCGCATAACATTTGTAGCTTTTGCAGTGAAAAATATAGTCGCTGACTACTTTCTGTTTCGTTAACTTTAGGTTATACATTACTGCGTACGAAATGTAGCCAACATTGTGAAATTGTTTTTAAACCTGAATAGAAAGCGATACATCGCTCCAGTATAGCGAACAAGGTGTTGAAATTTGAGGGCGCTAGCGCCGCGCGCTCTCCTTCGGCGCGCCATGTGCACAACTGCTGAGCCTCTAGCCTGCAGCTCAGTCAGTCAACCTTCGTAATAAAGCACATGCCCGAGCCAACAGAAAATGACTTTAAAAAATTGCAAAGTTTATCTGGAACAGATGCCAGTTCTCCAACTCGTTTTAAAATATAGGTGGCATACAAGTTCGGATAAAAAAAAAATCGCACTGACATGTTTTACGGCCCACTTTAGATTTGTAGTTTTATAAGTTTTTGCAACATTTTGGACCAAAATAATAATCCAAATAATAATAAATTAATTAATAAGAGTGTCAAATCCTTTTAGGAAAAAAAAACTGTAGGTAGTGGCGGGTTTCGAACCACCGACCTATTCGTCACAGTCCAGGACCTTGCCCACTACGCTACGGCTATAGATCAAAACAGAAGTTCTTTAATCTCATACTATTGATGGCCGATGTTAACTGATCTTAATATAGCATTTGTAGACATTAGATTATCATTTATCGTACGAAGAACGATGTGTTTTTGTTAATTCCTCAGTGTGCCGTTGCTTTGAAATGACAACGTGTAAGTTACAATAAGAAAATCATCAAATACGTGACGAATGTCACGTGACATCTCCGAACGGCTGGTTTTCGTTAATTCAATGGAGGGTGTCAAATGTGCGTTATTTTTGCAAATATGTATCAAACGATAAGAGATATGAAATAAACGTAAGAGAGCAAAGTTGTAGAGAATTTTCTCCTCTACAAATTCGGTTATTAAATTTTCGTGTCAGATGAATAGTTAAGCCGTTATTTTCATTTAAATATCGAGCTATCGAAAGACGATCGCAAAGGCCCACTTTTAGTGTTATTACCGTAACCTAAAGTGGGCCAAATTGACAGTAAATCTAGTTCTATGTCTTAAAGGTACAAATATTGGATTGCTAGCTGTCACTGACGGAAAATTGCATGTTCATAATGGTGACTGTAGGGTTCTAAGGAAAAGAGAATGCTAGTGTTTGTGTGAATGCCCCTTCCGACATGCGATAGAAATGGAAAGACTAAAATTACCAGAAGAATTTTTGATAGGATCCAATAGCAAGCGTCTAAATGTTATGCAAAGCGCTGCAGAATTTTTCCTCTGAATCAATATTTAATTAGACTTTCCCCACAAAAAACAGCGGGCGGACATTACAGATTTTTTCAACGGCACTGTTAAGTTGGAATATGCAGTTCGTACGTGCTGCTTAAGTGCATCTTCTTTATAGTTAAGTTTGATGCAAGTAAATCAGTGGTGCTATAAGGTAATTGCTGTTATAACTTGGCACCATCCATGGATGATGATGATGAAAAAAATGTTCTGATCGCAAATTGCATAAAATGCCAAACCTGGACTCACTAGTTGCTGGCATGCGGTAGTAACTGTTAGATCACGACAGGGAAAAAGTTGCAACTGCTGTCCTATAACCTCAATATACATACAAAGTAATTATATAAGGCTTTCTATAGTCCATGGTTTGGCTGATACAGCAACCAGTCAAATTTTAATTTCAAGTAAAAACTGTCTTGGTTGCAAAGTGGTTTTATTAATTACCAATGACGTGTTTCGCCCTCACAGCAGGGTATCATCACATTATCTGCATGACAAACGTTACACAAATTGCTACAACAGCCCCTGTTTCACTATTTTAAATGTTGTAGTTATTCTTGTGTAACATTTGTCATGCAGGTAAGATGATGGCCTGCTGTGAGGGCAGAACGCGTCATTGGTAATTAATAACACCACTTTGCAACCAAGACTGTTTTTACTTGAAATTACCCTGTATTTGACAGCGTATTGTCTGTCACAGTGTATGGATTTGGAGATTATAGTAGGACAGCAGTTACAATTATTTCACTGTCAAGGTTCCTAATCACATACCGACATTTTATACTGTTCACGAACAAAAAATTTTTTGGTAAGGTAAATTGACATGGAATGGCAGCAAAGTAATTAAGAATGAAGTAACCTCGCGTTAGTAGCTCACAAAAAAACCAATTTTATGCGCAACCTTCAGCAAACAAATAATCATTTCATATTCTGAGCTAAATAACCTATGTACACGTAAATTATCTCGAATGTGTTTTTGTTTGCTATATTGAAGTATTGATATTCTTGCACCAACATGAACAATAAAATGCAATTAAAGACATTGCAAAACCGGTTGTGCGAGTCTACAAAAGTTCAATAAAATTCAGCTACAGTGAATTAACGGCCTTTCATTCAACACTTTTGAGATAAACGCGTCTTTATCAGCTCCCATTAAACACGACGCGCAGCGCATAGCGTCGAAACCTCAGAACCTGCGAGCTGAGAGCGGAACAAGAAACATGAATTCTTTCTTGCACGCGCCTGTGAAAGCGACGTGAGCGAGCTGAGGCGGCCACGCAGGTGCACTATGGCCACCCCAATGGGATCACCCACTGGGTTTTCCAACCGCCTCCCTGCCGGCGAGAAGCAGGAAGCGTGGAGCGGCTCACTATGGCCGTACCCATACCACGCGGCCGCTGCCGCGCGGTGGCATGTCATTCGCGTCACATCTTGTATAGTACCATATGTATTTTGTCCTCCTCCGACAATTACGTCTTCGTCTACTTATTTCGTCGATTACCCTACTATTAATGCATCGCCTCAAATGACTAATTCTTCCTCTTGACCGGTCATAGTGTAACTCTCGATGCTAATAAACGGTTTGAAATGTTTCCTCATTCCTGCCATTTCAGCGGGACAAATGCTGCGAATATATAATATACAAAAAATTCGACAGTTTTGACGGAGACATGAACAACGAACGGAACATCCATGACATGGAAGCTTGGAACATTTGAAAAATCAACTTTTGTTGAAAATTACCAAACATTGAAATTGAGAGGCACTGAGATAGAAAGTGCTGTGGACAATTTATTTAATAATGCATTAAAGCTTGATTCCTTTCTACTTGTATAAGTTTAATTATGAATTTACAAATGAGATACAAATACTAAGATTTAAAGTAGCTGTAAAAATAATTGCAACTGATACAGTTACTTTCAATGTATAGTAACTATAACTGTAACTAGGTTACCTTTCAGGGAAGTAACTTTAACTTAGTTACTCTAAAAAATTAACTTCCCTAACTCTGGGTATGTTTTCCTGTGTTATCCACCAAGCTGTAGCAGTCGTAGTCCGCTCTTTTCACTCGAGGAAACTCTGCTACGAGTAAAATTTTCAGTGTGTTGATTTACATGTTCCGTATGATTGGCTTGTGTATAATTGCAGTAAAAGCTCTTCATAATAATTATATGTCGTATCAGTTTTTACGATATGGCTCATTGTACCTTAAGAACAAGTCATCATTGTGAATAATTACATCTGTGAGACAAGTTTTAAGTAAAACATTTATCATTTGCGATTCATTTCATAGGCAAGAAGAATGCAACGATTCTATAACCAAACCAAGAGCGCAATTATTGCCTGTGCTATTACGGTCCAAAAACATGGCCAAGTTAGAGTCCCTTCTCATATATACATTTGTGTGTGTGTGTGTGTGTGTGTGTGTGTGTGTGTGTGTGTGCGCGCGCGTGTGAAAGAGAGAGAGAGAGAGAGAGAGAGAGAGAGAGAGAGAGAGAGAGAGAGAGAGAGAATGAAAGAAAGAGATAAAGATCTCATAAACACACATACACATGTTTTGGATATTTTGCAGATGTGGGTATAAGTGTCTTCGTGTGTTATCCACTAGCTTGTAGCAGTCGTAGCCCACGGCTTTCACTCGTGGAAACTCCGCTTGGAGCGTCGAGTGGCCGTCGCTTTTAGGAGCGACTCGATACGTGAGCGGTCAGGACACGATCTCGCTCTGGCCGGCAGACTTTATTGAGACGCAGAAAAATACGAAGCCTTTCACCCAAGTGCCGTCGTGCAGTGGCCCCCATTCACTGCGTGTTCGTGACCGGAAGTCTAATCTCTGTGTTTCATACGGGAAAGTCATGTGTCAGCGTTCGGTTTCTGCTCACAGAAACATGACTTCAAAAGGTACAGGTTTATCGCTTACATTTTCTTTCGGTGAGTGACCTATCAACGTAATATATAAACCTAATAAATTACAAGAAGTGTAATACCTATTTACGTAAAATTGAAAGAGTTTTATAGGGTTAGAGGTGTTATAAGGAAGTCCGCCCCATACCTCTCGTCCTGGGAGGGCCTCCAACCGCAAGTTTTATAGTAATACCTGTGTTTACAAGTAGACGGGGGGCATCATTTTGTTTTGCCGCCGCACCGGGCTTCCGACAGTTCGCCACTGGATCAGTCTGCAATACAAGAATGAACATATGAAACTATAACGATAACCGTTAAAGTATTTTGGGAATGAAAAGTGCCAATGTCAAATTTGGAACGGCAAAAGAAGTCAGTGCCACATTTAACTGTCAACATAAAAGGAATTGAAAAAATATGTTCAACAATTATTAAAGTAACACAAGGAAGAAAATTTTGAAGAACTAATAGTGGTAGCGAACTCCAGAGAAATATGGGGAAAAATAAAATAAAATGTGGGATTAAGATCAATATATATATAGTAAACGAAATGTATATAGATAACATTTGTCAACTGAAAATTCTTTACATACTTTCACACAAGCTTATCACAAGGAAGGGTTTGCTGCTGGCCTATCACTTGTTATAAAATTTACTTACATTATGAACAGATTCATCTTACGATATGGTCTCGTAATTTTAATGGCATGAGGTTAGAAATTATCAATGGAGTTTATTTGCATTTTATAATTTTGTTAAAGCTGTACAGCACAAGATGAGTAGGATGTAAATTATATATGTAATTCGATAATACTTAATCGTTGCACCCCAGATGACTGTGAAAAAAAAAAAAATAGATACTAAATCGCGACTTTCACACGCATGTATTTATGACAGAGTTCTAATGATAATATATGTTTATAATGGATACCACATGTTACTTCTGAAGCATTCAAAAAGTTAAAAAGTCGCAAATTGGACGGTGTTGGATACATATGTCAATTACATCACGAGATATTCCGAAGCGATGTTTTCAATTTTAGATAAAGGAAGCTAGCATTCCTAAAGGCAAGCTTGAACTTCCATTTGCCCCTAATCGTGCGTTAAATTCACGATTTTTCAAGCGTTAACTTCGCTTCGCAATATCTCGGGTTGTTATTAACATATTGCAATGTAACCATCGTCATTCTTTTAGTGATAATTGGTGTCCTTAAAAAACATAAGTTAATATTAAAATAATCTCTTTTTGCATCTTATAAAACCTCATAGTATTTACTTTCGTAAGCCTTTGCTGTAAGTTCATGCCTGGGAAGTCGTATTTCAAAATCTATTATTGTTCCAAGGATATCTGGGTTGAAAGTTTTTAGTGGTACACCCTGTATAGAAACTAACGTTTGAAGACTATCAAAAGACCGAATACCTTACTAATAACCCAGACGAACTGTACCTATAGGGAAAGAAATATAAAGTAATTATTCATTTTTGTAAATTGGGTTCTATTTTAGAGGGAAAATCGGAGGTACAAAGTAATAGAAGAGATAGTAGTGACAGTAATTCATGGAAATGCTCAATTTAATCTTAAGAAACTGGAATATAATGAACAGAAATATAACATCACACATAGATCATTATTAGAAAGATTAGTTATGTATGGACCAGTGTAACGTACCCACATATTACGGTCGATTAATCTTCTTACAAGGTACGTGCATTAAGGGGGAAAGTGTCACCACCAGGCGAAACTATGTTTCCGTACTAAAGTTTAGGCCGAAGTGAGAAGATATACATGATTGTACATTCAAATTAAGTGGTTAAAATCGTTAAAATGAATATATGAAATTATGCAGACACTCGATAAAACAAAGTCTGTGTGAAACAATTTATTAACTTAATGTCAGCCAACGGTTGCGATTTTTTTTTTCAGCGGCATGTGCATGTTCAGAATCGAAAACAAGATAAAAACTAAGTATCTGTTACCCGACACTTTTACAAAAATTGCATTATAAAATGAATACAGTTTATGTTTAAGGGAGTTGACATAACTGAAAAGTTTTACCTTGTAGTTACATCCGAAACACATCTCGTCTGTATTATGACAAGTACTGCGTTTTTTAAATACATTCAAATATTTTGCATATTGTTTTCCATTGTAGGTAGGGGGATTGGTGGAAAGGATAGGTAGGGAAAGGAAGTAAAGTGGGATGCGGATAGCGGAGGAGGATAACTACTGCTATGGTGATAGAAAAAGAAGTCGGAATGTGTTGCAAACTCTGTGGTATATAAAACATTTTCATTTTTGTAGAATATTTAGGTGAGGGCCATCTAATGGATCACACTGTAGAAACCATCATCATCATCATCATCATCATTATCATCATTAGAGACTGATTATGCCTTTCAGCATTCAGTCTGGAGGTAAGTACCTCTAATAAAATTCCTCCATGATCCCCTATTCAGTGCTAACATTGATGCCTCGTCTGATGTTATGCCTTTTACTTCAAAATCATTCTGCACCGAATCTAAGTACTTTCTTCTTGGTCTTGGTAGAAACCATGAGAATTGTAATACAAATGAGGCAGCTGATTATTGTCATGTTTTGAAGACACTGAAGGCGTTAAACAATGAAATATAAAACTATAAAGGTCATGTTATAACAGTCAAAATGTGAATATTCTTTTAAATTCTAGTTACTAATTGTTCCAAAAATTGAAATTGTATCAGATATAGTAAAATTCTATGAGAACTAAACTATGAACATATAGACTAATACTTGATAGGGAAGTAAATAAAAGTAACGGGGACCACAATGAAACATTTTTCAATTAGAATATATGCACAACTACTCGTTCGGAAAATAAGAGGTTAAAGGAGACGGAACATTCAGTAATTCACACATGATTCACATAAAGACATAAACACAAGAAAGCTTAACTATCTCCTGCACGTGAGAAAGGACAGAAACACATGGTTAACAGATATTCATCGAATATCCCTTCGAAAACAGGAGCTAAAATCATTTAACCAAATGATACGTATACGGATTACCACGAGGTCCAGAATGAATCAACAACAAAATCATAAATACAACGACTTGCCTGTAAAATACAAAGGCTTCACTGGTTCTTGAATATATAATCTGAGAAAAACAAGAAGAATCAGTAAAATCCGTCACAGTTAGTGAACGCACTGTTGCTAGATATCAAATTAACACACGTTAAAGCTCCAAAACTACTCCTGATAACTGAATGAATGAAAGGCAAGTGAAATTGATTCACCAATAATATAGTGATTCCAAGCCGAAAAGAATATTAATCTAAATAAATGTAAGTGGAGATACAAGGCTGTGTTAACCTTAGCATTGCCGAATTATCCTTCGGTGGTATACTCCACACGTCAAATGTTTCATAGGAAAAGAGGAACCCAAAAGAGAAACTAATATGGGATATCTTAAGGAAACATGATTCTAGAATCTCAGTACATCCTGCAAGATACAAATGAAATGCTTCACTTTAGTTGAAGGACTTCCATATTCAGGGTGCCACATTAGGAAGTGCCGCGGTGGAGTGGTCGAGAGCGTTGAGGCGCTATGCTCTGATGCACGAGGCTGTTCCTCGTCGGGGGTTCGAATTCCTTCTTTTGGCATGGATGTTTGTGCTGTCTTTATTATAAGTCAGTTCATAAGTAGTTTGTAAGTTTAGGGACTGTTGACCCCGCGTTAAGTCCCATATGCTTAACAAACATGGAATATTTGAAAAGTAAGCTAGGCACATAGAAATTGCGTTTATTTGGAGTCATATCCAGACATAAATGTTAAATCTAATGTAACGAGTAAATCAAATCTATCCAAAATCATTCTAGCTTTCATTTATTTCTAATTGGTTACTGGTTTCGACCATTTTACCAGGTCATCTTCAGGTCGCGCCGATGGAGGTGCGACGATCAACTGAAGATGACCTGCTTGCTAGGCAGTTGCGCTGGCACATACACAATTGCGAACACAGCGAGCATCGCAACTAGACGGAATACCCAAGCACGCCTCAAGAGAAATACAATTCTCAACTTTTCCCTGTCCACTGGTAATCAAACTAGCGGTTTTTTCAAATTGATTCCCGTAAAAGGTAGAAAGAACAGACATCACATAATCACATACAACTACCATAATAAGCCGATGACGGGCAGTGTTCTTCTCTTAAGTGCGAGGGTAGTCCTAGTCCTTATACGAATCAGTTTGAAAATCCCGCATTTTGAGTAATAATACGCAGAGATTGAGAATTTAATTCGGGCAGGAGACGAGATAGAGTAGTCCGTGCAGTTGTGATGATCGCTGTTTTCGCAGTTGTGGTGTACCTAACAGGAGACCCGAGTTCGATTCCTGGCTGGGCACTCATTGTCAACTTAACCCATTCACAGTTAATGTCGTAAATACTGTGAATACGACGTAAAATTGCAGTAAATAATTATTGTGGTGACCTTAAGAATGTACCGTCTGTCTGATTATCGTGTCAAAAGTATTTCACACAACTCGCCATCTTTAAAATTCGGCTTCTCTCGTTTAACGATGTTCATCTCCAAGAACAATTCTGGTACTGTATTTTTACGTTGTTTGTGTCTCGTGTGCAAAATAAACTTCATGATAGAAAACGTGCAGCCTTTTTTTTAGTTATTAACTTTGCAAAGTATTAATCCTGAAGTCTCTAGACGATTCCATGCAATTAATTTTTAATGAAACCGTATCGACACAGCGGTGAAATACCTGTGACGGCAGTACATCACGGAACTGAAGAATAACAGCAAAGAGAACAATCAGTGAATCGTAAAATATTAATTGCGCTACCGCACAATTAGCACAGAATAATACGAGATTTATTTTTACAACAATGACATTTTACTGTTAGAGAAGTTAAATTTATGATCGACAGATCTCTGGGGTATGGCAGCCGTCATGATTTAAACATATTTGCTGCCTGGAATAAACGAAAAATATAGCTTTTAAATCCCCTGTAGACGGATGAGGCGCTCTCTGCTGGTAATAGGAATGTAAATATATCCTGCATTGTGCTACTGCATGAATTATGCATCACTCTGAATAGGCATTGATTGGTTAAAAAAATTGTCTGAAAAAGCACTCTTCGTTCACGGAAGAAATCATGCACTTGGATCTTGCAAACTTATCTGATTCCTTTTAATACTCGTGTTTTCTCATTTTTACATTAGTCATGTTATAGTGAACATTCTTGAGAGGTGAAATCCACAGGATTGTTCTTCGTAGATTTTTCTGTGTAAGACTGGATGTTAACAAATTCCTGCAACTGAAGAAATTATATAGGGCAGGGACGTTGTAACCAACGATTTTAGCAATTACGTCTGTTGTTAGCTGAACATTGTTTACTACCGCACTTAGAGCGGGTTGTCACCATGCCTAAATCATACAATTTTAGCCAAGCTGCCCAATTTCACGTTGAGCAGATAGTAAATTGAACGAAATCACAATATGTACCTAATACTACAAGATTAATTTCATAAGGCCACAGTCTACCACCATCTGTCTACATGACGTGAGAACGGAAGCTAATTGCATGAAATCTCAGTATGTGATAGGTACTTTAAAAATAGTGCACTAAGGCCTGCATACACTTTTTCGTTACACGCTTGCACAGCATACGTACAGGTAAAGATGCCCAAAATACCTTTAGCCATGTTTTGCATCTACATAATCTACAGTAGGTGCTCTCTTTGGCATAAAGGGCTTATTTTCTTTATGATGTTGTGGTATGCACTATGAAAGCTAGTGTGGTGCAGCTCTCAACGAAATCCTACCCTGTGCAAGACTCTTTATCTCCGAATAACAATGGTAATTCGACATCAACTGAATCTACTTATTGTACTCGACTTTTCGCCTTCCTCAAAGAATTTTACCACACACACTTCCTTCAAATACTACTGTTACTAAACTGACGATTCCTGGATGTCTTAAAATGTGTTCTATCAGGTTGAGGTTAGCTCGCAACTTTCATTTTCTCTCTAGTTGTGTTCAGTGCCTCATTAGTTCCGCGATTGACTCATCTTCTCTACAGTAGTGTTATGTAGCACAACATTTCCACCCAATACAGCTGATCAATTCCTTTAGAAAAAGACTTCCTAATATATAAACTAATATTCGATGCCAACAAATTTCTCATCTTCAGAAATTATTTTCTTTCCGTGGCGTTTCCATATTTTTATTTTTTCTACTTCGCCCAACAATTATTTTGCTGCCCAAGTAATAAAACACGGCGGTTATTTTAGTTGCCTCTTTACGTTATTTTAAATATTTCAACATCCCTTGCATTTATTCACTACCTTTGGTCTCCCTCTTTGATTTCTTTTGACAGTGTTGACTGGAATACACTCTCTCAAAGTATGAAGTCAGCAGGGGTAAAATATGGGATGTTGTTGTTATGGTCTTGAGTCCAGAGACTGGTTTGATGCTGCTCTCCATCATACTCTTTCCTGAGCAAGACTCTTCATCTCCTCATAAGAACGGCAAAATACATCGATTTGAATTTGCTTACTATATTCATATCTTTGTCTCCCTCTGCGGTTTTTACCCCACACACTTCCCACCGATGCTAAATTCACAATTCCTTGATGTCTAAGAATGAATTCTACCACTCTAACCCTTCTTTTAGTCACAGTAAGTCAGAAATTTCTTTTCTCCCCAATTCTGTCCAGTACCTCCTCATTAGTTATGCGATCCACCCACCTAATCTTCAGTATTTTTTGATAACTCCAAATTTCAAAAGCCTCTACCCTCTTCCTGTCCGCACTGTTTATCGTCCATGTTTCACTCCCATACAAGGCAACACTCCACACAAATGCCTTCAAGAAAGGACTTTCTTATGCTTAAATTAATTTTCGATGTTAACAAATTTCTCCTTTGCAGAAATTCTTTTTTTCTCATTGCTATTCTGCATTTTATATCCTCTATACTGCGACCATCATATGTTTTTTTACTGCCCAAGTAACAACTCTCATCTACCACCCTTATTGAGTCGTTACCCCATTTAATACCTCCAGCATCGCCTGATTTTCTAAGATTGCATTCCACTACCCTTGTTCTGATCTTGTTAATGTTCATCTTAGATGCTCCTTCCAACACACTGTCCATTACGTTCAATTGCTCCTCCAGGTCCTTTGCTGTCTCTGACAGAATTATAAAGTCATTGGCAGAACGCAAGGTTTTTATTTCTTCACTCTGAACTTTAATTCCTTCTCCAAAATTCTTCTTGCTCTCCTTGATAGCTTGCTCAATGTACAAATTGAATAACATTGGGAAAAGGCTACAACCCTGTCCTACACCCTTCCCAACCTCTGAATCCCTTTCATGCCCTTCAAATCGGATAACTGCTCTCTGGTTTTTGTACAAGTTGTAAATAACCTTCAATATATTTTACTCCTGCTGATTTCAGAATTTGAAAGACTTTATTCCAATTAACATTGTCAAAAGCTTTCTCCAAATCTGCCAAAGCTAGGAATGTAGGTTTGCCATTCCTTAATCTATCTTATAAGTCGTAAGGTAAGGATTACCTCCCGTGTTCTTACATTTCTCCTGAATCCAAACTGGTCTTCCACCAGGTCGGATTCTACCATCTTTTCCATCCATTTGTAAATAATTCGTGTTAACATTTTTTGCAACCATGACTTATTCAACTGATGTTTCTGTAATTTTCACACCTGTCTGCACCTACTTTCTTTGGAAAGACGATTATTACATTTTTTCTTAAATGGGGACGAACACACAATATCCTGATAAAATTCTGTCGAGCTTTTGCGATTTTTGTTGTAGTGATTTTTTTAATGCACTTTTCATTCCTTCCCCATTCCCTGATGGGGGAAGGCGGGCTGTTATAAGGCTCGCTGATGCCCTTTTCAGCCGTTCTTGGGTTGGTTACATCTTTTATTTACATTTATTTACATACTTCATTTTGCATATTTGCAACTGGATTCATCTCTTCACATGTAGTGATGAATTTACAATAATTATATCTTACATTACATTCAGTTAACAACATTGAAATTTTACAACTATATACAAGTATAAAAGTTCTCTTTTTTCATATCCATATATATATATATATATATATATATATATATATATATTGTTAGTTATATCCTATACACTGTACAATTTATGATGTAGGCTAAAAGTTATATGTTGTTTTGGGTGTTGGTATGTCTTTGATTTATCGTATTGTTCTCTTTGGTCCTATATACACAAATATTTAATACTTAAAAGAAGGAGGGTATATATATATATATATATATATATATATATATATATATATATATATATATATATACTTTTAATCTAATGTGTGGTCTGGTTGAAATTGTTGTGTGTGATAGTTACTAATTGTAACGTTTAGACAATTTCTATTGTTCGGAGGGTCTGGCAGTTTTTCAGGAGTGTGCTGTGATTGTGTTTGTGTGTGTGCTGTGTTTGCATATTTGTGGTTTGGTCTGTTGTCTTATAGTTGCGGTCTTTCATCTAGGTGTGGGTGTTGTGCGATGTTCTAATTATGGGTTTTATTGTGGGAGCCAGGTCTGGATAGATTTTGGCAGTATTATGTGCCACTGTGCATCCTGGCACTATATATTTTTATCGGGGTGTTCTTTGTGTTCGAGGTCTGATGGTCACCAGGTATTCTAAGTCTGGCCGTCTTCGTAGAATATGCCTTCCGTAATTGGCCCTTAGCTCTGTTGACCTGGTTTGCAGCGGTTCTATTTTGGAGGTGCGGTATACTTTATTGCTTGGGGTGAGTGGGTGCAGTCATTGTATGCTTCTGAGCAGTCTGCGTTCTGTGCTGTAAAACCGATTTGCTATTTTCCTTGGTATTCCTCCTAGGGGTAGTGTTGCGTATTCTATTAGCGGTCTTATGAATGTTTTGTATGTCTTATTGTCGCATTTACCCTGTCTCATACATCTTACACACCAGGTGAAATAGTTTTGTAATGGCTGGCTCTCCCAGAGACTTCAGTAGCTCTGAGGAAATGTCATCTACTCCCGGGGCGCTGTGTTCCGACCTACGTCTTTCAGGGCGCCGGCCGCGGTGGCCGAGGGGACTGCGGCGCGCCAGTCACGGTCTGCACGGCGACTACGGTCGGGGGTTCGAACCCCCCTCGGGCATGGATATTTTTGTCGTCCTTAGTGTTAGCTAGTTCATAAGTATTTTGTAACTTTAGGGACGGATGAACCCGTAGTTAAGTTCCATAAGCTATACAAACATTTGAACATTTTCTTTCAGAGCTCTGTCAAATTCGTCTCTCAGTACAGTATCTCCTATTTCATCTTCATCTACATCATCTTCCCTCCCTACAACATTGTCTGTAAGTTCATTTCGTTACTGGAGCCCCTCTATACACTCTTTTCACCTTTCAGCTTTCCCTTCTTTGCTGAGAACTGCTTTTCCACCTGTATCTATTTTTCCCCTATTTATACATTCTTCTAGATCCTTGCATTTGCCTTCTAGCCATTCCTGCTTAGCCAGTTTGCACTTCCTGTCAATCTCATTTCTTAGTCGTCTGTACTCCATTTTGTCTGTTTCATTTACTGCATTTTTATATTTTCTCCTTTCATCGATTAAATTTAGTATCTCCTGTGATATCCAAGGATTTTTTGTAGGTCTTGCCTTCCTACCTACTTTGTCCTCTGCAGCCTTTACTATTTCATCTCTCAATTTTACCCATTCCTCCTCTACTGTTTTATTTTTCCCTGTTTCTGACAATTGTTGCCTAAATCTCCCTCTGAAATTCTTAAGAACTTGAGGTTCCTTCAATTTATCCAGGTCCCATCTCCTTATTTTCCTACCTTTTTGTAGTTTCTTCAATTTCAGCCTACAGTTATGGTCAGAGTATATCTGCTTCTGGGTATGTCTTACACTTTAAAACCTGGTTCCGAAAACTATGTCTTACCATTATAAAATCAATCTGGTATCTCCCGGTGTCTCCTGGTCTCTTCCACGTATACAACCTTCTTTTGTGATTCTTAAACCAGGTGTTTGTTATAACTAAATTATGTTCTGTGCAAAATTCTACCTGGCGGCTTCCTCTTTCATTCCTTTTGCCCAGACCATATTCACCTACTATCTACCCTTCCCTTCCTTGTACTGGGTATGTCTTACACTTTAAAACCTGGTTCCGAAAACTATGTCTTACCATTATAAAATCAATCTGGTATCTCCCGGTGTCTCCTGGTCTCTTCCACGTATACAACCTTCTTTTGTGATTCTTAAACCAGGTGTTTGTTATAACTAAATTATGTTCTGTGCAAAATTCTACCTGGCGGCTTCCTCTTTCATTCCTTTTGCCCAGAGCATATTCACCTACTATCTACCCTTCCCTTCCTTGTACTACTACCGAATTCCAGTCTCCCATAACAATTAAGTTTCCCTCTCCCTTAATTGTCTGAATAATTTCCTTTAGCTCCTCATATATTTCTTCGATTTCCTCATCATCGGCAGAGCTAGTTGGGATATAAACCTGTACTTCTGTTGTCGGTGTTGGCATCGTATCTATCTTGACAATGATAATGCGATCGCTGTGCTGGTCATAGTACTTTACCCGCATTCCTATTTTCTTAATCATTATCAATATTACTCCTGTGATACCCCCAACTGATTTTGTATTTATAATCCTGTAATCCTGCTGGTGTAATGGATGCAATAATAACATTCAATGATGGTGCAATTTCAAGGATGAATATTACGAAGAAATTGAACATCCAGACGGGAAGGAATATGGCTTTGGCTCTAACTGCTCTTGATAAGCGACGGGTAACCGAAGCAGAAGCTGCTACCACGGAGTCAAGGATAAAGAAAAGAATGAAGAGAAAGAGTATGGAGAATAAGGAAACAGGACAACAACTGGATTATGCAGCTGGAAAGTTCTAAACCACTAAAGTGGTAAGATGATAAATCTTCGTTTGCGAATTACCGAAAACTTTAATTCTCATCTTTCAGGTACACTTTTCTCCTAAATGACTGAATTTAAACTCACACAAATTTATACAGATATTTAGAATGACCTCCTCTACCTCACTTGCCTATTATTTGTTTGAAAACTTGTATGATGATGATGATATCGGTGATATTTGAGCAACTTTTTTTTTTTTTAATTTTTGTTTTTGTAAAATAAATTACTTGTCTTTTTCACAGATCAGCATCATGGAAGGAAATTGGAGGCATAAAACATTTATATGAATGCAGTGGTGGCTCGTATGAAATTTGATCTGTGTGCTACAATATTACAAAAATAAACAGGAAACAAAATATACTAAAACAACTTTTGTGAACTTTTTAATTAAATATCAATTATACTGTATTGACAGTAAGACCTTCAGGGTAATCTATAACAGCGCTGCCAACTGCATGTATTCACTGCAGGTAGTAAATATAAAGTTTAAAAATATTAATTTTATTTACAGAAATTAAAAATTTAGACTCAGAGGTATTTGAATACGATCCTCACACAGGTAGGTTTCAGAGACAACGCGCAAGACTCCTGAGTCAGCGCGATATTTGACTCTGTAAGCCGCAATATTCGTCATATACTATTCTTCCGCAGCCGTTACACGCAACGCAAAGATAAATAATGATGTGGTGCTGCAGTCGGTCTCAGCACACATGAGTCGCTAGGCTGACGTCACGTCTGTGCATGCGCAATAGCGAACAGACTACTGCGCCGCCTCTCTGTGCACGTACCAGCGCGGCTGAATCCCACTTCAGCACACGGAGCTGGTTTCCAGCTATCGCAGCGAGAGCGCTCCACAATGCGTTTTCATCCTTATTACTAGCGTTCTAATACGAATTGGAAGGGAATTGGCATAATTTTATTGTGATATCTGGCTCGTATTCCAAGAGAAAGGATGTAATTTTACAGCGATTTCTCGCTTGCATTCGAAGAGAAATGGCATAATTTTAGTAATATATTTACAGTGTGCTGCAGCACATTAGCACATTATCACCAGCCGCCACTGTGTGAATGTTGTGTGTACTGTGACTTGTTTTCCAAGCTGTGAGGTCAGTAGTTCCAGAGAAAATGGTACCACAGTGAAATAGTGTTCCGTTTTTTATACTATTGTAAATATTTTTGCCAGTACCAAACTATAATAAATTTTAGGGACCAGCTTTGCTTAATGACCATAACTGTAAAAAAGTTTGAGTTATCTCTCACTTAGAGATCAGTAACAACGTGTGGGAGAATATAAAGCTAAAAATGCAGCTCGTCCAGGTGTGTGTCCCCGTAACAGTAGTGATGGGACAACCGACTATTTTTAACAACCGATTGATCAATCAGTTGTTTTTTCGTTCAGTCGCTTTTTTTCAGTCGAATGAAACAACCGAATGAAAATAGTCTCTGTGGCCGTATGAATGTTATCACTCACTGGCGGGGTTTGAGTGGTTTCAGTCGATGCAAAACAATCGAATGAAACCAGTCTCTGTCGGTTGCAGCCGCTATATGAATGTTTTCACTCATTCAGTGGGTTTGAATAGTTTCAGTCGATGCGCGACCAGCGAATGAAACAAATCCCTGTTCTTTATATGAATGTTTGCGGCATTGAGTGGTTTCACTTGATAAATGGATAGCTCTGTAAGCTAAAACACTAATGAGTCGTTTCAGTTGGGATAAGTATTACATGGTTCAACCGACTGCCTGTTTTCACTTGAAAAGAAAGAATGAGTAATTCAGTCAATGTACAAAACTGCAAAAGTGTCACATGTTTTCATCCGGTTGTTCCCACAGACTAATTTCATACGAAAAAAATAAACGAATATTAATCCAACATATTAAAACTACGACCGACTGACTGTTTCATTCGGTTGTTCCCACTGACTGGACTCACTCAAAAGAGCTAATGAAGAGGCCAACGTACTGTGTCAATTGTTTCATTCGGTTAGTCCCATCGACTGATTTCATTCAAAAGAAACGGAATGAGTGGTCCAACCGATTGTGTCGATTTTTTTATTCGGTTGTTCCGAGCGACTGATTTCACTAAAAGAAGGAATGAGTAGTCCAACCGACTGAATCGGTTGTTTCATTCGGTTGGTCCCACCGACTGGTTTCACTCAGAAGAATGAATGAATAATTCAACCGATACGAGAAACTACAACCGAATGATCGATTTTTTTTTTCAACAACCGAATGAATCGATTGTTTTCAAAAAATGTTCAAATGTTTGTAAATCTATCGGAGCAAACTGCGTGGTGATCAGTCCGTAGCTTACAAACTACTTAAACCTAGGTAAACTAACCTACGGACAAACACACACACCCATGCCCCAGGGAGGACTCGAACCTCCACGGCGAACAACCGCGCGCTCCACAGCGAGGTGCTTTAGAGCGCTCGGCTACTCCACCGCGGCGATTGTTTTCATTCGATTGTTCCCATCACTACTTAACAGTTGAAATCTGATAGGAAAGTGCGAATGCGAAATGTATACTGCAGACCAGATGCGTATTCGGCCGTTGTGCAGACGGCCTGTTCAGACGGAGAGCGTGTGATGGGCCTTTAGATATCGCCGCTCATCCGCTGCCGACCGACTGCCAAGTGGTCGAGCAAGGCCGAAGTGGCTCGCGTGCGGCCCAACGTAAGAAGTGAAGGTAAATGCGAGTCCCCCTCCCCCTCCACACACACACACACAGAGGTCGTCCGGCGCTGCCGGCCGCTATTTTAAGAAGAAATATCGGCCGTTCCGCGCTGGCCGCAGTTAGGCCCGGTTCATGAACGCCAGGGCACGCAGGCAGCGCCGGCGTCGGAGGGCGCAGGAATTAGGAATGCGTGCGGCCGCGCCGCCAGTAAATTGCGCCCCTACTGGCGCCACTAAACGAGACCTAACGGAGCCGAACATTGTTTCCGCGTAAACGCGGCAGTTGCCGTGCGCCTCACGGCCGGCTGCGAGAAAGCGCTGGCTTGTTGCTGCCGCTAGCTGCGTGCTCACACTCCGCTGGCAGTGCGCCAGTCGAGGGCCGCTTCATGCACCTGTGAGCGCGCCGACACTTGCAGAACAACTCTGCTCCCACCACCCTCGACGTCGCTTATTTAATTTCTCGCTGTTCCCTAAATAGTCGCAGCTCCTTTTTAAACTCCTACTTGCGTAATAAAAACGTTACATTTTTTACGAAATTTCCTCGGTGACACAGCAGGAAACAAAAAACATAAAGTACACTTACTTCAGCAAAGATCGCTAATTTAAAATTGTGAACATAGCTGCTACTCATGCAGTGAAGGCTTTCACGACCGGCTGAAATAATTGCTGTTGAATCTTCCGGGTTATGTGGTCGTGGTCGAAGAAACATATCTGCTCCTGACGTTTCGTCCAGAACTGAGATGGACGAAACGTCAGGAGCAAATATGTTTCTTCGACCACGACCACATAACCCGGATATTCAACAGCATAGCTGCTACTGTCAGCGACCGTTACAAAGTCAACGGATAAAAATTCAGCCCTCGGTCGCAAAATTAATATTTAACCTGGTTTCGGCAATAACTAGGGTTCCCTTCGCCAGAAATTATAAATTAAAACAAGTCACGTAATAAAAGTTACAACTCAGCTTTAAAGGTTACGTCACGAAATAAAAAAAAATAAAAATAAAAATAAAAAAATAAAAAAAATAAAATAAAATAAATAAAAAAAGAACTTATAAGAATGATCAATCTGATGCCTCCGTGCAGGCCTGCAGCTCACAGTGGCTAGCTCTCTTTTATTTTATTTTATTTTATTTTTAATTTTTTTATTTATTTATTTTTTTCTGACTTTACTTTTACAGCTAAGTTGTAACTTTTATTATGTGACTTATTTTCATTTATAATTTCTGATGAAGGAAATCCTAGATATTGCCGAAACCAAGATAATTAATTTTAATTTTGCAACCGAGGGCTGCATTTTTATCCTTTATCGCTAACTAGCTCAAACCCGCGGCTCCGCTCGCGTGTTGGTTGATTATGATAGGTAAGCTATCTTTACGTAGTGTCCTATTTATTTATTCTTATATTTCCTTATTCGTATGCTTATCCTTACAGATAAAGAGCTGAAGACATTGTAGCACGCATAGACCAAAGATATGGTCTGTGGCATCACGTTTCGCTGTATGTAACCTCCTTGCTATAGAGTCGCAAACGTCATCGCTGGCCTTTAGTCTGATTTTCTTTTATATAATTTGACGACTTTCAGCCACCATGTCATCCATCACCTTATAACTATCGGTAAGGAGCTGCTATGGTATACATTCGTTTGCGTTCTGTAGTTTTCGCTGCAGAGAGAAATATTAACACAGACACACACACACACACACACAGACACACGTAGAATTTTATATACACCGATAACTTTCCATCCCAATATACTCCACTCTTTTATCATTATCAACCCTCAAGCAACAATGCAACCAATAAAACCATTTTCAAAGAGTAAATATAACTTTCAAAGAGTAATTACTGTTTCTCATTTCGCGTTATATTCTTTAAATTACTAAATATCTATCAGATTGCTATAAAACCGTGCCTAAAACCTTCCTCAGGTATAAATTAGTAACTGTACAAATATTTAAGTCTCTGCGTCTTGTTGTTCGGACGTGATAAGCGTACACCGAACATATATATATATATATATATATATATATATATATATATATATATATATATAGCTATCCGATCGCCATAAAACCTTGCCTAAAGCCTTTCCCGGGTAGACATTAGTAACTGTACAAATTCTTAGAACTTTATGTCTTGTGGTTCAGACGTGATAAACGTACACCGAACAGACATTCACATTTATAGATATAGATTTACTTTATTTACTGTAATTTTTTCCAGTTATAATGAGCTATGTCATCATCTTATGAAAAAGTTACAATGTTCTCCTATTTTCAGTAAAATAACGAGTCACTCGTGAAAATGTAATATAATAAACAGAATATTGTCAAACTATTAAAATGCGCATTATTAAAGCTTGTATCATCAAAGTGGATCGTCATCTGCAATGCACACTTAAAAATTGTATATCTCCTTCACAGAAGTAGCAAAGAGACTTATGTCTAAAACATTTGGTGGTGTAAGTTTTAATAATGCGCATTTTAATCGTTTGACAATGTTATGTTTCTTATATTTTCACGAGTAACTCGTTATTTTACTGATAATAGGAGAACATTGTAACTTTTTCATAAGATGATGACAAAGCAAATAGAAACCGATAAAAAAAATAACCAGCAAATAAAATAAATTAGTGATCTTGGTTGAAGTAACTGTAATTTATATAAATTTTCGTTCGCTCTCAATAGACGTAATATGCCATTATTAAAAACATAATACTCAAATATTTTTGAAAATATTTACATATTAATGAGCACTATGTAGGTGCATAGATCGCGGGGGTAGGGGGCGGTTGGGATCCATATCCCTGCGAAGAGAACACAGGGATTATTAGACCCACCTCTTGACCAACTTTGAAGCACTGTGCAGAGAAAACTACTGTGAGAGGAACGGATTGCCTTCAACGTGGGAAAATGTTGTGCAAGGGAAGAATGCAGTTACTTTTACCTTAGGATATCGCCTAAATCTTCTGTTACAGCGAGGAATCTCTGTGAGTATTCAATGTTACTGCACGCGTGGCTGTTCGGCAACCGACGCTACCTCTTCCGGTACTGCTACATCTACATACCTACTCCGCAATCCACCGTAAGGTGCGAGACGGAGGGTACATTGTACCACTACTAGGCATTTCCTATTCCACTCCCAGGTAGAACCAGGGAAAAAAGAATATCTATATGCTACTGGAGGAGCCCTATTTTCTCTTAACTGTGACATTTATGCGAAATGTAAGTAGGCAGTAGGTTCTACACTCTATTCCGACCCTCTAAATTTCCTCAACAGAATTTCTCGAAAAGAACGTTGTCTTTACTCCAGTGATCCCCATACGAGTCACCGGAGCATTTCTGTGCACACTGCTACACATGCAGCATCCCTTCGAAGTGCTGACGGAGAGGATGACATCGATGGCCGCCGACTAGCCGAACCATTCCCATCGCCTCTCTCGCATCGACACAATGATCAAGATCGCACGGACGGCGCCTCAACCGTTACTGCCATTCAACCGGGAGCTCGAGCCATGGGCCAATTATATCGCACGGATGCAGCAGCATCTCTGTAACGAGCAGTAAGGCGCCGTTTTATTCGCAATATGCTGGCCCTGAGGTATATCTACCGGTACAACAACTATGCCCAGAGGCGGAACCCCACGCTCTCATATGGCCAGGTTTGTTCCCGTTTATCTGACTATTTTCATTCCCAAGATCACGATACTACTGCCCGCCATAGGTTTTTCAGCTGTCACATGATTTTACTACATTCTCCTGATGATGCGATCCGAGCGGACGTGTTGAAATTGCAGGATCCCTTTCCCGAAAGGGAAGCATTTGAACAGTCCGTGCATTACACCACGATATTTCAGTATCACCCACACGCCGATCCTCACCACTGGCTCCAGCGACAAAGCGCAGTCGACAGCAGCTGCCTTCGTGTAGTCAATTCTTTGTGTCACACACCCGCCATCAATGCTGTTATCAACAGACAAAATGAACTGCATGTGGGAAAACGGGTCACAGAGCTGTCAGTCAAACAGTATGGCTGTCTATTAGTCTGAACTGCAGTAAGGGACACTCCAACTAACTATGACGGTTTTCCAGATGTGGCGTATGTGAGGGTATTGCCCCCCCCCCTCCCCCCCACACACACTACAAAGAGTCTTTTCCTGTTTCCATTTCGGGTGTGCATCTCCATCTATATAGTGACACCGGTTCTTCCGCCACAATCATTGATTGGTGCTCCGTCATTGCAACCAGTGCTCTTCCAGACGGGCTCCTTTAGTATTATATCGGCCCTTTCTCAGGATAGTTCATGGCTCCAGTTCAGTATAGCATCCATTCAGTTCAGGCACGAATCCTTGTAGTGGATTCCTCAGGACCGCTGTGGAGTAGCCGAGCGGTCTAAAGCACTTACAGCGCGCGGACGCTCGCCGTGGAGGTTCGAGTTCTCCCTGGGGCATGGGTGTGTGTGTTTTCCGTAGGTTAGTTTACCTAGGTTTAAATGGTTTGTAAGCTACGGCCTGATGACCACGCAGTTTGGTCCGATAGATTTACAGACATTTGAACAATTTTGGATTCCTCAGGAGCAGATGATTACAGATAGACCTGTTTAGAGAACTTAGTGTTGAAATCCACGACGCGATCCTTATCATCAATTTCCTTCTTCTGGATTACATTTCACAGACTCAGCTCAGTCATTTCGCCACCTGACTCGAGTGTTGCAGGCTTTGAGACCCATATCACCCTGCTCCTTTTCGCTGTCCGTAATTTTTCAAATCACGTAATGTTTCATTTATCATGAGAGACAAACTGCACCCTGAACTACAGCATTTGCAACAGGAGGGCGCCCTTACTCGTATTTCTAACACCCAATAGCCGACGCATATTGTCCTGGTCGAGTAACCTAACGGTGCCTTGCACTTGTGCGGCGATTTTTCCATTAGGATCATTGCACAGTGTGTAGTGTACTCCCAACATATCCCTAAAATGGGTGACATCTAGACCCGTTTGATGGGAGGTACTGTATTGTTCGAAATTAATATCAAGGATGCGTACCTCCAGCTTCTCTTAGACGGCAGAAGCAGGTCATTAATAGCTCTTTTTGCCTGTATCTGTGTAACCCTCTCCCCTTTGGCATTGCTAGCGCCTTCACAAAGTTTCAGCACTAACAGGAAACACTGATTTGAGACTTAACCTTTTCGGCAAATCACCTGCGGGCTCCAATGCAACATTGTTTTCCAAGCTTCAAGAAGCAAACCTTCGGTTCAATACATCTGGTGCATTTATGTTTTTAATTTATTATTTATTTCATTTATTTTTTCTTTTTATTTTATTTTATTTTATTATTGTTTTTCAAGCATCTGAAATACTTCGGTCATATTGTCAGTGCCACTGGCTTCGTCCCACACAACAATATATAGAGCCAATCAAGCTGCTGCCGCCTCCTCCAGGTATTAGTCAGATGAAATCAGTTCTGGAATATTTAAGTTATTAGCATAAATACATTCCCTGGGTGACAGTCATTGCCGAATCTCTCCATAACCGTCTTCGGAAAAACATCATGTCCTACTGGACACCAGCTCGTGCCTAGGCGTATGTCTCGCTGTCTATGATCCATCCCTTCCCCTCAGCCTTGCCGCAGAAGCATCCGACTTTGGAGTAGGGGCGGTTTTGTTCGAGGTGGTTGTGAGGTTGGTTTTTCTCGAAGACCCTATCCTCGGCGTAACACAATTAATAGCCAAATTGAGAAGTAGTCATTGGACATCATCTCTGGCATTACAAAATTCCACGATTATATCTATGGGGGGCCCTTTACCTCCTTCCCAGGCAACAAGGCCCTAATATCTTTGTTCAAAGCTTCTGCCTCCATTCCCAACTCCAACGCTGGGTACTGTTTTTTGTCGACTTACACCTGTGATATCAAATACAGCACACCCACTCATCGAGCCAATGTTCAAATGTTTGTAAACCTATCGTACCAAACTGCGTGGTCATCAGTCCGTAGCTTACAAACTACTTAAACTAAGGTAAACAAACGTAAGAACAACACACACACACACTCATGCCCCAGGGAGGACTCGAACCACCGACGGCGAGCAACCGTGCGCTCCGCAGCGAGGCGCCTTACACCGCTTGGCTACATGAAGTTTGTGTATTAGTTAGTACCACATTAATAAAATAAACAAAGCAGTAGGGAATGTTCATCTTTATGTTGAATCGACTTCGATCCACATTTACTGTATAAATATTTAGTTGCTTCTCTATGAAGATCTGCCTTGAACGAAACAGTCATCAATATAGCAACTTCAGCGGGACTGGTTACTGCTCGTTTTACGTGGTGAGGTAGTTACAGTTGTCTTACAATATCTGCAAAGGTCTTTGTTTACAGTTTGTCACCGGAAAATGTGTTGGTGTCTTCATTAAAGGAATAGTGTAGGAAAATAGCACTATTTCAGTATTCAATGTCACTGTTTGTGAACTGTGAAGAAGATCTACAGAGATAATGTAGGAACAATGTAACCACTTTAACGTCTAAAAAGAGCAATAAAATGTCCAACTGGAGACGCTACAACTGTGGCGGAACGTATTTAAAAACAAAAACCAGTGTTCATCTCAAGACAAATCCTCTTAGAGAAACAACTGAATACCAGCAATTTTTATGTGTTAATAATGTGATCATCACCAGCTGGTATAATAAATGATCAACCAGTGAAAATTAAATCGTTCATTCATTGAAGAAGTATATATTATATTTAATTAGCAGAAAACCCGGCGTTGCCCGGGTTTTTATTTATTTATTTATTCACGCTTTTGGTTAATACTTATCATATCCCTTCCCTCTCTGTCCATTTCCTTTTTTTAATAACGTCTCATATTTATGGAAGAGTATTCAAGAAATTAGGCTGTCTCGCATAATGTACAAAATAATAACTGCAGTATCCAAACAAAGTAAGGTAGTCAACAAGATGAAAATGACATGTAACGTTAATACATTCATTTAATTCAAAACTTGTTTATAAACAATAATTATGGTTACTTGTCTAAAATCTAATATGAATAAATACTTTGGTAAGCCCACAACTGATCAAGCGACTTGTAGTTGTCCGTGTCAGAAACATAGAGATGTCAAAACCACTCGGCAGTATTTAACAGGTTTCCCTGTGAGTTGTTAATCATTATATAAAATGCAAGTCTCACAGTAATCTACAGTATCTAGAGGTTAAAAGATAGATCTGCAGGAAAAAATGGGTATTCGTCGGATGTATACTGTTTCATTCTCTTCCTTTCCCTGTAGCTCTATAGAAGTCTTGCTTTCGTCTATAGCCGAGTACGCTTCACATTTGGTTCACAGTTGTCAACAGAACTGTGAGCTTTCAGGAATTTCTTTCAACTGACTGGAATACAGGAGTGGCTTACTAACAAACACGTAAATGTTTTAAAACTTGGTGTATGACGTGAAAGTTTTTACCCATCACAGTATACGATCTCATATTTATTGAATCATATACTGTAAAAGTGGATAACTTTGTAGGTATATAGTCATTTGTATAAGTGCTGCACGTCGTTATAATCTGATTCGTATACAGTCAGTATCTACATCTACATCTACAACCATACTCCGCAAGCCACCCGACGGTGTGTGGCAGAGGGTACCTTGAGTACCACTATCGATTTTCCATCCTATTCCAGTCACGTAATGTTCGCGGAAAGAAGGATTGTCGGTATGCCTCTGTCTGGGCTCTAATCTCTCTTATTTTATCCTCATGATCTCCTCGAGAGATATACGTAGGAGGGAGCAATATACTGATAGACTCCTGAGTAAAGATACGTTCTCGAAACTTCGACAAAAGCCCGTACCGAGCGACAGAGCGTCTCTCCTGCAGAGTATTCCACTGGAGTTTAGCGATCATCTCCATAACGCTTTCACGATTACCAAACGATCCTGTAACGAAGCGCACTGTTCTCCGTTGGATCTTCTTTACTTCCTATATCAATCCCACCTGGTACGGATCCCACACGGGTGAGCAGAATTCAAGCTGTGGGCGAACAAGTGTACTGTAACCTACATCCTTTGTTTTCGGACTGCATTTCCTTAGAATTCTCCCAATGAATCTAAGTCTGGAATCTGCTTTACCGACGATTGATTTTATATGGTCGTTCCATTTTAAATCCCTCCTAATGACTAATCCCAGATAATTTATGGAATTAACTGCTTCCAGTTGCTGACCTGCTATCGTGTAGCTAAATGATAAAGGATATTTCTTCTGTGTATTCGCAGAACATTACACTTGTCTACATTGAGATTTAATTGCCATTCCCTGCACCATGCGTCAATTCGATGCAGATCCTCCTGCATCTCAATACAATTTTCCATTGTTACAACCTCACTAAATACTACAGCATCATCCGCAAAAAGTCTCAGTGAACTTCCGATGTTATCCGCAAGGCCATTTATATACAGGGTGTTTCACTAAGTGTGTTTGCCTCTGTAACTTATAAAATAATAGGTGTAGGGAAATATTAATGCGGTAGGTCAACACAAGAAATGTTACACTTTCTGCGGAGCTATGAACATAGTTTATTATATCGTTTTCCAAAGAGTTACAGCAGAAAGATATAATTTCTTAAATGACATAACTCCTACTTCGTGCTAGTACTAGTACTACTTGGTAATAAAGAAGTAATAGATTAAAACCTGGTGCGCGGTGGGGCTCTTCTTTTTCTTAAATAATAATAATAAAATTAAAATAAAAAAAGCTTATGGGACTTAACTGCGGGATCATCAGTCCCTAAACTTACAAGCTACTTATGAACCAATACTAAAGACAGCACAAACATCCATGTCCGAGGGGAAATTAACCCCCGACAGCTTCGCACATCGGAGCATAGCGCCTCAAAGAGGCGGGCGGTTTTCCATAAAAGTTACTTTTTACATCCTCATATCTCATGAACAACGTGTCGTACCGTGATACAATTTCGAAGGCACATTCAGATATGTGTGTGTATACTGTCTGTAAAAATTCCTGCGGCTACAATTTGTGGTGTAGAAATTACATATACGAACATCATAAAGAATGCCATAGTTTAGTCCAGGAACAGCGGAAAAGTAGTAAGCGGCAAACTGTTTTCCTTTAATCATATTTCTGTGGTTGTCAGCGAGAAAAATTGTAATACGTTTTTGAAAATTTATGAAGCCCCTAAGTATTCTTATTGTCACACAGTGTATGAATAATGTGGCAGTTTTTGCGATTGCTATTGTTTATAAAGTCATTTCTCCTGGACCATATGTGTATGTGGTTCCAACCCTACAGAAAGTGATACATCACGGTAAGGAATATGAGTACCAAATTTGGTTGAAATCGGTCGAGTGGCTTAAGAGAAAATGAACAGCATTGTCGCTTAATGCAGCAGTTTTCGCGCTTCTCATTGTTCATGACGTCATGTGAACTACGTGTTGTACGTGATTCTTACACTTATGCCGCGGTGGAGTAGCCGAGCGGTCTAAGGCGTCACGCTGCGGAGCGCGCGGTTGCTCGCCGTGGAGGTTCGAGCCCTCCCTGGGGCATGGGTGTGTGTGTTTGTCCTTAGGTTAGTTTACCTAGGTGTAAGTAGTTTGTAAGCTACGGACTGATGACCACGCAGTTTGGTCCGATAGATTTACAAACATTCATTTCTTACCCTTATGGCACCGTACTGAGAGATTGAAGCTTACGTATAGAAAATTTAGTACAGATTGGGACAAAACTGTATATTTGAATAGAATACGTACACCCAAACAAACACACGGATACTTTGCTCTATACGTAAACAAGCTTTATGTGGTAGCGTATATTTCAGTATTGCAATAGCTTTCAGGTATTTTCTACGAGCTTGATTCAGTTACTAAGGCACAGAAGTAATCGTATGACACCCTTCGTTGGCTCAATAATTGTGAGGGACTTCCAAATAGTCAATCAAATGTTTGTAACTCTATCGGACCAAACTGCGTGGTCATCAGTCCGTAGCTTACAAACTACTTAAACTAAGATAAACTAACCTAAGGACAAACACACACGCTTTTGCTCCAGGGAGGACTCGAACCTCCACGGCGAGCAACCCCGCCCTCCGCAGCGAGACGCTTTAGACGACTCGGCTACTCCACCGCGGCTCCAAATAGTCACTGAGTTAATGCCACATCGAGTTGCAGCACTCCACCAGGGAAACAGAGGTCTGACACGGTGTTAAGTTGGTATACCGTGACTGCTGTCACCTCACTGTTAAATTAGCGAAGGTGAGGTCTCCTTCTATAAAAGTTAATTTAGTGTATCGAGGATGGCGGATGACTACAGTTTTCTTGCCTGGCCAGCATCAGATTTCAGACTCCGTTATATTGCAGTAGCTACAAGAACACGTGGGCACCGCAATTTATGCACAGAAATCGAGAGAATCTTCGTCCCAAAAATTTCCCGACACGTGACGGTTATCCGATGAATACTACGCGCCGTTGATTGGACGTTGTCATGTGCAAGAGTTGGTGGCGTAATAACAGAACATCAGAACCAATTAAAACTCGAATTACCGGAGGTGCAACTAACGCCCACGTAATGGGCAGCAGGGCGCGGTAATAACAGCTGGAATCAATAAGTCGGTGGCGGCGGCTAGTGCGCCAAATTGCCGGCTGTCAGCGCCTGGCCTGGCGCTGCGGTGCCGCGGCTGCCGCGCACGTCACAGCCGTGTAATCACTAGGCGGTTAACGCCTGGCCGTCGACACCGCACCTTACCGCAAGCGTAAGAGCGTGCGTGGCTGCTCCCCCACTGGAAAAAGGTTTTATTCATTTATGGGTGATCCTGGGCTTACTTGTTTTTAATTTATTTATTACTCTTCAGCTCGTTACCCCATAATTTGAAGACGGAGGGTGTTCACTCCACTCAGATTACTGCTATCATCGCATCAGCAAGTAAAGATAACAACTACCTCGATAGAGATAAGGTAGCACCACTTCTCCTCATCGCAAATGCTTCTACTATACACTATGGCTGCACTGCCTCGAAATTAGTACACCTAGAAAGACGACGTCGATATTGATCCTATGACAGTAGTTGCAAATTGGGAGACAGGAGATGAAGAGTTAATGATTTCAACTTCGACAAAAGCGGAGTGACATAGCTGCCACAGCTGCAATACGAACACGCAAAAGGTTCAATATGATGTCAACATGTGCGTCAATGAGGCATCGTGGTACGAATACGCACTCGTGTTTCATACAGCCAACTGAGCCAGTTTGAAAGTGGTCTAATTGTGTCAATCGGAATGGTGAGATGGCCCTGTTGGTGTCTCTCGAGTTGGAACGCTGCGTCAGTTGCGCAACGATGCTCGTTGCAGTGGTCACGTCAACATTCTCACGTCCACGCAACACAGACGTCAGCCGAGGCGTATTTTAATGTAAGCTATGTGAAATCGCTGTGTTGCCATAGCAAATATAAGACTTTATAGTTGTTTTATTTTTATTTTTTTATAAACACAGTATCGAACGCAAGTAATTTTTATTTTTATTTTTGTTCGGCAACCGGTTTAAGTCTGCTTGTGAGACCATCTTCAGGCCGACTGCATAACCATAACAATAACATTACAAATATTAAGAAGGTTGTAGAGAAGATGATATTAACATAATGGACAGTAAACTTATAACAATGTGAAATGTTACACGCATGCTAGCCGACTGTGGGCGGGTCACGAGCCGTTGACCGTGGAAATAAACTGCGGAATACTGCTGTAACGCTCGAGCTTATATAAGGCAAGCTCAGCCCCCCCCTCCCCACATACACACACGCTGCATTGAGGATCAATAATGCACTTATTAATAATTTTTGTTACCTTTCAGGCTACAGTTGTGATATGAAAATTGGGATACATATACAAGAGCATTCAGATTACTACATTCGTAAAGACTGGTAACAGTTTAGAGAAAAACTAATAAAAATAAAAATACTTCGTTTTATCAATTTTGTTAGATACCTGCCCCCTATGGGCATTTGAAGAGACTCTCTGGGCATATTGGCGCCAGGGATAGTAATACTTCACTGCTGCTGCAAGGAAGTAAACGTATCGATGTTTGCACGCCAGCAATGTTCATTGTAGCGCTCGTAGCACCAGACGATGCGTTGTTGATCTGAAGAGAAACGCCATATTCCAGCTGTGATAATTAAGTTCATTAACTGCTACATTTTGATCCTCGGGCCGAGTTATTGCACAGTTACTCGTAACAACTGTGCGCAGAGACGACAGTATTTGAATAGAAACTTGAAGTTGCCATCCTACTTCACAGGCGACATGAATCGTATCTCAAAGGAATTTGTATCAATATAATATGTGTTACTTTCTGTAATACATGGAAATAGGTAACTTTTACTGAGAACAAACTGTTACTGAGAACAGCTTGTCAGAAATATAAACAATTATTTAGACGTTAAAATGGTTGATTAAAAGAATCTTAGAGCGCAAGATAGTGTTCATTATGTGATTCCTTAATTTCTCCTGGCGAATAAAAATTTCGAAAAACTTACGGGTATGCTGCCAGGTACCAAAATCGACGACGGCCGGCATTTCGGCAAGAGACCACCCTGCCATTTTCAAGGCGAAACTGCAGTAAGAAAGCAATGTGCAACAATCGGCAGGAGGCCACCCTGCCATTTTCAAGGCGAAACTGCAGTAAGAAAGCAATGTGCAACAATCGGCAGGAGGCCACCCTGCCATTTTCAAGGCGAAACTGCAGTAAGAAAGCAATGTGCAACAATCGGCAGGAGGCCACCCTGCCATTTTCAAGGCGAAACTGCAGTAAGAAAGCAATGTGCAACAATCGGCAGGAGGCCACCCTGCCATTTTCAAGGCGAAACTGCAGTAAGAAAGCAATGTGCAACAATCGGCAGGAGACCACCCTGCCATTTTCAAGGCGAAACTGCAGTAAGAAAGCAATGTGCAACAATCGGCAGGAGGACACCCTGCCATTTTCAAGGCGAAACTGCAGTAAGAAAGCAATGTGCAACGATGGTTGCACATTGCTTTCTTACTGCAGTTTCGCCTTGAAAATGGCAGGGTGGTCTCCTGCCGAAATGCCGGCCGCGGTGGCCGAGGAGACTGAGGCGCTTCAGTCACGCTCTGCACGGCCACTACGGTCGGGGGTTCGAATCCCCCCTCGGGCATGGATATTTGTGCCGTCTTTAGTATACGGTAGTTCATCAGTAGCTTGTAAGTTTAGGGACTGATGACCCCGTAGTTAAGTCCCATAAGCTTAACAAACATTTGAACATTTGAACATCCTGCCGAAATATCGGCCGTCGTCGATTTTGGTACCTGGCAGCATACCCGTAAGTTTTTCGAAGTGTTCATTATGCTGAGCCATGGGTATAACTTTATGGAGAAGTGTTATACCCATGGCTCAGCAAAATTAATATTCTATCTTGAGTTCTAACAATCTTTTAATCAACCATTTTAACGTTTATGTAATGATTTATATTTTTGACAATCGAGGAGGCATGTGTGCCCCAGAAAAGCACAGCGAAGTCTAGGGGCTGCCGTCTGTCGCCGAGGGAAGAAAGGGCCAGGCAGCGCTGCCTGCTTACTTTGGCATGGAGTACATGCCGCCACCATGTCGGTGATGACGGCATCGAGACCTTGCAAACTGACATGCTGGTCAGCTAACACCTAATGTCCCTTGTGTAGAAGTCCAATACTCCTGTGCTATTGAGGTGCCGGAATGACAACCCATGTGCGACAGTTTTCAACTTGAAGAAGAAGAAGAATACATTCCTATCATGACAACTTACGACGTTGAGCACTGGGTCCTTCACTGATGGCATGCTACCAGTTATGCGTCTAGTGGCTGGTGGGCGATAATCACTTCAGCTCTCTTATCTAAGTGAAGAAACACCTCTGAGTCCAAGTGGAAGTCTGTGTCATGACCTACTGATAAATGGGACAGAAGGGCCGAATTGGCACCATGAGCCGCCGGATAATGGCGGCCGGTGTATCACAGAAATATTTTGTACAGACTAAAATTTCACCCGACTTAAGCCCCGACACGAATTTCACTTTTGGCTTGCCTAAGGAGAGGACCACCGTCTCGTGAGGTCAGAGTAATTTTTCGTTTCCAGGATTAATTATTCTTATGGTTTCGCAATATGGCGTTAATTTGAATCTTGGGACAGGGATTATTCCTGGCGGAGAAACACCACTAGGACCCTCTTGCTCTGTCGACTTGCCGCCATGCAAAGGTCTCCGAACCTCGGAACGAAAGGACCGGTTCTTGTGGACCGGAACAAATTGATGACATGTTTCTATTTCTGCACACTGCAGCATGCAGCTGTGCTTAACATGCGGTAATAAAAACCGACGAGATAGCTCTCTCACTCAGATACTTGTTGTTCTTAGAGAGCTTACGTCAGTGAACGTCTCTTGTGCAGAAGTTGCCGCCATTTCGACATACTTTGTTCAGTTGCTGTTCTAAGTAGCAGTCATAGAATTCACGATACTGATTACAACCTTTGCGTGGTAATGCATCATGCATATTTATGACGCAAGTAATCGACATAGAACAGTTTGCTATTTGATTGGTAGGTGGGTGGAGTTTTAGCATGCTGCAGCTGCAGTGCTTTGTGATTGAGGGGTGGAGGAGTTGATAGAGCAGACTCACTGAATGTTTGGTTTTCCCTTTTGTCTTGTCCTGCAGTAAGAAGCCTTTCAGTCAGTGTTTTATCTTGCGTGTTTTATCGGTAATCTAAAGTGAGACCTCACCTTATAGTTGTCAATTTTAGAATACACTTATAATTTGCAGTTGAATTTTCCAACTTCTGGTCTGTATACTTTCCCTGTTGCTACCATTTAATTCATTGACATGAACGTTGCGAGAAGAGAAGAGGTCTGATGTTGACCACGTCGAAGCAGCTGTAGATTCACAGGTAGGGTTAGATGTTAACTGGCAAGCGGAACTGAGAAAAATTTCTAAGACGAGTAAAGGAAGTCGGCAATAGCTACGAACTTAAAGTCCTCGTTTTTCGGAAACAAGAGAAACGGCAAGCAATTTAATAATTGTCATGCTTCTTACTTCTTCCAACCAACACATGCTACATGCGTACCATAGAGTGAGTTGGAAACTAACGCTCTAAGTGAATCAAAGGTCGTAGTATACTTCTTTCTTCCGTACAGTCTTCCGTAAATGGGAAATCTAAGCATTCAAGTAACGTATGGGTGAGTTACTCTGTCTTTAACGGTTGTATGGTCCATGGGCGCCATCTTGAAATCAGAGATATTGTATCAAAGTCAGTTTTTCTTTTTGTTCTTTTTTTAATGGAATGGGAGTCGTGTGACATATGAAGAACATCACGTCATTACTGTTACAAGGTGCGACCTAGCAGTTATGGTAAAATAATACAACAAGATTCCTCTTTCCCACAAGTTATCTTGTTCAGCGATGCGGAAACCTTTTTCGTCTTTGGTGAAGTCAACCGTCACAACTATAGATACTGAGATACTCAAGTGACCAGTATTCACACTGGATGAAAACTTCGGGTGTTTTTGGTGACGTAAGGTTATGGTGTAGTCGGAATACCCAATGTAATTGGGCCCATTTTCATTTACCAGAACCGGAATGCTTAAAGCTATCTGTAAATGTTTCAAAATATGGTGTTTCCTCATTTCTGAATTTAGATGGGAACTTTATCTCCACATATTTGCGGAGCAGTTGTTGGTCACTGGTTATAATGCGAATTTTCTGGTCATCGAATTGGCCTACGTGGTTCTATGGAATCTACACACGGACCACTTGATCTCACAACACTTAACGCTTATCTGTGGGTGTTATTTCGGGCAAATGGTATATATAGAGAAATTATGAAACAGGTACAATTTCGAACAACGCACTGCGGAAGCCTATGCCAGCTGTAAGGTGGCAAGCACCCGCACATTTATTTTATTGGATAAATTCATACGGTAACATGAGCGGGGCTGTTTATGTAGGTCAGTGTTTCGCCTGACCGAGAGAAAGCACATTCCACCGCCCGCACGGGGCGCGGCTCGAGGGGTTTCAGGGAGGTGGACTCCCCTTCTACTTGTTGGCTTTTTAGAGGGAGGACTCACGGTGGGCTCGTCCACTTGGCGACGGGAGTCTGGAGTTGCTGTGCGCTGGTTGGAGGGCGTGTGTGGCGCGACGGGCGTGGAGTCCTCTTATTGGCGGGAGTAATTCTGAATTTCCTACAGCATAGTATCATCTAGATATACCTCCAGCGACTCGTCGTGGAGGGGCTCACTGTCTCTCTAGAGGTTCAGCGTCTGCACTGTATCTCGGCGACCGAGTTTATGCTTGTCGTCGGAGAATTAGACCTTTCGTCTGCAGGCGTTGTAGCGCACTTGTTGCTACATTACATGCGGTACTTCCGTAATTACGGAACGACGCATAGCGATCGGCATAATAAGCGAGTCATACGTGCGCTCTGAGGGTGAGCCATAAGCCTAGCGGTATCAAGTGCTGAGTCTGACGCTTCTCGTCTGGCTACGATACATGCAGATCGTGTTTGGCTTGCGAGCATGTTTTGAGGGCTCAACGGTGCATTGGTGGAAGCCGAAGTACCACGCCAAATTACTAATAGTCTAGGGAAAGATAGACAGGGTCGTACTGGCTGTTTGACGACAGTCTTAGCAAAGTGGTTCCGGTTTAATTTTTTTAAATTTTTAATTTTTAATTTTTTTTATTATTATTATTTTTTTTTTTTTTTTTTTTTTTTTTTTTGCAGCACCATCGGAAACAAGTAGCAGCCACGACGAGACTACGGTACAGTGCACTAATTGCTCAGGGCTTCCTTTCTTCCACTGAACTTAACCTATGTTTGACGTGTTTTTCGCGCATTTTTACTCGTTTGCGACACCCGCGTTCTGTAACTTCACTTGTAATTTACTGATTGATTCGTGACAGGTACACGAGATCAGACGTTTTCTTAAGTTCATGTAACATTATCCTGTAGCTTAATCTCTTATTCTGCGCCTACAAGCCTGTGATATTCGTGTATATATTCAGAATCTTTACATTCATTCATTTTCTATTTCTTCATAAATAATTAAATCGCACTTTTGTTTTATTAAAAATTCTCGTATCACTTAGACCACCAACAAACCCACTCCTGACCCAGCACACCCTTTTAGAGTAAGATTTTTGGGGGTTTTGGGGGCTAAAGTGGTACCAGTTCAGCATAAGAATTTACCTATCCACGATTTTGGGGGACTTATCTTGCCTCAGGGGCTACCACAAAAAGAAATAGACAAGAGTCATTATTGCGTCTCTATTCAGTGCCGTCAAGTTTTCCATGACCAAGAGAGACAGCATGTTGAATACATTAAAGACTCTTTTTCATGGACATTAGTGAAGACTGTACCTCCAAATAACGTCGACTGTGTTTAGAGGAACGAACTTGACAGAAAATTCTGATGTCATTTGATATACAACACAACTTCATTTCCTTTAAAATAATAATAATAAAAAAGAATGCAACGTTTTAGGAATATTCAGGTTTACCATTTCCTCCATTGTCGTTGAAATAAAACGACATACCCAGGCGGTCCAACTGCTGTGCTTCCTTTAATAATTATTGGTGATTACAACTCTGTGGTGACTATCCTTTACCTTTTATTCGTGCAGGTGAGTTTTTTCAACATTCCATTTAGTGATGGGTACGTTATCCTGATGTCTCAGATTGTAACCTTTCCAGAAATCTTAATCGTTGTTGTCTATCCTACTTAGGGACTGCAAACCACCACTGTTTTCAATGCAGCGGGATTTTTACATGATTGCCTTCAATCCAGCGGGATACTGCTAAGGTTGTATTTTTTAACTTATAATATAATAAAATATTTATTAAAAATCATAAAAGTCAGCGATATATTACTGAATCTGATTAATTATTTTGCTGTTTGGCAATTTAACAATAAGTTCAAGGACAACAGAAAATGTCAATGTTTGGTAATTCTGTGGTCCTTATATTCTAGTTAACTAAACGTATTACTTCTAATTTATATCAAAGGTTATTGCAATCAGTCTTATTTATTGAGGGATTTACAGTGTCACATGTATTTAGTTTATGTTAACTAATTGTCTTAATTTTCTTACTATAGTTAACAGTAAAACAGATTACAATTTTAAAAACACAACATAAGAAGTCACTTCTCGTTTTGGAAATATGACCTTAAAAAACAAATAACATCAATAGTTTCATTTCAGAATATAATTCTTATAGAACTACATATGTAGCCAGCGGCGGAAAAGGCTGTGTCTGCCACCACACTTCTTGGTTTGATGGTTAATAAATAGTTATGCCACAAAATCAAATACTTCCCTTTCACACCATCAGTTTCAAATGCTGACATTTCTTTTTTAATATCTTTTCGTTGTCCTTCTCCGTTCCAATTTCGATCTGGTTAGCGTAATCTTCCTTTTCTTGTTTCAACTACATTTTTAATTCCTCTTGTAAAGTTAATTTTTTTTTTCCAGAGACTGTTGACTATTATCTGTACCATCTCCCAGTTGTACATTTCGAGCATCATCTTTAATGACACTTCGTAAAATGCTCTTCATTTCTTGTCGTAACGTATTCTTTTTCGGCATTACAAATGTAGGATTGGGCGTGTTCACTTCTTGGTCAATTCTGAACGGCAACGCCATGTCAATTCACATCGAGGAACGCGTTGCGAATTTAAGACAACGCGCTGCGAAGTGCCTCTAAGGAGTAAAATTTGAAAGATTCCGCGCGATTTTATGCTTGCGGATCCGCAATCTGTTGGGAAATTCCGCAGTTCCTAAAAGTATGCTGGATTGCGCTGGATTGCGGAATCCCACTTTGCTGGATTACAATCCATAGTTCTACTTCTTGCCGGAGAATTTTAAAGTGTGCGGAGTGGCTGGTTCATCCCTTACTACCCTTGTCATCAGCCAGCCACGTTATGCTATTGCAGTCTTTCAGTTCACTTAACCACTTGTTGTATTCCCTGTGTGTTTTCCTTTTCCCGTCACTGTACCGTTCATTGACGTTGGTACACCTTTTGGGATTCCCGGTGCTGAGCGTTACGTTTTACGGGGTCCGGTCTTTTGCTGTTACATCTCAGATATAAGAAGAGACTCATGCCTCTGCTGCTTACACCCAAAACGTAAATTGACAGACAGTCAGGTCGGTACCAAACGTTGTATATCGATTATCAACCCAAACTTCGATATAATTCGTGCTACATGCTTCAGTCCTAGAGAACGTGCGTAAACGGAAAGTAATAAGCAACACCTGTCATACGGAGCACAGGAAAAACGTACCAGTGACAGTGTGCCATGTTGTTTTCCCGCGGGGAAGACGATAGAGCGTCAGTTTGTCGTTTCAAAGATCCTGGGTTCAAACCCAGATATGCAAGTTTCTATTTTCGATATTACATTGGATATTGTTCTACATTTATTTACACCGAGTGTGAAATTGGACAACATGTTCCAGTCCTTTATTATAATCAGTTTTATCAATGTTACAATTAATAATAATAATAATAATAATAATAATAATAATAACTCCGGATATTTGGTGAAGTTGCCTCTGTTTATTCTCTAAAACTACGAATATACTATAAAGGTTTGCTACTTTAAAATAAATGAAGCAAAACCCAATCTGCCAATGACACACTGCTGTAGAATTCGAACAGTCCTTTTACTCGTCCTGAACATGTTGCCTCAATAACAATTTGAAATGTACTGCAGCAAAAGATTTAAAAAATATATTCACATGTGTGGTGTCGCACAAGTCCAAAGTCCGCGCCACCTACTTTCGCCGCGCGCCGCCATGCACGCACGGCGCGGCGTTCTTACGACGACAGCCACGAGCGCCCTCTGCTACAACGCCGCTCGTGGCCACCGCTGAACGACATCGTTCACTTGGGACTGAGATAAGCACCAGTTAACACTTCGGAATCAGATAGGCACCATTGAAGACTTGGCTATCGAATAGGCACTATGTATCAGCATTCTGCAGTACAGATCTATGTTAAAGTTAAGTATTGTATAAATTCTGTTCAATATATATCTCGTTCTAATTTACTCTAGTGTTTCTAGTTTCTGGCTGCTCCCCTCCGTACCTGCACCAGCGTGCTATCTTTATTCCTGTGTCGGTCTCATTCCACTCGGCCACCGACACCAACGACGGAAACGAGACACAAAAGGGGCGACGAGGCTGGGACACAAAAATATGAGCAGGGCTTCAACCCAGGGCCCTCTATACAGGGTGTCTCATTTATCTTGACCACCCAAAATACCTCGGGAAAAAAAAGAGCTACTGTATAAGGACTTTCACCAGTGTCAATGTAAGACAGGGGCTCATGTATGTAAATATTCTGAAATATTCTAAAACGAAAGCATATCTGTTTTTAACACAAACTTACGTCTTTTGAAAGGAGATCCTACGTTAGTTCATCTGCAATATATATCATGACAAATCACATAAGCAATGGCATTGATTACACTGAAATATGCCAATTACATCCCGAGATATTACGAAGCAAAGTTGCGCCTGTCCTGAGCTGCAACTGGTTTTCGCCTGTCTTCAGGACGTTCACTAGCCGCTCGTTTTACGTATTTCAAGCGTCAACTTCGCTTCGCAGTATCTTGAGATGTAATTGTCGTATTGAGATGTAATCAAACCCGTTGTTTATGCGATTTGTCATGCTATAGATTGCTAATGAAATGATTTAGGGTGTCAATTTAAGAACACGTTGTAGTGGGACGGATTATTGCCTCCGCTACTACCTTATGTTAGCTCAGTTTCGCAGGTTATTATACTTATGCTCATGTTGGTTAATGATTTCAGATGTTAATACCTTATGTTATGTGATTCTTAAGAAAGTTTTGTGTCTTTCTTATGTTTCATGTGCTGTGACGGCGATTCAACCTACGAGAGCAACATCTTCATCGCCGAGCTCAAGGAGTAGACATCAGGCTGCTCCAAGTCACGGGTCGACGGCAACGAGGTAGGAAGATGCTGGTCTCTGCGGTTGCCACCGAAAATGGTTTTTTTATTTACATTATTAATAGAGATGATTTGTAAAATTGAAGTGAATCAAAAATTAGTCTTTGTTTAGCTCTTGCCGAGTGATGACCGGTATATTGTAACACCAATAAAAATGTTATAACGTGTTGAACTTTAATAGTGTGTTGTAGATTATTCTTTCAACCTCTTACAAAATTTTGAAAGATGTATCCGCAGTGACATTATTTGAAATATTATATATCGTCGAGGTGTTTTTTTTTTTTTTTTTTTTTTTTTTTTTTTTTACAATTTTACAGATGATATTTATATTAGTAAAAGTTAACCTTCCGACAAGGGAAAGAGATACTTGAGAGTTTCAGATGATCGATTCTTTATATAGATCGATTATGAATGAGAGCAACTTATAATATCTGTGTTGCTAACAACATACATAGCTACGAAATTTTAATTTTGACAGATCACAAGAGAACTTTGAAGTATTTTATCTGAAGTGACAGTTTCATAAAAAAGGTGATCAAATCGAACGCTTCTTCTCTCTGCGCAAGAACCTGGCACTGAAATTTGAATAATAGTTCGAAAGTCAATATATTTTTATTTTTATTTTTCGTTGACGCTTGAACGACGTTCGGATCCTGAAGCCCGACACGGTACATCTGAACTGACATTTCGTCGAACGAACGACTGGTTGCTGTGTCGTCGCAGCGCACACATATGCTTTCGTTTTAGAATATATTCATGAGTCCCTGCCATACATTGATACCGGTGCAAGTCATTTTACAATAGGTGATGTTGTTCCAGAGATATTTTGCGTTTTCAAGATGAATAGGGCAACCGGTGTAACAAAATAATACTCTACCAACAGGCCCACAGAAATTAGATATAACAGTTATGCTTTTGTCTACTCGGCACATCAGGTGTCACTTATTGTTATAGTTTACGCACGTTCTCTTCGAAAACAGCACATGTCACGAATCATGTCGGAGATTTGGTTGATATGCAATCGACATACGACTGTCTGACAACTGGAAGTTTGGGTTTTAGTTTCCTTGAAAAGGACTGATGACCCCGCAGTAAGTCCCTTAAGCTTCATAAACAAACAAATACCCTCGAAAACAAATCCAAGTCGTACTGCGTCTTTTGACTCACCCTGTAGAAGTAAATAAAATCTTTTAAGATAGATTGCCCTCGCAAACATTAAAATGCGGTGTTGAACGGTTAACCGGTAGACTGGTGCGCATTCCACACGTCGGCTTCTGGACTTCGCCCCAGACGCGGCTGTCTCGCTCCTCCGAGCTTTACGAGGTCTGCAGGAGGCGGCTGGTTGGCAGACCCCTTTGATGACAGCGCGAGGTGTTTACCACTCGCCTCGCGCGCGGCACAAAGGAAAGGCCCCGCAGGCTTTAACAGACATGCGACGCGCCGTGATATGGGTGCAGCGAAGCATTAACCGCCTCGCCGCATCAAGAGCGGGAAGAACACACAACATTAAAGTTGATTATCACCCTGTTCTCTTTGTACGCTTATTTACTCATTCCCTTCCCACAAAGGCTTTTTGAATCTCGAGTTCCTATTTGATACTGCCTAGTCAAAAACAATGTACATACGGAGGGAGAACATTTATTATCTTCAGTTCCATACCACTATCAGACACAACTCTTCATTTAGTGCAAACGTGATGTATAGTCACTATTAAACGCAAGGGTTGGAACTTAAATGGTGGCAACTACATTACTGGCCACTAAAATTGTTACACCAAGAAGAAATGCAGATGATCAACGGCTATTCATTGGACAAAAATGTTCAAATGTTTGTAGAGCTTATGGGACTTAATTACGGGGTCATGTCCCTAAATTTACAAACTACATATGAACAAGGACGGCACAAATATCCATGCCCAAGGGGGGGACTCGAACCCCCGATCGTAGTGACAGTGCAGGACATGACGCCGCGCCGCAGACCGCTCGGCCACCGCGGCCGGCTAATCATTGGACAAATATATCATACTAGGACATGTGATTACATTTTCACGCAATTTGGGTGCATAGATACTGAGAAATCAGTACCCAGAACAAACACCTCGGGCCGTAATAACTGCCTTGATACGCCTGGGCAATGAGTCAAACAGAGCTTGGATGGCGTGTACAGGTACAGATGCCCATGCAGCTTCAATACTATACCACAGTTCATCAAGAGTAGTGACTGGCGTTTTTGACGAGCCAGTTGCTCGGCCACCATTGACCATACGTTTACAATTGGTGAGAGATCTGGAGAATGTGCTGGCCAGGGCAGCAGTCTAACATTATCCGTATCCAGAAGGGCCCGTACAGGACCTGCAACATGTCGTCGTGCATTATCCTGCTGAAATGTAGGGTTTCGCAGGTATCGAATGAAGGGTAGGGCCATCGGTCGCAACACATCTGAACCGTAACGACCAATGTTCAAAATGCCGTCAATGCGAACAAGAGGTGACCGAGACGTGTAATCAGTAGCACCCCTTTCCATCACGACGGGTGATACGTCAGTATGGTGATGACGAATACACGCTTCCAATGTGCGTTCACACCGATGTTGCCAAACACGAAAGCTACCATCATGATGCTGTAAACAGAACCTGGATTCTTCCGAAAAAATGACGTTTTGCCATTCGTGCACCCAGGTTCATCGTTGCGTACACCATCGCAGGCGCTCCTGTCCTTGATGCAGCCATAGTCTCCGAGCTGATAGTCCATGCTGCCGCAATCGTCATAGAACTGTTCGTGCAAATGGTAGTTGTCTTGCAAATGTCCCGATCTATTGACTCAGGGATCGAGACGTGACGGAACGATCCGTTACAGCCAAATTGGTAAGATGGCTGTCATATCGACTGCTAGTGATAAGAGGCCGTTGGGATCCAGCACGGCGTTCCGTATTGCCCTCCTGAACCCACCGATTCCGTATTCTGCTAAAAGGCATTGGATCTCGACCAACACGAGCAGAAATGTCGTGAAACGATAAACCGCAATCGCGATTGGCTACAATTAGACGTTTAGACTCGGAAACGTGATGGTACGCATTTCTCCTCCTTACCTGAGGCATCACTACAACGTTTCACCAGGCAACGCCGGTCATCTCTTGTTTATGTGTGAGAAATCGGTTGGAAACTTTCCTCATGTCAGCACGTTGTAGGTGTCAGCACCGGCACCAACCTTTTGTGAATTCTCTGAAAAGCGAATGATTTGCATATCAGCATCTTCTTCCTGTCGGTTAAATTTCGCGTCTGTCGCACGTCATTTTCGTGGTGCAGCAATTTCAGTGGGCTGGAGTGTATTTATTCACATCAGGTACAAAAACGGTACAAATTTTGCACCCGTTAGTGTCCTTCCAAGTATACCGTTAGCAAAGCCTGATCTGTTAATGTGCGAATGGAGCGGTGTATTAGATGTCGAAACTCTGGAACAGTTCTGGAGCGAATGCCACGAAGTTTTTCATCTTCGGATTCAAATCAAAGTCACAAGGACATAAGTCCGGGAGTATGGTGGATGGTACACTTCTTCCCAGTCCCAACGACCGAAAAGAGCAGAGACTGTTCGTGCTGTATGTGTCCGCGCATTTGTTTGAAAAATGATTGGTGGGTTGCATAGAAAGTGTTGCTCCTTCTTTCACAAAGTTGGTCGCAGGCGATGCTCCAAAAACGAACAGTAATACTATGCATAGACGAACTGCCGTGGAGGAATGTAATGCGTGAGGGGTACACGAGAATCACTATAAGTCTGACGCACTGCCTACATAGGCGGCGAACTAAAATGACGCCATTCATTGGAGTGGGCTTTCAGTTTTCGCTCGTACGATGTGGCACGTCTTATCCACTGTTCCGATACGGCGTAAGAAAACCTCTCCTTCGCGCTCCTAGCGCTCCCGGTGCTTCTCAGCAGCGTCGCAACGCATTCATTTCTGCGTTTTCGTCAATGCATGCCTAACCCATCGTGATGATATTTATACCCAGGCGCTCCTTCAGGATGCAAAGGACAGGCGTATGCCATAATTGCTTCGTAGGTGAGGTCACGAAGTCTGTCGTCGATCACTATCAACTAACACCTCAAAAGTACGCACTTCTTTTCTAGATTGGCAAAAGTACGCACTCATTTTCTAGACACGCAAATAGAACCTGCTCAATGCATGTCTGCCACAGTCTGCCGACCTTCGTTGAAGTCTTTTACTCAAGGTGCCACTGTTCTGTAAGGCAATGCCGATGCCCCGCACGATTGTTGAAGACCCTAATGACACTGTCGTTTTGTACGACCTCTGGCAGATTCAGTCTTGATCCAACTCCGTTCTTGCTGTTTCGAAAATGTAGTGACACCGTTATGTTAGACCGCTCGCTCATAAGCGACTGTGTTTCCCTCGATTGTGAGCACGCCGGTGACATGGGACGCTCGAGTCCGTTTGCTCGGAGGTATGATGGATACGCCAACAACGAGTGCTATCAGCGACAAAATGAGATTCAATTGCATGGCGTCTCGACAGCAGTGATGTCACTATTTAAATTCCATCCCTCGTATTTCTTCCCCTCCCCCTGCTCCATGAAATTTGCTGTCGGGTTTTGTAAAGACAAAGTATTATAGTTCCATAAATTCTCGGCCGAACTGCCGAATGTCCATAACCTCCTGCCACGTTATTACGGCGCAGAGTCTCCTGGCTATTTTCAGGTAAGTACTTCCGAAGTACTGGCGTTTTTCTTCTTTATTGAATTTTAAAACCCCACCGGGTACAGGCTAGCAGTGCTCTCGGCGCCGCTCGACGGCCGAGAGGCTTACATTGCCGAGGATAACGCGAAGACTGGCTGAGCTCTGCTATTTGAGTCCATATCGACACTGCGTATGCGCAACTTTAGCGTGCGCGCTCACTGCAAGTCCGTTCGCTGCTTCGAGCGCCCTCCGTGGTGAAAGCTTGCCACGTCGATATCAGAGCGATCACCATCGTCGTTCAGGAGCAGAGAACTACGCCGACTGCAATATTTTCTATTACAGGATTCTGAACCGGATTTAGTTGGAAATCGTCATCTCGATTGATAAGAGTCTCTGTCAGAGAGCCTTATTTCTCACAGGTTTTTTTATAATCGAGCTCCAAAAGTTTGATGAAGGGGTCAGAATTCTTACCTTGAATGACCTATCCGAATACAGTGTTTGGTGATTGTCGACTTGGTTGAAGGAGACGAGTATGCCGCTGGCGTTCTACAATGCGCTCCTGCACAGTACGCGTCGTTTGCCCTACATAGGATTTGCTGTTCGAGATTTTATGGAACTACCTGTACGCCGGGGAAGCTTTAAGCATCACATATTATTGTCTTTCCCGCTGGAAAATATATTTTCATAAAAGTACATTACACAAACACCTAAATCTGTAGATTAGTGTAACAATCATAAAAAAGCTATATGCGTATCATTATTGTTATTTTTATTATCCGTCCACTTGAAGGTGAAATGAATTTCAGATTAATAACAAATGTTCTAGGAATTTTAGTAAGTGAAAGGTTTCTAGACTGCATTATTTACTATTGATCTTGGAACTGTCAAGTTAATAATCAAGTTCATATGCGACTACAGAAAAGACGTCTCAAAGTGTAAGCAGAATCTCTTCATTACATATTTGCTATAATGATGAAATGTAACTTCTTATGATCTAATTGGCTGTACGCAGAAGTGGAAATGACAGCTACTACATAAGAAAGTATTCTGTAGGAACAATAAGTATTGAAGATCTTACAACGGTTTAGAAATTTTTTTAGGACTTGTATCCACCACAGAAGGCAGTGTTACGGTGATGTGGGAGGCATGTAATGCTATTTATAGTACAGAAACATAAAACTAAATGTCATTGTGCAAAATGATTGAAAACTTATGACAAGACACTAACGCAAGGAAATTATTAACAACTTGTACGAAACCATTGCGTGAGCAGTCAAAACAGGAAAGTTTATTACTTTTTTCCGAATGAATGAAGATAAAAATTTAAACTGTACAATCAAACAATACCCACTTTCAGAACTAATTTAATCAACAAACTTTATTTTATACTATGTACCCCTTATTTCGAAAGACTGCAAACGAGAACATAATTCGAAACGTTACCACTTTTTAAACAGCCTAGGGAATCCTGCTTAATGGCGTAGTACCCAACAAGTTATATTCAAAAAACCGTTGCTGTGCACGTTTAGACAATATAATTTCCAGTGTAGTTCCAAGGTTAAACATGACTTGTAAAGACGAGCAACATTAAGAAGATACTGCTTAATACCTTGACACGAAATATTTTTACATACAAACTACGTACAGGTCTATAAATGTGAAAGAACACGAAATATAATTTTATCTGCAACATAACCCATCTTCAAATAGTTGCTTTTGACTGAAATAGAAGACATCACTTTTATTATTATGTCCCGTTAGGCTTACCAACTTGTTAGTATTAGCTTTTCACTATCGAACTTTCATTTGTGCTCAAATGTTACGATTCCTATGCGTAGAAAAATATCCCTAAGTTGCACCTGTACTCGTAGTAAAATAGCACATTATTCCACACTGAATTCTTTCGAGCGTCTTCATAAAACGGAAAAATTTAACAAATGCAAAACTTAAATTGAACTCATCCTAAACTGCAATATAATCTCTAAAAGAATAAAGATATTTTTTGTGTTCAATTATTTCCTGGAGTTAGTATTTAGTTTCTTTTATTTTTCAGAAATCACTATAGACACATTATTTGTGATTACTAATTTAGATCTAGTCGTCTTTCAATTCCGGGCCTCAAACATGTTCCAACAAACTCATGCAACACACATATCATAAACCTTCTATTTGATAATTACACATTTACTAATACTACGTGTTGTAGGCCAAATTTATAACTTCTCGTAACACTAGGTTCGACAACCATAGAAAACATTACTTGATTTTATATATGGACCCCTCGTTCCTCTGTCATTTCTTGATCAGATATGTTGGTACCACCATTCCTCTTCGCTCTTATTAGTCAGGGAGGTTTAAAATGTTATTTGTTTTTAATGAATACCAGTAAAAAAACATACATAATACCTTCTGTGTAATGTATATGTTTGTGTTCAAAAATTTTCAGGTGAACATTAACAACTATGTTGGAAGTGTAGTGTAAGAAGTGTATTAGGAGGCTGGTTTGGAAGTAGCTCTGTACATATTACGGTTTCTGCAAATAATTCACCAAGGCAAGCAACCACTATATAGGTTGCGACACTACTTCTTGACTCACTAGATGGGCATTCATCTGCTTTCTGTATTTTAATCTGTTCATTTTATAAAATGTTTGTATGTTCTACCTAATAAAGCAATTGAAAGCATACTAGTTACATACATGTCTTTCCCTCAGCGAACAATAGTTGTGGTAACTTTTTTCCATAGCTGCATGCACTGGACTTTTGTTTTGCTAATTTCTATCGATTATTGATGTGGCCACGTAGTACTCAGACCGTTTTACCGCAGTTGAAGAAAAAAATGAAGCAACACGGAGAGTTTGTGAGCTGTATAATGACGGCTGGATATATCGTTCTACAAGTTCAAAGATGGTATTAATTCGATGTGGGTGTGCAGGAGCGTAATTTATGATAGCGCATTTTGTGACGTTGTTAGTTCATCAGCGTTATTTGTAGTTGGCTACTTTCACTTTACACCAAGGTCCGCTATTGATTTAGGGCTGCAAATGGAATAGTGTTTCTTCGTCGATTCCAGCCTAAATATGTAGAGATGGCCGATAACAGGAAAAACCACCTGGATGATTGTCACAATAAAAGAAATCGACGATAGAAGTCTGTTAACATGATTCTGGACAGAAACTGTGGCAATAGTACGAAATATTTGTTTCACCTATATCTGAACCAGATATTCAATAACCAGTATCATAATCAATCAACACACAAAGGAATTGCATATTTACTTTACCGCAAGTTCATCGATTAGTACTCTCATCTTTTAATGATCGCCAGCGACGTTAACATCTGTAATTTCTGCTTCAAAAATTATACACCACTGCCGTACTTTTTTAACTCTCATGACTGTTCTATTATTTGCGCAGATTGGAAATTAGGAACATTGGCAAAAATAAGTAAGCTGTGACTGCAATAAGCTATAATTGAAATAGCACTGTCGGTTGCGTCCTGCAGACGCATCATCAGGAGCTCTGTAACGTATAATAAATTGAAAGGGTGTTACAAGGGCGTATTTACAATATTAAAAGCACAATGAATTATTAAAAGCAAAATGGAGTAATGAAACCGTGAGAAGAGTACTTACTATAAAATTTTTAGAAAACATCATGTTTATGCCTTTTAGCCACTCCCCACGTTCACGTCACTTTATTAAAATACTGAATGCTGCTATTTAACTATTGCATTAAAATTATTAAAAATGATGCTGTGGTAGCCAATATAAGAACGTGCTGATGTCGGAGGGCAGGCAAAACATATGGAAGAAAACCAACAGTCGAAAACTGCATGGGAATTACACCGTAACAAGTCCACAACACGAAGAAACCGATCATTCATGAACGGATAAGCCACAAGATTCTTTACCGTAAATGATCACACGGCACTTGTCGAGACAATACTGGCCATTCAGTCGTGCGGACGGTGTTACAGGGTTGGCGTTAACGGTGCTCGAAACGAACCTGTCGCCATAACAAGGCGTGAAGGATGCAGATGGCTGTATATGTTCTAAAATACAGGGGTTTTTAGTTTGCTAACATTAGACCCCAATCTATAATGACTAAACACAATATTGGAATAAAAATACATAAAAAAAGCGTAAAAGGCAATCCCATCAAACGGTAAAAATTGAGGGCTAACTTCTAATATAGTGTCCCGTTAATTGTATTAGACTCTGTGTATCGTAATATTCTCGATACCAAGAGCTCAATCCGCAGAATGTTGTGACATCGTCACCTTTTGTTTTTTCATTATTTCTGTCATTAGTTGAGTATTCCTCATTGTGTAGTTGTCAAGAAAGGTACTGGTGCAAGAATCGATGGTCAGCTGAAACATTTTTATAGAGATTAGTATTACAAGTTTTACTGACTGAAAATTACAATGATACTCAACTTTAGAACATATGTCTTCCGTATGATGCTATCTGCGCTGAGTCCTAGTGACTGCTTGGTTCGTAGCCGAGTTGTGACCTAGTAACTGCCTGAGTTCTGTCTAGTAACTAACGGGCCGTCCAGACGTATGTCGGCCTAGATATAGCCGCTTGTAGAGGGCGCGCATCTTCCGTTACTCCCTCCAGGATGCGCGGCGCCTGCTTGCTATTGGCTTTTGGTCGATCGGTGCCGTCTCCACGATCGTTCTCTTAGGTCTGGCGTGTGGCGCTGACTGTACGCCACAAACAGAATAAGAATAACATTATATTTAAGGGGGTAAAATGGTGAAAATGTGAAATAAAGTGGAATAGTTGCATTATACGAGTAAACTACGTGTTTAAACAATCAAAATTTGTTAACAGGGTCACGTGTCATACGTCAGTCAGCGCATTTAGGGTAAAATGAGTACTTTTGGCATGGTTTTATGATTCCATTTTACGTTTAACAATTCAGTATGATTTAACATGGTAAATATCCCATTGTAAGAACCTTTCATTTTATTACATTTTACAGAGCACCTGATGATGATCTGCAGGGCGCAAAACCAGTAGTGTCTTGTAATTCAAGCGTACTGCAGTTAGAGTGGACTTATTTTTGACAATGACAACATTTGGCTGCGGATACCCGCAATTCAAGATACGGCAATTACAAGTAGCGTCCCAGCACGAAAATATTTAATAACAGCTCGCACCGAGCACTTGTATGGAAAGTCTGTTGTAGGTAGCTACACGTGCTCAATGTGCGCTCAGAACTACTACGATACGTGACATGATAGACGGGCATACTAGATACTATGCATAACACATCTACGAGTGGGAGTTGGAAATGAGTTTCCCCTGTCATCTGTGGTAGAGTTGTGTATCAAAGGAAAAAAAATAGAATGAGACATTAAAGATAAGTCATGTCTTTACTTTTCTACATAATTTTCAGCTACACTGAGACATTTGTCAAACCGCTTTATAAGCTTCAAAAAGCCGCCCAGGAAAAAATCTACGCCTTGTATACGGAAGAACCATTGAACCGATAAAGGCGAAAAATGCCACAACAGATGAACCCACACGAGCAAGACACCGATATACCATTGGCTAGAGGCGACCATGAATATGGCAATGACTTCCTTTTTCTGATTGTGACGGAGGATGAAACGTGGGTCCACCATTACAAGCCCCAATCGAAGGCCGCATCCATGTAGTGGAAACATCCGTCATCAACTGTCCGAAACAAGTTCAACAGCACTCTGTCTGCAGGTAAAGCGCTAATCACCATTTTCAGGGATGCCCAAAGAGTTTATTTGCTGCAGGTAAAGCACTAATCACCATTTTCTGGGACGCCCAAAGAGTTTAGTTGCTGGACTCTGTCGAGGATGCAACCATCAATGCTGCGCAGTACTGTACAACTCTGTCGAAGTTGACAGAGCTGCTTCGGAAAAAGAGACCTGGCCTTCATAGATCTGGCGTTCAGCTGTTGGATGACAGTGCGAGACCACACTTGGCGAGGGCAATGCAAAACCATATTGCAACTCTTGGGTGGGAGCGCCTACACCATCCGCCATACAGTCTTTATCTCGGACCAAGCGACTTCCATCTTGTTTTAAATGATAACACATAATTATAACCCACTTACTTTTATTGGTACAGTACCGTTTTAAACATAATACAAAGTTCACTCAAGTGCAAGTCAGGCGAAGTCATCATAATAGAACCATTCAAGTCCGTATGAAGTCCATGGTTCCAGAGCAGGCAATTTAAGTATTCCAGAGCCGTTGCAGAGTTTATAGCGCGCACTTTCGATCTTCATCCGAGTGACTATACTTCACAGACGAAAGCAGGAGTACACGGACTACTAGGTCCAGCGCGGCACTGCTTGTGGTAGTGTGTTTACTTGACATGAGGTGACGCGAGGGATGCCTAGCTGAGACTCACTTCCATCTCGCGACTCTAGCCCCCTAGTGGTCTAATCGAACTGCCTCGGCGGCCGGCGAGCCTACGCTACGTGCGCGGCGCGACTATTTCCTGATGTGGTTTCCGCTGTCGGCCGCTGGCTGCACCGAGGCCTACGAGAAAGACCGTCCGCGGCGCGGACATCATATCACGTGATCATTGATCAAGTGCCGGCGCGATCGCTAGCAGATTGGCCGGTCGCAGGGGCACAGCCCAATGCCTCAGAGCGGCTAGCCAGTCCGCCGGCACTTGCGTCACTTGATCACGTGATATGACGTGCGCGCCGCGGCCGGTCCTTCTCGTAGGCCTCGGGCTGCGCTTGGTGCCAGCCGCTGAGCTGTCGGCCGTTGGCGGCGTAGTGATGGATACAGCAAATCTGTTTCCAGCTTTGAAGAAGACTCTCGGCGGACGTAGCTATGAAAGCATTGCTGACGTCAAACAAGCCGTTCAACGCTTCTTTCTTATGCAACCGCCTGATTATTCCCGTACGGTTTCTTAAGGTTAAAAAGCGGTATGCCAAAATCTCAATGTACTTGGAAATTATGAAGAAAAATAAAGATGTGTCTTTTCTTTAATGCCTCATTCTGTACTTTTTTACATCTACATCTACACATATACACGTAAATCACATTTAAGTGCCTGGCAGAGGGTTCATTAACCACTTTCATAACTTTTCTCTATAGTTCCATTCTCTAATAGCGCGCGGGACGAAAGAACACTTAAATCGTTCCGTTTTCGATCTGATTGCTTTTATTTTATTGGGATGGTCATGTCTCCCTAAGTAGGTGGGTGATAACAAAATATTTTCACATCCAGAAGTAAAAGTCGGTGATTGAAATTTCGCAAACAGATCACGCCGCAATGAATAAGTCTTTCTTTTAATGACTTCCGATTTAATGATTTCCGTGACGCTTTCCCCCCCGTAACGGGATAAAACAAAACGAGCTGCCTTTCTCTAAACCTCCTCAATGTCTTCAGTCAGTCGCACCTGGTGAGGGTCCTGCAAGGGGCAACAGTACTTCAGGAGAGGACGCACAAGTGTGATGTAGGCCCTTTGGTGGAGCTGGTGCATCTTCGATGAATTATGCCAATGAAACGTAACCTTTGGTTCGCCTTCCCCACAATATTTTCTATGTGTTCTCTCCAGTCTAAGTTGTACGTAATTGTAACTCCTAGGTATTTGCTAAAATTTACGACCTTAAGGTTTGACTGATTTATCGCGTAATTGAAATTCAGAGGATTTCTTTTAGTGGCCATGTGTATTACTTCACACTTTTCTTTATTTAGTGTCAATTGCCAATTTTCGCACCATGCAGAAATTTTGTCCAAATCGCTTTGCAGTTGCTTTTGATCCTCTGTTGACTTCAGTAACCGATAAACGACAGCATCATCCGCGAACAGTCTAAGGGAGCTGTTCAGATTGTCTCCTAAATCGTTTATAAAGACAAGGAAGAGTAGGGGAACCTATAACGCTTCCCTGGGGAACGCCAGATATCACTTCTGTTTTAATCGATGACTTACCGTCAGTTACAACGAACTGTGTCCTTCGTGATAGGAAATCGTGAATCCAATCGCACAATTGGGGAGATATTCCAGATGCACGAAACTCTGACCACAGTTGACAGGGGAAATTTAAATCCCTTGGTACGTAAATATTCTTCGAATTTCCGCCGTGGTTCTGATCTCGCGACAGATCGGTCCTCGAAAAACATAGTAGCTCTGGTATTACGGCATTTTATTAGTCAGTGGCCGGCTGAACAGTGCGCCTCGCGCCCTATAATCATCGCGTGCTCCCGGCCCTGCTCCACCCCACAAGTGGCTGTGGGGCGGAATCGATGGCGCGGTGTCGCCGGCCACTGTGCTGGCAGGTACAAGGGCGGCGCTGCCGCGCTGTCGCCCACGTGGGCGGCGCCGGACATCCTGACAGCGCGCACCGCGCAGCTGCTCACCTGCAGACCAACTGATAAATGTCAGCAAGCTCACCGCAAGCCGCAGTGCAGTGCATGGCGCTGAGTACATTCCAGTCTCTTCCTGCCCGCGTACATTCCTGAACAGATGGACGCAAACCAGATTGGCTCTATGTCTATCTACTGCCACCTACCTCCTTTCACTGAGGTGACGAATTTCAATGGGTAGAATTGTTGTATTTTGTTGTGGTCTTAAGTCAAAATACAGTATAAACCTGCCCCTTGTATTCGTCTCTCAATCTTCTTTCTTTCTCTTCAGCCCTTTCCCGCACATGCAGAGTCGGCTTGTTATTTTGGATTTGGCGTGTTAATATTGACGAGGTTGCCGGATGCCCTTCCTGCAGCCACCCCATGCCCCCTGGGAGTAAAAGTGTACCCCAAATGTCCGTGTATAGTGTGAAAGTGTAAAGTGTTATGAAATGTTTAGGAATCGTGAAACTGAAACTGGACTTGGGAACCAGCATGGTATTTACCTAGGGGGGATGTGGAAAACCGCCTAAAACCACATCCAGGCTGCCCGGCTGGGCGTCTTCGAACCGGGGCCAGTACGCCTTCCCGTCTCGGAAAGCGGTACGTTAGACCACACGGCTAACCGAGCGGGTATATTCGTCTCTCAATCGCTCATGACGATATAAGCCCCCCCCCCTCACCGCCCCTCCACCACCACTTTCTTCGAGAACTAAAGATATTTCCAGAAGTATCAGAATGCGCCGTACCATTCGATCCCTTCTTTCAGTCAACTTATACCAGAAATACCTTTTCTAATCTTCAGCAGTCTCCTGCAGCACAAAATTTCAAAACCATCTGTCACTTTTCTGTCTGAATCCTTGATCGTTCACGTTTCACTCCCACACAGAGCTACACTTCCGATATCCTGATTCCCCGTGTCACGATGTTTGTCCATAATGGACTACGATACTACTCGACTGATCATAATGCAATTTTGCACATTGTGTATGATTTGGGCCAAATAAAAGGGACGAAAATTTATATTGCAAATTAAATGTCTTCATTTAAGTTGGGTAACAATCGAATAACAGACACTTTTCTAGAAGATTCTTCCTGAAGTAACAGGTTCATTGAAGCTTGTGTCCTATGTTTGTCTTAGTAATTTATACAGAGAAGCTGAATTCGTCAAGTTAAAAAATTTGAATATCAAAAGTGGATGTGGAATATACGAATAAGGGAAATTAGAGAAAATTGATGCCAATACTAAAGAGTACTGTGGCCAGCCCGCGCACTGCCCGCTAGGAGGTAGCCCCCCAATCCGTGCTGGATTGGGAGGTCTCCTCAGTGCGTGTCAGGCGGCGTAATACTTCCCGGGGGACCGAAATGGAGGCCTCCCCGGTTAGTCTTGCCAACAGATTCGAGGTGCTGTCTGTGTCAGAGGATGTTCCTGTCGCATATCGCGTCGCTTGTCCTGTACTCGCCACCCTGCCTTCAAGATCCGGGCACTCACAGATGGTGGGTTTGCTAGTAGTTGGAAGCTCCAACGTTAGGCGGATGATGGAGCCCCTTAGGAAAATGGCTGCTAAAGAGGGGAAGAAATCCAATGTGCACTCCGTGTGCATACCGGGGGGAGTCATTCCAGATGTGGAACGGGCCATGAAGAGCACAGGGTGCAGCCAGCTGCAGGTGGTGGCTCATGTCGGGACCAATGATGTGTATCGCTTTGGATCGGAAGAGATCCTCTCTGGTTTTGAGCGGCTATCAGAAATGGTAAAGACTGCCAGTCTTGCTTGCAAGATGAAAGTGGAGCTCACCATCTGCAGCATTGTCGACAGGACTGACTGCGGACCTTTCGTTCAGAGCCGAGTGGAGGGTCTGAACCAGAGGCTCAGACGGTTCTGCGACCGTGTGGGCTGCAGATTCCTCAACTTACGTCAAAGGGTGGTGGGTTTTCGGGTTCCGCTAAATAGATCAGGAGTCCACTATACTCAGGAAGCGGCTACACGGGTAGCGGGGGCTGTGTGGCGTGAACTGGGCGGTTTTTTAGGTTAGAGGGCCTAGGGAATACACAAAATGGGTTTCAGTCTCAAAGGGGGCCGGTCAGACACAGGAAGAAAGCAGATCTAGAAAAAAATAGTATAACAATTGTAAATTGTCGTAGCTGTATTGGGAAAGTTCCAGAGCTCCAAGCGCTGATAAAAAGTACTGAGGCACATATCGTTATAGGTTCTGAAAGCTAGCTGACGCCTGAGATAAGTTCGGCCGAAATTTTTTCAAAGGGCCAAATACTCATCAGAAAAGATAGAATTAATAAAAAGGAGGTGGCGTTTTTATTGCTGTTACTAAAGGTCTATCCTGCAGCGAAATTGAGACAGATACTTCCTGTGAGTTGGTCTGGGTAGAGGTTATACCTGACAACCGGAATAAATTAATAATTGGATCTTTTGGTCAGCCCCTGACTAAGACGATGCGGTTGCCGAAATGTTCAAAGAAAGCTCGAATCACATTTCAAATAGGTATAAGAAGCATACTGTTATAATCGGTGGCGACTTTAATTTACCCTCGATATGTTGGCATAATTATGTATTCAAAACGGGCGGCAAATATAAAACATCGTCCGAACTAGTTCTGAATGCTTTTTCTGAAAACTACTTCCAACAGTTAGTTCAGAACCTTCTAGAATAGTAAGTGGTTGCGAAAATACCCTTGATCCCATAGCAACAAATAATCCTGAGCTAGTAAGGAGCATCAAAACAGATACAGGGATTAGCGAACATCCAGTTGTAGTAGCGAGACTGAATATCGAAATGCCCAAATGCACCAAAAATAAACGAAAAATACATCTAATCAATAAAGCAGATAAAAATTCGCTTCATGCTTTCCTGAGTGATAGTCTCCGGTCTTTCAAAACTAAAAATGCGAGTGTAGATCAGTTGTGGCTTACTTTCAAAGACATAATATCAGTAGAAATCGAGAGATTAATACCAAATAAATTAATAAAAGAGGGGGCTGACCCCCCGTGGTACACAAAACAGGTCAGATCACTGTTGGAGAAACAAAGAAACACGCATGCAAAATTTAAAAAGACACAGAATCCACAAGACTGTCAATCTTTTATTGAAACTCGCAACCTAGCGCGGACTTCAATGCGAGAAGCCTATAGTAGTTACCACAACGAAATCCTGCCCCGAAATCTTGCAGAAAATCCAAAGAAATTCTGGTCATATGTGAAGTACACTAGTAGCAAAACACAAACAATACCTTCACTACGCGATAGCAATGATAATACTACCGATGACAGTACTGCTAAGGCTGAATTACTAAACACAGCTTTTCGAAATTCGTTCACCAAAGAAGACGAAGTGAACACTCCAGTATTCAATCCAAGACCAGCTGCCAGCATGCGAAACTTAGAAGTAGATGCTCCTGGAGTAGTAAAACAACTTAAGTCACTAAACATAAGTAAATCTTCCGGCCCTGATTGTATACCAACTAGATTCCTCTCAGAGTATGCTGATGCAATAGCTCCGTACTTAGCTATCATTTACAACCGATCACTCAGCGAAAGACCCGTACCCAATGACTGGAAAGTGGCCCATGTTACTCCAATGTTCAAGAAAGGCAATAAGAGTGATCCCCAAAATTACAGGCCTATCTCATTGACGTCGATTTGCAGTAGGATTTTGGAACATATACTTTGTTCGAATATTATGAACTACCTCGAAGAGAACGACCTATTAACCAGTAGTCAACACGGATTCAGAAAGTATTACTCTTGCGAAACACAGCTTGCCCTTTATTCACATGAAGAGTTAAGTGCCATCCACAAGTAATCTCAAATCGATTCCAAATTTCTGGATTTCAGGAAGGCTTTTGACTCTGTACCCCACAAGCGGCTTCTTATGAAATTGCGTGCTTATGGAATATCTCCCCAATTGTGCGGTTGGATTCACGATTTCCTATCAGAAAGAACACAGTTCGTTGTAATTGACGGTAAGTCATCGAGTAAAACAGAAGTGATATCTGGCGTTCCATAGGGAAGCGTTATAGATCCCCTACTCTTCCTCATGTTTATAAACGATTTAGGAGACAATCTGAATAGCTCCCTTGGATTGTTCGCGGATGATGCTGTCGTTTATCGGTTAGTGAAGTCAACAGAGGATCAAAATTAACTGCAAAGCGATTTAGACAAAATTTCTACATGGTGCAAAAATTGGTAATTGACACTAAATAAAGAAAAGTGTGAAGTAATACACATGACCACTAAAAGAAATCCACTGAACTTCAATTACGCGATAAATCAGTCAAACCTTAAGGTCGTAGATTCTACCAAATACCTAGGAGTTACAATTACGAACAGCTTTGACTGGAGAGAACACATTGTGGGGAAGGCGAACCAAAGGCTACTTTTCATCGGCAGAACGCTTCGAAGATGCACCTGCTCCACCAAAGAGACTGGCTACATTACACTTGTGTGTCCTCTCCTGGAGTACTGTTGCCTCTTGTGGGACCCTCACCAGGTGGAATTGACGGAAGACATTGAGAAGGTTCAGAGAAGGGCAGCTCGTTTTGTTCTATCACGTTACGGGGGGGGGGGGGGGGGAAGCTTCACGGAAATGTTGCACGAATTGGGGTGGAAATCATTAAAAGAAAGACGTTATTTATTGCGGCTTGATCTGTTTGCGTAGTTTGAATCACCGACTTTTAGTTCTGTTTGTGAAAATATTTTTCTAGCACCCATTTACTTAGGGAGACATGACCATCCTAATAAAATAAGAGAAATCGGAACGATTTAGGTGTTCTTTCCTCCCGCGCGCTATTAGAGAATGGGACGGTAGAGAAAAGTTATGAAAGTGGTTAATAAACCCTCTGCCAGGCACTTGAATGTGATTTGCAGAGTATCTATGTATATGTAGTACTGGAGGATACTGAGAAGATGGCCAGAAGATTAAGGAGTTCTATTTGTACTATGAGTAAATTGAAATGATGTATAGGCGGACATTGCAAATATATTTTATCTAATAAAATTTAGTTGGCAATAAACTGAAGACGTCTTGGATAGCGGAGAAATTCTCTGTTGGCAGCTAAGGTTCACAGGTGGATTACACCGTTATCGCTGATAGCGCACGTTGTTGACATACCGACATACCAACCTTACCTCCCAGCAAGTGGAAAAGCCCATCACACGTCACCGGCGTGCGCACAAACGAGGAAACACAGTCACTTGTAAGCAAGCGGTCTAACGTAACGGTGTCACTATGTTCAACTCCACTGTGACGGTGTTCTCATAACGTCAGTGCACAATATTAGTGATCGGTTTTGGAGCATCACCTGCGACCAGCTTTGCACAAGAAGCGGCTACACTTACTGCGCTACCCACCCATCATTTTACACGACAATGCGCGGGCACATACAGCGCATGCTGTGGCTGCTCTGTTCGTTCGATGGGAGTGGGCTGAACCCTACGCCATACTCCCCGAAGTTAACTCCTTGTGTCTTTGATTTGATTCCGAAGATGAAGGAACCATTTCTTGGCACTAGTTTCAGAGATGTTCCAAAGAATGGACAGGCAGTAGACTATCGCTAGCAACAGGTTCCACGCAAAGCTCGTGACTACTTTGAAGGACAGATGCAAACATGTAACGCTTTGTATCGGTTGCGACTAAATATTTGGCACAATTTAAGTTCCAACTCTCGTATATATATTGTATGTGTGGGTCTTTAGTGGCCATATTGTCGATGTCGTAGACACTGGAAAATGTACAATTGTTTGTAATTCTTTGGGACCACATTGCTGCGGTCATCGGTCACTATATTTGTAAACTACCTAAATTAAGTTACTAATGACAAATCACACACACGCACACATGCCAGAGAAAGGACTGAAACTTTACAATGCGAGTGGCCGCACAATCAGTAATGTGGCGCCCCAGAGCGCACGCCTAGTCACTTTAAATTTTGTTTAAATGTTGAAAGTTTAATGATTTCTTGACTTGTGAGATTGTGTCTATGACAAACACGAATTCGGGTTGGAATATATCATATGAAATAATGGTGTTTGAAAAATGTATATTCTAGTTATTACATCACCTTAAAATTATCAATTATTTCATCAGGTTACCTTCCACACGGAAAGTATCAGCGCCTCAGGACGATTGTAAATTTCAAAGCAGCGTAGTAAGCAGTAGTAAGTCGCGTCTGAAATTTGGATCCTCATTTAAGCTAGTATCTAGCCATATCAAAAACCCTGTTCAATATTCAGTTACATATTTCAGAAATATTGTTGAATACCTCTGACTGTTTCATTCAAAGTATTCATCAATGAAGTCTACGTGCGCTACGGAATATTTCATATACTTCTCTGAAATGGAGACTGGCTAGAAATTGCTGTACCGCAGTAAAGTTTGTAAATACACTCCTGGCCATCGAAACTGCTACACCACGAAGATGACCTTCTACAGCCACGAAATTTAACCGACAGGAAGAAGATGCTGCAATATGCCAATGATTAGCTTTTCAGAGCATTCACACAAGGCTGACGCCAGTGGCGACACCTGCAACGAGCCGATATGAGGAAAGTTTCCAACCGGTTTCTCATACACAAACAGCAGTTGACGGGCGTTGCCTGGTGAAATGATGCGATGTGTAACATCACGTCTCCATCTTTGAAAAAAAGTCGGATTGTAGCCTATCGCGATTGCGGTTAATCGTATCGCGAGATTGCTTATCGCGTTGGTCACGAACCGATGACTGTACAATAGCACAATATGGAATCGGTGGGTTCAGTGGGGCGATAGGGAACGCCATGCTGGATCCCAACGGCGTCGTATCACTAGCAGTCGAGATGACAGGCATCTTATCCGAATGGCTGTAACATATCGTGCAGCCACGTCTCAATCTCTGATTCAACAGATGGGGGACTTCAGCATGACAACAACCATCTCCACGACCTGTTCGACGACGTTTTGAGCAGCATGGACTATCAACTCGGAGACTATGGCTGCGGTTACCCTTGACCCTGCATCACAGACAGGAGGGCGTGCGATGGTGTACGCAACGACGAACCTGGATGCACGAATGGCAAAACGTCATTTGTTCGCACGAATCCATGTTCTGTTTACAGCATCATGATGGTCGCATTTCTTATTCGTGTAGAAATTGTAATGCCCAGTAGTGTATAAATATGTTCAATTGCTGCTGGCTGTCGTGATTCATATACAGTGTTTCTTTTCATCTGATTTCTTTTAGTTTTTATTACTTACTATGACAATAAACGTTACTTTTGTGAAATACTATAAAACGAATATTTTGTGAATGTGAGTCTCAGAGGATTAATCATCGAGAGCAGCGACCTTTCGGTAGAGTTGTCTTTGCTTACAGTCAAACACGATGTGCGACATAATCCCACAAATCAATGGGAGACTTAGGACGAACGTACCAATTAAGGATGTTGTGCCGCAAACTGGCAATAATGCGCAATAGCAAAAGATGACCGGCTCCAGTGACTTTGCTAACAATAAATATCCTGCAGTGCCTCATGTAGCACCGTAATTATATCGATTGGATCCTACTGTAAAACCTTGTTTTCCTCAGTTGGTGCAATAAATCTCGATTTCCGTTGGAAAGAGCTGACGGCAGGATACGAGTATGAGCACACCACGGGAAGGAATTTGGTCGTCTGGTCCGACTGCAGAGATGATTATCTGGAAATCTTTACATTCGGCCCGTTGTTTTCATCCATTTATCAACACCATGTACTAAAACAACGATGTGATTTTTGGAGACGACAAAATGCCATCTTACTTGCGCATTATGGACAATTTCAGTGAATGGTTCTGCCACTCAGATCGGACGGCATGAATGTCCACTTTGTGCATGGGTTCCTACTACAGCAACAATTTCGCAATTATGGGCGACGTCATAACGTTTAGTTTTCCTGCTGGATTGTTAAAACTACTTGTCACGTCAAGTTGTTGCTCTTCGTCTGGAAAAATGAGGTTCGCCAAGGCATTACTAGGTTCTGCAGCACTTCTGTCACAACAGAGTATTTTGTAGCAACAGCCCTCATACTTGTGGACCTTAGGAGCCCATGGAGTGGTTCCCTAATCTCCCACAGTTACACGTTTCTTTCATTTCTTAACCACTCCCTTCTGCAGTGACAGTCTTAAAGTAATGTGAGACCTATTTTATTCTTTGGGGCCGAGATAAATGACTTATTAGGAGACGACGCCTATCGTTTTATTTTAAAGCATGTGTATAGAACTTAACTGTTTTTCTGATTCATTGCTTAACCGTAAGCATAATCAGTTCTGAGGCTACAAATTACATACATTGTCAAAGACTTGGGGCTTATTAGATTCATTGCGACAAACATCTTGGGTCAGATCACATGGAATGGACAAGCACTTGTTAGACTCAGAATGTACCCCTTTATTTCCCATTGGTGCGAGGTGTCATTTAACTGATTTTACCAGAACTAGAAAAAAGAGATTTCACTGACATAGTCGGATGTTACTGAAGAATGCCACCTGTAGAGTAGCTGGCCTGGTGAATTAATTCAGTGATTGCCACAAACTTCAATAGTAGGTGTTCCTAATCGGAGAAAGGCTTTTAAGACACAGACTGCACATTTTTCACGGGGTATAAACGACTGATGTATAGGCAACACAGGCTACGCATGAGCCTCGCAGAGTGCCTACATCGTGCCCTTCCTTCTCTCAGGGGCATCATGAATCATAAAAGATGCATAGTGCTGTCAGAAAGTACCGTGGAACATTTGGTCTCTAACGCCATTGTAGATGAAGTGATATATCATCCCTACATTAAATATCCTGTATTTCTTTGCTTTTGTGTTTATGGAGTTGTGGTTTTGTTTTTATTTGTTCTTTTTTTTGTAACAGATATGGGAGGACACACAGCCACACACACACACACACACACACACACACACACACACACACAGAATCAGAGATGCAAAATAATATACGATCGCATCATAACTATTACTCATGGTGAGTACAGATTCACGCTTCACCGTGATCCAGTGTGATATGATGTGAATGGGAAACGAAATGAAATAATGATTGCAAACCTAAGACGCATAGGGAAAACACATCACTTGCTGCTCGTATTTCCGTTAGAATTAGGGAGTTAGAGAAGTTAGGAAGAGGATCTCTTCCTAGAAAGTAATTTTTGGCAAAGCCAGTAGATCGATTATGTTTTTGTTTGTTCTTTTTCTGTATAATCATAAAGATCCGATAGTTACCAACTTGAGTATGAGATGTATAATTGCGCCTGAGGAAAGTAGTTGAATCAGTAATTTTAAAAAGATCATATCCAGCAAAATACAGATTTCAGGAGAATGGAGAAACTGAAATGAAATACGGAATTGTAAACACAGGGAATGCGCATTTCTTCGAGTTCTCCCGGATTTTTTAATTAAGAGGTCCAAACAGATAGAAAGACAAGACCTACAAGAAATCTTTGGAAATCCAATAAAATGCAGTAAATGAGCAGGTTAATTGCAATACAGACGACAAATAAATGAAATTGACAGAAAAGGTCTAAGCAGCAGCGTCTGGAGATCAAATGCAAGTCTGCAGACAAATATATAAGTAGGGGAAAAATAGATAGGGACGAGAAAATCATCTGTACGAGTATCAATAACTCATATGGTAAACGAGGTTTGAGCAAAGATGAAAAGCTGCGGCTGGTGCATACAGACTCAAAACTGGCAAAAAATGGAACTCTTTGGGATAGCCAGAATCACACACTACAATAGTGAGTGAGGTAAATATAGGAAAGGTTGGGGAAATGCCAGCCGAATATATTATAACCCCATACTGCTTCAACAAGCCTTTCAATACAACAATTGGAAGTAGGGATCAGTGGGAGAATATAGTTCGACACCATTCTGGGGATATTGTCAGATTCACTGACGGGTCTAAATCAGACCAAGGCGTTGGGGCCGGGGTATACGGGGTGCAGCCAAGACTGGAGGACGTCATCTCTCTAGGGAAACTGGCCTCAGTATTGCAGGCCGAAATCACTGCCATCAGGGCATGTGTGGAGGAGAATTTGCGTAGGTGCTACAAAGACCGTAGCATCTATATCTATTCAGACAGCCAGGCAGGCCCGATATCACTGGCAGCTCCTGCAACAAGATCTAAAATTGTTGCAGAATGTCAAAGGGTTCTGGTGGAGCTAGGGGAAAGCAATAAGGTAAATATATTGTGGGTCCCTGGCCACTCGGGGATCAGTGGCAACGAACATGCCGACAGATTAGCCAGGATGGGGGCAGAGACTCCATTTATTGGACCGGAACATGTCCTGAGAATCACAAAGGCAATGATGAAATTGGAGCTACGTAACTGGCTCAGAAGACAGCACGTAGAATATTGGACCAAAGTCTATCAACAAAAACATGGTAAAGTAATAATGACAAAGCCATGTTTTTAAAAGAAGCTCTGTAATACTGGGCCTGAACAGGAGAGAGATTAGACTCATGGTTGGATTGCTCACAGGCCATGGGAATTTCAAGAAACACCTACATACAATGGGAATAACAGAAGATTACCCTAAATGTAGGATCTGTGATGACGGTGATGAAACTGAATCACATCTAATCTTCGAATGCATTGCATTGGAGTTACTTACAGAACATTTGAGATAACCAGACCCGAAGAAACTGTGTCTAATAAAGAACTGGTAAAGAGACGTCTTGCACTGTTCAAGGGCATTGGTTGGCTTTACTAGATATACCGCACATTAAACTTAGTTTCGGTGCGGGCACTGGCGGGTTTGACCAAGACTGTTTTGGTTTCCCTGAGAAAGTCAATCAATCAATCAAAGATGATATGACTTTGCAAATAATCATTTCTAGCTTTTTCAGATTTTGAGAAAACTCTTTACAGTGTTGATCGGAATTCACTTTCACATTCTGGAGTCAGCATGGGTAAAATATAGGGTAAAAGAGGTTATTTACTACTTGCACGAAAACGAGGCAGTAGTTATTAGAGCCGAAGGACATGACAGGGAAACATTGCTTGGGGAGACAGAGTTGTAGTCTTTCTCCAATGTTATTTAATTTGTTGAGCAAGCTGTGAAGGAAAGCAAGGAGGAATTTGAGACATTGTAATTCTGTCAGGAACAGAAAAGGACGTGGAAGAGCAACTGTACGGAATATACAGTGAGTTGAAAGGAGGGTATAAGATGAACATCAGCAAGAGCAAAACAAGGATAATGGTATCTAAAGACAATCCGCGGATGATGCAGTGATTAGGTAACGAAACAATACAGGTCGTAGATGAGGTTTGTTACTTAGGCAGTAAAATAACACATTATGGCCACAGTACAGAGGTAATAACATGCAGAATGGCAATGGATAGAAAGCGTTTTTCAAAACGACCAATTAGTTGAAGTCGAATATTAAGTGTTAGGAAGTTTTTCTGAAGGCATGTGTGTAGAATGCTGCCTTGTACAGGTAGGAGGCATGGACGATAAAAAGTCTACAAAGGAAGAGGATAGATGCATTTTAAAGTACTGCTACAGAAGAATGTTGAAATTTAGTTGGGTAGATCCCGTACCTAATGAAGAGTTACTGAACAGAATGGGGGATAAAAGAAATTTCAGATATATATTGACTAAAAGAAGGGATCGATTGGTAGGACATATTCTTAGACATTAAGGGATCGTGAATTCGAAGTCGTGCGTGGATAAAACCCGCAGAGGGAAACCAATAGACGAATACAGGAAACAGACAGAGTATGAGCACTTATCACGGTGAGGGCGAAGGTTTGGCAATTTAACCCTTTGTGGCCCAAGGAACCAAATTGAGCTGTGAAACAATTTTATTTTGCATAATTACATTACGAATGACATATAAAGCTGATATATCCAGTGAGAAAAATACTCGAGTTTTTTTAGAAGATATAGTTACATAGTGAAACGAATGGTCGACTACACAAAGTTCTGCAAGACATGGATCAAACTAAAATATTAGTTTACTCTACAATGCATAACCTTTCGTAACTTACCACACCTTTACCAACTCCGAAGATAAAACAACGGAAAACAATATATGTAACTTCACGATCCTCAGCAACAGACCGGCACACACTGCGCAGCTGATTGTTTACGTCGCTTTCCCGCCAAAAATGTGTTACCCAAGCCGGCAGCGAGTTGAATTTCTTGATGGCAGAGGGTAGTATACTCCAGTGCCGTAGTAGTTTTTGAGAGCAGCCACTGAGCCTTCTATGAGAGGTTAAATTAAAAGTGGTCTCACTGTGAAACCAGTTTTACGGAAAGGGTTAAAGAGGTTGTCGCGGCAAACTGCGGCGGCAGAGGGGTAGTTGGTCGGCTGCTGGTTCCGAGGGACTGGCTGACTGCTGCCCGTGCCTCCCGCGTGTACTTCCCCACTACTGCTTCCGCCGTAGCTGTCAATCCTAAACAAATTTTGGAAGGACTATAGAAAACAAGGCCTCACAGCTGTCCGTGCCTACGTCACACGTAAAGGCCGCGGCCGTCAGCTCATTGGCTGTCCGCTGCGGCACGCCCACCACCGCCTAGCGACCGACCAATGAGCTGCCGGCCACGGCCTTTATTTGCGACGTACGCACGGCCCTCCACAAACTTCCAGACGCAGCGATGCAGCTATATAAGCAGGACGCCTATCCAAAACCGGCAGTGATTTTACTCCTGATGACGATGGTGGATCTTGTCATCGAGAGCTCGAGGATTTTCATCCGACATGACGCGGCTTGTAAACCGAGAATATTTTACATCTAGAATTATAAACGTTTGGTTGGCTCCCTGCATAATTAATAAATTGGTACTTATATTTTCATATCCACGTATTATGATACGCACGCAATAATATTTTTTGGTACTGGAACAATATTGTTGTAGAAATCCAGTACCAGGATCGACGAATGTGTGGAACAAAAGTTGAAACAGAACCATGATCAGTAAAATCAGGAGATGATAAAATTTAATGTTATCTAACTAAACGGATTTATAAGGAAAATTATTATACTGATCACAGAATATGCTTTTAATAAACAGCGAAACGAGTCTACTCAAGATTATTACACTACAGGCCAATAAAATTGCTACACCAAGAAGAAATGCAGATGATAAATATATTATACTAGAACTGACATGTGATTACATTTTCACGCAATTTGGGTGCAGAAATCAGTATCCAAAACAACCACCTCTGGCCGTAATGTCGGCCTTAATACGCCTGGGCTTTGAGTCAGAGCTTGAATGGCGTGTACAGGTACAAATGCCCATGCACCTTCAACACGATTCCACAGTTCATCAAGAGTAGCGAGTGACGTATTGTGATGAGCCAGTTGCTCGGACACCGTTGGCCAGACGTTTTCAGTTGTTGAGAGTTCTGGAGAATGTGCTGGCTAGGGTAGCAGTCGAACATTTTCCGTATCCAGAAAGGCCCGTACAGGACCTGCAACATACGGTCGTGCATTATTCTGCTGAAATGCATGGTTTCGCAGGGATCGAATGAAGGCAGGTCGTAACACATCTGAAATGTAACGGCCACAGTTCAAAGTACCGTCGACGCGAACAACAGGTGACCGAGACGTGTAACCAAAGGCACCCCATACCATCACGCCGGGTGATTGGCCGGTATAGCGATGACGAATACACGCTTCCAGTGTGCGTTCACTGCGATGTCGCCAAACACGGATGCGACTATCATGATGCTGTAAACAGAACCAGGATTCATCCGAAGAAATGACGTTTTGCCATTCGTGCACCCAGGTTTGTCGTTGCGTACACCATCGCAAGCGCTCCTGTCTGTGATGCAGCGCAGCCATGGTCTCCGAGCTGATAGTCCATGATGCTGCAAACGTCGTCGAACTGCTCGTGCAGATGGTTGTTGTCTTGCCAACGTCCCCATCTGTTTCCTCACGGAAAGGGACGTGGCCTCACTATTCGTTACAACCATTCGGATGAGATGCCTGTCATCTCGACTGCTAGTGATACGAGACCGTCTGGATCCAGTAATGCAATCCGGATTGCCCTCCTGAACCTACTGATTCCATACTCAGCTAACAGTCACCAGATAGCGACCGACGCGAGCAGCAATGTCGCGATACGATAAACCGTAATAGCGATAGGCTACAATCCGACCTTTATCAAAGTCGGAAACGTGATGGTACACATTTCTCCTCCTTACACGAGGCATTACAACGGTTCACCAGCCAAAGCCGGTCAACGGCTGTTTGTGTCTGAAAATTGATTGGAAACTTTCCTCATGTCAGCCCGTTATAATTGTTGGCACCGGCGCCAACCTTGTGTGAATGCTCTGAAAAGTAATCATTTGCATATCCCAGTATCTTCTTCCTGTCGGTTTAATTTCGCGTCTGTACCACGTCATCTTCGTGGTGTAGCAATTTTAATGGCCAGGAGCGAACTTCAGTTTGAAGACGCGGAATATTTACTTTATTCTTAACCTCGGGATCACGAAATTGTAACCGCTCAAGAAGTATATCGATAACACTCTTGTATTGATGGAACCGAGCGGTGAGACTTCCAGAAACACCCTTTTGGTTTGCTTCATTGTCTTCCATTAATCTCACTCCATGGCGATCTCCAGTTTTCGAACGGTACTCAAGAGTGTGTCGCATCACCAATCCTAGTGCCATCTTCTGTGTAAGCCAGAATTATTACAATAATTGTACGCAGCCTTCACTACCTGGAATTACGTACTTGCTACGTTACGTCTATTTATTCTATGTCATACTGAACCACATTCAACGTATTTCTCATTCATGTCAAAACACAATTATGCTTGCATCATAATTCCTTCTGCCCATCTGCGTTAAATATTACAAAACCGATCTCAGTACAGTATCAGTCATAGCATCGTACATTATTCTACAAACCTTATCCAAAATCTCCTACAGTCATTGGACGGCAAAATTTCTTGTTTACAACAAATTCGTCAACAGTCACTGACCGGAGGAGAGTAGAGCTTTTGTAGCGCATAGCTGGGGTAGTCTTCATATTATTTTCATATCTCGTGACCATGACGACGGTCTGGTTTCATCCCGTCTCAAAAATAGTTCTAGTCTACCACTTATTTGAGAACTTACCCCACAGGCTCAGGCGTTCGCTAACAGAGTATAGTGTGCTGAAATTTTCCTGTTTCTAGGCATGTATAATTCCAAGAATATCGTCTTCCGAAGGGGCGAGATTTCTGCAATGATTTGACTACAGAAATTCATTGTAAAAGAAACTTACGGTGCTAAGTCTAACAACGTACTCACGCGTACCGAAAAAGAACAACAGGAGACTGGTGACCTCCATTTACTACCATGGATCGTGCATTGTAAAATGTAAAAGAATTGGCATAAATTTGAGGCAATCCATCAAGGTCTGGATGACGAACTGGAGGAATAAACTAATATCTAGCTTCATCGCTATACATTTTAACTCTGCTGACTTCATTGCTTTATGTAAATTGATACGTAGTGAATTCCTGAATTGGATCCGTTACGGTATGCAGATTCTGTATATCGATAGTCTTTCGTAAGTAGAACTAGAGTTTTGCACATTTGCATGATATTGCATATAAATGCGTTTATAAGGGTTTACTGCCTATTTAACTAATACATGCATACATTTTACTTATTCTGCAATGTTTCTTGATATACAAATATTTTTCCGCGATACATTAAGAAAAATAGAAGGCGAGCTAATATCTCTTTGCGTTATTTTTGTAAATTTACTGATACTTTTTAAATGGATAAAAGAGAGCCGAAAAACAAAGGGCGCTTGTTGTACTGTAAAGACGACATAACAGCTCATTAAAATCAAGCGTTCAGTAATCATGCAACAAATCTTTAAAGTTTGATGCGGCTGTCGGAAAAAAAATAACCATACGGATTTTATTGTGTAACATATGAAGCACAATAACCTTTCAAACAAATAAAAATTGTCAATGTCAGTTACAGTAGTAAATTGTTAGCTAGTGTGCTGTTACTAGTACTTTGCGAAGTGTGGGCAGGACAGAACATGCAATTGTCGAAGCAGTTGAATTACAAAAATATATTAAGACGCTAATGTACAGCGTAAATGTCACAAGTCAAAATTACGTTATGAATGTAAGTTATTTTTGTGATACTGTAACGCAATATAAAATACTGTAATGTAACCTAAGTACATATATTCCTACTGCCACAAATATAAACTATGTCTCTGCTCCAATTCAAATACTGAACGTAACTTTGGTCGCAGCTTTCCATTTTTACATTCCGTTCAAGCGAACTGACATTGCCGAAAAAAAATATATAAATTGCATCATAGTTTTCTGAGCAACGTGTGCAGCAAGGAGACGCGTATTACGTAAGGGCCATCAAACTATGTAAATATATCTCGAGACATGTACGGCCTACTTGCTTCTCCATGCATCTCTCTCCACGCAGTTCATTCACAATGCTCCAGACATGCCATAAATATCGTTTGGTGATGAATCGCTACATAATTCCAAACCAGTAATGTGTAGAACAAAATTAATACCCACCAAAGTGGATAGATAGGTCGCAGTTAATTCGTTTGGGTAAACTGTCCTTGGAAAAGTAACGTATTACTTGGCCGGCCATACGATATTATAAAGATAACGGCAAAAGAAAGGTTCTTCGGCACTGATCCACAAATTACGCGACTGTGATTCGGGATTATAGCTTTATACAAGCAACACATGTCAGTCAGGATTGTCCCCATGTTACGTCATCTCTGCTGTCTCCCAGGGCAGCAGTATGAGTGAAGAGGTGGCGCGTATGCCTGCCGCCCGTTATGTTGGGGTCTCGCTACTTCCTTCATTCACTTGCTCTCCTGGGTGACCTTACGTCTGCTGTGCTTTCCACTGGGAATCAGACAGGTATTGGAAGGTGGCTTGTTTGTTTATTTTCTTTTGATAATATGATTGGCAGTAACAACTAACCTACTGCAGAAATGACTCTCTGGAACATCTGTAGACGTTCTCAATTAGTACTGTGTACAGTAATGGTCTTCCAAGGATTCCGCGAGTAATCGAATATATTTAGAAACAAACATAATAATACCCAGCTGAATATCGAGTATGTTGCGTATATAATCGAGTAACTAATAAAGATGTACTAAAAAGAGTTGGGCAAAAAAGAAATGTCTGGCACATCTTGACTAAAGGAAGGAATCAAATGGTAGGCGGGACACATTCTGCGTCATATAGGAACAGTGAAATTACGAATGTGACAGGGGTAAAATTACAGAGTCTGAGAGACGAATACGGATGTAAGCTGCCGTTCTTATTCAATAATTAAGAGTCATGCTTAGTATATAATACCGTTGATAGGTATTTGGACTGGTAAGCACAACAGCAAGAAGAACCATAACAATACACTTTATTGTTCATTATAAACCTGTATCCCTTGTCTTATTACTTGTATAATTGTAAAGACTGAAAATAATATATGTGAAATCTATCAAATCAGTAGACTGAATACACTCAATAACAAACCGCCTGACTGTAATGTCAACCAGATGTTTTGCATTAAATGGTAACAATCCAACACGGAGAGAGAGACAGAATGACAAGGGACTGATGACTGAGCAGTTTAGTCCCCTCTAACTCCTCACAACAACAACTAGTTTCATTTCATTTCTTCATTCTACTGAAGAAGTTTCTAAGCAGGAGATCAGTCGAGGGCCATTAGTTTGTTGAAATTCGTCTGTTGAAACAACATTAAGCAAGAGTAGATGCTAAGTTCACTTATGGGAGCTGTGGGGTAAAACTATCCACGTCGTAATCTGTAACACGACACTAGCACATGAATCAGATCTTCATCGTAACACTTCATCATTAATTAAACTTCCACTACTGAATGGACACAAATAACGGTGCTGACGCGTTTTGCCAAGGAAGTAAGTTTGTAGTGATAGTGAACTAGACGTCTGTGACAAAAGTCTTAATTTTATTTTCTAAAATTACCACTGTGATTACTGTAGGGATACCGTCACGTAATTATTTGCGTACAGACAAGAAACCACCAGAAGGCTAAATACTAGTGTCTCGTCCATGTAATAACTTTTAGAGACAAAGCAATCGCGAACTTTATTCCAACCTGCATATGAGGCATACGAAGAGCTAGAGCAATAAACCATGGATAATCTTGTGCAGAATCGGAGATCTGAACCTTTTCCTAGCAAGCAGAAAACGTATATTTAATCCAGCTCACTATATCACTCAATTACATTGGGTGTGATGTAATTCGAAACACTATCCTGATTTTATACTTTCATTGCTTCAGTTTACATTGACATTGTGTTTTATGCGCTCGATGTGCACTTATTACTTCGCAGGCGTGCACGATCGTTACTGACGGTACATTACTCGTTCAGAGCGCAACTGTTACATGGTCTTTTAGTTCTCTTGCTAATGTTTACCTGGAAAACAAACTAACGTTAATTCTCATTACGGTGCTGTAAAAGTAGTACCATAGAATTCTAATTACCTTTTGCATAATGAGCAAGCAGGTGTCGTATAATTGTGTACATAATTTAACTACACATCCAATATACACAGAGTACACGTCGGTTGTAAACCTTAGTTTCCTCCATGTATTTGCTTGTATAATGAATGCAGTACATGTAAACACAGCGCGTGTTTGTACACTGTAGGCGGGTAAATCTCATTTGTGTTTCACTTCGACATTCAGGCTGACACTTAAAACAAAGCCAGAGTAGCGAGAGTACTTTCGAAATAAAAATTTGAAGTGGATTTAAATGTGGAGAGATAAGTAAACGAATGTATAGGTAAATGTTCAGGTTTCCTAAACCTCTATAGTTTTCTGCATTACACCGAAAAACAACTAAGGAGAACAATCACAGGAAACAAGTGAAACAGTCATGAAGTGTCAGTAAATGAAATTTTTAGACACATTGGCATGGGGAGTACATGAAACAAAAAAAAGTAGTAAAACGAAATTAATTTTATATGACATTATTTTTCTGTTTCCAATATATTTTTTCTTATTTTCCGATAAGAGTATCTAAAGCACAATAATTGCATTCTTTGAATATTGACACCTTTAAAGTAGTTAACTGTTCAAACTGCCATGAAACGTATCAGCGTTCGAAAGAACATACCTGTAAACATTAATTTCAAGAAAATATTTTACATCTCAGTATTCTGGTGTTTTTCCATAAGACTCTGCAAATTGAAGTTTTTGTGCATGCAGATGTTTCATGCTGAAAAGGCTGCACATATTTTGATGAAATCGAGAAATGAGTTAGCTTATACTTTGCGTCGTTTTATAACGCAGAAATAGAATCACAACCATTTTATAGCATTACCAGCGTCATTACCCTGTGTTGGGTGGGAATATATTTATTTCATTCTTATATTAATCCATAACCATCTCCCCCTTCCACAGAATCATGAATGGTGTGCTATATACTGATATTATTTTCCATGTACTGATACTGAAATATGAGGACATGGCCTGCGAATTGTTTTGGGAATTGAGTTGCTAGTAAAGACACAAAACATCATGCGTGTTGGTGTCATTCAAGCATCTCAATATTTTATAGTTTTCAAAATGAAATGCCAAAATCACACATAAATAATTTATTCAATGAAGACCGGTTTTGGCGAACTGTATCACCATCATCTGCTCACATATATATTTTATAAGCTGGTCATCTTGTTAAAAAGTGGGTATAAAATAATTAGTGCAGCACTGAATACATAGTATATTGTCTAAGTGCAATGTTGCTCCTATTATTTTATACCCATATTTTAACAAGATGACCAGCTTGTAAAATATATATGTGACCACATGATGCAGACACAGTTGACCGAAACCGGTCGTCATTGCATAAATTATTAATGTGCGATCTTGGCATTTAATTTTGAAAATTATAAAACGTTCAGATCATCTCCAGAACCGACTAAGATAGGTAATCTTATCTCAATATTTATGATGCCATATCCCTTGAAGAATATTTTGTACTAAAATAAAATCTGAATGTATCTTCAGTGGTATAAGTTCATACTGTCGGCAAAATATGTCGTGTATAGAGTTAGAATTAAAGCTCATTGGCGAGAGATCGATTTTTCAGTAAAATTATGTTTGTGGTCCTACGAACTGTGTTTCAGTATAAGAAAATTTATAAGATACATTCAGTGGTATATATACGCATACCGTGTGTAAAATATATCGTAAATACAACAAGCAGTGTAAGAGTAATAAATTTCAATGCCCTTACTAACACCCTATTTTTACTGCATGAACAGCGGAAAAGTGTTAAGCAAATAAGTTATTTCCACTGATCAATTTCTTGAGTTATCAGCAAGAAAAAGTTTCGTGGTCTTCTGAAATTGTGTGCAAAGTTTGTTGCAAGTAGCTAAGCCCATTGCTAAAACAATTAATGAATACACTCTTGTTTTCTTTGAGGCACTCATTATTTACGACTCAACATCTATTGAACGACGTGTCGTACATGGTTCTTACCCAGACAGATATCCTTGTCTGATGGTGAAGATCATTTAATTCTCTCCTTCAGGTTAGAATGAGACGTGGAACAATTTCGCAAATTGTGGAAGTATTTCATTGTTTCTGACGGTTATCTTGAACTATGTTGTTGTAGGTACTGGTGGACTAGCGCCTTGGAGGACGGGGGCGTAAACAAATGCTCCCCTCTCCTCCCGGTGATATAGTGTTACGAGTTACTAGAAATAAACACAATATTAATAAAAGGTTGGAGGAAACTGAACTGAAGCAAAGTTATCTAATAAGTACAAGGTTAATATTTAGACAACTACGGATGTAAAAAATAATAGTATAGTGACTGGTTACTTAAACACATTTTCTGGCAATTTTATCCTATTGTAGAATTGATATAGTTACGTACAAGCGAATTTATATTTAAACAGTAACGCCTATGCCAATATGTTTTAAAACATCTAACCCTTACGAAGTCCTAAACTACTAACATCCAGTAAGTAGCTAAAAATGAGCTGCCTGTTGTACCCAGTAAAACTTCTGGCCACACAGTACGTGAAATGTTAAAAGTAATAGTATAAAATATGATTATTTTTTAAAGGAAATAAAATTATTGAAATGCCTTCGATGTCCTAATCGCTTTCCGATTAACGTTCCAGTACAAGTTTAGAATTTTGTTAGTGTTGTTGTATCATCCTGCTTTCCGTGCGTAGTGCTTGTCGTTTATAAGGTAGTGCAGTTCTGTCATCTTTCCATCGAACCTTCTGCAGCTTTACTGCAACATCCTTTCTGCGTTATATTGTTGCTGACAAAATGCAATTTTTGGCCTCGAGGAGAGACGTACTGAACGTGACACGTACTATGCCACCTTAACAGTCACTTCCTTCTTGTAGTGAAATTCTGACTTGTTTCTTCACCTGATAGCGGAAGTCGAGAAACTTGCATCCAAGATCGCCACATACTCGTTCGAGCATCTGGTTTTAGCCTTTCATTCAAACCCAAACCGGAAGACACAGATTGGTTCTGGGAACGAAGCTACAAATCGCTAGCCGCTGTGGAGTGACCGGGCGTTTTAAGGCACCTTTGCTGCGGAGCGCACTGTTGCTCGCCGTCGGAAATCCGAGTCTTTCCTCGGCATGTGAGTGTTTGTTGGCATCAGCATTAGTTTATATACTTTGTAAGCCTAGGGACCGATAACCGCAGCTCCTTGTAGACAAAGACCGCAGTAGCAATGGGTCACTTTGTAGCTCAACAGGAGTACGTCAGGTAGATCACTGTCATGTAGAGACCATGACAGCAAAACCGAGCAATGAAACACACACACACACACACACATACACACACACACACACACACACACATACACACACACACACACACACACACACACACACACACACACAAAACAGCTTCATGATACGGATCGGTTGGCTGGAAAACGATAGAACTAGGTTACTCAAAAAAAGTGACCATATTGAAGAGGCCTGCGTTGGAATGAAATAATCTTGAGAAAAAGGAATAGGAGGAGCATTTAGCCTCGCGAGAGCACCGTCTCTACGGCAACGTACTATGGTAATATTTCTAGAACCTTTTGCCACTATAGTTTGGAACCCAGTGGAAGTCAGAGGCTGATATGCTTTCTTTATGGGTTTACGTCTTTATACAGATGTAGCAAACTGCAGTAATTGGTTTTAATAATGTGGATAATTGAGAGGAACTACTGTCCATTCCACCCCTAGAAATTCTCTGTATAAATATCTCAGAATTTGATATTTAGTTGCTTTTACAGTACATTCTTTTTGGTGCTAACCATTTCTAGTTTGGAAAATGCTGAAAAAGGCGAAAAATTTGTTGATAAAAAATATCAGTATAGTAACAAGAAACGAGTTTTTGTGCGCTTACTGACGTTGACGCAGTGATAGCTCTTTCACACAATTGTGATATGTGAACTAGTTTCACTTGGCACTAAATATCCTGTTACGGCTGATACCTGTTCGCTCTTACAGACGTACTGATAAATTGCCGTAATACATACAAGTAGGCCTTTTAACTGTTTTATAAAAAAGTTTCTAATGGTAGAATTTATTTATCCATATCGGTCGTTATTGCATAGTAACTGCAAGTTACTATGAAGGCGAAGTGAACACTCCAGAATTCGAACCAAGATCAGCTGCCAGCATGCGAAATTTAGAAGTAGATGTTCCTGTAGTAGTAAAACAACGTAAGTCACTAAACAAAAACAAATCTTCCGAGCGAGATTTTATACCAATTACAGTCCTCTCAGAGTATGCTGATTCAATAGCTTCGTACTTAGCTAACACGTACAACCGATCACTCAGCGAATGATCCATACAAAGGCTGGAAAGTTGCCTAGGTCACTCCAATATTCAAGAAAGGCAATAGGAGTGATCCCCAAAATTACAGGCCAATCTCACTGACGTCGATTTGCAGTAGGATTCTGGAAGATATACTTTTTTCGAGAATTATTATCTACCTCAAAGGGAACGACCTATTATAACCAATAGTCAAAACGGATTCAGAAAGTATCGCTCTTGCGAAACATAGCTTTCCCTTTATTCACATGAAGTGATAAGTGCCATCGACAAAGGATCTCAAATCGATTCCATATTTATGATTTCCAGAAGGCTTTTGACACTGTACTTCACAAGCGGCTTGTAATGAAATTGCGTGCTTATGGAATATCGCCACAATTGTGCAATTTGATTCACGATTTACTATCAGAATGGACACAGTTCGTAGTAATTGACGGTAAGGCATCGAGTAAAACAGAAGTGATACGTGGAGTTCCTGAGGAAAGCGTTATAGGTCCCCTACTCTTCCTCGTCTTTATAAACGATTTTGGATACTATCTGAATAGCTCCCTTAGACTGTTCGGTTAGTTAAGTCAACAGAGGGTCAAAAGCAACTGCAAAGCGTTTTAGACAAAATTTCCAAATTGTGCGGAAGATGGAAATTAACACTAGATAAGAGAAAGTGTGAAGTAATACACATGACCACTAAAAGAATAACGCTGAACTTCAATTATACGATAAATCAGTCAAACATTAAGATTGTAAATTCTACTAAATACCTAAGAGCTACAGTTACGAACGACTTAGACTGGAGAGAACACACAGAAAATATTGTGGGGAAGGCGAACCAAAGGTTGCGTTTCATTGGCAGAACGCTTCGAAGATGCAACAGCTTCACCAAAGAGACTGCCTACATCACACTTGTGCGTCCCCTTATGGTGTATTGTTGCCCGGTGTGGGACCCTCACCAGGTGGGACTGACGGAAGACAATGAGAAGGTTCAGAAAAGGACAGCTCGTTTTGTTTTATCACGTTACAGGGATAAAAGCATCACGAAAATGTTGCACGATTTGAGGTGGAAATCATTAAAAGAAAGACGTTATTCGTTCCGGCGAGTTCTACTTGCGAAATTTCAATCACCTACTTCTACTTTTGAATGTGAAAATATTTTGCTAGCACCCACCTACATAGGGAGACATGAGCATCCCAATAAAATAAGAGAAATTGGATCGGAACGATTTAGGTGTTCTTTCTTCCCGCGCTGTTAGAGAATGGAACGATAGAGAAAGGTAATGAAAGTGGTTAATAGACCCTCTGCCAGGCATTGAAATGTGATTTGCGGAGTAACTATGTAGATGTAGAATAGGATACAAATCGTTACGCAAAACCAGAGGAGGTAAGCTTACTTTTTCCTTGGGAAGGGCTACGCTAAAAATTGGCTGGAAAATTCGAAATTACTAAAGAAACTGTATATGGAAATACTAGCTCGGAATACTTCCGAGGAAGGCAAAAAATTAGCTGGAGCAGTAGAAAAGAAATACCGGTTGTGAGAGTTCTAAACTCGGATATTCCACGTAGTCAGATGCTCGTTCCTCCGCATAATGCATTTGAAGACGTAATATATTTCGTAAGTCTTCTGTAGCATCATTTTCGGAAATTTTCTTTGGTATGTAAAATACTTTCTCGAGTAAAGCTAACAGACTGCGAAGAAACCACATTTTACCATGGGTGTGTCACGTATTTAGTTTTCTCTCCTTTCGCTTCATTGCAGTATCAAACCGCTCTCTGCACGTGGAGTTTGTGTAGTATTCCCTTTCTATTCAATTTTTATTTCCAGTCAATTAATTGTTCGTTTTTTAATTAGTAGCGTTACACGACATTAATTGTAGATGGTCTAATTTCGAGGGGGACCCTGTTGTTTCAATAATATTAGTAGTTTGCAGAGATTAATGCTCTGTTTTGGACTTAAAAAAAATTCCTTCGAACATTTTATTTGAATTTGCATGTATTTCCCTTGCTCCAAGACTGGTCGTATTGCATACAGATATTAACACCAACAATAGTGATGGAGGCACAATAGAAATTTAATTAAGGGCTGAGAAAAGCGGGCGGTGACTGAAATAATGCGTTCATAACAAAGCATTCAGCGACAGAGGACGCTGACCCGCTGGCGTTTATCATGCCGTTCGTGTTGGTGTTGTAAACTAATTTATTTGAAAAATATTTAACTATCATTTGAGCAATCACAAGGAAATAGGACGAACGATATAACTTTTGTAGATTTATACGAAAACTATCTCGAGTAATTACTTCATAAACTCGATAGAGTAGTAAATGGTTTTGATAACATACTTTACCTCCTAGCAACAACGAGGTAGCTATGGTGAAGCTATTGATAACAGCGCTGCTAAAGATAAACATAGATTTCCAAAATTCCTTCGCAAAAGAAAACGAAGCAAATACTCCGGAATTCCAATCAGGAACAGTTGCAACTATACATAATTTAAACATAGATATCCCGAAGTATTTTAGCAACTTAAATCGCTTAACAAAAACAGGTCTTCCGTTCCTGATTGTATACCAATAATTAGGTACATTCAGCGTATGCTCCATACCTAGGATAAAACCGTTCGCCCACCGAAAGAGCCGTAACCAAAGCATGGAAAGTTGTACAGATCACTCCAAAATTCAACAGAGGCAATGATCCGCAAAATCACAGGCTTATGTCATTGACGTCTCTTTGCAGTAGGATTTTAGGACATACAGTATCGTCAAACATAGTGAACTACCTCAAAGAGAACTGCCTTTAGACCCATAATGATGATTATAATCAAGATAATAATATTAATAATAATCAGGATAATAATTTGATTATAATCAACACCGGCGCAGAAAGTATCGTTCTTGTGAGACACTCACATAAAGTGATGAGTGCCATCGACAAGGAATTTGAAGTAAATCCAATATTTCTAGATTTCAGGTAGGCCTTTAACACTGTAGGTCTACCTCAGAAGCGTCTTCTACTGAAATTGCGTGCTCATGGAAATTCGTCGCAGTTGTGCTATGGGATTCGAGATTTCCTATCAGAAAACACACTGTGAATAGTAATTAACGGAAAGTCATCGATTAAACCATAAATAATATCTTGCATTCCCCAGGGAAGTGGTATAGGGCCCTTACGGTCCATTAACTAACCGATTTGCGAGAAAATCTGAATTTCTCTCTTAGAATGAACGTGGATTATGATGCCGTTACCGGTTAGTAAAGCCTCCCGAACATCAAAAGCAACTACACAACGATTTAGATACGATATCTGTATCGTGCAAAAAATGGCTGTTGACCAAAAATAATGAAAAGTGTGAAATCATACATATGAGTACAAAAATAAAATCGTTAAAATTAATTTACTCCAAACGTCAATCTACAGACCATAAACCGAATAAAATATTTAGGAGATACAATTACGAGCGAAGGCGAACTAAAGGTTACATTTCATTGTCAGATCATTTAGAAGACGCACCAGTTTTACTAAAACAACTGCCTACAATACACTTGTGCGTCCTAATTAGGAATTTTCCTGCAATTTGTGGAATCTCCATCAAGTGGGACTGATGAAGGATATAGAGAAAGTTCAGAGAAGGGCAGCTCGTTTTGCATTATCAAGTTATAGGGGAGAGAGCGCAACGAAAATGATGCACAAGTTAAGGCTGATCTCATAATTTATTGCGGTAAGATATATTTGCGAAATTTCTTTCGACAACCTTCTCTTTTTAATGTGAACATATTTTCCTAGCAGGTATACATAGGGAGAGATGATCAAAAATATTAAGTAGGTGAAAACAATTCGAATATGGAAATATGTTGGTATTCCCTCTTCCCCCGCACTATTAGAGAATGGAATGGTACGTAAATGTCATAAACGTGGTTCGGTAAAACCTCTACCATGCACTTAAATGTCATTAGTAGCGTAATTTTAATGTATTTTAAGTTTCATCGCCACTTAAAATAAGAAAAAAGGAAAATTTTCTATCCAAATTTTCCAAGAAACTAACACACAGCCATAATAAAAATGGAAAGAAATACTTACTTTTTTCATGATTCACTAAATCATAGTTGTTGAACTTGTGGTCGTCTATGATATTATCCATAAAATTACATAGTTCCTTTAGAACATAGATTCCTTGCAGTAACTGGAATCTTTCCTGATGCCAATTAATTTGTGAATAATCAAAGATTTCCACCATAACATTGGTCCCATTTAAGCATTATCCCATTGTAGCGTTAACTAATATCTTTTTTAAAGTTATTCTAAATTGAAACTTCCTGGCAGATTAAAATTGTGTGCCGGAACCGGGACTCGAACCTGGGACCTTTGCCTTTCGCGGGCAAGCGCTCTACTGACTGAGCTACCCCGACACGACTCACGATGCCGCACCACAACTTTACTTCCGCCAGTACTTCGCCTCCTACTTTCCAAACTTCACAGAAGCTCTCTTGCAAACACGCAAGACTAGCACTCCTGGAAGAAAGGATATGGTGGAGACATGGCTTAGCCACAGCCTAAGAGATGTTTCCAGAATGAAACTTTCACTCTGCAGCGGAGTGTGCGCTGATATGAAACTTCCTGGCAGATTAAAATTGTGTGCCGGAACCGGGACTCGAACCTGGGACCTTTGCCTTTCGCCGGCAAGCGCTCTACCGACTGAGCTACCCCGACACGACTCACGATGCCGCCCCTTCCTTGCAGGAGTGCTAGTCTTGCGTGTTTGCAAGAGAGCTTCTGTGAAGTTTGGAAAGTAGGAGGCGAAGTACTGGCGGAAGTAAAGTTGTGGGGCGGCATCGTGAGTCGTGTCGGGGTAGCTCAGTCGGTAGAGCGCTTGCCGGCGAATGGCAAAGGTCCCAGGTTCGAGTCCCGGTTCCGGCACACAATTTTAATCTGCCAGGAAGTTTCATATCAGCGCACACTCCGCTGCAGAGTGAAAGTTTCATTCTATTCTAAATTGATTTATTGGGCACGTTCTTATCAGAAACAATTCTAAAATTAATTTCTCTTCCTTGTAATCTGCAAGATTTTAACATTTGTTCCTTCTTTTACTTCGTAGATTGAAGTTACACAAGAGTTAATTTCAGATTATCGTTTTGGAAATAAAAAAAAATAAATAAATAAATAGAAAATTTATTTAATTTGTTATTCACATAATTTCCAGCATCTAAATTCATCAGAAGAATTCCAAGTTCCGTCTGGACTATACATTCGCCACTTTCATGAAGCTCATTGGCAGAATTTTCAGTCGAAAGCGAGAATTAGTTATCTTCCTCATCAGGCAATTCCACAAAACCGTCATTAAGGCTTGTCATTCATTGCTACAGAGTGTAGAAATTACGATTATTTCAGTGATCTATTAACGAAACCCACACACACACACACACACACACACACACACACACACACACACACACAAACCGCACGCAAATGTTTTTGTCAATTACTATGGATCATCAGAAAATTTAACTGCCACTGTACTCTTTCAGTAAAAAAGATTTAAGTGCACGTACTACCATATACATATCGAAACTTCAAAACAATCAGAGTAGATGATTTTCTTCATTGCATATCAAGTTAATGACCTATTATAGATTATACTCAAAACACTTTGATTCAAATAAGTAGTACGATTACATTATTTTTTTCATTTTTACGTATTAAATCAGTCACAAAACGCTGTTATTGTTTCACTAATTCACATATGATTAAATAATATTTAGTTTTGAAGTTTCTTTGGTACGTAATTTTTTACTCTGCACATACGAAAAAAGTTTGTAATTTCGTATCATCATTTTCTAAATCTGTTTTCTCAAAGCTCCTCATTCTTTCACGGCATCTCATTCATATTGTGCCACTGTTGAGAAAGACTTCTTACATTTTCAAGCAGCGGTAACATTAATTTCCTACATTGTGCAACCTTTAATTTTTAGTTTAGACCACTTTCCATCTTGCCAACATCTTGTGTACGTCAATGGCGTCACGTACCCAAGGGTTACAGTGGAAGGTTTCTCTTTAATATGTATTAACATACTATCATGAGTGATCTTCGTTGCGCCGATCGTGATATAAGGCTTCAACAACGGCAACAGTCTGAGTCAAAATGAAACGGCCCCGTGAGATAAAGATAATGAAATTTCCTGTCTACACAATCTCTTACCCTTTTAAACCAATGTACCTCACAGACAATCGTAAACTTTTTTGTCTCCGAATTTTATGGCCAAAACTTTTCACTTACCTCTACAATGGATGATATCTTTCTCTTGGAAGTATTTCAGCACAGTAGCAACATCGCCAGCCAACTATAATTTTAATCTAAACAGAATAAACGGTAATCTTGAATTGTGTAATGTGACACTGCGAAATAAAACATGAGAGAATGAGGTTGAAAAAATTCCGAGAAAATCTAACTACATTCGTGTAAACAGATTTTCATTTTCCTTAAGGTTTGGTTTTCTATCAAATATTTACAGTTGCAGTTACAAACGCGCTAAAATGTGGCTTGAAATTATTGCTGGACATCTTCCACACAATTTACAAAATTCACCGATCGTTAACACAGTGAAATTTACAATAAAATATTTTATGACAAATGATCCTTTAAATGACGCCTAGCCCAGTTTCTGCCCATGAATTCAGAAAGAAAATTCTTCTCTACAATCGGGCAGCTAAAATGGTAGTGTTATTACCACCGGTTGAAGAGTGAGATAGAGAGACCGTATAGTGATGTTAACACTTTGTTCCAGGCATGTGGCGGATGTTGCTGGAAGACATTTAGCCACACGTATGCAGAAGAAATATGCCACTTCAGTACTTTATCTTCTAGTCTAATGGTTGCTTAAATTTAATTTTTTACTTCTTTGACACATTTACTTCAAATTTTTCAACATTTTTCGGCAATGGTTATTTCATCAATTAGATAATGCTTGGCTTGTTGATCTTTCTGTTACGTATACAGTGGACAAGCAGGATGAAATGATTGTAAGTAAAAGCAAAACTCTTTTCTTTTATTGGGAAGAGGGGTTGACCTGGGTTCCTAGCGATTTAAGTATCATGCTTGTTATTATGACTTCTAGTTCTTCTGTAATTATTCACTTTGTCCGTTTCTCAGTTCTTATATTTTGTACCATTGTGTGGACCTTTGCATATATTTTTTGCATATTACTACATATACTAAGTATTTTTACGTTCCTATAAATATGTTTTCTAACAGCAGTGTTGTGAAAGACTTATAAATTTTATATTATAAATATTATAGTTATTATTATACTGATTGTGGGTTGAATTAATGTACAATGCTACTGTTACGGACTACATGTAACTCAATAGTATGCCAACATTAATTGTGTATTAATTAGGATAGTAAATTTATTATTATCTCATTTATCAGACTGGGTACTTACGTGTGCTGACCTTCCAATTTGATGTTTCAATGCTCTGGGTTAAGTATCCACCGCAGTCGCCCCTGCTGCTGACCTGAATAGTTTAAAATATGCCCTTTCAATTACATGTTTCGTCATGCTAAGTTCAATAGTATCAATGATCATCAATATACGTAATGTTGAAATGTTCAAATGTTTGTAATTCTATCGGACGAAACTGCGTGGTCATCAGTCCGTACCTTACAAACTACTTAAACCTAGGTAAACTAACCTAAGGACAAACACACACACCCATGCCCCAGGGAGGACTCGAACCTCCACGGCCAGCAACCGCGCGCTCCGCAGCGAGACGCTTTAGACCGCTCGGCTACTCCACTGCGGCAAACGTAAAGTTATCAGTCACCTCAGTTTCTGACCAGTTCACTACAAACAATGCATTTGTGTAGCAAGATGTTTGACTCATTGTCCTTATAGAACCGGAATTTTAGCATTATGTGACCATCAACCCTAGTGTTGAGATAGAAAGGAAAAATGGTATACACTGAATTTCAAACTACTAATATATTCTGTGTAACTATTCTGCAAATATAGACAGCAATTTTCCCTTAAAAAGCAAGACAATTTCCCGATATACGAATAATTAAGGTAATTGTTTGCCTTTAACACGTTATAAAGCGAGCCCTCTTTCAAACTCACTGACTTGGCGGTACGGTCAACACATAACTTACGTCTGTGATGCATCCTTCACGTTTCTTCATACAACACTAAGCCATTACCTTCGGTTAGCATGTGTAGCGATAAGGGCCGTAGGCATCTTTTACCGCGAAGTGACGTGCGTCGCTTGTCGATGTTGAACTTCATCTCACGATCAGACATGATTCAGATGCTAACAATTTCCGCACAATATACTAATAAGCATGTCCTATGAATATGAAAGTCCCATCTTTAGTCTTCATTGCTTCTTTTCTGAGTGTTTTTTACTGGGGGCTGACCTACTCCACATATATATTACTTTAATTTGCACTGAAATTATTTGCATAATTCTTTACGATATACACCCACTGAAGAAAACAACGAATTAAGCAGTAACGATGTACTTCATGATTTATATAGCCATGGATTATATATCAGACACTCGTTTCGTTTCCGTCACAGCGAATTTTTCCCCAATATCAGGACGTCAGACGTCAGCTGAAGCCATTAATCCAGTAGTGCGTACGTTAACGCAAGTGCCCGCGTCTGTTAATCGATAAAGTTTCTTGGTCACCCGCAAGAAATGTAAGAAAGCTGCCGTGTCCGCCTAGCAACTTTTTAGTTTCAGTGTTTTAATATTAACTGATATGTAAAACACGTATATTTTCTTGGACCTTATATACTGATGTTTAGAATTAATGTATCATACAGAGACTGCAAGGATATGTTTATTTTGAAAAGAAAAAAAAAAAAGGTGATAGTAAAGTAGAAACATTGCAAAGAACACAGAACGGACAAAACATGCGTAACTATAGACAACAATGATTCCGATTTAACGGATTTGGCACACACATTCTGACAACTGGTTAAAGCGCTCACTATAGTGTGTGATGACAGGGCCCTACGGCAAGGCCTGAGGGAGGGCTTCCAGGCAGCCTGCCGCGGTGGAGTAGCCGAACGGTCTAAAGCGTCTCGCTGCGGAGCGCGCGGTTGCTCGCCGTGGAGGTTCGAGTCCTCCCTGGGGAATGGGTGTATGTGTTTGTCCTTAGGTTAGTTTACCTATGTTAAAGTAGTTTGTAAGCTACGGACTGATGACCACGCAGTTTGGTCCGATAGATTTACAAACATTTGAAACATTTGAACAGGCAGCCGAAGACGTCTTGATTGCACGGATCTTGCTGGGCGTGGAAAATGTTGACCATTGTATTTTCCGAGCCTGAAAGGCCATGTGTGCAATCCCAATGGAATATGCCTTTCTGGGATACCAGTACCCAGGGTCGGAGAGGTGGTGGCTAGCTTCGCCAGCTGATCGACATGCTCGTTCCCTGGGATGCCAATGTGGCCCGGGTTCCAAACAAAGACTACCAAACAGTCAGATTTACCGAGCGCAAATATGGGGTTGTGAATGGATTGCACCAAGGAGTGGACAGAAAAACTATTTTCGAGGGCTTTTAGGCCTCTGATGTAGGCGCTACTGATGACGTACAACTTCCTGGGGCATACTCGCAGTTGTTAAAGAGGACGAGATATGGGGATCAGTTCGGCAGGGAAAACACAGCTAGTAGGCTGGTAGCAATGTTGAATGTGGTCGCCATGAATATAGACGTCACCAATGCTGCCACCTACAAGTGAGCCATCTGTATACACCATTTCTACAGTATGTGTCAAATATGGCCAGAAATTGGGGACGGAGTATTCGTGTTGAAACTGACGCCTTTCGATTGCAGGACTGGCCGAGGACGCGTACGGGATTGGCAGGACCGAGTGAAGTGGCGCAGTGCTAACACAATGGACTCGTATTCGGGAGGACAGTGGTTCAGATCCAACGGCCATTCACTTTTACATTTTCCGTGATTTTCCTAAATTACTTCAGGCTGGTTATTTCCAGAGGGCACGGCCAATATCCTTGTCCATCCTTATCCAATACTCCGAGCGTTAGCTCCGTCTCTTTGACTAAGTTGTCGACGGGACGTTAAAACCAAAGTTTCCTTTCTTTCTTAGCATTGGCAAGAAAAAACGGAAGGTAGAGGTAGGAACTCAAATGAGGAAACGAACCCGGGCTAGGTTCTAGAGACCAAATCTGAGTCAATGTGGTGGGGAGGGAAGGGCAGCTACTTTCCTGGAAAGCACCATATCCACATATGTCCAGAGTTCCATTTATCTGGAATATTTTATTCAGCGCTAAGGTCCTACTGATTGGAAAAAAGCGCAGGTGACACCCTTTTATATGAAAGGTAAAAGAACTGCTCCACATAATTAAGGCCAATATCGTTGACTTCAGTTTTCTGTAGAATTTTGTAGTATATTCGCAATTCGGATATAGTAAATTTCCTTGAGACTGATAAGTTTCTTTGTATGAATCAGCACGGCTTTAGAAAACATTGTTAGTGTGAAACTCAGCATGCCCTTCTCTCACATGAAATTTTGTGAGCCATGGATGAAGGGCAACAGGTAAATTATATTTTTCTTGATTTGAAAAAAGGCATTTGACACGGTGCCACACTGCTAACGAAGATACTAGCATATGGAATATGTTTACAGATTTGTGAGTATTTTAAGTGAGTATTTGTAAGTATTTGAACTCAGTACGTTGTTCTCGATGGCGAGTGTTCATCAGAGACGACTGTATCGTCAGGCCTGCCCCAGGGAGTGTGGTAGGACTACTATTATTTTCTGCCAAGAAAACTATCTGATGGTTAGAGAAACTTGAAATTTGCAGCTGTTTGCAGATGATGTTGTGGTGTATGGAAGGATGTCGTCTTGAATTGACTGTAATAGCATACAGGGTGACTTGGACAAGTTGGTGTGAAGAATGACAGCTAGCTAATATGTAGAAAAATGTAGGGTGATCCGCAGGAGTATGAAAAACGTCCCGTAATGATCGATTACTGCATTAGCAGTGAGCTTCTTGATGCAGTCACGTAGTTCAGATATCGAGGCGTAACAGTGCAGAGCGATATGAAATGGAACTAACTTGCAAAGACAGTTGTGAGTAAGGTGGACAGCCGGTTTCGGTTTATTGGGAAAATTTGGGAAGATGTACTTCATCTGTAAAGAAGACTGCGTATAAAACGCTTGTACGACCACATCTTGAGTATTTCTCAACTGTTTGGGACCTGCAGCAGGTCAGTTTAAAGGAAGACTTAGAAGCAGTTCAGAGGCGAGCAGCTAGGTTCGTTACTGATAGGTTCGACCAATGCGCGAGTGTCACGAAAATACTCCGGGAACTCAAATGAGGATCGCTGGAGGAAACACGTCGTTCTTTTCGAGAAATTCTTCTGAAGTAATTTAGAGGACCGGAATTTGAAGCTGAGTGTAGAACGATCATCCTGTCGCCTACTTACATTTCGCGTAAAGATCACAAGAGTAGTTAGGGCTCGTTGACAGGCATATAGAAATGCCTAGTAGTGGTGCAGTGTAACATGCGCCACGCACCTTACGGTGGATTGCGGAGTATATATGTACAGACAATTATCAAATAAGCTGATAGTGGAGCAAAGGTGTGATCCCAATTGAGAATAAGTGTTATGGGCTTACCAGTTCCGGCATGCGCCTTACAAACACGGAAAACCTCCCGAAAGCCTTGTTCGGAACCGGGGATTTGGAGCCAACTTAACTCTGGGACGTCGCCGTACTCTGCGTCGAGAGACGAACTAACATTAAGGCGTTGAATAATATAACACAAGTGAGTTTCCTCCACCTGCGAGATCAAATGTATGCTACAGTCAACGTCTATAGTCCTATGTTGGCTACACCAAATGCTAACTTGGGTATTTCAGTTTCAATCGACACATGACACCTCAGTATCGCTTGTGCTGTTGATCTGCAACTGTATTCGTTTCATTTACTCCATATGTACAGTTTCAGCAGCGAATCTAGAGTAATTTGGAAAAAGAGAGGATGATTTTTTTAAAATTATTTCTGACATCGTCTTTTCATGAGGATACCTACTGCATGCACTATCAATACAACGTCGTGACTGCATTGCGTCTCTGGTGTCTCTAACATATTCCAATAGCCGTTTACTTTAAAATTGCAAAACGCGGAAGTAAGCTTTGTTTACGCTGCAATGGAGTCGAAGGCGGTCTACAGTACTCGACAGTACACGATCGACGCACGTGTCGCGCGCATTGTCCAGTCACGTTACTGTCGTAGTGCGACAGTATCCTTAGCGGCTCGTGAAATGGACAGACATCGCAAAATTACACGCTGTCAAAGCGTACGTTCCGATGGAAAAATGTTAATAATGTTGTTCAGTTGTGTAAAGAAGAAAAAGGAAAAGCCTTGCTCATACCCCTGGAAAGAGCTATGGAGGGGACAACAGCAGCAGTAAGAAAAAATGTACGATGTTAAGAAGGTCAGACAGATTGGCGAAAAAGTGTCTTGATGAATTTGATGAGTGCTATAAAGCTCTTGGGGTACAACGGCAATAAAAGAAAGATACCCATCCTTAGAAAACTTAATAATTGGGTGAACGAGGAAGCAGACATTAATTTCAAGGGAAAACGAACCACCCTCTGGAGAATTTTAAAGGATGTGGGTTTCGTTCTAAAAAATGTAAAAACAGACGAACGTTTCTGGTTGAGATAGAGGACACTGTAGCATGTCGCTCACGATTTGTTAGAACACTGAAGTGCGAAAAACCCGTCGTTTCTACTGACGTAACATAGGTGCATACACGCCATACTTTTAGTAAATGTTGTCAACATAGTTATGCACCAGCTGTGAGAAAAAATGAAAGTTCTGGACAAAGAGCGATAGTGGTTCACGCGGGAAGAGAAATGGGGTGCATTGAGGATGCAGACCTCATCAGGTGGTGCAAAGTATGAAGATTTCCCCAACGAAATTGACAGTGAAAATTAAGCAAAATGGTTGCAAGAGCGCCTAATACCAAACATTCCAAGTGGAATTATAAACAAGCACTTCACCAGTTGAATGTCTTTTCTGTTTTAAGGTTCTCGAGATTTGTGCAAAATTTCGAATGTCTTTTCGTGGCTTTCTCATAAAGGAGGGCTCATCAGGGAGAATGACCAACTTGCACTAGCGAATAATAATGGTTTCAAAACGTCGATCTTCCCAATATGGAATTCTTCCTCGTTTTTAGATCATGCACCGAAATTTATATTTGATTTTAATTTACTAAGCTTTACTATAGAATAATGTATTAACAGCAAGTGTATTTTATCAGCTACACGACACTGATACATAGTACAACAACAGTTTCAGTTTCGTGCTGTTTTTTGCAGAATGCGTTAAAAGCAAATCTATTACGCATCGCTTCAGTTGTTCAATAGTAACTGTGAAGTTCTTTTTCATTCCATACGCTTTCCTGCAGAAGAACACATTAAAAGCGATTGTGACGTCGTTTTGTAAAAGCACTGCTGTTTTGTCTGACCGTAAAAAAGCAGAATTTTATATTCTTATTTTTCATTTATTGTTTATCTGTACATTTGTTTTATCTGATTTAGCTGAGGAACCACATTACCGGTACATTATAATTGAGCTCAGCTATACCGCTCATGCTTCATTCGAACAACCAATAGCAGAACACGTCAACAGTTCGCAGCGTCCTCAGCTCAAATCGGCAATTGTAACGTAAACGGGCAATAAGAATTAAAGATATCCGTTGTGAGGCAACGCAAGGACGACGCACAGTGGGTCAGAATCTTGAAAACGTGGTCAAATAGGAAACGAAAGAAAGTTTCTAGATAGGAATTTTGGACTACCAGGTTAGCTGCAGCAATGACGCAACCTCAGAATGCCAGCTGTGCGGGCGACCAAATGTTCATTTGTTCGGTTATATCTCAGTTCAAATTCGGCAGTTGAAACGTGCGTGCAGCTGGCCAGGCTACATAAACATTCTTGTTGTGGAAGACAGTTATTTGTGTTTTGTGCAACTGAAACCAACACTTTCATTATGGAAGGCATTCCAGGAGATATGTCCTAAAGGAGAAACATACATCTCCAGTAAATCAATTGTACATGTTTATTTTTCAATTAAAGTATTGCAGGAAAATGGATAAGAAAAATGCGCCTATAAACAGAGGTAACGAATTCCACGACGTTTCGCTTTCTTTTTTACAGTGTCCGCAAGTATATGTTATTGCCTTTGTAAATTAAGCCTCAAATCCTGCTACTAGTTGCTACTAAAGCTTTGACCAACGTTTCAAAAACAAAATGTCATTGTTGAGACATCTTCAAAAATACAATTTTGATGATAATCGACACGCGAAACATTGTTGAGAATAAAATAATCAGAAAAAATGTGTGAAAAAGGACCACTTTTTTTTTTTAGTACATCTGATCCATCGTATTCGAGATTCGGATTTTCTAGGACAGATATTTTTCTAAAATTTTCAAAATTATTTTATTATTTGTAATATTTTATACCGTATTCTGTCCTCTGTTTGGTTCTTTCTTCGAACTTTCCACTTTTAAGTTATATTTTTTAACCATCAACTACGCCTAAATACTGACTTTGATATAAATATATAAATATTATAAATATAATCAAATAAATACAAATATAAATAAATGAAAATACTTATCAAGTTAGACCCCAACATCAATGCACTTAAAAAAAAAACATCAGCAACCTCGATAATTCCCTAAAAATTACTTTCATATGAATAAAATAGCTGTATAGCTGTAGTGTTCATACAGCCCCCATCTTGTATCCGCCTTTCTGTATTTTTCACTTTTTGATCTCATTTTTCGTCACCAAGCTGGATGATACCCTAAAAATTACTTTTATATGAATTGATATTGGTGTATGTAGAGCCATCTTGGATCCACCATTTTGATATTTTTCACTTTTTGATTTCATATTGTTAATAAGAAACTTCCTTAATAATTACGTGTGGCTCATGGGCCAGGTGCAAGTCTTTCAACTGGACGCCACTTCGGCGACTTGCGTGTCCCTAGCCTACCCCAGTTATCCAACCGGGGAAAGGGGACCTACAGCTTAACGTGGAATCCGAACCATGTGTCGTTTCTGGCGACTGCTCATATCGTCGAGAGGTGAAGGATGGGTTAACACGATCGTGACGTCTCCCGCCACTGGGGCGTGAGGACCGCCTTGCCTCCCGGACGGTGCACGCCTGTGTAGCATCACCGAAACCTCACGTAACCAAGGTTCATAGGCTCTGTCCAGCTTGCAGATTAAAGGGACACTCCGGCCAAGCCCTCAGTAGACAGTTTGCTGTCATTAATGCTGGTTCGTCTGTGAGTTAAGGTGTCAAGTGATTTTATCCAGCTCTTCGTTCATCTTCATTACTCCACAATTTAGATATTTTTCGTTCTAAATGTAAGTTATACCATAAGACGAAGTTCCCAGCGACACATCGAAGAATTTTTTCAGAGGTACCCTGGGCCTGCGCTTTTTGAGGATATTAGGAAGGAAGGAAGGAAGCTTAGGGTTTATCGTCCCATTGACAGCTTGGTCATTAGAGACGGAGCTAACGCTCGGAGTTTTGGGTAAGGATGTGGAAGGAAATCGGCCGTGCCCTTATGAAAGGAGCCATCCCGGCATTTGTCTGGAGTGATTTACGGAAATCACGGAAAACCTAAATCAGGATGGCCGGAGGTGGATTTCAACCACGTCCTTCCGAATGCGACTCCAGTGTCTTACCACTGCGCAACCTCGCTCGGTTGAGAATATTAGGGAGTGGATCGAAGCCCCTCTGACTGCGTCCTGGTTTGTTCGACACATGCACAACACAACGACGTATGCACAGTTCATATCCGTCTATTCATTTTATGGATGTTTCCTAACGTCGAATCAATGCTTTCTTCCGGCATGGTTTACGATCGACCTAAAAAGTTGTGAAAAGTAAGTAAAACGTATTTCTTCAAAAATGTTCAAATGTTTGTAGAGCGTATGGGACTTAACTAGTGGGTCATCAGACCCTAAACATACAAATACTTATGAACTAGCTTATACTAAAGACTGCCCAAATATCCATGCCCGAGGGGAGATTCGAACCCCCGACCGCAGCGGCCGTGCAGACAATGACTGGTACGCCGCAGAGCGCTCGGCCACTGAGGCCGGCGTATTTCTTCCAATAGGCGACAAATGGTCACTAATGGGATTACTTCCCAGGTGGTTGTTTGTTATGCGGGTTTGCCTACCATATCGCCACTTGTGAAAATCTTTATATATATACATATATATGTGTATTAAAAATTGTTAATGAAAATTAGCAAAGAAGAACTGCAGTCAATATTAATAAACTTAGGAGAAACTTTGGAATAAACTCATGTAAAAAATAAATAAATAAATAAATAAATAAAACCAAATACCGACAGCTTTCTCAATGTCTTCTTATTGTTGAATGCTTCATCACAACTCAGGGTCATTATGTGGTTCACTTTAAGGCCTAAGTAATAAACTAAGACGAAACTTTTCACTCTTGAGAAAGATTTGCATTTTTCTAAAAACATTTACATCACAACTGAAAGTAAAAAAAAAAAAAAAAAAAAAAAAGACAAGACAAGACTGACTGCTAATTAACAAGCACAGATACTGCTCTTCCACTTTTTTCTTTTAGTTCCACAGATGAATTTTTTTCTTCGCAACATTAATTAATAATTGTCTATTATTATTATTAATTTTCTTCTTCTTTTTTTAATAATAAAAAATTAAATTAAATTAAATTAAAATAGAAATTCGCTTCTTACTGTTCTGATACCCCAACACTCCAGCCCTGGTAACAGCACTCACTACCTATCCAGCGGCCTGCACACGCCACTGTGGCGTGACGTCAAAATTATACTGATATCGTTGTATCAACTTTCTTTTCTTTGTATATATCCTATTGTTAGCTTCGTATTATTCAATTTACGGCACAAAAAAATCAGGCCCAAGTGAAAATGAGTCACCAGAGTCTGTGTTAAAGCACAGACAGGGTTTCGAACCCACGACCCTTTAGTTTCCAGTTGAGCGCTTTACCCCAGGACCAACGGATCCGACAGAAACTTTGATAACCATTACATACTAAGTTTAGTATAAATTCAACAACTCCTTTTTTATTATAATATTTATTATAATATAATATCAAACAATACAACCCATTACCTAAGACTAAAATGGGCAATAGTATAATACATAAATTTTTTACGGCTAAATGGTGACATTACATTTCATTCCATGTTTCTGCAGAAACCACTGGACATCTTGCTGGTTGTTGATGTTTATACTGGGTGATGTGTATGATGTTTTGTCTTATGCTACTGCTGTGGTGTTACATGTGTGCCAGCATTACAAACCTGCTTGTGGTGGCCAGTTCACCGAGCGAATCCCAGTGAGCATGCCCCTGGCACTGGGCGGCCAATTTCTTTTGTCACCACAGGCCCCCCCCCCGCAAAAAATTTTCCCCTGTGTGTCTTATTCTACTATTTAAGAAAAACCTACATCTAACTTACGTCTATGGTCTAATTCGATGTTTGCCACATCTAACCCCCGAATCCAGGGGATGGCGTATTCTTCCATTGCTTGAGACCAGTCCATCCCCCGGCGGCATGGCAGATGTGGCTGTCTCAATCGGGTATTGGGTCAGATCCGGTTATTGATTCAGGATAAAGTCCCGAAGCACTTTGCGCGAGACATTTTTCACGATTTCGTCGAGTACTCGGAACGTGTCTGGGGTTCTTATGAGCTCAAAGGTGTTATTACTAGGCAGAGCCCTTCTGAGATACGCAGCCACGTCGTCATACGTAGGAAACTCATAAATGATGTGTTCTGGCGTGCCTATCTCGGCACCACAGGCACAAGCTGGCGTAGCCTGTCTCCTAAACTGACATAGAGATGTCGGATAGAGTCCATGCCCGGTGAGGAAGTGCAGCATCCCCCCAGATGGTTTGAAATGTTTCATACACAATCTTTCTTGGATATCTGACAGGAGAGCGTGAGTTCTCCTCCCAGATTCCTCTTCGTCCCAAGATTGCTGCCAAAGTTGGAGCCCTTTCTGTCTGATCTCTGTTTTACTTAGAATTGGTTCCCCCATAATTTTTTCTACGTTCCCTCCGTTCCCTTTCTTGGCCCAGTACCGAGCTCCCTGCTCCCTTACCTTGATGTCAAGGGGGCATAGCCCCATCAACACCAAGAGGGCCCCGACGGGAGTGGTCCTGTAGGCTCCAACTGAACGCAGGAGGATGTTGCGCTGCACTCTTCTCACGGCCATGGCAGGCGTCACCCTCGTGAGCCTGTGGGCCCATACCGGAGATCTGTAGCCCACGATGGACGTCAGTATGCTGTTGTGATACAGCTGTATGAGATCGGGAGGGAGGTGAAACCTCCGGTGCCCGATCCCAGCCAAACGGTGTAGTGCTACCAGCGATCTCTCAGCAACGGCGTCCACGTGGGCGGCGAAATTCCAGCGCTCATCTATGATTACGCCAAGGTATCTAGCTTGAGTTCGTCTTATGACAGGTGTACCGTTTATCCTGATAGTTGGATTTCTAGCCAATTGGATCTTTAGCAGCAGGCACACTGACTTCTGCAGTGCAATCTGTAACTTCGTCCTATTGCACCAAGCAGTAAGCACCTGCAGTGATCTTTCGATCTTGGGCTCGATGTCTTCACGACTTCGGCCCCCGACCATGATGAGGAGGTCGTCTGCGTAAGCTATCACCTCTAGAACGACAGGATGTTCTTCGAACTCTCCATGGAGAGGTTCCATATTTAGGTCCCAGAAGAGTGGCCCCAGGATGGAGCCCTAGGGACACCCCTTGGTGATCATTTTGTTGACTCTTCCGCTAGGAGATGATAGCCAGACTTCCCTTCCAGCACAATAGCTCCTGAGACACCCATATAGCGACCCTGGACACTCTATCTCCCGAAGATAGGAGAAGAGCGAAAGCCACCACAGGTTGTCAAAGGCGCCACTGATGTCCACCATGATACCCACGACGTATTTGTACGGCGCAGAGGAGCAGACCTCAGCCGCCAGGGTAATCGCGTCAGACGCCGATTTCCCCTGACGAAAACCGAATTGCCTGCTGCTCGCACCACACAGCATACGATGTGCGGACAGCCTGTCAGCCAGCAGCCTCTCAAATAACTTCCCCATGGTGTCAAGGAGACACATGGGGCGATAGGACTTGGCCAAGGCCGGGTCCTTATCAGCCCGTTTCTTTATCACCACCACACTGGCCTTTTTCCATGGTTTTGGAAACCTGCCAGTGCACAGGCATTCATTAAAGAGTACAGTCATTTGAGAGACCAACTGGGGCGCAAGGAATTGCACTACCTATGCTGGGATGCCATCGGGCCCAGGAGCTTTCCTTTCTTGAGGGCTTGTACCTGTGTAGCCACCTCATCTTCTGAGAAGGGGTAAACAGAAGTGTTGTTGATGTATTCCTGGGCATCCCTTTCTCTGATTTGTCTTTGCTCATCTGTGTCCATGTTGGCGTCATCGTCAGGAAGGAGGGTCCGGAGAAGGACCCCGGCAGTTTCCTGACAGGACTCCATCGTCAAGGAGACAGATGGGGCGACAGGACTTGGCCAAGGCCGGGTCCTTATCAGCCCCTGTCTTTATCACCACCACACTGGCCTTTTTCCATGGTTTTGGAAACCTGCCAGTGCGCAGGCATTCATTAAAGAGTACAGTAATTTGAGAGACCATCTGGGGCGCAAGAAATTGCACTACCTCTGCTGGTATGCCATCGGGCTCAGGAGCTTTCCTTTCTTGAGGGCTTGTATCTGTGTAGCCACCTCCTCTTCTGAGTAGGGGTAAACAGAAGTGTTGTTGATGTATTCCTGGGCGTCCCTTTCTCTGTCTTTGCACATCTGTGTCCGTGTTGGTGTCATCGTCAGGAAGGAGGGTCCGGAGAAGGACCCCGGCAGTTTCCTGCCAGGACTCCATCATCCGGTCCCCATCGCTGAGAGTCGATAACACCAACGGAGTTCTCGGACAAGCTTGTAGGGGACGCCCCAGGGGTCAGTGGCTAGCTTATTTTTGACGTACGTCTCCCAGCTCCTCAGTAGGGTCTCTTTCAACACCTGGGAGAAGTGTTGCTTTTCCTGTGGGTACCGGGCGAGCCAGTACTGACGCTCCTACCAGATCAACAACTCCTTGTATTTTGATCAGCTTTTTTGGTATTCTGAGCCACTGTACGATGGGGCAGGTGGCGGCCACTTCGCGGTCGGTCCTCGGCGCCGCGGCGGCTGTTGTGGTGCGTGCGCGCGGCGTCGCCAGCCAGCCAGGCAGTCCACCGCCACCTATCGATTGGCCCGCCACCCGCGCCGGCCCAATTACCACCTGGCACACGGCCGCCCACGCTCCGTCGCCACCTGCCAGCCGCCGACGTCGCCTCGCCGTCGACGCTGGCCGCCACGCTTTCTCCGTCCGCTGCTGGTCTGACGGATCAGAGTCGGCCGCGGTGGCCGAGGGGACTGAGGCGCGTCAGTCACGGTCTGCACGGCCACTACGGTCAGGGGTTGGAATCCCCCTGGGGCATGGATATTTGTGCCGTCATTAGTATAAGCTAGTTCATAGGTAGTTTGTAAGTTTAGGAACTGATGACCCCGTAGTTAAGTCCCTTAAGCTATACAAACATTTGAACATTTTTTTGACGGATCAGAGGGCCCAGACGGCGTAAAACTGGCAGCGAAAAATTTGACTTTGACACGACGGCTACTGACAGCTTCGTCAGGTGTAACAACTTCATAGAAAAGTAATTAAGGTGCTCGGCGCATCACCAGTTTTTAAAATCATTGGTACACGGTCTAGATAAACCCTGGACAACTTTGTGCTATTAAACCACCTCGTGTCGGTAACTGCGGACTTCAAGCATAAGTTGAGGTTTCATCAACAGTGACTTCAATCCTTAAATATGAACAGGTTGACCTGAGCAATATGCGAAACGGAATAGGAAATGGATCGAAGAACATATATTTCCAGACAGCAATTTTAAAATGACCAAATAAGAAAGTTTACTTAAATTAAATTAACCCAAAAAATTTATTTTGAGTTTAATAACATTCACTTGCAATTATTAAGCGTAACCAAAACACCGCCATCAATAAACGATAAACAAGGCCGAAAACCTTAAGGGCTAAGCTGTACATTACACCAAGTCAGATATGAAACATTTGAGGAAATGCATTCTGTAAACCATCAGCTGTTTATTATTTTTTAATCTTCTACCGGTTTCGGTTATAATCCAACTTCACGGAAGAGAACTACACAGACTGATCAAACAGGTGCATTATGTGTCTTCTTATCAGGTGACATATAATGCACCTGTTTGATCACTCTGTGTAGTTCTCTTCCGTGAAGATGGTTTATAACCGAAACCGGTAGAAGATTGAAAAATAATAAACAGCTGATGGTTTACGGAATGCATTTCCTTAAATATCTTACGGCTGTTGTACCACATCTCAATAAAAATTTGAAGATATGAAACAAATACAATGAAACAATAAAACCGGTAGCGAGAACACGGCCAACAAGTTAAACAAGGCTGAGAACCTGAAGGGCTTAGCGGCGCATTGCATCATTAAAGATGTTAAATTAAATTGATAAGCATTTAAAATAACAAACAATAAACTTGATCAAAATGCAATGAAAAGGAACAATAATACCTGAAACGAACCTTACGTCGAATAAAATTGAATTATGACCAATGAGGGGAACATTTCACGACCTGCATTACGATGACTTGATTTTGTGGAAGAAAGAGGCCAGGCCATCTTTCAGCTTAAGACACAAAATGTTTCATAGTTCCTCTTTAAAAATTGGAATACCGTTTTAGACAGTACATTAACTGAAACCTCAGAAAACAGGGAGGTATAATTGAAACCAGCCAAACAGAAACACAATTTAACTAGTGACATCGAACCTGATACAGTAATACACAATAATTGTTTTTTTAATAATGAAGGATGAGAGAGTCCGTCTTAATAGGCCAAGAGAAATGCACTGGCTCCCAGCAATTGATATAGTAAACAGCTTTAAAAGGCGAACACCGCCTTGCTTTTAGCAAATGGTTTACAACACTTTGACCAGGCCGCGGCGCCCAGCTTACTGGCAGGCCGCTACGACGCAGTGGGCGTGCCCCAGCGGCTAGCTATTCAGCTGGCGGCCGCAGCCGACACCGTCTACATACAAGGCCTCACAACAAGTCTGTGTCACGTCACACCGATTGGCTGCCATCGCAAGCTGACTGGCTGGCCCCTGGGGCACAGCCCACTGCCTCATAGCTTCCGCCACTGAGCTTGAGAGGGCAGCCTGTCGGTGTGACGTGACACGGACTTGTTGTGAGGCCTTGCATCTATATGGTGTTGCCGCAGCCTGGTCAGTGTGACGTACCACGGGCTGTTGTGAGGCCTTGTCTATAGGTGGTGCTGGATATATACAAAGACCTATATAAACGACATAGTCTCGCCACAGCGCCGCCATAGTTGAAACCAATTGGAAAAGCTGCTGTCATCTTTGAGAAGGCTACGAGGCAGTGGGCGTACCCCAGCGGCTAGCTATACAGCTGGCAGCCGCATCCGACACCGTCTAGCCGCAATCTTTGAGAACGTCAGTGTCACGCCAGGTGGTACTGGCGTCTGCTAACAACTGAATCATAGGTTTCATACTAATCATTGTCAGTTTCGATTTTTCCTTAATTTTTGGACGGCGCATTCAGGAAAGTAATTCCCACTACGAATAGCATTTCTCGCTTACGGCTCCATTCTTAGTGTAATGTTTACAATCGTCTAACTTCTGCATTATTTGATGTTACTATAATGTCAATAATCGTTTGTATTTACCGACATATCTTCCCTATAAACACAGGCGAATTTCTTTAAAATCATTAATTACCTTTATTGTGCCTGTGGTTCAAATGATATTTCATGCTTTGAAGTACATTACGTATTTATCAAGCTCCCCACAATTTGACGTTTCCTTGGTACTCTCCTTACAGATTTTGGTTTCTGTAGTTGCTCAGGAAACGAAAATATTGTTGAATGGCAGTAGCCGCTTTTGATGGGTGGTAGCATCCATAACTTTTCTTCAAAATAACAAGAGCATACGGAATTATACTTTGTAGGCTATCACTTATCATGCGTCATACTGGTTACCCATTGGGTTAGCAACTACGTGTTTTTCAAAAGAAATCTGTTTAAAGAATAGTTTATTACAGTTCATATACCTAGGCTACTTACGCAATGATTAATACGCTTTTGTATATAGAACTGTCATTACATTAGAAAACCAAATACATCCTTCCTCTGCCTAGCTTTTTTGATAGTCGTGATGTAAACATAATTTTGAAACTTGGTAAATGGGAAAATTAAGTATAATGGATGTTTATAGACAAATACCAGTATAATAACAAATAATGGTCTCAGTACAGAGGATATAAAATGCAGAATGGCAATGGGTAGAAAAGCGTTCTTGAAAAAGAGAAATTTGTTAACATCCAATATTGATTTAAGCCTAAGAAAGTCCTTTCTGAAGGCATTTGTATGGACTGTTGCCTTGTATGGGAATGAAACATGGACGATAAACAGTGCGGACAGGAAGAGGATTGAGGATTTTGAAATTTGGTGCTACAGAAGAATGCTGAAGATTAGGTGGGTGGATCGCGTAACTAATGAGGAGGTACTGAACGGAATTGGGGAGAAAAGAAATTTCTGGCATACCTTGACTAATAGAAGGGATAGATTGGTAGGACACATTCTTAGACATCAAGGAATTGTTAATTTAGCGTTGGAGGGAAGTGTGTGGTGTAAAAACCGCAGAGGAAGACCAAGAGATGGATACAGTAAGCAGATTCAGACAGATGTAGGTTGCCGTTCTTATGTGGAGATGAAGAGGCTTGCTCAGGTAGTGTATTGTGGAGAGCTGCATCAAACCAGTCTCCGGACTGAAGACCACAACAACAACAACATAGACAAATACACGCTGATACACAACGACCTATATAATTACATATATCTTTCTTTATGAATGAAATTCCTACTGTTTTATGACTGCGGTTGCTGCAGCTGTACGCCGAACATACACTGGGCATATGTTACCACTAATAATAGCGCTTACACGTTAGTTTAGATTACAAACAGAAGCGTCTGCTCACTCTGCTGCTTCAGACTGACGTTCTCAAATATGGCGCCCAATGTTGCTTAGAGCTGCCACCCAGAGCGCTGTAGCTTGCCTATAGTCTATGTTGTTTATATACCTCTTTGGATATACATGCCGACCACGCCGATCGGGAGACAAATGACAAATGAAACTAAGCCCGTGGGGCCACCCGCGGTGAAGTAACAACGGATATCTATACGTGCGCGTTGGGTAACTGGTGCCGATACAAGTAAATCGAGTCGACAGGGCTCAGTGTCATTAATATTTTTCTATTTTATATATACCAGTTTTAGTGGGTCATGCCACCTTCATCAGGCCCTTCTTAAAGTACAGGTATCGGAATATACGATAATGTGAGCGCGGGCGTCCGTGCCTGTTCACACTGCTCGCCCACAAGCACTGCCAACATTGAGTTCTCCCTATACCTACCTGCTAACACTGTTCGATTACAGGCGCGAGCACGTCAAGAAATATTTTACAGGCACTTCTCTTCAGAAGAGTTTCGCGGTTGTTTAGACTTGCTTCTCAAGTCTGCAATATGTTCAAAACTAAATATTGACATAAAACGTTTTCCTTCTAAAATTAAATAACAAAATTAAAGAAAACGAACTGACGTTCAACTCACTGACGAACAGTAACTCACTTCAAACAACGAGACGCTAAGAAACAAAACAAAACACAAACAAAAAACACAAATCCTGATTTCGTGAGTGTTGAAAACAAGCGTTTTTTTTTCTTTTTAATAAGTACTTACTTATATCTGAACTTATCACTTCCCGGTAATATATGTCAAATGTTCGTAAATCTATAGGACTCAACTTCTTAGTTATTAGTCCCTAGCTTACAAACTACTTAAACTAAGGCAAACTAACATAAGGACAACACACACATCCATGCCCGAGGGAGGATTTGAACCTCCCTCGCGGGAGGCCGTGTGTTCCTGATCGTTGTGCTATAGACGCTCGGCTACTCCCACGCGGCTCAGTAATATATGTTTCGGCTAATAATTGTTCAATAAAATTCACGTATCTTATTTTATGTCTGTGTTGCCTTTTTAACAGAAAATTAACTCTACACTAATGTAGATTATTCACCTCTATTGATTAATATTGGTTCCCCTCCCTGCCCCTTCTCACCAGTGCCATGAACGACAGAATTTTTGCACGTAACTGCTATCAGCCTCTGCAATGTATGATTTTGCTAGGCTGATTGCAGCATCGTGCATTGAAAATTTGCTTTATTCATTAGTTCCTTGGCGTTGCGTTGTCTCTCTAGATTTTACAATTGTTATGACCTGACTTTACTCATTCAATCCATGGCAACCTGAATTTTTTATCCTTCTTTCTATTGATAAAAGTCTTTGTTATTTTAAATATAGTTTCGCTAGCATATGCAGTTTACGACTGTATGATTTTTGTGTATTGTGTTTCAGTTTTGTGGCTATTGAAAGGCATGTTTATTGTGTTTTGGTACCACCATGTTTTACAATCAGTTTGTTTATTGTTCCTTGCCATGATGATTTGCTATTCGGGTTGTGTTATGACTTTTCCCATGTATTTAATTTTTTCTAAAATTTTTACTGCAACTTGCGTAACGGTAGCCTACTGAGTCTACTTTCCTTTTTCCGACTAACGGATTTGCACACAGATTCAGACAAATGATAATTGTAGTCTCTGTGGTTTGAGATTACTTCTGGTAGTAGTAGCAGTTGACAGGGAATGCTGACAATGATATAATCAGTCTCTTCTTGTGGCTATAAAGTGCTCTCTTCTTGCTGGGCTGCTCGCAGTTTTGGAGGGTACAACCTTGACATGTGATGCAGCCTGTCTCTCCAGTACATGCCACACATAATCTATAGTATTCAAAAAGATAGAGCTATGATGCAACATCCTCTGTTTGCAAGAAAACGTGAACCACCTGAAGTCGAGAATTCCGTCCAGAATTTAAATTACTTTTCTCTCGCCAGTGGCGGCCGGTTAGCAGTATACCTATTGTTTCGGATATTTTAAGGCTCACGCTTTTGGCTACGTGTGTGTATGTAGTGTGGTTTCTTCAATGTCGTTGGTAAGACAAGCGAAATCATTAGCCAATACTAAACAGTTCAAATTGATGTCATATTTTTGTTTTTCAACCTTAGTCAATTTGACTTATGGTTAAAAAAAATGTAAACAGAAAATCCCTTTAAGCTGAGGTCAGACAAAGACGTAATTCTGCATGTTCAGTATGGGTACAGGTTTTATATGGATGCCTGCTCTTGTTTTCCAGTCAGCCATGTTTGCAATAAAAGAGATGGTCGATCCTTGTTGGGTGTTGTATCGCAGAATGCAGAGAGCGCATAGTACAGACCATGACACTCCCGTCAGATTTAGTGGTAAGGTGGCTCAGGAGATTTTCGTGAAATCGTCAACAGAGATCAAGCATGGAAACCGGAAGAATGTGTATTGAACAATGGAAAAAGAAGCAAAGTGGAAACACCGAAAATCTGCACTATCGTACGTATTGCCAGAGCCGAGGCGTCGTGGATGTATTATATGTCCACGATAACTTGACGATTCGCGCGGTAAAATCAGGGAGCGGCCTTGAGAGCGCTTTTCGGCTGCCGCTTGAAGAAGAGGGGTGAGGGAAAGGCAGCTTCGGCTGCTTGTAGCTTTGCTGGCAAATCGGAAGCTGCACTCACGCAAATACTGCTCACTTAAATGACGCTAGGAAATACTTAACGTATTGACAGATTGACGAATGATTTACCTACAGCTACGATATTATATACGTACGTATCGAAAATAATGAAAAATGTAAATAGATTAATGTCAATCTTCATGTTTTCGCGGCGCAATGACTGTTCAAAGAAGTTTCGGGCGTGCAGCCGCATAAAGTTTACCTCTTCTAATATTTCGGCTCGTCTCTGAAGATGGCTGAACGTTTCTCAAATTCAAATTCAAATGTTTGTAAAGCTTATGGGACTTAACTACGGCGTCATCAGTCCCTAAACCTACAAACTACTTACGAACTAGGACGGCACAAATATCCATGCCCGAGGGGGGATTCGAACCCCCGACCGTAGTGGCTGTGCAGACCGTGACTGAAGCGCCTCAGTCCCCTCGGCCACCGCGGCCGGCTGAACGTTTCTCAGCCGAAATATTAGAAGAAGTAAACTTTATGCGGCTGCACGCCCGAAACTTCTTTGAACAGATTAATTTCAAACTTACGACATCGCAATTTAGTATGCACAGTTTCTTTAAACAATTGAGATACATTGCTTTGTCTTAAGTACCATGAACCGAAGTTTAAATCAGCGCACTCTTCGCTGCAGAGCAAAACATCGTTCTTGTATTCGTCACATTGCCAGTTTGTGGAAGTTTAACTCAAACATAGAGAGTTAGTGTGTATTTCCTACCAGTACGAAATGTCAGTGTGGGAAAGGAGGCAAACCGACAGAATTCGAGAGTAGCAATGTTACTCTTTTAATACACAAATAAAAGCACTAGACAATGAGGAATGAAATGAATTAACCAATTCATATGTTACACTAAATGGGAAAATAGAATGACAGTATATTCGTCTTTAAATGCAGTCTGATTTTTAATGCCACTATAAACAAAAGCGCATTATATTTGCAATAAATAAAAAGAGGTGAATTCTTGCTAAGTGCAGTAACAGAAGAGTAATTAAAAGATCGTCTCTTGGTAAGATATTTATATTGTATACTTATTTTGAATTATATTGTATATATTGTATTTCTCTATACTGTTATGTAATATATGTACATCAGGCATCAGATTTTGCATATGAAATCCTCAGAAAGTTTCGATCTAAGTCGAGTCATTTAATTTCAGTTCATTCTTTAGTGTCCCTTAATAACATCCACATGAATTCAACTGCAACCATTTCTTCAACCTAACATTTATTTGTTCCGTTAGTGTTTTCATCATAACTTTCACTCGTTAGTTAGAATGGAACAGGTATCGGCTGCTCTCATTTCCAAGAACGACAATATGAAATTACACTTTTCTCTCGGATATCGCGACTGAAGCCGAAATACTTCTTTACAAATATTAGTAATACGTTTGTTCAATTACTTACAGAAAGTTCCCGAAGTTTATTTGCCCCAGCAAACTGGAAGAAGTATACCATAGCAAGTTTTTGTTGCAAACTCCAAAGTAAAATCCCCAGATTGTGAAAATTACATGTAACTTGCAGGTTGTAGCCAACAGCAATACTCCGTGCACACGCGCGTCGTCAGGTAGCTTAAGGTCGCCAGCGTTCGGAAACAAATGAATAGCTTTCCACTAGTGTAGATTTTCACCATGTTTGGCTGCACAAGTTATCGTGGACAAATATAATGGTAATGGTGGCAGACTGCGAAGCGGGAGGTAGAACGTTCACAACTCTGTCATGCTTTTCATTGATTTTACATAATTACGGTATTTTTTGTCATTGATATGTTTGTTCTCCTACAGTAATCTTCGCAGTTTTCATACTATACATTGATACACATTGAACTATATGAAACGAAAACAAACTACGGTGTGTACCCTACACCAAGGTATTCCTCCGTCTCTCCACCTGCACACGCTACATGTCCTGTGCCAAGGCAACTTCCACGTCCTTCCCCTACCGGATGTCGCCCTTCGTCCCGAAATTTACCCCTCCTATCAACCCTGATTCTATCCCCGTAGCATCAGCGCCCCCACTTCCCATCCCCTCCTCTTCCCTCCCCCTGCTTGGCTTTTCCCCTTCCCCACACTGGAGACTCGACAACCCGCGTCTTTCCTCTCCATCTACCCCCAGGCTTCCTAACCTTCCCCTCCCATCCCCCTGCAGGGGCCTCAGTGACGAATTTTAGATATAGTGTCGTCTAGTGTCCAGTGCGTCAGTGTCTCCGTGTGAGTCTTTTCATTGCGTCGAACGACAACCTCACTTCTTCACCAGTATCGTCTTGTTACTTCTTCGTGTTTCCAGTGACTCTTATCAATGTGATTTTACCGCCGTCGTGGCACTGACTGTTTTTAACTGTCTATGTGTTTATTTCCATCGCCTTGTTCATGTGTTTTATGCCTGCACTATTGTTTCCAGTGTCCTCTTTTTCATTCATCCATGTTTTCTTTATGCCATTTTTTAAAATTCCTCATTGTTTTTACCCTCGTGACATGGTTTTCAAGTCTTAATTTGTAATTTGCATGTACGCTCGGCTGAAGAGCAGTGCCTGATGCTGCTGCCAACCTGCCGAACCTGTCGGCGTGAAAATAACAATAAATGAAAAAAACAAGACGGCGTGTACACAACGTAGTCAAAACAATACACGTCCAGATTCAGGTTATGACATATTCGAGATGCCTGCCTTCTGTGGCGATGATGTGGCCAGTGATTTCGGGGTGCCTCAGAACCGGAATGCCGCCCCAAAAGAAGACAATATATACCCTCCTGCTTCGATCGAGTCGATCTTCGGTTTGCTTGTACCATGTTACAGAAATAAATGTGCCTTTCGATAATGAGGTGAAATCACCTTCACGCATCGGTTTGTAGTCCCTTCATCGATTATTCCGTGACTTGACATAGCACACCTCACTGTCACCCGGTGAGAGCGAAGAGACTTCCCGATCACAAAATATCGTTTCTCCGACATCTTTGGTGCAAAATAATCACCGTATGTGTTCGTGCACTAAACATCGAGCAGCTGTAAGGATTTATGTTTAAAAAAAACTATTTTGCACACAATTTTAACCCAATATTTGGTTACAAGGGTGGTCTGTGTAGTGTTTATACCATAAGGTTATACAATAAGGTTTAAGTGGCAATGTAAATAATGGGAAGATAAACCGCATACTTGTTGATGGGCGCCTAAATTGATACTAATTTCATGAACACGACTGTAACGGCCGATGACACATATTGGTTTCAATAAGAGCCACATGCTAATCAAAAGAATGCTGTATGGTTGAGCCGACAAAAGTAGCAACCTAAGGAAGTGAACTTGTAGAACAGGTGCGTTAAGACAATGCTAAAAATTTTCTCCGATATCAAAGAAATTAATCACAGGGAGTTTGTACCAGAAGAGCTCGCCTCCACGTTTGAGTATTATCTCGGCGTCATTCATCGTTTGTGGTAGAGAATTTGTAGAGTTCGGCAAGAATGGTGAGACACAGGTTCCTCGTCGCTCGTATACGAAAACGACCCAACTTACAGAGTAATGACCGTACTCGACATTTTTGCCACTAAGCAGATCGAACTCTTGTGTCACCCGCAATATTAGCGGATTTTGCCCCATCAGACTTCTGGTTGCACCAAAATAGAAGATGGCAATGAATGGACAACGCTAGACTTATTTAAATGTATGCAGTACTAAAATCAGTTCTAGAAAAAGGCTACAACGACTGTTTATAAACAAAACCATTCCAGCTGTTCACTGGATCAAAGGGAGAATACACTGAACAATACAGTGATTTTGTAAAAATGATCATTGTCTTGGAAGGAAGACATCATCGCGTTTAACGTGCCGTCGACATCGTGGTCATTAGAGACGGAGTTCACGCTCGGAGTTTTGGGTAAGTTTGGGGGGCCGCGGTGGAGTAGCCGAGCGGTCTAAAGCGTCTCGCTGCGGAGCGCGCGGTGGCTTGCCGTGGAGGTTCGAGTCCTCCCTGCAGCATGGGTGTGCGTGTTTGTCCTTAGGTTAGTTTACCTTAGTTTATGTAGTTTGTAAGTTACGGACTGATCACCACGCAGTTTGGTGCGATAGATTCACAAACATTTGAACAACATTTGAAGGGTGGGGGAAGGAACCATCACGGCATTTGCCTGGAGTGATTTAGGAAAATCACGGAAAACCTAAATCTAGATGGCATTTGAACCACTGTAATGGGCACCGGGAATATATATATATATATATATATATATATATATATATATATATATATATATATATTACGTTAGTTATGAAATATTGCTTTGATTATGATAGTTAAGTGATTGTGGGTGGATTTGTAGTTGGAACTGACCGTGTGCCTGCCCTCATTATTTCCCTGAGCCATTAATACACCCTACTTCTAAACTATGTACTTCACTCTCAGGCAATATCGTCAATAAAGGATTCTCATTCATTAACACACGTTAAGTCAGCTTTGAATCAGTGTATCGAAACTCATGCAATAATATTTGGTTGTACTATAGTAAAACAAAGAGAATTCAAGTGTTCAAATGTTTGTATAGCTTATGGGACTTAACTACGGGGTCATCAGTCCCTAAACTTACAAACTACTTACGAACTACTTACGAACTAGGACGGCACAAATATCCATGCCCGAGGGGGGATTCGAACCCCCGACCGTAGCGGCCGTGCAGACCGTGACTGAAGCGCCTCAGTCTCCTCGGCCACCGCGGCCAGCACAAAGAGAATAACAGACAGGTGGAAGGTTCACACATCGTCCAAAATCAACAGTACACAAGCGAGTAATTGACTGTCCTGTTCCAGAATAAAGAATAGCTTGAGGTATTAGCACATTTTACAGAATATGCTAACCCAATATGTTATTCACGTGCAATGGCAGTCCAACTTCAGTTACAGCAATTGTTGCCAGTTCGACACGTCCGATCACGACGCGGTTGCCCGATAATCTTGATGTCACGGTTGCGACGAAAGTTTGTATTTTACGAGATCAAAGTTCGACGTTAGTCCGATCTTCTTCATTTAGATCCAATCCATATATAAAACCGTCATCATCGCGACGCAGTTGATTGTTTCTCTCGACGACACGACATACGTCAGCGCACTCTTTGACAGAAATACACATTCCACTGAATTTAAAGATACACGATAGCTTAGCGTGGCTCGTCAGTAAGAGTTACTGTTCAATTAGTTGCACCAGTTCGATAATAACCATTTCGTTCGTGTCACTTTCGTTGTTAGCCAGATCTGCCCGCTTTCTGCCACGCACACCAATTGCTGTTCTTTATAAACTCGACTCCTTGGACGTGATCGACAATTGATATCATTCGGACTGACAAAGATGTTGCCTATAGTACGCTTACACCACCATCCTTCCAAATAATCAATGTCTTGTTTCTATAGCCATAGTTTTAATAGAACTGCTAAGCAGTGTGTATTGACATAACGGCTTATCGTATGAGTTTGTACTTTTATTAACGTTAGTTCCACTCAGGAAAAGGGGGCTGAAGTCATTTTAAGTTCTGCATAGGGTGAGTCTGGTGTAGTTGGACACGTTTTCTAAAGCAATTTTTTCCAAATATTTGTAATTTTCAGGATCTGGTAGGTATTTTTATAATATTTTACACTGATCATACTTGAAAAAATGGTTCTTTTCTAGTTTATACTCCGTAATCCATCAGTCCCGGTTATACTTTGGTTTAGATGGACCTCCTCATAGGTATTGCTGAACCTTTGCTGTACTTTACTATATCAGAGTGTAACACAAGAAATACAGATTATCAAAGATGTAAACATTGTTTGTTTCAAAGTAAAATGTTAATCGCTTCAAACAGTGATACGTATAGAGTTACAATATGTGTTAGAAAGGAAGAGTAAATTTGATGGTCAATATAATTGTCACATATGTCTATTATCACATGCTTCAGATCACTAATTATTTTGTTGTCATTTTCGAGTATCTTGCTTTCCGCAGTAATCACATCTATATTCGGATCTTGTGCAGTTTACATGTGTCCAGTGGGAGCATGGCATACACTTAATCCAGTCTTTTTCACGGATTTTTGAAGCTCTCTTTTCACCATACATAACAGTCTTAATTCCAGTCACTTTCGTAAAGACTATCGTTGAAAATGTAATTAGTATCTTCATATTCTAAGGATGGCCGCGCGGGAATAACCGAGAGGTCTGGAGGGCCACCTTGCGTATCGCGCGGCTTCCCGCGTCGAAAGTTCGAGTTCTCCATACGTTTGTTTTGTATTTAGTATAAGTTAGTTCATATGTAGTTTGTAAGTTGGGGGACTGATGACCCAGAAGTTGAGTCCCATAACTTTTCATACGTTTGAACATTTATTGTAAGGATGATGTCAGTTCTTTCTTCTTTTGGGATCTCCTTCTTTTATTAATCGATTTATTCATGGAGAATACATTTTCACACTTATTCTCGTATCTTGTAACGAAAAATAATACCATCAGCTGTCTTCAATATATTTATTTAGCAACAGGTTTCGACGATCAATGCCGTCATCTTCATATTACAGCATATTGCATATTGCTGGATTGCAGCCAATATAACTGGTATCGCCAATTCATCAAGTATTACAGCAACAAGGAACAACAGAGACGCCCTGTTGGTCCTTGTTGCTGTAATATTGGACGAGTGTGTGATACCAGTTATATTGATTGCAATCCAGTAATATGCGGGATTCTTATTTTAAGGGCCTGAAGATGACGGCAGTGACGTCGAAACTGGTTGCTAAATAAATATATTGAACACAGCTGATGGTATTATTTTTCGTTACAAGATATACAGTTGAAGTCCCTGGTCCGTAATATAGATGGACAAAGTAAAATTATTGTCGTATCGTTCAGAGAATAAAGGCACAGAAATATCTTCAGACTCTTGAAGTAGCAGCGTTACAATATTTTTCTTGAGATACTTGGAGGAGTGATACTATTTCTTCATCTATCCCACACTTTCTAGTGGGCCAATTATCCACAATTTTGCCGGTCCATCAATACAAATTGACAGGGATAGATGGACCAGCTCCCTGTTCAGACAAACAATGCTAACAGCACGCAATTTTAGGTTAAAGTTGTACCCAAGTATACAATATGGTTATAGCATTGATGTTACATCGAATTCTCTTGAACTAACTTAACCGCATAACAAAAAAAAATCTAGTTTAAAATGAGTTTCAACAAAACGTTCAAATGTTTGTAAATCTATCGGGCCAAACAGCGTGGTCTTCAGTCCGTAGCTTACAAACTACTTAAACCTAGGTAAACTAACCTAAGGACAACACACACACCCATGCCCAAGGGAGGACTCGAACCTCCACGGCGAGCAGCAGCGCGCTCCGCAGCGAGGCGGTTTAGACCACTCGGCTATTCCACCGCGGCTGTTTTTCAACACACAAAAAGAAATAAACTACGTTTTCTTCCAAAATACACACGAAAATGTCGAGAAAAACTAAACGTGTATTTGACTAAGCAAAAACAATAACCCCGAACACTGACTGCAGTACCACTGTGTCTGACAAGCAAAATATTCGACCGGTCACCCTATTCAAGTAGTCCATCTAACCCGGACTTATGTCATACGCTAATATCTGCTTACGCCGAAGCCTCAGCTCGAGTTGAAGCAAGCGCAATCCGATGTAAGACAGTCTGCAGATCTTTTAACGAAATTACATCTAAAGGGGGGAGGGGGGCGGAAAACCGGAGCGCTTTTCCCCAGCGCCACTTGCTGAGATTCGCCAAATTGTCCCTTTGGTCGCCGATCGGCGATGGGGAGGGGGGGGTGACACTGTCGAGATACGGTACTCAAAGAAGTGAACCGCCAGTCATCTGAACCAGCAGAAAGCTGTCTCTGTTACAAATTGTAATGGTTTTATTGTTCAACTGCGCATTTCTTGCGGACACTGCACGAGCAGACTGGAAGAATAATGAAAACATTCCAGAATGAGACTTTTACCCTGCAGCGGAGTGGGCGCTGATATGAAAATTGCTGGCAGATTAAAATTGTGTGTCGGAACCGGAAGTCGAACCTGGGACCTTTGCCTTTCGTGGGCAAACGCTCTACAGACTGAGCTATTCCGACACGACTCACGATCCCGCCTCACAACCGTACTTCCGCCAGTGCCTCGCCTCCTACTTTCCAAACTCCACAGTAGCTCTCCTGCGAACCTTGCAAGACTAGGACTCCTGAAAGAAAGGAAACGGTGGAGACATGGCTTAGCCACAGCCTAAGGGATGTTTCCAGAATGAAACTTTCATTCTGCAGCGGAGTGTGCGTTAATATAAAACTTCCTGGCAGATTAAAATTGTGTGCCGGAACCGGGACTCGAACCTGCAACCTTTGCCTTTCGCGGGCAAGCGCTGTACCGCCTGAGCTATCCAGCCTCACAACTTTAGTTCCGCAGGTACCTCGTCTCCTAATTCCCAAACTTCACAGAAGCTCTCCTGCGAACTTTCAAAGAAAACATGCCGTCCGCTGTGGCCGAGGGGACTGAGGCGCTCCACTCACGGTCAGCACGGCCACTACGGTCGGGGATTCGAATGCCCCCTCGGGCATGGATATTTGTTGCGTCCTTAGTATTAGTTCATAAGTAGTTTGTAAGTTTAGGGACTGATGACCCCTTAGTTAAGCCCCACAAGCTATACACCCATTTTCAAAGTAATTTTATTATTATTATTTTTATTTTTATTTATTTTTTTATGTTTGTATAGCTTATGGAACTTAACTGCGGGGTCATCAGTCTCTAAACTTACAAACTACTTATTAACTAACTAATACTAAGGACGGCACAAATATCCATGCCCGTGGGGGGATTCGAACCCCCTACCGTAGTGGCCGTGCATGCCGTGACTGGAGCGCCTCAGTCCCCTCGGCCACCGCGGCCGGCAAAAGAAAACATTATTTCAGCTGTGATATTTTATTCTTAGAGTCTGATCGCGAAACGCGTAGTTGGACAAACAGAACCATTCCAATTTGCAACAAAGACTGCTCTCTGTGGCGATTAACTAGTAAACGTCTCTGAAGAAGCCTAAAAAGTAAAGGCGATGTGACGAAACAATGACGAGCGCTAACAGTACACAAACACCGATAAGCCGTCCAAAATGCGACACTGGTGTGAATCAAATTGGGGCGAGAGCTGCCCTGTTCTTATGACACACTTCGTCTGCCGCACAGCCGGATTTGGCCTGGCTAAGACTAAGCCCGCCAACACTATAAACGTTAAGCCACTCGGCCGTTAAAGCTGCACAAACAGCGGCCCCTAAACCCCGGAACCGTCCGTCTATGCCTCGCAGCACTCAGCTGTGTCAACACTGGTCCGCGAAAACTTTTTTCTCTATCGCAACAGAACAAAGCTCTTGTACCAGAAGCCACTTTATATATAAAAAGGAGAGAGCGAGGCTGAAAGCGCCCTTCTACGGGGAAAAATGTAGAAATTTTTAATCTTTTTTTGCCCATCGATTCTTCGGGCTTTGGCGTTTGTTAATACGCGGATATCGTTTTTACCGGGTGAACGTACTTCTCTCTCGTAACGCTGAAAAATTTCACCGGCGAAAGATGTTAATCTTCTTTATCGAAAATCTCTCTTTTCATGAACGGCTACCGCAAGCAAATTTTTTTTTTCCCTCAGAACTGTTCCACTGAGAAAAGCAGAGATGCATGTAAGAGCGGCTGTGGAATTTCTTTATGTATTAAAAAGAGTGACTTTTCCAAGTTCGTTTCTCAACTTAAGGAAACAACATATCCGTTTTATGAATTGAAATACCTACAACTGCTTCAATCTACTGCATATTTTCGTTCGAGACGCATATCGCCTTTTATGTTAAAAACGATTTTAATGGATTTAAAGCGGGATAATGCAATTTAGTTCTAACATTTAATATTTACATTGGGTGTTCCAGTCCTAATTTTTGGGACACCCTGTTGATTCAAAACTATTTACACCAACAATTTTTCCTACAGTTATCTTTTTATCCTGCAAAAATACATGTTTTCTCTCATTTGCTCACTTCTGTAATACGGTTTACATTTACGTCGTAATTCTTTGGATCTTCAGTTTTCACATTTGGTTTTCCTGAGCTAAGTGTTGTGAAAAATCATAGTATGACAAGAACTGCATATTATGTGACACGCTCTGTCAGCTGTTAACAGTGCTATAATGATAAGAGTGATTCTTTCCTTTCGTTTCCGTGCTTAGTAAACTGATGGTTTTGCCTTTTACAAAGATGTAACTAAAATCATTAATAGAGATACACTTTTCCCATCCTAAACCAATCATTGCTTGAAGTTATTCAATCTAGTGTCCTTCTTCTGTTTCATCTCTATTGCTCTTCCCAAAACTAGGATGATCCCATGATGGCTAACAACACACCAAATTCGTCTTCCTCCTCTCTGTTAACAGGTCTATCACCGTTTCCTCCTTGATCATTCAGAGATTGTCTATACATTCAATTTTTAAACCCTCTTATGATACAAAATTTCTAATAATTCCAACTTAGTTCAGCTCAAGTCACTTCTCTGACTCAGAAGTCCAGTTTCAAAATCGAATTAATTACTTATACAGAAGAGCCATTGTTACAAATAAAATGTATGCACTGTTTTCGTTGTGGGAAATAATACAGAAAATGGAAATGTCTTAGCGTGAATTTAGTCGTTACCTAGACAACTAATGTATTAAAATGGGATAAAAGAATATACCCGCGGCGGAGTGACCAAGCGCATTGGGGCGCTATGCTCCGATGCGCGAGGCCATTCCCCGTCGGGGGTTCGTATCCCCTCTCGGGCATGGGTGTTAGTGTCGTCTTTAATATAAGGTAATTCAGAAGTAGTTTGTAAGTTTAAGGTGTGATGACCCCGAAGTCCCTTAAGCTTCAGAAACATTTGAACATTTGAAAAGTTTATAAAAATAATTTACGTACACAGTGTTTACTGTTCATTAGTGATACTCAAAGTTTTGTGTTATGAACAGTATGATTTGTTTCCAAATGTTCCACGAGACGAGAAAAATTACCTGAAAATACATGTATCGTTTCTTAAGGGTCATTGTTCTCTTCGAGTTTGAACGTTTCACGCTCGAAGTCGACAAATTGCGTTCCGTCACTACTCCTCAAATCGATATTTATATCCACTGTGATTCCTGTTAGATAAGACTGATTTTTGTTTAAGGCTTTCCTAGAACACTTTTTCACATTGTATAGGACAGAGTTTCAGCAGTTAATGGACTGTAGACTTAAGTGCCAGAAGATGCACACTCAATAAATTTAGTTTCCTTACCATTGACGAGCTACATGTTATATCCCGTTTATTTCAACCATCAGATTTTGCTGGCCAAATAACAAAACTGATCTGCTACTTCTATTGTCTCTTTTTCTGATATGATTTCTTCAGCGTAACCCGATTTATTTCGTTTAGAATCGATCACGGGGTGCAAGCAACGCTCGACAGGCTGAGATGCATACCAAGTAAGATTGCGAAATCATGTTCTTCCTGTGTTTTGTAGACTTGTTGCGATTGTAATTAGAGGTAGAACATGTAAGGAAATGGAAGATAGTAATAACCTTTAGACTACGTTGGAATTATATATTTGGTTCCATTCCTCCCAAGCCTTGGGCACGATGGATCTACCTTAAGTTTTCATCTCTGTGTGCCTTTACATCCGATTTCCTTGATACATTGTTCCAAGTATCTATTAACAAACATTTCTTTTATCGCTGTTTCTTTGTCGTCTTAATTGAATCATGGTGATTTTAATGTTTGCAGTAACGCCCAGCTTCATGTTTCCTAAATTATTTCTGAAACAAATTATACAATAAAATATTTGTGAAACTCTAAACCTGGGATAATACTTTATCCATTCGCAACGCTTGTCTTCTAATTATTTAGAAGAACAAAGATAGTGTTTGAGCCTGTTCATCACTTACATCCCTGGAATACGTATTTCTTGAAACATTTCACCCCGATCTACAGATTAACTTTCCGTACAGTACATTCAGTTTTGGAGGCAGCCGAGAAGAATAATATCACGTCATGAAGTCTGTAACTCTCCAGAAGGGCAGGTATCGGAGGTACAGTAAATTATAAGGAAAGAATAGGATAGGTAACGGCAGGAGATATTAAATTCGCTCATCCCGCGCTGCACCGAACGCGGTTCATCCATTTCCGCTCTCTATTTTCGGTCCGCGATGCGCCCTTCCGGTCGCATTAATTGAAGACTTTCCGAGTCCGCCGCCCCATATTAATTCAGCGACCTAATAGCTCACCGGCTGTCGATACTTCGATTTTCGTGAACGCAGCCGGCGAATCACTGTCTCTCAAAAACTCCACTTAAAACTGCTTCCCGTTCCTTTCAGTCTCATCGCATATTCACTCTGACACACGTTCCAAGTATAATTAACTGTACATCAGTTCAACATTCTGTATTCAGTTGCAAAGTAAATACAATCTGAAAATATCACTTATGTAATTATTTTACGTTTCTGTACCATAATATCTATGTTCTTTGTTATTCAACATAATTGTCAGTGTGTATGTAATTTATTTTAAAGAAACTTTTTCTTGACACCACACGAATTGTTCATGCAACAGTCACTAACAATCTAATTTACTCTTTTGCATGACAAGTTTCGACGCACCACATCGTCATTTTCAAATATATCAATGGAATACTGTATAATTACTTGCTAGGGATATTCCTGATATATATGATTAGCAGATGACCAATAACTGAAGGTAAGGTTCATGAAGAAATCGCATGACCCCTACTTCCAGTTGAACCCAAAATTTAAAATGTTACACAATTTTTAACTGTCTGTTCACAAAAAATTACAATTTTGTTTCATCTGCTTATTTTATAGTGAATGTAATTTAGATTATTGTCCCAAATTTCTTCCTTGCAATTCGAACTACAAATTGTATAGAAAAATTAAAACCTTAAGCAATGTAATGTGCCATGGCCACTTTTCGAGGCATCCAAATAAAAGTTTCAGTGCTCTTATTTAGAAGACATGTCGAAAGACTGTGTTTGTTTCCGATTCGGTAGTGAAGATTTCTGATTTGGAAACTGCAGCAGTGTTTAATCATAGGAATGGAACAAGACTTCACATTCTCAGGAATTTGGGCTTCTTGCACAATTTTGCCTTTGAACCAAAATATAGCTTTAGAAGGCTGTGATTTCATCTACGTCTACATCTACATGGGATACTCTGCAAATCACATTTAAGTGCGTCGCGGAGGGTTCATCGAACCACCATTATACTATTTATCTCCCATTTAATTCTCCAATAGCGCGCGGGAAGAAAGAACACCTGAATCTCTCTGTTCGAGCTCTGATATCCCGTATTTTATTCTGATGATCATTTCTACCTATGTAAGTGGGAGTCAACAATATATTTTCGCATTCGGAGGAGAATGTTGGCGATTGGAGTTTCGCAAGTAGCGCCGTTGTTGTAATGATTCCCATCCCAGATCCTATATCATTTCCGTAACGCTGTCTCCCCTGTATCGTGACAATACGAAACGTACTGCCCTTCTTTGGACTCTTTAGATCTCCTCCGTCAAACCCACCTGATAAGGATCCCACACTGGGCTGCAATACTCCAAAAATGGACGGACAAGCGTAGTGTGTACAGTTTCTTTTGTAGTTCTCTTGCATGTTTTAAGGGTTCTGCCAATAAAACGCAGTCTCTGGTTCGCCTTTCCCACGACATTATCTGCATGTTCTTTTCAATTTAAGTCTGAAGGAATAGTAGTTCCAAGGCATTTTGTGGAGTTTACAGCCTTTACTTTTGATTGATTTATCTTGTAAACAAAGTTAAACGGATTTCTTTTCGTACTCATGTGGACGACTTCACACTTCTCATTATTTAGAGTCAATTGCCAATTTTTACACCATAGTGATATCTTATCCAGATCGTTCTGCAGTTGGTTTTGATCTTCAGATGATTTTACTACATGGTAAATGACGGCGTCATCTGCAAACAATCTAAGAGAGATACTTAGATTTTCCCCTAAATCGTTTATGTAAATAAGGAACAGCAGAGGACCAATAACACTATCCTGTGGAATGCCTGATATCACCTCTGTTTTAGTCGCTGCCTTACCATCGATTATTACGAACTGTGTCCTCTCTGACAAGAGATCCCCTATCCAATCGCAAATTTGGGGCGATATACCATAACCACGCAATTTGATTAAAAGCCGTTTGTGAGGTACGGTATCAAAAGCTTTCTGTAAATCAAGATATAGGGAATCGCTTTGCGAACCCTTGTCGATAGCACCCATAACTTCGTGTGAATAAAGAGCTAGTCGTGTTTCGCATGAACGATACCTTCTAAATCCGTGTTGACCTTGGGTCAATAGATCATTCTGTTCGAAATAATTCATAATATTTGAATACAGGATATGTTCCAAACTCCTGCTGCAAATTGACGTCAATGAAATAGGCCTGTAGTTTAGTGGGTTACTCCTACTGCCTTTCTTGATTATAGGTGTGACCTGTGCAACTTTCCAATCTTTTGGTACAGATCTTTCTTTGAGGGAGCGGTTGTATATGGCTGTTAAGTAAGGGGCTATCGCTTCAGCATAATCAGATAGAAATCTAATGGGTATACAGTCCGGACCAGAAGACTTGTTCATGATAAGTGAGTTTGGTTGCTGCACTACTCCGATGATATCTACTTCTACGTTACTCATTACAGTCTACGTACGTAATTCGAAATCTGGAAAAGTAATTTCGTCTTCTTTGGTGAATGAGTTTCTAAAAGCTATCTTCGATAGCTCTGCTTTAGTAGCTCTGTCATCGGCAGGATCGCCATTACTATCACGTAGTGAGGGTATTGTTTGTGTTTTGCCCCTAGTATATTTAACATATGACCAAAATCTCTTTGGGTTTTCAGTCAAATTTCGAGAACGAGTTTCGCTGTGATAAGTATTGTAGGCATCTCGCATTGAAATCCTCGCCAAATTTCGAGCTTCTGAGTATGATCGCCAATCCTGGGGATTTTGTGTTCATTAAATTTAGTATACCTTTTCTTTGCTTTTGCAACAGTGTCCTGACCTCTTTTGTGTACCAAGAGGGATCGCCTCCTTCTTTTACTAATTTATTTGATATAAAACTGTCAATAACTGTCGATAACACTTCTTTGAATTTGAGCCACATCTTGTCTAAACCTACGTTTAGTGTTAGAAACGAGTGGAAGCTGTCTTTCAAGAAGCAATGTATTTTGCTTCTATCTGCAGCAGCGTTTAGTGGTCCAAGCAGTGTGGTACAGAAGGCTGTGGAATCTTCACTGTGCAGACTCTGCAAATCATCGATGAGCAATGAAACGCGAAGGCAGAGACTTCAGTACCTTGCTAGGAGCTAAAAAAGCTACAGAGGATGATGAGGAAGAACTGGAATACGGACATGGGCAGTTTTAGCTAAGGAATAATAGGATTCTTATTATTTTGTTTAATTTTAATTGTTTATGATGTTTGTGATGAAATTTCGCACTCCTACTCTTTTACATGGAATCAATATTTAAGTGGAACACAATTTTAATCTAGACATTATAACAGTTACATGATTCGTAATATATTGAAAAAAAAAATGCATAAAATATTCGAATCCAAAATATGACCGATAATAATACCATTAATTTACCAAAATGTTACTGCAATTAGTCATACTTAGTCATACATTCATTAGTGTAGATTACTTTACCATAAAAGAAAATTGCCAAATGTATCTGGTAATAATGGAGGCGGTTCAGAGGCGAGCAGCTAGATTTGTTACCGGTAGGTTCGACCAATGCGCGAGTGTCACGGAAATGCTCCGGCAACTCAATTGGGGATCGCTGGAAGAAAGAGGACGTTCTTTTCGTGAATTTCTGTTAAGTAAATTTAGAGGGCCGGAATTTGAAGCTGAGTGTAGTACGATCTTGCTGCCGCCTACTTACATTTCGCTTAAAGATCACAACGACAAGATAAGAGAAATTAGGGCTCGTACGGAGGCATATAGGCATTCTTTTTTTCCTCGTTCAATTTGGGAGTGGAATAGGAAAGGAAATGCCTAGATGTAGATGTAATTAAAAAGTGTAGGCTACCTTAAAATATTAATGCAACAAAAAATTCAAAATTTTCTCACAGAATTAAAATGTTATTAAAAATTCTGAATTTTTTTAAAGCATACTGGACCCCTAAACACAAGAGTACAAATGTAAGTGAGATTGAACAAAAGATGTCTGAGATATTAATTCACAAAAATACCAGTGCAAGACTGCCACCGTCTCCCCTTAATGCAGCAAAGAGTTTTACCTTAGACACGAGAAATTAGTGACTGTTATCATCCCACTTAGACAAATAATGGCCACCATTTAGTTCAATTACGATGGGCGGAAATGTCGCTCTGGAGAATTACTAGGCGAGCATATGGATTTACGGTGGAAAAGACACTGCTTGACTTAATAACAAACAGGAAAATGCTGAGCAAGCGTCACTGTAGCACTCTCAAATAAAAAACAAAAGCAAACAAATAAGGACTGACAAAACTTGAAGATATCTCTGCAAAAAATAAATAAATAAATAAATAAAATAAAAAAGGAGAGGGAATTAAAGTTCACGGAGAAGAAATAAAAACTTCTTCGGTGTGCCGATGACATTGTAATTCTGTCAGAGACCGCAGTTTAATGGAGCAGTTTAATGGAATGGACAGTGTCTTGAAAAGAACGTATAAGATGAACATCAACAAGAGTAAAGCAAGGATAACGGAATGTAGCGTCAGAAAATCAAGCGATGCTGAAGGAAATAGATTAGGTAATGAGACAGTAAAAGTAGTAGATGAGTTTTCTTATTTGGGTAGCAAGATAACTTCTGATAGCCGAAGTAAAGAAGATATAAAATGCAGAATGGCTATGGGAAGAAAAAAGTTTCTGAAGAAGCGAAATTTGTTGACATCCATTATTAATTTAAATTTTATGAAGTAAGTCCTTTCTGAAAGCATTCGTCTGGATTTAAGGAATTCAGACAAAAATATGACAGAAGCTTTTGAAATGTGGTGCTACAGAAGAGTGATGAAAATTATTTGGGTAGATCACGTAACTAATGAGGAGGTGCTTCACCGAACTCGGGGGAAAGGAGTTTCTGGTATATCCTAAGATAAGGGATATATTGGTGGGACACATTATGAGACATCAAGGAATCGTCAACTTAGCACTAAAGGAAAGTGTGTGGAGTATAAATCGTAAAGGAAGACAGAGGGACGAATGCAGTAAGCAGATTCAGCAGGATGTAGGTTGCCGAACATATTCTCATATGAAGAAACTTGCACAGGACAGAGCAGCATAGAGAGCTGCATCAAACCGGACTGAAGACCAAAACAATAACAAGAGTATATTTCAATACATTTTGTATTCTATGAAAACCGACATTTTTCTTTACTATATAAACACCATTTCAGAATCGTTTCCTCATTTTCTAATAATTCATGCATCACAGAGTTAAAAATACAGAGTTTTGTATTTTAACCTGTGTTATCCAGTGAGATTTATCTATGAGATTTTGATGCTAGAAGGGTTATCAAAAATTGAAAAAAAAATATTTTGCTCTATCAGTACTACACGTAACAAGAAGTAAATACACGAAAGAAGTTTAAAAGTCGTTCAAATCTACTCGGATAGGCAGTTTTACCATGTAGATTTTACTTAAATTGTTCTTCGGTAAATGCCTTGTAGTGATTTATAGAAACAAATAGCGAAACTTTAGCTGCACGTCTACGTCTGTTAGCGATAACAGAAGCAATCTCTCAGGGTCGTAGATACGGGGGTTACGACGATGGCGTGGGGAGGGGGGGGGGGGGGTTCAAACCCTCTACCCAGATTTTTTTCCGCTTGTACTAAAATTACAAAATGTTAATATTTTGTGTAATTAATATGACAATTAGACTGAAAACTTTGCCAACAGGGTGGCTACCACGGTGTAATCGATGCTCTGTTGAACTTCCTACCTGTGGTCGGGACACTTTGTCTCGAATGTCTTAAGGGTGGCCTGCGTGAGGCCTAGGCAAGTATCGCGCACAACTTTCACCACAGTAAATCTTACCAATTAAAGGGAAAATAACTGCTCAGGTAACCACCACCTAATCATCAGTAACAGTGAACAAGTATTGTTGAATTCCAGCCAGAAACCCGCTCCCACAGACTGTTTAATGTCCCGCGCGAGGCTTGCCTAGCGTGCAACGAAGGCCACCGTGTCTTATGCCTTCTAAATGCCTAATACAGAGAGTGATAAGTATAAATTACAGGTGTAACACTTATTTACTACTACCCATTCACCGTGTATGTTTATGCTTGATTTCCGAATGTACGGCGTCATTACCCCGGAACACAGGGTAATAGTGCCACTGCGTATTCCTTCACAATATACTTTTAACAATAAAAGTTAACAAAAACCATGGCTGAAGTAATTCTAATAAAGTAGTATTATCTGGCAAAGCTTTAGTTTTATTCTGTTCGAAAAAAAGCACACTTTAAATGAGCTGAAAAACTGGTTTCCCTGAAGGTGGAGCCATTCCCTTGGTCTCCCCTATATGTCATTTGTCTGAAGGCTTTCGATTTTTTACGACTGCTGACAACTGATGGCTTGAACCAGATGTGGTAGTGCGGAAGGTATTTCTAATTTACTAATCCCTAAAGCAATTACTTTTCCTCTGAAAATTGGGCTTATTCTGTATGTAATGTTCAAATAATTTACGGGAATATAGTTGGGCAACGTGTTTGACAACGGCCAGCATTTCGGCAGATGAACGTCCGTCATTTCCAAGGTATACCAATAACGCTTCATTCTTTTATCAACTATTTACAAAATTTTCCAAATTCATATAAAAAAAATCGCAAATTTGTTTCATGGAGGGAGGGGGGCAGGAGACGTCGTCAAAGCTGTGTCACGTGTCAACTGTGAGAGGGCACCTCAATATAGCTCTGAACATCCCCCTCCTCCCCCAGAAGAATAAATTATCTACGCACCTGAACTCTCTTGTGTAGATCAGTTGATTTTTGCCAGACACATAATTTTAGCCCATTTACCATGGCAACAAAGGCTGTAAGTTATTCGAACATTTCATCGATATTAGAGACCACCTTAAAAGAATATCCTGCATAAAGGCGTGAACTGTCTTGCTCAGCTTATATGCCGGCTCAATGTAAACTTTTTTATTAATTACTTGGGGCGAAACTTGTAAACAGAAGATATTATTCAATTTTTGTTAGGCTGAGTGTTGATATGAAATCCTCCTTAATAAAAGACACCAGAAGTATATCTTGTCACCACTTAATGGAACGTCACACGCAACTATGACACCTTACCACGACCTACGACGAGACACCTACACCAAACCTTACACACTGCGTTTTGTGTTGGAAAAGCGAGAAATTTTTCGAGACCACTTCTGAAACTTTAAATAATTCATACGTTACTCATCACATTTATGGCCTAGAATGCAGTTAATTACTTTCTGCACATCCCTTGTATTTTGCTTGCATTTATCGCGAATATCTTGTCCAGCGAAAAGTACCAGACGACTGGCATAAAATTAGAAGCCGGTTTGCTGCAGAATTATCGAACGCAATTTCTGTAATAAATTTCCTTGACTCAATCATCTTCTGTCCACCTGTCAGAAAGGTTTTGGAAATCATTGCTCGTTCGAAACTCTGCTTGCCATTTTGTCACGTGATGTCATGCCAACCATGGACAACAACAGAAAGATTTAGCATTGCCACAGTTCCCAAAAAGGTGGGACAGGAGAATTCATGATACGTTAAATATATACACAAATAAATGGTTAGTCATCAGAGTAGGAAAAAAAAGTTCCATCATGTTCAAATACAGTGTTAGCAGTATACTGCTTATCATAGTTGCGTCCATGATATATATAGGCGTAATGTTGCAGGACGATAGAAAATGTAACGAGCATGTCAGGACATTTAGGCGGAAGACTTATGGTAGACTTAGATTTATTGGGAGAATTTTGGTATTGTGTTGTTTATTTAGAGGAGATCGAATATAGATGTTCGATCCAATCTTCAGCACTGCTTATTCAGCCGTGTTTTGTTGACCTTGTGGTGAAGGTGCAGATGTAGTCGTTCAGTGACTAAAGGAGGATACAACATTAGTGCCACAAAGTTTCTAGTTGGTGTGGTGAATGACAGCTAGCTCTCAATGTGTAAAAATTTAAATTCACATGAGTAGGGAAAATATTCACGTGGTTTTGGAATACAGCATTAATAGTGGGCTGCTAGATATAGCCGCGTCGATTTAAAATATAGGCGTAACGTTACAAAGCGATAATAAATGGAACGAGATCTTAGCAGTGGCAGTAGTGTAGACGAATACTCAGCTTCAGATTACTGAGAGGATTTTAGGACACTGTGTTTCTTCTGTAAAAGAAACCGAATAAAGGACACCAGTGTGACCCACTCTTCTGATGGAGTGTTTCCCATCCCCACCATGTCGTTTCAATGAAGACGCTACTAATACAGCGAATGAGAAGTCCTGGAAGGAAGATGACGTTCTGTTCGAGAAACACAAACGAGTAAATTTAGACGATTCATATTTGAAGCTCACTGCAGAACGATTTGACTGCCGCGGACTTAAATTTCGCGTAAGGACACGAAAGATAAGAGAAATTAACCTCGCGGTGAAACATTCTCAGCCGTTTTACCCTTGTTCTCTTTGGGAGTGGAAGAGTGTAATGGACCACCCTGCGGCACAACATACAACCGAACACAACAAACTTGACTTCAATGGCTGCTTCACAACCCTGGTCATCTGCATTCTTTCCTCTAGCAACAGCTCCCATGAACTGCGCAGACCCCTCAGGGGCTCAGCATTAATTTGCTGAGTACGGGCTAGGCGAACCCGGGTCCTGAGCCGTGGGCTGTGTCGCGCCAAACGTCCGCTACACCGTAAGCTCTGTCCTTCCTTCAACGACCATCGTTCGGCGCGACGGTGGAACGTTGTACGTTTCGGAGCCCAGGATCTGGGCTTAATCGCCCGGGTCGCGAGGAACGTATAAACCTCTAGAATAAACCTCTAAATCTCAAGGTGTGCTATGTGCCGAGAAGATGCATGGCTGTTGAGGTCGAACAGCCGCTAGCGAGCAACCTCTGAGGAACCTGCCGCACTTCAGTTGTATAAGGCTTACCCAGGCAAGCGTGGCTCTATCTGAGTGGACCCTTATTTCCCTAGCTGCTCGTGGGAACACCATGAAAAGGTCACGAAACTTTGGCGGACGTTCAGCCGTCGTCTCTAAGCGCGTTAGATGTGATTATAACGCTGAACAGTATGACCCCCAAACGTTTCCTTCCCTGTCCACACCGTGGGAGGAACGTAGGGCCAAAACTCAAGGTGAGGCTTACGCCCCTAAGTATTTAGTGTGCAGTCGTACAGGTGGGGAATCTTCCACTTCCACAAAGCCAATGTTCTTTGTGGAACATTTGGAAGACAAATATGGAGAGGTCGATGGTATGTCAAAAATGAGGTCTGGATCAGTTTTAATAACGACGTCATCGCCAGCCCAGTCACGCGCTTTGATAGCCTATGACAAGTTGGGTGATGTTTCTGTTAGCATCACGCCACATAAGAGCTTAAATATGATCCAGGGTATCATCTTCCACAGGGATCTTCTGTTGCAATCAGACGACGAATTACGAGCTTTTATCCGTCGCACCGAAGGACAACAGGGTTGCCACCGGTGCCTTCATCTTGACTTTCGAAGGCGATTCATTGCCTGAGAAAGTCAAGGTGATAATCTACCGGATCGACGTAAAGCCCTACGTTCCTCCCCCTATGCGCTGTTTTAAGTGCTGGAGGTTTGGTCATATGTCCTGCCGATGTGATGCCAACCCAACATGTCGGGAGTGTGGGCGTGTGTCCCATCCAGACGCCCCCTGTACCCCACCTCCAGTGTGCGTTAATTGCAATCAGCAGTATCCTCCTTGTTCGCCCAACTGTTCTGTACTCCACAAAGAGCGCAAGATCATGGAGTACAAGACCCTGGACCAGCTGACATTCGCGGAGGCCAGACGTTAGTATACAAGGCTCCACCCTACACCTCTGTAGCTTCAATATCGATCTCCAGACCATCTGTACCACAAATGCCAGCGGGCCCCCAGGCCTGAACCACTGCACGTGCCCTCTTGACAGTTGGGGGCGCTACTCCTTCGGTTGCTTCCACTCTTCACGTTGGGAGCAACAGATAAACCATCACTGGGGACGTCGTGCCCCACCCCACTGCCAGAGAAACAACAGCCTTCTCCGGCTCCTCTCGCCCAGGAGGGGTCCCATTGGACATCCCTTCTGAGGCTTCTCTTCGTGGGAAAGTGGATCCCAGCAAATGGCTGAAGGATCCCCCAGCTGCTGATCGAAGGGCCTCCTGTTCTTCGTCAGCTCCTACCGCCCCTTCTGAGAAGCCCCCACAGCCCTTAACACCAAAGGGCCAGTGAGAGGGCAAAAGACAGAACAGAAAGAATAAGGAAACATCGATGGCTTCAAAGCCACCCACACCCACATCCTCTGCTTCAGAGGATGAAGTCGAGATCCTCGCTTCCGCTGAGGATCTCGCACTTCTTGATTCGCCCGATCATAGGATCTCTACACATCCAGAATCACCTATGGTCTTGGATTCTTTAGATCCTGACCGTAAGGCGGCAGATGCTCCTATGGAATGATCTTCTTTTCATTCTTTTCTTTTATGGTCTTACAGCGAGGAGAAACAGTTATTCTCCAGTGGAATTGCGGCGGCTTTCTAATTCACCTGGTCGAGCTGCGACAATTACTGTGACACAACCCTGCACTTTGTATCGCCCGACAGGAAACATGGTTTCCAGCACAGCAGACCCCTGCCCTTCATGGGTATTGGGGATACTACCGCAACAGGACCTTTTACGACAGGGTTTCAGGCGCTGTCTTTCTGTACGTCCTGGACACTGTCCCCAGTGCTCCGGTGCCACTCAACACAACTCTTGAGGCAGTGGCTGTCAGAATCCGGGCAACGCAGGACTTAACTGTCTGCAGCTTCTACCTTCCTCCGGATGAGGCCATGTCTCTCAACAACCTTACTGCTCTGGTCTCCAAACTTCCCCCACCATTCCTCCTTTTGGGGGACTTCAACCCATTGTGGGGTGGCCTCCAGACCACAGGCCGTGGTAGGGATGTTGAGACATTATTGGCGCAACACGACCTTTGCCTCCTGAAATCAGGTGCCCCCATGCATTTTAGCGTGGCACAGGGCAAGTATTAAGCGATCAACGTCTCTGTCTGCAGCCCCAGACTTCGACCACGCCTCGGTTGGCGTGTGCATGAGGACCTATGTGGCAGCGACCACTTTCGAATCTTTGTGTGGCTCCTGCAGTACCACGCTGCAGACTGCATGCCCCGTTGGTGCCTCCATAGGGCTGACTGGCCTGTTTATAATTCAACCGCTGTCATCGCTGCAACGCTGCCAGATGACATTGACAATGCAGTCCAGCCGGTGACTGACAGTATTGTCGTAGCCGCTGAGGCAGCAGTTCCACAAACCACCGGCTCCACTAGGCGTAGATTCGTGCCTTGGTGGATACCAGAGATTGCTGAGGCTACCTGGGAACGTCGACGAGCGCTCCAGCGCCATCGGCGCCACCCTTCCGTGGAGAATTTGGTCACTTTTAAACGGCTCCGTGCGCGTGCTCGACGGCTAATACAGCAGAGCAAGCAGGACTCTTGGGAGCGCTATGTAGCCACTATCGGCTCCTGCACCTCCCTGTCTCAGGTATGGATGCAAGTCTGACGCGTCTTTGGATACCGCCCGCCGGCAGGAATCCCATCCCTTACCATCCAGGTTGTGCTCTGCACACTCCCGACAGCTATCGCTGAGCATATGGTAGAGTACTACGCACGATGTTCTGCGAGTGCCACGTACAGTGTCGACTTCCGCTCCCTCAAAGAGCGGGCCGGGCGGAAACAGTTATCCTTCCGCACTCGTCGTGGGAACTATACAACGACCCATTTAGTGAGTGGGAGTTCCGAACTGCTCTTGCTGCGTGTCCTTATACTACTCCAGGAACAGATAGATTCACAGCCAGTTCCTCCGACACCTTTCACCAGAGTTTCAACGCTGCATTCTCGCCCTGTTTAACCATCTATGGGCACAGGGGGTTTTCCCGTCTCAGTGGCGGGAAAGCACTATCATCCTGGTACTGAAACCTGGTGCAGATCCCCAGGTGGCAGACAATTACCGTCCGATCAGCCTCACCAACGTTCTCTGCAAGCTCTTCGAACGTATGGTGAGTCGACGGCTTATGTGGATCCTTGAAGAGCGTGTACTTCTTGCTCCACAACAGGCGGGCTTCCGCCAGGGCCGTTCTACCACTGACAACCTCGTGTCCCTGGAGTCGGCCATTCGCACTGCCTTCGCTAGGCGAGAGAATTTAATTGCTGTGTTCTTTGACCTTAGAAAAGCGTACGATACCACCGGGCGCCACCATATAGTGACTACTCTTCATGACTGGTGCCTACATGGAGCCCTCCTATTTGCAGTCGCAATTTCCTCTCCCACCACTCGTTTCGGGTGAGGATTGGGGCCTCTTTTAGCTCCCCACATATTCAAGAGAACGGTGTCTCACATGGCTCGGTCCTCAGTGTCCCGTTGTTTTTAGTGGCAATCAACGTTCTTGCTGCGGCTGTGGGGTCATCGGTCAGTTGCTCCCTGTTCGCCGATAACTTCTGCTTGTATTTCAGCTCCGTTAGCATCAGCGTAGCTGAACGGCTGCAGGGTGCCATCCGAAAGGCCCACTCATGGGCCTCTACTCACGGATTTCAGTTCTCCACGCAGAAAACCCGCGTGATGCAGTTCTGTCGTCGTTGGGTAGTTCACCGTCACCCAGACTCAGCAGCCCCTTCTGCCTTGCGGGTCCTAGACCCCATTCACCACACTGGTGTGCGTCTCGCAACGGGGGCTTTTCGCACCTGTCCAGTACCGAGCCTCCTCGCTAAAGCTGGTGTTCCCCCTCTGCGGTATCGCCGGCAACGGTTGTTGGTGTCTTATATTGCCCGGGTTCATTCTTCTTCTCGCCATCCGAACCCCAGGCTTATCTTTCCACTTTCTTCACTCCCGTCCCCGCGACGTCGGCCCAGGTCGGGTCTTCCGATTGCGGTCCGTGTTCACTCCCTTCTCTCCTCAATTGATTACCTACCCCTTCCTCCACCTTTCCTTTACTCCCCCCGTATTCCCCCCCCCCCTGGACAATTCCTCGCCTGTAGCTTCGGTGGTTGGATTTGTCCCGGGATTCGAAAGCCTCTATTCCACCACTGATTCTCCGTCGCCACTTCCAAGCACTGCTTGACGCAAATCACGGTGCAAACATCATCTACACGGACGGTTATTTGGTCGATGGCCATGCTGGATATGCCTTTGTCTATGGTGACCACATCGAACAGCGGTCATTGCCTTGTGGAAGCAGCATCTTCACCGCGGAACTGGTCGGTATTTTGAGAGCTCTTGGACACCTCAGAGCTCGCCCCAGGAGGTCGTTCGTCATCTGCAGCGACTCCCTGAGTGGCTTACAGGCTCTTGACCAGTTTCTACCCAAACACACTGTGGTGCGAGCAATTCAAGATGCTGTATTCGCCCTTGGCGAGTCAGGCCGTTCTGTCACCTTTGTCTGGACGCCAGGCCACATAGGTATATCGGGTGATGAACGCGTCGATCAGCTGACCAAGCAGGCCACTACTTCACGGTCCCTGGATATTGGCCTCCCAGACTCAGACCTCCAAACCCAGTTGACCCGCGAGGTCCTTCGGGTTTGGAATTTTGAATGGGCGGATTCGACTGAACCGAATAAGCCCCGTGTTGTCAAGCCGTCTACCGCTGCTTGGAAGACCTCCATGAGGGCTTCTCGCAGGGAGTCGGTTGTTCTTTGCCGGCTACGTATAGGTCATACTTGGCTCACACATGGTCATCTCCTGCGTCGCGAGGACCCTCCTCAGTGTCGATGTGGTGCGCCTTTGACAGTCGCCAACATCTTACTTGAATACCACAATTCAGCCGCAGCGCGACGGAACTTTAATATACCTGACGCTTTGCAGCTTGCTTTGGCCGACAATGCCTCCATAGTTGCCTCTCTTTAAAATTTTATATGTGAGTGTGGATTTTACAAGTCCAATTAAAGTTTGTGTCTATCTGTCATTGCTCTGTCCTCCATCTGCCTAAGTCTTTTAGGTAGGTGGTTTTAACGTGTCCCAGAGTGGCTGGATGTGTTCCTTATATTTCTGTGTTCACCCAGCAAAAACACTCTTGTACTGTCTCAGCTGTTTTATCCCTTCCTCGTTTTTACTTGTATCTTTATATCTACTTGTGAGTTTTAAACTTTGACTTGTTAACGCATTTACTTAGGAACGCTTAACAAAATGTTTTATCTCTCTGACTGGAACAAGGGACTGATAACCGTCGCTGTTTAGTCCCTTCCAAAAACCAACCAACCAACCAACCGAACTGCGCACATGGGATTTGTGCCTACAAACATTCTACAATCCCGCAACCATCCTGGACAAATCCTAAGATAACTCATAATCCCTGCACTCGATTCTTAACAGTCCATCCACCGTCCAGTACTCACTATCCTTTACCTCCTTCCAATACATACATTTCGTCCAACTGTGTATCGCCATTTTTTCTATTTCAGATTATTTTTTATTCACTTTTCTCTTGTTTTTCAATACCCATTTTATATATTATTTTAATTCTTGTACTTCTTTTTATCGTTTTAATGTTCATCCCCTCTCCCAGACACTTACATACACAAACACCTCCCGTTTTTCGATCTCCACTATATCTCTCTACTGCATTCAAAGCTACATCTGATATTCGCTCCTATCAGTGCCTTCACAATCCATAACTTGACGATGCATTCACGCACCTGCTCGGCATTCTTCCCCCCCCCCCCCCTTACACTCCTCCTCTCCGTTCCCATAGTAACTCACTGTAAAAAAAATCTTTGCTCTAGAGCTGCCATATATGGTCGTCATGCTATATTATATCTGTGTGAGAGTGTCATTGTATATCTTTCTCCAATGGAAGTCATCACCGAAAATTAAAGTTGTGTGATTGTAATTCTTCATTTTTGTCTGCTGCTCAGCCATCGTCTTTACGGTTAAAAGTTATATGCTTTTACTCGAACAAGGAATTTAAATAGAATTTTTGGAATGGAAATGACTTATTACGCAATCAAGAAGAAAGTAGACAAAACCCATTGTGACAAAAGATTACGTGATTATTCACAAAATCATTTATCAAAAAAGAGTGATGAACGGAGAAGTGATTAAGAAAATGTATTCAAGTTTCACATAAGTAATTTATTACCTACGACACATGAATGGGGGAGACCAATAATTTTAAGAAAATTGATATGCAATTTTATACTAAAAGGGAATTTTAAAATCGCCTAAATATTGCTCACCTGCCTTGGTGGTGTGTGGTTTATGACAAGCTACTTTCACAGGGGTTAAAGGGAAGAATTAGAACACATACACGATCACATTGAGACGTCAAGCCAAACAGGTACTTACCAAATGGAAATATGAATTCAAAAGCGCCGAACAGCAATTCGATGGCCATAAGAACGCAACATAATCATTCGCACGCATTAAATTAAGACTGACTTCCGGTAGTGGCAGGCCTTTGTGATGCTCAGGACTAAAGCTCGATTATCTGAATTACGTGGCGGAATTCACGGGCGCGGAACAAAATTTACGCAAGAAAATACTAAATTCTTTAATAATGGTAAAGCGCGAAGTAACTGAAGTAATGCGGTCGTCTTTGTGTTCGCTTAGAGCCACTAGAGGGAAGGAATACTATCTGCTATCTGCTGTGAACATCCAAATTACCAGGGCGGCTCCAAAGTCCACAAAATAAGGAAATAACGTTGACTAGAAATACACGGATTAAGATTCGTTTTCCACAGAAAAGGAAGGTATGGCGAATGGAGGGGGTTTCACTGAGAGAGGGCGCGCTACAGGAAGAAGTTACAGAATCTTCCTAGGTGTAAAAAATCGATTTGCAGAGAAACAGAATCGCGATGTAAGCAAAATAACGGTTATTTTTATTCCCGGGAAATTGATCTATTCAAGGAATGGGTAACAGGAAGCTACTTGAGGTCTGACGATGAAAGTTTTACAAAGTGGAGAAAATTAATGTACCAAAATTTAAATTCGCGTTATAGGGCATCCAATTTCTAGGTATACGCGGGAAAAAAAGGTTCTACTTCATGAAAGGGGTTACAAGATACTAAAACAAGCTACGGGTCGGATCAAGAAACATCTAAAGTCGAGAAAAATCATTTTACCGAAAATTGTGAAACAAGTAATGAAACAGGTAGTTCTGCAGAAGGGAAGATCTACGTGGTGAAGGGAGTTACAAGATACTGGAGAGTACAAGGCGAAAACGTGGAGCACAAGGTGTGGAACCAAGAGATTTAGAAGTGCCACTAATCGGCCAAAGAGAACCACGGATTCTTATATGGCACAAAGACTAGTAGCTTGAAGAGCAAAGAGTGATTAAACAAGCTGAAGGCTTTGTTCTTTCAGAGACTGCGGGTTCAAAAAGAGACTAAGGGGAACGGACCGGAAATGGAAGAAAATTGCCACATACATGAATTTTAATAATATACATTACTTCTCATCGGTGTTCTTTGTGGATACGTATTACTTACCGGAAATTAATGACTGAGGTATCATTTTCAAGGTTTCGTTCTACATTAATGACGGAAAATACACAGGTCGTGGAAGTTATTGTTTTCACAAAATAATATTTTGAAAAAAAAAAATTGTACTGTTCGTACAAACTTAGTTGATAACCGGCGAACGATCGTAAATGGGACACGTATTTGCGGTTGCTCCCATCAGCCACCGCGCCGAGTATCAACTTAGTTTGCGCGGCCGATATAAAAGCAATGTAGAAGGAGACATCTATTGATTATCTGTTTAAATAACGTGGACGACAGCTCTCGCAGTTGCTAAGATTCCTTATGCATGACATACCGTCTATTTCGGCTATTAAACGTCTATGTAATGACGAAAATATATACACAAATAATTTAACTATAATTCATGACAGCCCTTGCAGTTGTTTGTATTCTTTACGCAAGCGTGGTTTATCATTAGATTTTTCTTTCTCACATCGATGCACGATAGCTGTTTGAATTGTTCGCTTGAATGAACTGAATTATCTCAACGTTCAAGACAGGTAAATACCGCTTACTATTGTAACTTATAATTTCACCGCTACTTTACTGTGCGTTCAACGTTACGTGCCGGGATGTATTATTTCTTATAAGTAGAATTCTTGAATTCCTTAAATCCGTCCGGTTTACCTCCTCATCAATTGATTTCAAAGAAAAATGCTATAATTACTATAACTAGAAATCTTAATGCTGATTAGTGGTGACTCACTTAGGCGATTACATCATCACTACTAAATTCATTGACTCCTATAAAACTATGCTAATACCCGGCATTAACTTCACACCTTCTGATACAACCATGCCTTTCCAAATGATATGACAATTCCCAATAAAAGCAGCCTTCCCTATGATCACAACTGAAGCACAAAGGCAAGATGATTCAAACGGCAGGATTATATTCACAAGAACATGTTTTTTCGCATGGACAGTTGTACGATGCTTTTTCACGAGTTACCTCATTCACTGATATTTATGTTTATGAGAAAGTCACACGCAGTAAATAGGTAAACGATGATCACATTATAACTACTGACATTGTTTTTAAAGAAGTTTTGGAAAATAAACAAGTTTTAAAAAACTAAAATAAACATGAAAAAGTCAATATCAGCTATTTTATATGATTCACAATTAATCATATTGCGTTTAATTATATTTATTTTCCTAAAATGGGACTAATATTTATTAGTACTATTCAAAGTTTATTATATTTTATACGTAAGTATTTGCATCTGCCTTTCTTCCATTACTATCTTACCTATCTGTGAGTAATTTAGATAGATTACGAATAATACACACTAGTCAACTAGTAGTTACTAAAGTTATCAAAGCACACGAATATATTTAAAAGTGAGGGAGTGATTCAACAATATTAGCCAGACAAGAAACCTACAAACGAACACCATCCAAGGCGAGGTGTTATAATATAGCAAAAATAAATCAGTACTAGCAAACCGTCATGATTTTAATGAAAATAACTCCGCCGCGCGGAAGTAGCCGAGCAATCAGGAGCGCCACGCTGCGCATCGCAGGGCATCCGCGTCGGAGGTTCGTATCCTCCCTCGGGCATGGATGTTTGTGTTGTCTTTAGTATAAGTTAGTTCATAAGTAGTTTGTAAGTTTAGTGACTGATGACCTCGCAGTTAAGTACCATGAGCTTAACAAACATTTGAACATTTGATTTTTTTTTTAAATAACACCGCTACGCATTGTGTTGATAAGGAAAACACAATTAGAAACTCGATGCATATTATTAGTACATAATGCTATCCTGAACAAAGACCTGACCACATCGCCAACGGAGAGAGTTGTCAGAGGTACAGCAAGCTTACCTCCCTCTCCTCGGTCCTCTCCCAAGACGTGCTATTGGAGGTGGGAAGAGGAATAGCGCACAGACATTAGGTTCTTCGCAGGTGTGGCTACCCTAACTAACATACCAAGGGTTGAAAGGGAACCATACTAGAGTGATCATTGTAAATAGATCCCCGTCAGGGCTTTATGTGACAGCACCTGCACTCTACAGACAAGCCTTACCGCCGTGTTTTCTGATGACAGCAGACAATATATCTACATCTACATCTACAACCATACTCCGCAAGCCACCCGACGGTGTGTGGCCGAGGGCACTATCGATTTTCCCTTCTATTCCAGTCACGTATTGTTCGCGGAATGAAGGATTGTCGGTATGCCTCTGTGTGGGCTCTAATCTCTCTGATTTTATCCTCACGATCTCTTTGCGAGATACACGTAGGAGGGAGCAATATGCTGCTAGATTCCTCAGTAAAGGTAAGTTCTCGAAATTTCAACAAAAGCCCGTACCGAGCGACAGAGCGTGTCTCCTGCAGAGTCGTCCACTGGAGTTTAGCGATCATCTCCGTAACGCTTTCAGGATTACCAAATGATCCTGTAACGAAGCGCGCTGCTCTCCGTTGGACCTTCTCCACCTCCTCTATCAATCCCAACTGGTACGGATCCCACACTGGTGAGCAGTATTCAAACTGTGGGCGAACAAGTGTACTGTAACCTACTTCCTTTGTTTTCGGACTGCATTTTCTTAGAATTTTCCCAATGAATCTATGTCTGGCATCTGCTTTACCGACGATTGATTTTTATATGGTCGTTCCATTTTAAATCCCTCCTAATGCCTACTCCCAGATAATTTATGGAATTAACTTCTTCCAGTTGCTGATCTGCTATAGTGTAGCTAAATGATAAAGGATCTTTCTTTCTATGTATTCGCAGCACATTACACTTGTCTACATTGAGCTTTAATTGCCATTCCCTGCACCATGCGTCAATTCGATGCAGACCCTCCTGCATCTCAATACAATTTTCCAATGTTACAACCTCTATATATACTATCGCATCAAACGCAATAAGCCTCATTGAACTTCCGATGTTATCCGCAAGGTCATTTATATATATCTTGAACAGCAACGGACCCACGACACTCCCCTGTGGCACACCTGACATAACTCCTACTTCGGAAGACTTCTCTCCATAGAGAATGACCTGCTGCTTTCTGTTATCTAGGAATTCCTCAATCAAATCACAGAATTGTTCTGATAGATCATATGCATATAGCAAACGAAGTATTGCAACTTGCAGACAGTGACTGCACATATAATTACATTCTTCCCGGGCAAGCAGTTGTCAGTTGTCAGAACATTAGAATATACACACATGAATATAATCATTTAAAATTATAAAAAAGGTATGATTCCATTTTCAGGATGGTGCTCAACGATCACACAATGATGAACACACCAGATGTATTGGGCAGCATTGGCCCTTAAAGTTTTATTTATAAACAACAGATCGGTTTCAATCACATAGTGACCATCTTCAGTGTACCCTTCAAACGAGCATTGTGAATGCCCTGAATGTAACTGCAACTTTTATGTTTGCCGAAACTTATTTCGACACACTTGCAGTTACATTCAGGGCATTCACAATGCTTGTTTGAAGGATACACTGAAGATGTTCACCATGTGATCAAAATGTTGCTCAATACATCCGGTGTGTTCATAAAAAAGGTAGTCACATAATAATATCATTTAAAGCTATAAAGAGATGAACATAATTCCTTATAAAAACAGAACAATGGTTTACACACAATGATATAAGATATACATGTTGCACTGGCGTTTGGAGTTTGACCGAAGTGCAACATACATGAACTACACTAACTGAACATTCCTGATGGACGAGTTTTGCGGTGAGTTGCCATGAGTGGCCATCTTTCCTCTATTATTAACATTCCAACCTTGATTTTCTGTTCTTAAAATTTAAATTTTATGTTAACAACTCGCGATATTTTTAACTACAGCCGGCCGCGGTGGCCGAGGGGACTAAGGCTCTCCAGTCACGGTCTGCACGGCCACTACCACTACGGTCGGGGGTTCGAATCCCCCCTCGGGCATGGATGTTTGTGCCGTCCTAGTTCGTAAGTAGTTTGTAAGTTTAGGGACTGATGACCCCGTAGTTTAGTCCCATAGACTATACAAACATTTAAACTGCAGTCTTTCACTCACAATTTTTTTTTAAAGCGGTCGTTGCAGCTCGCCTTGTTCTGGTCATCGTTTGTCGCACCCGACAGATTTGAATATGACTATCCTTTGAATTCCTTCTATCCGGAAAGATTTTTAACCAATCATAAGATACGTCTAAATATGTCTTATTTCACAAAAGTTGCATGCGTTTTCATTCTTTGGTTTCATAATTTTTCACAAATTTACGAAAGAGAGTTTCTCACCAGTTACAATGTTACCTAAGGAGGGCATATGACCGCTTAGTACTCATGTCATATAATTAAAATCTCAATCTATCCTGCAAATAAATAAAAATATATATACATGTGGCGTCTGTTCCAAAAGAACAGAGGTCACTTCTAATCCTGCAGTTGTTATTATTTAATAATTCATAGAATTTATGACATCAACTGCGATTGGGCAAAGCTGAAAATGTGCACCCAGCCGGGATTTGATATCATAAATTCTATGAATTATTAAATAAAAATAGTTCGACTGAATTACTTTTTTTGGAGTCGTCGTAACTAGAACAAGCGTCCTTCCATTGTATTGTAACACAGTGCTTTGAATAACTGCATTGCACTGGTACACAGTGTATAAATCAGCTTCAGATCACCGTACTTTGAACTATTTGGTTTTCTTCAAACTGCTACTTCTTGGCCAAGAAATATATTCGAGCTTTCTTGTCATTAGTTTAAGGTCCTGAATTACAGTTAGTACGCCAGTAAGATTTTTAAATTCACTCCATGAGAATGCTTGCCAAAGTATTCGGAATGCAAAAATAATCAGTAGTGTGGGGCTTGCGAATTCTTACTGGGCTAATGATGGTGTGTCGACATTATGACTTTAACCTGATTGTAACCGGAAATGATTTAAACATAATTTGGTATTGTAGGATTCGTGAAAGACGAGGGAATCGAAGTTGTTGAAATATGGATAAGTTCATAAGTAGAGGAAATTAAATAATGTGAAAATGTCTTCTGGTACATAATTCACTAAATGTCGTAAGTAGGAAGCAGCACTAACACATAAGCGAGAGCCAACCGACACGGATCACGTCGCGCGTGGCAGACGTCACAACACATCCTACAGCTGCATACCGGAACGCTGAACAAGGGTTGGAAACCTACCTACCTTTAGCAATGTGGCATGGTTTCGAGAGTTTGTCAGCCCATGGAGGAACTACCGACAGCGGCAGCCTACAGGTAAATACTGGGGGAAAATGTGAGTTCGACAGTGCAGTGCAGTTCGGTGCAGCTCGCTACTACACTACTGGCCATTAAAATTGCTACACCAAGAAAAAATGCAGATAATAAACGGGTATTCATTGGCCAAATATATTACACTAGAACTGACATGTTATTAAATTTTCACGCACTTTAGAACAACCACCTCTGGCCTTAATAACGGCCTTGATAGGCTTTGGCATTCAGTCAAACAGAGCTTGGACGGCGTGTACAGGTACAGATGTCCATGCAGCTTCAACACGATACCACAGTTCATCAAGAGTAGTGACTGGCGTATTGTGACGAGTCAGTTGCTCGGCCACCATTGACCAGACGTTTTCAGTTGGTGAGAGATCTAGAGAATGTGCTGGCCAGGGCAGCAATCGAACATTTTCCGAATTCAGAAAGGCCCGTACAGGACCTGCAATATGCTTTCGTGCTTTATCCCGCTGAAATGTAGGGTTTCGCAGGAATCGAATGAGGGGTAGAGCCATGGGTCGTAACACATCTGAAATGTGACGACCGCTGTTCAAAGTGCCGTCGATGCGAACAAGAGGTGACCGAGACGTGTAACCAATGGCAAGCTATACCATCACGACGGGTGATACACCAGTATGGCAATGACGAATACACGCTTCCAATGTGCGTTCATCGCGATGTCGACAAACACGAATGCCATCATCATGATGCTGTAAAAAGAACCTGGATTCATCCGAAAAAATGACGTTTTGCCATTCGTGCACCAAGGATCGTCGTTGCGTACACCATCGCAGGCGCTCCCGTCTGTGATCAGCGTCAAGGGTAACCGCAGCCATGGTCACCGAGCTGATAGTCCATGCTGCTGCTAACATCGTGAAAATGTTCGTGCAGATGGTTTTTGTCTTGTAAACGTCCCCATCTGTTGACTCAGGGATCGAGACGTGGCTGCACGATCCGTTACAGCCATGCGGATAAGGTGCCTGTCATCTCGACTGCTAGCGATACGAGGCCGTTGGGATCCAGCACGGCGTTCCGTATTGCCCTCCTGAACCCACCGATTTCATAATCTGCGAACAGTCATTGGAGCGCGACCAACTCAAGCTGAAATGTCGCGATACGATAAACTGCGATCGCGATTAGCTACAATCCGACCTTTTTGAAAGTCCGAGAAGTGATGGTACGCATTCCTCTTCCTTACACGATGCATCACAACAACGTTTCACCAGGCAAGGTCGGTCAACTGTTGTTTGTGTATGAGACATCGGTTGGAAACTTTCCCATGTCAGCACGTTGTTGGTGTCACTACCGGCGCCAACGTTGTGTGAATGCTCTGAAAAGCTAATCATTTGCATATCAAAGCATCTTCTTCCTGTCGGCTAAGTTTCGCATCTGTAACACGTCATTTTTGTGGTGTAGCAATTTGAATGGCCAGGAGTGTAGTTCCAGTTACGGCCCCTGTTCAAGTGCCAGGCAGTGCAGTTCGAATCCTGGATGGCGCTGGAAACGTACGGCCCTAACAGCCTTCGCCTGCGACCATCATGCAACTCTACAATCTCTGTGTGGCGGGCAGGATATGGTGATACAACATCCTGGCAGTTAACTTGATGTGGAGCGTGATGAATTAATTAAATACTGAGCTCGTTATGTAGACCTGTTAATTATAAATGTCAGTTCGTTAAGGGATGCCACCTATACGACGTAATTACTCGCCGGAATTCGCTGCATTGCTGACACTCACACCCACGCATACACCAAACGAAGATATCCTACAGTAGTTATTCCCACGTCTCAGTTTCGTGACCCCACTCCAACTCAAGTGACTCAATATACTGCTCACAGTTGTTTACCTCAGTTTTACATGTGCCACTGGATACTCTTCTCCCCAGGACGTGGTCACTAACGATGTACAGATGGCAATATCAGTTGCTAGAATATAAGTCACTGCAGAAATTGTTTTCCTTGCTTGGAAATAAAGGTGGTTGTTGAAGAGACACTTTTCGGTTTACATTTCAGAATATCAGTAGTGTGAAGCCATATTCGCATATGTCAAATTAATCACGCAGTAATGAATAACTGTCTTGCAAAGTACTTTTCTGAATATGAAAACAAAATATTAATTTGACCTTTTCTCTCAACTCTTACGATCTTCCTAACATTAATTTGCCATATCTCGCACAATTCACCAAAAATTATTAGTTATATTTTGTTTGCATATATAGAAATTCACAGACCGGTAGTGGCCAATAGTATTCGGCACGGTATCTTTCAATGAATATTAGTTTTTTAAAAGATAATAGTAACAGTCTAGTTCGCAAAACTTGACAATTTACTACTACGGGTAGCTGGTTTCGATCTAAGATTAGATCATCTTCAGACTTCTCGCTTAAGATGTTCAAGCGATAAACGTGCGGCTACTGCTAAGCTGCAAGAGAACGCTGCCAAAGCTGTAGTTGCCAGGGACGCGTCGGTCACCATGCTAACACCGATCATCGCTGTTATCGTGGCTTGTCTCCACGGTGACGGACGACATCCCCTGTCCGTGACATATCTGGTTCGTCGTCTGCTTCGCTGCTATAGTGCTAACACCGGTCGCCTCTGCAATCGCGGCCTGTTTCCACGGTAGCCGACCGCTTCCTGGCAGCTACATCTTTGGCACGTCGGCTGCCTCACAACTTATCGATGTTTCCACGACGCCGTATCCAGAGCAACCATCGGCAACGCAGTATTTTATCTTTGATTTACACTCTGTCTTCGATTTGAATGTTAATATTATCAACTGCCAATAGATGGCAGGTATTTCATAGACAGAAAACGTATTTTATTGTCTAACTAGCTGAAAACCCGGCGTTGCTCGGGTATTTATTTATTTATTCCTCCCATTTTTCAGGCGTGTAAGGGCTGTATGTCTGTAAAATCTCTTGGGAATACAATTAGTAGTAAAGAAGTAATAGATTAAAACTTAGTGCGTGATGGGGCGGTTTTCCATGAAAGTTACTGGTTATCTGCTCATATCTCATGAACTACGTGCCGTACTGTGATACAATTTAGAAGGTACACTCAACTATATAGGTGTATACTGTTTGTAAAATTTCCTGTGCCTACAATTTGTATTATACAAATCATAAATTGTAACATCATACCGAATGCCGTAGTTTTAGTCTATGAACAGCGGAACGTTCCTGTTTATGTGCTCATAACTCGTGAACTACCTGTCTTACTGTGATACAATTTAGAAGCTTCATTCAACTACATATGTGTATACTATCTGTAAAATTTCCTGTCGCTCCAATTTGTGTTGTTCAAATTAAAAATTGTTACGTCATACCGAGAGCCGTAGTTTTACTCCATAAACAGCGGAAAAATGGTATGCGAGAAACTTTTTTCCTTTCATCATTTTACTATGGTTGCCAGAGAGAAAAAGTTTAATAAAGGTTTGAAATAATATTTAAAGTTTGTTGCAAGTCGCTAAGTACTCTCATTCTCATACAATGTATTTCGAAAGTCTCGCCGCATTATATGGCATTTTTTGCGATTTATGTTGGTTATGACGTAATATCTTTTGAACCATCTATGTGATTCTTAGCCATGCACCAATTGTTACCTCACAGTAAGGAATGTGTGTACCAAATTTGGTGTAGGAGAAAATGAGTTGAAGCTGGGAATTTGTATCTGACGGGAGGCGAGCATGGGTAGTCCTTGCAGGTGCGGTGATCACTGTGTCCCCAGTGGTGTAGGGGTCAGCGCAACTGCCTAGAAAGCAGGAGACCCGGGTTCGAATCCCGGCTGGGTACACATTTTCAGCTTTGCCCAATCGCAGTTGAAGTCATATATTCTATGAATATGAAAATGAGTAGCATTGTCGCAAAATGCAGCAGTTTCGCGCATCTCATTGTTTATGACGTGAATTATACATCGTATGTCATTCTTACACTTACGGCGACCGTCCTCATGGATTGAAGCTTACGTGTACAAATTTTCATAAAGACTGGAGCAAAACTGTAGATTTCTATGCAACACATATAATCATACGGCCACTCTGCTTTATGTATTAGATACATTTCTTGTGTTAACGTATACTGTATGGCGTTCCTCATTGGTTTAAGATGTGCTGATGCTGCAGGCGATGGGCGGGGCTTATCCTTTATAACGCACAGCGTTCTCCTGTTGGTTACATCCACCTCCTGGATGCAGGCGTAGCCCTAGTAGCTCAGTGCTAATTCTGGCTGTGTTCTTGCACGCTGTTCTCGCCTTTTATGCTGCCTGAACGCCGCCAACGAGACCTACTGCTGCCCGACATCGGTAAGCCCCGCCGCTACCTCCACTGCTGGTAGAAGTGTTGCCGGGCCCGGTCTGGTTCTGCCATGCCCACCGATGCTGCCTGGCCGCCTCTCGGTCGACCAGACAGACTTCTCGCCGCCGCTGCAGTCCATCGGCTCTTTCTGGCCCCTCCGCTGACGCTGTTGTCTGTCACCGTTGCTCGGACCGAAGGCAAGAAGTTTTTCTATCGCCTGAGAAACGTTTTACGTCGCGGAGACGGCACGTATACGAGTCGTAGCGCGGCCGCTTAATATAGGCGGCAGTGGCCGCAGCGTTGAAATGCACATGCGTGGCTGAGGTTCAAATTTTCTTCTGAACCCTCTGGACACATCATATGGATGCTCCCGTGGGGCAGGGAGGGGCGAGGGGAAACGCCGCTTTTAACATTGGTAAAGGAGCTGGTTCACACACCAGCTCCTGGTTACTCCAGCTCTAGCGGTTATGCGCGAAAGGTCCCGCAGCAAGACGGTTTGAGCTACTGCGCACCTCGCCTTGTGAATCGGAAAATCCTTCATTAAGTCAATATCCGCCCTTCAAATGTTCAAATGTTTGTACAGCTTATGGGACTTAACTACGGGGTCATCAGTCCCTAAACTTACAAACTACTTATGAACTTGCTAATACTAAGGACGTTACAAATATCCATGCCCGAGGGGGGATTCGAACCCCCGAGCCTAGTGGCCGTGCAGACTGTGACTGGCGCGCCGCAGACGGCTCGGTCACTGCGGCAGGCACATCCGCCCTTCATATTTGTTTTTGCCACATTGAAGAGTCATCAAAAAGCACATCAATTAAAGATGCATCAACTGTAAAAGGCTTCAGAAAATCCGATCATGAGTATTAATGAAGTCAGTAGTGTCCACCTAGTAAAAGTAGCCGTGTGATTGGTGGCATCGCGTATCGCCATGGAAGGGAGTGGGTTCGATACCGAGTGCACAGTCTTCATTTTAATAGGTACGGGAACAACAATGACTTGTTACTTGCCACATATCTTTGGACGTTTTTGGCAAATATGTCGCGATCGTTGTAACAAATGTCTTCGTTGTAACAAATATTTAACTCTTTGGAAAGATGTGGTAGAGAGAAGGCTTTGCGCATGTGTAAGATTAGAAGGGGGTGCTGCTTAGTGTCACGTCACCCGAAGGTAGCTCGTCTTTTAACCATAACAGATTCATTGTGTTAGTCACTTTAACAGTGTAAATAGTTACTTATTGCGTTTTGGTGTTGATGAAAATGAACAACGTTCAGTATCGTTTAGAAACCAATTACTCAGCTTTAACCTTGGCAGAAAAGTGTGTAATAAAGATGCTCGGTAGGCCGACGCCTCAGCTCAATTTGAAGCAAGCGCAAACAAGCCGAGGTAAGACATTCTGGAGATCTTTTAACGAAAATATATCTAAAGAGGGGGAGGGGGTGCAAACCGGAGCGCTTTTCACCGGCACCACTCGGAGAGGTACGCGAAATTGTCTCTTTGGACGGGCGCCGGAACATCGCCGCACCGAGCGGAGAATGGTAGGGGGGGGTGAGGTGAAGGGGGGTTGCGAGGTTGGTCGTCTGGGGCGACGCCTTATCAAGATCCGGCATTCAAAGAAGTCAACCCCCAGACATCTGAAGATCCAGCTGCCACTGGCGCTGGCGCATGATGCGCTGCGGCGTTCTAGTGTGAACCGGCCCTAGTATAGTGACGACTGAAGCACTGTGCGGCGTTCGCAGCCAACAGCAAGTGTCGACGTGGCATTCTCGAGTCCCGTGCGGTCAGCGTAGCCTCACAACACGGCGACTGCTCCACACTCGAAGCTAGCGGGAGCCTTCTCCGTGTATCTTTCCTTAAATAGAAGTCATTGTAATTGATGCCTCATTTATGCCTCTGCACCAGAGTCTGAATCCTAGTTCCACAGCCAATAAGAATACTTCTGAAATCCTACTTGTTGTAATACTACATAGGAAAGTTCTATTGACCCAAGGTCAACACGGATTTAGAAAATATCGTTCATACGAAACACAACTGCCCCTTTACTCACACGGAGTGATGAGTACAATCAACAAGGGTTCGCGAACTGATTCCGTATTTCTTGATTTCCATAAGGGATTTATCACGGTACCTCATAAACGGATTTTAATCAAATTGCGTGGTTACGGTATATCGCCCCAAATTTGCGGCTGGATAGGGGATTTCCTGTCAGAGAGGACACAGTTTGTAGTAATCGATGGTAAAGCATCGACTAAGACAGAGGTGATATCGGGCGTTCCACAGGGTAGTGTTGCTCGTCAGCTGTTCCTTATTTACATATATCTAAGATCTCTTAGGTTGTTTGCAGATAACTCCGTCATTTACCATCTAGTAAAATCATCTGAAGATCAAAACGAACTGGAGGACGATCTGAATATCACTATGGTGTAAAGATTGGCAAATTACTCTAAATAATAAGTACGAAAAGAAATCCGTTAAACTATGTTTACAAGATAAATCAATTAAAATTGAATTGCACAAAATACCTGGGAATTACTATTTCTTCAGACTTAAACTGGAACGAACACGTAGATAATGTCGTGAGAAAGGGGAACCAGAGACTGCTTTTTATTGGTAGAATCCTTAAAAGATGAAACAGAACTACTAAAGAAACTGCATACACTACGCTTGTACATCATGATTTGGAGTATTGCTGCCCAGGGTGGGATCCTTATCAGGTGGGTTTGACGGAGGACATCGAAAGAGTCCAAAGAAGGGTAGCTTGTTTGTATTGTCACGATACAGGGGAAGCAGCCTTACGAAAATGATACTGGATCTGCAATGGAAATCAATACAACAACGACGCTAATCGCTGCGGTGTGGGCTACTTACGAAACTCCAATCGGCAACATTCTCCTCCAAATGCGAAAATATATTGTTGACTACCACTTACATATGTAGAAATGATCGTCAGAATAAAATACGAGAAATCAGAGCCCGAACGGAGAGATTCAGGTGTTCATTCTTCCCGCACGCTAGTCGAGAATGGAATGGGAGATAAATAGTACAAAGGTGGTTCGATGAACTCTCTACCAGGCACTTAAATGTGATTTCCAGTGTATCCCATGTAGATGTAGATTAACCGATAAATAATTACTCTTATCACAGATTCACAGCGGTCTACTTTTAAGGCGTTATATCTGGAATGAATTTCGATCCTTTTATTACCATGTCTTCTGCAAGGAGAGCATTGTTCAGCGTTTGTGACCTTTCTGCGTTCCTTTCTCGTACTGTTAACAAGACCTGTTACGCATTAATAAAATCTGTGTTTCTCATCTCTGTGTATATATACCTTTGATTAACCTAAATAAATTTGTGGAAAGTACACACGTCTATCCTGTCTGTTGGGTGTGTGAAATCTTCTAAAGGCGATCAAAAGTTTATCTGTGCTCATATCTGATACTAGTTGGAGGTGAAGAACTCTTGTTGTTGCGCATGTGAAGAGTAAGACGTAGCATTTAAATAACAGTGTACCTAATTTGACAAAATTGGTCCCACGAAGTCTACGCCTGTTACTTTAAATGGTTGATTGCTGATGACTTGTAACTGCAAACTGTTGACCATTTCCGTGCTAATGAAACTACATTGGCTTCCGGCGTCGATTAAACAACGCGTATGCTTCTTCACCCCTGTCGGACCTGTGACCTAAACAGACGCAATCTCAAGATACATGGAGAGAAGTGATTGAATATCAGTCTTCCCGACGGAATCGCGCTGTTCATCATTGCAGATAGCTATCTGATGCGCTTTCTTACATTTAGAACAGACTTCTTTATTTTTCTTGTTGCATTCTTCGATGTTGTGCCCATTTTTTTAAACACCGAAAACATCGAAGCGTGACTTTCAGCTTGTTGATCCTATCTTTGATGTTCGATATCTTCGTACAATCTTGTGCCCAATGACAACATACGGCACAAAATGCACAATATTTCGATTGTTCCATTTTCGTCTTTTCACCTGGTTTCTTCCCCTTAGTGTTCACTTGTAGGATCGCACTCGTAGTCGGGAATGTATCTGCAACGCTACATATTTTAAGTTTATGCATAATCATAGCGCATACCACTTCCTCGTCTAAAAACTTCATTAACCTCGTAATGTGAGATTCAGTTATATCTTCTCTTTTATCGTAAATAATCCAGCCGGAGGCTATGTCTTCTCGAAACGCACACGTAATTTTAGGTGCCAACATGCACCCATAGTGTTCAACATATTCCCTAAGACTCTTAAGATATGTATGTGTTTGTTACATTCAATAAACGTAGCATTCAAAATATTAGTAGATGCATGTGTTACTGGTTTCATAGTTTCAAGGTAGTCGTGATGAGCCTGTATTATACGGCTTTTGTCTCCATAACAAGCAAACAATATTAGTTTCGTTTCTTCATAAGAATCTGCAGTAAATCGTACGCCTTCCACCTAATTCCTTGGTTCATCTTCCAAGTATCCTCAGAGGAAGACGTGTTTGTCTATATGGCCTGTACGACTTCGTCTGGACTTCATAAAAGATGCGCGTTTGAGAAGCGGATTCCCTTATTCAGTAAACTTCCCCTTTAGATCAGAGATTAAAATGTTTCTTACTATTTGTAGTATGCTTCTCTCTCCCCGTCAAATATTTTAATGAGGTGTTTTCAGGAAATGACCAATCGCAATAATGAATGATTTGGCCTCCATTGTGTTTAAATTCCATCCAAAATTTTCCCCGAAAAAACCTTTAATCTCTTCTAAATGTTCCACGAAGTCCACATTATTCACTACGGCAAGCGGTTATTAGAACCAGCCATCACAAATCCACAACGACGCAACGGGAAAGTCAAGGTAACGACTCACTAATTTTAATATGCTGTCAGTTGAAATACTTCCCATTTTTGTTTTAGTAAATTCATTATTTCATGTCAGTTTGTTGTATTAAAACTAATTCCGACCTCCTCTCCGTCCCTCTCGTTTTAAAGTTATCCCCCTTTGGCATTTTTTTAATTTTTCGAATTTAACAATAATAGACAGGCAGCAACATTAAGGAACTGGTGACGTGTAACTACGACTTAAATGTGGAGTAGCCACAGAAGTCCGATTACAATAATTCGATTTCAGTAAAAAATAGTTTTGAATTATATTCTACTACTCCATTTAATGTGCACAGATTTTTTTTTCTTTATCATGCTCCACCCTAACCATTGTTGCCGAGATTTTTTAAAAGAAAAAGAATTGAAATAAATATGTATACCATGAAAATTCGAAAAGCAGTGTTAAACAGTTGTATTTGTGTCATTGACATATGCTACTAACAGCAACAGTTTCCTCTCTCACACACACTTCACGCGCCTACCAATAGAGTGTCTTTCAATAAATATTAGTTTTTAAAAGATGAAACTTACAGTTTAGTTCGCAAAATTTGACAGTTTATTACTACAGGTAACCGGTTTTGATCTAATGTTAGATGAGCGTGCGGCGACTGGTAACCAGCAAAAGAAATCTGCCAAAGATGTAGTAGCTGCCAGCGATGTGTCGGCCACCTTGCCAACACCGATACTCGCTGCTATCGTGGCTTGTCTCCACGGTGACGGACGACGTCCCCTGTCCGTAACATATCTGGTTCGTTGTCTGCTTCGCTGCTGTGGTGCTAACAACGGTCGCCTCTGCAATCGCGGCCTGTTTCCACGGTGAGCGACCGCGTCCCTGGCAGCTACATCTTTGGCACGTCGGCTGCCTCATCACCTGCACGGCTTATCGATGTTTCCACGACGCCGTATCCACGGCAACCATCGGCAACGCTGTATTTTATCTTTGATTTACGCTCTGTCTTCGACTTGAATGTTATTATTATCAACTGCCAATAGATGGCAGGTATTTCCTAGACAGACAACTTATTTTTATTGCCTAACTAGCTGAAAACCTGTCGTTGCTCGGGTATTTATTTATTTATTCCTGCCATTTTTCAGGCGTATAAGGGATGTACGTCTGTAATATCTCTTGGGAATACAATTAGTAGTAAAGAAGTAATAGATTGAAACTTGGTGCGTGATGGGGCGGTTTTTCATGAACGTTACTGTTTATCTTCTCATATCTCATGAACTACGTGTCGTATTGTGATACAATTTAGAAGGTACACTCAACTATAGACGTGTATACTGTTTGTAAAATTTCCTGCGGCTACAAATCATAAATTGTAACATCATACCGAATACCGTAGTTTTAGTCCATTAACAGCGGAACGTTCCTGTTTATGTGCCCATATCTCATGAACTACGAGTCGGAATGTGATACAATTTATAAGCAACATTCAACTATATGTGTGTATACTGTCTGTAAAATTTCCAGTCGCTACAAAGTGTAGTGTTCAAATTATAAATTGTAACGTCATACCGAGAGCCGTAGTTTTAATCCATAAACAGCAGAAAAATAGTGTGCGAGAAACCTCTTTCCTTTCATCATTTTACTGTGGTTGCCAGAGAGAAAAAGTTTAATAAAGGTTTGAAATTATATTTAAAGTTTGTTGCAAGTCGCTAAGTACTGTCATTCTCATACAGTGTATTTCGAAAGTCTCGCCGCATTATGTGGCATTTTTTGCGATTTTTATTGGTTATGACGTTATATCTTTTGAACCATGTGCCGTATGTGATTATTACCCATGCAGCAATTGTTACCTCACGGTTAGGAATGTGTGTACCAAATTTTGTTGAAATCGGACCAATGGTTTAGGAGAAAATGTGTAGCATTGTCGCAAAATGCAGCAGTTTTTCGCGCATATCATTGTTTATGATGTCATATCTCGTGGATTGTAGCTTATGTGTACTAAATTTCATAAAGATTGGAGTAAAACTGTAGATTTGTATGCAACACGCAAAAAAAAAAAAAAAAAAAAAAAAAAAAAAAGAAACGGACACTCTACTTTGTATATTAGATACATTTCTTGTCTTACCTTTTACTGTATGACGTTCCTCATTGGTTTAAGGTGCGCTGAGGTAGGTGATGGGCGGGGCTTATCCATTATAACGCACAGCGTTCTCCCGCTGGTTACATCCACCACCTGGAAGCAGGCGTAGCCCTAGTAGCTCATTGCTAATTCTGGCTGTGTTCTAGCAGGCTGTTGTCACCTTTTTCCTGCCCGAACGTTGCCAACGAGACCTACTTCCCGACTTCGGTAAGCCTCGCCGATACCTTCGCTGGCCCGGTCTGGTTCTGCCAGGCCCACCGCCGCTGCTCGCCCCCTCCTGGTCGACCAGACAGGCTTCTCGCCGCCACTGCAGTCCATCGGCTCCTGTCGGCCCCTTCGCTGACGCTGCTGTCTGCCACCGCTGCTCGGAGCGAAGCCAAGAAGTTTTTTTTTTATCGCATGAAAAACGTTTTACGTCGCGGAGACGGCACGTATACGATTCGTAGCGCGGCCGGTTAATATAGGCGACATATGTTCAAATGTTTTTTAAGCTTATGGGACTTAACTACGGGGTCATCAGTCCCTAAACTTACAAACTACTTATCTACTACCTTACACTAAGGACGGCACAAATATCCATGCCCGAAGGGGGATTCGAGCCCCCGACCGTAGTGGCCGTGCAGACCGTGACTGAAGCACCTCAGTCCCCTCGGCCACCGCGGCCGGCTATAGCCGGCAGTGGTCGCAGCGTTGATATGCGCATGCGTGGCTGAGGTTCAAATTCTCTTCTGACCCCTCTGGAGGCAGCATATGGGTGCTCCCGTGGGCAGGGAGGGGCGAGGGGAAACGCCGCTTGTAACATTGGCGGTTACGCGGGAATGGTCCCGCAGCAAGACGGTTTGAGCTACTGCGAACCTCGCCTTGTGAATCGGAAAATCCTTCATTAAGTCAACATCCTCCCTTCATATTTGTTGTTGCCACATTGAAGAGTCATAAAAAAACCATCAATTGAAGATGCATCAACTTTAAAAGGCTTCAGAAAATCCGATCATGAGTATTAATAAAGTCAGTAGTGTCCACCTAGTAAAAGTAGCCGTGTGATTAGTGATATCGCGTATCGCCATGGAAGGTAGTGGGCTCGACACCGAGTGCAAGCAATTTTTTTATAGCACGACCTTCATTTTAATAGGTACGGGAACAACAATGACTTGTTACTTGCCACATACTTTTAGACGTTTTTGGCAAATGTGTCGCGAGTTTGAGGGTAAATGATACTTACACTCTTCGTTGTAACAAATATTTAACTCTTTGAAAATACGTGGGAGGGAGCAGCCTTTGCGCATGCGTAAGGTTAGAAGAAGGTGCTGCTTACAGAGTCACGCGACCCGAAGGTAACTCGTCTTTCAATCATAACAGATTCATTTTGTTAGTCACTTAACAATGTAATTAGTTACTTATTGCGTTTTGGTGTTTATGAAAATGAATAACGATCAGTATCTTTTAGAAGCAATTACTCAGATTTAAGATTGGAACAAAAGTAAGTGTAATAAAGATGCTTGGTAGGCCGACGCCTCAGCTCAATTTGAAGCAAACAAAAAGAAGCCGAGGTCAGCGTAGCCTCACAGCACGGCGACTGCTCCACGCTCGAAGCTAGCGGGAGCCTTCTCCGTGTATCTTTCGTTAAATAGAAGTCAATGTAATTGATGCCTCATTTATGCCTCTGAACCAGAGACGGATTCCCAGTTCCACAGCCAATAAGAATGCTTCTGCTATCCTACTTGTAGTAATAAAACATAGGGAAGATCTATTGACCCTAGGTCAACATGGATTTAGAAAATATCGTTCATGGGAAACACAACTAGCCTTTTACTCACACGAAGTGATGAGTGATATCGACACTGGCTCGCAAACCGATTCCATATTTCTTGATTTCCGGAAGGCTTTTGACACCGTACCTCACAAACGGCTTTTAATCAAGTTGCGTGATCATGGTATATCGCCCCAAATTTGGATACGGGATTTCCTGTCAGAGAAGACACAATTTGCAGTAACCGATGGTAAAGCATCGATTAAAACGGAAGTGATATCGGACGTTCAAAAATGTTCAAATGTTTGTTAAGCTTATGGGACTTAACTACGGGGTCATCAATCCCTAAACTTACAAACTACTTACGAACTACCTTATACTAAGGACGACACAAATATCCATGTCCGAGGGGGGATTCGAACCCCCGACCGTAGTGGCCGTGCAGATCGTGACTGGAGCGCCTCAGTCCCCGCGGCCACCGCGGCCGGCTATCGGGCGTTCCACAGGGTAGTGTTATTGGTTCTCTGCTGTCCCTTATTTACATTAACGATTTGGGAGAAAAGCTAAATAGCTCTCTCAGGTTGCCTGTAGATGACGCCGTCATTTACCGCCTAGTCATCTGAAGATCAAAACCAACTGCAGAACGATCTGAATAAGATATCATTATGGTGTAAAAATTTGCCATTGTCTCTAAATAATGAGAAGTGTGAAGTCGTCCACATGAGTACGAAAAGAAATCTGTTTAAGTTTGTTTACAAGATAAATCAGTTGAATGTGAAGACCATAAACTCCACTAAATACCTGGGAAGTACTACCGTCTCTAATGACGACGCTGTCGACGGGGCGTCAAACTCCAATCTTCCTTCCTTTCTTTTTGGGAATTACTATTACTTCAGACTTAAACTGGAAAGAACATTAGATAATGTCGTGGGAAAGGCGAACCAGAGACTGCGTATTATTGGTAGAACCCTTAAAAGATGAAACAGAACTACTAAAGAAATTGCATACACTACGCTTGTCCGTACTTTTTTGGAGTATTGCTCCCCAGGGTGGGATCCTTATCAGGTGGGTTTGACGGAGGACATGGAAAGAGTCCAAAGAAGGGCAGCTTGGTTTGTATTGTCACGATACACGGGAAACAGCCTTACGAAAATGATACTGAATCTTCGATGGGAATCAATACAACAACGACGCTAATCGCTGTGGTGTGGGCTACTTACGAAACTCCAATCGGCAACATTCTCCTTCGAATGCGAAAATATATTGTTGACTCCCACTTACATATGTAGAAATGATCATCGGAAAAAAATACGAGAAATCAGAGCTCGATCGGAGAGATACAAGTGTTCTTTCTTCCCGCACGCTAGTCGAGAATGGAATGGGAGATAAATAGTACAAAGGTGGTTCGATGAACCCTCTACCAGGCACTTAAACGTGATTTCCAGAGTATAAGATGTATATGTAGATTAGCCGATAAATAATTACTCTTATCACAGATTCATAGTGGTCTACTTCTAAAGCGTTACATCTGGAATGGAATGAATTTCGATCCTTTTATAACCTTGTCTTCTGCAAGGAGAGCATTGTTCAACGTTCGTGACCTTTCTGCGTTCCTTTCTCGTACTGCTAACAAGACCTGTTACGCATTAATAAAATCTGTGTTTCTCATCTCTGTATATATATATATATATATATATATATATATATATATATATATATATATATCTTTGATTAAACCAAACAAATTTGTGGAAAGTACACACGTCTATCCTTTCTGTTGGGTGTATGAAATCTTCTAAAGGCGATCAAAAGTTTATCTGTGCTCGTATCTGATACTAGTTGGAGGTGAAGAACTCTTGTTGTTGCGCATCTGAAGAGTAAGACGTAGCATTTAAATAACAGTGTACCTAATTCGATAAAAAGCGGTCCCGCGAAGTCTACGCCGGTTACTGTAAATGGTTGATAGCTGATGACTCGTAATGCAATCTGTTGACCATTTCCGTGCTAATGAAACTACATTGGCTTCCGGCGTCGAATAAACGACGCGTATGCTTCTTCACCCCTGTCGGACCTGTGACCTAAACAGACGCAATCTGAAGATACATGGAGAGAGGAGATGGAATATCAATTTCCCTACGGCAACGCGCTGTTCATCATTGCAGATAGCTATCTTATGCGATTTCTTACATTTAGAACAGGCCTCTTTATTTTACTCGTTACATTCTTTGATGTTGTGCACATTTTTTAAAACACCGAAAACATCGACGCGTGACTTTCAGCTTGTTGATCCTATCTATGATGTTCGATATCTTCGTACAATCTTGTGCCCAATGACAGCGTGCGTCACAAAATGCACAATATTTCGATTGTTCCCTTTTCGTCTTTTCACCTGGTTTCTTCCCCTTAGTGTTCACTTGTAGGATCGCACTTGTAGGCGGGAATGTATCTGCAACGCTACAACTTTTAATTTTATGCGTAATCATAGCGCCTACCACTTCCTCGTTCAAAAACTTCATTAACCTCGTAATGTGAAATTCAGTTATATCTGCTCTTTTAGCGTAAATAATCCAGCGTCGAGCTATGTCTTCTGGAAACGCAAGCATAATTTTAGGTGCCAACATGCGCCCATAGTGTTCAACATATTCCCTAAGACTCTTAAGATATGTATGTGTCTGTTGCATGCAATAAACGTAGCATTCAAAATATCTGTAGATGCATGTGTTATTGGTTTCATAGTTTCAAGGTAGTCGTGATGAGCCTGTATTATATAGTTTTTGTCTCCATAACAAGCAACCAATATTAGTTTCGTTTCTTCATAAGAATCTGCAGTAATTTGTACGCCTTCCGCCTTGTCTATATGGCCTGTACGACCTCGTCTGGACGTCATAAAAGATGCGCTTTTGAGAAGTGTTTTTCCTTCTTCAGTAAACTTCCTCTTTAGATCAGAGCTTAAAATGTTTCTTACTATTTGTAGTACGCTTCTCTCTCCCCGTCAAATACTTTAATGAAGTGTTTTCAAGAAATGACCAATCGCAATAATGAATGATTTGTACTACATTGTGTTTAAATTCCATACAAAATTTTCCCCGAAAAACCTTTAATCTCTTCTAAATGTTCCGCGAAGTCCAAACTATTCACTACGGCAAGCGGTTATTAGAAATTTCGCAGATTTAAACCAGCCATCACAAATCCACAACGACGCAACGTGAAAGTCAAGGTAACAACTCACTATTTTTTAATATGCTATCAGTTGAAATACTTCCCATTTTTGTTCTAGTAAATTCACTATTTCATGTCAGTTTGCTGTATTAAAACTAATTCGGACCTCCTTTCCGCCCCTCTCGTTTAAAAGTTATCCTCCTTTGGCATTTATTTAACAATAATAGACAGGCAGCAACATTAAGGAGCTCGTGACGAGTAACTACGACTTAAATGTGGAGTAGCCACAGAAATCCGAATACTATGATTCGATTGCAATAAAAAATAGTTTTGAAATATACTCCATTACTCCATTTAATGTGCACTGATTATTTTTTTTTTCTTTTTCATGCTCTACCACAACCAATGTTGCCAAGAATTTTTAAAAGAAAGGGAATTGAAATAAAAATGTGTACCATGAAAATTGAAAAAGCAGTGTTAAACCGTTGTATTTGCAACACTGAAATATGCTACTGACAGCAAGAGTTTTCCTCTCTCACATACACTCTCACGCCCGACCAATTGAGTATGGAATGAATGAATGCATCGTCATTCAGAAGTCACCTATAACCAGCTGCAATTGTCGTAGATTACGGATACAAAGATAAATTCATTTATATCTTGCAAGATTTTCAAATTCAAAAGAGGTATCTCAAATTGTGTCCTATAATTAGATGTCACTATTTGTTACGATAATTCGTAAAGTTATACATTGTAGTGAGTGAATTAATCAAATCCATCGGTTATAACTTAATTAGAAAAGTAAGAGAAAGATTTCTGTATAGTTTGCAAATCTTTAGTGCGCGATCTGCTTTAATAGAAAAAGATGACAAAGATCGCTTTTTGCAATTTTTTTTTATTTTGCACAACCAGTTTCAGCAGTATAGCTGCCATCATAAGGTGCTCCAAAAATATACAAGGATGAATGTAACAACTGCATACAAAAATTTAACAAAAAATTTTATTTGCCTCATGTTATATACATACAACAAAAATATAACATTAGGCAAACAAGATCTTTTGTAAAAATTTTGTATGCACTTGTTACATGCTTCCTTGTATATTTGTAGAGCACCTAATGATGATGGTAACTAGACCGCTGAAACTAGTTGTGCAAAAATAAAAAAATGGAAAAAAGGGATATTTGGCATCATTTTTCTATCTAGCAAGTTTTCTATTTTCCTGCTGCTTCGAAACATGGATATATAGGGTAAATAGTAATAACCTGACATTGTCGACTTACCTAACGATCTCAATGTTTTAAGTTCCGCACTTAATTTTAAAGTAGACTAGGTGAACCGCCGCTGCTTCGTATGCGTAGGCTGGTTGGTCTGCACCAGTTGTTTCTTTTCAATCCTGATGAAGAATCCATATCTTAAGTTTCGTATTTATAGCTTAAAATTTGAGTTAACAGCACCATATTGTTGAAAATCAATTTTTGCATCTCGTATTTCCAAAAATACCGAAACACGTGTCTTTTAAATTTGAAACCCGAATCCAAATCCGAAAATTTGTAGTTCTAACTTCAAAATTGCCTAAATAGAAACATATTTCCAAAAAACACCCCGTCTCCAATTTAACCCCCTTGATGCTTGAATTTCCAAAAATACCGAAACACTTTTTTTTTTCTTTTAATTCTAACGAACAATACAAATGCTAATTGTTGAAGCTATAGCTTCAAAATTGTCTTGACAACAATGTGTTTTCGAAAAGATTTTTGATCCCCTCTTTTACCCCCTTAGTTGTCGAATTTTCAAAAATACCAAAGCACGTGTCTTTTTAATCCTGATCAAGAGTCCATATCGTAAGTTTCGTAGTTATAGCTTGAAATTTGGGTTAACAGCAACATATCTTTGAAAATCAATATTTGCATCCCTTTTTTCACCCCCTTATTAGTCCAATTTCCAAAAATACAGAAACACATGTCTTTTAAATTCGAACCCCGAATCCAAATCCGAAAATTTGTATTTCTAACTACAAAATTGCCTAAATAGCAACAGATTTTCGAAAAACTCCCCCTCTCCAATTTAACCCCGTTGATAGTTGAATTTCCAAAAATACCGAAACACGTATTTTTTAACGTCTTACCAACTATATAAATATCAACTTTTGCACCTCTAGTTTGAAAATTGTATCAATAGCAGCGTGTTTTCAAAAATAATTTTTGATCCTCTATTTAATCTTCTTACTTGTTGAATTTCCAAAAATACTAAAAATCTTTGATTTTTAAACCTGTCCAAGATTCCATATCCAAAGTTTCGTAGTTGTAGTGTAAAATTTGAGTTAACAGCAACATATTTTTGAAAATCAATTTTTTGCGTCACCAATTTTACCCCCTTATTTGTCGAATTTCAAAAAATGCCGAAACACGTCCTTTAAATTCGAACCCTGAATTAAAATCCGAAATTTTGTAGTTCTAGCTTCAAAAATGCCTAAATAGCTACATATTTTCAAAAAACCTTGAATCCCCTATTTCACCCCTTATGCACAGAATATCGAAACATCGCTTCTTAAATGACGCCCACAGAGTAAGATCAACACCCTCCAAAAATTTCAAGTTTCTATTTTCAGTGGTTTGGGCTGGGCGATGATGAGTCAGTCAGTCACTCAATCGGGACGCTTCCTTTTATACATAGAGAAGATTTCTTTGCATGGGTCGCTTTTACACGCCTTGTGATTATTAGTTTCGGATAAAGACCCTGCTTGCTGCCTTGTCATCTGTACACTTGTGAAACATGAAATTGTTATTAAAATAAAAATGGTTGTTGGATATTTCATTTCACCATATGATAAAATTACATAATTTTAGATACAAACCAACAGGTATGTCATATCTAAATGGTACACGTATTTAGGAAAATATACAATTTTATCATGTTCTGGCATGGGATAACCCCAATCATTTTTATTTTATTAAGATTTTATGTTTCCCAATTGTACAACTAAGCAGTGTCTTTACCCGAACTAATAATCACAAAGCGTGTAAAAGTGACCCAAGCAAATAGATCTACTTTAAAATGAAGTATAAAACTTAAAATATTGAGATCGCCTGCTAAGCCGACAATGTAAGGTAATCACCATTTACCGTTAGTTCTGAAACACCCTATGTATTCATTTTTCGAATTAGCAACAAAATGAATAAAATCTTCCCCTTACCCCTCTTCTAATTCAGGTATCAGTGATGGATTTGAATAATTAACTACACAGTATTTCAAGTAATATTAGCGTTACGAATGTCGCGTAGCAAATCATACCACCTAATATATATATATATATATATATATATATATATATATATATATATATATATATATAAGGTATAATCATTTAAAGCTGGTTAAGTTGGATAATGTGCTCACGTTAACGCCAGCTTGGCAACAAGCCCGTTAGGTCTTAAATGCGTTTTGTTTCTAGACCACGCCAGAGGGCAGTAAAATTACATCAATGTGCCGGGAATGTAATATAATGGGGTATTGCCTTTAATAAATTGATCAAATATCAGGTTATTGTATAGACGAATTGCAACTATATAAAGCCATATAACATGTGTCCTATTTTGAACTGAGTACAAAGAGACGTATGTGTTCGACGCATTTTTGTTTCGTATGGTGTTAACCTGGTTGCTGGTAGTTGATAGGGGCGTATTTGTCGAATTTTACCAGTAAAGTTTTGTTATTCAAACGGTAAAGTCCTTCTGAAATTTTCGTTGTGATTTGTGAACCAAGTCTACTGTACTAAAGCATGTGAGATAAAACACGTATTTCCACTTGCCGAGTATGTCGACGTAGTAGATGTGTATGGGATCTGTAATGGATACACAGCTGATGCTTCTTGAGAACAAGCCGTATCATTTCCTAACCTCAGACTACCAGTTTCAAGAGTGTTTAGTGGCGTGTTTAATACATTGTGTGACACTGGTACACCACCTATCAGACGCATTGTATCTGGATGTATAACAGAACACACTGTGGAAGAAGTGAAAGACATTATTATTCAGTCGATAGACCTTTGTCATTCAACAAGCACAAGTAGAAGTTCTGCACCTATTGGTGTTCCACATACAACTGTATGGCGAACAATACGAACGCACAGACTCCATCCCTATCATTTACTGTTCATTCAACACCTTAGAGTAGTAGAGTATGATGAACGATAGGGAATTTTATCGTTCGATATTTTAAAACCGCCCATTTATACAATCTTTACTCTTGAATGAAGAAGCCAGATTTACTCGTGATGGCATTAATTACACTCGTAACTCACAACAGTTAACCGAAGAAAACCTGAAGATACATTTTCAAGAACATTTTTGTGTAAATGTTTTGCGTGTTATTGTTAGACGCTCATGAGTTAGAACTGTTTTCCTTTGCGGATCGTCTTATAGGACCCGTCTTCCTTCACATTCTATAAAATGAAGACATTCCTTTAGCTAAAAAGAGTGCGTATGTTGTTCAAGCATTCCGGGTCTCCTGCACACATAATGTAAGCATAACGTTCCTCAAAAGATGAGTCGGTGGGCATGTGCATGCTTCTGGGCCACTTAACGACCCCGGCCTTACCCACTTTGAATTTTTGCCTGTAAGGATGGCTAAATGGCGGATTCTGTAAAGAAAAGGTAAACACAAGAGGTGATTCGATTGTTTGGTTTATGAGTAGTGCAGCCTCATAAAAGAACGCGAAGTCCAGAAAATCAACACGTGGCATTATTAACATGTAACATTACTCTTGTGGTGTTCCCAGTACGAATTAATGTTAAACTCCGCGATTAAAAGATTAAGGATTTTGTTAAAAATTTAAGAAAATAGTTTAGAAAAGGTTGAATGAAATTAATACACGAAATGATTGAATAGAATGAAATGGCGGAATAAAGAATGGAATTCAGGAAACACAAAAAAGGCAACGTTACAGAAAAAATTACGGAAACTTCTTTCCGGAAATCTTGATCACAGCAGCTGAAAATGTTAAGCTGTATAAATTTTATGATACTTTCAGCAATAAATTAATGTTCAAGCTGTTCACCTCGCAGTTTAATCTTGCCGGACCGTGTACCTAAGTTTGATAAAGAAATTAACAAAAATACAAATCTATCTGCCTTCGCTAAACTGTTAACGCGGATGCAGGTTCTGAAAGGAAAAAGCTAATGATTCAGAGTTGCTGATCGGTTTTCAATCATGAAACTACGCGAAGCGAAAGTGCTGGCGCCTGAACATCATATTACGGTGGAATATCGAAGAGCAGAAAACTCCATAGAAAATGAATAATTAGGAAAAGACAGGACGTTATTAAATATAAAGAAGGTGGAGACATTCCTCTTAAAAAGGTAGGGAATATTTTAAAATAAAGTACCACAGCACTCACACATTACAGAGAAGTCAGCTGACACGTCGATATTTAATAGCCTCGAACAAACAAAAATTGAGAACGCGGTTCCGTCCTCTCGGCTCGCCGGAAGAAACGAAACAGAAGCGAAACGAACTTTTTCTCAGATAAAATATTACGAGAAGGCAGGAAACACGGAGACAAGCGTCGCTGATTGACAAAAAAATATTAATTTAGTTATGTATCTTTACAAACACACATCAAATTTGCATTGAAGTTGCCGGTGGAATTTTCGATATTTTCATTTTCATTTGTTTTAAGTTTTTTTTGGGTTACATACTAACAGCTGTATCCCTCTACACAATAAAAATTCGTCACATTTTTTAAGGCATATTTCTTCAATGCGTCTTTACGATCACATACTAAAATATTTACTATCCACCTAAAGATCTTGTGAAACCACGAACGAAAATGTTCCGTTAGTACATGTTGATACCTTCAGAAACATGTGATATTGCCTATTATAAAGCACTCCATTCGTTAGGGTGGTTAGAGCATTCGCCAACTTTAGTAAAAGGTAAGATCGTAGATTACGACGCGGGTTTGTTCTGCGTAGATGTTTTACGCAGTAGTGGACGGATCCTTATTTCAGGAAAGCATAAAGCACAGTTTCAGATTGAAGCACACATCACAATAGAACGGCACATACATGTCAAGGCAGGAAATTGTTCAATTTAATAAAGAAATAGCCTAAGTTCGCCCCTTTCTTGGGAGTCGGAATATGAAGCTGAGAGCTGTCATTTCATCAAAATATACATTTTACTGGTGGAAGGTCATAATGCAGGATAATTTTTGAATTTTTGGCGGTTCGGCTCAGTTTGCAAAGAATATTTTATTAACAAAAAAGTTACTCAGTACAGCTACAGAGATTATTTTCATCAAGACGACCACCATCTTGAAATCACGGCAACTTACGACTTTCGAGACAACCCGGGGTTTGTCTAAAAGTGTTAACTAGCAGTCCTTAGTGAGTTCCCTAACTTGAGAAACACTGCTGGGGCAGGAGGATTTTCTTGCATCCGGTTAATTTCATCCCTCACACTAATAAAGCCCTCTTCTGTGCTGCTAGTTTTGGTCCGCCCCGGGAGTCGAGTGTCCCGGTACCCGCCATGTCAGGCGGGCGTTCCCCTATCCGCCACCTAGGGAGGCGCCAGATGGGAGACAAGCAAATGTTCAAATGTTTGTTAAGCTTATGGGACTTAACTACGGGGTTATCAGTCCCTAAACTTACAAATTACTTATCAACTAGCTTATCCTAAGGACGGCACTAATATCCATGCCCGAGGAGGGGTTCGAAACCCCGACCGTAGAGCCCGTGTGGACCGTGACAGAAGCGCCTCAGTCCCCTCGGCCACCGCGGCCGACAGCAAACACTACACGGGATACTTTATTGATAAAAAAGCACATACAGATACAAAATAGTACAGATGCAAATACAAATGAACGTACAGATGAAAAATGCAAATACAGTTGAAGATACAAATGCAGAAATTCAAGTGTGAATACAGATGCAGCCAATAAAATGCAAATGCATTCAATGACTTGCAGATACAACTAAAGAAATTCAGTTATAAATGCAGATACAGACAAAAATTTCAAATATAATTGAAGATATACAGACAGAAATCGAAATATAAATGTAGATACATACACAAATATTGGGGACATACGAGCAGAAAAAATCTACACGTAACACAAATTTTAATGTAAAACGTATACAGAAGTACAAAATTGCAATGTACAGGTACAAGTACTTCTCGACAAATATTGACACAAACACAGGAACACCGCAGCAAAATTTGGCATGACCATAAATTATTATTACTTTATTTTGTATCTATAGAACACACGGCCACAAATACAGATATAAAGAGAAATATTTTTCTACACAAGTATGACGTAAACGTAACGAAATTTAGTACCTGCAACGCTTACTGTTCGTGTGGTAACGGTACAACTTTTTTCCGGCGAAGTATGTACCTGAAATATCAGTCAGGCCACAGGAAGATACGCCACCAAAACTCCCGAATGAAGCTGTCCTCTCCGCAGCTTTCACAGACGACGTACTTCAGTTGCTGTTGGGCCGACCTGTGGAAACGTCGGAGTCTTTTCTGAAGTTTCAGCGAGGCATATACTTGAAGCTACAATACGAAACGTCGCCAAAACTCCAGTGGGTTGCTGGATTCCTCTCGCAGACCACACTGTGTGTCGACCACTGCCCGTGACATTTGGCTGCGACGTCGTCCGTATCATCTTTTCCTTACAGCTGCAACTGCGTCTTTTATAGGTGGAAATGCCTGTTGTTTACTATAAATTCGCCTTGATATTCACGACAGCATTGACTGTGACGTTTAGTTCTCTGTGTTTTCGTGGGTGTCATCTTCTGCTACCAGCTGGCAGTTCAAAACTGCCTCTATACAGAACTGATGCGCGGAAACAAAACAATTGTCCTGCGCGCCACGCTTTATGTAGGTGCTCGACAATGACAAGCCTTGTTTCCGTGGAATTGCCTTCTGACGTTACTGCTACGCATATTGTTTGCTACATTCGTCTTGCAATTTACACCGTTACAAATGTATTTGAATCGGTAAAACAAGGGGAGAAGTAGCACATTTGCTAATTGTGTTGAAAACATCGAAATTCGCATTGATCCTAGTACAAACCGAAAACTGCATGTTGATGGCATCGCGTAGTCTACACAGCTAAGTTTCGGTAGTGATGAACACACTTGCATTGAATGTTATTTTGTTCTCTTACTATCTATCCTAAGAGCTCTAGATTGCGAAATACAAATTGTCACGTTGTTATATTCACTCATCTTAATCGAATATGTGTAGCAGGTTGAGTCCTATTTCTCCCGGGACAGTTGTTGTTCTCTGACACTCTATGTGTCTTTCTGTGTGAGTGTGTGTGTGAATGTGTTTATGTTTTCAGGTGCTACACTGTCCATAGTAACACGGATGTTTAATGGATATTTTAAATTTTACAAATGTACGCTCCACATCTCATTCTTGACCGATTGAAACTAAACTTATTACGTATATTCCTTACTATGAGACAATTATCCTTGTGTGGATCACAACGACCTGTCGCATGTAGTTGAGGCGAAGTGACAAACAGTGAAATTCGACAATATTACCACAACATGTGCAAATGTTCCACGGTTTCTCAGCAACTAATGCAGCAGTTTAGTGTAAATACTCATTAACATCAAGAAACAATCGCAGCATGGATAGAAATCACAATTAGACTCACAAAGAACTGCCCCATGGACCATAATGCCACGCGTCTGTAATTATAGTTTATTCGTCTACTATTTGGGAATGTGAGCACTTGTCAACTTGCGACCAACCTTACACATATAATTTGAAACCCTGACGATGCCTTTTATTTCTGACTACATCAGGAAAATGTTGAAATGGAATAAGTATATTGCTCATTACTTTAACGATGTTCATGGAGTAAAAATACGCCAGTCTGCATGAACTTACACTGTATTACCTGTGCACTAGTAACTGCATTTGTGATTTACTTTAGAGCCATTATACTCATACCGCAGCGAATGTAACTTCGAAAATATACGATAGAACAACATATTGACATTGAGATGTAAGGTCATAAACTTTAAAGGTCACGAGAAGCTATCCCATCACGCATGAATGAAGCAGAAGGCGGGGCACAGAGGGGGAAGAAGGGGATGGAGAAACATAAGAGTAGAATAAATGCATACCCAGGCTAATCCGGAAAATAAAGTTAGCTGTGGATAAAGAACGCGACGCGGTCGAGCCCCCAGGTATACGAAAACAGTCCGAAACAACCATAGACAAACTCTAAATTGACGTTCATAGCAGAGTTGGGGAATTCCGGAAGTCGACGGTTAGAGATTCAGCAGCCGGCCTGCGTCAGATGAACCGTAGGTGATAGAATTTTATGAGTGGAAATAATACCTATACAATTTAGTTAGTTAAGAAGAACTTGTGACAACTTGCTTATACCTAACTCTGGACTGTGGATGGGGTTCATGACTGAACCTGTGGGTTCGAATGGAATGACAGAAACTGTCTCTTTACCCTGAGTCGTGCTCTTTATTACACCATAACTACGACGTGTACCTCTTATTTAACCGGGGTACTCAATTATTCTAATAAGTAAGTCAGCAAGCATCTTAGGTCTTCCACACTGACTGAAGAAATGTCGACGGATAGTAAGGCACGAAGGGTGTAGACATGTCATTCGTGCAACACACTCCAGCTGCACTTGTATTGAAAACTTTCTGATATGTCTTTGTTTTGTGTAACGTGCACCTTTTCCCATGTTGTGAGAAACCTAACGAAATCTTGGAATTCGAGGAACCTGTAACTGTGGATCCTAACCCCCTCCACCAAAGAAATAAAAAACCACAATAAAGAAATAAAGGTTAGAAAAAGTGTCGGGGAAGACGGTATCGCTGCAGAACTCCTAAAAGCTGGAGGTGATATTTTATACAGAACATCCACAAGTCAGTGAAAGATATGTCGAGAGGAAGTCATACCTGAAGACTGAAAAGTGACCCTGTTTGAACCAATCCATGAAAAGAATGATAAAATGCAACGTGATAATTATAGGGGGATAGCATTACTAAATATCCCTTACGAAATGCGTGCTCTCAGGAATTAAACCTCTCGGAGAAAAACAAATTGACGAATACAAGGTGGTTTTAAATCAGCGATGTCAAGAACTGACCATATACATTTCATTAAGCAAGTCTGCGAAAAAATTTATGAATATGATAAAGATATACACCTTCCATTTGTTGACTTCGAAAAGGCATATAATAGTATCAACAGAAAAAGTTTTTAACCCTTGATCGAATTCCTTGTGTCAAGAAGCAGGTAATACTTGCATCGCTATGTCTGGATGACAAGATTAAATATAAACCTGGTGAATAGAACCAGAGTAGTTATCGGGTGCCGCGCGGGGTGAGCAAAGGAGGAAGGCAAGGGGTTATTCTCTCCCAAATATTATTCAATCTAATGCTTGAGAAGATCATTAGAGGAATGGATACTTTCAACCATCAGGACATCCAAGTAGGAATTATGTAGTCTTATATAGCCTTAATTATATAGTCTTATATAGTCTTAAGAACATATACAAAAGGAAATGTGAAGATGCTACTAATGACCATGGAAAGCATAGGAAGCAAATTTGAAATAGAAGTGAACCCTACCAAAACCAAATACATAAAAGTTGGAAGAGCCCAGCATTCAGAAATCCAGGAATTAACATTGGAGAACAAGACCTAGAAAACAGTAAAAGAATTATTAAATAAGTATAATTTCAGGAAATTCACCGTTTTCACTTCCTGGAGCTTATCACGAGCTCTCGAACTAAGATTATATAAGACATTAGTTCTTCTTGTCAATATATATGAATGTCATGCTGGTGCACTAGAAATCAGAAACTACACAAGTCTCGCAGTTTTTGAAAGGAGATGCTAGAGAGAATATTCCAAACGGTTCAAGAGAACATAACAGGGAAATTGAGGACAGGGGACAATTTAGAATTTGAACAAATTTATAGTGAACTCGTAGGTTAAAGGTAGTATGGTCAGGGGTCGAACTACAACACTGTGATAATAGCACTCGACAGATCTCTTACATATAAGAAGCACTGCATGAACACTAATTTGAAAGTTTCTAGAAGGAATGATCTCCTTAGAAAAATGGATGGTTAACAACAGGGTAGCGAACCCGAAACAATCAGAACTTCTGCAATGACATTGTGTTATTCTACTGCAGATTACACCTGCCCCGTTTGGAATAACTCAAATAAAGCTAAATAGGTAGATATAGCCTTTAATGACACATGCAGAATTATAACAGGATGTTTACATTCCACTCCAATCCAGTGACTTTACAATCTTGCAAGAAAAGCAAGCAAGGAAAGGAAGAATGTAGAGCAGAAACTAACAACCACAGATGAAAAAATCAAATTGCAATTGTGAAAAGCTAAGGCCACGTTACACCTGGCTGTAAAAGAGTATCTGAAACGTAACCACTTGGTCATGACAAGGGATGACTGTCATTGAAGTTTTTGAGTAGAGTGAGATCTGTAGTGGGCATATCCAATCTAGCAAGACGGGGCTATGATAAGGTAGATACTATCAAGTTCAAGTTTGGAGAGGAGCAGACTATGAAACATATGCTTGAATGTCAACTGTGTCCAACCTCTTGCACGGAAGACGATCTTTATCATGCATCCGAGAATACATTGTAAGTGGCCAAGATTTTTTTCACTTATAACGTAATGTGTGTTAACTGCGTCAATAACAGTGATAATAACTGTGTAAATATGTATGTTTCTGAGACGAGAATAATAATAACAGTAATAATAATAATAATAATAGTGAACCGAACGTTATGGGCCTGGTGAGAAGTGGATGATTTGAGTGGGCGGTCCATGTGGGTCGTGTGAATGAGCAGTGGCCATGGTGTTGATACCAATAGGGAAGGAGGAAGGAATCTTAGGATTTAATTTCCCTTCGACAACGTTGCCATTAGAGATGGAGCTCACGCTCGGATGTTTAGGTGAGGATGGGGGAAGGAAATCTGCCATGCCCTTTGAAAGGAACCATCCCAGCATTTTCCTGTAGTGATTTAGGAAAATCACGGAAAAACGAAATCGGATGGTCGGAGTTAGATTTGAATCACCATCCGAATACGAGTCAAGTGTGTTACCACTGTGCCACCTCGCTCGGTTACCAATAGGGAAAAGACCACTGTGGTGACCTAGGAAGAGTTGGGTTGAAGGGATAAGAGGAGACCTGCAAAAACTTAAAGCCTGGGAGAACTGGATGCAGACAGCGAAATATCTAAATGACTGGTAAGCCTTTATTATATCATCGCGAGGTCGTTGGGCCTGATCGCGTAAACACACAACATATTATGGACACATTCAGCAACAAATCTTAAGATAATCGGAAACCTGTAATAGGCTGTACTGATTTTTATTTCACGCAATGTGTGTGGAATATCATGGATAGCAGGTTCTGTGCTATCGAACAGGGAAAGTAACATTGCATCATATGGAATCTACATAGCTTCAGTTATATAGTTATGGACAACTAACAGTTGGTGTCATCTGCATTCATTCAGAGGAGCATCACTGTCCATTTGGATGTTAAGTGCCTATCCCAAATAATTAGTCAGTAACTTCGTATTTACAAACGCTCGATGTCGCCTTAAATACATTTAATGTAACTTTATGTATCTTGTACTGCATTGCTGTACACACGCTTTTATCTCTGTGCCTTACCGGCTGTGTTACGTAGCCCCAAGTCTACCTGTCTATTTCATGCACTGTTCTATTATACTTGATCATAATATCCTAGTTTCAATTCAGTTAAAGATGTAACTCATTTGCTCAAATGTTCAAATGTTTGTATAGCTTATGGGACTTAACTACGGGGTCATCTGGCCCTAAACTTACAAACTACTTATCAACTAGCAAACACTAAGGACGGCACAAATATCCACGCCCGAGGGGGAATTCGAACTGCGACCGTAGTGGCAGTGAAGACCGTGACGCACGCGCCTCAATCCCCTCGGCCACCGCGGCCGGCAACTCATTTGCATATGTTCTTGGCATAATAGTATTACGGTAATTACTGCTGTGAGTGGATGCTGTATCCACATTTAATATAATTTCATATATTTAATATTATACATAACTTTACACACCCTTTCATCTTCATGTCGTAACGATTGTTTTTCGTAGCCAAAGTCCATCAATCTATTTCATGCACTGCTCTTTTAGACGTGACCATAATATGTTAATTTGAGATAATTTACGAACAAGTCCACATGTATTATTTTGCATGCTATGTTATATTACTATGCCCAATACCTCTGCATATGTTGAACTATTCTGAAAGAGGATAAAAGTCTGCTATATTCCCTAACATTACGTCTTTGTACTATGACAGGCATGTTTTTTATGGGACATATTCATTTATTATTTCACGTTCCAAACAGTTATTTACGTAATGTCTCTCTAGCCATAGCACTTCAACAAGTATATATCCTGTGATGGCTGTCGTCAAACATATATTATTTTCACACTATGAGTACTTCGACTTCTCCTATCTTTATCACATCAACTATTTAGTTCTCAATATTTTTGTTAGATTTTGAAATCTTCGACCCTGGTTCATTATAATGCTGCCTGGCATTGTTTTATTAATCATCAAAACGTAATATCAAGTGACATTTTAAGAATATTTTATTGACTGACTTTGATAAGATGGCAGAAACAATGGCCTCGGTGGTATCCAGTCTCTCTTCTGCCTTTAATTTCGTTAAAGAGGTGGTTCTTAATATGAGACTCTTCCTGCTGCAGAGGCGATGAGGAACGGTTCCATGCCCATGAAGTGGATGTCCGTTGTCAGTGTTCCTTTCGAATTTTGCTCTTGCTCTCCGTCTGATGTCGGGTGGTGCTATACCTGCCACAATTTGGATCTTCTCTGTTGCATTTGGTATCAAGCGTCCTGTCACCTGGCGACAAGTTTGGTTGAAAGTTTTTTATTTAAAGTGGGGTGAAAGTTTCTAAATCAAGCATGTGGGACCGACTATAGAAGTGGTTCATTTTTCTCTTTTGAAGGTTGCTATTTAAAATCTCTAATTAAATCTGCCTGAAAGTATCTGGTAAGCGACTGTCACAAACTGAACTTATAAAAATCAAGCGCAGAGCTGGAACAGCATTATTTCTTTGTTTTCCGTTTGCGAACAAATATTGAAAACGTTTAGCCCTGTAAACTCTCTATAATCACCAGTCTTTCTAAACATACATGCGCAACTTACTATGTTAATTAGGCCCTATAGTACTATTTTCTACACACGCAAAAATGAATCAATTGGAGCTGCAACTCTGTGTCGGTCCACCTGTAATTTGACACTTATAAAATAATCTGCGCTTCTGTGAGCATTACTTTTGGAAATTAGATTTGAGTGACAAGAACTGATTACTGGCACGTGAACATTTATATTTAAAGAAAATCTGAAAGGCGACACGTACCGTGCAACAAAAATAGGAAAAGCCACAATCAGGAAAATATACCTTTGTTGTTGACTCGTCATAATGGTGATTACAATTAATTTGGTCCATACCGTTCCATACAAACATTCTCGTCTCTTTCAAACAAAATTCCTCTTCCAATATCAAATGCAGGGCCACTAGGGTCGGGGGTTCGAATCTCCCCTTGGGCATGGAGATTTTTGCCGTCCTTAGTGTTAGCTAGTGAATAAGTAGTTTGTAAGTTTAGGGACTGATGACCTCGTAGTTAAGTCCCATAAGCTATACAATCATTTGAACATTTCCAACATCAAATGAAATTTCATCGCCCTGTAGCGGGATACATCCATAGGTACATAATCCATCTAACCAAACTCGGCACGTTAATCGTAACGACCAACGGAACCATACAACACGGTGACTACCATACGACTCAACTCTAGCCTAGCTTCCACTCGACTCCCAACTAGCCTACTGTCCACTGCCCGCCTCACCGGTCAAAGATGCTGCTCTCTAGCGCAGATGCTACATCGCTGTTTCAAAGATATTATGGTGTGCAATGGTTACAAACATCAACTGAGATTATCGAAGCATATAATAGGTGAATTTAACATACAAAATAAAGCCGTAAGGCAAATACATGTCCAAATTCACATAAAAATCCATAAACAATAATCTTCAGCCTATAGCTGCTTACTGTCATGGTGAAGAGCAATGTCAACCTCTTTGGAGTGGCACGAGTAATACCACGCAGGGGAAGCATATTCTCCTGCCGAGTAGCACAAGGCCACGGCCGAGGTACGCAGCACATGTGGGCTGGCTCCCCAGCTTTTGCCTGTATGGTTTTTCAGGATATTATTTCGAGTTCCGACCATTATTCTATCACAATGATCCTTGAATGTCAGACTCCTGTCAAGAGTTACCCCTGGATATTTAGGGGTATAGCTATGACTGAAAAGAGTTCCCAGCCATGAAACTTTTAACCTGTAGTTGGCATGTTTTTTGCGGAGGTTGAAAGCGCTGACTACTATTTCGCTGGGGTTTGGCTTCAGACAGTAAGCTTCATAATACTTTCGCAGCTGGACGAGAGCAGATGAAATGTGTCTTTCAAAACCTTCAAATGTTTTTTTAACAATTTTGTATATCAGCCAACCGGTTGCGTAATTTTTATGTTCTTGACCTAGGTTTCGTTGCCACTAAGGACCACTTCATCAGAAGTTGGTCAAGAACCTAAAAATTACGCAAAAGGTTGGCTGATTTAAAAAGTTGTTAAAATGGATTACGGTTGCTGTTAATCAGCCATGTTCAAAATTGTACCTTCAAATGTCTTATCCTGAGTACATAGGGCTAGATCGTCGATATAAATGAACTTAAAGCCTTGTTAAGTGGTTGATAATATATGGATCAAAAATGTGGGAGAAAGAAGAATATTTTTGGGAAGGTCATATTTTTGTTCCAACTAGCTCCATAGCCTGAAACCCGCGTCTTCCTCTACTGTCTCCGGCCAGAGACAAAGATACAAAGACGGGAAATCTCCATAAGATGCCGTTGACGCGAACAGGAATGCGGAGTGCGGTGTTTTCAGCAGATGCGACAAATTACACATGTTGGCGCAGATCCCAGTAACTTCGCCAGGCAGCGGGTAGCAGCGGACATCCCTACCTGCGCTTCTCCTGTAACTCCAGTATAGAAGAGCATGAGACACCCTCTGCATACTTGCCACTTTACCACTGTGCCTCTTCCGTGAACCACCGGAACTAAGCAGGCAAACCGCCTGCCTTCTGCTGGCGTTGACGCGATAACTAAAAAAGCATTTCGCAATGGCTTGTGAGGTGCTTCTTCTCAATGTACATACTCTGTTCTCCTGCCACAGAGATCTTTTAACTGCACCATGTCACCGGCAGCCGCTCGCATGCTCGAAAAGGTGTCCAGCGCCTCAAACTTCCCACTTCGCGGTACGGCACCAGGGGTGTCCAGACACTAGATGCCGCGCTTGGCTCCCGCAGCCTCCGGCGCATATCGACCTGCGTGTGGCAGGCGGCAGTGGCACAGCAGCGGCACGCGTGCGCCTCTGGCGCTAATGCCGACCCGTAATGAGCGCTAATGGCCGCTTCCTGGCCGCTGATTGTCTCCCATTCAGACGCCGCAAAGCGGGCCCACTTAGCAGGCGCTCTCGGTGTCTGCTGGCTGCGGGACACGCCCTCCTCTGAGCCCGGGAGCTCAGGCGCAGGCCGCCCACACCTGCCAGCAAGTGCTCGCTCTAGGGCGAGAAAGTTCTCTTCTCGGTCACTCTCCTCAAACTGCATCACGTACACTCGCTGTAGAGAACATTCAGTTAACAGGAATACCAACTAACCCGTCGATATAGGTGCTTGCAGCCGCCGACATTCTGCACCTTTTAATGTTTCCAGCTATCTTCAGAATGAGCCCATTCTCCGACTCTAAATTATACGATATTCCTTTCATCCTCCACTAACAGGATCCGTGCGATGAGGAGTCGCCAATTATCACACAAGCTGAGCATGGGACAGTAGCGGCGCGTACTTTGTGTTGTTCAAAATGTTCAAATGTTTGTATAGCTTAAGGGACTTAACTACGGGTTCATCAGGCCCTAAACTTACAAACTACTTATGAAATAGCTAACACAAAGGACGGCACAAATATCTATGGCCAAGGGGGGATTCGTACCCCCGAGCGTAGTGGCCGTGCAAATCGTGACTGACGCGCAGCAGTCCTCTCGACCACCGCGGGCAGCACTGTATGTTGACTGGTTCATTGAACTCCCAGAAAAAAAACCGACTTAACGAAAGTAAATAATACAATATTAAACATGGCAACCGTTCGTCAAGATATAAAATAATCACTTGACAACCAGCTCTTCGGTTGCAGAAGATTTGGTAAAATATTTGCTTCACCATGGTTTCGGCTTCACTAGAGGAGCCTTCATCAGAAGTAAAATAGTTTTTTTTACTTATGAATGTAACGTCGGCAGATGGTCTTGAGCGATATGGCTGTTAAAAATTAAGAAGTATGCACAGTGCTAATTTTTAAAAGCAAATAAGACAACGCGCCGCTAAGAGTGGCGTTTGCGGCCAGCACTGCAGATGTTATCAAACTCATGTGACTGATCAGAATGACGTCAGACTGAAGCCACCTGCAGGCTGGCCGCACACACGACCCTTAGCTGTGCGTAGCCTTACTTGTTTTTAAAAAAAATTGCAGCGTGCAAATTTCTTAATTTTTAACGTGAGCCATATCGCTTGAGACCATCTGCTGACGTTACATTCATATGTAAAAAAAGTTCAGTACCTTTTAGAAACAAATTACTCAGCTTTCAAATTGGAACAAAAGTGTGAAATAAAGAAGCTCGAGTTGAAACAAGTGCAACCAAACCGAGGTAAGACATTCTGCAGATCTTTTAACGAAAAGGGTTCTGGGGACAAACCAGGGCACTTTCCCCCAGCGCCACTCGTAGAGGTGTGCCAAATTGTGTCTAAACAGGGGTGGGCGGGAGGGGGGAGGGGGAGCCACTATCAAGAACTGTCACTCTGAGAAGTGAACCCCCAGTCTTCTGAAGCACCAGCTGCCACTGCAGTGGTCGAAAAGGGAAGAGGGTTACCACATGAATTACGAACAAAGGAAAACATCCAGAGAACCAGGGAATTGGGACTACATTATTTCTCGGACGCTGTCGCAGTCATAAAATTAACTATCGGCATATCATGAATACAGGTATCAGTCAACGAATAACATTACCATTCTACCTCGAAGGGAAACGCTCTATTGACCCGGATACCGAATCTATCCTTCTTGTGAAACTCACATGATGTGATTACTGCTATCGACAAAGGATCTAAGATAGATTCCATATGTCTAGATTTCCGCACGTTTTTTTGACACTGTACCTCACAAAAGTCTTCTAGTCAAATTGCATGCTTATGGAATATCGTCAGAGTTATGCGACAGTATTTGTGATTGCCTGTCAGAAAGGACACAATAGGTAATAATTGACGGATAGTAATCGAGTATAAAACAATTAATATCTGGCGTTCCACAGGGAAGTGTTTAGTGCCCCTACTGTTTCTTATATTTATAAACGATTTAGGAGACAATCTGAGTAGCTATCTTAGACTGTTCGCGGATGATACTGTCATTTTTCTGTTAGTTGTCACCAAAAGTTCAAAAGCAACTGCATGGTGCAAAAATTGAGAATAACTGCTAAACTTCATTTACACCATAAATCAGTCAAACCTACAGGTCGTAAATTGAACTAAATACTTCGGAAAAACTAAATTGTAAAGATCACATACAAAATATTATAGGAAGGCGAATCGCAGGCTACGTTTAATTGACAGAACACATGAACATGCAACTACTAAAGAAACAGCCTACGAAATTCTTCTGCATCTAATTTGGGAGTATCGTTGCCCACTGTGGGATCCTCACTAAGTGGGACTGACGGGCGATTTTCAAAAAGTTAAGAAACGGGCTGCTCGATTCTTATTATCGAGATATAGGGGCGAGAGTTCCACGTAAGTGATGCACGAGTTGGGGTGGAAATGCGTTATTTTTCACGACTTTCTCTTCCGAATTTGAACATATTTTGTTAGGATCCACCTACGTAGGGATACATAATATTAAAAATAAAATAGAAGAAATAATATCCAGAAAGGAAAGATGTAGATTTACCTTTTATCCCGAGTACAATTAGTTAAAAAAAATCATAAAAGTGGTTCCACGAACCCTCTGTCATGCTTTCCAACGTGAGTTGTTAAGTATTTATGTAGATGTAGATACCAGAGGAAGGAATTGAAGCCACAGTGGAGTGGCCGAGCGCTCTAACGCGCCTTGCTGCGGAGCGCACGGTTGCTCGTCTTCGGAGGTTCGAGTCCTCCCTCGCTCATCGGTGTGTGTGTGTGTGAACAATCAAAGAATCTAGTATAAAAATATGAAAGGAAGCAATATTAAGTTTTAACGTCCCGTCGACAGCGTGGTCATTAGAGTTCACGCTCGGAATTTTGGTCAAGGACGGGGAAGGAAATCATCCGTGGTCTTTCAAAAGAACTATTTCGACATTTGCCTCGAGAGCTTTAGGGAAATTATGGAAAACCGAAATATGTCTGGCGGGATACTGATTTTAACCACCGTTCTTCCGAAAGCGAGTCCAACGTTTTACCACTGGGACAACTTCATTGGTCGATAGTAAAGGCATGTGTGTGTGCAAAAACAGAGATATGTTAACACTCATATAATGGATCTGTGATCGGCAACGCTTATATAAGACAACAGGTGTCTAGAAGGAAGCTTGGCGTTTATGGTTCCGTCAACAACGTGTTCATTAGGGACGCAGTTCACCCGCAGAATTTTTGGAATGGATGTGGAAGGAAATTGGCCGTGCAGTTTCGAAGGAACCATTTCGACTTTTACCTCGAATGGTTTAGGAAAATAACAGAAAACTTATATCTGGACGTCCGGAGGTGTATTTGAACAACCGTCCTCCAGAATGGGAGTCTATTGTGTTACCACTGCGCCACATTTACAGGTGTCTGGTGTAGGCTTTAGATCGGTTAATGCTGGTTCAATGGAGGGTTATCATGATTTAAGTGAGTTTGAACTTGGTGTTATAGTCAGCGCGAGAGTAATGAAACACGGCAGCTCCAAGGTATCGATGAGGAGGGGACTTCCCACACAACAATCTCAAGAGTGTGACGTGAATATCGGGAATCCGGTAAAACATCGTTGCAATCGGAGAAATATCTTACAAGAAAGGAACCAACGACAACTGAAGAGAGTCGTCCAAATTGAGGGAAATGCAACCACTGCTGCGGATTTCAAAGCTGGGCCATCACCAAATGTCAGTGTGCGAAGTATTAAATGGTACATCATCGATCCAAAGGTCGACTCATGCTTCCTTGGTGACGGCGCGACGTAACGCTTTACGCCTCCCCTGTGCCCGTCACGGCGACATTGGACTGCGATGAATGGAAACATGTCTGAAGAGTATCGATTCCAACTGTATCGAGTGCATGAACGTGTACCGGTATTGACAAAGCCTCATGAATCCATGAACCCTGGGTGTCAGCAGGGGACTGTTCAAGCTGCTGGAGGCTCTATAATGATTTGTGGCATGATCAGTTGAAGTGATATATACGACTTTTCGACGGGTGACAAGTACGTTAACCTCCCTGGTTGATCACGTGTCTCCTTGTTTGTCCATTATCTATTGAAACGTTTTTGGACAATTACAACTGGAAATGTGACACCCCAAACGTCCAGAGTTCCTACAGAGTGTCTCCAGGATCACCGTTCTGTGTATAAACACCTCCGCTGGCCACCAAACTTCCCAGACATTCATTGCGACGCACCGTTCAGAAGTGCTAACGCCCTCGTACTATTACAGGTTTATAGACAGGCCTCAGGATGCTTGTGTCAAATCCCTCCAGCACTGCTTCTGTCATGAGTCTATGCCACATATTATTGCGACAGTTCCTCGTGCTCCTGGGGCATGATAATATTGCCGCGAGAGACCACGAACGCCAACTGCCGGCGTGGCGCAGGGGATAGCGTCATGGACTGCGGTGCAGAAGGATGCCTGTTCAATCCCGACCACCGGCAAAAATTTATTTCTTTGTAATTTACAATTCCAGAAGGTTCTACATCTTTCTTATGTTCACTTGTAAATTCTACATGTTTCTTATGTTAACTGTTCTTCTAATTTCTGGTAAATTCTGTCTGTGTATAAATAGCAGAGTACTCTGCCTGAGAGGCAGTCAGTGCTGCCTGTATGTGCGTGCTTTCAGTATAAGTGCTGTGTTTAGTTGCCTTCAAAGTCAAGCCTACTTCCATTGCAACGTGACATTGTTTCGTGGAGGCGCCGGGTACACTGTGCAACAGCTGCATCACCGTGGCTCCGATTAGGCAACGTAAAAGCCGTCGCTTACACGGACTGGAACCGGAATACAAGGGATACGCCGAGTACATCCTTCCAAAAGTCCGTATTATCAGAAGAACGATGGAGACGAAACCGGCAATAAGCCAGCTGCACATCAGACACCCGTCGGTGTTCTCTGGAGATGCTGGACAGGACCCCAACAAATGGCTAAAAGGGTTAGACCGAGTCGCCAAGAACAACAGGTGGGATCATACGATGTGCTTGGCTAACGTTTATTTCTACCTGGATGGAACAGCCCAGCAATGGTACTAAAACAACAAAGACAAGTTGAATGACTGGGAGACGTTCCAGGAGGAACTTAAGAAGAAGTTTGGAGACCGCCAGCGACAAATCAGCTCGGCGGATGAACAGCTGAAGAACCGGGCCCAACGACATGGTGAGCCGACACAGTCTTACATACAGAACGTTTTGGCTCTGTGTAACATAGTAAATCCGAACATGACTGAGGCGGACAAAATCACGCACCTGATGAAGGGAATTGCAGAACATATGTACCAAGCTCTTCTGATAAAAGACGTCGCTTCGACAGAAGAGTTCATCAAGTGGTGCCAGCGTATTGAAGAGATGCAACAAAGGAGGGTTGGACGCAAGAAGTTAGACAGACTCCCAAATGTAGTCCCTATGGCAGTTGTAGAAGACCAGCAGGACTTGGCTTCTCTCATACGACAAATCGTGAGAGAAGAATTACAACAGTGCATGGCAGCCGGGATTATTAGACCGAGCGAGCACCAGATTATGGCCATGGATGTGAGCCCTGTAAGTCACGAGGGAGCCGACGCCGCTGAGGACGAGGTATTTCAAACATTAGCTCCTGTCTGCCCCGTCAATCGTACCCGACGTGAAGAATGGCGTCGCCCTGCTATGATTTACGCTGCAGCTGCCAAACGGCAGCCCATGAACCGACCGGCGCAACCACAGCCAACTCCCCCGGTAACTATGACGCCCCGCAGAAGAACAGAGGACAGAAGACAACACACCACTGTTTCCACTGTGGACGCCCTGGACATGTCGTACGCTACTGCAGAGAGAGGAGGCGAGTATTCGATGATTATTTTGCCGCTAGACGTCAGCCGTCAGAGCAGTTCTAACCAAGGCAGTCACCTGCTGATGAGTTCAGTCGACCTATGGGAAGAAGCCCATCGCCGCACCCTAGGCGAGGTCGCTCCCCGACGCGCCGCAGCCGTTCACCGTCGCCGTACAGAGGTACCAGCCGCTCCCCTAGCCGCCGCGCCCAGGAAAACTAAGCAAGGCGACCATCTACGGAGGTGAGGCCGCCGCAGATGAAAATCCTCCATGGACGACAGTCGCCAAGATGTCGGAAAATCTCATCGACGTTATAATCGACGGCCAACCTATCCGGGCACTTATTGATTCAGGAGCCTCTTTTTCTGTATTATCGGATAATTACCGCCGCACACTAAAGAAGACAATGTTCTGTGATACGGGAGCAACTGTCCTGAAGGTCGCGAATGGAAAGTACGTCCATCCAGCAGGAACTTGTGTCGCAAGAATAACCATCAACAACAGGATGCAGCCGTTTGAATTTGTCGTGTTAACAGAATGTGGTCACAATGTCATCCTCGGATGGGACTTCCTTCAGGCATCCCAAGCCATCATTGACTGTGTAAGATCTGAGCTGCAAATTGAAGAAGTTGTTCTGCCAGATACACGTAATACAGAATTTTCTGGGAAGTTATTCGCCGTTGACAATGTGACGATATCGCCGTTGACAATGAGAAGAGTTGCAGTCACAAACATAGATGACTGGTTAAACTGTGAAGTTCTTGTTGATAGTAAAAAGTTCATCAGGCTCACAAAAGAAATTTACATACCAACGGCTATCATAATCATTACCGGTGGTCAAGGAGAAATTTGGATCCCAAATTGTCACGAGCAGTCACAACTTATCCCCAAGGGAATGTGTATCGGGACAGCTGAAGCAATCCAGGACGGTGAGCTCAACGTCATCAATGAAGACCCTGCCCTGCTGTTATTACAGACAACACGCTGGAGGAAACAAACGTGGAACTGCCAATAGGGCCTGGACTGACCAAGGAACAACGCCAGCGGGTGTTAGGTATACTAGGCCAATTTTCGGGTGCATTCACACCTCAGCAGGGGAAAAGTCAGACGAAACGGCCCACGATAAAGCACCGGATCAATACTGGGAATCATCCGCCAATTATCCAGCGTTCGTATAGAGTGTCGCCAGCTGAAAGACGGATAATTCGGGAGGAATTGGAGAAGATGTTGCGAGATAACATTATTCAACCTTCGGAGAGTCCTTGGTCGTCTCCGGTAGTCCTCGTAAAGAAGAAGGATGGCATGTGGCGATTCTGTGTCGACTATCGGCGGCTGAACAGAATCACAAAGAAGGATGTCTAACCATTGCCGCGTATTGACGACACCTTAGACTGCTTGAAAGGAGCTACATACTTCTCAACTATGGACATGCAGACAGGTTACTGGCAAATCGAGGTTGACGAAGCTGATAGGGAGAAGACGGCTTCTATTACACCTGACGGCCTTTATGAATTTAAAGTAATGCCATTTGGATTATGTAATGCTCCACCCACATTCGAACGAATAATGGACAACTTGCTTCGACACCTTAAGTGGACGACGTGTCTCTGCTATTTAGATGACATTGTCGTTTTCTCGAAAACATTTGAAGAACATCTGAGACGCCTGTCAACTGTGTTGAAGTGTGTTCACGCTGCAGGTCTCCGCCTCAACTCAAAGAAGTGCCTCTTCGTCGCCAAAGAGATAAAAATCCTGGGGCACCTAGTCAACGGGGATAGTGTCAGTCCTGATCCAGATAACGTAAGATCAGTCACGGAATTCCCAACTCCTCTGCACATTCGTGATGTGAGAGGTATTCTCGGGCTGTGCTCATACTACCGACGTTTCATAAAAGGATTTTCTAACAAGGCACGTCCATTACAAGAACTTCTGCAGGGAGACGCCAAATTTTACTGGGATGAGACAAAATAAAGAGCTTTCCAGGCACTTAAGGAGGCTCTAACTTCCGCACCAGTGCTAGCCTTGTACGACGAGAATGCAGAAACGGAACTTCATACAGACGCCAGTGGTTATGGGATTGGTGCAGTGCTTGCACAAGTTCAGGAAGGTGCTGAAAAAGTGATATCCTATGCGTCAAGAGTACTCTCAAAGTCCGAGATGAACTACTCTACAACTTAAAAAGAATGTCTGGCGGTTTTCTGGGCTATCAACAAGTTCCGGCCGTATTTATTCGGCAAACCATTCACCGTCGTTACAGACCACCATTCTTTATGTTGGCTGACTAGCTTGAAGTATCCATCAGGTCGACTAGTAAGACGGGCACTAAGACTCCAAGAGTACGACGTCACAGTGGTATTCAAGAACGGGCGCAAACACAAGGATGCCGACTGCCTTTCGAGGAATCCATTAGTGGAACACAACAGCATTAATGAAATTTCAGTTCTCACTGAATTAGATGACGTTACAGCTGAACAGAGGGAAGATCCAACACTATTAAAAATGATAGAGGCCTTGGAGAAAGGAGAACCGACCAATGGAGTGTTCCAACTTATAAACGGAACATTGTACAAGAGCAACTACGATCCACTGGGCCCCAAATGGCTACTTGTTGTTCCAGCTCATCTCCAGCCAGCTATTCTCAAATATTTCCATGATGCTCCAATATCCGGTAATCTGGGATTCGTGAAGACCCAAAACAGAATCACACGAAGTTATTACTGGATCTACCGATCTGTCAAGCACTGTGTGAGTCACTGTAAAGAGTGCCAGCGACGGAAGCATGTGCCGCAATTACCTCCAGGACATCTCGTACCGATTCCGCCGGCAGCAGCTCCATTCCACCGAGTAGAGATAGATCTTTCAGGGTGGTTTCCGAAGTCGACAACCGGTAACCGATAGATAATAGTCTGCACTGACTACCTCACACGCTACGCTGTCACCAAACCTGTGCCGACTGCAGAAGCTCCAGAGATCGCAACATTCCTTGTAGAAGACATTATTTTGAAGCATGGAGCACCACGTGTCATGATATCTGATCGTGGAAAAGTATTCCAGTCAAAACTAGTATCAGAGGTAATGTCACGGTGCAACATTGTCCACAGAATGACAACTGCATACCATCCTCAGACAAATGGTCTTACGGAACGTTTTAACAAAACATTAGCCGACATGCTGTCGATGTACGTCGATATTGAGCAGAAGGATTGAGATACAATTCTGCCAGTCGTGACATTTGCTTACAATACCGCAAGACACCACAGGCTTCACCCCGTTTTTCCTGCTCCATGGCCGTGAAGCTGAGACGACAATGTATACACTGTTCCCGTTCCAACTTGACGACACTCAGGATGACTATGTTAAACAGCTCATCACCAGGGTCGAAAAACCTGGCTCGCATACGGACACTGGACGCCCAGGAGAAGGACCGTCAGCGGTATAACGACAAGCACCGACCTGTTGTGTACAGCCCAGGAGATCTGGTATGGATTTTTACCCCTGTACGGAAGGTTGGACTGTCAGAAAAGTTATTGAAGCGATACTTTGGTTCGTATCGTATCATAAGCCGCCTGTCAGACGTCACATACGAAATTGAGGATTATGAGCCGTCGTCGAAACGTCAAAAACGGAGAGACATTGTTCGCGTCCTGCGCATGAAGCCTTACTATGATCCTGAAGAGCAGGTAGACGACAGTGGCTTCTTGTTCAAGGACTTTAAGGACGGTAATGTTCCTGATAAAGCCACAACAGGAACGTCGATCGTCGATAATCGCGGAGAAGGGAAGGATTCTCTTGAACTGTCATACAGAGGACCCATGACACGGTCAAGATCCAGGACATTGCAGCTGGCTCCACAGGGATCATAACAGCGGGTCGCTGTTTCTCCAGGAGAGGGAGCAATGCCGCGAGAGACTACGAACGCCAACTGCCGGCGTGGCGCAGGGGATAGCATCATGGACTGCGGTGCAGAAGGTTGCCGGTTCAATCCCGGCCACCGGCAAAAAGTTATTTCTTTGTAATTTACAATTCCAGAAGGTTCTACATCTTTCTTATTTTCACTTGTAAATTGTACTTGTTTCTTATGTTAACTGTTCTTCTAATTTCTGGTAAATTCTGTCTGTGTATAAATAGCAGAGCACTCTGCCTGAGAGGCAGTCAGTGCTGCGTGTATGTTGAGTTCGTAATAAACGTGCTTTCAGTATAAGTGCTGTGTTTAGTTGCCTTCGAAGTCAAGCCTACTTCCATTGCAACGTGACAATATGCAGGTGTGCCAGTTTCTTTGGCTCTTCAGTAATGTAGAAACGTAATGGATCAAAACCTCATGCATTATTGGGTGGTTTCTTAAAGATTCCATGAACTATTTGCCGCATTTCTTGCAGATTATAGAAAACACATATGAACAGAGAAGACGGATATACACTTTCACCATCTTGACTATCTGTTTTATCACTGCAGCGACGCTTCGTGATGTTTAGTGCAGTAAAGTGTGTAAATAAATTAGTGAAATAAAATTCAAAAATAAATGAAAGTGAATATTACATGTGTAAAAGTGAGAACTTAGTTCAGTTGTTGTTGTTTGGATGATTAAAGGGGAAAAAACTACAATGGTCATCAGTCCCCCATTCCATTACAAAATGTCAAAAATAAAAGTGCGGACGTCAAATGAATGCACCCAGAGATTAAGTTTGCGAAGTGGGATGGAAATCCCACTGGGTCTATAAAACATCAACAAAACGGAGAAGAAACTAAAAGAAAAGGGGGCGAACACACAAAGACACCTTACTACAAAGAGGCCGAAGGCAGTGGTTGACCGACCATAGGAATAAAAAAGGAAAAGTCAACCACTCGGCAGTGCAAGGAAAAGACCAGTCATAGAGACTGATAAAAACCTCCTGCTCGAATAAAACTTAAAACTGAATTCGCTGCTGAAGCATCGTCACGTAAAATATCTGATAAAACGCCAGGAATGTTAAAACGACGCCGCAAGGTGGCTAAAAACGGGCAGTCCACTAGGATGTGGACTATTGTTAAGTGGGAGCCACAACGACACTGGGTCGGGGCCTCACCACGAAGGAGATGTCCGTGGGTGAGCCGCGAATGGCCAATACGGAGTCGACACAGCACCACGGAGTCCCGGCGAGAGGCCAGCACGGAAGAACGCCATGCGGTGGTGGTCTCCTTGACTAGCCGAAGCTTGTTGGGTGTGCCCAGGCTATGCCACTCGGCATCCCAACGCTGATGTACGCGGTGGCGCAACAACGAACGGAGATCAGACGCCAGGAGGCCGATGTCCAAAATGGACGCACTGACTGCCTGCCTGGCAAGTCTGTCAACACGTTCATTGCCCGGGATGCCGACATGACCCGGAGACCAGACGAACACCACCGATTGCCCGGACTCTCCAATGGCACAAAGCATCTCCTGTATGGCCAACACCAGAGGAGACCGCAGGTAACAGTGCTCCAGAGCTCGGAGGCTGCTCAGAGAGTCGCTGCAAACAACAAAAGACTCGCCGGAGCAGGACCGGATATGCATGAGAGCTCTGTGAATGGCCACCAGCTCTGCAGTGTAAACACTGCAGCCATTTGGCAGAGAGTGCTGTTCCACATGGTCACCATGATTATAGGCATATCCCACACAGCCATCAACCATTGAACCATCTGTGTAGATCAGGTCATAACAACGGAACTCCGCTATGACAGCAGAGAACTGACGGCGGAGCGCCTCCAGTGGAACTGAGTCTTTGGGCCCCTGGGCCAAGTCCAGCCGAGTAGACGGCCTTGGCAAACACCACGGAGGTGTACGGGCACGGACCCGATAGTAAGTTGGAAGGGGAGAAGACTCAAGCTCCCGCAGGAGGGACTGAACCCGATAGGCAATAGTATGACCTGATCTGGGGCGTCGCTGATGGGGACGGACTACCACATCAGGAAAGAGGAGACGATGGTTTGGGTGGCCTGGGGAGCAATACACATGGGCTGCGTAAGCCGCAAGTAGGTGTTGGCGGCGGATCTCCAAGGGTGGAACCCCAGCCTCTACCAGTAAGCTGTTCACTGGGCTGGTGCGGAAGGCACCCGTCGCGATGCGAACCCCACAGTTGTGAATGGGGTCCAGTAGGTGCAGTGCTGAAGGTGCTGCAGACCCATAGGCAATGCACCCAAAATCGAGACGGGACTGCACCAGCGCCGTGTAAAGCCGCAACAGTGTCGAGCGGTCTGCACCCCAGGTCGTATGACCCAAGTGTCTGAGAAGGTTGAGATGGCGCCAGCACTTCCGTTTCAGCTGACGAATGTGGGGGAGCCACGTCAGCCGGGCGTCAAAGACCAGTCCTAAAAAACAGTGAGTTTCCACTACAGTAAGTAGTTCGTCATTAAGATAAAATTCAGGGTGCGGGTGGACGGTCCGACGCCGACAGAAGTGCATCACTCTGGTCTTGGAGGCAGAAAACTGAAAGCCGTGGGTAAGCGCCCAGGTCTGCGCCTTCCGAATAGCACCTTGCAAGCTGCGCTCAGCAACTTGGGTGCTGCAGGAACTAAAAGAGAGACAAAAGTCGTCAGCATAAAGAGAGGGGGACACCGACGACCCAACCGCTGTAGCTAAACCGTTGATGGCGATTAAAAATAAGGGAACGCTTAAAACGGAACCCTGAGGAACCCCATTTTCCTGGATATGAGAGGAGCTCAGAGAAGCACCAATTTGAACACGAAAGGTACGGACGGCTAAAAAATTCTGAATAAAATTCGGTAGGGAGCCCCGGAGGCCCCAGTCATATAAAGTGTTGAGGATGTGTCGTCGCCAGGTTGTATCGTATGCTTTGTGCATATCGAAGAAGACGGCAACAAGGTGTTGGCGCCGGGAAAAGGCTGTGCGGATTGCAGACTCGAGGTACACCAGATTATCGGTGGTAGACCGACCCTGGCGAAAACCGCCCTGGCATGGAGCCAATAATCCCCGAGTCTCAAGAATCCAACACAACCGCCGACTGACCATCCGCTCCAACAGTTTGCATGGAACGTTAGTCAGGTTAATGGGCCGATAGCTATCCAAGTTCAGAGGATGTTTGTCGGGCTTAAGCACTGGGATGATGATACTCTCCCGCCACTGTGACGGGAAAACACCATCACACCAAATGCGGTTATAGACCGCAAGGAGGTTACGCCGACTATCTGCTGAGAGATGTTTCAGCATTTGACTATGGATGCTATCAGGCCCTGGCGCCGTGTCTGGACATTGTTGAAGAGCACTGAGGAGCTCCCACTCAGTAAAGGGAGTGTTGTAAGATTCAGTGCGGCGGGTAGGAAAGGAGAGGGGCTGGCGTTCCATCCTCTCCTTCAATGTACGGAAGGCCGGTGGATAGTGTGCAGAGGCAAAGGCGTGGGCATAATGCTCAGCAAACATCTCTGCAATAGTGGCCGGGTCCGTACAAACGACTCCATTTGAGGAGATCCCAGGGATTCCCACTGGTGTCCGTAATCCCTGTAGCCGCCTGATCTTACTCCAGACCTGCGAGGCTGAGGTGCCTGTCCCAATAGTGGAAACGTACCTCTCCCAGCACTCCTGTTTCCGTCTTCTTATTAACTGGCGAGCACGAGTGCGAAGCCGTTTAAAATCAATGAGATGCTCCTGAGAGGGGTGACGCTTATAGCGCTGTAAGACCCGCCTACGATCTCTAATAGCCTCAGCTATTTCCGGCGACCACCACGGCACTGCCTTACGCCGTGGGCACCCTGTGGAGCATGGAATTGCAGCTTTTGCAACAGAAACAATTGTGTGAGTGACGCCCTCAACCACCACATCGATGGAATCGAGTGGGGGAGGTTGAACAATAGCAGTGGACGTGTAATCTTCCCAGTTAGCCCTGCCTAAAGCCCACCTGGGGGGGCGTTCTGGGGACTGACGTTGTGGGAGCGACAGAAAAAGCGGAAAATGGTCACTGCCACACAGATCGTCGTAGGCTCTCCAGTGGACAGATGGTGGAAGGCTGTGGCTGCAGATCGGTAAATCAATGGCCGAGAACGTGCCATGTGCCACACTAAAGTGTGTGGGGGCACCAGTATTTAATAGGCAGAGGTCGAGTTGAGAAAGTAAAGACTCGACTACTCTGCCTCGGCCAGAAAGCGAAGTACTACCCCACAACGGGTTATGGGCATTGAAGTCGCCCAATAAGAAGAAAGGCGGGGGTAGTTGCGATATAAGTGCAGCCAAAACATTCAAAGAAATATCACCATCTGGAGGGAGGTAAAGGCTGCAGACGGTAAACTCTTGTGTTGTCCTTACCCTGACAGCCACTGCTGAACTTAGTTCAGTTTAGTCCTGCACGGCCGAGTAAAACAGCAGGCCTACGCTGCATTCCGACAGTGCATCGATGAGCAGAAGCTGCAGATTCATCACGACATTGTATTCACGTGTGGGAAGGAGTCCATCGCTCTCTCCACAAGCAGAAGGAGTTGATTCAGCGATCAGGCCGTCCAGAAACCAGTAATCTAGTGTATTGACCTCCAGAGCAACGTGACGTTCGACCTTTCCACAAGCTGTACAGCGAGACAAAAAAAAAAAAAAAAAAAAAAAAAAAAAAAAAAAAAAAAAAAAGCTATGACCCCGAAGATCGTTCACCTCCAGCCAGGTCCATCAAATAAATACCATGGCCAGGAAACGACGACATCAAACAGTAAGGGACAGCTAGATTGATTCAGACAGAGTTATGGAATAGTATCTTCAGATTTGCAGTAGCAGCAGTACTAGAAGTGGAGTTGTAGCCCAGCCACCGGCAGTGGCCGTTGAAGATAGAACAAAGAAAATGAAAGAATCTGGTTGCCAGTTTTGTGTCCCAGCCTCGTCGCCGCTTTTGTGTCTTGTCCCCCGGTTGTCATAGGTGTCGGTGGCCGAGTAGAAAGAGACCGACACAGGAATAAAGGATGCACGCGGGTGCCGGTGCGGAGGTGACCAGCCAGTGGGACAGCAGAAACTAGAAACACTAGAGTAAATTAGAACGAGATATATATTTCATAGAGACTTAGTAATACTTAACTTTTACATAGTTCTTGACTGCAGAATGCTGATACATAGCTTAGATAGAGGCCTGCCTACTGATGATCCCTATGGCCGATCAGATAGCCAAGTCTTAACTGGTGCCTATCTGATTCCCAAGTGAACGATGCAGTCAGTGATGGCCACGAGCGGAGTTGTAGCAGAGGGCGCTCGTGGCTGACGTCGTAAGAATGCCGCGCGTGCATAGCGGCGCGCGGCGTAAGTACGTGTCGCGCAGTTCATACTTGTGCGACACCACAGCCAGTACAGTGTTCAACAATAACAGAGGTAATCACACAGGATGACTGGCCAGAACGATAGAGTGCAGTCTGGTCGTGACAGTCACCTGTGATCTCCGTCCAAGGTTCTTCAAATCGAAGACGTGCATCCTGAAGACCGCCGGTTCGACTCCAGGGCAAGGGCGCAGAACCTCCACTCCGCGCCGCTACCTCTGGCCGTAGAATAATACGTTTTTTAGAAGATTGGAAAATCACACCGCACCGCCACGAGCTAATTCTGCAGAATTTATGGCCTTTTAAAGCAGAGTGCTAGTTCGGCGGAAGCGCTGTTCTAATAGCCAGCAGGCAGCGAGAAGCAGATACGCCGTGAGCGTAATCAGAGAACCACAGCCGAGGCTGCGAAACGCCTCTTCGCCGTCGCACGCCTTACAGCCGCCGACACTCGCCGAGCCACTTGTTCACAGTAACACTAATGTATGATTTATGGGTTTAATAACAGTATTTATTGTAAATGCTGTTTCATTTACGCCTCATACCCGCGCCAAGGAAAAGATGTCACATTCCACATGTTTATAAGATTCCACGTAAATGCTATCAAATGTTCAAATGTTTGTATAGATTGTGGGACTTAACTACGGGGTCATCGGTCCCTAAACTTACGAACTACTTATGAACTAGCTAATACTTAGGACGGCACAAATATCCATGCACGAGGGGGATTCGAACCCCCGACCGTAGTGGCCGTGCAGACCGTGACTGGAGCGCCTCAGTCCTCTCAGCCACCGCGGCCGGCTAAATGCTATCCTGACAATAAAATGTTAATATGTAGTTAACACTTGTTACCCTGACAATAGGGTAATGCATTGATGGTTGTTATTAAGAGTTCAATATTTAGCAAAAGGCAAATGAAGAAAGGTGGGTGGAGGGAGGTAGCACCTCTGACACCAGATGAAGAGGCGTTCTTCTATCCAAAGGAGAGTGGTTTTGTCATTCAATGAGGTAAGAATGTCATGTTCAACTGCAGCTTCAGCGGGTCGATGCACTCTTTAGTTGGAATGCGGCGTAGGTCTGCTGGTTTAGGCCTACTCGGCCTTGCCTGACTGAACTGAACTAAGGTCTTACTTTTACTCACGTATTATTCCCTTTCATTTATTATTGAAATTTATTTCACTAATTTATTTACACACTGTACTGCACACAACAGTGACGAGCAGTACAACGGGAGCTTGTGCCGCAGATGGGCTCTCCTCACTGCGTGGCAGCGACGTCATTACTTAGAAGAACTAGGCCGACCAGGAAACTTCGATTTTCACTGTTGCTGGCCAATTACATGCAAACACCAACAAGTGTACACCTTCCAGATTCCCCATCGTTGCAAACACCTATAAGCGCATCTTCCTCCTAACACAAACACCATTGTAAGCGCCAATAAAATTATTCTTGACTTGCTGCTACCAAAGAACACTAAATGAAAACTTGCCCGTGGGGACAGAATTAGCTTTATAAGACAAGTACATGAGGACAAAAGTCAGTATTCCCTGAGGGAGACTCCTGTAACGGATCCGAAACATTGTAAATATTTTATCATCATGCCGCGGCAAATAGCACAGACGAATTTTAATTCTAACAAGAATGACCGTGGAAGCCTACGTTCCTGTCCTCTTTTCATTATAATGAAATTAAATACAATACTGGCCATTAAAATTGCTATACCAAGAATAAATAAAGATGATAAACGGGCATTCATTGGACAAACGTATTATACTTGATCTGACGTGTGATTATATTTTCACGCAATTTGGGTACATACATCCAGAGAAATCAGTACCCGAACAACCGTAATAACGGCCTTGATACGCCTGGGCATTGAATCAAACAGAGCTTGGATGGTATGTACACGTACAGATGCTCATGCAGCTTCGACACGATACAACAGTAGTGACTGGCGTATTGTGACGAGCCAGTTGCTCGGCCACCATTGAACAGATATTTCCAATTTCCAATTGGTGAGAGATCTGGAGAATGTGCTGGCCAGGGTAGCAGTCGAACATTTTCCGTTTTCAGAAAGGCCCATACAGGACCTGCAACATGCGGCCGCGCATTATCTTTCTGAAAAGTAGGGTTTCGCAGGGATCGAATGAAGGATAAAGCCACGGGTCGTAAAACATGTGAAATTTAACGGCCACTGTTCAAAGTGCCCTCGATGCGAACAAGAGGTGACCGAGACGTGCAACCAAAGACACTCCATACCATCACGCTGGGTGATACCCCAGTATGGCGATGACGAATACACGGTTCCAATGTGCTTTCACTCCGATGTCGCCAAACACGGATGAAACCATCATGATGCTGTAAACAGAACCTGGATTCACCGAAAACATGACGGTTTGTCATACGTGCACCCAAGTTCGTCGTTGCGTACAACATCGCGCTCTTGTCTGTGATGCAGCGTCAAGGGTAACCGCAGCCACGGTCTTCGAGCTTATAGTCCATGCTGCTGTATACGTCGTCGAACTGTTCGTGCAGATGGTTGTTGTTTTGCAAACGTTCCCATCTGTTGACTCAGGGATCGGGACGTGGCTGACGATCCGTTATATCCATGAGGATAAGATGCATGTCATATCGACTGCTAGTGATGCGAGGCCGTTGGGATCAACCACGGCGTTCGGTATTGCCCTCCTGAACCCACAGATTCCTTTTTCTGTTAACAGACATTGGATAGCGGCCAACGCGAGCTGCAGTGTTGCGATACGATAAACCGCAATCCCGATAGGCTACAGTCCGATCTTTATCAAAGTCGTGAACGTAATGGTACGCATTTCTCCTCCTTACAACAGGCATCACAACAACGTTTCACCAGGCAACGCCGGTCAACTGCTGTTTGTATATGAGAAATCGGTTGGAAACTTACCTCATGTCAGCACGTTGTAGGTGTCGGCACTGGCGCCAACCTTGTATGAATGCTCTGAAAAGCTAATAGTTTGCATATTACCGCATCTTCTTCCTGTCGGTTAAACTTCGCGTCAGTAGCACGTCATGTTCGTGGAGTAGCAATTTTAATGGCCAGGATTGTAGTAAACAATGCTCTCTGCGAAGGAGGAAAGTATAGATAATTTACAGAATTTTAGCTGTCATATCAATTTTTTTTTTTTTTTTTTTTTTTTTTTTTTTTTTTTTTTTTTTTTTTAGTGCGCCTCGGTTGCACAGTTGTAGAGTGCCAGACTACCAATCTAAAGGTCGCCACTTCTTTCACCTCTTTCAGTATCGCTCATGTGAAAAATACCGAGTAGCACCATGGTTCGGAACCCACGTTAAACTGTAGGTCCTCCTATAACTAGCTGGGTAAGTCAGTTCGAAGGTCGGAGGAAGGCAATGGCATACCACCTCCAAACGGGGCCATGCCTAGTAAAGCACTGTTGTGTTCAAACCAATCTTCGGATTGTTGACTGCTTTACCTTTTTAGATCATTTTTAGAAGTAGCTACAAGTCATCGTTTAACGGAAGTAAAAGGGTCGCTTCGGCCATTTACACAAGATGTCACTGTTTTCCTCTATTGAATCTTCTTGCCACTTTCAAAGCAATGTCTCCTTCGGAGCATAACCACGATTGCTCTAAATATACCTAAAATCATCCGCGAATCTAAAGACGTCAGCTGTCATTGATCAGTTGAACTACTGCACGAATAATTTGTTTTGTGACTAAATGTTATTCTATCTCACGAAGTGCGTCCTAATATTCCGCGAATTGCGAATACGTTGCCGCTTGATGTAAGTGAGTAATAGTCAACTTGACATCAGCGACGTTCCTGGACGTTTTCGTCCTTACTGAGTGCAATTAGTACCCTGATAACGTTAGGCTAGCTCATTGCCACTATGGTGACTGAAGTCCATCACGCCAAGGCAAACAGTCAATCAGTTAGGCCAAATATAGCCCCGGGCGTCCTCGAGTGGTCTCCATTATCCGTATATCGCACCTGCCTAGAACACACACCATTACCGCCGTAGCTCAAACGCAGCGCCTGACGTCAATGCTCTGGCCACTACATTAGGTCATTCCTACGGCTTAGCGTTCCTGTAGTCACCTTCTTGTAGCGCTGTTGCTCCACAGTTTTCCCAAAACTAAATTGCGCATTACCTAGCTTCAAAGCCGTTAATCAACATTTATACGCGAAAAAATTTACGGAGACTAGAAAAATTGCGTTAAAACCGCATAACAGAAAATAAATATAATGTGTGTGTAAGATCTTGTCCACTGTAAAGTCATTTAATATGGAACAAATGCTCCTGTTTGTAAGTAAAATATAAAATAGCCTGGAAGATACAGGTATGGATACCTGATTTGAAAAAGTTGCATTTTGACCAAGTATAGAGGCAGTGATGTATTTTGGTACATTGGTGCTACGTAATGAAGTTTGCTTAACTTGAGTAATCACGAGATTAAATTGACTCTACCAATGTAATGCCACTGTGGCCTTAGTGAAACAGTTTACCAGTCTTGGTAACATGGAACAGAAACAGTAAAAATTAACTCTTCGGCTTTCCAACACACATTTAACATACTTATTGATCACTAACACGATTTGATCCACACATAAATGCAATAACATAGTAGAAAGATTGAACATGAAAACCTGAACGAACTGTGTAACAATTAAAGAAAAATAAATAAATTAATAAATAAACACTTACTTCATTCAGCTGACGTTCCTCTATCCCCCACTTGCTGCGTGCTGCATTTAGTGAATAAGCACTGACAGACTGGCAGACTAGAGCATCCGTCGTATAACGACAAACAGAGGTTTCGCTAGATAGAAACAGTTACCTCAAAAGTAAATACCATACCTACGTTTTTGTAGCCATTGTGCAGATTCGGGAGATATAATGTGGTACATTTCCTCTTTGTACCATTTTATATTCTCATAAGTACACGCAAAGATACGGGTCGCGATTTTTGACATTTGAATATTAATTACGATTATCTTAACAAGTATGGAGGCTCGTACCTACGTGTAACTACACGATGGGAGCTTAACATAACTTCAGTTTCCACACGTTAATACACGACCAGTCTGATTGAAATATAAATATTTTATTGTGTGTGGTATCCATTTTTTATTGATTTGAAAAGTTAATGATGTAACCTCTATAAAGTTTTATATGTATTTACAAACAAAATTTAGAATATAAGACATCACATATTAGTTCATTAAACTTAATGAAGATAGTTAAAATTAAGTAATCACACGATTAAATTACTCATAACCGTTACTCATTAGTCATACCCATCAAAGATAACTAAGCCTATCACTTTATATAGCAATAAGAGCACTAGGCTAAACATATACTTTTACCATTCATAGGGATATTGATCAATTACCTATAAGCATCTTGTGCGTACTGTAGTAGGCTACTTACTGGTATGGTAAATCAGCTTCTTAATATCTCTGTACTTTGGTGTTTAAACGTGTATACAGTATGTAATGACCTAATATCGTGTTCAAACAGGTGATTTAATAATTTACTTTGTGTCCGTAATCGGTAACTCACAATAAAAGATTATAACTCTTATGTGCAACTTTGACTGCCTTCGTATAGCAATAATTTACCTATTTGCTATATTTGATTTAGGTTTCACATATTGTTATAATAAACTTGCCTGTCTACCAACAATTCAGAGATGTAATACATGTACGTCTATTAGTATGTGTAATTTTTAAATCGTGTATGAACAGTTATTTCCCTGCTCCATTTTCCCGTATTTCTCTGTTAATGTACTTACGAGCTAATAATGATCTACAGTGAGCTGACATGTGGAATAATTCCTAATACAGTGATGTACGTCGTTTTTCACAGAGAAGATCAGCGACTCATCTGCATTATTGACTCAACAAGTAGCCAGACATAATCTCATTATGCTCATACCTTATACAGTTGCCTTACATGCAAGTGTGTACAAGTGAAAAATGTATGGTGTGATGGATTTTAAAAGTGACTATTATTTTAAGTCATGTCACGATTCCTTTGTATGATGTTACTGATTTGATAAATGACAAGCAGATACAAATTCTTGTAAATCAAGACACAGCAAGATTGAAGTGTGCATTTGTTAATGTATGCAGAGATGCTATATTTTAAAATCTAGAGTTCTGAAGGTGACAACAAGTTTTGTCCAAACCGTAATCTGGAATAAAGTATTGAACAGCGATCTTGGCAATTTTATTTCGCGTAACTAATGAGGAGGTACTGAACAGAATTGGGGAGAAAAGGAATTTCTGGCATAACTTGATTAAAACAAGGGATGGATTGGCAGGGCACATTCTTAGACATCAATGAAGGACGAATTTCGGAAATTTGTGTATGTGTGTGTGTGAAAGGGGGGGGGGGGAATCACAAAGGGAAACCAAGAGACGTATACAGTAAACAAATTGAAATTGATTTAGGTAGCCGTTCTTATGAGGAGATGAAGAGGGTTGCTCAGGATAAAGTAGGGTGAAGCAATGAGATGACGATGTTATATCGCAATCGTATTTACGGTATCGCCGTGCAAAGAAACATTAATTTCATATATTAGAGTAGCTGAAAACTAAGCGTTGTCCTGGTATTTATTTGTTTACTCAGGCCTTGAATTAGTACTTCTCGTATCCCTTCTCCCTTTGCCCATATCCTTTCTTTCTAATAACGTGTTATATTTATGAAAGAATATATAAGAAATAAGGCTGACTTGCATAATATACAAAATTTTAAGTAGAGTATCCAAACAAAGTAAGAATGTAATCAAAATATAATTTATATGTAACATTCAAACATTCATTTAATTCACAACTTTACTATAATATTTGTTGTTAATTCTCCAGGATATAAAATGAATAATTTCTGTGGTGAGGCCACCCCTTAGCAAGTGACATAAAGTTCTCCATTTGAGAAACAAGCATGTCAAATCCACTCAACAGTATTTGTTGAATTTCGCTGTGGTTTATTAATCGTAATAAAACAAAATGGTGCAAGACTCATCGAAAACTGCAGTCTTTTTAATTTAAAGTCCAGAACTGTCGTAAACAGTGGGCATTCGTTGGATATACTCTGTTTCATTCTCTTCCTTTCCTTAATCTGCCAGGAAGTCTCATATCAGCGTATACTCCGCTGCAGAGTGAAGGTTTCATTCTACGCAGACGGCAGTTATTCTTACAGTATATATATCTTACACATATATAAGCCTTGCTTTTGGTCCCCAACCACCAGTTCCTGCTCCCACTACCATACACCTTCCCCTCCACCCTGCTCCATTCCTAAGCTACATTTCCACTCGTTTAGTACCTGCCTGCTCTGTAAGGCCGTACTGTTTCCGTGCCATCCACAGCCTTGCAACCTTCCCGTCCCCCTTCCCGCCACTACTATCCCATTACCAATGAGTGCGATTCTGAATGCAATACCCGGCTATAAGACTGATAACGTCCCTCAGAAGTGAATGTTGGTGACAACGATTTTTTAAAAGAAGTCTAAATTTTTCTTCTCACTGCAGATGTAATCCTGCCGTAATACGATGTTTAACTTGTACAAAGACAAAACGTACCAATACAATAAGCGTTTTTCATTATTTAGAAAGTGTTTTCCATCTTGATTTTAATTAGACTGGTGTTCCGTTATTGTAAAATTCCGAAATATTGCTTACAAAATCCCCATATTATTGCACTCAAGGAAATGTATTGCGCTACAATTATATCCAGCGCCGATCATTGTTATGACGTAGGAATCTCTGAAATACTGTATAGATTCTATGAAAAATAAAAAATAACATTTGCAATGCCGTCTTTTTCAACGCAAAGGTTTTGCGATCTCATGTAAAACCATTGTTATTCATGTTAGTAGCGAAAGCACCTTTACAACGAGTGGACATAAATTTTTATCTAATTACCTATGTACATTTACAGTGAACGTATCAAAATTGGACATTTTATTCCTATAATTAATGTGATGGCTTTTCTATCGCACAGCAACGTAATCTGCTATTTCAAATATATATGTGCATTTTTATTTGTATATTAAATGTTTGGCTTAGAGAACAGAATGTCGATTACACTGAGTGAACATGGATTTTACGGAAGTCCACAGTAATTAGATCAATCTACGTATATTAATTAGAGGTAATCCATTAGAGCACTGTTAAGACTTAACCTCTGACCGTTCTATGTGGTAACTGCATATACTAGTAATTATCAGAAAAAAATCCCGATGGAGATAAGCTCTATCAATAAAATCAAATTCAGTTATAACTGGACCAAGCTCCTAAAACTTTCATTATTAAATTACATAGATCGGTTGGCTAAACCGTTTTCCAGGGACAGAATTAATGAAATTCGAACGCCGATAGTTCGAAAAATATAAGGCATAAATACTAATAATTTGGCAGTATGGCTAATAATGTTAGATATTTTTATACCTTCAAACTTTAACCACGAAAAAGCCGTGATTGCCTCCATGAAAAGAACGCTTGTGTTGTGTGACAGAATTGGCTAAAGACCCACGGTGTTCCCAGAACAAACAACAAAAGAGGAATCGTTTCCATCAGAGTTTACACAAGTATTTTCTCTACTAATGTCGAATTTGTGTGTGACTCTGAAGTTATCTGTACACTTTTAATAAGATGGACGAACAATCAACAAAATTAATATTTGAGTGCATTCATCGGACAACTGCTTCCACCGAGACCTAGAGTGGCGCAAAAATGTGTACAACATGCTGTGTCAGTAGTAGACTCGTACTTCTAGAGATTCAACGTGAATTACTTCTGAATAAGATAGCAAACAACTGATCAGCTGAATCGACAGCTCATACGCAATGGAAATATACTGCCGGCAAGAAAAAAAAAAAAAAAAAAAAAAAAAAAAAAAAAAAAAAAAAAAAAAAAAGTTTTATATATATATATATATATATTATATATATGCTGGAAAGACGACGTAGATTTTGATCATATGATGGCTAATGCCACCTAGGGTATATCAGAATTTCTGGTAATGCTTTCAGACTGCGCCAACAGCTGGCGTAGTGACACAGCTGCCACAGTGCATAATGCGTGCATCCTTTAATAAGATTAGTGTGATCTAAAAGTGTAAAGCAAGCAGATGCGTTGCCACGGAAACGAAGTCGTACTACCTACAGCTGGAAGATTTGAAACGGGTCAGACTGTGACCTACCGAGTGAAGGAATGGTCCTTCCCGAGAATATCAACACGGGTAGGACGTGTTGCGTGTGTTGTACAGCGGTGCAGTTTACAATTATCACGTGAACCCCCCCCCCCCCCTAGACGTTGACAAGCACTCGGTACGCGTAGAATGTTGCCGTACCATTGTTCTGTTCTTGCAACAGGAAGCGGATGTGTTGTTCCAACAGTATAAACTCAGCGTGCCTTGAAAGATGTGTAGCAAACAAAAATCTTGAGTGAACGTGGAATCTCTAAAAGTTTGTATTAATCTCTGTTTCCGGCAATCTGTGTTACACAAACAGGTCAGTATTGATCAGTGTGGATCAGTGATTTCAGTGTGGATACCGTTTTGATTATGTCATCATACCGACAATGGTTACCATTGGCTACGTCATCCTTGGACAGTAAGTGAACATAAATTACATCCGGTACGAAGAATGAAGAGGAACTATGGACAAATTTTAAATGCATTGTAAATCATGCGCTTGAGACATACGTCAGCATTAACTAGATTAAGGGACGAAAATAGCCACGCTAGTTGAATATTGATATTCTGAAAATACCGAAAAATATAAGATTGTTACAAGCAAATACAGGCGAGCAAGAGATAGTAGAGATTCGCACGTCTGGAAATACTTCTATGCGCAAAACATACAACAGCTACCAACGCCGTACCCTAACAACCTATCTTTCTTATACATATTCAGAGAACGTATGACATTAACTGCGAATGGATAAACTTGAACATGTGTACCCAGCCGGGATTCGAACTCGGATCTCCTGCTTTCTAGGCAGTTGCGCTGACTCCTACACCACTGGGGGCACAACGACCATCACAACTGTACGGAATTACTGAAGAACGCCTCCAGTCAGGCACAAATTTGTAACTTTACCCTGCCCAATAGAACTCAAACTCCTAGTTACTGTGTACTAATTCCCGCATTGAAGAAAGGATCATTGCCCGACATGGGCAGTGAGACTGATCGATTTTACATAGGACCAGGAATTTTCTGGTTATCAGAAAGATATAAGTCATACATATGTGGTGTCTGTTCTTTCGGACATGTCCGAAAGAACAGAAACCACATATATATATATATATATATATATATATATATATATATATATATATATATATATATAACTTATATCTTTTTGATAACCAGAAAATTTCTGATCCTATGTAAAATCGATCAGTCTGACTGGCTACAGGTACTGAAGCTTCTGTTCTAAATGACACGATCACGTTAGAGGATCGTACAAACATACCGAAATTTGACCATCGCACATACTCTGGAATTGAGAACTAGGATAAATTGTACAGAGAAGCAGCTGAGCGAGGTAATGACCAATAAGCACCCCAAAGTCGATATAAGATCCAGATCTGTCTTACAAAGCGTACTCTTTGAAAATGGCCCCTTCTAGAATGTATCGCAAATCTCTGGCTTAGTGGAAGGTCTCAAGTTGCTGTAAAAGGAAAGTCAGCCGCTGCTGAATTCAGTTTATAAGGATCATATAAAAGCGTCCTCGCGAAATTACAGATCATGATCATTAACGTCATTGTGGTACATAGTTCGAACATACATTTTCACATCGCATGTATATTTTTTCTGGAGACGGTAAACTTTGTTTCCATGCATTGGCACGCTTGTGGAATGTATGACTCCTGTCGAAGTCAGCTTGTCCTTTTCTAAAGAGAAGTCTTGCAATCCTTGGAGACGGCACAAGAGTGAATAAGTTCCGCTGATGCGTCAGCGGTAAAGGCACATCGAGTGAACACTGCATTTTCAAATGGAACGCTTTCGAACCGTTTCATACGCCATAGTTTATGGAAAATTTATGTATTTATACTCCCGCTTGCAGAAGTAGCAGTCACTTGCTCCTCGGGATCGACGATGCCCACGAGGTACTCGTCGATTCACTGGCCTAATCATTGTGTTCAATCTTTGTCACAGATAGCAGTACATACTGGTAGCTGCTATAGGCAGTTAGGAGATGGAGTCTGGTCGATGCCATACTTCGCACTAAGCATCATCTGGGGAAGATGGTAATCCGCTGTGCTGACGACTTCACAACCCTATGGTGGCTGCCTGAGGCCAGCGCAGTCTTCAGTGATTGGTTAACAAAGACCAATGTTCCTGTCGTCGAGTTAGCACTCTGGTGCGAATCCGGCCAGCCAGTCGGGTATCAGCACGGCATCCGTCTTCAGAGGGTTCAACGCATGGATCCACTGGCAGCTGCAAAGACTGGAGAAGGGACAGAGCACTTCTCATTAACAGTCCTTGCGTCGGTTCCCGGACGTCATGGCGCGGGCACTACCGCCCAGACGGCTCACAGCAGTTGTAACACCGGGGTCGCTGCGTGCCGGCGACCGGACGCGCCCGAAGGCGACGCCACCTACTGCTCTAGCTTCTGTCGAACTAGCGCCTTCATCAGAATTATTGTATGCTACGGAATAAGCGTGTAAACTTTAATTCTGTTCTATTAGCGTTCTCGGGCGATGCACCAGGTTCCACGCTTCATCCTGACATAAAGCTGGGAACCGACAGCTCGGACCCAGCAATATGATGACGGCTTCCTCCCGTGTAAAATACTCCGGAGATATAACAGCCCCTCAATTCGAATTTGTGGTGTCGCACAAGTACAAAGTACGCGCCACCTACTTTCGCCGCGCGCCGCCATGCACGCACGGCGCGGCGATCTCACGACGACAGCCACGAGCGCCCTCTGCTGGAACGCCGCTCGTGGCCACCACTGAAGAACACCGGCCACTTCGGACTGAGATAGCAACGAGTTAGGACCTTCGTAATCCGATAGGCACGAGTGAAGACTTTGCTATTGTACAGGCACTAGGCAGGCCTCTAACAACTATGTATCAACATTCTGCAGTACTATGTAAAAGTTAAGTATTGTTACATTCTGTGCAATATATATCTTTCTAATTTACTCGAGTGTTTATAGTTTCTGGCTGCTCCCCTCCGTACCTGCACCAGCGTGTCGGTCTCATTCCACTCGGCCACCGACACCTACGACGAGGCTGGGACACAAAAGCGGCGACGAAGTCGGGACACAAAAGTGGCGACGAGGAGTGATAGAACCTTGGACCAGCCCGCTTGCAGCAGCCAGACAGCAGCAGTCGGAGCACGCAAAAATTGCTCCCGCCCACCCACCCTTATTATAAGATTTTTGGGGGAACATATTTTGTTACGTGTTTTGTGGACTTTTTTGTTGCAGAGCGAGTCCTCTTTCATATTGCATTTGTGTTTTGTTATAAGTTACTTGTATACGCGGCGCCTAATCGGTCAGCATGGCCACTACCCCGAACCCAAACTTAATGGAAATTATTCAGTTACAGACGGCGCAAATTACCCAGCTTCTCCAGGCCGTGTCGCAGTTGACGACACAGGCTGCTCACCAACAACAACAGTCGTCACATCAGCAGCCCACGCCTGCCGCCGCACCGCTTCCGACGTTCCGCCAGTACAACGAACGTGAGGAAGAATGGAGCGACTACTTCGCGCAGTTTCAAGAACTCGTCGCGGCTCATCAAATTACAGGTCAGAGAGTGAAGAACCTTTTCTTATCGATTGTGGGCCCCCAGACTTTCGTACTATTGCAAAAACTTTTCCCTCTCGCATCTCCTCGTGATGTAGACTTTGAACAAATTGTAGATGCACTGAATGCTCATTATGAGAGAAAAGTTCTTGTAGCCGCTGCACGATACCGATTTTTCAGACTTAAAAAATTACCGCAGCAGTCACACCAAGAGTGGATTACGGAATTGAAGGGCTTAACCCGCAAATGTAAATTTACTTGCTCTTGTGGACTTTCGTATAGTGACGTGATGTTGAGGGATGCGATTACGCAGAATATTCAGGACCCCAGAATTAGAGCAGCAATTCTAAAACAGTCAGACCCCTCATTAGACAGTGTACTGCAGCTTATAGAAGCGCATGATACTTTTGACTTAGCAGACGTAGAAATGCAAAGCCACAGTGTAAATTCAGTGCGCCGCAACGGACGCTTTCCTAGCCGTGGTTCTCAGTATAGCACTAGTGATTCTTTAAATAGTACAGGCCGTGCTGAACAGACAGTGAACAGTAGCCAGTGTAAAAGTGCGACACAAAGGTCGCCCCGTCGTGTTAGAAACAGTGATTTGAATAACGGGCGCCAACGCTCATTTCAGAAAAATGTACGTAAATCTTGCCCCCAGTGTGTGTCTCGCCACAAGCGTGCTCATTGCCCTAGTCGCAACGCAACCTGTTATCAATGTGGCAAATCGGGACATGTGCAGTCTGTGTGTATGCAAATTAAAAACTCAAAGAACAGTAACGTTAGAAACAGTGCTTCGCAGAGTGCGAGAACAGTTCATTCTGTAAATGTTATACGGGCTGTGGAATTGAACAGTGCTTTAGTTGGTTCTCAATTACAAGAAAGTTCTTCTGCACCTATTGCAAAACTATATAGTGCACCACGTAGCAAGCGCCGACGAGCGCGTAAAACAGTGCAACGGAAAAGGGTTCGGGACAAGCAAAATGACTATGAACAGTGCATTCCTGTAGTGAAAATAGTGCCTTCTGCAACTACTAACTGTAATAGTGCCCAGTACTGTGTAGCTAGTGACAGTAGAATTGGTGTAGCTACTCAAAGTAATTTTAGTGCAGTAGCCTCGCATTGCGCGGACGCCGATCCGGCGGTAGTGTCATCTAGTGACAGTGTGGTTACTCCCCTGTGTGCCGAGTATGCGCCGCTTCCTACCGCACGCAACCCGCGCAAGCGCAGAAAACAATATGTATTAGACGTTGCCCACATTCGCGCACCGGTCGTGCGCCAGAAGCACAAGCTGTTTGTTACTCTCTCTATAGAAAATAAGACTGTGCAATTTCAGCTTGATACTGGTTCCGCTGTTACATTAATTAATAAAGATACTTATGAACTTCTGGGTTCGCCAAAATTGTCGCCGTCACAGCAAGTGTTAACAGCTTATACAGGTGAAAATATTCCCGTACTAGGAACATGTAGCCTGCCCGCCTCTTTCCAAGGTGTAACAAAAACGGTTGCTTTTGTTGTTCTTCAGGCCAAATCGACACAGAACATTTTTGGACTAGATGCTTTTGACTTGTTTGGTTTATCAATTCAAAGAGATGTGCTTCAGATTTCGTCAGTAGTGCCTCAGGACAAAATCAATGCATTGTGTGACAAATATAGTGACTTGTTTTCGCCGGAACTAGGTTGTGCAAAAGACTTCGTGGCACATGTAACTTTAAAAGACTCTGCAGTTCCAAAATTTCGTAAAGCTAGACCAGTGCCTATCGCATTGCGTGATACAGTTGCCGAAGAACTTCAACGTTGGCAAGATAGTGGGGTGATTTCTCCTGTTTCTGCGAGTCAGTGGGCCTCGCCTATAGTACTTATACCCAAGCCGTCAGGAAAACTTCGTCTCTGTGCGGACTTTAAATCAACAGTGAACAGTCAAACAATTGTAGACACTTATCCCTTGCCCAGACCTGACGAACTAATGGACAAATTAGGACAGTCTCGCTTCTTTTCTAAGATTGACTTAGCAGAGGCGTACTTACAGATTCCACTTGATGACGAGTCAAAAAAGTTTTTCGTCATTAATACTCACATGGGCCTTTTTCAATTTCAGCGCCTACCCTTTGGCAGTTCTTCCGCTCCCGCTATTTTTCAGCGTTTTTTGGAACAGCTGACAGTTTCTGTACCGTGTTGTTCGAACTATTTGGATGATATTGTGGTATCCGGACGTACAGTTGAAGAACATTTAGCAAACCTGGAGTGCCTTTTCAAAGTGTTGACTGCAGCAGGTCTACGTTGCAATCAAGCAAAGTGTTCGTTTTTTCAAACTGAAATAGAGTACCTAGGCCATGTGATTAATGCCCAAGGAATTCATCCCTTACAGTCACATCTTCGAGCAATCAAAGACTTGCCTCCTCCTAAGAATGTGCATGAATTGCAAGCAGTGATGGGAAAGCTTAACTATTATTTCCGGTTTATTCCCAATGCCTCTCAGATTGCAGCTCCACTGCATCACTTACGTAGGAAGAATGTTCCTTTTGTATGGTCTAAAGATTGTCAGGTTGCCTTTGACAAACTAAAGTCGGCACTACTCAGTGATGCATGTCTGATTCCCTTTGACCCACAGAAGCCTGTAGTGTTAGCAGTTGACGCCTCGTCGTACGGTCTGCGTGCCGTTCTGTCGCATCGCATTGGATCTCACGATCGTCCTATTGCCTTTGCATCCAAGCTACTGACGCCAACGCAACAGAATTACAGTCAGATAGAAAAGGAGGCCTTAGCAATCATTTACGGCGTCACAAAGTTTCATCATTATCTCTATGGCAGAAAATTCTATTTGTTGACAGACCACAAGCCTCGCACGTCGTTGTTCTCACCCACAAAGCCGATTCCGCCACGTACGGCACAAAAGCTTCAGAGATGGTCCTTGATATTTTCTAATTATCAGTATGAGATTTTGTACCGACCTACCACTAAACACGCCAACGCGGACACACTTTCCCGACTTCCGGTTGGCCAGGATGTATCATTTGATTCTTCAGAAATGGCATGTTGTCAGATAGACTCCAGAGATGCTTCCGCTGTCGCAGACTTTCCTTTAAACTCTCGTCGGGTTGCACAGGAAACAGCTGCGGATGCAGACTTAAGTGTGGTAGCACGTTTTGTTCGCTCAGGGTGGCCTGCCAGAGCCAAAGACATTGATCGGCCTCTGGTTCGACGTTATTTTGCACAACGTCATGCATTATCTTTAAGTCAGGGTGTACTGTTGTTGCATACCGACAACGACCAAGCAAGAGTGATTGTTCCTCGTTCCCTGCAACGAGAAGTGTTACGCCTCCTGCATCAAGGACATTGGGGCATTGTTAGGACAAAGCAATTGGCCAGACGTCATTGTACCTGGGTTGGTATGGACGCTCAGATAGAGAGGATGACATCACAGTGTACAGTTTGTGCGGAGCATCAGGCGGCTCCTCCGCAACGTTTCTCAGACTGGCCACGCCCCAAGGGACCATGGCAACGTTTACATATTGACTTTGCCGGACCTTTCTGGAATACGCGCTGGTTAATTGTTGTAGACGCTTTCAGCAAGTTTCCTTTCGTGGTTGCCATGAACTCAACGACGGCGTCTAGTACAATCAGGGCCTTAACATCAGTGTTTTGCATCGAAGGCTTGCCTGAAACTATCGTCAGTGACAATGGACCTCAGTTTGTTAGTGCGGAATTTCAACAGTTTTGTCGTGTGAATGGCATTCAGCATATCACCACCGCACCTTTTCACCCTCAGTCCAATGGTGAAGCAGAACGTTTCGTTCGAACATTCAAGTCTCACATGGAGAAGATGAAAGGTCAGCACTCCAGGCAGCAAGCTCTTCAAATTTTCCTGTCTACGTATCGGTGCATGCCACGTGACGGCCCGTCTCCTGCCGAGCTGCTACACGGCCGCCGTCACCGCACTCTCCTTCACCTGCTGCAGCCTCCCACGCACCGAGTCGGTTCGTATGGCGCTACGCGTTTTCAGGTTTCTACGCCGGTGCTGTACAGAGTGTTTGCTGGAAACAAGAAGACATGGTTGCCGGGCACCATTCAACGCGTGCTTGGGCGCCATATGTATGTTGTACGTTCTTCCACAGGGTCGGAGCTGCGGCGCCACGCAAACCAATTGCGCCTGCACAGACCGCGCGATCCTGTCTCCGGTTTCTTGATTCCAGACCCAGTTCACCGCCAGGGAGCACAACCACATCGTTCGTCCCCGGACTACGAGATCCCTATGGACGTCGACGTACATCCGACGCAGTCGTCGCCGCCGCTGTCGCTGCCGCAGATGACAGCGTCACCGAGAGGGACTCCGGGACCGTGCGGGCCCCCCCAGCCTGGGCCACGCACCTCAGAAGAAGATGACCTGCTCCCTCTGGGCGGGGGCGGGCGCCCTTCCCCAGGTTTCGGCGGGTTCCCTGGAGGATCGCAAGGCGGATGCCGGGGCGCGGACGGCGTCTCGATCCCGGCCTCAGCTACGACGCCCGTCCCACCAGTAACGCTCCCGCTCAGGCCCTCCTCCCAGTGCCGTCGCCGTGGCCCTCAGCCCTACGCCACGACGGCGCGGCGCTTTGGGGGGGAGGGGTGTGGTGTCGCACAAGTACAAAGTACGCGCCACCTACTTTCGCCGCGCGCCGCCATGCACGCACGGCGCGGCGATCTCACGACGACAGCCACGAGCGCCCTCTGCTGGAACGCCGCTCGTGGCCACCACTGAAGAACACCGGCCACTTCGGACTGAGATAGCAACGAGTTAGGACCTTCGTAATCCGATAGGCACGAGTGAAGACTTTGCTATTGTACAGGCACTAGGCAGGCCTCTAACAACTATGTATCAACATTCTGCAGTACTATGTAAAAGTTAAGTATTGTTACATTCTGTGCAATATATATCTTTCTAATTTACTCGAGTGTTTATAGTTTCTGGCTGCTCCCCTCCGTACCTGCACCAGCGTGTCGGTCTCATTCCACTCGGCCACCGACACCTACGACGAGGCTGGGACACAAAAGTGGCGACGAAGTCGGGACACAAAAGAATTGAGTACTCAAAAATATATCTTCATCACTAAAGACAACACTGGCATTCTACAGATCGAAGTGTAAGTGCTAGATCCCTTGTTAGGGTAGGGAGGTAAAACATGGTGTGTTGAAGTGAGATGAAGAGGAGATCACTGAATTTCGGTGAAAAGAGGAACAGGATTTCTGATCAGGTGCGTACAGGCTTATAAATACAAATTCAGTTTAGGGTATTGCAGGGGTTAGTCTAATAATGAATAAAAGGTATGAATGCGGGGAATCTAATACTAGCAGCGCAGTGATCGCATTATCGAAGATAGATACGAAGCAACACCGATCACAGTAGTACAAATTTAGATGCCAGCTAACTCTGCCGATGATCAGGAGTTGGATGAAATGTATAAGGAGACAGAGGAAGTTATACGGACAGTTAAGGGAGACTGAAATTCGCTAGTAGGAAAAAGAAGGGAAGGAAAAATAGTAGGCGAATCTGGATTGTGGAAAAAGGATGAAAGAGGAAGCAGCCTATTAGATTTTTCCATGGAACATAATTTAATGAAAATCATGAAAGAAGATTGTATTCATTGAAGAAACCGGGAGCCACCAAAAGGTACCAGATAGATTTCATAATCGTAAGACATAGATTTCAGAACCAGGAATTAAGCTGTATAACATATCCAGGGGCAGATATAGATTTTGACCATAGGTAGGACTCATGAATTACCTCAAGATATAGATTAAGGAAAGAGAAACCTTCATTTATAGCTTTTGTAGATTTGACGAATGATTGGACAATTTTATTGGAATACACTCTTTCAAATTCTGAAGTCAGCACTAGTAAAATATAGAGATCGGAAGGTTATTTCAACGTATATAAAATCCAGACAGCAGTTATTGGAGTTGATCATGAAAGGGACGCAGCAGTTGGGAATAAAGTAAGGTAGGATTGTATGGTTTCTTTAATGTTATTAAATTTGTACATTGAGTAATCTGTGAACGAAAGCAAGGAGAAATTTGGAGAAGGCATGAAAGTTCACGATGAAGAAAAAAAAAAAACATTTTTGCCGATGACTTTGTAATACAATCATAGAAAACATTGTACCTGATAGAGCAGTTGAATGGAATGGATCGTGTGTTGAAATGAGCCTATAAGATGAACTTTAACGAGAGGAAAAGGTTATTGAACGCAGTCTTCGAATATCAGGCGATTCTGAAGGCATCAGATTAGGTAACGAAGCAAGGAGTTAGATGGGTTTTGTTACTTAGGTAGGAAAATAACTTATGGAGGTCGCAGTATAGACGATATAAAATGCAGAACGGCAGCGGGAAGCATAGAGGTTTGACACAGAGAAATTTGCTAACATCGAGTATTTATTTTAGTGTTAGGAAGTCCTTTCTGAAGGCATTTCTGTCGATTGATGCATTGTACGGGAGTTAAGCATGGGCAACAGGAAGAGGCTTTTAAGTTGTAATGCTTCAGAAGAATGCTGAAGGCTGGGTGGGTAGATTGCGTAAGTAATGAGAAGGTACTGAATCAGGGAGAAAAGGAATTTTTGGCATATCTTGACTAAAAGAAGGGACAGATTGGTAGTACCCATTCTTCGACAAAGAGGAATCGTAAATTTAGCATCTGAGGAAACTTTGTGGGGTAAAAATCGCAGTGGAAGCCCAAGAGACGAATACAGTAAGCAGATTCAAATGAATGTCGTTCTTGTGAGGAATAAGGTGGAGAGATACTGGACTGATGACCACAACAACAACTTGTAAGAAAACATAAATTAGTTATAAATACCGCGTGCAAACACTTTATTCAACACGAAAAAGTCACGACATTCGGACTTAATTGTTTGATATGCCCGCTTTTGGTGACCTTGTTGTGGTGCAGACGAATTGCGAAATTCTGCATGTTCTGCTGAAGTGCCGGAACGTCGATTCTGCCGATGAAATACAAAACGACCGTTTTCAGTTCATAATTAATTTTGCTCTACACATTGCCTTTAATATAGCCCCACAAAAGCGAGTCCCATGTTTTCAGATCCTGAAAATATGGCGCCCAATCAAATTTCATGCCATCTGCCTTTGGATACCACAGAGCCAGTATGCGGTCGCCAAAGTGCTGATCCACGACATCATAAGTTGTCTTGCTCCAATGGGGTCGATGTCTGTCATCTATGAACGATATTTTGTCGAAATCAGGGTGACGTTGCGTAAAGGATATTAAATCATCTTCCAATACCGTTCGGTAGTCACCATGCCATCAAGGAATATCGTACTGATTATTCGATAACTGGATATTGCACACCAATGAATCACTTGTCGAGGGAGAAGAGACTTCCCCATCGAGAAAAGCGGAGTCTTCGTGATCCAAATGTGCCAAGTTTGCTCACTGACTATCCCATCCAAATATAAGTCACCTTCGTAGCAAAAAAAAAAAAAAAAAAAAAAAAAAAAAAAAAAAAAAAACGCACGCGCCTACAAAATCTCAGGTTTGCCATCATCCTTGCAATTTGAACGTCGTAATGAAACTTATTCAAATTTTATGAAAAAAAAGTTTCTTTCATATCTGTCTTCATATAAATTGCGCATAAGGATAAAAAGGAACAAGAGACGTTTAGGGCTCATACGGAGGTATGTAAACATTCGTTTTGAATGGATCAGGCAACAAAATAACTTCAAATAGTACAAAGTAACATTCACTAACTACTGTCAAGTGGCTCGTACAGTAGGTATGTTGACGTAGATGTTAATGCAGAGATTGTTATATTGCGTCAGGAATGATCAAGTGATGACGGAACCCAATGTGAAGAAGTAACCGCATTCCATTTACGTCCTCTAATAAAACTTTCCAGTAGATAATTATATTTTCAAACAAATAATCAGCAGTTCATATTTATCTAGATGATCCTTTATTCGCACGCAGAAATATCCACCACAGATATGCAATTACTATTCAATGCTTTCACGTGCGCACAGTACTCGCAAAATTAATTTGTGGTAGGTACAGTAGATAGTTTACGTTATTTACAATTTAGTTAGGTAATGTAATTATCCAGTTGCCCCATATCGGACATATCGGAGTTATAAAAATAAACTGCGAACAGCAGATCTAGTCATGAGAGTGAATATCCCTGTGTGAACTCGTGCTTAATTTTCTTGTTACTAAGCGCGAGTAAGCAGTAGTGCAGTATAATTTAATCGTATGAAAACGCAACGGACAAAATAAATCATATCAATGCAAGTATGTAATTTATCAAAGTTTTCATTATGTATCAAACAGAATTAATTTCAAGGGCTGTTGCTCTACTGTGTAATTGTATTATATCAAATAACTAATAAAATTCACGCAGTGTGAACGATGATTTTTACCGATGGAAACCATAATTATTCGCTAATCTTGCAGGTTCACAATCTCCGAAAATTCTCGAACAATTTGATACAACGTAGCATTGCTCCGCTATTTCTAACACGTGTGAAAAATGTAAATAAAATTTGTAGTCAAGAAGAAAGAGAGGTATACGTCAGCCATAATTTTTTCAAATCTCAATTTTTATGACGTCATATCTCCTGATCTATGTATCGAATAGTGCTACAACTTTGTCGCTACACGTAATGACCCTATACATAAAAATGAAGTAGAGATTTACAAAAACATCGTTTCAGTTTTCTTTATTGCTCGTCATAACATGAATTGACAAATTGTACGACAATAAATTAGACATTCTGTATTTGTATTAAATATAAGGAGAGGCACTGAATTAAAATTTATGCTGTGGCCGGAATTCGAACCTGGAACCTCCTACTTACTAGGTAGGCGCTTTAGACGACCTCAGTTTTTTTCACATTTTTCTTCATGTAGATCTATGTCATGCGGTCATCGGTTTAGTTCGTTCATGGTCGTTCCATGAATATTTGGCTCAGCTTTTTTTATTACAGAGGGCGTTTAGACCCCTGACCGGGCGCGCTAAGCCACGGCGCCCGGAGCATGCAGCAACACAGCGCTGCAGTCAAAGCACTACACGGATTGTCTCAAAGCACCTCTCCCTAGATGACATTTCAATATTGGACAATTCTGATACGCATTTCACAGGGAACTTGGAGGCGGAATTAAAGTACGTGGTGTGGAGGAAGATGTGCTTTAAGACAGTCCTTGTAGGAAGGATGGCTGCAACGCTGCGTTAGCTGAGTTGCCTAAAGCGCCTATCTAGCTAGTACGCGGTCCCGGGCTCGAATCCCGTCCACAGCAAAAATTTTAATTCAATGCCTCTCTATATATTTAATCCCTTTGGTATAACGAGACAATGTTTTCTCAAGAAAATGTATTATTTGTTGATATTTATTCAGTATTAGAGTTTTCAAATATACAAGTGCCATTAGTAATCAGTAAGATGTTTTCTCGCACTGACACATGCCTGTATTCGTCGAGTCATGTTGTCCACGCATTTCAGCAACTGACTGTTGTGACAGATTGCCCAACTCCTCAAAGGAAATTCTATGTAGATCTTTCGTGTAGGTCGGTGGGCCGTATCATCCAAAAACATACTTTTCATTGTATTCTTACCATGTTAGACAGGGTTCTTGACTGAACAACATGTTGGCCATTCTATTCTTGAGATGTAGTTGTCATGAAGGAACATGATTTGCAAGAATTGCGCAGGAACTGTTGTCTATTAAGGCGAAACCCAAACTGAATTTCTGCAGATATGGTTGCACTATGCATCGGAGGATTCCATTCCTGTAAAGCGTAGCCATTTAACTGACCACCAGTGGCGTACCGTGCCACCTCAAAATATCAGTGAACCATCAGCTTGCTGCACTCGCTGTACGGTGTGGCTGAGGACGGTCAGGCTATCCAGGCTGCCGTCGAAAGTCTACGATGATTGACTGAACGCAGATGCGAGTCTAATCAGTGACTAGTACTTGATGCCAATTTCGACGAGTCAATTAAGCGTGATGTTCGGCCTACCTGTACCGCACTGCATGGTGCATACATCTCAAAGCAGCACTTTTCCATGTGTCAGAAATTTTCTATTTGCTGTATGGATTACAAAAGTAAATCATTCTGCTACAGAAAATGTGTAATAATACTACCATTTAACAAGAAGCTGAAAATTTCAAATTATCATTGAATATAAGATGTCATGTGCTGAATAAAATTATTGGATCGGAAGTATAATCTCATTCACTTCAGAAGCGTAGTATATAGTGAGTTACCTGTCCGAGGGAAACTGGACATGGAAGGATTTCTTATAAACTCACAATACCATACAAATAATATATACAGGTTTCCAGCCAAGATCGCGTTTTTATTTCTTAGGATGACCGGTTTCCACGTTAGGCAGACGTAATCTTCTGATTCCCTGTGTCTTACAATGTCAGATCTGAGTTACTGGAGAAGATGACGTCTAAATAACGTCGAAACCGGTCATCCAAGGTGATAAACACGCGAGCTTGGCTGGAAGCGTCTATAAATTGATTTATATCGCCTCAACGAGCCATGAGTTCATACGCACATATAAATAATAGGACGACCGTAATCGGTCGTGTGAGGAGGAAGAGACGATCTATCATTCAAGTACAGAAACACGCAATTAAAGTGCAACATGAAGAAGACAATATAAAATATTCCTTTGAGTAGATCACACTTCATGAAAATTGGAATAAAAAGGTATAAGATCAAATTCAAGGCAGGGAACACTGAAAAAGTTACCAGGAGAAAAGTATTTGGCATTCACATCTCATACTTATTAATATCGTTTACGTAACAACAATGTTGCCTTCAATAAAGTATTAATAACAACGAAGCTGCTATATTGCCGCCGACATATACCACCATTGAAGGTAATATCGTTAAGTGCTTTTTCTGTACTTTAGAGCCACCCAGAGTGTAATTTCAAAATAGTTATAAAGGTCCGCAGGTAGTATTTCCCAAACAATTAATTCTGGCAAAGCCAAGTGTTTACCGAGAGTAATTTCAGGAGTGAAATGCCGTGAGCTAATATGTGCTTATTAACACGCCAGATGTCCTTTGGCTGCTCACAGGGCCCGTATTACTAAAGCTTCGCGCTGTTGTACTTTCCAGAATGTAAATTAGCGTAACGCACACACGCCCGGCAGGCCAGGAAGGGATTGCACGAGCAGATAGCTAAGCAAATGGCCGACTCAAGCGAGCACGGTTGTAGGACGCGAAGCCGCACTCGCCGATGCATTCAGACAAGTGGATTTAGTTTCCGGATCGGGCAAATTATTATTCTCCTTCTTTCCGTAAATCTGTCCTCAGACAGGTATCAATAACCTCCACGTCTTTCTATCCTGAGCAGCCTTCTCTATTTTCTTGTAACTTCTTCCTTTCTTCACGCCTATTAACATACATAACAATCTTCTTGCTCTTCCTCTTTTACTTTCTCCCTCCATTATCCTCTGCAGTAGACAGTTCTTGCGTAATACGTTGCCCACCGAAGATTTTTCGTATTCTGTATCATCCTCCAGAAGTTACTTTCTCTTTTACCCTGCCCAACACCTACTCATTTCCAATTCTGTCACTCCATTTCACTTTCTCAATTTTTCTCCACAGGCATATACCAAATTTTTTTTAAATATTTTTGTTTTTTCTTTCTTTCTGACTGTCCATGTTTCAGAACCCTCCAAACCCTCCAAACGAAATAAAACATCTCCCCGAGGTTACTGGGATGCTTCTGGCTGTCAGTAAATCATTCACTCTGCCAAACGCTCTCTTTCCCAAATATGTTTATCTAACTTTCTCTTTAACCTTTCCTTTGCAAGTTATCAAGCTTCCCAGATATTCGAATGACAGAACCTGTTATAGTTTCCTTACGGCTAATGACATATTTATCGTGTCGCCTTCTTTTCCGATGTTCATCACGTAGGTCTTATCGATCTTAAGTTCCATACCGAATTCTTTCCCCACCCTTTCAGTATTCTCCAGTATTATGAAGGTATTCTTCTATGTTTGCTAGTAGAGTCATATAATCTGCATGCTTGACATTTTTATTATTTCTCCTCCAACTACAAGTCCCTTTGCTTTTTCGTCAACCTTTTTGACGAGTGTTCGGCATATACATAAACCCTTCTTCACACACTATTTTTTTTAATCGCAAATGATTTTTTTTTTGCATTATATGTTAAAGGGTATAGTAATACACAATCTAAATTCTCAAAAAAAGTTTATTACTTACACTTAGCATTTTTGCAAAACTGCGTGAAACTGAACAGTTTCATTCATACTTATCACTTTGCTCTTATGCAAAACCGTGTGAATGGACATTCATAATTCATGAATGTTCTTGCTTGCAGCTATAAAAATTACCATCAAATGAGAACAATAGCACTCTGTGCTGGTCTGAGATGTTACAAATAGCAATACACATTTTCATGTTAGCGAGAACTATAGCGTAATCTACTGGCAGAATCTGTTCAGTTAACTTCAAAAGGCAGCACTGATGATTTAACGATAGGATAACGTGAAAGTGCAGATTCTCAGGTATTGTGAACCTAGTTTTGCCTTCTGACAATTATTTTATTCTGTTTGTAGTTTCGAGTATCACCACGATACTATTAACAGATGTATTGTATCCTGTCTTTTTGATTGTTTTTTAATTACATATTTTCATAACTTGTATTGATTTCTGATTTCTTAAAGGTTATAAATTACGGTTTGATGCCTCAGTAAATAGTTAATCTTTCTCTTTACTGAGACAATGTCAGTACCCCACTTTCGTACCTGATGAGGTTACTTAGGAGTAATTATTTTGTTTTGTACTTCACAGAAGTGGTTGTTTGCATATTTTTACCTCTCTTGAACTAAAAAGTGCACTACCTTCTGATGTCTAATATTCGTGTCACGATATTTTTGTTCCGCCTGCAAAGCCAACCAATTTAGGAAACACTTAAGATCCTTGCGCGAAGTATAAGGTGGGATAAAAACGTCTGACGAATAATTCAGTCTGCCGGTATCTAATTTCCGTGATATTTGATGTCTTCCATTAAAATGAGCATCCTGTATATAAGATTTTCACAAAGTACGTCTTAATCTGTATCAAACGGAAACTACGCGTCACCGCTTGCAGCTATTCTTAATTGAAACACGGTTGCAGCGTTTGGTGCAGTGCGAGGCGTCATTTATTCAAAGGCGGTCTCACCGTCTTACCGTTTTCCACGTGCATGTATGCCGCGAAACAAAATTGAAGTTATTCTTTTAGAACCACGCCGTTATTTCCAGAAATTTTGGCTCAGAAGCGCCCGAAACCTTCCCGGTAATGGTGCGAAAGCATGGAGACTTGCGATGTCACCTCTGAGCTCAGAGCGACGGATGAAACAGCAAAATGTTGAAGCTTGCGGAAAAAAAATTTACGCACCTTTCTGCCCAGCCTCACTCTTCTTACTGACCGGTGGGAATGGTTACCCCATTTGAAGCCTTCTTTTGTCTTCGGTCATGAAGGAATGAACCTTCATAGAGCTCTTCATAGACACTGAAACATCGCTTTTCCTGATTGCTATGTATTCCAGACACACCGCCGCTCAGGATCGACCTTGAGGTGTAACCTTACGTCCGTCAACCACACCTAACCCTTGGACAATGATTGTGGTCCATTTCGTAGTCGAAATGGACTGTTGACCAGTAAGGAACAGAACGAGGGGCTCCGTCACCGCCGTGGTTGTTGTTGCTTGAGTGCCGTTGCCCCCCCCCCCCCCCACCCCCTCCGCAAATGTTTTGGGCGGTGTATAGCACACACACATAATAGAAAAAAATAGAGTAAATAAAAAAAACGAAAAAATTCCACAGTTATCAATTATGCATATTTGTAGCTTGCGCTTTTGCAAGCAGATACTAGCCGGCAGTGACGCACCAGCTTGGATCCCGTTTGGTGAAGGGAAAGGGGCGAAGTGCTTCCTGAACACACGATGTCATAACTGATGTAACAATCCGTGTTCTTTGATGCTTGGTTACTTGTGCAAATAACGTTACTCTTTAATTAGCTGGATGGCCATCCAAAATGTCTTTTATGTCACAAAGGATTTCAGCAAAGAAGTACAAGGTACAGCTTCGTTATAGACGTCTTCATGCTAAATTTACGATCAGGTAGAAGGCTAAGGATGCAGGGATATAGCAGTTTGGTTTAATAATGATATAATGATATTAATCTTTACAGCTCCCATTAACCACAGACATTGCCGAAGTGGGGTGGCTTGCGTGCCTCAACGATACAGATAGCCGTACCGTAGGTGCAATCAAAGCGGAGGGGTATCTTTGCAGAGGCCAGACAAACGTGTGGTTCCTGAAGAGAGGCAGCAGCCTTTTCAGTAATTACAGGGGCAATAGTCTGGATGATTGAGCTGGGCGTGTAACATCAGCTAATGTTACACAGTTACTGTTAACGGCTGAAAGCAAGGGGAAACTACAGCCGTTACTTTTCCCGAGGAGATGCAGCTCTACTGTATGAACATATGATGATGGCATCCTCTTGGGTAAAATATTCCGGAGGTAAAATCGTCCCCCATTCGGATCTCCGGGCGGGGACTACTCAGGAGGATGTGATCATCAGGAAAGACAACACTGGCATTCTACGGATCGGAGCGTGGATAGTTAGATCCGTTAATCTACATCTACATAGATACTCTGCAAATCACATTTAAGTGCCTGGCAGAGGGTTCATTAACCACTTTCATAACTTTTCTCTGCCGTTCCATTCTCTAATAGCGCGCGGGAAGAAAGAACACCTCATTCGTTCCGTTTTCGATCTGATTTCTCTTATTTTATTGGGATGGTCATGTCTCCCTAAGTAGGTGGGTGCTAGCAAAATATTTTCACATTCATAAGTAAAAGTCGGTGATTGAAACTTCGCAAACAGATCACGCCGCAATGAATAACGTCTTTCTTTTAATGATTTCCACCCCAATTCGTGCAACATTTCCGTGACGCTTTCCCTCCCGTAACGTGATAAAACAAAACGAGCTGAACCTTCTCAATATCTTCCGTCAGTCCCACCTGGTGAGGGTCCCAAAAGGGGCAATAGTACTCCAGGAGAGGACGCACAAGTGTGATGTAGGCAGTCTCTTTGGTGGAGCTGGTGCATCTTCGAAGCGTTAATCGGGTAGGGAAGCTAAAAGAAATTTAAAAAGAGAAATGGATAGGTTGAAGTTATATTAGTGGGGATTAGTGACGTTCGGTGGAAAGACGAACAGGATTTCTGGTCAGGTGAGTACAGGATTATAAATACAAAATCAGTTGGGCGTATTACAGAAGTAGGTCTGATAATGAATAAGAAAATAGGAATGCGGGTAAACTACTATGAGCAACACAGTGATCGCATTATCGTAGTCAAGATAGATACAAAGCCAACACCGACCACAGTAGTACAGGTTCATATGCCAACTAGCTCTGCCGATGATAAGGAGATCGAAGAAATATATTAGGAGCTAAAGGAAATTATCCAGACAGTTAAGGGGGAGAAAAACTTAATTGGTATGGGAGACTGGAATTCGGAAGTAGGACAAGGAAGGGAAGGGAAGAGAGTAGGTGAATATGGTATGGGCAAAAGGAATGAAAGAGGAAGCCGCCTGTTAGAATTATGCACGGAACATAATTTTAGTTATAACAAACACCTGGTTTAAGAATCACAAAAGAAGGTTGTATACGTGTAAAAGACCAGGAGATACCGGGAGATAACAGATAGATTTTATAGTGGTACGACATAGATTTCGGAACCAGGTTTTACAGTGTAAGACATACCCAGGGGCAGATACAAACTCTGACCATAACTTGTTGGTTATGAACTGTAGGCTGAAACTGAAGAAACTGCAAAAATGTAGGAAAATAAGGAGATGAGACCTTAATAAATTGAAGGGACCTGCAGTTCTTAAGAATTTCAGAGGGAGCTTTAGGCGAAAATTGACAGAAACGGGGGAGGAGGAATGGGCAGTATTGAGAGATGAAATAGTGAAGGCAGCAGAGGACAAAATAGGTATGAAGGCAAGACCTACAAAAAATCCTTGGATATAACAGGAGATACTAGATTTAATCGATGAAAGGAGAAAATATAAAAATGCAGTAAATGAAACAGGCAAAATGGAGTACAGACGACTAAGAAATGAGTTTGACAGGAAGTCCAAAATGGCTAAGGGGAAAAATAGATACAGCCTACAGGAAAATAAAAGAAACATTTGGAGATAAGAATAACAGATCTATGAATATCAAGGACACTGATGGAAAACCAGTTCTCAGCAATGAAGGGAAAGCTGAAAGGTGGAAAGAGTATATAAACAGGCTCTATGAAGGATATATTGTAGAAAGGGGAGAAGAAGTAGATGATGAAATAGGAGATACTATACTGAGAGATGAAGAGCACTGAAAGACATAAGTCGAAACAAGGCACTTTGTAGTTTCATCAGAGCTACTGAAGTCCTGGGAGAACCAACCATGACAAAATTGTTTCACCTGGTGTGTAAGATATATGAGACAGGTGAAGTACCCTCAGACTTTAAGAAAAATGTTATAATCCCCAATCCCAAGAAAGCAGGTGCAGACAGGTGTGAAAACTACAGAACCATCAGTTTAATAAGTCATGGTAGCAAAATATTAACACGAATTATTTACAGAAGGATGGGAAAGCTGGTAGAAGTCGACCTCGGGGAAGATCAGTTTGGGTTCAGGAGAAATGTATTAACACGGGAGGCAATAGTCACTTTACGGCTTATCCTAGAAGATTGATTAAGAAAAGGCAAACCTACATTTGTAGCTTTTGCAGATTTGGAGAAGGCTTTTGACAACGTTGATTGGAATAAACTCTTTCAAGTACTGAAACAAGCAGGGATAAAATATAGGGAGCGTAAGGTAATTTACAACTTGTAGAAAAACCAGACAGCGGTTGTCAGAGTTGAAGGGCAGGAAAGGGATGCAGTGGTTGTAAAGGGAGTAAGACAGGGTTGTAGCCTTTATCCATTGTTATTGAATTTGTGCATTGAACAAGCTATAAAGGAAAGCAAGGAGAAATTTAGAGAAGGAATTAATGTTCAGGGTGAAGAATTAAAAACATTGCGTTTTGCCGACGACATAGTAATTCTATGAGATACAGCAAAGGACCAGTAAGAGCATCTGGACGGAATGGACAGTGTGCTGAAAGGTGCATATAAGATGAAGATTAACAAGTGCAAAACTAGGGTAATGGAGTGCAGTCTAAGAAAATCAGGTGATACTGAAGGAATTAGATTAGGTAACGAAACAGTAAAGTAGGTAGATGAGTTTTGTTGCTGGGGCAGTAAAATAACAAATGATGGTCGCAGTACAGAGGATATAAAATGCAGAATGGCAATGGGTAGATAAGCGTTCTTGAAAAAGAGAAATTTGTTAACATCGAATATTGATTTAAGCCTAAAGAAGTCCTTTCTGAAGGCATTTGTATGGAGTGTTGCCTTGTATGGGAGTGAAACATGGACGATAAACAGTGCGAACAGGAAGAGGATTGAGGCTTTTGAAATGTGGTGCTACAGAAGAATGCTGAAGATTTGGTGGGTGGATCGCGTAACTAATGAGGAGGTACTGAACAGAATTGGGGAGAAATGAAATTTCTGGCATACCTTGACTAAAAGAAGGGATAGATTAGTAGGAGATATTCTTAGACCTCAAGGAATTGTGAATTTAGCGCTGGAGGGAAGTGTGTGGGGTAAAATTCGCAGAGGAAGACCAAGAGATGGATACAGTAAGCAGATTCAGACAGATGTAGGTTGCCGTTCTTATGTGAAGATGAAGAGGCTTGCTCAGGATAGGCCGGCCGCGGTGGCCGAGGAGACTGAGGCGCTCCAGTCACGGTCTGCACGGCCACTACGGTCGGGGGTTCGAACCCCCCTCGGGCATGGATATTTGTGCCGTCCTAGTTTTTAAGTAGTTCATAAGTAGTTTGTAAGTTTAGGGACTGATGACCCCGTAGTTAAGTCCCATAGACTATACAAACATTTGAACATTTTTAGCTCAGGATAGGGTATTGTGGAGAGCTGCATCAAACCAGTCTCCGGACTGAAGACCACAATAACAACAACATTAATCTTTAAAATGTGTTATGGAAAGACGTTTCGGTATCGATTGCTCCACTTACGGAGAATCTCTATCTCCCGAAGCAGTGAATATACATACTGTATTGAAAGATGTTGTCAAGTCTGTTAAATTTGTATGCCGTCAAACGGGGTCATTTCGGACACCGGGGTGATTTCGGACGATATGGTTTACCTTCTCATTCCAGCTGCCTTGCAATGAATTAGCTCTAATCTACAACTCTGCGAACTGCTTATTTTATGCACGAGACCGTAATTCCCGTGTCTCGCGTCCCGCGTTCCCGCTTTTGCATCGATTGTTTAACGACGCAATAATCACTCGGACAGTGTCATTGTCGAAAGTTCTCGCTGTGTTATGGAGCGGAAACTTTCTGTTGTTGCGACTGGCGGAAAAGTTGCCAACGAGATCAGTAGGCACGACCCTATGATGAATTTTGTACCAATTTGCCGCGAGTTTTGTGTAAAGTTTCAAACTAACGGAGGTTTTTTTCGAAATTGTGTACTTTGGGGAGTGATTTCGAACATTGCCGACAACGTATTAAAGTAAGAAACATGTTCGAGGTCGGTGTAATTATGACCCGAAAGTTTTAAGGAAAGCATTTCGAGATATTCTGTGTGGCAAATTAACGCATTGAAAAGCCTTTAATAAATAAAATTCCTTATCTCAGTCCTTAACCCTTATTTTAATTATGGGCATTCTTAAAACTCGTTGAGGGTCACTAAAATCAAATATCAAAACGTAGAATAAAAAAAGTCAATTTGTGTCCGAAATAATCCCAAACATGGTACACGGGCGTCACGTCGGATCGTATTGTCGAAACTGCACAATAGTTCCACGAGGCAGCTGCTCGTTATCTTCAGGTGCTAACTAAACTGCTGATTGCTGCCGTCTCGCCTATATACTGTGGCTGGCTAGAAAAGCGCAGGCGTGAAGCGAGGGGTGGGGGCAATGACAACATTGTAGGGGAATCATAGATGAAAACATAGAGAGCCCTCTGGTGGTCTCGGCGTACAGGACGCAGGAAAGCGCGGCCGCAACTCGCAGGCCCAGCGCGCGAGCGCGGGTAGAGTGGCGCGCAGTTTAAATGCTCTCGCTTCGGAGACCCGTCTGCGGCGACTCGCTGGATTCTTTTGAATGCGGCCGACGATGTCTCAGTACCGCCAGTGCTGGTTCCCATGCCTTTCTGAGCTGAAAGCCCGTGTCTTTATTAATCAGGTCGTTCGAAATTCGTATTTCGACTGCTTCTTTGAAGACGGTGTCCCAGTACGTAGTGCAAACGAGAGGATCTTTGTCTCTTCATAGAGTATGCCATTCCCCGTGTCCATAAAGTGCTCGGCGACACAAGACTTTCCTGGTTGACTCAGTCTCGTGTGTCGCTTGTGTTCATCGCATGTATCTTTGACAGTGCGAAACGTCTGTCCAATGTATGATTTTCTGCACTGGCATGGTATTTTATATTTGCCTGGTATTCTCAGACCTAAATTGTCTTTGACGGGACGTGCTGTAAAACAGAAGACGCATTTGATGTTATATTTCTTGAACAACCTTCCAATCTTGAAGTATACGACACCAACGTAAGGGAGAAAAACCAATCTTTTCGATTCCTCTGTTTCTTCTGGCGGCTCATCAGGTCTTGCGCGAGATAGTTATAGCGCATTTCGGATCTGCTTCTCAGAGTGTCCATTCTGGAGAAACAGAGTGAATATGGTTGAGCCCTTCTGGTAAGCTCTCTTGGTCTGATCCCTGTGGACAAGGATCCGTAATACACCACTACGTTGGAAGGGGTGATGACAGCTCGTAGGTATATGTCTCTCTCTGTGTGTGTGTGTGTGTGTGTGTGTGTGTGTGTGTTTGTCAGTTTACGAAAAACACTGTGACCCTGTGACCACGAAAAACACAGTGCCGTCTTTTTTCTTACGGACCAAGACATCCAAACACGGGAGGTCTCCATTTTTCTTCATTTCCTCTGTGAAGCAGATACTCTGATGGATGGAGTTAAGATGTTGCAGAAACGAAGGAAGGTTTGCTGTCCCATGTAGCCACACCACAAGCGAATGGCACACGAAACGGAAGTCGGAGCGCACTGTGACGAAGAGAACGGGAATTGCGACGCCGGCTGCTGCCGCGGCTGTCCCGCCCCCTCCCCCTCATGCTCCAAGTGGGACACCTGGAGGGACGGCTCGTCGTTCCGCCAATTTGCCGGGTGCACAAGTTCTCTTGCACCCCGAAACGGACAACGCGTTCCTTTGCCTCCAGGCCGCGATGGCGACCGAGAGGGAACAGTATCGTGCCGCTCTCGACGCTACTACCCATCGGATCGCGGACCTGGAACGGGAGTGGGGTTGACCCGCCAACCCGAAGAAACCGGGCACGTTGGGGATACTGGATCTCCGCAGGACGCTTCCCAGGCCTCCACCCATGCGTGGGGCGGCCGCGGCGGCGTTGATGGAGGTGGAAGCGCCTCAGCCATGTCACGACCACGCGACGGCGCCTGAGGGGACGGCCGTTGCGCAAGATGAAGAGGACCCGGACGCATTGGAGGAAGTCGCCTCGTACCTCGAAATGCCAACCAGGCGCGATGTAAAGCGGGTCTTGCTCCAAGTCCTCGAGAACATCCGTCACCATCAGGACGACGACGAAGCCTTCTACTTCCCATTTCTCCCGGAGGCGCAAATCCCGCCTCCCCCCCACCATCCTGGACAAGTACCGGAGGCGATACAACGCCCTATTTGGCGGTTGGTGGGCCACCAAGGCTTCAATGAATTAAATAAGTACTGTATATTTACTGAGGAACAATTCCGCCAACTCGCACAGACTGCCCAGGAGTACTTAGACCGTCGCCGTTCCCAAAAACGAGAGCGGCCTTAACTACATCAATCGGGGTCTCTTACGAACCGAGGACCGTTGACCCTGCAGGTTCTCAAAAGTAAACCCCCAAAGTTTATTGCAAATCAATAAATAAATTTAGCGGTTGCAATACTTCTATCCCGTTCCCCTTGGAGTGTAGATCGCCAACTGGCGATGGTACTCCTTAAAAAAAAAAAAAAATAAATAAAAAATAAAAAAAAAAAATAAAAAAAAAAATCTGCAGTTTAGTTAACGCCTGAAGATGACGAGCAGCTGCCTCGTGGAAACATTGTGCAGTTTCGACAATACGATCCGACGCGACGCCCGTGGACCATGGAAGGAATCAATACGTCGGGAAAGCCTCAAACACTACGTAACGTCATACAGTTCGAAGCTCCGTACAGACATCTGTTTCTAGGATATTTTATTGGTTATACATATATTCCACCACTTTCGTAAAAAACAATGATATCTAACAAAACATACGAAAGTTATAGTGAAAATAATCTCAAAACCGTCAAAAATCACCCCATTTGATAGTGTTGTCATGGTATACACAACATCCAATTAAAAGATTCCTGAATGATTTGTACATGGAATATGGACGAACGCGAGATTTTCCGTGCGGTATAAGGCGCGTTGCTACGGATTACGCGTCGGAAGTTCAAGTCCTCCCTCGGGCATGTGTGTTTATGTTGTTTTCAACGTTAATAAGTGTAAGTAGTTCATAAGTGTTCTTCGGCAGTTTGGTACCTTAGCTTCACAAACATTTTTGGAGGATGGGTAGATACTTGAGCACGGCATTGTTAGTTGGCTTAGGGTTGTTGCTTTATTTGCCAATCGTGAAGAAACAGCTCACTTTCTCGAAATTAATTTGGTAGAAGTGCAGATTCAAAGTGGTTGTCAGTCTTAGATTTTCCAGATGCACCTCTACAAATTAAATCTATTATTTTAGGACGAAGAACGTATAATAGTTGATACGCCCAACAAAACATCAAAATTAGAGCCCTCATGGAAAAGTTACGTCTATCGGGTAGGCAAATGAGTAGTGAGATTTTAAAAATCTTCAACCGCATTACTTCTTTAAAATTTCGTTAAAATTTCTTGCAGGGACAATTTCAAAGATTACTAACCCATTGTAAACACCATATAGCACGTATTGAAACACGGTTTCCGTATTCGCATTAACTTCATTTTCATGAGAACCACATTATAACAGTTGTGAACTGTGTTCTAGAGCACACTTCCGGGATATCAAAAGTCGGCGTTTCTGTAGGAAAACGACCTTCGGAACTTTGAAAGGTTGTAGCACGTCACAGTGCTGCTGGGTGAATAGACTTAACATATTGTGAGGACAAGCGGTTTTAAATTTTATTACATAGGAATTTCAACAATTAGTCACTGGTAACAAACAGCATGTTCACAATACTCACACTTTTTGGTTTCATCAAAAACATGTATAACTTCCAAGTTAAAAATTTCTTGCCCCACACATTTCATCACTTAATAAATCACCAAGATCTACCATTTAAAAGTATCGTACAATAAATATGCAAAACAACAACGTTATGGTAAAAACAAGTGTAGTTAACATTTTGCATTTTTATGCGCTGTCTGTCCTAAAAGAACAGACCTTTGGGACAATCCAGATACTTATCCCTATCTAGTGAATTATTCTGACAGGATGACGGAGTTGAAAATTATCTCCCCTTCTGGTGGTATTGATACTATACCGTTTATGATTATTTGAGAGTTTCACGTAAGTGTGAGAAACGTAAGTTTGTTACCGCCGACCGGTTAGTGTGTACTGCTGGCCGATAGGTTAACATATAACATCAGCTCTTTGCCATATATTTTTATTTATTAATAAATGTAATTGAGTTCCACAAAAATTTAACACTTTCCTGTGAAAGCGTGAATTTGTATCTTCTGTAATTTAATAAGGTCTTCGTAAGTGGCCTATCTGAACGAAATGCTACCGACATTAAGTTGTTACCAGATGATGGCCAAAGAAGACGAAAGACGGTTTGTAACCAAATAAATACTTTTGCAGGACATCAAAATTTTTTATTTCTATTATCACTTTTCTGGCAAAGAGCTTGATTAAAACAACATTTTTTACAAGCAACAAAAAGCAAACACAGCGCTGCTGAATATTGGCATCCCACAAACAACAAACCACTTGGTTTTACTGGTCAGGCGACACGGCGCGAAGCAACGTCCCGCACAGCTGAACTAATAACAAACCACGGAAGAAGTGTCAACGCAGGCATTATTTACACACGTTTTAATAACAGTCATTACACAGGAGGGTATATAAAACAAATTCCGCACAGACTCCCTTATTGGAATACGTTAATCAACTCTGCCGGTCCCTTTGAAGCTGGGTATTACATTGCCTATGAAACTAAAATGGTATGGAACAGAGCACAAGGCTACTGGAGTGGAATGCTTAGTCACAATTTGAGGATAGAATACAATCTAATTTATTACAGAATTCATTTGAAGGAGCTGACAACAACATGTAACTGCCTCAAACTAAAGGTACATCATCATTACACTACTTGATGATTGAAAAAACGTTTTCCTTTTAAATTTACCAAAGTCTATTATGCATTAAAAAAAGAAGTGTCACAATATTAATAAACCTGCAAAAATATGTTAAGAAACAAAGCCTATTCAAATATGATGTCAGTAATAAATTCTCACCGTAGTTATTTGAATATACAATTTGGAATAATTATATTCTGTGACTGTCTTATGTGCTGGGCTGATACGTTGCATTCTCAAAGTCTAGTGATCACGCTAACTGACTAATCAAAATGTAAAGTTTGACTACCTGCACCACTGCAGAAAATTAAAGAAGAAGAATGTTTCATCAACATGAATTACACAGTAAACCACATTCAAGTCGGTTTTCAATAACGTTCTAGAAATCACAATAGACAACAAGCCCTTGACTCAGAATGTTAAGATTTACTACGGAAAGCCGTGTGAGGTGGTCTGAATGGAACTGACATCAACAGAGCGTACAGTGGACGGTTGGCACTAAACATCAGACGCTCCTCATAATCGTGTGTGCGAGGCCAACCCGAAACAAGGGGCGTTAACCACGGTTCACAGACAATAGATACTAAAGCATAAAGTAACATTAAAATACAGCTTACTAAAAAATAACAGTTGAACACTCTCGAATGCAGTAAATCACAATCACTGGACATACAATTAAGGATTTCTTAAAAAGTGGCCAAGGAAGAATTAATTAACCAAAATATCCAACAGAGTGTTCAATGTTTACATTATTTATAGATAAATCAGAACTCTTTAACCATTCCCTTAATTTAATGAAATTAAGAAAGTATGCCGACAACGGCCATGATCCACGTTTAACATTTTGGAACAGTTCATTGAACCATTAACCAGTGCATAAATCAATATTTCTTGGTGCAAACTAGAGAGAACTCAGTACATTCAAACTACAAAACTAGTCTGAAAGCAACAGTACAGAGTCACATAATAATGAACTAAACGAAAACGAACCAGACCAACAGCTCACCATTAAAGACAACATAAATAAATTTAAAGGTGCACATGTATTTCAGTAGAAATAATATTACATTTTTACTAAATGCTAATCTCCGAAAAGGAAATTGAGCATACCTGTTATTACGATACCATCAGCTACGTTATTATTTTCCAAGCTTCACTACGTAAACAACTATCGCTTGCCCTTCTACTAGGAGTGAGAGTAGTATCGAACGCTGCCCACGAAGGGCCGGCAAATGTTTCGTCATTCAGCAAGGGATATATTTACATATTGTGGACTGGGTGATTGTTGGTTGCTTCAGTTTTTCTGTATTTTGTGTAGCAGTTGCTACTGCACAGATTTTAAGCGTTTATTACATTTGAAAGAATGGTCAAAGAAACATAGTTTGATGAACTGTTTTTATATTCCTGGTGGTAGTGGTGGAAAGCGCTCGACTACAAACCGATGGGTCGCGGATTCGAAACCCGGTCGGATCACGGAATTTTCCAGTCTGCGTCTTAACCCAGCCTTCACCTCTCAGCGATGTGAGGATTCGACAGAACCTGTTGCCAATATTTTTACAAAAAGAAGAAACATGCTGAAAATAATTCCAAGAGGAGATTTAAAGTTAAACCTAACAAAACTGAAACCAAATACTGATATGAAACTTCCTGGCAGATTAAAATTCTGTGCCGGCACCGGGACTCGAAGCTGGGAACTTTACCTTTCACGGGCAAGCGCACTACCGACTGAGCTATCCCGACCCGACTCACGATGTCGCCTCACAACTTTACTTCCGTCAGTACCTCGACTCCTATTTTGCAAACTTCACCGATGCTCTCCTGCGAAACATGCAAGACTATCACTCCTGGAAGAAAGGATATGGTGGAGACATGGCTTAGCCACAGCCTAAGGGATGTTTCAACAAGGAAACTTTCACTCCGCAGCGGAGTGGGCGCTGCTATGAAACTTCCTGGCAGATTTAAATTGCATGCCGAAACCGGGACTCGAACCTGGGACCTTTGCCTTTTGCGGGCAAGCGTCGTGAGTCGTGTCGGGATAGCTGATTTGCCTGCGATAGGCAAAGGTCCCGGCTTCGAGTCCCTGTTCCGGCACACAATTTTAATCGCGCACACTCCGCTGCAGAGTGAAAGTTTCATTCTGGAGACATCCCTTAGGCTGTGGCTAAGCCATGTCTCCATCATATCCATTCTTCCAGGAGTGCTAGTCTTGCATGTTTCGCAGGAGAGCTTCTGTGAAGTTTGGAAAGTAGGAGGCGAGGTACTGGCGGAAGTGAAGTTGTGAGGCGGCCTCGTGAGTCGTGTCGGGATAGCTCAGTCGGTAGAGCGCTTGCCCGCGAAAGGCAAAGGTCCCAGGTTCGAGGCCCGGTTCCGGCACACAATTTTAATCTGCCAGGAAGTTTCATATCAGCGCACACTCCGCTGCATAGTGAACGTTTCATTCTGCAAATACTGATAATTTACTAAAAAAAGCAGTTGCTACATTCCTCCTACTAAAAGCCTGTGTATATTAGTTTTGTTAAATATACACTTGTGTTATTCAAATGAAGAAATGTGTGGTGTCGCACAAGTCTAAAGTGCGCGCCACCTACTTTCGCCGCGCGCCTCCATGCACGCACGGCGCGGCGTTCTTATGACGTCAGCCACGAGCGCCCTCTGCTACAACTCCGCTCGTGGCCACCACTGAACGACATCGTTCACTTGGGACTGAGATAGGAACTAGTTAACACTTTGGAATCAGATAGGCACCAGTGAAGACTTGGCTATCGGATAGGTACTAGGCAGGCCAACTATGCAACTCAACTATGTATCAGCATTCTGCAGTACTGAGCTATGTAAAAGTTAAGTATTACTAAGTCTCTAAGAAATATATATCTCTTTCTAATTTACTCTAGTGTTTCTAGTTTCTGTTGTCCCACTGGCTGCTCACCTTCGTACCTGCAAAAGCGTGCATTCTTTTTTCCTGTCGGTCTCGTTTTACTCGGCCACCGACACCTAGGACGGAAACGTGACCCAAAAGAGGCGACGAGGCTGGGACACAAAAGTGGCGACGAGGATGGGACACAAAAAAAATGTATCATACTTAACATATATTTTTTTTTCCTTTTATCTTGTTTTTGAATCCACTTTTTTACAGTTAAATTATTTAAGTTAGTAGCAATAATCAGTCGCGAAAACATATTTGAAGTTAGAAATTCGTAAAAAATTAGGTACATAAAAGGCAGGGCGTCTACAAAGGGGAGAAAATGTTGGTAACAGGTCTTCGAGACAAAAAAGGTTGGGAACCTCTGACTTAGACGCTATCGCAGCGCGAGTATGACAGCAAGTGACGGCAGCACACTCCAGCTCCGCTCCCCAAACGTAACGGCGCCACCACAAATTCAAGTGCCGCGCCAGACCGCCTGGCGCAATGGTTTGCCGGCGTCGCTCTCCGCTGCCCGTTCTGCGCCGTTTCGCTCGCATGTTGAAACGAGGCTGCTGGCTGGTGAACGTGAAATTGTCACTGGTCATGGGTGAAGTAACTGTTACTGATTAAACTTTCGAAAACAATTCAGTGATGGACCTGCTTATTAAATAAATTGATTAGATATGAAGCCTTGTGTATTTCTGTTTTCCAAGTAGATTACACGCATCTGGCATCAAGCCCTGTAAAAATTACGTCTGCGCGATTGTTTGGCAAGCGACGAGTAACACTGTGAATGAAAGCAACACTGTTAATGACAAATCTGTAATTATACTCGTGATGTGATTAAATACGAAATTACAGCTAAAATTCGAATAAAAATGTGTCCAAGAGAGAATATCAGGTAAAATACCAATAAAACGTGACCAAAGCAAAAAACATGTGCTCCTTTCAATGTCTCCTGCAAAGTGAGAGCGACCGAGAGCGACATTTAAAAGGGCGCTGGCCAACCAGCGCACCACAAAGCGAATCGGAAGGCAGATATACTTCACTGGAACAATAAGAGAAATGATTTCCCATTTCAATTTGGAATCCGCTACAGCGCAAATTAAAACACAAACAGCAAATAAATTAAGAAATGAACTAAACAGTCCAGCTTCAGGACAGTGTTTTTAACTTAAAGCGGTCTTTTGTGAGACTTAAATAAGCAAATTCGGATCACGTAAAAAGTTTTTTTCATTTTGATTCTATTTTTTTTCAACCTAGGCTTTGATACTAAATTAATAACTCTTCGTCAGGAGCCACCTCAACTAATATCGCTGAAATATCGCATCCGTTATCAATAGGTGATTTTAGCACCCTATGTAAAGATCCAACTTATGGCCACAAGTATTAACCAATTTCAAATCAATCACAATACAGTACACATTTCTAAATCTTGCAGACTGTCTTATAAATCAAACGGACTAGGACACAAGAGAGCAATTCGAGCAGCACTAATAAGTTACCCACTGGTCACCATTAAGTTGCAAGCCTGAGAGTGAAACATACTGACGGCTTAAAACTGTGTGTCGGATCCTGGGTTCGAACCTGCGGTCTTTGACTTTAGCGGGCAAACCGACTGAGCTATCCCAGCACGCTTCATTCCTCCCAGCTTTACTTCTGCCAGTACCTCGCTTCCTACTTTCCAAATATCACGGAAGTTCTCCAGCGACCCTTGCAAGACCAGCACTCCTGTAAGAGAGACTATGGAGGGGACATGACTTACCCCCACCTGGGGATGTTTCCATAATGATACTTTCACTCTGCAGCGAAGCGAGCGCTGGTAGTGTGCGATGGAGAAGTAAAGCTGTGGTTACGGATCGTGAATCGTGCTGGAATACCTAAGTCGGTAAGCGCTTGCCCGAGAAAGGCGAAGATCGTAGTTCCTTTCCTGGTTCCGGCACAGAGTTCTAATCTACGATGAAGTTTTAAATCAGCACATACTCCACTACAGAGTGAAAATATTGTTATGAAAGTTTGGGAGTAATTTAAATACGATAAACGGCACTGCGCACGAAACCGCTTGAACAGTCATATCAGTACGAGTAAAGCCGAAATATCCTGTCGGCTGCAGCAGAGGTACGACACACGAGAACGCACCACACAATGCAAGAGAGAGACTACGGTCGCACAAAGCCATCAACGGCCCACCGACTGCAGCTGCGTTTCCTTCCTACCCGCTGCACGTCCCAGGACCGCCACAGAAAGAGTCGTCCAATAGAGCCGAAGTGCTACGCCCACTCACTAGCAATGGCTCACTACCATCGCACAGCAGGCGGACTGTGACGCCATCTATTAAAGCTGTAGTAGACTTCGTGGAAAAACATAAGTGCTCCAGAAGATGACACAAAGCTGCCACCAAAAAAGAAAGTGAGACATAAAAAATAAATAAAAAACCAGCAGACCACCATGGATCACCTTTGATACACCACACACACACACACACACACACACACACACACACACACAGACACAGGGCAAAACAACCCTTATCTAAGGGCATCACGAAGCTACATCGCCATTCTGTTTGATCGCTCACGTTATTGATTCTCCTCCTCATCATCATCATTTCATTATGCCTTTCAGCGTTCACTGTGGAGTATCGTCCCTCTAATAAAATAACTCCAAGAGACTCATTTCAGTTCTAACAATGATGCCTGTTACACCACATTAATGACCGAATCCAAGAACTTTATCCTTCGTGTACCTCGACTGTACTGCCGTACTTAGTTATTGTCTCTTTGTAGCAAAGAGACTTCCGACAAAAGGTAATGCCTGCCTTGACACCATTATCACAAACTTAGATAGCTGAAATCACGAAGTAAATGTAGTTGATGTAATGATAGCAGTCCACAGTGCATTAGTTATGAACCCACAAATGAAGACAGCCGGCCGCGGTGGCCGAGGGGACTGAGGCGCTCCAGTCACGGTCTGCACGGCCACTACGGTCGGGGGTTCGAATCCCCCCTCGGGCATGGATATTTGTGCCGTCCTTAGGATTAGCTAGATCATAAGTAGTTTGTAAGTTTAGGGACTGATGACACCGTAGTTAAGTCCCATAAGCTATAGAAACATTTGAACATTTGATTTACAAATGAAGACAATGAGAAATCAGCAGACAAACACATGGCAGTCCCATTATGTTTTCTACCAAAGAATGGTACCGAAAGAAAAACTAGATAATTTCATAGCTTCACTATCTAGTATTTACTGGCAACAGATAGTCACAGAAGCTTAACCCAAAGATGGCTTAAATGCCCTTTTCCAGACACTGAGAACCGTTGGGAGTTTTAGTCCTTCCTCGGGCATGGGTCTTGTGTTGTCCTTAGAACAAGTTATTGTAAGTAATTTGTAAGCCTAGGGACTGATGACCAACGTAGTTCAGTCTCTTAGTTTATAAACATTTAAACATTTTGATTTGGTGTTGCATTTTTACATAATGGATGTCTTACTTAATTACTTGTGCGACAGAAGACTACATGATATTCAAAAATTGTATTTCTAATGAACGGTGTTTGTGGTGTATCCTGTGTGATACCTCAGATGCACAATAAGTATTAAAAAAGATATCTGCTGATGTTGTATTTGACAGATGGAGTAGATAAATTTTGGCTTGGAACTTTTCCACAGCGAAACGTTGGAATCTATGTTTCTGGAAAGGAGGTGGTTTTATTAACGTACACACGTCGGTCCAACCGGACGCGTTTCATGTGAGCACCAAGTATATGCAAATATTCGCTTCTTGGGTATTTTTAAAGTGTTTAGAAGGAGTATGGTAAAAACGGAATGCGCAACAAACACGTAGCAAAATCCAATGATTTGAAAGATGCGCCTAGCCTGGCAATCTCGAGTGCTTCATTTCTCATCCGTTTCATAATACCCTAGTAGTTTCCAGTAAAAAAGGTAAAGCAGTCAACAATCCGAAGATTGGTTTGAACACCACAGTGCTTTACTAGGCATGGTCCTGTTTCGAGGTGGTATGCCGTTGCCTTCCTCCGACCTTCGAATTGACTTACCCAGCCAGTTATAGGGGGACCTACAGTTTAACGTGGGTTCCGAACCACGCTGCTACTCGGTATTTTTCACAACAGCAATACTGCCAGAGGTGAAAGAAGTGGTAAGTGAGAGATAACAATCCTAGGACCTGGCGGGGATCGATCCCGCGACCTTTGGTTTTGTAGTCTGGCACTCTACCACTGTGCAACCGAGGCGCACTAAGAAGCTAAATTACATGATTTTTTTATTCCCAGATTGTGCTCACCGTTCCTAATTCCTCTAAGACTTTTTCTTGTAAATCATTCTTTTGGGACCATAATAAAATTGAATAGTTGGCATTCCCTTAAACCGTGGTGGCATTGTTCCCTTACGAGTGCCGGCTATATCCCGAACGTGAGCACCGGGAGAATATCTAGTAATAGGAACTGTATACTTAGTGGTAAATTGACGCTGTGAGTAGACTGTCGGAAACTGAAGACAAATCGAGCATGAGAACAGGAAGACACTTTTCTGCATTATGAAGAGAAAGGCCAAATGAGGCGCGGGTGTAGCCGAGCGGTCTGGAGCGCCTTGTTGCGGATCGCGCGGCCTCCCGCGTCGGAGGTTCGAATCCTCCATCGCACATGGATGTTTGTGTTGTCTTTAGAGTAAGTTAGTTCATAGGTGGTTTGTAAATTTAGGGACTGATGACCCCGCAGTTAAGTCCCATAAGCTTTAAAAACATAAAATGGCCAAATAGAAACAGCCGAAGTGCAAGATTTGTAGTTTAGAGAGCGCCACAGCTGTAGCGTCGTAGAATCGTAGTCATGGCGTCAGACTGCAGCATGTCACATCCGTGTTCCACTTTCCGTCGCTCTCATTTTTTTCACCGATCATCAAGTGTCTGTCCACTCTTTGACTGTGTGTTCACGGTATTGAGTTTCGCGCCTGCTTTGTGGTGCAACATCTGTGCCGCACAATTACTATATTAGTAGTCGAAATGAAGGGCTCTTGAATAGGAGCCGCAATCGTTTGATGGCAGCGCGACAAGTCAGACCCCACTGGTAAACCGGTCTGATCGTACATGACGTTTGTGATGGTATTTGCGTGATATGACAGGAAAATTTATCGACGAACAAACTTGTACGCATGGTAAGTGCATTAGATACGCCTCCTTGCCTAATATAAGTATTCGTATGAATGTGCGCGTGATCACTTCCAAAGAAATGGCGAAAACATAACACTTCGTCACATACGAGCAACATATGTGCGAAACAGTTTCACAATCGCTCACCTTTCCCTGTGCTCTGTCAATACACAAATTTTAATGTTTTTGAAGTTCTCTACATGTACAACATCAAATCCTGCATATTTCGAGTCAATTTCTAAATATTTAATCATTTCAACCGTTTCGGGGCGTTAAAACATATTCAACGACGAAGTTGATGCTGAACCGGGATTCGAACCCGGATTTCCCACTTCAGGCCACTGATAAACAGATAAAAAGAGAGAGAGAGAGAGAAACACTTGTAACTGTAGACTGATGATCAGAGAATAAATCATTTCAAATATTAGTGCAGTTGCTAACTCTCGCAAGTCGATTAACTGGGCTATAATAGCGGAAATGGTATCAAACCTTTACCGAGTATTGAATGAGAACCTTAAGTTCTGCAAAAATCTTCTTTTTTTTCTGAGATTCATTAAATCGGTTAATGAGTTTCATAGCGGTCGGAATGTCATTGAAGGGCTACCAGCTGCGTCGTGTTACCACTAAATCGGACAGGGGCGGTCTCTTGCCGGATGGCTGCGAAGGATCGCGGAAGGAAGCAAGTAGCGGCCGGAGAGGACGAGAAGCCGCGGATGGCGACGGTGGAGCCGCCTGGCGGCACGCGCCGGCGGCAGCGCCGGCTCCGCGGAGGACCTGGCCGCCAGTTGCGGCGCGACTGTTGTGCGTTGCGGAGCTGTGCGGGGGGCGTGTACCTGGCCAGTCCGCTGGCGCCAGTCGAGCGCGCCGTACCCAGGCGCCGAACTCTCCTGCTGCGCGCGGTAGGGCCGATACCGCAGCGACGCAAGTGACCGAAAAACTGTCACCCTCGCTACTCGAATAAATGGTCTGATACCCGTGTTTTGTATGTGCAAGTGGTTCAGCGAGGGGTGACAGAGGTGTGGACCAGTCCATTGTTAAACATCTCCCGTGTCGGGGTAGCGAAAAATTAAAATAAAATAATAATAAAAAAATATTTTGTGGACCAGTTGCGGGGGTGGTCAATCACGAATGGTTAAGTGTGCTAGTAGGTGTGAACACCGGACGAGAATTGTTGGCCCCCCTGCGGAGATGACCGGTGTCTCGGCGTGTGCGGTGCAGGCAGGAGTGTCGAAAGGTGCGTGAGGCGGGTCAGCGAGTAGCCGTCTGCGCGGTGGGGAGCGCCCGTGGCATGGCGGGCGGCCGGAGGCGGGCGGCGGCGTCTTCGGCGTCGGCGGCGGGGGCGGCGGTGGCGGCGGCCGCGGGGGCGGTGGCGGTGGCGGCGCGCTGCGAGGCGCACCTGCTGCTGGCCGCCGCCGTGCTGGCCGCGGTGCCCGCGCTCGGACAAGGTCTGCCGCCAGCGACAATGCCGCCGCAACAATGGGGTGCAGCTAGGGGCCTATCCGGGCAGGAGCGGGTGTCGTGCGCTATGCCGTACCATCCCACTTCGGGCTTTGGTTGTTGCACTGGCGTCAACATACGTTCCGATCACAAGTTGGCGAGATATTTATATGTGTCTGATAGAAATTCGACTGTTCTGAAATAGCTCCTGAAGATGGCTAATTGGTGACCGAAATCAGTTGCCTAAAATAAACACTATCATAAACCAAATGTCATCAATATTTTAATATGAACATATATTAGCTAAAGTAGCCACCGAAGACTCGGGGCACTGCAGAGATCATGCGTTTTCTCTCCTTGGACACCATCGGACGGCAATTTTATTTCCAAATATATGAATATTTTGCCAGGAAAAATAGCTATTGTTTGTTAAAAAATAATACAGATACATCAAGGGGGGTTGGAATTTCGACCACAATCATCATCAGGCTTCTAAAATGTGATACAATATACGTAGCAAATAAGCAGTACCAGAATTTCAATAAAAGTGACACTGTATCCACTAGTATAAACTTACACCTTCCTTGACGATATTGAGACGAGATTACTGATTTCATTTTTTTTATTTCTCATGACCGTTTTCGACGACATATATCTTTATCTTCAGTTGATTTCATGGCTTTACAAATTATTCACTTTGGAGCCCTTCTAAAATAAAAATTTTGTTGTGAAAATATAAAATTAATAATAGTAGATAGTCAAATTGTTAAAATACACGTCACCAAAGTGGATCATCATATCACATTAAGAGATAACATTTGTGTACTGCTTCTGACACGAATATAAAGCAGACATAGGCAACAATACACCAACGAAATGGTTACCTGCTGCCAGTCCCCTTTATATTTATGTGACAAGCAGTAAACATATCTTTTAATGAGATATGATGATCCACTTTGGTGACGTTTATTTTAACAATTTGATTATGTACTATTATTCATTTTATATTTTAACGAGAAACTATTTTACAAGGTCTCCAAAGTGACTATCTTGTAAAGCCATGCAACCTTCTAAAGATGATGATGTATAGCATCGAAACCGGTCGTGACAAATAAATGAAATAACATTTGTGATCTTGGCTCAGTAACCTCAGAGAAGGTGAATTTTTATACACATTCAGATCGCTCTCCACAGTCATACCATGCCACGTAACTAAAATGTGAAATTATATTTGTCTAGGGAAGAAACCACGACTAAAATAAAATTAATGAACAACATTGTTTCCACCAGCCTGGTACTTTAGTCTTACTTTACTAAGCACTGTCAACTAGTTTACAACTGCATTCACTTTCGAGTGCATTCTATACAGTAGTAAAAAAAAAAAGACTAGGAAAATGTTTCATGGCATCTTCAGAAGCTTATCCTAAATTAAGAAGGGTGAGAGATACATGTAGCTCTCCACCACGAACTCTCCCTACAATACTTAAAAGACAGATCATATTCCCTCCATCGTTACCCACAACATGGCAGTCAATCGTCAAGAGCTCTGAGTAGGAATCCAGACCTGTGTGTTTCATGGATATCTATTTTGTGGCTATGTTTATTGACCATGAGACCCTCAAGAATTCCTGTAATGATCTTACCTCATCATTTTGGAATGACAGCTGCACCCAAAGTTGTCAGTAATTTGATAAATGTATATCAAATTCTGTCTTTATCTGTTTACTCTCCACAATTCTCTCCGGATCATGTTGGTTCTGTCACCCTATCCTTGCACTCATCAGTGATTTCAATACGGTAATTTCTTCGCTGATTCTGCGGAAAACCTCCACATGCCTTAATTATTTACCCTACCTAATTTTCGACTTTCTTCTTTAAGACTGCAACTCTAAAGCTTATATTGTCTTCTTTAATGGTGTTCCCACTGTGTGTGCATCTCTACCATACAACGCAGTGCAGTATATGTTCACTCTCAAAACTTTGTTCCTCAAATTAGAGGCTCTTTTTGGATACTAGTAGATAGTACATGATTTCTTTGCCTGTGTTAGTCTACCTTCTGATTCCTTCCTGCTTCTATTGTAGTTATTTTTAACTTTTTAGGATTTACTCTCGCCGAATTCTGTACCCATAAGACTATTCATAGCATCCAACGGATAATGTAGTTCTTCTTCGCATTCACTTTCACCGAAGATAGTAATGTGATCAGCAGTACCTACGGATGCACATTAAACTACTATTTAAAATAACATTCTAGTGGAAAAGATGAACTTATTTAAATTTATTAAAATTGTAGGTATAACTGCAGGTTATTAATAAGGGACACTAAATATATGATGAAAGATGTTCTTCGACTTCATATTTCAGAAATATTTAAGAGATTTTCGGAATAAAACACTAGAAAGCGTGTTATGTCACATTCAAATACTGTTTCTGCTACCTAGTTTACCCGCTTAAGAAGTACTAAACATACCACTTTTTATACTAAAATTGCCGTCCTATGGCTGTAGATACAACAGTAACGATGAAAAATCATAGTTCTTGATATATTTTCTGAATATTCAGACGTCCTCCTGCCGACTGGTATTTTAACGTAACAAAAAATTATGAAACGTCAGGTGAAATTTTGTAGATCTAGAACGAAAAGGCGCCATTAGAAACATTGGTACAGTGATTCGAAGGCCGAAATATATGTAGTTTCTGTCACAGTGATAACAAATCATCTCGTTTCTGCCCGGATCAACCTCTATCTACACCACACTAATTGTGTTACATAGTGTACTGTGATATATTTTATATGTACACATTGCCTTATTGACAACCATAACAACCAGCAGCTTAAACAATACTATGCTTCTAATTTGACACGATATATTTATCCACTTAATTTGCCTTTTTCGTGTACAAAATGAAAATCAGGTTTTCTTCATACAGTTACTAATAATGGATCATTCACACTGCAGTAAGGTCTATAGATGTGAACTAAAACAACTTTTGTGGCTAAACCTTTTTGTTAAAACTTGATTTACTGTGCAGCAACATTTTTTCAAGTGAGAGTATGTACTATTTATCGCGTTTTGCTACGATGGAATGTGAACTAGAATTGTTTTATGTATACATCTTGCCATTTCTTGAACAGCAAATTGGATTCAGTACAGCATTCAACCACATCTGAACAGCCTTCGTCTGTAATATCACCTTTGTTCTTATCCGACATTAGAATATTTACAGTTTTCGTGATTGTCAAGATCTTTCTATGGCTGTTCAAAGGAGATGGAAAACAGCACATTGATAGACATTGTATCGTCGTCTAGTGCGAAATCTAGCCCCATCTAAATTATTAGTCTCTTCAGGTCAAAACCCATACCTAAATTTATCGTAACTTGTATTCAATGTAGTTGGTCAGTATTTCAGTACCGAGGTATGGGAAAATCTTTATGATGCACTATATTGTCGATAATTGTAGCAACTCTCTAAATTTTCGGAGCCATCCACTATTACGTATTACGTTCTAATAATTTTTCAGATCGATGTCAGATAGTACTCAGTAAAAGTGCCCCACCTTCGATATAAATCGTCATATTTCTACATATGGAAGCAAATAACTGTATGGTGGTGAAAGGTATCATTCTATTTTCGTTTTTACTGATTATGTTATATCGTAATTAAGATCTTTCATATTTAGCTCAGTTTTAATTGAATAATATTTCGCGTTTCAAAAATGCATCTGCCTCTAATATTATGCACGTGTAATATTAAATTGTTAAGTTCTGATAATAATTAGTATATTATCTTAAGACCAACAGCATACTAAGGCCTTCTTCAGCAATTGCTGCTTGATAATTCTTAGATCATTTTAAAGAATTTAAGGTGTAAATTTCTCACGGTGAAAGTCAGAAAATATGAATCAAATTTATCAGGCTTGATTCCAGGTTGGAATTGGTGCTCCACAACTGTATTTGATTTGTAGTAATTCTTTCAGCAATCAGTCGTAAAAAATATATATTTATTACGACTGATTGCTGAAAGAATTGCCACAAGACTTAAGTTTCCAATCTTTTGCTGAAATTTCATTGTAGTTGGAGTAATAGGAGGTGATCCAGTGTAGCCACATATCGTTGAGTGCTTTCAAGAGCGCAGAGTCGAAGAGCCGTTCTCTAGGTGTTCAGGCACAATTAAATACCGAAAAGTAGCACTCATCAATGATCAGTTCACTTGAATACTACAGCGCTCAGTACGCTTAGGGGATCAGGTGACATATCATACACAATATACATACGGTAACGTATTTTGTTCAGATATAGGCTACAACTCTAATTTGTGTGTAATACAGTAAGATATTTTTCAGTCACAAAACTAGGTTTACACAAATCTTTACTTGAGGTTTACATGGTGTAAGCTCCATGAGGCTACTATAATAGTGAAAAAGTCATCCTCGTTGCGCCCTTATGTGGTGTGCGATGGACGGCCAGTACAGGTGCACACCTGCGTGGCATTGACTTATGAGGTTATAAATCAGATCTCGAGGAATATTTGGCCATGCTTCCATGAGTGAAATATCCAGCCCTGCAACCGTTGTGGGAGGTGCTGGTCTGGGTGCAGTGCGTACGCCAGGTGCGTCACAGACATGCTCAGTCGGATTTAAGCACGGTGAACAAGCTGGACACTTTATTCGTTCAATTCCCTCAGCTTCAATCATTTTGTCCACCAGTTCAGCTCTGTGGGAAGGAGCGTTATCGACCATACAGACGACCCATGTGATATGGCACCAGCGTAGGGCACAACAAAATGAGGAGTCACAGTGCCATTCTGAATGACATAGAGCTTGGTACCTACGCCATTACTGATTCCTGCCACACCAATCGTCCGCCACCATGATATGGTGATGTTTACCGCACATAAGCAGGATTTTTCCGTGTTCCAAGCTCCCTCAGATGACGATTGTCCAGCTGAACACAAAATCTTATCTGTGAACATGTGGGACAGTATAGCACAGGGTCTTGAGCAACATGACCTAAAGGCATATTTGACTGGTGATGTGCGTACCATTTATTGCTTGCCACTGTGATGTTAGTCATCAGGAACATATGTCTCACCATGCATGGACAGTTAAGATTTGATAATGACCCTTTAACGAGTCGAAATTTGTCATCAATGTATATAGTCGATCTATGGCAAATAAAGATCTCATAAGAAATTCATAACCATTACATTCAACATCGCATCCCATTAAACAACCTGAATAAAGTGTCAGGTAATTGTGAAACATTTTTTAATTTATCAGGAGGTTTTGTGTCAGCGCTCACTACATTCGTGAATGAAAATTAATTCAGTAAGCAATCCCCATTTTTTGAAGGAGTACTATTACCACAAGATATATGAGACGTGTGAAGTTTTAAATATGCGATAGGGCTCCTGGTGCCAATAGAGCTGTGAGGATGGAATGTGCTTCGTGTTTGTTTTAACGCCGTAATTACTATTTATCGTAATTGACTGTACGTAAATAGTTCATAGGTTACTTAAATTATTCTTACCTGTTACAAATTTATGCATTTCGAAGTTGTGCCTAGTGTTTAAACTGTTATGTCATGATAAAAATTACAAAAACATTTTTGCAAAATTTTACATCAGTATAATCTTGGTGTCAATAACACTGTACCTGTGAAAGAAAAAGATAACCTGCCTGACGTAATGTCTCTTTTTATGTGTGACTAACTGTTCGATTATATTGTGCTTGTTGAGCAGCTCTCCTTTTCTGGTATCAGAATTGAACACCATGTGACATTCGAGAATGACAGCTCAGTTCGTAGACCACTTGTCTAACATGTGCAAGAACATCGGATTCGTGTCCCATTGCGGTATAAAAGATTCGTCTACAGAGAACTTTGAAAATGAGCGCTTATTTATTCTGAATAATGAAAACGCAATACAGAAGTTTAATTTGATTTCATGCGGATCCTTTGAACAATAGAATTAAAATACTGGAAAGTGAATACCCTATTTCGCATCCACATCGTCTAACGGAAGTAAAATTTAGTTCCTTATTCCTAAGTTGACAATGCATTCAAGGCTAATGGATGCCCCCCTCCCCCCCGCTCCAAACACACAACCTTTAATCTGTGAGAAAACGCGATCTAGATTAGGCTTTAATGTCTGGTCAACATCATCGACATTGCAGTGGGAGCAAAAGCTATATTTTAAGAAGAATGAGGAAGGATACTGGGAATGTCCTCTACAAGGGCGATTTACGGATATTCTGAACCTGGATGAACGAATTAAGATTTGAGCGGTTATATTGCTGTACCACTGCGTCATGTGACTTGGATCTTAAAAGGGGATTTGTCCAGTGCACAGTGTGCATAAGTTAGCAGAGACTGTAGTTAAGACGTCAAGGCACGTATACGCTGGAGTCCATAGTTAACACACAGGAGCTCATTAGCCTACCCCGACAATATGGCGCCGCCGCTGCTGCTGCTGTTAACTCTCAAGTAGCTAATCTTCTTGCGATATTGCGCTGCCAAGGTATGAAACAAGCGGACTTAATTATGAATGCTTGTGCGAGTGTGTGTGTGTGTGTGTGTGTGTGTGTGTGTATGTGTGCGTGCCAATCGTTAGTCACCGTATATCGCTACTCGTAGCTGCGCGCAAAATTATGTAAGCAAACTTTTCTTCAGTGCCAAAAGAATTATTAAAAGGATATATTAAAAAAAAGTTATGAAACGTAAAGTCAATCGAACAGTCGTACTATCCGGTTGGGTGTTTTGGGATTTTTAATTTTTTAATTTTTATTTGTTTTAAACGAAAGGTATTTTCTACTTATTTAAGGAGGATTTTTCAGCGTAAGAACGCTCAGCGATTGGAGCTCTTTAATTTGCGCTTTTCACACTCGCATTGATTGATTCTGAAGAAAGCAACAGATCGACACATCTATCAGTGGACCCTTTAAGCACTGCAAATGTTACGTCACGAGGAGGAACATTAGTGCATGCTTTGTATCTTTTTGATAAAGGGTCAACATTGCACCGTTAGCCTCAATTAACCTCAGATTTTGCAGTGAATAAGTAAACAAAACGTAGGGAAAGACATGTGATTATTGCAATAGTAGCAACTGAACACTTATTTTATGAAAATTAACAGTAGCTATTTCAGTTCTGCTGACGCGAGGGTTCCATATTCCAGGAAAATGTATCTGTGAGATTTTACGCGATCATTGTTGTAATAAACACTAGAATCTGTTGATTTTCAAAATGTTCAAATGTTTGTAAAGTTATGTACCTTAACTGCAGTAGTCATCGGTCCCTAAACTTACAAACTACATAAACTAACCTATCCTAAGAACAACACACGCACACACACGCACACACACACACACACACACACACATATGCCCGAGGGAGGATTCGATCCTCGGACGTGGAACTGCCGTGCGCACCGTAGCAATACACCTTAGTGGGTACGGTTATTCCGCCGCAGCGCATCAGTTGATCCGGAAGAAAGATATGGCTGCACATACAACTTGAGTTTCGTTTCGTTTAACATTCTTTGTCAATCCAGTAATTAGGAAAAACCCAATAAGAATTCAGAACATTATCCAGCACATTACTGAATGATTATGAAACTAAGTTAAAGTCTGTTCAGGATAAATAAGTGAAGAAAATGAAAACCATATCCACGGTTCTAATTAAAGTACACCGTTCGTTTGGTCTAACAATACTCTGTGGATCAAGTTATGAGTTGTTTAGACTTTATGACACTGAGGACTAACGGTGAGAAATATTCGCACGGTTTATATAGTTTGCTATTAAAGAATCACGCGATAATAGATGGACGCAATTAAAAATTAAAGCGTGAGGTGAGACACACATTCTACGTTAGTTCATTAGAAGCTAAGCTACTTGAATTTCCCTTCGCGATGAAAGTTATATCTAAGTCAGCTTACGTAATAAGAATTATTATTTTAAGTGGCTGGAGGTGTATCATTTGCAGATTATACTGAAACACAATTATTCTTATTTTGTACTAATTACGAATTATTTTCGCAGGCCGTCTTTAAATATTCGGTACTGTAATATTCTGTGACCAAATGAATGACGGTTTACTTGGGCTCGTTTCACTGGTTACTCCCTCAAGACTGAAAGAACGTGTACTTGTGAGTGGCGAGGTCCAATTAGTTTAAGCATTACATTTTCTTCTAGGAATGAAATTTTCACGTTATAAAAAATCACTTAACATTGACGACAGCCAGTCAAACCAAGTGATGTGTAGTGTTTGTTGATTTCCACGGCCACAATCGGCTGCCATGATTGGCTTGAAGATGGTGGTTCACAAACAGACTGAAACCCTTTGACTAACAACAACAAGAAATTCTCTAGCGATCGAGACTGTGTTTTAAAAAAATATAGTTTCGTTACCGATCACTGTTTCTCCAGAAATGTTTTCTTAAGTTGACAATTTTAAAGTAGTAATGTACTCCTCAAATGACTAAATTATCCCATCATTGATGGAGTGTGCTTCCGTGTCGCGGACAAATACGCGAAACTTATTGTTAGTCTTCCTTATTGTCGTCCAATTGACGGACTGTTCCTCTTTTGGTCATTTTATACTAAACAGTTTATTTTAGTAGGGAAGGTCCATTACTTCATCTCTGAAGTCACAACTAATAGTAAAAAATGTTCAAATGTTTGTAAAATTATGCGACCAAATTGCAAACTAATTTATGCTAAGACCACCACACAAACGCCCAAGGTAGGACTTGAACTTCCGATGGGGAACGGCCAACAATTTTTTTTTTTTTTTTTTTTTTTTTTTTTTTTTTTTTTTTTTTTTTTTTTTTTTTTTTTTTTTTAAGGGATCGATGTGATTGTTATAGGCATCAGTAACGGAGGTGATCATCTCCATCGATAATATTTTTCGCAAATGCCATCTACTGCAGTAATTGCAAAGGTAGCCCTATAACTTTCAATGAAACCGATGTATCTCTATAGCTAATGCAATGGTGAATACATTTCTTGCAACACAACTGCAAAACTGATGTTGTGCTTCACTGAAATTTTTTATTAAGCACTAGATTCTTGAAGATTTCATTTCTCTTCCGGGATTTTTTATGCAATTTCTTACCGCTTTAGAAATTGTTACTTCTCTTATTTAGACGATGTCGTTATGTGCCAATGATGTACGTAACCTTCGAAAATTTCAAGTAACTACATGGAGGGCGCAACAATGTTACTAAAACTGGAACTTCTACGTTTCGTTGAGTTCATGCAACTTGTTTTACATGCTTTTATATGTAGCGCTTAATTTCATACATTTCATCGAACATTTTTGTACCTTGCACGTTCTTTCCTGCCACATTTATTGACAGATTATTCGTACACTCTACGAAAAGTCTACTAATTATAAAAAAAAAAGTTCAAATGTTTGTATAGTCTATGGGACTTAACTACGGGGTCATCAGTCCCTAAACTTACAAACTACTTATGAACTAACTGAGACTGAGGACGGCACAAATATCCATGCCCGAGGGGGATTCAAACCCCGGACCGTAGTGGCCGTGCAGACCGTGACTGAAGCGCCTCAGTCCCCTCGGCCACCGCGGCCGGCTACTAATTATATTATGAGAATATAGGAAAGTATAAAACGGAAATACGTCGACTGGGAATGCTCGCTTTCAGATCGTCCATTCAACTAGCCAATTGGTGACAATATTTTAATCCATCTATAGGCATATAATATATAATAGACGATCCTTTAAATGTTACATGCAGATCAATCTCATTCAGATTTCTGTCGTGTTTAACACTTTAATCACTACTGCTGAAACGGTTAGCGACCAGAATTCAATTTTCATCGATTCAGTTATGTTCTTCAGTCACATAGGCTAGATTTATCTTAAAGGGAGCGTTTGGTAATCGACACCGCTCTCTCTCTCTCTCGAACACACACACACACACACACACACACACACACAAACACACAAGCCGGCATTAGTGACGTGGTTTACTCGCATTGGAAAAGGTTGTGGGTGAAATATTCATCCGCAAATCCAGGTATAGAGTTTTCCTGATCAACGATGCCATCTGCATTGATGTGATCACGCGCAGCTTTCTTTGTTACCCCGCCCCCGACATAGATTGTGTTGTATCTCCAATAAAGCTGTCACCCGCGGTTTATTAATTTCATCTCGCCGTTCCCTTCCTTTATGCTGCTAACGTTAAAATATTCCCATTGTTGACAAATAGTTTTCTAATATAGTGTGCCGGACTCAGTACTATTTTCTATGTTGGCTATGTTATTATTAGAGGCAATATAAACACACGATGAATCACTCAATCTACAGGCCGTATATTCGACTGATTACCTAGGAATCCGTCCTTCTTTGGAGTATTTTGGGATACTCACCAGTTGTAACTGACAAGAGGAAATAGAAGAGGCTCAGAGAAGGGCATCTAGTTTCTCATTATCACCATATATGGGCAGACTCTCATAGAAATTACGTACAAGTTGCGGTGAAACTCATTTAAAGAAAGTCATTATTCGTCAGGTGACTCAAATTTGCGAAATTTCTCTCACCAGCTTTCTTCTTCGAATGCGAACGTATTTTGGCGTCCTAATCTACATAGGGAGAGAAATAAAATGAAAGCCATTCGATAAACCCTTCTCCAGGCATTGAAATGCGGTTTGCAGATGTCATATTTACATGTAGCTCGTACCTCAGATAAATAGTTTATGGTTTCCTAACGTAAAATAGTTGTCTAGGAATATAGTGGTTTTCTCCTCACTACAGGGTAGCATAGAAGTTATTTCTTCTCTCTGTGCTACTGATTGTGGAGAGAGCATTTTTCTCTCTAATAATGAAATGAATAGAACCAAACATTGTTACACAAGTAGCTAATTACGGTAATATTCCCATTTCAAGTGCTGTCTCGTAAGATCGTAACATTACACAACGACCTTGTTTGAGTGTATGCAGTGCCCTTAAATGGGCTACTTCCGTACATTGTTTTCACCCGAACACAGCTGTAAATTATGGTAAAAATGGAAAGAAAGGAAATAAAAGAAATCCAACTTCTGAGGTTCTTTTGATGTACATAGTGGAGTTGCCGAGCGTTCTGAGGCGCCTTGCTTTGGAGCGAGCGGTTGCTCGCATGCTCCCTCGGGCATAGATTTGTGTGTTGTCTTTTGTGTAAGTTTGTTTCAGTAGTTTGTAAGCCGAGACACTAATGACGATAATAGTTTAGTCGAATAGGTTTACAATCATTTGGACATGTCTGATGTACTTAAATCATCATCATGTTCATTTTCGGGTTTAAGAATCTTTGCCTGTACTGTAACCAAGCCATGCGTAGGTGATCTTACCAACTTATTTATGGTCTTCCTATTCTTCTTCTACTCTTTGGATCGTGTTTCATCCATGGTCGCGCCATTTCTTCTTATAGTGTTGGATCCTTTCTATTATTCCTTCCTCTCTTATCTTACCGTTCTTCTTGAAGTCTTCTAATCTTTATACGACTAAATTTCTTCTAAATCATATTTTGCTGCTTCAGCTCTTCGATTCTTCGTTTATATACGTCTGGTCGTTCTGTTTAAAATTTGAGTATTTCCGCATTTATGATTTTACGCAGGAGAGTTATCTCAACCATACATAATATGCAGCTTCTTTTCAAACTTATTATTATAAGCATACGGTTCACCATTGTTTAGGTAGATTATAATCTTCTTGCAATATATTATTATTTCGGCTTTAAAGTATTCATTTCCACATTAATTAATTCCGAATTGTAGAAATGTTTCGAAGCTCTTTTATGGTTTCCAAATGTTTTCAAAGAAAAATTATGAAATAAATTAATGAAGTATTTTCAAAGGCTTTCCACGTGTGATAATGTTTCATAGGTCCTCCGGGTATGCTGTCGGTTTTTTAAATCACGCTCAGTCTATATTTCGGCGATCCACTTTTTTTGCTATCTTCAGAAGAATCTGCTGCTGTGGCTATGTAGGCTATCGCCGGATTATATTGCCATCTGTAGACAATATTTCTGTGGTACAACTGGCCTCATCATCAGATGAGTAAGCTAAGCCTCTCTCGCCGTGACTCGCCATCGCGGCGATATGATCCGGCTGGAAACCTGAGAAGAATTTGATCAAACTGCTGCTGCTAAATCCTGCTGATGTCTAGTGTCGAGTTTTTATTATTTTTTAAATTCTCTCATTGTATTTTGAAGCTGGCTGTCAGCTGCCTATACGCAATTCTGCAGCCGTCGTTAGTGTTAGCTAGTTCATAAGTAGTTTGTAAGTTTAGGGACTGATGACCCCGTAGTTAAGTCCCATAAGCTATATATACTCATTTCAATGTTTGATTTGAATCGGTATTGAAACAAAATTGTAGAAACACAAACTTGACACAGGACACTAGACGTAGCACGCCATAAAACTGCGAGTAATAGGCAGTCTTCTCAGGTTAAAAGAGAAGGAAAGGAGGCGTAGGAGTGTGTAGGAGGGCGTAAGGACTCTACAAGAGTGGGTATGGAAGGGGAAGCGAAGTGAGGGAAGGGAAGAAGGATGAGGGTGTGAGAGGGCACGTCATATATGAGGAACGGGGAAGGATCGAGGCTAATAGGAGGTATAGACATCAGAACAGAGGGCGTCATCCAGGAGGGGGAGGTAGCAAAAGCTACCTTCGGACAAGATGTAGAACGTGTGGAGGTATAGGGAGGGTTCGTGAAGAGGGGAGGGATAGACCAGTGAGTTACGGGACTATTTTTCGGGTTATTTAAACGATCCGGGTGTGTTCTAGGAACTTTAGAATGTGGGGAAAAGGAATAAAATGATCCGCGTGGGGGAGGAGAGACGAATAGTGTAAGCGAGGCGGAGGACATAGCGTTCTAGAACCTGGAAGGATTTATAGTGGGTGGGGGAGTGGAGGCCCATGCTGGTTGGACGGGATGTGTGAAGGAACAGTAGGTGCAAAGGATGGTGGATGGTTTAAGTCTCCATGTCCGGCCGGAGTTTAAGAAGGATGAGACGGAAAGGCCTTTCTGATGGACCGTTTGGAGGTAGGGTTTGCAGAGCTGGGTGCCGTCAAGGGTCAGGCCAAGATATTTGAGGGTGGAATTTCGTTGAATAGGATGGACATGGAGTGTAAGGTACAGCTCGCGGGGACGATAGGAATGAATGGTACGACCCACAGTGATTGCCTGGAATTTAATGAGGTTGTCGAAGAGGAGCCACTGGTTACACCAAGTGGAGAATTCTGATAGGCGAGGTGTGTTGGGAGCGAGTGAAGGCGAGGAAGATGGTGACGTCAATGTACTTAAGGGAGTGGATGGGATGCTGGGGTTACGGCAAGTCCCCCGAATAGAGGAGATAAAGAAGAGGCGAGAGGACGGAGCCCTGGGGCACGCCAGCGGAGGGGCAGAACAAATGCGAGTTGGAGTTTCTGACTATGACATTGCGGCGTTGGAACGGTCGAGCGAATTGAGGTGCTATGCTCTGATGCGCGAGGCCGTTTCCCGTCTTGGGTTTGAACCCCCCTCATCGGGCAGGGGTTTAGGGGACATCATGATGCGAGAGGTCTCCCACAGGTCGTGGAAAAATCTACTCTAGAGGATAATGTTTAAAGGCAGGCGACAGCGGTACGAAAGGAAAGGTGCCTGCAGGTTAGGCGGTCACAATCAGGGGCAGTGTTGCGTTTAGAGTGAAATGTGAATTGAATGTAAAGGGCGGTAATAAGTACTGGAAGCCACGAGCAAGAGGGGTGGGGGGAGCGTAAGTTTCGATATAACGATGGAGTCCAGAAAGAGTGAGAAATCTAGGATTGTCAGAAATGGAGAATCGCCGAATAGGTAGTCGGCGAAGTCTTCCGCCTTGCAGTTGTTGTCGGGGAATCAATGGTGGTTGTGAAGGAGACGGAACGTAAGTGAGGGGCGACTACCATTAAGGCGACGGAAGGCCTGCTAGCATTTGGAGTTGATGGGGAGCGTAGCATTTAGATAGGTGTATGTGTGGAGCCAGGCCCGGCGTTGTTATTTTTTTTTTTTTTTTTTATTTTTTTTTATTTTTTTTTTTTTTTTCGTTTCGGAGAGGAGATTTCTGATGTGTCGCTGGAGTTGCCGGTGGCGCAGGAATGTGTCCCTGTCACGTTTTCTCCGCAGTAGTGTGGTAGAAGCGTCGGTATTTACGTAGCTTACAAAGCTTGGGGATTGATGGAATGCGGGCTTGATCGCCATCAGCAGAGGTCTGGTGGAGGAAGGAGGAGGCGTAATAAACTTTAGTGTAACTTGAACTGCCTTACGATGCCGAGGGCAGAATTTACCGTCCTATATAGGCCGGTGTGTGGTGTTTGGCGCATGCGGAGTGCTCTATAGATGTTGCACACACACACACACACACACACACACACACACATACACATACACACACACGAGTAATGCGGCGCCGCCGTGACGGAGCATCGGTGCTCGCGATATATCGCACTCACAGGTTCTCTTCCGACTCTGCTGGGTTGCATAAAGGAACGATGATTTTTCATGGAAGTCAGCTTTATTTTAAAATCCGGCAGCAGATATGAAGAAACTCTGAGATTAATATGGTCGCCAATTATGAACACAATTATGTTTACCTTTCAAATTAGGCTAAACACATCTTTTCTAATTTGACAGTATTGGTTCTGGACGTACCTACCGGTTTCTGAATCGGCGCTAAAGTCAGAAGTTGGTATCACATCATTTTCGATATACATTTATTAAGGTAATTTGCGACTTTTGTGCATGATAAAAAGAGGTAACAATAGAGTCCTTCCTGAAAGATTTGGACCGCTTTCTGCGCTGTTTTGCTAGACATTAGAGACTTGGGCTTTGTAATAAGACTGATAAGTCTTCTATCTGGACTAGCTAAACCCACCCACGCAACGCAGTAGCTCAATACGAAATGAAATGAACCGAAATGTAAGGAAACAAGTACTTGCGAGTAAACTTCGTCAGACAACGTCACAAAACTTGGCTTATGACGGCGAAATAACCAGAAACGGCTTCACAATCTACAGTTAGCGTTCTCATGTCGTTTTCTCCATCTTATTTCTTCAATAAATAAAGACACGCTGTCACTCGTCTACTACGCTTTGATGAGTCCACTACTACCGCGTCCACGTTGACACACTGTGAAGTCTCGCGCGGCATCCACCGATCTAGGGTGAGCGAAGCATCGTGTGCAGCCAACCTCGCACAAAGCCACCGCAGTGCCCAACGCAACACCACGCTTGACAGCCCACTGCGAAACCAAGCGCGGATGGCAGCAGCAAATCAAGCATCGTCTGAGGAGGGCATTATCGTAGTTTCCAGTATGTAGCGCCAATATCAGCGCTTAAGTCTAAACGGCCACAGATGTAGACCGTTTCTTATGTGTTCTTATGGCACTTTCGGGTGGGGGAGGGGGGGAGTGACAAGGCAGGGTAGATGCCAGAATTAGTACCTGCATAACCACCCGTTCAGGCTACACCTCCTACTAGTATTGGTGTTTCACTACGAATCGACACTTTGTACCTTAGGCATGACCTATTGGTACGTAAATGTAATCATATCTTGTAGTCCATATTGGAGAAGTGTAAGTGGGTGCAAACAGCAAACTCCGTCCGACAGGCCTCAGGAGGCCAATTGGGTACTGACCGGCCGCCGAGTCATTCTCTGCCCGAAGGCGTCAGAGGATGCGGTATGGACCTGGACGTGGTCAGCACCCGGCACTTCATGACCGGAGCCGCTACTTCTCAGTCAAGTACCTCCTCAGTTGTCCTCACAAGGGCTGAGTGCACCCCGTTTGAACAACAGCATTTGGCAAACCCGGACGGTAACTCATCGAAGTGCAAGCCAAATCCAGCAGTGTTTAACCTCGGGGATCTTATGCCAACCGCTGCATCCACGGTGGCACGAGCGTTGCCGTGTAAGTGGAAGTACTATTTTTTATTTCCTGTAGCGTATTTTATTTCTTTTTTACACAGTTTCGTACCACATCTTACAATTTTTGATGGATTGTCCAATGATCAGTCTTGAATACTGCTCACCGGTGTGGGATCCGTACCAGGTGGGATTGATAGAGGAGGTAGAAAAGATCCAACGGAGAGCAGCGCGTTTCGTTACAGGATCATTTGGTAATCGTGAAAGCGTTACAGAGATGATCGATAAACTCCAGTGGAAGACTCTGCAGGAGAGACGCTCTGTCGCTCGGTACAGGCTTTTGTCGAAGTTTCAAGAACATACCTTTACCGGGGAGTCTAGCAATATATTGCTCGCTCCTACGTATATCTCGCGAAGAGACCATGAGGATAAAATCAGAGAGATTAGAGCCCACACAAAGGCATACCGACAATCCTTCTTTCCGCGAACAATAAGTGACTGGAATAGGAGGGAAAATCGATAGTGGTACTCAAGGTACCCTCCGACACACCCCGTCAGGTGGCTTGCGGAGTATGGTTGTAGATGTATATGTAGATGTAAATCGAGAAATCAGTTTGCCACACTTTAAGGAAACTAATAATTCCTTAAGGGATTGAACGATTGTCGAACATTTGTATATTTCCTACATTTATTGATAAATAGTAATAGTGGTGACGAAGATACCTGCATGTAGAGGAATCGGTTGACCTGTCACCTTGCGATCAAATTTTTTATGTTCCTATAGGAGAGGAAGGCACTTCCTTTCGTCTGCTAATCGCACGGTTTTGCGGCGCGGTAGCAAAACACAGATTACAGCGAACAGATACGTCCATGAAAGGACGAACAGATCATAATTTGAGAAAATAAAAGAATTAAAAATTTTCATTCGAAGGACGGCCTGAACCACGAACCACTCGCGCCCCAGCTCCTCCTGCTAACCACGGGACCACTGCGCTCGTGTGATGGCAATCTGCTTGGTGTTGCCTATCTTTCACATGGACCATTCGGTTTTTATATTTTGATTATTTTTTTCATAATTCCACACAACTTCTTCTGGTCTTCTCAATTGATCTGTGTTCACTTTTTCACGGCCTATCCACTGCGCCAACTTATAATTAAATCTGAGGGAGGGGCGAAGGGGAGGTTCCCTTGTAAGAACTCAAAATGTTCAAATGTTTGTAAATCTATCGGACCAAACTGCGTGGTCATCAGTCCGTAGCTTACAAACTACTTAAACCTAGGTAAACTAACCTAAGGACAAACAGAAGCACACACACCCATGCCACAGGGAGGACTCGAACCTCCACGGCGAGCAACCCCGCGCTCCGCAGCGAGACGCCTTTGACCGCTCGGCTACTCCACTTTCACGAGTAATCACGTTTACCCCTTGTACACGTCGATGCAGCTCTTCCGGACACGATCGTTAAATGCGGAAAATTACTCCACTTGTCATACAGTGTCTAACTGGCTTTTAAGCTGTATAATATGGGAACAGGTCGTGTTGTGTTTTATTAGCCGTGAAAGCCAGATGTATCATTTTACATTCGCGTTGATGGGCGTTACAGACGTAGCGAAGGTAATCAGGCTCTGTAGGCAACACCTCGGCTACGGTGAACTGCCAGTTCCAAAGCTAGTATCACACCTCACAATCCGCACAGTACTAAAGCTGTTATCTCAGCGTACTGAAAAATATGTTGCAAATGAAAGATGACAACATGTCTCAGATGCAATGAAGGAATATGAACCGACGTGAATGACGTTAATAGGTGCACAAGAAGATGTAAGACACGGGTTAACGTCCAATTCAGATGAGAATAAAATTCTCGATTGATGCAACAAAAGATCAGGAACAAGGAATAATTTACTGAATTAAGGTACGTGTGCTTGTGTAGTATGACGAACAAGTTGAAGCTTGTGAAGTATTTCTAATAAAAGAAGATGGTAGTTAATTGCAACATTTGGATCAGCCAAATCAAATTCTTGGTGAAGAGTGTGAAGATGGAAGGTGAAAATGAAACTATTCAAGAATGCATAGATCTGATATTAGTACAGACGGTATAATATTACCTTCACTTGAGTCCTGAAACAGAAACTTATTCTGACGTTATCTTGCATGGCTGCCCTATGAAAACACGCGGAGTTAGTCGTGGTGATGAATATTTACCGATAACTCTTATCATTGCCGTTCGTAAAATTTGTTTCACCTCCTCAGACCAAATCATCTTCGCTACGTGAGACGAATTATGGAGAAATGTGAAACCTCTCTGTCAAGTTATGATAAAGTTACAAAACTCTTCGTACCTCTCTTCCACCAAAGTATTTTAATCATGTCGTACGATGATTTCCGTACAACTGTATCACGAACTTTCCTTCTCACAATTCTCTTCTGTGGCGGGACCCCACCTCTGAAATGAACGCCAAATTACGAGAATTAAATTCATTGGCATTTACAGTCTACACGCTATAAAATCATTACTGTTTGTTGATTTTTTTTAGTGTACATGTGTACCTGTCCGTCCCACCCCAAATTTCTCGGTTCATAAAAATACCAACGAGTGTATTCAACCTGGATCCTCTCGCTTAGATGTGATAGTACTCTACTGTTATCAGTCTATCTGCTTCTGCATAAAGTTAACACAATTATGTAAAACCATAATTTTTTCAGTAATTTTCGTGTATGCAGCCGGATCCCATTGGCATTCTGCAACGATAATTCGGCCCAAAGACGTCCAGCCATCTTCAGGTGAGTAGGCAACTATAGTAGTTGCCTACTCACCTGAAGATGGCCAGACGTCTATGGGCCGAAATATCGTTGCAGAATGCCAATGTTATCCGGCTGCATACCCGAAAATTACTGGAAGAAGAAATAAGCCGGGAAAATTTTAGAAGTCACAAAACCATAATTGACAACTGTTAACTTCTAAGGGAAACTTCATTGTACGAGGGTCACAAAAAAAAAAAAAAAAAAAAAAAAAGGGTTTTTTTTCAGCAAGTTTAAAAGCCTTACAGTGTGTAGATACATCCTTCCCCCGCTTGTTTTCAAACTTAGTTCAACCTTTTCGCGTGAGTGGCACCGACACTGTTTTCAAGATGTCTGCTACATTTGACGTTCATCAGAAGCAACGTGCTGTCATTGAATTCCTGTGCTGTGAAAACGAAGCAGTGTGAAACATCCACAAGACGTTGAAAAATGTGTATGGAGATGCTGCTAACTATCGCAGTATAGTTAAACGGTGGGAAAGCAGGTTACGTGATGAAAGCGGGCACGACAGTATTGAGGATCGTCCTCGGAGCGGCAGGGCTCGTACAGCACACACTCCAAACAATGTGCAGAATTAACGAATTGGTTACTGCTGATTATGTGGAGAAATGAAAATATTGTTCCTAAAGAATGTATCTACACACTGTAAAACATTCAAATATGTAGAATAAAATCTGTCTTAAAATACGGTGCATTTCTTTTGGAGTGACCCTCGTAGATTCCAATTTTTGTTAGTTGTTGTTGTTGTGGTCTTCAGTCCGGAGACTGGTTTGATGCATCTCTCCACAATACCCTATCCTGAGCAAGCCTCTTCATCTCCACATAAGAACGGCAACCCACATCTATCTGAATCTGCTTACTGTATCCATCTCTTGGTTTTCCTCTGCGGTTTTTAAAAAATGTTCAAATGTCTGTAAATCTATCGGACCAAACTGCGTGTTCATCAGTCCGTAGCTTACAAACTACTTAAACCTAGGTAAACTAACCTAAGGACAAACACACACACCCATGCCCCAGGGAGGACTCGAACCTACACGGCGAGCAACCGCGCGCTCCGCAGCGAGACGCTTTAGACCGCTCGGCTACTCCACCGCGGCTGCGGTTTTTACCCCACACACTTCCCTCCAACGCTAAACTCACAATTCCTTGATGTCTAAGAATGTGTCCTACCAATCTATCCCTTCTTTTAGTCAAGGAATGCCAGAAATGTCTTTTCTCCCCAATTCTGTTCAGTACCTCCTCATTAGTTACGCGATCCACTCACCTAATCTTCAGCATTCTTCTGTAGCACCACATTTCAAAAGCCTCAATTCTCTTCCTGTCCGCACTGTTTATCGTCCATGTTTCACTCCCATTCGAGGCAACACTCCATACAAATGCCTTCAGAAAGTACTTCCTTAGGCTTAAATCGATATTCGATGTTAACAAATTTCTCTTTTTCAAGAACGCTTTTCTACCCATTGCCATTCTGCATCTTATATCCTCTGTACTGCGACCATCATTTGTTACTTTACTGCCCAAGTAACAAAACTCATCTACCTCCTTTATTGCTTCGTAACCCAATCTAATTCCTTCAGCATCACCTGATTTTCTTACACTGCACTCCATTACCCTAGTTTTACTCTTGTTAATGTTCATCATATATGCACCTTTCAGCACACTGTCCATTCCGTTCAATTGCTCTTCCAGGTCCTTTGCTGTATCTGACAGGATTACTATGTCGTCGGCAAAATGCTATGTTTTTAATTCTTCACCCTGAACTTTAATTCCTTCTCCAAATTTCTCCTTGCTTTCCTTCATAGCTTGATCAGTGTACAAATTGAATAACATTGGAGAAAGGCTACAACCCTGTCTTACTCCCTTTCCAACCACTGCATCCCTTTCATGCCCTTCAACTCTGACAACCGCTGTCTGGTTTTTGTACCTGTAAATAACCTTACGCTCCCTATATTTTATTCCTGCTTGCTTCAGAATTTGAAAGAGTTTATTCCAATCAACATTGTCAAAAGCCTTCTCCAAATCTACAAAAGCAAGAAATGTGGGTTTGCCTTTCCTTTTGTTAGTATCATTCATCATAAGATATAAGCAGTGTATCAGTTACACTACTTATCTGAATACATGAATAACTTTCCGTCCCACTAAAGCTAACATCAAATATATGAGCTGGATGCCAGATCTCAATATATATAGTCAGGACAATAAAACTGGCTCGAAAGTTATTGAGAATAAAACGACATGGGTAAGTCAGTTTTGGTGAACATTTCGGTTTTTATTTGTTACATAGCCAGTTTAGCGCCGTTTATCACCAATCTTCACATTGAGTACTTAAGTTTGGCTTAAACTATTCCACACTTAACCTCTTGGAAAAACAGCACATGTTTCCAGTGATTCGTGCTTCGCATTAAAGTCGATGTTGACAGCAGACAGCAGCAATTGTAGGAAGCGCCATTGAGTACTCATCCTCTAGACGCCACCTACTCCTCTCACTCAGAGATATTGAGAAATGGAAGCCACTCCTCACAGAGGATTATGGTTACATAGGCATCAAAATTACGATTTCCGAATTATTTTGTGACGGTCAGCGATCCAGCACTTTACTGTCAGTTTCAACATATATTTTTGGGTCAGTTTCGTTATGAAGACACGGTACAACAACTCGTCTCACTCTGTTTTCATCTGGGCACTAAAGACTTCGACGTCGTACGCCCTGCTCCCATGCTAATCACCACCACTACCACCACCACCACTCTATAACACTCTTCAGAAGATAACATAGTAAGAGAATGGAAACAAAAACTAAAAGAACAGAAGCTATCGCTTATCAGACTGGGAACTAAAAACAAGGGCTCTGAAATTCTCTGTTTAGCATTTGTGGATGATTTTGTCATTATTTCTTAAAACCTAACAAATGCCGGAATACAAATCAATCTCTAAGCCGACAAAGAAGGTTTAAGAATATTTGTAGAAAAAGAAATTGTGACAAACAAAAAATGCTCAGGAATTCCTGACAACAGATATTGGCCAGATAAAGTGGGTAAATAAATTTAAATATCTGGGAGAAATTATTCAAGAAAATGAATATGAGAGCATATGGAATAACTAGAGGAGTTTTACAATAAAAGGTGTCTGTCTAAAAATTTGAAGATACAGCACTACAAGTAGTAAAACCAGGATGTCTTTATGCAAGTGAATATTTAGCTTTGAACTACAAATTACACAAACTTGAAGTCCTAGAAAGAAAGGTTATTCGAAAAGTACTTGGGCCACTGAAAAATAGAGGGGTATAGAAACTGAGAAGTAATGGAGAAGTTTATTGCAAACATAGAAAGCATAACTGGAACACTACGAAAGAGGCGAACAGTTTTTTTAATTATCATTGGGGCAAGAAGTCAACAGTAGCCTGAATTTAAAAAAGATTTGGAGGGAAACAACACAAGTAAAAGGACGCAACAGAGAGGGGATTTTCAAGACCAAATTTTTAAAAAGGGGAAGATTCCAAGGCAGGAGGGAGAAGAAGACAGGTCAAAATGAGAGGGGAGAAAAAGGATACACAGTGAAAAGATGAAAGAATACTGAAGGAATAAGAAAGAACAACAAAGAAGGAAACATTGAATTTGGTGCGTGTTCCTTACATGACCCAAACGAAGAAAGAAAAGAAGATTCTTCAGAAGACTAAGTTTATAAAATAATCTTTTGAAAAACATCAAATACTGAAGAAAAAAAAAGTCGTGCAACAGTACGTAAAAGCGGATAATGTTGTGAAATCTCACGTAAAGTGCAGACAGTTATTTTTGTTAGGAAACGGAGTGTTCAAATGAAAAGGTACGAAACATCTGAATAACCAAACCGGTTGAAATTTGAATATGGTGATTTGGGATATCGTAGTGCGAAATATAGAAAGCGAAGCCTGCGTCCTCACCTTCCCCTAAAAAATTCAAGGCTCTGTCTTCAGCAGGCAAGGTGATGCTCACCGTCTTTTTCGACGTCTAAGCACCGATATCGAATTCCTCGAGCACAGAAAAGCCATTAACTGTAACGTGTACTGCGGGAAGTTTCGTAGCCTATGCAAGTCCATCAAGAGCTGGCCTGCAAAGTCCACTGCCAGATGCTGTCGCTGCCACATCTCAGAAATTGCTAAGTATCATAATTTAATTTGCGTGAAATTTCTTTGCCAGTTAATTTTTTAATTTCTGTCAGTGCTCCTGGTTTCTAAGAGATTTATTCCCACGTACATGGCGGATTTCGTTTGTGATACTGTTTCAAGTTTTTATTCTCGCATATTTTGATAAAAACCATGTGTATATTTTTCGTTTGTGACTTTTGCATTTCACAAGTCAGAGATCGTTACTACAGCTAGTTATCAGTCCAGTGACAGCTGCTGTCGCTGCCAAATCGCCCAAAGCACTAAGTATCATAATTTAATTTGCGTGAAATTTCATTGCCAGTTAATTTCTTATTTTTCGTTAGTGCTTCTGTTTTTAAGAGGTTTCTTCTGTTCTACTTGGCAGATTTCGTTTGACATGCTGTTTTAAGAATTTATAGTCACTTCTTTAATTCGTGTTCAGCTTTCAGAAAGCTTTTATTCCCGCGTGTTTGATAACTGTGTATTCCATAGATTTTCTTGTTTAATTTGAAAACAGCCCGAGACAATTTCGTTGATTTGACACTGTAGTTACCACTGACACAGTTCAGTCAGCTGCCAGCCGCCTTTATTAAAGTACTGGTCTACTCTGGTTAATTGTATGGATAAAATGGATAGGATGTGTGCCTGCTGAGTGCAGACGCGGGAGGAGTTAGCGGTAGTTCGCGAAAGGCTGAGCGTGCTATTGGCTACGGTCAGCCGTCTTCAGGCTGCTGTCTCGGGGCGCAGAATCGGTGGGGACTCTGGTGCGTCGAATAAGAAACCTCAGGAAAAAAAAAAAAAAAAAAAAAAAAAAAAAAAAAAAAAAAAAGTTTTTAAATCTATCGAACCAAACTGCGTGATCATGAGTCCTTAGTTTACAAACTACTTAAACTAAGGTAAACTAACCTAAGGACAACACACACACACCAATGCCCCAGGGAGGAGTCCAACCTCCGACACGTCAGGTGTCTCACGCTTCACCCTCTGTCCCTTCAACCGAGGCACCTTCAAGTGTATCGGACGTGTTCGAACCGCCCTCTCCGCAAGGGGGGTGACGGGTTGAACAGCGTTCTCGCCGCTCGAGACGGAAGGCGAATGTGTAGTCTGGCCGTGCGGCCACGCCCGTTCGTCCTGTGAGTGAACGTGTGGCCACTCCTTCAGCAGGGTACGAGCAGGTGCACGGGGGAGGGATTATTAGTTATTGGGAGCTCCAATGTTAGGCGCGTGATGGAGACCCTTAGGCAGATAGCATCAAGATTCGGAAAGAAGTCCAACGTGCACTCGGTGTGTCTGCCAGGGAGCCTCATCCGAGATGTGGAGGTGGCCTTGACGGCGGCTATCGAACGTAAAGGATGAGGTCAACTGCAAACTGTGGCTCACGTCGGCACCAATGACGCTTGTCGCTTGGGTTCTGAGGACATTCTCAGTTTCTACAGGCGACTGGCGGAATTGGTGAAGGCTGCTGACCTCGCACGCGGACTGCAAACAGAGCTGTAGATTTGTAGCATTTTTCCCAGGGTTTATCGGGGTCCTTTGGTTTGGAACCGAGTGGAGGGTCTGAACCAGAGGCTTCCCCCCCCCCCCCCCCCCCCCTCTGTGACAGTCAAGGCTGCATATTTCTGGATCTGGGGAATTGAAGGACGCTCCAAGATAGAATAGGGCTGCACTGCGATAAGGAAGTGCTTACTGGTGTAACAGAGTACTTGTGGAGTGCACTTTTTTTAGGCTAGGCACTCGCCCGTAAATATTCATACAGTGAATTCAGGGCGCATTCAGCAAAAAATTCGACTATCAAAATATTAGCCGTGAACTTTCAAAGTTCCCGAATTTGCCGCGCTGCATATAAATTATTGTGCTCAGGTAGCTGGCTACATCATGATGTGGCAAGTTCAGAAATATTTAGCGAGGCGTGGAATGTATATCGGAAAGATAGATCGGACACATCTGGAGGAGGAGAGTTAATCGCCGTGGACAAAGATATTGTTTGACAGTAACTGTGAAGTTATCTGGGCACGAATAATAGCTCTAATAGAAGTAAAGTTAATAGTTGGGTATTTTTAACGCCCCCCCCCCCACTGCTGCTGTAGCAGTTTTAGAGTTAAATACGCCAGGAAGTGTGTAGGTATCCGGACTATGTAGTATTAGTCGGGGGAGACTACAACCTTAATAGATTGGGACCTCTCTAGTTACATTTCGGGCGGTACAGACCAACATTCTTGGGAGCTACTTTTGGACACATTCTCCGAAAACTATCTTGAACAGTTAAACCGGCAATCCACGCGCAATGGAAATATTTTAGACCTCATAGCTACGAACAGGCTTGACCTTATTAACGATATCTGTGTAGAGACAGGAGTTAGTGATCATGATATCGTCATAGCGTCGATGGTGACCGAAGTTCATAATGCAATCAAGAAGGCTAGGAGCATGTTTTTGTTAGGAAGAACCGATAAGCAATTGTTAGGATCGCACTTAGAAAATAAATGGACATCATTTAGTTCCGGTACAATAGATGTAGAGGAATTATGGACTAGATTTAAATACAATGTAAATAAAGGGTTAGAGAAATTGGTGCCTGTAACGTCGATTAAGAATGGAAATGATCCACCGTAGTATAATAATAATGTTAGAAAGCTACTGAGAAAGCAAAGACTGTTACACTCTAGGTTCAAAAAAGAACACGCAAATTATGAAAGGCAAAAGTTAGTATAAATTCGTGCATCTATAAAAATATCGATGCGCGAAGCATACAATAATTACCAAAGCCATACCTCAGAAAAATATCTTCCCGGGAAAAACTTCTGGTCCCATGTAAAATCGATAAGCGGGTCAAAGCCCGCTAACCAGTCACTCGTTGATCATTCCGGGGCAGTAATAGAAGAAAGCAAACGGAAAGCTTAGGTTCTAAATGTAACATTTAAGATATAGGAGGAGGACTGCACAAAAGTACCACCATTTGATCAAGGTACTGTCTCCGAAATGGAGGACATAGTAATAGGTATATCCAGTGTAGAGAAGCAGCTAAGAGAGCTAAATATGAAAAAGTCTTCTGGGCCGGATGGAATGCCACTTCGGTTTTACAAAGAGTGTTTTGCGGCATTGGCCCCTTACTTACCTTGCATTTATCGCGAATCATTAATTTAGCGCAATGTTCCTTGTGATTGGAAAAAAGTGCCAGTGACTACCGTTTATAACAAAAATAAAGAACGAACCTACATAATTACAAGCCGACATCGTTAACTTCATTTTCCTGTACAATTTTGGAGCATATTCTCAGTTCGAATATAGTAAATTTCCTTGAGACGAAAAAGTTTCTTTTTACGAATCAGCACTGGTTTAGGAAACATCGTTCATGTGAAACTCACCTCACCTTTTCTCATATGACATCTTAGGAGCCAAGGATGAAGGGAAACATGCGGATTTTGTTTTTCTCGATTTCAAAATTGCATTCGACGCGGTGCCACACTGCATACTGCTAACGAAGATAGGATCATATGAAATAAGTTCACAGATTTGTGACTAGATGGATGACTTCGTAAGTAATAGAACGCAGTACGTTGTTCTCGACGGCGAGTGTTCATCAGAGACGAGTGAATCGTCAGGTGTGCCCCAGGGGAGTGTGATAGGACCGCTATTATTTTCTATCTATATAAATGATCTGACGGACAGAGTAAGTTGTAATTTACGGCTGTTTGCTCACGATGCGGTGGTGTATGGGAGGGTGTCGTCTTTAATTGACTGCAATAGCATGCAGGATGGCTCAGACAAAATTTGTAGTAAATCCGAAGAATGGCAGCTAGCTCTCAATGTAGAAGAATGTAAGGTGATGCCCATGACTAGGAAAAACAATCCCATAATGTTCGAATACAGCATTAGTAGTGTGTTTTTTTGATGCAGTCGCGGCCTTCAAATATGTAGGCGCAACACTGCAGAACGATATAAAATGGAACGGACATGCAAGGACAGTTGTGAGTAGGGCGGACAGCCGACTTCGGTTTATTGGGAGAATTTTGGGAAAAGGTACTTCATCTGTAACGGATACCGCGTACAAAACGCTTGTACGACCACGTCTTGAGTATTGCTGAAGTGTTTGGGACACGCAACAGATCAGTTTAAAGGAAGACATGGAAGTTGTTCAGAGGCGAGCATCTAGGTTTGTTGCTGGTAGGTTCAACCAATGCGCGAGTGTTACGGAAATGCTCCGGGAACTCAGTTGGGGTTGCTGAAAGAAAGACGACGTTCTTTTCATGAATTTCTGTAGAGGAAATTTGGAGGTCCGACCTCGCTGCCGCCTACTTACATTTCGCGTAATGATCACAAAGACAAGAGAAATTAGGGCTCGTACGGAGGTTATAGGCTTTATTTTTTTTCTCGTTCTATTTGGGGGTGGTATAGTAAAGGAAATGCCTAGTAGTGGTACAGTGTACCCTCCGCCTCGCACCTTATGGAGTATGTATGTATGGGCGTAGATGTAGACGGAGGGAGTGATTCTGCTTCATTATAATGGGCGTCCACAGGTCTCCAGGGCCACAGAAAGTGTACTGGCCATGTTCAGGTGAGAGCAGCTGGAACATCCGCCCTACAGTATGGACATTCGGCCTGTGACTTTCGTCTCTTTGGTCCGTTAAAAATACATCTGAAAGGGAAGCGCTTCAACTCGGACGACGAACTGAAGGACACACTGGAGGACTGACTCTTGTCTCAACCTCAGGAATTCTACGAACAGGGGGTCCGTTAAACAGATAAAGGGGGCTGAGCCCTCGATTATTGTATTCGAAAAAAGATTTCAATTATAAAATGTTCAAATGTTTGTAGAGTCTATGGGACTTAACTGCGGGGTCATCAGTCCCTAAACTTACAAACTACTTATGAAATACTTACAACTAAGGACGGCACAAATATCCATGCCCGAGGGGGGATTCGAACCCCCGACCGTAGTGGCCGTGCGGACCGTGACTGGAGCGCCGCAGTCCCCTCCGCCACCGCGGCCGCCATTTCAATTATACCCACAATTTCGTTTCGTATCTTTTCGTCTGATGTAACTATCTGACATCTATGTTATATAGTGTTATCTAAATACTTACTTACCAACATATCAGGATTGGACCTCTTCGGCGAGGAATATAATAACAGCATAACCGCACAGCGTCATAATCATAAAAGAGTAATCCCGTATTTCGACTACTGAGCACGTCTAAGCAGTGCACTGACGAGCGGTGGTTGTTCAGTGTTCACACACGGTCAATCGTAAGTGGAATTATCCAGAAAGACAAGTATTGGCAAACACACCTAATTACACTGAATGTAGGGTACAGGGAAGGATGTTCGCTAGGGAGGGATGTTCGCCGTATCTGCCTTTCTATTGCAACAGATTTGTTAGCACTCACTGCCATCTGTTAGCAATCATGGTAAAACCTACTTTAAAGCAGGTCATTTCTGTGCTGCCATCTCGTGGTAGTACAGAAAAATTACGAACGCTATCAGAAGCAGTATCGGAACACATTTTATGAGAAGACTGGCACTGAAACGGTGGAGATTTTTCTAACTCCATGATTTTAGTTCTGTTTTCTTTACAGTGAGTAAGTGAGTATAAATATATTTTTTTTGGGGGGGGGGGGTACGCTGTGTCTCCCGTATTACTTATCCAAAATTAATGATTGAGGTGTCGTTTTCAAGGTTTCGTTCTCCACTAATGACGAAAAATACACGGATAGTTTAAAGTTATTCTTAAAAAAAAATTAAATTTAACTTTGAAAAAGGTTGTACTGTTCGTACAATCTATGTTAATACCCGCGAACGAATGTAAATGGGACACGTATTTACGGTATCTCCCATAAGCCAGCTTGCGGAGTATCAACCTAGTGTCTGCGGCCGATATAAAAGCAATGTAGAAGGCGCCATCTATTGACAATCTGTTTGACTAACATGAACGACAGCTCTTGCAGTTGTTTCGATTCTCTATGCAAGCCAAAGACTTTCTTTGATGCATGAGTTTATCACACGATTTCGCTTATAAACTTCGATGTACAGCATAGATTATTACACGATTTCGGTTGTATACGTCGCTGTAACGACGAAAAATATACAAATAATTTAACTAACAGGCACGACAGTTTTCCACGAGTTCGCTCATTCAGTGATATTTTTGTTTGTGCTAAAGACACATCTAGCCAAAAAGTAAACTATGATCACATTATAACTACTAATATTGTTTTTTTTAAGAATTTTTGTTAAATAAACAAGTTTTCAAAATATAAATTAAATATGAAAAAGTTAATATCTGATTTTTATATGTTTCACAATTAATCATATTGTATTTAATTACATAAATTTTTTTACAATGAGACGAATAATACTACTATTCAAAGTTTGTTATGTTTTATACATATGTATTTGCAGCTATCTTCTCTCCATTACTATCTTACCCATCTGTCAATCAAATGTTCAAATATTTGTAAAGCTTATGGGACTTAACTACGGGGTCTTAGTCCCTAAGCTTACAAACTACTTATGAACTAACTAAGACTACGGACGGCACAGATATCCGTGCCCGAGGGGGGATTCGAACCCCCGACCGTAATGGCCGTGCAGACCGTGACTGAAGCGCCTCAGTCCCCTCCGCCACCGCGGCCGGCCATCTGTCAATGATCAGGATAGAGTGCGAATTATTGGCACGGGTCAATTAGTCTTCATTAATTGACGGAACGCGTTAGGGCCCCAACTGTTCCTTAGTTTTATTAACGATTTAAGAGGTAATCTGAGTAGCTCTCTTAGGTTGTTATCGGTTAGTAAAGTCACCAGAAGATCAAAAAAAAAAAATGTTCAAAGGTTTGTCAAGCTTATGGGACTTAACTGCGGGGTTATCAGTCCCCAAACTTACAAATTACTTATAAACAGCACAAGCATCCATGACCGAGGGTGGATTCGAACCACCGACGGGGAGCGGCCTCACGCATCGGAGCATGGCGCTTCAATCAGCTCGGCCACTCTACCGCAGCGAAGATCAAAAGCAACCGCAAAATGATTTAGATATCTGCATGATGCAAAAAATGGCAATTTAGCCTTAATAGCCGCGGTGGAGCGGTCGACCGCATTGGGCCGCTATGCTGCGATGCGTGAGGCCGTACCCCGTCGGGGTTCGAATCCCCCTCTGTCAGGGATGGTTGTGCTGTCTTTAGTATAATATAGTTTCTAAGTGGTTTGTAAGTTTATGGACTGTTGACCCCGTAGTTAAGTACCATAAGCATTACAAACATTTGGACATTTTGACCCTTAATAATGAGAAGTGTGGAATCCCTATGTCCATTAAAAGAAGACCGTTAATTTTCATTTACACGGTAAATCAGTGAAAATTATAGGCCGTAAATTAAACAAAATGCCTAGAAGTAAGAATTACAAAGAACTTAAATTGGAAAAACATACAGGGAAATTTTGTAGGAAAGGCCAAACAAAGAATACGTTTCATTGGCAGAAGTCTTAAAAGATGCAACACTTCTACTAAAAAAACATAGTCTACACCACACTTGTGCTTGTTTGGAGTAATGATGTGCATTGTGGGATCCCCACCAAGTGGGACTGACAGACGATTCAGAAAAAGTTCAGGAAAGGGCAGCTCGTTTTGTATTATCGCGATGTAGGAGACAGCGTGTAACGAAAATGATGCACGTGTGGTGGTGAAAATCATTAAAACAAAGGCGTTACTCGTTGCGATGAGATCTATTTGCGAATTGTGGCAATCAGAAAAACAGAAGAATTAGCATTTTTTACCGTGTTGGTTTCATTATTAGTGGAGACGGTTGTCTTTAATTGTTCAGTTTGTAAAGAGTTACGACGCTGTTTTTGGAAAGTCATCTCCATAATAAAATAAAAACCTGTCACTGCATGATGATTCGAGGCCAGAACGGTACCAACCCATTTTTTCAGGTAGATCGATGCTTTGCAGTCGTTTGTTCATGTTCGTTCTTGATTGTTCACTGAGTATTTTGCTCAGCTATTTTACTGCAGAACGCATTGAGCTCTCTGACCGGACATGCTGCGTCACAGCACCCGTCATTATTGGTCCTTATATGTACTTACAAATCATCACAGTCGATTATCTCGATGATTTTTTGAGTTGTGTCGAAATGTGTTGGCTGACTCTAAGTTAAGTTCTGATCTATATCTATAAATGTGAATGTCTGTTCGGTGTACGGTTATCACGTCTGAACCACATAAAGAGCTAAAAATTTGTACAGTTGCTAATGTCTACCCGGGGAAGGCTTTAGGCACGGCTTTATGGCTATATGATAACTATTTATCTAATTATATATTAATGTGAATGTCTGGTTTACGCTTATCACGTCCGAAAGACAAGACGCAGGTACTTAAATATTTGTACAGTTGCTAATTTATACCTGAGGAATGTTTTAGGCACGGTTTTATAGCGATCTGATAGATATTTTGTAATTTGAAGAATATAACGCGAAATGCGGAACAATTATTACTCTAAAAATTATATTTTTCTTTCAAAACGGTTTTATTCGTTGCATTGTTGCTTGAGTGTTGATAATGATAAAAGGGTGGAGTATGTTGGGATGGAACGTTATCAGTGTATATAAAATTCTGTGTGTGTGTGTGTGTGTGTGTGTGTGTGTGTGTGTGTGTGCGTGTGTTAATATTTCGCTCTGCAGTGAAAACTACATAACGCAAACGAATGTTCGGTGTGTAATTGTTGTCCGATGTCTCCCGTTGTACACCATAGCAGTTCCATGCCGATAGCTATATAACGGGGTGGAAGATATGGTGGTTGACATTCGTCAAGTTATAAAAAAAAATTGAGACTGAAGGCCATCGATGACGTTTGCGACTTTATAGCAAGGAGGTTACATACAGCGAAACGTGATGCCACAGTCCATATCTTTGGTCTATGCGTGCTACAATGTTTTCAGCTCTTTCTCTGTAAGGATAAGCATACCAATAAGGAAATATAAGAATAAATAAGTAAATCTGTAAAAAAGAAATTTCTTTTAATACAGACATACAGCACTTATACAAATGAATACATACCTGCAACATATATATGTTCAACATATATATGACATCGTACGCATTTTATGTGCCAGTTGTGTTTTGATTACTATCTTTCTTTGTTTCGATACTTATAATTTTGTACATTATGCGAGACAGCCTTATTTCTTATTTATTCTTCGATAAATGTAGCATATTTTTAGAAAAAAAGGAAATGGACAGAGAGAGAAAGATAGTAAAAGTACTATCTCAAAGCAGGAATAAATAAATAAGTACCCGGGCAAAGCCGGGTTTTTAGCTAGTGTACCATAAATATGAAAAAAAATCTAAAATCTAATAGCCATGTGCTCTCCTTGTGTCATACTATTGAATAGATTCCCTATAGTACGCTCTGTCAATACACAATGTTTGGAGGGCAGCTTCGATCCTATAAACTGTACATATGCTATCCCACAAGTAAAACCTGACGTCATCGGAACAAACTAATCGACTTCTATACATGTGCACAAATTTTTTCCCGTCAGTGTAGAAACTGTCAACGGTCTAAAACAAACATGTGAAAGATGAAGAGTAGAGCAACGGCGTCGTAATTAACTTGTCACGGTGTTGGAACCGGGAGTTCGTTGTTAAAATACTACCCATCCTCCAAATTTAAGTTCCATTGTTTGCCAAATAATGAACTGTCCGTCCAGTTATTAATATGTCTGTTCTCTTTCTACGCCATGGATATTAGAACTTTAGTCATGAGCATATATTAACGTCACGGCTAAATGTGATAAATAGTGAGAGCAGGGCAGAGGCTACATCCTAGACTTCTCATAGAAATAACCCGTTTGTGCATTATATCACAATGAAGGAATTCTAGAGTAAAACCCCCCCAAAACGTAACGCAAGAAGAACCTGTATGGAGGTAATTGTCCCTTACTCACACCTTGCCGATATAAACAAGCAATACATGAAGACACAGACAACTATCCGAATAGAACGAATAGACACATTAATTATCTGCCGAATAATACGTGATTTCTGAGAAAAAAGGAAATTAAAGTGAACCGAGGGGGGGGGGGGTGAACACGGATTTTCCGCTTACGGTCATCTGCAGTCCATCTACCATCATACTCCGAAATCCACCGTAAGGGGCGTGGCGATAGTCACCCCAAACCTCAACCTTCCACATCCTTTTCTGTTTCATTCCCCAATATAGCAAAGAAAAATAAATTCCAGTATGTCGTCGTACGATCCCTAATTTATCTGATGTTTATGATCTTTACGCGAAATGTAATGTGGCATCAGCAGAATCAGTATCTGTACTACCTCTGCATATTAGGGCTCCCATTCCCTGCTCATCCTTGCTATCCTGACGTAATCCACATATCTCTCATTATGCCTTCGCCTCTCTGTTTTCCTGGAATTTTTACCATCTTTTAGGTAGACCCTACCTGTCCCTTACGTTACTGATTACCTTTTCCTCTCGAATTCATTTCTCCCACAGCAGGTCTTAATTCAACATTTACTCTGCTGGGTATGCTATGTGTTTATAGCAGATATTATCTGTGATGAATTGATACAAACTGTAATCAATTTTTATCTTATACATATTCTACCTTAAAAAGTACTAGATACTATTTAACACCATTTGTCTCCCCTTGTTACATCCAATTTCATGCACACACATACACACACACACACACACACACACACACACACGCACACAGATTATATAAATATATATCAGCTGTATATCAGTTGAGTGGTACAAAGCGGCTGCCTTATCAGAAGGAAGTCGCGGGTACGAATCCCGGCCACAGGACAAATTTTAGTTTAGTGCCTCTCGTTATACGCTTAAAAACGTTCAAATGTTTTCTGTCCCAGCCTCGTCGCCACTTTTGTGTTTCGTTTCCGCCGGTTGTACCGGTTGTAGTTGTCGGTGGCCGAGTAGAAAGAGACCGAGACAGGAATAAACGATGCACGCGTGTGCAGGTACGGAGGTGACCAGCCAGTGGGACAACAGAAACTAGAAACACTAGAGTAAATTAGAACGAGATATATATTTCACAGAGACTTAGTAACACTTAACTTTTACATAGTTCTTGACAGCAGAATCCTGATACATAGATACAGGCCTGCCTACTGATGATTCCTAGTGCCTATCCGACAGCCAAGTCTTAACTGGCGCCTATCTGATTCCCAAGTGTTAACTGGTTCCTATCTCAGTCCCAAGTGAACGATGCAGCAGTCCTGGCCACGAGTTACAGCAAAGGGCGCTCGTGGCTGACGTCGTAAGAAAGCCGCACCGTGGGTGCATGGCGGCGCGCGCCGTAACTACGTGACGCGCACTTCATACTTGTGCGATACTACAAAATATTTGTAACTCTAAGGGTTATCAGTCCCTAGGTTTACAAACTAATTAAACAAACTTAAAGTAACCTATGTACAAAACACACACACCCATGCCCGAGACAGGACTCTCTCAGGCGGGATCGGCCGCCCAGTATCATGACGCCATAGAGCAGACAATCATTCAGCGCGAGCGCATGCGCAGTTCCTGACAAGGCGCCTAGTACCGCTCGGCTATTTCCGCACTGCATAACCGCTTTCCGTGGAGGCCACAGCACGTACAAATATGGCTGCTTGAGTATAGATCGACTCCTTGTATCCCAGTACCGCTTGAGCCACTTATCTGTCAATGTCGCCTAACCATTTAATGTACTCAAAAAAAATGTTCAAATGTTTGTTAAGCTTATGGGACTTAACTACGGGGTCATCAGTCCCTAAACTTACAAACTACTTATGAACTACTTACAAACTAGGACGGCACAAATATCCATGCCCGAGGGGGGATTCGAACCCCCGACCGTAGTGGCCGTGTTGACCGTGACTGGAGCGCCTCAGTCACCTCGGCCACCGCGGCCGGCTTAATGTACTCCATGTCTCCTGAATCAACAACAAATTTTGAGTAAAATGAAAAACTTAACTTTTCATTTCCGGCAGTGAATTTTGTCATTTCTGTGGCTCAGTAAAAAATCTCTTCCAGTCCACCATATTTACTTCTCGCCTCAGTCTAAAACACAGCGTACTTCTCCGACGGCACAAATTTCCATCTACTCTCATTTTTCTTCTTCCCGTCGGCACGAAATACGCCTCTATGGGAAAGCAATGCAAGTGATTCGTGTCTGCGTGACTAGTCCGTGGCGCTCCCACAATGCGTTCGTCAACCCTACGCAGAAACTGTTTGCAGCGCTCGTCATACTCTCCGCTCTAACCGGCGGGCGCGTTCGTTTTCTCGGAATGCCGCGTCCCGTCCACCGGGCGGTCTTTTGTGACTGTAGCGGCAGGTGGAGGGACGCCTCGAGCACAATACCCGCTTCCTCCGCCTGACGCGCCCTGACGATGCAAGGCATTCCGCCCTCGGGGTTGAGGGGAAAGGAGGGGGCGGCGCACCCCTTTGTGTACGTCAGCTCAGTTCAACTCTCAGAAATTTATCTTCATACTCAACCACAAAGTGATGTTTTCAATCGGTAATCCAAATTACTGAGAATACTGGTAATACTTGCCCTCATTGTGTTTGTGGAGTAACAATTATTCAGCTGTCTAGTATATGAAAAATTGCTTGTCTTTTTGTTCGTATTCTATGCATGGCCATATCGTGCATCCGATAGCGATACAACTGTGTCAACTCATTGCTTGTACTCGCGTGAAGGTTGTAGGTAAATAAATTCATATACTGCATGGCTGAAGATCCGTTGCCGACATTACATTTTCCGATCCTGAAATTATTCAGGCCTCATCCTACGATTACTTTCCTTTTTTTCGCACTCAACAGTTCCCACCTCTGTATCCTAAATCTCTCCTATTTTGAGTGGTGTGTGTTTGTGCGCGGGATGCGCGTGCGTTTGTTGCTTTTTTTCCCCCTTAACTCATCTGCCTCCCCAATCCATCCCTAAATTGCATCTCGTTCCTCCCATCTAATACGTACAAAAAAGAAAAGTTCCGATGTTTTAAAAGCTTATGAGATTTAACTGCGGAGTCATCAGTCTCTAAACTTACAAACTACTTATGACCTAAATTATACTAAAGACAGTACAAACATCAATGCCTAAGGGACGATTCGAACCTCCGACGCGAGAGACCTCGCGATCCGGAACGGGGCGCTCCAGACCACTCGGCTACTCCCGCGCGGCAATACGTACATACTCTCTGCTGTATCCATCCCGACCACCGTGACGCAACCTTCCTATCACCCTCCCCTCACCTATTTTCACACTACACAGCTTGATTCGAAGTGCGGAAGCAGGAGATGACTGTTGTGTGACTGTGTTGTGTGTTTGTGTTGCACGAATGTTTCTTTTTCTGAAGAAGGCCATGGCCGGTAGCTGGAAGTGTTGTATGTGTGTGTCTTTTTTATGTGCCTGTCGCAGGTCATCGTCACTGCGTTGAATTAAAAACTGTCATATTACTATATTGTTACAATTAATTAATCCATTTCTTATGCCTTCACGCTAAAATGGCTGCACGAATGCGAATTAAATTTGGAACAGAGATAACATTTCGTAGCAGTCATGTCGCAATTTCGCAAGAAATAAAATATCAACATTAATGGGTGACACGCGCAGACAGCTGGTGTTCCTTATGCAACTAGTATAGTGTCTGGTGACATAGCCGATTACTCTATAACTGTTGGTTTAACTGTTACAAATTGCGTAAAATATAAGAATTATGTATAAAGTGTAATATTATCACTCTAGATTGCAGGCAAACCTAGCAGCAACACGTACACGATTGGAAAATCGTTAATTCACGATATTTATTACAACAGTAACGCCAGATGTTATGAACATCAGGTCATCGTAGATGTAAGTCAAAATTTGTGTAGAATTTCGTCACTTTAGACTCATAATAATATGATACATTAATCAATCTATTTCTTATATACATGCACGCGCTTCAAAATTAGACAGCGCTGAAGCAGTGATGATGATGATCGTGTGGCATTTATGACCGTTAGACCCCAAATGGGGTCGTGTTCGGCCTGCCTGGTGCAAGTCTTTTTATCTGACGCCACTTCGGCGACTTGCATGTCAATGATGATGGAATGATGATGAGGACGACACAACACCCAGTCCCCGAGTGGAGAAAATTTCCAACCCGGCCGGAAATCGAACCCGGGCCCCCTGCGTGGCAACCAACCACGCTGTCCACTGGACTACGGAGGCGGACCTAAAGCAGTGTAGCAGTAACTATGAATTTGGACCTTACATTACAATGTTTCCCAAATATTTTGAGTATATAAATAAAACTGAAAGTTACATTCCAAGACCTTTACAGCTATGAGAATATACAGTCCAATCTCTAGTGTGTTTTGACGTATATAAAAGTAAAGGCAATCGTAAGGAGGGAAGGTTAAAACAGAAGTGTATACACCTCCAGCAAACGCCTTGTAGAATTCTGTGGTGGTGCCTGCTATTGGGGCAACCCGCGTGAGGCAGCTGAGCTACGGGTTGCCAGACGGTAGAACGCAGGAGCCGCTATCCCATCTTCCACTACACGAGTTTCATTTCCTTTCGCCCGTTTCGATATGCGTTCTGCTACACGACGGCCCAAGTGCGAGTACCTAGCGTCAATAGAGAAGCTGTCGTCTTCACAGACCGTGATATTTGTATCTGTAAAAATAGATATGTGCAAGAATATATGTTTCGTATGGACTCCAAGTAACTTTAATGAAATCTTTAGATTAGCCAGGGGGGCAATCCCGTGGTTTGGTAGCGATTAGATCAAGATATTTATTAACGTAAACGCAAAAGTGTACGTCTGGCACTTTGAATGACGGTAACGCCCCTAGCAGATGAACAATCAACCAGTTGTATCATCCGTTTCTTCTGTAACTGCATTGTTGCCAGATAGAACACTAGCGTCACTTCCGTGAATGTTTGTGTTAATAGTGACAATACGGTTGATTCTCTCTCCACTAGGGGCAGATACGACCCACCTGGAATAGAGATAAAATTTTACATATATTTTTTACTGTGACATCAATATGTTAATATGAATTAAACAGGCTGAGAATTGTATAAGCATGGTATGCGTTGTGTTTCATTAGCCTATATTACGTAGAATATACCAACCTCTCAAATACATACACACATTCAATTTTATACATGGTGTCCCAAAAGTCAGGACCGGACTAAATATCGTGAAAATGGTAGGAGGTAGGGATGGGGTTGACATAGATTGGGTGGGGGGGGGGGGGACTTTCTGGGTGACTTGCGAGAGCCGTCCGCCATCTTGGTATCCATCATATTAGATTCAGCTCACATTTCTTCACTGGGACGGGGATCACGTGATACATATTTTAAGGGTAGAATTTAGAATTTGACGAGATACACAATGGTGTAGTCTGTAATATCTTTATGAATAAAGAACAGTCTAGATTGCAATAATTTATTTCATTCAACTAGTTTCAGTCTTATTTAGACCATCTTCAGGAATTTTTACTTCATCGATGTTGTGGAGCTGGCAGGTAGCTGGGAGCCTTCCAGTGTGTCACTGCTCTTTATTAGGTAACAAGATATGGATCACTGAAGAAATGTGAGCTGAACTCAATATAGTGGATACTATGATGGCGTACGGCTCTCGCTGGTCACGCAAAAAGGTTCCCCTCTTCCCACTTGTTCGTATCTATTTCAATCCCATCCCTACCACTCACCATTTTCGCGATGTTTAGTCCTGTAGCCGACATCTTGGGGTGAGAGGGTATATGCAGGATTATAAATGGATGGTTAGTTCTTGTATTACTGCATGGATCTTAGAAGGATCTGAAGATGAGATTATTGGAATCTCGAAACATGTAATTGATTAAAAAATTTTAAAAATTAACAGCGGAAGGATCTTTCATTTGCCAAATTAGGGCTTTGCGTATTCGTATCACGCCATACAGAGTAGGCCGCGATCGCGTTGCTGAATGACCGCTAGACAACAGCCCACTGCCTCATAAAGTTCAAATGTTCAAATGTTTGTAGTCCATGGGACTTAACTACGGGGCCATCAGTCCCTAAAGTTACAAAATACTTATGAACTCGCTACAACTAAGGACGGCACAAATATCCATGCCCGAGGGGGGGATTCGAACCCCCGACCGTAGTGGCCGTGCAGACTGTGACTGAAGCGCCTCATTCCCCTCGGCCACCGCGGCCGGCGCCTCATAAAGACCGACCAGCCAGTCTACTCTGCGTGACGTGACACTGCTATGACGTCTTGTCCCTAGACGGTTACGGCTCAGCCCTTGTCTCCAGGTGGTATTGCCACTGTGGCGTGACGGCTAAATTGTACTGAGTTTCTTCATACTAATTATAGTCCCATTGTTGCGTCCTTTAGGTTCAGTTTAAGTTTGGAAGAAAGGTCAGACGCAAGCGAAAATAGATCACCATTGGGTCGTCACGAACGCCTTAAATTATTTTATCGGCGCCGGCGGCAGTTCATTTATTTCTGGCGGCGAGGCGTCGGCAGGCGCGAGCTTCCGCGCGGCATTCCTGCGCTGCGCCTCGTGTAGTTATCAAGTCATCTATTATGTATGATTCCCCCCCTGGCTGAAAGCAGCGCCGAAGCGTCGCCCGCCCATTCATCACGGCGCATTTGCACGTGCACAATGGCCGGTGGCTGCTGGCTGCTGGCTGTGGCGTGCGCTCCTTAAGGCCGTGAATGCCGCCTGACGTATCGACGGCCTGGAATAATGTTTGCGCACCGCCTCTCTCCTCCGGGGCGGCTCGCGACTTCAGTTTCAGCTTCTCTTATAACTAATGCACTTCATTCAGTCGGCGTGAAGGAGATTGAAAAGCGTCGTACGAGATGATAATACAAATTGTAAAACAAGCACGGTGTGTGATCTACATCTATATCTACATGGGATAATCGGCAAACCACATTTAATTGCTTGGCAGAGGGTTCATAGAACCACCGTTATACTATTTTACCTCCCATTCCATTCTCGAATAGTGCGCGGGAAGTATCAACACCTGAATCTCTCCGTTTGAGCTCTGATTTCTCGTATTTTATTCTGATGATCATTTCTACCTATGTAAGTAGGAGTCAACAATATATTTTCGCATTCGGAGGAGAATGTTGGCGATTGTAGCTTCGTAAGTAGCCCACGCCGCAGCGATAAGCGCCGTTGTTGTAATGATTCCCATCCCAGATCCTGTATCATTTCCGTAACGCTGTCTCCCCTGTATCGTGACAATACGAAAAGAGCTGCCCTTCTTTGGACTCTTCCGATGTCCTCCGTCAAACCCACCTGATAAGGATCCCACACTGGGCAGCAATACTCCACAAAAGGACGGACAAGCGTAGTGTATGCGGTTTCTTTAGTAGTTCTGTTCCATCTTTTAAGAGTTCTGCCAATAAAACGCAGTCTCTGGTTCGCCTTTCCCACGACATTATCTACGTCTTCTTTCCAATTTAAGTCAGAAGTAATTGTACTTCCTAGGTATTTTGTGGAGTTTACGGCCTTCACAGTTGATTGATTTATCATGTAAACAAAGTTTAACGGATTTCTTTTCGTACTCATGTGGACGACTTCACACTTCTCATTATTTAGAGTCAACTGCTAATTCTTACACCGTACTGATATCTTATTCAAATCGTTCTGCAGTTGGTTTTGATCTTCAGATGATTTTACTAGACGCTAAATGACGGCGTCATCTGCAAACAACCTAAGAGGGCTACTTAGATTTTCCCCTAAATCGTTTATGTAAATAAGGAACAACAGAGGACCAATAACACTACCCTGTGGAACGCCCGAAATCACCTCCGCTTTAGTCGATGCCTTACCATGGATTACTACAAACTGTGTCCTCTCTGAGAGGAAATCCTCCATCCAGTCGCAAATTTGGGGCGATATACCGTAACCACGCAATTTGATTAGAAGCCGTTTGTGAGGTGCGGTGTCAAAAGCCTTCTGGAAATCAAGAAACACTGAATCAATTTGCGAACCCTTGTCGATAGCACACATCACTTAGTGTGAGTAAAGAGCTAGTTGTGTTTCGCATGAACGATATTTTCTAAATCCATGTTGACCTTGGGCCAATATATCATTCTGTTCGAGATAATTCATAATATTTGAATAGAGGATATGTTCAAAAACCCTGCTGCAAATTGAAGTCAATGAAATAGGCCTGTAGTTTAGTGGGTTACTCCTACTGCCTTTCTTGAATATCAGTGTGACCTGTGCAACTTTCCAATCTTTTGGTACAGATCCTTCTTTGAGAGAGCGGTTGTATATGGTGGTTAAGTAAGGAGCTATCGCTTCAGCATAATTAGATAGAAATCTAATGGGTATACAATCCGGACCAAAAGACTTGTTCTTGTTAAGTGATTTTAGTTGCTTCACTACTCCGATGATATCTACTTCTACGTTACTCATTATGGCCTCTGATGTACAAATTAGGGACGAAATATTCGAGAAGTGGAAGCACTAACAACGAGATCCAGTTCATCAAGCAGAGGTTCGTGTTTATTATTAACTAGCTTAAGCCCGCGGAGCCGCTCGCGTGTTGGTTGATTATGGTAGATAAGCTATCTTTCAGTAGACTGCTATCACACTGGCAATGCGCGAAACGTCAAATCGATTTTTTAAAGAGATCTATTAAAAGAAATTTCTTTTCTACTGCTTTATTTATTTATTCTTATATTTCCTTAGTTGTGTGCTTATCCTTACTGAGAAATAGCTGAAGACATTGTAGCACGCCTAGACCAAAGATATGATCTGTGGCATCACGTTTCGCTGTATGTAGCCTCCTCGCTGTGGAGTTGCAAACGTCATGACTGGCCTTCAGTCCGAATTTTTTTATAATTTGACGACTTTCAACCACCATATCTTCCACCGCCTTATAGCTATCGGCATGGAACTGCTATGGTGTACAACGGGAGACTTCGGGCAACAATTACACTCAGACCATTCTTTTGCGTTCTGTAGTTTCCGCTACAGAGCGAAATATTAACACACACACACACGTAGAATTTTATACACACTGATAACTTTCCATCCCAATATACTCCACCCTTTTATCATTATCAACACTGTAGCAACAATGCAACCAATAAAACCATTTTCAAAGAGTAAATATAATTTTCAAAAAGTAATTATTGTTCCGCAATTCTTCAAATTAATAAATATCTATAAGATCGCTAGAAAACCGTGCCTAAAACCTTCCTCAAGTATAAATTAGTAAATGTACAAATATTTAAGTCTCTGTGTCTTGTCATTCGGATGTGATAAGTGTACACCGAACAGAAATTCACATTAATATATATATATAGATAAATAACTTTCCAATCGCCATAAAACCGTGCCTAAAGCCTTCCCCGGGTAGACATTAGTAACTGTACAAATTTTTAGCTGTTTATGTCTTGTGGTTCAGACGTGATAAACGTACACCGAACAGACTTTCACATTTATAGATACAGATAACGTCCCTCAGTATGCGTTGCAGTGGGTAATTAATTAATTTTAGTTGCTGACGCTTGGTTGTGTATTTACTCCTTTCTTATGTTAGTCCAAAAGTGAATATCAAGAACTCGGATGGAAAACCAGTAAAGAATACATAGAGAGACTCTACAAATGAAATGAACTTCGAGAAAATGTTGTAGGAAGGGAAGAGGAGTAGATATTATTAGCCGCACTATCGGCTTAGAGACCGATCCTAAAATATTTTTTAAACTGTAATGAATTCAATAAGACGAGAAATCCTAGATCGCAAGTAGAAATTACTAATTTTGTCATAGCTGGCTCTGACAGACAGTTCATTAGGTCACAGCCTTTAAGAAAAATGTTATAATCCCCATTACAAAGAAATCAGTTGCAGACAGGTGTGAAAATTACAGAACCATCAGTTTAATAAGTCATGGTTACAAAATATTAACACGAATTATTTACAGAAGGATGGAAAACCAGGTAGAAGCCGACCTCGGGGAAGATCAGTTTGGGTTCAGGAGAAATGTAGGAACACGGAAGGCAATACTCGGTTTAGGCTTATCCTAGAAGATAGAATACGAAAAGGCAAACCTACATTTTTAGCTTTTGTAGATTTTGAGAAAGTTTTTGACAATGTTGATTGGAATAAACTCTTTCAAGTTCTGAAGCAAGCATGAGTAAAATATAGGAAACGTAACGTTATTTACAACTTGTAGAAAAACAAGACAGCGGTTGTCAGAGTTGAAGGGCATGAAAGGGATGCAGTGGTTGGGAACGGAGTAGTCTAAGAAAATCAGGTGATGCTGAAGGAATTAGATTAGGTAAAGAAACAATAAAAGCGGTAGATGAGGTTTGTTACTTAGGCAGTAAAATAACAAATGATGGTCGCAGTACAGAGGATATAAAATGCAGAATGGCAATGGGTACTAAAACGTTCTTGAAAAAGAGATATTTGTTAACATCGAATATTAAGCTTAAGGAAGTCCTTTCTGAAGGCATTTGTGTGGAATGTTGCCTTGTATGGGAGTGACACATGGACGATAAACAGTGCGGACAGGAAGAGGGTAGAGGCTTTTGAAATGTAGTGCTACAGAAGAATGCTGAAGATTAGGTAGGTGGATTGCGTAACTAATGAGAAGATACTGAACAGAATTGGAGAGAAGAGGAATTTCTGACATACCTTGACTAAGAGAAGGGATCGATCGGTAGGACACATTCTTAGAGATCAAGGAATTGTGAATTTAGCGTTGGAGGGAAGTGTTTGGGATAAAAACCGCAGAGGAAGACCCAGAGATGGGTACAGTAATCAGATTCAAACAGATGTAGGTTGCCGTTCTTATGTGGAGTTGAAGAGACTTGCTCAGGATAAGGTATTGTAGAGAGCTGCACCAAACTAGTCTAAGGACTGAAGACCACAACAGAAACAACAACAACTGTTCTCAGGGCATGTTATCTACTCCTTGAGTCTTGTTTCGTCTTATGTCTTTCTGTGGGCTGTCAAATTCATCTGTCAATATAGTAGCATCTATTTCATCTTCTTTCTCAAATTGAAACGACTTCAATAAGAAGACAAAGCCAAAATCACAAGTATAAATTACTTATTTACTAATTTCGGCAAGCTATGTAGCCATTATAAAATGATATAACCAGTTCTTGCGTCCATAATTAAGCATTTCTACTCCTGAATTCGACGTCATGTTCCATATCAATTGTCCATTACAAGCATTACTAACTGATCGATATTTGTAGCTACTAATCGTCGTCTGCAAAAGAAACCACATCACCTATACATGTGGAACTATGTCCCAGTAGCACATTATTTCATAACCACTTCAATTACGTGTGGAGGTCATGTGTATGATCGCTAAGGAAATGCTTCATCATGGACGCAAGAACTTGCCTAATTACAACAATGGGGTGTACCAAACAATAAGTGATGTGTACAGTGCTACCTAAATTATAACTTTAAATGTGCAATCATCAGATTTCAAAGTTATTATGTCCATTGTGTACCAAACATCATGTGATACGAACAGTGCTGTTACAGTTTTTAATTCATATGTCTAACATTTCGTAATAAGTATTTCATTAGTTTGTCAAAGTAACGTTTGATCATTTGATAATGGTAACATAGCTTGCCCAAACTTGTAATGAGTTAATTAGTAATTTATCCATTTATTTTGGCTTTGTCTCCTTATTGACGTCCTTTCATTTTGAAACAGAAAATGAAATAGATGCAAGTATACTGAAAGAAGAATTTGACAGACTACAGAAAGACCTAAGTCGAAACAAGCCACCTCCCTCAGACCTACTGAAGGTTTTATGACAACCAGCCACGATAAAATTATTTCACTCGATGTATGAGACAACCGAAAGACTCTCAAACGTTAAGCAAAATGTAACAATCTCCGTTCCAAAGATAGGCGGCACATACTGCTGTTAAAATTAAAGAACCATCAGTTTAATAAGTAATGGTTGCAAATTTCTAACATGAATTTCTTAAAGGAGACTATAAAGTCTGGTAGAAGATAAGTTTGGCTTCATGACAAATGTAGAAACACGGTTGGCAATATTCACCTTATGACTTGCCTTTGAAGATAGATTAAGGAAGGGGAAATCAGTTTCTAGCTTTTATAATTTTGCAGAACGCTTTTAACAATGTTGACTGAAATACATTCTTTTTTCATGTCAACTGGTATAGAATGTAGGAAAAGGGGGGCTTTTTACAACTTGTAGCCGCGCGGGGGTAGCCGAGCAGTCTGAAGCGCCATGTTGCGCAACGCGCGGCCTCCCTCGTCGGAGGTTCGAATCCGCCATCAGGCATGCATGTTTGTGTTATCTTTAGTATAAGTTATTACATAAGTAGTTTGTAAGTTTAGGGACTGATGACCCCGCAGTTAAGTCCCATAAGTTTCACAACCATTTTAACATTTTCTTACAACTTCTATAAAAACTACATTGCAGTTATTAGATACGAAGAGCATAAAGGGGAAACATTCATTTGGAATGCACTACGATGGATTGGTAGCCTCTTCCAGAATTCAATTTGCATATTGAGCAAGCTTTGAAATAATGCCAGAAGAATTTTGGAGAAATAATTAAAGTTCATGCTTAAGAAATAAAATCATTGCGTTCTGCTGATGACATTGAATTCAGTCAGAGACAGCAAAGGGCATGGAAGAGCAATTGAACGTAACGGACAGTGTTTTGAAGAGAACACACAAATCACATTAACAAGAGCCGAACAAGAATAATGGAATGCAGCAGGAAATAATCGTCGCGGTTCAGAAGATATATAATGCAGAATGGCAATGGAAAGAAAAGCATTTTTGAAAAAGAGAAATTGGTTAAGATAGAATATTACTTTAATTGTAAAGTAGTATTTTCTAAAGTCATTTGTATGGACATTTGCCTTATACGGCAGTGAAATATCGACGATAGATGTTCAAAAATGTTCAAATGTTTGTAGAGCTTATGGGACTTGACTACGTAGCCATCAGTCCCTAAACTTACAAACTACTTATGAACTAGCTAACACTAAGGACGGCACAAATATCCATGCTCGAGGGGGGATTCGAACCCCCGACCGTAGTGGCCGTGCAGACCGTGACTGAAGAGCCTCAGTCTCCTCGGCCACCGCGGCCGGCGACGATAAATGTTCAGACATTTTTTGAAATGTGGGGCTACTTAAGAGTGCTGAATTAGTGGGTATGAGGAGATACTGAAAAGAATTTGGGATAAAAAGAATTTTTTACAAACCTTGACTAAAAAAAGGTCTTGGAAGTTCAACAGTTGACAAAGAGAAAAAGTTATAAAATAACTGATTCCAATAAATTAAAATTGCTACACCACGAAGATGACGTACTACAGACGCGAAATTTAACCGACAGGAAGACGATTCTGTGATATGCATATGATTAGCTTTTCAGAGCATTCACACAAGGTTGCCGCCGGTGGCGACACCTACAACTGCTTACACGAGGTTTAATTGCAACCGATTTCTCATACATAAACAGCAGTTGACCGGCGTTGCCTCGTGAAACGTTGTCGTGGTGCCTCATGTAAGGAGGAGAGATGCGTACCATTACGTCTCCGACTTTGATAATGGTCAGATTGTTGGCTATCGCGATTGCGGTTTATCGTATCGCGACATTGCTGCTCGCGTTGAACGCGATCCAATGATTGTTAGTAGAATATGGAATCGATGTGTTCAGGAGGGCAATACAGAACGCCGTGCTGCATCCCAACGGCCTCGTATCACTAGCAGTCGAGATGACAGGCAGCTCATTCGCATGGTTGTAACGGATAGTACAGCCACGTCTCGATCCCTGAGTGAACAGATGGGGACGTTTGCTAGACAACAACCATCTGAACGAACAGTTTAACGACGTTTGCGGCAGCGTGGACAATCAGCACGGAGGCCATGATTGAGATTTCCCTTGACGCTGCAACACAGACAGAAGCGCCTGCGATGGTATACGCAACGACGAACCTGAGTGTACGAATGGCAAGAATCCAACTTCTTTTTACAGCATCATGAGGGTCGCATCCGTGTTTGGCGTGTTTGGAAGCGTGTATTCGTCATCGCCATAATGGCGTATCACCTGGCGTGATGGTAAGGGATGCCATTGCTTACACGTCTCTGTCACCTCCTGTTCGCATCGACGGCACTTTGAACAGTGGCCGTAACATTTCAGATGTGTTACGACCCGTGGCTGTACCCTTCAGTCGATCACTGCGAAACCCTACATTTCGGCAGTATAATGCACGACTGCAAGTTGCAGATCCTGTAAGGGTCTTTCTAGATACGGAAAATGTTGGACTGCTGCCCTGGACAGCACATTCTTCAGATTTCTCACCAATTGAAAAAGTCGCGTCAATGGTGGCCGAGCAACTGTCTTGTCAAAATACGCCAGTCACTACCCTTGATGAACTATGGTATCGTGTTGAAGCTGCATGGGCATTCTTCCCTCACACGCCATCCACGTTCTTTTTGACTGAATGCCCAGGCGTATTAAGGCCGTTATTACGGCCAGAGGTGGTTGTTCTGGGTACTGATTTCTCAGGTTCTAAGCACCCAAATTGAATGAAATCACATGTCAGTTATAGTATAATATATTTCTCCAGTGAATACTGATCAGACTAATGCCTCCGTGCAGGCTTGCAGCCCATAGTGGCTATCATTTTCTAAAAGTTTCTTTTTAAACATTGTGACGTAAGCTTTACAGCTGATTAGTATATTTCATCATGTGACTTGTTTCAATTTATAATTTCTGACGAAGGCAATCTTAGTCATTGCCGAAACCAGGTCAAACAATTTTTATTTGCGACCGAGGGCTGCTGAATGGATTTTAGATCTATGGATCGTGCTTGCCAGGGTAGTTGCGTACACCTTGAAGAGCACTATGGGTGTGTCGGTATACTTGTGAACGTACATTGTGCTGTTGGAAAAGTTTATCGCCTTGTTGGTGCCTATAGGGTAGCAAGACGGGTTGAATGATGGTTTCAGTGTATCTTGCGCTGTGCAGTGTTCCCTGAACGATCATAAGAGAAGACGTTGCTCCCCACACCATAATTCCAGTGTCGTCCCCGTCTGCCTCTGACATTTAAACTCCAGATTTTCGAGTTCCCCTGCGCGACGCCACACACGCGTAAGACCATCATTGGCACTGAGGCAGAACGACACTTATCACTGAAGACGACACTTCTCCTTTCGACCTAACATAAATGAGACCAATTGAGTCGGACCGAACAATGTTTGGGCGTGAGCGGAAGATTCCCTAACGGCACGCATGATCGTGCAGCATGGTGTTGGGAGCCATATACTACCCTGGCCATAACCCTCGGGTAACAGTTGAGGGAACGTTCAACAGTAGACGCTACATTGACACCATCATTCAACCAGTCTGACTACTGTTCATGCACCAACAAGTCGATATGCTTTTCAAACCGGACAATGCACATCCACATCTGTCCTCTACTAATCAACGGGCAGTTCAAGGTGGACATCAATTACCGGGGCAAATACTTATTTCCAGGTATTCTGTGGATGAAAAGAAAGGTTACAGTTTAAATAATATCCTTAGACTCATTTAGTAAGGAACTCATGCAGTGAAGATTCTGGATAGGATCAATGAAAGGAAACGAATTCGCAGTTTATGGACGACCATTTCAGTACGAGGTGCATTCAAGTTCTAAGGTCTCCGATTTTTTTTCTAATTAACTACTTACCCGAAATCGATGAAACTGGCGTTATTTCTCGACGTAATTTTTCACAACGCTGACGCCATGATTTCATGGCAGCGGCGAAGGCTTCTTTAGGAGTCTGTTTTGACCACTGGGAAATCGCTGAGGCAATAGCAGCACGGCTGGTGAATGTGTGGCCACGGAGAGTGTCTTTCATTGATGGAAAAAGCCAAAAGTCACTAGGAGCCAGGTCAGTTGAGTAGGGAGCATGAGGAATCATTTCGAAGTTGTTATCACGAAGAAACTGTTGCGTAACGTTATCTAGAGATGCGGGTGCGTTGTCTTGGTGAAACAGCACACGCGCAGCCCTTCCCGGGCGTTTTTGTTGCAGTGCAGGAAGGAATTTGTTCTTCAAAACATTTTCGTAGGATGCACCTGTTACCGTAGTGCCCTTTGGAACACAAAGGGTAAGGATTACGCCCTCGCTGTTCCAGAACAAGGACACCATCATTTTTCCAGCACTGGCGGTTACCCAAAGTTTTTTTGGTGGCGGTGAATCTGTGTGCTTCCACTGAGTTGACTGGCGCTTTGTTTCTGAATTGAAAAATGGCATCCACGTCTCATCCAATGTCACAACCGACGAAAAGAAAGTCCCATTCATTCTGTCGTTGCGTGTCAACATTGTTGGCAACATGCCACACGGGCAGCCTTGTGGTCGTCCGTCAGCATTCGTGGCACCCACCTGGATGACACTTTTCGCATTTCCAGGTCGTCATGCCGGGTTGTGTGCACAAAACCCACAGAAATGCCAACTCTGGAGACGATCTGTTCAACAGTCATTCGGCGATCCCCCAAAACAAATCTCTCCACTTTCTCGATCATGTCGTCAGACCGGCTTGTGGGAGCCCGAGGTTGTTTCGGTTTGTTGTCACACGATGTTCTGCCTTCATTAAACTGTCGCACCCACGAACGCACTTTCGACACATCCATAACTCCATTACCACATGTCTCTTTCAATTGTCGATGAATTTCAATTGGTGTCACACCACGCAAATTCGGAAAACGAATGATTGCACGCTGTTCAAGTAAGGAAAACGTCGCCGTTTCAAGTATCTAAAACAGTTCTCATTGTCGCTGGCGGTAAAATTCCATCTGCCGTACGGTGCTGCCATCTCTGGGACGTATTGACAATGAACGCGGCCTCATTTTAAAACAATGCGCATGTTTCTATCTCTTTCCAATCCGGAAAAAAAATCGGAGGCCTTAGAACTTGAATGCACCTCGTGTAACCTCGAGGCATTTTAAGTAAGAATGGAAAATGGAAATTTACTTCATTGCTGCAATGCAGCCACCACCACTGAAGGAAATCGGAGTGAACCATCAGGTAACGATCTAATGGAAAGCCATTCCTCCAGGCGACTGCTGGAGTAGTAAAGTCTTAATGATATCACGGGGCGAATGTAGCCGACGCGGCATGTTGACCATTCACGGGCGTTCCGCCACAGATGCGTGTGACCACACGGTCAGTTGGCCATCTGTTGGCTACGTGCTTCAAATCTAGGGCCGAAATGGGAACGCGCATACATATTGGTTCATTAACTCGACTGCGTGCTGAAGGCCGATAGGATTCACTGTGAGGAAACGGAAACCTGGCCTACGAATTTCCTGACCAATTACGTAGCTCATACTGTTCCTACCGGGAACGGTGAAACTCGTTTGGCAGGAAACACGCACTCGATTACAGTGACAAACAATTAAAATCTCAGCATACGAAACTCCCAACAACGGGCGAAATTTTGTAATTTGGGTCCAACACTTTTACTTTCTCTCATGGACGTATCGAATGAGTCTGTATTATGGATTCATTCGGTAGAAAATTTACGCTGTTTACGCACGTAATCAAGCGTACGTTTCATCATTAACTTTTTTGACGCATTTCTCCGTTGACCTCTGATACACAGGAAGTTTCAGAACAACTTGAGAAAGATCTGAAGCAAACTTTTCTTTGTCGTTCTACAAATTACAATATGGAACGTAACTGAGAAGCAAGTGAATTATGAACAACAGAGACATACTTATCGGCATTAGAGATGACAATAGAATCATTATTATTAGAAACGCGTAGAGAATAACAGAGATGAAATATCTTTTTTATTGTGGCAGATCCAGATATCGGTCACTGCATGACGAAAGACGAACAGCGACCATTTACAATCTCTCTATATATATGCCCTAATACTGAACTCCTTCCATCCCATGCAGTAATAAAATTCATACATTAAAATTCATAGAAGCACACAGAAGTTATAAATCTTTATGTTGAGGATTAAAAGTCAGCTGCATCAGTGTGAGCACAACCCTCAAATGTTCAAATGTTTGTAAATCTATCGGACCAAACTGCGTGGTCATCAGTCCGAAGCTTACAAACTACTTAAACTAAGGTAAACTAACCTAAGGACAACACACACACACACCCATGCCCCAGGGAGGACTCGAACCTCTACGGCGAGCAAGCGCGCGCTCCGTAGCGAGACGCTTAACACCGCTCGGCTACTCCATCGCGGCAGCACAACCCTCAACATGATGTTTTATATCCCCGACTTGATTTAAAGTATGTTAATGTTTATATTTTATTACTGCCTGGAACATAAAGTATTTACAATAGTGTTTAATTTGGCATACATGTTGCATGATTGTTATTTGTTCCTATTTGTCTATTGATGTTGGTAATGTTCACACAGTGACGGAAATATAGATGTTCCACAATAATGAACTGATTTGCGAATGGACGATATTCCCTCACAACCACTGAAGTCTCAGAGAGAGCCAACCACGACAAAACTATTTCACCTGGTGCGTAAGATGTATGAGAAAGGGGGAAATACCCTCAGACTTCAAGAAAAGTGTAATAATCCCTATTCCAAAGAGAGCAAGTGCAGACAGATCAGTTTAATAAGTCATGGTTGTAAAATTTTAACACTAATTATTTACAGAAGGATGGAAAAGCTGTTAGAAGCCGACCTCGGGGAAAATCAGTTTGGATTCAGGATAAAGGTAGGAACACGCAAGGCAATCCTCACTTTACGGCTTATCTTAGATTAAGAAAAGGCAATCATATATTTCTAGCTTATGTAGATGTGGAAAAAGCTTTTCAAAAAGGTGATTGGAATAGACTCTTTCAAATTCTGAAATCAGTAGTAATAAAATATAGGAATTAAAGTTCAGGAGGAAGAATTAATAACACTGCTTTTTGCCGATGACATTGTAATTCTGTCAGAGACAGCAAAAGTCCAGGAAGAGCAATTGAACGGAATGGACAGTGTGTTGAAGTGTGTAAATAACATGAACAATAACAAGAGCAAAACAAGGGTACTGGTGTGCAGTCTAAGAAAATCAGGTGATCCCGAAGTAATTAGATTAGGTAACGAAACAATAAAGGTGGTAGTTGAGTTTTGTTACTTTGGCAGTAAAATAACTCACGATGGTCGTAGTACAGAAGATATAAAATGCAGAATGGCAATGGGAAGAAATACGTTTTTTTAAAAAAAGAAATTAAATATTAATTCAAGCGTAAGGCTTTCTGAAGACATTTCTATAGAGTTTCGTCTTATATGGGAGTGAAACATGGACGATAAACAATTCGGACGGATAGAGGTTGGAGGCTTTTGAAAGCCAGAAGAATGCTGAAGATTAGGTCGGTGGATCGCCTATCTAATCAGTAGGTACAGAACAGAAATGGGGAGATTAGGAGTTTCTGGCATACCTTGACTAAAAGAAGGGATCGATTGGTAGAACACATTCTTAGATATCAAGGAATTGTGAATTTAGCATTGGAGGGAAGTGTGTGGGGTAATAATCGTAGGAGGAGACGAAGAGATGAATACAGCAAGAAAATTAAAATTGATGTAGGGTGCCGTTCTTACGAGGAAGAGGCTTGTTCAGGATAGTGTGTAGAGCTGAATCAAACCAGTCTCCGGACTGAAGACCACTACTGCAACAACAACTTCGTAATTTTTGCACATTTGGAAACGTTTTTGAAGAAATACAAAAGGTATAGAATTTTGTCTTGGAAGTCAGACAATGAGCATAACGTACGAGGATTCAAACTCAGGTCCTCCTACTCACTAGTCAGTCGCGCTGACCACCATGCAAGTGCTAACCCAGTGATGACCACGGCGTGCGGGCTACCTTTACACGTGCCCCGTGAGATCCAAATTCTCCTTATCCAGACACTACTAACGTAGTACCTTATATTACTCCTGCCATTTCGCCGATTTGCGTACGCGTTCGAACGTAGTGTCCATCCCATTGAAGAGAGAATCTATAGCTCTCTTCGCCTTAGTTATATGCAACACGATTAAAGAGGTTCATAAAACTGGGTATACATTGCTCATGAAAACAGGACATTACTTGTATAACAATAACCTAGATATTCTGAATTAGTGTTCCTGATTGTAGCATACACCTGAAACACGTCTTTTTTGCACTTGCCTGTGCACTAGATAATCAAGGGACTGTTGGTCAAGACACATTTCTCAACGGCGATTCAGCGTACATCTCTCGGATGGTGGGATGTCTAGTGAATTTTCATTATACCAGGCATATTCGATAGGGTTCATGAATGAAGAAGAGGTTACCCATTCTAATCTTGCGATGTCGTAATGAAGGGAGATGTATACGATGCGTGAGAGAACAGTCTTCCATTAAGACGAATTACTCAACGAAATGCCGCCGTTATGGTTGTTATCTCTGCATCGTTGAGCCGTTTGTTTACCTTCTACAATCATCGCTGGCGTATAGTGGCCCCACATACCGTCACAAAAATCTCACTGTCCGGTGTGTCTAAGATGTTAACGGTGACCAGGCTGCCTCCGAATGGTAAGTGGAAGAATCTTTGAATAGCATTTTATGCCAGTTCTGACGAGTTCTTCCAGCGTGATGTTGGGCCAATCTGTACGGTGCTGCATGCTATCTACGTTTCAAAATTGGAATTAGCTATGAACACCGGGAGTGAAATTGCATACAGTGCAGTCCATTACGTACAGTTTGACTTGAAACACGACGTACAGTGGTTTCACGAACATTATTATTCTGCATGGCGACATTCCTTTCACAGTTCGTCCAACATGAAAATAGCGGTCAGCAGCTCCTGTGGTACCCTTTCGGCCGCTATCTCTGTACCAAAAATGTTCAAAGGTTTGTTGAGCTTATGGGACTTAACTACGGGGTTATCAGTCCGTAAATTTACAAACTACTTATTAACTACTTAACACTATGGATGGCACAAATATCAATGCCCGAGGGAGGATTCGAACCCCCGACGGTAGGGGCCGTGCAGACCGTGACTGGAGAGCCTCAGTCCCCTCGGCCACCGCAGCCGGCTATCTCTGTACCTCCTCCATGTCCGAGGAATATCGTTTTGTTTTCCTCTAACAAGGAAAGTACATGGGCTCGAACAAACATATCTGTATGAACGTTTGGTTACAGGATCTGTACGTACACCTCAATGTGCTGGTGGGTGTCGCTTTTATGCAAAACTCTGCAATCATGCTCTAGATAGCACTGACATGTAATTGTAGACGCCATGTGTAATGCAGATATCTTATCTATAACTTATGTAATAATCATCGTACATGTTTTCTAGCGCATTGTCATCAAAAGCCGTGATGATAGTTGCAACTTTAACCCCCTTCTCGGAAGACTGTTGGTATTCACTGCCACTGCTTCCATCACATCTTCCCGCACTAACCGTTGCACTACCGATTGCAAAGAGTTGTTCGCCATTATCATCCCTATTATCATCATTATATGTTAGTGTGACAACAGTATCTAACTTATGCTCATATTTCTGTACCATAACAGATACGAGAAAGCATGCGAAAGATTCATCTTCTACACTAATATCATCTCCAGGAAGAAGGGTTCTTCGTAACTTCATCTCAATCAATCGAAATACATTAGCAGGATTGATTACCAATCGCCGCCCCAACTGACCACACAAATATCGTCACAAAACGCAACTTCGGAGGCAAACTGCATCGTCCCTACTGGCGAACCGACAGGTCAAAGTGCAATGTGGCAAGGTACACGCAGAGGTCTCTAACGAACGACTGCAGAGTTTTGCAGATGCGGGAGTATCACTAGTGCAATAAGGGACCTTTACATTATTTCTCATACAATTTGGGTGTATATCTCTTTGTTCGAGCCCCAGAACTTTCCTTGAAAGACATATGGAAACATCCCTTGGTGAGAGTCTCGCATAACACAAAGAAACAGTGAGGATACAGTCGAAGTACAGAATTTACCTTGATAGGCATGCCAGAAACACATCACGTGTCGGGTTTGTTTTTTTACTTCTGCCACCATCAGTATCTGATGGAACGTATTTCGGTCAACACCGTTGAAAGATTCCTGCAAATCCACAATAGCTGAAACCAATATTTGCGTTTCCTTACTTATATTGTAAGGTAGGTCGTAGGGCCACACTGCGTCGCCTGTTCCAATGTATAACTTAAATCCAATCTAATTTTCCAGTTACCGTCTTTCCGCGAATGTTTTGTTTTAGTAAAATTCACGTAATATTATTCTGACAGTGAGAGGTATCTCAAAGCCAATCAAATCATCCCTGTTGTCTCTCATCATCCAAATCGTAAAAGTGTTCAACAATTCCAGCGATACCTGTGGATAAAAATAAAACTTTTGGTTTTTCCCATAGAAATGTTTGTTAAGCTTATGGGACTTAACTACGGGGTCATCAGTCCCTAAACTTACAAACTACATATGAACTACTTACGAACTAGGACGGCACAAATATCCATGCCCGAGGGGGGATTCGAACCCCCGACCGTAGTGGCCGTGCTGACCGTGACTGGAGCGCCTCAGTCACCTCGGCCACCGCGGCCGGCTTTTCCCATAGACACCATAATTTGACTAAAATGAGAACGAATCGTTTCCTTAGATGGATCCAAGTTAATATGAATTTTGCCGCTTACTGGAGGGAGTGGGGAGGGGGGCGGGAGGCGAAGGGTGGTGAATTGTACGTTACACAAACCCTGGGCTGATGGAACAGTTCCAGTAAATTTTAGGACAGCTATTACGGATGTCGAATATTGAAGCCTTGTTTATGCAACTCTCGACTTTTTCTCTTCTGTCTGTGATTCTATATAACTATGAATAAAGAGGGGCACCGATTAGTACCAAAGTCGTACTGTCATTATCCCCGGTTGAGGTTGGGAAAAAAAGTTCATTGACCTCTTTTAGAAATGTGATGTTGACAGACTTCTGCTATATCCGTGGACCGCTCCTGCTGAATTTCATACCACAAAGTGCAACTATCAATGCCGACAGTTATTGTCACTTCTGAGGATTGCAATCAGGCGAAAGCGCTGAAGGATTCCCGATGTGAAAACGCGATTTTGCTCCAAGAGAATCCGAGAGTGGCAATGAGAACTGCCGATGAGCTCTGGGGTTTTCAATGGAAGATTTTGGATAACCAACCATAGAGTTCAGAACGCCCTTAGTGATTTTCGTGTTTTCTGAACGCTGAAGGAATTACTGGCGAAGATAGCGATTCACGAGTGAAGCCAAGGAGGGTGGTTCCATCGTTAGCTGGACGAATTCCATGCAGGGGGTCTCAGAATTAATGCTGTGATGGGACAAATGTGTGAACTGGTGTGGGGACCATTTGGAAAAATATAGTAAGATCCGTAGAGCCTGTGTACAAACTCTGACAAAATTCAGGTGAATCAGGTCAGAACGGTCAATAAGGCAACACATGTGAATCACAACGCCACACCTCCGTAGCGGACATTGTTGCCAACCTGCATCCACCGAAGTTCACTTGAACATCGAGTGTGTGTTTGTGTTAGATCTAATGGAGACACTGCTTGTATATTGCTTTGGTCCTGAACTGAGAACAGGACAATGAACCAGCAAAGGATAAATTAAATATTTTGTTTCTGGTATGGCCAGAAACATAAAGGAATGTGTGCCATTTCCGTTGTGAAATGCCCGGTAACTGAAAATCGAGGAAATATTCCCAGGGAATATTGCCCGCAACATTCCCAAAATTCATAAATTCCCAGTAATTTATGATTAATTAGCAAGATAGCTTAATAAAACTTAATTAGTTTAATTATATAGTTAAATTAAACACAAAAACTGAAATATATTTCAAGAAAAAATGTAATTAAATAAATTTCTTGGGAATTCATAATTTTAAAAACGAAATTGCTCAACTTAATAGATCAGTGTGGCAATTATATTATTAAAACAAACACGAACACTCTTATATGTTGGAAAAAAGACCATAATTGAACAAAAAGTGCAGAAAAATAGCCAGAATCCAAAATGTTATAAAAATCAAAACTATTAAAAGGCAAATGGTTTAATATAGCAACTTTTCATATTAAGATTTTTTAAGTCGACTAGGCACTATGACTTTTAGTGTCCATTAAATCCTCATCTTGTACAGTTCCAACTCCAAGAAAGTCATCATCGTTGTTACAGTAGTTCTCATCATCATCTTCGGTCTCAAGGACTTCTTCCTGTGCTCTTGCTTCCTCTGGGTTGGTTTCTGCTTGCTTGTTTCTGTCATGTTCTCTTTTGGAGGTGGAGCAATCATAATTTTCCAACTGTACGAAAGAAAATGTAGCTTTCGTACTAGCTAAGAAGAAAGACTGTTTTTTTTTCTTGGAATGTAACCAAAAAACGTATCAAATATATCCTCTGTGACAGCTGATGTTACTGGTACCCCCAATATTCTTGTGGCTACTACTAAGTCGCAAGTACCTCTCAACACCCTCACCATGTCGTGCACCCCTTCCCAAAGAAACTTTTTTGAGATTAAGCCTCTTTGTCTCTGTTGTCAGCTGATCTTACTTTTAAGACATCCAAACCCGTCTGCAGAGCACAATCACAAATAAAACCAATGGCGTCTAGTAGTTCCGTAGGGTCGAGCATCCCTCCCTGTATTTTAGCGTCCAGCATAAATGCTGTGAGATGGTTTGGTTCAATGACAAAGATTTTTTCTCTCGATGAACTTCTCCATGACTTTCCTTTCTGAAGATTTTTGAATGGGTGACTTTTGTAATTTTCCCTTCATACTTTTCTCTAGTTCATATGTACTTGTGGTTCATTTGATTCAATGGATAAGATCAACAATTGGTTTAAGTAGATTAAGTAGATTTATATTTTGTCTCTATTACAACCACAAAAACAGCATCGTCTATTAGTTTCCTTTTAATGGATGAGTCTAGATCACCATTTTTATTGAAGGCCAGTATGTTGAGTACCACTTTGTTAAGACTGCAAGTTTCAGAAACAAAAAAAGGCGCCCGATCTGGTCTGTCGAGGTAACTTCAGAGACATTCAAACTTTGAACGTTTTCTTAGAATAAATTTCGTCAAACAAAGCTTTCAGTCTGTGGCTGTTTTTATAGTCTTTACCATAGTTATTACCTCCGTAAAGAAACTTTTAACAGTCTGGCATCCTAAGATGTCGGCAAACAGTAAATGGAGTGGGTGAGCAACGCAGCCTAATGGTTCTACATAAGAATACTTTTCTTTCAACATTGTTACGGCTGCCTTCATGTTCGGAGCATAGTCAACAATAACTGACGGAACTTTTCAGGACAATGTATCTTGATGGCAGATCTAATTATCTCTGCCAGGTATTCGGCACTGTGTCTCTCAGGTTTGGTCATTTTGAAATCTACAAAATATGTATTTGGCATTCAAATTACTAAAAAATTATTATATTTACACTACTAGCCATTAAAATTGCTACACCAAGACGAAATGCAGACGATAAACGGGTATTCATTGGACAAATATATTACATTAGGACATGTAATAACATTTTCACGCAATTTGGGTGAATAGATCCTGAGAATTCAGTACCCAGTAACACCTCTGGCCGTAATGACGGCCTTGATACGCCTGGGCGTTGAGTCAAACAAAGCTTGGATGGTGTGTACAGGTACAGATGCCCATGCAGCTTCAACAGGATACCACAGTTCATCAAGAATAGTGACTGGCGCATTTTGGCGAGTCAGTTGCTTGGCCACCATTGACCAGACTTTTCAGTTGGAGAGAGATCTGGAGAGTGGCCAGGGCAGCAGGGAAGCACATTTTCCGTGTCCAGAAAGGCCCTAACATGACCTGCAACATGCAGTCGTGCATTATCCTACTAATGTGTAGGGTTTCGCAGGGATCGAATGAAGGGAAGGGCCACGGGCAGTAACACATCTGAAATGTAACGGCCACTGTTAAAAGTGACGTCGATGCGAACAAGAGATGACCGACGACCAATGGCACCCCATACCACCACACTGGGTAATACTCCAGTGTGGGGATGACGAATAAACGCTTCCAATGTACGTTCACCGCGATGTCGCCAAACACGGATGCTGTAAACAGAACCTGGATTCATCCGAAAACATGACGTTTTCCATTCGTGCGCCATCGCAGGCGCTCCTGTCTGTGATGCAGCGTCAAGGGTATCCGCAGTCATGGTCACCGAGCTGGTAGTCCACGTTGCTGCAAACGTCTTCGAACTGTTCGTTTAGATGGTTGTTATCTGGCAAACGGCCCCATCTGATGACTCAAGCATCGAGACGTGGCTGCACGATCCCTTACAACCATGCGGATGAGATGCTGTCATCTCGACTGCTAGCCACACGAGGCCTTTGGGATCCAGCAAGGCGTTCCTTATTGCCCTCCTGAACCCACCGATTCCATATTCTCCTATCATTGGATCGCGACCAACGCGAGCAGCAATGTCGCGATACGATAAACCGCAATCGCGATAGGCTACAATCCGACTTTTATCAAAGTCGGAAACGTGATGGTACGCATTTCTATTCCTTACACGAGGCATCACAACAACGTTTCACCAGGCAACGTCGGTCAACTGTTGTTTGTGTATGAGAAGTCGTTTGGAAACTTTCCTCATGTCAGCACGTCGCACGTCTCGCCACCAGCGCCCACCTGAAAAGCTAATCATTTGCATATCTCATAATATTCTTCCTGACGGTTGAATTTCGCGTCTGTAGTACGTCATCTTCGTGGTGTAGCATGACCAGTCAAGACGTATTAAAACTTTCAAAATTTTAAGAATTCATAAATCCCAAAATTATTGCATCTTCCCGAGCCAAAGAAATACTCCCGGCAATATTCCCATTTTCTAAGTTACTTCTATTGGGAATTTTTCTGGCTCTCATCACTATATGCCATACTTCAACGTGATCGACCGTTTTCAAGGTGGGCGAGAAAGTGTTTCCGTCAATCCCCACAGCGCGCGAGTGACGACCACTGTCAGTGTCGAAGCTATTGAGAAAGTGAGGACATTAATCACGAAAGATCGTCGATTAACAGTGAGCTTGATATCGGATGAACTGAGGATTAACCGTGAATCAGTGGGACAAATCCTTAACCGGAAGTTACGGAAGACGAAAACGTGTTGCCGTATTGTGGCACATCCACTGATTGACGATCAAAAGCTGGCGCGTTTAGAGACTTCACTGTGGTTTCTCGAATCCGGGGAGACGACATCCAACTGCACGAACCGTATTGCCACTGAGAATTATTCTTGGTGTACTGGTACGACTCTAACACGAATTGAAAAAAGAATGAAATGGGTTTCTCCGGCATCACCTCGGCGAAAAAAGATGAGAGGCGAAAAATTACGTATCAATTCTTTTGTGTCCCAACTTCGACGTCGCTTTTGTGTCCCAGCCTCGTCGTAGGTGTCGGTGGCCGAGTGGAACGAGACCGACACAGTAACAAAGATAGCACGCCGGTGCAGGTACGGAGGGGAGCAGCCAGAAACTACAAACACTAGAGTAAATTAGAAAGATATATATATTGCACAGAATGTAACAATACTTAACTTTTACATAGTACTGCAGAATGTTGATACATAGTTGTTAGAGGCCTACCTAGTGCCTGTAAGATAGCAAAGTCTTCACTGGTGCCTATCTGATTACGAAGGTCCTAACTGGTTGCTAACTCAGTCCCAAGTGGCCAGTCCTTCAGTGGTGGCCACGAGCGGGGTTGCAGCAGAGGGCGCTCGTGGCTGTCGTCGTGAGAACGCCGCGCGGCGAAAGTAGGTGGCGCGCACTTTGTACTTGTGCGACACCACAAATTCAATGCTCATTACGTTTTCGATAGTCAATGCATTATTCACAAATAGTTTGTGCTTGAGGAAACAACGTTGAAAACTTCAAGACACGTTGAAATTTTGACCGGTGTCACGCAACGTTTAAGAAGTGTACCACCGCAGCACGCACAACTTGTTTTGGTCCCCTTCATGTTACATTAGTATCTCTAAAAGTCGGCTTCTGCGATTAACTTGTGACTAAATTTAAATGAAAATAACTGTTCAGTCGTTCATCTGACGCGAAAATTGAATAAACAATTTGTAGAGGTGAAAATTCTCTACCACTTTCCTCCTTTTTTTTTAATCTCGCATCGTTTCAGAGATATTTGGAAAATTAATGCCGATTTGACAGCGTCTGTCTGTAACGCGTTCCCACTTTTTTAAGTCGCGCCGTTCAAGATCAAGTTTAATAGACGCAACTGCTGGCAGCCAGCGACCAGAACATCTCCATTTCGAATATATCGGTCAAAAAAAAAAGTTCAGTATCACTAAAAATACGCCGTTTGTAATGGCCCTTTGTCAGTATGAAATATAATTGAAAATAACTGCTTAACGGTACATCTGAAAAGAAAACTGAATAATCGTATTTGTGGAGAAGAAAATACCTAATAACTTGCTCTGTTATGTTAATTACTTAACTCTTGCCGTTTCAAAGATATTTACAAAAGTTACAACGATTTGACACTGTCACTTGAATTTACGTCAACTAGTACACGCAGAGAAAATAAACTTGAAAAAGAGGAAAAACTACCACGTTCAGAGGTGATCTTAACGGGAAAATAATGAAAATATGGGAGAGATATTTAAAAAATTGTTTAAAGAGGTAAAAGTTGTAAGGTGACGGTTATGGGAAATGAATGAATGGTTAGTACGAGATGAAAAGGGAAAGGATCCTTGCAGGGCTTTTTGCAAAAAAATAGTGGTGTCACGGGAGTTTAAGAATGGTTATCAGTATGGAACTGAGTGAGAGAAAAGGGCAAAGACAGATATGGCAGACCCTCGAAGCCCCTGATAATTCCACATTGCTTATTTTTTTATCTATTTCTCTGTAAGCTGACTCCATAATGGAGATTGTGCCGGCCCACTACAGTGTTGATGTAAAAAAACAAAAAAATTTCCCGCTTAGTGGTTTGATATGAAATATTTATTAATGAAATTACTTATCGATTCTTTCCCATGATGGAACGTCATCAGTGCAGATTGCAGGTCATGATGTCTCGTGTATTCCAAATTAAACAAATAATGGTCAGCTCCATAAAATGACTAAAAAGGTCTTCCAGTACAAATTACAAGTTTAAAATGAGTTTTAAACTACAATAGTAGAGTCGTAGACGTATCGTCCATATTTTTTTAAATATTTATATTTTAATTATTTGTGTTCGAAATCATAAAACTAGAAAAAAAAACCTAAGTGGGCCATATAATAAGCCACCAATTTTTTCCATGACAACTCTTGCTCACACACAGCCAATATTGTCAAACAGTTCCGGACGAAAAACGAGATGGGGCAATTTCAGCATCCACTATACATGTCAGATCTCAATCCCTCGACTCAAACTACCTTCGAAAGAGAAGAGATTTGACGATATTCCTGACATGAATAGACACACCAACCCAAAGCAGGAGTTGGTGCAAAGTTTTCAGGACATGTATCGCAGAGTTTGGCGGTGCATAGTTACGGGGTGTGTCTAATTCCAAGGTAAACGGTAGTTCATTGTTCATCTACATTAATTTTACAGGAATTCCCACCGAACATTACTGTCGGTAATGACGTGTATGTACACTTTTTAGGCTAATGAAACATGATGATAAAGACTTTTGATTTGTCTTCATACGCCCGTGACCTCTCAGCGGTTGCACTACTGTTGTTCATGTACTGCAAGAACAAATATCAGTGTCGGTAGGTTCCCTTGTATGTAACCAGTTTTTCCTCGACAGCTTGCAAATGGAACTTGAGTAATTTCTAAAATACATTTAGTATGGCTGCGGAGTCTGTATTTAGTTGTCAAGGTAGGTATCTTTTAATTTTATGTCATTTTCTTACCATTTCGTATTATCACGTCTCCTTAAAGATACTTTTTTACCCTTAATTATTCAGCATCTGAGAAATTATGTGGACACTTGCCTCACGAACTGTATCTGATGCGTTGTTCAGATCAAGATTTTGGGGTGTGCACTGAGGAATCTTCATATGGCTGCTTCCCGCTTCTCTCTAAACTGCAGAGAGCTGTGTTCTTTTTGTTCCTTTGTTTGTTTTGGTTATCCCTTATCGTGCGGTCGGTCGAGGGTGAGCTATATACACACCGACAAAAGCAAAACACCAGTGCGATAAAAACTGCCAGCATAAAAAAGAAAAATAAAAAGCCGGTGGCGGTGGCATATAAACAGGCCAATACGTGCTCCACACGGAAATTCAGTTGGTGCATTTTTCCCACCGAGAAATAACATCGTGCCCATCAGCGCAAAGGATGTAAACATATGTCATATGTAGCTGAGGAAATCATTCACCTGCAGGCGGGACGTGATGTATCGACCATGAAAACGTCGCCACCGAAGATACAGATTTTCTTTTCTGGATTTTTATATATTAGTTTAGTAGCGTTACTACCTGGCGGGGTTGACCAGGGTTATATTTATTCCACTGATATGGTAGCCTATCTCGTTCTTTCTATTATGTCGGTTCCCTTATGATGCACTTTCTCTTCGTTTCACCTGTATCTTCACGCAGTCTCGGCCTATAGTATGGATTCTTCAATAAGGAAATGCAAATGTTTGTAATTCCAAGGCACCACACTACTTAGCCCGCCACACAGTGGCACGGATTGCATCCAAGTTGGCCAAAAATAGAAATAGTCCATAGGCTTTTACGAAAATTGGTATATAACGGTTACTGAGGGTACTGATTAAGAATTTCATATTAAAATTTTAAAATTCAAAACAGCACATCCAACATGGCGAACATGGCTAACCTCTTCATTCATAATTCTTTGGAATATCATTGAGACCAGCATGTAATAATCTTTGGTCGCTGATTACCAATTCTGTGTTGTAATTACAGAATTAAAAGTGGCAAATGAAGGTTATTATATTACAATCACAATATATAAGAGCGTTTTTAATTTCGAAAAAAAAAAAAAACAGTTCAAAAGATATTTTAAAGGGAACTAGGGCTATTGTCAGTTTTCCTATTCACAAATTTATCAATGCTATTACAAATAACTAGTTCCTGGACAATTTTCTTTATGGAAACCATTGTTTTATATATATATATATATATATATATATATATATATATATATATATATGTGTATGAAAACCAATGTTTTATAAAAAATGTTCAAATGTTTGTTAAGCTTATGGGACTTAACTACGGGGTCATCAGTCCCTAAACTTACAAACTACTTATGAACTACTTACAAACTAGGACGGCACAAATATCCATGCCCGAGGGGGGATTCGAACCCACGACCGTAGTGGCCGTGCTGACCGTGATTGGAGCGCCTCAGTCACCACGGCCACCGCGGCCGGCTTCCTCACCGTCTGCAGAGCTAGTTGGCATGTTTTATATATATATATATATATATATATATATATATATATATATATATATATATATTGGTTTTCATAATGAAAATTGTCCAGGAACTAGTTATTTGTAAAAACATTAATAAATTTGTGAATAGGAAAACTGTCAATAGCCCTAGTACACTTTAAAATACCTTTTGAACTGTTTTTCCCGAAATTAAAAACGCTTCTTGTCTTCCGGTGATCGAGAGCGCCATTTATTTTACTTTCAGATTTACATAGAAGGTGAAGCACATAATCAAGCATCGAATACATTCAGATGGGGTTGAAATTTCGTAATGCTGATTAGAATCATTAAACACTGTACTTTTTACAATTGACATTGCTCTGCACACGTAGCAACGCATAGATGATGTAGTATTTAAAAATTACAGTCTTTTCCGTTAGTCATTCTGAAAATCATTAAAAGATTTATTATTATTTCTTTTTCCAAATAAAAGTTCTGAAAAGGACTTAGAGACGGAATTTTGTCTTTATTTCTTCTCGTTTACTGTAATGAAATGTTAAAATGTTTGTCAAGGATATTGCTCTTAACTGCGGGGTCATCAGTCCCTAATTTTACAAACTACTTATAAACAACCTTATAGTAATGACAGCACTAACATCCATGCTCTAGCGGGTATTCGAACCCCCGAAGGGGAACGGCCTCGCGCATCGGAGCATAGCGCCTCAATGCGATTGGCCACTCCGCGGCGGCCGTCTACTGTAGACTCCACATTTTCAGGAAAAAACTTTAGCCTTATAGGTCCACAAAAACGTGGCGATGAAGGCACAGAACTTTTTTTCCATTTCGCCATGCCTTTCTCTAATATCATATCTGCGGATACTAGTTGCAGTGGTACCAACAACAACAACAAAAAAGTCCTTGTCGCCCGAATCAGCTTAGGCATTTCCTGTTTTCTAACCGGAATAGATAAGAGCGTTGTGATTTTTCATTAATTTTCTAATAAGCATATAGTGAATTTTAGATAATTTTCTATCAACCACAGACAATAACCGCTTGATCACAGCAATCTAGATCGAGCAGATATTGGACGTTTCCACTTTACCAAATCGCTTCCACATTTGTAACAGAATGTAAATTCGAACTGTTTGTTACACAAATGATGGAAGTTTAATGGTATATTAAAATAAGACATCCGGTATGAGTATTACAATTATGAAAAGAAAGGCTACAGTAATCGTAATGGTCAACCCTACCGTAATAGCACAACTGCTCAGCGTGCTCGGCAGTACATGGGCAGATGGGAGCAACATTTTCTTTCACATTCTGTTGCAAAACATCATAAGCTACAAGACACTCTCGCAAAATCCTAAATAACATTGAATATACACCTTTTTTTTGTGCTAATTTTCGGTTAACAGTATTAAAGTGTAACCAATATGTAAACAAACATTTGACGTTGATTTACAACATAAAGAAGTAAAAATTCACGAAGATATTATATATGCCAGTAATCATCATGCCTTTCCTAGAACCCAATATGAAACAGAAATGAAATATGAGAACACAGTAAAAAGTTATAAGCACATTCAGTAATGGTAGTTTGTGGGAGCGGCAGCAGGACGTTAACGCTATGCAGAAAACAGGCAGTTTGAACTGACGTAGTGTTAAATACATCTCACTCTACTTGTGGAGTTATATACACCAATGCTTCTGCCACAGGTTCCTATGATAGACAGCCTACTTGCTGACTGTCGCATTTTCGATTTTTGTACGCCTTTATTCAGATCGAGACCAGTGTGCATCACTTTCTAGACTTACGAACTTCAAAAACTAATTTGAATATACTGAGATGCCTTGAAGTAAAATTTGTGCTCCATACAGAATTCGAACGTCGGACCTGCTGTTTACTAAGCAGGCGTTTTAACTACTCAGCTAACGCGTAATTATGGATAACGCGGATGTACGTAATTAGAGCATGTTTCCTTGTGAGCGGTTAAAGCGTCCATCTAGAAGCAGGAGATCTCGTTTTCGAATCACAGCAGCAGCAAAAATTTTATTTCATCTCTTTATATCCAATATCTTTGAAATAATGAGACAATATATGTCTCGGAAAATTGAACTGCTGTTGTTACTTAAACTAACTTATGCTAAGAACAACACACACATCCATGTTTAAGGCGCGGACCGGAACCTACGACGCGAGCAGCGGCTCAATCCGTAACACGACGCCACACACCGCGCGGCGAGTCCAGCAGTATCTTATTGAAAGGGTACACTGTACGGTATAAGACCTCCACTAATAATGTTTTGGTCTATTTTTCACTATGTAAACATTTATTTTCAATATTATTTTTCGTCTGACATTTGCACTTTAACCTGTTACTGTGTATTATTTATTACTTACTCATCAATGACATTTATTAGTTGGTAGTAAAAGTCAGAGTCAGTGCGACAGGTCAGAGACTCTCATTTTTAATCTGTGAATCTCATTGTTGAGCAGAAAGTGGAGCAACTCATTAATTGGTCAGTAGCTGTTGTAGTGAGTAGTGTGTTACACAGTGAAAGGAACCTGTACAGAATGGAGGAAATATTAATTTTTTATACGGAGAAATGTTTAGTTTCATTTATGAACGATAATTCATATATACGGTAAATTTTGTCCATGCATTACCTCTTTGTCCTGATTATGGATGGGCTGGTGAAAGATGTGAAAAAGGAAGCGCCATGGAATATGATGTTTGTGGATCATGTGGTTCTTTGTGAGCTGAGCATCGATAGATTTGAAGAGAAGCTGGAGGATTAGAGAATGGCACTAGATAAGAGAAGGATGAAAATTAGCAGGACAAAATCAGAATATTTGGCACTGAAGGATGGGCAGATAAGGTCTTGCAAGATCCAGGAGGAACTGAAATCCGACTGTAAATTTAAATACCTGGAGTCACATACAGAGTGACGGAGGACTGGAAAACGGGGTACAGCACCGAATAAACTGTGGTTGGATCAACTGGAGGAAAATGAGCGGAGTGTTGTGTGATAAGGTGAGCAATGGGTTGAAAGGCAAAGTGTACATGTCGGTGGTATGGCCTGCTATGACATACGGGGCAGAGACATGGCCAATCACAGTAGCCCAGGAAAGGAAGACGGAAGTAGCAGAAATAAGGATGCAGAGGTCGATGTGTGGGCTAACTAGAAAGGACAGAATTATAAATGAATTTGTTAGAGGAGTTGTGAAACTGGGACCCATGGGAAAAAGATACAAGAGAGTGGACTAAGGTGGTATGGACACTTGCAGAGAAAAGGGAAATAATATATCGGAAACAGAGTTGAAAATATAAAGATTGAAGGACTGAGAAGAAGAGGAAGACCAAAGATGAGGTGGAAGGATAAGATAGCGGGGGACCTAAGGGAGAAAGGATGGAAGAAGGAAGAAGCAGTGAATAGAGTATTATGGAGGAGAAAGATCCAGAAGAGCATCGCCGACCATACTTGACGTGGGACAAGGCTACGAAGACGAAGAAGATTAACTATATCATTGTCAAGGCGACTGTCGTAGGATCGCGCTGGAAGCATTTTGTAAATTGGGGATTGCTTAGACAAGTTGTGAAGGACAATACGTGTTCTCTATTTACTCTGTTTCACCGTTATTTGAAAAGGATTATATATATAAGAGATACAGTTACGTTAAAAATGTTTAAACGTGTGTAAAACTACGGGACTTAATTAATTTGGTTTTCAGTCCCTTGGCTAATAAACTACTTAAACTAACCTAAGGACAAACACACACTCCCATGCTCGAGAGAGGACTCGAACCTCCGCAGCGCGGTGCCTTAGAACGCTCGGCCATTTCACCGCTTCTGTGTATCGCACAGACGAATTGTTTAGTTATGAGCTGATCAACATTATACAGAACGCGTTGTGATTTCAAAATTGTTTTAACTGACACGACATACGAAACGCACTAGATTAGTAACAGTGTAGTTTACAAGCTTAATTACAGTTTCTTTTCAGTGTTAATACAGCCTGCATACACAAAGTCACCAATATGTTTTTCAACAATCTTGATAGTTACTGTAATTTTCAGAACAAACACGTGAACTTACATACAAATTTAAAGTGAAATGATTATTTTTCATTTTTTTAGCTATATAACATCGCAACAGCAGTGCCATTATTCTTCTGACAGTATGTTCGTATATTTCCGTTTTAAAAGTTTATAGTTAGTAACAGTCACATCTTGCGATTAGTGACATACATTTTTTTTCATCAGTACCACAAGAATTCCAACACTGATCATATTTTAATGATGCAGCTTTTGTATCTTCTGTGCTTGCTGTGATACAGTTGTGAATAAAGCCGCCTTATGCAAGATACCTCGTTTTTTTTTAGTTTTTTTTATTTTATTTTTATTTTATTTTATTATTTTTTTTTTTTATACAGCCAAACAGGTTTTGGCATTTATTATGCCATCATCCGTGCGTTTTTGCCTTATTTTTTCTCGAATAACATGTTACAGATTTTGGTTATACCGTCATTTGGATGAGTTGTTTGATTTGACAGTTTTGATAGATATATTTGGCGTAATTTATTTACAAATACATTATGTCGTTTCCAGGATTTGCGTCTGCTTTAATTGGCGAATGGCAGTTTTTCAGAGCTTGTCATATGCAAGCAACACAACGTTTTTATTTACGAAAACTAACTGATTTATTGTACATTCGACTGAAAGTCATGTTGAAATGGTTTTAGGTGGCTGTTTGATGGCTTACTTACATTAGAGCTGTGGTGTGGCTACTTTCTTGTTTGTGGCGTTTTATTATATTTGATGACTTTTAGTGCGCTTTTATTTGTCAACTGGCACTGTTTACATTTTCATTTGTCTTGTTGTGGTGACTGTATCGTGTTCATTTGTTTGTAGCGAGACTGTGATATGGCGGGATATTTTTGAATGGTTTTTACACTGTCTATGCTTTGTGTGTGCTTAACACACACTAATGTAAGTAATTCACTAAACATCTACCAAGAAACATTTAAACATGACGTCCAGGTGAATGTGCAATAAATTAATTAGTTTTCGTAAATAAAAACGTTCGACATCTACATCTACATTCATACTCCGCAAGCCACCTGACAGGTGTGTGGCGGAGGGTACCTTCAGTACCACTATCGGTTCTCCCTCCTATTCCAGTCGCGGAAAGAAAGATTGTCAGTATGCCTTTGTGTGGGCTCTAATCTCTCTGATTTTAATCTTCATGATCTCTACGCGAGATTTACGTAGGAGGGAGCAATATACTGCTAGACTCCTCAGTAAAGGTATGTTCTCAAAATTTCAACAAAAGTCCTTACTGAGCGACAGAGCTTCTCTCCTGCAGAGTGTTCCACTTGAGTTTATCGATCATCTCCGTAGCGTTTTCACGATTGTTAAATGATCCTGTAACGAAGCGCGCTGCTCTCCATTGGATCTTTTCTACTTCCTCTGTCAACCCCACCTGTTATGGATCCCCACACCGGTGAGCAGTATTCAAGCTGCGGGCGAACAAGTGTATTGTAATCCACTTCCTTTGTTTTCTGACTGCATTTTCTTAGGATTCTTCCAATGAATCTGGCATCTGATTTATATGGTCGTTCCATTTTAAATCAGTCCTAATGCCTAGTCCCAGATAATTTATGGAATTAACTTCTTCCAGTTGCTGACCCGCTATAGTGTAGCTAAATGATACAGGATCTTTCTCTCTAAGTATTCTTAGCACATTACACTTGTCTACATTGAGATTCAATTGCCATTCCCTGCACCATGCGTCAATTCGATACAGATCCTCCTGCATTTCAGTACAATTTTACCTGGGGATGAGAAATACGTATGTAAATTTATGTTGAACTCAGTACAGTAGTTTAGGAAACGATTTGGAACATAGACGCAGGATACGGCAGTTTTATCACATTTAATTTTTTTTATCATATGTGCCACAGGTAGATCTTAATCGTATAGAAATTTATGGTTGATATTATGGAAGGTACCATGTTTGGTTGGAATCGCTCCAGTAGTTTCGAAGGTAATGTGAAACACACATACGCAAATAATCATTTTATAATAGCCCCATACTGCCTTGGAGTGTGGGATTGCGGTTAGTCATAAAAAATTTTCAAATGTTTGTTAAGCTTATGGGACTTGAATACGGGGTCATCAGTCCCTAAATTTATAAACTACTTATGAACTACTTACGAACTAGGACGGCACAAATATCCATGGCCGAGGGGGGATTCGAACCCCCGACCGTAGTGGCCGTGCAGACCGTGACTGGAGCGCCTCAGTCCCCTCGGCCACCGCGGCCGGCGGTTAGTCATAATTGTGACTCAATACTGTGGGAAGGGAGCACATATGGGTAACCAGAAACTGCAAAGTCCGATGAAATGCTGAATCATTGTTTATATAACAGGATGGACGTCATTGATTCGGCTTGAAGATGAAATTACTGGAGTGACGAAACGGATAGCAAAATAAAAATCAATCAAAATGTAGATCTTACAATTTTATGAAGTTCTATTCATGAATATACGGCAAACAATTGTGTAACATATAAAATGTGGTCAGAAATATCAAACAATCAGCAGAAATTAAATGCGATTTCTTGTTTCAAGTGCAATGTCTTCATATTTTCACGATCTAAGAGTATGCGCGTTTCTTTCACTATGCCATTTATGAAAATCCGCTACCATATACATCGCAATGCAGTAGTAGTTATAAATAGTAGTTATGCAAATCTGCTACATACAGTCTTTTTCGAAAGTATTAACACAACTTCTTGACAACTATTTCGGGAGGAAATAAGTATGTGAATGTCCAAAGATACACAATCTAAAGGGATTTCTTATGGCGCTACGTATTCTGAGAAGATCCGATTGAAAGGGTTATATACACTGGGAAATAACTGTATAACCAAAATTGGTATAAGGAACAGTATTAATAGACAAAGTAAAATGTTACGGGGACTGTGCCTCTTCTATTATAAACCTTTTAAAATCAGCCTACAAAATCCTAAAAAACTGTTGTTTGATAAATCAGATTTCATCCATCCTGTTCATTATGTATAAAATGGAAACAACAACGCGACGGAACGACCGGAAAACACTCCGTTAATTAGTCGAGCCGTGGAAACCCGAGATGTGTTCCGCAACGTTGACAAACTGGATAAGGCCTGTCATAACAAATGGTCTATCTCGCTGAGCGCTGGAATTCGTAACAAGATGTCGCGATGAATTAGCTGCAACGGCATTCGCTAAAATCAAACATGACATACTCGAGCAGCAGATAATATTACGCGCTGTGGATCCCTGAATCTACGAGGGAGTTCTGGAAAGTAATATCTCCGCATTTTTTATTCTGTCCTTTAGATCTGCTGAGGTATGAAATACCGTGCATGTTACTCGGTTGACTTTCACGCTTCGCTTACCCCATTTGTAACCTTCTGCTGCTAGTGGGGTAGGAATGGTATTTTTTCACAAGGCGGCATGTAATGTAAATGTCAGTTCGTGACGAAAATCAGGGCAGGAATTCCTGGAATTCTGCATATGGAGGTCTTCCTTTTTCTTCTTCTTCTTCAGGGCTCAACGCTGAGGTTGCTTTGCAGTAGAATCGCCATTCCTCTCCTGTCTCTCTCTCTTTTTCTCTTCATTTCCACATGTTTATTTTGTAATGACACGTAGTAAATGTGTGACGTATGTACGGTTGTGTAAGTTGCAATGTTACCTCTGATCTGCTCTAATAACAACATTTAAGTGTTGATGATCCAATGCTTTTCTCTTGTCTGTTAATAATACTGTTGCGTTTGATTTAAACGAGCAGCAGAGAGTACATCGTAGATTTTGAAGTTTCACTTTGTTGGTCACGTGGTCCGTAAGTATTGTTTTAAATAATTTAATAAGTCCTAGGCTTAAGTACGTCTATTAATAATAACGTCACTTAAGAGGTTTTTTTTTTTTATTTATTCATATCTGAACACTTCACTGAAACACTTTGACACATAACACATTATTACATGGCGGCCATCTTGAGTCGAAAACAAAACACAGACTACATCAATTGTTACTCGAAACTAAACAGCTGTCCCTTACAGCACCATGCTCAAACCTGAATGTGACTACAACTGAGTATTAGCTGAAAGTCAACATTGTTTTATTGAACTTCTAAAATCAGGAGTAACATCTTTGAATTTCGAGACTGAATATTATAATCAATTAGTGACATGTGAATACATGGCTTAAACAAATTGTTAAGATATGAGCGTCAGACTGGACATTAATGTTGCAAGTAACAAGTTTAGATAAAGTGCCTTGAATCAAATTATGCAAATTTTCACTGACTCCTTGAATCCTGTATTGTTTGCTTATATTTAGGAGAAAATGTATCTTAACAAGTATACATGTGTATTAGGGTAAATATTATGTTATTTCGGAAATAACATAGTGTTTTGAAGTTAGGGAAAGTATGGGTTTCATGGATGGTGCGCATTATTCGATATTAGATCATTTAAAGATACATATATATGAAAATAGACATGCAAATTCGGAATTTGACCACTGTCAAGGAGTGCTGTAACTTGTGTGAAGATCGTTGGTCTTAAAAATCAAATCTGCTTCGCTCTGTCACAGAAGATCAAATCTGTATACATAAAAACTACTAGTTTTTTGAAATTTCAAAACTTATAATGTAAATTGTTGTGACGTAAAGTCTGCACCACACGCCAGGCACATGAAAACGATCGTGAAGAAGGCAACGGACGACCGGCAGCCAATCACACGCCGTACAAAACATAAATATCACACATCACCTTGAAGATGCATTGATATGCCACGTAATGATAATGTTTCACTTCAAACTACTTCAGAACCTAGCTGCAGCAACAGAGGTGCGGAGCTCGATGACAACGGCTTCGTATAACGCCGCCTGTGGATTTGACCAAATGTTGCAAGTTATATGTTTGTTATATGTGTAAAAACAATCCTAGGCGGTTACACATATGAAATGCAGTAAAAGCATTGGCTTCAAGGAATAACCCGTTCTAATAATAACATTGATTTAATGGCTATCATCTTCCATTTCCTTAATTATTATTTCCCACTACACCCGACACGATTTATCTAAATTTACATCCAACAGCATTCACGATGTGTTGCGTAAATGGTATCGTAGGAGGTCATAGGTGATTCCTTACCGCCATAGCTCCTTCTGCTATTTTTTCCAGTGATATTGTTGTTTTGTTAGGTTGTGCCCAACAAGTTTGGCTCATTTCATTTTGATGTTACTCCTAGTAGGCACATCAATCCACCTCGTCATTTGTTCGTTTGTCTCTCCAACTGATCATCATCTTCAAAAATGTTCAAATGTTTGTTAAGCGTAAGGAGCTGCGGGGTCATCAGTCCCTAAACCTACACTTATGAACTACCTTATACTAAAAACGACACAAACACCCATGTCCGTTGGGGGGTTCGAACCCACGACGGAGAACGGCCTCATGCATCGTAGCATAGCGCCTCAATGCTCCCGGCTGCTCCGCCGCGGCTCATCATCTTCACCAAGCCTTCTAGACATCTTCTCTGTTCTTTCCCCACTAAGGAAAGCAAGCAGATGTTTGGGAAGGTAATTAAAATTCAAGGTGAACAAAAAAAATTATGACATTATAATTCTGTAGGAGAAATGAGTCCCCTTGTTACTTGTGTCAAAAACATACACAAATATTTAGCGTGCAATGCAGATGACGATCAACTTTGGAGATGCAAATTTTAATAACATGCATTTTAATGCTTTGACAATGTTCTGTTTCTTACTTTATACTTTTACGGGTCACTCGTTATTTTAATGAATATTGGAGAACATTGTAACCTCTCTGAAGATGATGACATAGCTCCTTGAAACCGATAAAAAACCACAAATAAGATAAATTAGCGATCTTGGCTGAAGCAGGTGTATTTTATATAAATTTTCGATCACTATCCATAGGTGTAATGAGCCAGATAACTTGAAGCAAAAGACATGGAAGAGCTATCGAACGTAATGGACAAAATCTTGATAGAAGGTTATACACTAATGGACATTAAAATTGCTACACGCCGAAGAAATGCAGATGGTAACGGAAATTCATTGGACAAATATATTATACTATAACTGACAAGTGATTACATTTTCACGCAATTTGGGTGCATAGATCCTGAGAAATCAGTACCGAGAACAAACACCTCTGTCCGTAATAACGGCCTTTATACGCGTGGGCATTGACTCGGAGCTTGGAGGGCGTGTACACGTATAGATGCCCATGCAGCTTCAACACGATACTACAGTTAATCATGAGTAGTGACTGGCGTATTTTGACAAGCCACTTGCTCGGCCACCATAGAGCAGACGTTTCCAATTGGTGAGAGATCTGAAGAAAGTGCTGGGCAGGGCAGCAATCGAACATTTTCATAATCAATAAAGGCCCCTATAGGACCTGCAACATGCGGTCTTGCATTATCCTGCTGAAATGTAGGGTTTCGCAGGGATCGAATGAAGGGTAGAGCCACTGGTCGTTACACTATTCAAAGTGTCATCGATGAGAACAAGAGGTTACCAACCAATGGCAACCCACACCATCATGCCAGGTGATACGCCAGTATGGCGATGACAGATACACGCTTCCAATGTGCGTTCACGGTGATTCGCCAAACACAGATGCGACCACCATGATGCTGTAAAGGGAACCTGGATTCATCCGAAAAAAATGACGTTTTGCCATTCGTGCACCTAGGTTCGTCGATGCGTACATCATCGCAGGCGCTCCTGTCTGTGATGCAGCGTCTAGGGTAACCGCAGCCATGGTCTCCGAGATGATAGTCCATGCTGCTGCAAACGTCGTCTAACTGTTCGTGCAGATGGTTGTTGTCTTGCAAACGTCCCCATCTCTTGACTCGGGGATCGAGAAGTGGCTGCACGATGCGTTACAGCCATGCGGATAAGATACCTGTCAAATCGACTGCTGGTGATACGTGGCCGTTTGGATCCAGCAGGCGTTCCGAATTGCCCTTCTCAACCCACCGATTCCATGTACTGCTAACACTCATTGGATCGCTACCAACGCGAGCAGTAATGTCGCGATACGATAAACCGCAATCGCGATAGGCTGCGATCCGACCTATATCAAGGTCGGAAACATGATGGTACGCATTATCCTCGTTACACGAGGCATCACAACAACGTTTCACCAGGCAACGCCGGTCAACTGTTGTTTGTGTATGAGAAATCGGTTGGAAACTTCCCTCATGTCAGCACGTTGTAGTTGTCGCCACCGGCGCCAATCTTGTGTGAATGCTCTGAAAAGCTAATCATGTGCATATCACAGCAACTTCTTCCTGGCGGTTACCTTTCGCGTCTGTAGCACGTCATCGTCGTGGTGTAGCAATTTTAATGGCCAGGAGTGTAATATGAACATAGATCAGATCAGTACAAATGTAATGGAAATCAGGCGAATTAATTAGACGATAAAGAGTGAATTATATTAGGAAACAAGACACAATGATTTAAATGAGTTACGTCACTTACGGTTGCGGATGTGGAGAAGCTATAAGATGCGAAATGGCATTAGAAAGGAAGGGATTTCACAAATAAATAAATTTTAATACCAAAAATTATGTGCCAGGAAGCCGTTTGTCTGGAATGTATCCTTGTACGGGGTAGAAATGTGTAGGATAAGCTTAGTAATAAATGGGTGCATCTCGAAAACAATGAAAATGTAGTGGGCAGAAGGGGCGAGGAAAAATTCGAGTCAGTTTAGTATTAGAGGGAAGTATGGGGAGTAAAAATTTCAGAGGGGTCTAAGGGACTAAAGAGTAAGCAGGTAGAAAATTGGTGTAGTTTGTCGTTATTCAGAAACGTTGAGGCTTGCACAGGTGAGAATAGCGTGGAGAGCTTTACAAAAGCAATTTTTCAGAGTGACGACCACAACATAAAAAAAAAAAGTTCTAATTTTTCTCCATATCACAAAGGTGAAAGTTACCACTTCTCCTTTTCATTACTCCATTTAAGTACTGTTTGTCATCATACATTACTCATTCGTTCTGGACTTCGTCCCAATACATCAAAAATTATATCTTTACAAACAATGCTATAAAGTTGTAAACCGTTTTGCTAAAATATCGGTGTTATCTTTGTCGTTCGGATCAGTGAAGAAATTTGGTTACGTGTCTATTTACTTCTTATTAGACGTGGATGGTTGTGGTCGGAGACTATATAACTATTGGGAGATTATTGAGAATTTTAGATGTATTTGGCTGCTTTGCATGCGTGGCGGTGCTCATGTGTAACAAAACGGAATCATTCGTTTATGGCTCGGATAGTCGTAACGTCGTCGGAAAACGAGTCACGCAAGAACTCAATATAGTTACTGGTGTAGCACCTCCATAATCCTAGTGAGTTCAACCGTCTGTCTCTCTCTCTCTCTGTCTTTCTGTCTCTCTCTCTCTCTCTCTCTCTCTCTCTCTCTCTCTCTCTGTGCGTGCGTGTGTGTGTGTGTGTGTGTGTGTGTGTGTGTGTGTGTTACACACGGACACTTATTGTTGAGTCATATACACGATCATTACTGTCGACTGTTCTAGAATAACCACGTGCAGTAAGATAAATTGCGGCACTGCGGGACGCATTGTGTAAATTGTTACACGCACACACGACGTCGTCTTTCTCACGTAGATATTGTGAAGTATTTACAGAGCGGTTGTCGTGTACTGCATGAAATCATACTACAATGAGACACATCGCTTTGTCCACACCTGTTCCGCGCAAAGGCATTCTGTGTGTAACAATTGACTGTACGTTGCAACGCAATAACTGAGCACACGTGACTTAGGTTCGCCTGACTCAGTACATCCCACAACAAATTTGCACAGACCACGAAGCTAATAAGGCCAGATGTACAACATCCCTCTATTACCGACCGCAGATTAAACGCATATCTGCTGAACACATTATCGCAAAGGAGCATACGACTTATATCTGTTAGTTCTGAATGATGATATTAGAAAAATAATTTGAAACTTTGATGAGGTTCGCATGGCAACACATTCTAAAACGACATGTATATCTACATCCATCTACATCCCACTCTTAGTGTGTAGCGCACGGAACTTTGTATAATGTCTTCATTCTATTTTAAATTTTTTCCTTTATTGTCAGTGATACTTCGTGACTGTTTTACTTCAGTAAAACAAAATGAACTCGCCTTCAGTCGCAAAAAGCATTGTGTACTATAGAACACAATTTTGTAACTGAAGGCGAGTTCATTTTATCTTCACTCCCTTCTTTCCCTATTCCAGTCGTAAAAATAAATAAATAAATAAATTTCGGTCTGCCTTTGTGTGCCCTCTAATCTCTGACTCTATCCTTATACATTTTTCTAGAGACATGCGTAGGAGGTGATGATATATTGGTCAACTCTTCGCAATTTCATAGAAGCCCATTACTCGATACAGTTCTTTCCCGTTGCTCCATCTAACAGTGTAGTTCTCCCATCATCTCCGTGACGCTTACTAAATCGTCCTGTAAGGAAGCGTGCTGCACTCTGTCAAAACTTTTATGTCACCCGCCTCTGGTGTGGATCCCACACTTACGAGAATCATTCAACCATCGACTGAACGTGTGTTTTGTAAGGCACTTCCTTTTGTTGACGGCCTACATTTTCTGAGGATTCTTCCAATGATTATCAGTCTGGTATCTGCCTTAGCCAAGATTGCTTTTATATGGTCGTTCAATTTCGATTCGCTTCTTACGTCTATTCTCAGATATTTTATGGAAGTAACTGCTTACATGAATTTTCCTACTATTGCGGAATTATACAATGTTTGGAACTTAAATAGTGGCAACTACTGATTCACAGTTGAAACAAAGGGATTAAAAGTTTGCACCTATTACTGCCCTTCAAAGAAGTCAGCAGTGCTCTGTAGAACCCATCGCCAGCGGTGTGGAAGCCGTAGTATACCGTTAACAGAGACTGTTCTGTTGATTGTGTGAATGGAGCGGTCTACTGCCTGTTGAATCTCTGGAGCAGTTCTGAAGCTAATGCCACGAAGTGCTTCCTTCATCTTCAGAATCACAAGGACTTAAATCCTGGGACTATGGTGGATGGGCCAGTACTTCCCAGTTCCATAGACCGAGCAGGTAAAACTTGGCTCAATATGCCCCGCGCATTGTGGTGCAAAATGAGGGGTGGGTTTTGCAGAACGTGTTGCCACTTCTTCCGCAAAGCTGATCGCAGGTGATGCGTCAGGCGTCAGAAACGAACAGTAATAATCTTGATCCAACTCCGCTCTTCCTCTTTCGAGTATAGTTACACCGTCACGTTCGACCGCGCTCACAAGAGACTGTATATCCATCCATTGTGTGCGCATGTCGTTGATGTGGAACGGGCGAGTCGATTTGCTCGGAGGTACGGTAGGTATGCCAACAACGTGTGCTGACACCAACAACAGTAGATTCTTATGATATTGACGTGGTGTCCGAAACAACAGACACCACACCTGCTTCGCGGCCATGTTGTATTTGCAAATTATTGATAGAGGAGGGGAAGCTCGAAGGATCAGGAAGGAAAGGATTGTCAGTGGCTGCATTAAGTGTTTTCTCATGTCCGAAAGAACAGACACCACACCAATATCATAAGTATTTACGCGCGAAGACGGCGTCAGCTTCTTTTACTTCACCGCAGATGGGCTCATACGTTCGACCTCGCACGGGAATCCGTAATGGCGAGTGTAAGAGGACATGTACGGTAAGGGCGCTACAGCCATAGCGTGAGACTTGTGGAAGTTTGAGACGGACGGAAGGTGAGCACGGATAGCCAAGTAGTTAAGGCGACCGGTGGTCCGAAGCGGGAGACATGGGTTCGATTCCCGACCCGGCTCAAGTTTTCACTTGTTGTATATTGTTTAATTTCAGTGGGCTAATGCAGACATTGTCAAATCTTTTCTTCCTAAACCTTCTCCCTCCTCCTCCTCTCTCTCTCTCTCTCTCTCTCTCTCTCTCTCTCTCTCTCTCTCTCTCTCTCTCTCTCTCTATATATATATATATATATATATATATATATATATATATAATGAATTTCTGATCGTTAGTCTCGCTAAAACTAGAGAACGGCTGAACCGATTTGGCTAATTTTAGTCTTGAAATATTCGTGTATGTCCACGGAAGGTTTCAACGGTGATAAACTATGGAAGTAAAGTTGTGAGGCGGCATCGTGAGTCGTGTCGGGATAGCACAGTCGGTAGTGCGCTTGCCCGCGAAAGGCAAAGGTCCCAGGTTCGAGTCCCGGTTCCGGCACACAATTTTAATCTACCAGGAAAGTTTTATGGAAAAGTTGTCCGGAAAAGAGGAAAATCGGGAAAAAGTGAAACAGCTTTTTCCAGTGAGCTATCAATACCTTTCGTCCAATTGCGATAAAATTTTGAACACATCATCTTGAAAGGAAGAGAAAGGTTCGCAATCAAATAAAAATTTGGAAAAGTCGCCCGGAATGTAGGAACATTTAGGAAAAACCAAAAGCGATTTTTTTCTATGAATAAAAATCAATTGCCACATGGTTGTAAAAGCATCACTTGAGTAAGGCTTAACAGAACAAGGTTTATATATGGAAAATCTACCGGAAATTGGAACATTTGAAAAAGTGCGTTTTTTATTGAATTCAGCACTGTAACTGACTATTTGCACCACGGATAGGGGTAATTCCTTTTCTGTTTTGTTCATTATGGTCTTGGAAATATTTTCAGTTAAAACGATAGGGACAGTTGAAAAGGAAGGTCGCAAAATTCGAACCAAGTTCCTTTTTCAATATGTTTCTAAATGTACTCAACACTATAAGTTCAAAACTGGCCATCCGATTACGATAAAAGTTTGATCATTTGACGTTCTTATGAACTAAAAATTTGTGAAAGTTAACCGGAAAATATGAAAATTTGCGAGAAACTAAAACAGCTTTTTTTCAATATAATACGTTTGATTGCGATAAAATTTTGCATATTTGACGTTCAAAGCAACAGTAACGTTCCTATAAAGTAAACATTTGTAAAAGTTTCCCCATAAAAATAGAAAGAGATTTTTCTATGACATATTCATCTGATTCCGATAAAATTTTGCACATTCGCCGTTCAAAGCGAGAGGAAGGTGTGAATGAAGTAAAAGTTTGGAATAGTTGGCCAGAAAATAGGATAATTTGTGGAAAACTGACAGGTACTCTTTTAAAAAAGGGATAATGCATTTTTTTAAAGATAATTATAACTACTGAATAATAGTTAACAAGTCAAAGAGTAAATAGCTTTTCCAGAGAGAAATTATTGTTCGATATTCTGCTTTATATACTTCAAATCTGAATTACACACTTTATAATGTATCTTATCCGGTACTTCAGCGCTCAGGCTATCTCCACACCCGATTTCATCACAATAGATTCAGTGGTTTAGGTAGTGATACATAGCCAAATCGGTATAGCCGTTCTCGAGTTTTAGCGAGGCTAACGAACAGCAATTCATTCTTATCTTTGTCAGTTCATATACGGGTTCAGATCGTGTAAAGCGAACTTTACGCTTTCAAAGTATTTTTCTGAACGCACCCAACACAACAACCACGTCATTATTGTACATTTTTAAAGATAAATTTTCCTCTCAATCTTTCTATATTTTATCACCGTTTAAACCTTCCCTGAACTTTCACGAATGTGACATGAACATTATCCTGGACATGTATACGTGGTTTGTCCACTCTTTCCGCCAACTATCTTGTCCATACGTAATCTGATGACGCCTTTATAAAGCTACTGGGTCTAAAATACATGTGATTTAAATTGATACGTTTTATATTAAGAGGTAAGTGATACAAAGTTCACCGCGTATTCTAGTTTGCAAATATTAGATTCCATTGCATAGTGACTCCACAGCAGTGTTGCCACAGTTTAAGCTGCACCCCTATTATAATAAATGATCTATCTTTCTATGTATTTGCAGTACGATACATTCGTTTGTGTTGAGAGTCAATTGTTACAACTTTTACCATGCGACGATATGCCGCAGATTTCCTACAATTCGCTATAATTTTCAAATATTACGACTTCCTGCATTTATATGATTAACTAGCTGAAAACCCGGAGTTGCCCATGTATTTCTTTATTCCTGCCATTTTTCAGATATTTATTCATTTGTATAAGGTCTGTATATCCTTAAAATCTCTTGGAATGTGTGGACATCTATAACAGCTTTACAGATTAGTAATACAAGTTTTATTTACAGAAATAAAGAATACTCAACTTTTAAACATATGTCTCTCTCTTCTCTTCTCTTCATCCCATCCTCGTCGCCATTTGTTTTGTCGTCTTGGTCAGCCTCTCTTTAGTTCTTCCCGGCCTGTCTTTCAGGAAAGGTTCTATCCAGGAGGCGTGGCTCCGGCGTGCGATTGGCTGCCGGTCGTCCGCTGCCTTCTACACGATCGTTCTTGTGCTTCTGGCGTGTGGCACCGACTTTACGCCACAACAGTACCAAATGTGGTTAAATCGTGTTTCTGTCTCTTCTTTCGAATAACCTATTTGTAGGGTCAATAAATCATCGTTAGCTATCCTTCATGGCATTAGATTTTCTTGTTTCCAAATTTCCTTCTTTCTTTGAGAGTTTTGCTCCCTTTCCTTCTTGGGTCCACTTCCGTCTAATTGTGTACTTTCTCTCCTGAAATCCTGCATTGCGAATAACCTCTCTGAAATGTGTTCCGTTTTCTTACATATTTGTTGTTATTCAAGTGTTTTCCCAGTCCTTTTCAATTCAGTGAAGTGTGTGGCCTTCAGTTTGTAGCTACTGAGTAAAGATCCGCTTGGATAGTCTGTTGTTATCCATTCTGTAGATTTTCTGGTCTTAAGGCATATACAGTACTAATTTTTCTTGTAGCTCACTACTCTCCAAAAACATTCTCTCGGCCATTTCTAGTTTTTCGATTTCTTCATTTCTTTTACGTTTAAGTGTTTCTGTCTCAGAGCTTCAGGTTGGTCACTGTTTGGTAGGGTCTTAATTTTGTGTTCTTTGACAACGATTTTTTATTATAAACATTTTTTTTTCGTATGAAACACTACTTCAATTTTGTGCACACTATTTTCTATAGCTGCCTTTTCTCTTGCACTATTCCTTATCTACTCTACAAAGTATTTAAAGCAACTTGTTTTGTGTAGTGTGTTGTTGTGAAAGGTGTTATTTTGTGCTGCATCTCGGGCGTTTGTCTTGAACTTTATTTTTTCATGTTTTTATGTATCCATCTTGCTTTGATGATTTTTGGAACTACGGCGTTTTATTATTGATAGAAATGAAAAACCATAAGCCGTTACTTTTGTCATTATTCCACTAGTTTCGAGAATACACTATTCTCTTCTTCAGACCCTATATCACACAATAACAACAGTTAACATCATAGAAGACGTATGGTGTAAAATATTAAATTACAAACATAACATAAGAAAACTGTAATGAAATTGTTTTGACAAACTGATATGGGTCAAGTGTGTGCGTAAAAATTATATAATACAGGCATTAATTGCATGGTGAATATGAAAGTAACAATCTCAATTTCAAGTTATATTTGTAGCGATACTTCAGCTGCTTGTCTTTGTAATCCTCTGATTTTATCTTGGGAATTTTCTATTGAATCCGAAATTGATGTCATACTCCCTGTAAAGGCTTATCATATTGACTGTTAGTGTTTGGATTCCTTCCTAGCTAAATCCCTTTAGTATAGGTGGCCTTCCTCCAATCTGAAACTACATTCTCTAATATAAAAATTGGAAAGCATAGGTGACAAACCATCTCCGTATTGTGTTCCTGACTTCCCACATAAATATTATTCTGAAGGTCGTATTTGTTAAAGTTCCTTTAATTACTTCAGTTGTTTCAGTATAGCGTCCTAATCCTTTATGATATCAATCAGTGCATCCCTGTCAATCGAATCATAGGCCTTTTTTAAACTTCTAAAAGAAATTACATATTTCAAATTGGTGACTTTTCTCATACCTGTTATGTTCGTTTTGTATAATATTTGTTCTGTAGTGACTTTCCCTTTCTAAATCCTGCCCGATACTCTCCTAGGTGTCTGTCTAGGATTCTTTTTGCTTCTATTAAAGGTGCCTTTGACAAGATCTTGTAGGTCACTGGTGAGACTGACATTCCCCTATAGTTGTTATGGTCAGTTTTCTTTTCCTTTTTAAACAATGGATGTATTAGTGCAGATGCCCATTCTGATGGTAACCTGTGTGTTTTCCAATTAGCTTTGAATATTTCTGATAAAAGTAGCAACATGTTGTCACTCAAGTATTTCCATACTTTAACAACTATATTATCTTCTCAAGATGCTTTATTATTTTTACGTTCTTTTATTATTCTGTTGTTGGTAGCATTGAGTTCGGTGGTATTGGGTTTATATTACCGAAATTGAATTTCTCTTTCTGTGGTTCACAGTTATGTAGATCTTAAAAGTATTCCTCGAGTATTCTGCAGTTCTCTGGGCTGTTAAATGCAGTTTTCTGCATTGCTATATCTGTGAAAAATAAATTTGACGGAGAGCATTCATTTTTCCTACTTCTGAAATTTTGTAAGAGTCCGTAGCATTATCCCGTTGGAAGTCTGAGGTTATTGGCGGTATGTAGTCCTTCATATATTGTACTTTGATATTTTTGAAGCCTTTTGACACTTGCTTCCGGATTTATTTTAGAAAGGCTTGGATTCCAGATGTTCCAAGCTCGCTGTCGTCTTAGGATTATTTCGTCACATTCATAAGTCTAAAAGGCATCTTTCCTTTTCTTTTTGGCAAGGAGACTGTTTTTCCGATGTATGTAATACGTCCTGCAGAACTTGTTTACATGATCAGTTGTTCCCTTTTCCAAAAGTGTCCTGAAATGGTTTATCGTAGTTAATTTTTGTGTGTCGAAATTTTGTAAGTCGCTAATAGCTTTTTCTTTTATATATTGGCCTTATTTTTAATTATATAGTAGATAGTGGTTTGAATCTGAACATGCACTCTTTGCAACTTGTACATTACCTGTGGGACTGACTATTTGCTTATAACAACATTTTCAAGTTCCTTCTTACCAGAGACTAGATTCGGGGATACCGACTTAGTTTGTTTCCTTGGAGCTTCTTGTAGGAGGAAATTTGGAACATATCTGCATAATTCAGTTTTTTAAATAATTTCATTGTTCATGACATCATATTTCCGGAACTATATGTCGTATATTTCAGCGATTGTTCTCTGATAGGAACAAGTGTACCACGTTTGGATGAAATCTGTCCAGCAGTTATATATATATATATATTAGTGCATGTCTGTGTATTTGTATTGCAAACAATTTATATTTTTGATCCAACATCGATGACATTTTGCACACTTGACCTCCAAATAAATGGAGAGACCACTGTCTATACAAAATTTGCTATCGTGCATGGCGGAAACTTTGACAATGTCCCATTAGATACAATGAAAGTTGGATGACTTATGTATGTATGTTTTAATAGAAATGGTGTAACGTGTGTACAGCTTATGGGACTTAACTACATTGTTCAAAAATGTTCAAATATTTGTAGAGCTTATGCGACTTATCTACGGGGTCATCAGTCCCTTATAAACTACTTATGAAGTAACTAAGACTAAGGACGTCACAAATATCCATGCCCGAGGGGGGATTGACCGTAGTGGCCGTGCAGACCGTAACTGGAGCGGCTCAGTCCCCTCGACCACTGTGGCCGGCAACTACTGGGTCATCAGTCCATAAACTTGCATACTACTTACGAACTAGCTTATACTAAAGACGGTACAAACATCCATGCCCAAGGGGGGTATTCGAACCCCCGACCGCAGCGGCCGTGCAGACAGTGACTGGCACGCCGCAGCCGGCATGTTTTTATAGAGAAAGGTTTCTTAATCTGCAGGTCGTATAGAGCATAGCAAAGAGCAGATTCCAGTAAACTATGACATTGATTCACTGATAAATACGATAATGTACGTATGTCATTATTGATAGATAGTAGGGGGAAGAGATGATGTGAGGAAGTAGAATTCAATAAAGAGAGGAGAAATCGACGAACATGGGATGGCGGTGGGAGGTGAGATGGAGGAGATGAACAGATACATGTACAGAAAGAGAACAGGGGACGGGATATATACTAATGAGAATGTGGAATAAATAAATACTGAAAGAGTACAACGCCAGGTTTCGTTTGGTACGGGAAAGATTTCTCCTTGATCTATATGTGCTGCGCGAGATGTGGGACTGGGTTGACACGTTGCCCCTGTAGGCTCGCACGTAACTTCATTTCACATGCTCCCATGAGAGTAAGCATTTGTTCGTGCGTTATCAGAATTACTCGAAATCAGATGGCGGTCTGCAGATATGAAATGCAAGCCACGCCGTATTCGGTGGTAAGTGGAGATGGATGTCCCGTCACTTCAGCTCCGATCACCCACGCTGATAGAACACTTGTCGGATCAGATTTCGTTCTGCGGCCGGGAATACGACAGCCGGCGTTATGCACAGTGCGATTACTGCGTTGCCCATCGCCTGCGTCGGCTCTGCACGGCACCGCTTCGGTTATTTACACTGTCGGGTGTTTGAGCCGCCCGGCGGGTGATCCCGCTCAGCTAGCGAGCCGCTCGGTAACCGGTTTAATTTAGTGAACGCGACGATAAAGCCGTTTAAGCCGCAGTTAACGGGCCAATACGCTGTATGTATGTTTTTATAGAAACGTTCAAATGGGTGTAGAGTTATGGGACTTAACTACGGGGTCATCAGTCCCTACACTTACAAACTACTTATGAACTAGCTTATACTAGTGACGGCAAAATCACTGTCTATACAAAATTTGCTATCGTGCACGGCCTAAACCTTGACACTCTCCCATTAGATACATTGAAAGTTGTATGACTTATTTATGTATGTTTTAACAGAAATGGTCAAACGTGTGTACAGCTTATGGGACTTAACTACGGGGTTCAAAAATATTCAAATGTTTGTAGAGCTTATGCGACTTCACTACGGGGTCATCAGTCCGTAAACTTACAAACTACTTATGAACTAGCTAATACTAAGGTCGGCACAAATATCCACGCCCGAGGGGGGATTCAAACCCTCGACCGTAGTGGCCGTGCAGACCGTGAATGGAGCGCCTCAGTTTTCTCGGCCACCGCGGCCGGCAACTACGGGGTCATCAGTCCCTAAACTTGCATACTACTTATGAACTAGCTTATACTAAAGACGGCACAAACATCCATGCCCAAGGGGGGGGGGGGGGGGTTCTTCGAACCCCCGACCGCAGCGACCGTGCAGACAGTGACTGGCACGCCGCAGACCTCTCGGCCACCGCAGCCGGCATGTTTTTTAGAGAAAGACTTCCTATATGCAGGTCGCTGTATGGAGCATAGCAAAGAGCAGATTCCAGTAAACTGTGACATTGATTCACTGATAAATACGATAATGTACGTATGTCATTATTGATAGATAGTAGGGAGATGAGATGATGTGAGGAAGCGGAATTCAATAAAGAGAGGAGGAATCGAGGAACATGGGGTGGGGGTGGGATGTGAGATGGAGGAGATGAACTAGATAGATGCACAGAAAGAGAGCAGGAGACGGGTTAAAGACTAACGACAATATGGAATAAATAAATACTGGAAGAAAACAACGCCAGGTTTCATATGTTGCGGGTTGTCCTGAATGGAAAATTTTCTCCCTGGGGTGATTCGAACCCCCCGACCGCAGCGGCCGTGCAGACCGTGACTGGCACGCCGCAGACCTCTCGGCCACCGCAGCCGGTATGTTTTAATAGACTAAGATTTAGTAATCTGTAGGCCGCTGTATGGAGCATAGCAAAAAGTATATTCCAGAAAACCGTGACATTGTTTCACTGATGTATATGTGCTGCGCGAGATGTGGGGCTGGGTTGACACGTTACCCTTATCGGCTCACACGTAACTTCATTTCACATGCTCCCATGAGACTAAGCAGTTGTTCGTGCGTTATCGGAATTACTCGAAATCAGATGACGGTCTGCAGATATGAAATGCAAGCCACGCCGCATTCGGCGGTAAGTGGAGATGGATTTCCCGTCACTGCATCTCACACTTGTCGGACCAGATTTCGTTCTGCGGCCGGGAATACGACAGCCGGCGTTATGTACAGTGCGATTACTGCGTTGCCCATCGCCTGCGTCGGCTCTGCACGGCACCGCTTCGGTTATTTACACTGTCGGGTGTTTGAGCCGCCCGGCGGGTGATCCCGCTCAGCTAGCGAGCCGCTCGGTAACCGGTTTAATTTAGTGAACGCGACGATAAAGCCGTTTAAGCCGCAGTTAACGGGCCAATACGCTGATGAGGAGGCGGCCCCCTGTGTAATATGGCGGCGCTGTTATCCCGCTGTTTGCGGCCTCGACTTCAAGGGTTCTGCCACAGCCAACACCACCACCACCACCGCCATCAAACGCACGCCGCCCGCTGCCCAAAACAATGGCGTTATCGCGGCCCTTTCACCGGCGCAGGTGATCCGCGCTCCGCCCGCTGTCGATATTTACACTCTCCTTTTGAAAACATCTGCCGTGGCCAGTTCAGCGCTACCGCCGTGCCGGTTAAAGATTGCAAACGGCGGAATAAAAGCTAGTTTGTAACGTAAAGCCCCTTTCACGGCGGCGAAGCGCTTTTCGGTTTGGTCGATTTCCTGTTGTGAGTCTTTTGTTTGATTCTGTGGTCGTGGCGAAGGCTGAAATAAAGTTGCGATCAAGGGTTTGAAACTAGTTCTCGTGATCGTGTGCTCACTGTACGCACCACTGATTGAACGTTTCTACGGTTAGATGAGACTGCTGCTGAAAATCCTTCTGTGTTCTAAGGCTGTGATCCATAAAACATTTTGAAATAAATCGTCATTTTCGATCAGTTATGACTTCACTGTACTAGGTTTAGATAGAATACCAAAGTGCGGCGAATGAAAAATTGTGCGCGGCCGGGATTCGAGCACGGGATCGCCTCCTTATTAGGCAGACGCATTGACCACTCCGCCACCGAGGACACAGTGAATAGACCGACTGCAGAGGACGTCTTGATGCTGTCGGTCGTTCAAATATCTAGGCGTAACATTGCAGAGTGATATGAAATGGAACGAACTTGTAAGGACAGTTGAGTAAGGAGGACAGCCGACTTCCGTTTATTTGGAGAATTTTGGGAAGATGTACTTCACCTGTAAAGGAGACCGCGTATAAAACGCTTGTACCACCACGTCTTGAGTATTTCTCAAGTGTTTGGGACCCGCAGCAGATCAGCTTAAAGAAGACATAGAGGCAGTTCAGAGGTGAGCAGCTAGGTTTGTTACTGGTAGGTTCGACCAATGCGCGAGTGTCACGGAAATGCTCCGGCAACTCAATTGGGGATCGCTGGAGTAAAGACGACGTTCTTTACGTGAATTTCTGTTGAGGAAATTTAGAGGGCCGGAATTTGAAGCTGAGTGTAGTACGATCTTGCTGCCGCCTACTTACATTTCGCGTAGTGATCATAAAGACAAGATAATAGAGATTAGGGCTCGTACGGAGGCATATAGGCATTCTTTTTTTCCTCGTTCTATTTGGGAGTGGAATAGGAAAGGAAATTCCCAGTAGTGGTACAGTGTACCCTCCGCCACGTACATTACGGTGAATTGCGGAGTATGTATGTAGATGTAGATGTAGACTCTTCCTTGCACATTTTGGTTCACCTTCAGAGTCGCTACTACTCCGATAAGTGTTTCTGACTGACGGGTCGGATGTCTGAGAAAAACATATTTATGTCTACCGAAGCTACAAGGGATAAGCAGAGATAATTGAGTAGCCTAATATCAAACCTGGACGTAAATGTAATAATCACACGTTAAAGTTGACTGTTCACATCAAAAGCGGACACCTACATAACAGCTTGATATCAATACTTTGACACTTGTTGAATAAAGCAGTGTGCACCAATGGGAATACAGTATATGATCAAATGACCTCGAAAATCAGACATGGTGACAGTATGTGCCTGGTACTAAGACGTATAAGATCGTACTTAAGTTCTGCAGTAATATTTTATAGTATTATTACTATTAACCATCTTAAAGCTAGTGAAATAAAAGATAATATATCAACAGAGTCCGAAGGAAAAGGTAGAAAGCCGTAGAGACAACCTGAAAAGTAGAAAATAAGTATCGAAAAGAAACAAAGTTAAGACTACACTGTTCTATTATAAGGTGTGTTGTCAGAAATTAACGCTTTTTGGGAAGAAGTTCGAAGTCAGAAATAACGTAAGGATGTTTACAGAAAAATCTGCCGACAGTTTCAACAGACATGATGCTAATAATTTGCTTGGCAAAATTTCCACACATTACAGTAACTTCAAAAACACAAAAACTTTTATTACTATTTAAATTACTGTAAACTTAAAATTCATTTTGTATATAAAATTTAATATTTTCCACTGTATGTCGATATTCCTACACCTACACGTTTTGTTTCAAAGACGGACATTGTGTTTTCAAACACAATTTGAAGGTGCTTGAGTAATCAAATTTATATTAGCCACTTCCAGGTATAAATACTCGAGTTTTAAAGTTGATAATGCTCAAATGAGATTCTAAGTATATTAGGTCTACGTTCCGCAATGAAAACTGGCGTTTATCTCAGTTTCTGGCAAACGACAGCATAGCTCCCAGGTTCTAAACCCGGTCCGGTACATTCCTTGGCCTGGGTTACATCAAAGCACTAGCCAGTGAAAGGGGAAAAGTCTGAGGTTGTAAGCTCAGTCCGGCACGAAGTTTTGATCTACTGGCAAGATTCATTATTTTAGCAAGTTCTTTCTTTGTTTAATGTGAGGTGGTATAAGTCATTTACGATTTTGTATCTTACTTATAAGGAGGCGATATGGGCCAAAAAAAGATACTTGGGTTAAAACAATCAAATCTGAACAAATGGAATACGGAAATTTGTACTTAGTATCACTCTGGAATTTCCAGCTACTATTCTGTTAAATATCTTTCTGTCTTAAAACATTATTTAATTAACTTAAGCCATTAAATAAGTTCGTATGCTTCCACGACGGGAGTCATTTTGAATAAAACAATTATTTTGGATATTAGGCCGTGTCATTCTTTTTAAACACATAGCAAAAGAATTGCCGACGTTTCGACCACTGTGCAGCGGTCCTCTTGAGGGCGGTTAATTGTTGGATGCTGTTGAACGTATATTTTTTGGTTATATGGTACCATATAAGATGGAGATTGGTTGGCAGTAGCGTATCAGTAGGTTCTTACGTTTGCTACCATAGTACGTGATTGGTACCCAAAATCTTGTGTCTGACAAGGAAGTACTTAGGCGCGAACAAACAGAAATACACCAAAATCGTATGACGGGCAATGAAAGGTCGCTTATTGCGCTAGTGATACTCCCGTATCTGTAAAACTCTGCAGTCGCCCGTTAGAGGCCTCTGCGTGTGCCACGCCGCATTGCACTTTGACCTGTCGGTACCCCAGTAGTGACGGTGCAGTGTGCCTCTGAAGCTGCGCTTTGTGACGTTATTTGTGTGGTGAAGCGTCAGATGAGGCGGCGATTGGTAATCAATCCTGCTAATGTTCAAATGTTCATATGTTTGTAGAGCTTATGGGACTTAACTAAGAGGTCATCAGTCCCTAAACTTACAAACTAGCTAATACTAAGGACGACACAAATATCCATGCCCGAGGGGGGATTCGAGTCCCCGACCGTAGTGACCGTGCTGACTGTGACTGATGCGCATGCTAGTGTATTGCAGTTGGTTGAGATGAAATTACGAAGAGCCCTTCTTCGTGAATACGGTCTTGGTGTAGAAGAAAAGTCATTCACATGTTTTCTGGTATCTATTATAGTGCCTAAATAAGAGCATAGATTAGAAACGCTATAATACACAATAGGTAACATGCGAATGATTCATCTTCTACACCAATAACATCTACACGAAGAAGGTTTCTTCGTAACTTCACACACTATATTAGCAGGATTGATTACCAATCGCCGACTCATCGGTCACTTCACAACACAAATAACGTCACAAAACGCAACTTCAGAGGCACACTGCACCGTCACTACTGGCGTACCAGCAGATCAAAGTGCAATGCGGCATGGCACACGCAGAGGCCTCTAATGGGCGACTGCAGAGTTTTGCAGATGCGGGAGTATCACTAGTGCAATAAGAGACCTTAACATTATCTATCATACGATTTTGGTGTATTTCTGTTTCTTCGAGCCTAAGTACTTTCCTTGTGAGTGGAGGGCAACAGCCAGTCGGCAACTAGTACCCACGGGATAGTGTTTCCTGCTGCGAACGTTCAGGCCAAGCTTCAATTCTACTGTGGCCGCTGTTGATACTGCAGATCTCCGGTTAAATGGTGCGGCTGGCTGGCGCGCACACACGCGGCCTGCTGTGCAGTGATTGATGGAAGCCTTGTTGAAGACAATTTGTAGTCATCCTCCCTATTCAAGATGTTAGGGAGTTTAATTACTTGCGTTGTTGCATCCATGGTTCCTGGACAAGCACGCGAGATTCTTGAAAGTTAATAGTACCGCCGCATTCTTTCTGGTTTTCTGCCACGGCTGACTTTTTGATTTGTCCTAGTCGCATGTAACGATCATTTTCCAAAACGCGAGTGCTGATGGTTATCCCGATTTTACCAACATAAACTTCATGGCATGCATATTGGAGTTCGTATACGCCTGCAGTATGGATGGAATTTATGGGATACTTCGTGGACCTCACCAGGTCACGGATCTTGCGTCCACTGCCTTTAACAGACTGAAATGGTAACCCCTGTCTTTAAATTAGTCTTATTATTTTTTCTTTCGGTAAATCTGTCCTCAGACGGTTATCAACTGGACAGCTTCCAAGTCTTTCCGACCTGGACATCCCCCTTCATTTGCTTGTAATTACCCTGCTCGAAACCTTCTCATTTTCTTATTCTCTCGGTCGATTTGGGTAGGAGAAACAATCCCTGAATGTTCAAATACAGCTTAATAGTATGCTGCCTGACAGAGGCGCGTCAATCAAATATCTAGTCGTAATGTTTCACAGCGATATGAAATAGAATGAACATTTAAAGACAGTCGTGGGGAATGCCGATGGTCGACTTCGGTTTACGGGCAGAATTTCGGGAAGATGAGATTCGTCTGTAAAGGAGACCGCAAATCAAATGCTTCTACGGCCATGTCTTGAGTACTGCTCAAGTGTTTGAAATCCCCTCCAGAATCAATTCAGAGGCGGGCGGCTAGGTTTGTTACTGGTACGCTCGATCACTGCGCGAGTGTTACTGAAATGCTTCCGGAACTAAAATGGTAGTCGCTGGAAGAAAGGCGACGTTCTTTTCGAGAAACACTGTTGAAGAAATTTAGAGGGCCGGAATTTGAAGCGAAGTTCAGAACGACCCTATTGCAGCTAAACTACATCGAATGCCCCCTTGGACATGGATGTTTGTGCTGTCTTCAGTATAAGTTAGCTTATAAGTAGGTTGTAAGATTAGGAACTGATGACCCCGCAGTTAAGTCCCTTAATCTTAACAAACATTTGAACACTTTGAACTACATTTCGCGTAAACACAAGAAAGATAACATCCGAGAGATTTGGGGCTCTTGATGCATATAAGCATTCGTTCTTACCTCGTGCTAAATGGGAGTGAAACAGAAAAGCAAGTAACTAGTAGTGATACTGAGTAACCTCCGCCACGTACCTTCAGCTTGCTGCGTATGTCTCTAGAAGTAGATGTATTGCACTTTCTCGTCAAGTACAAATAAGATATAAAAAATTGGGAATAGTTTTGTGGATCCCACAAGCGTTTTGACTTGTTTTAGATCACCAAATACCGACATCTTTGGGTACTCTTGGCACAATGGAATCCAATCTTCGTTTACTAGGCAGTTTCACGGTATGTCGTGCATGCTAAGGATCTAGCACAGTGTTCTGCTGAGAGAATATAAGTGACAGCTTATCTACTGTGTGAGAGACTATTACCACACGGACGTGACGGAAAGGGGCTGTTGCTGTATTTAAGCTAAAATGTGTCTCCACGCGTGCCTTTAACCACCAAGACGCAATCGTGTCGCTGTCGTCAGAATAAAAGCGCAGGTGACGATGTCGGAACACGCACAGCGGGCAATTTTCTGCCTTGCCTCATAGCGCCACAGCCGATAACGCCCTGCGATGGCGCGAGGTGCGTGTCGCAAGCGAACTAACTAACGACGTTTCCGTGCGTAATTTGGAAGTGATTTGCACGTGCTGTATCTACATCACTTTGACAAATGTGTAATGTTATGTTTTCTCGTGGAGCACTCTCGTGCTGATTTACCGGTTTCACGAAAAATCGTTGGCTAGGAACTGCACTCACATTGATGTGTCATAAAGAAGTGTACCAGAAGATTGCCATGCCAAAGTACCGTCATCTTAGCAACAAGGCAGTAATCTACGATAATAAAAAAGTAAATCTTTGTTTCTGCAAAAAAACATTAATATCCGAAAATTTTTACCCATTGTTTTGAAAGATGGACACAACTTGTACCCTTCAATACACTACTGGCCATTAAAAATGCTCACCAAGAAGAAATCCAGAGGACAAATATATTATACTAGAACTGACTTGTGATTACATTTTCACGCAAATTGGGTGCATAGATACTGAGAAATCAGTACCCAGAACAACCACCTCTGCCCGTAATAACAGCCTTGATAGGCCTGGGCATTGAGTCAAACAGAGCTCGGATGACGTGTACAGGTACAGATACCCATGCAGCTTCAACACGATACCACAATTCGTTAAGACTAGTGACTGACGTATTGTGACGAGCCAGTTGCTCAGCTACCATTGACCAGACGTTATCAATTGGTGAGAGATCTGGATAATGTGCTGGCCAGGGCACCAGTCGCACATTTTCCGTATCTAGAAAGGCCCGTACAGGAACTGCAACATGCAGTCGTACATTATCCTGCTGGAATGTAGGGATCGAATGAAGGGTAGTACTTTCCCCCATGCACCGTATGAAACGTAACGTAACGGTAACCTTCCTCTTATTTCGAAGGTGAAGTGTGCGAAATTTCGTGAAGTTTGGAATGAAACTGTAGATTTTGTGAGTCTGTAGGAGAAGTATGCTCCGCCATGTGCCTATTACAAAATACTTTCTTAGCTGACGTTTTCTACCTATAAACTACATTCCTAACAAATTTTCAGCTTCACAGTTTTCGAGATTTCGTGTTTAGTGTCCTTTCGCTTTTATATGGATTAAGGAAATAGATTGCTTAATTTTGGATGAGAGAATTGAGGGAGACTTGCACAACAAAAATAAAATAGTAACATGCAAATTGGTAATGCTATCCTTATTTCACACGAGGTCATGCCTGATACGACAATTTTGCGGCATCTACAGCAAAACTGTTGTGAGCGGTAGACTACTTTTCGTTAAATCATTTTTTTGGGGGGCTCAGTTACAAAATGCTTCATAAACATCCGAAATTACATACAAACTTTGTTGCATCTCGCTGACTACTCCCATTTTCCAATAATTGACGCATAAATCCGGGTATTCTAACGCGGTGGACTCTCATTATTTTTGACGTCATATCTCCTGAGCTATGTATCGTGCTCTTTTGTTTTTGGGTCAGAAACCTTCGTGGGTGTACGGTGAACAGTTCACCAAAGTTTCTTTGCAATCGAATGAATGGTTTATGAATACATAGAGGACATAAAGACAAACATTCATTTATATATATATGATTTTTTTTTATTTTCGGCTCTGTAATTGAAGTCTTATCTTGCAAGTGCTCTTGTGTTATGACTGTTGCTACAGGAGAAGAATTCGGGTGTGACGCATTAAACTAGTCATAAGGCCGATGCATCAAGGGAAAACAAATTGAGATGGAGATGTAACTAGGAATAGAATGAAGTGTGGTGCCTCTGATCATCATCATTTTATTATCCTTTTCGGCGATAAGTTTGGAGCGTTATTCTCCTAATAAAGTACCTCCACGATACCTAATTAAATGCTTAGACTGATGCGACGTCCGATGTCTGGAACAAATCCAAATTCTTTCTCTTTAGTCTACCTCGACTCCACTCAGCCTCTACTGTCGAATCCAAATTCTTTCTCTTTAGTCTACCTCGACTCCACTCAGCCTCTACTGTCGAATCCAAATTCTTTCTCTTTAGTCTACCTCGACTCCACTCAGCCTCTACTGTCGAACACATGAATCTCCTAGGTAACCGTCCTTCTCCCATGCGTCTAACATGACTCCGCTTTCTAGCTCTGAAATGTTATATTGTATCCTTTCAATCGAATCTTCCGCCACAACGAAGACATGCGCATATGCGAGACTGCTTGTTTTGTTTCCACCTATATTTATCTCTATTGCTTTGAACATAATCCTTAAATAGCATGAAGAACACTGACAGTCTACATATGGACCTTTAATTGCCTGGAGAAGTTTTCCTTCTACTGCATAATCTTACTGAATTGACAATAACTAGCTCCTAGGAACAAAGTCATAAGCCTTTTCTAGGTCTATAAAACATAGGTACGATTTCCTGTTCCACTAATAGCATTTCTCCATTATCTGCAGTAAGCTAAATATCCGGTACTGACGGCATCTAAGAGACCTAGTGCCCACACTGATTTCCATCCCACTTGTTCTCAACTGATATTTGCACTCAGTTTCCAAGAGTACCTCAAAATATTTTGCCCACAACTCTAATTATAGCTAAACAATAATCAAGGACCTTGAGACAAGCATTGTCTCATTGTACCATAGGTATTTAAAACCTCCAGCTAACTAGGAAGGCGCTTTAGACCGCTAATCTAACAGCGTTACGGAAACAGCGGGTTCGAATCCCAGCCGCAGCAAAAATGTTAATTCAATACCTCTCCTTATGTCAGATACTTTTGTAGAATGAAACAATGTTAGTCTCAAGAAAATTAATATTGTCGATATTTATGTCACCTCTGCCTGAGGAACAAGGCGCGATTGCTTCCATTCACGTTGTTTGCAGGGATGCTATTGTGATATGGGAGAGTCTTCGCAATTTGATATGTTTTTCACAGGGAACGTTGAGGCAGAATTGAACGTGCTTGAAGACAGTCAGTGTTGTCACTTTGTCCGTAACACTGTTAGCTGAACGGTCTAGAGCACCTGTAGTAAGCCGCAGCCACAGCACAAATTATATTAAATACTAGCTGAAAACCCGGCGTTGGCCGGGTATTTATTTATTTATTCGAGCCTTGAGTTAGTACTTTTGCTATCCACTCTCTCTCTGTCCTTTTCTGAAAACATATTACATTTGTCAGAGAATATATAAGAAATAAGAAATCACACGTAAAACTGCACTCGTTTCAAAGAATCCAATCCCGAAATTCAACAATAATGATTGTAACAATATCACAGGTCGATCACTTGATGTAATGCGCGAAACGTCAAATCCGTTTTTTAAAGAGTTGTATCAAAAGATATTTCTTTTTTACTGCTTTATTTATTTATTCTTATATTTCGTATTCTTATCCTTACAGAGAAAGACCTGAAGACATTGTAGCACACATAGACCAAAGATATGATCTATATCATCACGTTTCGCTGTATGTAACATCCTAGCTATAGAGTCGTAACGTCATCGCTGGCCTTCAGTACGAATTTTTTTTTATAATTTGACGACTTTCAACCACCATACCTTCCACCCCATTATAGCTATCGCTATGGTGTACAACGGGAGACTTCGGACAACAATTACACACAGACCATTCGTTTGCGTTCCGTAGTTTTCGCTGCAGAGCGAAATATTAATAGACACACACGTAGAATTTTATATACACCGATAAATTTCCATCCCAATATACTCCACCCTTTTATCATTATCAACTCTCAAGTAACAATGCAACCAATAAAACCATTTTCAAAGAGTAAATATAATTTTCAAAGAGTAATTATTGTTCCACATTTCGCGTTATATTCTTCAAATTACTAAATATCTATCAGATCGATATAAAACCGCGCCTAAAACCTTCCTCAGGTGTAAATTAGTAACAGTACAAATATTTAAGTCTCTGCGTCTTGTCGTTCCGACGTGATAAGCGTACACCGAATAGACTTTCACATTAATATATATATATATATATATATATATATATATATATATATATATATATATATATATATATATATATATATCGCCATACAACCGTGCCTAAAACCTTACCCGGGTAGACATTAGTAACTGTATAAAGTTTTAGCTCTAGGAACCTATCGTCTTCAATTTGATTCAGACGAACTTGTCGGCAGACGCGACCAGAAATTCGCGTGGGACTACAGTACTACAGTACTTCCTCAGGTAGAGGAAGTAAACACGTGGCAGTGGAGCGTGCGAAACTGCAGCGTTGGGAGATGACTGGTAGCCTGCGGCAGGCGTTCCACGGACGCAGCCGCGTACTCTTGCGATGTGAATTGCAAAGCGGACCTGAGGGGCGGTACGCATCTCTGCTGGGATCGCAGCAGGCGGGGCTTTTTAGATTCCGATTTAAATGCGTGTCTCCTCCACCTCCCCCCTTGCCATTTTTCCCTCTCCCCCACACCTAGCTCTACATCCACGGCTGCAGATCGTGGCGACCGGGAGGCCGGGCCCTCCAGAGGAAATGAAGACTCCCGTTCCGCTATCGCCCCCTCTTAACGTTTAACGGGTCGGCCGTAGACCTTTTTCAACCTGCTACCTCTTCCATGCTGAGGGCCACCGGTTAAAATTGTTACCCTTCCTCGTTCGCCAGCAACGCGAGCAGGACGCGGTCGCTTCTCCAGGCGAATGATGAATGAAGACGACTTCGGGAAATCATCTTTTAAGGGAAAATGCGGCGTGAATTATATGTCTATTCATCTAGTATTGTCCCGTCCCAGGTTTTAACGAGTAGCACTAATTAGTAGATCCAGGTAATTTCCAGAGAAAATCGTGTGACGAAGTTTTCTCTCTACTCATCGCTTCCCCATGGATCATCATCATCATCATCATCATCATTAGAGACTGATTATGCCTTTCAGCGTTCAGTCTGGAGCATAGTACCTCTAACAAAATTCCTCCATGATCCCCTATTCAATGCTACCATTGATGCCTCGTCTGATGTTATGCCTTTTACTTCAAAATCATTCTGCAGCGAATCTAAGTACTTTCTTCTTGGTCTACCTCGACTCCTCTTACCGTCCACTGACGAGCTCATTAGTCTCTTAGGTAACTTGCTTCTCCCATGCGTGTAACATGACCCCACCATCTCAGTCTGTTCGCTTTAACTGCTTCATCTATGGTGTTCATTCCCAGCTTTTCTTTGATTTCCTCATTATGGACACCCTTCTGCAATTGTTCTCATCTTTTGGTACCTGCAATCATTCTTGCTACTTTCATATCAATAACCTCTACCTTATGAATAAGGTAACCTGTATCCACCCAACTTTCACTTCCATACAACAAAGTTGGTCAAAGATAGAGCGGTGCACTGCTAACTTAGTCTTGGTACTTACTTATTTCTTGCAGAAGAGAGTAGATCTTAGCTGAGCACTCACTGCATTAGCTTTGCTGCACCTCTATTCCAGTTCTTTCGCTATGTTGCCGTCCTGTGAGAAAATACATCCCATGTACTTGAAACTATCTACCTGTTCTAACTTTGTTCCTCCTATTTGGCACTCAATTTGTTTGAATCTCTTTCCTACAGACATTACTTTCGTTTTGGAGATGCTGATCTTCATATCATAATCCTTGCACCTCTGTTCGAGTTCTGAAATATTAGTTTGCAACCTTTCAATCGAATCGGCCATTAAAACTAAGTCATCCGCATATGCGAGACTGCTTATTTTGTTTTCACCTACTTTAATCCCGCCCTGCCAATCTACTGTTTTCATCATATGATCCATGAAGAGTATGAACAACTGTGGTGACAGGTTACAGCCTTGTCTTACCCCTGAAACTACCCTGAACCATGAGCTTAATTTGGCATCTACTCTAACTGCTGCCTGACAGTCTACGTAAAGCCCTTTAATTGCCTGCAGAAGTTTGCCTCCTATACCATAATCTTGAAAAACTGACAGTAGCTTCCTCCTAGGAACACGTCATCGGCCTTTTCCAGATCTATGAAACATAGATACAATTCCCTGTTCCACTCATAGCACTTTTCCATTACCTGCCGTAGGCTAAAGATCTGGTCTTGACAGCCTATAAGAGGCCTAAACCCACACTGATTTTCATCTAACTTGTCCTCAATTAATACTCGCATTCTCCTGTAAATCCTTTCCTTCATTTCTCTACTCATCGCTTCCACATGGGTACCAATATTCAGTTGGTCCATGTACTCTTCCCTTTCTCTCTTCTCTTTCTATTTCCTCCTCCTTGTGTCCCGTTCTTCTCGTCAACAGCCTTTCGTTCCCCTCGATCAACCTATCCATCCCTCTTCCTCCCCCGCTCTCTACGAATTTCTTGTCTTCCTTTCAGTTCGTCCCCTCCGTCCCCCGTATATACAAATTTACACTACCTGTCAAAAAACGTTATGAGCGGTCAAACGGAGTCACAGTCTGGAATAACGTGCCCTCCGCCATGCACCGTACTAAATCTTATGTAAACAATGGTGTTTCTCTTATTTTGAAGGTCAAGTGTAAAAATTACATCAACATAGGAATAAAAGTTCAGATTCATGTCGAATTATTTCGTAAGTACGCTGCACCAATCATCGTGGAAATTATTATTTAGACAATGCCGTCAAATCTACTAACATTTAACACAGATGAACGGTATACCAGCGCATAAAATCCGAAGTGATAATGCGTCTCCTCCCCTTCCGGTTACAAAATTACCAATTCCAATTTTCAGGTGTTACATAGGCTTTTCTCTAGGATTTTTTCTTTTATTAATTTGTCTTTCTAACCCCCCGCCAATATCTTAGTTTTAGCGAGATTAACGCACAACAATTTTTATTTATCATAAATAAATGTGAAATAAATTCCTTCATCGGTTTTATTTTTCTTACGTCGATCAGCGGAAGTATTTGTTCTGTTACTCATGTTTTTATCGCCGTTACTGTCAATGAAAGCTGGAAAATCATAAGGGAATTCAATATTCCGAGAACTGCAGTGCCAAGAGTTTGCCAAGAGTCCAAAATTTCATTTTTGTTCAAAAATGCAAGTCTGGCAACCCATTCTATTTACAGCAAAAAGTTGTGAGGTCTCTCCTAAAACCGGGCCGGTTATCTATTTGCCAACTTGTCACAAATTTTTACATAATTAGTAACCTACCAACATTTATGGTGACGATATCGGTATTCGGCATCTTTATCGCTTACTTATACCATAAATTTGTGTCTCTGCAAACAAAACTACGCCAACGAATAGTATTTGAACGTGGCAGTAGTTATCAGCATATTACTGTGCGCTATGGTGGATGAGGATTATAATGGTAATAAGTTGGGAAATGTGGGGTTGAAAGAGACAAAAACGTAGAATTTGATGTAATTCTATTACTTTCAACATCTACATCTTCCAGCCTCTTATCTTTATAAAGTCTGAAACATCGCAATGCATAAGCATAACGACAGACCAATAAATATTACGACATAAAACGCACTCTGTTGATTTCCGATGTGCAGTTTTGACTGCAGATTGTAATATCTATAGATGTTTGAGCCTAAGTTATCGACATGTATAACATTCTAAGTGTGTGTGTGTGTGTGTGTGTGTGTCAATATTTCAATCATCTGCAAAAACTGCACAGCTTAGGCGAACGATCTCTCTGTATGGTTGTAGTCAAAGTCTCCCTTCTGAGCCATCGCAGTGCAATGCCGATATTTATAAGGGAATGGAAGATATGGAGGTTGAAAGTTATCAACTTTTATATATTTTTGACTGAATACCAGAAATGTTATTGAGTCTATGTAGCAAGTAGGTTACTTGTAGCGAAACGTGACATATATTCTTCATTTTTTTCTGTAAGAACTAGCGTACAAGCGAGGGAAAATAAGAATAAGTAGATAGTGCAGTTTGAATAGTTATTACATGTCAGGGCCAGTGACAGCTAATACGTTTCCTGTCGTAACTGTCTACACAACGTTTTCAGATGACCAGTACTAAACATAGAGAATGCAATCTCGTGCGATCTCACACTGAAGGAATTGCAAGTTGTTTAACAATCATGTTGTAGATTACATTATTTTTCTGGGTAATCCGACATTTAATCACTATAGTTCTCTTATAACGGTAAAAGGGTTGTTTATTTTAGTTTCACAAAAAGAAAAACCTCGATATCGATGAAGAGAGTCTCAAACTTTCTGCTGTATTTTGTTCGACACGTAGCTTGAAATGCAACAGGCCAGTACAGTATTTCGAACTGAATGCGGGCTAGCCGCGAATCCAGCGGCGTCAATTTGTTTATTCATTTACTCTATATTTATTTTACACATCTGGCAAATGGCCAGCGAGTGTTTTCATCGGTATTTCAATAAAACAAGCCATCGTTGCCCGTCAAAATTAATTTTAATTTTCCGCATGGCGCACTGGACCAACGATCCCGGTGGTGGATATATATATACAGTTTATATATATATATGAGCGCCGACCACTTCCTCTCACAGCCGGAATTATTTCCAGGCCAATGATTTCCATCAGAGTTCCAATTACAGATTCTCAGTCTCTTTATCCGGACACAAGCGTTAAATTGTGAATTTGCTAGCGGTTACGGCAAATCTTATATCATATTGCAAAGCTATTTAATATTAGTATTTTCTCCATCGAAGCAACTGCTTTACATCTGGTTTTTAAAGAACCAGCAACCACCTGCAGATGGAGTAGTTTTATTATAACAGGTTTCAGGTACTTTAATTATAGTAGATACCCGTTCCGGCTTCGCACATTTGACCATAAATAAGCCATTTTTTCTGTTTAGTGTCATGTCAGCATGACGCATGTTTGTAAGATTAAAAAGTAACTGATGTTCATCTAATCTCCATAGATACTCTGCAAATTACATTTAAGTGCCTGGCAGAGGGTTCATTAACCACTTCCATAACCTTCCTCTAAAATTCCATTCTCTAATAGCGCGCTGGAAGAAAGAACACCTAAATCTTTCAGTTTTCGATCGGATTTATTTTATTGGGATGGTCATGTCTTCTTATGTTGATAGGTGCTAGTAGAGTATTTTCACATTCAGAAGTAAAAGTCAGTGACTGAAACTTCGCAAACAGATCACGCCGCAACGAATAAAGTCGTTCTTTTAATGAGTTCCACCTCAAATCGGGCAACATTTCCGTGACGCTTTCCCCCTGTATCAAGACAAAGCAAAACGAGCTGCCCTTCTCTGAACCTTCTCAATGTCATCCGTCAGTCCCACATGGCGAAGGCCCCTCACTGGGAAAAGTACTCCAGGAGAGGACGCACAAGTGTGATGTAGGCAGTCTGTTTGGTGGAGCTGTTGCATTTTCGAAGCCTTCTCCCAGTGAAACATAACCTTCGCCTTCCCCACAATATTTTCTATGCGTTCTCTCCAGTCTAAGTTGTTCGTAATTGTAACTCCCAGGTATTTGGTAGAATTTACGATCTTTGGGTTTGACTGATTTATCGTGTAATTGAAGTTCAGCGGATTCCTCTTAGTGGTCATGTGTACTACTTAACACTTTTCATTATTTAGTGATAATTGCCAGTTATCGCACCATGTAGTAATTTTGTCTAAATCGCTTTGCAGTTAATTTTGATCCTCTCTTGACTTCACTAACCACTAAACGAGAGCATCATCCTTCGCATCATGGAAGAGAATTCGGCAAAGTTCTTAAGTTACAGAATGTATTGTTTTCCAAAGAGTATTTATTCCTTTATTTCGTAGAATTTTTCTCGCCATGGTCATTCACTTCCACACATCTTAATGAATTATGCACTTAAACCTTCCTCGTAAATTAGACTGTCCATTGATAAAATCTGTATGAAATTCTATTCAGTAGCTTTTGAGTTTATCGAGGACAGACAGACAGACAGAAATATACGGCGTAAGGAGTATGTTTTATAATATGTATTTGCGACGAAATTACACGACGTCCAGTCTTGATCGTTATTACTACACATACTTGGTAAAGTTCGTAACTCACAGAATATATAGCTATTCATAAAAGTATTTAAGCTCCATATATCGAGGGTTTGTGCTCGCCACGCTAACCTACTGCCACGCATTTCAATGAATTATACATCTAAACCTCCTTTTTGAATTACACCGTCCACTGTTAAGAACAGTACGTAAATCCTCAGTAGTTTATGAGTTTATCGTCGGCAGACAGACAGACGCAGCGGGAGGACTTTTTTTTATATCGGTGCGCCTCTAAGTCCGTACTATACTGGGCTTGAACATATAAGGACATGAGTATAATATTAACCCGTAATAATAAAACCATTTCAACTGAAACTGGTTCCTGCTTCTTAAAAAACCAAGTATATTTATCAATATAACCGTACAAGAATGAAGTGTTTTCTTTTCAGTGACATTTTCTAGTAGTTTCTAAACATAATAAAAGCACCTTGGTAAAATCATTTCATTTCCAAATTTATTCGTGTGACTTACATGGTTATGTTACAGTCTTATTTGAAAATTTTCACATATAAATGGATTACATATACATAAACTATGTTCAAATACGCATAATAAAAACAAGCAAACAAACCAACCAGAGAAAATACTGGAATTGAATATCTAGGTCTCTTAACCAAATGCAGATCACTGAGTCCTTCAGGAAATTTCCGTAGTGCTCACTTATCAAGCAGGTACTGCATATTTTGCCCAGGAGCACCACAGTCACACGCTGGGACATCTTTGTATCCCCATTCATACAAACAGGCACTCCATCTTCCATGCTCTGTGCGCAATCGGTTCAGGGACGTCCATAGTTGTCTGTGAAGACCGAATCCATTCACACGTTTTTAGGGTCAGTTATAAGACTAGACTCAGCCGGAGGAAACTTTTCCAAGCATCTTTCCATTCTTGACAGACATCGTAAAAAAAGTGGCGCATCTTGCATTGGCCATGGCGGTTTTCTGGATTTGAGTCTGCTGGTTGGTATATTCTGCTATTGATTGTTTAGAAGTGAGTTCTGGTGAGTGGAGCTCTTCTGGAACTTTCTTATTGCTGCTGCTTAACGTCTTATTGATGAAGGTGGAATATTACACAATACAGTCAGCCACTGATTATTCTCATAGTTTGACGTCTACTTTACGTACATGTGCACTATTCTTCCATACTGGAGCACAGTATTCTGCCGTGGAGTAAACTAATGCCAATGTAGCAGTACAAAGAGTATCTGCATTTGCACCCCATCCTGACCCAGCCAGTTTTCTGACAATGTCGGTTCTAGTGTTCACGTTTTTGGTACATATTCTAGATGGCTCTTAAAGTTAAGAGTCCGATCTAAATTGACCCGCAAGTATTTTGGGTATGGGTTATGTTCCAGGGAGACGTTTTCGAAGACCACATTCTATTTACGATTTGCCTCGTGGTCATTAAAGTGGTAAGCGTTTACCTCTGTTTTAGTTGGATTTGGCTTGTCTCCAGCTCTTGAAGTAGTCGCCCATTATGTGTAGAATTGTAGTCAAGGTTCCCTCACACTCTTCCAGGTTTCTTGCTTGATAAGCTGATGCTAGATAGTCGGCAATATGTATCATTTTAGCGCTAGTGTTGCGCGTATCGTTGGTATAAAGATTAAAAAGTGTTGGTGAAAGCACAGAGCCCTGCGGTAGTCCATCATTCAGCCTTCGCCATCTGCTCCCTTTGTCTCAAAACCACCCCTGAAATCGTCTGTTGCTGCGCATTCCATCCATTAAATTAACCAGCTGTTTTCGGGGAATAACCTCTGCAAATTTAAGCAGCGGGCCATGGCACCATACGGTGTCAAATGCTACTGCAGTCTTTAATTTACGTTTGTACCCTGCATCGATGAGGATGTTGACGCCAATATTTGGTCACAGCAACTGCGATTATTTCGGAAAACTGCTTGATGCAATGGTGTTGCTTTGTAAATTGATTGTTTGATTCTGTTTAACAACATTCTTTCTAATAGTTTATAGACTACACTCAGTAGTGATAAGGGTCTGTAAAGTGATGCTTAAAAATGTTTGTGAAGCTTATGGGTCTTGAATGCGGGGTCATCGGTCCCCAAACTTACAAACTACTTATGAACTAACTTACACTAAATACAGCACAAACATGTATGCCCGAGGGGGGATTCGAGCCCCCGACGGGGAACGGCCGCGCCCATCGTAGCATAGCGCCATAAGGCGCTCGGCCGCTCCGCCGCGGCTTTGATGCTTCGCTGCCTTTTTTATCAGGTTTTCTGAAAGCTATTACCTTTGCTACCCTAAATGTTGTTGGTAGTTTTCCAGTAGTCAGTATGATATTGTATAGCTGTAGCAACCACCGCTTAGTTTTCGGACCCGCGTTTTTCAGGAGCTTTGGATAAATTCCATCAAAACCAGCCGCTGTGTTTGTACGCTCACTTGCCAGGGCTTCCTCCAGCTCCTCGGTTATGAACTCGCGTGAGACCTGTGGATGAAGGACTAGCTGAGAGAGTTTGGATCGTAACTGTTTCTTCACCATCCTAGTGCGGCTGTTGTTTACAGATGCTTTAGAGTTCTGCAATAAGCGTGTCGCGACTTCATTTGGTGTGACGTTATGGTGGCACCTCTCAGGCTTAGAGTCTACACCCAGTTTCTTCAATAGCTGCCACGCTTTACGACTCGAATGGGTGAAGTCGTGGCTCTCTGTTGCTTCTTGCCCTTTCCTTCTTCTGTGCTCATTCAAAGCTTGAAGAAATTCGCCTGCTGTGTTATTTGAATGTGTAAATTGGTATTCTTCATACAGCTCATCCCACTCATTGGACCATCCTGGAATATATTGTTTCCTGTACCCTCTAGGTATCGCCTTTTTGCTAACTCTCGGACAGCTTTAACAAATCTGTCGTAGTTATTAATTTTTCTCACAGATGAAGTCAACAATCACATAAAGTTTGTTAGCACACTGTTGCCAGTTTGCTTCTTAAAAGTTCCAACGAGCTTTGGCAGCTGAATTCACTAATGGTATCTGGATGTCATAGTTAATGAGAATGAGCCTGTGTTGACTGTGTGAAAAATAATCTATAACTTTCCTGTTAGTTTATTTCCATTAGCTTGAGTGTTAGTGATAAAACATAGATCTTTCTGCCAACTTGCCGATCGAAACGTTCCTTTGTCCTTTGTGCTGAAGACCAGATACAAGTTATTCAAGGACAGCTAGTCATGTAAAATGTTACCATTTATATCATTATTCTTGTATCCCCAAGCTTGGTGATGGCTATTAAAGTCTCCAACATAGATGGCAGAGTCAGTAAAAAGTTTGAATTGGGGCGAAGGTCAGAAGACTAATGGGGATTTTTAGATGTTGACAATAGTAGTTCGACATATCGTCACTGCTAAGATATAAATGTTGTCTGTAGAGTCCTTAGAAACCACTATATTATCATCTATGTTCATCCTGACATATGTTGCTGTTCCGTATACATGTTGTTCGTCGCGAAGAGCATCTACCAATCTATATCCTGGGATTTTTTCTCTTCCTTGGAGATCACAGTCGTCTTTTGTGCGTGTCTGTTGTACGGTAATTATATCCACATTGTTCTCACAGCACATACGTGAAAGGTATTCACATTTCAAACAGTCTTTTCGAAGACTACAAATTTCTGACATTGGGTACAAACTTGGTGATCTGTGACCTGAAAATCGAAGGGACTTCTAAAAACCCATTGCTACATCATGATACAAATGACTTGGAGTCGGATTTGAACAAGCAGCTCACGGTTTTGGAAGTGGCTGAAAAGGCCAAGATGTATTTCAGAATACATCGGGATACATTACACCACGTGAAAAAGCTGTTGTGCAGGTTGAAATCAAGATAGGAAGCATCGTCTACGAAAATCTAACAATTCTTTCAGCAAATTGAGAAACAGCTTAATTCTTCAACAACTTTTACAGTTAGTAAATCTATTTGCATTATCGATTATTTTAAAAGTTTCGGTTACTATTAGAAAGTGCTTTTTTTTAATATTTCAATTACAATTTACGTATAATAAGTGAATTTCATTTTTTTTTTTTCGTAGAAAGCTTCTAATACTGAATCTTCCACGGTTCCTTCGATTGGTCAACTTTACACGGTGTTCACAGGTGCTAGTGATCGAACGAAATGAAGAAGATCTGAAGAACTGCTTGTTAAGTACAGTATAGAGGAGTTGGCAGCAAAACTGCATTGCAAATGAGTCTGTTGTTGCTTTGTTTGAAAATAATGAAGCAGCCTAAGACAACGATGCAGAGTAATTTTGTAACGACAATTTTTTTGCACAGTTACAAAATGAACACTGTTGTTATTGCAAAACCTTTTTCCAATGTAATTAATCCTATATTTGTAATCAGCGACCCCAAATATCCTCATTTTATAAATTTACATTAATATGTAATACGTTTTTATTCAATAACTTGGGTGTATTCGATCCGCCATTTGTTATTTTTGACTTTTGCCTTCAAAATGAAATTCAGCGTCCCCAGAAACCTTTATATACAAATTTCCAATCTTATCTCAATATGTTTCGACTGTTGGCCAGATTTTCGGAAATTACAGACCACTGTGCGACGCCTCGATCAGTTTCCACTATACACCAAACTGCCAGTCTAAATATTGCAAATTTACCCCAGGAAAATTGAAATTACATGAATTATCCCAATTGGAAGTACTCATGGATTCTCAGCTACTGAATAATTTAATAACACAATAAACATGTCGCGCACTCACGAATTGACTCGTAATATGCATATTAAAGGGATCGCGAGGCCTCTCCTACCTATTATAGAACCCTTCAAATACACGCTCTCCACCTCGCCTATCGCATCCGCCTCCTCTCCCCCACGCGGATCCTGTACGGTCTCATCCCGTTCAACCCACCACCTCCAGTTTCTCTAACATATCCGGCTCCTGTACATAGCTTCCCGTAACATCCCGGTACACCCCCTAGTTACCCATCCTGAGCCTCTGCCACGCCTTCACCACTACATTCCTCCCACTCTTCACCTCCACACTCACCACGTCCTTTCCAAGGGTAACTTTCGCCTCCGTCCCGAAATCTATCCCTCCTATCAGCCCTGATCCTCTCCCCGTGGATTCAACGCTCCCTCTCTCCCTCCCCTTCCTTTCCGTCCTCACCCCAACATCTTGAGGCCCTACACTCCCTCCCCCTCCTAACCCCTTCCTTTCCGACCTCTCTGACCCACTATTCCCTCCCGTGCAGGGTCGTCAGTGCCATCGGCTTTAGTTACTGCTTCGTCTCATGTTTTGTGTCTCCAGTGTATCAGTGTCTGATTTTAACAGTGCATCCACCATCATACAAACAATTGTCGCCGCCGTACATTTCTAACAGTGTCTTCAGTGCTTCCTCGTTTGTCCAGTGTTGTGTTTCTCACTATGCGTGTTTCTTAAAGTGTTAAAGTGTTTAACAGATTACATGTGTTTTATCGTCTTGCTCTGTATTGTACTCGCAACAAACTTCTCCCAGTCAATGATTTTTAAATACTTCATGTTTTAACGTCTTGTCATTCTCTGTTTTAAATCTTCATGTTCATTTTTGCAAGCCGCTCAGCCGAAGAGCGGCGTAAGAGGCTGCTGCCAGCCTACTGATAAAAGTTCGCGAGGGGTGCGAAGTCCTACGCGTCTCACCAATTACTCAGTACAGTGAAGAGTAAAAAATCCGAACGTCAAAAATCCGAACGTCCGTTAGCAACTTCGGTAATTTGTGCTCCAAATGTAATTACACAGCAAAAGTATGCCTTTGACTGAAGTATAGCTGGGAAATGTAGAAGGGGCAGTAGCCTTGAGAGTGTTTATTTTAACCCTTTCGCTGCTAGGGTGCTCACGGCGAGGGATTTCGCAGCCCCTGTTTTCCCCTGACGCTGTTAACGAGCTTGGCTCGAAAATCCCAGGTCTCGGCGGCGATCTGTGCGGCTATCTGTGCCTGGTGTGTGTTTCCTGATATGGGCTATGAAACCCTGGATGATAACGACATTGCAGTCTCTTTTCAAGAGCTAGAAAATCAAGACAGCATTGGCAGTGAAGACGAACCTGCAGACGACACCGTACCTTAACATTCTGAAGCTTTTACGGCTTTAGAGACTGTAATGTCTTGGTACGAAACACAGCCAGAATGTACTTCAGTTCTTGCCACTTAAGCGGATAAAGAATTTCACTGGCAGAAAGCAAGTCTCGATACTGAAGCAGCCGAAAATTAGCCACTTTTTTAAATAAGGTATCAGTGGTTAGATTTTTAATGTACTATATGATGTGTGATTTTCATACTGTAAATGTGTTCACATTTCGCTCATTTGTTGATGAAAATTAATAAAATATATTTACTGTATGTGTAAGTAAGGGCCGCGGCGGAGTAGCCGAGCGGTCTAAGGCGCCTCGCTGTGGAGTGCGCGGTTTCTCGCCATCGGAGGTTGAAGCCCTCCCTGGGGAATGGGTATGTGTGTTTGTCCTTAGGTTAGTTTACCTTAGTTTAAGTAGTTTGTAAGCTACGGTCTGATGGCCAGGCAGTTTGGTCCGATAGATTTATAAACATTTGATTTGAATATTACAATCAATTTGTGACATGTGAATACATGGTTTCAACAAGTTGATGAGTTATGATCTCCAGACTGGACATTAAAGTTGCAAGTGACAAGTTTAGAAAAAGTGTCTTAAATAAAATCTTGTAAGTAATGGGGTAGTGGGGGTTTCAGAGCAGTGAGATTCGCCCGTCGACGATAGTGTCATCGGCCCCAGACGCTCGGCCAATTGCACATTTTGTAAGTAAGGAAAATTTGTTTCATTTATTTGAAGCTTTCCAATAGACCATATGCACGACTAAGTTCTAAAATCCAAACAAATCGATAAAGCCGGCCGCGGTGGCCCAGGGGACTGAGGCGCTCCAGGACGGTCTGCGCGGTCACTACGGTCGGGGGTTCGAATCCCCACTCGGGCATGGATATTTGTGCCGTCCTTAGAAGAAGGTAATTGGTAAGTAGTTTGTAAATTTAGGGACTGATGACCCCGTAGTTAAGTCCCATAAGCTTAACAAACATTTGAACATTTGAAATCGATAAATCGAACTACGTCCGGTCCCATTTGGTTCGAATTTTTGACTCTCTACTGTAATGGCGTCGAAAAAGTTTGTTGTTGATACCACTGAAACTGAAAATAAATTTCCCGGAGATACGCCCCGACTAGGGCTGTCCACTCTCCTCCTACTGGGGAAGGTCCATCTCCGGCGGAGACTGCCGGAGTTCGTTAGACGGCGCAGTGGTCAGTGGGAAATGCGGTGGAGGACGTCGGCGAGGTCGGACAGTGAGCCAAGGCGCGGCGCTACAGTATGACGCGGCAGCCGTGTTTACAAGTTTTAATCACATTCCGAAGCGCGCCGCCTGGCGTCTGCTGCTGTCTGGCGTGGCGGGGAAACTCCGGCGCCACGGCCTGGCATTCCGGCCCAACAGGGGTGTGAGGCTGGGCGGCGGTGGGGGTGAGTTGGGCGCCCAGCTGCGAGTCGCGCCACACCACAGCGCACCAGAAATTTCCGGCAATTCTGGTGCCTTCCTTTTTTGCCCCCGCCTTTTTGTTTCTCGCCACGCGACCGCTCTGCCGTTGTTGCTACCGCTGCGCGCCACAATTGGCGTGTAATATTTCCTGCGCTCTGTGGTGTGTCGTGTTCTGGTTGACAATCTGTTACCTTCCATTTCGCGCGTGTATGTATGTGTTTGTGCGAGTGTAGGAGAGAAAGAGAGAGAGAGAGAGAGAGAGAGAGAGAGAGAGAGAGAGAGGAGAGAGAGAGAGAGAGAGAGGGAAGGAGAACAGTAAAGAGCGCTCATCTCTATGCATTTTTCAGAAATTGCTCAGCGTCCGATTTCGCGAAAATATTACTTTTTTGCTTCCGCCGTAATTTGACATTTATGTGTGTGACGCAGAATCCGGGAAAATATGTGTAGCAAATTAATGCCTCCTCGAATTTAAAGGATTACAAGACGTCAACTTATTTTGGGACGGTCAAATAGTTTTTATTCATGCAGATAAATGTTTTCGACTGCCATTCATCTGCTCACTGCATTTACATCAGTTTTTATCTGCTGAAGAAATCGTGGCGTAACAATTTGATTCGAATGTGGCTATTGAGGAAAAAGAAAACTGTAGAACTCGTTGCTTGTCAAGGAATTAATTCTTATTTATTTGCTGCAAATCGTTATTTCATCAAACACATAAAAAAGAAATTATTTTATGTATGTCAGCAGGTAGTGTAGTAGGTAACTGACATACATGAAGTGCAGGAGATCGTGCCGTCTAATCCCATATGGTGGTTAGAAATTTATTTTCATATCTTCACTGAAATATGTGACCACTGATTTTATTCATTTAATTGGTTCAACAGTAATTTTTAGAATAATTTGACACGTTGTTATAAACATCTTATTAGATTTTCCATTGGCTAGTTGTCTTTTGTTTTTCGTTTTATTACTATTTTCTCACTTCCAATGGGTGTTTATTGCATGTAAAAATACAGTTGGAGTAATTAATCATTTTTAATTCCATAAGCAATCTTTGTGACACAGACAGTAGGCTAAGACAGGGCAGTCCCATTGTATTTTTTACTGTTCTATTAACATTTTTGAGCCTGCATTACGTTGTATAATTTATTTCTACAAATCCGGTTTCAAGAGATAAGGTCAGATCTTGTAGGTCCCATACTATAAGCACATCTTAGTGTTAATATATCAACATTACAAAGGATTGTCGTTAGCATAAAATGAAAGCCATCACTCCAAGAAAACGGAGTGACCTTCGCTTGACGGTAGTTCTACAAGATGTTGAAGTAGGAATACTAAATATTTTAGGAGGTGACAGTATAGACAAATTGCAATGAAAATACCATACAACATATACCCAATTTTGATTGAGTAAAGAAATACAGCTGTTAGTATGAAATCCCATCAAACGTAAAGCGAAGCAACAGATAATGTAATAACTGATTCTTGTTAGAGGAACACAATACTCAATGTAAAGCAATGAAAAGCGCAATTTTATTATGTTCTACAGGTGGTGTGTTTTCAAACTTTTACATGCGAAATATGATAGCATTGGCCAAAGACTTGATTTACATTGAGTTAACTATGTGAGTGTCGTATCTGAAAGAGTAACAATGGGTTAGCGAAACTACTAATAAAGAATTAATAACATTAACGGCTGAAAGTGTGTTGGTCTATTCAAAAATATACGGCTGTGTCAAAGTGATCTTTGACCAAGATGGTCACACGAAGACTTGTCATACACTGCGATGGTGTTGTTTGCAATTTCACAGCGCAACCACAGAAGACGGGCTCCTCAAGTATGTAGTCTCTATCTCTCTCTCTGTCGAATCATAACCAATGAATGTAGTGAAATTGCAAACAACACTATAACCATATATGACAAGCATCATACGTCTGTCAGAAGGCGAATGTAGCTATATACTCTATTGGCCATTAAAATTGCTTCGCCAAGAAGAAATGCAGATGATAAACGGGTATTCATTGGACAAATATATTATACTAGAACTGACATGTAATTACATTTTCGCGCAATTTGGGTACATAGATCCTGAGAAATTAGAACCCAGAACAACCACCTCTGGCCGTAATAACGGCTTTGATACGCATAGGTATTGAGTCAAACAGAGCTCGGATGGCGTGTACAGGAACAGATACCTATGCAGCTTCAACACGATTCCACAGTTCATTAACAGTTGGCGTATTGTGACAAGCCAGTTGCACGGCCAGCATTGACAAGACATTTTCAGTTGGTGAGAGATCTGGAGAATGTGCTGGCCAGGCGGCAGTCGAACATATTCCGTATCCAGAAAGGCCCGTACAGCACCTGGAACATGCGGGTGTGCATTATCCTGATGAAATATAGGGTTTCGCAGGAATCGAATGGAGGGTAGAGCCACAGGTCGTAACACATCTGAAATGTAAAGGCCACTGTTCAAAGGGCCGTCGATGCGAACAAGAGGTGACCGAACGTATAACCAATGGCACCGCATACCATCACGCAGAGTAATACGTCACTATGACGATGACGAATACACGCATCCAATATGCGTTCACCGCGATGTCGCCCAACATGGATGCCACCATCATGATTTTGTAATCAGAACCTGGATTCATCCGAAAAATGACGTTTTGCCATTCGTGCACCCAGGCTCGTCGTTGTGTAACCCATAGCAGGCGCTCCTGTCTGTGATGTAGCGTCAAGGGTAACCGCAGCCATGGACTCCGAGCTGATAGTCCATGCAACTGCAAACGTCGTCGAACTGTTCGTGCAGAAGGTTATTGTCTTGCAAACGTTCCCGTCTGTTGACTCGGAGATCGAGACGTGGCTGCACGATCCGTTACAGCCATGCGATACGATGCCTGTCATCTCGACTGCTAGTGATACGAAGCCGTTGGGATCCTGCACGGCGTTCCGTATGACCCTCTTGAACACACCCATTTCACATTCTGCTAACAGTCATTGGATCGCGACCAATGCGAGAATCAATGTCGCGATACGATAAACCGCAATCGCGATAGGCTACAATGCGACTTTCATCAAATTCGGAAACTTGATGGTTCGCATTTCTCCTCCTTTCACGAGGCATCACAACAACGTTTCACCAGGCAATGCCGGTCAACTGCTGTTTGTGTATGAGAAATCGGTTGGAAACTTTCTTCATTTCATCACGTTGTCGGTCTCGCCAGCGGCGCCAAACTTGTGTGAATGCTCTGAAAAGCTAATAATTTGCACATCACAGCATCTTCTTCCTTTCGGTTAAATATCGCTTCTGTAGCACGTCTTCTTCTTGATGTAGCAATTTTAATGGCTAAGAGTGTATATAGGGGTACTTTCATTTCACAATTCACAACTGCGATTTCGAGATCTGACCCAAATTTTTAAGAAAAATATGGACATATTGTATTCAGTATTACAGTAGATGTCATTCCCTTTTCTTCGTTTCTTCTTCAGAAAATGTTAAAAAGAAGCAAGTGCAGTCCAAGGAGGCTGCATCTCCGTGCCCACTTCCCCTACCCTCCCTATGATTCCTCAACTGGTTGAGAGGATTTGCCTGTACTGTTGTATAGTACAGTAGCAACCACGGAAAATGTACGTCAATGTTTTTGTTATATCTCGTAACCTTTCGACGATTTGTACTCAGAAAAATATCAATCGCAACTAATGCTGAAGGGTTTCCACTTCATGAACGGGCGTATGGGAACGTTTAAAAAAGTACATCTCATATTGTTACGTACACCTCAACATATTCGAGGTGTATTGGAATCGGCGAGAGGCACTTGGATTGCGTTACTCGTCCGTACAGGCAGAATAAAAAGTCACAATACACTCTTTCTTCCATAAAATCTGCAGGAACTGCAAACCCTGATATTTCAACCAGATATCTTTCACGGTATATACCAAACGTAGGTGTCATCCACAAATCGAGCATCTTGAATTTAAGTAATTTTTAAATAAAAATGAGATTATCGCATAACATTGGCAATTTTTGACTAGTTTAGATGTTTGTAAATCTATGGTACTTAATTACTATGGTTATGAGATGTTGTATTTTTCTTATTTTTTGTGTTTAAACGACTTGATTTAATTAGCACCACAGATAAAAGTGAAGCGATGTGAGATCAACTGATCTAGACACCCATTCCACAGAATCACGTCTGACAATCTGGAGAATCCAATCACCAGAAAACTGACCATCTCATCATTGACAAACAGCCGCTCCGTTGTACAACGAAGCCCCATACTGTTGAAAGTAGGAGGGAACGCTGCCATCTTCATTCGGAACTAAGGAAACACCATGCTGCATTTCAAGGTAGCTTGGAGCATTTTAATTCCGGTCACTGAAATGGGTACCATAATTTTTACAAGTAATTCTGAAAATTCCATCCAGTGTGGTCTCTGATCACTCCAGTTGTCTGTGGTTGTGACGATTGACTATACCACTGAGAAAAGATTGCATCATCACTGGACAAGTGCCTTGTGCAAGAAATGTCCGCAACGTAAATGTATAGGAAAATTGATTCCGGGGGACCAGGATGACAAAATGAATTGTAGAAAACGGTTCGGATCCATTGAGACTGTGATTTCGGACTAGTGCTATCTCATCATAAATTATTCACAAATAAAAACATTGCATTGTGATGACCATACAAGGAGGAAGGGCCACACACACAACTACGACCGCTGACCGATCGGCTCCATTCACAAATGCCTTCTGCCCTCACCCATCGCAGTGCGCAGTGGCGAGGGTATCGTTAGTCGCACTGGAGGGCTGGTCTGCTGGTCAACGTCCCACAGGTCAAAGGCAGGCGAAAAGAGGGCAGTACTCTCCGACAACTCGGTCGAGTGTAGCGACCTAACAAGAATCAAATGTTCAAATGTTTGTATAGCTTATGGGACTTAACTACGGGGTCATCAGACCCTAAACTTACAAACTACTTATGAACTAGCTAACACTAAGGACGGCACAGATATCCACGCCCGAGTGGGGATTCGAACCCCCGACCGTAGTGACCGCGCAGACCGTCCTGGAGAGGATCATGTAATTTCTGAACCGTAACAGCTACGTCGAATTTGTTTATAGGAATTCACTTGGTAGAAAATTCTTATGTTATTTCATACATAATAAGACCACTGTCCAAAAAAAAAAAAAAAAAAAAAAAAAAAAAAAAAAAAAAAAAAAAAAAAAAAAATCCTTGTGTTCAAGATGGCCGATTTCAAGATGGCGCCCATGTTCGGTATACACCTCATCCATTCCTTCTAAAATACTGAGGTTTCCAGTGCCTGTGGCTGTGCTAGGGTACTACGACTCTTGATTCAGTTGTTAACCTGTTTTCACCTGTTTCACAAAGTTGCACGACAATATTCAAGTGCCGGCCGCGGTGGCCGAGGGGACTGAGGCGCTCCAGTCCGGTCTGCACGGCCACTACGGTCGGGGGTTTGAATCAAATGTTCAAATGTTTGTTAAGCTTATGGGACTTAACTACGTGGTCATCAGTCCCTAAACTTACAAACTACTAATCAAATACCTTATACTAAGGACGGCACAAATATCCATGCCCGAGGGGGGATTCGAACCCCCGACCGTAATGGGCGTGCAGACCGTGACTGGAGCGCCTCAGTCCCCTCGGCCACCGCGGCCGGCGGGTTCGAATCCCCCCATGGGCATGGATATTTGTGCCGTCCTTAGTCTTAGTTAGTTCATAAGTAGTTTGTAAGTTTAGGGACTGGTGACCCCGTAGTTAAGTCCCATAGACTATACAAACATTTACAACATTTACAATATTCATGTGAGCAATAGCCGTGATCCGCAAAGTTACAACGCCATTTCATTAACGTCGGTTTGCAGCTTGCAAAACATATTTTTCTCGAACATTTTGAACTACTTAAAAGAGTACGTGAAACCGGTTATAATAAAACTACTCCATCAGCAGGTGATTGCTGCTTCTTTAGAAACCAGTTGTAAAACAGTTGCTTCGATGGAGAAAATACTAATATTAAATACGTTGCAATATGATGTAAGAATGCCGTAACAGCTAGCAAATTCACAATTCAAAACACGAGGGAAACCGATACGCCAGCGTCGCTGTCAGTGTGCGGCGCGCCTAGAGCCGCCGCGGCCGCCGCTAGCGTACAGTAGTTGGGAGGCGCGCCTTCCGCCGGCCGGCATCTCCTCGGGCTGTCTCCGCCTTCCCCCGCTCCCCTCGGCCCAGCTGCAGCGCCGCCGCAGCCCTCCTCGTCCCTACTGTACAGCTGCGTCCCGGGACCAAGTCGGCGGGCGGCGTCTTTGTTCTCGGCGGCGCCGCATCCCAAGAGGCGGACCGAGCAAACTAGTTCCCCAGGCTGCCGGCCAGTTGGCGGCTGCCATGGACGACGCCCGACCGGCGGCGGACGTCCGACCCACTTCCTGCCATTCAAGCTCTGCGTGTGCGAGGCAGGGTTCGTGAGGAAACCGAAATCTTCAGTTTAACTTCTACATACACGTCACCATTACTACTCTGCAACTCACACGTTTGTCAGGTGATTCAGTACTCTCTCTGTGCTGTTCCACACTCGAATGTCACACAGAAAAAAAAAAAATAAATAAAGAGAGAGAGAGAGAGGGAGAGAGAGAGAGAGAGATATCCTAAATGTTTTCCCTCGAGCTCTGATTTATCTTCTGAATATATAAAAATATCTCTGTGTGTGGCTTTTGCGACTTCCGTTACTTGTCAAAGTACGGAATAAGTGAAGAGTTGGTAAATTAATTACCCTGCCTAACTCAATCTCCCCAACTACCAGGTAAGCTTCCATGCCTGGGAGTGGAAGATGGGTCTCCTGCTTATCACGTAATGATTAGCACAATTGCCTGGTAAGCAGGAGACTCATGTTCGACTCCCGGCCATGAAACATTTTTGTTCTATGTTGTATGATTACTCACCTACTGGCTAACCACTACACCATCCAGGAACACGATCGTTACACACCTACAAAGACTACTCAAGTACGTCACCCGTCCGACTAGGGTGACCAGATGCAATCGTGTAAAAAAAGAGGACAAACAGCGTCAGAAACAATGACGAAGTCATAAAAAAGAAGACGCGCGAAACATACGCCCAGATTTAATAAATGTGTTCATCATTAACAAACAAAAATTACGTCCCTTAAGAATTGTTGCTACTTCTCTAAAGATCCAATTTAATGCATAAGTTTTTGGGTTGCTTAGCAGACACTTATAAAAGATACACTCGAAAATTCTGTTAAATTATATTGGTGCATCTATATACTTTTAACAGATTCAAGGTTCAACCTACTCCTGTCATCAGTCCAATGTGGATCGATTAGTGAAAACATTCTTTTCGTATTTGCATTGCGCCCTGACATACTGAAAAAAAGTTGTGTAATATTAGTCGTAAAAAATAATGACGACCACAACACTGACCTGTTTAAAAACCAAAAAACGTAAAAAAAAACCATTCATCTCCCACCATTCTTCGCACTGTTAGCAACATCTACACTAGCCGCCGACTCGAGAACTACACTTTAACCTCCCCAATACTAATAAACTGAATGACTAAGAAAACATGCTCAGGCTCCACATATTTTATATTCTACTTCGAATTTATTTCTCCCTTTCCCGAAGGCAGGAATTTTGCAAGAAAGTACGTCAATGACTGTACACTATCGTTTACGCGTTGCCATATATTTTACGAAACTCACTTGGTTACAATTATCAGCAATTTACACTCGCCGCTCGGGAGTAGCAGAGCGGTCTGGAGCGCCACGTTACAGATCGCGCCGCCTCCCGTGTCGGAGGTTCGAATCCTCCCTCGGGCATGGATGCGTGTTTTGTCCTTAGGTCAGTTTAACTTGGTTTAAGTAGTTTGGAAGACTAAGGACTGGTGACCAATGTAGTTCGGTCCCATAGGATTACAAACATTTGATAATTTTTGAATTTACGCTCACAAGTGACACGTGCCCAACATGAAATCTATAATGCCAACTGCCAATCCAAGCTAATGTGGATCCACAAATGAAGACAAGGAGCGAAATTTTAAATAAGTGCGCTTATGCGTCCCTCTATTTCTCTTTTTCTGAACCATGTTCCCGCACATGCAGGGTCGGTTATGGTTATGTCAGATTTGTCGTGTTACGCCGGTAGCCACATGCCCTTCCTGTCGCCACCCCATGTCCCCTGTCCCCCAGGAGAAAACGTGTACCACAGATTTCCGTGTGTGGCGTTAGAAGTGAGAAAGTGTTACAAAATGTGTGCGAATCGTGTAACTGAGGCGGGACTTGGGGATCAGCCCGGTATTCAGCTAGGAGTATGTGGAAAACCGCCTAAAACCACATCCAGGCTGGCCAGCACTCCTCCCCCGTTCGCTAACCCTTTGTGGCCCAAGGTACCAAACTGAGTTGTGAAATAATTTTATTTTGTATAAATACATTACAAATGATATAAAAAACTGATATATTAAGTGAGAAAGTACTCCAGTGTTTCTAATTTTTCTTAGAACATGTGGTTACGTAATGAAACCACTGGTCGACTACATAAAGTTCTGCAAGACATGGATCAAACTAAAATTTTAGTCTACAGTGCATAATCTTTCGTAACTTACCAGAACCGTGCCAAATCAGAAGACAATATAGTGGAAAACTGTATATGTAATCTCACGATCCCCAGCAACACACCGGCATACACCGCGCAGCTGAATGTTTTTGTTACTTTCCCACGGAAACGTATTACCCGCGCCGGCAGCGAGTACCTTGACGACAGAGAGCAGTATACTCCGATGCCGTGATGGTTTTACAGAGCAGCCACTGAGACATTAAATTGAATGTGGTCTCAGAGTGAAACCAGTTGTACGCAAAGGGTTAATACGACGGGCGGATTCGGAAATGTTCAAATGTTTGTAGACCTTATGGGACTTAAGTACGGGGTCATTAGTCCCTAAGCTTACAAGCTACTTATGAACTAGCTAAGACTAAGGAGGCACAAATATCCATGTCCGAGGGGGGATTAGAACCCTCGACCGCAGTGGCCGTGCAGACCGTGACTGGAGCGCATCAGTTCCCTCGGCCACCGCGGCCAGCGCGGCCTCCGTGCGTATTTATAACGAAGGCAGTAGCTATACACCAAGTGTGGTGTCGCACAGGTATGAAGTGCGCGCCACGTACTTACGCCGTGCGCCGCCATGCACGCACGGCGCAGCGTTCTTACGACGTCAGGCACGAGCACCCTCTGCTGCAACTCCGCTCGTGGCCACGACCGCTGCATCGTTCACTTGGGAATCAGATAGGCACCAGTTAAGACTTCGGAATCAGATAGGTACCAGTTAAGACTTGGCTATCGGATAGGCACTAGGAATCCTCAGTAGGCAGGCTTCTATCTAAACTATGTATCAGCATTCTGCAGTCAAGAACTATGTAAAAGTTAAGTATTACCAATACTCCATGAAATATATATCTCGTTCTAATTTACTCTAGTGTTTCTAGTTTCTGCTATCCCACTGGCTGGTCACCTCCGTACCTGCACCCGCGTGCATCCTTATTCCAATGTCGGTCTCTTTCTACTCGGCCACCGACACCTACAATCGGCGGAAACGAGACACAAAAGTGGCGACGAGGCTGGGACACAAAACCAAGTATTTAAGAAAATTAAAATTTTTGTAAGGCCAGAGCTCTGCATAAAGTGACTCCTGCTGTTTTCAGCCAGATCTATTTTATTTAATGCTGTTGACTAACCTGTTTTAATAACTTTTTATCTATGATGATGGTCCTGGACAGAAACTAGTCAATTTTAATGAAACAATTGATGGTTAAAGATGCGTTTTATTCAATGTTTAAGAAAAGAGCAATAGAACGGGAATAACTGTCAGCATAATTTTATTACGCTCTACTTTGCAAAAAAGGAGTACAGTGTAAAAAATTCGTCCGGATCCCGGACAAAGAGCTGAAAAGCCGCGGTGGAGTTGCCGAGCGGTCTAAAGCGTCTCGTTGCAGAGCGCGCGGTTGCTCGCCGTGGAGGTTCGAGTCCTCTCTGGGGCATGGGTGTGTATGTTGTCCTTAGGTTAGTTTACCTAGGTTTAAGTAGTTTGTAAGCTACGGACTGATGACCACGCAGTTTGGTGCGATAGATGTACAAACAAACAAAAGAACTGAAAATGAGGACATGTCCGGAAAAATCCGGACGCCTGGTATCCCTATGTCCGACCCAAATTCCCGTATCTATTCCGTCTTTGACCATTTTAACTCATGGCTCGCAGCTAATCCTTATATTCCCAACAGGAATGCGGTCCTCGTATGCATGTACACTGAAGGAAGCATCAATCCTCGACAAGGTTCATTACATTTAAATATTACGGGAATCGGCTAAAAAACGGAGAGTAATCAGTTTAAAATGAGCAAGGGCACTACATCAGTTGTGTGTGGACAATTTATAACTTTGGGTATGTCGGTAGGCGCGCTCGGGCTGACCGTAAAATTAAGATTGACCACTGTATCTGGATGGTGGAGTGGACAGCGAATCATTGGAATTTGGAATTCGGATCTCGTAGAAATATTCAACTTACTCAATTGATATAATTCAATGTGCACTGCTAACTAATTTCTATAATTCCTTTGTGGCTTGATCAGCATACATGGGTGTTTCCTTTATTTATATCGAAGGACCTTTTCACAGTATATCCCTTCGTTCTTCTCTATGCGTACCAAGATGTTCATTTCCTCAAGAGGAATATTCTTTAAATTGCATTGTCGGTGCAGTATCTTGTTTGGAGTGACTCTTTGAGCTAAATAACAATGAGAGTTTGACGAGAAGATTGTAAAGAGAATTGCATAATTCGGCTAAAGAAATGGACAAAAAGGAACTATACGGATGTCCGTACAAATGTTATGGACAAGGAGCCGGAAACCATTCGAAAGAACGTATTCGGGAAAAAATACGGCCAGCGTTCCGTCTGCAAAGAGTTTCAAAGAGAAAATTAACAAGGAAGGCGATTTCGACGGCGATTGCCTTCACTCTCCTTTTTCCGCCTCGCCTCCCTCAAAATGCTCCGACTTTTAGCACTCCCCTCGCCTAACGCTGGGTACGTAGAATATTATCTTCTTTAACCTCTTCTCGACAGATCCAATATTTTACTGGATTCTGCATTCAGAAATTTTAATAAGTGATTTTAGTGCTCTTCGGTCTTTCTTTAATATTGTCTTCCACGCCCATCTGCTGCTCTTTGGGGCAGTAGAGACTTCGCGCTTCGGAGATGGTTCCACCCCACCCCTCCGCTACCCATCACGTATCAAAAGTCTCATTTCCCAATCCGATTTGCGCACTCTCTCCTCTCTATTTCCGCTCGAGTTGATTTTCTGGTCGAAGAAGCTTTATTATTTCTTTCCTTTGACTTTAGTCGGAAAGAGCTGGGAGTAATACCAGAAAAACTTCACACAAAGCTGCTTAATATCAGATTTAAGTATTTGAGAATGAATCAACCGTTCCTTGGAAGGTTGGTCCACTCTTTCGATAACTATGAAGGTCTTAATAGCTGACTGTATACCTTTAGTGGTAATTTAAACGAAAATAATAGCCAGGGCCTAGCTGTAACTTCAGATACCGCATGTGCTGTATGGATTATTACTGGTAGAGGGTGTAGGAACATTTTAACAGAAAAATTAATCACCTTTAGTAACACATGAGAACTTTATTACAATTGTAGAAGTGTAGTGATGACTATGTTAAGTTAAATTTAAAAGTTAATTATGCTGTACGTAAATATATCTATCAAGGGACAAGTTTCATAACAGCGCACACTGCGCTGTGTGGTGAAAATATCATTGCAGTATTTCCATAAGTTTACGTCAGCAAGGAAACTACAAACTGCCATAGAATTTATTTGGCTGCGCAGTATTTTGTAAGCTGTCATATTTTTAACTTATGTATTTTTTTTATATAGTGACTAAGTGCAATGTTGCACTTGTTATTTTATACCCAATTTTTGTAACAAGATGACCAGATTATAACATATATGTGACCAGATGATGGTGACACAGTGTACCGAAACCGGTCGTCATTTAATAAATTATTAAAGTGCGATCTTGGCTTGTCATTTTGAAAACTACAAAACGATTAAATCGCCTCCAAACCCGACTATGTCAGGTAATCTTAAATCGAAATAAGACAGCATAATAAATGTGAACAAAGACGATTAACACACATGGTCACAAATTAGGATGGGATAAGGTGAAAGCATTGTGGGAAATAGACAGAGCCTAAACAGAAGCCAACTATCTCATTAAAGTTTGCTTACAAAATTTGGATAGTCAGTAAATCACAACTTTCTTTTCTTTTCATTCCAGTTTGCCTCATATGATCCTGGCTGGCGTATTCACTTACGATCTGTCGTAGTTAATTTAACTGCGAAGGTAACCTGACCGGCAGCTAGTGTAACACTACTAGTGTTTCACACATATTCCTCAAAACTTTAGTTGATGTTTTAGTATTCTTTTATACCTGACACACTAAGCCATTTTTCTGTTTTTAATATGTCTAGACACCAGATGATTGTCCGTTACTTGACCGATAGCGATTGTGAAATAAAAACTGATTGTGATAACACTGTCTGTGCAAATATGTTGTTCGAAACCGTCATAAAAGTTGTTGCATTACTAAAATTAGTAATATGTGAATAATATTGGTATATACTACAAGACGGTATGTGCCGCACACATCGTAACAGCGAAAATAAGTACAATTACTCACACATTGCAAAACTTAGTGTTATTATTCACTCAACTAATTTCACAATAGTTGTCACAATTATGACGTGGAAGTTGAAGTCCATGCTCTCCAACATGTCAGTCTCAGAGTAACATTTAATTCCAAAATCCTGAACTATTTGGTCTTGGGCCATTATCTTAGCTCCGTATGGCACCTCCTATGAAATATATTATCAGAAATCGTCTTTCACTTTCTACGTGGTTTTCAGATATTTTTGACAGGATTTACCCAGAAATTCTTATACCATTTTAGGGAACCTGAAAGCGAAAATTACTGAAAAATCGAAATGTTTTTACCTCCATCTGAAAGACAAATTTCTCCCGTTTCCAAAAAAATGAATGGTTTATTAACTTTCAAATAGTTATATAGTCTTAAAAGCTCTTTGAACAAATGTCTGCACACTTTCCACGCTGATGCTTCAGGAAATGAATATCACTATAAACACTCCATTCCTGCCACAGGGGCCTTGAAAATAGCCAATTACTTAGCAAACTTCTACATGGCCGTACAAAAAATCCTAATGAAAGTTTAAATAGCTGTGTGTGGCAACGATTACAGAAGACAGTTATTGTTGGATGAACAGTACTCAAAATAGGTGTGACGAATGCTGTTTTCTGTTTCAACAATGCTGTAATTAGCAAGACAAATTAGGCATCCAACCAGGATATATGATAGCTGCTCTACGATAGATCGCCAGCGACTGGTTGAAGCTGAAAGGGTTGCGGAAGCCAGCACTAGAGAATCCACAGTAAGGAATATACTCTCGAAAAAAGTCTACAGAGGATAAAGAAGCAACTGGCCAGCAAGATTATGCCACTGGAATCTTGTGAAAGAGGCATACGGTGAATCAAAAAAATTGTGAACTTTCTTTTCTCATTTTCATGAAACTACATTTTCAGAACATTAGGTACAAATTTATTCATAATGGTTTTAGCTATGTTCCCCAAATATCTCCAAATTGAAGACTGGGACAGTATCTTTGTATTATGCCTAATACATTACAGAAATGATCCATGTTTGTCATTCTGTATATAATTTTAACGGTAATTAATAGACAAAGTAGTAATGAAGTGTAATAAGGCTTTTTATATTTCCTCGGATGTCCTCCAAACTACAAAACAAGAAACATAATGTGTTCCTACGAATGTTGGCTGCAGCCTGCTATAGCCTAAATGCTGTTACACTGACCATGACCCAGAAAATGGTTCCAGAATGCGAACGTGTATTATAAAAACTTCTGTTAGGCAAAATATTGTAATTCTCAAACTATTACTGATATTTCAGTAAATTTCCGATTACAGTTTGAGTTAATGTTATTTAGTGTTTGCGAAAAATCGCAACTTCCTCCTCATTGTAGATCAAGAGTAATGTGCACCGAAAGCAAGGTATGGAAATGGAGCCCTTTCACATCCAGGTCTCCTTAATGCTTTAGTCGTTTTTCTTCACTCCGATTTTCGAAGAATTCACATTCACAAAATGTGTAATATTCGATGAAAATTTTTTGTTGTTATTTTATCAAAACAAGAAGAAAATTTAATTCTAGTGGATTTATTTATATGCATAATACTGACAGCGCTTGTGCAATTCTGTCTGCCATATATTCATCCTTTCTTTCCTCGTTCGTAATGTTGCTTCTACGTCAGCAAATTCCTTCAATTATTCGTCTCTGTGACCTTTTATTGTAGCGCATTGTCTGTGAGTTCGTTTCTGTTGCAGATAAATATTTTCCAATGAAACTCTACGCAGTTATTCCTGGAGTTATATCTCTCTGTCACACAGGAGAGCCGCGTAATCAGCGAGTATTACCACTGGAGGAATGGAAAAGTACAAAGTACATGAAACGTATTCTAGACCAAAATAAAATTTAATTTTTTCTGATATCCTTTGTTCAAACCACACATGCTTTTGTCTTTCGTAGCGAGATCTCAGTATCTACAGGTCATTAATATCGTAGGACTAATTATTTTGGACATTGAGAAACAACAGGTATGTAGCGGCATTATTTGGTTCTGTTCTCTCTCTCTCTCTCTCTGCTTAGGAGATTGTGACTGCTTCCTCAGCTATAATGGACATCTAGTGTATATTACGGAACCACAATCGTGGTTCCTAGAACCCACAACCAGATGAAGATTCCCAATTTATAGTTTTCTAGGAACAACAGAAATATCATTTTCAATACAATTGTACAACATTACAGTGAGATACGATGTGTTTAAGGAACAGTAACTACGAATGTGCATGTAACCAGACATCATTCCTCCAGTATTTTAGAATGATAGTACACACAACTACCAATAAATAAACACTTTCTTGAGCTTACCCTCCAGAAATTGATGAAAGGAAACAGTTTATAGGTGTTTTCGCTGTTGATGCAATAAAACCAGAAGTATCAAAATGGTGTTTGATTTATAATACTTTCACAACTGTACACGCAATGCAGTTTTCAGACAGTATGCAAGTATACCGCTCATTTTCTTGAAAAACTATATCATTGTTCGAGATACAGTTCAGGAAATACGACTTTAAAGACATTCAAAATAGCTGAAAAACTATGGCGATTGGTTAAACGGATCTATGTTGATCTTAGCTTGTTCTTAATGTCAAATGTGCAAAATTTCATCAAGATCGGAGAACAACTGTAGATCGATGTCGATGTCGTAAAGTACCCTTCGACACACACCGTGCGAAATTTTGTGTCCATAGTGTCCTCTTGTTTTCGAGGTTAGGAGTGCAAAATTTCATCAAGATGGGGGTAAAAAGGGTGACTGGTGTCGAAGTCTGTTGTTAAGTGCATTCCACCATGCACCGTCCATAATCTTATATACACCTTGGCCTTCCACATGTTTTGAATATGAAGTGTGGAAAATTAAGTCAAGATCGAAATAAAGTAAATGTAGATATGCACGAATTCCAAACGAATAAACGTACGGACACACAACTTTATACAGGTACTAGTTGTAAACATGGCGTTGTACGGGTATTCATTTATTACACAGTCTTTTTGTCCAATCTCTACTCCCTTTTTTCTCTTTCCGTCCCTCTCGCTCTACTTCCCCCATGTCTCAGCCCATCTCTTCCCCCCGTACTCTGTCCATCTCTCTGATCATCTCTAGCTCTTCATTTCATCTCGTATTTCCCTTCTTGTTTTTCTTGTGTCTTTTCACGTATGGGCAGGGTCGGAGTTTTTCACAGTGAAATTGGCAGAGATAATATTAATGGATGGTTGTAGGCTCTTCATGTGCCACATAGCCTCCTCCCCCAATCACATGGATGAATGGATATGGGTTTTTGGACGCAAGAGAACGAGATCTTGCCATACGAATGGTAAAAGATTATAAGAAGAAAGGAAGTAAAGCAACAACTGAAATACGACTAATTCAGTATAATACTGAAGTGACACAGAAGGTAAGGTACGTGTTTTTAGGGGTGATACTACTGGTAATTCTGAACACAAAACTTGTAATAAATATATGTCCTTTTCTTACTCGTTTCCGTGTAAAGCATTGAAAACAATTAGGAAAGGGGAAATGTGTAGCTGACAGTAAATTTACAGTAAATTAGAACACTGTTATGTCATGGTTTGTTTAATTGTGAACGTTTCCTTACAGAAGATGTTCAAACAGTTCACCGACAACATCAATGCATTTTGTTGCTCTCGAAGACAGATATTGCGTTACCGGCAGCGGTGGAGTGGCCGAGCAGTCTAAGGCGCCTTCCTGCGGAGTGCGGGTTGCTCGACGTCGGAGGTTCGAGTCCTCCTTGGTGTGTGTGTGTGTGTGTGTGTGTGTGTGTGTGTGTGTGTGTTTTGTCCTTTGATTAGTGTAACTTAGTTTAAGTAGTTTGTAAGCCTAGAGACTAATAACCGCAGTTGTTAAGTGCCATAGATTTACAAACATTTGAAAATTTTTGTTGCCGATCGGAGCTCAGTTCTTCATCCGTACTTGAGCACAATCATGTGAAATAAGAGTGATAAGTTACTCTCTTGTGGCTAATCTGCGATTGTACACTTAGCTCTTCAACCACCCAACCCCCAAAAATTGGCTAAGATCGGGTGATCTCAGTGGCCAAGAAATGAATCCATAGCGACCGAGCCAACAACCCGGATGTGTTGAGATTGTGCCATTGGCCGTACGGAGTGTGTAGAAGCTCCGTTATACTAATGGTACATACGAGCTCGTGTTGCCAAATTGAAAGTTGTCTGTGTTGATTCCGTGGTGGGTAAATTTTATGAATCGTAATAATTTCATTTGGCTCTTTGGCCTGGTGTTAATCTTTCAAATGGACGCACTTGGCGACTTGCGTGTCACTATCCTACCCCAGTCATCTAACCGGGGGTCTACTCATCAGTGAACAGAATACGATAAATTAATCTATTATTGGCAGTGATCTATTGACATAATTCTTTCCGGACGGAAGCATCTCCTTCATGCAGATGTTGTACACACGATAATGAATACAACCCTTGCTCGAGTACTGTGCGTATCATTCGTATTTATGAAATACCAAGCTCAGAAACAATTCTTCTAGAGCTAGTGTTTGGGCTGCGTTCCACTACATAAAGAATATTCTCAACTTCATAAAGATCTTCTTGTACGAGATGTTCTGAAACAAAGTTTACGCTGGAAAGCGTACGGCGCTCATTTAATCCTTGAAACACCCTGTTAAACACATTGCTATCTTTTACGAAATGAATATTGCCAGCCATCAGCTGTTTATTATAGTTATAACTTGCCCGGTTTCGGTTATAAACGATCTTCTGAAGAGAAAACTAAAGAGACTGATTAAGTTGATACATCGTCTGCTACCTTATCCTTGCCAATCAATAAAAATTGTCATCAAGACTTAATGTAAAGTGACACGTTACAATTTTGTTATTGATTGACATGGATAAGATAGCAGACAATGTATCAACTTAATTTATATGTTTAGTTTAGTTTTCTGAAAATGGTTTAAAACCGAAAACGGTCAAGTTACAACTATAATAAACAGCTGATGGTTGACAATAAACATTTCTTAAAATATATTACGGCTGTCACCCCTTATCTCGGTAAAAATTTGAACACTGTTATCTGGCACTCTGCAATTCGATAATCGTTGCTGGTGTTTTCGCACAGCAGTTCTGGAATTCCCATTGGACAAAGCACAAGCCAAATTCATGTCAGAATACCCTAAAGGTCCACGGTGTTTTAACTACACTAAACTGTATTATTTGTTCACGTAACAACACTGTAGTACCCTGCACTACGACAAGCACTATTGGACTTACACTTGAGGTAAACAACTGCACCATGCGTAAGTGAAATGCGTACTGACACGGTTAGTAAAGATGACGCTAAACTTTTCCAGTTTTTAGTTGTTTTCATTGGTTTACCCATGAACAGTTAAGAAAGGGGCATATGTTGAGTGGAATTATTTGTTCAGAATTACTAGTGCTATCACCCCTCAAAGCATATAACTTTCCTCCTGATTCACCCTGTGTGAGTGTATCTAAATAAAATACGTACGTGAAGAATAGGACAATGCATACAAAAGGAAAAGTGTGGAGAGTATGGTAAAACAACTAAGCAGATGATCACGGCTGGCCGATCAAAAGAATAAAAAGGATTGAGTTCGCCACATATTAAAAACTTAGGTCTAAAAGCTTAGGCCGAAGTCTACACAAATCACAAAACTCTAAAACATTGGGCGCACTCGTCTCATTATTAAAAAGAAACAGAATCTACATCAACACTCAGATCTGCTTCAGCCCTCTCAGCTCGATATTACATGCACTCAGTTAAAATTTCAGGAACGATGATTTGCACATCAGGATATTACAAATAGAGGATTTTCTCAAAGAAATAAAAAAAGCTGTGTGTGTCAAAGAGCAGTGCCGATTCGGAAGAATGTCTGAGCCATTTCATGCCTTAATGACTGGTAGGATGGTCCGTCACGCTCCGACATTTGGCACAGCCTACCTCAGCATATTCATCGTCACTGAACGTCAGAAAAATCACATATATCTGCCAACTTTCTTCAGTAAAACAATGTAAAGTTTAGTACAAGGTGCCCTTTGCCATGCACCGTTCTGTAGTTTGCTGCTAATAAAAACGTACCCCATGAAAACGTACACACATGAGCTCGCTTTCACAGTAATTGGTAAAAGGATGTCAAAGTATTTTGTAAGGCGCGGCGTGCCATGCACCATAGTACGTAGACAGCGATTTCATCAGTATTGGAGCACAACTGTGAATTTTTACGACATCCGCCATGCACAATACAAATTTGCATATAGATAGTTACGGTAGTTTGTGAACAATAAGTTCCCCATGAAAACGTACACAAAAGGGCTCACTTTCATGGTAACTGATAAAACGGTTTCAAATGCACCATACAATAGATTATGTAAGCAGTGATCTTTCCGTAGTTTTGACAGTCAACAGAGCAAAATTTCATCAAGATCGGAGCTAAACTGTGGATTTCGAGTAAATCCATTTGTATCCTGTGCCGTGCACCATACAGGAATTTGTATGTTGATAGTGACTTTTCTCATCTTTCCAAGTTCTAGTGTACGGAATTTCAAGAAGGTCGGATAAAGAATGTGTATTTTCATACTCGCGAATTTACGGCAGTAACTGCGATTGGAGAAAGCTGAAAACGTGTACCCAGCCGAGTTTCGAACGCGAGTCCCTACTCCACTGGGGACACAGATGCACGAAGTACTCCAGAACGCCTCCAGTCATATACGAATTCTCAACTTTTCACTGCCCACTATTATTGAAACTAGGGTTTTGCAGTTTGGTTATCGTAAGAGTATGGGCCTCAGTGAGGCATCGCACTCATGAAAGGATATTTGCCCGTCCTTGGCTTCTTATATCAGTTATACATACATTAATAAGTTTGGAAAACATTGTTTCCTTTTGATACAACATTTTAATATCAAAATGTCCGTCTAGTTAGCAAAATATTTACAAACTTTACTTTTTAGTAAGGTGACAAGTTTTGATATATTAATTGTCCTCAGGACAATTTGTGCCAAATTGGAGCAGAGACCTGTCACCACACGCTCATCGTCTCAGCTCCATCTGTGGATGATATTAACATAAGATCGAAACCGGTCACCATGTTAAAAATTAAAGTGTATGATTTTTTGCGGACTAGACTGAATGTTTGTGTGTGTTTGTGTCTAAGTCCATCAGTAAAGTGCCCTCCGCCGCTCCACCACACACGGCATGAAATTTTGTGCAAGCACTGAACTTAGCGTACACAGAGACCTTACTCTTATAGGTCGTGCCAAATTTCAGGAAAATCGGAGTAATATTGTAGATCTGTATGAAATAAAAACACATGGCCACGATATATACAAAGGAGATCAGAAGAAGATATTACTACTCGTATGTTCAACTTCCATAAAACAAAATACGTTGAATTGATTTCAGTTATATACAAGGTTCATTTATAAACCTTCAAGTCGCGACAATCCTCCCGAGTGTTGTTGTGGTGCGCGTCTGACAGTCGCCCACATTGTCTTGGAATGCCCGTACTTAGCAGCACACAGAAGGATTTTAATCTCCCTGACGATTTGAAACTTGAAACTTCCTGGCAGATTAAAATTGTGTGTCAGAACCGGGACTCGAACCTGGGACCTTTGCCTTTCGCGGGCAAGCGCACTACCAACTGTGCTATCCCGACACGACTCACGATGCCGCCTCACAACTTTACTTCCGCCAGTACCTCGCCTCCTACATTCCAAACTTTCCAAAGTTGTGAGGCGGCATCGTGAGTCGTGTCGGGATAGCACAGTCAGTAGTGTGCCTGCCCGCGAAAGGCAAAGGTCCCACGTTCGAGTCCCGGTTCCGACACACAATTTTAATCTGCCAGGAAGTTTCATATCAGCGCACACTCCGCTGCAGAGTGAAAGTTTCATTCTCGATTTGAATCTTGTTTTAGTTGACAATGCCTCTATGGCTGACGCAGTTTTAAATTTTATTCGTGTGAGTGGGTTGTACCGATTTATTTGATTTTTAGTACTCTGTTCATTACATATTTGTTCTCCGCTCGCCTACCGTTTTAGGCAGGTGGTTTTAATGTGCGAAAGCGGCCAGATGCCCTACTGCATTGTCTGTGGTCACCTGGCCAGGACACTCTGGTATCGTCTTTCCCCCTTTCTCTTCTTTTACCAGTTTTTACTTTGATTCTATTACTTCTTCACTTGTTACAGCCCTTTTCTTGGTGAGTCTTAACACATCGTTTTATGCTACATTGTAGTGCTTTTTATTCTAATCTCTACGGTTGGAACAAGGGACTGATAACCGTAGTCGTTTAGTCCCTTTAAAACAAAACCAACCAACCAAAATTCAAATTTTACGCGAGGAACACAATTGTAAGGTTGACTATGATTGGTAATCGCTAATGACGAGTTACAATCGAAACAGTAATAGGTGACAGGAACTTCACCGAGCCGTCTAGTGCATGAATAAAGTAAGAACACACTGAACATGTGACGGCGTGGTACCCCAGAAACAACTAGAGCAGGCTTATACGGACGTCGCCACAGGAAGTGAATTATAACTCCACTCAAACAGAGTTGAAAAGTTTTCAGGACAGCCAACAACGGCCGAAAGTTGTAGTCATATAAACTAAATCATAACACTATGAGGATAAATAATAAACACTCATAAATGTTGAAATACTGAGAAAAATCACGCACCAGTTGTCACTTGTATAAAATGGTATGTCAGCACGAGATGTTTCGGAGCGACATTATCCAATTCTCAAGTTCTGAAAGCAAAGAAACATATTAAAAAAACTCACAGGATTTCGACGGCTGACGTATCAAATATGCTAATCACAAGACTAAAATACATCTACGGCTAGGCAGCGTCATTAATAAGATGCATATAGTATACATGCTTTATCAAAGACTACCTAAAAACCCGGCATGCTCGGGTAACTATTTATTTATTCCTGCCTTGACTTAGTACTTCTCCTATCCCTTTTCTCTGTACATTACATTTTTTTCTAAAAACACATTATATTCCTGGAGAGTAATAAGAAATAAGGTTGTCTTGCATAATGTACAAAATTATACGTGAAAGATAGCAATCAAAATACAAATGACATATAAAATTCGATCTCATATTTATTGAGTTATATATTGTACAATTGTATAATTTTTCAAATATACAGTCATTTGTGTCAGTGCTGTATGTCTGTAAAATCTGTTGCGAATACAATTAGTAGTAAAGAAGTAACAGACTAAAGCTTGTTGCGTGATAGGGCGGTTTTCTATGAACGTTACTGTTTATGTACTGTGATACAATTTCGTAGGTACATTCAGCTATAAGAGTGTATACTGTTTGTAAAATTTCCTGCGCTACAATTTGTAGTATAGAAATTATAAATTGTAACGTCATACCGAATGCCGTAGTTTTAGTCCTTGAACAGCGGAAAAGCAGTAAGCAAGAAACTTTTTTCCTTTCGTAATTTTGCTATGGTTGGCAGAGAGTAGAAGATCAATAAAGGTTTGAAACTATGTTTAAAGTTCGTTGCAAGTCGCTAAGTACTGTCATTCTCATACAGTGTGTGATTAAATTCTCGTCGCATTATCTGTCATTCTGTAGCAGTTTCCTGCAACTATTTTGTTTATGACGTTGCAACTATGAGTCATATGTGGTTCTTAGCCCGACAGCATTGTTACCTCACGGTAAGGAATATGTTCACCAAAAGAAGTTGAAATCGGTCCAATGGTTTAGGAGGAAATGCGCAACACTGTCGTTTGATGCACCAGTTTTTCGTGCATCTCATTGTTTATCACATCATATCTGGTGAACAATATATTGTACGTGATCCTAAGATTCACGGAGACCTTCCTCATGGATTGAAGCTTACGTGTGTAAAATTTCTGTAACATTTGAAGAAAACTGTACATTTGTATACATTACGTCCACACAAACATACGGACACTCCGCTTTATATATAACGATTATGCGTATGCCTCGAAAATGTCAAAAGTGATATAAGTTGTCCCATTATGTGAATAAATATACTTCTATCTATCCAATAAAAATGAAGCTACTATAAATAGAATACATCCCTAAGCTAGTCAGCAATAAAAAAACGAACGGTCTGGAGCGCCCAGCTACGGATCACGCAACCTCCTACGTTGGAGGTTCGAATCCTCCCTCAGGCGTGGATGTTTGTGTTTTCTTTAGTTCATTAGTATGTAAGTTTAGGGACTGATGACCCCTCAGTTAAGTCCCATAAACTTAACAAACATTTCAACATTAGAATAAAAAAAAAAAAACTGACGTCAATATTTGAAACTAGAGGAATGGGCATGATTATGTCAGAGCACAAAAACAGAGAGAACAGCTCTTGAGTAGTAGCGAAGATGCGAAGCACCTCAAGTTCGAACAACGTTGGGTAACATCAGTGGCAACATGAATAACATTCACTTTGAGGACAAAGGACGGTTGTTATCCAATTTGGAGGAAATTGAGGTTTTGTGCTGTAAGGAAGGACGCCAACTAAGTGCTCAATGAAAAGACAGAATAGTGCAAAGCCGGTTATTGGGTGTATTTCAGCTATCTCCTCCCTGAGAAGCAGTTTCGATGCCTTTCCGTTCGTTCACAAATATGGGTCATGGCAGAAGTACGTACCTCCGGCCGACGACCTTACTTTGGATACATGTTGCAGATATTTTATTGATGACGTTGCCTACATCAGATGAGTTTTATAGGTTTGTTAATATCTTAGTGTTTTGATTTCCATATTCGGTACGTGAGCCGTCGAAATGGTGCGCTCTATTTTAATATGTTTTCCTTCTTTCAGAACTTGAGATTGGGGTAGCGCCTTCCCGAAAAATGACGTCCTGAAATAAAATTTTATGTGACAATTGGTGCTTGATTTACCTCAATACTAACGAGGCGACCCGCAACGGACCGATATACGTGAGAGCAAGAACAATTAAATAAATAAGAAGAAGAAAAAAATAGCGCATCTAGTAGCGTCAAAAACAGATGGCGCTATGGTTTGCCGGCGCTGCCATAGGTCAAACGGATATCAACTGATTTTTTTTAGAAAGAGGTACCCCAATTTATTATTACATATTTGTCTAGTACGTAAATAAATATGAATATTTTATTTGGAACACTTTTTTTGCTTTGTGATATATGGCGCTGTAATAGTCACAAACGTGTAAGTACGTGGTATCGCGTAACATTTCGCCAGTGCGGATGGTATTTGCATCGTGATACATTATTCGTGTTAAAATGGACCGTTCACCAATTGCATAAAAGGTCGATATGATATTTATTTATGGCTATTGTGATAAATATGCCCAATGGCCTGTGATATATATGTTGATCGTTATCCTGGAAGACATCATCCAAGTGTCCGGGTGTTTCGTCGGATAGTTACGTTATTTAAAGATACAGGAAGTGTTCAGCCACAAGTAAAGCGTCAACCAAGACCTGCAGCAAATGATGATGTCCAAGTCAGTGTTTTAGCTGCAGTTGCTGCTAATCGGCACATCAGTAGCAGACAAACTGAGCGAGAATCGGGAACCTAAATAAATCGGTGTTGAGAGTTCTACATGAACATAAGTTTCACCCGTACCAAATTTTTATGCACCAGAATTTGTATGGCGAAGACTTTGAATGTCGTGTACAGTTTTGCCACTGGGCACAGAATAAATTACGGAACGATAACAGATTTTTTCACGCGTTCTTTTTAGAGACGAAGCGTCATTCACAAACAGAGGTAACGTAAACTGGCATAATATGCACTACTGTGCAACGGAAAATCCACGATGGCTGCGACGAGTGGAACATCAGCGGTCTTGGCGGGTTAATGTATGGTGCGGCATTATGGGAGGAAGGATAATTTGCCCCTATTTTATCGATGTCAATCTAAATAGTGAAATGTATGCTGATTTCTTACGTTATGTTCTACCGATTTCACTACAAGATGTTTCACTGCATGTCAGAATGGCGATGTACTTTCAACATGATGGATGTCCGGGACATGGCTATCGTGCAGTTGAAGCGGTGTTCAACGGAATATTTAATGACAGGTGGATTGGTCGCAGAAGCACCACATCATGGAACACACGTTCACTGAATCTTAAATCCCCGGAATTCTTTCTGTGGGGAAAATTGAAGGATATTAGTTATCGTGATTCACCAACGACGCCTGAAAGAATGCGTCAGCGCATGGTCATTGCTTGTGAGAAGATTATTGAAGGTGAACTACTTGCTGTTGAGAGGAATTTTGTTACCCATATTTCCAAATGCATTGGGCATTTATTGAAGTCACGCGGTAATTACAGGAAATTTTGCAGTAACAGAAAATGTTCAAATGTTTGTATAGACTATGGGACTTAACTACGGGGTCATCAGTCCCTAACATTACAAACTACTTATGAAGTATTTACGAACTAGGACGACACAAATATCCATGCCCGAGGGGGGATTCGAACCCCCGACCGTAGTGGCAGTGCAGACCGTGACTGGAGCGCCTTAGTCCCCTCGGCCACTGCGGCCGGCTTGCAGTAACAGCATGCGCTTTCATAATGTTTGATAATTTCACAAAAGTACATGTATCACATTGGAACAATCGAAATAAAGTTCAAACGTACCTATGTACTGTGTTTTAGCTTAAAAAACCTACCTGTTACCTACTGTCCGTCTAAAATTGTGAGCAATATGTTTATGAATATTACAGCGCCATCTATCACAAAGCGACAAAAGCATCCATATTTATTTACGTGCTACACGAATATGTAACAAATATGGGTATATTTATTTTAAAAAAATGTAGTAGAGATCCATTTGTCCTATAGCAGCACCATCAAGCTGGCCAACCATAGCGCCATCTGTTTTCCTCCTTTAACCAAGAAGTTATGTTCGTTGTAGTTTTTTCGTTTGATGCTTATTTCATGAGATATCTGGCCCCGTCACTATCAATGGAACACTCTGTGTAATGCACAATATTCTTTGCAATTTTTGATTGATCATGTTCTTGAAATTTTATTTTATAAGGATTTAAATTTTTAATTATTTGTGTACATATAATGTACCTTTCGTCATAAACTATTCAATCATCAAAGCTGAAACTTTACTTATTTCTGTATGAAAGGCTACTAAAACGTAACGTGTGCAACAGATTTTTTATTAAAAGAAGAACTGTTCTTAGGCACAAGATAAAGTGCAGCACAGTATCGAAAAAATAAATAAATATAAAACACCCTCTTTACGGTAAATATCATTATAGCTTTTATTTTAATTTACATAATATTGCAATACCTTTACACACTAATGTTCTCCATACCCATAATCTTCATTCTCTTCCTTGTCTTCTTGAAGTACTCTGTCCCTGTCTCCTTTGCCTAGCCATCATTCGAATGTTTTCCTCTGCTTCCTGTGCTCTGCAAAGCCGCGCTTCAATGATGCATCATAGTATCTTCTGTGTGAATGCACCATGACGGAAGCCTAATCTATGCCAGCACTTAGTCCTACCTACATTTCCACTGTTAAATACTTGACAGGCATCACGTGCAGATATCTTCACAACATTTCAGTACACAAACACTATTTTGTGTCAACGCTTCCATATAACGTGATTGTAACTCTCATTTCTATTTTGTGTTTTCCCGTGCACACTTTTTTTTTTCAGAAGTTCAGGGTTGGCTAGATGTCTGCAAGATGGCTTTATAACATCTAAAACAGTATGTGGCAAACCATGCCTATGGGTGTATAACATTCCACTGGCTTTTTTCACAGAGGGGATGTTGAGGAGTCTTGCCCATGCAGCTTGCTGCTTTGCTTTCACACTGAGTATATTGTTCCTGACGCCATTCCCTTAATATAATTGTAGTGTCTGAATTTCCGTGTTTGTCAGTCTGTTAACAGCTCCCAGTGGCTTTCCATCTTCCATCTTTCGATGTTCTAATTTCAGTCTAAGTAGTCTGCCACCCATTCGCTTCTGAACATGTCCCACACATTCAAGTATTTGAATTTCCATTGCGTGACAAAAAAATTAACAAAAATATTTCTTGTGTAAACAAGGCGTGGAGCATAGCACAGATAAGGGGGACTTGCGATGCGCAGACGGTCGTAGAAATGTCGTTCTTAAAACTTTTTTAAAGAATATTTCGATAACGAATCTTTGCGATGTCATTCTTAAACCATCAACCTAATAAATTACGCAATATAATAAAATTCGATTTTTTTCACTATTTTGTCGCACGACTGCGCTTAAAATGAGAATGACATTCGCGGTTTATTTTTAGCGAGTTAAAAAAATTTCAGATGCATATCATGTCCATTTGTGTATTTTACATTTTATGTACAAGGACCACAATGATAATTGTCACGGAAACATTTAAATAAACAAATATTTTGGCTTAGACAAATTGCAAAATTAATGATGGACGATTGTTTACAGGAACAACGGTTTTTCCCCCCAAAAATCCTGAGGAAAAACATACCTTGTTGACATTCTTACAAACTTCTCTATCGTTATAACGCGTAGAAGCGAACCAGGTACATCGGAATATTTCCTTTAAATGTGGCGAGGGCAGCTGACGGTGGGCTATGTTCAAAATATTCAAATGTTTATAAAGTTTTCGGATCAAACTACGTGGTCATCGGTCCATGATTTACAATCTACTAAACTAAGGTAAACTAACCTAAGGACAGCACACACACCCACCCATGCCCCACGGAGGACTCGAACCTCCGACGGCGAGAAACCGCGTGCTCCGCAGCGAGGCGCCTTAGAACGCTCGGCTACTCCACCGCGGTGGTGGGCTAAGCATTGTATTCATAATCGTTCGTGACTGTTCCTGACTATCTGCCTGTTTGCATATAAACAATAGGGCAACATCTACATTCCGCTTTTCCGTGAAGAAACCGGTTCCAGGAATGTACAACCAAGATTTATATTCTAGTCACGGCTTGCGATATCGCGTGACTTGTCAATAAGGTTTCAATGACGCTGGCATTTAACGCTTTCATATACCTACATTAATTGTAAAATGTATTTGGAATTATTCGACTTTTTATTGCAGTTGTGGCTCGGTGGTAGTTTGGTAGCCTGTCACATTATGTATCCAAAGGTCGTCGGCTGGATGCGCGCTAGGACGTAGGACTTTTATGTGTCCCTTTTCACTCCTTTTCACTCCTTTCCTTCACACTGTCAGTGTTGCTGTCGTGAAGAAATGTCGAGTAGCACCGTGGTTTGGAACCCAAATTTAACTGTATGTGCCTCCAAACACGACGATGCGCAGTAAAGCACTGTGGTGTTCAAACCAATCTTTGGGTTGTTCACTGCTTTACCTTCATTGTAATTAAAATTTTAATTAGCTGCTAACATAATTTTCTCATAAAAATGGAGAACTTTATGATGTAATTGAAAATATATAAATAATTTTATTTAAAGTTGTTATAATTTTTGAAATAAATAAAAATAAAATGTTTCACCAGGTAGGATCGAAGCCCGTTCATACGTATGAGGGTCAGGCACGATACTGCCTGAGCTGTTTCGACAAAAGGGGTTACAAGTCGCTTAAACTTTGAAGCCGCTTTTATCGGAATTTTCTGGGTAGTTTGCTTTATAATTCCTGTGAGATGATGCTCTTAACGTAACCGTAAAATGGAATAATATCCATATAGTGGGACATTAGCGATCCTTTGGCCTGCATTAAGAAATTAGAACTTTCCCGCGGAACTGCTACAACAATGGAGTCGGCGCCTTATGTATTACTGTTTACGTCGTTGTTATTTACTTGACTGAACGACAAGAATTTACTCAGTTGTCCCGTACAATCGGCCAGTAATTGTTGCGCGAAACTATCTGTTGGGTGTAAAAAAAGTGAAGAGTGATATCTTCAGTTGAAGAACTTCATAGACAGCGCAAACAGAGTAATTAACTGTTCCTTAGTTATTTATTAACATTTACCTACATTGCATTGTGCAGTTTTGGGTCTGTAAATGGAAAGTTATCTTGTTATAGGGTAATATCGATCACGGTGAGAACGTATGTCAAGAAGTATTGGATCGGCGAAAGGTAAAAATATATAACCGCAATTTCGTGGAAAATGCCTACGTTGGTGATCAGACCCTAGTCTTACAAAGTACTTAAACTAAGTTAAACTAAACTAAGGGCAACACACACATCCATGCCCCAGGGAGGATTCAAACCTCCGTCGCGGGAGGTCGCGCGATCTGTAACGTGGCGCTCCAGACCGCTCGGCTACTCCCGCGCGGCTTAGAAGTAGAAACAACCGATGCAGACCAACCAGTTTACGCGGGCGAAGCAGCGGGAATTAAGCTAAAATTTAAAGTTAAATAACTGAATTTTAATGCTCTTGTAAATATGAGTGGAAAACTGCGAAAAACTATCAGTATTTTCACGTTTGACGGTATAAGTAGCAACATGCGAAGTCTTACCCCAAACTGAATTTAAATGACATGCAGGTCGCCCTGTTAGACAATAAGTCGTAAGCTGGCGTCAAAATAAATAATTTTTTGAACCTTTTCTATTGTTTTGACAAGATGGCTTATTTATTTACCACAATGACCGGTATCAACGGATCTCGCAGTCATCATCAGATCTATAAAAGTGCCGGCCGCGGTGGCCGAGGGGACTAAGGCGCTCCAGTCACGGTCCGCACGGCCACTACGGTCGGGGGTTCGAATCCCCCCTCGGGCATGGATATTTGTGCCGTCCTTAGTCTTAGGTAGTTCATAAGTAGTTTGTAAGTTTAGGGACTGATAGCCCCGTAGTTAAGTCCCATAGACTTTACAAACATTTGAACATTTGAACATCTATAAAAGGAGAAGGTCAATCAACAACGTACCTTCCACTAACTATCCATGAGCGCTAAATATCACAGCTTATACATTTTATTTTTTGATATATACATAATGTGGTACTGTGGTCAATCTAATCATAACAATAATGTGTGGCTCCGTCTTTACAGCGTACCGTGGGGATGTCAAATACATAAAATTGCATAGTCATATAATAAAATCCAAACATGGCCGCCATAACATAAATGGCCGTCGACACGCTTCTTACATCATATTAAACCCAACAATTCGGGCTCACGTTAAAGTTACGGAAAACTGTTACCATACAGACCGCTAGGTGGCGTTCAAGCCCTAATTAAAGGTAATAACCAAGATATAGAATACTTCTTAAAAGATCTGAATGGTACGCGCAAAATCTTGTGCTTCAAGGTAGAGGTTGAAAGAAATAGTTGTCTAAACTTTCTAGATCTGACCATAGGAAAAGCATAGGGTAAACATACATTTGAAATTTATATGAAACCTACGTTCACCGACATGGTGATCAATGTAATATCGAGACATCCAACTAGGTATAAGAGGACGTATTTCTATTCTATGGTGCATAGGCTCGTTAACCTCCCATTAGAGCAGTCCGCCATTGAAAATGAAATCGTGATACTAAAGTACATTGAAGTTGGAATGGCTACAATACCGGAATAATTGATGAATTACTTAACAAGGTGCGAAATAGAAAAGTAATAAGGGTGAAGTAAAATCGCAGACTACTGAGAAATATGTCCCAATGACATATAACGGTCCCATCTCTTTAATAAATAAATAGAAAAAAATAGTTGCAAGCAAAGTTGCGCCATACAGTGGAAGCAAACGAAGATAGATTTTAAAAATCTGGGGCGTACAAACTCTATTGCGACGACTGCGAAGGTTTTTAAGTTGGGCAAACGGGTAGATCGCATTTTACGAGATTCCGAGAGCATAGAGGTGACGACAATAAAGCTTCATTGGTCAGCACTTTCGAGAATACAACCATAAAATCCAAAATATTCGACAAAATATGAAGGTTCTACATAATGCGCCCAAAGGAAAGAAATTAGACATCGCAGAGAATATACAGATTTATAAACTTAAAACTCCATAAGAAAAATGTTCTCAACGGTCAGCTGTGGATGGTGAATAATAACTTTTTTAATGTGATTTCTTAATTTCTCCTGGCGAATAACAACTTCTAAACACTTACGAGTACGCAGACAGGTATCGAAATCGACGACGGCCGATATTTCGACAGGAGACCACCCTGCCATTTTCAAGGCGAAACTGCAGTGAGGAAGCAATGTGCAACAATCTTTAAAACCTCGGTTTTCAATGAGTAAACAGGAAAGCCAACGCACACCGAGCAAGCAAGCACACAGCGCCGACACGACCAAAGATGAACACGGACAGGATATCGATAATAAACATCAGCCCTGAACGGATGAGGTCCGATTAGTCTTGTACCTCTGTTTTTTGACAAGTGAGAGAGCAGGTCCCAAACGGAATTTAAACAAAACCCTCCATGCCTGTTCATAAGTTTGTCAGCTAGTTTTATTTCTATCGCTTCCTCGATAACACAATCCGACTAGGCGGAAGTGCATGTCAGAATTTTCGTTTCGTTGTATTCCATAGGGTGACCTGTGTCAAGACATTTTCGGCCACAGCAGATTTGTTTAGCTGTTGGTAAAAGAGCGTTGCGCTATCGTCAACATGTGCAAGGGCTAGTGATGACAGCACAGAGTCGCCAACCAAATAAAAACAATCATATTTATTTACGTACTAGACGAATAGGTAATAAAAAAATTCAGATGACATCCGTTTTACCATGGCAGAGCCATCTAGCGGGATAAACATAGCGCCATCTGTTTTCCCTCTTCAAGCTACCAGAGTTTAGTTCTTTGAGGTTTGATGCTTATTTCGTGAGATTCTTGGGACGATCACTACCAATGGACCACCCTCTATATCAAAAATCAAACGTATAAGCTGTGATTTTGTGCCCTCATGGATAGTTAGTAGCAGGTGCGTTTCACAAAGGATGGGGCCCTTCCACGCCTACACCAACGTGGTGACTAACTCATTAGTTCTACTTTCCCCACCGTTTTTGTTAGATTTGCTAAGGTGGATCACGGGATGTAGAAGCCGCAATGTTATTCGTACGTGTGGCCACGATCACGCATTAATACGGTGCATCTGGAGATAGTAGTGGTCGAAAGGTATACGAAGGGTGAATGTATGTAAGGGCAGAGGAAATAGCGTGCCAAGGGTAAGAAACCTCTGCGACAGTGGGGTAGGTTGCAAGGGCAGTAGCGGTATGCTATCTGCGACAGATCTTTCAAGATTTGGTAATGTTAGTAAAGGGTGTATCTCGATACCATTCACTTTGCTAGGTTTGTCATAAAGAATCAGTCCGTTTGATGCGAGGTTCTCCTGCAGCTAAGCTCCTGTGAAGTCTCCTGAGTCGGCTGTGGCAGTATACCTGTAAACATAGCCAAGATTGTCATGATAGACAGTGCGTTCATAGAACTGGACAAGTATGTAGGAATGTACAGGTCTGTTTTGTACAGTGCGCTGAATATGGTTTCCCTGCCTTGCCTGTTGGTCGGCTGTGAGCTCAGCTGGCACTGCCAGTCAGTTTGCTGTTCTGCAGGGTTTCGCCATATTCATTGTGTTTGTGAGTTGGTGGTCCCTATGAACGTAGGTGGTTAGTCTCTGAGGAGAAGTGTTTTGGATCGCTTATATTTCCACCTATGGTTGTGATCGTAGTTCCCCAAGCGTAGTATGAAGTGTATCGAGTTTTTGTACAGTCGTGTAGCGAGTTTTTTGAATACTAATGAGAGTCACTCTAGGCGGTATTCATTGTGAAGATCCACGGTGCGTTTTGCATCGTGGAGCGTTGCTTATGATGCGTAGTGCTTTGTTCTGTATGAGCTGCAGGCGGTGTAGCCGTGTTGGCGCCGCGTATGCCCAGCACGGAGCACCGCAGTCATCATCAGATCTATAATAGGAGAAGAGCAATCAACTCACTTGGCAGGTACGTTGATTGCTCTTCTCCTTTTATAGTCTGATGATGTCTGCGAGATCAGTTGAGACGGTCATTGTGGTAAATAAATAATCCATTGGGCCTAATGTGGTGTGAGAAGCTTGTCGACAGCCGTTTATGTTTTGGCGGCCATGTTTGGATTTTATTATGTGGCCATGCTATTTTGTGTATTTGAGGACCCCCCGGAACGGCGTAATGACGGAGCCACACATTATTGTTATGATTAGACACGCCACAGTTCCACAGGTATGTATATATCAAAAAATAAAATTGATAATCTTGATTTTAGCGTTCATGGGTAGTTAGTGGCAGGTACGCTGATTGCTCTTCTCCTTTTATAGATCTGATGACCGCGAGATCAGTGTAAACCGGTCATTGTGGTAAATATATAAGCAATCTTGTCAAAACAGTAATAAAGGTTCAACAAATTACCTATTTTGACGCTTACTTACAACTTATTGTCTAACAGGACGACCTTCATGTCACTAAAATTCGGTTTGGGATAAGACTTCGCATGTTGCTACTATACTGTTTTCCATTCATATTTAAAAGAGCATTAAAAATTTATTTATCTAACTTTACATTTAAAACTAGCATAATTCCCGATACTTCGCCCGCGTAGACTGGATGGTCTGCATCGGTTGTTTCTACTTCTAAGCCGCGCGGGAGTAGCCGAGCGGCCTGGAGCGCCACGTTACGGATCGAGCGACCTCCCGCGTAGGAGGTTCGAATCCTCCCTGGGGCATGGATGTGTGTGTTGTCTTTAGGTTAGTTTAACTTAGTTTAAATAGTTTGTAAGACTAGGGTCTCATCACCAACGTAGGGATTTTCCACGAAACTGCTGTTATATAATTTTACCTTTCGCCGGTCCCATACTTCTTGACATTCGTTCTCACCATGATCGATATTACCCTATAACAAGACAGCTTTCCATTTAAAGGCCCAAACCTGCACGATAGTTCCACTTAGCAATTTATGTAAATAACTAAGGAACAGTTACTTACTCTGTTTGTAGAGCCTATGAAGTTCTTCAACTGATGATGTCACTCTTCACTTTTTTACACTCAACAGACAGTGTCGCGCTATCATTAGTGGCCGATTGTACGGCACAACTGAGTAAAATCTTGTCGTTCAGCCAAATAAATAACAACGACGTGAACAGTAGTACATAGGGCGCCGACTCCATTGTTGTAGCAGTTACGCGGGAAAGTTAAAATTTCTTAATGCAGGCCAAAGAATCGCTATTTTTACGGTACGTCAAGAGCGCCATCTCACAGAAAGTATAAAGCTTACTACCCAGGAAAAACAGTAACAAAAAGATTCAACAAATAAGGAGATCGCAGCCAGCAATATGTGTAAATAGTTAAAAAAAGGTAATGTTCAAGGACATTTGCCTATACTCTGCGCAGGGCTGTAAGGCATACACGGTCGAGTCCGCCCCCAGTGAGGCCGGTGCGTGAAGGAACGCGAATCCAAACAAAGGGGTTGTCCGCGGAGGCGGCCGCCGCCGGCCAATCACAGGGAGCCTCCCCCGGCTGTGATAATTAGGGTCATGGCGCAGCAGTTAGCGGACGTAACCGCTTTTCAATTAGCAGAGGGCCGGAGCGACGCGCTGAAAGCCGGGTTATTGATGTCCGGCGCGGCCGTTAATTCACAGGCATGGATTATAATTAGCGTCCGTCCGACGAAATGCTATTAACGTGAAATTACCGAAAAACGATTCATATTTTATAGAAAAACGGCTCCAAATGGGTGGGTAAGCGTTAATGCTTGGGGCTGTCTCTAGGGATAATGGGCTGGCGTTTTTCGTTATTGCCCGCAGCGGGGGATGTGCACACGACACGGAAACGAACCGTATATATTTTAACGAGTCGTACGAGGAAGGGGATGCGGGGGGTGTGACACGACGGAGGAATAATGGCGGCGATGCGGTGGCCGCAGCCGAAGGGGTGTCCGACTGCCCGCTGTGTTCCCGCGCGTCGGACATACCGGTCGATATATGCTAGAAATTACCTTATTCATTAGGACCTAGGTAATTTGAGTGTGAAGACAAATTAACGTGTTCGTGATGTGATCTCCAAAATAATGAGTGGAAGAAATGTCTATGTAGATAGGAAACTGTAATAAACGTTGCATTAATTACCATGTTATGAAGGTAATTATTGCTCGGCGCTGGCGGAAAAGGAAATTATTACATCTTCTTAGTGATTTCCAATTCACTCAAGATTCTACATAATTACGCTGAAAGCGACATTAAAGTGCATGGCAGTGGTTCATCAGACCGCTTTTACGATTTTTCTCTACGGTTCCGTTCTCTAATGACTCGCGGGAAAAGTTAAACACCTAAATCTTTCCGTTTTCGATCTGATTTCTCTTATTTGATTTTCATGATCATGCCTTCTCCAGATTTCTCACCTATTGAAAACTTTTGGTCAATGGTGGCCGAGGAACTGGTTCGTCAGAATACGTCAGTCACTACTGTTGATGAACTGTGGTAACGTGATGAAGCTCCATGGACATCTGTACTTGTAGGCGCCATGCAATCTCTGTTTGACTCAATTCCCAGCCATATCAAGGCCCGTTTAAAGTCAGATGTGGTTGTTCTGGTACTGATTTCTCAGTATTAATGCGTCGAAATTGCGTGAAAATGCAGTCACATGTCTGTTCTACTGTAATATATTTGTCCGTTTATCATCTGCAATTTTTCTTGGTGTAGCAATTTTAATGGCCAGTAATGTATGGAAATCAATATAGAAAAATCAAAAGTGATGAGAATATCAAAACGTGATAAACCCTTGAAGATAATTGTTGACAATCGGGAACTGGAAAATGTGAATCAGTTCACGTACCTGGGATGTTTTATCACAAAGGATGCCAACTGCACCAACGAAATCCGAGCAAGAATCGCCATGGCCAAAGCTGCTTTCAACAAGAAGAGGACTCTGCTGACCAGCAAGTTGAGTTTGGCATTAAGGAAGAAACTGGAAAAGTGCTACATTTGGAGCATTGCACTGTATGGAGCAGAGATGTGGACCATGAGAAAGAAGGAGAAAAAAATACTTAGAGAGCTTCGAAATGTGGTGCTGGAGGAGAATGGAAAAGTTCAAATGGACAGATCGCATAAAAAATGGTGATGTACTGAGAAGAGTAGGAGAGAAGAGAAGTATTCTGCATACAGTTCTACAGAGAAAGGCCAACTGGATTGGACACATACTTAGACACGAGGGACTCCTACGCGATTTCATCGAAGGAAAAATAAGAGGAAACACAGGGCGAGGAAGGAGGGTGATTCAACTTCTGGACGACATGAAAGATTGGAGGAGATACAACAGACTGAAGGAAGAAGCTGAAGACAGGGAACAATGGAATCAGAAATTCTCCGTAAGAAGACATGGACCTGCCACTAGGCAGACTACCTTATAATAATAATAGTGTATTTATCCCTCATTCCATTCTCGAATACCGCGCGGAAAGAAAGAACACCTGAATCTCTCCGTTCGAGCTCTGATTTCTCGTATGTTATTCTGAACATCATTTCTACGTATGTAAGTGGGAGTCAACAATATATTTTGCATTGGGAGGAGAATGTTGGCGGTTCGAGTTTCGTTAGTAGACTATGCCGCAGCGATAAGCGCCGTTGTTGTAATGATTCCCATCCTAGATAGTGTATCATTACCGTGACGCTGTCTCCCCTGTATCGTGACGATACAAAACAAGCTGCCCTTCTTTGGACTCCTTCGATGTCCTCCGTCAAACCCACTTGATATCTTGCCTTATCAATACCAACAACTAGACGTCAGGTTTAGCACGGTACACTACTGACAGGCTCGTTTGACTCGATACTGACTACCAGATAGTGTATCATTACCGTGATGCTGTCTCCCCTGTATCGTGACTATACAAAACGAGCTGCCCTTCTTAGGACTCCTTCGATGTCCTCCGCAAACCCATCTGATATCTTGCCTTATCAATACCAACAACTAGACGTCAGGTTTAGCACGGTACACTACTGACAGGCTCGTTGGACTCGATACTGACTCCCAGATAGTGTATCATTACCGTGATGCTGTCTCCCCTGTATCGTGACGATACAATACGAGCTGCCCTTCTCTGGACTCCTTAGATGTCCTCCGTCAAACCCACCTGATATCTTGCCTTATCAATACCAACAACTAGACGTCAGGTTTAGCACGGTACACTACTGACAGGCTCGTTGGACTCGATACTGACTCCCAGATAGTGTATCATTACCGTGATGCTGTCTCCCCTGTATCGTGACTATACAAAACGAGCTGCCTTTCTTAGGACTCCTTCGATGTCCTCCGTCAAACCCATCTGATATCTTGCCTTATCAATACCAACAACTAGACGTCAGGTTTAGCACGGTACACTACTGACAGGCTCGTTGGACTCGATACTGACTCCCAGATAGTGTATCATTACCGTGATGCTGTCTCCCCTGTATCGTGACGATACAAAACGAGCTGCCCTTCTCTGGACTCCTTAGATGTCCTCCGTCAAACCCACCTGATATCTTGCCTTATCAATACCAACAACTAGACGTCAGGTTTAGCACGGTACACTACTGACAGGCTCGTTGGACTCGATACTGACTCCCAGATAGTGTATCATTACCGTGATGCTGTCTCCCCTGTATCGTGACTATACAAAACGAGCTGCCCTTCTTAGGACTCCTTCGATGTCCTCCGTCAAACCCATCTGATATCTTGCCTTATCAATACCAACAACTAGACGTCAGGTTTAGCACGGTACACTACTGACAGGCTCGTTTGACTCGATACTGACTCCCAGATAGTGTATCATTACCGTGATGCTGTCTCCCCTGTATCGTGACGATACAAAACGAGCTGCCCTTCTCTGGACTCCTTAGATGTCCTCCGTCAAACCCACCTGATATCTTGCCTTATCAATACCAACAACTAGACGTCAGGTTTAGCACGGTACACCACTGACAGGCTCGTTGGACTCGATACTGACTCCCAGATAGTGTATCATTACCGTGATGCTGTCTCCCCTGTATCGTGACTATACAAAACGAGCTGCCTTTCTTAGGACTCCTTCGATGTCCTCCGTCAAACCCATCTGATATCTTGCCTTATCAATACCAACAACTAGACGTCAGGTTTAGCACGGTACACTACTGACAGGCTCGTTTGACTCGATACTGACTCCCAGATAGTGTATCATTACCGTGATGCTGTCTCCCCTGTATCGTGACGATACAAAACGAGCTGCCCTTCTCTGGACTCCTTAGATGTCCTCCGTCAAACCCACCTGATATCTTGCCTTATCAATACCAACAACTAGACGTCAGGTTTAGCACGGTACACTACTGACAGGCTCGTTGGACTCGATACTGACTCCCAGATAGTGTATCATTACCGTGATGCTGTCTCCCCTGTATCGTGACTATACAAAACGAGCTGCCTTTCTTAGGACTCCTTCGATGTCCTCCGTCAAACCCATCTGATATCTTGCCTTATCAATACCAACAACTAGACGTCAGGTTTAGCACGGTACACTACTGACAGGCTCGTTGGACTCGATACTGACTCCCAGATAGTGTATCATTACCGTGATGCTGTCTCCCCTGTATCGTGACGATACAAAACGAGCTGCCCTTCTCTGGACTCCTTAGATGTCCTCCGTCAAACCCACCTGATATCTTGCCTTATCAATACCAACAACTAGACGTCAGGTTTAGCACGGTACACTACTGACAGGCTCGTTGGACTCGATACTGACTCCCAGATAGTGTATCATTACCGTGATGCTGTCTCCCCTGTATCGTGACTATACAAAACGAGCTGCCCTTCTTAGGACTCCTTCGATGTCCTCCGTCAAACCCATCTGATATCTTGCCTTATCAATACCAACAACTAGACGTCAGGTTTAGCACGGTACACTACTGACAGGCTCGTTTGACTCGATACTGACTCCCAGATAGTGTATCATTACCGTGATGCTGTCTCCCCTGTATCGTGACGATACAAAACGAGCTGCCCTTCTCTGGACTCCTTAGATGTCCTCCGTCAAACCCACCTGATATCTTGCCTTATCAATACCAACAACTAGACGTCAGGTTTAGCACGGTACACTACTGACAGGCTCGTTGGACTCGATACTGACTCCCAGATAGTGTATCATTACCGTGATGCTGTCTCCCCTGTATCGTGACTATACAAAACGAGCTGCCCTTCTTAGGACTCCTTCGATGTCCTCCGTCAAACCCACCTGATATCTTGCCTTATCAATACCAACAACTAGACGTCAGGTTTAGCACGGTACACTACTGACAGGCTCGTTGGACTCGATACTGACTCCCAGATAGTGTATCATTACCGTGATGCTGTCTCCCCTGTATCGTGACGATACAATACGAGCTGCCCTTCTCTGGACTCCTTAGATGTCCTCCGTCAAACCCACCTGATATCTTGCCTTATCAATACCAACAACTAGACGTCAGGTTTAGCACGGTACACTACTGACAGGCTCGTTGGACTCGATACTGACTCCCAGATAGTGTATCATTACCGTGATGCTGTCTCCCCTGTATCGTGACTATACAAAACGAGCTGCCCTTCTTAGGACTCCTTCGATGTCCTCCGTCAAACCCATCTGATATCTTGCCTTATCAATACCAACAACTAGACGTCAGGTTTAGCACGGTACACTACTGACAGGCTCGTTTGACTCGATACTGACTCCCAGATAGTGTATCATTACCGTGATGCTGTCTCCCCTGTATCGTGACGATACAAAACGAGCTGCCCTTCTCTGGACTCCTTAGATGTCCTCCGTCAAACCCACCTGATATCTTGCCTTATCAATACCAACAACTAGACGTCAGGTTTAGCACGGTACACTACTGACAGGCTCGTTTGACTCGATACTGACTCCCAGATAGTGTATCATTACCGTGATGCTGTCTCCCCTGTATCGTGACTATACAAAACGAGCTGCCCTTCTTAGGACTCCTTCGATGTCCTCCGTCAAACCCACCTGATATCTTGCCTTATCAATACCAACAACTAGACGTCAGGTTTAGCACGGTACACTGCTTACAGGCTCGTTTGACTCGATACGGACTCCTCTTGCTTGCGGAGTACGTAGACGAACCCCTTTCCTCCTATTGGCCAGTACGTGGACCAGGCAAAGAGCTACGGCGACTGAGGGCGCGCCCGGCGGCCGAAGCACTGTGGAGCGACTTACCGCCCAGCTTCCATTGGCACGGCGACCTGCGTCGGCCACCGCATTTGCGGCTAGTAGCGAAGCCACAACACAACGTGTTTTGATCATAGAATGAAGGCTTTCACGGCAGGTGTCGTCACATCCAAGAAGAATTGCTATTCAGACAGGGAGATAGATCGTGCACTACGCCCTAGACGGACAACCAGGACGGACGAGGAACGACAACAACCAAAGGGGAAAGTTTTTCTACCATTCATCAATAAGGTCACTGATCGTATTGGAAAAATTTTAAGCAAGTACGACGTGGAAACTGTTTTCAGACCAACCACGAAAATAAAAGAATTTTTAAGATCTGCAAAAGATAAGGGACATCCTCTGGCCACAGCAGGTGTCTATAAAATCCCCTGCAGTTGTGGAAAAGTTTATATAGGTACAACTAAAAGAAGTGTCAACACTCGTCTGAGCGAACACAAAAGGAACTGCCGCCTCGGAGATACTGATAAATCGGCTGTAGCGGAACACGCGTATCAAGAAAGTGACCACGAAATAAAATTTAACGAGACGTCCTTCATAGCAAAGACGTCTCATTATTATGCGCGTTTATACAGAGAGGCAATTGAGATTTTAAACATCGAAATAATTTTAACAAAAAAGAGGAAGGTCTCAAACTTGATAAGATATGGATGTCAACACTGCAGCAACAGCATGACAATCAATTAATTTCAATCGAGGAGGTTGGCAATAGCAGAGACCACAGCACGTCCGACACCACGTGACTGACAGCAGCGCCCTCTGTTTTGCCTATATATATCACGCGCCGGCCGCGGTGGCCGAGGAGACTGAAGCGCTTCAGTCACGGTCTGCACGGCCACTACGGTCGGGGATTCGAATCCCCCCCTCGGGCATGGATATTTGGGCCGTCCTAGTTCGTAAGTAGTTTGTAAGTTTAGGGACTGATGACCCCGTAGTTCAGTCCCATAAGATTTACAAACATTTGAACATTTTATACTCACGCTCTCGTTGCAGTACACCGCTTTACGTCCGAGGATGCCTTCCGCAGACGAGGGCGAAAGGTCAGGGGAAAGTTTCATATATGGACCACGGCATCTCAGCCCGGAAGCTTTAAGTAATGACAACGTGTTTTCTTCTTTTTCTAAGCATGAATTTATTTTTTCCGGTCTCCCACACTTGTACGAATTGATACAAATACACATCGTGTATCCTAATGTACACTAATAAAGAGACCACATTGGTATCGGATTTTAGAATTTTTTTATATTTATGGTACGTGAAAATAAAAATCAGCCAAAGCCATTCGACGCAACTCTAGAAAATTCTTGAGAAAATCGACATTGAAATTTTGCAAGTACACAAAAGTACCAATGATTAAAGCAATTGCAGCATCTGCCGATGTGGCGCAGATGGTAATTTCGCAGCCTTAGAAGCATAGGGTCCATGGTTCGAATGCTGCAGCAAACTTTTTGTTTTTATTTTTAATATTTTCGTTGTGTTAGAATCATTACACAATTTTAATATGGAATGGTAATTTTTATGAAAAATTTGTTTATTCGTAATTTTCTATATTTTATAAAATATGAAGGTTTCAAGGAAAAAATCATCAATTACATTTTTTACAGTATTGGCTTTACTATTAGTGGACGACGGCAGTCTTTGACTGTTAATTTTGTGAAGAGTCGCGACGCTGTTTTTGGAAAGTCACCTCTATATCTACTGATGGCTTTCCAAGCAGCTAATCTACTCAACGATCGCTTTATGTGACAACAAGATGCTCAGCTCGTCTACATACACATAAACAAAAACTGACAAAACACGTGGAATTTGTTACCCCAAAATATTCTATATAACTGAATTCGGAAGCAACATATATATATTCGTCGCAGTGGCACTCTAACTACCGGCCATAAGGTTGTGAGGTAAGAACGCTACCATCTGAGCTATCCCGGCAGGTATTGGATCTATTTTAATTATTAGTACTTACATGTACTTGCAAAACTTCAAAGTCGATTGTTTCGAGAATTTTCGAGAGTTGCGGCGAATGGCTTTGGTTGTTATTTAAGTTCTGAACCTCACGTACCACAAATATCAAAAAATTGTAAAATCGAATAGCCTTGTGATCTCCCTGCGAGATCCAACGACGGTCTTTAATGATACAGCTCTGCAATCATCGTCGTACAGTTTGTATCGATTCCGAATGGAGGCTTATTTTCTGTGGTTAGAAATTGGATTGGCAATTTGCTTTGAGGTATTTCTAAAACAGAAATAGCTCATTCAGGAAGATAATAATAATAGTTTCGTGTGTCTCATTGGCCTAGCCCAGGTAGCCAACAGGGAAAAGGTTTTAACGTAGACTAGAACCATGTGTCGCTTCTGGCGACTCCTCACATAGTTGATACTTGAAGGCTGGGTTAAAACACAGACTAAAATTTTTTGATCTGACTGGGGTTCGAACCCGCGACCTTCGATTTCTAGTCCAGCAAGACCACCAGTAAAGAAGAAAATGAATGGGAAATTAACTTCACACATGATAAATGAGTAAACGTTTAGATGTTGTGTTATTAGTTCACACCAAATTATATTTACTGGGGAAAGTTTCCGTACTGAGGATATGACGATAATTATTATAAATAAGAAATATCCTTAGGAAGACATTCGAAAGTTTGTAGGCATGACTTACCGCAATAGAGAGACATCAGAAAAAATTGTGAAACTAGACTGCACCAACATTTATTGTAAAAAAAATAAAAAATAAAATAAATAAATAAATAAATAAATAAATAAATAAAAATTAAAAAAATTAAAAGCCCTGGGTATCGTTAGCCACAGTAAATTTCAAAATTTCTTAAGTTTCAACTATCATAGAAGTGAAATAAAATTATAATCGATAATAAAGCACACTAAGGAATCAACTTTATAAGAAAATGATAGACGATTAATACAAATGCCTAAGCAGGGAAAGGATACGGGGTAAAAACCCTTATAATCGATAAGACAGCACACTAACTTTATAAGAAAATGACAGACGATTAATACAAATGTCTAAGCAGGGAAAGGATATTGTGTAAAATGCCTTATAACGTTATGCTGATGCACGATGTGAAGACAGCGACGACGATGAGTATTGCAGCTTGACAAATTATATTTTGAATTCCATCTTTTCTGAAGATGTCGAAATTCGTTTTTCGTTACGAGTTCTTGCTGAAAAAATATTGCAGACCAATTTTTTATTCTGTTCTCAGTATGACCTCGTTGAGGCATTACATTTCATGTATAATACTCCTTCTCCGCTTCGCTGAAGCAAATTACAATCGACTGTCACTAGAGGTGACCCCACTGTATCGTCTGTGTCGATTTGTGGGAATCGTCGTGCTACAAATGAAGTTTCTAACTGCAGTAAAAGTGCCTCTAATTGAAATGCACAGATGAATTAAAGCTGTGTACAGTGATCCTTTGTGGCAGTACTTCACTGATGATCTGTTTATTTTTCTTTAAAAATTCAAATATACGTTTGTCACACTCCTTTCCATCCCTTAATGCCATATTAATCGCTGACAGCGATATTTCACGCGAAAATTAAATTCATCCATGTGGAACGTTCTACTCAATATTCTATGCTAGTTTAATTAAAACGGACGAGTTCTTTGCCGTAGAATTCCCTTGCACAACACTGATAATGATCCAAACGTAAACCAGACGTCACTGCATCGCCAAGAAATTGCGTTCAGACCGCATCAGCGATGTATTACAATAATGATCATGCTCTTGTGGTTGTTAGCTTCTTGAAGCATACACTGAATCCACTGTTCCAGTACTCAACTTCACTGGATAATCTCCGTAACGTGATACGCTAGAATTCCCACGTACAAAACTACTTCAAACGCCTTATTACAAATCAGTTAATGTGCTACGTATCCAACAATAAAATGGAGAAAATTTTTATAAATAGTATATTATTATATTTAAAACATGAAGGTCACTGAGTGCTCTCATTATGAGAAAGTGAATGAGTACAGAATGATATGCACTCATTTCAGGCAACAGAGTCTTACGGATCTAAATGTTGATGATTTCATATTTCATGTAATATCTGTCGATCAGTGACACATTTTTGCAGGTGCATTCAGGGATAAGCATTACTGGAAATAAAAAATTAGTACACCCTCATAGAGTTTTCAAAATGTTCAAATGTTTGTTAAGCTTATGGGACTTAACTACGGGGTCATCAGTCCCTAAACTTACAAACTACTTATGAACTACTTACGAACTAGGACGGCAGAAATATCCATGCCCGAGGGGGGATTCGAACCCCCGACCGTAGTGGCCATGCTGACCGTGACTGGAGCGCCTCAGTCACCTCGGCCACCGCGGCCGGCATAGAGTTTTCCAATTCTTTCAAAATACATAGTTGAAACACTGCATATGTAGTGAATCAAATTATTACATTTATAGCTCAACAACTACAGAGCTACTGAGGTGGAAGGTGTCGATCCATACATAAACACGTATACGAGGGTTGTAACTCAAATAGTGGCAACTATTTATTCACAACCGACACAAAGCGTTGTGTGTTTGGATCTGCTACTGTCTTTCAAAATAGTCACCAGCGTTGTTTAAGACCCTTTGCCAGCATGTCACAGGCGTAGAATACCGCTATCAGAGCCTGTTCTGTTGAAGGTACGAATGGAGCGGTCTACTTCCAGTCGAATCTCTGTAACGGTTTTGAAGCAAATGCTACGAAGTGATTCATCTTCACAATCAAATCAAAGTCACAAGGACTTAAGTCCGGGGAGTATGGTGGATGGTCCAGTACTTCTCAGTTCTATCGACCGAACAGAGCAGCCACAGCTTGCGCTGTATGAGCCTGCGTATTGTCGTGCAAAATGATGGGTGGGTTGCGCAGAAATTGTTGCCGCTTCTTTCGCAAAGCTGTCTGCAGGTAATTCTCCAAAAAAGTCTTGATTGAACTCCGTTGTTCCTGTTTCGAAAACATAGTGACGCCGTTACGTTAGACCGATCGCTCACATATGACTGCTTTTCCCTCGATTGTGCAGACGCCGGTGACGTGAGGTGGGCGAGGCCATTTGCTCGGAGGTAAGGTAGGTATGTCAACAACGTATGCTATCAATGACAATAGTAGATTCCATTGCATAGTGTCTCCACAGCAGTGTTTCCGCCATTTAAGTTCCAACCCTCGTATTTTCGTTCAGGACAACGGTTAGATAGGTAGCGTGGTACATTTAGAAAGCGTGTCCAGGGATAACCATACAGATGGTGGTCATACCAAGGCAAATCCTTATGTATTTATAGTCAAAACGGAGAATTTTCTGTTTCAGTTAAGGCTCATTCTCGCATACATCGTCTGGTACTTTAAAGGGCAGGCCTTCCCAACTTCATTACAGAAGTCTTTTAGACTGATACCCATCCATCCACTCACTAACCATTGCTCTGACAACATCGAGAAGCCAATACTGCCGTTGTGCAACATAAATACTGTTATAACGATAGATCGTGTTCATTCATTCCTATTAACAGAATAGTGAGCCCATAAAAATTCGTTCACAGAACAATAGTTATAGGTGGAATCATTCCGAACTTACGATACGTTCCCGGCAGCTCATATTTCCTGCCTGAAGGGGAAAGAAGAAAAAGTGCCAGCAGATGAGTTCGCTGCACCAGGAACAGTCACAGTAACTGCTGAGTTTAAAAGGAACAGTATGGGAGATCACGAGAAGCAACCGGTTCCCATGATCCAGCGTAAACGTTACGACCAGAAAAAACAAGCTTTGTCGGCACGGCCAAAATCCTCTTAGAGTGTCGGGACTAAATCATTTTTGTCGTGACTGCGGAGGCTTCAAAGAGCGTGTCTGTGGATTAGCGCGTCTGTGAATTCCCGTAGTTTGTTTTTCATCTGTCCTGTAAGTACAGGTCGTTTCTCTTTCAAGGTTGCTGGCACCTTCCTCTTCCGCGGAGGTTTCTTAGCTCCAACTATTACTTCTGCCGTTTTATTTCACATTTATTACCATCATGCACGGGAAGTTATATTCCAATGTCACTGATATTACTAAGACAATTTGATCCCATACCTATTGTTTTGTTACTACTTCTAAAATTTAAATGCTTCCATAGTATTGTAAAAAAATATTCGAGTACTTTCACCGTAAGTAGCGAATGGTACGAAAAAGAAAAAGAAAAAAAAAAAAAAAAAAAAAAAAAAAAAAAAAAAAGAGAGAGAGAGAGAGAGAGAGAGAGAGAGAAAATGAATTTCAGTGTCACAGAGAACAAAATTACTGTAGGAAATAGTACATTACACATGCTGCTTGTAATAAAGATGTACGATTTTGTCAACATATGATGGTAATATTATGTTGGTCTGGTACAGATTCTAAATTGGCCCCGGACGGTAGTGTCCGCGTGGTATAAGGGGCGCCATGCCATGGATTTTTCGGCCACTCCCGCCGCAGGTTCGTGTCCTCCATGGGGCATAATATGTGTGTGTTTGTTGTCCTTAGTTTTTCGAGTCCTCCCGCGGGGATGAGTGTGTATGTGTTGTGGTTATTTTGTTTGTAAGTGTAAAGAGCAGTTACATTAGCTGTATGGCCCTTTAGGAATGAAACATTCTATTTTTTTTTCTCTTTTCATTGGCCTTGGACGATATAAACATACAAATTTCGTATATTTTGCCGCGTATTCAAAATAGTGAATTTATAGGTGCATTTTGTATGTAAATAACGGAATGAGTGGGTATAAGAAATATGTTGGAAGATGTTGGAATAGTGAAACTTTAATAGAAGCTCCTTCATGAAAATTTAGGATACTTTTTATGTATTTTTGCCTATTCTAAGTATGACCTTTTTGTGTCGGCAATCGACGAGGAATCAACAGTTTTAAGTACTGGTATCACAGTGGTTGTCTCTGTCTGTATTACACAGAAAAAGAAAGAGGCAGAGAGGTAGCACTACCGCATGCAATTGCGTGCTTATGGCATATCGCTGCAATTGTGAGATTGGATTCGCGATTTCCTATCAGAAAGGACACAGTTCGTAGTAATTGACGGTAAGTCATCGAGTAAAACAGAAGTGATATTGGCGTTCTACAGGGACGCTTTATAGATCCCGTACTCTTCCTTGTGTTTATAAACGATTTAGGAGACAATATAAATAGCGCTCTTGACTGTTCGCGAACGATGCTGTCGTTTATCGGTTAGTGAAGTCAACAAAGGATCAAAAGCAACTGCAAAGCGATTTAGACAAAATTGGTACATGGTACCACTAAAAGAAATCCGCTGAATATCAATTACACGAAAGATCATTCAAACATTAAGGTCATAAATTCTACCAAATACCTAGGAGGTACAATTACGAACAACTTACACTGGAGAGAACACATAGGAAATATTGTGGGGAAGGCGAACCAAAGGTTACTTTTTCATTGGAAGAACGCTTCGAAGATGCGACACCTCCACCAAAGAGACTGCCTACATCACACTTGTGCCTCCTCTCCTGGAGTACTGTTGTCCAGTGTGGAACCCTCACCAGTTAGTACTGACGGAAGACATTGAGAAGGTTCAGAGAAGGGCAGCTCGTTTTGTTCATTCAAGTTACAGGGGGAAAAGTGTCACAGAAAGGTTGCGCGATTTGATGTGGAAATAAAGGAACGACGTAGATGCGATATCTATTTGCGAAATCTCAATCACCGACTTTTACTTCTGAATGTGAAAATATTTTGCTAGCATCTACCTCAATAGGAAGACATGACCATCCCAATAAAATAAGAGAAATCAGATCGAAAGCGGAACGATTTAGGTGTTCCATTTCCCATTGCACTATTAGAGAAGGGAATGATAAAGAAAGGTTATTAAAGAGGTTAATGGACCCTTTGCCAGGCACTTAAATGTGATTTGCACATGTAGATATAGACATACCCCTTGACTGTAAACAGGTGTAAACAGTATACCAGTCGAGGAAAGATATCTTCCCAGTTCATTTGATCAAAACTTTTATGGATATTGCTACTTTTTTGTACAATTTTACATCATGTTATAGATATTTTGCAAACCCTCTTTGATAATTTTCGAGGTATTTTAAGTCACAAAAATCAGTGCCCCTTCACGTATTCGTAAACGACTTTTCACTAAGACGTCTGCCCCCAAATAGCACCCCCACGCCGCCCTCTCCACCACCACCTATGCAGGCACCACTAATTCTAAATATATTTATGCCAGTAACGGATCACGTGATGCAACACCAAGAGGTTAATAAGTAATTAGGAACTTCTCAAGTTTGCGGATTAGATTTACATTGACACCAGCTGAAATAGCTCATTCAGGACGATAATAATAATAATAATTTCGTGTGTCTCATTGGCCTACCCCAGGTAGCCAACTGGGAAAAGTTTTTAACGTAGACTAGAACCATGTGTCGCTTCTGGCGACTCCTCACATAGTTGATAGGTGAAGGCTGGGTTAAAACACAGACTAAAAATTTTTCGATCTGACTGGGGTTCGAACCCGCGACCTTTGATATCTAGTCCAGCAAGATCACCAGGAGCGACAGTAAAGAAGAAAATGAATGGGAAGGACTCGAAGATCTGACGGCAAGCAACCGCGCGCTCGACCATTTCACCGCGGCTTACGATTTAGTTTATATAAAATCTTATTTTATAGGACGAAATAAGGCTTCTTTGCACTTTCATACTGGGTCGCGAAAATTTTTCCAGAAAGATTGAGAACCACTGCACTAATGTAATATTATCATGTCACATCAAGTCACACCCGTGTTGATGTCTGATATGATTGTTGTGTTAAGTATTATACTGTTAGTTTTACACAGTGTTAAACTTCACTGACTGATTTTGTCGTCGCTGTGTTTTTTCGTTCAGATGCAACATAGAAGATGCCCTTTCTATTTTTGTAGGCAGGCTGCTTATGAGCAATGGGGAAAAATTGACAGGTGATCCATGTATCAGGGAATGTGATACCCGTAAAAAGGTAAAGCGGTCAGCAATCCGAGGATTGGTTTGAACAGTACAGTGCTTTACTAGGCATTGTCCTGTTCGGAGGTGGTATGCCGTTGCCTTTCTCCAACCTACGAACGGACGTAACTAGCCAGTTATAAGGGTACCCAATGTTTAACGTGGATTCCAACCAAGCCATTTACATAGTACACGCTATTCACTCAGTAACCACCGACTGGACTACAGCTGAGAACGATCTTAGCGTTCATCTATATTTACATCTGGTACTCTCAAAATGAGACATAAGTGCCTGGAAGAGCGTTTATCGAGACATTCAAATACTAATTAACTACCATTCGACTCTCAAATCATCTCCGAGGTATGTTCAAATGTTTCAAATGTTTGTAAAGCTTATGGGACTTAACTGTGGGGTCATCAGTCCCTAAACTTACAAACTACTTATGAACTACCTTATACTAAAGAAAACACAAACATCCATCCCCAAGAGAGGATTCTAACCTCCGACGCAGGAGGCCGCGCGGCTCCGAGGTAGGGATGGCGGTTATCGCTGAAACAATCGGCTTTCGGTTATACCGGTTCTTTTCATCTCCAGTTTAACTGCACCGTTAAAATTGCTCAAGAAAACCGGTTTTTTAAATAACCGGTTTTCGGTTTTTATTGCTATTATTTCCAGTAGAGTTCGAACGAAACATATTTTGCGGCCGAAACAGAAACAGTAATCGTCGGTCCTTCTAGTTTCGACCGAAACCGAAACTTATGAGATATAGTTAAAATTTATGTAAATTTACGTTATAAGACAAATCACTAGTCTTTCCATATTTTGCAAGGTCCCCTCCCAATACTACGCCTTCTTGAGTGTGTGTAAGCCTAGCCAGGAGTCCGTAGAAGACGATATACGAAGTATACAGATTTACTGGCCTAGTATTTCCATCCTGCAGTTACGAATATTGAGCCAACCACTCCGTAAGTTGGACTTGTGAGCCAGCGCATACGAATATCTCGTTATATACACAATATATATAAGTTACAGTCAGTAAATGAACTTCAGTCAGTGCTGCAGAAGTATTTCGAAAAATAAAGTCACAGTTCCGACTAACAGTATGATTGTTGTCAGTGTAAATTTACGCAAATTGAACTAGGAAAGCTCTGTACCACCTGATCAAAGAATGTTCAAATGGGTGTGAGTTCTTATGAGACGTAAATGCTTAGGTCATCGGTCCCTAGACTTAAAAACTACTTAATCTAACTTAAACTAACTTACGCTAAGGACAACATATACATCCGTGACCGAGGGAGGACTCGAACTTCCGACTGGAGCAGCCGCGCAGTCCGTGACATGGAGCCTCAGAACGCACAGCTACCTCGCGACGTACCACATGATCAATGTTACCTAAACCCATATTAGTTATTAAACGAGCCCCTCACTTTCAAGGAATGACATTAATAAAACTTGTTAGGATAACAATATGATAATACATTAAAAGTTATTATACCAACCTTACATAATACGTATATGAATCGAACTTACCTTCTCTTCCAAGAAACATTTTGGATGCTTTCTCCTTAAATGACACAGCATGTTTGTAGTATCTCCACCCGTTTTCAGCTTTTTAAAACAACTGCTCCCGTACTTCATGAAGTACTTCCACACTCGGGATGGTGCCATTTAAGACACAACCGATGTCTAGCGGCGACAGCAAGGAACTGCCGCGTCACCAGACGGAGGCAAGTCTTGTACACTGCCGGAGCACGCGCGTCGTCTAATAGGCCACGCCACACGGCAACAGGTGCATCGATGCCTCAGTAGCTGCATCAGTTGTTAAGTTCTTACGCCACGCGTTTGTTGCGCGTTTCTGACTGCCGGGATTTTTCTTAAATTATCACTTATCGCTTTTCTTAGTAACTGAGATGACCTAATATTTCACAGCAGTGTAAAATTTTAGGAATAGCCCTAAATATTAGGGTCTACTAGTCTTACTTTTTTTAAATTATTTACAAAAAACACATTTTGAACCACTACTACAGGAAGCATTCGTACTGGTTTTTCAATCCGGTTCTTGGCAATAACTAAAAGAAACCGGTTACAACCAACACCAAATAAATACCGAAAAAACCGGTTGTTCAAAACTAAAATATCGGTATTGGTTTTAACCGGTCGGTTTTTCCCATCCCTACTCCGAGGCACGGCGCCTGATTTCTTCACAAGGTGATATCCCACTGACTAGGGGAAAACCTCAGACACGGCCAACCGATTGGGCAAAAATTTGGCAGGTTGATTGACTACAACATGAAATGAAGGAGCGTAAGTTATTTTGGCTTGAAAACATCAGCCCTAAAGATTATGACGAAGGGATTGATAGATAATTGTAGAAACATTTTAATCATCATTACCAGGGTCCACAAAAGCATACATTTCCAGATATCAAGAATAGAAACTTTTACAACTGTTGGTTACGTAGCCCCACCAACGTGGTGAACGCTTACGGAGAGTGCACCGCTTGTGTAATAAAAGACACTCAGCCAGGTACTCAAAGATGAACAACGAACAAACGTCGCAACGGGCTAAACTACACAAAGAACAAGATACAGAATAAAATCATTGCACAACGCTTTCTTCAACTAGATCGATGTTTTTCGGTCCTTTTGTTGAGGTTAGGTTGTTCGTTGAGTACCTGGGTAAGATTTTTTATTTCAAAGAGCGTTCAGCCCTGTGACTGAGCGCGCTGAGCCACCACGCGCAGCTCGCTGTGGGCACTAGCGAGAAAATGCGTCTACTATGAGGGTACATCTTCAAAATGTTCAAAATGTTTGTTAAGCTTATGGGACTTAACTACGGTGTCATCAGTCCCTAAACTTACAAACTACTTATGAACTACTTACGAACTAGAACGGCACAAATATCCATGCCCGAGGGGGGATTCGAACATCCGACCGTAGTGGCCGTGCTGACCGTGACTGGAGCGCCTCAGTCACCTCGGCCACCGCGGCCGGCTGGGTACATCTTCACGGCGTGTCGCACTGAGGACTATGTACGTTGGTGAAGCCTGGGACGAAGTCGGCGTTCCAAAACATCCCAAAGCTTTTTTATATGAATCAAGTCAGGAGTCTATGCAGGCCAGTCCCGTCTTCAAGAAGAGACGTCGAATAGATGTGCAGAATTATAGGCCTATAATCTCTAACGTCGGTCAGGTGCAGAATTTTGGAACACGTGTTATGTTCGAGTATAATGACTTTTCTGGAGACTAGAAATCTGCTGTGTAGGAATCAACATGGTTTTCGAGAAAGGCGATGATGTGAGAGCAAGCTATCGCTATTCGTCCACGAGAGCAATAGACACTGGTTCTCAGGTGTTTCTTGACTTCCGCAAGGCGTTTGATTCAGTTCCCCACGGTCGTTAATGAACTAAGTAAGAGCATATGGTCTATCAAATCTATTGCGTGATTGGAGTGAGGGGTTCCTAGATAACAGACAGCAGCACGTCATTCTCAATGGACAGAAGTCTTCCGCAGTAAGAGTGAAGTCAGGTGTGCCACAGGGGTGTGTCATGGGCCCGTTGCTATTCACAATATATATGAGTCACCTTGGTGGATAACATCGGAAGTTCACTATGTCTTTTTGCGGATGATGCTATAGTATATAGAGAGGTTGTAACAATGAAAAATTGTATTGAAATGCAGGAGGAACTGCATCGAGTTGACGCATGGTGCACGGAATGGCAATAGAATATTAATGTAGACAAGTGTAATGCGCTACGAATACAAAGAAAGGGAGATCTTTATCATTTAGATACGCTATAGCAAGTCAGCAACTGGAAGCAGTTAATATCATAAATTATCCGGGGGCATGCATTAGGAGTGATTTAAAATGGAACAAACATATAAAATGTTTCGTCGGTAAAGCAGAAGCCAGACTGAGATTCATTGGAAGATTCCCAAGGAAATGCAGTCCAAAAACAAAGGAAGTAGGTTACAGTACACTTATTCGCTCACTGCTTGAATACTGCTCACCTGTGAGGGATACGTGCCAGGTGGGGTTGATACAGGAGGTAGAGAAGATCCAACGGAGAGCAGCGCGCTTTGTTACAGGATCATTAAGTAATCATGAATTCGTTATAGAGAATATTGATGAACTTGAGTAGAAGACCCTGCAAGAGAGACACTATATCTCGATATGGGCTTTTGTCGAAGTTTCGAGAACATACCTTTACCGAGCAGCCTAGCAGTATATTGTTTCTTCCTACGTATATCTCGCGAGGAGATCATGAGCATAAAATAAAAGAGATTAGAGCACACACAGAGGCATACCGAAAATCTTTCTTTCCGCGAGCAATACGAGACTGGAATAGGATGGAGAACCGTTAGTGGCACTCAAGGTACCCTCCGCCACTCACCGTCAGGTGGCTTGCGGAGTATTGATGTAGATTTAGATTTCAAGGGTGTTATTGTCAACAATCACTCCGCCAGAGGCCGTGATTTCTGAATATATACTCGATCGTGTTGAATGATGCAATCGTCATTCCCTAAATGCTCTTCAACAGTGGGAAGAAAGAAGGTGCTTAAAACATCAATGTGTTGTGATATTGCTACGCAAAACAAGGGCGGCAAGCCCCCTTGATGAAAAACACGAGCACACCGTAACACCACCGCCTACGAATTTTAATATTGTCACTACTCACGCTGGCAGATACGTTCACCAGGCATTTGCCATACCCGCCCCCCTCCCATCGTATTCCCGAATTGTGTAGTGCAATTCGTCACTTCACTCAACGTTTTACCACCAGACGTTTCAAATCAAATGCTTGTGTAGCTTATAGGAGTTAACTACGGGGTCGGCCCACCAGTCGTCCAATATTTACGCTTCTTACACCAAGCGAGGCGTCGTTTGGCATGGACCTGCGTGATATATGGCTTATGGGCAACCGCTCGACCATGGAATGCAAGTTTTCTCACCTCTCGCATAACTGTGATAGTACTTGGAGTTGATCCAGATGCAGTTTGGAAATGCTGTGTCATGGTTTCAATGCATGACTGCCTATTACACTGTACGAACCGTTTCAAATGGCTGTCTCTGGCAGTCAACAGACGTGGTTGGTCTGGAAGCTTCTTGCTGTACCTGTCCATTCACATTTCCACTTCCTTGTCATATCAGAAGCAGTTCAAATGTTTGTTAAGCTTCAGAGACTTAACTGCGGAGTCCCTACACTTACAAACTACTTATGAACTACCTAATACCAAAGACGACACAAACACCCATGTCGCCGAGGGGATTCGAACTGCCGACGGGGTACGGCCTCGCGCATCGGAGCATAGCGCCTCAATGAGCTCGGCCGTCCCGCCGCCGCTCAGAAACAGCGTACCTAGGGATGTTTCGGAGTGTGGAAATCTCGCGTACAGGCTTCTGGCACAAGTGGTACCCAATCACCTGACCAAGTCCATGAGTTCCTCAGAGCGTCCCATTCTACTCATTCACGATATCTAATGATTTTTGAGGTTGCGGCTTCCAGCGTCGTAGGTTCGAGTCATCCCTGGGCATGTGTGGTTTGTCCTTAGATCAGTTTAAATTTGTCTAAGTAAACATTACCTGACATTGCCGATTTTGGAGGCGATCTGATATTTTTATATTCCTAAAAAATGAAACTCCAGAATGGCGCATTAATAATGTGTTTTATGACGACCGGTTTCGGAGGACTGCGCCACCATCATCTTGTCATATACATTTTATAAGCTGGTCAACTTATTAAAAATGGATATAAAATAATAAATGCAACATGGCACTTAGTCAGCATAAAAAAATGCGTAAGTTAAAACATAATAGCTTACAGAGTTATTTAAAAAAAAAAATTGGGTATAAAATAGTAAGTGCAGCGTAGAACTTAAGCCGCGGTGGAGTAGCCGAGCGGTCTAAAGCGTCTCGCTGCAGAGTGTGCGGTTGATCGCCGTGGAGGTTCGAGTCCTCCCTGGAGCATGGGTGTGTGTGTTGTTCTTAGCTTAGTTTACCTAGGTTTAAGTAGTTTGTAAGCTATGGACTGATGACCACGCAGTTTGGTCCGATATATTAACAAATATTTTAACATTTGTAGAACTTAGTCATCATATAAGCATACATGCTTGCCAGCTGTCATGTTTTAAATCAGAGGTGGGCACAAATCGGCTCAATAAGCAGCGCTCCGGCTCAGACCGGAAAAAGAGCAGCGTTCGCGCTCGTCCGGCAGTTACCCTGGTTGCCGCTAGAGGTCTGCTTGCTTGCTGGTGCACACACTTCGCTCTTATGTTTATATTTGCCGGCTCGACTGCACGCGCTGGATATTTTAGAGAAGAGTTTTCAGTGTTATGTTTATAAGTTACTTACTAATAAACATAATAGCAATTTTCAGGAGATACCCCTAGCAGTGGAATCTTTTCATTCGAGTTGGATACTAAAGAGTTAGTACTATTATTCTTATATGTTATTTTATAACGCACTCAGCCAGGTGCATTTCTGCGGCTACTTTAGCGCGTTAGCTGCGCATAACGCCATCTAGTGTTATCAGCAGGAATTACATGATGGACGCCAGCTGCTCTCGGCTCTGCTCCTGCTCAGGCAGGTGGCTCCGAGAGTGTGGCTCGCTCATTGCCCAACACTGTTTTAAATTATCTATTATTATATGATGACTAAGTGCTGAATTGCAATTACTATTTTATATCCATTTTTAAATAAGATGACCAGCTTATAAAATGTATATAACCAGATGTTGGTTGCACACTCCTCAGAAACTGGTCGTCATTAAATTATTAAATCGCGACCTTAGTGATTCATTTTTGAAGAATATATTTGTATAAGTAGCTAGCCTACTGGACTGGTGACGACAGTAGTTTGGTCCCTCAGAATTACAAACATTTGAACATTTTTGAAGTCTCTTATATGAAGTAACTGGGAGCAGGCGGCAGCACAGTGCATCTAATATGAAACAAGTATGCTTTTTGTTCTGTCCGGATACTTTTGTCACATTGCATACCTCACTACCAATACTATCAGTACGCAGACGACGTTGAAACAAATTATCGCTACCTCTAATATGTCAAAGGTGACACCTGGAGTACGAATTTTATCCGACAGGGTAATCAATAAATTTTTCTTCTACCGGTGAGCCTCTGTACAAATGTGTCATATGTCCATTGAATGTGAACTGCGATGGGAATTGCCGGCCTGCAGCCATCGTGTCAATCCCGGATCATATTGGAAGGAGGAGGGGAGTCCACGGGCCAGTGCGGCTGATTGCCGAGGCGTCGCCAGCTGGCCCAGCCCTCCAGCGCTGCAGATGTGGACGTCGACGGACGGCCGCGCCAGGCCGGCCCGCTCATTACGCCCCGCTTCTGGCCTGCATGATTGATGGCGCGAGGCACGCACAGACTCGTGCTTCATTTAAAATGTAATATTGTTCCGTCCCGTGGCTCAGACTGTCCCCATAAATTTGTGAGATGTAATGGAAAACAATTTTGCCTCGAAGAAATATTCCCCCTCTCCGCACGGCCATTTTGCCAATCCTCTTAACGATGCCTCCTCGCCCGGCTTTTCGCTGTATTGTACAGACCGGGGCATTGTGAAACTTCGGCGTATTCTTTCGTTCAGTAATGACACAATTTTTCAATACGTCAGTACTTTATTAACCCTTCACTTCATAGTGGTTTCACTGCCAAACCACTTCTTGCTGTGCCATACCCACTTTTTTCTGGCATAGAAGAAACTAGCTTCTCACCCTAAAGCCACAAAATGATTCTTAGAATGAAAGTCTCTATGAACAAAAGACAATCCAATCAACCCCATTTACCTGTTCTTAGCAGATCGAAAGGGCGTGCAAATTGTAGATGGTCTTGTAAAGTGTGTTATGCAATACATCAAGAAAAATAAATGTGTTTAGAAATTTTGACAAAACAACAAAAACCTTTTGTCTTTGTATATAAAGAACAGTGTAGAGTGCAAATTTTTCCCCCCATAGTTTCGGTCTTATTTAAACCATGTTCAGGAAATTAAGCTCCACAACATCAATGGAGCTTAATTTCCTGAAGATGTTTTAAATATCACCGAAACTAGTCGAAAAAATTGCACTCTAGACTGTTCTTTATATATAAATTTAAATGAGAGTGCTGTTTCCCATTAGTGAAACAAAAATGTTTCCAAAAATATGCTTTTGTCTTTAATTTGAAAAAAAAAAAAAAAAAAAAAAAAAAAAAAAAAAAAAAAAAAAGTTTTTTCGTATGTCTGTAATTCTATCGGACTCAACTGCATGGTCATTAGTCCGTGGCTTAAAAACTACTTAAACTAACGTAAACTAACCTAAGGACAACACAAATACCAATGCCCGAGGGGGGGGGGGGGCCGAATACCGACGGCGAACGGCCGCGCGCACCGTAGCACGGCGCCCCAGTGCGCACGGCTAATTCACCGCGGCCCAGTAAATATGAAAGAAAATGTTATATTAGGATAATAATAAATATTAAAAACTCAAAATTAGTTGGCTGAAAAACATTGAAATATCCCTAGTGTCACAGTGTTTTCACAATGAAATCACCTCTGCATGTGTTTTATACAAATTGAAATTAAAAAGAAATGAAATGTGCTCCAGTAAGTCAATAAAGAAGGGAAAACCAAAGTTCAATGCCTATCTATACTAAAGTATTTGGGTGACTCAAAGGTTAAACAATATCGCGCTAGTATTTTCCGGTCGGCATTATTTTTTTATTAATTTTTTTTTTTTTTTTTTTTCTCATCTCATTTACTTATTTATTTTCTGCTGTGTTTCAGATATGTTTTTGAAGATGATGAATTCGTTCTTTGACAGTATCTATCACCTCTCCGCTGACTATTGACCGGATACCGTTACAGTGACATCCGTGGCAGCTCGTTCGTCTTAACAAATCTTTGGTATCGAGTATAAACTGCAGTTATGATAATGAACATCTACAGTCAATGCTATTAATAATCCATACATACTAATATTAGAAATGCGAAAGAAGCTCTGCCTTCCACGCTTTCACGACTAAAACGGTTAACCGATTTTGATGAGATTGCTTACTCTCGGCCCGTTCTTTCTATTCATAACGATTCATCGAGACTCCCGGATATTCAAAGAAATACTCATGATGAATTCCAGCCCACGAGATTCAATGAAACCCCGTTTCATTCGAACTGACGGAGATGACTTTCCGTCACAGGTCGGTACGTGGAACTCACTTTGAAGATGACGAGACTGTCAGTCATGCAGTGAAAGTATGGCTATGCTTACAGGACAAGAACTGTTACCGGCAGGGATAAAATGCTCTCCAGCAACGTTTGCTCACGGCCTTAGAACGTGAAGGAGATTACGTAAAATATGCGATATGGGAAAAACATGTAGACGTATTTTGTCAAATTACGACTCTTAAAAATAAATATCTTCTGAGGTAAAAACAAGGGGTGTTAGTTATTAACCGACCCTCGTACCAGCTTATAACCTGTTGATATTGCGCTGTATTAATCTGGTCGCACGCGTGGCCTTCAAAACAAGAGGAACATCACTGTCTACCTTAAGTTCCAAACAGTGCATGGGTGACGGTACTTTGCAACATAAAAATGGATACGTAAATGCCTTTGTCGCGCCATAACTTGAGAACGGCTCGACCAATTTCACAGATCCTTTTGATATCGTTCTCGTTATTCTCAGAACTGGGGTTGTATAAAATAAAACTCGAATATTTGAAAACAACGAAGTGCGTTTTTCAATGTGACCCTGCGTCTCTATTGCATACAAATCTATAGTTCTTGCACACTCCAACTTAAAAACAAGAGTAATGTCACTGTCTGTATATAATTTCGTTCGGTGGGTGGTGGAGGGAACTTAACTTACGGAATTTTACAAAATGCACAGTTTTGCTCCAATCTTTATGAATTTTTGCACGTATGACCATTAAACCAAGAGGAAGATCGCTGGGCCGGCCGCGGTGGCCGTGGGGACTAAGGCGCTCCAGTCACAGTCTGCACGGCCACTACGGTCGGGGGTTCGAATCCCCCTCGGGCATAGATATTTGTGCCGTCAAATAAACACCCGGGAAGGCCGAGTTTTCCAGCTAATATCTGAAGAACGTAGCTAGACTGCTGAAACTAGTTGTGCAATAAAAAAAAATTCAAAACAGCGATCTTTGACATGATTTCCTTATCAAAGCAGATCGCACCCTCAAGATGTACAAACTACATATAGTTTCAATATCCATTCATTTCCGCCAGTTAAGCATTTATGGACTTGATGTAAACGATCTGGGAGAAAATCTGAGCAGTTCTCTTGGATTGTTTCCAGTTCAAGCTGTCATTTATCGACCAGCATAGTCATCAGAGGATCAAAACCAATTGCTGAACAATTTAGATAACACATCAATATTGTACGAAATTTGGGGCTCTATCCTAAATAATTATAATTGTGAAGTCCTTCACATCCCGCTTGGTTATTAGTGTGGTCTAAGGCACCGCTGTCCGAGACGGGGAGCCGTAGCGGTCCCGGTTCGCATCCACCCTGTGGATTGACAAAGGGGGTCGGAGTGCCGGCCAGCCTGGATGAGGTTCTTATGCGGTTTTCCACATCCCCTTAGGTGAATGCTGGGCTGATTCCCAAGTCCCGCCACAGTTACACAATTCGCAAACATTTCGTAACACTTTACACATTCACACATAGAACATTATATGCAGACATTTGAGGTACAGATTTCCTCCCGGGGAAATGGGGTGGCGACAGGCAGAGCATCCGGCCACCCAATAACAATTCACATGCTGAATCCGATCAACAAAGCCCACCCTGCATGTGTGGGAACATGGCTCAGGACAAGGAAAGTGAAATCTTCCACATGCGTACTAAAAGAGATCAGATAAGCTTCTTTTACAACATAAATCTATCGAGTCTGAATGCAGTAAATCTATATAAACCTAGTAATTATTGTTAAAACAGACTTAAACTGGAAAGAGCACGTAGACTGCTGTGGGAAAGCAAACAAAAACAGCGTATTATTGACAATTCAAGTGTTCAAATGTTTTTAGAGCTTATAGGACTGAACTACGGGGTCATCAGTCCCTAAACCTACAAACTACTTATGAACTAGCTAATATTACGGACGGCACAAATATCCATGCCCGAGGGGGGATTCGAACACACGACCGTAGTGGCCGTGCAGAACATGACTGGCGTGCCGCAGATCGCTCGACCACCGCGGCCGGCTTATTGAAAGTATACTTAGAAGATCACATAGAAATATTAAAGGGGCTGTCTATGCTACGGTTGTCCGTCCTCTTTAGGAATATTGCTGCACTGTGTGGGATCCTTATCAGCTTGACGGAGGAGGTCGAAAGAAACAAAGACGGGCAGCACGCTTTCTATTATTGCTAATCAGGGATAAGAGTGTGGGGAAATGATGGAGGATTTGGACTGTGAGTCAGTTTTATCGTAGCGTCAACGGTTCACGGTCGGTATAAGATAAATTACTGACTGAAGCAAAGCTGTGAGGACGGATCGTGAAGCTTGCTGGGTAGCTCAGTCGGTAGAACGCTTGCCCACCAAAGCTTAATATTCCAGGTTCGCATACCGGTTGTGGAACACCGTTTTCATCCGCCAGGAAGTTTCATTTCAACGCACAATCCGCTGCACAGTGAAAATATCATTCTTGAAACCTCCTAGGCTGTGGCTGAACCATGTCTCCATATTCTTTCTTCCAAGAGTGCGAGTACTGCAAGTTTAGAAACCAGCAAGCGAAGTACTGGCGGAAGTAAAGCTGTAAGGATTGACCGTGAAGCGTTCCGTGATAGCTTAGGGAGTAGAATGCTTGCTCGAGAATGGCATAGATCCCAGGTTCGTATCCCGGTTCCGGCACGCGGTTTTAATCCCAGGAAGTTAGATATCAATGCACAATCCTCTGAAGAGTGAAAGTATCTTTCTAGAAACTGAATTGCCACCAGTGGGGTCTACACTACTTTCAGCATGGTTTCTTACCTGGTACCAGCTGTAAACAAAAAACCAAAACAAAAAATAAAAATAAAATAAAATAAAAGTAAAAAATCCTTGTAATATAGTTTATAGACGACAGTCTCGAAGGTGGAGTCAGCTACAATTTCTGCTTATCTTGAATTATTAGATTTGATGGCCTCGCTGACGTAGGTAGTGTGACGAAATAAGTCAAAGGTTTTTCTGTGCAAAGGTCAGTTCAAACTGATCTTTTAACTCAGATTGTCATAATCACATTTATTGTTTGTAATTTAAAATACACAAAATCATGGCAGCCATCTTGCCTTCGCAGTTTTACACATCTACAGAGAACTTTAGTATCACACATATAACATCACTGGTTTACACACACGAAGTACATGTTATCAAGACCAGCTAAACTGCGCGACTTTCACTTCTAACATCTAACATATAATGTTGTAGAACACGCAAAATTACTAGTACAATCACTGATTTTAAGTCGAAATAATTATATTCGAAACAAAATTTTTGAAATTTATATAAGGAAGAAATGTATAAGGTGGGCTAATCGAGTACCAATGTGCATATTTTAAACAAAATAAATTATTAGTCCCGTAAAGTAGACATTTTGTATAGGTTGTGGTGTTTAATTTAGTACTGTTTGTTTACATACGACTTTTAACGGATTTCACAAAATATTACAACATTTACATCGAAATATCAGGTTTGTTGGTCAATCAGTATCTTGAATTTAATATAGTCAATAATGTTTGTTTTTATCGAGTATGTATTTCGGTGATATGTATGTATTGACGTATTTTAAATATTGTATTATTTGTTGTTTTAACTAATATCAGTACTAACATGTCGCAAATATGTGATAAGTATCATAAACAATTATTACTATCCACAAGTTTATGGAGAATAAACAAAATGATGACGTGAAATAAGATTTTGATAGATTTCTTAATCGCATACACTTATGTAAAAATTTAGTCATAGGCACATTTTAACGACAACGACAGTTCTTAAACACAGTATCGTGTAATTTTGTAATAGTTCCAAAATGTTCAAATGTTTGTATAACTTACGGGACTTAACTACAGGGTCATCAGTCCCTAAACTTACAAACTACTTACGAACTAGGACGGCACAAATATCCATGCCCCAGGGAAGATTCGAACCCCCGACCGTAGTGGCCGTGCAGACCGTGACTGAAGCGCCTCAGCCCCTCGGCCACCGCGGCCTGCTGTAATAGTTTCCCTTGTTATGTGTGGTTATAATCTATAGAACGAAAGTAGTTGAACAAGCTCTCTGCCAAGCACATGTGTGATTTCGAGGTTACCCATGTAGATCTAGATGTTTGTAGATGTAGATTAAACAGTACGGATTTCCGTGAGAGTCTCCCGTGCGCTGTTGGGAAGCGGGGTGCACCCAGCCCTTGTGATATCAATTAAGGAGCTTCTCGATTGATAAGTAGAGGCTCTGGTCGAGGTACCTGACGAAACACATGGAGAGCTGTTTCTTGAGTACATGCTCCACCATATGGAATCGCCAACGCCTCTGGTCTTGGGATGTCACGTTGGTTGGTCCGTAACGATGGGCATTACGAGCCCAGTAAGAAGGAATTAAATTATATATATATATATATATATATATATATATATATATATATGGCGTCTGTTCCGAAAGGACAGACGTCACTTCTGATCCTGCAGTTGTTATTATTTAATATTCACATGATATATGACATCAACTGCGATTGGACAAAGCTGAAAATGTGTACCAAGCCGGGATTCGAACCCGGGACTCCTGCTTTCTAGGCAGTTGCGCAGACCCCTACACCACTGGGGACACAGTGATCACCGCACCTGCAAGGACTATCTAAGCTCGCCTCCCGTCAGATACAAATTCCCAGCTTTGCCCTGCCCACAGTACTCAAACTCGTAGTTATGAAACTAATTTCCGTAAGGGTAAGGGCAGGGCGAAGCTGGGAATTTGTATCTGAAGGGAGGCGAGCTTAGGTAGTCCTTGCAGGTGCGGTGATCACTGTGTCCCCAGTGGTGTAGGAGTCAGCGCAACTGCCTAGTAAGAAGGAGACCCGGGTTCGAATCCCGGCTGGGTACACATTTTCAGCTTTGCCCAATCGCAGTTGATGTCAAATATTCTGGAATTAGATTAAAAAAATGTGCCATTACTTTCTAAAAGATCCTTGTTTGTCTTTCAGTTTTTATAAATATGTAACTCTTCTATATCGCGGTAATACACGCCTATAAGCAACGTATTTGAGTGATTTACCAAACGAAACAACTTACTGAGTTGCAAGGTACAAGCGGTATAAGCTACTACAATACAATACTCAAAAGGTTAACGTGTCCAATCGTCCTGATATTTTATATAACGAAACATTTCTTTTTCACACAATAGTCGTTGGGCCCTGAATACCGTTCTTGAAACGTGACGTTAGAGGTTACCAATTAAATGACTTTTTCGTTGCGACTCTCGGCTCGTTGAAACCCATTTGTTTATACCGAGTGGAAGTTAAAAAATAGTCGTCAGCAGCTTTTAATTACAGGTCGACAGTGAATCAAGCAGTGCATAAAAATCACATCTGACATTTCGGTCTGCTACCGGATAACTCAAAACCTCGTGTGAACATATATAAAACAAAAACGAACGTTTACAGCTTTGTGAACAGAAATAAAATATAACAGCGTGTAGCAAGAGTTTCTGAAATGATAAATAAAACATAAGAGCCTTAAATTTTTAAACTCTGTGTGGAAGCGGAGCGCGAATGAAGCCTGTGTTTTTCAGCCGCAGTTTGAAACTCTATCGTTTCCATTTGTTGCTTCTCAATAGGAACCATTTAAACTGCGCGATTTTTATTTGACTTGAGCGGCAGATAACATTCGGCACCCCATAACGCTATAAAACAGACAGCATTGGTGCAGAGGATAAAGAAGCTGTATTCAGAGCGAGATGGCCGCATAAGACAAATTTCTACGGAACTATAAATCCGAATCAAGGTAATTCTTTTATTAAAATAAAATATATACCATTCCTTGTTGGATTCATCAACTGGTTGTGAATTTACTTGAAAGAAGTAGTCTATATTGCAAAAATTAGCTGAAATCCTGACGTCGCCCGGGAACTTCAACCATCTATCCTTCCCTTTTCCTTTCTTCTCTGTCCTTCTATTTTTGTCCATCTCCTCCTCTCCCCCTCTCTCCCCTCATTGGCCCTCCCTCTCCCTATTCATCTCTTCCTCCTCCTCTTCTTGCCCATCTCAACATTCTTTTTTTTTCCTAATCTTCTTCTCGTCTTTCTATTGAATTCCGCTTTCACCACCTCAGTCAATTGTCTCCTCCAAATGTGAAATATTATATAGTTTATTGCAAAGTACCCTCCCCCATGCAACGTATGAAATTGTGATGTTCCTCTTCCTCTTGTGAGGATGTATAAGTGTGCAAAATTCATCAAGATCGGAATGAAACCAAAGACTGTGTCGAATTTCGCAGGTAAAGTGCCCTTCGCCATACTCCATACAAAATTTTACGTAGTCAGTGACTTTCTTCATAGTTTCAGGATCAAGTGGACAAAATTTCACCGCAATCGGATAATGGTACTGGAGCACATAAAATGCCAACAAACATGACTTGGAAGTTTCCCACACGTTTCAGTGTTTATGACGTAGTATCTCCTAAACTCTAGGTCGTACCTTGAAATAATATTGTTGGTACATTGATTGGTATAAATGGAGACTGACTATGTTTGCTTTCCCGGCGTAATGATTGATAATATTCTTCTCGGGTTTCCTGCCGGATAAATACGTCATATGGACATAATATTTCGGCGGTCCACCTAGCCGCCATCCTCAGGTGACAGTGCTGGTACACCGACTCGCTGAGAATGAGTACAAGCCACGAGCATATACAGAGTGTTACAAAAAGGTAAGCCCAAACTTTCAGGAAACATTCCTCACACACAAAGAAAGAAAATAAGTTACGTGGACATGCATCCTGAAACGCTTAGTTTCCATGTTAGAGCTCATTTTAGTATTTACAGATGTGGCTTCATTCCAAAGCGATCAAATTGTAAATTTTCACAATCACTATGTTTGGGCTGACGAGAATCGGCACGCAATTGTGCAATCACGTCACCAACACAGATTTTTTGTGAATTTTTGGGCAGGAATTTTTGTGATGTCTTGATTGGGCCTCATGTTCTTCCACCTACACTCACGATTTCATACGGAATACTCTACCTGTGCTGCTAGAACATGTGCCTTTACAAGTACGACACAACATGTGGTTCATGAACGACGGAGCTCCTGCACATTTCAGTCGACGTGTTCGTACGCTTCTCAACAATAGATTCGGTGACCGATGGATTGGTAGAGGCGGACCAATTCCATGGCCTCCACGCTCTCCTGACCTCAACCCGCTTGACTTTCATTTTTGGGTGCATTTGAAAGCTCTTGTCTACGCAACCCCGGTACCAAATGTAAAGACTCTTCGTGCTCGTATTGTGGACGGCTCTGATACAATACACCATTCTCCATGGCTGCATCAGCGCATCAGGGATTCCATGCGACAAAGAGTGGATGCATGTATCCTCGCTAACGGAAGACATTTTGAAAATTTCCTGTAACAAAGTGTTTGAAGTCACGCTGGTACGTTCTGTTGCTGTGTGTTTCCAATCCATGATTAATGTGATTTGAAGAGAAGTAATAAAACTAGATCTAACATGGAAATTAAGCGTTTCCAGACACATGTCCACATAACATACTTTTTTTCTTTGTGTGTGAGGAATGTTTCCTGAAAGTTTGGCCGTACCATTTGGTAACACCCTGTAGTTACTCGGCTCGGCTCGCGGCTTGTACTCAAGTCGGTATACCAGCAGTCACCTGAGGATGACAGCCAGATGTACCGCCGAAATATTGTGTCTAGATGATTATCCGGCAGGAAACCGGAGAAGAATATTATAAAAATGCATACTGTTTGTAAAATATGTTTCGAATACCCTTTGTAACTAAGAAGTAATCATACTATAGCAGTTTTCCATGCATCTCAACGTTTCTTAGGTCATCTCTCCTGAACTACCTGCAGGAAGGTGATGCCTATAACCTTCCCAGAAGAACAAGCAGTAATTTGACAAAGCTTCTTCGCGGTCGTATGAAGGGAACAGTAGCGCATAAAATAGGAACAAACAAACAAACGCGCATTGAAGTGCTATGCTACAATGCGCGAAGCCATTCCCCTGTCGGGGGTTCGAATCCGTCTTCGAGGGGGCTGTTTGTGCCGTCTTTTTTTTATATATATAGTCTATGGGACTTAACTACGGGGTCATCAGTCCCTAAACTTACAAACTAATTATGAACTAGCTAATTCTAAGGATGGCACAAATATCCCCCGACCGTAGTGGCCGTGCAGACCATGACTGGAGCGCCCTCAGTCCCCACGGCCACCGCGGCCGGCTGTGCCGTCTTTAGTATAAGCTAGTTCATAAGTAGTTTGTAAGTTCAGGGACTGATGACCCCGTAGTTAAGTCCCATAAGCTGTATAATCATTTCATTTGAACAAACAAACATTTATTTTTAGATGGTAGACTAGTTGAAAAGCAGTACCGTTTTCCTACTTTTGCAGGACTGAACATCAAGAACACCTTGTACCACCGAACAGTCTTAGTACAATACGATGAGTCGTGTTTATAGTTACTTCTAGTGTATGAGTTGTGTAGGACGTTTATAAACTGATAAGCGAATTGTTACTGACTGTACAAGTATACTGCGTATGTAGATTATTTCCGTCATCTCACTTTAGAATCACTGAACTTGCACGACTAAATCCGTTAACAGAATTTTTAAAAAGTGTTAGTCTGATATACCCTTCTCAGAAAGCTTTGACAGACCCATTTGCGAGTTTGTTTGTTATTCATTTTATGTGTTATTTTAATATTCTTAACATGTCAGTAATATTATTCTGTAATGTTTCTATTAGTCTTTGCATATAACAATTTGTAATAGTCGTAGAGATTTAAATATACTATGAAACTTTCTGGCAGGTATGCCGGTCCATGATTCGAACCAGGCACGTATGTGTTCGGTGGACAAAAGCTGTATCAGTCGGTTCGGCACACAGTTTTAAGTCATCAGGAAGATTCATATCAGCGCTCACCGATGCAGAGCGAAATTTTCGTTCTGAAAATACCCCTAGACCGCGGCTTAGCCATGTCTGCAGAACATTCTTTCTTCCAAGAGTGCTAGTCCTGCAAGGTTCGCAGGAGATCTTCTGTGAAGTTTTCGAGGCATGAGGCTGAACTACAACTTTGATGATAGGATGTGAGGCGTGTCACGGTAGCTAAGGGGCTAGGGCGCTTTCCAGCAAAATGCAAGGGTTCCGATTTCGATTCCATGTCCGGCACACATGTATAATACACCAGGAAGCTTCATATCAACGTACAGTACACAGTACAGTGAAAATATTAGTGTGGTTACATGGACTATGTTTTTAATTTCGTAAGTAGTACTTCAGTGTCATGAAATTAATGAAACTAGATATATTGTGAATGTAATTGAAATTAAATACCAGGGCCACCGTCGTTATCAATTTTTCACTTCCTCACGCTTTAGAAATTCATAGAGCTGTCTGCTGCTTTATATGCCAATTTGTTGTGGATCAGTATAAGTACGCACACACAGCATTTTGCCACTTACTTTGAATCAACTTAATACCACAATAATTATAAATTATTTTTACACTGCTTTAGAACTTTATTATCTCACTATATGCATTTCGGCCTTAGGCCATCATCAGGTGTTAGTACTTCTAACATTGTTGTTATTTATTCGCTGGCCAATTGATTTTAAAAGCTGATGTTATGCTTATCAACTGCTGCTTATCTCTATGTATGCAGCAGCACTGGTTATATTAATTGATTTTTTTATCAATTTTTTTGTAGTGGCAGCCACTACATTCTGTACATCAATTTATATAACCAGTGCTGCTGCACATATACACATAAGCAGCAATATATAAGCAACCATCAGCTTTTAAAATCAATTGGGCAGCAAATAAATGTCAACAATATTACTAACACCTGATGATGGCCGAAATAAATTTATAGTGAGATGATAAAGTACTAAAGCAGTGTAAAAATATTTATAATTATTGTTGTATTGAACATGTCGCTCAAAGACATATTCTAAACTACGGGCTCCAGAGAACGGAAATTTCAGATGTACTGGTTGATCAAAAGTTTCGGTAGTACTTGCTGAATGACTAAATAAAAATACTGACTAGTGTGCAGTTGACCTTTGGTGTATGTCTGTACAATTGCAAATCTGACAGCAAAAATTTCGCTATAAGATTTGGTAACAGTCAAACATATCTCTCAGAGAATTAAGGGGGACGTATACGCACTCCTTTCCATTATTCTGTGTTATAACGTTGCGTCTCCTTCAGTTATGTCGTTTATTATTTGCATACTGGACAATGACTTCAAGCAGGATCGCTTCAAATAGCAAATGTGCCGCTTGCCTACTGACAGCGAGTATTGAAACATTTATTATGAACCTCATGAATTTCACGCATCACGAGAATTATCGTTCTCGAAATTGTACCGATCGTATTCACAATCACATTCAAAATAACTCCATATTACTGGTGGAAAATACAATGAAAATACGTATTCTTTACAACATGGGCTCATACGTTTCATGCTTTTGACCGTGCATTTTGTTCCCCACACTCTTCCACTGTCTTTAAGACTGTTTCAGATTTCTAGACAATCAGAAATAAAAGACAGTCCATCATCGAAATGTGAGGCTAAAACGATCTGGTAGGTTTCATCATAAAATAAATTAACGAATAATCATCCAAGGTCAAAATAAATGGAATAAAGCTATTGCAGCAAACTGTTGATTTATAGATAGCGTTTCAAGTTTGTTATGACATACATATCGCGGTAGTAAATTATATTCTGAGGGAAAAGATATTTACCGACGCATCCTGCCATTAAATTCGCAGCTCTTGGGACGACGAAATTTCAGCTAACCAGCCACGTGTGTTGAATCAGGGGTGGAATCCGTCTACGCGCAAAGTGGTTTACTGTTTGCCTAACTGCGTGCGAGCAGGTTCAGAATTGCATAAGCAAATAGGTCAAAGCTTGCGAGTGCTTTGTTTGATACGTGCTAATGTTTGCAGTGACCTGTTGGTAGCACTTTTATCCTTCGTCACGTTCTCAGAATGTGGCAGATGTTACTGCTCGGACGTGACCCGTAATGTGTACACCGAGGTGGCAAAAGTTATGCGATAGGGACGTGCACAAACACAGACGGCGATAGCATCAAACACACGAAGTACACAAGGGCGGTGGATTGACACAGCTATCATTTGTACCCCGGTAATTCATATAAAGAGATTTAAGAGATCCGACATGATTGTGGCCACACTAGTAGAATTAACACACGTAGAACGCCGAACGCTATTTGGAATTATCTGCTTGGGGCACTTCATTTCTGATATCGCTAGAGAAATAGATACAGTGAGATACAGTGAAAAGTGTTCCAGAAATACCAATTTACAGGTACTACTTCTCTCCGCGTATAACGCAAGTTTCGCAAATAAATCTCACCGCGACAAAGAACGCCTTTCTTTTAATGATTTCCACCCCAAGTTGTGCATCATTTCTGTGATACTCTTCCCCCATATCACGAAAATACAAACACAATACAATTGTGGATCCCACAATTCGCCGCAATACTCCAAAATAGGACACACAAATGTTCAAATGTTTGTATACCTTATGGGACTTAACTACGGGGTCATCAGTCCCTAAACTTACAAACAACTTATCAACTAGCTTATCCTAAGGACGGCACAAATATCCATGCCCGAGGGGGCATTCGAACCCCCGACCGTAGTGGCCGTGCAGACCGTGACTGGAGCGCCTCAGTCCTCTCGGCCACCGCGGCCGGCACACACAAATGTATGCAGTTTCTGTAGTAGAACTGTTGCCTCTTTCAAGTGTTCTGCCAATGGAAGGTAGACATTGGCTTGCCTCCCCTACAATATTTTCTATATTTTCATCATCTTTCTTGGCTCTACAGCTCATGATAAGCCTTGGCCTATTCTATAATTTCCTTACATTTCTCTCGGTCCTTTGCCAATACTCTCCAGTTTCTATAGCCCATCTTCCTAAGATCTTGGATTACTCCATCTTCCCATCTGGCTCTTGGTCGACCACGTCCTCTCTGCCTTCCTGGCTTTCCTTGTAATACTCTTTTTGGTACTTCTGTATCATTCATGCAAGCCACGTGGCCTGCCCACCCCAATCTGGATGATTTCACTATCCTTCTGAAGTGTTGGTCTTCGTATATATTGGTATATAACTCATGGTTGTATCTCCTCCTCCACCTTCCTCTTTCACAGATTGAGTCGATAATTCGTCTGAGTACCTTTCTTTCGAATGCGTCTGGTATTTCACTATCTATAGTTGTTAATGTCCAGGTTTCACAGGCATATGTAAGCATTGGTCGTATGAATGATTTATAGTTAATTTAGTGGTACGAGTCAGGAGCCTTGAGGATAGAAGTCTTCTTAGGGTAGAATAGGCTCTGCTGGCTAGCATTAATCTCTGCTTAATTTCATAGGAGGTCATTTAGATGCGTAACTGTTGAGTCCAGGTACTTGAAATGTTCAACTCCCTCGAATGTATAATTTCCCATTGTTATTGCATTTGGCATATTTTCTCTATGTGCTTTTCCAGATGCCATATATATTTTGTTTTCTGTTCATTAATAATTAACCCCGTGTTCCTACTAGCCAGTTCAAGAGCTGTAAATGTCTCTTCCATTTCTTTTTGGGTTCTTGCTACTATAACTATGTCATCCGCATAGGCCAGCATCTGCACTGATTTATACAAGATCGTTGCCCTATTCAGAAGGTTTGCATTACTCATCACCCTCTCCAGGGCGGCATTAAAGAGAAGACATGCCAATGCACCCCCTTGTCGCACTCCATTTTTAATACTCAATGTGTTGGACATCATTCCTCCTATTCTCTATGTATTCTTTCCAATTTAAGTCGTTCTTTTCGTTCAGAATAGGCAACACCTTCGCAATTATACACGGCAGCAGCAATGAATCGAGGAGTCACATCACATGTTTGTAAATCTATCGGACCAAACTGCGTGGTCATCAGTTCATAGCTTACAAACTACTTAAAAATAGGTAAATTAATCTAAGGACAACACACACGCCCATGCCCCAGGAAGGACTCGAACTTCCGACGGCGAGCAACCGAGCGCTCCGCGGCAAGGCGCCTTAGACCGCTCGGCTACACCACTGCGGCAATCGAGGAGCCACCACTTGACGATGGCTGATGAAATCTCGACCGAAAGTTCAACAATTACAAAGCACTTCATGAGGCTGGAAGCTGCAGAAAATTTTATGCACAGTTGTAACGTCTAATGCAGAGGTGGGCAATGAGCGAGCCGCGCTCTCGGAGCCGGCTGCCTGAGCGGGAGCAGAGCCACGAGCAGCTGGCGTCCATCACGTAGTTCCTGTTGAAAGGACTAGATGGCGTAATGCACAGCCAACGCGCTAACGTAGCCGCAGAAATGCACCGGGCTGAGTGCGTTATAAAATAACTTATAAAGATAATAGTGCAAACTCTTTAATATACAACTCGAATGAACAGATTAAACTGCTAGGGGTATCTCCTGAAAAATACTATTATGTTTATAAGTAAGTAAGTTATAAACATAATACTAGAAACTCTTCTATAAAACGTCCAGCGCTTGCAGTCTTATAAAGATAAGAGTGATTTTTGTTTTGTTTCAGAAGACACCGCTAACAGTGCCATCTGTTAGGTCGAATTTTGTACTTCAGGGTTTTCGTTATTATCTATGATATTACCATGTACAGTACGCTGTGGAGTTGAAATGGCTAGTCAAATCGACGCGGTAAAGCGGCGTTCTGTTTTCCAGTTCAACTCTACTTGGGAGTGTGATTACATGTTCACTGAAAGCGAAGGAGGAGCAAAATGTTTGTTATATGGTAAAATACTAAATAAAAAAGTACAATTTATAACGCCACTATAGAACACATCATTTCAACCAGTATGAAAGTGTAGAAGGTGAAATACGACTTAATCTTCTTAATAATCTAGGCGAGGAAGGAATGAAAGTAGAGGTATGTATTATAATGCTGAACCTAATTACGAGATAACTTAATCGCAGTGGTTCCTTTAATAAAACCAATTTTCCTTTGAAATGACAACCCTGTTAATTTCTTACACAGGAATGTGATACCTCATCCTCCAATGTAGCTGTTCGTGCTAGTTACAGAATTAGCTTTGCTGATAGCCTGTACTTCCGACCATTTTGTGGCGGTGAATTTTTGAAGCAGAGTTCGGAAGTCGTAGCAGACGAACTATGTGTGGTGTCGCAGAAGTATGAAGTGCGCGCCACGTACTTTCGCCGCGCGCCGCCATGCACGCACGGCGCGGTGTTCTTACGACGTCAGCCACGAGCGCCCTCTGCTGCAACTCCGCTCGTGGCCACGACGGCTGCATCGGCCACTTGGGAACCAGATAGGCACCAGTTAAGGCTTGGCTATCGGATAGGCACTAGGACTCCTCAGTAGGCAGGCCTCTAGATAATCTATGTATCTGCATTCTGAATTATGTAAAAGTTAAGTATTACTAAGTCTCTATGAAATATATATCTCGTTCTAATGTACTCTAGTGATTCTAGTTCCTGCTGTCCCACTGGCTGGTCACCTCCGTACCTGCACACGCGTGCATCCTTTTTTCCTGTATCGGTCTCTTTCTACTCTGCCACCGACACCTACGACCACCGGCGGAAACGAGACACAAAACTATGTCCACAATTATCACGTTATTTCGCAAGTTTGAGTCCGTCGCGGCGTACTATAACTCGCCGTATCGAACGTTTTTCAGGTGCGCCAGCAAGCATGCAGATCTCTAGCGGCAACTAGGATAGCCGGCCGCGGTGGCCGAGGGGACTGAGGCGCTCCAGTCAAGGTCTGCACGGCCACTACGGTCGGGGGTTCGAATCCCCCTTCGGGCATGGATATTTGTGCCTTCCTTAATCTTAGGTAGTTCATAACTAGTTTGTAAGCTTAGGGACTAATGACCCCATAGTTAAGTCCCATAAGTTCTACAAACATTTGAACATTTGAACAACTAGGATAACTACCGGCCGAGCGCGAACGCTGCTCTTTTTCCTGCCTGAGCCGGAGCGCTGCTTATTGAGCCGATTTGTGCCCACCTCTGGTCTAATGCAACGTGATTCACTAACGACGCAAGGTCTCTCGCACTTTATAATGAAATTTATCATTTTGCCAACTCATCCTTGAGGATATATCTTTGCGAGGTTGTCAGAGACTGCTTGAGAAGAGTGAAGCTGTGGGGGAGGGACTTACCTTGGATTCGTGACCTGCGGCTCAGCCCCGCAGCCTCGTGAGAGGGACACTGCGCAGTGTTAATAATGCAGAGAGGGCCGCCGGCGTCGTCTGTGCGACGCGAGAGCTAGCGGAGGGGAGCTGCAAAGTGAAAATTAACCCGGGGGCTGCGCAGGCGGAAAAATAGTGCAGGCTCAGGGCGCGGCGCAGGAATTATAGGTGGCCGCGCACGCGTGATGAATGCGCAGCCGCGCCGTATTTCCTCATTCCGCGCGCCAGGTGGGCGCCCGAGCAGGGGTGGCTCACCCCGGGGTGGTCGGGTGGCTGCGGCCCGCCGTCCGTCACGCGCCCCCTGCGTGCCTCACGCACCCTCGCCGGGAAGACGCTCCCCATACCGCCGTAGCCGCCCCCTCTGATTGGCGTACCCAATCAAGCCGTCACTCGTTGTGTCGAAATGCCTTGGCATACCTCACGTCTCGTTATAATGCCAGCCGAAGATAGAAGCACAGCAACAAAGATACTAAGATTACCTGACATCGTCTGGTATGGAGGCGATCAATTCGTTTTAGAGTTTCCAAATTATAAGCCAAGATCGCATACTATCAATTCATTAAGTTACGACCGGTTTCGATTATTCCCTTTAAAGAGAGCGATTGATCTTGAGTAATTATGACTTCTTCTTCTTCCTTCGTTCTTCCCAAATTCTCTTCATGCGTTCACTGTGTTCTCTCTTGCGTTCTTCTGGCCACTTTTTTCCTGTTCTGTTCTCCGTGTGTTCTTGTGTTTATGTTTCTTTATAATGTTCCTGAACTGTTCTCTATTGTTTATGTTGTCTTGTGTGATTACCAGTTCTTTAATATCCTCTTCTGTTTCAGTGATCCACTTCATCTTCTTTTTGCTCTTGTTTGCTATCTCAAATATTTGCCTTGTGAGCCTGGTTTCATTCATCCTGATGATATGTCCATAAAATTTCATCCTTCTCTTTCTGATGGTGTCCGTTATTGTTTACATGTCTTTGTAAATCTCTCTAGTTGGCCGCTTTATCCAAATTCCTTCCCGAAACACTGAACCATATATTTTCCTCAAAATTTTTCTTTCCTGTTTTTCAATCTCTCTGATCTTCGTATGGCCATGAATCACTGTAGTATATATATATATATATATAAAATAATCTGGTCATCTTTTTTAAAAAAAATGGATATAAAATAAGAAGTGCAACATTGCACTTAGTCACTATGTAAAAAAATATTTAAGTTGCAAACATGACAGCTTACAAAATACTTAAGTATTTTGTAAGCTGTCATGTTTGTAACCTAAATATTTTTTTATATAGTGACTAAGTGCAATGCTGCACTTCTTATTTTATATCCAATTTTTTAAAAAGATGACCAGATTATAATATATATACTACAGTGATTCATGGTCATACGAAGATCAGAGAGATTGAAAAACAGGAAAGAAAAATTTTGAGGAAAATATATGGTTCAGTGTTTCGGGAAGGAATTTGGATAAAGCGGCCAACTAGAGAGATTTACAAAGACATGTAAACAATAACGGACACCATCAGAAAGAGAAGGATGAAATTTTATGGACATATCATCAGGATGAATGAAACCAGGCTCACAAGGCAAATATTTGAAATAGCAAACAAGAGCAAAAACAAGATGAAGTGGATCATTGAAACAGAAGAGGATATTAAAGAACTGCGAATCACACAAGACAACATAAACAATAGAGAACAGTTCAGGAACATTATAAAGAAACATAAACTTAAACAAGAACAGAACAGGAAAAAAGTGGTCAGAAGAACGCAAGAGAGAACACAGTGAACGCATGACGAGAATTTGGGAAGAACGAAGGGAGAAGAAGAAGTCATAATTAAGTCCAATCGCTCTCTTTAAAGTGAATAATCGATTACATATATAACATAGTGCACCGAAACCGGTCGTCACTTAATAAATTGATAGTTTTCGATCTTGGCTCATCATTTGGAAACTAACAAAGATACTGTCATGGGGGTTTTAAATGTGAAGAGTCTGATCACAGCAATCCGATGTACAGATGCCGGCTTCCTTCGGAATGTTCTGTTAACTTGCATCTACATCTACAACTACATATTTACTTTGAAAATCTCATTTAATTGCCTGGCAGGAGGTACTTCGAATCACAATCTTTATATATTTACTAGCTGAAAACCCGGCGTTGCCAGGGATGTTAAATATCTGCCAGGCTGCATGTAAAACTGCAGTAGCTGTAGATGGAAAGCACATATTATAAAAATCAGGTTCCAGGCTTCCGAGTTTGACATTCCGGATATACACCAATTTCCAACCAAAGGTTTATTGATACCACTTATTCTTCGATTTATTTAAAAATTATAAAGTAAATAATTTTATCATTTCAGTATATTTGAATTTCGTCAAGAAATAAGTTGACTCTGAAAGTAATAAATAAATGAAAATATTTCATAAAAAATAGTTTTAGCATTTTTAATGTTTAGTATAATTTAAGTACATTTTACAGTCAATGGAAACTGCAGTCTCTTGAAGGTAGATTTGTGGGATATAATGGGTATTCCTTGGGTGTAATCGGTTTCATTTTGTTCCTTTCCTTGTAGCTCTATGGAAGTAAACTGCTTTCGCTTACAGCCGAGTGGAGCAATTTTCCATGAACGTTACTGTTTACGTGCTCATATCGCATGAACTACATGTCGGAATGTGATACAATTTAGAAGCTACATTCCACTATATATGTGTATACTGCCTGTAAAATTTCCTGTCGCTACAATTTGTAGTGTTCAAATTATAAATTGTAACGTCATACCGAGAGCCGTAGTTTTACTCCATAAACAGCGGAAAAATAGTAAGCGAGAAACTTGTTTCCTTTCATCATTTTACTATGGTTGCCAGCGAGAAAAAGTTTCATAAAGGTTTGAAATTATGTTTAAAGTTTGTTGCAAGTCGCTAAGTACTGTCATTCTCATACAGTGTATTTCGAAAGTCTCGTTGCATTTTTGGCATTTCTTTGCGATTTCTATATCTTTTGAACCATGTGTCGTATATTATTCTTAACCCTGAAGCGATTGCACCTCACGGCAAGGAATGTGTGTACCAAATTTGGTTGAAATCGGTCCAGTGTTTTAGGAGAAAATGAGCAGTATTGTCGCGAAATGCAGCAGTTTTCCGCGCATCTCATTGTTTATGACGTCATATCTCGTGAACTATGTATCGTACGTGATTCTTACACTTATGGCGACCGTTCTCATGGATTGAAACTTACGTGTGCAAAATTTTATAAAGATTGGAACAAAATTGTAGATTTGTATGCAACACGTACAAATATACGGACACTCAGCCTTATACATTAGATTATTTATTTACACGAATTGGCCCACTACGGACCACGTTACAAATTCTATTTAATATTCAATTTCTGCTTAGTGTAGTGTAATAACTTCACCTTATACCGTTCCATTCTCGCGCGGGGAAAATTGAATACTTTAATCTTTCCGTTTTACAGGTCATTTCTCGTACCTTATTATGAACAAGATGTCTTCCTGTGCAGGGAGGTGTTAACAAAATACGTTCGCACTCGGAGGAGAAAGTTGAAGATTTTCGCCGGCCGCGGTGGCCGAGGAGACTAAGGCGCTCCAGTCACGGTCTGCACGGCCACTACGGTCGGGGTTTCGAATCCCCCCTCGGGCATGGATATTTGTGCCGTCCTAGTTCGTAAGTAGTTCATAAGTAGTTTGTAAGTTTAGGGACTGATGACCCCGTAGTTAAGTCCCATAGACTATACAAACATTTTTTGAAGATTTTCTCAAAGAGGCTTCGACTCAATGAATAATGCCTTTAATAATTTCCAACCCAAATTTGCGTGACACTCTCCGCCTGTATCGTGACAATACAAAACGAGCTGTCCTACTCTGAACATTCTTTATATTCTGCGTCAGACCTACTTGGTTTGTATACTACAGTTCACAGTAGCACTCCAAAAGAGGACACACATGTTTAGTGCAGAATATCTCTAAGTGTTCTTCCAAGGAAACCTAGTCTTTGGTTCGTCTACCCCACTATATTTTCTGATACAACGATTTCCAGCCCTTGGTGCCGTACAACAACCAATGAAATTATATATTTGGCAGTAAGAGCCGTCTTGGTTTCACAGTGTTTTATTATTCTACAATGACATCTTTCGCCCTTTAGCAGGGCATCTTCATATTATCTACATGACAGATTTTAACCAAGAAAAATATAGCTGACAAGCTACTGTTTATAGTGTGATACCGTACGTGGATTCGCGGTATCTGAAACTTTTCTGCATTTCAGAATAGATTCGTAGGTCTACGAAATGCATCTTTCTTGCATTTATTAATTTTTTCACACCCCTAAGAAAAAATTCAGGAACGCATAAAACGCTCAGATACCGCAAACTAACGTACGGTGCCACATCACGGAGTGGGCATTGTAAGCATTTTTCGTCATTATATATAACCTACTTAGCACAAAATAATCTGAGGAGGCATGGTAGAGAGAAACTAGATCGTTTTCTTCAACACTTCAACGGGATTAATTCTAGAATTCAGTTGACCATGGAGAAGGAGGCAGACGGAAAACTGAATTTTCTTGACATGTCAGTTTTCAAAAAGGGGAATGGCAGTTTATCGGAAGCCCACCCACAGAAACCGTTGTCTGCACCGGGATTCAAACCACCACCACAGCAAAATCGGGGCATTATAAACACGTTGGCGGACAGAGCAAGGAACATATGCGAACCGGAATTACTCGACGCGGAATTGAAACACCTGAGTAATGCTTTACTTAAGAATGACTATTCGTCCATAGAGATAAGAAGAGCGTTGAAACCGGCACGTAAAATGGAAAAGATTCCTGTGAAATCCAAAGTCTTCCTGCCCTTTATTAAGGACGTCACCGACCGCAAAAAGCAGGAATTTATAGGATTCCTTGTAGCTGTGGAGACGTATACGTGGGTACCACAAAAATAACAGTAAGAAAAAAAAACGACTAGAACAGCACAAGGGGAACTGTAGAAGGGGAGAGATTGGCATATCAGCTGTTGCTGAACATACTTTTCAACCAGGGGACCACCTTATTCAATTTGATAAGACTCAGGTTGCAGCAACCACAAATAGATACGACGAAAGACCGTACAGAGAGGCTATAGAAAATTTAAAACACCCCAATAATTTCAATAGGTTGGAGGATGGAGTGAAACTAAATGAAATCTGTATTACGGTTTTGAAGAAGAATTGGATCAGTCTTCCACCATGGGACGATATTAACGGACGACGGCAATCGGCAACGACGTCACACCTCTGCGTGCGAGCACTCGTAAACGGAGTTTGGCTGCAGCCAGGGTGTGCATCGGATATTCGAAAGTGCCAGGATCCCCCATGGAAATGTCCTCCGCAGTCGGGGAGAAAACGTTGGGTTTCCATAATACATCCATAAAACCACGGCATAAAAGCCCGGAAATTTTCAGTAATTTTGACCTTTCCGGCCGTAAAAGTTTACATTTTACAAATCTAAACGTGCATATGAATTTCAATAGAGATAATATTATATTTTATTAAATGCGAATCTCCAAAGAGGAACTTTAGATACTTCTCAATTACGATACCATCAGCTATGTTATTATTTTCGTAGCTTTATTGCATAAACTACTACACTTTGCCCTTCTCAGTGAAGTGAGACGAGTATCAACAAATGTTTCGTCATTCATCAAGGGATATATTAACTTATTGTGGACAGGAGAATGTGGGCTTCTTAGTTTTTCCGCATTTCGTGTAACAGTTCCTATTGCACAGAATTAAATTCTTCATTACATTTGAAAGAGCGGTCAAAGAAAAATAGGTGGTTGACCTTTTTTTTTATACTAGACTGGACACCGAAGGCTTCGAAACCCGGTCGGATCACGTAATTTTTCAGTCTGTGATTTAACCCAGCCTTCAACTCTCAATGATGTGCGGAGTCGCCAGAAACTGTTGCCTGTCTTCTTACAAAAAAAAAAAAAAAAAAAAAAAAAAAGGATAGATTTGAGGTTAAACCTAACAAAACTGATACCAAATATTGATAATTTACTAAAAAACATCAGCCACATCCACCCCCCCCCATTAAAAGTCTGTATGTATCTGTCAAATATACATTTGTGTCATTTAAGTCAATAATTGTATGATTTCCTTTTCGTTTTTCGTGCTTTTCACTCCACGGTTTTACAGCTAAAATTATCAAAGTTGGTAGTACCGTATCAGGCGCGAAAAAACTTTTCAAATTAGAATTACATAAATAATAAGTGCATAAAAGGCTGTGGGCGGCTCTACACGTGGCAGAAAAAGTTGGCAAGGGGTCTACGAGGCAAAAAATTTTGGGAACTCCTGGTCTACCTTCTGAACGTGCCTAAAATTTGCACCTGGTGTTTAAACAATAATGCTAACGCAGGGCACACGCTGGCATCATCCGAGTGCCGCTCCTACCAACTATAGTTGTTGTGAATGGCGCCGTTGCATTGTAGTTGGCGTAGTGGACCGTAAGGGCAGTGAGACGACCCTGACTGGAAGGAAACTTACTTTGCGCTTGCACAATGAGTACAGATATTATTACGATATTTCTGAAGTAGTGGATGGACCCAGATTGACGAGTCGACAATCGATTGCATTTCCATTCTCACCGAACGTCCTCACACATTCAGTGATGCGGACGCGAAGTTTACCGTGAGAGAATCAGGAAAAAACCTACAGTCAGAGATCCTAAGTTGAATGGGGGGTTAGAATCGAATCTAGGAGCAAGGAAGTATCTACCAACACAATCAGAAATATCATCAAGAAATACGGGTATCACAGCAAGGTAGTTGGCAAGAAATTTTGGGTTAGCGAACAGCATCGGAAGAAATGTCTTTAATTTGCCCAGGAACATAGGGAAGACTCCTGGTATAAAGTATCGTTTTCCAATGAAAATAAATTTAACGTTTCCGTGTCAGATGACAGGCGAATAGTGTGGTGGAAGAAAATCGCGGGAATGCTGCAGAACCTTGTGCCAACGGTGAAACACAGTGAGCGTACCCTGATCGTGTGAGAGTATATGAGTGCTGCAGCTGTCGGAAAATTATGCTTTATAGAGGGCATGATTGACCACAAAATGTATATAGAAGTATTACAGGCAAATCTAAAAATTAGCGCCGAAAAATTATGTCTGAAAAGAGACTAATTTTTTCAATACGACAACGACACGAAACAATCAACTCTAAAAACTAGGCTGAGGCTGCTGTACAATACACTGAAGCAATCAAACACACCTACTCAGATCACATATATTAACGACGCTGCACATCTTTCGAAAATACTGGTAGATAGTATCAGAAAAAGATACATTTCTAACAAGGAAGACTCAAAAAGAAACACTTCAAGCAGAATGAGACAATATTTCGTCCTGTCTTACAGCAAACGCACTGAACTTGATACTCAGACAACTACAAGCAGTAATAACTGCAAAGGTAAACCCCAGTTTTTGTAAAATTCAATTGCTTGTATAGCTTATGGGACTTAACTAAGGGGTAATCAGTCCCTAAACTTACAAACTACTTATGAACTAGCTAACACTAAGGACGGCACAAATATCCATGCCCGAGGGGGGATTCGAACCCCCGACCGTAGTGGCCGTGCAGCCCGTGACTGGAATGCCGCAGTCCCCTCGGCCACCGCGGCGGGCCCAATTTTTGGAACTTAAGTAATATTTTCAAGCTGTAATTATAAACAAAAAAAAATATTTAAATGCTGCTTGCCGCTTAGTCGCAAGAGATATTTCGACCTGTGAACTTGGTGGGCGGGAAGGAGAGAATTCGGTGTTTTCTTTCATTAATTTAGTGAAAGCTCATCAGTGCATCTGGAACTATTCTATTGCCGTATATAGTAAGACAGATGTGACGAGTGCTGCATGTCGGGAAACAAGTATATGAGACAAGTATATGGGAGACAAGTATATGGGTATTATTTATTTTCTTATCATGTAAAAGATAAAGAAGTAATCAGACTGTTATAATAGTAAATCACAATGTAAATTTTTACAACTGTGACACACAAAACAAGTATTTCGGTTATAATCCAGAAAGTAGTCATCATTCTGAAGCAGTGAAAACTGTCTTCCCACCACATTTTTATCGCACACGTCGCGCCGATTTATCGCCTGCTCTTGTGAACCCTGCTAGCAATACATCGACGTTATATATCGCTTACTACTTATCGCTTATCTTATATCGCCTTAGTATGAACGGCGCCTAAACCAGAAATATTACAAACATCTAATCTCTGATAGATAGCGAACCAACATTTAAAAACAAGTATTGAAAGTTATACAAATATTAACTCGCAATTTGCGAGAATTTCCGTCTTTATCTGTTATCCTTTAGTTGGCCATTACAACTAAGTCGTCCGCATATGCGAGACTGCTTATTTTGTTTTCACCTATTTTAATCCCGCCCTGTCAGTCTAGAAATTATGGAATAAAATTAAGCAACGGCGGCTGGCTTGCAAGCTAGTACCGTCAGACCCCGACTATAAACTGGCAGGTTCGAGATTACTACGATATCTCGTATTTATGGCCTAGAATTAATCTATCTAATATAATCTGTAGCCGTGGGAGAGAGAGACCGAGAGAGCAGCTCACCATTAGAGACCCACTGCACACCTGTTCCTGGAGCTGCGGTACGCGGACAGCGGAGTGCTCAGAGAGAGTGGGTCTGCGCAGAGCGGCTGTGGCTGGAATTACGGCTCCCTTGGCCGCAGCCTGCGCGGCTTGTGATGAACGCCCGCCGTCTGTTCTCGTCCGCGGCGGCAGGTGGCAGCGTTGCCGGGCAACCGGCCTTGCGAGCGCCCCAGATCCTCGGCTTGAGCAACGGCGCACTCCGCGGACGCATCTACACCACCCCTACCACCAGCACAGCGACATCTGCCCAGCGTCTGCTGTCACAACCAGTAGCCACTTTCGCTGCTGGGACCCAGACAAAAGGTCAAACTCCAACCCTTTCAGTCTTGAATTATTTTTAAAATATACTTGCGCTTTTTCGATAACACCCTATCTATTGTATATTCGAGCAAACTAACTTTACTTTTTGGAGTCCGCAGTCTCCGTCAACCTAAATTATTGGCCCAACATGGGACCACGTCAACTGCCGCGTAGCTGACCAACCATAGATCATCGATGGTACAGGACTGTGGGCAACTACAATACTGAAGCAAATGTGGCATGTCCTGTGGTTCTCCACATTCGCAGAGAAGATCCTCAGCGTCCGTTTCTCCCCACTTAGCTTTAATAGTTTTCACAGGTGCAACTCCCGTTCTCATCCTATTCAGGGTTCGCCATTTATTCCAGTCCAGTTCGCTTCCGGTAGGGCGTGCTTGTTGTAGTGGGTAGTTTTTAGGTGGTTCAATTGGTACATTCCTCAAAAAGCTTTTCCTTGATTTGAGTCTTCCTGGCGGAACTTGGGCGTTGTAGAGAACGTGGCGTTCGTCTAAATTTTGCTTGGTTCGCTCTGTATGCTCTGCAGCTGTTCTGAGGTCTTTTGGTGAGGCAATGCCAGATTCCTTATATACGAGGTCAAGGGGGGTCGGTTTCATACACCCAGTGATTATCCTACACGTTTCGTTCAGGGCGATATCGACGGTTTTGGCATGCGCAGATCTATTCCACACTGGACAGGCATACTCTTCTGTTGAGAAGCATAAAGCCTGTGCTGTGGTGTGCAGTACGTCGGGGTTCGTTCCCCAGCCGCTCCCCGCTAGCTTTCTAAGCAGAGCGTACCTTGAGTCTACTTTCTGCCTGGTGTTGAGGCAGATATGTTTGTATGTTAGTGACCTGTCTAATGTTATACCAAGATACTAAGGGGTGTTTGTACGCTTCAAGGTGCTTCCTTCCCATCTGATTTGCAGGGTTCAGTGTGCATTTTTTTCAAAAGGGGAAAGCACATACTTGCGTCTTTGCGGAATTTGGCTTTAGGCAGTTCTCTCTTATATTTAGACTTGTCCTCAAGTGCTTTCTCCAGTTTTTCCTCAATATCCTGGAAGCTTCGGGACTGCACAGCAACGGCCAGCTCATCGGCGCACAGGAAGTGCCAGACACTTCCTGTACGCCGATGACCTGGCCATTGCTGTGAAGTCCCGAAGCTTCCAGGATATTGAGGAAAAACTGGAGAAAGCACTTGTCTGGCACCTTCAGCTATTGATTGATCGTTAGTGTATATATTATATAGAATTTGTGCCAGAACGCTTCCCTGCGCAAGGTCATTCTTCTGATCTCTCCATCTGCTCCTCTTCATATGCAGTGACACATAAACCATTCTATTCTAGAGCATGGATTCTACCACTCTTACTAAGTTGTAATCGCCCAACATATTATACATTTTGCAAAATAGTTTGCTATGATTGTTGTTGGTGTTGTTGTTGTGGTCTTCAGTCCGGAGACTGGTTTGATTCAGCTCTCCACAATACCCTATCCTAAGCAAGCCTCTTTAACTCCACATAAGAACGGCAACCTACATCTGTATGAATCTGCTTACTGTATCTATCTCTCGCTCTTCATCTGCGGTTTTTACCCCACACACTTCTCTCCAATGCTAAATTCACGATTCCTTGATGTCTAAGAATGTGTCCTACCAATCTAAACAATCTTTTAGTCAAGATATGCCAGAAATTCCTTTCCTCCCCAATTCTGTTCAGTACTTCTCATTAGTTATGCGATCGACCCACCTAATCTTCAGCATTCTTCGGTAGCACCACATTTCAGAAGCCTCTATCCTATTCCTGTCCGCACTGTTTATCGTCCATGTTTCACTCCCATACAAGGCAACACTCCACACAAATGCCTTCAGAAAGGACTTCCTAAGGCTTAAATCAATATTCGAGGTTAACAAATTTCTCTTTTTCAAGAACACTTTTCTATCCATTGCCATTCTGCATTTTATATCCTCTGTACTGCGACCATCATTTGTTATTATAGTGCCCAGTAACAAAACTCATTTACCTCCTTTATTGTTTCGTTACCTAATCTAATTCCTTCAGCATCACCTGACATTCTTAGACTGCACTCCATTACCCTTGTTTTACTCTTGTTAATGTTCATCTTATATGCACCTTTCAGCACACTGCCCATTCCGTTCAGCTGCTCTTCCAGGTCATTTGCTGTCTCTGACAGAATTACTATGTCGTCGGCAAAACGCAGTGTTTTTAATTCTTCACCCTGAAGTTTAATTCCTTCTCCAAATTTCTCCTTGCTCAATGTACAAATTGAATAACTCCATTCTCAACCACTGCATTCCTTTCATGCCCTTCAACTCTAACAACTGCTGTCTGGTTTTTGTACAAGTTGTAAATAACATTATGTTCCCTATATTTTGCTCCTGCTTGCTTCAGAAGTGGACAGAGTTTATTCCAATGAATAAAATCTACAAACTCTATAAATGTAGGGTTGCCTTTCTTTAATCTATCTTCTAGGATAAGCCATAATGTGAGTATTGCCTCCCGTGTTCCTACATTTCTCGTGAACCTAAATTGATCCTCCCCGAGTTCGGCTTCTACCAGCTTTTCCATCCTTCTGTAAACAATTTGTGTTAATATTTTGCAACCATGACATATTAAACTGATGGTTCTGTAGTTTTCACAACTGTCTGCGCATGCTTTTTTCGGAATGGGGATTATTACATTTTTCTTGAAGTATGAGGTTACTTCGCTAGTATCATACATCTTACACACCATGTGAAATAATTTTGTCGTGGCTGGTTCTCCCAGAGACTTCAGTAGCTCTGAGGAAATATCATCTACTCCAGGGGCCTTGTTTCGACTTAGATCTTTCAGTGCTCTGTGAAATTCATCTCTCAGTATAGTATCTCCTATTTCATCTGCTATATCGATAGCTGCGATATAGCGCCCGTCACATGGATGGGTTGGCAACGTCACCTTCGCGGGCCGCCACAGAGAGCGCCCCGCGAAGCCACGGCCGATGGGGGCGCCGCCAGCGCCTTCCTACGGAGCGACAGAAGACACCACGCCAGATGACCTTCTGACGGCGACCAGCACTCATCTAAATACCTTGCGTGCATCTAAATAGGATAGCTGCTGTTACTTGTTTTCTATTTCAGTTATGTATCGTAATAATTCTGAAATATACTTCTGACTCATGGTTCGATGTCTGTAGCAATTCCTCAGAGTTCCCGATTGCGGCTTACCACCTGGACCCCACCTTCCTTCTGTGTGATCGCTAAGGATACAACATCATCCTCATCTACTTCTTCTTTCCTTCCGACAACATTGTCACTAAGTTCATTTCCTTCGTAGAGCTTCTCTATATACTCTTTCCACCTTTCAGCTTTCCCTTCTTTGTTGAGAACTGGTTTTCCATCTTTGTTCTTGATATTCATAGAGATGTTTTTCTTATCTCCAAATAACTCTTTTATTTTCCTGTAAGCTGTATCTATTTTTTCCCTATTTATACATTCTTCTACATACTTGTATTTGCATTCTAGTCACTCCTGCTTAGCCATTTTGCACTTCCTGTCAATCTCATTTCTTAGTCGTCTGTACTCCATTCTGCCTGTTTCATTTACTGCATTTTTATATTTTCTCCTTTCATCTATTAAATTTATTATGTGATATCCAAGGATTGTTTGTAGGTCTTGCCTTCCTACCTATTTTGTCCTCTGCTGCCTTGACTATTTCATCTCTCAGTGCTCCCCATTCCTTCTCTACTGTTTTATATCCCCCCGTTTCTGTCGTTGCCTGAAGCACCCTCTGAAATTCTCAAGAACTTCAGGTTCCTTCAGTTTAACCAGGTCCCATCTACTTATATTCATACCTTTCTGCAGTTTTTTCAGTTTCAGCCTACAATTCATGACCAATAGGTTATGGTCAGAGTTTATACATGCCCCTGGGTATGTCTTACTGTTTAAAACCTGGTCCCGAAATCTATGGCTTACCATTATAAAATCTATCTGGTATCTCCCAGTGTCTCCTTGTCTCTTCCACGTATACAAGCTTCTTTCGTGATTCTTAAACCAGGTGTTTGTTATAACTAAAATATGTTCCACGCAAAATTCTATCAGGTGGCTTCCTCTTTCATTCCTTTTGCCCAGTCGAATATTCAACTATTATTTTACCTTCCCTTCCTTGTCCTACAACCGAATTCCAGTCTCCCATAACAATTAAGTTTTCGTCTCCCTTAATTGTCTGAATAATTTCCTTTAGTTCCTCATATATTTCTTCGATCTCCTCATCATCAGCAGAGCTAGTTGGCATACAAACCTGTACTACTGTGGTCAATGTTGGCTTCGTATCTATCTTGACTACGATAATGCGATCACTGTGTTGCTCATAGTAGTTTACCCGCATTCCTATTTTATTATTAATTATCAGACCTACTCCTGTAATACCCCCAAATGATTTTGTATTTATAATCCTGTACTCACCTGACCAGAAATCCTGTTCCTCTTTTCATTGAACTTCACTAATCCCCACTATTTCTAACGTCAACCTATCCATTTCTCCTTTTAAATATTCTAACTTCCCTACCCGATTATGGGATCTAACATTCCACGCTCCGATCCGTAGAATGCCAGTATTGTCTTTCCTGATGACAACATCCTCCTGAGTAGTCCCGCCCGGAGATCCGGATGGGAGACAATTTTACCTCCGGAATATTTTACCCGAGAGGATGCCATCATTATCTGTTCATACAGTAGAACTGCATGTCCTCGGGAAAAGTAACTGCTGTAGTTTCCCCTTGCTTTCAGCCGTTCGCAGTAACTGTGTGGCAAAGCCACATTAGCTGATGTTGCAAGGCCAGCTCAGTCAGTCATCCAGACTGTTGCCCCTGTAACTACTGAATAGGCTGCTGCCCCTCTTCAGGAACCACACGTTTGTCTGGCCTCTCCACAGACACCCCTCCGCTGTGGTTGCACGTACGGTACGGGTATCTGCATCATTGAGGCACGCAAGTCACCCCACGTCGGCAATGTCTGTGGTTCAGAGGAGTGGTTGCTATGATTAATAGGATCATATGCGGCTGTCAGGTCAACTAGAGCTAGCCCCGTTACGGTTTCCCTTTCGAAGCGTTCTTCAATAAATTCAGTTAGATTGAGGACCTGGCTGGTGCAAGATTTACTGGCCGAAAGCCTGCCTGCTCTGGCATTAGTTTGGAATCTACGATGTTTTGTATTCGTTGCAGGATCATTCTTTCGTATCTTGAAGAGATGGCACGGTAGGGAGATTGGACGGTAACTGCATGGCAGGTCGGGGTCTTTTCCTGGATTCAGTAATGTCATCACTTTGGCTCTGCGTTACATTTTAGGGATCTTGTAAGAGCTAACACATGTATTTAGGAGACTTAGAAGCCATTGTTTTGTAATTGGTCCCAGATGTTTTATTTGTTCTGTGCATATGTCATCTACACTTGGGGACTTCCCATGTTTCATGCTATTTATGGCCATATTTAGTTCACTCATTTTCAATGCACTGAGTGAGTTCGATTCATTTTGGACGTTATATTAAAAATATAATGTTCTCAAGCTATGTGAATTGTTCCGATTCAAGAAACTCCTTTTGCTGCTCTTACCTTGGAATATTCATGTGAGGATAACTATCTAAATTTCAATTATAATATTTATGTGGAAAAACTGTACATAGACTCAGGCCTTTTTACCATTAGCTCAGGCCTTAATAGATCCCTTCCACATTGAATAGAGTCCGTGTACAGTGTGTGCTGTTTTTATGTCGTGACTTAGTCAGGGACAGGACTTGAGGAATTAGATTACTAGCATGTCCCTAATTTACAATCACGACAACCCTGCAAATTTAAGGTTTTGTATTAACACTATGAGAAAAATAGTAAGAAAGAGGGAAGACGAATCACGAGAGAATGAAGGTCACAAATGATGGAAATAATTTCTTTACTCAACAATTTAAAGAAGCAAAACTTTCGTATAAGCGATATTCTTTCATAAACATTTTTTCATCGTTCTCTTAATTGTCCTTGATCGCTATGTTCACAGATATAAAATTTGAAAATGTCGAAAGACTGAACTCTACTACAATTGGTACCATGTAACTAGGTGCAACCGCGCATAGAGACGGAGCGATAGGGGAAGCGTTAAGGGGAGGAACTAAGTCCGAGCGTCAATAGTTGAGCTGGCGGGAGGAACATTGCGTAACTCGCGGCCAGCCACGCGCCTACAGAATGATTATTATTGGCTGCCGGCTGAAAACTGGGCCGGCTTCATACGTGAAGCAGACTGTAATAAGGGAATACCCTCCTTCCGTTACCGCGAAATATAGATATCCACTGCTGACAACATGATCGCCTTCCTAGTTCCACCTATTCTACCGATAGGTGGTTCTCTCACTAGATATGTACCTCTGGTGGCATATCGTCGTCTAATGGCTACCCCTGTCTCCTTCCTATTCTTCGTCACCTGCAGCGCAGTGGACTTTACGCTTGTACAAGGTTTCAAAAATCAAATGTTCAAATGTTTGTATAGCTTATGGGACTTCACTACGGGGTCATCAGTCCCTAAACTTACAAACTACTTATGAACTACCTAAGACTAAGGACGGCACAAATATCCATGCCCGAGGGGGGATTCGAATCCCCGACCGTAGTGGCCGTGCAGACCCTCGGCCACCGCGGCCGGCTGTACAGGTTTCCCTCTCCATAGTTTCCTATCCATTTCTGCTATCTATCAACTGTCCACATCTATTGATACTTGAGATCTTCAGTGAGGCCATCCCTCCAATGCTTCTTTGGTCTCCCTAGGTGGTTCTCCTTCTAATAGGAATAAAATTTTAGGAGCTGCTGAGGCACTCTGTCATCTCCCATCCAGGCCACATGAGATTCCCACTGCCATCACTTTGCTTTGATGGTTCCTGCCATTCAGCACTCTTGGTACAGTTCCTCAAGTTCTTGGTTGTTCCTCATTGTCCGTTCTCCTGTGTTTGCGTCCAAAACAGGAAAGCTCTCCCGAAGAGCATTTTCTACAAAATGTTGAGCTAGTGGAAGTCGTGTGTTCGGATACTCCATGTCTCACAGCAATATAGATCAACGGGCTGGATCAGGGTTCGAAACTTGAACTGTCTGGAGAGACATGGAGCAAAGCATTTGAGATAGTCTGTGGTAAGATCACGTTCCAGCTTAAATTATGGCATTAATCTCTGCTTCATATGAAGAGTTCTCTGCGAAAACTGACCCCAGGCAATTAGACTCGTTCACTCTCTTGCAGGAATGGTCTGTTACCTGCAGCGACTAGATTTTCAGCAGTCTGCTCACGCAACATGTCTTGGCTTAGTTTAGGAATAGCTACTTCCTCTTTGAATGTATAAACTTCTACTTCATTTAACCACTGACAACGTCTCCATACACACAGCGCCTTTCGAATTATTATTATTATTATTATTATTATTATTATTATTATTATTTTGAGTTTATGGGACTTAACTACGGGGTCATCAGTCCCTAAACTTACAAACTACTTATTAACTAGCTTATACTAAGGACGACACAAATATCCATGCCCGAGGGGGGATTCGAACCTCCGACCGTGGTGGCCGTGCAGACCGTGACTGGCGCGCCGCAGCCGGCTCGGCCACCGCGGCCGGCTTTCGAATTATGGAAATTTCCTTGGCATCCTTGTATAATTAATGTTAAAAAATCCGTACTTAACTTTTCATGTTTGCATATTTATAATAATAATGTTATATGTTTCTCCACATACAGTGAGTTGGAAGAACAAGCAGTACGAGAATAAAATTATGTTTTTTTATATTGTCGCAGTTGATTTTATTTAGCCTACAGACGAACAGCTCTCAAGGCATGTTATGATCCTCAGCCAACACTTCTCAATTAGTTATGAAGCTCGCTTCCTAAGATTGTGACATACCTATTGCGCAATTGAGCATAACGAATGAGTGGTAGGGGTGGCTTTCGGATGGTAGTGTGTATTGAAAGCTGTAGCCAATAAGCAAAACACGTTGCTCCTATTGGCTACACCATACATTTATTGAATAAAATTTGCCACTACAGCGTGAGATCACACATCAACGAAATTTCACAGGAACTAGCTACAGTTTGGATCGTGCACATACAGACCCACGCACCCACCCACACACACAAACACACATACATAAAAAGGCACATTTAATAGATACTCAAGCTCGTGTGAAACTTTTAACTTACCAAAATTATGACCAGTTGGATGGTCGAAATATTGTGTTCTTAGGACGATAGAATATGAGTGGATACTGTTAAATAGTATCAATTTAAATTTTAAAAATTATTTTCTCAGTTTTGGTCTGAGTTTAGTTCATTCTGTACATACAAAGTACCAGTTGTGATTACTGAATGTGGGTGTGCACTGGTGGAAATGAAATTGTTGAAAGCGATTAACATAAAAATTGAAAAATTTAAATTAAGCAAAATTTATATACTTTTTTTCATTTCTGTTCAATGATGTGAAAAAACGCCGTAAGTTTTATTTTCGATTTCTAAGGTGGCAATCTGTTTTCTAATATGTTTTCTTAAATTTGAAAGATCATTGTTTTCTGCCTTAAGGTTCAGAATTTATAAAATTGTGACGATTGATTTAGTCCACATAAAGCAACATATACCTTTCGCATTTGAAAGATCAGGATTGAACTTTTAAAACACCGAGGAGGTATAGACCAAGGAAAAAAAAAAAAAAAAAAAAAAAAATTAATTCAACCAACGATTAACTGCTGATCGCCACATTTCGATTCTGATCTTAGCCACAGTTCTCCAAAATAGTAACATTATTACAATACCACTTTCTGAGAAAAAAGATAGATGCAACAAAGCTGAAACGCGAAATGAATTTTATCGCTCTTTATGATTTCATTTTTTGAGCACTGCTGGAAGCGGACTTGAAGATATGGACCTGCGCGTGCTCGGCCCTATATAAACGTAAATAACGTAATATGAGGGGTTCTGAGACATTTAGTTTATTGTTACGAGAGTCTAACGGTGTAGCCTCCCCGCACTAACCTCTTTCCGTAACAGGTTAATTAAACACCAGCTGTTAACGCCCTCCTAAGTACTCTCGCCATAAAATTCCCTCCAAAACGGGACAGGAAATTACTGTCCCGGCATGCTTAGCACAAACAGAAAGCCACCATAACACATGCTTCAATAGCGTGTCGACAGATTAAGCATGGCCCTGTCGACGAACCATCACGAGTAGGGATTTTTGAGACACTCTTTAAAATCTGTTTGTTGCACTGATATTACTTTTTTTTACTCCTGCAGTGTACATGACTTAATTAAACGCGTGGATATTATTGGGGTAAGCTTTAATTGGTTTTAAATCTCAAGTAATGTATTTAGAGAATCATTTTCTCATCCTTAATGCCAGTGAATAAATCAAGAAATTTAACGTCCGTCAGCCTCTATCTTCAAATGAAATCAGACTGCTTACTGTACACAGCACGGTGTTACCTATGTATGGTCTTTCTTCCATTAACCATGAAAGATTCATGATTATGGGGAGTACCTGGTTCCCTTATCCATTACAGATCCACGTTTCCTAGGAGCAACTACAACAATCTGCTGATACTGCTGCGGCGCGATTCGCCAGTGAAAGGGTTCAATTGTTTCTAAATGTAATGAACCAAGATGCTGAGGTAATCGGTCCCTGGACATATAAACTATTTAAACTAGATTATGATAAATACAACAGACTCATTCATACCCGAGGGAACACTCGAAACTTCGACGTGGAGTGGCCATACAATCAGTGGGAATACGCTATACACCGCAAGACCATTCCCGCGCTGTGTTTAGACAGCGAACTATAACGCAGGTTATAAGAGATATGTCCACAAAGTAAGTTCCGTTTGGCATTATATGACAAAGGTGTCAGATACAGAAAAATTAAAGTTACAGGTGAAGCATTGAATTAAAATTTGTGCTGCGGCCAGGAACTGAACCCGGTCCTCCATGCTCACTTTTTTTACTCCTTGCGGTCGCTTATCGCGTTTGTTCGTTTTTGTTCCATATATCGGCTCAGCTTTTTTATTACAGAGAGCGTTCAGGCCTCTGACCGGTCGAGCTGAATCACGCCGCCCACTAGACCACCGCACCACTAGCGATTAGGGCGCCTGGGAATAGTCCAAGTACGACTTTCCTCCACGGCACAAACTCTAATTCAGCTTGTGTGTTCCATGAAATATTGCCACAACTACCAAGGCTCTCCATGCATCAAAATAGCCCTTCAGCATGGATATATCGGAACATTGCTGCCTTTTACCTTTTGCTAAGTTGATGTAAATATCATTACAACTTAAACTTCATATACCCAGAGACTGTTTTGCGTCTCGAAAATGTGAAAGACATTACATCGAACCCAGTCATCCATGCTCACTAGGCATGAATTGGAATTTTCTAATTCATTTATTCAAAAATTCATAAATTAATTTTCTGATAATAAGCTGAATTAGACTTTATGACGTGGAGGGAAGTCGTGCTTTGACTATTCCGATGCGCCTTAATGCTAGTGTTGCAGTGCTCTGTTAAGACGTCTGCCTTGGGTTCGACTCCCGGCGTCAGCAAAAATTTTAATTCAATGCTTCTCCCTTAACTTTAATGTTTGTGACATTTGCTAGACGCAAATAGCCTCTGGGTATATAAATTTATGATTATAATGATATTTATATCACCTTAGCCTAAGGTAAAAGGCAGGACTCTTCCGATGTGTACATTTCCGAGTTGCTATTCCAATGCATGGAGAGCCTTGGCAGTTGTGGCAATATTTCATGGGACCACAGAAGCTGAATTAGATTTTGTGATGTTGAAGGAAGTCGTGCTTAGACTATTCCGAGACGCCATAATCGCTTGTGTTGCGGTGGTCTAGCGATCGCCGGTCGCTGAGGTTCAGCGTGAGATTTGCGGGACTACTATAGCAAGGGCACTACATGTAAACTTACGGTTGCGTTTAATCTATTCAGTTGTGTGTACCAGTTTATCAGTAACCACTACGTTCTTCATCGTGCACTTAATCACGCCGGCCGCGGTGGCCGAGGAGACTGAGGCGCTTCAGTTACGGTCTGCCACCTCGGCCGGAGGTCCGAATCCACCCTCGGGCATAGATATTTGTGCAGTCCTTAGTCTTAGCTAGTTCATAAGTAGTTTGTAAGCTTAGGGACAGATGACCCCGTAGTTAAGTCCCATAAGTCCTACAAACATTTGAACATTTGATTACGTCCTTCACTGAACTGAGTGACCCATCTTCTAAGATAAGAGAAGAAAAGAAGATAAAAGAAAAGAAAAGGAAAAATAAAAGAAACAAAGGGAACTTCTTTTCTTGATACGCTCGTACCATTCACTTGACCGTAGAACAATGAAGTACATGTACGCCTTTAGCATGAACTGTGACAAGTTATTCATTGCGTTTTGCGATTTGCCTAATAATGAACGAATGTCGCAAGAAAAGTTTTTCTGTAGATTCTTTCAAGCATCAAATGTCAAAATATCTTTCAATATGACTTGCAGTATTTATACATTTCTGTGATTTGCCACTGCGGTTAACGTGCAACTTGCTAACCGAAGTTGTCACTGTTTTGAGTTCTTGCTCCATTGGGTATTGAAACAAAAGTGCGCTTTTTTTTGGTTGAGGGTTCAGTATGAGCGTCCGAAAATAAGATTTCTGTGAGACAGTTCTTACCTTCGTGATACAGGAGACTGAACGTACGCAATTCGGCTAACCACTTTAAAAATTTCTCTGAAATCGTCAAGAAGAAAAAACAAATGATGAACGTAGTTCCTGTGTTATATAATGCTAAATAGCATATATTAAAACCACAAAGATATATTCTTTGCATAATCTGCTCCTAAGGCTTTTGAACAAAATTTTTTCCTCATTTCTTACTCAAAATGATCTTAAAACGAGTTTAGATTACTGCCAGTTTGTTGTATACATTAGTAGAATATGCCAACCCCCCTAGAACCACAGACATTGCCGAGGTGGAGTGGCTTGTGTGCCTCAAGGAAAGATAGCCGTACCGTATGTGCAACCACAGCGGAGGGGTGTATGTGGAGAGGCCAGACAAACGTTTGGTTCCTAATAAAGGCAGCAGCCTTTCCAGTTCCTACAGGGGCAGTAGTCTGGATGATTGACTGAGGTGGCCTTGTAACATCAGCTAACATGGCATTGCCATGCAGTTTCTGCGATCGGCTGAAAGCAATAGGAAACTACTGTCGTTACTTTTCCCGAAAACATGCAGCTCTAGTGTATGAATATATGATGATGGCGCCTTCTTGGGTAAAATATTTCGAAGATAAAATAGTTCTCTATTTGGATCTCCGGGAGGGGTCTACTCAGGTGCATGTTGTCATCAAGAAAAACAAAACACACATACTACGGGTCGGAGCGTTAGATGTTCTAACCTTTAATCGCGTAGGTAAGTTAGAAAATTTGAAAAGAGAAATGGATAGGTTAAAGTCAGATACGGTAGGAATTAGCTAAGGTCGGTGGCAGGATGAACAGGATTTCTGGTCAGGTGAATACACGGTTATAAATACAAGATTAGTTGGTGGTAACGCAGGAGGAGGTCTGATAATGAATATGAAAATAGGAATGCGGGGAAGCTATTATGAACGGCAAAGTGAACGCATTATCGTACCAAAGATAGACACGAAGCCAACACCGATCACAATAGTGCAAGTTTATATGCCAACTAGCACAGCAGATGACGAAGATATCGAGAAAATGTATGAGGAGGTAAAAGAAATCGCTCAGAAAAATAAGGGAGACGTAAAATTGATTGTAATGGGTGACTGGAACTAGGTAGTAGGAAACGGAAGAGAAGGAAATGTAGTAGGTCAATATGGACTGAGAAAAAGAAATGAAAGAGGAGATCGCTTGGTAGAATTTCGGGCAGAGCACAATTTAATTATCACCAACACTTTGTTTAAACATCATGAAAGAAGGCTGTATACGTGGAAGAGTCCAGAAGACAATGGAAGGTACCAGATTGACATTATAATGGTAAGACACATCCAGGGGCAGATATTGACTCTGAGCATAACTTATTGGTTATGAACTGCCGATTAAAACATAAGATATTGCAGAAAGATTGAATAGTTAGGAGATGGAATCTGGATGAATTGAAGGAACCAGAGGTGGTTGAGAGTTTCAGGGAGCGTTAGGCAAGGATTGGTTTAAATCGTGGAAAGTTATACAATTGAAGAAGAGTGGGTAGCTCTGAAAGATACGGTAGTTAAGGCAGCAGAGGATCATATATGCAGAAAGACAAGGCCTAATAGAGTACCCTGGATAACACAAAATATACTGAACTTAATTGATGAGGAGAGAAAATAAAAAAAATTGCAAGTGAAGCAGGCAAAAGGGAGTACAAACGTCTAAAAATGTGATTGACAGGAAATGCAGACTGGCTAAGGAGTAGTGGCTAGAGGACAAATGCGTAACTAGGGGGAAGATAGATACCGCCTACAGGAAAATAAAAGTGATATTTGGATACAAGAAAGGCAGCGGAATGAGTATCAAGAACTCAGACAGAAAACCAGTACTAAGCAAAGAGGGGAAAGCTGAACTGCGGAAGGAATATACAGAAGGCCTATACAAAGGAAATATACTTGAAGGCAGTATTCTAGAAATGGAAGACGAAATGGAGGAAGATGAGATAGGTGATATGATACTGCGCGAAAATTTGACAGAGCGCTGAAGGATTGGAGTCGAAACAAGGCTCCTGGAGTAGATGATATTCAGTTGGAACAGTTGTTATCGTTAGGAGAGCCAATCATGAAAACATTGTTCCATCTGGAATGCAATGAGATAGGGAACATACCCTCCGACTTCAAGATGAATATCGTAATTCCAATTCCAAAGGAAGCAACTTCAGACAAATTTGAAAGATAGATAACTGTCAGTTTCACAAACCATGGTTTCAAAATACTAACTCGAATTACTTACAGACGAATGGAAAAACTTGTGGAATCCAATCTCGGGGAAGATCAGTCTGGATTTAGGAGAAATATAGGAACACGTGAGGCAATATATTACTACTTATCTTAGAAGATAGACTAAGGGAAAGCAAACCTACTTTTTTAGCGTTTGTAGATTTAGAGAAAGCTTTTGACAATGTCGTCTGGAATACACTCTTTCAAATTCTTAAGTTAGCAGGGGTAAAATATAGGGAGCGACGAGTTACATTCAACCTGTACAAACACCAGACAGCATTTATTAGACTCGAAGGACAAGAAAGGGACGAAGAGGTTGGGAATGGAATAAGACAGGGTTTTAGCCTTTCCCCAATGTTATTCAATCTGTACATTGAGCAGCCAGTGAAAGAATACAAGGAGTCATTTGGAGAGGGACTCGAAGTTCTGGGAGAAGATATAGAAACTTCGTGGTTTGCTGATGACATAGTAATTTTATCAGAGATTGCAAAGGATCTGGAAGAGCAGTTAAATGGAATGTACAGTGTCTTGAAAGGAAGATATAAGATGAAAATTAACAAGAGTATAGCGAGGGTAATGGACTGAAATGTCGGTAAATCAGGTGCTGCTAATGGAATTAGATTAGGTAATGAGACAATAAAAGTAAAGGATGAGTTTTCTTATTGAGGGAAGCAATTAACTTCTGATGGCCAAGTAAAGAAGATATCAAATGCAGAATGTCTATTGGAAGAGAAGCGTTTCAGAAGAAGCGAAACTTGTTAACAGCCAAAGTATTTGTCTGGAGTTTAGCATTGTATGGGAGTGAAACGTGGACGATAAGGAGCTCAGAGAAAAAGATAATAGAAGGTTTTGAAATGTTGTGCTACAGACGAATGTTGAAAATTAGATAGGTAGATCACGTAACTAACGAGGAGGTGCTTAACCGAATTGGGAAGTAAAGGAGTTTCTGGCATATCCTTACTAAGGGAAGAGGTAGATTGGTGGGTCACATTCTGAGACATCGGAAATGTCAAGTTAGCATTAGAAGGAAGTGCGTGGGGTAAAAATCGTAGAGAGAGACTGAGGGACGAATACAGTAAGCAGATTCGAAAGGATGTAGGTTGTCGAACGTATTCTGAGATGAAGAGACTGGCACAGGAGAGGGCAGCATGGAGATCTGCACCAAACCAGTCTGAGGACTGAAGACCACAACAACAACAATGAAGAATAGGTAATTATTTATTGAAGCAACCAACTGTGGTTATGTAGCAACTGTTACCCTGCCAGACGCCACACAGTAGGTAATGATAATCAAATAACTGACTGATAAATGTTCCGCAGAACCTAAATCAGGTGTAAATATCAATGGTTGTGGAACGAGTCTGTACAACAAATTGTAACAAAAGAGAAGTAACAGTTAAGTGAACCATATGTCAAACCTTTGCACATAACACGACTAAGTGCAAGTAAAAACACAGAGAAATTAGCATAATATTTCAATTTTTCTCTGTAATTTCTCGATGTAATAGGAAGAGAGAAATATGAAGAATCTCTTCTGTGTAGACTTGCATGGCTTGCTACTAAGCCTTTAGAATTCCTCCGGCACGTTATTGAAAATGTGTGTGGAAGAATATTGCTCGCCTTTCTGCGATTGAAATGCAGATTCGACTTATGTCTAGCATTAACAGAATAAAAGCAAACATTATTAACAACATACGACATTAATAAAATATTTATTGAGAGGCTAATGTAAGTATTCCCAGGGAACTGAAGCTGGGTGGAGAAGAGATTCACGAGATAAAACCAGATACTGCTCGAACTGCTTGTTTCTGCGCAGTAAATACTCGTTTTGAATCATAGGAGTCACCTCAAAAATAGCACCATACATCATAAACCAATGAAAATAAAGAAAGTAGACTATTTTTTGTATAACTATGAATTATTTTAAATAGTGTTGTAACTGTAAATAGCTCAGAACTTTTTTAAACATGATCTTGAACGTGGACTTTTCACGTCAGCTTACTACGTATATGAACGACAGAAAATTTAAACTCTTGAGTCTCACTCATGATATGCCGATTCATTATAATCGAAAGTAAGTTTTTGTTGAATTACGTGTAAGAAACTGAATCTAACTATAATTGAACATCAATTTATTTTCAAATGTTCAAATGTTTGTATAGTCTATGGGACTCAACTACTCAACTGGGACTCATCAGTCCCTAAACTTACAAACTACTTATGAACTACTTACGAACTAGGACGGCACACATATCCATGCCCGAGGGGGGATTCGAAACCCCGACCGTAGTGGCCGTGCAGACCGTGACTGGAGCGCCTTAGTCCCCTCGGCCACCGCGCCCGGTAATTTATTTTCTACAAGTCATTAACTGAAATCTTTATATGTATACTATCTATTGTAAAAGTCAATTCAAAATTTTAATTCCATAATGCAATTTCGTAATTTAACCTTGTCATTAAAAAAAGAAGAAAGAAAGCACAATAGAAACAAATTTATTTAATTTCAAGTACTGAAATCTCTTTAATTTATTGTAGGGCAACTATTTTTTCTTGCTTCTGGCTGTCGGCTGACAAGAATGTTTTTCTGTTTTGTATTCTCTAAAATCGGCCGTAATCAGTCGAAAATCTACTGAGCTGGCAACTATGGAACCTTCACTACACAACGTATGAGAACGTAATTTTCTTGCCGACACGAAATTGTATAGTATTTCTGTCTAACGACCTCGACGTCTCGTTGTACTTGGTTTTTTCTGTCAGACTGTGCATTACATCAAGTTCCTCGATGTCGTAACGGCTCAATTTATCCTGCATTATTTTCGGCTTACGTATCTTGATTCCATTCCCGACGCATTTTTCCAGAGTCATTCGACGTAATGACGCAGCCCTCACTCAAAAAATCGTATTGAAATATTCAGTAGGAATACATCGGAGTACGGCAGAATGTCATTCTTACACTGAGCTAAAATAACTGCAGGTCGAAGAGAGACATTGGTTGTAAAATGAAGTCATGCAGTCACGTGACACCAGAAATCTTCCGGAAACAACATTACTTGCCACTTAAAGAGTGTTATCCACTTTTAACTCTGGATAGGCGGGTAGCTTGTTCTGTCAGTTTGCGCTTATCGCTGTAACTAACTGTCTGTCTTTGTGTGCGATATTTATCTACCGACTTTTCTTCTTTAGTCCGAAATTAATGTTACGAGCAGACAGAAAGCGGTGGAGAACATACTCCTTTTAATCTCTATTGAAGTCAGAACGCTTGGGAGCTACAACGAATATTAATTTCTAGAGTTTCTGTTAATGAAGCTACAAATTTTTGTAAAACAAGGTAGACACTCTTTCAACTAAATTTTCCCTACATAAACAGCATTCTAAAAAGTTCAATACGTCTTCTACTCGAACTGCCCGATTATCACGCAGCAGAAACCAATAATATTCGTTTCAAAAGTAGATAAAACTCTCAAAACTTGCCACGTGGATTTTGATATGTTTCACTTCTCTGTTGTACTTGTCGTACCATACTGAAGTATTGCAGGAAGTATCGTAGGTACAACAGGAAAATATTTCTAATCAGATTTCAGTAGCTCAAAATGGATTCGGTGAGTTCTGAAAAATAGCGACACTCCAAGGGCAGTAATACATTGTAATGCTTTTCCTATTTTCTTTATTTTGGGTTCTGACAATGGGTGTCCTATGTAGAAATCTGGTGTTATGCTCTGTAGACTTTTCGAGTAACAAAATTGGGGAAAAATTTATGTGCTTCACATTTCAGAGCTCCAAATCGGCATTTTATGACAAATTTTGTGCAAGTGTAGGAGTCATAGAGGAGATAGAAAAGTTTATATATCGAAATCCTTTATTTCTTTTTCTTCAACAGCCTTGATAAAAGATGTCATTTAGGGGCCGGTATTTACAAATGCCAGAAAATAACAGAAGCAGCTTCCTTTCCAGTTCAAAACCAAATGCGTTTCCTATAGTTGAAATTAGCACTAATATGAGCATATTTACATTGCATACTGCTTCACTTGTAATATCAGTGGAAAATATTAATTCAGATACTTTTTATGTGCTTAGATGTTTTATGATAGAAGATGTCGTTACATCGTTCTGTGATCAAAATTACTTTCTTGAACAGAAGTGTATCAACATTCAATATAGTTAGAAAGGATTTCTCTTCACTGTCGTCAAATATTCATCATGGGTATCTGCGCGGTACACAATATTACATGGCACCATTTACCAATTATTTTTTGGCAAAGAAGAAGTGGGCGACTAAAGGAAATTAATATCATTCGTTACGAGAGCAACACTTCAATCACAAATGGCCTTAAGCAGTGTAAGAATACAGGCGCACGTGAACATATTTTTGATACCTGATGCATGCATTTATCATTTTTGTTTGAATACTGTTGAACGTAACATAGATATGGTAATCTTAAATATACGACATTTAAATCTACAGCGCTATTCTACCTCGCTTCTCGTCTACTCTCTATCGTCACGGACGGAAACGTAGCTCGTCTTTAGAGTAGACTTCATTGCAGACTTGGGTGCTAGATGGTAGCACAGATTCAACCGTAAGAGACACGATATCCTGCCACTCTTGTGAAATAGTTGCAACTATCCATGTATTTTTTATAAAAAGAGGATTATTCTATAAAAACAAATATTAACCTTGGTAGAATTCCTCATAGTTAAAATTCAGTAAATAACAAATTGTAAATAACACTCAAAGGCTTATAAATTATAAGATCGCGAGTGACAACGTTCAAAATTGTTACATGCGTCACAGGCGCAGCTGCTTAGCGCTTTCGGCCAGAGGGCTCACCGTCTTCTTGAGAGGATACAGGGTTTTAGGTTAGTAACCTCTTGGTACGTTTTGGTCGAACGGTAGTTATCGTTGGTGTGCAGCGAGAGCTGCTGGCAACAATGCTTTAGGTTGGAATGTTCTTTGTTGGCAGGTGTGCGGCAGTCTCACGCTGACCGCAGAGCAAGGCGGTGGCATGTCGGCAGTGAGTTCGTAACCTGCGTATAGTGGTGGCTAAAGTTTTTGCCTTTCCGTCGTATCGCATACGGGTTGCAGTTGCATATTGAAATATTTCAGTGTGGACTCGTAGACATTCATCGTATTGGCACGCAGTTATTTAATCAGTGTATTTAAAGGGAAGAGTTTTTAACATTTGTCGTTCCATAATAAAGGAAGTTAACAAAGTTTACTGTTATGGATCAACCTAGTAATTGTCCGCATCCCATTCCGTCAAATCATTGGAACAATTATTAAATGATTAAGCATAAAATAGAATGTAACAGCAACTTCGCCCATCGAGGATTAGGTGGACGCAGCTGTGACGTTACATTCTGTAATGGGAAAACAGATTAAAGAACACGTCCGTATAGAGCGACTGCAACTCCCCCTCGCCAATGTACATCTTCATAAATATTCTGCAAATCGCATTGAAGTGAATTGCAGAACCTCTTTCATGATATTTCTCTACCGTTAAATTTGTAGTAGCGATCGGGAAAAAGGAACACCTAAATTTTTCCTTTCCGATATAACTTATTTTATTTTATTATGATCATAATTTCTCCCTTTGTAGGTGGGTGCTAGCAAAATATGTTTGCAATCGAAGAAGAAATTTGGTGAAAGGAAATACGTAGATAAATCTGCCAGTGCGCTCATCATTTCCATGACTCTTACTCCCCTCTATCAGGATAATAGAAAAAAAGCTTTCCTTCTCTGAACTATTATATCATCTGTGAGTTCCACTTGGGGGACTGGATATACACCACAGTGATTAGACCCAGGATCACCTATGGGGTGGTCGTGTGGTGGAAGAAGGTAGAACAGCAGGTTGCTGCTAAGGAGCTTGGTAAGGTGCAGAGGTGAGCCTGCTTAGCCATAACAGGCGGAATTAGCAGCACACCAACTGCTGGGATGGAAACCATGCTGGATATGCCCCCATTCCACCTTTGGGTCAACATGGAGGCAGCGGCTGGTGCATACAGACTCAAACCTGGCAACAAATGGAACTCTTTGGGATATCCAAAATCACACACTAAAATAGTGAGTGAGGTAAATATAAGAAAGGTTGGGGAAATGCCAGCAGACTATATTATAACCCCATACTGCTTCAACAAGCCTTTCAATATAACAATTGGAAGTAGGGAGCAGTGGGAGAATATAGTTCGACACCGTACGGGGCATATTGTCTGGTTCACTGACGAGTCAAAATCGGACCAAGGTGTTGGGGCCGGGGTGTATGGGGTGCAGCCAAGACTGGAGGGCATCATCTCTCTAGGAAAACTAGCCTCAGTATTCCAAGCCGAAATCACTGCCATCAGGGCGTGTGTGGAAGAGAATTTGCGTAGGTGCTACAAAGATCGTAGCATCTATATCTATTCAGACAGCCAGGCAGCCCCGAGATCACTGGCAGCTCCTGCAACAAGGTCTCAAATTGTTGCAGAATGTCACAGGGTTCTGGTAGAGCTAGGGGAAAGATATAGAGTAAACGTATTGTGGGTCCCTGGCCATTCGGGGATCAGTGGCAACGACCATGCCGACAGATTAGCCAGGATGGGGGCAGAGACTCCATTTATTGGACTGGAACCTGTCCTGACAATCACCAAGGCAATGATCAAATTGGAGCTATGTAATTGGCTCAGAAGACAGCACGTAGAATATTGGACCAAAGTCCATGAACAAAAACATGGCAAGGTAATGATGCCAAAGCCATGTTTTAAAAGGTCTGCATTCCTGGGTCTGAACAGGAGAGAGATTAGACTCATGGTTGGATTGCTGACAGGCCATGGGAATTTCAAAAAACACCTACGTACAATGGGAATAACAGAAGAGGGCCCTAAATGTAGGATCTGTGATGACGGTGATGAAACTGCATCACATCTAATCTTCGAATGCATTGCATTGGAGAATAAAAGGCACAGAATATTTGGGACAACCAGACCCGAAGAAATTGTGTATAATAAAGAACTGGTAAAGGGACTCCTTGCACTGTTCAAGGGCATTGGTTGGCTTTACTAGGTATTCAGGGAGCGATACCGCACAATAAACTTAGTTTCGGTGCGGGCAGTGGCGGATTGGTCCAAGACTGTTTTGGCTTCCCTGGAAAAGTCAATCAATCAATACACTTGGTGGGGATCCAATAATGTGCAGCAGTATGGAAAAATAGGCCGCACGACTATATTGTAGGCAGATTCTTTAGTAGAACTTTTCAATTTTCTGTTCTGACAATGAGAGGTAGCCTTCAGGCCGATTTCCCAGCATAATTTTCTATGTCGTGAAGGAAATGCAAGGAGAAGTTTGGAGATAAAATTGAAGTTCATGGAGATGAAATAAAAACCTTGCGGTTTCCTGATGACACAATAATTCTGTCGGAGACAGTAAAGGACCTGGAAAAGCAATTAAATGGAATGAACAGTATCTTGAAAGGAAGATTTAACACGAACATTGAGTAAAACAAGGGTAATGGAACGTAATGTCTGAAAATTAGTTGGTTCTGAAATAATTAGACTAGGTAAGGAGACGATAAATGTAGAACATGTGTTTTGTTATTTGGGTAGCAAGATAACTTTTGTTGGCCGAAGTAAAGGAGATGTAAAATGCATAATGGATAGGGGGAAAAAAACGTTTCTTAATAATGGAAATTTGGTGATATCCAATATTAGTTTAAATGTTGGGAAAACCTATCTGAAAGCATTTGTCTCTAGTGTAGCATTATTTGGGCGTGTAATTTGGATGATAAAGAGTTCAGACAAAAAGATTATAGAAGCTTTCGAAATGTGATGTTATAGACTAACGATGAAGATTAGATGTGTAGATCACTTAACTAATGTGGAGGTGCTCAACAGAATTGGGGAGAAAAGGAGTTTCTTGCATATCCGAAGAGAAGGGTTGTCAACTTGGCTTTATAAGGAAGTGTGTGTGTGTGTGTGTGTGAATGGGGGGAGGGGGGATCGTAGAGGAAGACCGAGGGACGAATACAGAAAGCAGATTCAAATGGATGTAGGTTACCGTTCGTATTCTCTTGCAGAGGGCAAGGGTAGCGTGGAGAGCTTCATCAAAACAGTCTGCATACTAAAGACCACAATTTTTTCTAACTATTCCTCCCAATTTCAGTTGTTTGTTATTTTATTTTTAGGCATTTAGTTGAATTTACGCCTTGTGGATTTGACTGATTTACGAGTAAATGAAGTTTAAAGGATTTGTTTTAGTGCTCATATGGATGACTTCACACTTACCTTCATTTAGGGTTACTTGCTAATTTCTACACTATACAGATATCTTATCTAAATCACTTTGCAGTTACTTTTGACCTTCTGGTGACGTTAGTAACCGATAAATGACAATATCATCCGCGAACTATCCAAAAGAGATGCTAATATTCCCTCACAAATCATTTATAAAGATACGGAGTAGTTGGGCCCCTATGACACTTTCGTTTAGAACTCCAGATATCACTTTATGTGTTGTGTATACGACTCTCTGTCAAATACAACATACTGTGTTCTTCCTGTCAGAAAATCATGAATCCAATCGTACAACGTTAGCGACATTTCATGAGCAGGTAATTTGATTAGAAGACGATTGTGCGGTACTGTGTCAAAGGTACGTCTGAAATTTAGAAATATGGAATAGAATTGGGATTCCATGTCTCATCATGTGAGTAAAACGCTAACAGTGTTACACAAGAACAAATTTTTCTAAATCCGTTTTGACTATTTGTCAATGGGTCGTTCTCTTCAAGGTAGTTCATAATTTTTCAGAAATGTATATGTTCTAAAAGCCATACTGCAAATCAATGTCGACAATATAGACTTGTAATTTCGCGGATCACTCCTGTTGCCTTTCTTTCCAGTCTTTGGGTACAGAATTTTCACTGAACGAGTCGCTTTATATGTTAGCTAGGTATGATGTTATTGGATGAGAATAATGTGAAAGGAACCTAGTTGCTATAGAAACCAGGAGCGGGAGACTTACTTTTGTTGAGTAATATTAATTTGCTTTTAATGCTTCAGGAATATCTACTTCTAAATGTCCAATGCTGGCAGCTGTTCTTGATTCTACTTCAGGAGTATTTCCTTCCTCTTTTTTGGTGAACGAATTTCGGAAAGACTGGAAATTCCTGATTAGCAGAACTGTCATCCATAGCACCAGTATTGCTATATCATAGTGAAGGTATTGACTGTATTTTGCCGTTTACATACGACTAGTATTTCTTAGGATTTCCTCCAATATTTTGCCGTTTACATACGACTAGAATTTCTTAGGAATTTCACCAATTTACATAACAGGGTTCCAATGTGGAAACCATTATAATCTTACAGCATTGAAGTTCGAGCTAAATTTCGACTTTCAGTAAAAGTTTCCAGTCTTAGAGTGTTTGGCATGTTTTTTCCTTGCTTCTTCAAGAGTAATCTAACCTATTATATGTACCATGGCAGCTCAGCCTCCTCATTCATTAATATATTTTTGTAAAAATCGTTCATTGGCTGTTGATATTATTTTTTTGAGGTAAGTCTCATTTAATCTACATTCGAATGACTGGAAGTTCTCACTAAGAAAAATAGTAATTGAATTTTTATCTCCTTCTTCGGATAAAAAAATAATAGCTTTTTTTTTTTTTTTTTTTTTTCAAACAGGTCACATACATAAACCAAAAGAGTGTGAAGTTGTTCAATGGGAGGCAAAAATTTGTGTTTCGTGTTCTGCTATAGAAATTCATTTTATTGTCATGATCACGACTTTAACAGAGTCTGGGACCAGCATCATATTTCCAGCTTCAATTGCCACAATTATTTGACTACTTTTTCCAAATATGTCTCCGTTTTCAATGGTGTGTTTATGCGTATATAATATTTACGTTTCATCACTTTTGATAAATACCTGTTGTTTATTTCCTAAAAATATTGCAATTTACAAGGAAGTGGTAACAGCTTGGATTACTGTGAGTGAAATGGACAGCAAGCAGATTTTAGTCTTCGTTGTGACAAATAATTGTCTGTGTGGGAAGTGCAGTGGAAATCTGGCTTAGCACATGCACATGATGACGTGAAGGTGCTGGCTGTACAATCCCATGTTGATTACTGCATCATCTCTGGGACTGCTTTCTTAAGTATGGATATTCGTGAAAAATGAAAAAAATGAATTAATAAACTTTCATAGAAGTACTAAAATTGAGTACTTTAAACATATGGTAGACTATATGTAAAAACAGAATGTTACATTACTTTTTTTTTTTTTCTTATTTTTTTTTTTTTTTTTTTTTTCAGAAAAAGAGATATAGTGAGCCAAAACACACTAGTAATATAACATATGCCTGACGAAACGGAGATTAGTGATATTTACGCATTATCCTACTTTCTTATTACGCTAAACTGTATGTAATTATTCAAGAAACAACAGAATTCCAAAGAACATATTTTCTTTCCTCAGACAAGTTATGCATAGTACTATTATTTTTATTCTCAGTATCTACAGTTGTATAAAATTATTTCTCAATTCCTTTTTAACAACTTGTTAATGCACAGAGCTATAGCACTTACTAAGTAATTTTTTCTTTTATTTCAGAGTGTGCAAAATAAATTACGAAAACAGCATATTAAATTAAACACCACGTTTCGGGACTTGCAGAAGTTCAAATAATGAATTAATGAGCACTTAAATATTCAAAGCAGAACAAACAGAATTAACTATCCTGAAAAACAGGACACATTAAGTGAAGCATGAAATACACATCGAAGTAGATGAAACTTAATACAGTGTTAAGCAGATATGAGATTCTTGGAGCAACTCTGCAAGCGATAAGGAAATTCGAGTACGGTCTGACATCACGGAGACTTGGGTCGATTCGAAATATCCCGCACAAGAAACTCAGATAAGATCTTTAGAAAATATAATTTTGAACAAACATAAAGTAACACATAATAAAACAACGCCTATCAGTATTATTCGCGTAATTTAGAAAAAAAAAATTAAAGAAAACGCAGATACATGAAGTTTTACAGTAAGTACAACCGGAAAAGATCCCAAGGAATGATGTGTTAGAAGGCAACACTGGAAGGAGGGTGCTCACGAAACGAACCAAGCCAAACTTTCAATCTATCTTTCGTAAATCGGCCACGTTACAAACAAGTAATTATATATATTTGTGTGTGTGTGTGTGTGTGTGTGTGTGTGTGTGTGTGTTTATGTGCGCGAATACGCATGTTCCTCGTGTCCTTCTAAACCACTGGATCGATAGCATCCTAGCTTGGTACAAATATTTCTGACTTTCAGACAACAATACTAATAGGCCGATTCGGTCGCTTTTGGGGGTAAAACAGTCTTACACACATACTTTACGGGATATGACGTCATAAACATTGTGACTGGCCACTGACGTGACGTGTGAATAACGAGACTTTATTCACCTACTCTTTGCGAATGAGTGCACTCAGCAACATGAAACAAACTTTACACTTAATTTCAAACTTCCAACTTCTAGGTAATGTTTTCTCGCTGACTTCACACACAAAATGAAATGAAAGAAGTTTATCAGTTACGGCTTCTCCGTTGTTAAATCAGTAGAACTAGGCCAATCGAAAAATGTTCAAATGTTTGTTAAGCTTATGGGACTTAACTACGGGGTCATCAGTCCCTAAACTTATGAACTACTTATCAACTACCTTATACTAAGGACGACACAGATATCAATGCCCGAGGGGGAATTCGAACCCACGACCGTAGTGGCCGTGCAGACCGTGACTGGAGCGCCTCAGTCTCCTCGGCCACCGCGGCCTAGGCCAATCGACATGGTTTTTCAATCTTTTACTTCTAACTACTAACTGTATACGCAAGACATATTACAGACAGTATACACATACCATTTGATATACCTTTGAACGTATATCACGGAACGATACACAGTTCGTGAGACAAGAGGTCATTAAAATTAGGTCATTGATAAACCGTCTCATCACGCACGAGGTTTCGATTTATTACGTCTCACGTGAAAACAGCACAGTAAGAGATAAGAAACACTAGTAGAATTTTAACGTACTATTGAAAAAATTGCTAGACGGATATCTTAAATGAAGACCCGTCGAAACGCTGTTTCCAGCACCTAGTTCACAAAAACACTATGGATAGATGGTGTAAACAATGAAAAAGTACACCATGTGAGATATAAAGATAGCAGGTGTCCTAATATATCATTTTCAGAAAAGCTTAAAACGCTAATGCAGTGGATGTCCAAATCAAGAGTAGAATCGAAACAGTTGAACTCCAGTCGCCTTCAGAGGTCGTGTACATCGCCTTTTGAAACTTGATAAACTCATTGTAACTAGATTCCATTTTGTGCCAGCCCACCACATAATTATAATGAAATAAAAGGTTTCCGTTTGGTAGGCGATATGAGATGTTTCTTTTTTTAAACTTCAAAACATATCGATTTCGTCCCTATGATGGGACATCATCCGTGCAGAATTGCAAGTCATGATGACCTAAGCAGAGCACATACGTCATCATGACTTGCAATTCTGCACTGATGATGTCCTATTATAGGGACGAAATCGATATGTTTTGAAGTTTAATAAAAGAAACATCTCACATCGCCTACCAAGCGGAAACCTTTTATTTCATCTTGATAACCTCATGTTCCTCACACCATTGGACACTTGATATTTCGAATATGTCTGGGCTGCAATTATGACATTTTCTAATGGTTTCTCTACGGCACAACGATGGTAGGAAGGAAGATTACTGGTTAAGCAAGTTGCTCATGGGAGTCGTAGATCACGTTCGTATTGTTTTGGTAAGAATGAGGTAGGAAATCGTCTGTGCCCTTCCAAAGAAATCATCCTGCCATTTGCCTAGAGTAATTTAGGAGAATCAGGGTAAACCTAAATCTGGATGACCGGAGGCGGATTTTAACTACCGTCATATTAAATGTGAGTCCAATGTGTTACTAATGACCACCTTATTAAGTCTCAACAATATGAATGATCGCTTCATATCTTCCCCAACAACATTAACGCCCGACCAGAAACTCTGCGCGGTCTGTAGTTTCTCACCACGTGTCGCCCACGTGTGAGCTGGTGGATCGAAGACGGCTTGTCGCGTGCTACCTTGTCGCACGGAACGCCGGGTGCCTGCCGCATTCAGACTTCACGCAGACGAGGCGTGCACAAACTTCCCTGACGGAAAACCTCGCAGGAGTTCCACGAAGTGAAGGGAAACGCACTGGAAGGTCATTCCGACAGTAATAATATTATTTTTTCTTGTTGACAGCATGAATAAGAATCACGATAAATGATTACTCCTCGTTCTTTTTTTCTTCATCCGATGAGTCGAAGCAAACTTTCGGTGAAGCTGAAAACATTCAAAACGCCATTTGCATCGTGGTGTACAGATGTGATGAAGCCCAGACGAGGGGGGAGTAGAATGGGACTAGATTCATGCCGCGACCTCTCCGCCCCCCCCCCCACCGAAATATTTGGATTCACACTAGATACAATAGAATAACACTCAAAAATTCAGCTCATCGCTTGCAAAGCTAGAGGTTGATTGCTTAATCAAGGTTTCTGCTTTAACTACGGTAGTAAAAATATAAATAAATAAATAAATTGGTTACATGAAATTGACAGTGAGCAATAGAGCTCACGTTCAAGTTACAAATGAGCTCTGTTTCTCAAGAACCCCGGCTTCTTTTATTTTATTTACTTTGTTTTTTATTTTTTTTATTTTTTTTTTTTTTTTAACTTCGGATGAAGGCTTCCGTAGTTGAAGCCGAAACCTTGATTGAGCAATCAACCTCTAGCTATGCAACAGATGAGCTGTATTTTTAAGTGTTAATTCGTCACGAACGGTTGCTGTCTCAACAGACGTTCAAATGTTCAAATGTTTGTTAAGCTTATGGGACTTAACTACGGGGTCATCAGTCCCTAAACTTACAAACTACTTATGGACTACTTACGAACTAGGACGGCACAAATATCCATGCCCGAGGGGGGATTCGAACCCCCGACCGTAGTGGCCGTGCAGACCGTGACTGGAGCGCCTCAGTCCCCTCGGCCACCGCGGCCGGCTCAACAGACGTGTTTCTAAATTATACAGTGAATTTTTCTACTATTAATATGATTTTTTACTAATATTCCTTTTGATGGCAAGAAAACCAGTTGTATGAATATCAAGAACTCAGATGGATAACGAGTGCTCAGCAAAGAGAGGAAAGCTTGAAGGAATATATAGAGGCCCTGTACAAAGAAAATAAACTTGAAGGCGGTATTCCTGAAATGGAAGAGGAAGTAGAGGAAAATGAGAGAGGAGATACGATTCTGCGAGAAGAATTTGACAGAGTACTGAACGATTTCAGTCAAAACAAGGTCCCTGGAATGGATGATATTCCTTCTGAATTGCAGATAATTTTGGAGATCCAGGCATGAAGAAATTGTTCCACATGGTACGCAAGATCTATGAGACAGAGGAAATACCCTGCGACTTCAAGAAGAATATAGTAATTCCAATTCCAAATAAAGCATTAAGGCAAAGATATAAATTACAGAACGATCAGTTTAATAAATCATGATTGCAAAATTTATAACTGGTATTATCTACAGGCGAACGGAAAAACGTGGAATCTGACGTTGGGGAATGTCAGTTTGAATGTAGGAGAAATTTAGGAAAGTGCGAGGCAATACTCACTTTATGACTTTATCTTAGAAAATAAGTTAAGGAAAGGCAAACCTACGTTTTTAGCATTTGTAGCTCTGAAGAAATCTTTTGACAGTTTACTGGAATAGATTCTTTCAAATTATCAGGGTAACAGGATTAAAATATAAGGAACGAAGAGTTACATTAAACTTGTAAAAAATATATATAAAAATAAAAATAAACAGTTATTAGAGTCGAAGGGCATGAAAGGGACATATTGATTGGGAAAGGAGTAAGACGGGGTTGTAGTCTTTCCCTAATGTTGTTCAGCCTGTACATTGAGCAAGCTGTGAAGGAATGCAAGGAGAAAATTGAAGTGAGAATTAAATTTCATGGTGAAGAAATTGATGCGATTTGCTGATGACATAGTAATTCGTTCTGAGGCAGCAAGGGACCTGAAGGAATGAACAGTGTATTGAAAGGAGGATATAAGATGAACCATTAACGAGAGTAAACCAAGTGTAGTGAAAACTAGTGTCAGAAAATCACGCGATGATGAAGGAATTAAATTAGGTAATGAGGCAATGAAAGAAGTAGACAATTTTTTGTTATTTCGGTAGCAATATAATTTCTGATGGCCGAAGTAGAGAAGATATAAAATACAAAATTGCTATGGGAAGAAAAGCGTCTCTGAAGAAGCGAAATTTGTTGACATACAATATTAGTTTAAATGTTAGGAAGTCGTTTTTGAAAGCTTTTGTCTGGAGCGTAACATGGAATGTAAGTATTTTAGACAAAAAGACGATAGAAGCTTTGAAATGTGGTGCTACAGACGAATGATGATCACGTAACTGTATTGGGGAGAAAAGGAATTTTGCCATATCCTGACTGAGAAAAGAGAAAGGTTGGTGAGACACATTTAGAGACATCAAGTTATCGTCAACCTGGAAGGAACAGTGTGTGTTAAAAATCGAACAGGGCATCGAGGGACGAATACAGTAAGCAGATTCAAAAGGATGTAGGTTGCCGAACTTATTCACAGATGAAGAGACTTGCACAGGACAGGGTAGCGTGGAGAGCTGCACCAAACCACAACAACAACAATGTAGAATATGCAATTGTTCTTTCAAGCAACCAAAAGTGGTTATGTAGTATCTTGTTTCGAACGCAATTGTTTTGTTGACATCAGTTCCTTCTCTATTTCTCTACATAATTTCTATACTTATTTCGACTTTTGTCATAATGTTCAACAATCTTTTGAATGTCCAAGTCGTAGAAATTGGTTGCATGCATATAGATAACCATTCATCAACAGCTTCTTTCACTTCATCATTCTACTCAGATTCTGAAAATGCACTTCGAAACCTGAAATAGTGAATCGACGATCTTCACGAATTTTGTCGTCAGCCGCATGAACCAATTCGTCTGAAATAACGGATGGTCGACCGGAGCGTGATGCATCGTGCACATTTCCCCGTCCTTCATTAAAGGCTCGCATCCACTTGCGCACTTTGCTGTCACTCATTATGTTAGGACTGTACACTTCAGCAATCTGTCGATGGGTTTCTGCCGCTGAAGTGTTTCTTGCAGACAAAAACCGTAACAATGTTCTTAATGCACAATCGGCGGACTGACTGATTGTCTTAAACATTGTGAACTGAGATTATCAACAGCACCCAGCTGTTCCCAGCAGGATCATGACGTGGTACAATTTTACGAAACTTTACCCCATGTTTTCGATTCTGACGGTGGCTAGATCGAAACGCGTGAATAAATGACAGCCGCATCACCACCTGTGGCATTTGTATTCTTTAAAAGCGTCCTTATAGCATTGTTTAATAACGAAATCTGAAAATGTGTGCATATCTCATTGGTGACTTCATGTCAAATTTGGAAGTAACATCGATTCTGGCGGAGCTTAACGCGCAAGGTATTCCAGGAGTCGGCGCGCACGCGTGTTTTGCCCTTGGTGCCGCTTTAAAATATTTATGGCGAATCGGACCTTAGGGGGCGTTTATTAATTACTTGAGGTTTATAGGGTGTGGGGGAGGGGGACGACCCGAATCTCGCCAAATCTCGCGTGGGAGAGAGGGGTTCTCGGCTAATCTCACGTAATTCTTTTCCCGCAAGAAACAGTGTAAAACTACGAGATAACTGGGTTAAATGAAATAAAACATGTTTCACGTCTAAAATATGGCTAAATCCTACACAATAATATTTCTCGCGGTTATGCAAACATCACACGGTAACATAGTAGGCAAATGGCGGTGTTAGAGTACCCAGTGCTAATGAATTTTGTCACACAAATGACGGTTACAGTTTTAATGACGCATTGATACGCATTTGCTGATTTCCACTGATCTTATTTCCTGATTTAGAATGTACATAATACTTTTTGCTTTTAGATTCCTGTAAACGTAAATTTGTTCTAAAAGCATCCATAAATGACATAGAACAGTAACAGCTGTTGGTTAATAATTTATTATGCATTTATAAAGAAATATGTGCTCTGTCCTGAAAATAGGATACCGGGGGTTAATGGGTTAAATACAAGTTTTAAACAAAAAAGAACTGGAGTTAATGGGTTAAATACAAGTTTAAAATAAAAAACAACTGGAGTTAATGGGTTAAATACAAGTTTAAAATAAAAAAGCAAATAATATAATTTAAATAAATCCAACATAATTAAGCACAGATTAACGATTTTACACTGAAATAAGTATTTTGAAAAACCTCACGTGAGATTCGGAGGGGGGGGGGAGGGGGGGGGAGCAAAATCTTACGACATCCCACCAGGGTGGGAGGGACGTTCGATAAAACGCCGAAATCATCTCACGTAATTAATGAACGCCCCCCCCCCTCATACTTTTGAAATACCCCTCGTACATTACTAGCCATCAGACAAGTGTTCCGTTTATAACAATCCTTTTCCCGCATATCTATTAGGATGTCTGTAAGATTTGTATGTGGGCCTAGTTTATCCGAGAGTTACGCAATTATGGCATCTTCTGGGGGCAGGTTTTGAACCACTGTCCTCCAGAATCTAGTCTAGTGTGTTACCACTGCGTCACCTGGGTCGGAGGACCAGTCGATATGTCACGATCCCTCGAGGGGTGCTGCACGTGACGTGAAGTTAACAAGGGCACTTGAGACCGGCGCCGACTGCCATAGTCCATTAATGCCAGATCGTATAGCACTGACCAAGCGGATACATACGTCGTACCTCCCACACTAATTCCTGCGTTTATGTAAAGCAATGTTGCTCGTCTCTTACCACTGACAAACACCGTTTCCCGTGTTGTTCATAGTGATAGATAATACAGTTTGTTCCGCGAAATATATCATAGGTATCTGAAGATTCCACTTTGTCTGGATATGTTGAATAATTGTTCAGTATTCTATGTGATGAATTTTGGAACACTAACGACTCCTGCAGATATCATTTGGTACAGTACAGTCTCGATTACCTCACCTAAAGCGGCCCCGGCAACGTCAGATAAGCGGGAAGGTTGAATAAAACGGAAAATAATGCAAAAATAAATAAATAAATAAAAATTTATAAAATGGAAAATTTATTTAATACGTGAACAAGAACTGAATACAACTTTCAAATACATTAGACGCCACTCAACGAAAAGTTATAAAATAGTACGTTACACAAAAATTAAACTAAAGCAGGCCAGATGAGTTAAAAATTCAGTACAAATCAAATTAGACAGAATAGATATTTACTTATGTCCAGCAGTTCTCTGTTGTGTTTGTGAAAGACTTCGTTGTACTAGAAAAACCTATTTAAATCCGTGTAAAGAAGTTAGTGTCTTTTTTTTTTTTTTTTTTTTTTTTTTTTTTTTTTTTTTTTTTTTTTTTTTTTTTTTTTTTGTTGCTGGTGAATCACACAGTCTCTTAAGTAGTAAGACCTCGGTAGACGATACTTCTTCCAGCTGCTGTACATTCGCTTCATCGTCTTCTTCTTCTTTTCCGTTTACCATGTCATCTTAAACTGTCTTTTCAAATTTTCATCTTGGAGAATTTTTTTATTTACTTTATCTTCTGTGGCGTCACCACATCCCGGAACGATTCGTAACAATGAAAGCAGGGTAGTATTTTCGGGTTCAGTCTGCTGCTGAAAATTTTCATCATCTGCAGAATTTTCTAGATTTTATTGAAGAAAAATTTTTCGGGTTTTTGCAGTTGTATTTGCCTTAACACTCTCCCAAGATTGGACCACGTCATAAGTTACATCTTTCAAATTAATACGGCGCAACTACCCCACCATGTCTTCTCTCTCGTCCATTGTATTAATTAAAGACGAATGAAAGTTTCTGCCGAAGTTTCTCTAAGGTTCCTTTGTCCATACGCTGACATCAGGATGTGACATTTGCAGGCGAAAACATGGCCTTTACATATCGATCTTGAAGTTCATCCTTATTATCTAGAAGCAACAGTGCTTTACGCAGGTAAATCATTAGCTTTAAAAAACTATTCCGTTTGTGGCGCAAAATCGTTAAAAACCATTATTTATAAATGTCTGAGCTCATCCAAGCATTTTTTTTTTTTTTTTTTTTTTTTTTTTTTTTTTTTTTTTTTTTTTTTTTTGTGCTGATGTGAAAAATGACAAATAGCGCCGTTGTCCAGAAACCAACTGGATCCGTTAGGTCAGTTCGAAGGTCAGAGGAAGCCGACGGCATAAAAACAGTACCATCTCTAGTAAAGGTCTGTGGTGTTCTAACTAAAGACCGAACGAATACTCGTTTTCGGTTTCGGCCAGTTTCGCCCAAAGTTCAAAATGTTTGTAGAGTCTATGGGACTTAACTACGGGGTCATCAGTCCCTGAACTTACAAACTACTTATGAACTAGCTAATCCTAAGAACGGCACAAATATCCATGCCCGAGGGGGGATTCGAACCCCCGACGGTAGTGACCGTGCAGACCGTGACTGGAGCGCCTCAGTCCCCTCGGCTACCGCGGCCGGCTTGCCCAAAGTATTGCTTTCGACAGTAGTTTCTGTTTCGGCCATCAAACAGGCAAATCTTCGGGTCGGCCGAAACAAGCTTTTGAGAACATGGATGAAGTCGGATCGCGTTTAGACCAATACATCTTCCCCTATGTTACGTTATTAAGGTATCAACGTTAGATGACCATGGCCTATACAACTTTCACTATAGTTTAGTTTCTGAAATCCACTAAATATATCAATTTTGTTTGATAGTGCATTAAGTTGAAATCAAATGTTTGTCAATATAAGGGACTTAATTAATGCGGTCATCCATCAGCTTACAAACCTCTTAAACTAAGGACTACAGACACCCCCATGCCGGAAGGAGGACTCGAACCACCCACGGTGAGCAATTCCACCCTTCGCAGCACGGCGCCTTAGACCGCTCGGCCTCTCCACCGCGGCGTGCATTAAGTATCCATATATAGAAGTGGTTGTGGTTTAATTATTTTAGGAATAAAACATATTAAAATTGATATGGTCTACTTCCCAACTGTTCCATATAATGCTACCTCCTAAATGGAAAGTAACTTATAATTCAGGTAGCTTTCTCTCTGTTTATCATTTACAATTGATGGTGCTTCAGGACGGTATTCTACGAATTCCTGTTCAAAACATAGCAGTTTCTTTTGTTCCTATATCTCATTTTTTATTCATACATATCTACTGAGATTTATTAATGTTCTGTTCGACGGAGGAACTGATACCACATACATAATAAAAATGGTGGCGAGCTTTTATTGCCCATGCAATTATGGTGAGATCTCTGTCCGGATGTCATAGTGGTTAGAGCCTCTTCTAATGAGCAACCACTTATGGTTCAAATCCCCGTCCAGCAAAAATTTTCTGATTACTTCTATTCATGTAATTCAATGTCCACTGAGAACTAATGTCTTCAATTCGTTTTTGTCTGTTTTATTGCACCACACTGTTAAAAGAGTATTAATGAAAGAAAAATTATTTGTATTACTGTGTACTGGATACGTGTGGGAGTAAGCAGATGCGCGGTTCACAATTTCACTGAGTAATATGGAGAGCTTTTACGTTCCATAATTAATGTCTGAGGATGATTCATTACGCGTTATTCGTTTCTTTCAGTTGTTGCTTACTTACGACACTATTTTTCGCGAAATCCGTCTTACTATGCATGTCGAACATGGGCGTCAATAGAATACTTGGCAACCTATATCAGGTTCTGCTGGTTAGTATTACCCGACAAAGCGTACCATGTGGAACGGGTAATATCTGATGATATCACCTTTCAGCGCTACCCAACTTTCCAACCCGGTTACGCGTCACGTACGTACTCGTGTCTAGTCCTCTGGTTTCACTATAGTTACGTTTGCTGAGCCAAGGGTAGCTCAGCAACATGGTAATGGGATATGCGACGCCTTTCAGATATCTGCCGCTACACGAAGTTTTGATTTACAATTATTGGAGTTTAACAGTGCTGTAACGTTAAAATTAAAACCGGTTTCGGACAATGCAGACAATCTTCAGACAAAACCCACCATTTGGCCAGTGGTGGCGCTAGACGAAAACTGGGCGTCGGCGAATTCGTCTGCGCGAGGCCCCTTTCATTTCTTCAGTAACGAAGAAAATGTTAAAATATCAAATGTTTGTAAAGCTTATGGGACTTAACTACGGGGTCATCAGTCCCTAAACTTACAAACTACTTATAAACTACGTTACACAAAAGACAGCACAAACATCCATGCCTGAGGGGGGATTCGAACCCCACACGGGGAACGGACATGCACATCGCAGCATAGCGCCTCAATACTGCGCCGCGGCGAAAATTTTAAATAAAATGAGCTGAATTATACACCAATAATCATAATACTAAAATTTTATTTGTATAATATGTAAGTATTATTGCAATGACAAAAATTACAATAAACAACCACAAATTAAAATAGAGAAACTTTTCGGTTTTTCGCCTCACTGATTTTTTTTTTAATACCACGTCATAATTAATATTAGCCTCTATTTTTGCTTCAACTGATAGTCTTTCTTGGCTCATTGTGCTTCTCAATTAACTCTTACTAAATTTTAACTTAGAGAAGTTTCTCTCGGACGAAGATGTACTAACTGGAACTGTGATCATTTTTTCTGATTGTTATATAAACATTTGTATATACATATTCCAAATTGCTTTCTAAAATGTACTGAAGAAGTTGTTTTGCGTCTTTGACTGAGTCTAGTGGATTGGATTTTAAAATCTGGAGTTCCTCGTAAAGTTCTAAAGGCTGTGTGTCACTATTTTCTCATAGTCGGAATATCATACCTAAATCATCACAATGCTCGAGAAGGTCCTCATTGGATAGAGATTTCAAATAATTTATATCATAACTAAAAGCAAATCGCTCAAAATATTATTCTAGCTGTTTGAATCGACATTCACTGTCGACTATTATAGCATCTATCATTGTGTTAAAAAATTAAATCTGTACTGCATTTCATCAGATTGTATTGGTTCAGCAATTTGTTCGTAATCGAACATTCGGTTTTTCTGTGATATTCTTTTCTTTTTACGCTAAGACTCAATTTCGTAACTACTTTTTTCTACAAACAATCGAGCTTCTGCAACGCATGTTATCAGTGTATGTACACCATAGCAGTTGCATGCCGATAGCTATACGGGGGTGAAAGGTATGGTGGTTGAAAGTCGTCAAAAGAAAAAAAGATTCGGACTGAAGGCCAGCGATGACATTTGAGACTGCATAGCAAGGAGGTTACATACAGCGAAACGTGATGCCACAGACCATATCTTTGGTCTATGCGTGCACAATGTCTTCAGAAATTTCTCTGTAAGGATAAGCGCACGAATAAGGAAATATTAGAATAAATAAATAAAGCAGTAAAAAATAAATTTGTTTTAATACATCTCTTTAAAAAAATTGATTTGACGTTTCGCGCATTACCAGTCTCATAGAACACTACTGAAAGATAGGTTATCTTTCATAATCAACCAACACGCGAGTGGAGCCGCGGGTTTAAGCTAGTTAATAATAAACACGAACCTCTGCTTAATGAACTGGATCTCGTTGTTAGTGCTTCCACTTCTGGAAGATTTCATCCCTTCAATTACGCGATAAATCAGTCAAACTTTTAGGTCGTAAATTCTACCAAATACGTAGGAGATACAATTACGATAAACTTAGACTGGAGAGAACACATAGAAAATATTGTGGGGAAGGCGAACCAAAGGTTACGTTTCATCGGCAGAACGCTTCGAAGATGCACCAGCTCCAGCAAAGAGACTGCCTACATCGCACTTGTGCGTCCTCTCCTGGAGTACTGTTGCCACTTGTGGGGACCCTCACCAGGTGGGAGTGACGGAAGACATTGAGAAGGTTCAGAGAAGGGCAGCTCGTTTTGTTTTATCACGTTACGGGGGGGGGGGGGGGAAGCGTCACGGAAATGTTGCACGAATTGGGGTGGAAATCATTAAAAGAAAGACGTTATTCATTGCGGCGTGATCTGTTTGCGAAGTTTCAATCACCGACTTTTAGTTCTGAATGTGAAAATATTTTGCTAGCACCCACCTACTTAGGGAGACATGACCATCCCAATAAAATAAGAGAAATTAGATCGAAAACGGAACGATTTAGGTGTTCTTTCTTCCCGCACGCTATTAGAGAATGGAACGGTAGAGAAAAGTTATGAAGGTGGTTAATGAACCCTCTGCCAGGCACTTAAATGTGATTTGCAGAGTATCGATGTAGATGTAGATGTAGATTTTTCAAATGCTGCAACACGTAATTCTCGAATCCAGTCACGAAATGAACGTAAAGGTCAAAAACTCCTTTCAGGTTCACTTCAACCGACTGCCATTGTTTATTTATATTGTTCGCAAGTAGTAAAATCTCGTACTACACGTGTATTGCAACAATAAACTCGTAAGTTAACATTTCGTTCGAGACTGCTTCACATCACTAAGAGTTTCAGAATCTACAGTTTTACTTTTCAGGTCATTCACGCTTTCGATGACGCCATCGAATTGGAATAGTATACCTTTTAGTGCTCTGATTCTGCTTTCCCAATTTGTTTCAGACAGAGGTTCCAATGTCAACTTTAATTTAGTTTTTATATGTTCCCAACGCTTGATAGACCTTGTAAAGAGCACATAAATGTTATTGATGCAGCCGAAAAATGTAGTTGTTATAGATGAGTTAGCTGCAACTATGAGCAGCAAATTCCAAGAATGTCATCCGCGTGGGGTGAAGAATGGTCGTGGATTAATATTGAGCATTCTTTTTCTAACACCTTTATTAATGCCAACAATATTGGGGCCGTTATCATATCCCTGATATCCCTGTCCTCGACAGTTTTTTGTATCTCGATCATTGTTTTCTAGTTCATTTAAAATTGCATTTGTTGAATACTCTCCCGTTGTTTCTGCAACGGCAATAAACCCAAAAAAGTGTTCCTCTATCTCTTCAGCTGAGGATTTGCAAAATCTTAATATTATTGACATTTATTACATACGGCTCACATCCCTGGTACAATCGAGCAGATTGTGTAAGGCTAAGTAGTTAATAATATCGATCAATCTGTCATCCAATTTATGCCAATACTTTTGTGATTCACTAATCAGTATTTAGTTTTCCTTATCTATTGTTTTTCCATATCTGATTCCTTTATAGAATTCCATCCATTTAATCATACACTCCTTGTGTCCTTGACTTTGTTTATGTCTTTGCAATATCCTATACAGATCTATCCAGTCACAAAAGCCTTCTTTTAAAAACTGTGTCTGCAAATGTGAAAAAGTCTACGTGGAAAGGAATAAACTTTGTCTTGAGATGTGGAGTAAACCAACCACCTGCGATGTTGCTCTTCTCCGTTACTCAATTTTTTAGTAAAATGTCTTATTTGCGTCTTTGGGGTAGCTCTCATCATATTTGAGGTTTTGTTGAGGACCATTTTGAATTAAGTCATGACGCTGTGAATCTCTTACTGGAAACACCCTCTTTCCCGTATCCAATTAGTAAATGACTCTCTTTTCTGAACAATGTCCTCTCGACTTTCTGAATCACAAAACTTTTCACTTCTGAACTCCTTATTCGGCTCAGAAATTTGAATGACATCAGTTTCTCCCGATTCTGATGCTGTGTCAGAAAGGGTAAGAGATTCCTTCGGCCCTGGTTCCCTTTCAGCGACTACAGAAACTTGGAGGGCGGATTCATCCGAGGCCTCTGGAGCAAATGTTTAATAAGCTTAAGGGACTTAACTGCGGGGTCATCAGTCCCTAAACTTACAAACTACTTATTAACTACCGTATACTAAAGACGACACAAACATCCATGCCCGAGGGGGATTCGAACCCCTGACCGTCATCATCATCATCATCATCATCATTAGAGCCTGATTATGCCTTTCAACGTTCAGTTTGGAGCATATTCCCCCTAATAAAATTCCTCCATGATCCCGTATTCAATGCAAACGTTTATGCCTCGTCTGTTGTAAAGCCTTTTACTTGAAAATCATTCTTCAACGAATCAAAGTACTTCCTCCTTGGTCTACCTCGACTCCTCTTACCCTTCGCTGCCGAGCCGATGAGTTTCTTGGGTATGCTTGCTTCTCCTATGCGTGTAACGTGACCCCAACATCTCAGAATGTTCTCTCTAACTGCTTCATCTATGGTATTCGTTCCAAGTTTTTCTTTGATTTCCTCATTGTGGACACCCTCCTGCCATTGTTCCCGTCTATTAGTACCTGCAACCATCCTTGCTACTTTCATATCTAAATGTTCAAATGTTTGTTGAGCTTATGGGACTTTACTGCGGGGTTATCAGTCCCTAAAATTATAAACTACTTACGAACTACCAAAAACTTACGGGTATGCTGCCAGGTATCAAAATCGACGACGGCCGATATTTCGGCAGGAGACCACCCAGCCATTTTCAAGGCGAAGCTGCACTGAGGAATCGATGTGCAACTTTTTTTTTAAACCTCGGTTTTCAGTGAGCAAACAGGAAAGACAACACACCGCGCAAGCAACCACACAGCACCGACACGACCAAAGATGAAACCGGTCAGAATATTGACAATAAACATCAGTTCTCGACGGATGAGGTCGGATTAGTTTTGTCCCTCTGTTTTTGACAAGTGAGAGAGCAGGATCCCAAGCGGAATTTAAGCAGAAGCCTCCATCCCTATCCATAAGGTAGTCATCTAGTTTTATTTATATCGCTTACACGATAATACAGTCCCAGTAGTTGGACGTGCATGCCACAGTTTCCGTTTTGTTGCATTCCATACGGTGACCTGTGTCAAGACAGTGTTCGGACACAGCAGATTTGTTTGCCTGTTGTAAACCTGTGTGACGTTTATGCTCAATACAACGGTCCTCGACAATCCTAATAGTTTGACCAACATATGACAAGCCACAGCTACATGGGATACGGTAGACACCCGCCTTGCGCAAACCGAGATCATCCTTAACGGATCCCAATTTTAGAAGGTGGACGAAACACACATTTTACATTGTTTTTACGCAAAATGCGACCAATCTTGTTGGAAGTGCTGCCAACGTATGGCAGAAAGGCCACTGACGTGGGTGCCGACTCTGTGCTATCATCACTAGTCCGTTGCACATGTGGTCGACAGCGCAATGCTCTTTTAATCACCATAACCATTCTGTCGAAAGGTTTCCTCCATGCGAGACAGCTCAGTGTAAAAACTTTTTGGGTCAGAAATGACGTGAGCCCTATGCACTAAGGTTCGAAGAACCCCTTCACGTTCTGCTGGAGGCTTCTGCTTAAATTCCACTTGGGATCCTGCTCTCTCACTTGTCAAAAACAGAGGGACAAAACTAATCCGACCTCATCCGTCGAGAACTGATGTTTATTGTCAATATTCTGACCGGTTTCATCTTTGGTCGTGTCGGTGCTGTGTGGTTGCTTGTGCGGTGTGTTTTCTTTACTGTTTGCTCATTGAAAACCGAGGTTTTAAAGATCGTTGCACATCGCTTCCTCACTGCAGTTTCGCCTTGAAAATGGCAGGGTGGTCTTCTGCCGAAATATCGGCCGTCGTCGATTTTGATACCTGGCAGCATACCGGTAAGTTTTTCGAAGTTGTTATTAGCCAGGAGAAATTAAGGAATCATACTTATGAACTAGCTTATACTAAAGACAGCACAAACATCCATGCCCTAGGGGGGATTCGAACCACCGACGGGGAACGCCCTCACGCATCGTAGCATAGCACCTCAATGCACTCAGCAGCTCTACCTAATGAATAAGGCAACTTGTATCCACCCAGCTTTCACTCCCATACAACAAAGTTGGTCGAACGATAGAGCGGTGTGCTGCTAACTTAGTCTCGGTACTGACTTCCTTCTTGCAGAAGAGAGTAGCTCTCAGCTGAGTACTCGACCTTTCAATCGAATCTGCCATCACAACTAAGTCATCTGCATATGCAAGAATGCTTATTTCGTTTTCACCTATTTTAATCCCTCCCTGTCAGTGTACCGTTTTCAACATATGATAGATGTATCTGTTAACAATTATCATTATCTGACAAGCAAAACAACTTAAGTCCTGGACTAAGGATATTTTGCCGGAAAACACTAATGTTCTGTTACTGGAAATAATGTACACAAGTTGGTTTGGTTAAGTTTCTGTAAGTTTGATGTAGATCGCCACTACATAACTTAGCAATTGAAAAGCGCCTTTAAACATCAAATTTAAAAAAATCCTATAATTTTAACAAGGTTTTGCGAGGCCCCCACAGGCACGAGGCCGTCGGCGACCGCCGACGTCGCCGACGCCTAGCGCCGCCACTGCATTTGGCAGGAGGTAGCGGTGGACGGACCATGCTGCACAGGGGTCGTTTTATATGTACAGTTGCTCGTTACGGGAATTTCAAGATGAAGCTATGAGAAACCACTGGTTTTCATGGGGATAGGCATTACAATGGACTGGTAGAAGAGGATGCAGCGAAAGTGTATCATTAAACAACCAAAGAAACTATAGACGATTTTTGAAAACTATAAAAAAATGTGTGTCAGTTGTCATGATGATTGGTGACAGAAACACAATTAATATTGCAAGGAAGACGATAATTCCACACAACAGCAGTGGACAAATAAATAGTTACTGTAGCGGGTTATTCGATATATAACCGTTCTACAACATGTTGCAATACAGTTCAGTTAATAGTCCTGTATCATTAACGTAGATGGACTCTGAAGTCTAGTTAACTTATTGCCCTTCGAAATATTCGAATTACATAAGCATGCACCTCTCAGATCTGCGATATATATAACCTGGAAACTTTTCACGCAGTCTTCCTTGAGATGATTTCAAAAGCTTTGTCACGTTTCGTTGGATGTCAAGATTAACGTCAAATCTCTTATCGAGTAGGAGTCGACGGAATAGGAAGAAGTCTGGAAGATCGGCGAGTATTGTGGATGTTCAATTTGCACCAGTCCTGTTTCTCCAGGATCTTGTGGCGTTACTCCAGATTTTTTCTATACTTTATTACGGCTTTTCTAATTTTTTTCTGTATGGGCAGCCGATGGCCGCTCAAGCTTAGATATACTAGAGCTGTAGCAAACCTTATTTATTCGGTAATGAGTAACAAATACTTTGGCTGATACGAAATAATAAATCGTTACTCTTGAATACATTTCGTTACTCGCATCTACCGCATCGATACGAATTTACTCATGCATACATTTTGTTATTCGTATCTACCACATTGATACGAAGTATGTAACGAAAACCAATACAGATGTTCAAATGTTCAAATATTTGTAGAGCTCATGGGACTTAATTACGGAGTCATCAGTCCCTAAACTTACGAACTACTTATGAACTAGCAAATATTAAGGATGGAACTAATATCTATGCCCGAGGGGGGATTCGAACCCCCGACCATAGTGGCCGTGCAGACTGTAACTGGCGTGCCGCAGAACGCTCGGCAACCGCGGCCGGCACCAATACGGAGAATGCATTTATTTTGTGATACTTTTTATTATGAGACGAGTAGTTTATTCCAACATCATTGACTAACTTCAAGTGCATATTGCGTATCTCTACGATTTTACATGGTTAATTGGTTTGTAAGCATTTTGGCCCGAGTTTACAGGTTAATCGTCGACTATGTCAAGTCCGCTTTAAACGCAAACATTCATTTTATTTATTTATTTATTTTTACCTGTAAATCTTTCATTTTAATGGTTAATTATTTGTTATTCATCTGGTCTACTATAAAAAAATGTAAAAAGTACTCAAAATTACCATCTATACATTTTCATTCTGACGGTATTATCTTAATTGTTAATTTCACATAATACAGTACAACAGTCCTGCTGCTCGCAAATGTAGTGCTACTACTATGATCGGTCACATTAGCATTCGCCACGAAATATTAAGATTGATTCCGACATCCCAAGCCTCTAAGAGAAGTGCGGGAACAGCACTTACAAATGGAGATCGCTGGTGGGTATCGCTAATTTTAATAAATTTATTTGACAATTATATTTGAATCACAACGGAAATATACTGAACTGATCCTTTCCTCAGTGGTATAACTGCCTCAAAAAGCAGGCATAGAGTTTCTGCGACGCAAATTTAAATGTTGAAGTATATTATTAACAGTCAATTAAAAAAACTTTCTCGGTTACAAAGACAGTGTAGCTCCCGTATGTCTAGGTGGCACTGGTAACCAGAGTAACGAGTAACAATTCGTTTGTAACGAGTATTGTTTCTTTTAGTAACAGATACATACGGATGCGCATCTTTTCGTTACTCGAATAAGATACAGTAGGCAGCGGTTCAAGAACGGACTGGATCGTTACGACAGCGAGAAATGTTCAGTCAACCGTGGGAATGCAGCCATTAGCCGAGCATTGCAAGGAGAGTGGGTTTTCACCGTGTTTCTATATGGCGGGAACTGCCACAGTTTGTATGTTAATGTTCTACTAATTATATCCAATAACTTCAACATTACCATTTGCATCTACATAGATACTCTGCATATCACATTTAAGTGCCTGGTAGAGGATTCATTAACCACTTTCATAACTTTTCTCTACCGTTCCATTCTCTAATAGCACGTAGGAAGAAAGAACACTTAAATCGTTCCGCTTTCGATCTGATTTCTCTTATTTTATTGGGATGGTCATGTCTCCCTACGTAGGTGGGTGGTAGCAAAATATTTTCACGTTCAGAAGTAAAAGTCGGAAATTTAAACTTCGCAAACAGATCACGCCACAGTGAATAACGTCTTTCTTTTAATGATTTCTACCCCAATTCGTGCAAAATTTCCGTGACGTTTTCGCCCCTGTAGCGTGATAAAACAAAACGAGCCGCCCTTCTCTGAACCTTCGCAATGTCTTCCGTCAGTCCCACCTGGTGAGGGTCCGAAAAGGTGCAACAGTACTCCAGGAGAGGACGCACAAGTGTGATGTAGGAAGTCTCTTTGGTGGAGCAGGTGCATCTTCGAAACGTTCTGCCAATGAAACATAATCTTTGGTTCCCCTTCCCCACAATATTTTCTATGTGTTCTCTCCACTCAAAGTTGTTCGTAATTGTAACTCCTAGGTATTTGGTAGAATTTACAACCTTAAGGTTTGACTGATTTGTCGCGTAATTGAAGCTCAGCGGATTTCTATTAGTGGTCATGTGTATTAATTCACACTTATCTTTATTTAGTGTCAATTGCCAATCTTAGCACCATGTAGAAATTTTGCCTAAATCGCTTTGCAGTTGCTTTTGATCCTCTGTTGGCTTCACTAACCGATATACTACAGCATCATCCGCGAGTAGAGGACCTATAACGCTTCCCTGGGGAACGCGAGATATCACTTCTGTTTTACTCGATGTCTTACCGTCAATTAGAACGAACTGTGTCCTTTCTGATAGGAAATCGTGAATCCAATCGCACAACTGGGGAGATATTCCATAAGCACGCAATTTCGTTAGAAGCCGGTTGTGGAATATAGTGTAAAAAGCCTTCCGGAAATCTGGAAATATGGAATCGATTTGAGATCCCTTGTCGATGGCACCTATCACTTCACGTGAAGAAAGGGCAAGCTGTGTTTCGCAAGAGCGATACTTTCTGAATCCGCGATTGCTCTCATGTTTGAATTTGACATAATTGTCAAAGAGGCTATGTTAGTCAAATTAGGTTGTGTATTTGTGTTTTTCATTGGACGCTGATATCCAATCAGTAGTGAGCGTTAAACTGAGGCGTGTACAAAGTGCCAGTTGCTAGTTGGCCGTGGGTGCAGACACCACGTAGTACTATGTCTTCGGAAGCGAGTGTAAAAGAAATCGATATTCAGTGAAATAAAAGAATCGTGCCCACTAATATTGAGCCAACGACGCTCTTGTGAAAGTGAAATATATGATGAACTGTGCGAGTTAAAGTAGATTAATGTTTGCGAGATTGCGACTGCAATGTTTGAGAGTTAAGCCTGTAATGCAACGAATTCTGGCGGGTATTTAGGTCATATACACTGCAAGAGGCATAGCTTAACGTACTAACATTTATACTTAATAGGTCTCATTATGGGACTCAGTGTTTAATTAGTTCAAATGTTCAAATGTTTGTAAAGCTTATGGGACTTAACTACGGGGTCATCAGTCCCTAAACTTACAAACTACTTATGAACTACTTACGAACTAGGACGGCACAAATATCCATGCCCGAGGGGGGATTCGAACCCCCGACCGTAGTGGCCGTGCTGACCGTGACTGGAGCGCCTCAGTCACCTCGGCCACCGCGGCCGGCAGTGTTTAATTAACGCATCCAACCCCGCGTGTAGTTAAGTGCCGGAATGATGTAAGTTGTTTGATGATATTGGTCGTGTGTGACCGAGCATTGTCGCACAACTTGTCGCAGTGGCACGAACTATGAAGATTTTGACGAAGTTTAAAAAAAAATTAAAGTGAATAGTTTTATACTTAACGATTTACTTTTTAGGTTGCATTTGACAGTCCTGTCATGAGAACAGATTGCCAGTCAAGAGAACAAACATGTGTTCATAGGAACAAAGCTTGTAGAAATTCAGCCCAGACCTGTTCTCTTATTACAGGAATGATGTAACAACCTCATGTATAAATCCATTATTTTAGACAGGATGCTTTATTTTTTGTATTAGTACAGGGTTTAGTTTTGAAAGAGGGTTTATTTATAAATTTATTTATTTGTAAAAAAATGTTCAAATGTTTGTATAGCTTATGGGACTTAACTACGGGGTCATCAGTCCCTAAACTTACAAATTGCATATGAACTAGCTAATACTAAGGATGGCACAAATATCCATGCCCGAGGGGCGATTTGAACCCCGATCGTAGTGGCCGTGCAGACCGTGACTGGCGCGCCTCAGTTCTCTCGACCACCGCGGCCGGCTATTTATTTGTAGCCGATTAAAAATGTCTCTGGTGATACAGAATGTTACATAGCGACTGTGACACATAAGTACTTTGTTTAAACGTCTTCATTTAAAATTAAAAAAAAAAAAAAAAAAAAAAAAAAAAACACAACGTTTTCGTCGCATTTCTCATAAACAGTGTGTAATATTACGAATATCTATGGCTTGAGCGTTGCCCACTGCGCATGTTCTCAACCACTGCCCTGTCTACTCACATGGTAGTGGGACGACTCTGCTACGTTGCGTGTTGTGACAATTTCGAATTTGCGTAGTTTTATGTACGATTCTGTTGCGGCGTAAAATCAGCGCCAGACACCAGACGCAAGAGAACGATCGTGGAGAAGGCAGCGATCGACCGAAAGTCAATCACAAGCTGGCGCCGCGCATCCTGGAGGGAGTAACCGAAGATGCGCGCCCTCTACAAGCGGCTTTATCTAGGCCGACATACGCCTGGACGCCCGGCATTTACTATTCAGGACTCAGGACAGTTACTAGTGAGAACTCGCACAGTTACTAGACAGCTACGACGAAAGAACTAGGATAGTACTAAGTAAAAACGTGGATACGAACTTAGCAGTAACTAGGTCACAGCGCAGCTGGTATCATACGGACGACGCCGCAAGAAGAGAGAAGAAAGAGACATTTGTTCTAAAACTGAGAATTGTAATTGGCAGTCAATAAATATACTGTAATATTAATCTCACTAGTTGTTACAGTTTACTACGAAATCTGCACCAGTGCCTTTACTGACGACTAGACCGGGACGAGTATGAAACAACAAAAGGCGACGAGGTCGCATCAGATTCTGCATGTTGGAAGGAGTAACAGTAGATGCGCGCCTTCTAGCCTTCTACAAGCTGCTATATCTAGGCCGACATACGTCTGGACGCCTGGTAGTTACCAATCAGGACTCAGGACGGTTACTAGTGAGAACTCGGACAGTTACTAGGCAGCTACGATGACAGAACTAAGTAAAAACGCGGCTACGAACTTAGCAGTAACTAGTAGTCACAGCGCAGCTAGTATCATACGGACGACGTCGCGAGAAGCAAGAAGAGAGAAGAAACAGACACTTGTTCTACATATCAATAAAATTCTTCCGGGTATAAGACCCGGAAGAATTTTATTGATAGTGATAACAGCCGCGGAAGCCTACGTTTGCACTTGTTCTGAAGTTGAGTATTATACTTGTCAGTCAATAAATATCTTGTAATATTAATCTGACAAGTTGTTACAGTTTACTACGATATCTGCACCGGTACTTTTGCTAACGACTAGACCGGGACGAGTATGAAACAAAAATAGACGACGAGGTCACGACAGATTCTACATGCAGGATAATTAGTAACAGATATGGTAAAGCACGGTTGGCTTGAACACCACAGTACTTCACAAGGCGCGGTCCTTTTTGGAAGTGGTATGGCGTGTGCAAGCGTCTAGTGTCGTTCAAATGTTTGTAAATCTATCGGACCAAACTGCGAGGTCATCACTCCGTATCGTACAAACTACTTAAACCTAGGTAAGCTAACCTATGGACAAACACACTTACCCATGCCCCAGGGAGGACTCGAACCTCCACGGCGAGCATCCGCGCGCTCCGTAGCGAGACGCCTTAGACCGCTCTGCTACTCCTCCGCGTCTGGTGTCGTTTGACGACCATCTAAGCCCATTTCCTCCGGTGAGCATTCAACGTCCCCCGAGACGTTTCATTTATACTTTGTGCCATGCCGAGCGAAGCTGATGCGATGGATGTTGGGAGTAAAGTGGAGTGGGCGGTTAATTTTTGACATATTAACGTGACGAAGCACTGCCCTGTCAAAAGTGAAAGACCGTGCCTTACAGCGTTCTGGGAATCGGGCAGAGGTGAGCCAACATTTGTGAAGGTACCCTACTCACATAATGTCACGCCTCGACACGGGACCCCACTCTGGCGACACGGATGATGACGCCTCGAGGTGCCAGGTGTTTGCGTGTGCGTGCGTGCGTGTGCGTGTGTGCGTGGCGGGCGAGAGCAGATCAAACAGTCGCGTCACGCGGCGCGGCGAGTGTAACTTGAGAGCGAGAGCGAGAGCGGGCCATCGCTTCTCACGCGACACGCGCCGCGCGCCAGCGGCTCATTTAAATTCCGCCCCACACGGCGCCGCCCCCGGGGGCCGTGCGTCACGCGGGGGCGGCAGCGGAGGCGGCGGCTCTCTGCTGATTACCTGCCGGCGACGGCATTTACCGCTAGCAAGTGGCCGCGCGCCATCGCGCGATGGCTCATCCCAGCCCGACGTGAGTAGCATCGCTCCGGCCGCAGGCCTGCCTACATACTAGAGATGGGTAGGTCCGGATGGAAACGGTTCCTTGGACCCGCATCCGCTGCGCTAGTGATGGATGTACATCCGAGTGCAGGTCGGACACGCATCCTCGGACACGCATCGGTTGTGGGTCCAGGTACAGGTCCAGGCCAGCAAACAGGTCAGGCGCGGCCGGAGTTGGAAACGCAGTGGCGGAGTGGCAGGGAGACAGTTGTATATCCCACGCCGGATGTGAATCCCGCCATAAACACAGCAGGGTGGTCAGGCCGAGGCGACCTGCTGGGGTGGCTGGGCGGTGGGCGGCTACCTGCTCGCCGAATTCCGCCAGCTGTGTGTGACGCTGGCCTGGCAGTTCGCTGTACAACAGGCGAGGCTGGCACACAGGCGTAGTTTTTCTGTCAGAGACTGTACTGGCCTTGGGCTGCATCCTCTAACAGGTGTCGCACTACCAACAAATGTTTGGCTGAAACAGTTCAACAAACATAATGATTTTGTTAGATTTCCTGAATTTGTGTTGCCATTCACTCCACAACTGTTCAACGGAAGATTATTATTGTAAGCTTATTCCCGATAACACTGACTCTTGATTGTGCCCCCCCCCCCCAAAAAAAAAAAAAAAAAACAAAAAAAAAAAAACGTTGGTAGTAAGATTTCAGTTCACGGTTATTGTGTATTTTATGGTATGGTTTTAAAGCGTGCCAACAAGGAATAAGCAATGCACTCATGTCTATCAAGCAAACATTGCATGTCGATTTTGACCATCGCATACGATGTTATGGACACTAATCTTGGTCCAGTGATTTGTTTACCGAACGAATTAAGCTTTTTAGTGATACACACATGTATGTGTGCCCGTGCTGGCCAGGTGTCATATAACAGTTTTTTCTTGTTCTCGTAGATTTCATTATCCCACCACCGAAGAACAGTGAAGTTTGGTATCAATTTACAGTCAAAGATAATAAAGCTAAATGCCGATATTGCTGTCTGCATCTTTCGTACAATCCAAGAACTCGAACAGGAAATCTCGTCAGCCATATGAAGAGGAAAAACACTTGAACACGTGAAACTCTTGAAATAAATTTACCTAGCAATGAAGAATTTACCAATAGCAGTAGCAATTCTAATAAAATTAATCACAGTTCTTTACCTAAATCTGTGCCATCCAGTTCAGAATTCAAGCCCTTTATCAGATCAAATTTCATTACGATTCATCGTTCCAAGCAAACTGATAATAGTGACAAAAATGATTGTAAAAGAATACCATCCATTTAAAATTGTAGAAGATCCAGAGTTCCGAAAACTAATGAATTTACTTTGGCCATCATATAAGATACCAATTAGAAAATCAGTATCTTGCAGTTTGTTGCCTGTCATCCACAACGAATTAAAAGAGGAAATTCGAAATTTATTGAGGTACAGCTGTGTCTCTTAACTGCTGATGGATGGGCGTCACAAAATAATCAGAATAATTTCTATTAAAAGACAGCTCACTTCATTGATGAAAACACAATCTTCCAAATGTTTTACAGTAAGCTTAGTTCACAAAGATTTTAGTTTTCTACAAATAATTAGAAAAATACTAATGTGATCTGGGTGTCATGTATAGCAAATGATGACTGTGATTTTATAATGCGACAGTGTTCGTGATTTTCTGGCAATAAAACATTCTAATCACAGTTAACTTGGTATATCTTTTACATCATTACTATATATTAATAAATTTGTACATAATCCTGTGTAACGCAACTGGAATCCTTCTCGGTTAGATAAGATTCGCTCGATAGATACGCTTCGGCCGCCGGCTGTGCGGCTGTACCAGTGCAGGTCCAGTGGCGGTGGATCCACTTGACGGACACGGTCAGTCCGGCCGGCCGCCTGCAGAGCCGGACCCATATGGGTCCAGCGGACACGGAACCTGGATGCAGGTCCGCACAGCTGGATGCAGATCCGGACCCGACTCCTTTAAAATCTCGGACCTACCCATCTCTACTACATACGGCACAGGACTGCGCTGCGACTGTGCTGCGACTGCGCTGCGTCCGCGGAACGCCACGTGTCCACCCGGCCGCCCGAAAATCTGGACAGAATTAAGTACTTCCATGCTATTTTCTAGTTTGTAGAGTTGGGCAAAAGCCGGCCGCGGTGGCCGAGGGGACTGAGGCGCTCCAGTCACGGTCTGCACGACCACTACGGTCGGGGGTTCGAATCTCCCCTCGGGCATAGATATTTGTGCCGTCCTTAGTGTAAGCTAGTACGTTCGTAGTTTGTAAGCTTAGGGACTGATGACCCCGTAGTTAACTCACATAAGTTATATAGGCCAGTCGCCAGGTATGTTTAGGTCCAAAAAAATTGCAGGAAGCTGAATTTTTTGTATGTCGTTAGGCCATATTACAGTAGTATTAAACCAAGTTTGCAGCTTTGAAATCCTTAAAAGTTAAGCTAAAGGATTTCGAAGCTTCAAACTTGGTTTAATACTACTCTGATATGGCCTAACGACATACCAAAAATTCAGCCTCCTGCAATTTTTTTGGACCTAAGGCCATTTTTTTTGTCTACGACGACTGGCCTAATACAAACATTTGAACATTTTTTATTCACGGTTGCTTACTGCCGTGGTGTGAGCTCTAACAAGCACGCGAGAGGGGCTGTGCTGAACTGCTGGACTTCTCTGTACGGCTGTACCGGCGAAAAGTCCGTTACCCAGGCAACAGCCGCATCTCTATTCAAGTATCTCTCGGTACAAAGGTCATTCCGTGCAAGTGTTCCAACCCCAAACACGGCGTCCTTTCCTTTTCCTTCGATTCAGAATACTCTCTGCTTTTTGTAAAAGCTGGGTATTACTTTTCGTTCACTGTAATTTATCCTTGCTACCTCTAGAAATTCAACGAGTGTATTGCAATAAACATTACTAAAAGCTTTCTCCTAAACTAAAAGGAAAAATATTACGTTTAGCTTTCTTAAACTAATTTGTGGCTCACTTTAGGTTAAGGTAGTAACACTAAAAGTGGGCCTATGCGATCGTCTTTTGACAGCTCGAAATTTAAATGAAAATAACGGCTTAACCATGCATCTGACACGAAAATTGAATACCCGAATTTGTAGAGGAGAAATTCTCTACAACTTTGCTCTCTTATGATTTTTCATATCTTGCATCGTTGCAGAGATATTTGCAAAAATAACGGCTATTTGAAGATGTCTGGCTGGCTGTAACGTGTTCCCACTTTTTAGGACGAACCGTTCAACCGATCGGCACCAAATTTTACAGACATAATTGTTGGATACCAGAGACCGGAACCTCGCTTTTTGAAATATTTCGGACAAGAAATACGTAAGTAATACCAAAAAAGGCCGTTTGTAATGTAATTTTAATTGCAAATAAACCATTCATCTGACGCGAAAATTGAATAAACGAATTTGTAGAGGAGAAAATTCTCTACAACTTTGTTCCCTTATGTTTTTATTTCATATCTCGAATCGTTTGAGAGACATTTGCAAACATAACGGAGTTTTTACAGCTTCCATTAAATTAACGAAAACCAGCCGTTCGCAGATGCCACGTGGCATTCGCCTAGAACTGTCTCTGGCATACGCCATCTTGCGTTACGTATTTGTGATTTTCTTATTGTAACTCACACGTTGTCATTTCAAAGCAATGGCACACTGAAGAATTAACAAAAAGGCGTCGTTTCGTACGATAAATCTATTGTCTACAAATGCCATATTAGCATCATTTAACAACGGCCATTAATAGTATGAGAATAAAGAAAGCAATGTCTAACTGTTAGCTGTAGCGTAGTGGGCAGTGTGTTAGACTGTGACGCTGAAGGTCAGTGGTTCGGAACCGACCAGTATTTTTTTTCCTAGAAGGGTTTCAGACACTCTTATTATTTAATTTATTATTTAGATTATTATTTTGGTCCAAAATGTTTGCAAAAACTTATAAAACTACAAATCCACAGTGGACCGTAAAACACGTCAGTGCGGTTTTGTTTTTTGTTTTTTTTTTTTCAGAGTCGGTTTGCCGGTCGCGGTGGCCGAGGGGACTGAGGCGCTTCAGTCACCGTCTGCACGGCCACTACGGTCGGTGGTTCGAATCCCTCCTCGGGCATGGATATTTGTTCCGTCCTTAGGATTAGCTAGTTCATAAGTAGTTTGTAAGTTTAGGGACTAATGACCCCGCAGTTAAGTCCCGTATGCTATACAAACATCGTACGATAAATGATAATCTATTGTCAGCAAATGCCATATTAGCATCAGTTAACAACGGCCATCAATAGTATGAGATTAAAGAAAGCAATTTCTAACTGTTAGCTGAAGTGTAGTGGGCAGTGTGTTGGACGATGATGCTGAAGGTAGTGGTTCGGAACCCGCCAGTACCTTTTTTCTGTTGTTTTTTTTTTTCCAGAAGGGTTTCAGACAATCTTATTAATTAATTTTTTATTATTTAGATTATTATTTTGGTCCAAAATGTTTGCTAATACTTATAAAACTACAAATCTAAAGTGGGCCGTAAAACACTGCGTAAACCTAACTTTAGAATTGGTTTCCTATCCGACTCGCCGATATAGTGTCTTCTATAGTTACACCGTATCTGCCACTAGACGTATACCTTTCGCGGCGTAATACCCTCTTAAGCACCACAAACAGCAGAGTGAGTGCCCTCCTTCCGCGCCCCCTCGACCTCTAGGACCACCTCGCGGCCGGCCGCCCGCACACCAGGCTGGGCTGGTGCCGCGTTTAGGCGCGCCCTACGTGCTCCCAATTTGAATGCGAGATTATGTTTACGGCCCCCGGGGGACCTATTGGTCTCCGCTCGCGTCGCCCGCAAACAGCTTGCGCCGCCGCAGACCCTGCCCGCATAATCCGGCCACCATCCCTTACGGCCGCACACGCCTCGCGCAGCCCCCAAAAATACACTTCTGCGTGCGATATATTCCAGCTGCATCCCTTTCCCGCTCGGCTGCAGCGTGCTGGGCCGTACCCTTCGTCGACGGGCGGTGCAATTCTCCTTTCGTTTCCCTTTCCTGTGTTGTCCTAGTGTAGACCGCACCGCGAACCCACTTACGTTTTTCGATTCGCAAACGGTTGTTGCCTTCTCGGCCACAGTCGCTGTAATTTCAGCTCGTGTCTCCGTAGCGAGTGAATAATCACTGTAGCTCCAGAGAGGAAGCCGCAGAGAAAAACTTCTTCCTGTTCCTACGGCCTCGTTCAAAATGCATAGCCATTTTGATGGGGACCAAACGTATTGTGCAGTCGTCAAGCTCTAGGAATAGTGGTTCAATAACATTTTATTCTACTTATTCTTCCTCTACTTTCTTAACCGACTTAAAATAAGGAGGTCCTCAATTCGACTTTTTTATGTTTGTTACTTCAGAATCTTCAACTGTATGAATCGATTTTGATGATTCCTTTATTTTTTATTTATTTATTTATTTATTTATTTATTTATTTATTTTTTATTTGAAAGCTTCTCGGCTGGTCATTTCAATTTGATCCAATTCTGACAATGGCCTCCGTATGAAAACCATGTCAGTCTTTGGTCAGGTTCTGATTATGAGTCAATGACAGAGTAACGAAACTCTTCAATTCTTAGGAGCTAATTAACGATACTCGGCCGAATCATTTATAGACTATTCGGGTATTTGAGTCACCTACCGTAACGTCGTTATGGTCAAGTAGTTCCCTGTTTAAAACTTCTTTCACGTAAAGCCGCAATTTTGAAAGTGTATTTTTGCGCTCTTTTGAAATTGTCCTTGAGGTAGATTTCCACTGTTGAGATAGGTGTTTCTCCCTGACTTCGTTTGTTTCATTTAAACAGCGCTGTCTCATATTAGAAGCTCGTTTAGTAGGTCTACAGATATTCAGAAAAATTATTTAGTGTACTTCAGATTCACTAAAAATAGACAAAAATGTTAACAATAAAACTATTCCAAATCCTATTAATATGCATTAAAATCTAAAACAATTATTGCGTATTATTCTACAACTTAATAATCAACTTACTTTTTCTACTCAACACTATAATATAGCTGGCAAAAATAATACGAGAATAGTGAGACCGAAGTCGGACTGGATGTTTCCTTGGCTGACACCGACTCTAAAAATAACAAAATTGTTGATTGACTTTTAAGTAGAATAATATTTTTCATTTCATATTACTTAAGAGAACTCTAAAAATTGGATTATTGTTTGTTATACATAGGTATGTGTTGAATTAAAGTGGGTAGGTACCTACCTATCTTCTTGCGTGGTAAATACATAGATCATATATACATATTGATGAGTAGAAAAAGTAAGTCGTTTATTAAGTTGTAGAATAATATGCATTTTTTTTAATTTTAGTGCATATTAATTTGTTTTGGAATACTTTTTAAGTTGGTTTTTTGTTAAAATTTTTGTTTACTTTCAGAACGCTCAAAAGGAGGATATTCTGAATGGCTGATGTATGGTGGAAATCAACAAAAATACCATTAAACATTATATTACTATCCGGTTTGGTAATCTATGCATCAGTAGGCGCTGAAGATTATGAAAGAGACCAGCGATTAGTCCCGAAAGAATCTTAATTTTGTATGTCAATTGTAAACTTTGGAAGAACTTATGTGTGTATCGCTCCATGTGCACCTGTATATAATGCGTGATTTTACTGGGTAATGTAGGATCCAGCACAGACGTAGGCTATCATGTAGCCGATATCGATTAGCTACCGGTATATTTTGGGATCTATTGAAGGAATTTATCTGTGTAAATCACAACATTCTTTAAAGAAAATTATAATATTATTATGTAACAGAAAATACTGCTAAATGGTTCAAATACTGTATCTCTGACATAAAGTAAAAGATGTCAGTAGGAAAAAGAACGTATATTAAACCATCAAACATCATCCAATTGGAAATTAGTAACATGTGGTCCCCACAAGGTTGCATATTACGGCCTTATTCTTGTGTAAACAAACACTTTTCATCAGTAACATTACAGGATGGCAAGTTTGTTTTGTTATATAACATGAACATTGCAACAAATGCAAATCAAGTATAGCCTCAGAAAGGTGAGTGATAAATGTTTCATGGTTATTAATAAACGGTTCCTAGCAAATTCTTTGTCAATAAACCTTAAAAATTTTCATAAATCTAATATATGGCTAAAATACGACGGCATGGAGGTAAAAGAAATCAACACTGATAAATTCCAGAGATTACAGCTTGGAAATAAACCTAATTGGGAGGATAATATTGCATTGGTATAGTACCTATACAAATATGTATTAGCCATGTGAATATTCTCAGACATAACTGATAAAATATAATGCTGGCGTGCTATGCTTACTTTTATTCCATATGTCGTTTGGGAAAATTTTTGTTGATAATTTGGCAAGCTAAAATTTACTGAATCAAAAAATGTACCGATAGAGTTATCTGAGGAACGTTCAGCAGAGCGCTGTTTAAGGAATTGGAAGTACTAAATACTGCTTCCCAATGTGCTTCTTCCTTTATAATATTTCATGAAAATATATCTTGCTTTTCAAACCAAGCCTATGGCCGTGTCGCAGTACATACACTGTTCATGCTAGATTACTGAAGTTAAGCACTTTTGGGCTTGGCTAGCACTTGGATGCTTCACCGTCCGGGTCTACGGACTGCTATTGGCAAATGGGGTGCACTTAACGCGTATGAGGCCAATTGAGGAGCTATTTGATTGAGGGGTCAAGGCTCCGGTCTGGAAAACCGACACAACGGTCGGGAGTGTGGGGCGTTGACCACGTCCCCTCCATACATGTCTTTGGGCGGAGCATGAAACGGCGGTGGGCCCGTGACATATGGATCTTATATTTTTCTTCCTTTCAAACGAACAAATCAGATCATGGATATCAAAACAAGGACAACGCTATTACGGATCCGTGAAAGGACCCTGTCATATATGTTTTTATTTTGTAAGTGTTTATTTTGTAGTCTTTTTCCTGACATGTTCTATATCCAACATTATCGCCCCACAATGGATCAACTAAAACAAAAAGTGCACCTAACCTAATCTCATATAACCAACTCTCCTCTCCTATGATTGCATTTTTAGAACTTGAAATTGTAATGAGACGTGCCATGAATAACAGAACTTTAGGGAAATGTACTTCTCAAAACTTTTTAAAAGGTAATACAGGCGGTTCTTGGTATCATATTTCTAAACGGCACTGTATTATTACGTGATCAAAGTTCCCCTTAAGCTAGTGGAAGGCCTGGGTGGGTAACCCAAACAAACAATTGCTACTTTATCAATTTATTTAGTTTTGAAATAAGAAATAATCATTGGGTGGAGACCAATTTAAAATTTGACAATCGTCAGTTAAAGCCTTTACATTAATTCGTTAATCAATCAAAGTTTTAAAGGGAAAAGATGCCAACTTTAAATGAATATTTAAACAATAATCACAAAATAAAATTGCTCACCCTTAAATTATTAATCAAGCAACGTCTTAAAGGGAAAAGGCGCCAACCATAAAAGAATATATATACAATAGTATCAAAATAAATTGATCACCTAACTTAAAATTTGGCAACCAGCGGGTGGAGCCCATACTTTAAATTGACAATCAAGCAAAGTTTTAAAGAGAAAATGTGCCAACCTTATATTAATATTTCAATAGTCATCTCAAATGCAATAGATGAACCACTTTAAACATTGACAATCAGCGGGTGAAGCCAGTACCATAAACAGTTACTCAGCCACACTGAAAGTAATGAGTACGGTAAGCAGGGTATTATTAAATAAACATAATTTAAAAGCCACAGTACATACATGACACAACATAATACAGTAAACTAGTATTTGAGTCCGACGATGTTCTGCGCACACGTGGTTGACAGTGATTAGACCTAAACACATGTTGGTAGCGGCAACCGTTAAGTACCACAAGGAATGAAATCAACAAAGTAGTAGCCATCGCGTGGAGACAGCATAATAATAAAAACTTTCCAACTAGAACACATAAACAATTAAAATGGAGAAATTCAGTAACTAGTTTGGGCAGGAGCGGTTATCCAAATTCATTAAAATTGCTCAAATGCACGCACACTCAGAGGCATAATCGAAGAGGGACGGAAAGAACGCTGACCACCAATACATTGATGGCCAGGCCATATAAATGACTAACACAGGCTACATAAGCAGACATCTACCCTGGTTACACTTAAGAAATATCAATGAATATAACAGAAGCTTGCAAACCTCACAACACAGCAGCAAATTTCACCAAAAAACGTCGAGTCAGAACTCAGAGACGGGTGGTAATCCATGTATGAGGCACCAGAAGATGAATAGATCTTCTTAACTTATTTGTTCTGCAGCGACGAAAGTAACGACGTCCTTGGTTGCATGTACGGCTGTTCAATCAACATAGCATGGCCCAGAGGACTACCGTGTTACCGAAAGAAATGGCGAACCATTTCCCCAGAAACTTAGCAACCCATAGCTTCTGGGGAAAAATATGTTCAAATGTAAATCTATCGGACCAAACTGCGTGGTCATCAGTCCGTAGCTTACAAACTACTTAAACTAAGATAAACTAACCTAAGGACAACACACACACCCATGCCCCAGGGAGGACTCGAATCTCCGAGGGCGAGTAACCGCGCGTTCCGCAGCGAGACTGTCTGGGGAAAGATGCGAAACACAATTAGCACGTAAGTGATGATACAAGTGTTTCACACATAGGCTTTCGACGTTAAAATTAGGTCTATCCTTGGTTCCCCTCATGATATTTATTAATGATTGTTTTATTGGAACATTTTAATTGTACTACCACAGCAGAGCCAAGGATGATAATTGTTATGTGCTTGAGTATAAGTGTAACGAGTAGAATATCTTTCAAGTCTGTATCAAAACAATGTAACTTCTTTGAGATAAACAGTAAAGTCTGAAGATGGCCTTATAAGCCGAAAACTGCATCTCGCATTAAAACAAACTTGTGGGACATACTCAAAATTCTTATTTTTAATTCAGTATGACGATGTTCCAACAATAACAGACGGAAGAATCAGTCAAAATAATGTGGATATGTGAGATTTGCAAGTTCATTGTTAGAATATATTTCTGATTTCCTAGTTCCTTAGTTTAAACACTGTTGTACTCACTGCTAACCAGGATCTGGAAAAAATTTCATATGCATGTACATACCAACGGAACTTCTTCGCCTAAATCCAAGGTGATGAGGTATGTACTGCGCCAGGAATACAAGGAAGTTTCCGCTCCAAGACTAAAGTAATCCTTTTATGCTGCATACAGAATAATGCCAGTAACTTTTAAGAATTAGTAATCTCTTCTTTATTATTTACAGAATAGTAATTGTGTAGAATTAAAGATCAAACGTTTAAAAAATACAACGAAAGAAGAACAAAGGCCACACATTATGAAATGTAAATATATTACACCACAAATTGACATGAACCTCAGCAAACAAGACATCAGAAAGCAGTAGGCTGTAAGGAAGACACATGACCACCGTTAAAGAAATTGTATATCAACATTTAATCGTATACATACAGAACGACAGAGGATCCTTTGAAAATAAAAAGCTACATATGTCTGGTGTAGAAGTTATCCATTATTTCAGTTATGTTAGAGTAACCATTGAAATTTAAAAAATCTTCCATGCTTGTACCAAATATCCAACACCTCTCGTCCTCGTATCGTAGAAACTCTTGAAGGAATTTCATACTTTGATTCTACAACTTTATCAACTTATTCGTTTCGTAAGATCTATGATTCTCTTTCTAATCATCTGACAGAGAACAATAATTAATCCTTTCGGGGCAGAAAATGGGTTAAAAGTAAACATCTTAATTTTGGTGTTGGTCACAGTTAACAACTACAATAATTAGTTAGTTAACTTCTTTGAAACTTGTTGAGCCTGGTGTTGGTCATAGTTCTCAATTACGATATTTTCCCTCAATTTTTTGAAAACACGTTCGTTATAAGGAAAAGTCCACCACTAATTGGTCTACTCTTACACAGTAGTATTACCTATATTCAAGCATTATTGACGAATTCCCAGAAACTGAAGTGGATTTTGATAAGCAGGAAATGAATTCGGTAGTGATTTTCTTTTATCTTGAGAGTCCTGTTAACTTCGTTAAACACTGTATTTAAAATATTAAAAAAAAATCTAGAAATATCAGAGGAATGGCGATTTGTTTAGCAGACGTACTTCACTTCTTTGGCATTCATGCTGCCCCGTTGTTAGAATCGAGAGTTTCCCATTTACCGAAATGAATTATCGGATCCGTGACCAGAGCTTCAGTGAACAGAAAGTTCGACCGCCTCATGAATAGATATGGTGCCATATATAATCTTTGAAAGGCCTTTACTGGTAACGTTTGATTTAAAGGATTCTTTCAAAAGAATTTCATCTGAACGCTCGATTCACAAGTAGTGCACGCTTGAAAAGTTTATAATTTCTCGAATGCGACGGTTTCATAGTGGAATATTGTAGATTTCATTAACTCGTCTTTTGATGCCACGAAGAGATCAGAAACGAAGTGCTGCAACTGAAAGTAATCAACATTGCCTAGTATATCACAAAAATTGGCAGGAAATTTGGTATTATAAAACCTGTTAGCACAATTTTTACTGTATGTGTAACTTAAGACAGCAAAGTGAATACATGTTTTTTATAAGAGAGCCAAGGCAAAACAGACTTTAATGCAACGTCATACGACCTTCCATTGGTACACCATGGAACGTACGTAGGGCCCTCCTAAGATCCGAGCCATACTCGCCCCAATATCTTGTGTGTTCACGTTCTAACGGGTAATCATTCATGTCCACCAAGCCACAGTTCTCCGTGGAGAGCGTAGAGGATACGTTTGGTGAGGTGGCATCTTTCTAGAAAATGCGGAGCGGTTCTATGTTGATGCAAACGGCATCCCCTGCCCATTCGAAGGAATTACTTGCTGGGTAATGTCTCTGTCAGTTTCACGTCGCATAAGACGTTGATCATGGTCCAGGGTCTCATTTAACATTGACACAATCCGACGAAGAGTTGCACGCCTATTTACAGCTACGTGGTGTTCACTTCGTCCGGCGCGTATACAGGGGACTGAAAGATCACAGGATTACCACCAGTACTTTCATCCTGGCGTTCGAAGGCGACACAATGCCCGAGAAGCTCAAGATCATGATTTATCGGTGTGACGTAAAACCATGTGTCCCTTCACCCTATGCGATGTTTTCGTAGCGGGAAGTTCGGGCATATGTCCTCCCGGTGCACTTCCAGCCCCACATGCAGATTCTGTGGGCGTCCATCACACCCGGATGCCCCTTGTATCCCTCCTCCTGTATGTGTGAGTTGTCAACTGCAACATCGACATTGCTCGCCAAACTGTGCTGTTTTGCGCAAAGAACACAAAATAGTGGAGATTGAGGCCATGGACCGTTTGACCTACATTGAGGCGAAAAAAGAATCGAGTGGTCCACCTTGATAGTATGGCGACATCTTTTGCTTTTGTCACATTTCATATACCCTTGGCGTCGACAGCGCAATGACTGTCACAATCTTCCGCGGGCCATATGGCTCCTCAACCATCCCTTTGACTGGTGAGGGCCCCCACCACCCCATTGCTCCCCCAACACCACCTGTGGGGACATCTGGAACACAAGTCCCCATTACCCATTCAGAGAAACAGCAGGCTTCCCTGGCACCAGGAAGGGGTCCCTTGGAACAATACCTTCCGAGGTTTCTACAAATGGTACGGAGGATCCTGTCCTGAGGCTGCAGGTTCCGGAATCTCCTTTTCGAAGGGCTTCCCGATCTGAATCAGGCCCTGCAACCACTCCTGATAAGTCCTTCCAACCCTTGAAACCCAAAGGGCAGCGAGAGGCCAAAAAAGAAAAGAAAAAGGTGATAGACCGTCACTGCTAAAAAGCTACAACCTGTTACACCTGCCTCTGAATATGAGGTGGAGGACCTCACTTATGTTGACTTTGCCATCGGGTAATCGTTTGATCTGACGTATTTATCATTTCCACCATGGCTTCTTGGCACAGGAAAACCGAAATTATGCAGTGCAATTGCGGCGGTTTTTTCAGCCGTCCAGCTGGTTTACAACAGTCATTGTGCCACATCCCCATGTTGTGTCTGGCCGTACAGAAAACTTGATTTCCTGATTGGCCGACACCAGCCTTTGGGACTATCGGGGATACTTTAAGAACCCCGCTTACTATGACAGGGTTTCTGGCTGTGTGTGTAGACAGGATGAATCTAAAGTTGCGCACTCGGGCTTCGCAGCGCGATTCCTGAAACGCTAACAATAAATAAATGTCTCTCACAAAATTTCGTCCTGCGCATATTTGAGGCAGTAAATCTATATCGAAGATAGACATGGGTGTGTGTACCATACGTCAGTGTTTTTCGTAATTACACTACTACAACAACAATACTTCTAGGGGATGTGGGAGTTGTCTTGAGGAACAAAGTGAGTATAGTAACCCGTAACCCATGCCCGGAAACGCCATTCAACGACGCTACGAAGAGTCCAGGTTACAGAAACCAGCACCTGCCCCTAGACATCCCCTCCTGCAACTTCGAAGCTCCAATGGCGAACAACCGCGTGCTCCGCTGCAAGGCGCCTCAAAGCACTCGGCCCTCCACCGCGGCAAAGTTCAAAATGTTCAAATGTTTGTATAGCTTATGGGACTTAACTACGCGGTTATCAGTCCCTAAACTTACAAATTACTTATGAACTACTTACAAACTAGGACGGCACAAATATCCATGCCCGAGGGGGGATTCGAACCCCCGACCGTAGTGGCCGTGCAGACCGTGACTGGAGCGCCTCAGTCCCCTCGCCCACCGCGGCCGGCCCGCGGCATAGCTTATCGAATCTCTTTATGGTGAAATTAGAATGAACAATAGTCATTAACGTAAATGGACGAATTTGTACGTTCAGATATAAAGCTTTGACGCAGATATCGGTTGTTAAGCGCCATCTATACATAAGCCTCATAGCTACCACTAGCGCTGCGGCGGAGCGGTCGAGCGCATTTAGAACCTATGCTGCGCTGCGCTAGGCCGCTCACCGTCGGGGGTTGGAATCTCCCCTCTGGCATGGATGTTTGTGCCGTCTTTAGTATAAGGTAAGTTTATAAGTTTATGGACTGACAAACCCGCAGTTGTCCATTACGCTTAACAAACATCGGAACATTTTGCTACCGCTAACGCTGCCGCTTCCACGGGAACGCAGAACGCAGAAAAATACATACGGCTGTTGATCAGCGACTCTACTGTATTAGATTTTTTATAAACTACAGCCCTCAATCGCAAGTTACAATTGAATGATACTGAAGTTTCACTGTCACAAAGGACACCTTATACAGATAATATGAGATAACAGGATTAAAAATTACATGTCAAATCAAAGAAATTAAAAATACTGTAACTTATCTGCCGTAGACACATAGTCATACCACAAAATGGGAACAGTAGCAACAGTTACTAGAGGCTGCATGTAGATGCTGCGATGGTTGAAAAGCAACTGGATGTGTTGGTGTAGTAACCGGATATGCACGCTTGACTTCATGTAGTGGCGAAATTAATTATCAATATAGCAACTAACTTCCAGGAAGCCTCCATTTTACATGAAACTGCAAAATTGATAAAGAATCAAAAAAATGCCCTATAGTACTAAATACCTAGAAATCTTGCGTATGGAGAAGAAGGAACGGAAACTCGATATTTTGGAGGAATTAGAAATTTTTAAACATTTGTTCTTTAAATGACGGACATTTTATCAACGAACAATTGCAGCTGTGTGGTAAAAGTTTCTTTAAAGGTATTAAACCTTTCAATTAGAAAATCGAAAGCATCCGGGACGGACTAGGCTTCAGACGCCTACCTTCGTCGTTCCTAAGTTGCTGCTTTATTAATTATTAATTTCGCCCCTAGATGGCGACAAGCGTGCATAGCCGCTTAAGTTGTTGCTTTTCCTATTTTATGGTATGACTATCGGTCCACGGCAGATATGTTATTACATTATTAATTTCTTTGACATGTAATTTTTAACCCTTTTATCTCATATTGCCTATCGAGCGAGGTCGTACAGTGGTAACACACTGGAATTGCATTCAGGAGGCATGTGGTTCAAATCCACTTCCGGCCATCCAGATTTAGGTTTTCAGTGATTTCCCTAAATCACTGCAGGCAAATGTCGCGATGATTTCTTTCGAAGGGCCTTCCCCCTTACCTAAACATTCCGAGCGTAAGCTCCGACTCCAATAACTCCCGTCGGGGGTTCGAATCCCCCTCGGGCATGGATGTTTGTGCCGTCTTTAGTATAAGGTAGTTCATAGATAGTTTGTAAGCTTAGGGACTGATGACCACGCAGTTGACAAATATTTGAGCCGCGGTGGAGTAGCTTGAGCGGTCTAAACCGTCTCGCTGCGGAGCGTGCGGTTGCTCGCCGTGGAGGTTCGAGTCCTCCCTGGGGCATGAGTGTGTGTGTTGTCCTTAGGTTAGTTTACCTAGGTTTAAGTAGTTTGTAAGCTACGGACTGATGACCACGCAGTTTGGTCCGATAGATTTACAAACATTTAAACATTTTTGAACAAACATTTGAACATTTGCCTCCAATGACCACGCTGTCGACGGGGCGTTAAACACTAATCTTCCTTCCTCCTTCCTTCATATTGTCTGAAGAATGTGTCCTTTGTGACAATGAAACCTAGGTAACATTCTATTGTTACTTGCAACTGAGGACTGTAGTTTTCAAAAAATCTAACGTGGAAAAAGCTAGTCCCTGACGCATGTAGCGCTGCGCTGTGTATCGAGAAGAACCCGCCTCAATAGCAGCAGCAGGCTAGGCCCAGCATGGTCGCCACTGGCAAGCTGGGCACACTTTCTCTATATAGCGCTTTGGGGTTGAGAGCAAGGTAGAGCAGGAAGTGGCTTTGGCATATCGGCGGTGGAGATGACGTACAGGAACTGAGGGGACCGGGGGGGGGGGGGGTTATGATGGGCCACTTGTCAGCAATTCTCGCTGTCTTTATGTAGTACGTACCTCACCATAGCTAACTCCGTGGCATTTACATGCGTTTGCCAGGCGATACCGCATTCAGTGCCATCTCTTGATTCGAGTTGTTTACTGTACAAGGCTTCACGTCTGCTATTTCGAATTTTATTTCCCAGCATACCGCAATTACAGGCCAAGATTTAAATTCGTTGCGCCATTTTATAAATTAGAAAATAATTGTTCATTTAACATGTAGGGTTAAAAAGAAAGTAAAGCAATCAATCCAGTTCAGTTCATTTGGACAAAATTACAACTAAGAATCATTCAATACATGTTTTAATCCTATCCATGTATGTACATTTCGTGAGCATTTAGGCCTATTTGTGACTTACTTTCCGTAACATGAGGCTACTGTGTCAGATTTGTGATGATCATGAATCATTTTTCCCATTAAGAAATGCTTTAATTAGAACTGCATATTTAATTTTCTTTTAATTTTTAATTTTTTAATTTTTATTTTTTTGCCAACAAGTAACAACTATTAAAGATGCCTCATAATTCGGCACTTCATTCATGAGAAAGGAAACAAACTTGTTTCTCACACCATAAGTGCTTTCAATAACGCACTTATAAAAATGTTGTCTACAAATTTCCCTGAGCATTCCCGTTTCTCATTGATGTCTCAAACTTAAAAAAATTTCCTGCAACGTCATTAGCTGTATTATTTATTGTGTTCACACTCCGTAATGCCTTCAGTTTCAACTGTCGAATTCAGTTTTTAATTTTATTTTTCTGGATTTGTTTTTGCACAGTAGTGTCTGTAATGTTCTTAACCTCTTATTCCACTTGCAAGCAATCTACACACTGTATTTCTTCTGTGCACTTAATGCTCTCCCCAAGTTCCTCATAGTATGCAGTGACTTCTACTCTCTTTCTTTCCTTTGAGCTGCTCCTGTGTAGTGTTTCCTTTGCCACAGGCAACAGAACTGAAGTCACTTCACCAGGCCAAATACTAAAAAAGATAGAGAAACTTTCGGTTTACCATTGTCGCATTGCATAAAATGTAACTTGTACTTAAATAAAACAGATGACAGTGAAGGTATCTGGCTGGTGTTTTACAGCCTCGTCTACTCTTTAAATAAAGCAATTAAAATAAAACTTACAATAACTCCTTTCTTCCATACTAACTCAAAGAACAAATTACAACACTTATCCTTGTCTTAGCAAATTCTTATTTCGAAAATCTTTCACTACAAACTGGTCTGAGCATAATACGTACCTTTTATTCAAATTCTCGGGACTTCTCGTTTTCAAAATTTTATCCAAGTCAGCTCTTAGATTGAGAATAACCCACTCGATGTGCCTGTAAACAAATTATATAAGAAAAAAAATATAGCACAAAAGCAAATGATCTGAGTAGACCTCATGCCTTCTTAAACTATTTGTAATTGACGAAAAGTCATTGAGTATAACTGAAGTTACATCTGGCGTTCCCAAGGAAAATGTTATAGGGCCCCTACTGTTATTTATTTTTATAAACGATTTAGGAGGCAATATGACTAGTACTCTTAGGTTTTTCGCGGATGATACTGTCAATTATCGGTTAGTAAAATCACCAAAACATCAAAAGCAACTGCAAAATGATTTAGATATATACATGGTGCAAAACATTTCAATCGACTCTTAATATGTGTGAAGCCGTCATATGACCACTACAAGAAGCCTGTTAAACATCATTTACACGATAAATCAGTCATACCTACAGCCCATAAATTCAAATACCTACGAGTACCAATTACAAACAACTTAAATTGAAAAGAACACACAGGAAATATTGTAGGGAAAAGCGACCCAAAGACTACGTTTCGTTGTCAGAACACATAGAAGATATAACAGTTCCACTGAAGAAACTGCCTACACTACACTTGTGCGTCCTATTTTGGAGTATTTCTGCGCATTGTGGGGTATTCCACCAAGTGGGAATGACAGACGATTTAGAAAAAGTTCAGAGAAGGGCAGCTCTTTGTGTACTGTCGCGATACAGGGGATTGTCACAAAAGTGGTGCACGAGTTAGGGTGGAAATTATTAAAAGAAAAGCGTTATTTGTGGCGACGATCTGTATTTGCAAAATTTCTTTCACCAACATTCTCTTCCGAACGCGAACATATCATGTTAGCACCTCCATTACATAGGAAGACATGATCATTAAAATAAATTAAGAGAAATGAGATCGAAAACGGACAGGTTTAGGTGTTCCTTTTTCCCACGAGCTATTACAGAAACCATAGAGAAACATCATAAAAGTGGTTCGATGAACCCTCTGCCATTCACTTCAATGTGGCTTGCAGAGTATTTAGGTAGATTAGAACTATGATACTTACATCTCTTTAATTTTTGGAAACTTGAAGAATGATTTTGGAGTGCTTTGCTCTTTGTTGTTGTTATGGTCTTCAGTCCGGAAACTGGTTTTATGCAGCTCTCTACCCTACTCTATCCTGAGCAAGCCATGTCATCTTCTCATAAGAAAGAAATGTTCAAATGTTTGTAATTCTATCGGACCAAACTACGTGGTCATAAATTCGTAGCTTACAAACTACTTAAACTAAGGCAAACTAACCTAAGGACAACACACACACCCATGCCCCAGGGAGGACTCGAACCTCCGACGGCGAGTAACCGCGAGCTCCGCAACGAGACACATTAGACCACTCGGCTACTCCACCGCGGCTTTGTCACAAGAACGACAACCCGCATCCACTTGAATCTTCTTACCATATGCGTCTCTTGGTCTCCCTCTGCGACTTTTACCCTACACACTTCCCTCTAATGCTAAATTTACGATTCCTGGATGTCTAAGAATGTGTCCTACCAAGCGATCTTTTAGTCAAGGTATGCCAAAAATTCCTTTTCTTACCAATTCTGTTCAGTACCTCTTCATTAGTTACGCGATACACCCACCTTATCTTAAGCATTCTTCTGTAGCACCACATTTCAAAAGCCCCTATTCTCTTCCTGTCCGCACTGTTTATCGTCCGTGTTTCACACCCGTACAATCAACACTCCACACAAATGCGTTCAGAAAAGACTTCTTTACACTCAAATTAATATTGGATGATAGCAAATTTCTCTTTTTCAAAAATGCTTTCCTTCCCATTGCCATTCTGCATTTTATATCCTGTGTATTGCGACCGTCATATGCTATTTTACTATCCAAGTAACAAAACTCATCTACCACCTTTATTCTTTCGTTACCTAATCTAATTCCTTCAGCATCGCCTGATTTTCTAAGACTGCATGCCATTAACTCTGTTCTGCTGTTGTTAATGTTCATTTTATACGCTCTCTTCAACACACTATCCATTCTATTCAACTACTCTTCCAGATCCTTTGCCGTCTCTGACAGAATTAAAATATCATCAGCTAAACGCAATGTTTTTATTTCTTCACCCTGTACTTTAATCCCTATTCCAAATTTTTCCTTGCTTTCCTTCACCGCCTACACATACTCCCTCTTCAAACGATTTCCTAGTTGTAACAAGTAGGACGACGTGTCAGGGTGTAAACCTGATGTTCGTGCTCTGTTTTAATTTACAACTCCAGCCGCTAGGAGGTTTTCGGCTGTGTTGTCGCCCGTTGTTTTCTTTTCTTTAAAAAAAAAAAAAAAAAAAAAAAAAAAAAAAAAAAAAAAAAAAAAAAAAAAAAGAGAGAGAGAGAGAGAGATTGTGGGACTTAACTACGTGGTCATCAGTTCCTAAGCTTACGAACTACTTCTGAACTAGCTGATACTAAAGACGGCACACACATTCATGCCCTAGCGAGTATTCGAACTCCCGACCGCAGCTGCCGTGCAGACTGTGACTGGCACGCCGCAGACCGCTTGGTCACTGCGGCTGGCTCGCCCGTTTGACAGCTGAGTTTCCGCTATTATCTTTATAAGCTGCTAAAAGTTCCTTAATCGGCGATTTCTCTACAACTTCCCACTGTGTCTCCGCCACCCCCCTCCCCCAGGGGTAAAGAGACACTTTGCCCCCCGCCTCCTCACGGAATCGCAGCGTCGCCCCTGCGGACAGGTTTACGGCGGCGGCCGCGGCGCGGCGCTGGCGTCGCCGTATTTCGGGGCCGGCGCGCGCGTGGGCGGCGCGGCCATCGCTCAGGTGCGCGCGCCTTTTTACTGCGCGGGGGCGGGGGCGGCGCCACTTGCGATGACGTAGCACACCTGCCGGGCGCGCACGGCCACCCTCCCTCCACTGCATGTTTCACGAGATGCCACCGTGTGCCGCTGGCCGTACATCGCGCGCGCCGCTGTCGTTAATAGCGAGTCTGCATAAACAAGTGGATTGTTCCCGGCCGCCGCACGCCGGCGCCAGATTAAAACTCCCACGATGTTGCTTTTCCGCGTTCGCCCTGTATAAAATGTCCGTTTGCAACCTTCACATCGGTCTTCGTGAAATACCAATGTGGAATATCTGCGTATGTATCTATACATAATATAAATGGAGGTCTCCGCTGGATTTTTTTTTTTCCTGTGTGTAATATGTAGCCTTATCTCAGCACGTACTGATAACATTTTTATACAGTTTTCACTTATGGATTGAATCACGAGGTAAGTTTGTGTGCATGATTCAATACTGGACGTGGAATGTTCGTAATATACGCGCGAAGCCGGTACGTGTCATCAGAATACTATACATACCTCTGCCTGCATTCTGCCTGTATGTCAACATCTACATCTTCATGGGCAGGGCTACTCTGCAAATCACATTTAAGTGCCTGGCAGAGGGTTCATCGAACCACCGTTATACTTTTTATCTCCCATTCAATTCTCGAAAAGCGCGCAGGAAGAAAGAACACCTGAATCTCTCCGTTCGAGCTCTGATTTCTCGTATTTTATTCTGATAATCCTTTCTACCTATATAATTGGAAGTCAACAATATATTTTCTCATTCGGAGGAGAATGTTGGTGATTGGAGTTTCGTAAGTAGCCCACACCGCAGCGATAAGCGCCGTTGTTATAATGATTCCCATCCCAGATCCTGTATTATTTCCGTAAGGCTGTCTCCCCTATATCGTGACAATACGAAACGAGCTGCCCTTCTTTTGACACATTCGATGTCCTCCGTCAAACAAACCTGATAAGAATCCCACACTGGGCAGCAGTACTCTAGTATGTGATGGCTAGCTCAAGAACTACTATAGGTGTGTTCAGACTTTTTAGTAATACACTCTGATTGACGAGGTAGGGTCATGTACAATATTTACAACTAATTCGTCTTGCCTGGTTCCATATATGGTTGTGGTTACCCTACGACGACTTGTTATAATGATTCCCATCCCAGATCCTGTATTATTTCCGTAAGGCTGTCTTTCTTTTTCGAAAATACTTACATATTCTAAAATACAAGGCTGGCTGTAAACAATAATAAAAGTAATATAGAAAAATGGTAAGAACAAATCTATTTAGATTCAATGAAAGAACCTCTGGGATATTACACACTAAAAAAAGTGTTGCACCATGTAGGTCTCCTGAACACTTACGATGAACAATACGGTCTCTTAGACCCGCACAACTGCGGTAGAGTAGCTGAGCAGTCAAAGCCCCTTTTACACAAGCGACTTTCTTGTCTCGGTTGAATACTGGAACCGAGTGTGTCGACTGCAACGCCCCTGGTGGTTTCATGTTTCATTCATTTTGCGTGATCGTTTGTGTTTATATGATAGCTTCGAAATTTGTGTGTACGGTCTTTGCGTTGTGGATGTCGTCGTAATACTTCGTGTGCTGATTTACATTTTAATCATGCCCTTTCATCCAACACCGAGAAATGGATGAAAATCTTGTGGTATTGGCTGCAGCAACGGTAGTAATCGCCGCCTCTTTGTAGGAAGGCAAAAGGAAAGAGCGCACAGGCAGGAAGAGAAGCGATTGGATGCGATCGTGGTTGCAAGGACGAGAAGGAGGAAGGGGGATATACGGAATCCTCGTGAACGAATTTCTACCTGTGCCTCTCTCTTGGGGAAATCCCTCAAGAAGCCCGTAAGTTCAAACCACGACACTTTCGGATGGTAAACATCTACTGCAGACAGCCCTCTTTTCGCTGTGGCAATGTTTTTAACTCTGCGCTGTAATGTCACCGCAGAGTGCCAAATTTAGTTTTACAGTCTTCAACTGTAACTTTTGGGGCAAACGGGTGATACTTTGAGCATTTCTTCCCGTGTATTCTACAAAATATATGATGTTTTCAATGGGTGTCTGCAGTCACAGTAACACACAAAGATCACAAACTACCTTATTGTGAAAAAAATATATAAATGATGTTCTGTATCTACGAGGCCTCTCTTCATAAGCCGAAATAAGAGCCTTAACGCTTTCTTTCGTCCACTCCATTTCTACGAAAAATAAAAAGTAATCCACAATCAACACGCTTTGTATTATTTCGATGGAAAACGTTAAGTAAAAATGCCTGTGATGGCTCACTAGATTTTTATTACGCTCTATAATACTTAGCGCGTGCCTCTGTTGTTTACAAAACAGTCTCTCGCGTCTTCTGCTGGGCAATGCAGCTGTCGTTTCTGTGCATGCGCGTGTTCACCCACTCCACACTGAGCACAATCGCAAGATTATTGACGCCATAGTCGCACTTGCGTCGTGGTGGGCTCCTGATTTAGACGATGGCAGGAAAGCCGTCCACGCTTCGAGCAGTCGATTTTCGCAAGAAATTGGATCGTTCAGAAGGGACTTCAGGCACCTCACTGTTGAGCGCGCGTTGCTCGCCGTCGGAGGTTCGAGTCCTCCCTGGGGAATTGGTGTTTCTGTTGTCCTTAGGTTAGTTTAACTTAAAGTAGTTGGGACTAATAACCAACGCAGTTAAGTTCCATAGATTTACAAACATTTAAAGACCTGTACCAAGATGTGAACAACCATTCGTGAAGAGTAACAATCTGACGGAGTGGGTCAGATGGCCGATCAGTTCCAATCATATCGCCAGGAAGGAAGTACCCTGCCTGTGTCGACTAGTTCTGCCATGCCTAGAAAGTCAAATTTCGTACCTGCATTGTTACTTTGCGCCACGAAGGACTCTCAGCAGGGAAGCCTCTTAGGCATCTGCGAGTGGAGTGTTGTTCGAAGAGATACAGTGACACAGGAACTGATGATGAATTACTCAGCACACCCAAACGCTACCACAGAGGCTGACGACCGATAATTACGGATATCAGATCGGATAGTACATGAAGGCAACGCTACCATGCTGAATATTCGTTTTAGTGCTGCTACAGGTGGTATTTCGACTCAATTTGTACGTAATACTCTGCCTGACATACAACTTCACTTGAGGTGTCCATGGCGAGGACCAGCTTTCACAACTAAACATTATGCAGCGCGGTACAGATTGGCCCAACAGCAAATGTTCAAATGTTTGAACCAACATACACTAGTCATTAGTCCCTGGTTATACACACTATGTAAAATAACTTATCGTAAGTAGTGATGGGACAATCGACTGTTTTCAAGAACCGATTGGTCAATCGGTTGTTTTTTCGTTCAGTCGGTTTTTTCAGTCGAATGAAACAACCGAATGAAAATAGTCTCTGTGGCCGTATGAATGTTTTCACTCACTGGCGGGTTTGAGTGGTTTCAGTCGATGCGAAACAAGCGAATGAAACCAGTCTCTGTCGGTTACAGCCGTTATATGAATGTTTTCACTGATTCGGTGGGTTTGAGTGGTTTCAGTCGATGCGCGTGCACCGAATGAAACAAGTCTCTGTCCTTTATATGAATGTTCTCGGCATTGAATGGTTTCACTTGATGCGATACAACCGGCTGGAAAAAGGCTCTGCGGTTTCTGCAGTTATATGGATGTTTTTATTAATTCACCGACTTTTTGTGACTTTATTTGCATACTCCTTCAGTCTTTTCGGGTACAAAAGAACCGTAATTCAGCATGAAACTTTCTTAGAGACAAATCTTATAAATATAGCACTGTGTATGTGTGTGTGTTTCTACTGCATGCAAATCTACAGTTTTGTTCCAATATTGATGAAATTTTGCACACTTGACCTTCAAAGCAAAAGGAAAGACACTGTCTACATCAAATTTCATTCGGTGCATGGCGGAGGGTACTTTACACACTGACTTCGACAAAAACCACAATTTGGCTGCGATCTTGATGAAATTTTGCATACTTGACCTTTAAAACAAGACGAAGGTAATTGTGCACAATAAATTTCGTAGGTGCATGGAGGAGGGTAGTTTACTTACAAACTTCGACAAATTCCGTTTGTATTCGAATTTTAATTTTCGCTCTTCACCTTCAAAGAAAGAGAATGGTCACCGTCTACATCTACTTTAGTTCGATACATGACAGAAGGTATTCCAGTCTTTGACGCCAATATAGAGTTTTATTCCGATCTTGATGAAATTTTGCACACTTGACTTTCAAAACAAGTGGCAGTTCACTGTTCATCTAAGATTTTGTCTGGTACATGGCGGAGGAATGTGATAAACCTCCACACCGTTTCACCGATAACCACAGAAATATCTGTGACAAGAGTTCAAATGTTCAAATGTTTGTAAATCTATCGGATCAAAGTGCGTGGCCATCAGTCCGTAGCTTACAAATACTTAAACTAAGGTACACTAACCTAAGGACAACACCCACACACACCAATGCTCCAGGGAGGACTCGAACCTCCGACGGCGAGCAACCGCGCACTCCGCAGCGAGATGCCTTAGACCGCTCGGCTACTCCACCGCGGCGTGACAAGAATGAATAATTATGAAACTTGAGACGAATGTTTTCATATACCGTTGACGAATACAGACACGCTGAAAAAATTTACAGCACTGATAAATGTTGCATGTCTTCTCGTACTCCTTCAAATTAGATGGAATTAACAAAAATATTTTTATAAGAAATATTTTTATACAAAATACTTTAATGAAGGCTTTTTTCACCATACCTAATGTTTTTGTGATCTTCGAATTTGGATCTAGCAAATATGCTCAAACTTAACATACTTAACTCTGTCCTGATAGAACCTTAGATATGTATGAACAAGCAGCCGCAAACCGCACGTTTATACCTGTTCCCACTTCGGAGATACAGTACGCGAGATTAAACTTGTAGAGATCTTTTTGAAACACCCTGTAGTTTCCACGCTTCTTTATTGAGACAGTAAAAATACGACAACAATCGGCGATGTCACGCCCCGCCCCGCCGGCCATACACTGTTGTGTGGAGTTTGGCGCGCGCCTGCTGGCGCTGTCAGCAGTGAAAACGCGAACGAGGCAGCACCCCCTCTCGTGTCCCCGCTCCCCGCGGTACTTCCTGGTCATCGGCACTTACGTTCTACAAATTGTGAGTGTCTGCGAAAGTAATCTGATCGGACCCAGACGATCGGCGTTTTTGAAGTCTGGGGTGGGCAATTAAAGTGATCGTAGGCCTGCTCCAGTGATATGACAAAACGTACTGCCTGTTTTCACTTGAAAAGAAAGTATGAGTAATTCAGTCAATGTACAAAACTGCAAAAGTTTCGCATGTTTTCATTCAGTTGTTCCCACAGACTACTTTCATTCGAAAAAAAAAGATAAAAATAAAATAAACGAATATTAATCCAATATAGTGAAACTACGACCGACTGTTTCATTCGGTTGCTCCCACTGACTGGTTTCACTCAAAAGGACTAATGAAGAGGCCAACATACTGTGTCAATTTTTTCATTCGGTTGGTCCCATCGACTGATTTAACTCAAAAGGAAAGGAATGAGCGGTCCAACCGACTGTGTCGATTATTTTATTCGGTTGCTCCTACCGACTGATTTCACTCAAAAGAACGAATGAGTAGGCCAACCGACTGCGTCGATTTTTTCATTCGGTTGATCCCACCGACTGGTTTCACTCAAAAGAACGAATAAATAGTCCAACCGACTGAATCGGTTGTTTCATTCGGTTGGTCTCACCGACTGATTTCACTCAGAAGAATGAGTGAATAATTTAACCGATACGAGAAACTGCAACCGAATGATCGATTTTTTCCCAACAATCGAATGAATCGATTGTTTTCATTCGATTGTTCCCATCACTAATCGTAAGGAAAACCGGAACGTCCACGCCAAGGAGAGGACTATAACCTCTGGCGGACGCGACAGCGACCACCGCAACATGACCCTTCAGAAAGCACAGCCATTCCTCCTTCCCTTCCACATCCCCTCCACCAACCAAACAGCATGCTGAAGGATCGTCAGCATTGGAATCAAGTGTCTTCATATATTAGAATGTGGCTTTAAGCAGACAGTTGTCGAAGAAGTGTTGTAGGCAGCCTTGTCAGTCTGAATGTCTTGGACACACCGTCCAGCGAGAGCAGCAAGGTACTGGTTCCGTAATGTTTCGGGGCGACATTGCGTGGGGACACCGTACGTCACTGGTGGTCGTAGAAGGTAGTCTACGTCTATACGGTATTGGGATGACATCCTACCCCATGTAGTTCAATGCTACCGGCAGCACCTTGCTGAGGGATTAATCGGAATGGACAACAGTTCTCAAGCTCATCGTACACATCTTGTGAATGAGTTAGATCGCGATGACGACATCGCAAGTTTAGAATGGCCAGTATGTTCCCCAGACATTAACAATATATAACATGCTTCTGGTACATTGAAAAGGGCTACTTTTCGAAGAGACGATCCACCAACAAATCTGAGGGACTTACTCCAAATCGCTATTACACAAGCAATCCAATACCTGTTTTATTGCTGGACTAAGCATTTTTTTTTTTTTTTCACAGAGGAATGGGGTACTTAAAACTCTAGTACATAGGGCGCGCACTATCTCAGACGCAGAGAATCTACCCCAGGAACTGGTACACCTGAATAATGTATTTCGAAAAAATGGGTACTCAGAGTGGCAGATTCAGTGGGCTCTCCGCCTAACCACTACTTCACAACCTGTGGAAACGGAGGAAAACACGAGGGAGGACGTAGGCACTGCGTTCGTTCCATATACCGGCGCACTCTCGGGGAAGATCGCCCGCATTTTGAAAAAACACCAGACTGGAACTGTTTTTTGTCCGCCGAATAAAATTCGTGCTCTGGTGGGGAGCGCCAAAGATGATCTCGGTTTGAGGAAGGCCGGCGTGTACCAGATTCCGTGTCAGTGTGGAAAGTCATATATTGGACAGACGATGCGTACCGTCGAGGACCGATGCGTTGAAAACCAGAGGCACACACGATTGATGTATCCGAGCAAGTCGGCGGTCGCTGAACATTGTTTGTCGGAGAATCATGCGATGGATTATGAAGGCACTAGCATTCTGGTACAGACGTCGAGATCCTGGGCTGCGTCGTTAGAAAGGCCATTGAAATTCGCACAAGTGACGACCTCATAAACCGTGACTGTGGCTATAATCTTAGCAAAGCTTGGGAACCAGCGATTGGGTTAATTAAGAGTAAATCTAGCAAACGTAACGAAGTGACGACCACAGCGGACAGAGCCCTCACACCGACGTCATCTCAGACGCCGTCGCATTCGGTTCCACTGCGCGGCCGCGGCGCAGGGCGCGGACCGCGGAGGGGTCGCTCCGCGGGCCGAGGGTATTTGCCCGTTGGACACTATAGACCGGCAGTACAACTGTGGATATTTTGATTATATAATTTATGGTTGTACGTGTGTGATCTAGTGTATGTGTTACTTTTAAAATGTGGAATTTGGGAGATCATTAGGCATTATCTTAGTAAAAAGGATAAGAATGACCTTACTTAATTTATAGTGCTGAACCTAATGTTTTACATTTTTCTTTTGCAGGTACGTATTGTTCTGGTGACACTGCCCTTGGTAAATGGTAATGTAAAATTATCAAATAACTAGTAGATTAGCAGTTACACGAAGCATATTTGACCCATGTTACGTTTTGTAATATAAATGCCTCTAAGTATAGAAGAGTGTACGGAATGTTTTCAATATGCTTCCGAATATTCTTTAGTTTAAGTAACAAATGTCTTCCACTGTTTTAATGATTTTAAAAAAAATGGAGCAACACTATTTGAGTAATCGTCGAATTCGGATAATTGAAGAGGATTTCCGCTGACCTATCAACTCATTTTGTGATTTTTTAAGATGCTGCTGACCATCCGTCTTCCCCAAGACTGTCCAGTTATGCTCGTTCTGTTTCATATCGCTGTATAGCGTTAACCCTAGATATTTAATTGACACGACTCCATCAAACAGCACTCCACTAATGCTGTAGTCCAACATTACGGAACTTTTTCTCATATTCATCTCCGTCACCTTACTTTTTTCTACATTTATCGTTGTCTGCCATTCTTCACACCAGCTATAAATGTGGTCGAAGACCTTTTGCATTCTATGCAAATTGAAACCACTCTGTCCATCAGATCATTTATATAAATAAAAAATAATAGTGGTCCTATCACTCGTCTCTGGGGCACTCCTGACGATACCCTATTCTCTGATGAACGTTCGTTATTGAGGACAGCGTACTGGGTTCTATTACTTACGTTGTTTTCGAGCCACTCACATATTTTGGAACATGTTCCATAGGCTTTGTTAGTAGCCAGCAGTGCGGTAGGTATGAAATGCCTTTAGAAAATCGAGAAATGAGCAGTTTGTTTGTTACCCTTCGTCCATAGCTCGCAAGTGTTGAGACAAAAGGGGAAGGCTGAGATTCGAACGATCAATGCTTCTTGAAATCGTGCTGACCTATGGACAGAAGCTTAATTTTAATATATTAGAACTGAGAATGTATTGTTAATGATGCAGGTCTGTATTTGTGTAGGTTCGTTCTGTAGGCTTTCTTGCACGTGGGCGTTACCTGCGTCTATTTCCAGTCGCTTGAAACTTAATTCTGGATCAAAGTTTCGCGTTAAATTCAAGCTAAGCAATGAGTCAATTCCACAGATTACCTTTTCTAAATCAGAATTTGTACGCAATCTGGACCTGGCTACTCGTTTGAACTCCCTCAGCTGCTTCTATGCCTATTACTATGTCCTCCATTTGGGACTTTGTGGAAGTCAAATGAAGGTATGTTTGCATAGTCCTCTTGCGTCAATGATATCTTAAATGTTCAATTTAAAACAGTGGCCTTCATTTTGCTGTCATCTATCACCGCCCCAGAATGATCAACGAATGACTGAATAGAGGCCTTTGGACCTGTTGCTGATTTTTACATAGGACCAGAATTTCTCCATGTTCTGGGCAACATTTTATATATTGTATGGCAGTGGTAGTTATTGTATGATTCTCGCCTCGCTTTCTTAATGGATGCGCAATCCTCTACTAATTTTTGCATGATTTGATTTGCTTCACCATTTTTAAACCTAGAGTACAGCTGCCTTTGCTTTCTTAACTTTTTTCAAGTATTACTATTAATCCACGTTGGGTCTTTTCCATCCTTAATCCACTTACCAACAATTCCTCCACTTCCACAGTACCGGATGTAAACGATGTCCATTATTCCTTAAGTGGGACGCTAGCAATTGCTCAATTGCTCTTTCTGGAATCAACATTCTCCTAGCCTTCTTGACTTATTAGCGACATCGTGATCACTAACCTATGTCCTTACAGTGACGTCACTGACAAGTTCTGGTCTGTTATTAGTTATTATGTCTAAAATATTTCCATTGCGTGTCGGCTGACGATTTAACTGATATCAAAGCAGTGTTCGGGAAAGGTGCTCAACAGTAGATCACAAAACAGCTTTTCTGTACCCCCTGTAGTGAAAGTAGGGGATTTCAAATCGATTCCATATTTCACCGTTTCATATATCCCCTGTTGTACATTATCTTTTTAAGCGATTTGGTACACAATGTGAGAAGCTCTCTTAGACTGTTCGCAGACGATTGGTTAGTCAAGACACCAGAAGATAAAAAGCAGCTGCAAAATGATTTAGATATCTACTTGGTGAAAAATTGGCAATTAGCGTTAAATATTGAAAATTGTGAGTTTATCTATAAGGCCACTACAGGAAATAAGTTAAACTTCATTTACGTGATAAATTAGTCAAATCTACAGGCCCTAAAGTCAAGTAAATATCTAGAAATTACAGTTACGAACAACTTAAACTGGAAATAACACATAGAAAATACACAAAAAAATATTGTAGGGAAGGCGAACCAAAGACTACGTTCTGTTGCCAGAAAGCTTCGAAGATACAACAGTTCGATTAGAGAAACTGCCTACATCACACTTGTGCGTCCTACTTTAAAGTATTGCTGACCATTTTGGGATCCCCACCAAGTGGGTCTATCGGATGATTTAGAGAATGTACGCCGGCCGCGGTGGCCGAGGAGACTGAGGCGCTCCAGTCACGGTCTGCATGACTACGGTCGGGGGTTCGAATCCCCCCTCGGGCATGGATATTTGTGCCGTCCTTAGTCTTAGTTAGTTCATAAGTAGGTTGTAAGTTTAGGCACTGATGACCCCGTAGTTAAGACCCATAGACTTTACAAACATTTGAACATTTTTAGAGAATGCACTTCCTTTTGTATTATCGCAATATAAGGGAGATAGTGTCGCAGAAATTATGCATGAGTTGGGGTGAAAATCATTAAAAGAAAGTTTTTATTCCTTGTGACGAGATGTATTTGCGAAATTTCTTTCATAAACGATGTCCTCCGAATGCGAAGGCCTACATAGGGAGACATGATGATCATAATAAGATACGAGAAAACAGATCGAAAAGGGAAGAAATCAGGTGTTTCTTTTTCTCGCGCGCTCTTACGGAATGGAAAGGTAGAGAAATAGCATAAAAGCGATTTGATGAACCCTCGGCCATTTACTGAAAAGTGATTAGTGGAGTATTTATGTTGATGTAGACAGATGTACACGTATCAGAATCCTCAAGCTAAGAAGTATGCCGTAACTCAGTACCGTTTACGAATAGTGTGATTAATAAAAAATTTTAACGCTGGTAGAAAAGGAACGTTGGTCTGTGGCCGACGCAGTTTAAGCAACTTGAGTGCGGGTTCCAATACTTTTGCTCTCCCTCTTTGTGTGTCTCTCCCTCTCGATTAACCTCTCTGCCGAAACAGTTTCGGTGGTCTACTTCATTAATGTTATCTCCGGAATCCGTCGCCTCCTCCAGTATGCTAAAGTTGTGAGCGCACACGTTCCTAGAACAATAACCGATATATTGCTTCCTCCAACGCTTGTCACCTATGGTGCCCCTTTAAGCGTGATGTCGTGATGTTAGTCCCTTCAACCGACCCCGGACTCGATTGTATCCTATCTCCCCAACTTTAAAACACCTTTGAAGAATATTATATCCCGATGGTAGGATTGAAAGCATCTCTGTTGCTGGAGGAATTATTAATTTCCGATTTGTCGGTGATGCAATGTGTCTGTCGAACAGCGCAGATGAACGTGTTGAACTAATGAGAAACGTTCGGGATGTTACACTTTGATAGGATTTAGTCATCCACTGCCAAGCGAGAACAACAGGTCACACTCAAGGACGGTTAAGGCAACTTGATGTTTCGCCTTCTATCATCTCTCTTGGGTCAAACGGCTGCGACTCAAGACTTGTGTAAATAAATTAATAAGACGGATCACACTAGACGTTAGGATGGCGCAGAAAATGTTTGTAAATCAATCAAACCAAACTGCGTGGTCATCAGTCCGTAGCTTACAAACTACTTAAACTAAGGTAAACTAACCTAAGGACAACACACACACCCATGTCCCAGGGAGGAATTGAAACTCCGACGGCGAGCAACCGCGCGATCCGCAGCGAGGCGCTTTAGACCGCTCGGCTAATCCACCGCGGCAGATGAAGCAGAACGACTCAGAATAGTGAACAAAGTTTTGGTGTGTCGCAATATGTTTCAGTTTTCGTTTACGGTAACAAGACGCAAACCCTCAAGTTGCGCGTTGGCGTATTTGACCTTTGGTACTGATGAACTGAGGATAAAATGAACTGTAAGAAGATCATACGTAGTCTTTATCAGGCTACTTAATTTTCACAGGAGAACAAAAAAAAAAAAAAAAAAAAAAAAAAAAAAAAAAAAAAAAAAATCTCCGTTTCTCCGGCTCCACTGAGAAGAGGAAGAGAAAACTACAGAAATAATTAAAGGAATAGTCGAGGGCACGAGACCAGAAAGGGGAGGGATCTATGGAGCGACGCGGTGAACTGCTGAAATCAAGATCTCTTTAACCCTTCAATGAGTAGTGTAGCTGATCAGCTACATAACTTATTTTTTCCATCATCTCTCAAACTGATCAACATTTTACCACAAATTCAGTTGTAGATGCACTTTGTATACGTAGTGTTGCGTATGCTAGTAGCTCGTCTTAGAATTATAAATTGTAAAGTGCAACTGAATCATTTCGACCGTTAGCTGCATTTACTCCTAACATGTGTGTTTGTTTACATTAGTATTCCTCCTTTACCCTGTAAAAGTAGCCACATACTACTATTGTATTATGAGTTACTTTCAGGAAACATGAAAGGCGTAATAGTGACATTTACTGTGTCGGGTGCATCATGGAAGCACTATATATAGCTGACTAGCTATGAACTTTTTGTTGCTAGTAGAGCACAATATTTTTAAGGATTTTTTTCCAATATTTTTTTCAGTACATACGCACTACACTTTAATCGTGATAGTTTCAATAGCTCCAAATAAGTCAATCATTAAAGGGTTAAGCGCCGGCCGCGGTGGCCGAGGTGACTGAGGCGCTCCAGTCACGGTCAGCACGGCCACTACGGTCGGGGGTTCGAATCCCCCCCTCGGGCATGGATATTTGTGCCGTCCTAGTTCGTAAGTAGTTCATAAGTAGTTTGTAAGTTTAGGGACTGATGACCCCGTAGTTAAGTCCCATAAGCTTTACAAACATTTGAACATTTTGAAAGGGTTAAGCTTTAAGCAAAGGTGGTAACCATCGACGATGCAGACGACTCAGGTGTTTACGACAGCTGGCAATGCAACGCGTAATGTTAAAAGACAGGTAACGGCATCAATTATCTCAGACAAACATGAAATATTTGGATATTTGATGGACAAGTAGTCGTGAAACAGTCTAGATAATCCTGGAAAATAGTACTACTTACAGTAGTTACTGAGACTTATCACAGACTACGAATGAAACACACTATATGATCAAATGTAGCCAGACACCTGGATGAAAATGATTCAAAAGTTCGTGACGCCCTTCATCGGTAATGTTAGAATTCAATACGGTATTCGCCCTTCCTGAATCTTGATGACAGCTTTCCTCTCTCGCAGGCATACGTTAAAGCACGTTCTACAAGGTTTCTTTAGGAATGGCAGCCCATTCTTCACTGAAGGCTACAGTGAGGATGTAGGTCGGTGAAGTCTGACACGAAATCGGCGATCCAGGACTCTGTACAGGCCAGTCCATTACAGGAATGTTTTTGTCGTGTAACCAGTCCGCCACAAGCAGTGCATTAAGAACACGTGCTCGATCGTGTCGAAAAATGCCATCGCCATCACCGAAATGCTCTTCAACAGTGAGAACTAAGAAGGTGCTTAAATATCAATGTAAGCCTGTGATGTGATAGGGCTACGCAAAACAACAAGTATCACAAGCCACCTCTATGAAAAACACGACCACTCGAAATGCCACAGCCTCAGAATTTTACTGTTGGCACCACGCACGCTGTCAGATGATGGTCGCGCAGTATTCGCCATACCCACACCCAGTCATCCGGTCGCCACATTATGTACCGTGATTCATCACTCCCCTCAACGTTTTTCCACAGTTCAGTCATCCAGTGCTTACTCTCCCTACACAAAGCTGGACGTCGTTTGGCATGGGACTAACCTAGTGTAATAACTTGAAACATATCAGATTTAATGATCCTAGGACAATACCACATAGATTATAATGAGTTAGTTGACACGGATAAGAATATGTGACAAAAATGGCAGTATTGTTTAACTGCCACAACGTATTTGCTTAAATGTTTTTTATGGAAAAGTGGAGCTTAATGTGTGACAAACGTGAAATCGCTATTCTACCTTCTCCTGAATTACTGAATCCTTATGATGAAGAAAAACTGAAACACTGCCAGATCGGTTATCACTACATGAATCAATAATATATGCAAATAGAATTAGCAAACTGTTCGTTGTCCTTCCTTTTTGTGTGTCATATTACTAATGTATAAACAAATTTAATGTTACATGGAAGCCAAATGATCAGAATCTCAACGAAGTACTACGAGGGGGGATCCAGCCACGTGTGAGATTCATTCCGCAAATCGGTCTGTGCGCGTGAAAGGAACATTTACAATGGACACAGCGCTGCGTGTTGTAAACCACAGTTGCGGACTCATTTTGATCCCGCTGATTACAGAGTGAGTTTAGTTTCATTGCATTTCTCCCTATGATACCAACATATTTTTATTGTACTGTTTTCGGTCCGACGTGTAGTTTTCGTGATATTTGAATATCAGAGTTTGTAATTTGGTCCAACGAATAAGATAGTATGTATGTTTGGTACGTATTCGATAGATAGCACTGTCTTTCGACTGCAAGTCTAGGATAAAGTGCTTGGCGAAGGGTCACAGATTCTAGGCTCACCGGGTTCACGATTTTTTTTTTCCACTCTGCATTTTAACTACACATCCCCTCTCAACAGTTGAGGAGTCGTCACATACGATACAACGTTCGGATTCCACGTTACCTCTTATTCCGGTTGGGTAATTGGGGTAGTTTAGGGACATGAACGCCGAATACGCGTCTAATTGAAAGACTTCCACCACGCCACTGATCCACTATAAATTTTCATGATATTCCACTTCGAACGTTTCCTTGAAGCTACAGTTCAATCACACATAGGACACAATCCTTCTTTATACATTTTCCTGTATTTCATTTTATTATAATTATACTATAATTTATATTCAGTAAAATTCACAGTAAGAATTCAGCCTCAATGACGTTTGTACCAAAAAGGCTCTATGCAAGGAATTATACGTTACCAATTAACGATTTCGTAAATTACTTATTTATTACAAACTATACTCGAATATCAGATAAAGAGAATTTCTGTTGATCCGTATGAATGTGAAGTCTTCGAATCTTTTCATTACTATCTTTCCGTTTATCAGTTTATACGTTAATTCTCAAATCTGAGTGTTTTTTGATCGACTACAATGTCGTATTTTTATTAGCGAACATTAATTTGACTGTATTAAATGGTTTACTGCAATATTAACTCAGAGTATTACAACTGAGCCATAAAAACATATGACCGGGTCGGCTAGTTAGCTTTTAATTCAATTAATGAACACAATTTTTGTCTAACCTCAATAAAGCTGGTAACGAAACGGCACAACTGAAACGTGTTACTAGAATGGTGTGTTTGTGTGTGTCAATTGGATTGCTTTTAAACCGCTTGACCGATTTTTGATGAAATTTTGTGTATTTGTTTGAATGGTTCCCTGGACGATTTATATTCACAATTGGACACGATTGGTGGCGCTGAAAAATAGAAGTAATTATAGCTTTTAATATTGGTAACTGAGAATTCGATTCACATTTTATATGCTTCCATAGCGTTCATCTGACTGCGATGGGAGTTTGTACACGTGTTCACATGACGTCCAAAACAAGAGAAACAGCATTGCCTAGGTATGATTTTGTATACTGCATGGCGGAGAAAACTTTACATCAGACGTCGACACCTATCTATTGTTATAATTATTGCAGTTTATGATAATTAAAAGTGAGGCGTTATACGCTGTATCGAGATTCATCGTCTAATTGTGGAAATCATTTCACCACCTCTCTCTTCCGAATGGGAGTATATGTTGTTGGAAATTACGTACATAGGGAGACATGGTCTTGGGCATAGAATGAGAGAAATCAAATAGAAAACTGAAAGATATAGATGTTTATTTTTCCCATGCGCAATTAGAGAATGGAAATGGTTCAGAAATAAAGTATAAACACTCTGATAAGCCTTAAAATGTGACTTGGACAGTAAATCTGTAGATACAGATCTTGAAGAAATTTTGAACACTTCACTGTCTGTATACGAGTTCGTACTGTGTAAGGATGAGGATACTTTAGACTTAGAAACGTTTTCACCGAACCGCATGAAATATGGCAGTATAGGTATTTTTTCTCGTAAATTGAGAGAAGAGATAAATAGAGACAGAAAAGAGGAGTTTGGCGGAGAGTGGAGGTAGGTAATGACTAGTCTTGTGTGGTTCGCGAACGAACTAGTTCGGAAGAGCGATCCCACAGGCGAACTACGCGAACTAGTTCGCAGATCCCTCGCCTCCTAGTTCGTCCGCTCCTTCTCCGAAGACTGACGAGGAACAGCAAGAGGACGCGAGAGCGAGCAGAATCGCGTGATTCCCTTCTGCCAGTTCATTTCAGGCTGAGATACAGCTCAACTGTAGTTTCATAGATCACTGCCACAAGAAATCTATTTTAAAAATAAAGTACTCTGTATGCAAAGTAGTTAAATACAATTGTATCACCCATTCGTGTAAATAACTGGTTTATTTGCCTAAGTATTTGATGTCAAATTGCCCAGAAATATGGGTAATAGCACACGCTTTGGCATCACTGATTCATTATATAAAAAAGCTGTCATATAAAAGAGCTCTTTTAGTAGCGGTGGCAAAAGCCAAAAAGAGCAGATGAACTAGAAGGAGGGGACGAACTAGGAGCAGCGGACGAACTAGGAGCAGCGGACGATTATGCCAAACTTATCTCGCTTCATAGTTCGTTGGATTCTTTTCCGAAGACAGACGGGCAATAGCGATAGGGTGCGTAACGGAATTAAAAATCACGTGTTTACCTTCTGCTGATGAGTCATTTCGAGGTGAGCGTCTGCCTGCTGGATTACATAGTTCAGTGCTACAAAATTTCTGTTTTGATGTATTCTGCCCTCTGCAGTATCTGACTAATAAATTCCGTAATGTCATGATATAAACTTAAACGCGAGAAATTATCCACAAACTGTTTCTTTTGGTTTGCGTGATATCGTTAGCGGCTCAAGCAGCAAGCGCATGAAGCAGCTAGGTGGGGGAACTTCCCCCTCCACCTGAACGTGCAGACCACGCCGCTCAGCCGTCACTGGTACCGAACGAACTAAAAGAGAGAACTAGTTCGCGATTGCGAACTGTTATGCGCAAGTCTAGTAATGACAGAGACAGAGGGCGCAATGAATCTGTAGAGAAGGGAGACGGGCGAGGAGATGTCAGGGGAGGAGGTGGCGAAAGGGGAAGAGGGAGGAAAATAGGAAGGGGGAGAAAGGCAGGAGAGAATCTTTGTGTTTAACGTCTCATCCATAGCACGGTCATTAGAAACGGAAGTCACGTAAGCATTTTTCGTCGAGATGGATTAAGAAGTAGGCTGCGCCCTATCAAGAGAACAATACCGGCATTGGCGTCGAGTGATTTAGAGAATTCACGGGAAACTTAAATCTGAATGGCTGGACGCGGGTTTGAATCATAATTCTCACGAGTGTGAATCCAGTGTGTTACAGGGAGGAGGAGGGGAAGGAGGGGAAGGAGGCTGAGGTAGATGGAGGAGGAAATGGACAGACAGAGAGAGAGAGAGCCAGACAGACAGTCAGAGAGAGAAGGGGGGGGGGGGAGAGTTAGAGGAGGAGGATACACCGAGGAGTGAGGTACACATGAAGTAAGAGACTACTCGAATGAATAATGCCTGTTTTTTATTTTTTTTTCCAGCTATCTAATACAGACAAAAGTCTAAGGGGACAAAAATAGACATAGATATGGGATAGATAATAGGTACAGAGAGTTTAGGATCTGTACTGTCCAATTGACATTACAGAGCCAAAGAAAATGCTATGGTTATGCAAACACAGAGATATGTAAACACTCAGACGACGGCGCTGCAGTTGGACAGGCCTTTTTAGGACAGCGTGTGCCTTTTGAGACAGCAGGCGTTGGGTCGGTTATTGCCGCTACAAAGCCAGGTTATCACAATTTTTGTGAGACTGAACTTGGTGTTAGTGTACCAGTGCACGGGATACGGGACACAGCAATTGCGAGGCAGCGGAAAGGTAGCGCATTTTCCCGTATGAAAATTTCAAGTTTGCACAACAAATATCGAGAATCCGATAAAACATCGAATGTCCGGAAAAAGATTCTTGAACAACAGAACCAACGAGGACTGAAGAGATTCGTTCAACGTGACAAAGTTCTGCAGATTTAAATGCTGTGCCATCAATAAGTACCAGTGTGCGAACCATTTATAATGCTGACTGTCATAAGGCCTTAAGGCCTTATTCCAACTTGTATTAAACACAAGGATAGATCTTCAATGTTTAATATCCTAAGATGATAGCTATGCAGGTGGAAAAATTCTACCATGACACAAAGACTTACATATCAAAAAGCATTGCATGTTTCAATCAAATACAGATAAGAGGTTCTTGACGGTACTGAGAATGCACATAACGACTTCTCTTGTAAGTAGAAAAATAAATAATAATTGATAAGCGACCTCACAAGTACGGCAACGTGGTATTAAGCAGTATCTCAGTAAAATGAAAGTGCTTTCCTACAGACAAGTCAAATTTATTATTATCTTTAGAAATTACTTGAAAAACCGAAAGCAAATAATTGACAACAAATTTAATATTGAAATGAAGTAATAAGAGAAGAGAAGATTCGATGATTAACAGTATCGCTTTGATACTCGAAACACGAACAAAGTCAAACAATTTATCAGAGGAATAATGCCTAGAAGAGGGTGATTGAGGCTACACCTAAACTTAACAATTGAAAAACGAACTAACAGAAGCTGTTGCGGTAAATACAGTATAATGTTGTACTGGTGTCTGTGCCATTGCACAGAAGTGACTTCACAGAAACAAAAAGTAACTCCGCACTAGTGCACGATTTACTGTTTACTCAGTCTGCGTCGTAGAAATGCTACCTAAAAGCTGATTATTTAAATCTAAAGCTGAAATGAAATAACCAAAACTACCTATTAATCTTGACGATATCAAGAGATGCTAATTTCCCTAGTCTAAATTAATATGGCAAGGTATGCTGGTTCAGCAACCAGCCCATCGTCATGCCTTCCTGCTCTCGTCTGCAGTCGTTAATTAGATATTGCGTATGGGGCAGAATAATGTTCACTGCACACCCTGTTAAAATCCTATAAATACAGGTGAAGCCTTCAATTCAAAGCCTCGCCCCAAGCACTGCTATATGTGCCACAAGGCAAAATCACAGCAGATCGCTGAATGTCCACAGAAGTGCTCGTGTCCCGCCAACAGCATTCTCCATGAATGCAGAGCCTCGTTTCGTAGCTTGTTAGCTGTACATATGTTTTGTATTCCTCTTTAGTGTATAGGCAAGCATACCTGATCTGTTGACAGCCTATCAGAAACGCCGTAACAAAACGCTCGTAGCTTCCCCACCACGTGATCCTCCAATATGAGCTAAATTTACAAACCGGTTAGTTGCGTATTTAAGCAATGACGCAATCTGTTGGCGCTTGAGTGTCCCACTGGTAATTATGCATAGGAAAAAGTGGGTCGGTGGAGTAAGTCACTGAGACTGTCCCTGTGGCCACACATACAGCCATCACAGTTTAAAAGCCTGTCGCTGCGCCTACAACTGCGAGGATCCCTGGCGTTGCCATTTGCAATTTGTCCTGAGCAACCGGGGTCCTTCCTCAAAAACAAAGTGGCTTCCACACCACACCATGCAGAATAATGTCTGTCCGTCAGCAGTACAATAATTACGGACTGCAGTTACCAAATGTTCAAATGTTTGTAGAGCTTATGGAACTTAACTACGGAGTTATCAGTCCGTAAACCTACAAACTACTTATGAACTAGCTTATACTAAAGACGGCACAAATATCCATGCCCGAGGGGGGATTCGAACCCCCGACCGTAGTGGCCGTGCAGACCGTGACTGGAGCGCCTTAGTCCCCTCGGCCACCGCGGCCGGCCCTGGGCCCATCAACTGGGCTATTGATAAGTGAAAGCATGTTGCTTGGTTTCACGGACCTCATTTTTAGTTGCATCAGCAGATGGGCATGTACTGGTGTGGAGACAACATCGTGAGTTATGAACCCTACATGTCATAAAGGGACTGTTGAAGTTGGTGAATGCTCTGCAATGGAGTGTGAGCACCATAATTGATATTGAACCCCTGTTAGTCTATATATGGACACTGTTGAGCAAATCTGCGATGCCTTGCAACATGCTGTTCAGAAGAGTTCTCCACCCATCGTAATCTCACAGATTTATGGACAACCTTGCAAGATTCATAGTGTCATTTCCCTACAGCGCTACTTCAGACATTAACCATGTCTGTGCCATGCCATGTAAGATTTATCAGAAACGATTTCTGCTTCATATATTCATAAAAACAGTGACGAAAATATCATGAAAGTTTGAAATTATTTTTAAAGGTTATTCCACGTCGCTAAGTACTACCACAATCTTACAGTGGATGAATTGTGTCTCATCGCATGAAGTGAGAGTTATTTGTGTCTCACTGTTTATGACGTCGTGCCTCCTGAACTAGGTATGTCCGACACTGGATTCTATAAAATGTTCAAATGTCTGTAAATCTATCGGACCAAACTACGTGGTCATCAATCCGTAGCTTACAAACTACTTAAACCTAGGTAAACTAACATACGGACAAACACACACACCCATGCCCCAGGGAGGACTCGAACCTCCACGGCGAGCAACCGCGCGCTCCGCAGCGAGGTGCTTTAGACCGCTCGGCTACTCCACCGCAGCAGTGGATTCTAACAAGGGCATATGTACTCACCTTCCTTTACGTCCATTCGCTGTGAAACTCTTTTCCATCACGTTATCCCACTTTCTCTGTCCTCTTCTCCCACCTTCCATCTCCTCTATTCTCAGCCGTGCACATGTATCTCACGGAAAATTCTACACATATTCTCTTCCCCATCTATTAATCCAACTCATTCTCCCTCAATCTTAGCCCTCTCGTCCATTTCCCCGGTGTTTCTCTTCAATCCTTCCTCAACCACCTCCCTACCTCTGCTGTGCCCATATTGCCTCCTCCCCATTCCTTGAGATATAGCCCTCCAGGGGCTCACGGTTTTTTCGTCAGTACGTGTAAGGCGAGCACGAGGCCCCCAGGTAATGGAGTCTTTTTTCCTTCTTCACTTTCCGGACTTCATTTCTCCCCCCCCCCCCCTCCCCGCTCCTTTCCTATGCTCACTCCTTCCCCTCCCCACCGGTGGACTGATCACCTTAACAGTTTAGTCCCTCTATCCCAACCAAACAACACAATCCAACCTGATATGTAGACTGCCGTGCAGAGCAGGTCTATACGACAGGTTGATACTATTCCCATACAACACACGGGTTGTGTAGAACAGCCTATATGGCAGGAGCTTGAAATCAAGTTTTGGTCCATGTCTCCACTCTTATGGGAGCTAGGAGGCTATAAACCATCTGCTGCTGATTATGAGTTGCAAGCAATTTGGGTACCAAATTTGTGTGGAATCGGTCGATCTGTTTCGGAAGAGACGGAGAACATACACACCCATATACATAGAGAAAGTCATTTTTATAATATCTATAGGTTCCAAAGGTTCAATGTCCACTTTGAGTGTCCGTGTGAATGGTTTCAAAGATATACACACGGACACTTTCAGCTCGGGGCGTGCTTTAGCGTCAGTGGTGTCCTTAGGATCGAAGGAGGTTAAAAAAAAAAAAAAAAAAAAAAAAAAAAAAAAAAAAAAAAAAAAAAAGCAATTGGGGGTGGGGGAGGGTGTTGATAGCGCTAACTATGCAAGTCTTAGATGTCGATTGAAGCCTGTCCGCCATTCTGCCATCTTGTGGAGACAAGGAAATATGACTTCACATTAAGGTTCTGTGTGGTTCTTGTCCTGTTAACTCTCATACATTTAAATGACAGTCATTTCTGAGTACATATTACATATAGAATACCTATGGGACAATTACAAACCTTCCAGATAGCTGAACTATGATTTATTAACGCAAAATATCATTCGATAAGTATGACTTGCTTATTGGGATAATACCCAAATGCTTTACAAGACCTGAAATTGCCAGCTGTAGTAGTTTACAGGAAATACAGAACAAGATATTTTTCGAATAATGGCAGAACCAGTCTGAATCATTTTCATCAGTTCTGAAGAGACGGCGTTCAAGTTAAATTCATAAGAAACTCCTTTCTGGAATTTCCACGTCGTTAAATATATTCATTCTGAAATTCTCTACCACCAGGCATCCGAAATTTGAAGGCAGCCTGTATCTCGTGAAAATGAAAATTAGAAGTCTTTGAAGAAAAATAAATTCAGAAATAAATAAATAAACCTTTTCTATATAAAATAGTAGATGACTTTGTTGCTTGCACATACACATGTAAGGCAGGTTCTTTTTACCTTTTTACGTAAAGTACCACATTTAACACAGAAAGCAATGGATACACACTCGTCTGCAGAAATATTATTGGGTTCCCTATATGGCGACGATGGCTTCACTTGTGTGGCGTTAAGGGCACCTGCCCGTATTGCAACCTCCTCGGTATGACTCACTGGTACGGGCGCCCTTCTCACGGCAGCCGCTGGCGCCCAGTGGCTGGTGCTGGTGCCTGGTGACGGACGCGCGGGCATTTTCCGCGCGGCGACCCCGCGCCCTAAATCAGCGCCTGCAGCGCCGGCCGCCGTTACCGCCCCGGCCGCCCCTCCGCCCCCGCCGCCCCCGGCGCCGCGACGCTTCACGCTCCGCCGCCCCCGCCGCGGGCCGTTATCGGCCTGGCGCTGCCGACGCTCGCCCACGCCAGCGCGGCGGCGTTTATCAGGACTTAAACTGCGCCGCCGCCGCTGCTGCTGTCGTAGAGGTGTGGTCGCCGGCCGGGGCGCAAACTTCCACTGGCGCCGCACTTCGTCGGTAAGGCGATTGCTGCGTTCTGCAAATGGTTGCACTTAAAGCCGACAGAAGTAAAATGTGGACCATCATCGTCTCAAAGCTATAGAAGCATGAATTTAGAATGACACTTACGGACAGGAACGGAGCGCGCTAGTAAGGAAGTTCCTAGCAGATTAAATTCGTGTGTCGGATCGGGATTCGAAACCGGGACCTTTGTCTTTCTCGGGCAAGCGCTATCAAGACTGATGTATTTACTTTCTCCAGTCCCTCGCCTCCGAGCTTTCAGATTTCACGGAAATTGTGGTGTCGGACAAGTCTAAAGTGCGCGGCACGTACTTTCGCCGCGCGCCGCCATGCACGCACGGCGCGGCGTTCTTACGACGTCAGCAATGAGCGCCCTATGCTGCGACTCCGCTCGTTGCCACGACTGCTGCATCGGCCACTTGGGAATCAGATAGGCACCAGTTAAGACTTGGCTATCGGATAGGCACTAGGAATCATCAGTAGGCAGGCCTCTATCTAAACTATGTATCAACATTCTACTAGTCTGCCGCTTTCCAAAGATAACATTGTTGCCTCGTCGGATGTTAAGCCTTTTGCTTCAGAATTATTCTTCACCAAGACTCTTTCTTCTTTTTCTGCCTCTACTCTTCTTACCTCTACTGCCGAGCCCATGAGCCCATAATGTACACCGTACTGCCATTGTTCCAATCTATTATTATCTGCAACCATTCTTACTACTTTTATATCTATACCCTCTAACTTACTAATAACGTAACCCGTATCCACTCAGGTTACACTCCCCTCCAACAAAGTTGGTCGATATACAAAACGGTGTACAGCTAGCTTAATTTTGGAACTGACTTCCTTCTTGCAGCAGAGAGTAGATCTTAGCTTAGCACTCGCTGCATTACTTTTCCTTCACCTTGAAAGTTCTTTCATTATGTTGCAATCCTGTGAGAAAATGAACCTTAGGTACTTGAAACTGTCCATCTATTCTTTGATCCTCCCATTTGGCACTCATTCTTCCCAAATACATTACTTTGTTTTTGGAGATGCTGATACTCATAACCGTTACACCTCTGATCGAGCTCTGAGATATTAGACTGTAATCTTTCAATCGAATCTGCACATGCAAGACTGTCTATTTTGTTTTCACCTATTTTAATCCCACCCTGCTAGTCTTCTGTTTTCAACATATGATCCATGGATAGTATGAACAACAGTGGTGACAGACTACAGCCTTGTCTTATCCCAGAAACTACCCTGACCATGAATTCAATTTACTCTCTACTCTAACTGCTGCCTGACAGTCTACATAAAGACATTTAACTGCCAGCCGAAGTTTGCCTCTTATTCCATAATCTTGTAGAACAGCTTTCTCCTAGGAACACAGATACAATTTCCCGTTCCACTCATAGTATTTCTCTATTGTCTGCCGTAAGATAAAGATCTGGTCCTGAAAGTCTATAATGGGCCTGAACCCAAACGCACTCTCATCCAACTTTTCTTCAACTAATACTCTCTCTCTCTCTCTCTCCTTTCAAAAATATCTGAGAATATTTTGCCCAAAATGCTAGTTAAAGAGTTACCTCTATAGTTGTTAAAATCTTTTCTGTTTCCATGCTTGGAAATTGCCGTGATTACTGGTTTCGTCCCGTCAGACGGAACCTGTCCCGACTCTCACGCTTTTCCAATACTCCTGTGTAACCATTTGAGACCTATTATTTCACTGTATTTGACGAGTTACGGCTTATTTTCATCTACCCAGCCGCTGAAATGTATTGACCATTCTCTCCATTTCCTCAAATGTGATCGAGTTTCCATCATCATTCTTATTCCATTCTACTTCAAAATCTGATACATCATTGAACGTTTCACCTACATTGAGCAATTCTTCAAAATATTCTCTCCATCTGCCCAAGGCATCCACAGGATTTACTAGGAGTTTTCGTAACTTGTCCAAAACACATTCCTTCTTCCCTACCTTTCGAAGACTGCTAATTACGCTTCAGAATTTTTTCCGGCAGCTTGACCCATTGATTCTAGCTTACGTCCAAAGTCTTCCCATGATTTCTGTTTGGATTCTGCAGTTCTTATTTTGCCTTTGTTTCTATCTTCAATATAATTTTCGCTGTCTGCCTGATTTCTAGTACGGAGCCATTTTTGATATCCCATCTTTTTCTTTTTACAGGCTGCCTCGTCTGTGTCATTCCATCAAGCTGTCTGCTTCTTATTGCCTTTACACACTAGTGTTCTAATACATTTTCTAGTCTCTTTTAGTAGTTTGTCCCTGTACTTTGTCCATTCCTCTAACACTGGTTGTAAATGACTACATTCAATTAACTGGTACTTTTCTGAGATCAATGTTATGTGTCCTGAAGCCTCTGCACTTTTATCCTTCTACAGATGGACCATACTTTCTGCACTTTTGGCATTACAAAACCAATTTCACTGCAGATAAGTAATGATCAGTATTATCAAAGAACATTCTGAAAACACCTGTGTCCTTGACTGCCGTCCTGAATTCCTGATCAGTTATATAGTCAATGACGAATCTGGTTCCCCTGCCTTCCCAAGTATATTGATGAATGTTCTTAGGCTTGAAAAAAGAGTTTGTGATAACTAAGTCCATACTGGCACAGAAATCCAAGAGTTGCTTTTCTGTTGCTGTTGGCCTCCATATACTCTCCAAACACATCCATAAGTTTTCATAACCTTCTGTTCTATGCCGGTCGCGGTGGCCGAGGGGACTGAGGCGGTCCAGTCACGGTCTGCACGGCCACTACGGTCGGGGGTTCGAATCCCCCCTCGGGCATGGATATTTGTGCCGTCCTAGTTCGTAAGTAGTTCATAAGTAGTTTGTAAGTTCAGGGAGGGATGACCCCGTAGTTAAGTCCCGTAAGCTTAACAAACATTTGAACATTTTTTCTGTTCTATTTCCTATCCTGGCATTACGTCACCCATGAGCAAAACACTGTTCTTCTCATTTAACACTACATCACTGAATGCGTTGTAAAATCTGTCCATCTCATCTTGATCTGTCCCTTCACAGGGCGAATAAACTGACATAACATGATTTTCTTGGTTGAGATGGCCAAATCTATCCACATCAATCGTAGGATTAAGTAGATCAGTTATAAGTATGAAGGGTGGGTATGTACTTATAGTACACGAATAACAATACACACTAGTTTAAAAATTATCAGTAATTTTACAGATGTTGGACACTTCGTGATAAATTATCGACATGTCGATGAACGTAGAAAGGAATGCAGAATGACTCAGGAGGTAAGGTACATGGTTTGAAGGGTGGTACTACTGGTGATTCTGAACGAAAAACTTCTGATAAACATATGCCCTTTTCTTAACCGTTTCCATGCCAACCATTTCTGAATTCTAAAACTGGAAAAAAGTGTAGCGTCCTTTTTGTTAACCGTATCAATACTTCCGCATAGTGCAGTTGCTTACCACAAGTCTCTGTCAGATAGCACTTGTTGTAGTGCACGGTACTAAACTGTTGTCAAGTGAACAAAGAATTGAGTTTAGTGTAACGAAAATGATAAGGATCTGAACACAGGCAGAGCGTGCTGTCATGGTGATCGTCTTTGGTTTGGCCAATGGGAATTCAATAGCCGCTGTGCGAGAATACCAACAATAGCAGAGTGACAGATAGCAGGGTCTTCATCAGGGTGTTTTACAGATTGCGAGAGCGTGGCAAGCTTCCAGAGTAAATGTTTTGTCTGAACGTTCCGCACAATAAACACTTGATGACACTGAGTACATTGTTCAAGTAGTGGAACGCAGGCCAACTATTAGCTCTAGAAGACTTTTCGCCAGCGTGGCATTCTACAAACACGAATGATACGCACAGAATCCAAGCAAGGTCTGTATCCATTTAATGGCCAGCTTGTACAACATCTGCATGAAGGAGATGCTGCTGCCCGTCAAGAATTCTCTCAGTTGATAATTTTCTATTATCGATTAATTCCTCTTATTCTGTTCAATTATGAGTCGATAGTGTGGCCTTAGGGAAGGAGCTGAAGCTCGCTGAAAATGAGGAAGGAAACCGGCCCTGCTCTTTGAAAGGAACGTTCCCAGCATTTGCTTGGATTCATTTATGGAAATGACGAAGAACCTAATTCTGGTTTCTGATAGTTTGGTTTCACAGTAGGTGTCACACATCTACATCTACATCTACATCTACATACATACTCCGCAATTCACCGTATGGTGCGTGGCGGAGGGTACACTGTACCACTACTAGGCGTTTCCTTTCCTATTCCACTCCCAAATTGAACGAGGAAAAAAAAAGAATGCCTATATGCCTCCGTACGAGTCCTAATTTCTCTTATCTTGTCTTTGTGATCTTTACGCGAAATGTAAGTAGGCGGCAGCAAGATCGTACTACACTCAGCTTCAAATTGCGGCCCTCTTAATTTACTTCAATTCACGAAAAGAACGTCGTCTTTCTTCCAGCGATCCCCAATTGAGTTGCCGGAGCATTTCCGTGACACTCACGCATTGGTCGAACCTACCGGTAACAAATCTAGCTGCTCGCCTCTGAACCGCCTCTATGTCTTCCTTCAAACCGATGTGCTGCGGGTCCCAAATATTTGAGCAATACTCAAGACGTGGTCGTACAAGCGTTTTATACGCCGTCTCCTTTACAGGTGAAGTACATCTTCCCAAAATTCTCCCAATAAACCGAAGTCGGCTGTCCGCCTCACTCACAACTGTCCTTACATGTTCGTTCCATTTCATATCGCTCTGCAATGTTACGCCTAGGTATTTGAACGACGCGACAGCATCAAGAAGCTCACTACTAATGCTGTATTTGAACATTATAGGATTGTTTTTTCTACTCATGCGCATCACCTTACATTTTTCTACATTGAGAGCTAGCTGCCATTCTTCGCACCAACTAGAGGAGGACACGGTAAACACGGACATAGTGACAGTTCATGGAAATGGATGGATGTCGTTGATGTGGCCTGAAGATGGTATTATTGAAATATCGAAACCGATAGCGAAATAAATAAAGATCAGTCACAATCAACGGCTGTTGGTAATATATAAGTACTTTGAACGATCGGAGGCTAGTTGAACTACCGTCCTCACGAATATGAGTCTTGTTGGGTACCACATCACCACTTGAGCTTCGATAAGTATTGTTCGAAAGCGGTCACTTTATTCACATCCAATATATTGATTATGGACTGAGTTGTTTTTAATAACTTTCGTTCTGATTTTACGACCTCTGTTTCCCTGGAGCAGTTTTCCGAAAGACAGGTTAGAGCTATTTTGTTTTTATTTTTTTCATTTTAATTTTAATATTTTTTTCTAGACGCTGCTGCATCTCTACGCAACTGGCGCTGCCCCGATACGTATTTAATCGCTAAAGTAGGAAATAACAGAGGACTGAAGAATTGCATACACGCTTTTTCTGGTTTCTTAAGCTACTACATTCGAACGCTAACTCTCGCCTTAAAATGCACTCAAATATACACAAAATCGTGTTACTATACGTGTTTTATTTTTATTTTTTAGTAAGTTCCGTTTGAAGGTGAGTACACAACGAAAGGTTATTTCAAAATAGTAAATTTATTTTCAGAAAGTACATATATTACACTATTTTTCGACCTTGTTGCCAAGTTTGTTCAAACACGTATCATACCTCTCAACCAATTTTAAAATACCCTCTTCATAAAATCTTGCCGCCTGTTCCGATAACGAAAAGTTCACTGCCGTTTTCACGTCGTCGTCATCATTGTAACGGTTGCCACTGAGGTGTTGTTTCAGGTGCAGGTGGAACGCCTGTCCTCACGAATCTTCGCTTCAACTGAAGCCGCCAAATCGTCTGAATTCTAATAAGGGCGACCCGAGCAGTTTTGATCGTGGACGTTGTCACGGCCATCTTTGAATTCTCGTACCAACATACCGCAATTTGCTTTCACTCATAACAGTATCACTTCGCAAATCTGTCGATGAATTTATGCAGCAGAATGGTTCCTTGCTGAAAAAAACCGTATCACTGAGGGAACCACACACATGGCGGGCGATCTGATAGTCTGAAACAATTTGAAACCATAGATCAGCTGCAGAACTGACACTGATGACAGTTGTTCCCGGGGTAATCCAGTACACGACGCACGAGCTTGTTGCGGTATGCGAGCAAACTAGTAGCGTCTACAACGAAACGGGACTTACTCCAAAACACGCATCGTATTTACTATTAGCAAATGAGTAAAACATAGCGCCGGTTATAAAAATTAGTACGCCCTTTTACAGTTTTCCATTTCACTCAAGATTGTTGAAACTGTATGTATGAAGTACATAGAATTATTATATTTACAGATCAATAGCGCAAGCAGATCTACATACGTACTCCGCAATCTGCCAAAAGGTGCATTTCAGTGGGTACTCAGTACTACTACTAGTTACTTGCATTCCTGCTCCACTCTTATACAGAACGAGGCAAAAACGAATGCTTGCAGGCATCCATACGAGACGTAATCTCTCTGGTTTTTGTGGTCTTCACGCGAAATGTAGGTTGGCGGCAGTAGAATCCGTCCTCTAAATTTCTTCAACAGTGTTTCTCGAAAAGAAAGTCGTGATTCCTCCAGCGACTCAGATTTGAGTTTCCGAGTCATTTCAGTAACACTTGCGCTCTGATCGGATCTACCAGTTTCAAATCTGGCCGCCCGCCTCTGAACTGCATCTATATCTGAAAGGTTGTCGTGGAGGGGAATAAATGTGGAAAAGGGAATTCTCGTAGGGATCACCAAATGAAAGGTTGTGGAGTGTTTAAGAAAGGATGGATGGTACGAGAGGGATAAAGGACATGTGTGGCTGACCCTCAAAATCCCTGATAATTTCACGTGATTTGTGACTAATAAATGCAAATTACCCTGACGACTTTGATAGTAAGATTTTTGAATTTAGGTTTGGCCCATGTAATACGCAACACAATCTAATCTCCTGCATTTTATAAGTCTGACAGCAACTGCCAGTTCATAAGATATTATTTTTACCCTCCAAAGTACATGACTGGGTTCTAGAAACAACGGATTATCGATTTGTTCTTTGAAGTCGGATCAATGTCCGTATCAAGCAACATACCAGAGCAACAACAAATATAAAGATTAAAAAATTAAATCAAAACAAAAATTAGTTTGAAACGAATAACGTTTAGTCCTAATCCTACGGCTGTTCTTCACATTTAAATGATTTCAGTGAAATAATTCCTACCACTCTCTGACCCCTATTAAGTTCGATATTCTGTTAGTGTATCGAAATTTACAACCGACAGATATTCATATCACGGTTCTATTTAACAGGACGATGCGAATCCTGATGCAACTACTGTTTGTTGCTAGCGTGAGCAGGCAGTACTTGACCCAAATGTGGTACGGCGGTGTGATCTCTGTGAGCAGCTGTGAAATGACGCCTGACCTCTGATAGCTATAATTTCCGCGGCCACGAAAGAATGTCTGGCTCCTAAAATCAGCCAGTGCGTTCCCAGTAGATTTCAGTCCCAACGACCTCAAAGTATTCTGCAAAGTCTGTGGCACTTCAGTAAACTGGTATGCGTAAAGTACTGAAGCCGAAGGTAACTCCAGAAAGATGATCAAATCGAAAATCTTTGGTGCTACTAATAAGACAGGGTGACCTTATTCTCGTGTCAGAAGAACTCCCAGCACGAGTTCAAGCTTCAGAGCAACCTCCGCAGTTTTCAGTAAGTAGGAAAGTTCCATCCAAACGAAATAAGCATTCTACCTCACTTCCTCACCCTTAGGAGGCGAAGCGGCAGGTGTGATTTGCATCTTCTGGAGGCGTAACACCAAACACCCCTCTTAGTTGTCTGTCCAGCCCTTTCTCTGTCTCTGTCTCTCTCTCTCTCTCTCTCCAGTGTGGGCCACGTCCCACAATTTTACAGAGAATCAATGAAAGGCCCTATTCCCAGCACCGACCAGTGAGAATGGCGCACTCGAATGATTGACTTCGAAAACTGTTCAAATGTTTGTATAGCTTATGGGACTTAACTACGGGGTCATCAGTCCCTAAACTTACAAACTACTTATCAACTAGCTTATCCTAAGGACAACACAAATATCCATGTCCGAGGGGGGATTCGAACCCCCGACCGTAGTGGCCGTGCAGACCGTGACCGGAGCGCCTCAGTCCCCTCGGCCACCGCGGCCGGCTCGAAAACTGTCTAACGCTCCTCAAGAGCCTATCAGAGACGACTACGAGTTCCCACAGCTCTGCCATTCACTTCTTTTTCTTACGGCGCCTCGCTATTCGCACCATAACACGTTTCCAGACCATTAAAGAAAGCGTCTAAATCACCTCCTCTTACAGCACGCCTTTCTGGCGCCAGATGTAATCGTCACCGGGTGCTGTCTTTTTGGAAAACCAAACTTGGTCGTCTTCTCCTCCTGAAAGGAGGAAGACGACTGTTACAGTGTTATCTTTTTCGAAAAAAAAAACTTGGCTCATTTCTCCTCATAAAAGAGGAAAACGGACTCTGGCTGAATCATTTCTAAAATCAGAGAATACTGCTCTTTTAGGCCGATTCTCACAATACTGGCCTGCAACCTCCCGCAGTTCAAGAATGCTGTTGAACAGTTGTACATGTTAAATTCGCCCAGATACCGCTGTCCCATTGGTGGAACGGTGCATCCCCCCCCCCATGGCTAACCCAGGTAAGGTAGGAAAACCCTGCCTGATATTCCTTTCTAGGTGCTCTAAAGAATAGGCCGCTCGGACAAGAATCCAGGCAGCCGGACTGCGATTCTCCTCCCAAAACTGCCTTGCACCGAATATTCCACCTTAGTCAAATCACAAAATGCGCGTAATATAACAATTGTATGATTAGTCTCAATTGAAATCGACCAATAATAATAATAGATGGACTACCACCTCTCAAATCTTCCTTTAAACCTATCTGATGGGGATCCCGAACACTTGAGCAATATTCAAGCTGGGGTTGTAATAGAGTTTTTATATGGTATCCGTTACAGACGCATCACACCTTCCCGAAATTCTCCCAATAAACTGAAGAGACAATCCGTAATCCCCACGACTGTCCTTATATGTTCGTTTCATTTCATATCACTGTGTAGCTCTACATCTAGATATTTAATAGACGTGACTCTTTGTAGCAGCACACTATTAATGTTGGGTTCGAATATTATGGGATTGTTTCTCCTACTCATAAACACCCATATTAGTACGAGGTATAGCCTCCACGGCCGGAATGTAGATGATAAGTCTGGCATCCATTAGACCACACAGATGGTGTATACGGTTTCGGTGCTTAATTATACGCCTGCTCGACTGGTTACTTTAGTTCCGCAAGCCTTGTGGATTGACATGTAGCACACGTCAGTTTCTTCTCATTATGTAAGAATGCATTGTCCGACGGCAACTGAATATGAAGTTGTTCTTGAGTTTCTCCCGGCGTATTTGTTAACCAAAATATCCACGGGTGTACTGCCGGACTACTGTGTCCAACGGACACAATCTTTCGGCGGTCATACATGTCACCATCATCAGGTGAATTGACAGACTGAGCTCCTGGAAACGCGCCGGCACGGAGATCCGCATGCTACGGCGGCTCGAAAGGAACTGGGTTCTAGCCCGGTGTCGAGCGATTCAAATACTCTCGGCCCGCGGAGCGCCCCCTCCGTGGTCGGCACCCCACGCCGTGGTCACAAAGTGGAACCGATTGCGACGGCGTCTGAGATGACGTCGATGTGAGGGGTATGTCCGCCGTGGTCGTCACTACGTTACGTTTGCTAGATTTATTCTAAATTAACCTAATCGCTGTTCCCGATCTCTGCTAAGATTATAGCCACAGTCACGATTTATGAGTTCGTCACTTGTACAAATTTCAATGGCCTCTCAAACGACGCAGTCCCAGTGTCCCGACGTCTGTACCAGAATCCTAGCACGATCATACTCAATCGCGTGATTCTCCGACAAAAAGGGTTCAGCGACCGCCGACTTGCTCGGATACATCAATCGTGTGTGCCTCTGGTGTTCAAGGCATCGATCCTCGACAGTATGCATTGTCTGTCCAATATATGACTTGCGACACTGTCACGGAATCTGGTACACGCCGGCCTTCCTCAAACCGAGATCATCTTTGGCGCTGCCTACCAGTGCACGAATTTTATTCGGTGGACGAAAGACAGTTCCAACCTGGCGTTTCTTCAATATGCGGGCGACCTTCACCGAGAGTGCGCCTATGTATGGAATAAACGCAGTGCCTACCTCCTCCCTCGTGTTTTCATCCGTTTCCATAGGTTGTGCTGTAGTGGTTGGGCGGAGAGCTCGCTGAATCTGCCACTCTGAGTAGCCATTTTCTCGGAATACAGTTCTCAGGTATTCCAATTCCTGGGGTAGACTCTCTGACAGAGATAGTGCGTGCCCTATGTACTAGAGTATTAGGTACCCCATTCCTCTGTGAAGGGTGGTGACAGCTGTCTGCGTGTAAATACAGATCAGTGTGCGTTGTCTTCCGATACACACCATGACCCAGGGTGCCATCAGCTCTTCTCTTGACGAAGACGTCAAGGAACGGCAATTTACCCTCCGTTTCAGAGTCAATAGTGACGTTAATGTTGGGGTGTATGGAGTTCAGATTTGTAAGGAAGTCGAGGAGTTTATTCACACCATGTGGCCAGATGACGACAGTGTCGTCCATGAAACGGAAAAAGGAAGTAGGTTTCCATTCAGATGAAGCTAGGGCAAATTTGTACGTGGAGAATTTCGAGGAGAAAACCTACTTTTGATATGAAGTTCTTTGGTTTCCGTCCGCATCCAGATGTTAAAACTCTACGGGAGTTTTAACCAAGCACTACTGGGCCATTGTCAAGTATCTTTGAGAAACATCGCATTAGTAAAATTCGCGCCAAAACCAGTAACACAAAAATACCTTGAGTTATAAAACGAAACAATTTCGGAACAACTGAGGATCAACGCAAGGCATTTTGAGATAACTTAAAATGTGGGATGACATGCAAAATTCTAGACCCTAAAGAGACTGTTCAACTAGTATTGTAGTATACTACTTACACAATCCCTTCAGCAGGTGCAGGGACTGACTCCACAACACCAGTATGACAGGCTCCTACTACTGTGTTAAAGGCTGTGGAAACTCAAAAAAAGAACTATATTAATAGAACTGTAAAAATTGGTTTGCGCGAAACCCTTAATCTCCGAATGTTCTTAACATTTCATTCAATATTTGACAGAACTATGTGATCTAATCCGGGAGGGATTTCACCTATCCATTGGTTTAAACAACAGAACGTTGCACACCAACATTCTAGGGGATTCATGAACTTTTACATAAAAATTGAAAAGATAAATGTAATTGACAAATTGTACGACATAAGCCTAAACATTCTGAATGTTGTGTTCCAGATTGTAGCAGAAATCGTACCCGGTAAGACGCCCTCTTGCTCTGATGTATGCCTGTATTTATCCTGTCATACTGTGCACTAGATCGATAACGGACTGTTGGTCCAGATGTCCCATTCTTAAACGGCCATTGGGCGAGGATCACTGAGATAGGTTGGCGGGTCATCTTTTCTAGAATTAGGCCTTTTCCATGAATTGAATTATGTGTTCGATAAGATTCATGTCTGGAGAACTTACTAGACGTTATAATCTTTTGATGTCTTTATCACGAAGGAATCCATTCAGAAAATACGAAAGATGAGTGCGAGAATTGTCATCAATTAAGACGATCCCTTAATCGTAATGCTGCTGATATAGTTGCACTATGCATCGGAGAAGCCATCCCCCTACCGTATAGCCCTTTGATTTTCTTCTACGACCAACAGTGGTGTACGTTGGCCCACATAATACCAACCCAAAACATCAGGCAAGCACCACCTTGCTGCACTCACTGGACGATGTGTCTGAGAAGCACATGCTGACCAGTTTGTCTCTAATCATGTATCTGGCCATTGTCTTCTTAAAAACAGATACCTTAAGTAGCGGTGCTCAACTGCTGTGGTCCCCTTTGTGCGGCTAAAGTCATATAAAGTACCTCCTCCGCATCCGAAAAACATCGCTTTGTTCGAACAGTCCACGGGTGTACTGCCGGTCCATAGTGTCCTACGGCCACAATATTTCGGCGATCAGACATGTCGCCATCATCAGGTTCACGACGAACTGAGCTCCTGAGGGCCGGTGGCGTCCTAAATCCCCTCCCCCCGCGAACCGCTCTCCCCGTGGCCCGCGCCCACGCGACGGCGGTCGCTGAGACGCGGGCGTCGGCGTCTTTGGAGGTGTCGGTGTAGTTTCCTCGTTCGCCCTGGTCGCCCGTTCGTTAACTTTGCTGAGCGTCTTTCTAATTATACTCAAGGCTGGTTTCAATGCCTTGCTTAGGTTGTAGCCGCAATCCCGGTTGATGAGTCCTTTCCTAGTACGAATTTCCATGGCCTTTCTAACTAAGCTCTCCCAGTCTGTGCCACGACCCTGGTATGTTGGTACTCCATTTCATGATTTTCGAAAAAAACAACGCTCTGTGACCGCCGACTTGTTGGGGTACTTAAGTCGAGAGTGCTCAAATGTTCAAATGTTTGTGTAGCTTATGGGACTTAACTACGGGGTCATCAGTCTCTAAATTTACAAACTACTTATGAAATAGCTAACACTAAAGACGGCACAAATATCCATGCCCGAGGGGGGATTCGAACCCCCGACCCGACCGTGACTGGCGCGCCGCTGACCTCTCGGCCACCGCGGCCGGCAAGTCGAGAGTGCCTCTGATGTTCTCGGCAACGAACTTGGATGGTGCGCACTGTTTGTCCAATATAAGTCTTCCCACACTGACACGGGATCTGGTATATGCCGGACTACCGCAGGTCGAGATCGTCTTTAACACTTCCCAGTAATGCTCGTGGTTTATTGGGTGGGCAAAAGACAGTCATTACTCTGTGTTTCCTCAATATTCGTCCTATTTTACCTGATAGTGTGCCAGTATATGGTAAATAGGCAGTGGCTTTCTTTTCCTCCGTGACTTTTTCCGTCTCCACACGTTCTACTGTAGAGGCGGGGCGGAGAGCGCGTCTGATCTGCCATTCCGAGTACCCGTTATTCCGGAAAACAGTTTGAGGTGTTCCAGTACATGACGCGATGAAACCAAATAGGTTAAAATTTTGAAATTGACCATCTATGCATGACAGAAATGCAGTCAACACATTCGTTATACTTCATTCGTAGTCTTATGACTGGATCTGATCCGCCGTCTTACCCTCTACGTCGCATTTGCACTGTTCTTTGTGGTTTTTTTATATCTTTGTGTAGGTTGAGTGACATCCGTGGACAATCTAAAGAACTAGATTTCTGATAAGTATACACAATCAAGAACAATGTTCACCTTGGAAGCAAGGTGATGCAACATTTTATATGATGTATGTATCTCTATATATGGTACATTCTGCTCTTTGTTTGTAACAGTGTTTCCCAAATTTAACATAGATTAAAAAGCAGGTTCTGTGTCACAGGCACATACAACATTCAAACATTGTGTCAAAATTTCGAAGTATTTGCTCAAGAAGTTTCGTAGATTTATTATATTAAAGCAAGGCTTTAGGTTAAGAGGAGCGAAGAGGTGCAGGAAATTGACTTAGGGAGGACGAGAAAGAGATAAACAGCGAGTGCGTTGTAACGAGACGGAGAGGGAGATGATGGAAATGCACACATAAAAAGGGAGAAGGAGGAGCGGATGGTCAAAGAAAGGGGCCAGGTATTGAGATGGGGAGAAGAGAGTTGAAGAGGAGAAGGAGATGCACAGAGGAGAGAGGAAGATACGTACAAAAAGAGGCGAGCTAGGTGAAACCTAAGGCAGCGGAGATAGTGATAAAGAGAGTAGGATATGTAGCCATATATATAGGGTGTTCCACTAAGTGTGTTTGCCTCTGTAGTAATAGGTGACGGGAAATTTTAATGCGGTAGGTCAACACAAGAAATGTTACACTTTTTGTGGAGATATGAACATAGTTTATTGTATCATTTTCCAAGGAGTTACAGCACAAAGATATATTTTTTTAATGGAACAATAGTTATTTCTATCGTGCATTGGATTCGTTAAAACCAGCTTCGTCCAAATCAATTTAAACTACATTCCTATCACTGTTAGTTTGGAAGCTACAACCCTCCAAAGTTTCAAGGGCAGATACCACAAACGCTGCGCAATGCGCCTTCTAAATGTGGTGCGGCCGAGTTGTAACGTCGCCGGTGTCACGGAGCAAAAAGCTTCCTCGATGCGCTGTTAGACTGCCGACTGTCGCCGCACACGGCCGTATACCCGACAGTTGGAGCCACACAAACAACCGGGGCTCAATATACCACAGTTACTGACATCGGATGACGATGACATACACGAACAATGAGTACGTTGACATGTTGCTGATGCTCGGCGAGTGCGGACACGATGCCACTGGAGCAGCCACGGCATATGCCGTGAGATATCCTAGGCGAAGAGCCCCGGCAGCCATTACGTTCTTACGTGCCGAACAACGATTTCGGGAAACAGGCAGCTTGGTAATGCGCCGCAGTAACAGACGAAGACCTGCAAGAAGTGAGGAGACGGAGGTGTTTGTTTCATCTGAACTACATCACGATCCTCATGTCAGCCGTTGCTGCAGTCGCTGGTGTCAGTCTCACACCTGTGTGGCGTATAGTACACGGCCACAGGTTTAACTTGTACCTCCTGTCACTGACCCAGGAGCTGCATGGGAACGATTTCTGGGCAAGAGTGACATTCTGTGAGTGGGCCATGCGTAATTTCACGCTAGAGTCTTTACAATGTGTTATGTTCTCTGATGAGTCCACGTTCACAAATTATGGTGCAGTGAATCGCCATAACATGCACTACTGGGTCGCAGACAATCCTCGGTGGATACGACCTGTCGACCGTCAACGTAGGTGGTCTATTAATGTGTGGTGTGGAATCCTTGGGGATGAAATCATCGGTCCACACTACTTCCCAGGTACACTGACAGGTGAGTTATATCGCGCTTTTATAGCCGACAGTTTGGGTGGTCTCCTTGAACATGTGTGTCTACACACGAGAGTCCATATTTGGATGCAGCACGATGGTCACCCAGCCCATTCTGCTCGTGCTATTGTGGAAGAACTAAACAACAGGTTTGCACGAAGATGGTTGGGGCGCCATGGTCCTCATTCATGGCACACAAGGTCACCCGATTTAACACCATTAGATTTCCTTTTGTGGGAACATCTAAAGGATCGTGTTTATGTCACTGAGCCCACATCCCCAGATGATCTAAAACGGTGCATCGAGGACGCATGTCGCTCCGTCACACCGGCGATGTTACATCTCGTCCGCAGATCCTTTCGACGGCGCATTGCATTATGCATTGAGGAAGATGGACACACATTTGAACGTCTCGTGTAAATCAACTTCCCACCACCATAACATCCATCACCCACCACACAGGCATGTATTATGTACAGCCTCTGGTATCGGCCCCTGAATCTTTCAAGGGTTGTAGCTCCCAAACTAACAGTGATAGGGATGTAGTTTGAGTTGATTTGCATGCAGCTGGTTTCAACGATTCCAAGGAACGATAGAAGAAAACTATTGTTCCATTTAAAAAATTATATCTTTTTGCTGTAACTCTTTGGAAAATGATACAATAAATTATGTTCAAAGTACCGCAGAAAGAGTAACATTTCTTGTGTTGACCTACCGCATTAAATATCCCGTCACCTATTCTTTTATAATTTACAGAGGCAAACACGGTGAAACACCCTGCATATATATATATATATATATATATATATATATATATATATATATGTGTGTGTGTGTGTGTGTGTGTGTGTGCTTTCTCTTTTCTGTTTTATTTAATCTGGTAGAAGACACAACAAAGCGTGCCCAGTTAGAACTAACTATTTATAAAAAAATGTACGTACTTTTTTGTATTTAACTGAAACTAGATCTTATTTATAAACTAGAACAGATGCCTCTGACGCTTATGGTCGTCCACGCATTAACAGACTGTGCACTGCAGGTAATGCTGAAATTCAAAGCCTCAAAAAGGTCAACTCAGAAACTGAGAATCCAGGTCGCCGAACTCGGCGGCATCTGGACACCCGGAGCGAGAAATCCGTGCGCTGTGTTTCCGTCCGCCTGCACGATACTGTGTGATCTATCGCTTAATCTCCAATTCGGCTCGCGCTGCGCCGTCGACTGGGAGATATTTAATTAAGACGGGGACTGATACGTCGCGAACCGGCCGCCTGGCTGGCACCAGGCCAACCTAACCGACACACACACACACACACACACACACACACACACATGTCCGCACTCACACACTCATACACACACACGCACGCAGACACACGCGCGCGCGATCACAGCCGTGGCAGCGGGCGCACGCTACAGTAATCGGGTTACGGCGGAGCGGGCCCGGCAGGTTGGGCTGCAGCCGGCAGGGCGCAGCACCGGCGTAACGCAATTAGCGCGGCACTCGGCCACCTGGCGGGCAGGCCTGCCAATTGTGCCGACATGGAGCCGGCCGCCCGCGCCCGCCTGGCGACGGTCCCGCTGCGCGGCGGTCCCTGCCAAGCGCTGCCGTCGCCGTCACTGCCGACGTGCGCTCGACATCTATCTCTTCTCACGTCACCCCAGTCTGCTTCATGAAAGGTTTCTTTAGACAGTCTTCTTTCACTCGTACCTACAGCACTCAGTTGGTTTTTAGTGGACTACTACACACTATTGGCTAGTGTTGAAATTAACTGTGACTATACTACATGGGACGATGCAGAATATACCTGGAAATACGAGATGCGAAGTAATGTGACTGTTGCCAAAAAAAAAAAAAAAAAAAAAAAAAAAAAAAAAGAAAGGAGAAGAAGACGGGGGGAACAATGTTGCTTTCCGTTTTAGTCAAGTTTGGTTTTCTCTCCTTAAAAGTACTTTCATTCTGACTTTACAGGAACTTTTTCCAGCGCTTCTGCCATTGATGGTAACATTTATGGAAACATCTACCGTAATATACTCAAAGACCATCAAAGATGCTTAGTGATGTCTTTTTTATTTTTATTGTGTGATATTCATGCCAGTATGCATAAGGAAGAATGACAATGGGTAGAAAAGCGTTCTTGAAAAAGAGAAATTTGTTAACATCGAATATTGATTTAAGCCTAAGGAAGTCCTTTCTGAAGGCATTTGTATGGAGTGTTGCCTTGTATGGGAGTGAGACATGGACGATAAACAGTGCGGACAGGAAGAGGATTGAGGCTTTTGAAATATGGTGCTACAGAAGAATGCTGAAGATTAGGTGGGTGGATCGCGTAACTAATGAGGAGGTACTGAACAGAATTGGCGAGAAAAAAAATCTCTGGCATACCTTGACTAAAAGAAGGATTGGTAGGGCACATTTTAGACATCAAGGGATTGTGAATTTAGCGTTGGAGGGAAGTGTGTGGGGTAAAAACCGCAGAGGAAGACCAAGAGATGGATACAGTAAGCAGATTCAGATAGATGTAGGTTGCCGTTCTTATGTGGAGATGAAGAGGCTTGCTCAGGATAGGGTATTGTGGAGAGCTGCATCGAACCAGTCTCCGGACTGAAGACCACAACAACACATGCATAAGGAGGCATTTAATGCACCTGTTTAATCAGCCTGTGTAGTTCTGTTCCGTGAAGATGGTTTATAACCGAAACCGGTAGAAGTTTGAAAAATAATAAACAGCTGATGGTTTACAGTATGCATTTCCTCAAATATCTTATGGCTGTTGACCCACACCTCAATAAAAATTTGACCATCGTCACAGCTGTTTGGACATCTTGTTTTGTTTGAAAATGATGTCCCTTGGCCGCCGTTTTGACAATTGCAAAAAAAAAAAAAAAAAAAAAAAAAAAAAAAAAAAAAAAAAAAAAAAAAAAAAAAAAAAAAAGGTCGCACGGAGCGATATTTGGTGAATAAATTGATTGTGGTAGTACTGAAATTTGTTCTGAGGTTCAAAATTCCTGTAATGACAGAACAGTATGGGATGGTCTGATACCAAGTTATTACACGTACCGTTTCTCGATTGATGTTCAGTTCTACAATCATTTTCAAGGATAATCTTTCATCTAATTTAATGCAAAAAGAAATCGCATACCATTACGCAATATTATTCTGTTCTCTTTTCGTGACGTGAGAAACAAACACGTGTTAAGTTAAATGTAAATAGCAGTTCTGTCATTGACGACAACATTTTTGGATCTCGTTTTCTGTAATATCCTCCAAGACCCTCCTCACAGCTTTTAGGACATCTTGTGTTGTTTGAAAATGGTTTTCCTTCACCGCCGTTTTGATATTGGAATTAGAAAAATGCCTCACGGAGCGATATCTGGTAAATAACGTGGATGTGGTAGTAATGAAATTTGTTTTGAGGTTAAAAATTGCTGTACTGACAGAGCAGTATGGGATGGCGCATTATCATGATGCAGAATCCAGCTATCACAAATGTTGGCATGGACACGACGAACTCTTTTGCGAAGTCTGTTCTAAAATATCTTTGTAGTAATATTGATTAACTGTTTGCGGTCATCATCTTCAACATTCGTTCTGCCTTCACGAAACATTTTATGCCAAAGAAAAACTTGAGATCTTGATATATCCTCTTCTTCAAAAACCTTATGAAGCTTACCGTAAGTTGTCGTAGCGTTTTCACCGAATTTAACGCAAAAGAAATGGCATACCGTTAAGCAATATTTTGCGGTTCCATTTCCGTGACGAGAGGCACAAACACGTATTAACTTATTACAGCACAACTCACAACTGAGCAGTTGCATCAATGTGCCGCTTGGACTAGAAGCAGCTTATAGACCAAGGTCAAAGATATTGAGCCTACGCAAGTCTGCAGGGTTGCCACATCTTGCAAAGAAAATCAGTCTCATTACTTTATTGTCGCATCTCGTACATGAAGGCCGGAAATCAGCTGGTGTTGACGAAATAACTGGAGAAATGATCAAATCTATGTGGGTCGTTGGGAAGCAATGGGTCTACAGACTTTTTCGTCCTGTTTGGAAAGAAAGGGAGATACCTATTGATTGGAAAACAGGCATCATAATTCTAATATTCAAGAAAGAGGATAGAAGAAAATGCCTTAACTAAAGGGGTATCACATTAACATCTCAAGTGGGTTGACTCTATGGAAGAATTATTGAGCGTAAGATGAGACCCACTATCGAAGCAAATCTCTCCCAGGAATAGTGAGGATTCAGACAGGGGAGATCAACAACGGGCCTATTATTTTCCCTCCGCCAATTATTGGAATGATACTACGAACAAAACAGAGACGTATGGCCATTCTCTCTGGACATCAAGCAAGAATTTGATGCTGTGAACAGGGAGAAGGTGTGGGAAGTGCTGAAGAAAACCGGAATACATGATAGCATAGTCGATAGGATAAAGAAAATATATAAGATGCTCACAGTAAAGTGAAAACACCCGTGGGAATGAACGAAACCTTATGCATAAAATCTGGGGTAATGAAGAGTGGGGTTCTGTCTCCTCTTCATAACACTGAACTAGATTCAAAGAAAAGTACAGCAAAGCATCGGTGGTGTATAACTGAAAGCCATCTTTTTCGCTGTGGGGCGATTCTAGAGAAGAGCTCCAAACATACCTAAATACATAGGCAGAAGCCGCTAATGAATATGGTCTCATCTTCAGCCCAGAGAAGAACGAGGTTATGGTCATGAAAAGATCTTGACAACCTACGGGACACATAGAAATGGAAGGGAAAGAACTTCAGATGACTTATCAGTTTAAGTACATTGGTGGTATTATCTCCAATAATGGATCTATAGACGAAGAAATGACACACATAATTCAAACAGCTGGCACGTTTTATAGACTGGATAAAGATCTAACATCCAACACAAAATACTACGAAAATGCAAGAGAGTCTTCTTTGAAATATATTACCTACCTTTTTTTTCACATATGGGTGCGAATCATGGACCATGAGAAAGCAGTATGTCAGCATAAGCCAAGCAGCGGAAATTAGATTCGTTCGTCGTATGGTCGGTAAGTTACTTAAAGTTCGGAACGTGGAAATCAGTAACCAGGCTCTAGTCATAAAAGAACAATACCGAATAACCATACAGCGGCTTTGAGGGTATCGGCATATGCGTCGTATGTATGGAAACAGACTACCAAGACAAATGTACGAGCTAAACCTCAGAGACAAAAGACCTAGCGGACGGCCACGACTGAGGTACAAAGACATGCTGCTGTCGGATATAGAACAGAGGGGATACTCACTGACGTATTTCAAAGAAGAAGAGAAATTCTAGGACCTCGACTGGTGGAGAAATCTCGTTGATCCATAGAAGAAGACGGAACGACGTGGGATATGATGATTATGATTTACTACTTTTATAGCACTGAGTGATTTACCTTTCAAACTACGCAATCAGAAGTAAAAGTTAGTATTCCCTCATCACTATTCCAATTCATATTACATTATTATTATACCAAGATCTCAAAAATATGTTAAATTATGTTGACGACAGGTTTCCATTCACTTATAACATAGACCAGAAGATGGTAAATCAATGTACCTAAATCATTCGTCAACATAAATAACCTTATTTTGCTGTCTTAACATGATATTAGTTTAAATAAAAAAAACGATTGCCCATCCCTAGTACAATAAAACAAAATATTCCAATTCAAACAAGATTTATTTGTGGGAACAGTGCACATTGCATTGTTTACATAGATCAATACCTCAAGCAATACCAGCCGCCAATGTCCATCGATGCTGACACGTGCACACTATTAGGCTAAGGGTGAAGCCTCCATGGGTGTCAGTGTGGAAACTGAATCAGGCATCCAGTCACTGATTATCAATACTACATTGGTATACAGTATTCCACACTTGCTGGAACAGCCCACATAGTTCTGAAATGTTGAGGGTTGACGAGTCTCACATGTTAGTTGTCCTTACGTTTTATCCCACCCATATTCGAGATAGTCAAGAGGGCCAGGGAAGGCGTTACTCAAGTTTCAAACACATTGTGGATGTGAACTTTTTTCTGTTCCAAGGAAAAAGACTTTCTTTTATAAGAATGACAAAAAAAAGTAGGTGTCACAAATTTTGCACATACCAAGCGCTTGTCAGCTTCCTTTCTACAAAGATGAACGAGAGTTTACATGGCCCGCAGTGAGGCGATTGTATCTACGATGAATGTACTGTAGGATATGGAGATAACCTACTTCTGTTATGTCTCGGGATGCAGCGGGATGAAGATGCAAACCATAACCAGCAAGTATGTGGACATGGGTCTGTAAGTAAAAGAATTGATTACTGCCCATATTCTTTTACTGCTGATGAAAGTAATTTTTAACTTTTCTTGTGTTGGTACAAAACTCTTTCTAATTATACACAGTTCTGCAAGGCAATAGTAAATTGTTTCGGCTTGTGCTGAGACGGACTGCTGCTCTTATCTATGTAACTCTTCTGTTCAAATCCTGGATCGAAACTGTAGAACTGCCTGGTGTTGCTGTGGTGTGACAGCATATGTAGGCGAGCTCCCTTCTTCCTTTTGGCCGGTTCTCGAAGCAAGCAAAGAGGTACAGTGACTGCGGGCGCCCCCGGCGGCCGAAGTACTGCAGAGCGTCTTATGGCCGGTCTTGTAGTGGCGCAGCGACTTGCATGGACTGCTGGCGTTGTGGCGAATAGCGACATCACAACAACTTCGTACATGGAAACAGCCATCACTTACATGTAGGCAGAATCTTTCATCTCTAAAGAACACCACATGTCGTTTCATTTTAGAAGTCATTGCTTTATCGTGACTGCAAGATCAGATAAAGTTGTGCGTTCCCACAATCCCAACTGGTTGGCAACAATTTTGACACTTCTGCGCTCACAATCCGTCTTCTCTGTGCTATCTAGACGATATCCTACTACTGCCATTACAATAGTGTTGACGGACAAATGTGTTGTGTGCACATCCAGAATCTAATCTGTCAGTGTGAGAAATTTCACATGACCATTGAAAAAATGTTCAAATGTTTGTATAGCTTATGGGACTTCACTACGGGGTAATCAGTCCCTAAACTTACAAACTATTTATCAACTACCTTATACTAAAGACGGCACAAATATCCATACCCGAGGGGGGATTCGAACGACCGACTGTAGTGGCCGTGCAGACCGTGACTGGTTGCATCTGATGCAGCAGTTCCAACGTGTGTAGCAGTTATCCGAAGGACCATTCCATCAACTCATAAGCCACTAATTAACCCCTTCAAAATTCGTTCAGTTGACTGTAGGGTGCATGAATGCGTGTCTGTGGTACGGCGTTTGTTTGCTTGACACGTTGATACACTGAGCCTCATGGGTGTAAAATTTGCCTATTAAAAGTATTATGCTGATACCAGTCTGGCATTTATGTCACTATAAGTGGGTGAAATCATTGTGAGTATATCTACTATCCACCAGACATCATCCGTCGTCTCTCAAGGTGTACTTTTTGGACACCATTGTTCTTCGATTTTCGACATTAGCTAAAATACTACGGTTCCTCAAAAAGATCCTTAAAATTAGCCTGATTCATTGAGTTGTACTTCCTGTAATTTCTTAACGGGGAACATGATTTTCACACTGGTGACAATTCGAAATATAACACTAAGAATGACTTGAGATATCACAGTCAGATTTATTAGGTAGATAACACGTTGTACAAAGATCACGTGACAAAAAATTTTGCCTCATTTGAAGATTGTAAGGTGTCAAAACCAGCATTGGGTATTACGACCAATGCTGTCTTTCACACACTCCTACAATCCACTGTTGATTGCGTTGCCCTTGCTATTTCCACATAGTGCATAGTTTTATCTGGTGTAGCAGTGGATGGTGTATACCGGGCCAGTTGTTCTGAAGTCATCAACCAGACGTTGGAGACAGGTGAGAGACCGGGAGAAATCCAAGGAAGAAAATGATTCGGTGGGTGGCGTTGGTAAACTTCGGAAGCATAACTTTCAATACTTCACACGTTTAACGTAGGCTGGTGCCAGCAATGTTTACTAGGAACGTTCAGGATTGGAATCCAGTACCACTTTAGTTGGCGTCATGTAGGAAGGTGCTTCGTCGCATAAAGGCAGAGCAAAAGAGGAAGCGTGAAGGGGAGGAGCTACGGCCGAGCGCCAACACTGGAACTTGCAGGAGAAACATCGCGTAACCCGCGATCAGCTACGCGCCAAGAGGATGAACACTATTGGCTGCCAGTGCGGTAATGGAGGGGGATGAGCAGAACGTGTGACAAATGGGCCACCTTCTTACGTGACGTGGGCTATAGTACTTGGTGCAATGCTAATATGGCGATGCATAAGGCAATTTTTTAGCGATTTCTCACTGTGATGTCTCTATAATTCGGCCACTGTGATGGTGCAAACAGAATTGTGATTCGTCAGTAAAAACAACCAGCATTTGCTGGCGCAAGCTAGTCATGAGCAGTGGATGCCTTATTGTAGTGGTACATCTCAGCTCCTTGCTTATATCTGACGAGAGTAAAGATTCCTCTGAAGGATCTACAGTCTCTATTAGCAACTATTCTACGATACTCAAAATAGTGCATGTAAGATTTTGGATGTCTTTTACGATGCATACTGAAGCTGCTTACGCAAAACAACCACATGAAATAATAATTCCATTACGTCCACATGGCTTTCGGATGCTCCTCTACAGGGCGAATACGGCAGGTCCTACTGGCGACAGTGGTATGCACCTGCATTGAAACACTGATCATGTGCATTTCAAGTTGCTGCATATGGTTTCTGCAAGTGTTACCTTATTTGGATGCTTCCTTCAGGCTGTTTCTGTCTGCAAGCTTCGTATAATTACATGGTTTAACCAATAAGTTATGAGACTTGACACCTGGAGGATAGTCGCCCACAGACTCTGTATATTGAACAAGCTGACGTGCAGTGCGGCAGCATATGCGACATACTGAGTCGTGTGCAACATACTGAGTCGTGTGCTCGCCTTTTCTACAGGCATCAAGCTCAGAACTTATTGACTGTACCATGATGTCATGTTGTTGTAAGTGCGTACTCCTCCCCCTTTTTGTAGCATGTTTTTTGGAAAAGAAATTGGTGAAAAAAGTATTTTTCGGCTTTTGGTCTGCAAAGACCTATCTTCTGGCTACATTGATTTTTCCATAGTTTATGGAAACTCACCTTGCGACAGGCAACGTAGTGCCTTGAGAACACGCTTTTTCCACTTCCTTGTCAACATTGTACAAATATTTTTGACACGTAACTGGAACTAGGAATCTGTCTTCCAGGCTCTTGATTTGGAGAAGCACTTACGCACTCATGAGTCTAGGCTTGGACGATGGTGTCACAGTGTTTTTCGTAGGTTTAAAGCTGAGCCAAAACAAGTTATTTTATACTTCGCATTGGACTCTTCTCTGAAATACTCTCTTGGCCTTAATTTGTATTAAGCTCTTAAATTCAGTCGTCTGCCGAAACTCAAACTCGATGAACATGGAGAACCAGAAATTTTTAAACATTTGTCGACAATATTCATGGGAAACGATCACTTGATACAAATGGGTTGCAGGTTCGATCCTTTTAAATCCTTCTCCAAATTTACCCTTGCTTTCCTGCACAGTTTACTCAATGTACAGACTGAATAAAAGTCCACATACCTGTCTTACCCCTTTCCCACCCAATGCTTCATGCCCATCCAAACTGTTTTTTGGCAAATTGCATATACCTTTTTGTTTCCTGTAGTTTACCACCTCCTCCTGCTCTGATCCTGAATGTTTTTCAGTCAACGTTATGAAAAGCGTAATTCCACCATTGATGCGACAACCATTTCTGCCGCCAGCAGAAGTGGACATTGGTCAAGCAACTATATAGGGATGTGCAACACCGCTTCCCGACACCTCGCTTGATGATGATGAGTACGAAACTGTTCGAAACGTTGCACCAAGACGACACCACCAGTCGGCTGATCACCCGAGAAAAGTTCATCATTGCTTTCTCGAAATTCACATAAGCTAGTAATCTAGGTTATTCTTTTCTTAAGCTGTTTTGGAATATAAGTCTTAGGGTCAATATTGCTTCACGTCTCATACATTTTTCCTATACCCAAACTTATCTTCCGAACCTTTGGATCCTACCAGTTTTTCCATTATTCTGTATATAATTCGTGTTACAATTTTGCAACAACGATTTATTAAACAGATAGATCTGATTTCTTAAGAATTGATTTCGTTTCAGTAATATGCAGCACCATGCTCGATGGCAGTGGCATATAAAGGTGTCCATAATTAAATTTCAATTTTCAAAAGTTTGTACGAAAAGAGCAATGCGAAAGAATGCAGATTTGAACTGAACATACCTGACGAATGGGGAAACGCTATAACATAAAAAAAAACCTCGATAGGATTTCCTAACCTTATTAATAGATGGCGCTGTATGTGGCATAAGGAAAGTGGATGTTGACAAAAGACGTTCACATCATGCACACCATGCCCATCCACCACGGTAAGGTAGACCACATCCAATGGAGAAAAATGGTTTGTAATTGACCTTGGGCAAAAAACCGCAGTATTACCAAGTAATGATTCAATTTCTTACTGTCCTTGGGCCAAGAAACCGCAGAAAAAGCACTTAATGTAAAACCTGTTTATAATTGCATGATTTGCGCAAGTCTTGTTCAGTATGCTGTCCAAGATTTCTGCTAGAAGTTGAGAAATGTATACAGCATGCTCCACAACAGACCGCAGTGTATGAGGGGTTACAGTCTGGACGTGTTGCTTAATACGTGCCTTCAGTTTAGCCAAATTCGCTATGTGACCACTGAACACAAGACTGTTTAAATAATCTCCGGTGACCTTGACGAGCCCGCTATAGGAAAAGAGGGCTGATTGATAATTGGTCATTCAGGAAATGACACTTGCGGAATTGGCTTCGCAATGTGTGAAGATGCAACATCGTGCATGAAAACGATACTCTCCAGACATCCACGCTGCTGAAGGCTTGAAATGTCATGCTTGCATAGAAAATTTTCATACTGGTTACCAGTGGCGGTTCAGGTACTGGGACATGCAGGAGTCATCTTCTCTAAAACTTGGTTCCGATGATGAAGGATGCTCTAAGACAACTCCAGTCATTAACTTTGCAGATTGAATAGGCACTCCTTTATGTACGACTAGATTTTGCGTTGCCCATATACTGCAGTTTTGGCTATTAATACAGCATTTAAGGTGGAAATGGACTTCTTCTGTCAACGAAATGTTTCAAGGCGAATCGTTGTCCACTTCCCCACGGGCAAGAAATTGTAGGGCGATCATGTGTCTCGCTGACAGGCTAGCAGGAAGCAACTACTGAATGTCCATCATTTTCTACGGATAGCAATCAGAAGATTGCCTAGAATTTTATGTATCGTCCTCGTAGGCATTTCTAATGATGGGATAATACCACCTGCACTGCAGTCTTGTGCATCGGTGCTCGTCCCTTCCTCTAACGCTTGGGTCATACTTTCTACAAATTTCGAAGGGATTGAGTTTTTCCTGCTGCCAAATTGCCATTCAAACAATCCCATTTATTCGAATTCTTCAGAGCCTTCACAGCCAAAAAAATAAAAAAATAAAAAAATAAAAATAAAAAATAAATAAATAAAACTTCTTAATCAGACCTCTATCATGCATTTAGAGACCCATGAAAACATGCAGCAGAAGGTGAGTGATACGAAACCCGCGTGTTTGTGCCGAATGCAATGTATCGTGACTTGCATCGTAAGCACCTTATATATAGTATGCTAATGCGCTTTCCCCATCGATAAATATTTTCAGTTGAAATCTGTGGTCATTCTGCCCCGTGTTCTTTCTGTACAGCATTTTGAAAGCGGGATTTATATATGATATACGGGGAAGATAGAGGATAAGGAATCGTTACTGAACTGTATCTAATTACATATGCAGGTAATTTATAGGTGGCGTACTGCTGAAACAGCTGTCATAATTAATGAAACATCCTTTGAATGCACAAAGGAAGACATTACCAAAATGTCCCCACTCACACCACTATGCCAAGGTGCCCCTTCTTTTATGGCAAGTGTAAAATACGTCCCGAAACAAGAATTTTCGTCATATCTCAGAACCAGATTCCAACCTAACAAGTACGACAGACTACTCTACATATCTGCCACGATACTAAATTCCAAAAATACAAAATTGAACCGTAAATAACGTGAGTGTCCTGTCGCTTTAAGATCACACGCCGTGTCACGCGCTGCAGCGACTTTTACGTCTGGAATATATAAACTATTCCGTCGCTCGCTGCGGGCATTCCAGGCTCCCAGCATGCACCGCGCCACTTGTTACGCACGGGGCGCGCGGCCCGCCGGGGGTTCCCCTAGCTGCCGAGCCACGGCATCGGCCATTCACTGTGCGCTGCTTCTTGACGTTAATTGCAGCCGGCTTGCTGAGCGCCCACGGGCCACGGCGAACCCTTCCCTAATTGCTCCAGAACGGAGTGGCTCCCGCGTGGCCGCGTCTCGCCCGCTGCTCACCTGTTTTGTTAATTAACGCCCCCTGTAGGGGGGAGGGGGAGTGGGGAGGTGCCGAATGCCGCCGGTCTCCTTGTCAACACGGTCGTCTCCGTCTTTCTTTAGCGAGTTCGGCCATTCAGAGCACGTACCTCACTACTGAATACGCTGGTGACTCAATTCCTGCAAATTTCAGAAACGTCCATTTGGTGCGTTCCATGAGAAGGTTACTGATAAAGACCTCATCGTCTGAAACTGGTTCAAATACTTTCCGAAGCAGCTGAGACGAAAAGTGTCCAGTTCTGCGAATTTGTCCTAAATTTTTTTAAACATTCTGTGTGACCAGCTGTAAAATTTATAGCGGTCTCGTAACTAACTACGATCAAAAGGAGATTATTCACTGAGCATTTATTTGTCCAACAATTCTTTCTCGCCAAATGCGGCCTAAAAGCGAAAGGCCACTCATTCAGACACTCAATCACTCACTCACTGACTAAACATGAAATCTCGAAAAATACTCCACCTATTAAGCTGAAATTTGGAAGTAATGCAGTTCATCGGTAGAGGGCGTCAGCTAAGAAAGGATTTTACGATAGGGTCGATAGTACAGGAGATATGACTTCATATACAATAAAAACTTGCCCGTATTGCGGTACGTGATAGTGTTACTTTATCAGTCCACTATTTGAGAAGGAGAGGACTTAGCGACTTGCAACAAACTTCAAACATAATTTCGTACCTTTAGGAAACTTTTTCTCGTTGAAAACCCCAGCAAAATGACGACAGGAAAAATTTGTCGCTTACCACTTTTTCGGCGTTCATGAAGTAAATTTACGGCATTTGGCATGACGTTACAATTTATTACTCGTAAACTGTTAATTGTATTCGCGAGAAATGTTACAGACAGTATATCTACGTACCACTGAACGTACGTTCGAAATTTTATCATAGCACGACACATAGTTGATGAGATATGGAGTAATAAACAATTGAGTTAATAAAAAAACCGCCACATGATACATGACGTATGATTTGTTATGTCTTTCCTACTAACTCTATTCGCGGCGTATTTTTCAAAAGTTTTACATATGCACCACTGGATGTACCTTCAAAATAATATCGTATTTCGACATATAGTTTAGGCGCTATGACGTCAAAGACATTGAAATACATCAAACTTCGCCCTAAAAATCGTGAGGTTGTAATTTAATACGTCTTTACTACCGAATCAATTTACAATATTCCTCTCTACGAACCTGGTAAATAACGTCTTTTTAGGACCCATAATTCAGCAGATCTCTCTCTCTCTCTCTCTCTCTCTCTCTCTCTCTCTCTCTATACAAATATAACCTAGAGGTCACTCACTCACTCACTGACAAAACACGTAATCTCTAAACCTACTGCACCTATGAAGCTGAAATTTTGCCGGTATGTAGTTCAAAGGTAGAAGATGTTATCTAAGAAAGTATTTATGATAGGACGGAATGAAGGTGCATGGCGGAGAATACTTTTCTTACAGATTGACGAAATGTATAGTTTCATTCCGACCTTCACGAAACTATGCACGCTTGACGTTCAAAAGGTCTACCTAAAGTTTCATACGGTGCATGCGGGAGAGTATCTTGCAAGATAAAACCGGATCCCTAAGTATGTTGGTTGCGCCATAACTTTAGAACGGCTCGATCAATTTCACAGATCTTTAATTATTTATTTATTATTTTTTTTTCTTTATTCTCAGAACAGAGGTTGTATGAAATAAAACTTGGAACAACAAAGTGCGTGTTTCAATGTGACTCTGTGTTTTTATTGCATACAGATCTATAGTTTTGCTCCGATATTTATGAAATTTTGCACACTTCACCATAAAAACAAGAGGAATGTCACTGTCTGTATAAAATTTCGCTCGGTGCACGGTGGAGGGTACTTAACATACGAACTTTGACAAGATGAATATGATTTCTCAGATCTTGATGAATTTTTGCACACACGACACTTATACCAGGTGGAAGGTCACAAGATACATAGATGTTCGTATGGTACATGACAGAGGGTGCCTTGCAAAAAACGTTGCCGAGAAAGGGAGAGGTGGAAACGAACAGAGACATGGGAAAGAAGGAGATGAATGCAGATAGAGGAGGGAAGGGGAGGGACTACGAGAGTGTAGAATAAATGAACACCCGGGCAACGCCGGGTTTACAGCTAGTCTTTATATACAAAGATGAATCCCTATTCCTCGTGGATACGCCAGAAGTTGAGAACGGATCGACAGATCCGTTCTCAACTTATATTTGTTTGTAATTGTCAGGACAAGGTTTTCCTCCGGAAAAATTGGAAAATTTGAGAAAAGATGAAAGTGATGTTTTCAATATGTCCGTGTGTTTCTACCGCATACAAATGTTATTCTCCGAGTTCGATGAAATTTTGCACACTTGCTATTGAAAGAAGAAGAATCTCACTATGTACACAACATTTAATATGCTGCATGGCATAGGGTACTTTACTAACGGAATTTCACAAGATGCATAATGAGAAGTAGATTTGTTAAGCCTATAGCGTGTGCCACATAGCGGTATAATGGGTGCCTTGCAGAGCTGAGGCCTGGCGATCGAAACTACTTGCATTCAAAATCCTTACGTCACCTGCCCTCAGACTGGTGAAGGCATGCGTCTAATGGAACCTTACCTTTCTTTGTATAAAAATGAATCCGTACTTCCGTTCGTGACTCCATAAGTTGAGAACAGGTCAACCAATTTGACTTATAATCTTTTGTTGTGTTCATGATTCTCAGCAGAATGTTCTAACATGACAAAATATTTAGGAAATCTATTGAAAAAATTTAATAACTTGATATAAAGAGCATTGCATACAAATATATAGTTTTGTTCCGATGTTGATAAAATTTTGCACACTTGAGGCTCAAAACAAGAAAGTGGTCACTGTCTACTTAAAATTTCTTTCGGTGCGTGTTGGAGGGTACATTAATTATGCATTTTGCCAAAACCCACAGTTTTGCTCCGATCTTGGTGTAATTTTGTTCATTTGACATCAAAGCAAGAGAACGCTCACTGTCTATATAAAATTTTGTGTGGTGCATGGCGGAGTGTATGTAACACGCGAACTTTTACAAAATCCATTTCTTTCTCTCGATCCTGATTAATTTACTCACATTTAACCTTTAAACCAAAAGGAAGGTCACTGTTTACATAAATTTTGTACGATTCATGACAAAGGGTACCTTGCAATACATATAGTATACAGATAGTCAACTATAAAATGCAAACAGATATTTGGTAGATACTCTCCAAATATGTCTAATCATAAAATATTAATGAAGATGACAACCTCAAAGTAATATGGGCCAGACATCGAACTATTCCATAACAGCACAGCTCTACAAATGGTTAACATGTAGGCCATGATATATTGTAGACTTTGAAAGACGTAAACATTCGTTAGTCAAACCCAAACACAAAGACACATTCTGTTATTTGACAAGTTCTTCCATTCTATCGCGCGATTCTTCTGCTGCTACCTACTGGCCGCTAAGAGCACTATCATCGCTTCACTTGTTAGAAGGTTGCAGTTTCAAGAGTATGTCTGATAGAAACGACCTCGCCGACGTCCGCCCATCCAGTCGCTAGGAGTCGTCCCACTCTAGTTGCTAGTGACGTCATATCGCTGCACGCCGAGGCCAACGAAAAAGACAGGCCCCAGCGCGATCACCAGCCGATTGGCCAGCCGCTGGGGCACAGCCTACTGCGTCATAGCGGCCAGCCACTGAGCTAGCGATCACGCCGACTTGGAACTACCTTGTGTACGTGGCATGTCGTCTGTGCTGGGGCCTGTCTTCCTCGCTGGCCTCGGCTGCGCGCGTCACACAAAAGCGTGCGCCCTTTGAACTAGCGTGGCTCGTGACGGCATAGCTGTTCCTACTGGTGTGCTGTCGTTTCGCAGCACCTCAAAGACTCTCGGCGTCATACGGATTACGGAAAATGTTTCCTAAGGCAGAGCAATGTTCGCAGTTTCCAGCGGCTGCAGCCATCATATTCACTTGCGTGCGTTTCCATTACCATAAATATTCCCTATTTTTCCGAAATTGTTAGAGAAGTATATCTGTTAATATACTTTTTTTATTCAACCCGCAACACTTCTCTTGGTCTACTTTTCTCCCACTTTAGTCTAAGATGCTTAGAAGCGAGAAGGGAGTTACCTGCCAAGACCTGTCTCTACACATTGTGTGACCAACAACTGCACTTCACCTTGCGCATGCACAAAATCTGCTACCCAATCTTAAGACAAATACAGCTAACAGTTGTTTCTGACACACGGAAGACTGAGAAAACACACGTCATCGAAGATAATTAAATGCCAGGTCAGGAAAGATCTACAGATTGCTGAGAAAGTGTGTCCCTGGCAACGCTATGGAGAGTAGAAACCCGATTTCACTCTGGACAACAGTGTGGAGTATCCGAGCGGTTTGGAGAGCCACGTAGCGGATCACGCGGCCTCCCACGTCGGAGGTTCGAATCTTCCCTCGGGCATGGATTTGTGTGTTGTCCTTAGGTTAGTTTAATTAGTTTAAGTAGTTTGTAAGACTAGGGACTGATGACCAACGTAGTTTGGTCCCATTGAATTATAAATATTTTTTTTTGCTGTAAGACAGCTGAAAGTGTCTAAAATAAGGATCATTCATTACTTTCAATGCTTTATATCATTTAAATTTCAACGTAATTAAATCAGTGAACTCGCTAATGGTCATCTCCACTTTCTTTTACCAAATATCTCGTAACGCCAAACGTAATGTTTCAAGTGAACTTATTGTGCACTGAAGCTGTACCAAAAGATACAAAAGAAAGAAAGAAAAAACAAAAGTCTTGAGGTAAAGAAACTCGTGGGGTATTACTGTCATTATATGCTGATTAAATACCAGATTTGCCCCTCCCAGTCTTTCCCGTCAAGGAAATTTTTCAGTATACGCAATTATGAGATGATGAATTTGGACCAACGATCTCAACGTTAAGGTAATTAAAAGAGCTGGAGCATCTGTCGGTATAGGTCAGGTCGTAGCAGCTTGTTCTTACATACAGAGGGCAAGGGTTCGAATCCTGTCGTGGCAGATTTATTGTATTTTATCTATTTATTTATTTATTGTTCGAATACTTACACAATTTTAATATCCAATAGTAATTTTTACGAAAAATACACTTATTTTTGTTTATTCTTAGTTTTCTATATTTCATAGAATGTGTCCATGCGAGAATTTCATGTCTATGAAAGCAGAAGTACAAAATGGTGAAAGTAGGACAATATTAAGGACAGTGGCTGAAAATCAATGTACGTTACTGTTAAAATTAGCATGTCCCCATGAAGACTGTTAGTAGGAGTGTATGAACGGCTATTCCCACAAACTCAGCCGCAGTGGCCTAGTGGTCTGCGGCGTGCCAGTCTCAGTCTGCACGGCCGCTATGGTCCGGGGTTCGAATCGCCCCCCTCGGGCATGGATGTTTGTGTCGTCTTTAGTACAAGGTAGTTCATAAGTAGTTTGTAAGTTTGGGGACTAATGACTTCGCAGTTAAGTCCCTTAAGCTTAACAAACATTTGAAAATTTATTCACACGAGCATACTTCCTGTTTCTTTCGCCAAAATGTCTAATAATTGTTCTTCTCTACATTTTCTTCCGTTTCTGTGCGCTCTTGTCCGGACTGTTAGGGAAACGATTACGCGATATGTTTTACAGTCGGCGGTAGAAGAGGAGACATAACTTTACATCGCTGGATGGGGCAGCATTTCTTTCCGGTGAAACAATTTCTCCGCGGGTCGCGTGCACCTTTCAGCGACCAACAAGAACGGTATTTGTAGGCGTTCCCTCGTGCGCGTGCCAACACAAGCCCCGGCCTCCACACGGAAACAGAGACCGGAAACCTCTCCACGTGAGGCCATCCTTCATCCGTCCAGATAAATGTAAATCCGATACCGCCGGGTCCCGCCGTATCGCCGAATGGTCACAGCGGGACGACAACTTCCGAAAGGGCTCGTGTCGCTGAACCTTACTCATGCTCTTTCAGGGCTGTAATAAGGGCCGCCGGGTCGTTTAAAGACGCTGAAAATTTTATTAAATTTTTCGTTCTCCACATAACAATGTATTCAATGGCGATTACACCTCATCTTATTGATACTAAAGCTGTAAAGTTAGATTTGTCCTCGCGAAAGGGGGTTCTGTCGCTAAGTCAGTTAGTGAATATTGTCGCTTTGAAGTGGAAGCAGGCTTGACTTCGAAGGCAACTAAACACAGCACTTATACCGAGAGCACGTTTATTACGAACTTAACGTACACGCAGCACTGACTGCCTATCGGGCAGAGTGCTCTGCTGTTTATACACAGACAGAATGTACCAGAAATTAGAAGAACAGTTAACATAAGAAACAAGTAGAATTTACAAGTGAACATAAGAAAGATATAGAACATTCTGGAATTGTTAATTACAAAGAAATAAACTTTTGCCGGTGGTCGGGATTGAACGGGCAACCTTCAGCACCGCAGTCTGTGACGTTATCCCCTGCGCCACGCCGGCATTTTTTTTTTTTTTTTTTTTTTTTTTTACATTCTCCTTTTAAAATCAAAATAACGCCGGAAGCGTCCAAAACAGACAGAAACAAAACAGCTCTTCTCAGGAGGGAGGAGCCGTGCGTCCAGAGCGGCCAGTGCTGGCTGGTGGCGCGTCACCCGACCACAGACAAATATATACAGACTGGAAACCTCCGTAAGGGCCCGGTCCTACGCTCAGGGGTGCGGGGAGGGAGGGTTTCCAGCAGTTCCTTAAGATGTCCCATGATGGCACTGCGGTCAGGAGCAGCTCTTTAAACTGGCCAGAGCAGGCGGCAGGTAGCGGCTCTCCCCACCACCACCTCCCCTCAAACGGCAGCAAGCCGAACACAGCCGTGGCCTTGTGGCAGGCGGCACGAGCTTTCCCCTCAGCCACCCCTGTACGCTACCCTCTGACGTGCGAGAGGCACCCTAAGCCTGACACCTGCTAGCATTTTACGGAATTACGAAGGGAGCTTAGGACAGTGGTTTAGAGGGGGCTACTTCTCTGTATATGTTACTCTGTGGCCTGACGCCCCCACAACTCATGTTACTACATACAACAAAGAAACGGTTTCCCCATCAGGTAGGCGCTTTATACCACTTTCTTTTGTTTCTTGACGTTAACTAAAGAAAACTTCTACAAAAGGAGGATCGTGTGCAGCCGCGGCCAGGAGAGCTCAGCGGTGCACCATAGCCACCCCCACAGTCCAGAAACTCTGTATACATAGCAACATTTTTTGTTCTGCATCAAATGAAGACACTTCTGCCTATGAAACATGGAATAAAACAGTGAAAACCCATTAAAAACCGGTGAAACTAAAGAACCTTGTCTTTAAGTTTTACAAACGCCGATGAGCGTCTAACGTAGTTCAGAGTATAGGAATTGTGTTACGCAGGTAGCTGATAGGTGGCTTAACCCACACCTTGTTTTTCCAAGATTATATACTAGCTGATCCCCGCGGTGTTACCCGCGGTTCAATAGTCAGACATTAAAGTGCCAAGAAAGGGCATAAATAACTACATGACTGTTTGCGACATTGTTAGCACGGAATATATAATTGTCTTGGAACGGATGGAGAGCCAAAAATCTATTGCAATATGTCCCTGTAAACGACGTTTCGAGACTTCTTGTTCTCCGAGTATACATATAGAGTTCTAGCTCTCAATACACGGGAGCAGCCTACGTAGAGCTGTCCGAGCGAGAAACATGGGGTGGCCAGATGAATACCTGCCACTTTTAATGTTTGTCCTTGCTCTTGTTTATAGTAAGGGCATTTCAATGGGAACTGTAACCGTTTAAACTGGAATGGCAAGTTTGCTGCGATGATGGGAATTCGTGGCGTCTGCTTCTTCGGCTGCCTCAGAAGCACACAGAGACGCACTGCGTTCAGCGTTCTGCTGACGCCGATCATCAGGTTGCGCAGCGGTTTCAGCCGCTCGAACTACTGCCTGCCGCTCCGCCTGCCTAATTTTCCGCTCTTCAGCATTTGTAGGCGATTGTTGCGGTCTAGCTATCTTCATAGCTCGAGCGCGTTTAGAGCTCCGAGATAGATTTGACTTGCCTTTGCTAGGCAATAGAAACTTAAATAGTAATACCTAAAGTGAGGAACTGGTGTCGTAAAATATCCGACCAAATAACAAAATGTAGAAAGTAACTACAATAACAAAATAAATCTAACGGAGTAACGAACTGTTGAGATCCTACTAATGGAAAGCGAACCAACAAAAGAAACAACAAATGTAACGAATAAAGAAACTATCCTGATCCTGTATATACGAACTAAACGAATGAAAGGAACAATAAATAAAACAGGGAAACAAACCAACGAAGTCTTCCAAAGTAACGAAATCACTAGAGAATCAGTGAAAGTCACGTCATTGCACTAAAAGGAAACGTTCGAATGCAGTAAATAATGGAAATAACTAAAGACACTATTATTCATTGAAATCCGAAGTGAATACAATTTTAAAGAATTACGATAACATCACAATGTTCGAACATCTATAGTTGAAGGTGACAGTCCAATACACGTCATCGAAAACCAAGCAGAAAACAGTATTTAAGAACCTGGATAATATCACAATTGAATACACTTTATACGTCTTGATAAATATTTTCATGAGTGTTATACCGCCTGCCATCTGTTGAGTTCATTTGCTACTACTTTCGTTGCAGTTTACGTACGCTATTAATACGTGGCAATTCGCGCTTCGTACACGAAATAGGGCTTGGTCAATGTTTGTTCTTGACATGGTACTTATAGCATGTTTAATTTAAAGTCTTCAATTTATATACATACTTCCTTTATTTGTTACAACAAATGAAAATGAATGCGCCATAAACGCCAACATTCAGATTTCTTGTGTATGTAATTATATGTCAGTTAAGCCGTTTTGGTAGTATCCCAGAATCTTTTTGTATATTTGAAAGTAAAAAAGATAACAATAACAAAGAAAAAAAATTCACTATAGTAGGACACGAACCATTGCCCAAAATAATGGAAGTTTATGACATTACGCGTTAACCCTCACGGCTAAACATGACCTCTGCTGTTGTATTAGAAGCTTCTTACAACCGTTACGTATTTCTATGCATATATATTTCAAATAAATAACTTGTAATAAACATTTTGAAAAGTAGCCTATGTCCTAACCCAAGACATAAGCAATCTCTATATGAAATTTCATCTAAATCAGTGCTGCAGTTTTAGCGTGATGCGGTAAGAAACATACAAACTTTCGCATTTATAATATGTATAGGAAGGATAACATGTGTCCAAAATACTTTTTATAATTTTGAAACTGTTTAACTTGCCAATATTCGGATTGCAGGTACGCCATGAAGCTGAGGAAGTCGTCGTCGTCATATCTTTTGACTGTATATGAAACATAGTGTGCTAAGAGCCACATCACAGTATTATTTTTCGTAGATGGATAAAATTGCACTGCTGGCTTCACGAGTATCTCTGGCGTGTAGTGCGATACCGAGCTTCGCGACAAAAGAGCGAGCTTTTCCCTCGCCCACCGCCAGTTGTACACATGCCCACAACAGGTGAATCGGTGAATCAACTACACTTCGAACATTTGTCGGTGGCCAGTCGCCCTATTAGGTTTAACTTTTCATTTGTCGCTATCGTATTATGCACCACCCGATACCATACTGAACTTACATCCATTCCGTGTATTTTTAGGCTGGCGTTTTTCCAAATTATTTTCCAGTTCCAAGATGGGAATTCAGATTCAATCTTACAGGGTCTATACTTCTTATTCCATTGCTGTATGATGGCTCTGGTTGTTATGTGAGCTTGTTGCAGTAGCCTTTCATCCATACAGCTGGCTTCAATGTAAAACTCACTTATGTGTTTCAGCGGGTATTTCATGGCATGAGCATCTATTGGCGACTGTATACTCTCTGGTCGGAGTATCTTAAAAAGCTGTCTAGATATATTATGTCGATTGTGGTGTATCAATTGTGCTGTACGTTTCAGGAAAAGAGCCTTGGCTTTCTGTTCTATATCAATCAGTCCTAAACCAACTCCTGATCGAGCTTTAGTTAGAGTGGTCGCATCTAGTTTGAAAATACTCCCTTTCCAGACGAATCTGAAAGCCAACTGCATGATCTTCTTTTCCCTGTAACTTGGGTAGAGGAAAACTTGCGCCATATAATAAACCTTGGAGAAGATACAGATATGAATGATTTTGACTTTCTCAAGCAAGGATGTGGTTCGCCATGAGCCTTCCACTAGAAGTCCCTGCACACTGTCTACTACTGCCTTCCAGTGTTTTGCTGCCATCTTTAGTAGGCACTTATCAATGAAGATGCCTAAAGTTTTAAACCTGTCAGAACTCTGAGCCCATGGTACAGTCAGACGTTCAGTATCAAACAGATTGAATAGCTGAGTTTTCCGTTCGTTTATGCGAGCACCCGATGCTTGACTGTGTAAGGAAAGAAAAAAATTTTAAAATTATAGAATTGGAGAAAGGTGTTTATTTTATTAAAGAAAAGTGTGAGTGGAGGTAAAAAAATATATAAGTTTTGATTTACGTGTCACTAACTGTGGTGGCTGTTGTTGTAATGTTTGAGCAACATAACAAACCTGACCTTAATTTCGTAGTTGGTTACGTTAAACTCGTGATTAATGCGAGTAGTGTAATTAAATTTTGAAAGTATTAAGCAATACAATTAGTGTAATTAACAAATACTATGGCCCTATCTGACAAACTTTTCAAAAGATCACTCACCTTTCCTTTCCTTACAAAAGCTCCTACAGAGACTGTGCACACACAGATAGCAGAAATTAATATACTTCGTCTGTGCAATGCGTACGACTCAATTAGTACGCTAATGCTAATGATAATTTAGAAAATTATGAACAGTAGGATATTTAACAAGAAGTGATTGGCAAGTGGGTGCAGTCCAACCACTTAAGTCAGTATCTGATAAAATTAATTCACTCAAGCAAATAGGAAATTTAAGTAAATCAGTCTTAATTAATGCTACGCATACGACATTAGTACGAATTTTGGTTCTTTATAGGATAGATGTGGCGGTGGCTATTATTGTTGAACTCAGTGCAAAACGAAATAGAAAAATTATTCATTAATTAAACTGTCTGTTATCTTCTACCATCAATTTTAGCAAAATTGTCTCAACTGAATGATTATCACAGTCTCTAATAATTAATGACACTCACTTGATTGTAAAATAGTGTAGAAATATTATTCATGTATTATTGAGGATTGTCATACTAATCATGAGTGGTTAATTAGTTGTTCAAATAAGATAGCAAAAGTACTGTCTAATGTTCTTGTATTTTAACAAAACTTGAACATGCATTCACAGTATATTACAACCAATAGTATTTAACTTACCTTATTCATCAGTACAGCGACGTGGTACTCTGCAGTCATATAAATGGTACATAAATTCACACAGAAATCATTTTGATGGTGGCTCCTCCTTTGGCAGCTTGCTAGCAGTTCGCCGCGAAGCTTCGCGAATCGCGTAATTAATCACGACCGTTAGCGTCCGCGATGACGCTACCGCGTTTCAGACATCTGGGACGGTTATCGAACACGTAACTAATTTCTGCCTCAGCATAACGAACGAATAAATGTTTCATTAAGATCAATTCTTACTTCACATATGTTCACTGGTTTCACATAAACTTCCATATCGTTTTACTTATAACAAATTATAACGTTCACTTTGTTTAACTGTATTACTTATATTGTTTGAGCACTCCGCGAACCGCGTACGAACGTCTGATCCACGTCACGGGGCGGCAGATACTGCTGCTTGCCTGCTCTCCCACAGGCGAGCGCTGCTATACGATAGAGTCTCTGACCTGAGGAGCCATATCGACAACTGTTCGCAAAGAAATATTTTACATTGCCAAATTAAAGACAACAAGTAATCATAGTCATATAGAAAACATACAAATTACAAATAAAATAAAATGACATATACATAAACAATCACAATACAGATAATAAATAAATGACAGAAAATGTTCACAGTTAAGTTACCTACATACATTGTGCATCACGATAATTAATTAAGTCACATAAGAAGTTAATTACTACATATTCACTATAAACAGGTTCAAACGAATAATATGTTTCAAAATGATGATCATTCCTCGTTATAAATTAAGGCTTACCTTAAGGGTTACCTTACAACTGTACATCGTCTGCGTATGTCCCGACTACGAGAGACGAACCTGACAAAGATAGGCCTGTTAATTGATTACAGAGGTTCAAGGGAGAAAGCATAAAGCATCATAGAAAGGGGGCTCCCCTATGGAACTCCTCTCCTGAGAGCAATAGCTCTCGTCATTTGCCCGTTGATCACAATTCTAGCTGTTACACATGTGACGACATTCTGTAATACCTGAACAGCTGGGATTTGCAATCCAATCTGTTGCATGATTTGCAGAAGGTATTGGTGACTGACTCGATCAAATGCTTTAGAAAAATCGATAAATAAGAGGGCGTACTTACAACTAGTTGATGCAGCTATCGATATTATATCTCGGATTTCCCCCACTGTTTCGAAGATGGTCCTTCCTGTGAAACATGATTGATGACGTTGCATAACTTTCTTAGCTATGGGTGTCAATCTACTTTTAAGGGCCCTTACCATAGTTTTAAAATCAAAGTTGAGTAACATAATGTGCCAAAGTCGTCAACAGTTTAATGACCGCACATTTTGGGTACGAGGACCACTTTGCCTTCTTTTAGTTCTGCGGGTATTTCCTGTCCACGGAAGAATTCGTTTATTACTTCGGTGAAAGTTGGGGCGATAATGTACCAGTACTTACAGTAGAATTCTTTAGGAAGTCCGTCAGGGCCTGGGGATTTATTTGCTGGGGACTGGGTGTTTAATTCGAGCACGTCCTCAGCATCAAAGTTATCTAAAGATTTCGCGTTCTCTTCGGCTGTGACGTCACTACTCAGTGTCTGACTCAGTGCAAACGCCATATCGCCGTCAGTTGAAACTGCAGCATACATATCTTCATAATATCGAGAGATGGTGTAAAAATTGGCAGCTGACTCTAAATAATGAGAAGTGTGAAGTCATCCACATGAGTACGAAAAGAAATCCGTTAAACTTTGTTTACAACATAAATCAATCAAATGTGAAGGCCGTAAACTCCACAAAATACCTAGGAATTACTATTACTTCAGACTTAAATTGGAAAGAACACGTAGATAATATCGTGGGAAAGGCGAACCAGAGACTGCGTTCTATTGGCAGAAACCTTAAAACATGCAACAGAACTACAGAAGAAGCATACACTACGCTTGTCCGTCCATTTTTGGAGTATTGCAGCCCTCTTTATCGGGTTAGACGGAGGACATCGAAAGAGTCCAAAGAAGGGCAGCTCGTTTCGTATTGTCACGATACAGGGGAGACAGCGTTACGGAAATGATACAGGATCTGGGATGGGAATCATTACAACAACGGCGCTTATCGCTGCGTCGTGGGCTACTTGCGAAACTCCAATCGCCAACATTCTCCTCCGAATGCGAAAATATATTGTTGACTCCCACTTACATAGGTAAAAATGATCATCAGAATAAAATACGAGAAATCAGAGCTCTAACAGAGAGATTCAGGTGTTCATACTTCCCACGCGCTATTCGAGAATGGAATGGGAGATAAATAGTATAATTGTGGTCCGATGAACCCTCTGCCAGGCACTTAAATGTGATTTGCAGAGTATCCCATGTAGATGTAGATGTAGAATTCTTGCACGATGTCCTTCTGAACAACGAGTCGTTCACCATTCTCTGCAGTCAATTCGTCAATAAAAGTACCGACGCGGTTGCCCCGATGTTTAATTAGATGGTACAAAGACGCTGTTTCCCAGGCAGTTACGGATTTCACTTATGATTTAAGTTTTAAGCCGTCGAACTGTTTACGTTTAATGCCAACCAGTTTTGCTTTTACCCGTTTGATTTCAGCTGTGTGAGCCATAGTTTCGTGGTCTTTAGCATACAGTTCGCGCAGAACAGAGTAATAAAACTCCGTCGTCTGTTTTCGATCTCGTGCTTGTTGCATGGAATACGAGATTAGCGCTTGTCGCAATTTTCTTTTTGCTATTTGGGTCCACCACTCTAGTTTTGTTCCGTACCTGTTTTGCGATCGCAGGCACAATGTCCACGTTTTTCGAATGACGGCCTCAAGCCCTGGGTCTCGCAGGAGGGAAATGTTCAACATCCATTGCCCCCTTAACCCTCTTTATTGGCTATGGATCTAACGTTATTGTCACAGCATACGAACAGAGGTCGGAAAAAGGAGCTGGGATCACGTCAGGACCATTAACCCTATCCAGTCGGCTACTTGATCTTGTGGTAAAAAAGGTAAATTTAACAAGGGTGGAGTAGATTATTTCCCAGGAATCCTTAAGACCAAGACGTTGAACAAGTGTATGGAGCTCTTTACAGTAGTTAAAATTAGGCTGCTGGTCTTTTTGATGCAACACACAGTTAAAATCCCCTCTTAATACAATGTCTTCAGGGTTATTACGTAGTAGATATATAATTTCTTCTTTGAAGAAATCACTTCTTTCCACCGTTTTACTGTTGCCGGATGGGGCGTATACATTGATGAACGTCACGTCATTAATTTTACACGCTACACCACTCCCAGATTCCAGTTTTTCTATACACATTATGGGGATACCTTTCCGCATTAGTATAGCTGTTCGTGTTTAGTTCGGAGGCAGCATTGTCTATCGTACGATAACCAGGGACGAAAATGTCTGGCCGGCCGCGGTGGCCGAGGAGACTGAGGCGCTCCAGTCACGGTCTGCACCGTCACTACGGTCGGGGGTTCGAATCCCCCCTCGGGCATGGATATTTGTGCCGTCCTTAGTCTTAGCTAGTTCATAAGTAGTTTGTAAGCTTAGGGACTGATGACCCCGTAGTTAAGTCCCATAAGTTCTAAAACATTTGAACATTTGAAAATGTCTGAAATTAAAACTTCTTCCCGAAGTACAATATCCGCTTCCGATTCATAGACGAATTGCCGTAACATTGCGAGTTTCAGAGCAGATGTCACCTTGTTAATGTTAACAGTGAGCAGTCTATAGGCCTGGTACATACAGACTACTTCAAGTTTATCTGGTCGTCATCATGTTGCCACCAGTCCATGCTCGTCTCGGCCTTGGCGTCTGATTTGATTGACTCCCTAGTGTCTTCTAACATATTTTTATTTTTATTCTTGTTGACAGGTGCATTGACATTCGGCTCATACTTCTTTCTGAGCCTGCCACTGACGGTAGGTGCTATCGTGCGGACTACCGAAGGTGGGTCACGTTGTACGTTTTGTGTCCTGGTCACATTCTCCACGTGTTCGGTACACGCCTCCTCGTGGCTTCCGGTTTCCGATTCTGGAAGTGCTTGTTGGAAATCTGGCTGCTGCACGACATTGGCGGTATCGTGCGGTGTGGCGGCAGGTTCCGTGTTGTGCTGTGTTATCGCCGCCCTGCTGTTGCCTAGCGACGGCTTGCAGGCAGACGCTCGCCTCCGTGACGTGTTATTTACTTCGCGCGTCGCTTCGATCAGGTTGACAACTGCATTGTTTACAACGGGTGGCGTGTCCGGCACTATCGGTACTTGTTGCGCATGCAGCTGCGGGGAGGGCAACAATGACGTCGCGGGTAATGAAACGAATTTCTGCCCCGTAGGCTGAGAAGTTTGACTTTGCACGGTGTTAGTATTGACACGTCTACAACCTCCATAGGAGTAACTACAGCACGTGAAGCAATAGGAGTCGTTTCCCGGGTTTCCTCTTTCCCGCTGCTTGAGTCACAAGTCTTACGTCTCTTAGTCGACAGTGAAGATAGGGGAAGTTTTAAGAGTTTGTGACCTCCGTCAGGTTTAGTGGGTAACGTAGGAAATTCTGGTCGGATGGACGGCGGATTATCAGTCAAACTCGCTGCGGATCCTGGTAATGCGTGCGAACTTTGCCTATTGTCTGGTAATAAATCAGCTAGTGTTAGTTTCTGGCGTTGCTTTAGTTCAAATGTTCAAATGTTTGTTAAGCTTATGGGACTTAACTACGGGGTCATCAGTCCCTAAACTTACGAACTACTTATCAACTACCTTATACTAAGGACGGCACAAATATCCATGCCCGAGGGGGGATTCGAACCCCCGACCGTAGTGGCCGTGCAGACCGTGACTGAAGCGCCTCAGTCGCCGCGGCCGCGGCCGGCCGTTGCTTTAGTGTCGGTTTCAACAGTACTGCACGTTTGGGACATTCCTCCCGCATGGGTCCTTATTATTGGCAAATATAACAAGTAGAAACCTGTCCGCTATTCAAAATTTGTGCCCTGCAACCACAAACCATAATTCGAGACTGGATGTTGTACTTGATATGCATTTCTACGGAACGAACTCCGCTGTAACACTGCAATCTATGGATACTGGACCATTTTTCACGCCGAATACTCTTAACCTGGCCGTATTGCCGCAAGATTTCAGACAACTCCCTATCCTCTACTTCCGGTGGCAAATTAAAGATACGGACTCTATAGCAGCGTTAGCAATTTGCACAGTACTCACCTTTCCGTCGCGGTGTCTGAACTCGGCACTCCCACCATATTTAAGCAGCAGTCGTTCCATTTGAACAGGATTGATCAGTTTTACGGAAAAGCAGTAGAGATCCAAATCATAGTACGCCGTGTTCACTGGTAATTTCAAACGTATCATAGATCCAAGAGTGAATTTCTGCAGACGTCGGTTGAACAGCTCGTGTACTATTATCGAATACAAACTGCAGTGTATTCTTCCTCGGAACGGTTGGAGCCATTATGCAAATTTACCCGAAAGGGTTAACTGCGAATAACGCACAATATACAGAAAAGCCGAACACTAATAGGGACTCGAAATCAAGAACTTCAAGTTAAGCCGGCTGCGGTGGCCGAGGGGACTGAGGCGCTTCAGTTACGGTCTGCACGGCCACTACGGGCGGGGTTTCAAAAAATGTTCAAATGTTTGTAAATCTTATGGGACTCAACTACGGGGTCATCAGTCCCTAAACTTACAAACTACTTATGAACTACTTACGAACTAGGACGGCACAAATATCCATGCCCGAGGGGGGATTCGAACCCCCGACCGTGGTGGCCGTGCAGACCGTGACTGCAGCGCCTCAGTCCCCTCGGCCACTGCGGCCGGCAGGCGGGGTTTCGAATCCCCCCTCGGACATGGATATTTGTGCCGTCCTTAGTTGTAGGTAGTTCATAAGTAGTTTGTAAGTTTAGGGACTGATGACCCCGTAGTTAAGTCCCTTAAGCTTAACAGACATTTGAACATTTGAACTTCAAGCTAATACGACGAACCACACGTACATAATGTAAACAAACGCTATTGACCCGGAGCTCTCAGAGGCCTGCTAGCTCTACCGCGTCGCAGGTAAGACTGCAGTCGGTTTACATGGTGTCTCGCGGCATTGCTCCCTCTCCTGGAAAAACAGCGATCCTCTGTTACGTTCCCTGTGGAGCCACCAGCTGCAATGTCCTGTATCTTGACCAGGGTCCTCTGTATGCAGTTATAGAGAATCCTTCCCTTCTCCACCATTACCGACGACAGACGTTCCTGTCGTGGCTCCATCAGTAATATTACTGTCCTTAGAGTCCTTGAACAAGAAGCCATTATCGCCTACCTGCTCTTCAGGATCGTAGTAGGGCTTCATGCGCAGGACGTGAACAATATCTCTTCGTTTTTGTCGTTTAAACGACGGCTCAAAATCCTCAACTTCGTATGTGACGTCTGACAGGCGGCATCCTGCAGCCTGAACACACTTCAATACAGTTTAATCGGTCATCTGTATATGTGACTGCAACTCTTCTCATCGTCAACGGCAGGATCGTCACATTGTCAACGACAAATAACTTCACAGTTTAACCTTTCGTCGCCAAAGAGATAAAAATCCTGGGGCTCCAAGTCAACGGAGATGGTGTCCAACCTGATCCAGATAAAGTAAGGGCAGTCACAGAATTTCCAACACTTCAGCACATTCGGGCTGTGCTCATACTACCGACGTTACATAAAAGGATTTTGTAACACGGCACGTCCATTATAAGAACTTCTGCAGGGAGACGCCAAAGCCACGCTGGAGTAGCCGAGCGGTCTAAAGCGTCTCGCTGAGGAGCGCGCGGTTGCTCGTCGTTGAGGTTCGAGTCCTCCCTGGGGCATGGGTGTGTGTGTTTGTCCGTAGGTTAGTTTACCTAGGTTTAAGTAGTTTGTAAGCTACGGACTGATGACCACGCAATTTGGTCCGATAGATTTACAGACATTTGAACATTTGGAGACGCCAAGTTTTTCTGGGATGAGGCAAAAGAAAGAGCTTTCCGGGCACTTGAGGAGACTCTAACTTCCGCACCAGTTCTAGCCTTGTACGACAAGAATGCGGAAACGGTACTTCACACAGACGCCAGTGGTTATGGGCTTGGTGCAGTGCTTGTACAAGTTCAGGAAGGTGCTGAAAAAGTGATATCCTATGCATCAAGGGTACTCTCAAAGTCCGAGATAAACTACTCTACAACTGAGAAAGAATGTCTCGCAGTTATCTGGGCTATGAACAAATTCCGGCCGTATTTATACGGCAAACCATTCACCGTCGTGACGGATCACCATTCTTTATGTTGGCTGACTAGCTTGAAGGATCCATCAGGTCGACTAGCACGATAAGGCACCGTATAAATACCGGGAATCATCCACCAATTAGCGAGCGTTCGTATAGAGTGTTGCCAGCTGAAAGACGGATAATTAAGGAGGAAGTGGAGAAGATGTTGCAAGATGACATTATTCAACCTTCGGAGAGTCTTTGGTCATCTCCGGTGGTCCTTGTAAAGAAGAAGTATGGCACGTGGCGATTCTGTGTCGATTATCGGAGGCTGAACAAAATTATAAGCAAGATATAGAACTTTCTGGAATTGTTAATTACAAAGAAATAAATTTTTGTCTTTGGTCGGGATTGAACCGGCGACGGTCAGCACCGCAATCTGTGACGCTACCCCCTGCGCCACCCCGGCAGTCGGTTTACGTGCTGTCTCGCGGCAATATAAATGTGTGAATATTTCGAACCCATTGCATTAAAATAACGATTATAGTCACATAAAGAGGACAATTAAAGAAGACACAGTGGTACAAAATACTAGCCTGCACCCACTAATGCATTTAACAGTTCAAAACATGGCCAGCACCTAAACAGTGTTAGAAAGTTGTAACCAACATAGCTGTTAGGAATTGATTGTTCAAAACCTATTAGTAGCCTTCACACATAACGCGGAACCTTTTTTTATCACTGGTACTTAAAGTTGTGTAGATTATGTGAACTGATATCCACGTTAATATTTCTATATATACGCAAGTGATTTGAAAATTAACACGTTATAAAGTGGTGTTAATTAGCATTTTCTTCTCTCATATCTCTGTGATACAAATTATTCCTGAACCATTTAACGTGTATTTATAGATCACTGTGCTGTAGTGTGCGGTTTATCATGTTCTCGCAAAGTTCTGTGGGTTTCTTACTCGTCATCCTCCGGCATTCCAAAGGCGACCAGTAAAAACTTTTAGGAAGATTGAAACAAAAGCATGGGAATACCTCCGTAAGGTCTGAACTTCGTCACCGTGTACTACTCTGTTGCTACCTTCTGATTTAAGGGGGCCTGGACGTGAATGGACTACATTTTCACTCCTAGCTTTCAGTTCACATTACCCGTGATCTACAATACGGAGGAAGTTGCGATTTTGTACCAACACTGAATAACATTTGCTCAAGCTGTAACAAGAAATTTATCGAAAAACCTGTTATAGTTTAAAAATTACAATATTCTGTCTAATAGATTTTTTATAACACACCTTCGCGTTCTGGAACAATTTTCTGGTGCACTGTCAGTCTAATAGCATTTAGATTGTAGCAGGCTGCTGTCAAAACACGTAGAAACACATTATGCTTCTTGTTTTGTATTGCCGGGTGATCAAAAAGTCAGTATAAATTTTAAAACATAAAAAATCACGGAATAATGTAGATAGGGAGGTAAAAATTGACACACAAGCTTGGAATGACATAGGGGTTTATTAAAACCACGAAAAAAAGTTCAAACAAAAATGCTCGTGTGTTCAGCCGCCACATTCATCATGCTTGACCTCCCAGGTCCCCATACCTCTGTCCGTGCGCTTATTAGCTTTGGGGTTACCTGAAGTCGCAATTGTATCGTGATTGATCGAAATCTCTAGGGATGCTGAAAGACAACATCCGACGCCAGTGCCTCACCATAAATCCGGACATGCTTTACAGTGTTGTTCACAACATTATTCCTCGACTAAAGCTATTGTTGAGGAATGATGGTGAACATATTGAGCATTTCTTGTAAAAAACATCATCTTTGCTTTGTCTTAATTTGTTATGTTAATTATTGCTTTTTCTGGTAGGATAAGCGCCATCTGTCGGACTTTTTTATAATAAAACCCCATGTCATTCCAAACATGTGTGTCAATTTTTACCTCTCTATCTACATTATTATGTGATTTATTAAGTTTTCAAATGTATACTGATGTTTTTGTGTTGTATAGTTTGATATTGAATCAGTTTACTGGGCCTGAGCTTACAGCATTATTGGAAGACGTTCCTTTTGCTTCAAATATTCTTATGTTCTATGTGCTTGACATTTTTCAATCCAGGGTTCGATCGATATTATTTCTTAGGAACATATATCAAGAACGCCTGTTGATTATTTTATTTTATTTCAGATGACTAGTTTCGACAATCTTAGTTGTCATCTTCAGGTCTCTAAATTTTGTTAAAAACAGCACCTCATATGACATAGTGCTTAATGTCCATATATATTTTAAAAAATAGACATCAAAACACTACGTCGTATGAAGTGCTATTTCTTTAAATATTTTGAAATCTGAAGATGACAACCAAGTCTGTCGAAATCCGTCATGTAAGTTAAAAAAAAAGTAAAAAAATAATAATAAAAATTCAACAAGCGATCTTGCCATATATAAAGGGCGTTCAAATGATTTTGGACGATAAATTTTTTTCTTTGGTAGGTGAAGAATGATATTTTTTTGTAACCATTCGTTAATATATAAAAGTATATGCTTGTATTTATAGGTGAGCCGTAATGTATAGTGACGTAGAAGTCAGGTTGCGACAACGGTCGTTGATGGAGTTCCTCTTCAAAAGCGGCAATGAATCTGCCACATCGATTCACAGGAAGATACTGCGTGTTTACAGGGCGGACACAGTAGATCGCAGCGGTAACGATCGGTGGTTGCAGAGGTATCATTGGTACAGTGACTAGGATACAGAAAAATCTGTGCACGTCGGGCGCCTAGATTATTGACAAGAGAACTGAAAATGATGAGAAGAAATGTGTGTGAGGGTCCCATGAAGACCTTTACTGAAGAGTGGAAACATTGTTTAATGACGTCATTACCGTAGATTAAACATCGTAGTTTTTTCCTAACCTTATAGCAAAACCCAGTCCATGGATTGTGGATTTCCGTCATCCAGGTACCTCTCGGAAGAAGAAAACAAGACTTTCACGAACAGCAGGCCGAAAGGTGATGACCTCCTCCTGGGCTGAGCGTAGTGTCATTTTCATTGACTTTTTGGAACATGTCACCACCATTAACCACGACCGTTACTGTTTGTCACTGGACAAGCCGCGACGTGCCAACAAGACCCACAGGCTACAGCTTCATGGTCAGCTCCTCAGACTAAATCATGAAAATGCCAAATCCCTTACAGTCTTTATGACGCAGGAGAAAATCAGGGAAAATGAGTTGGAAAGTGATTCTTCATCCTCCACACTGTCCGGACTTGGCTCCGTCTGATTTTTACCTCTTCGGTCATCTGAATGCCCACCTGCGCGGTAAAACATTTGATCGTGAGAAAGACCTTATTTCCTATGACAAGCAATGATGTAAACGTCAATCCCCAGAATTTTACCAAACGTGCATCTACATCATTGAAAGAACGTTGGGCCAGATGCATCACAGCTGATGGAGGTTACATTGAGTAGGCTCAATCTATAGCTAAATGTTCCAAGTATGTTTACGAATGTTTTCATTCTCCTACTACAAAAAATGGAGACGACTGCGCAAAAAGTTATGAACGCCCTTTGCAGATTCTTAACAAAACCGTACATTCTTCGACGATGACAGGGATCCTGCACATTCTGATCGTCAGGTGACACATCATCTAAATCTAAAATTCCCCTGAAGATGGATTCGTAACTATGAGCACGTTTCTTGGGTACCTAGATCCCTGCACTTAAATGTTTGGATATTTGCCTTTGAGGATGGTCGGAAGAGAAATCACAAGATTCTAAGTCATCGTTTGGATTATGAGTAATGCAACTCTCATGAAAGAACGTTCTCACTTGCCTTTGCTTAAATTTGTTTGGCTTATTTACTAACAACTGTGTTCCAATATTGGAGACATGTTTTAAGGAATTTTATTGCAATTCGTCTGTGAATCAAATAGTAAAATTTTTTAATTTTCTTCAAAAATGAAAAAGCCAAGATGGCGAAATATTTGTTGTATTTAATGACGACCGGTTTCGAAGGACTGTGCCACCATAATCTGGTCATGTTACAGTTTATAAGTTGGTCATCTTACCTTAGAAAATGGAGATAAAATAATAAGACTACCATAGCACATGTAGACTAAGTGTTATGTTGCACTTATTACTTTATCTCCATTTTTTAAGGTAAGATCACCGACTTATAAACTGTAACATGACCAGATGATGGTGGCACTGTCCTTCGAAACCGTCGTCATTAAATAAACTAAGTATTTCGCGATCTTGACATTTCACTTTTGAAGAATATTAAACTAACAGATCGCCACCAAAAGCTGTAATGTCAGTAAGATATTTGCTATTCCTACTGAACATACTTTATTGACGCGCATTCAGTTTTCGGGTGCAAAAGGCAAAACCGTCCTAAAGCTACACTTCACTGATGCGTGAGGGAGACCTAGTTCTACCTTAGTTTTTAACTTCCCAGTATTGCTCTCAAATGTTCAAATGTTTGTAAAGCTTATGGGACTCAACTACGGGGTCATCAGTCCCTAAACTTACAAACTACTTACGAACTAGGACGGCACAAATATCCATGCCCGAGGGGGGATTCGAACCCCCGACTGTAGTGGCCGTGCAGACCGTGACTGAAGCGCCTCAGTCCCCTCGGCCACCGCGGCCGGCTGTATTGATCTATGAGGTAATGGACACCATTATTGTTAGTGAACCTTTTGTGACATTAGCCCTCACTTTCAGAACAGAAGGCGATAGTGACATGAGGAACGTAAAAAACTCTACTCTGCTAATTAGGGGTCAGTCGGAGTGACTCACCACACGAATTACAGAAACTTCTCTCGGTTCGACTGAGAAAAGCGAACAGTAATAATTAGTACGAAGTCTGGCTGTACGAATGGAACACACGAACAGATGTGCTTGCCGGAGTGTTTCGTCGAAATAAATGTCGGGGCAGAACAATAGTACCGGCCGTAATTTGTTCGTCCATTACGGACCGCGGAATATCTGTACGGTGATTATTTCAGCCACTTAGTCGCCATTAACGAATTTCGCCCCAGGCGGTCAGTGGCGGAGAATCGCACTTCCGCCGCAACGTGTGCGTTAGTGCGTGTGATTGTTGGTGTACGTGTGTGTGTGGGTGAGTGTGTTTCGGGATTCGGCGCTGTGCCGAGTCGGCTTTCGACCCCGGCCGCTGCGAAGCGATGTGTGGGCCCCCACTGCCTGCCTGCACAACAGCCAGGTGTCAATAATTACCCGAAACGTGAAATACGGCCCGCTCGCATAAACATGGGCGATATTAAATTACAATGTAATCTCCAGCGCCCGCCCCGTAAACACGGGCGCCACAGTAACGTACATTCGCCGGCTGGAAAATGTACGGCCGCCAGTCGGCAGTAACTCTTCCTTCTGAACGCTACGCCGCGCCGACCCCCGCGCTATTTTTATCTCGTCCGTAACGTTACTGTCTGTTCCAAGACGTCCGGGTGAAAACACACACGTGCCACGCATTATTAACCCTTAGCTTCCCAGGTCATTTTTCAGTCACACTTTGTCCCAGGTGTGGTCTGACAGACCGCAATTTTTAAATAATCATAAATAGTCCTGATTGTTATCTAAGTGCACCATTTCAATTTATTACGCAAAAGTTTACTTTTCTCTACTTAAATTCTGCAAAATAAATGTATTTTAAAATTTATTTTATATATATATATATATATATATATATATATATATATATATATATATATATAACTGCAGTAAATGGATTTAATATTATATTACTTTGTTATCACTGTAAAAAGTCAAATACTCTGGCCTTTAAATTTTACTTTGTGCCCTTTTATTATTGTTTACTATGCATTAATGGTAAAACCATAAGAAAGTCTCAAAAAGAAATCACCAAAATAATATTTTCACTACTGCTTTGTTGGTAACTTTTCAAATGTTTTCTCTGCACGCGATGGCCGGCCGCGGTGGCCGTGGGGACAGGCGCTCCAGTCACGGTCTGCACGGCCACTACGGACGGGGCTTCGAATCCCCCCTCGGGCATGGATATTTGTGCCGTCCTTAGTCTTAGTTAGTTCATAAGTAGTTTGTAAGTTTAGGGACTGATGACCCCCGTAGTTAAGTCCCTTAAGCTTAACAAACATTTGAACATTTGATTTTGCACGCGATGTACATTTTGGTAGAACACTCAAGGTAGGTGGGATTCTTGCAACAGTGGCAAACATAACACATCTTATTATTCTTTTTTGGGTCATACTGGAGCATATTCTACGTTTCACAGGTGCCAATACAATTGAGCTGGCCCCGGTGGCCGAGGGGAGTGAGGCGCTCCAGTCACGGTCCGCAAGGCCATTACGGGCGGGGCTTCGAATCCCCCCTCGGGCATGGATATTTGTGCCGTCCTTAGTCTTAGTTAGTTCATAAGTAGTTTGTAAGTTTAGAGACTGATGACACCGTAGTTAAGTCTCATAAGCTCTACAAACTTTTGAACATTCAAACCAATACAATAATTTCTTCTTCACGTTCACACTATTCTGACTCTGAATTACGTTCACTTTGAATCTCATAGTCACTGTCTGATTCCACATCAGTTTCTGAATGGTTTCAAACCATTTGAAAACAGTATCCTCAAAATGAGGGACTGTAGCATCCACAGTAGAGGAAGAGGTCGGTGCGGAATCCGTAACACAAAGGCCCCGGTGCGGTCTCGGAGACCGCTAGCACAAAAGAAGATGTGATAATATTGCTCCGACTCGCGTTAACGTGGCTACTGGCAATGGAAAATAGTGCAGGTGTTGGAAGCAACGATTACACACAATGCTGTGTTTTCCTTCCCCATCCCTGTCCATTAAAAATTAACAATAACCGTTTGCGGTCTGTGAGACTGCACCTGGGAAGTTAAGGGTTAACCCTATCGGTAGGACCTACATGTATTTAACACTAGCGACCCGCACGGGCCGAATTTTAAACTACAGGCCTATTTCATTGACTAAAATTTGCAGCAGGGTTTTGGAACATATCATGTATTCAAATGTTGTGAATTATCTCGAACAGAATGATATACTGGCCCAAGGTCAACATGGATTTAGAAAATATCGTTCATGCGAGACACAACTAGCTCTTTACTCACACGAAGTGATGTGTGTTATCGACAAGGGTTCACAAATTGATTCCGTATTCCTTGATTACCAGAAGGCTTTTGACACCGTACCTCATAAACGGCTTTTAATCAAATTGCGTGGTTACGGTATATCGCCACAAAATTGCGAATGGATAGGGGATTTCCTCTCAGAGAGGACACAGTTTGTAGTAATCGATGGTAAGGCATCGACTAAAATAGAGGTGATATCGGGCGGTCCACAAGTTAGTGTTATTAGTTCAAATGTTTGTTAAGCTTATGGCACTTAACCACGGGGTCATCAGTCCCTAAACTTACAAACTACTTATGAACTAGCTAATCCTAAGGACGGCACAAATATCCATGCCCGAGGGGGGATTCGAACCCCCGACCGTAGTGGCCGTGCAGACCGTGACTGGAGCGCCTCAGTCTCCTCGGCCACCGCGGCCGGCCACGCATTATTAACCCTATCTGTAGCACCTACACGTATTTAACACTAGCGACCCGCACGGGTCGAATTTTAAACTACAGGCCTATTTCACTGACTTCAATTTGACGCAGGGTTTTGGACAGTAGCGGCGCTAGGCGTCGGCGAAGTCGGCACCGACGACAGCCTCGCGTTTGCGGGGGCCTCGCAAAACATTGTTAATTTTTTTTTAAATATTTGTTGTTTAACGGCACTTGTCAACTGCTAGGTTATGTAGTGACGACCTACATCTAACTTACACTAGTTTAACCAAAGGACGAACACAACATTCGTACCAACGGGTGGGATTCGACCCCCGACAAGAGCGATGTCGCTCACCGTGGTATGACGCCTTAGTGCGCTCAGCCATTTCCGCCTGGCAGCTATTCAGTTGTCCGCATTTGTTTCCGTGTGAGTGCAGCAGTGACACAATTTTAGTTAAATTCCTTTTTCAGTACATTTTAGAAAAGAATTTGGAAGAAGTATATCCAGACGTTTATATAACAATCAAAATCATGCGCACAGTTCCAGTCAGTGCAGCTTCGACCGAGAGAAGCTTCTCAAAGTTAAAATTGATTAAGACTTACTTGAGAAGCACAGTGGGCCAAGATACACTATCTGCGTTTTCGTTAGTATTAATTGAAGCTGAAATAGCGGCTAGTATTAATTAAGATGTGATCTTAAAAAAATTCAGTGAGGCGAAAAGCTGTAAAGTTTTTCTATTTTAATTTGCGTTTGTTTATTGTAATTTTTGCGATTGCAAAAATACTTGTATATTATATTAATAAAATTTTAGTATAATTATTATTGATGTATAATTCAGGTCATTTCATTTAACATTTTCACCCTTATGAAAAAATGAAAGGGGGCCTCGCAAAGACGAGTTCGCCGACGTCCAGTTTTCGTCTAGCACCGCCACTGGTTTTGGAACATATCCTCTATTCAAATGTCATGAATTATCTCGAACAGAATGATATATTGGCCCAAGGTCAACATGTATTTAGAAAATATCGTTCATGCGAAACACACGAAGTGATGTGTGCTGTCAACAAGGGTTCACAAATTGATTCCGTATTCCTCGATTACCAGAAGGCTTTGACCGCGGTGGCCGAGGGGACTGAGGCTAAATTGGAAAGAACACGTGGGAAAGGCGAGCCACAGACTGAATTTTTTTGGCAGAGCCCTTAAAAGATGCAGAACCTCTAAATAAACTGCATACACTACGCTCTTCCGTCCATTTTCGGAGTATTGCTGCCCAGTGTGGGATCCTTATCAGGTGGGTTTGACGGAGGACATCGAAAGAGTCCAAAGAAGGGCAGCTCGTTTCGTATTGTCACGATACAGGAGAGACAGCGTTACGGAAATTATACAGGATCTGGGATGGGAATCATTACAACAACGGCGCTTATCGCTGCGGTGTGGGCTACTTACGAAACTACAGTCGCGAATATTCTGCTCCGAATGCGAAAATATATTGAGTCCCAATTACATAGGTAGAAATGATCATCAGAATAAAATACGAGAAATCAGAGCCCGAACGGAGAGATTCATGTGTTCATTCTTCCCGCGTGCTATTCGAGAAGGGAATGGGAGATAAAACAGTATAACGGTGGTTCGATGAACCCTCTGCCAGGCAGTTAAATGTGATTTGCAGAGTATCCCATGTAAATGTAGATTTTCTACCAGTGCCGTCTAGAAGCCGTCATCCTATTGCGTGTATAATCTGGTAGGTGTTTCAAATCGTCCAGCCGGAAGCTTGAATTTGTAGACAACGTTGATCCCATTTTTCGATATCCCGCTCGTAAGAGAGTGTAAGGCCGTCCGCACACGGGTCGATTCGCACTTGTCGCAGCTGCGACTCGTCCTCGACGCGATCCCGTCTTCATTCGACTGCTCATGTAATTAAATGGGAGGCCGCCAACGGGGCGATTTGCTCGCGTCTCGTAATCGTCTCGAAGTCGTTGCGAGCGACGCTCGTCTCTTGCGATCTGCAGTGCACGGGAAAGTTCGAGCGTGACGAGCAGATCGTAAGTGCTGCAGGTAATTTACCAGGCATTTTTTTTCTGTATTTACCGCTCATAGAACACTTCAGAGCGCATGATATGCACATGTAATAATCCAATGAACTTTTCATACATAAATAAGTACATAATATACAAACATTTTCAGTATGTCGTGACTTGCAGCTCACAAATATTCAACAAAAACCCTTTTTAATTAAATAAAACACACCTACTTCCGTCAAGATCGCTAGTTTATTTTCTTTGTTTTCTTTTTTTTACCGATTTCGATGAACTGTCATCATCATAGGATTTTTTTAAATTTATTTATTCACTTATTTATTTATTAGTTACTCAGCCAGAGGTGCTGACATTTATTAATTTTACATTAGCGACTAATTTCGGCGGGTATATCCCATTTTCTCTAGCTACGTAATTTATATTTATTGTTGCTTTGAATCAACATCTGTCAAAAATGGAATAAACGCAATAAACTAGCATGATTTACAGTGATCCAATAAGGACAATATCTCCAATATATGAAAAACATCATGATAATGAAGGTCACTTGCTAGATAATATCTACTGAAACCGTTGAAACGTTATGATCAAATGTAAATGTCCACAAAACACAATAAATATAAATTACGTGGCTTAAAAATGGGTTATGCCCGAAACTGGTTTAAATGTTTGTGAATCTAACGGGCCAAACTGCTTGGTCATCAGTAGGTTACAAACTACTTCAATTAAGTTAAACTAACCTAAGGACAAACCCACACACCCATGCCCCAGGGAGGACTCGAACCTCCGACGGCGAGCAGTCGCGCTCTCCGCAGCGAGGCGCCTTAGACCGCTCGGGTACTCCAACGCGGCCCCGAAACTAGAGTCCAATGAAAAAGTAAATAAACATCAACAGGTCTATAACTGTCCATTATATGGACAGTTATTGGAGGAAATAACCAACACAGTTTTGTAGCTCCCTGTTGGAAGTCGGGAGCTGACTGAAGGAAAATCGCGCCCACGACAAGTACCGATCGACCCGTGTGCGGACGGCCGTCGCCGGCATCGCGAGATCGCGCGAGACGCGCGTGACGGACGAGACCCGAGTTGCGCCCACGACGAGTGGGAAACGATCCGCGTGCGGACGGCCTAACAGGGGACTGCAGTTTTGTATACCAGCCTCGTCGCCGCTTTTGTGTCTCGTTTCCGTCGTAGGTGTCGGTGGCCGAGTAGAAAGACCGACACAGGAATAAAAGATGCACGCTTGTGCAGGTAGGAGGTGACCAGCCAGTGGGACAGCAGAAACTAGAAACACTAGAGTAAATTAGAACGAGATATATATTGCACAGAATTTGTACAATACTTAACTTTTACATAGCTCAGTACTGCAGAATGCTGATACATAGTTGAGCTAGAGGCCTGCCTAGTGCCTATCCGATAGCCAAGTCTTCACTGGTTCCTATCTCAGGCCCAAGTGAACGATGTCGTTCAGTGGTGGCCACGAGCGGAGTTGTAGCAGAGGGCGCTCGTGGCTGACGTCGTAAGAACGCCGCGCCATGCGTGCATGGCGGCGCGCGGCGAAAGTAGACTTGTGCGACACCACAGGAAGAATATACGTCCCTACTACGACAATTTTTTATCTAGACCTACAATGATTCAGGTTTTGATTCTTGGTGGGAATCAGAAACAACATATTTCAGAATTTTTGAAAATTAGCGTTACAGTTCTTCATAGCTTCTTGGGTCTGTTGTCGGATTTTGAAGTCAAGCTGACTCAATATTTCGGCGGAACCCATGTCCGCCATCCTCAAAGAAACTACTGCTGCTGCTGATTCTCGCCGCCAACTGACGGTCAGTTAAAGAAACGATAACGGTCAGTGCGATAATGGAGACAGATGCGGGCATTGGCTGAAATCTGGGGCGCCTTCTCATGTGACGCGGACTAAAATGTATGATTTGGGCTGCAAGTGACTCCTCTTCGCTCATCTTCGTAATACTCGGTCTATAAAATGGGATATTGCATTGCCCACCTGAGGAAGAAAACACGACAGCTGGTAACTTATAATCTCTTATATCACCGATCATCTTACCGTTCTGTTCCCAGTTCCCTTTGTCTTCCCTCCTCTCCCACCTGATGAAGGAACACAGTTCCGAAAGCTTGACCTATTTTTCGTCTTTTTTTTTTGTACCTATCGGCTTCACAAAACTAAGTGCTGACCAGCTAATCTACCTCTTTGAACTACAATATAGCATCTCTGTGGAGAATTTCTATCAGTAATCGTATGTCTTGTATCTTACATACATAAAAGCATCCGGAAAACGGCACGGTGGAGTGGCCGAGCACTCTAAGTAGCCTTGTTGCCAAGCTCGGTTGTTCGCCGTTGGAGGTTCGAGACCTTCATCGGACATGGGTCCCTTTATTGTCTTTAGCATAAGTTAGTTTCAGTAATTTTTAAGAATAGGGTCTGATAACCGCAGCAGTTAAGTCCCTTTACAAACATTTGAATGGAAAAACCCTGCGTCGCTTGGTTGAAGTGGTACTTAAGATTATTACAAGGCACCCTCCCAATTTTAGGCAGACGGTGACTGTCTTGTTTTCAAGGTCAAGCGTGCAATGTTTCATAAAGCTCAGAATGAAACTATAGATTTCGTCAATGGGTGAATGTAAATTCGCGCACTTGGGCTTGACAGCGCTATTGCTTACACATTAGCAATAAAAAATGTCTGTCACAAAATTTCGTCCTACGCATATTTTTGGCAGTAATTGGACGTCGAAGAATGAGATGTGTATGTATCCCATACGTAAGTGTATTTCAAAATTGCACTACCACACCAAAAAACTTCTGGGGGATGTGGGAGGCATCTTGAGGAACAAAATGAGCATGGAAACCCATGCCCGAAAACGACATTCAACGACGCTACGGAGAGTCCAAGTTACAGGCACCAGCCTCTGCCGCTAGACATCCCCTCCAGCAACGTCGATCCTCTGTACCGTCATTGGATGGCGTTTCCGGACTTGGATTTCTATGCTCACTTTGTTCCTTCAAGACACCTCCCACATCCCCTAGTAGTTTGTTGGTGTAGTAGAGTAATTTTGAAACACACTGATGTATGGGACACACACCCATTTCAATCTTCGACTTCCATTTAATACCGGAAATATGCGCAGGACAAAATTTTGTGACAGACATTTTTTTTATTGCTAGCATGTGAGGAATCGCGCTGTGAAGCCCGAGTGTGCTAATTTAAATTCACCCAGTATAGGAAATGTATCCTCCGCTATACACCTTAATTCTGCCCTACAGAAAAATACTTTCGTTGCTGAATTTTTCTACTTATAAACTGCATACCTGGAAACTGTCACCTTCATACTGGCAGCGGTTTCCGAGATTTGGTGTTCAGTCAGTGAGGGACTGGGGGCCTTTTACTTTTATATATAGAAATTTTTTTGAATCACAGAAAATATTATTCACTTGGTTTTTAAAACAGTAAAAACCAGTGGTGCTTAAGTCATTTTTTTTTCTTTTACTTTCTCACCGGTTTCGGGTAGTTAGTGCCATTCTTCAGACATATGGCACACTTATAAAAGGTGTCACAGTAAAACTTTGTCGCCCAAAGTATCTCTAACTACAATAGATACAGAAAACCTACTATCACTGTCACGAACGTATGGCAGGGGATTATCAATGTAAGGAATATGACACAGTCTAAAACATAAACAAATATTATTTTCAACGCGAATTTACGTTATTTCTTATACAATCAGTAGCATGAAAAATCACAAAATAATTGGCGATGGTTGCATCGCTATAAGTTAATTACATACGGAGAAATTGCGAAGCGGTATTGACGTTTGAAATACATCAAATGTGCAGCTATCGCCTCTCGAGAGTGAATCGTGAGTCCCGCTTGAATCTAGAGATGCATTAGATGTGCGCTTCACGTACACCATGTGACCAAAAGTATATGAACACCTGACTGAAAATTACTTACAAGTTACCAAGAGGTTTCTTGGGCAATGGCAGCCAAATCTTCACGGAGTCCCTTCACTGGGGAGAGGTATCGATGTAGGTCGGTAAGGCCTTGCACGACGTCGGCATTCCAGAACATCTGAAAGGTGCTCTACAGGATTCAAGTCAAGACTCCGTGCAGATTAGTCCTTTACGTGAATGTCATTTTTTTGTAACCACTCCGCCAGAAGTCGTGTATTATGAACAGTGCTCGATCGTGTTGAAAGATGCAATCGCCATCCCAGAATTACTCTTCAGCAGTGGGAAGCAAGAAGGTGCTTAAACCATCAATGTCGGCCTTTGCTGTGATAGTGCCACACGAAACAATAAGGGGTGCAAGAACCTAACTTGAAAACACGAACACCATAATACCACCACCTCGAACTTTTACTGTCCACCATACCTACTCCCTGCCATCGGATCGCAACATTGTGTTTCTTGATTCGCCACTACACACAACGGTTACCCACGTTCAATCGAGGAACGTTTACGCTCCTTACACCAAGCGAGGCGTCGTTTGGCATTGACTTGCTAGATGTGTGGATTATGGATACCCGCTCGACCGTGAAATCCAAGTTTTCTCACCTTTCGCCTGTCACAGTACTTTGAGTGGATCCTGATGCAGTTTATAATTCCTGCGTGGTGGTCTGGATAGATGCCTGCCTATTACACTGTACGACCATCTTAAACTGTCGGCGGTCTCTGTCATTCAACAGACGACGTCGGTCTGTACGTTTTTGTGTTTTTGTACTGTATATGTCCCTCCATGCTTCCACTTCACTATCACACCATAAACAGTGGACCTAGGGATATTTAGGAGTGTGGAAATCTCGCGTACAGACTTCTGACATAAGCGCCACCCAACCAGCTGACCACGATCGAAGGTCGTGAGTTACTGGGAGTGCCCTATTCTACTCTCTCACGATGTCTAATGATTACTGTGGTCTCTGATATGGAGTACTTCGCAGCAGGTGGCAGCACAATGCACCTAGTATTAAAAAGTATGCTTCTGGAGGTGTCCGGATACTTTCGATCAAATAATGTATTTATGTCTGCTTAAGTTCCCGAGGATAAACCAATTTGTTTTGGCGTGCTTAATTTGAGAGTACAATTATTTTGAATAAATCAAACAGTTTTTCTGAATCTGTAATAATGTTATGTTTGTCTGTACATGTACCGGGTGGTCAAAAAGTCGGTATAAATTTGAAAACTTAATGAATCACGGAATAATGTAGATAGAGAGGTAAAAATTGACACACATGTTTGGAATGAGGTGGGGTTTTATTAAAAGCAAAGTAAAGTTCAAAAAATGTCCGACAGATGTTGCTGGATAGCAAAACATCAGTGACTGCGCATGTAAATCGTGTATAAAAGGATCTGTAATGAGAGAGAGAGAGAATCAGATGCACCAGCAATCGCAGCATGTTGACGTTACCTGAAAAAGCGCTTTTGTGAAGATGTATTATCAGAATGGGGAATGTGCTAGTTCAGCGTTAACGATCCTATCGCCATAGGAAGGGGATTCGAACGGGTATAGGTCCGTTAACAAATGCAGCTGTGGCGAGAATGATTTCGAAGTTCGAAGCCACGGGTTGTTTAGACGATAGACCCCGAAATGGCCGACCGAGCACAAGGCGTAATGCTGATGAGACACTTCAGGAAGAAATGGAGACTGTAGCGGGTTCGTCTATGCAAGGGGAAGTCAGCGCTCGTGCAGTCGCACGTCGCACCGGCATTCCATATACTACTTAGGCGTACCCTCCAATGCTATCCTTACAAAATCCATCGGCATCATGAACTGTTACCTGGCGATTTAGTGAAGCTGAGGGCATTTGCGGTGTGGGCGTTTCAGAAGATAGCGGAAGATGTCGATTTAGTGCTCCGAGGGACTGTCAATGCCCACAAGTGCAGAATTTGTGCTACCGAAAATCCTAGAACTGTCGTGGAAACTCCATTATACGACGAGAAAGTCACGGTATGGGTTGGATTTACCACATCTAGCGTTATCAAGCCTTTTTTCTGTGAGGAACTGCGTGATTCTGTTTTTGTAACTGCTACCGTGACGGGTGAGAGGTAGGCCGATATGTTACAGAATCGCATCATCCCCAGCCTGGCTGATAAACACCTCCTGGAACGAACGATTTTTAAGCAGGATGGCGCTCCACCCCATATTGCTAGACGCGTGAAAGGTCTCTTGCGCGCGTCGTTTGGTGATGATCTTGTGCTCAGTCGCCACTTTTGTCATGCTTGGCCTCCCAGGTCCCCAGACCTAAGTCCGTTCACAACATTATTCCTGGACCACACCTATTATTGAGGAATGATGGTGAACATATTGGGCATTTCCTTAAAAAACATCATCTTCGCTTTGTCATTATTTGTTATGCTAATTATTGCTTTCCTGAGCAGACGAAGCGCCATCTGTCGTACATTTTTAGACCTTTTTTTAAATTATTATTGTAATAAAACCCCATGTAATTCCAAAAATGTGTGTCAATTTGGACCTCTCTATCTACATTATTCCGTGATTTATTCAGTTTTCAAATTTATACTGACTTTTTGATCACCCGTTATATCATATTTGCCAGTTCCCATCCTATTTGGTTCATTCTTTCGGGGTGGCAGAATCTCTTCCCTTTCTTTTTATCCAGAAACACTGTTTTTATTTTCTCTTGTTTTCTGTAGGATACTTTACAGTTATATGCCTTTATGGCAAAATTTCTCATTTAACTTCATTCGTGAATTTTCGTATTGTCTGCATTTATTTAATAATATTTTCGATACTTTGATTACGTACACTTCACGGACGTAATATACAGAGTAACAATTACTGAACTTTATACAACAACACGTAAATTAGTTAAATCTACGGCGTACACACACTTTATTTAACGTGTAACCGTCACTATAGATACGCAGATTTAGTTTGTGACATGTATAATAGGCCTGCCTTCCGTTGCGATGATGTGGCGTAGAGGAATAGCGAAATGGTGTATGGCGCGCTGAAGTGTCGGACCATCGATACCACAGATAACCCACTGAATGGTCGGTTTCAGCTCAGCAATGATTTTGGGATTATCGCTGTATACTTTGTCTATATTGTAGCCCCGAGGAAATATGTCAGTGTTCAGACCAGGAAAGTATGACTTTCTGATCCCAAAATGTGGATTCCATCCCACAATTGCTCTAGTTCTGCCTAACGACGAACACATCCAAACGTTAACATCGTAGGCTGACACCTATAAGTATGGCTAAAAGAATGGAAATAAAAACGCTACAAATATCTGATCTGACAGAAATGTCGGTTAACTATTTTACGTCATGTCACTTCGCGGCCACTCGCGTCATAGGTTCGAGTCTTCCTTCGTTCGTGGGTGTGCGTCTTGTCCTTAGCTTAAGTTATTTTAAGTGGTTCGCAAGTATAGGGACCGATGACACAGTCGTTTGGTCCCTTAGGGTTACATACATTTGCTAGTAAATGATGCCACATATAGCTTTTTTGCGACTTTTTATTATTGCAGAACTAGTCTCAGCAGTCTAGCTGCCATCTTCAGATGCATCATTTACATAAAATAACTATAAATATGCACTTATGTCATATTTACTGCCTTTGATAGAAGCTATGATATCGTCTACATACCGTTTAATATATATTGTGTTATCCTTATGTTCATGGTGTTTATTAAAGAATTTTCTTTCAAGATCACTGACAAATATATCTGCCAGTGTTCCCGTAGGGCAATTTCCCATTGAGAAATCTTTCTCTTGAAATTAATACTTATCATTGAATTGGAAATAATTAAAAGAGAGAGAGAGAGAGAGACAATTCTAAAAATTCCAATGATTTCAGCCAATGATAAGACTATTCGATTCTGGTGCATTTAATTAAGTCCATTAGTATGCTACATTGTACTCCATTCTCCAAAAACTTTTTTTCTTGATCTGTAAAGACGATATCTGTCAAGTTGTCAATCCTATCAGCAAACTGCAGGGGCCACTGAGGTTCTTCATATGGTTGACTACAGCTTTCTATAATTAAATGCCTAAGCTTTTTACCGTGTGTAGCTTGCATTCTACAATGAATTTTGTTGAGTTTTTCTAAGAATTTTGCCGATTTGGTACAATATTGTATTTCAGATAACACAGTTTTTTTAACCTTGCGTCAATCTTTTCTAACCTGGAAGACATGATATCAGCCTGTTTAAAATTTCACTTATTTACATGTTTACCTGCCTCACTTCTTCTGGTTTACGTGTTGTTAATTCTAGCATACTTAGGTATAACGTTGTGTTTTGGTCACTCCTTGTTTCCTTGTTGTATCTCATATGCAGATTACATTTAATTATTTTCTTCCTGAGTTTAAGTGCGTTGTGTGTGTTGCCCAATGCCTGGCGTGGATAAATATAGAAAAATACGGACATAATATTTGATAAATTGAAGAATTAAAAATAATATTTTTTTTATTTGATTATAAGGCTACTGTGTGTGGTACATCACCAATATCGTTTAAGACTGGTTTGCTATACTCAAATACTTATTCAGACCACATCGAAAATTGTCATTTTGTGCCGCTTTCTAGAATAGGTAATTTGCACTACATTAGGACCACAAAAATGTCTCTGGAAAACTACTTAATAATTAACATCAAACAAAGCGCAAGCGCACTACCGACTGTTCTATCCCGACACGACTCATGATGCCGCCTCACAACTTTACTTCCGCCAGTACCTCGCCTCTTACTTTTTGGAAACATCCCTTAGGCTGTGGCTAAGCCGTGTCTCCACCATATCCTTTCTTCCAGGAGTGCTAGTCTTGCATGGTTCGCAGGAGAGCTTCTGTGAAGTTTGGAAAGTAGGAGGCGAGGTACTGGCAGAAGTAAAGTTGTGAGGCGGCATCGTGAGTCGTGTCGGGATAGCACAGTCGGTAGTGCGCTTGCCCGCTAAAGGCAAAGGTCCCAGGTTCGAGTCCCGGTTCCGGCACGCAATTTTAATCTGTCCGGAAGTTTCATATCAGCGCACACTCCGCTGCAGAGTGAAAGTTTCATTCTGAAAACACCAAACAAGTTCACATTTTTTATTAAAACAATCTTGGGTATGTAGCTTGTAGCCGAGTCATTATGAAACACTGAAGTAACTAGATTTTAGACGTCAGGATGAATGTTATACGCTTAACCGGAGATGGTAACTATGAAGTTGGTCGAAATATTTGCTTTTCAGCTGCGTTAATCTTCCGTAATGTTACGGCACAAATAATAAAAATTATTTTATTCAAACTAAAACAAGGTTAATCTTCACGAAAAGTATTACGATTTTAATTAGGGAACCATTATCAGAACCAGCCACAACGGCTGAGATGGAAGTAATTTCATTGCTCTTAATGCTTTAGAAACGTGTCATTTAACAACTGAGTATGTATATTTTGCCTAATGTGCTTATATTCTTTATAATTAAATATTACTCTATCCCGATGAAAATATAAGACTTTGTCATATTGGAAGACTTTCTGTTTACTTTTTTAATAAACCAGCATTATTCAGCCATTGGAACACTGTATTTTACCGATTCAATAACGTTCCAGTGGCTTGAATGCGAAGTTATAATGAAATGAAGCGGTTAAACCGAATGTAATGCTCGACGTCACTAACAGGCCTGCACAAATTGCCGATTTACACTCCAAATTGTTGTTCAGTCTAACGCGAAACAATATTAAGAGCTGCCGAGTGCTCGACCAAAGCCAAAGTAGTCCCATCTCTCAATTCTTTCCCGTTTTTCCGTATTCACCTGAAAAGCCTCCAAACATAATTACTGGACAAAATTGACATAATTCGCCTGGCCCGAGCGTGCAGAGGAACGTAATTTAAATCCATTTTCGGTGGCAATTTACGGATAATACGTAACCAAGCAATCCGCTTGCCGTATTAAGTTATTTGATTCTATTAGCCGCTGTAAAGTGACCCCGCGGTTCCGATACGGCGGCAGTGTCTGTGCAGTGTGTTTTGCGACCGCTTTTTCCTTCTGCAGTGCAGTATTTATCTGTGGTAAATCTCGGTGGAAATTATTATCTGTGTAGGCAGACGTACTGTGAGATAAATTTACCTTCACTTAAAAATACTGAAGCGCTAGTGAACGAACTTTCCGCTTCCATTTGGTTGCGGATTGAAGAAAGGGAGTTAAACAGACACTAGGTTTGCGAGAACAATTAAGGCTCATTAAAACCTAATTTTCCTATATTTGCACAGCCCTAACAAAATTACCGCAAGTTCTTAAACTGGTGATCGTACGCACACTGGAAATATATTGCATCATCACGATTCTACGAGGCGCGTCCGGAATGTAAGTTCCGTTTGGTAATAAAATGAAATTGTACACAGATACAGAAGCAACTTTTATTGCACAAAATTATACAACTCTTAAACTACTTTTCTACATAACTGCCGAAATTTTGCAGGCATTTGTCATAGCGTGGCACCAGGTTTTGTATACCTTCTTCATAGAAATCTGCCGCCTGTGTCTTCAACCAGTTGGAAACTTCAGTAATGGTGAAATTTGGGGGAAGTCCATAGAGAGAGCACTAATTCTAAACCGACGGTTTTCCCGGATCTCGTCATCAATCACGTGAACCAGTTCTTCTGTAACCAAAGGTGGACGCCCACTTCGTTCTTCATCGTGCACATCACAACGCCCGCCATTGAACTGTCGGACCCATCTTCTCACCATCGAATCACTCATCGCATTTGGTCCGTAAACATCGCAAATTTGCCGATAAATTTCACTTGGTTTCACTTTCCTCGCATTCAGAAACCGAATCACCGACCTGATTTCACAGGCGGCGGGATGTTCAATCAACGCAGACATTTCAAACAAGCACAACAAAGCGTACGTAACTGACAGCGACCTCCAAATGGCGCACGTTCTTCTCCTTGATACACATCGTCTACAGCGCATGTGCGGAACTGCAATCGCAGCGCTGCAGCGGAGATAAATTGAAACGGAACTTACTTTCTGGACGCGCCTCGTATACTCCGTTCACCGAAACGAGAGACGGACTGCAAACAGACCGAGGCGCGTGACCAGGGGTGGACAAAAACGGGTCGCTCGCTCAATGTCGCTACATTTGTATCAATGGATGTGGTTCCATGTTGTAATGGAATAGGGATTGCGGCGGTTGGTCGAGTTTTAATTCTAAATTATTAACTTTTCCACCAACAGCCGTAAATATGTTGTTTTATTTAAGGACTGGTTTCAGTATTACATTAATTCTTCTTTATATTTTGTATGACATACGTACAGCATGATGTTATGGCTACAGCACTGTTTTGCAACCTAATTTTTATAGGACCTGAAGATGGTATTAATGCAATACCGAAACTGCTCGTTAAATAAAACAACATAAGCATTACGGATGTTGCTGGATAAGTTAATAATTGTGAATTAAACGTCTGTATCAGATGTAGAACAGTTGTGTGTTTTGCAGTATAGCAAGTGTTCAAAATTCATTTCTTTTTTAATTCATACAATTCCAAAAATTGACCAAATCTACATTTACGTTTACTACAGTAAGAACTATATCAACAAAACAACAAACCTTGTACCTTCGTTCGTATCACTTGTACTTTCGTTCGTATCACATTTCTGTGAAAGTTATCAACACTTTCTGTAAGCTTCTGTCGTGACGATATTTTTTTTTTCTTTTGGGGACTTCAGAGAGTGTGTGGCCTTGTAATCAGTTACCATATGATAAACTGAGGAACGACCAACACCGCAGCTGTTTTTATAGTAATATGTGTTATAGGGTAAGGTGGTACAACTGCGATCATTTCGGACACTTGTTATTGTAACTGGAAATATATTGAGAAAAGAAATAATTTTAACTATGGAATTTGTTCTTGGATTTTTAATGAATATGTAACACAAATATTATACAATTACAAAAGTTGGTACAAACACAAAAACAGGTTACAGAATTGAGAAGAATCGATCGAAAATGTACCACATCAGGTACAGTTGTGATCACTTCCTGGTACAATTTTGATCACTTGCATCTTCCACATAGAAAGCACTTTTTCCCTCTGGCACCAACGCATACTTCGTGGTACCAAACATTGCAGTTTTGGCAGCGAATCCAGTCACCCTTAGCTACTGATTCTGCACTATAATAATTCAATAAACCAAATCAACAATTATATTCGTTGTTTGCTGGCGTATTGAAGCTTGGTAAACTTCTTTCATCATTAATCACAGACGTACATTTCCGTTTAATTGTTCTTGTTGCATTTGTTCATTGTCTTCCTTGTGCCCTGTTGAAAAAGTTTCCTCTTGCTGCGGAGGTTATCCAGGTTTTCATCTGAAGTGAGTCTAGCTAATGTCTGTGTTTTCCTCTTCCGAGACGATAATTTTTTCTCTGGACTTGGCAAAATGTCCCTGACAGCACCCTGCTGAGAAACTTTTCTGGACCCTGGCGTTACGGATTTGCCGTGTTCTTCAGTTACATCTTTTAACGATGAGAGTTCTTCTCCCATAATGCTGTTAGTAGCTTGACTGGTGGATATTGAAGGAGCAGGAGCCTCGAATAACGTTGAAGGTGCAAATTTCTCCTCGGGAACAAAGTCTTTGCAAAAGGGCATTATTCCTGTACATTGGAACCCTTTGACTGCGCACCCAGTTAGTTGCACTTCTGTGATATTGAGCCTTTAGGGACACTAAGAAAGTTCTATCTAATGGTTGCAGTACATATGTACTGTGCGGAGGCAATCCCAAAAGCTCTATCCCATTTTCCCGACAATATTCTACAGCATCTAAGCTGGTGTGGCTGCCATGGTTGTCAATAATAAGAAATGTAATAGGGCTACCCTTTGTTTTGTATTTGTTGAAGTGTCGCAGCCAGACCATGAGCAATTCTTCAATAATGTATCCCGATTCACTCATCACCGTAATGGAACCAGGAGGTAAGCCATCGTGAAATTCAGGGGGTTTTCTCACTCCTTTAAAAATTACCATTGGTGGTAAATAAGCACCACTTGCATTCATGCATGCAGCAACAGTCACATTTTGTCCTCCTTCCACGTTAGTTAGTGAAACAACTTCTCGCTTTCCTTTATGACTTCCTACTTTTGTGGGTCTGTTGTTAAGAGGAAAGCCGGATTCATCCATATTATAAATACACTCTGGTTTATCAAACAAATCATAATCCTTTAAGATTTTTTCTAAATTATGCAAATATTTACTTACTTCTACTTTATTTAAGCCTTAAGCCCTGGCTCGCGAAAGATCCTCGAATTTTCTCAGGCTACGGTGAGTGTGTCTCTTAACAAATGCCCTAAACCAGTCGATTCCAGCACTCTTGCTTTCTAAGTTTCATGGTTTTTTTCAAATTATTTTTCTCAACTAACCGAAATGCAGCTTTTCTTAACTGGAGTGGCGACAGACCCAATCTACACTGGTCTAGAAATAAAGCTCTCTGGACCAAAGCATCTTCCATTTCAGAACTGAGTACCGTTGGATGACCAATTCTGTTTTCTATAGGAGTATTTGGAGTTAATCCAGCTTGAATTTTCTTTTTAATTTGCACACCATGTAAAGTGCTGAAAGGAATGTCATATAATTGTGAAGCAGCTCGAAGGCTCAAATGTCCAGTCATTACACTCTTTATTGCCTCATCTAATGCAGATGGACACCATTGATTGTAGACTTTCTTTTCTGCTCGTCTTCGTGGCACATAGAAAATAAGAGGTGTCTTTAAAAATCGCGTAGGAAAATCTTTAAATATACAGAATTTATTTACAATAATTGTGTATAATATGTCTATGGTAACCAATTGTGACGGACTAAACTGAAAAATTGCATTGATCGAAATTGTACTAGGGTATCGCAATTGTACCATTTTTCTGATCGAAAATGTACTACTGGCGTGAGTGAATTCACGAGTAAATATTAGTGAATTCTGCCAAGAAATGGCAGCACATGCCACAGAGGCTTTCTTTGTAGGTACCTCAGAACACGCCCGAATGGAAAACGTGTTTCTAACCTCACTAATATAGAATTTGCAAGCGCGTGGAAAGTAGAAAATTTATAAGAGCGCGTTAGACTACGTAGCTTCACTTACCTCTTAACAGGAAAAAAATTATATCTCCGTAGTACAAAGTGGTGTATTCTTGGAGAGCACAGAAGGATTTGTAGAAACCTGCTACACTACGATGCCACACAAAGGCAAGTGCTACCAACACTACGAGACTGACAAATGGCGCGAAACCTTATGTTGATCGGAATTGTACCTATATCGAATTTGTACCACCTTACCCTATATTGTTCTGTACACAATAGCTCAGTTTTATATACATTAAGAAAATGGTTTCGTCTTTGATCGCTTCTTGCGTGGTTTCAAAATGTTCAAATGTTTGTAGAGTATACTCCAAATACTACGGGGTCATCAGTCCTAAACTTACAAACTACTTATGAACTAGCTAACACTAAGGACGGCACAAATATCCATGCCCGAGGGGGGATTCGAAGCCCCGACCGTAGTTCAAATGTTCAAATGTTTGTGTAGTCTATGGGACTTAACTACGGGGTCATCAGTCCCTAAACATACAAACTACTTATGAACTACTTACGAACTAGGACGGCACAAATATCCATGCCCCAGGGGGGATTCGAACCCCCGACCGTGCAGACCGTGACTGGAGTGCCTCAATCCCCTCGGCCACCGCGGCCGGCGTTTCAAAATGTACAATGACGTAATGAATTTACACTTTTGCGATACAGATGAGAAAGAGAAAAAGAGATAGAATATGAAAGCTTAATACTTATGCTGCTATTTAGCAAAGGCTCCTTTAATATGAAATCTCTAGCCAGCCTCTAATATCACCCTCATAACACACACAACGCTTTACACCTGAAACGGATGCGGCGACATTGAGGGAGCGCCCCTGGTTTGTCCACCCCTGGTCACGCGCCTCTCTGTGTTTACAGTCCGTCTCTCGTTTCGATGAACAGAGTATAGGGATGCGTGATGACCCTTTGCATAAAAATGGAACAGACAATAACGAAAGCAACACATATTTCTCTTTATTGCAGATGAAAATATAAAATAACAAGTAGTACTTCAATAACCTAGACATTACAGAACGCAGTATACAACAGTACTCCGACTACCAGTAACACATCCTGTAGCACTGTGCGTGGTTGCATTCATCCTCGTACGTTGTCCACTAGAACGTGGTTGCGCTGATTTTGAACAGGACGACCAATTAACAAATTTGAGAGATCTACGGAGAATCGCCATTGAGGAATGTGAAAGCGTACAGGCCGACCTGGTCTGTTCATTAACAGAGACCGCCGAGAGTTGAAAAGGTTCGTACATCTATGGACAATGTTGATGCTCATTAAACTTCAGTGTTTAGGAGGCCTGTTTTGATGTGCGTATTATGGTAACATCAAACTAATTATTTAGGCAACCAAAAATTACAGTATACCACCATAGCTTGGTGCTATATGGGGTACACTGTTTTAGTTCCTGCTAACGCTTTCATTCCCAGTGTTGTTACTGGACAACAACGTATTAAAAGTTGATTTTTGCCGTATTTTGTGCATCAGTCCTTAAAGTTGCATTTTTGTTGATGAACAACATGGTTCTAGTACGACAATTGGCCGCTTGGCACGGCGTATAGCCACTTCTGAGGCATCAATCTGTCCATCTCGGAGGTTGAGTTACCGTGCCGTTTGTACGTGACTGAGAGTGTGAGCTTCATTGTGGTTTCAAAAATGTTCAAATGTTTGTATAGCTTATGGGACTTAACTACGGGGTCATTAGTCCCTAAACTTACAAACTACTTACCAACTAGATTATCCTAAGGACGGCACAAATATCCATGCCCGAGGGGGGATTAGAACCCTCCGACCGTAGTGGCCGTGCAGACCGTGATTGGAGCGCCTCAGTCCTCTCGGCCAACGCGGCCGGCCATTGTGGTTCCTTTTATTTTACGCCAGCTGTGCTGTGGAGAAGATTATGCTAGCATGATTGATCTGGCAGTGTTAACTATGAACAAAGTAATGTTCAAGTAATAAAATACCTCGATACAAACGTCTGTGTTGTGCATCAAATGCGTGACATAAAAAATCAATAATTCGACCAAAAATTTTAAAACACATATTTTGATGGTTTGCTGTATTGTATCAAAACAAAACACACTGAATTTTAATTTTTCCTAAGCTGATTTCATAATGTGGGACTGAAAGGGTTAAGGTTAGGGATAGTTTCATGCTTGGTTTTAGAATGTTTATAACAATTGAAGAGCTTCAGTCTAAACATTTTGGCCTGGCGATCACTAAAAGTATAAATATATTTGAGGTATCACATTTCACTTGGCAGTCCATATACTTTTATTTTGCGACCAGGTATTTCTATTAAGGGCTTTCTTTACAATGTAGCCTTGAACTGAAATGAGACAACAGATGAAAAATGCAAATATGTTGTACGTTAAAGGAGTCTCATAGAAAGTGGTAAACCAGCTGTCTCAATCCTCATTTCACCTTTCATACCATAAATTTTTGCATGCGAAACTACTCCCGCTGCTTAACACAAAAAACGGTATATCCTTTTACCCTCATAAACAGCATCTCACTTCACTGTCACTTTCAACACATGCCTCTCTTCCACTGCCTACTTTCCCTCCATTGTGCACCTTCTCCATTTCTCATTTTCATTGTTTCCTTTCTCTTTTGCTCCCACTACTACCTCCATCACCCATTTAACTTTTTCCTTATTTCTACTGCCATGGCCTTTTCCCACCATAGTTGGTTTCCCTTCCTGTTACACTGACATTGTGTCCCATCGAGTACTTTCTGCCAATCTATTTTAGCACGAGCACGCGCGAATAAGATAGCATGAAAATGTTTTTGGCGAGGAAGGTGAATCAGCGCTGAAGTTGCTCGATGTCCTTTCTGTGGTGTCGCACAAGTCCAAAGTGCGCGCCACCTACTTTCACCGCGTGCCGCCATGCACGCACGGCGCGGCGTTCTTACGACGTCAGCCACGAGCGCTCTCTGTGACAACTCCACTCGTGGCCATCACTGAACGACATCGTTCACTTGGGACTGAGATAGAAACCAGTTAAGGCCATCGGAATCAGATAGGCACCAGTAAAGACTTAGCTTCCGGACAGGCACTAGGCAGGCCTCTAGTTCAACTATGTATCCGCATTCTGCAGTACTGATCTATGTAAAAGTTAAGTATTGTATACATTCTGTGCAATATATATATCTCGTTCTAATTTACTCTAGTGTTTCTAGTTTCTGGCTGCTCCCCACCTTACCTGCACCAGCGTGCTATCTTTATTCCTGTGTCGGTCTCATTCCACTCGGCCACCGACACCTGTGACGGAAACGAGACACAAAAGTGGCGACGAGGCTGGGACACAAAACTTTCATCTCAGTCTTTCAAACACAAACAAAGTTTTATTTTTGGTACTCTTTCTTTGACAGTATCCTTGTACGCTTTTACACATTTGTATACATAATATTACGAATAACAAAACAGTACGTTATTTACCCGGAGAAATATTTTGTTCACAGAATATTTCTCTTAAAAAGATAACGTAAGTATTTCGTTGTGACAGAAGTGTCACAACTGACAGGTTTTCCCTGCTGATGTGAAACCAATAACACTGTTCGACAAAGGTCAATTTTCTCATATGGAAATACATGTTTCCAAAGGATTTTCACGTGAGAAATTCTAATAAGAAGACAGAAATTCGCTATTAGGAACATTATTTTAGTTATGCGAAGATAAATGTCTAATGTAACCGACTAAAGAGTCCTATCGAGTTTAGAAAAATATGCTGCAATTAAATAAGTATGAAGACCATGTCAGTGGCGACTTGAAAATTGTTGCAATGATATTGAGAATGTAACAAGGCTACAAGAGATATGGATGTTTTCTGTGTGTGGACAGTCGTAACATAAATTCCCACTATAATAGAAAGTTTTGGCCTCAAAGTAGCTGCAAAGTGGGAGAAAAAATACAGAATGAGTAATTGGTAGGTTGTGAATGTGTTCTACCACCTCTTCACATAGAGCTAAGTCTTTTTAAACAGTTTTTAAAGGTCATGAATGAATCAGGACAAGGGTTTATGTACCTTTCAAAAGAGTCCCCTCGACTTTCTTCTGCAAAAATAAAGGAAGGGGTATTTGTGTGCCCCGTAATTAGAGAACTAATGTAAGACCCACATTTGCATGGATCTCTTTTAAGAAGGTAACCGAAAACTTTCTGGACTGAAAAAGGCTGACAAATATGAAAAACTGCTTCAAAAAATTATAAATGCATATAGGGATTTACGATTTAATATGTCATTAAAGGTGCATTAACTAGATTCACATCTAAACTACTTTCCTGAGAGCTGCAGCGATGTTTCCGACGAACATCGTGAAAGGTTCCATCAAGACATAATGTTATTGGAAAAGTGTTATGAAGGGAAATGGATGCCTGTAATGCTTGCCGACTACTGCTGGAACATCGTTCGAGAGGACACCATTGTTCACAGGAGAAAAAAATAAAACCCGTAATATATCGCTTTTTATTATTCACAGCATAGACGTACAAATAGAACATTGCATATAACTTGAAAAGTATGCCTGACACGTAAAAACTAATTACACCTTTGAATTTAGGAGGTGTTTTTCCATGAGAATCACGTGTGAAACTCCCAGAAAAACAATTTCATTCTTTTATTTTATTTATTTTTTTGTTCGTTTTTGAGCAGTGTACGAGTAATTAAAGGAGACGAAGAGGTCATGCTCATAATTTTAAATAAAATTTAGATATCTCTGCAGAATTTCATACGGTAGTTTGTGTAAGCTAAGATGGCATAATTTGAGCTGTTATTACTTAATTTGATGCTGCGCACTATGATGAATAGCGAAAATAAAATGAAAGCTTCATCGAGCGAAAATGTTCACTGAGTGAGCTATATTACTTAAAATTTCTTGTTAAATTTCATTACTGCACATTTGGTAGGCGAAGATCGTGGTTTTCCTTGTGCGTCTTGATAATCGATATTTTCTAAAATTGAGTATTTAGATAAATGTCTGAAGCACTTACAGTTTATCTATGTCGTTCGGTATTTAAATATTTGCAGCCCACCGGGCAGAAAGTGCTAAAAACCGGGTTAGATAGTTGTGTGCATAAGTATGATCACTTTGAACCTGCAGATCTCGGAATTGGAAGGAAAGCTATCTAAGAAAATTAAATTAAAGTTTGAGAATATCATTTTAAGTAAAAATTGTGCACATTTCGAAAGTTTAAAATCATTAGGAATCATAGAAGTGGCGATCTCCACAATTCACAGTTTTGGTGTCCAAAAATTGTAGTCTATCATGCTTTCCTTAGGAAGCAAATATGATCTAATGGTCCTTTTATAGACCATTACATCGCATAAACCCCACTTACGCCACACATAATGAGAATAACCAATGTCCTCAATTTAGCTTTGTTGTACGAAATATGTTGCTTTAATCTTTGACTATCTACAATACGATAGCTACAGTATGCATGTTCGTCTGATATAGATAAAACCATTGGGCCAAGAGCTATCCAATACACGTTTCCCCTTCTTTCTGTGATCGAAATAACAAGAGATATTTGTCCCTGAATAATTGCAGTTTCGCATGCTCCATTTCTAACTCACTAATGCTGTGAAATGTGTAACACGTCTAATCCGCAACTATTTACCAGTGGAGAACAGAAGCTTTTAAAATGTGGTACTGCACAACAACGTAAAAGATCAGAGTACAAACGAAATTAGATTTATCATAGTCTCCAATTAACGAACGTACACTGAAAAATAGTTATCAATACCTGAATATCAATGACTAGCTGGTATGAATCTATGCCCTTTCGTTTCTTGACCCAGCACTGCTTCCATTAGCAAATGAGAAAACCAACGAATCGCCTTAAAGGTAATTAAGTAACAACATCTCGCTCATCAGACTCCAAATAATGAATGGGTACTGATAGCATGGAAGTAATTAATTAGCCTACCAAGAAGGACTTCACGCTTCATCGCTGAGAACCGGCATGTCGCAGTCTCAAAAAAGTGAGTTTCAGATTCAGCTCCTCGTTGTGACACAGACATTTTCTTGAAAACCTGAAAGGCTGTGACCTCAGAGGTATTAATTCAGGAGTTATTACAATGAAAAAGTGGCTTTCAAAATTTTATTGGTCCTCTTCGTGTGATCTTGGAGTTATCAGTACAATTATTTTTCCTTTAAAGAAGACAGTGTGATGTCAGTAACTATTAAGCAAAGTCAAGCATAATCATAAATATTTAAGAATCTAACTGGGAAAATATACTCCCGGAAATAATACGAGAGTCGTTCACAAAGTACGTCCCGTTTCTGTTTCTACAGCGGCAGCGCTACGATCGCAGTTCCGAGTAGGCGCGGCAGTTACTTTGACTCAGGGAGAAGACATGGAAGACATGTACGCAATTTTCAGATAACTGCTAGCGACGTGTGATTTGTAGTGTTTCTTTATAATGTGAGCCGTAATTGAAAATGCCGCCGCGCGTGAAATCAAATCTGTGATTCGTTTTCTAAGTACATAGAAAGTTAAACCAAAGGACCTTGCTGTCTCCATTAGGCGTTTGTGAGACATTAAAGTTATTTCAAGTTAAGCCAAAGGAAATTCATCGGCAAATCTGTGAGGTTTACCCACAAAATGCTATAAGTGATTCAACGGTTAGAAGATGGGTCACACTGTTCAATGAAAGACGTGTTCAAGTACACGATGAAGAATAAAGTGGACGCCCGTCTGTGGTTACTGATGAACTGGTTCAGACAATTGAAGAGAAGATTCAGCAAAACAGTAAGAATGACCTTAGTGCCATTACAAAGGACGTTCCACGAATCTAACGATCATTAATTCATGATATTGTTACTGAAAAACTCAAATTTCGAAATTTTTTCTCACCTTTCCTCACCTTGGCTGCCAAAAAACAACAGATATGTAGTACACTTCAGTGTCTGACACGCTACAGTGAAGAAGGCGATGGATGGTTTTCTTTCTCTGATAGTCACGGAGGATAAAACATGGGTACCGCACGACACTGCTCAAACAAAACAGCAATCAGTAGAAAGAAGGCACACTTCATTCCCAACCAAGGTTGACCCTAAGCAAATGTTGACATCTCGAAAAGTCGTGTGCACCGTTTTTTTTTGGGACAGAAAGTTGCATCTTGCTGATTGATTTCTTACCATGAGGCCAAATAATCACCGCACATGGTTACTGCGAGACCATTAAGAAACTGCGCAGACAACTTTTTTTTTTTTTTTTTTTTTTTTTTTTTTTTTTTTTTTTCCCGACTTCACACAGTGAATGTGACCAAACAACTCTTACGTTGTGAATTTCACTGGTACGTGTTTGATCATCCTCTGAACAGCTCGAACTTCGCTCATAGCGGTTTCCATTTCTTGTTGCACCTAAAGCCTGTCCTTGCTAGACAACACTTCAACGATGATGACAAGCTGAAATAACATGTCACCAAATGGTTGAATACACAGGCGGTTATCTTCTATGAAGAATGCATACAAACTTTTATAGTCCATGGAGAAAAATAATTTAACAGTTACAGATTTTTGTACAGTAAATATTTTTTCTGTATCTGTACACGTTTGTTTTATATAACCAACCGGAACTTACTTTAGAGACATACTTCGAAAATAGTACGCTCTCCTTCTGTTACCTAATTCATTCAAAAATTAATTGTTCAAATAGTGCACATGTGTTACATGAAATGATTACATTAACAGATAAATACTTCATGAAGTACTAAGGTACCAGAAGCCGATTCATATTAGTATGTGATGAAGTCTCCACTGGCATCCTTTCAGTTATTTACGTGGCGAATACTATCTTGGAATACATCATTCCATGCCTGCCCCAGGTATTTCTGTTCTTCTGCAAGAGTTGTGGGTTGACGTATCGCATGTGTCAGTTTTCATCCGATTATATATAACACGTGCTCGATTAGTTATGAAAAAGTTTTGGCCAGGGAAAATGCTGCACGTCTTAAAGAGTACGTTGAGTTTCACTCGTAGAGAGCATTATCCTGTTGAAACAACACATAACTTTTCTGTTGCAAGGATGGAAAATGATCTGGTCTTATTCTGAACGTACCGAATGCCGGTCAGCGTTGCCCCCACAGACACCAAAGGCGAAAGAGAGACGTGGCAGAGTCTAACACAGGAGTCACGAAGCTCCCAGTGAATTTCTGCAACTTCGCAACTGCAGCGCCGCCAAGCGGGTGAGTCGTATAAACATACGGCGAAACGACTGAGTAATGAATGTGTATTTGGAGAGCAGCAGCACATTCAAAATACGTTTGTATTTAGCAGCTTTTATGGCGCTATAAATTGTAGCAACAAATAATTGGAAAATTTCTTATTTGCAAAATGTGCTCAGAAGTAAGAGAATACTGTTACGAATGACAAGTGTTCATTTACGATTGTTTGTTATACTTTTAGGCATATAAGTAAATCTTTAACAATTCACTCAGGAGCAAATTTCTGCTCTTAATCGAAACCTCAAATACTAAACCACTATTTCATAATATTACTTCCGTATAAAATTAATGTCTGAATGTTTCCAATAGCAGCTAACCAACTATTTCAGTAATGCCTGCTTAGTTTCTTACCTCAGTTTCACAAAAATTGTAGGCCTGTATACCAACATACACTACTTTACATTAAAATTGCTACACCAAGAAGAAATGCAGATGACAAACGGGTATTCATTGGACAAATAAGTTACACTAGAACTGACATGTGATTACATTTTCACGCAATTTTCGTGCATAGATACTGAGAAATCAGTACCCAGAACAAACACCTCTGGTCGAAATAACGGCCTTGATACGCCTGGGCATTGAGTCAAACAGAGGTTGGATGGTGTGTACAGGTACAGACGCCCATGCAGCTTAAACACGATTCCACAGTCCATTAAGAGATGGCGTATTGTGAGAAGCCAGTTGCTCGGCCAACACTGACCAAACGTTTTCAGTTGGTGAGAGATCTGGAGAATGTGATGACCAGGGAAGCAGTCGAACATTTTCCGTATCCAGAAAGGCATGTACACGACCTGCATCATGCGGTTGTACATTATGCTGCTGAAATGTAGGGTTTCGCAGGGATCTAATGAAGAGTCGTAACACATGTGAAATGAAACGGCCACTTTTAAAAGTACCGTCGATGCGAACAAGAGGTGACCGAGACATATAACTAATGGCACCCCATACCACCACGCAGAATGATACCCCGGTATGGCGATGACGAATACACGCTTGCAATCTGCGGTCACCGCGATGTCGCCAAACACGGATGCGATCATCATGATGCTGTAAACACAACCTGGATTCATCCGAAAAAATGACGTTTTGCCATCTGTGCCCCAGGTTCGTCGTTGCGTTCACCAACGCAGGCGCTTCTGTCTGGGATGCAGCGTCAAGGGTAACCGCACCCATGGTCTCCGAGCTGATAGTCCATGTTGCTGCGAACGTCATCGAACTGTTCGTGCAGATAGTTGTTGTATTGCAAACGTCCCCATCTGTTGACTCAGGGATCGAGATGTGGCTGCACGATCCGTTACAGCCATGCGGATAAGATGCCTGTCATCTCGACTGCTAGTGATGCGAGGCCGTTGGGACCCAGCACGGCGTACCGTATTGCCCTCCTAAACCTACCGATTCCATATTCTGCTAACAGTCATTGGATCGCGACCAACGAGAGCAGCAATATCGCGATACGACAAACCGCAATCGCGATAGGCTACAATCCAAACTTTATCAAAGTCGGAAACTAGGTACGCATTTATCCTCCTTACACGAGGCATCACAACAACGTTTCACAGGCAACACCGGTCAACTACTGTTTGTGTATGAGAAATCGGTTGGAATCTTTCCTTAGTCAGCACGTTGTAGGTGTCGCCACCCGCGCCAATCTTGTGTGAATGCTCTGAAAATCTAATTAGTTGTATATCACAGCATCTTCTTCCTGTCGGTTAAATTTCGCGTCTGTAGCACGTCATCTTCGTGGTGTAGCAATTTTAATGGTTAGAAGTCTATCTTGTCAGTTACCTATTATTTTGATAAAGGTGAATGTGCAACTGCAAATAAATTATATGCCCATACATAAACTGTTAATATTAGCGTATCAAGTTCTTGAAGACATTCTGTTTGACACTTCCAATGTATTAAAAAATATGATAATTACACCAAAGTCCAGAAGCAAGGACAAGGTAAAAAGAGCGTTTATAGGGCAATGTCGAATTTAGTCTTCTTCAGTGTAAAAAATCGTATGTAGTTTAGAAAACATTACAATGTCCTATATCCGCTAAACCAAGACTCACGCAATGTGACAGTACGCACCGAGCAAGCGAACATAATAATAATCAGTTACTCTTTTACTTCAGCATATTCGGTTGCAATTCATTATTGCTTTCAAAAAGATTTGGACGATGTGAATATCACTCGGGTATTGTGAACTGTATGAATTACACTACACTCACAATTTGTTATTATAAACTGCCATTAACTGAAGCACTGATATTAGTTTAAAATGGTCAAATGTTTGCATAGCTTATGGGACTTAACTACGGGGTCATCAGTCCCTAAACTTACAAACTACTTACGAACTAGGACGGCACAAATATCCATGCCCGAGGGGGGATTCGAATCCCCGACCGTAGTGGCTGTGCAGACCGTGACTGGAGAGCCTCAGTCCCCTCGGCCACCGCGGCCGGCGATATTAGTTTAATCATATTTTCATATTTGTATCAGAAAGTTCACAACCACGTTCAGTGACTAGGAAATATGAAACTAACAGCTTTAATACGGCAACTTCTCTGTTTGTATCATGCCATTCTTCTGTTACTTCCTACTGACCGGTTGGAGCGTTAGTATCGCTTCAGCTGCAATTTTCCCCTACAGAGTTTCGTGACTGTCTGTGATAGACTGTGGTTGTGGATTATAGCACACTCCCTCGCCCTCGCCAAAAAAAAAAAAAAAAAAAAAAAAAAAAAAAAAAAAAAAAAAAAAAAAAAATCGCTTGCCAGTTCCATTCAGTAAGCGCATAACTATGATCACTTTTCCGCCCTTATCGATCATGTGTCATGGATGGATCATGGATGGAAAAGGAGCTGGAGGTCCCGTAGTCCCACTGGTAGTAAGGTAAATACATAGGAACTTTGTTTATCCGGCCTCCATCTAAGACGGCCGCGGTGGCCGAGGAGGCGCCGGACGCCGTGGCTCAGCGCACCCGGTCAGAGGGCTGAACGCCCTCTGTAATAAAAAAGCTGAGTCAAAGAACACGTAGAACCAAAAAGAAAAATCACGAGCACCGTCCGCAAGGCAAAAAGGAGGCTAAGGCGCTCCAGTCACGGTCTGCACGGCCACTACGGTCGGGGGTTCGAATTCCCCGTCGGGCATGGATATTTGTGCCGTCCTAGTTCGTAAGTAGTTCATAAGTAGTTTGTAAGTTTAGGGACTGATGACCCCGTAGTTAAGACCCAAACATTTGAACATTTTAGCCTCCATTTATCCAGATTTATCCTCTTTTTTTTTTTTTTTTTTTTTTTTTTTTTTTTTTTTTTTTTTTTTTTTTTTTCAGCGAATGTATGTGCTTTAGGGTGAATAAGGTGTAATGTTTGAACGGCTATTATATTGGAACAGAATGAAACGAAGAGGTTGCCAATCCCACGCTTTCAGTTACATTTGATATACCGTTTTTGATCTGTTCCCTACTACTATTGTGGTTTAGCATAGTTAGACACATGACATCGAATCAGAAGAAAGTGGTTCTTTTGATGGAGAATAAGTTGAATTCATTAGACAGAATGGAACTGCTGAAAAATATAGCCGCACGATATGGAGTAGGGACATTTACTGTATCAGACAGGAAGAAGAACCGAAAAGAGATTGAAGACGTTTGCTTGAAATTTATGACTAAAGATAGTTTGCTGAAATAAGGCACAGTAGTATGAGCAATAAATGAAACTGGGGATGAAATATCATTCAATTGTTTCAGCGAGAAGAAAAGAGCACGGAGTTCCAATATCTGTTCTAATTCTGCGTTTCCAGTCAAGGTTGCTTGTAAAGATGGTAACCTCGTCATGGAATAAGTCAGCTGTCAGTAACGGGTGAAACTTTTTCATGCAATACAGTAATTGCAGCAAGTTTCAGCAAAGAATTTAACTATTTCGTCCACGCCAGATTTATAATTCTGTCTAGTAAGTCTCTGGCTTCCAAAGCAGATGACACACCATGGGGTTACAAGATGTGTAAAGGTTGAGTTATAGTTATGGCTTGTTTTTCTGTTTAGTGTAAGATTTCCGGATTATCCGGATTTTCCATATTCCGGATTATAATAGTAGAACACTTCGTATTGTCGTCGACGTGAATGATGTATCAAAACTGTTGTCAACATTTGACGTATCTATCAGAAGTAAAATATCTTAGGGGTTTATTTTCAGAAAGTAAACTTATTTTCAGCACCTGTATCGTGCTTTTCTGAAAATTATAAATTCGCGGCACAATCGAAGGCTGGGTCAGCAAATATCACAGCAAATTATGGGTATTTCCCAGTCCTATGATTACAATATTATAGGGATAATTGGAGGTAATAAAGATGAAACACGTATCTGAATCTGCTATACGAACTTGAGGTATAGGAGCACCGTCTGACGTTGTTGGGGCTGTCAGAGAACCAAGTTGTGCGCAGTGGCTTGCAGGTGCTAGAGGTATAACGTCGTGAGAAGTCACAGCGTGGAAGTTACCGCCGTCATAGAGCACGACTGTCTCACCGTCAACTTGGCGACTGCATTGTGTACCGACAAGATAGCAGTCACGTAGCGAAGCAGGAAGAGGTGCTTGCTGCAACGGCGGTAGCTGTTATCGCACAGTAGTTCCAAGCGCTGTCGTCCAGTCGGCAGCGAGAGTGAGCAGTATCACAGCATGCTTCAACAGCAACAAACAGCCCCTATTTCTCCCAACGTATCCGACTCCATTGACTTTAATACGTCAAATGCGAATTCTTCGCGTCGTTCGTGGTCAGTAGCGAAGAGTGGAAATAAATAAATGTAAATATTTATCAATTCAGACTATTTTATTACAGATATTTACAGTATATACACAATATTATATAGGCGCATGTTATTTATAATCAATAGTTCACCCGTGCTGCTCCGCAGCATTACGCATTAAATGTTGGCAATATGAATGCGATACTAGTAATATTTCCATAGTATAGTTCCTTAGAAAATAATATTTCTAATAATTTTCTAATAATATTTCTAATAATATTTAGCTTCAGTTTGTAACCTAAGATTTATGAGAGCCGATCAGATTGCAAATTCTCATTGTAGGAAAATTTGGAGAAACTAAAGGGAGTTAAAATTTCACTAAATAATATTTTTCAGATTTAACCAGTTTGAGTGTTCAAACGCTGAAATAAAAGATCTTGAGCCGATAACTGTTCTTAGACCAAAACGACCTGTCTACCTTGATTAGAAGCCTACGGGAAGATGACAACTTTTGGTGTTACCAGCAGATAAGGTGAATGCTACTGTCGTCCTACATAAGGCGGATTATAACAGTAAGGTACGACAACTTCTGAATGACCCAGCATATCTATACATTAATAAAAATGAATTGCCGCATAGATAAAAGGGCATCACTTGAGAACGGCTTCACCGATTTGGTCTTTTCTTTGTTCTGTTCGTTATTCTCAGGATAAGGTTTGTATGAAAGAAAATTTTTGGAAAATCTACCGGACATTTTCAGAATCTGAGAAAATGTACGCTTCCACCTCGGATCGTTTTCTAGATTATCCAACAATCAGCTTATTCATTCGCTACTCGCTTAGCGACCAAATACACAACAACGGAGCGAATAAATACGCCAAGGAGGTTAAAACAAAGGGAGCTATCTATGCTGAGAACAGGCATTGCTTCAAGTCAGGGATTAAATTCCATGTATGATTTAATTTTAAACCCTACACTCGTTGATTTCCAGAAATTGCGTGATGCTGTTGTTAGCAAACCGGGTGTTAGTATCCATATCCAATGAGATTTGCAGATTTCTTACCAGTACTACGTCTTTCGTTCATTGAAACACGACTGATTGTGTTCTCGTAGTCATAAGTGATTAGCATCTGTAAGACTATTTCCATAAGGGAAGTCCATTTCACTCTTATACATGAAGAACCATCTTACTCAGTAAATTTAATGTGTCTGAAACTAAATTATCATGCGGCTTATCAAAATAATATAGTTTACTATGAAGAGAAAACAACTATCGCTGTCTAAAATTTCATTGTCTATACCAAGCTTTGCCATGATTGATCTGCTTCATTTCCAGGATCCAACAGCTGTTGCCAACATAGCTATACCACACCTGTGTCGCGGATTGTAAAATTTTACCGATATGTAGCAATGTTGTTCATCGTGTTACAGTTAGATTCCTAATAAAAGTTCATTATTCACTTACAGGTCAAGAAACTGACAAGAAGTTCAGCTGTATGAATTTTTATGCCTACCGTTTGATGATTCCCCGAAACGAGGACTATCACATATGAAATGTCGCAGATTGTTTCATCAATTCTCCTTTGATATGTATGTTCGGACAATAAAATCATTAAACGTACGTACAGGTCACGTGTAACCTGACAGATAGAGCAGCTCGGAATGTCTCTGTAATAACACGTTTCCAATTGATTTACCTATCCATTTTGACTTCTATTCCCAATCATAGTCCTGATTGCAATAACAATAAATAAGATAAGAGAGAGGGGGAGGAGGAGTTAGATATGGTGTGGGATACGAGGGAGTGGTGTGAAGGTGATTTCACAAAAGTAGGAGGAGAAGGAGGAGTACAAAGAAAGGGAACAGAATGCCATGGGAAAATAGAGAATGGAGGAAGGGAAAGACATAGGGAGAAGAAGACATTACGGTATATGAACCAATCACATTAGCTATTGCGAAGTGTTGTCGGGTTTGCTTATAGAGCAATACAAAAGAACCCTACAGACAAGGTGGAAAAGGAGACTAGGGCTCTTTTGAAGGAATCCGGGCTTCCAGAGAAGTTAGTTCAGCAGCTAAGGGCAAAAGCGCCATTACCACACAGGCTTTATGGCCTGCATAAGGTGCACAAGGAAGGGGTGCCTCTACCTCGATAATAAACAACATCGGTGCAGCCACCTACCTTACTGCTCAACACCTTAAGAAGATGCTCGCTTCCCATGTGGGCAAGTCCTCACATCATATCCGGAACTCTGATTTCTTACAATGCCTTAGGCAGATGCAGATCACGGAATCGTACAACATGGTCAGTTTCTACGTCATCTACCTGTTCACCCGAGTACCACTGCATGATTCGCTTCAGCTGACTGAAGAAAAGTTCGTCGGTGCCCTCCTTGATTCATTCGAGCACTTACTGACATCGACGTTCTTCCTATATGGGGGTCAATTCTACGAGAGGACTGAAGGGGTGGCAATGAGCAGCCTTCTCTCACCGATGCTGGCCATTCTTTTTAAGGAGAGATCTGAAGAGGTGGCACTTACATCGGCCCCGGTTCAACCGAAATGCTTTTTCAGATATGTCGATGACACCTTTGTTATATGCCCGCATGGAAGGAAGAAGGTCGATGTCTTCTTGGAACATCTTAACTCACGCCACCTAACATAAAATTTACGATGGAACTAGAGACCGATGGACTACTTTCATTCCTACATGTTCTTGTCAAGAGGAAGGCAGAAGGTACCTTCGGTCATAGTATGTACCGTAAACCCACCCACGCCGACTTGTACCAGCAAGCCAGTAGTTGCCACGATATAGCACAGAAAAATGTTGTACTCAGAACTCTGGTTCACTGGACACGAACTCTGTCAGATTCTGATAATTTAACGACGGAGATGAAACACCTACAGACTGTGTCCTAAAAGAATGGATTTTCTTCTCAAAAGGCACTCTGCCCTGTTTCACCACCAGAGGTTCCTGCAGAGGTTCAAGAAGAAATGAAGAAGTTTGCGTATTTACCATATGCCGGGCACAACCGTGCATAGAACACCAAAGGCATCCAAGACTCAGACAGGCAACAAAGTCAGCTATTGCCGATCACTGTCAAGAACTATCTAATCCTAGAAAACGGCCATTGTTCAAAGTGCCATCGATGCGATCAAGAGGTGACCGAGACGTGTAACCAATGCCATCTTATACCATCACGCCGGGTGATATCCCAGTATGGACATGTCGAATACACGCTTCCAATGTGCGTTCAGAGCGATGTCGCCAAACACGGATGCGACCATCATGATGCTGTAAACAGAGCCTGGATTCATCCGAAAACATGACGTTTTTCCATTCGTGCATCCAGGTTTGTCGTTGCGTACATCATCGCAGGTGCTCCTGTCTGTGATGCAGCGTCAAGGGTAACCGCAGCAATGGTCTCCGAGCTGTTAGTTCGTGCTGCTGCAAACATCGTCGAACTGTTCGTGCAGATGGCTGTTGTCTTGCAAACGTCCCAATCTGTTGGCTCAGGGATCGAGATGTGGCTGCACGATCCGATACTGCCATGCGCATAAGATGCCTGTCATCTCGACTGCTAGTGATACGAGGCCGTTGGGAACCAGCACGGCGTTCCGTATTGCCCTCCTGAACTCACCGATTCCCTATTCCGATAACGGTCATTGGATCACAACTTACGTGATCAGCAATGTCGCGATACGATAAACCGCAAGCGCTACAATCCGACCTTTATCAATGTCGGAAACGTGATGGTACGCATTTCTCCTCCTTAACGAGGTATCACAACAACGTTTCATCAGGCAACGCCGGTCAACTGCTGTTTGTGTATGAGAAATCGGTTGGAAACTTTCCTCATGTCAGCGCGTTGTAGGTGTCAGCAGTAGCGCCAACCTTACGTGGATGCTAATCATTTGCATATCTCAGCTTCTCCTTCCTGTAGATAAAATTTTGCGTCTGTAGCACGTCATCTTCGTGGTGTAGCAATTTTAATGGCCAGGATTGTATTTAAAAACAGTCGCTGAGCATAACGATTTCAATATAGACTCTAACTGTGTTAAGATTCCTTGAATGTATCGTAGGCTTTATTTAATCAAATTCTGATCATAAACACAAGAGATACCGTAATTTTAATTGAGTCTACTCTGTTAGTAGCAGGATGCATAGTACACCTAAGAACGCGTAGATAGTGTTGTTACTTTCTTAGCTTGCTATCAATGACAGTAGTATTTTAGGAAACTTGTGTCTTATCTCTCCGAATACAATCTTACATTAAATGTACTTAATTAGAATACTGGGATTTACTGATTTCCTATTTAAAAATATACACATACTTTGCTTTGTTCTGCAGATTTTATTAATATTTCACATCTTGGCTAAGAAATACTAATTTACTGACGGAGTGATCTGATAAAGGTTCCATTGTAACATATGGAAGTCCTGAAACCTGATATGCGATAGCGTGATTAAGCCGTTTTTCAACTTCCGTCGTGAAGGACGGACATAGAGGCGGAGTTAAAATAAAATAGCAGGCCATCGCAAAACAGTTTCAAATACAACCGGAGAGAACAAAGCCAAATTTATTTGACAAATATCACGCCGTAAGAAAATCACACGATTGAAATTATAGCCCCGTGTGAACTGACATTCTGAAACGTTGAGTCTTGTCACCATTTATGTTCTAACCTCTGCCAAACGCCTTGTCACTGTATTGGGCTAAGGGTGTTTTTCCGTTTCCACATAATGGTTAAACTTGATGTGGTGTAGCATACTATTCATTCTGAAACAATAGACCAGAAATTTTCAATGGCTGAAAGATAATGCTAGTCGATCCGAGATCATCGACCAGAATTTTTGAAAAATGGGTTGAAAAATGAAGTGAAAAATGAGGTGAAACTGAGGCCACAGCATCCGTGTAATGCGATAGGCGATTTATAAATCTAAAACACTGCGTGGTGGTCAGCAATCTCCAATTGGATGAGAATAAAGCAGTATCTAACACTTCAGAGATGTAACGCTGGCTTGGTAGTGTGACGGCAGGGAGAGGGGGTGGTGAATCCAGTACCATCCCACCCACAATTGCACCCAAAGAATATAATTTTAATTAGTGATGACTTTCACTTACCCTCGATATGTAGGCTAAAATATATACACAAAACAGGAGACAAATAACACATCGTCCAAAAATGCATTCCCACTAGCAACAAATAATCTGAAGGTAATAAACTGCATCAAAACAGCCCCAGGTATAAGTAAACACTTAGTTGTCGAAACGAAATTGAATATCGATGTTGCAAAATCCACCTAAAATCAATGAAATATCTATTTGTTTATAAAAGCAGACAATAATTCCATTAACGCTTTCTTCAGTTTTTTGAAACTAACAATGCGAGTGTAGATCAGATGTGACTTACAAAATCGTGCGAAATTTACACAGACGTAACATTCCCAACCATGGCAATCTTTTACAGAGACTCGAAACTGAGATCGAATTTTAATCCGAGAATCTTATAACACTTTCCACCGTGAGACCCTGTCATATAATTTAGTAGCGACCGAGTAAATTCTGGAGTCCTTGACTGCACCCCTGTGGTAGGCATTGCCGCTATATTAACCAGCCAACGAAACATCACCCAAGAATTGGAGCCTGTTGTGCTGCTGATGATGATAAAGTGTGGCATTTATGTCCGTTAGACCACAACTCGGTCAAATTTCAAATTATTTGCCATAGCTAGTCACTAATTTTAAGTGACAAATCTCGTTTACATGTACTTAACACTTTACATTTGAAACGTGTGTGACTTTTATAACTTAGACATAAAGCAATATGTCAGATGAGGTGTTATTTTGCAAAAAATTAGAGTTGCAGATCTGAAGATGACGACTAAGATTGTCAACACCCGTCATCTAAAATAAAATAAGATATTCAAGAAGCGATCTTTGTATTCTTAACAAGTACGTTAGATTGCCCCCTCCCATATACAACACGAAGTTTTGCCTCTTGAAAAAGTCATGTCGATAATTGCGGATCGACTAGTCCGGGTCACACTACCCGCTACTGCATCGTACTATCGTTGGAAACATGTCGAAATAGCACTTGTTGCTGTGTGGCAACAGCGCATCCAGAGCTCGATTGAATGAGTGGCTAGGTTTGTAGCAGCGGTTGTAGCCAGCTATGACGACAGGTCACTCTATTGTAAATCATTTGACGTTTGTACAATGTGTTGTCTCCCAAATAAATCAGTGTGATATACCCAGGTTCTTCTTGGTTCTGCACTCTGGATGATCAGCGCTGTACAAGAATCAGATTTCATTTAAATGAAAAAAAAAAAAAAAAAAAAAAAAAAAAAAAAAAAAAAAAAAAAAAAAAACACTCTTCAAATTTTCTATTAGTTGTTGTATTATAAATTTAAACAGATCACTCAGATCCAGCCTTACCATATTAGGAAGTAACATATACATATTTTAATCTCATGAAACTAACAGACAATTTATTATAAATAACTTATTGTGCAACTAGTTTCGACTTCACACTGAAGCCATCGTCAGGTTCTTAAAACAAATGGGAGTTCTATGTGCTTCTGTAGTATTAAGAGCATATGTAAATGGTGTCGTGGTTTCAAATAATTCCTTTAATTGGCACCGACGACGACTGTAAAATTCTGATGCGTGAAGATGGCTTCAATGCGAATCCAAATCTAGTAGCACCGAGGATTATTTATCAAATTTACCGCTGTTGGCTCCATTTAATTGAACATACCTTGACTCCACAGTCCACTGAATGGTGCACCCAATAATTTTGTAATTGCCTTTTCTCTCTCATTATTTGTGAGACTTCCTTTGTTATTCTATGGAAAAGCTTGGAAGAGGAGTTCTTAGGTAGCAGTGACGTACCGTGTCAGGCTGCCAGAGAATTGTACGCAACATGCTACCCGTACACAAAGAAAACAGTCGCAGTGGGCCCTGACGCAAGGGCCAAGTCCCCGGAGGCCACAAGAAGCGGCCGGCTCCCTCGTGCATTAATTAGGCCCGTTTTTGCGGGGGCGGCTTGGTGACCTGCGTGCACCCCTCGCCGTGTCCCCGGGGCAGGACCAGATGTCCTTTATGCCCGCCTAATGGCGAAGCGTTGCTGCCAGCCGCGATCCGAAGAAAGCAGCAGCGGGGGCGGCGTCGGTGGCGGGGGCGGCGTCGGAGGCGGGGGCGGCGTCGGAGGCGGCGGGCGTCGCGGCGCGGCTCCGCTTCATCCATCACGCGGCCAGCGCCGGCGGCGAGCCTTTGTGGCGGCGCTGTAGCGCGGGTTGCCTACCAGCTGCACACTCGACGCTCGCTGCCAGCTGCCGGCGATTGCCTCAGCCAATTGAATTGACCGCCGCTTCTGAATCGGCTGCGGATCCAGAGGGAGGAGACTCGTTACCCTTCAGGAATGTGAATTCCCTGCATATCTGGACTCTGGAGACAGTGCTACAGATTGTTAGAGAAGCATATACATAGTTTGATATTTAGAAAAAATTACTCTTGCGCCAAAAACTGTACAATATTTTCATTTATTTAGCCTATGCCGGTTTCGGCACTGTCTGCCTCAACAGGACGCACCATAATATACTGTGCATCAATTATAACAAAATTTTATTTACAACTTCCTGTTGATGGCAGACGGTGCCGAAACTGATACAGAATCAATAAATGTAAACATTGCACAGGTGTTGGCCCAATAATTATTTATTCTAAATACGTTGCGGCTGTAGATCACCACTTGAAAACAAAATTGTATATTGATGTGTCTTCGTGCTTGATATCATTCAAGACGGGGGCACTTCTCTGGGATTGTAAATGTTAATGCAATTTATGTAACTGTTGATATTTTTAGTTAAACACTTGATTTTCTTTTTGTCTTTTCAGATTCGAGTCAATGCAAAAGTTCATTAATTTGGACAACATAGCCACAGCACCTAACTGTGATCTGTCATGGAGGTACTAACTTAAAAAAGGGCCATCTTCACAAATACCTGCACAGCTCATGTGTCTGGTGCTGACTAGTCCAGAGCTGAAGATGACCCAAAGTCAGGTCGAAAGTGGTTGAAAAAAAAAATACATTTTGCGATCTAGACTGTTTCTCACATTAATACGCAAAATCTGTTAATAAGCAATGTTATTTACGTAATCCTGAAACTATAAGAAAAATTTGCAGTTGTTAAACGGAATTGAACCTAGATCCTTAAATTAGTATAAAGTTTTTAGCTAGTAGTTTCGGTCTAACATTAAAGCCACCTTCATGTCCCTAAAACAATTACAGTTTTCATGTCATTTTGTAGCACTAGAAGCCTACAACAGGTGACATGGATTCACACAATTACATCAACTGGTATTAGGCGACTGATATGTGTGAATCTACGACTACAGTTTTAGGCTTATAGTGCTGCAAAAGGAAAAGGAACCACTGTTTTTATTGGGTGCCTGAAGTTGAAAAAAGGATTAGTCCAGTGAATTATTTGCAGAAATTTACAGCTATCCTTTTATTCAACTTAACGTATACCTGACTATTCGTAGGCCCAGATTCCACATTAATGATGCCTCCAGGAAAATTATTTTTTATGTTGTAATTACTTTTACGGTTGTGCAATGCTTATTATCAAATCATTTGAGAGTTATAGCGTAACATAATTGACATTGATTTGTAAGTAATTGATCGAGCAGTGTTGTCGTCTGTACATTTGTTGTCGATTGTTTTGGCATTTATCAGATAACAGTAGTGTACTGAGTCTTATATTTCTAATAATTGTTGTTTCATCTTGTTTTGAGGTCCAGTTTGTTTGTTTGTAAATCTATCGGACCAAACTGCCTGGTCATCAGTCTGTAGCTTAGAAACTACTTAAACCTAGGTAAACTAGCCTAGGGGAACCACACACATCCATACCCTATGGAGGACTCGAACCTCAGACGGCAACCGCGCGCTTCAGAGCGAGCCGCCTTAGACCGCTCGGCTACTCCACCGCGGCTTGAGGTCCTTCGATTCTTGAAAAACCAGTTAGATGCTTAATTAATCTATTGAAACCATCTCTGACAAATCTATGTTTTCCATCTCCAGGTCTTCAATATATGAATGTCACGCAGTTACATTTCCCCAAGTTTACCTTCCGTCTGTACTTGCACTCTGAGTGGTGGGCCTGCAACAAGAGAGGACATATTTTATCCTAAGCATAAAAATATTTTACTCTCGACATATCCGCGTCTCAACACAGAAAGTAAAATCAGGGAAATGTAACTCTGTGATATTTAAATATTAAAACTTTAAGATGACAACATAGATTTGTCGAAACCGGTTTCAATAAAGGCATTATAAACAAACTGTCTTTTGGCTTCTTTGCTTCTGTAGCCTTCTATTATTTACGTCCCTTTCAAAAACTACAAAACAAACCTACCTTCGATGATTTTATACAGAGGATCTCAAATTGATTCAATATTCCTAGTTTTCCAGAAGCCTTTATGCAATTTTCCCACAATCGGATTCTGTTAACATTGCGTGTCTGTGGAGTACCGTCTCGGCTGTGACTGTTGATTCTTAATGTCCTGTCGCGAAACTCACTGCTATGCACAAAGCAACTTACAGATTGCGCAAGGCTGGAAGGACTCGACCTCAAACAGCACCCATAGAGCACACAATACATTTTATTAGAAATATAAGACTCAACATTGTTCTGTTATCAGATAATCGCCAAAAAATTAACAAAAAATGTACAGACGACAACAGCATTTTAACAAGTAATTTGAACGCATTATGTAATCATGTAACAATACGCTATGCGCAACTTATAACTAATGGGTATATAAATAATACAGAAATCAACAGCTGTAAATTTTTACAGATAATTTACTTAACTAACAGATTCTTCATCTTCAGTTCCCAAAAACATTTGAAGAGGAGGGCCGCGGCGGAGTGGCCATCATCATCGAGGCGCTATGCTCCGATGCTCGAGGCCGCTTCCCGTAGGGGGTTCGAATTCCCTCTCGGACATGGATGTTTGTGTCGTTTTTAGTATAAGGTAGTTGTTAAGTAGTTTGTTTGTTTGGGGACTGATGACCGCGCAGTCCAGTCCGTTAAGCTTATCTAACATTTCAACATTTTTTGGACCAATCGGAGGTTCGATATCCTTTTACAGTACTATTGGCCTCCGCATGGAATGGTGAACCAAACAATTCCGACACATGCCAATAGATGAAGGATCTGTGTTAATTCCAGACCTCATTTGTAGGCTTCTGGTTCTGACGAAGGCCACGGAACCACTGTCTGTAAGATGTTTTTGGTTCCATTCAATTTAATAAATGAAACGTTGTCTTATACTTTAGTACAAACGTAAGTAATGTCTTATCAATGTGCTTATCAATGTCTTTTGCATAGTTTTGACTTTGAAGTAACAAGGAAGATAAGGAATATCAATTAACAGTTTTTGATGTTTTTGATAATGCTAAGATGTCATATCTACAAAAACTTTATAAAACATAGACTGGGATGATGCTCTCGGTCTATGGTGAGACTGTTATCGTAGTTCAATGTTTCGGACTGTACACATCTCTAGTTGATTGTTCCACGATGTTAACGGATACGGAGAGAGTATGTATCACTTCCTCGTACTTTGAGACTCACACAAATCAAGAAGAAGCTCGTGAAAGGTATACAAATCTGTTCCCTGAAAGGTATGTTCTTTCTTCTTCGTCTTCTCGCAGTATTGTCCAGGTGTTTGCTAGAACTAAAAGTATTTAACCTAGAGAAAGAGTCCGATGTAGGGTAATGTGGTACAAATTCGACATAGGTACAATTCCGAACACATAAGATTTCGGGCCATTTGTCGGTCTCGTAGTGTTGGTAGCAGTTGTGTTTGTGTGGCGTTGTAGTGCAGCAGGTTTCTACAGCTCCTCCTGTCTTTTCCAAGAATACACCACTTTGTGCTGCGGAGATATAATTTTTCCCCCTTTAAGAGGTAAGTGACGTTACTTAGTCTAACGCGCTCTTATAAATCAGTAGCTAAGTGTGACTGGATCCGCTGTCAATAATGCAATGTTTGGTTCCACGAAATATGCGTTGGTACCCAAGGGAAAATAGTGCTTTTTATGTTTAAGCTGCCAGTTATCAAAATTGTTCCAGGAAGTGATCACAATTGTACCTAGTTTGGTACATTTTCGATAATTTTTTTCAATTCTTTAACCTTTTTTGTGTTTATTCCAATATTTGTAACTGTCTAATATTTGTGTTATATATTCATTGAACATCCAAGAACAAGTGTTATAGTTAAAATTATTTCTTTTTTGAATATATTTTCAGTTACAATAACATTTCTTCGAAATGTTCGTAATTGTACCACCTTACCCTATATTTGTTCGAGATATTACAATTTTCCAATAATTTTCCACTCATTCTAATTTTGCCGATTACAATGAAAAGAAAAATAAGTGTTTCATATTAACATCAAGTATTTTTTGATGGAGAATCGAAATCTGCTATAAAATAGGGGTTCCTATTAAAGAACGTCAAAGTTCCCCACAAACGTTTAATGAACAAAGTAAGAGCATATGGTCTATCAGACCAATTGTGTGATTGGATTGAGGAATTCCTAGATAACAGAATGCAGCAGGTCATTCTCAATGGAGAGAAGTCTTCCGAAGTAGGAGTTATGTCAGGTGTGCCATCGGAAGTACACTGAGACTTTTTGCGGATGATGCGGTAGTATATAGAGAGGTTGTAACAATGGAAAATTGTATTGAGATGCAGGAGGATCTGCATCGAATTGAAGCATGGTGCAGGGAATGGCAATTAAAGCTCAATGTAGACAAGTGTAATGTGCTGCGAATACACAGAAAGAATGATCCTTTATCATTTATCTACACTATAGCAGGTCAGCAACTGGAAGCAGTTAATTCCATAAATTATCTGGGAGTAGTCATTAGGAGGGATTTAAAATGGAACGACCATATAAAAGCAATCGTCGGTAAAGCAGATGCCAGACTTAGGTTCAACGGGAGAATTCTAAGAAATGCAGTCCGAAAACAAATGAAGTAGGTCACAGTATATTTATTCGCCCACAGCTTGAATACCGGTGTGGGATTCGTACCAGATGGGATTGATAGAGGAAGTGGAGAAAATCCAATGGAGAGAAGCGCGATTCGTTACAGGATCATTTGGTAATCGTGAAAGCGTTACGGAGATGATCGCTAAACTCCAGTGGAAGGCTCTGCAGGAGAGACGCTCTGTCGCTCGGTACGTGCTTTTGTCGAAGTTTCGAGAACTTACCCTTACTGAGGAGTCTAGCAGTATATTTCTCCCTTCTATGTATATCTCGCGAAGTGATCGTGAGGATAAAATCAGAGAGATTAGAGCCCACACAGAGGCATACCGACAATCCTTCTTTCCGCGACCAATACGTGACTGGAATAGGAGGGAAAATAGATAGTGGTACTCAAGGTACCCTCCGCCACACACCTGTCGGGTGGCTTGCGGAGTAAGGTTGTAGATGTAGATGTAGAAGTGAACACCTTCCCGCCCCCGTGGTTGGTGCAGGAGGGGCGAGCTTTATATTAATGAATGCTTCTCTTCGGGGTGAACAAATGTTTTTACTTATCTTAATCCGATTTATATTTTGCAAAACAGTTTTCAATGCATCATCCTGTATTTCCCGATGTGGGCGTATGCTACTATAGTGAGACCTGGTAGTTATCGTAACACTGGTCACAATTAGCGACCTTGACGTTTCCCTATAATTGAATGTGAATGGCGGAAGTTTCGCAACGAGCTCTTTGGTGGCGTCGCTGTTTGTCGGGTGTCTGCCGCAGCTAGGGCGCACACGCTGTGCCGTCGCGCAGCTGTGCAGCTAACGAACGCACCGCGTCTGTGAAGCGTCGCCTGAAGTGTGTTAATGAGCGTCGCTAACTATGCATGAGCGCCCTAGGCCGGGACATCACTACGGGGCGTGCTACGCAGTGCGAAAGGTGCAAATAACGCCCGTTCCGGCGGTAAGCAGCGGCGGCAGTGTAGCGGAACATAAAGAGCGGCGTGGGCAAAGTAGCGATAAACAAGCGGAAGCAAGCGGAAGGCACTTGCCAATTAGGGCGGCCTTTTGCGGAGCGTCCCGTTGGCAGAACGTATTCGCCCGCATGATGTCACGCAACTGCAGACTTGCACTTCCATTGATAAATCAACAATTTTTGAACCTTGTTTTTGTGTTTTGTAAGAGAATTTTTCATCCCCTATTTTACCCTCTTACTTGTTGAATTTCCAAAACTTCAATTCGTGTTTTTTTAAATCCTGACCAAGATTCCATATCCTAAGTTTCGTAGTTGTAGCTTAAAATTTGAGTGAACAGCAACATATTTTTCAAAATCAATTTCTTGCGTCTCCTATTTTACCCCCTTATTTGTCGAATTTCATAAAATGCCGAAACACGTGTCTTTTAAATTCTAACCCTTAATTAAAATCCGAAATTTTGTAGTTCTAGCTTCAAAATAGCCTAAATAGCTACGTATTTTCAAAAAATGTTTCATCCCCTATTTCACCCCTTACGGACGGAATATTGAAAAATCACTTCTTCAATGACGCCTTACAGAGTAAGATCAACACCCTCCACAAATTTCAAGTTTCTATCTTCAGTAGTTTGGGCTGGGCGATGATGAGTCAGTCAGTCAATCAAGACACTTCCTTTTATATATAGAAGAAGAAAATAGAGAAGAAGAAGAAGAAGATATTACAGTAGATCGAAACTGAGGGAAGAGAAAATGGTAAGTACGTTATAAAAGATTCAAAGCCGTCTGGCGATATATTAAAATAGGTTGTCTACTAAGTAAATAGTCAAAATAAGCAAAATGTTGCCTGAACCCAATACTAGTGAAACTGGTTAAACCTGTCCTTTGTAGGATCGCTACAAATGTGTATCTGTTAAAAGCACTGACGCCGATTCTTGTCATTAATAAATTCCATAAAAATAATTTATCATTGGCCTGTTCATAATATATGATAATTCCGAAGAAATACTCTTTATTATGGCCTGTGCGCATGAAACAATTTCTTTTCACAGTTACAGTATATGGCGGGCATGTGGCTGACTGAGATATAACTGATCGCAAGAAATAATTCTGATGCATCAAAAAATTGTAATTTTATATCACCTGCGAGAATCTATTTTGTTGCATTAAAAATGTAATGGCATGCACTTTCATCTACTTTCAGCTACGGAAGGACTATTTTTACAACATTCACTAATACAGATTTATCATCTTGGGCAGAATAAATAAAACGATTTAACAAGCTAATCAGCATGATTTATCCTGTGCACAATGTTTCTTTGAACACCTATCCTCACTTGAAAGAAAAGTTAGATAACTAACTACATGAATGAAACAGTTCTGCAAATAAAATTAAGAATAATCGCAAGAGCAGCCGTGTACATTACCTTAGTTTTCAAAATATTACAGAAAATGACAGTTACAAGAAATGGTCTGGTCTGTCCTTCCAATGAACAAGGATTTTACTTGTAATAACTTCTCAACAAAAGGAGCCACAATTTCTGTATCCAACTGCTGCGCACAACTCCTCACAGCCATTGCACACAGCAGCTTCCACTACTCAACTCCTTCCTACACCTCCGTTCAGCTGCTGCTACTACAGAGCAGCCTACAGTCTAAATTCTTTGACAAAGACAAACCGCAAAAGTTTGCTCTACCACAGATCACAAATAACAAGCTCAGTCAAAACAACACTCCCGACGATAACACTGAAGTTGTTGAAACTCCACAAGCCAAGCAATGATGACCATTGCCATGACGTATGACTAATTTGTTTTTGTGTCTGATTTTGGGTTAGTTCCCGTTTTGCTTTTCTCACTTTTTAAATTATTATAATTCTCTATTTTATTTTATTTATTTATTCATTTATTTTTATTCTTCATAAAGGGGTCATGCTGGGAGCAGATAAAACATCGCTCTTCAGCCTACAAAGTTAGTCCTTCAGTGGCCTGTGATACATAGCGAATTTAGGGAAATACATATATGAATAAATTTTTACTTAAAGGAAAGGGCAAATTGTTGCAACTAATTTTAAAAGTTCTGATAAAGACACCTGGTGCAAATCTTCAGCGACTTGCGTGTCAATGGTGATGAAATGATAATGAGGACTGTGCAACACCCACTCCCCGAGCCGATAAAATCTGCGACCCAACAGGGAATCGAACACGGGCCCCAAGAAATGTACGAATGTTCAAATTATTGTAAACTTATTGGACCAAACTGCTATGGTCAACATTCCGTGGACTTACAAACTACTTAAACTGACTTACTGTAAGGACAACACACACACACATACGTATATGCCCGAGGGAGGACTCGAACCTCCGACGGCGAGCTTCCACACGCTCCGCAGCAAGGCGCCTTAGAGCACTCCGCCACTCCACTGCGGAAATCCGGCCCTGGTTAGCTGGAAAGGTGATAAAATTAATAATGTGGGTAGTCCTTAGCTCTAAGGAAAATTTGCCGGTAATAATTTTTGTATTGGCCGTGTGTATGTGACCGTGTGATCATCAGATTCAAAGTTCCACAGATTTTTACAAAAATACATTTAATAGTTATGAATAAATGATGTAGCGGGAAGTGCGTGCTGTACTGAAAACTGAGATTTAAATTTTAAATGAAATGGGATTTATTACGTAAACGCAATAAATAAATAAATAAATTCAGTTTCAGATGAAATATTGTACATGATTCGAAGACACGGAGAGCATCCACTATTCACAGAGGCTGAAAACAGGAGAGAGTAATGTAGTCTAGCCTTCTTCGAATTTAAAAAGTATTTAATGAACGGCGAAAACAGTCTAAAGTGAAAATAATATGAGACCGATGACATGTGATAGCAATCTCTATCCATCTTTTCCGTACACTACCTGTTATTACAAGTCAAAAGTTACATGAATTTAACAGATGGTGAGAATAATAGATGAATTTGAAAACACATAGACGAATGACACTGATTTAGCCATAAAAATTGTGAAGTTTTTATAATACAGGGTTAGGTTAAATTAAACAAAAGTTATGAGTACAAAACTTGTTTGACGATTTTAAAATTGAGATATAATTGACTCACTGATGATAACGTTATAACTGAGTAACTGACAATAATAAGATTCCATTGTGTGATGCTGATGCTGGTGTTACCTCATGATGGTATGACGAATCAGGAAGCGCTATGAAGCCGTGTTACCCCATGATAACAGTAGTACGACTAATCAGGAAGCGCTACGAGGCCGTCTAGAACCGCCGGTAGCACTGAAAAATCATCAAGGATTTGGGTAGGAAATAAAGAAGGGAAATAAGGGCTGCAGCGTTATGATTAGGGTTGGAAAGAAGGGTATACCTTGGGACGTATCTCGTTGTTTGGAAATATGACGGCTTGAGATGATAGATAAAACATGAAGGAGCAGTATGAATGAAGCAGTGCAGCAGGGGACCTGTACAGGCAATTATTGAGTGGGATAATGGGTGATATGACCTGCGTTGTGGCTTATGGTGCGACTTAACATAGGCTGTGACGTGAATGGTGCCAGTGACCTATACGAATCCAACGTCGTGCTGAGCTGTAGGCCGCCGTCTCCAATGAGGGCGTTGTCCGTGATTTACATTCCGATGGCTTCATAAATTACACTATCCTAGAAACCATTAGTGCTAGCTACTTCGGAGGTTTTATCAGATTTGATTAGGTGGTCGTTTAATAACGCAAGCTCAACTAAAGCAGATTTCTTGTGGTAGCGCAAGGATCGTTAATCAATATAAGCTTGGTTTATTGGTGAGTAAGTGTCCGACTACAGTTCTGAAGAGTAATCTGCAGCTTCTCCCATCGTTGTCAGCTATTGGCGAAAATGGAAAAAGAAAAATTGTACTTGTTTCAAAATATTAATGAACTCCTTTCGTGCAATTCTCAAACCATGCAGGAGATGACGGATAAGAAAAGACCACCAGAAAAAAGAAGTAAATTACATACAATTAATTTTTTCTCCCACAAGATGATCTCGACAAACCTCATACTTACGGAAACTTTAATAAAACGTCTGGAAGCTGACACTTCGGTATCCCTACAACCAACGTCCGCAATTAGACCTGCATTACCGTCATCAAGATTTATGTAGAATATTTTCAGCAGATATTTTCAACATAACTGTAGACGTAAATAATTCCCTGCCTGAAAAAATTAGTAAAACCTGTGAAAAGGACGTCGATCTACATTCGATAACAGCAGATGCCCCCTCCACCCTAGGAAATTCTAGATAAAGTAGCGGCTGTTTCAACGAGATATCGTAGTAACACAGTTAGCAGAGTACCATGTGTACGTACCGTTTAATGGGGAATTCGTACACCTATAAGGCTCAGTGTGATATCAATTTTTGAAGCAACTAGGTGCAACGTCAAGGAGACGCATTCAAGCTTCTTTCTGTTTCTTCATGTTTCTACGTTGCTTGTACTACATATGATATAAAATGCAGACTGCGAATTTTTTTTCAGTTTACTAGATAATAGAGTGACCGCTTTCGGGCTACTCTGAGATCTTCCATCAGACCGATTCGTCCTTGAGGGTCGAGGCGGTGAGCGTGCGGCATAAATTGTAAAAACATTTTGCGAACGTGACTTATTTTCATTCTAAAAGATATGACAATTCGCAGACTTTCCAATAGGAACCTATGTTTTCCAAAATCATAAAATTTAAGTCTTTTGTGAAGGCATTTGTATCCATTTTTGTTTCGTACGGGAGTGAAACATGGACTATCAACTGTTCAGACAAAAAGGGGACAGAAGATTTTGAAATGTCGTATTACAAACGAATGTCGAAGATTAGATGGGTAAATCGCGGAAAGGGGATGTACTGAACATAAATGGGGAGAAGAGAAACTTGGGGCACTTCTGGACTGAAAGAAAGAGTTAATTGGTAAAACATTCTGAAAAAAAAAAGTTCAAATATTTGTAAATCTATCGGACTCAACTGCTTGGTAATTACTCCGTAACTTACAAACTATTTAAACTGAGGTAAAGTAACCTAAGGACTACACAAACACCCATGTCCGAGGGGTGGTGGGGGGGGGGGAGGACTCGAACCCCCGACGGCGAAGGACCGCGCGCAACGCAGCACGAAGCCCTAGTGCGCACCGCTAATCCGACGCGGCATTCTGAAACATACAGGGATTAGTAGTTTAGCAATAGAGGAAAGTGAGTAGGGTAAAAATAGCAGAAGGAGATCACGATGCGAATACAGATACACACACACACACACACACACACATATATATATATATATATATATATATATATATATATATATATATATATATATATATATGTAAGACGCGATAGAGTACGGTGGAGAGCTGCATCATATCAGTCTTCGGACTGAAAGGTACTTCAACAACACCTAATGGACATCAGTCCAGTCTGTACCTCCAAAATATGTGTAGCTTTAGAACACTAAATGCTAAGTCGAATCCGTTTAGAGAAATGAATTTGTAAGGAAATGCTGATATTTCCTTCATGTCACATGACCTTCATACATTAAGAAAAATAAAATAATGAATATCTGGCTTAGGTTCAGGATGGCCGATTGCAAGATGTTGCTCAAGTTCGGTACAGACCGTAAAAGGTACACCACCTCATCCAAACATCACTGGAAGACTCAAGTTTTCCGTTCCCCGTTGAGTTTCTCAAATAAAAGCGTGTACCTTGACTTCCGACTCACCTTCAAAACGTTCAAATGTTTGTATAATCTATGGGACTTAACTACGGGGTCATCAGTCCCTAAACTTACAAACTACTTATGAACTACTTACGAACTAGGACGGCACAAATATCCATGCCCGAGGGGGGATTCGAACCCCGACCGTAGTGGCTGCGCAGACCGTGACTGAAGCGCCTTAGTCCCCTCGACCACCGCGGCCAGCCCGACTCATCTTGTCTTATGACGATGCCAAGCATAATTTTTAAGAAATTAATGACCAGAATAATAATGCGTCCTTTACCTTCAGTTTCTGATACCGTACTGACTGAGGGTCAAAAATCTTTCCGTTCGAGGTACTTCGTAATGATAGAAGAGTGTGTCGAAATCGTACGTGGTATTTGTGCGTGGTATTGTTGCAGTGTTGCACAATTCACAGGTTTTTAAGACTATAATACTTATGTTTTTGGTATATATTTTATGGTTTAAGAACTCTAACCTACAATATGAAGTACGTTATATTATCAACGTGGCGTCTTACAACGTGCTACTACCACCCAGAAAGGACCGGATAACGCTGTCGATCTCCAGACCAGTTCAGTGGGGTTCAGTTCCTCCTGCAACTCCCTGGCGGACAGCTGGGCGCCGGCCGCGGTGGCCGAGGAGACTGAGGCGCTCCAGTCACGGTCTACACGGCCACTACGGTCGGGGGTTCGAATCCCCCCTCGGGCATGGATATTTGTGCCGTCCTTAGTTGTAAGTAGTTCATAAGTAGTTTGTAAGTTTAGGGACTGGTGACCCCGTATTTAGTCCCATAGACTCTACGAACATTTGAACATTTGACAGCTGGGCGCATTATACCTGCTGCAGCAAGGAGTGCAAGCCTGACCGTGGCACCACAGTCTGTCATACCAGTCGCTACACTCAATGGTGTAACACCTGTTACCGCCTGACAGCTGAGGCGACACCAGTGCTCCAAGCGGTAAGCAAGGGAGCCGCCTCTTAACGCCATATACGTAGTAAGAATAACATTATTTCCCAAACCTTTTCCATTTAATTTACGATAATATTGTGCTCGAAGGCTATAGACTCGAAGGCGTTATTCCAATAAGAAACGAAAAGGATTATCCTAAAATAAACAGCAATGGAGCTAAAGCGGATTAATGAAATGACGAAACCTTGAACCTACTCACGGAGAAATACTTGCTCCACAGTAAACGGTTACAACACATTGTCCTTTCCGTTTCGTTCTGGCAAAACGACGACCTTCGTCTATATTTTTGTTCCGTCTCGGGTGAGGTACTAACATCAGAAATTCGTTCAAAATTTTATAGTTGAATCGTTACCAATTGCTTTCCCTATTTGTACGAGGATATTTTCGCAAAAAAAAAAAAAAAAAAAAAAAAAAAAAAAAAGGGGGGGACGGGCGTTTTGGGCATTTGCCTGCCACCCTACTCGCAGTGCTCTACATCTTTTCCCAACATTCTATTCTCTTCCCCTACAATATATAGTTTTAGAGTTTTGTAGTACATTCGCAAGAATGTTACATTGTACCTTATAATTTTTTTCTGACCTTATATATATATATATATATATATATATATATATATATATATATATATATATATATAATTTTCAATGTACTTTATACCAGCCATTACTGCTTCTAAAATCGTCAAACAATTTTTATTAAATTTATGTAATTTTCGGGTGAATCTTAACTGAAACATTTTAGCAATGTTAATACCTCTCTGAGTACTTATAAAATCTGAAAAATGACTAATGATGTCCCTTTTTCCGGTTGTTGTTCCATTTCGTTCACTACAAGCCTTGTTGGTTCCAAAAACCATCACGAAAACGAGTACAACATGCAAATAACACGACTTAAAAATGCACGAGATACCGCCAACTCATGAGTTTCCCCTGCTGGCCTCTTGGCGCGCTGCTGTCGCGATCGGCAAAAAAAAAAAAAAAAAAAAAAAAAAAAAAAAAAAAAAAAAAAAAAAAAAAAAAAAAAAAAAAAAGATATCCGCCTTAGTGTCGTGACTGGTATGTAGGACTGTTGTGGCACCTTGTGACATGCTCGCCAGTGACGTCACATGTCGCCGCGTCTCCTGATCTCGGGCAGCGCCCTGAGGAGGAGCGACGTCACATGTGGTTGCAGGTTCCGTGAAAAATCCCTGCGTAGAACCAGTTCCAAGCACTGCGCTTTACAGGGTACATGTAATAACCCTTCTTGAGTGTGTAAGCGTAATCAGGAGTCCGTATGACATGAAAGGTGAACAGGTTTAGACAAACCGATGGTATTTTTATTAAAATATTTCCAAATTGGATGCTCGTTGTGACATTTTCTACCTAGAAAAGAAAAAGTAAAGGAAGTTAGACAATAAGTAAAGTGAACTCGATACAGTGGAGTCTCGATATTTCGAGTCTCGGAATAACGAGTTTGCCATAAATACGAACGTCATAAAATAAAAGAACTTCGGGTAAATTTTTTCTTCACAGGAAAAGGCACTCCACTATTATACCGCGATACTGAAAAGACTATAAAACCTTTAGGCTGCCAATGTAAATGACTGGAAATTTTAACAATGGAGAATCCGGTAACAATATCACCGTAAAGAGGCTCTTCGAGCTCCGACAGACACGAAAGTAGATAATCACATTCACACAACATAAATTTCCGGCATTGGCCTTCGTCAGAAAAAGAAACACATTCATTCACGCAATCACTCAGAAATCTATACACACACAACCATTACGTTCGGCCTCTCCAGCTTGTGTCGCTGAAGATTCAGGTGTTCTTTATTCCCGCGCGCTATTCGAGAATGGAATGGCAGATAAATAGTTTAACGGTGGTTCGATGAACCCTCTGCCAGGCACTTAAATGTGATTTGCAGAGTATCCCACGTAGATGTAGATTGTGCTTAACAACAAAATACCCACAATTTTACCCGGGAGAACAGACTGCTAGCAGTTCAACGTCCTACCGTCAACTGAGTTAAAGCGTTATTGTTGACTGAATCCATCCAGAACGCGAATGGACTTATCAGTCAGCTCAAGAAAGCTAATTTCGGCCAAGCCGAAAATTTGGCTGATTTATGGATGATTTCTGCCCGAAATCAATATTTTGGCCGAAACTCGCCGTAACGAAAACCGAATATTGGATCGGTCCTTGTAAGGTACGTAAGTTTTTAAGTGATTATAAGTAACGCGTCATGTGTTCACACTTTTCTTCTCAGTTGCAACTGATCTTCCCCGAAATCGTAATCTACCAGAATTAGACATTTCAAAAGGTTGTTTTTACAGTGTCTCCATATCCCCTCCGGCATTTGGCTCCCATCCCTGCCGCATTAGCAGTGCAGCAGTATACTGTGTCTACAGCCAACCCGGAACGCGTATTTCCTCCTCTGACAATGCGCCCCTACTGTTGCGCAACGGCCCGAAGTCCCGGAGTACATCTGCAGCTTTTCTGCAGGCAGTGCGCTAAAAAGCCATTAGCCGGGCGCAGGCGCCGGAGAGGTCGCCGGGTGCCGCCTAACCCGGCCCTGAGTGGTGTTGGCCACTTGTTATTCCGGGCAGCCGCGGGCCGCGACGCCCTCGGTATTTACCGCCGCTCCCAGAGAACCACTGCTGGCCCGCCGGCTACAGCTCATTAGCATGCGAGTGGGGGCGGCAGACGGCACTGCACCGCCCTCAGCCACCTCGCTGGAGGTCGTGTGTGACTGTCTCTCCGCTGGCATTTATCCCGTCACGGTTTTACCACCAAGAGGATTTTTTTCTCCCAATACTGGTGTGAGGCGCCAGCCATTTACAGGCTTTGTTTATCACGTCTTCAGACCTGTGGTGGCCAGTGGTAACTGACGTTGGTGTTCCAACGAAGTTTCAATGTCACCTTTCAATGATCACAAGGTGTCACTAATTTTCTCTGGTGAATTTGGATGACCAGTACATGCATGCATTTTTTGTTTGTTGCGGATTCCAAAGTGTGGAATACTGCAACATACATCGTAATTAAAATAGTGGGAAGATACCTCTGGCCTTGTACACGATGCGTCTGCTTCCCTTTTGCAGCGGAATTTAGCTGAAATGGTGATAATGTTAACAATGTAGGTACCCATTCGCTCTAAGGAAAATTTGCACGTAATAATTATTCTATTGGCTGTGTGTAGGTGACCGTGTGAACATCATATTCAAAGTTCCAGAGATTATTGCAAAAATATATTTAATAGTTATGAATAAATGATGGAGCGGGAAGTGCGTGCTACACTGAAAACTGAGATTTAAATTTTAAATAAAGGGGGATTTATTAAGTAAAGAGGAAAAAATTAAATTCAGATTCAGATGAAATACTGTATATGATTCGAAGATACGGAGAGCATCCGCTATTCACAGAGGCTAAAAACAGAACAGAGTAATGGTGTCTAGCCTTCTTCGAATTTACAAAGTATGAAGTTTCGAGTATACAGTGTTTATTAAATTCCCGCAAATCCGGAGTTTGCGTGATAATATTTACGCTGTAGCCAGATGCCCTTCCTGTCGCCACCCTATGCCCGCAGGAGAAAATGTGTATATCAAATGTCTGCGTATCTAATATATAAAGCAGAGTGTCCGTATGTTTTTACGAATTGCATACAAATCTACAGTTTTGTTCCAATCTTCATGAGATTTTGTACATGTAAGCTTCAATCCATGACGACGGTCGGCGTGAGCGTAAGAATCACGTACAAAAATATTTCACGAGATATGACGTCATAAACAATAAGATGCGCGAAAACTGCTGCATTTTGCGACAATGCTGCTCATTTTCTCCTGAACCACTGGACTGATTTCAACCAAATTTTGTACACACATTTCTTACCGCGAGGTAACAATTGCTGCAGGGTTAAGCGTCGTATGCTACACATGGTTCAGAAGATATGACATAAACAATAGGAATCGCAAAAAACAGCTACATAATGCGGTGAGACTTCATAAATACGCTATATAAGAATGAGAGTACTTAGCGACATGCAATAAACTTTAAAATTTATTTCAAACCTTTATTAAACTTTTTCTCCCCGACAAACACAGCGAAATGATGAAAGGAAAAAAGTTTATCGCTTATTACTTTTCCGCTATTTATGGAGTAAACCAACGGCATTCGGTATGACATTACAGTTTATAATTTGTACACTACCAATTGCACCCGCCACAAATTTTACAAACCGTATAAACGCATATATTTGAGTGTAATTTCTAAATTGTATCACAGTACGACACGTAGTTCGTGAGATATGATCACATAAACATTAACGTTCATGGACAACTGCCCCATCACGCAACCAAGTTTTAATCAATTACTTCTTTACAATTAATTGTATTCCCAAGAGATTTTATAGACATACAACCATTATACAAATGAATATGTACCTGAAAAATGGCAGGAATAAATAAAAAAAAAATACAAGGGCAATGCCGGGTTTTCAGCTAGTAGTGTTGTATGTGTAAAACTGTAAAGTGTTACGAAATGTTTGCGAATCGTGTAACTGAGGCGGGACTTCGGCATCAGCCCGGTATTCACCTGGGGGTTTGGGGGTTGTGGAAAACCGCCTAAAAATCACATACAGGCTGTCCTGCACTCCAACCCCTTTCGTTAATCCGCCGAGCGGATTTGAACCGGGACCGGTACGCCTACGCGTCTCAGAAAGCAGTTCTTTAGACCGCATGGCTAACCGAGTGAGTCACAATGATTATTAAATATCAATAGGAAATACACAATGACAATTATTTATGATAATATCTTATAGATAAACAAAAGCTTGCCAAAAAGGCATGAAATTAAACCCATTAAGAGAAAGGAAAGTATAATTTAAAATTTAAGAAAAGGCTTAACTTACATCGAAATAACTTCACAAGGGGAGACAAGCAGTTTAGCATGACTCGGCCCGATGGGCACACATTAACAGATTGAGAAATAAAATGACACAGAATAAATTCAATGTGAAAGCCAATTCGGATGAAGAGCTAACCCGTGTCAACAACAAACATTAAACATGATATCAGGGCGCGGTTTCCTAATTATACTTGCCTGAAGAGCAAAATTTAATGTAGCAACAACAATTAGTTGCAATGACCTGAGGTTAACCAACAATTAAGAACGAAACTAGCCACAAACAAGACGATGAGATTTTTGTTTCTTCCCTAAAGCAAGAAAGATTGCAGTTAAAGAGGCCTGAAGAGCACAAGTTTGAAAAAAGAGACAACAACAGCAGTTTACAATTCAAATTACACATTCGTCAACAGTCCATAGTAGTGAACTGCCAATGGCAACCATAGAAGAAGTAACACCTTAAGCAAATACCCAAGTATAAACTGCACAGACAGGGCTGACAAGCACATGGCCCCACAAACAAGTTAACAGTTTAGTTGAGCAATGAATATTAGACATAGCACAAATGTTAAACACTAACCACAGTCCCAATACAGAAAACTCAAAGCAGAAATGTCTTTCCAAGAAAGAGAAATGCAAGTAGTTACCATAAAAAAAATGGTTTAAAGAGTGTCAAAACGAATTAAGGAGCTACAGTCTTAAACCGAAAGGAAGCTCTAAAACTCTCACAACAGTGCCCAAAAATAGGACTACAGATTAGCATAATATGCCCGAAAAAGGAAAACACTCCGCCTATGATTATAACTAATTGAGGCACGTACATAGTGAGCCAGGAGGGAGAAGGCGCCAACTAACACATATGACTGGAAATGGCCAAGCAAAGCAACTGTTGTGCGCGACATTCCAGGGAGCCTGGACAAACTACTCGGAGATTGAAGCGAGCCGGATTTTAATCCAAGTTGAAGACGGCGGAGAAGCAGGCTGATCGCAGGCTCAAATGTACACTTGCTACACCAAGAAGAAATGCAGATAATAAACGATTATTCGTTGGACAAATATACTAGAACTGACATGTGATTACATTTTCACGCAATTTGGGTGCATAGATCCTGCGAAATCAGTACCCAGAACAACCACCTCTGGCCGTAATAACGGCGTTGATATGCCTGGGCATTGAGACAAACAGAGCTTGGATGGTGTATACAGGTACAGATGCCCATGCAGCTTCGACATGATACCACAGCTCATCAAGAGTAGTGACTAGTATATTGTGACGAGCCAGTTGCTCGGCAACCATTGACCAGATGTTTTCAATTGGTGACAGATCTGGAGAATTTGCTGGCCAGGACAGCAGTCGAACATTTTACGTATCCAGAAAGGACCTGCAACATGCGGTCATGAATTATCCTGTTGAAATGTAGGGTTTCGCAGGTATCGAACGAAGAGTGGAGCCACGGGTCGTAACACAGCTGAAATGTAACGTTCACTGTTCATAGTGCCGTCGATTCGAACAAGAGCTGACCGAGACGTGTAACCAAGGGCACCCCATACCATCACGCTGGATGATATGCCAGTGTGGCGATGACGAATACACGCTTCCAATGAGCGTTCACCGCGATGTCGCCAAACAGGGATGCGACCATCATGATGCTGTAAACAGAACCTGGAATAATCCGAAAAAATGACGTTTTCCGATTCATACACCCAGGTTCGTCGGTTCGTAAACCTTCGATGCAGGCGCTCCTGTCTGTGATACAGCGTCAAGGGTAACCGCAGACATGGTCTCCGAGCTGATAGTCCATGCTGCTGCCAACGTCGTCGAACTGTTCGTGCAGATTGTTGTTGTCTTGCAAACGTTGACTCAGAGATCGAGACGTGGCTGCACGATGTGTTAAAGCCATGAGGATAAGATGCTCGTCATCTCAACTGCTAGTTGTACGAGGCCGTTGGGATCCAGCACGGCGTTCCGTATTGCTCTCCGGAACCCACCAATTCCAAATTCTGCCAACAGTCATTGGATCGCGACCCTACGCGAGCAGCAATGTCGCGATACGACAAACCGGAATCGCGATAGACTCCAATCCTACCTCTAGCAAAGTCGGAAACGTGATGATACGCACTTCTCCTCCTTACCCGAGGCATCACAACAACGTTTCACCAGGCAACGCCCTTCAGCTGCCGTTTGTGTATGAGATACCGGTTGGAAACGTCCCTCATGTCAGCACATTGTAGGTGTCACCACCGGCACCAACCTTGTGTGAACGCTCTGAAAAGCTAATCATTTGCATATCACAGCATCTTCTCCCTGTCGGTTAAATTTCGGGTCTGTTGCATGTCATCTTAGTGGTGTAGCAATTTTAATGACCGGGAATGTATATGAAGCCGCCGACGTCACATGGAACGTACTGGGTGACACCGCACTCCCGGAAGTGGCACACCACTCGGTAAACACAAGCAAATGGGGAACCAATATTAATACACAATAAAAATGCATCGCACTGAAATAATTTACATAAGTTAACCTTCTTACACAGACGATACCCAACAATGAATTTAGCACAAAGTACACGGAACTGAACTCTATTGGTGGAAGATTTACAATTCATTCACACGCAATGCAGTAGTGACACTCACACAAATCAGCGTGTTTAGACTAATCAAAAGAGGCCGCCGCTGGCGTAGACAATGATTCAGCGAGCCGGAATGTGCCACATAACACCATAAAAAAATAATAATAATTAACTTCGTAGGCGGCTCTGCTCTGTCTTGCCCGACTTGAGATGGTGCGTGAATATAGCGAACTTAATTTGCATTTAAATTAGGCCGCGAGAAAGCAAGCTAACTGGGACACAGAGCACGCGGCTGCTACATTACATGATCGCAACCCACTAAAGGTGAGATGATTCAATATCGGATTTGTTTAAACAAAAATCACAACGGAATCTTAAAATTACAATGAGAGAACACACAATCTAGGCACTGGTTTGTGAGCAGTGGGGAGAACTCAAGAGACTAGCTATGAACCCTCGAAGTTGGAATCCTGACCCACGTGGTTCCAAAAACCAGTAAAAATACAAAAATTAAATCTCCGAGAAATACAGAAATTTAACTATGTCGTGCAACCCTTAGAAATGCATAGAATTTCATAAGGAAGCTAATGAAATGCAGCTACACGCGATTGGGAGAGCTTACATAGACGGATGAAGTCCAGTCTCCAAAAATCAGAAAATTGATTATCACGGGGCAATAGCCGAGACAGATTTCCAGAACGAAGGTGTCCCGACAGGAAGACGCTCGAAGGAATCCATACATCAAATGTGCATCTGCCACCTCCGCATTTGTAAACATAGCACTGACTGCAAAACCACGTTCGTGATGAACTCTAACCAGTTGATATTACGTACTGATGTGCTTGATGCTAGTACTGTAGAGCAATGAGTCGCATGTCAACACAAGCACTGAAGACTACCTTCCTTCAATTGGGCCAACTGGCGGTGAATGGAGGAAGTACAGTACACACTAACGAAACAATTGGGTATTTTGACAATTGTCTGCACGAATTAGTTCAATTTACATTTAAAGAGAAATACTAAAATGAGCTCTAACATGGAAATTCAGCGTTTCGGGACACATGTCCACATAACATATTTTCTTTCTTTGTGTGTGAGGAATGTTTCCTGAAAGTTTGGCCGTACCTTTTTGTAACACCCTATATAACTCACTGAAAGAGAAAAGAAAAGCAATATTTCACATGCAGTGCACAAAATTAACATAACCCCCTCTTAATAATCGCGTCCCACAAAGCTAGAAAAAATTTATACAGAGTTCGTACACCGCCACATAATCACAAAACGTTTGAATATATCAGGCCATTACCAAATTGAAACTAGTAACATATTCACTGCATTTATATGCAGGGAATCACCGGAATGAAAACCACAAACATTTCCGTACATGATCGGAGAAAATATTCCGAAAAAATGAAGCTAAGTTCTAGAGTCTAAGTTGAACATACCAGACAACGAATCGCTACCATCTCCATGGACACGAAAGCAGAACCAGCCTACCGAACTGAAGAGCAGCTCAAGTGTGACCACCAGCCAGCAGATCGCCTTCCACCGCCGGATGTACAAGAAGACCCAGAGAGAGAGAGAGAGAGAGAGAGAGATATGGCGGAGACAGAAGAGACTCGTGCGACAGCCTACAGAACTCGCTCCGCGCATTGCCAACACAAAATCTGACCAAGTGGTGCAGAAACTCCTTTGTATCGTCAAAAACAACAATTGGTGACGACTACCTGTTGACTCGAAGCCAGCGAGCATGCAAGAAGATCAGTCGGCAGCTGACAACGAATTTTCTCATACACAGACAGGCACTCCAGAAGATTCTCATACTCGCACATTCAGAAATAAAGCAATCACACACTGTTATAGGGACAGTGGCGTAACGGAGAACCATTCAAGTTGCCACATTCATAGACACAATAATAATTTTCAGACATAATAAAATAGAATCAAAACTAGCATACTATTAAAGGAAATAACATTAAAAATATGAAATGAAATGCTATTCCTCGGGCCTCGAAATGAGTGGAGTTCTAGCGACCTTAATTAAATTACAAATTTAAATAATTTATGGAAGACGACAGACGGTCGTCTTTCACTGTCCTACAATTTTCGTATACAGTATGTAATAGATACGTAGGAATAATGCTAAAGAGCGACGAAAATCGAACTAGCATTTTAGAACAGTCGTGGGGAAAGCGGATTTCTGCTTCTATTTAGTAGGAGAATTTTTGGAACGTGGTTCAACTGTTGGACCTCTTCTTATATTCTGTCCAAGAGATTTGGATGCCCACCATATCGATTTGAAGAAAGATATAGAAACAATCCACTGTCGGGCTTCTAGATTTGCTGCTGGTAGATTCAACCAATGCACGAGTTGTACAGAAATGCTTCGGGACCTCAATTTGGAACCGCTCAAGAGTAGGTAACGTTATTTTCGAGAAACACTGTTCGGTAAATTTTGAGGATCGGAACTTCAAGCTAACTGCAAAACTATTCTACTGTTGACAACTTACCTTTCGCGTCAAGATCAAAAAGATAAGATAAATAATGACTGTTACAGAGGTATGCAGGTATTCGTTTCTAACTCGCTCTATTTAGGAATGGACCAGAAAAGGAAATGACCATTAGCCGTAGGAGGTACCTTCTGCTACGCGACTCGTGGTGAACAGCGATATGTAGATGTATGTGAACAGTTAATGGAAAGGTAATTATCTTTTACCCACAACAGTAATCGAATAATCGAACACAGCTGCTAGTTCTAGAAACAGCTCTATCACTAGTTGACAACTATTCGGGGCAAACTAAGGAATCTGAAACAAATGACGCTCTATGGACGAAAGCACCCTTCAGAGGTATATAAATATTTTATGGAAACGTAGTTGTCTTTTATCCACTTTAGTAACCGAGAGCTGCTGCTTGTTGTAGTAACAACTCTATGAATAGTTAATAACTAATCTGAGTTAACTAAGGTATTTGAAAACACGTGTTCTACGGACAAAAGGATCCTTCAGGTGTACAGTGCTGAGTTACGTAATAATGGACACCACCAGGGAGACAAACATGCGAGACCTCGCGTCCACTCTTGGGCTTTATCACCGGGTGGAAGTCCCCGGTCCATTAGCGTGTAGCCGAGTAACCCAGCTGGGAATAGCCGCTGCTCTGTGTCTGATACGTACTTCGTTGGGATACGCCAGGAAATTTTCCACAGCGAGTGTGGAAGCATTACATATACTACTCATCCTTCCATTAATTTTGGACTACTGAAGGTCTGTTCAAATTATGGACAAAAAAGAAAATATTGCAGCATATCACGTGATCTTCGATACACCACTGGAGTATTTATCATGTACCTTCCATAGATTTTCCTTGCGACAGAAGACAGAAAATGGAATCATGAACCTACCATTATTGTACGATTCCGTATCAAATCTGAAGGTCTCTCAAAATCAGCGTCTCAGATCCTGCAGCCACCGGCTACACGCGGTCCCATGGAGTTTGGTGAGACGGCCGTCCATTCGTGCAAGTCCGAAAGAGCAGACACCACACCAATCTATAACGACGGCGTATGGTTGATCTATTTCACCGCAGATGCGATAATAATAACTTTGTACGGGAATCCAAAATGACGAGTGTAAGACGACAAGGCTAACTGCAACAGAAGAAGCCTGTTACAGTTCCTGGAGGTACATAGGATGCCTCTTATCAGTCAATTGTATAATTCGTTCATCTTCTGTGTACAGAGTAATGTCGTTTTGATACAGCAGCAGCTTACACCTCAAGATGTTTGTTTACAAGGTAAATCAATCAAAAGTGGAGGCCGTAAGCTCCACAAAATACCTAGGAAGTACTATTACTTCAGACTTAAATTGGAAAGAATACGTAGATAATAACGTGAGAATGGCAAACCAGAGACTGCGTTTTATTGGCAGAACCCTTAAAATATACAACAGAACTACAAAAGAAACTGCAAACACTACGCTTGTCCGTCCATTTTTGGAGTATTGCAGCCCAGTGTGGGATCCTTATCAGGTGGGTTTAACGGTGGACATCGAAAGAGTCCAAAGAAGGGCAGTTCGTTTCGTATTGTCACGATACAGGGGAGACAGCGTTACGGAAATGATACAGGATCTGGGATGGGGATCATTACAACAACGGTGCTTATCGCTGCGGCGTGGACTACATGCGAAACTCCAATGGCCAACATTCTCCTGCGAATGCGAAAATATATTGTTGACTCCCACTTACATAGGTAGAAATGATCATCAGAATAAAATACGAGAAATCAGAGCTCGAACAGAGAGATTCAGGTGTTCTTTCTTCCCGCGCGCTATTCGAGAATTGAATGGGAGATAAATAGTATAATGGTTCGATGAACCCTCTGCCACGCACTTAAATGTGATTTGCAGAGTATCCCATGTAGATGCAGATTTTTCGTTCAGAGAAGTGTCCAACGCTTCGAGTGTGTTCAGCCTTCCCCGACAGGGGCTGCATTCTTACCAGCCGGAATGCGCTGGGTCACCATTACAGTTTCGCGTTCAGAGAGTTTGCAAATGGTGAAACGTCACATTGTGATCTAATTTGCAATACTCGAGTTTTAAGACGGTGAGTATTTATTACGTTGACTAAATTTACTTGTGATATAGTTAAAGCCTGTATCTTATGGGGTATATTTGACATGCGTCTTGTTTGGTTTTATCCGTTTTAAGAAAACTGTAACAAAAATTTATTTCCAAGACACTATGGGACAAGGTGCGCAACGATGCGCACAATTCCTCCTCATGTAGTTAAATACCAAAACGTAAAAGTGTCTAGAAAGCTTAATCTCGGCAATAATCCTAAGCGTAATGTAAAAGAAAGTATGCATAAGAAGGGACTTCAAAAGAAGAAAAAGGATAATCAGATTTCTGGCAAGAAACACAATAGAAAGTAAAGAAAAATGAGATGATTGAAGAAGAATCAGACGATTCAGATGTTGACGACGTTCCACTGTCTAATGACGGTAAGTCCGATGATATGGACATGGAGCTGTTGGATCCTGGCGCACATCAAGGAGCCGACGACGAGATTTGCGGACTTTGTGGAGACCATGGTAGAGACAGAGAACTGTGGTACAGATGTACTTTGTGCGGAAGATGGTACCATGCACCTTGTACCACAAATACCACAAACTATTTTGCCAAAGATTTTATATGTGATATGTGCTGTGAAGGACTTATCTAACTTGTTAAATCTGTAGGCCCCTAACATCAAAGAAAACTTCGCGTTTTATTTGAAAACCAACAGTCCTGAACTATGTTAAATTTTTTAAAATTTGATTAAAACTTATATTTAACCTCATGTAGTATGTGCCTTATCAATATAATCTTAGAAATAGACCTTGTATGATTTTTCTTTTTCCTCTCCAAGTATTACTGCGTATCAATTCTTCTAACATGCGCACAATTACCCCACCCGATGAACAGGTTTCCCCAACGTACAGGAAAACATGCGCTTAGGTAGTGTCTTGGAATTTTGTTTTTGGTGTTTTTATTTTTGAATATTTTGGGTTATCTTAATTTTTTATAGTTACTAGAATAGTTGCTCTAAGTTTTGATATAAAATAAACTTTGTTTAGAGAAGTCAATTAAAACTAAAGTTCCGCTTAGGTGTGCACGTTTCCCCCACTTTCCCCTACTAAATAAACTTTTGAAATTATTTATATCATTACTTGTCGCAAATGAAAGAAACAAACTGCAAACGCACTGTTGTCGAGTAGAATAAATAATTATCTCATTGTGATGTATTACTTTTTATTATTTATTACACAAGTCGCGAGATCGTGCTGGCTACGGTTGGTTCAGCACGTCTTGCAGAGCTCGTTGAGTTTCACGCGCAGTGTACAGGCGATCATTAGCCTGCAGGAACAGCACATCTCATTTCTGTTGTGAGAAAGGCAAAACAAGAGGTCTTGCACCATTATGCATGCTGCATGTACCGAGCACTGGTCAACGTCCCCTCTACAAATACAAAGAGAGAACCAGAGTTGTAACTTATAAGCGGATACGATCACCACTTGCGTGCACGCAGAATCTGCATCCATTGCTGAACCGACGGCGTGCTCTTCCAGTTTCGAAGTGACTCTCCCATGAAACTTGTCGAGCTACGCGTGAGCAAAAAACGAGCTAGAGGTGTGCTTGCTGGTAGTCTGTCTCTCTCTGGCCCTTTCCCGCACATGAAGGGTCGGCACTGTGTTAAACACGGATTGGGCATGTGTTAATATTTACAGGGTGGCCGGATGCCCTTCCTGCCCCCACCCCATGCCCCCCAGGAGGAAATGTGTACTGCAAATAGTGTTATATGTGTGTGTGTGTGTGAAAGTATAAAGCGTTACGAAATGTTTGCTTGGCGTGTAACTGACTTGGGATCCAGCCCAGAATTGACGTAGGGGATGTGAGAAACCGCCTATAAGCCACATCCAGGCTGGCCGGCACTCCGACCCCTTTCGTTAATCCGCCGGGCGGATTCGAACCGGGGCCGGTACGCCTCCCCGTCTCGGAAAGCGGTGCGTTAGACAACACGGCTAACCGAGCTGGTGTGTGCTTGCTGGTATTCCCCCTGCTATAAACCGATTGACAGAATTTTGTGTTGACAGTCCTGGGCCTAAAAGACCTTTTACCTGCGTTGTGCTAACTGAACGATCTGTCACTGGTGTCCTACCAAAGCGAGAAACTTGGAGAACGTAAACACTGCTTGAACGTCCAGAACTTGAGAAGGAAGAAAGGTAGCTAATGATTTAAGGCCCCATCGACAGAGTGGTCATTAGAGACGGATCTCACACTCTGATTTTTGAGTAAGCACGAGGAAGAAAATGGGCCATAATCTTTCAAAGGAACCTTCGCTGAATTGATTTACGGAAATCACGGCAAACTTAAATCTGGATGGCTGGAGGTGGATCTGAACTACTTTTCTCCCAAATGTGAGCCAGAATATCACCACTGTGATACCTCTTTCGGTGCAGAATTTCATTTAAGTGAGCGATGATATTGACGTGAGAATTTCAACTAGCCTCGCTGCATGCAGAGCGTCCAATTTTTGTGGTATTTCTCTGAAATGTCAATACCCTCACTCGCAAAGGGAACAATTTGCCCCCTTTACAACTCAACTCACTCGGTTGCTTGTAGGTAGCACAATTTGTACAAATGTTTGTTCGTGCTGCGGTTCTCAACCCCTAGGCTTACTAACTATTGTAACTTATGCTAATGACAACACACACACACACACACACACACACACACACACTCACTCACTCACATACACCGGCACGACAGCGAGGAACAGCACGCTCAGCCGCAAGAAACCTTTGAGCGGTCAGCCACTCCAATGCGTATAAGAGTTCTTCTCCTTAGCATGGCGCCATTTTGCCTCCCACGTTGGTAACACGTTGATCTTTTTGGCTGTAAAATTTACCCATTAATAGAGACAAACACAGACCGTGTTCTGGCAGTTATGACATACGTCTTCTGCTGGATCTCGACGATGAAACCGTTATTAGAAAAATAATAAATCATTTTCGAGAAAATTTATACGTATTTACATAGGAAAACGTTAGGCACATATGAAGATTTTGTTGTGGAGGAAGCCGAGCATTAAGACAGGCCGCGCAGTCGTCGTTTCCATCATGTCATGGTGGTTCAGTGGTTATAGTGGTCGCCTATGAATCAGGAAATCCCTGGTTCGAGTCCCGCTCATGGCAGAACATTCAATTCAATTTGTACAGGTTGTCGGCCAAGATCGCGTTCTGTTAGTTAGGATGACAGGTTTAGACATATCTTAGAGGTCATCTTCTGATATCCTGTACCTCTCAATATCACATCTCATGTAGGACTTAGCTATTTCCTCTAATTACAAATTTCTTGGTAAAATTGCATGCATCTATACAGATATGAAATACAAAGCATGATGATAGATTTGTATACGTCATTAGATTTACTGTAGACATTTCCTCAACGGCAGCCAATTAGCCACTAAGTGTAAGGTATCAAGCTACATAGTGGACTATCCATTGTAGCTTAATACCTTACACTTAGTGGCTAATGTGCTGCCTTTGATAGGATAGGATAGGATGTTTTGGGCGTACAAAACAAGGTTTTTAGCGTCAGGCTAAAGAATTAGACAACAGTAACTAAAGTAGGTCTTGGCAACAACCCGAACCCATATTGCCAGTCAGTGATGGAAGTTGGCAGACGTAAGGTTGGGTACTTCAAAGTCGTTAAACGAAAATGTCAGAGTATAGGGGGACGCTGATCGCTGATGTTAGAGGTATCAGCGAGCCTCCCTGTAACACACTAAAACCTCCGGCCTAAGAGCTTAGGCCAGAGTCGGGAACGATCACAAAATTGTAAAACGTTCGTTACACTCACCTCGTCGTCAGCTAAAACAATGGGTAGGGCATGACCAAGATTAACCGCTGGCCTCTCAGAAGGATATAAAGTACACTCAATTAAATGTGGCTTATAGTGATTTGTACACCACAAGCATCACAAATCGGTGGATTCTCGAAGTACAAAATTTCTACTCTGCTCCGATTCCCTTAGTGCCCTCCAGTCACTGCTGGTCATGTACCCGGCTGAACCTATATCACAATTGATCCGTGACCATGCTGTCTTTGAGAAAATGTCTACAGTAAATCTAATGATGTATACAACTCTACCATTACTGTTTGTATTTCACATCTGTATAGGTGCATGCAATTGTACCAAGAAATTTGTAATGAAAGGAAACAGCTAAGGCCTATATGATATGTGACATTAGGAGGTAAAGATCGAAAGATGACGTCTAACAAGGAGGCCACATGGGTATCGGATTTTAGAATTTCTTGGTATTTATGGTACGTGAAGTTTAGAATTTAAATAACAATCAGCCAAAGCCATTCGACGCAACTCTAAAAAATTCCCGAGAAAATCGACAGTAAAGTTTGGCAAAGTACACGTAAGTACCTATAATTAAAACACTTAACTCCACACGTCTTTGTAGCTAACGTGGCAGCGTTCTGGCCTCACAACCATAGAGTCGGTGGTTCGACTCCTGCTGTGACAGACATGATTTTAATTTTAAAATTCAAGTATGTAAGCATTTTGGGGTCTCTAATTCCATGTGTTGTGTCAGTTTTTGTTTATGTGCATCTAGATGAGCTGAAATCCTTGTCACGTAAATCGATGGTTGAGTAGGATAGCTGCTTGGAAAGCCATTAGTACCGCTGTCGATGACTTTCCAAAACCAGTGTCATAGCTCTTCACAAAATAAACAATCAAAGACTACCGTCATCAACTAATAGTTAAGCCAATACTGTAAAAAATGTAACTTACGTTTTTTTATGGAAACCATCATTATTATATAGAAAAGTACGAATAAACAAACTACGTGCACTTTTCGTAAAAATTATCATTAAATATTATAATTGTGCAAGTATTCGAGCACAATGAAAAAGTAAAACAAATTCTGTTACGACAGATCCTACAGTTTTAGGGCCAGAACGCTACCCCTTAAGCTATACCGACAGGTGCTCAAATTTGTTTAATTTTTGGTAATTACACTTACTTGGAAAAATTCAAATTCGATTTTCTCGAGAAATTTTGAGAGTTGCGTCGAATGGTTTTGGCTGCCTGTTACTTGAGTTCTCAAAAAAATATAACTATAAAAAAATTCTAAAACCCGATACCCATGTGGTCTCCTGGTAAGACACGTCGAAACCGGTCATCCTAATGAATAAAACGCGATCTTGGCTGGAAAAGCGTATAAATTGATTCTAGATCGCCCCAACTAACTATGAGTCCCATACATTTAATTCAATGCCACTCCATCAGCATAATAAGTGTCATTATTAGAACGGCTACTATCTCCCAGGTAATAACTACCGTCATCGGATCACAATCGACGTAGTCTTTCCAGGAGTATTATCTTCCCCCGCTCTGAAAATGTTCAAATGTCTGTAAATCTATCGGACCAAACTGCATGGACATCAGTCCGTAGCTTACAAACCACTTAAACTAAAGTACACTAACCTAAGGACCAACGGACACACCCATGCCCCAGGGAGGACTCGAACCTCCGACGGTGAGTAACCGCGCGCTCCGCAGTGAGGCGCCTTAGACCGTTCGGCTGTTATTTACACTTACTTGGAAAAATTCAAAGTTGTTTGCCATGACCTTCTGCAGTGTTATTAGTTATAGTAAAGTTCAAAACAGCTCCACAAAATATAGATGGGCCCTGAAGAATCACTTGACCTCCAACGCCCTGCTATGTAGTAATATCAGTATCAGCTATAGCCTTATAGACTGGTATGCGGGAACGTCGAAATCTTTTCCTGTAACGAGACATCTGTGAACCCGTTCAATGCTGTTGCCTGTGCAGCAGCCACACGACGACTGACGTTGTCTTACCGGAAGCACGACTTATATACCGCGCTCTTATCTAACCGCAACTTCCGGTCTTATTGCCAGATCTTTGATTTTCGCCCAGACGGCACTAAATAAAATCTAGAGCGCCGGCCTCTCTCTCTCTCCCACACTTACAAGTTGCGTCGAATGGTTTTGGCTACCTGTTACTTGAGTTCTGAATTACACGTGCCATAAATATCAAAAAATTCTAAAACCTGATACCCATGTGGTCTCCTTGTAAGACATGCCAAAACCGGTCATCCTAATGAATAAAACGCGATCTTGGTTGAAAACGTGTATAAACTGATTCCAGATCGCCGGCCGCGGTGGCCGAGGGGACTGAGGCGCTTCAGTCACGGTCTGCACGGCCACTACGGTCGGGGGTTCGAATCCCCCCTCGGGCATGGATATTTGTGCCGTCTTTAGTTGTAGGTAGTTCATAAGTAGTTTGTAAGTTTAGGGACTGATGACCCCGTAGTTAAGTCCCTTAAGCTTAACAAACATTTGAACATTTTTTTTTATTCCAGATCGCCCCAATTAATCATGAATCCCATACATTTGATTCAATGCCTCTCGTTCAGTATAATAATGTCATTAATAGAACGTTTACTCTCTCCCAGATAACAACTACCGTCATCGGATTTCAATCGACGTCGTCTTTCCAGGACTATTATTTTTCCCCGCTCTGAATTGTACCCCTTATGCTGTTGTTACTGCTCTTTTTACTCCTACTTCCAGAGGACATTCTCCTTTTTATGAAGTCGTAAGCTTTTTCTTGGTCGACATATCTTATGATCGTATCATGAACAGTGACATATTTTGGTTTGTTATGATAAATTTCATTATATTTACAGGTGAGATGTTTAGAGCGCAGTTACTGCCTGCGGGCGACGTTTGGAGCAGCTCTCAGGGTGGCAAGCGTGGCGCCCCACCTGCAGTCGGGCCTCCGTGCTTTCTGTAAGTGATGGGCCGCGGGCCACCTGCGAGGTGGCACAGTGCTCCGCGGGAGGCGCGAGACGCCGCACCTGCTGATATACGAGCCGCAATTTGCATAACAAAAAATGGCGGTGCCAGGTAGCGCCACTAATAATGACATTAATAGCGGGGGGCTGGTGCGAGGAACACGGCGCGCGCCTATCGGTGGCGGCAAACAAGAACGCGGCGCGGGGTTCCTGTCTGGAGGAGGCGGGCAAAACAGGCCACTGTGCGCGCACAGCGCCGCGGGTGGCGGAATGCGGAATGAGCCGCGCCCTCCGGCAGCGCGCGCCGAGGAACGCGGGGGAGGAGCAGTTCACACGGCCAATTCCGCACTGCTTTTGCTGGCAGTGCGTCACTCCATACGACGAATATTCGAGAAAAATCAACAAATTATTTCAGCTCTATCGTGCTCGATCTTTTTTCGGCATGACATAAGTCGTGGTATTTCAAATTTAGCACAGGTTTCTTCCCATCATTATATAAATATGCTAACGCGAAACTGAGGGTACAGTTTTTTAATATTAATCATACAATAAGGCCAGGGGAGGATATGGATCCCCACACCATGCTGCATGAACATGCGTCCCGTTAGGCACTCTTCCGCTCACGCCCCAACAAACTTTATCCCGCCTCCAGCGGTGTCACGACAGGCACATGTCAAACGACGAATGACGACATGACGTCTTCAATGATGAGAGTCGCTTCTGCCTCGGTGCCAATTATGGTCGTATGCGTGTGTGGCGCCTTGCACAGAGAACGCGAAAATACTTCAAAGGAACACGGGGCAGACTACTGGCAACATGGTGAGGGGACCCGTATCCTACAGTGATAGTTCTTCTCTGGTGATCGTTCAGGAAACATTGAACAAAGTCCACTGAAATTATAATTCAACCCATCGTGCTACCGTGCATCGTGCAAGTTCACATGAATCCCGAACCACCCAACGTGACCTTCAAGGTGTACGTCAACCATCTTGGCCAGAACGAATCCTACATCTTTCCCTCATTCAACACGTTCGGGCCGGATGAAGCGTCATGATGCGTGGTCTGGACGACCGGTACGAAATCTGGCCCAACTGAGGCACCAGGATCCGCAAGACTACATGCGACAACTCTTACTATCGTCTACAAGGGAGAATTGTAGCTTGCATTGATGGAAAAGCGGTGTATACATGGTATTAGCGTCGATTTTCGCAATTCTGGTGACTGTACTCTCGTACGTATGGATCTCTATGAGTGGTCGTGTGTTATATACATCCTCAAGAATATGTTAATGAAATTTACCTCTGCTGGCTTGACAAATGCATGGTGTTCTTTTTTTCATTTTCCAGGAGTGTATTTCCATCATCAGGTATTCATTTCTTTTGTGGGCGACAGCTAGAAGTGGACAGATATAGGTACACAGGTGCTGAAAAAGGTGTTCACTGTGCAGAATATGTTGTTGTTGTGGTCTTCGGTCCGGAGGCTGGTTTGATGCAGCTCTCTATACTACCCTATCCTGAGCAAGCCTCTTCATCTCCACATAAGAACGGCAACCTACATCTGTCTGAATCTCCTTACTGTATCCATCTTTTGGTCTTCCTCTGCGGTTTTTACCCCACACACTTCCCTCCAACGCTAAATTCACAATTCCTTGATGTCTGAGAATGTGTCCTACCAATCTATCCCTTCTTTTAGTCAAGGTATGCCAGAAATTTCTTTTCTCCCCAATTCTGTTCAGTACCTCCTCATTAGTTACGCGATCCACCCACCTAATCTTCAGCATTCTTCTGTAGCACCATATTTCAAAAGCCTCAATCCTCTTCCTGTCCGCACTGTTTATTGTCCATGTCTCACTCCCATACAAGGCAACACTCCATACAAATGCCTTCAGAAAGGACTTACTTAGGCTTAAATCAATATTCGATGTTAACAAATTTCTCTTTTTCAAGAACGCTTTTCTACCTATTGCCATTCTGCATTTTATATCCTCTGTGCTGCGACCGTATTTTGTTATTTTACTGCCCAAGTAACAAAACTCATCTACCTCCTTTATTGCTTCGTTTCCCAATCTAATTCCTTCAGCATCACCTGATTTTCTTACACTGCACTCCATTACCCTAGTTTTGCTCTTGTTAATGTTCATCTTATAATAAATATCTTTTTGTACACATATGTACCTACATGTGTGTACATGTAGCTGTCGATCACAAAATAGATAATTATGTGCTGACAACAAAAATGTTCAAATGTTTGTAATCCTTTGGGACCAAACTATGTTGGTCATCAGTCCCTAGTCTTACAAACTACTTTAAGTTAAACTAACCTAAGGACAGCAACACATCCATTCCCGAGGGAGGATTCGAACCTCCGACGCGGGAGGCCGCGCGATCCGTAACGTGGTGCTCCAGACCGTTTAGCTACCCCCGTGCGGTGTCGTGATAACAGATCAATACCTTCAATTACTGCGATCCTTGAAGCTTCTCTGCAGTACTATCGATCAATTAAACTCTTCATATCTGTCTATTGGTGGAATATGAAATATTTGAGGCATTTCACTCACAGTTCCAACTTCAAATACCAAAGAATACCTTGACATTTTACGGGCAATTTTCGATTATATCCCCATCTACCAGATTTTTCTTTCATAGAGAAAAATAGATAAAGGTTACCTTGAGTACCTTATAGTCAATAAATTCTACAACAAAATTACTAACATTTATTTAAAACTGCATAGTTAACCATCAGCTGTTTATTGTATTTAAAACTTTACCAGTTTCGGGTATTATCTATCATCAGAAGAGTAAAATTAAACAGGCTGATTGATAACCACATAGTTGAGCTGATGGACGTAGCAGAGATCGAAAATAGTATATCTACTTACAAACCATGAATACTTCGATCTCTGCTAAGTTTATTAGATCAACTTTGTAGTTATCAATCATCATGTTTAAGTTTACTCTTTCGATGATGGATAACATCCGAAACCGGTAATGTTTTAAATACCATAAACAGCTGATGGTTGACTACGCATTTTAAAGTATATTACGGCTGTAGACACACACCTATACAAAATTTTTAAAATTACTAACAGATTCTGTTAATAAACAGACTCTTATTGCTACTCAGCAAACTATATTTCCCCCACCTTCAATTAGCTAAAGTCAAAGATTACCTCCACACACACGAACATCGATCTTGGCGAGTTTCGGTCTTACTTTGTAAAGACGACAAAAATCGTTTACTTATTAAAACTTGAAACTGTTATGTTATAATAACTTTCTCCGTAACAATGCACAGCAGACAGCACATTCCCTATTGCATAAGAGGTAACCAAACGCGCGGAATGAGTACGCTAAACATAATCCAGTGTTTCAGAAGTAATGAATTCCAACAGCTATGCTTTTCATAACATTTACTAATTAGGTGATCAGTTTTGACGGTTCGTTAATGTTAAGACCCCTATGCATACCAGAACAGTTTCGTCTAATCATTGGTGCGTTATAGTAAGTGCGATTAAGTGTCCAAGAGATTTCTATTAACACGATATGTGGACACCATTGTCCTTAGATAGCTGGATGGCGCACGGCGTACGAATAGAATTGCATAATATGAGTGGAATATGCATATTTATTGTACTGTACCAGTGATTGGATAACCAACACTCAGTTTTGTATAGAGGCCTGAAGATCACATTATTGTAGTGTCGAAACGGGTCGTACAATTAATATTTTTAGACTGTTATTGCTCGTTATTTCCGCTCGGTTTTGACGAGCTTCAATTCCACATCCGTTGCATCATCTAATTCCGTCTTGGCACGTGTGTACACAGGCTCGGTCGCCACACAGGTCGTTGCTCCGTCGAGTTACGAAACACGTGTATCGATCTCTTCACTTCATGGATATGCAGCAGGGGTCCTTCGTTACAGCACGTCAAGTTAGCCGCAAGAAGAGTATTCTTGCAAACATTCATGTAATCCAACATAGTGGTAGAGATCCGTTCAGTATGACTTTCTTTTGTTTTTTACTGAACGTTTAACTGGTCAAGTATATGGTCCGCTGTGAAAGATTTGACAAACTCTCTCCCAGAACAAAAAAAAAAAAAATTGTAATCCTGGAAAGTGCCGGCCGCAGTGGCCCAGCGGTCTGCGGCGCGCAGTCACAGTCTGCACGGCCGCTACGGTCAGGGGTTCGAATCTCCCCTCGAACTAGATGTTTGTGTCGTGTTTAGTATAAGGTAGTTCATAAGTAGTTTGTAAGTTTAGGGACTGATGCCCCGCAGTTAAGTCCCTTAATCATAATAAACATTTGTACATTTTAATCCTGGAAAGACTACGTCCATTATGATCTGATGACGGCAGATGCCACCTTGAAGATAGCAGATGTACTCATAACGATTTCCACGTCGTCAGCCCAGGGAGAGCATAGTAACGTAGTTGGCGGAGTACCATCTGTGTGTTCAATTGTTCAAATGTTTGTATAGGTTATGGGACTTAATTACGGGATCATCAATCCCTAAACATACAAACTACTTATGTACTACCTAAGACTAAGGACGGCACAAATATCCATGCCCGAGGGGGGATTCGAACCCCCGACCGTAATGGCCGTGCAGACCGTGACTGGAGCGCCTCAGTTCCCTCGGCCACCGCGTCCGATCCATCTGTTTGTGTCCATTAAAAGGCTCCGTGTGATATGAACGTTTGAAGCAAACAGACGCGATGCGAAGGAGGCGCACTCGGGTCAAATGAGCAAATTTGAAAGGAGTCTCAAACTGCCACATTCCGAGTAGCGGGATGATCTTTCCGGAGAATTTCCAAACAAGTTGGACATGCTGCGTCAGTTTTGCAATGGTCACGTGATCATTCTCACACCATTAGAAGAACTTCTGGACGTCCAAGCTGTAAAGCCAGTTTTATTTTTTTTATTATTTATTTATTTTTTTATTGAAGGGTATAAGTGGAAGATCGGAGAACTACCACAGCACAGATAAGGGGGTTTGTGAGCAATGTGTTGAATTTAGAATTCATTTATGTAGATTTCTCCTACAAATAGTATTAATATTATATGATTTGTTGTACACTTTTGTTAATTGTTTCTGTTTTAATTAGAGTGGCTTTTTTTACTTTAATGTAGTGTAGGGTATTCAGATTATTAAGGCTCCAAGTACAGTAGGTTTTCCTCAGCATTTTATTGATGCTATTAAATTAATTTGCTGGGAACAGACTATTCCCTTTTGTCAAATTATTTTTATACTATTTTACTCCTGGTTTTGATTCAATAATTTCTTTATTCAGTTGTGTTTTTCTTTCCTTACATAACTGATATATGTTGTTTTCCTTATGGGTTTTTATTTTTTCTTTGTTGTACTAGATTGAGATTTTATACAATAATGATTTCTGGTAGATCATCTAATTCAAGTTACTCATTACTGGGTTGTTTGCATTCTGTTGTTCAAACTATTTCTTATGAACTGAGATTGACTTTAATTACGTTGTCATTATATCAATTGTAAGTGTTCTGAATTTTCGATTGCTGAATTATTATTTTTTTCTTTTCCTTTAGCTTTATCTTTTTTGGCGGAAATTAACCGGACTCCGTCTGATTTTCCTGAAGGTCACTCTGAGTTAATTTCCGGTTTTAATATTGATTGTGATGCTGGGGGTTAGAGTGTAATTTTTCTTGCAGAGTATACTGGAATTATTTTTATAAGAATGTCACTTTCATTAATTTTTTTAGGTGGTGACTTTTATTCTATTATTTATTTTTTAAGGCTTTCTTTTATTTCTTTTCTATTTATTTGGGTTCATGGTACTTTAGCCCATTTCCCTTGTGATAAGCGTGTGTATGTGGATTGGAAGAGTCGTTTTGCCTTTTTCTATAAATTTTTCACTAGTTCAGGTTTTTTCCGAATTTTTAAAGTAATAGAAGGGTTAAACTTCAGATCTCATGTTTTTAAAACATTTGCTTTTCTGAAGCTAATTAACTTTATTTTCTAATGAGAGTATCTCATATTTTTGCAATAAGAACATTAATTAGGAAATATGAGAAGTAAATGACTGTCAAAATTTGTCCTGTTATAATGAATGGTTCTTCTACTTGCCGTTTTCCAGTTTATGTTAATAGGCAAAATACGATTACTTTAATTCACAATAACACTGGTTTGCTTGGAATTCTGTCTATACCCAAAAATTGGCATTATCATTATTATTCGTCTCAATAATTCACAAATAAAATGACTCTCGCCTCGCTACGGGCGTAGACAACACGTTCCCCATGACGACGCTGTGCCTGCCCCACACCTCTGGTGCTTTTCCCGGTGCTCGCCGATGCTCGCGAAGCACCTCAGTTGAAGAGGCCTGCAGGGTTAGTGTAAGTCAATAAGTAGCTTCTAACTCTAGGAACTGATGACCAAAGCAGTTGGGTCCATTTAGACACTTCTGCTGTGATAATGTTCTCAAAATACTCATTGTACCTTCCTCAACGAAAGCAATTACAACAATTTTCTGAACACTTAAAATGGCATTGTACTAGATAACTTATTCCATATTTCATTACATTCACACTGTAGTCTTTAAAATTGATCTCCATGTCACGGTAAGTTACAAGATGACGATTGTAGCATCTCCAGAAGTGACTGAAGTAGAGCAGCTGCATATACATCTGCATGTGTTATCCGTATTTCCGCTGTGGAGTAGCCGAGCGTTCTAAGGCGCCTTGCTGTCGAGCAAGCGGTTGCTCGCCGTCGGAGGATCGAGTCATCCCTAGGGTATGTGAGTGTGTGTGTGGTTCTTATCATTAGTTAGCTTTAGTTACTTTAAATATTTTGTAAGGCTAGGGAATGGTAGCCGCAGTAGTTAAGTCCCGTAGATTTACGAACATTTTGAATCCGTATATCACACTTAAGTTCATGGCAGAGAGATCATCGAACCAGTTTCATACTATTTAACAACCATTTCCCAGCGAATATCGAGCGGGAAGAAAATCTAAAGCTCTCCGTTGGAGTTCTGATTTCATCTAATATACAGGGTGTTACAAAAAGGTACGGCAAAACTTTCAGGAAATATTCCTCACACACAAAGAAAGAAAATATGTTACGTGGACATGTGTCCGGAAACGGTTTATTTCCATGTTAGAGCTCATTTTAGTATATCTCTTTAAATGTAAATGGAAATAATTCGTGCAGTCAATTGTCAAAATACCCAACTGTTTCGTTAGTATGTACTGCACTTCCTCGATTCACGTCATCAACAAAGATTTTCTGTGAACGTTTGGGCAGGAATTGTTGCTGATGTCTTGATTGGGCCTCATGTTCTTCCAACTCCGCTCACTGAAGCATCATGATTTCATACGGGATACTCTACCTGTGCTGCTGGAACATGTGCCTTTACAAGTGCGACACAACATGTGAATCATGCACGATGGAGCTCCTGCACATTTCAATCTACGTGTTCGTACGCTTCTCAACAACAGATTCGGTGACCGATGAATTGGTAGAGGCGGACCAATTACATGGCCTCAACCCTCTTGACTTTCATTTATGGGGGCATTTGAAAGCTCTTGTCTACGCAACCCCGGTACCAGATCTAGAGACTCTTCGTGCTCGTATTGTGGACGGCTGTGATACAATACGCCATTCTCCAGGGCTGCATTAGCGCATCAGGGATTCCATGCGACAGAGGGTGGATGCATGTATCCTCGCTAACGGAGGACATCTTGAACATTTTCTGTAACAAAGTGTTTGAAGTCACACTGGTACGTTCTGTTGCTGTGTGCTTCCATTCCATGATTAATGTGATTTGAAGAGAAGTAATAAAATGAGCTGTAACATGGAAATTAAGCGTTTCCGGACACATGCACACTTAACATATTTTCTTTCTTTGTGTGTGAGGAATGTTTCCTGAAAGTTTGGCCGTACCTTTTTGTAACACCCTGTATAAAAAATGAATGTTTGAGTGTTCGAGTTTTATGCGCTGCCGTACCGTTCAACCAATTATAATGAAATTTAGTAAACATATTGCTTGCACTTTCGCGATGGTCATAGGCACCATTAAATGACTGTACGACGAATAGTTCATGAAATATGACGTAAGAAACAATGAAATGCGCGGAAAAGTGCTGCATCATACGACGTCTGCTACTAAACCACTGCACCGATTTCAACCAAATTTGGTACACATATTCCCTTCATGAGGTAACAGACGACGTATGGGTAAGAACTGCTTACGATATATAGTTCGGGTGATATGACGTCATAAGCAATTATATGGTTGAAAACCTGTGGCTTCGTACGACATGCAAATGAGGACTCTTTATTCATCCTAATATCTTCATGATATTTTGGACACTTGACCTTCAAAACAAGAGGAATGTCATTGTCACATATAATTTTGGACGGTGCAGGAAGGAGGATACTTTACATATGGACGTCGTCAGATTATACAGCTGTTTTCTGATTCTGATGAAATTTTAAAATATGATTGAACAATTCAGTCTGTCAGTGCAGTATTGATATATTCAGATTATTTGCAATCATTTCCATTTATTAAAATGACTAAACAGTTATTATTCAAATTTCGGCTAAGTTTCGAATGAAATAAAATTTCTGAAAATACTAGCAACTCTCTATGGAAGTAACGTTACATTTTTCAGGGTGATTATCATCAAATAACCATTTAAAACATAAATATTGTTCATACCATGTGAATTTTATGTAAGCAATTTGAAGTAGGAAATTTTTTTAAAAGAATGCTTCAGTGGAAAGCATACTTGTTTCAGATTTTTAAATGACGGACTTTTGGCTGTCATCGTTGATGCATTCCAAGCGTACCGAATCATTGGGGTGGAAACCACCAGGAGAAGGAATTTGTTGTTACCAACGTATGTTTTTAATAGGAATTTGAAAATAAATGCATAAATCTAATATATGAAAATTAATGTTTGTTTGTTTGTCTTTTTGTTCGTATTTTCTGCACTGCCATACCGTACATCCGATTGCGATAAAACTACGTCATATCATTGCTTGCACTCGCACGAAGGTTGTAGGCATACTAAAATTAACTTCGTATGGCGCACTGCAGAGGGTGCTTTATAATTAGTTAATTCGTTTCTTTGGCCTTCATGCTGAAATGTCTGGACGGATATGAATGAAATTTAGAACAGAGGTAGATGATAACCTGTTTAATACATAAGCTATCTTTCGTAAGCCAACGTGTGTTGCGTGGCGTAGGGTACCTTACAGTGGGTTAATTTGTTTACTACTTCTTCGTGCTGAAAGGGATGGACATGTTTGAATTAAATTTTGAATGGAGATAGCTTAAACCCTGCATTAATATATTGAGTACCTTTCGTAATCCACCGTAATGTGAGTGGTGGAGGGTAACTTGCAATGGGTTAATAAATTTGTTTCTCTTCACGCCGAAACGGCTGGAGGGTTTCGGATGAAATGTGGAATGCCGATAGCGTATACCTTGAATTAACGCATTGTCTACCTGTAGGAAGCCGCTGTACGGTGCGTGGCGTAAGGCACCTTACAGTAAGTTAACACTTCAGTTACTCTTCACGCTGAAACGGCTGGAGGAATTGAATGAAATGTGTAATGAAGATAAACCCCGAATTAATACATGGGCTATCTTTCGTAAGTCTTCGTAGGTTCATGGCGGAGGGTACGTTACAACAAACATCCAAATGGTCTGACTGGTCACCATAAAACTAGCACTTAAATGTATGTTTTCATGAAGGACATTTTTATAATCTGTGGAGGATATCTTGTGACTTTGACACCGTTTGACTAATCAACATGAAACTTGATGCATATATGCATGTTTTCATATGTAGGAGGGAGAGGAGCCACCTCGGATTAACCGTGCGCACTGGGGCGCCATGTTGCGGTGCGCGCTGCCGTTCATCGTCGGGGATTCGAGTCCTCCCTCCGGCATGGGTGTTTGTGTTGTCCTTAGATTAGATTGGAAACCTCAATACGTCTGTTCGTATTTCATGCGCAGCGGTAGCATCGCGCCGGGTACCAGCCAGTTTACTACATTTTTTCTCCCTATGTAGGTGGGGGTCCACACTACAAAATCACATTCTGAGGAGGAAGTCGGCTATTGAAATTTCGTAAGTACGTATAACCGCATTGAAAAATACTGCTGTTGTAATGATTGCCATTTGAACTCCTGTATCGTTTTCGTGATACTACTCTCTGCTCTGTATCGAGACAAAACTACGCGTGCTGCTCTTCATTGTATTATTTAGATGTGCTCCGTCAATTCTACCTTATGAGGATTCCACACTGCGCAATAAAAATTGAAAAGAGTAATTGACATACATAATGTAGACAGTATCTTTAGTAGTTGTGTTGCGTCTTCTAAATGCCTTGCAATAAAAAGCAGTCCTTGGTTCCCCTTTCATGTGACGTTACCTAAGCGCTCCATATACTTCATTTCTGGCATAATAGTAATTCCTAGCTATCTTTCGAATTTACGAACTTAATAGTTTACTAATTTGCATTGTAAACAAAGTTTAACGGATTCTTTTAGTGGTCACGTGGATGACTTCACAGTTTAAATTATTAACTACTAATTGCCGCTTTTCACAACCTGTTGATGTTGTTGTCTTCAGTCCGGAGACTGGTTCGATGCAGCTCTCCACCCTACTCTATCCTGGGAAAGCCTCTTCATCTCATCATAAGAACGGCAACCTACATCCATTTGAATCTGCTTACTATATTCATCTCTTGGTCTCCCTCCGTGATTTTTAGCCCAGTCACTTCCCTCCAATGATAAATTTACGATTCCTCGATGTCTAAGAGTGCGTCCTACCAATCGATCCCTTTTTTTAGTCAAGGTACACCAGAAATTCCTTTTTTCCCAGTTCTGTTCAGTACCTCCTCATTAGTTATGCGATCCACCCACCTAATCTTCAGCATTCTTCTTTAACACCACATTTCAGAAGTCTCTATCCTCTTCCTGCCCGTACCGTTTATCTTCCATGTTTCACACCCATCCAAGGCAACACTCCACACAGATACCTTCAGAAAGGACTTCCTTATGCTGAAATTAATATTCGATGTTAACAAATTTCTCTTTTTCAAAAACGCTTTTCTTCCTATTGCCATTTGCATTTTATATCCTCTGTACTGCGACCATCACATGTTATTCTACTGCCCAAGTAACAAAACTCATTTACCACCTTCATTGATTCGTTACCGAATCTAATTCCTTCAGCATCGCCTGATTTTGTAAGACTGCATTCCATTAGCCTTGTCTTACTCCTGTTATCACATTATATGCCCCTTTCAACACAGAGTCCATTGCGTTCAATTGCGCCTCCAGGTCCTTTGATGTCTCTGACAGAATTACAATATTATCAGCAAAACACAAGGTTTTTATTTCTTCACCATGAACTTAAATTCCTTCACCAAATTTCTCCTTGCTTTCTTTTATAGCTTGCTCAGTGTACAAATTGAATGACATTGGGGAAAGACTACAACCTTGATATCTTATTTAAATTTTTCTGCATTTGGTTTTGATCTTCATATGACTTAACTAAATGATAAATGACAGAATCATTTGCAAACGTTCTAAGATATCTGCTCAGATATTCTTCCAGGTGGTTTATGTAGATGCGGTACAGCAGAGTACAGATAGCACTACATTAAATTTGTCCTGTCTGACAGGAAATCTCGAATCCAATATCGAAACACAGCCGATATTTCATAGCCACGCGACTTCATTATAAGCCCCTTCAGAAGTAGGTTGTGAAAAGCCTTCTGGAAATCTATAAATATGGAATCAATGTGAGGTACCTTATCGATAGCTATCATCGCTAAGAAGAAAGTTGTGTCTCACAAGAACGATGTTTCCTACATCCTTGTTGACAAGAAGTCAATACTTCCTTCATCAAGTGATTTATAATTAATGTGCGACCCGTATCTAAAGAATTGTTGGGCCTTATTCGCAAGTAAGTCATTGTTTCCTGCGTAAATAGAGGGAAGACATGTCACATATACCATCATGGGAAGGATTTTTACTATTATAATACATTTTTGCAATACGACCGGTTTACTTTTTACAATATGATGGGGCCTCAAAAAGTTTGTTATCAGTTCTTGGAAACGAACTTGCAAATGTAATCTAACGTATAGACATTCCGCGTATTGCCCGCGTAAGGCAAAGGTCCCAGGTTCGAGTCCCGGTTCCGGCACACAATTTTAATCTGCCAGGAAGTTTCATATCAGCGCACACAGTGAAAGTTTCATTCTGGATTCCGAATATTAATTGCTGTTGAATCTTCAGCGCTATGTGGTCGTGATCGAAGAAACGAATCTACTCCTGACGTTTCGTCCAGAGCTGCGCTGGACATCCTCAGAGGTGCTACTGGTAGCGGTGAATCTTGCCGACTGACGAGTCGGGCGTCGGAGAGCGGTATAATGGACTGTGGCTCTTCAGAGTAGGTAGTTACACTTTTATCTTTGACTATCGACTATCGAAAGTTATGTTTTATCTTTTAGAAGGCTTATCTCTGCTGCGCACGTGAACACTTGAACACGCTCCCTTTTGGACAGTATTTATACCGCTCTCCGACGCCCGACTCTTCAGTCGGCAAGACTCACCGCTACCAGTAGCACCTCTGAGGATGTCCAGCGCAGCTCTGGACGAAACGTCAGGAGCAGATTCGTTTCTTCGACCACGACCACATAACCCGGATGATTCAACAGCAATTATTTCAGCCGGTCGTGAAAGCCTTCACTGCATGATTCCGAATATTGCCCATTTTTTTCAAAAATTTGAAGATGATTTATATAGCTCAGACCAGTAACTAATATAAATAATAACTTGCGGACAAGGCGAAATGATCCTTTGCGTCAGTTTTGCACATTAAACATTGTCTATCGTTCTACTTGTGACAATATATGCCAGACAATCAAGTAATTCAAATTATTTGACCCACTATATGTTCAAAAACCTTGCTGCAGTAGTGTAGGCCTGTAATTTAGTGGATTGCTCCTAGTGGCTTTCTTGAGTAATAGTGTAACCTGTGCAATTTAAATGGTCAAATGTTTCTATAGCTTATGTGACTTAACTGCGGTGTCATCAGTCCCTAAACTGACAAAATTACTTACGAACTAGCTACTAAAGTCGACACAAACAGCCATGTCCGAAGGGGGAATCGAACCCCGACCACTGCAGCCGTGCAGACCGTGACTGACACGCCACCGACGGCTCGACCACAGCGGCCAGCCCTGAAAATTTTCTAGTCTTCGGGTAGAGGTTTATCGTTAAAGATCATACTCTGAAAGAAATGTAAACTGTACATGGTTCTGGTGTTTGCAGTCCCTATTCTAAATTTTTGTTAGGCACTGTATAGCTGAAGAGACGTCAGCAGTAGTGTGGGAAAGCTGGCGGTGGAAAGAGATTGCATCGGGCCCTCTCGATGGAAAAGTGCTCCAGTTTCGTAAGAAATGTAATCTTATTGGTTGCCGCCATGATAGTGATTGTCTGTAGGCCGCAACCTTTCTTTATTAATATTATATAAATCATCATTTAATTCCAGGTAGCCCAGTTATAGAGGAAAATCTCCCAGTAACATTTTATCCTTCGATAATTTCGAAATGTTATTAAGGTGACCTGGACCTGAACGCGGTCTGTAACGACTAAGCTTTCGAAGGCACGTTAAACCCCAAGCTTCCTTCTTCCTCGCTTTTTTGGAAGTGAACGGTCTGAATTTTTATACCTTGCTTTCGGTGCACATTACTCTTGATCTACAATGCTTGAAACATCTGTAATAGTTTAAGATTTGTTTTTGTCCTAATAGATTGTTTTATAATACAAGTTCTCATTATGGAACCATTTTCTGGTGCATCGTCAGTCTAAGAGCGTTTAGACTGTGACAGGCTGCTGTCAACATTCGTAGAAACACATTTTGCCTCTTTTTGGTAATTTTAACTATATCTCAGGAAATAGAAAACCCTTATTACACATCATTACAATACTGTCTAAAAATTACTGTTAAGATAATATACAGAATACTAAACGAAGATTATTTCTGCGATGCATTAGGCATAATAGAGATATACTGTCCCATTCTTCAATTGTGAGAAAGTTGGAGAACATAGCTAAAAACCGGTATAAAGAAAAATCTACCTAATGTACTGAAAATGAAGTTTCAAGAAAATGGCAAAAGATTGTTCACAGTGTTTTGACTCACCGTATGCCTCTCTCAGAACAATGCAGGGGCATAATCTTGTTGGCCAGCTGCTTCTTTATTCTCTGCAGACCTTTTCATGGGTATTTTCATGATCTGGACTCTTTATTGGTGGGTTCCGCAGCCCTATAACCTTCAACTAGTCGCTGACGATCTATGGCAGTCAGAGCAGCTATCATATTATTTCCCGGTTGGTTGCTTAATTTGTCCATTACTTTTGTTCTGTTAGTTACATCATCACTGAAAAAGGTAGCAGCATCCATCACACATGTTTTGAGTACTGTCCATCCAACGAACACTGGTTTCTTGTACTCGTTGTCACACGCAACTGTTGACACTTATTTGGATATTGTGTATTGCCATGTAAATAGTTGATAAATAATTTTTTATCTTTAAGGTCCTTGTATATTCGCTTTACTGTTTTCACGAATGTGGCAGGCATGCAATGTTTATGGTAATATTGTGACATTCTTTGGCTAAAGCATCAGCGTGGCCATTGTTTAGACTATTGTTTAAGACTATAATAAATATTTAAAAGTAAATAAACAATACACTTTTGGAAATGGGAGAAATTTGGCTTTCAGATGGGGGCAATTTTTTTTTTTTCAGTCGTTGTGACGTCTAGGTCCCCTTAACTATTAGTTTTTATAAAGACCAATGAAATCATTGAACGCACCTCGAGAACTTCCTTTCCCGCCAAAAGCGCTCATAGATGCCTCTCTCTTCTGGCGTAGTCAACTCACCCCTGTTTCGGCTACCGCAACGTTCAGATCATGCTGAAGCATTGAATACGTTGTACGCGTTTAACCGCTCGAACAACATCAGAGTGGCGTGACATAACAGTTCAAAATCCATTTTTAGTAACAAAAATTTTTATTTTACCTCGTGTGATTATTGTGAATTATATAATTGTTGTATACCTCTGCAGTTATTTGTAGTTTGCATCTTTGCTACGACAAATTTAAAAGATCTGGCATCTCTAAAAACTGTATTGTATTACCAGTTCATATCAGTAATATCAGAGCCCAAGGACCTGAATTTAGATTTACAGTCTTCAAGTCAACGGATCGGCGACCCGAGCGTCATCCATTTGCCTTGGGGAAACACCTGAAAAGATATCCGGTTAGTGAAAAATTTGGACTTATGGCTTCTATTCTGATAGGAGACAACTTCGCCTCTCACGTGTTCTGCATTGCTAGCAAAAATAGCGACACGTGCACGTAGGATAACACTATTGAGGAGAAGGGGTCACGAGAAAGGGTTGGTTAATATGGAAATCGTAAGATCTTAAAAATGCAGACGATCATAACATCTCTAACGTACTTATATCCATGACATTTGTTCCAGCAACTCTCCCCTTCCCTCCCCACAACCGCAGTAAATTCGTAACCGGAAAACCTGTTTTTAGTTGACTGGCATGGTACGCCTGTAGAATGCAATTTGTTTATACTATTAATAAAAAATACACATTCTACAGGTTGTTAAGCCAAGATAGCCAATAAAAAATATTTAACGATATTTGAATCTATAGTTGGATTGTTGTGCACAGCGACCGTTGATATAATTACTGAGAATAGCACAGCTAGGGTCGCAATAAATCTGTTTATTAATCACAGATCGAGTTTTTAATAATTAAAATAAGACAATCTAGATCGCAAATTGTTGCGTTTAGTACTGGCAAACCGGTTGCCAGTAATAAACGAAACAACTTGCGATCTAGACTGTCTTATTTCAATTATTACAACAACAAAAAAAGAGGAAAATAAAGCTTTCAAAAATTACAGATCGATTTCGGCTAGGTAACTAGCCACATCAGTCTCCTATTGAAGGTATGATTCGCAAGCTGCCGTTTAAATTCGAATTTAAACGGCAGCTTGCGAAACATACCTACGATATGACACTGTTGATGGCTAGTTACCTAGCCGAAATCGATCTGTGATTAATAAACAGATTTATTGCGTCCGAACGTTGTGTTATTCTCAGTAAGTAGAAATAAATTTGTTTCTCTTAATCGGTTTCAGAGATTTATATCAACATCTTCAGAAAGGTATAAACTTCCTCACTTGTGAGAATATGTAAAATAAATCCGTGGAAATGTATAATTAATAAAATTGCATGGTCCGTATGTTAAAAAATACGTCAACAACATGGATAGTTGTATCAGATTAAAACGTAAAATACGACTGTTTCTCACGTAAGTATCACTTAAGTATGACATACCTGTATTTGTTGTTGTGGTCTTCAGTCCGGAGACTGGTTTGATGCAGCTCTCCACCCTGGACAAGCCTCTTCATGTCCTCATAAGACCTGCAACCTACATCCATTTGAATATGCTTACTGTATTCATCTCTTGGTCTCCCTCTGGGATTTTTAGCACACACACTTCCCTCCATAGCTAAATTTACGATTCCTCGATGTCTAAGATGCGTCCTACCAGTCTATCCCTTCTTTTAGTCAAGGTATGCCAGAAATTCCTTTTCTCCCCAATTATGTTCATTACCTCTTCATAAGTTATGCGATCCACACACCTAATCTTCAGCATTCTTCTGTAACACCACATTTCAAAAGCCTCTACCCTCTTCCTGTCTACACTGTTTATCGTCCATGTTTCGCTCCCATACAAGGCCACACTCCACACAAATGCCTTCAGAAAGGACTTCCTTGTACTTAAATTAATACTCGATGTTAACAAATTTCTCTTTTTCAAAAACGCCTTTCTCCCCTTTGCCATTCTGCATTTTATATCCTCTGTACTGCGACCATCCCATGTTCTTTTACTGCCCAAGTGACAAGACTCATCTACCACCTTTATTGTTTCGTTTCCTAATTTAATTCCTTCTCTATCGCCGGATTTTCTTAAACTGCACTCCATTACCCTTGTTTTGCTCTCGTTAATGTTCATTTTATACACACCTTTCAACAAACTGTCCATTCCGTTCAACTGCTCTTCCAGGTCCTTTGCTGTCTCTTAGATAATTACAATGTCATCGGCAAAACGCAATGTTTTTATTTCTTCACCTTCAACTTTAATTCTTTCTCCGAGTTTCTCCTTGCTTTCTTTTATAGCTTGCTCAATGTACAAATTGAATAACATTGGAGAAAGGCTACAACCTGTCTTACTCCCTTCCCAAACTCTTTCCCGAAATCTACAAAAGCTAGAAATGTAGGTTTGCTGAGAAACTGGAATATTTTGTCTTTTAATCTGATATGAAGATCCATTTTATCGATGTATATTTTAACATATGTACCATTCATTTTTACTCATTTTATGTACAGGGTGTTTCACTAAGTGTGTTTGCCTCTGTAACTTATAAAATAATAGGTGACGAGAAATTTTAATGTGGTAATTAACACAAGAAATGTTACACTTTCTGCGGAGTTATGAACATAGTTTATTGTATCATTTTCCAAAGAGTTACAGCACAAAGATATAATTTTTAAATGGAACAATAGTTTTTTTTATCGTGTTTTGGATTCGTTTAAACCAGCTGAATCCAAATCAATTTAAACTACATTCCTATCACTGTTAGTTTGGGAGCTACAACCCTTCAAAGATCCGGGGGCGAAGGCTGCGATAGCGTAGCTAACTGGCCGAGTGGCTATACCCTGGGGCACGGCCCACTGTCTCATGACCACCAGCCAGTCAGCTACGCTGTCGTAGCCTCCGCCCCCTAAACTTTGAAGGGTTGTAGCTCCCAAACTAACAGTGATAGGAATGTAGTTTAAATTGATTTGGACGCAGCTGGTTTCAACGAATCCAATGCACGATAGAAAAAACTATTGTTCCATTAAAAAAATTATATATTTGTGCTGTAACTCTTTGCAAAATGATACAATAAACTATGTTCATAGCTCCGCAGAAAGTGTAACATTTCTTGTGCTGACCTACCGCATTAAAATTTCCCGTCACCTATTATTTTATAAGTTACAGAGGCAAACACACTTAGTGAAACACCCTGTATATACGAGGAAACCTTTATTTTACATGTTCTTGTAAGTGAAGATGTTTAAACCCTTCTGAAGACGATGACGTAAATCACTGAAACCTGTTAAGATAAATAAATGTATTTCATTGCCGATCTTTATTTAACAAAGTGAAAAGGTCTATTTTTATTGAAACGTATCTTTGCTAATCCATTTAAGTAACTTTCTCTACTGTGATGATATTTACTTCCATGTTACACATTTTGGCTGTTACAATGTAATGGTGATTTGACGTCATTGTGTGACTTCCTTGTGTTTCAGGCCCGCTGGTGGAGGTGCAGGCGATCGTGCGCGGCACCGCCCTGCTACCCTGCGACATCGAGCCGCCCTCGCCCAACGACAGCGTCATCCTGGCCATCTGGTTCAAGAACGAGATGACGCCCTTCTACAGGTGAGCAGGAAGGCACGCGGTTCGCATCACTCCGCGTGAGTGAGTTTGAAAGTTATTAATAATATAAATATCGTGATTATTGATATTGATCAAAATAAATCTATAATTACTGGTACTGAAATTAAAATAGTACTGTTTAGTATTGTACTCGCAGGCTGTCAACAAAACCTGCTTTACTATACTTCTCAATGGAGAGAAGTTACAGTGATGTCAGGTGTGCCACAGGGGAGTGTCGTGGGTCCGTTGCTATATGACCTTGTGGATAACATGGAAGTTCACTGAGACTTTTGCGGATGATGCTGTACTATATAGAGAGGTTGTAACAATGGAAAATTGTATTAAAATGCATTAGGATCTGCATTGAATTGACGCATGGTTAAGGGAATGGCAATTGAATCTCAGTGTAGACAAGTGTAATATGCTGCGAATACATACAAAGAAATATCCTGTAGCATTTAGCTACACTATTGCAGGTCAGCAACTGGAAGCAGTTAATTACATAAATTATTTGGGAGTAGGCATCAGGAGTGATATAAAATGGAACGACCATATAAAATTGGCAAAGCAGATGCCAGACTTAGATTCATTGGAAGAATCCTAAGGAAATGCAGTCCGAAAACAAAGGAAGTAGGTTACAGTACACTTGTTCGCACACTGCTTGAATACTGCTCACCGCTGTGGTTTCCGTACCAGGTGGTTGACAGAGGAAGTAGAAAAGATCCAACGTAGAGCAACGCGCTTCGTTACAGGATCATTTGGTAATCGTGAAAGCGTTACGGAGATGATCGATAAACTCCAGTGGAAGACTCTGCAAGAGATACGCTCTGTCACTCGGTACGGGCTTTTGTCGAAGTTTCGAGAACATACCTATACCGAGGAGTCTAGCAGTATATTGCTCCCTCCTACGTATATTTCGCGAAGAGATCATGAAGATAAAATCAGAGAGATTATAGTGCACATGGAGGCATACCGACAATCTTTCTTTCCGCGAACAATACGTGACTGGAATAGGAGGGAGAACAGATAGTGGTACTCAAGGCACCCTCCGTCACACAACATATGGTGGCTTGCGGGATATGGATGTAGATGTAAATGTAATGACTTCTCTAACAACTGTGTCGTTTGTGGTTGTGTGTGTATGGGTAGCTGTAAATGAATCTGCACTTGAACTCAAACTGAGTGAAATTCAGAATCTGACTGAATACATTATTCAATTAATTAAGCATGACTGTGAACAAAATCCAAATATGTAATAAAAACCAATTCTGACCCTGTGACTTTATTAATAGAACGAGCAAATTTATCTCCGGTAGAAAATAATCTGTTTCATTAAAGACTGTGATTGTTTGAACAATAGGATATCAGCTCTTGTACTAGTGACTAATTATCTCACTTAAGGATTTACACTGATATTATGGCCTACCTGTGCGCAAGGAAACATGTGTAACTGCCCTCAGAATTAGTACCAAAAAATGCTACTGCTGCAAGGTCAAAAACTAACTACAGAATTCGCAGTAGTACAATGCGAACCCACTAGCTACACAAATACTAATTTGGTACATCTCTGTAGTATTTAAAACAAATAATTAATTGGGTTTCGGGATGAATGATTAACGAGAAACAGACCTAGTTTAAAGTTTAAACTTAAGCAATTTTTATTTTATTTTATTATTTTTTTTTTTCATAAAAACAGAACCTTAACTTCAAAAATATTGCACAAAACTGGTGATTACGACTTGGGAATATCTTACACAAATCTATTCAAAAACCCATTTACTACTACTGTCATTTTCAACAAAGGGATAAAAAGTAGCTAGAACCTTATATAACGTAAATAAAAAATCGCACTGACGTGTTTAACGGTCCACTTTAGATTTGTAGTTATAAGTTTTTGCAAGCATTTTAGACCAAAATAATAATCTAAATAATAAAAATTGAATTAATAAGCGTGTCTGAAACTATTTTAGGGAAAAAATGTTAGTTAGTGGCGGGTCCGAGCCACTGACCTGCAGCGACACAGTCCAACGCACTACCCATTACGCTACAGATAACAGTTAGGAGTTGCGTTTTAATTTCATACTATCCATCTGCGATGAAGACTGTTTTTTGTATTTTGGTCATGACGTTCCTCTTGTGGCAGGATTCGTAGCACACTGTGCTGGCTAAGGAATATTGGGATCGTCCGTCCGAATTTTGTGTTAAGTACCATGGCTGACCCCTACTGCTTCTGGTAGGAGAACGTATAGATATTGGGAGCAGTTAGCACGCACCAGCGTAGCATCTTTCTGGATCTAACATTCCGTTGGAACTGTACATGACGACCTGTATGCAAGTCATCTTTCAAACTGTCCGGTCCTTGTACAAAACGTCGGTGCCACCTAAACCTAACACTGTGACCGTACACCTGCTTCATCATTTCGAAAGTTTCGGTAGCGGTTTTGCCTAATTCCTCGATAACTTGATTTTTCCCGTTGCTCAAATTGACATTTAAAGCTCCGACACAAGAATGACCGTATGTCTACTTCCTGTGCATGCACTCGTCTCTTGCAGGGACGAGAGACTTACTGGCATCCACGACGCACCCCAGGGCCATCATGCGGTCAGTCTCAGAAATTAATTGAAGATACCACGTACATACGAGTGCACCAAGTGCACCAAGTTCGATCAAATATCAAAGTTTTGTTCATTAGGATTTTTTTTTTAATTCAACATTTATGGGATAATACATATGTTGTTGGTGATTTTAATGTGTCCATCACAGCTCTTTGTTAAGAGCTACACTAAAGACAGTACAAACATCTATGCCCGAGGGGGCATTCGAACCCTCGACGGAGAACGGCCTCGCGCATCGGAGAATATCGTCTAAATCCGCTCGGCCACTCCGCCGCGGCCTCCTCCTTCTCTCTCAGCGCGTCTTCTCTTACCTTTCTCTCAACCAATCATCTCCTCGCCCCTTCACGATGTCAAAGTCTATCCCAGAATACTCTCTGCCATCCACCGAACGATATCTCGTGAAGTTTGCGAACCTGCTCCGTGAAAACAAACATACATCCACCTATTTAGACGATGATCTATCGGACGGGGTGGAAGATTACTGTACAGTGACAATACGTACTCTTGTGAAACATAAAATTCTTGTCCACTGAAAATAAAAGACTAATAAGCGGCAGTAAAATTAGTAATCTGTCAAATATTCAGATTGTCAATTGCGATAGATTTAACACTGAAAACGTAAATTTTACAGTTTACCCGAATTTTCCGACTATCATTTGCAATTGTCTATGACTATGTGTTTCCTGGAAATTCTCCGATGTCGATAATGAACAAACCGAAAACTTTATGTATGTCCTTCTTTTAAATCATGAATATGGTCTTCAGTTTATACAAAAACCCAGAGTAAAATCTTATATTTTCTGGTTAATTTTACAAACTCTTTCGCACAAATCATGTCCTGTTAATTAACAACAGTAAAAAGCTCTTCCAAATCGGTTGAGTCGTCGCAGGTTACGACAACTAGAAACAAAAAATAATTTATATCCATAACTTAAAACATGTTAATGCTCTTAAGCTTCTATAAATCCCACAGAAAAAACCTTTATATTCCGGACAACTTTCCAATTTTATTCTGATACACAAATTATATCCTGACATTTGAAAAGTATAAATAGTATAAATAGTATAAATAGTATAAAGAAAACCTCCAAATTCGTCACAAACTAGAGTACTTGCGGTATTGAGTTTTGTTCATTTCGATATACCGAACCTAACACAATTATTATGACCTTCATAGAGCAACAAATGACTGTTACAATCATGATGTGATTGCTCGACCTGTACAATAATAGTGCCTCTTCACTGAGGTTAAACAGCAGTAGAGGGGACGATAGCGATTCTACTGAAATTACCGCTCTCTAATGCTCCGTGTTTGCTCTCCCGCACAATTATTTTCTTAACGAATTCTGTTATTCCTTGCTCAGAGGAGATATCGCGGTCGTCGCAGTGTTTATTCTACTGTCATCGATTGCAGAACCCTCTCGACAAGCGAAACGTGTGGCGCGCTTGCTCATCCACTGCGGAAACGCGAAAGACAACGACATTCGCTCTGCCACGCGGGTGGTAACGATGTTTGCTTAGGACCGCAAGTCTGCTTTCATCAGCGTCAACGCTGTCCAGCCATGTTGCTCATCAGGAACCGCCTGTGCCCGTTATATATCACTAATCCTAGTGACACACGACTTTGTCCGTAAACGTGCATATTTAAGTTTCCGCATTCCCACGTGTATCGCAGATACGTTGTGATATTATACATCCTTCTATTCCATTAGTTCCCGTTACGCTTACTTGTCACTTAATGGCAGTAATATTTTTCGAATCACTCTCTTCCGCGTTTTATGGGACAGTCCGCAAATATCGAATAGTTTCAAACGTTATCTACATGAAACCCAGCGATGTCATGGTATTTATTTCAAACGTGCATTAATCCATACATTTAATCGATTTGTGGACCCGTCGTCTAGAATCGTACCGTGGCTTACGTAGAACACAAAACTTATTCATGATAAATTACAGATACATACTTTTATGTTCAATGGTCATATATTGTCGACGTGCATTTGAAGGTCAATATATTCGCCATAGAAACACAATTATACACAGAAGGTATAGAAACGAACATTAACATCCAACGTCAAATGTCCGAGTACTTGCTAACCTATTCGCACAAACTGCTATGGTCATCAGTCCCTAGACTGACAAAGTGCTTCAACTAGTGCTTCAACTAAACACAACACACACCCATGCCCGAGGGAGCTCTCGAACCTCCGACGGGACGGCCGCGAAATCCGTGTCAGGGCCCCCCTGTCCGCGCGGCCATCCAACATAGATACAATGTTTATTTTATTATAATGCTCGTAGATTTTTGTCACTTTACTTCGGATTTCATTTACTGTTCCTCTTTGTCAATGTTTTATCTTGCTTTGTGTGTGCTGTTTTTGTCAAGGATACCGTCGCTAGTCGAGTTATAGTTCAAATTTTGCTGTGAGGGGAGCAGCCAATGATACAACACTTGTCCCTCAACCCCTTCCATGAGTGGAGTGCGACATCTTTGAAATAATCATTTCAAAAAAAAAAAAAAAAAAAAAAAAAAAAAAAAAAAAAAAAAAACACCTTTTTTTTCTGAAGCGAGATTCTGCTGACGTATTGTGATGGTTACTCGGAGCTTGTTTAGTTTATTTCGCAATATATTGTTCGTTACGTAATATCGGGAGTGGGTCAGCGTTAATAATCAGGTGCATCATTCCGCCCTGTGCGTGTCTATTTCTCATAGCTTCGATTTGAGGAAGACATCTGAACATCAGATTTTGTAATGATCCCGTATTACCACAGTCAAACAAAGATGATTGTGCGTTTACATTCTGTGTGTATACTGCGGGCAAAGAACATGTCCTGAACTATCGATCTGCCATGGGCCATAAGATTCATTTCTAATGTTCCTGAAGGAGACCACATACTCCGCGTCCTATATTCCCACTGTCCCACTCCCGTTCGTGCAGGTGGTTCTTATCTTCCAAACGTCCCTATCTGTTGACTCAGGGATCAAGACGTGGCTCCACGATTCGTTACAGCCATGCGGATAAGATGCCTGTCATTTCGACTGCTAGTGATTCGAGGCCGTTGTGATCCAGCACGGCGTTCCGTATTTCCATCCTGAACCCATCGATTCCATATTCTGCTAACAGTCATTGGATCGCGACCAACGCGAGCAGCAATGTCGCAATACGATAAACCGCAATCGCGATAGGCTACAATCTGACCATTATCAAAGTCGTAAACGTGATGGTACGCAATTCTTCTCCTTACACGAGGCATCACAACAACGTTTCACCAGGCAAGAAACCGGTTGGAAACTTTCCTCATGTCAGCACGTTGTAGGTGTCGCCACTGCCGCCAAACTTGTGTGAATGCTCTGGAAAGCTAATCATTTGCATATCACAGCATATTCTTCGTGTTGGTTTAATTTTGCTTCTGTAACACGTCATCTTCGTGGTGTAGCAATTTTAATAGCCAGGAGTGATAAATCATTAGTTATTTGCAAACCCGTAATCTCTACCGCAACCCATATGCTACAGAAAGATATCGTACGGTGATTACAGAGGGCTAATTCCCAAAATGAGAAGATGAGGATCTACCGGTGTGATACTGTATGCTCCCTTCATCCTTGGGATAATCCCTCGTTGCGTATCAAAAAGTTTCTGTGTCGTACCAGCAATGGCCGTTGAGTCCGAGAACGGCGATGTCGTTTCATTTAATTTGTATGGCCATTTCTGAAGATCCGACGACACGTGAAACAAAGTCTAATATTTCCAACACATTATTACACACTACGCATACTAGGAATCGAACGGCTCTAATAAAATCATGTTATATTGCACTTCATATGCACAGTGATGAGAGTTACTAAATAATACGTTTCATTCTTTTGACAAAATAAGTTTCAGTATTTTTATTCATGGCAGCAACTGTTCAGGATTTTAATTCGTAAAATGGAGCAACCAGTTGCATGTGATAATTTATTTGTAATGTCCGGTTTCAGACGCTTGAGTGCTCTTCTTCAGGTCTCTAAACTGGCAAATAAGTACATTGGTGATTATGAATCCCTTTATGAAATACTTATTTGCCATAGCTCGCTTACTGATTTTACATTGATGACTAGTTTCAAAATCAATAAGCAATGTATGGCAAATAAAAATCTCATAAAGCGATTCATATATATTACGTTAAAGATTGCCTCCTATAAAACAACCCGAACAAGATGTCAGGTAATTATAAGTACATTGGTATTACAGTAAAGCATATATAACGAACAAAAGTCTGTTACAGAAATTTGGAAGTGTGAGTATAAAAGAATTCGACGTGTGTTTGAAAGTTTATAAGACCAATGCAATACAGTGATGCAGTTTTGAAACAAATAGATTGTAATAAAAGATATGTTCATATAAAGGGATAGCTGGCCGCAGTGGCCGAGCGGTCTGCGGCGCGCCAGTCACGTTCTGCAGGGCCACTAGGGCCGGGGCTTCGAATGCCCCCTCTGGAATGGGTGTTTGTGTCGTCTTTACTATACGCTAGTTCATAAGTAGTTTTATACGTTTAGGGACTGATGACCCCGTAGTTAAGTCCCATAAGCTTTACAAACATTTAAACAAATACTGAGATTAAATTTACACTTACCTTTTCGAGTTGTAGCTCAAGATATGTACATGCTAGAAAGAGATTGGACGCTAAGTTCAGAGATTATACAAGCATATATCATGTACATATCTGAAGGTACAATACTAAAATGTAAGTGTGAATTTTATCCCTTTATATGAATATATCTTTTATTACAATCTATTTGTTTCATAACTACATCACTGTATGCTTCACTGTAGTACCAATGTACTTGTTTGCCTGTATAGATACCAGAAGAAGGGTACTCAACCGTCCGAAACCGTTCGTCACAAATAAATTATTACATGCAACTGGTTGTTGCATTTTACGAATTAAATATAAGTTTTCTTTAACAACTGTTCTTTCGATATCTTGTTCCTCTACATACTGCCATTTTGGAATATTGAAGTACATGTTTTATAATCAAATGTTTGAAATCCAAAGGAACCAGACTGCTGACTTACAGAGTATTTAAACTAACTACATAAACTAACTGAAACTTGCTTCTAATGAGGGCAACATGCACACCGCTCCCTGAGGGAGGAGGCAAAACTCTGACGAGAGCGGCCACGCGATCCGAAATGTGGCGCCCCACACCGTACGACCAATCCCGAACAGCCTACAAGCTTTATTTATTTATTTATTTTTTTTTTATTTTTTTTGCACAGGTAAACCAAGGGCTTTTTATTTATCTGAACTGAACAACTGTAAGTTGAATACGCTACGCTACACGGACTACAGTGCTCACTGAAGTAGCGAACGTCACAGTGAAAAATTTGTCTGCGAGTCAAAGCTTGCCAGCGCCACAGATCCTAAATAAATTACTACGGAATGCAGCACGAACATGTTAATGAACTGCTGTCCGCGTGTCCCAACGATGCGGAATCAGTTCATAATATAAGCTCATTCTGTTCCGCGATGTGGGAGTATTGAATCCAAAGCCTGTGCTCTCGTTCCGTGCAGAGTGGAGCTGGTAATTACGGGAGTAATTAGGAAGCAATAATGGGTCGCCCTGGACGACTATACACGGCTATACTCGCCTTTGTTTCAAACGTATGATTTTCTATCAGATAGAGAACTAATTACAGATCCCCATTTTTAATTCAGTAGCGGTATCTGTTTTAGGATATGACATATTCTGTTCAACGTATTTATATCTAGCCTGATTAACTGAAGTTATTTCAGCATTTAATAAAAAAAAAATAGGAAAATCATGAAGAAGAAAGAAAGAAAGAAAGAACCTGCGCATTGTCAACCATGCCAAGTCGTGGTTGTCTCCTCTCATTCTATCCCTTGCCACCGTACTCCTCCCGCAAACCCATCCCCATTTCGCTTACTAATATAAGTTTTTAGACAAGGAAAAGAAAATTTACGCTCCACGCAAGTGTTATCCAAACTGCTGGAAAATTGAAATTCACACTGCTATCGACGGAAAAAACACAGGCCGATCTACATTTGGCTTTGATTGACATGGTGAAGAAATATGACAGAGTACCCAGGAAAGAGATGTGGAGATATTGTGAAGTAAACAGCTGTCATCCAAATTCGAGATTTTGGTTAAAGACATGGATGAAGGTGCGATAAGAAAATTTAAGAACAGTGCTGATACAACGAAGGTATTTCCAGTGACAGTCGCACAAGTGTTCTCAACCCATATCTTTCTTACCTGGTGATAGGTTGTGCAAGTCGGAGATGTAAAGAAGAGGCACCATGAAGATCTGCGGACGACGTTGCTATCTTTGAACCTACTCGAGAGGAACTTCAAGACTAGGCTAAGGTGTGGACAAAAGCCCTGGAATACAGACGAATGAACATAAGCAGGGTGATAACAGAATATATGTGGATGAAACACGGAGTTTAAGGAGGAATAGTAAATATTACAGGAAGTGATAGACGAGTTACAATACAAAATTATTTTTAAAATGTGTCTAATTTTTATTGCGTACAGAGATACAGCTGTTATTATGTAACCGAAACAAACTTCAAGCAAAGGCAAATGAGATTATTTTCACTGACTCTGCAGACGGATCTTGGTCCAACATCATCATACAGAATTAAATGATACTGAATTATCTAAATGGAAACAAACATGTAGAATAAACACGAAAACGCACTTTTAATTGAATATGATGTTCTATGAACAACAGAATGAATAATCAGTTATCATGGCTTCATTTGTCTTTAGTTTACGTTTTAGTGACATATTACCACCTGCATCTCCACAGTCAATACATTATATGTTATATGGCATTTTCATCGAACCTTTTCTATACTACCACCTCGTAAACATTTACTATTTCTCCTAACACCATATACAGGGTGTTTCACTACGTGTGTTTGCCTCTGTAACTTATAAAATAATAGGTGACGGGAAATTTTAATGCGGTAGGTCAACACAAGAAATGTTACACTTTCTGTGGAGCTATGAACATAGTTTATTGTATCATCTTCCAAAGAGTTACACCACAAAGATGTAATTTTTTAAATGGAACAATAGTTTTTTCTATCGTGCTTTGGATTCTTTGAAACCAGCTGTGTCCGAATCAATTTAAACTACATTCCGATCACTGTTAGTTTGGGAGCTAGAACCCTTCAAAGTTTAGGGGGCGGAGGCTACGACAGCGTAGCTGACTGGCTGGTGACCATGAGACAGTGGGCCGTGCCCCAGGGGATAGCCACTCGGCCAGTCAGCTACGCTATCGCAGCCTCCGCCCCCGGAAATTTGAAGGGTTGTAGCTCCCAAACTAACAGTGATAGGAATGTAGTTTAAACGAATCCAATACACGATAGAAAAAAAAAACTATTTTTCCATTTAAAAAATTATATCTTTGTGCTGTAACTCTTTGGAAAATGATACAATAAATTATGTTGACAGCTCCGCAGAAAGTGTAACATTTCTTGTGTTGACCTACCGCATTTAAAATATCCCGTCACCTATTATTTTATAAGTTACATAGGCAAACACACTTAGTGAAACACCATGTATATTAACCTGCAAAGAGAACAACTAACACTGGCCATGAAGTTTAAATATCTTGGCTCTTCCATGTTATTCAAAGTGATGGATTATTATAGCCTGCAATACAGCACAAGTTAAATAGTAGATGAGGAAATAAAGCGGACTATTTTGTGACAAAAAGGTTAACTGCCGAATGAAACAGAAGTTGTACAAGCCAGTGGTGTTATGTGTTATGTTCTGTTCTGCAGGAACTAGGCCATCACAAAAGTCGAAGAGAGTAAGATGGAAGTGGCAGACGTTGGAATGTTAAAGTAGATCAGTAGAGTTACTAGAAAGGATAGAATAAGAAATGAGGAGATCGGGAGACCAGAGAAAGTAGGACCCATAGGAAATACAGATTCAGTATCTAGGTTGGTATGGGCATGTGCAGAAAAGAGGGGAGGATTAGGGGAAGAGTTGAAATCCTTAATTAAATAGTTAAAGAAAATGACCAAATCTAAGATGGAAAGACAAGGGCCGCGGTGGAGTAGCCGAGCGGTCTAAAGCACCTCGCTGCGGAGCGCGCGGCTGCTCGCCGTGGAGGTTCGAGTCCTCCCTGGGGCATGGGTGAGTGTGTTTGTCCGTAGGTTAGTTTACCTAGATTTAAGTAGTTTGTAAGCTTCGGACTGATGACCACGCAGTTTTGTCCGATAGAATTACAAACATTTGAACATTTTTTGAAAGACAAAGTAGCAGGGGATCTAATAGGAAAAGATTAGGAAGAAGCATTGTATAGATATCTGTCGAAGAGAGAACTGCAAAAAACGAATGCCGCCACATGAGACGTGGGATAAGGAGGAAATGAAGAAGAAGAATTTCGACGTAAAATGCAAAATTGTAAATTCTATCAGCCGATGGATAAAAGTGTAGATCTGCATTACAGTTTTATGGTGCAACTGGCAAGTGTGGTAAGCAGACTAAAGTCTTCGCGAATTTCATATGGTATACTCATTTGGACAGTAACTGCGCCTGGATAATACGTGCAATTGTCAGCATTTGCGATAGGACTTGTAGCTGGATTACTCAGCAAATCACTGGACATTGGAATAAGGAGCTCTTCTACTAATTGTTTAGCAGCATAATGTGCATCCAGAGACCTTAAACACTTGGCATGAAAAGTCCACAAACCTGTGAAAGTCCAAAATTCTACAGCTTTTATTCGTTATGTAATGTCTCAACCAGAGTTGCTTTAGCTAGTTTTACAGATCAAAAATCTTCCAAGTCAGGAGATATTTCGAAACCTAGTAAATGTGTAAAGGGGAAAAATTTTACAAGTCCATATAAAACAGGGGAATTTCCTGATAAGTCCACGGAATGTAATTACAAAATTTTATATTATAACAATTTCTGATCCGTCCAAGTCTGTTTCCATTGATGTTATCGTTATTGCCACAGTCATTGTTGTGTATGTACCAGATGAAAAAATGCTCCTGCTGGAGCACAGAAAAGGCGAATATGTTCTCTGACACAAAAGTGTGGAACCAGCTGCCTCAAATCTGATTCTGACTTCCTCACCAAAAATTTTGGCATGCGAACATATTCGCGCACTTTTAGCGCATAACTTTGTAAATACTTTTGCCCAGTTAAGCCGTCATAGCAATGTCGTCTCACTCTTAGTGTCTATATATTTCTCTGTCCGTTTGTTTGCTATCTCACCCACTGCCGCTTTTTGTCTGTGTCAAACTTTCAATGTCTTCATCCCTTTCCCTAGCGATTTTTTCACCGCTGTCTGTTTCTACCACTTTCATCGTCTCTCTACCCTACTGACGTTGTCCCATTCACTTCCTGTCCTGTTGCCAGTATTCTTTCTTTCTCACTTTGAGTCGGCTTTCATTGTCTTCAATCACAATTGTTTCCCTTACACATATGTTCATGGGGATGGTTAGCTTGGGGTTTAACCTGTAGACCAAAAAACCTTAACACTCGGGTACCGGGGATGGGAAAAATTGGACAAATTGTTTCATGCTATAGTACAGGTGAGCCGCACGCTCATTCTTTATGTATGGTCTCCATTCGTCTCAGTTTCCCATTGTTTTCTCTTCTTTTCCAAATGCTACTATCTGCATCTGTCTTACTTTGTTGTTGCCACTGTTGCTGACTTCTGCCATCACGTTACGTTTCCCACTGCTGTTTTCATGCATATGCCTTTATCCTGACCTGACACTTTCTCTGTTCCGTCATACATGGCTCTCCTGCCTGTTGCTCTGTCTCTGTCCTACTCACATTCAGCCGAAAAAACCGCGAATATGTTCGTATGGCAAAATTTTTGGTGAGGAAGTCTGAATGAGGATTGAGACAGCTGGTTCCACACTTTTATGTCAGAGAACATATTCGCCTTTTCTGTGCTCCGACAGCAGCATTTTACAGCTGGTTCCCAACTTTTTCCTGTTACACCACAGAGAACTGCTTGTATAACACGAAATCAATGGTGAGTAAATTTTCCATAGTATTTTATATACCTTGATACATTTGTACAAACGAAAAAAAAAGTTCAAATATTTGTATAGCTTATGGGACTTAACTACGGGGTCATCAGTCCCTAAACTTACAAACTACTTATGAACTAGCTAACACTAAGGACGACACAAATATCCATGCCCGAGGGGGGATTCGAAGCCCCGACCGCAGTGGCTGTGCAGACCGTGAATGACGCGCCGCAGTCCCCTCGCCCACCGCGGCCGGCTGTACAAATGTCAGACCTAATTGACTATGTAGTAGCATACTTTCTAAAAAGATCTTCACATTCAGATGATTGCTAAACACGCTTAACTATTTCAATGAACGTTGTTAAACACTATCAAACCAAGAATCATTGCGATACGTTCGCTACGTTAGTTAAAACCATAATTACACGTCAGACCGGATATTACATGCATATTTATCATGAATATGTACAGTAACTTGGAATCTACAGAATTCGATAATGGATATTATTATCGGGAAAACTTGCAAAGCTTTTCGGAATCACAATATTAGAACTCATCGTAGAAATTTCGACGACTTGCCATGAATAGAAGTGTAGATTTGCCATTGCACGCAGTTGGATTTTTTTGATACCAAAAAATATGATTGTTGTAGCATATCGCGACAATGAATACACATTTCCAAAAACGAGAAACGGATTTTCCAAATAAACACTTCAACAACATTAGTCATTTCCTGTTCGTCAAGATACTTTACCTCACAATCAGAAGTAGCGTTTTCGAACCTATTACTTCACGTGATATCATTCACGGACCGATATCTCAAGAACCACATAAGATATCATTCTGCTCTAAACTGTAAATAAAATTTCGATATGTTATCTACATTTCATTCGCAGCTAAGTGTAACCTAAAACCATACATACGAGAGGTCTATGCAATGCGTTTTCATCTCTGCAAACTCGTTAAAATATGTTGCAATAGTTCACTAAACCGGATGCTGCATATTAACTGTAAAGTAAACGAAAACAAAAATCACCCATTCATCGACCGAAGGTTTCAAATCTTCAAGATGTACAAAAATCAATTTTTTACCGAGTACTTTTTTTCCGAGCGCCGGCTTTCAGCACAATACGCCCTTTTTCTAGAAAAATATCGCGGATCTTCGGCCGTATCTTGCTAACGGACTAAGATTTACGAAAAGTGAAAAATGCCGTTTCTAGATAAATGTCTACAGGATGTATTGTAAATATTTGAACAATTTTCTATGGTTAGTTATTTGCGATTGAAGGTGCTAAAACGGCTAAAAATCGGGTTTTGTGATTTTGTGCAAAACTATGATAAGTTTCAACCTCTGGATCTCGGTAAAGGATAACGATATCGAAAAAATCTGAAAACTACCTCGATAATATCATCTTAAGAACATATGGTAAAAATTTTGAAGATTTGCAATGAATAGAAAGTATCGAAGTGACCAACCCCACAATTTTTTTTTTTTTTTTTGGTACCCAAAAATTATGGTTTTTTGATATTTTCTCAGGAGCCGCCCATTTATGAATGGTGCTTTTGCAAGACGTTTAAAGCTTACCATAGACTATCCGTCATGTACAAAAGCCAACCGATTTGCTCAATTTGGATGGGCTCCAGGAAGTGTGTAACTTTGAAAATTTTGACGATGTACTGTATGATAGCTATAGTATAACCATTCCTCTAATATGTACACAAATGATCACTAGGCCAAGATCTATCCAGAACACTTTACCCCTTCACTCTGAGATGAATAGAACCTGAGATATGGGCCCTAAAGAATCGCAAATTCGCACGCGCCGTTTACGAACATATTAATACCGCGCACTGGCATGTGCGGTATGATTAGACTGTTTATTAGCTTTGTCATGTTCGATATAGCGTTGTGTTACGTCCATGTAATATGAATAAAAAAGGCAATGACTCATCTATTCCTGAAGAAAATTATAAAATATCGTAGAAGCTGACTAAGAAGCGGAAGACGTTTGGTGGCATTAGTGATACCTCAAAACGTATAAAACTGCAGACACGTTGAACAGGACAACCAGTAGGTGCAAAAGCAACACTTTTGATATGGTCACGATAAAAATAAAATGAATATTATTATTAATATGATTCAATTTGAAAATCATGATCAAATAAACTTCTACGTAAGTGGTTTAGTTACAGTAGTCCATGTACAGAGCAGTAGTCCATGGATAAAGAATGCCAAAATAGATCACTTACTGAATGCAATATGCTACATGTTATGGATTTGTCATATTATCCTCGTGCATCACCTTCTTGCATGTTGCAAACGTTAATCAGATATGTATAAATTCATCAGTACTCTTTCTCTCAAATATAAATTGTATTACCACCTTAAAGAAATAAAGAATTGAACTTGAAAAACGCCGCGGTGGAGTAGCCGAGCGGTCTCGCTGCGGAGCGCGCGGTAGCTCGCCGTAGAGGTTCGAGTCCTCCTTGGGGCATGGGTGTGTGTGTGTTTGTCCTTAGGTTCGTTTACCTAGGTTTTAGTAGTTTGTAAGCTACGGACTGCTGACCACGCAGTTTGGTCCGACAGATTTACAAAATTTGAACATTTTACTTGAAAAACAAAACGTTTAAAATTCGTCTCCTGGAATAAATAAGAGTCTTGACTTATCACATTTTACCTCTGGATTCTTCACATGGTACTCGAATCAAGAACAACTGCCAGCGTGTATAATTTAGAAATAGATATCCCTGAAGAAGTAAAATAACTTAAGAAAAGCAAGTCTTCCGGTGAAGATTGTATACCAATAAGGTTTTCCTTCACAACATGACAATGCAATTACACCATACCTAGCTGTCATGTACAACAAGCTGTTAATCGAAACATCCATACCCAAAGATTAGGAAGCTTCACAGGTGAGTACAATATTCAAGAACGGCAATAGGAGTGAGCCGCAAAATTACGAGCCTACATCATTGACGGATTTTGGAACATATACTCGTACTTTCCCAAACATTATGAACTAACTCAAAACGACGACCTATTGAGCCATAGTTAACACGGATTCAGATAAAATCATTCTTGTGAAACACAGCTAGCTTTTTACTCGCATGATCTGATGGGCGCTATCGAAAATCGCCTCCATATTTGTAGATCTCTGGAAGGTTTTGAATGTGTACCTCACAAGCGGCTTGTAACGAAAATTCGTGATTATGGTATATCGCTACGGTTGTTCTTTGGAATCGCGATTTCTCGTCAGAACGAACGCAGTATGTAGTAACTGACGGAAAGTCATCCAGTAAAACAAAAGTTATATCTGAAGTTCCTTAGGGAAGTGTTACAGGGTCTCACTGTTGTTGCCGGCCGCGGTGGCCGAGGGGACTGCGGTGCGCAAGTCACGGTCTGCACGGCCACTACGGTCGGGGTTTCGAATCCCCCCTTGGGCATGGATATTTATGCCGTCCTTAGTGTTAGCTAGTTCATAAGTAGTTTGTAAGTTTAGGGACTGATGACCCCTTAGTTAAGTCCCATAAGTTACACAAACATTTGAACATTTCACTGTTGTCTTCATTAACACTGTAAGAGACAGTGTGAGCAGATCTGTTTGATAGAACACGGACGATAATGTCGTTAATCGGTTAGTAAAGTCACCAGAAGATCAAAAGCAACTGCAAAATATTTGTATGTTGTGCAAATTGACAATTTACTCTAAATAATAAGAAGTATGAAATTATGAATATGAGCACTAAAAGAAATCCGTTAAGATTTATTTACCCGATAAATCAGTCAAATATACAGGCCGTAAATTCAACTTCACTGCTCAAAACAATTAGGGGATCAGGTAAGACATCATACACAGTTTATACATATGGTAACGTATTATATTGTTGTAACGTATTATATAGTTGTCCTCGTATGTGATGTGTTATCACCTCGGACCTCAGTACAGTACCACACCTAGACAGTACGATTGGGAACAACTTTAAATGGTTGGAAGATATGTAAAGTATCATCGTAGGGTAGGCGATCCAAAGGCTACGTTTCACTGACAGAACACTTAGACGAAGCAACGGTTCTAGTAAATAAACTGCCTAAACTGTAACCTATTTTGGAGTACTGCTGTGCATTGTGTGTTCCCCAACAAGTGGGACTGACGTAGGATATAAACTCATAGAAAGATATCTCGTTTCGTATTATCGGGATAGACTGAAACGAAAATGATGCACATGTTGTGTCACAAATCATTACATCAAAAGCGTTATTCGTCGCGCCGATATCTATTTGCGAAATTTCTTTCAGTATCTTTTCCTCCGTATGCGAACATGTTTTGTTATTACCAACCTACATAGGGAGACATCCTCTTCATAATAAAATTAGAGAAATGAAATTCACAACGGAACGATTTAGGTGTTCTTTCTTCACACATACTGTTAGAGAATAGAACTGCAGAAAAATATCATGAAAGCGCTTCGAAGAACACTGTCATGCATTTAAATTTGATTTGCAGACTAATTATCCAGACTAGTATTGCCTGTGGTCGAAATTCGACTAGTTGTGTTTGCAAAGTCATGAAAAAGAAAAAAAAAACGTAACTGCAATTTCTGGGGAACTGCACATTCACAGGTTTTATGTGAATGCTATGTGAACAGCTGAAACAAAGGGCAAAGAGGAAGCATGAGAGAATGAAAAACACAAGTGAAGGAATTCATTGCTTCCTTTCACAATTTAGCATTACAAAACTTATGTAAAAACAAAATTTTTCGTAAAAATTCCTCTCATCGTTCGCAAAATGTCATTGTTCTCTATGTTCACAAATATAAAATTTCAAACCATCAAAGGATCAAAGTCTACTTGCTGCAACCTATAGCTGACCTTGTGTAAAAACTGGTTTTCTTAGTAGAATCCAAAATTTTTCAATTGTTTGTGCTTGAGAATTAGTAATGGCAAATGCAGGAATAGTTGGGAATTGTGTTCTTTGGGATGGAAAGGTAAAATAGTGTCCGAATAAGTCATGTGTACACGGGTAATCAAAATTTGCTTATTTTCTGTGATCCCAGTTAAAACTTGGCAAGCAATAGAATTATTATATAAACATTTGATAAGCGCTCTGGTTCAATTAACTAATCCTTCCTTTGTATTCAAATTTCTGATAAGAAGAACAATACAATTTACTTTTATCTGTAACTTGTGTGGTGGTAAACCACTTACAGTCAGGGAATTCAAAAATTCTGTTGGATAATTATTAATTTAATTTTGATTATTACAAATTATTTTATCATAGCAGCACTACGAAATTCCCCTACGGCCTATGGGGTACTCAATACCTCACCATGCCCGCTCGAGGGTTAGGTTCAAAAATCAAATGTTTGTATAGTCTATGGGACTTAACTACGGGGTCATCAGTCCCTAAACTTACAAACTACTTATGAACTATTTACGAACTAGGACAGCACAAATATCCATGCCCGAGGGGGGATTCGAACCCCCGACCGTAGTGGCCGTGCAGACCGTGACTGGAGCGCCTTAGTACCCGCGGCCGGCGAGGGTTAGGTCTTCATTCAAATTCGTACTTGCGATATTTCTAAGTCACTTCATTATTATAAATCCTTGTTGGATTACCATTTTTCATTAAAACTATGTTCTTATTGAAAATCAACGGAGGCACTTGCAATGTATTCTTTAAACCATTTGCTCTTTAAACACATTAATTGTAATTACTGTAATTAATGTGAATATATTAAAAATGCCTTCATAAACTTAATAATTAATTTTATTTAAAAACAATAGTGAAATGTTAAGAATTGAACAATACGATTTTTTTATCGGGGGCATTTGGAATCGAACCCAGTACTCTAAGATTGGAACTCCAAGCACTAACTGACAACCCTAATTTTACATGCATTATAATATAGTGGCGAAACTTATGGAGAATTTGGAGTATTATCCATTTTTAGCACTCTTAACAACTACGTCCACACATAATTTTTTATATTCGCAACTTGTATGAGAGACCACTTTTTTGAATTACGTACGTCTCATTGGCCTTTATTATTAATATTAAAAATCTGTACTCTCAGTTTCGTGTTAACGTATTTATTTGTTGTTGCTGCGGTCTTCAGTCCGGAGACTGGTTTGATGCAACTCTCCACCCTACTCTATCCTGGGCAAGCCTCTTCATCTCCTCATAAGAACGGCAACCTACATCCATTTGTATTTGCTTACTATATTCATCTCTTTGTCTCCCTCTGCGATTTTTACCCCACACACTTCCCTCCAACACTAAATACACAATTCCTTGATGTCTAAGAATGTGTCCTACCAATCGATCCCTTCTGCGATTTTTACCCCACCACTTCCCTCCAACACTAAATGCACAATTCCTTGATGTCTAAGAATGTGTCCTACCAATCGATCCCTTCTTTTAGTCAAGGTATACCAGAAATTCCTTTTCTCTCAAATTCTGTTCAGCACCTCCTCATTAGTTACGTGATCAACCAACCTAAACTTCAGCATTCTTCTGTAACTCCACATTTCCAAAGCTTCTATCCTCTTCCTGGCCGCGCTGTTTAACGTCCATGTTTCACTACCATACAACGCAACACTTCAGACAAATGCGTTCAGAAAGTACTTTCTTATGCTTAAATTAATATTCGATGTTAACAAATTTCTCTTTTTCAAAAACGCTTTTCTTTCCATTGGACATCTGCATTTTACATCCTCTGTACTGCGACCATCAAATGTTATTTTACTACGCAAGTGACGAAACTCATTTACCACCTTTACTGAATCGTTACCTAATTTAATTCCTTCAGTATCGCCTGATTTACTAAGACTGCAGTCTATTACCCTTGCTTTCCTCTTCTTAATGTTCATCTTATGCGCTCCTTTCAACACACTGTCCATTCCGTTCAATTGCTCCTCCATGTCCTTTGTTGTCTCTGACAATGTCATCAGCAAAACGCAAGGTTTTTATTTCTTCACTCCGAACTTTAATTCTTTCTCCAAATTTCTCCTTGCTTTCCTTTATAGCTTGCTCAGTGTACAAATGGATTAACATTAGGGGAAATGCAACAACCCTGTCTTACACCCTTCCCAACCTCTGCATCTCTTTCATGCCCTTCTACTCTGATAACTGCTCTCTGGTATTTGTACAAGTTGTAAATAACCTTCTGTTCCCTATATTTCTCTCTTGCTGATTTCAGAATTTGAAAGAGTGTATTCTAATTAACACTGTCAAAAGCTTTCTCCAAATCTACAGAAGCTGGTAATGTAGGTTTGCCTTTCCTTAATCTGTCTTCTAAGATAAGCCGTAAAATGAATATTGCCTCCCGTGTTCCTACGTTTCTCCTGAACCCAAACTGATCTTCGGCTTCTACCAGCTTTTCCAACCTTCGTGTAAATAACTCATGTTAAAATTTTGCAATCACGACTTATTAAACTGATTATTCTATAATTTTCACACCTGTCTGCACCTGATTTTCTTGGAATGGGGATTATTACATATTTATTAAAGTTTGGTGACACACCAGGTGATACAGTTTTGTCATGGGTGGCTCTACCAGGCGCTTCAGTAGTTCCGAGGGAATGTCGTCCACTCCAGGGGCCTTGTTTCGACTTAGGTCTTTCAGTGCTCTATCAAATTATTTTCTCAGTATAGTATCTCCTATGTCAACTTCATCTACATTCTTTACCTTCCTACTATATTGTCTCTAAGTATATTACCTTTTTAGAGCCCCTCTGTATACTCTTTCCACCTTTCAGCTTTCCCTTCCGTAATTATATGATGATGTAGAAATAGTAGCCATCTCGACGCTGCCTCAATGATGGATAAAGGCAGAAAGATAAATGCGATATAGCATCAGTAGTGAGAATTCGTACGCTGCTACTATGGAACAATTTAGGATCGCTTAGGATTTTCAACTACTCGAAAGGAGAGGGAAAAAAAAAAGAGAGCATTCCGTTCGCTGCTTATTGAACGACGTCGGGACGGCGGCCGCAGTATTTTCGGATTCGCGTCGCAGCGCTCGGGCTGATTCAGTCGGGCAGAGCGGCCCGCTGCCATTTCTACGCCGGGCTGCGCTTTCCTTTCTCTCCGCGCTCCGTCCCTGCAGCCAATTCCGGCCTAATGGGCGGCGATCACGCCACGCTCTGGTGTGCGCGCGACCTCTGCGACGGCGCCGTCCTCGCGACTCGTTCTGCCCGAATAGCGGATGCGCTCCCAGTCTGACGCGATTCGTCGTAAATATACTTGTCGTGAATTCTTTCTGTATAATAACGTACCTTAACTGGGAATTAACAGCGCCTGCCAGCCTTAGGCTACGTCGAATGCTTCTAGCCATATCGGATCCTCGTGCCCGGAGAAAGAAACTTTCGCATAGCTGTGTGACATATTGATTGGGAAGTGTCGTCTAAGCTGAAGATTCCATTACAGCATAATTTACTGTCAGAAGTATATGCAAGGATTTATTCTATATTTTGTAAAATATCATTACTCACATCGAAACTTGCATACAAAAAGACAGAAAAAGCTGACATGTATTCTCTAGAGTGTTTCAGGAGGAATCTATATAACTATATAACGGCTCTTTGTGTGTCTATACGTATTTTTCACATGTCCTCCGAAACTACTGATCGATTTCAATCAATTTTGGTACACATATTGCTTGCAACATGAGAATCAGCACTGTGTAGTTTATAATCGTCTATATCCCACAAGAACGGAGATACAGGTAAAACCCTGTTTTCCAGCACCTGTCATATAGGATGCACTATAACATTTGCGTGTTGTGTGCCTGCCTTACCGACCTGCACTTCAGGGCAGTACATACGTCAGGGGCAAGAAACGATGGACGGACAGAATGAGGAAGATGAGGAGGACGGGAGAACAGGGGTAACAGGAGATGAACAGAGAGAAGGAAATGTGAGACTGCAAAGAAATTGCCAGAGACGGAAGGGGGAAGAAGATATACTCAAGAAGGGTCGAGGGAATTAATCTTAGACGCTGGAATGAAGGAGGAAATGGTCAGAGGAAGAGGGTGGGGGAGGGGAGCGAAGGAATAGGAGAGGGGGGATGGGAGGAATTGAGAAAGAGAGGGTGAGGGGAACATGGACAGACAAGAGAATGAAAAGATTGAATGAGAGGAAGGAAGAGATGGTACAAAGAAATGAAGCACAGACATAGATTTGGGTGTAGGAGATGGGTATAGAGTGAGGGTAATATCAGGAGAGGGAGAAGTGAGTGAAAAGGAAGAGATATATAAAAGAGGGTGAAATGGTATAGAGAGATGTGGGGAGGAGAAGATACGCAAACATAGGATGCACAGGAATAAGCAAGTGAGGAAGAGATGGGGGCGAAGATATTGACATGACACATTGGGGAAGGGAAGAGCAGGGAAGAGGAGCTGCAGAGAGAGAGAGCGAGAGAAGCGAGGAGGGAGGGTTGGACAGAAAGACGGGAGTGATACGAGGAGTGAGGATGGGATGGTTACAGGTCAATGTAGGATGTGTTGGACGAAGAGATGGGGAGGAGTATAAAATACATGTACATCTAATTCTTACTCCACAAGCCATCTCATGGTGTGTGGCGGAGGGCAATTGCGTAACATTGTCACTTCTTCCTATTCCAGTGAAAATAGTTCCTTTTGTATGGTCTCTAATTTCTCTGATCTTATCCTTGTGGTCGCTTCATGAGATCTATATAGAAGGAAGTACTATATTGGTTGACTCTTCATGAAACCTTTCGTTTTGGAACTTCTACAGACGTGCGTACCACAATACCGAACACCTCTCTTGCAGCATCTGCCACTGGCGTTCCTCAATCTATGTGACGCTCTCACGCTACATCCATGAGTCACATGTGCAAATAGGAATGGCTGAGAATAAAGGGAAGGATGATGTTGACAACGGAAGTAGAAGAAGGAGATGGAAATGAGTGTTGCAGAGAGTGTATGTAGATGAACAGGAAGAGAGGTAGGAACTGGAGATATGTGAGTGAGCGAATTTAAGATTGTAAGAATATTTTCCCCGGCAAAGCCGTGTTCAACATGTAGTAGTAAAGACTTTACGAGGTCGTAGTGTAGACGAATTGCAACAAAAACACCACATAACATATGTCCAATTTTTATTTTCACATATACAACTGTTAATATGTAACAAAAATCGATTGGAAGTAAAGGCAAATGAGGATGTTCAAAGTTGATTTCCAAGAGTTCCACCACCAACTACCATGAACTTTAGACTTCTCTCTGTATCACCACGTGCAGCTCTTTTGAAGACGCTTTTGAATTGTTTCGTGAGAGATGAACTATTCATAATGCGAATAGTGAAATCGGCTCTTGTGTTTACATTTTATTTGTAGACTTAGAAAATGGTGGCCAACAAACGTGCTCGAATCTATGGATCCTTCTTTCGAGGAATATTACGTTTTGAATATTTGTCACCTGACAAGTGGAATGTTTAGGGGCCCTGTAGTACTGGATGAAAATAAGCATTCTTGTAGCGTAATAAATCGTTTCCAATCATGCTGAATACTCATTCTTCAGACAACGTTGAAAACAGGATACTATAAGAAGATGCGGTAACAAAACAGGCCCAATCAACTGATTGTCTGCCAAACAACACCACACATTTACAGAGGAGTTTCGTCAAACTGTTTCTCCACAGTGATACCTGGGTTTTCTTCCAACCACTAATATTAATTACGAGTGTTATTTATATTGTCAGTAGCGAAAGTAGCTTCAACGGTGATTAGTACAAATAGGATTACTCCTCGATTTTCAACCATCCAATGATGAAATGTTTTGAATGAGCTGTGAATGATACCGATGGAATAGCTACATTCATAATGTCAGCCATACCACAGTACCTGTGCTTGTTGATGAACTACGTTCCACCAACTGAACAATATCTTCTCCTTCATCTACAATTAGTTCATATACACTTTTAACTGCAATAAGACTGCTGGACACTGTACCGGTGTCACGCACTGTATTTAACACACGAGTAAACACTCTTTGATGCAGGCTGTGGTTAGGAAACCGTATGCCGCATTGTCTATAAGCAATATCAGCGTTTACATTATAATACCCACGCTCAGTCACCATATTGACATACTCAGCATACATACCCCATGTTTATACGCTAGTGTGTATTACAATTGGCCAACAAATCACAATTAGAACTTCAATTTAAAATAAAGGTTGACTTCACATGTTCAGTATCAACAGTGTACAGCTGATATAATTTTTTTTTTCGTCCACAATAACCGGTGTGCAAGCTCAGGAAACGAATCTGTATTTAAATCAGCTGTATCTGTGTACTCAATAAAAAATGGAATCACATTTTATGGCACTTTTGTTGCAAATCGTCTATACTGTAGTATTTATTATTCGTTCCGAAACACCATGTATACTTGTAGTCTGTACAATAGCACATCTTTCATGTAATTAGCAGTGAATTCTGAATTTAGAATATGACTCATGCTTCTAGCTATAAACGAGCCCAGTGCTAGATAAAGAAACTGTCACATTACAAGAACAAAATATTTCCAGGGATATATCTGTCCTATTCTATAGTGAATGAATTATGCATACTATTCGCAAAAATTAAATTATAAATGTCAGGAATAATACGATACTGTCGCAGTGTGACAAACAATCAAAACAACTTTCTTCCTTTTAGATAGTATTTCGACAGTTCCTGTACCACTGCAGGTATGTAATGCAAGTGAGGGCCCCCGATACCAGCTTTGACATACCATTTCATTTAGTGACAAAGCACTAAATTTTGTACATGTAAAGTGACACGTTATGAAACCCTTCACTCGAAGTTCTGCTTAAATGCATATTTTATCAGAAGAAATCCGAGTTCAGAAAATGGTTTTACGAATTATTGCGTGCAGTTTTTCATGTTCTAACACATTCAAGGTTACGTGCCGACGGCCATAACGATTGATCTGCAATATTATGTACCCTAAAACGCTTGGCTCTGCAGGTGGAACAAATCTGCTATGACACGCAGGCCTTTTCTCACATGACATCTTGCGAGCCATGGATGAAGGGTAACAGGCGGATTGTGTTTTTCTCGACTTCAAAAAGGCGTTTGACGCCGTGCCACACTACAGACTGCTAACGAAGATACGAGATGATGGAATAGGGGACTGGCTAGAAGACTTCATAAGTAATAGAACGCAGTACGTTGTTCTCGACGGCGAGTGTCCATCAGAGACGTCTGTATCGTCAGGCGTGCCCCAGGGGAGTGTGAAAGGACCGCTATTATTTTCTATTTATATAAATGATCTGATGGACAGAGTAACTTGTGGATGTTTGCTGATGATGCTGTGGTGTATGGGAGGGTGTCGTTTTCAACTGACTGTAATAGCATACAGGATGACTTAGACAAAATTTCTAGTTGGTGCGAGAAAAGGGCAGCTAGCTCTCAATGAAGAAAAATGGAAGGTGATGCGCATGAGTGGGAAAAACAATCCCATAATTTTCGAATACAGCAATAGTAGTGAGCTTCTTGATGCAGTCACGTCGTTCAAATATCTAGGCTCATCATTGCAGAGTGATATAAAATGGAACGAACTTGTAAGGACAGTTGTAAGTAAGACGGACAGCAGACTTCGGTTTATTGGGATAATTTTGGGAATATGTACTTCATCTGTAAAGGAGATCGCGTATAAAACGCTTCTACGACCACGTCTTGAGTATTGCTCAAGTGTTTGAGACCCGCAGCAGATCATTTTAAAGGAAGACATAGAACCAGTTTAGAGGCGAGCAGCTAGGTTTGTAACCGGTAGGTTCGAATATGCGCGAGTTTCACGGAAATCTCCGGCAACTCAATTGGGGATCGCTGGAGGAAAGACGACGTTCTTTTCGTGAATTTATATTGAGTAAGTTTTGAGGGCCGGAATTTGAAGCTGAGTGTAGTACGATCTTGCTGCCACCTACTTACATTTCATGTAGTTATCACAATGAAGAGATAAGAGAAATTATGACTCGTACGGAGGCATATAGGCATTCTTTTTTCCACGTTCTATTTGGCATTGGAATAGGAAAGGAAATGCCTAATAGTGGTACAGTGTACCCTCCGCCAAGCACCTTACGGTGGATTGCGGAGTATTTATGTAGATGTAGATGTTGACATCAGAAAGCAGACCACATCTCAATCCAAGACAGCTAATAGGTTAATAACTGTGCTCATTTAGCAGTAAAATGAAAGTACTGTACTGCGTAGAGGTAAAATTTACTTTATTCCCTTTGAAAATGAGTAAAGGAATTACAAATAAATTATTAAATAAATGAAGGATAGGATTCAACCGATAATGATATCACTTCAATAAGCCTTATTGCAAATACAAACAAAATCAATATCAGTAGAAAAATATCTATCAGAGGTTGTCAGATGTGTCAGCCTACACTTGATTTTAGAACTGAAATGAGATAGAAAAGGCTGTCGTGGTAAATGTACTCTTGTGGTACTTTTGCCGTTGCATGAAGGCGACGTTTCAGAAACAAAAATTAGCTTTGCGTCAACGCACGAATACCGTTCGGTGCCTCGATGCAAGCTGCGTCCGCGACTCTGAAATCCTTTCAAAAACCATCTGACGTTTTAAACGTTTATTCCATTTAATTCTGAACAATTTTTATTTTATTTATAGGTGTCGATATCTTTAAAATGCCAACATAATGTATGCTGCAGGTCCACCAGAAGACAAGCTTTAGGAAAAACTGGTTTAACCTGTAGCTTAACTACTGTATTTCGGCTGAAATCACAGCCACTTTCACCTGCGTTTTACAACAGCACATTGCGAGGTGAGGTAATAAAACGTGTCGCTGCGGTATGAGTAGACGTCTGGCTACGTGATGGTGTTCTGCCGTAGCTAATGCCCCTTATCTGATTTCACCCCACCGTGATCGCCCACGTCAAACGGCGTTGTTACAAGCACTGAAATCCCGTCCAGATAACACCCAGCGCTTATGCTAGCTGCCGTTCGTCGTGACATTAAGCGTGAAATATTGTCTCTGTGAAATGGAAATGCCAAGACAGCACTGGTAACCCAGCTGAAAGTCGCCATTATGAATAATGACATCTTCCTACACCGTATTTCTACATATGTTAAAAAATTCATAATCCAGAATACCGAAGAAAGCAATTTGGTAAAAAAAAAAAAAAAAAAAAAAAAAAAAAAAAAAAAAAACCGTCTCCTCGTGCGTGATGCAATAGCGATTAATTTTTGAGGGTAACGAATATTTGTACGAAATTTGGTAGAAATCGGTTGATTGGCTTAGGAAGAGACTTGTAACAATGTCCCATGTTGTGGCAGCTTACCGCGAATTCCATTGTTTGTATCATATCTCGTATTGTTGTAATTGTAACCTCGGTAGTGTTATTTCCTAATCAATGTGATTACCGGGTCTGATTGAAATCTGTCCAGAAGTTGTACAACATAGATTCATACATACTTCCTACACCGTGTATGCAAATACATCCTAAACACATAGGTTCGGAAACACCTATACAAAACAACAGGTGACTAGCACAACCAAAATGTTCAATGTTTGTACAGCTTATGGGACTTAACTACGGGGTCATCAGTCCCTAAACTTACAAACTACTTATGAACTACCTAATACTAAGGACGGCACAAATATCCATGCCCGAGGGGGGATTCGAACCCCCCTAGCACAACCGTTCAAGATCTACATGTACATGGGATACTGGCAAATCACATTTAAGAGCCTAGCAGAGGGTTCATCGAACCACTTTATACTATATATCCGTTCTCGAACAGCGCGCGGGAAGAAAGAAAAACTGATTTCTCGTATTTTGTTCTAATGATCATTTCTACCTATGTAAGAGGGAATTAACAATATATTTTCGCATACGGAGGAGAATGTTGACGATTGGAGTTTAGTAAGTAGCTGACGTCTCAGCGATAAACGCCGTTGTTGTAATGATTCCCATCCCAGATCCTGTATCATTTCCGTAACGCTGTCACACCTGTATCGTGACAATACGAAACGAGCTGCCCTTCTTTGGACTCTTTCGATGTCCTCCGTCAAACCCACCTAATACGGATCGCACACTGGGCAGCAATACTCCAAAAAAGGACCGAGAAGCGTAGTGTATGAACCACGAAACATCTTTACAGTCATACTCAGCTCTTACCAACGTAAACTGATACTCATATGACATGCGGCGGTTTTCCTTTCTTCTAAGCTCAAGCTGAGGAGACCAGCAGAGTCGCTGAAGTCGATATCGTTTGAAGTCGATATCGTTCTGTTAGCACAGTAGGGCGTCGGCTGCCATAGCCCACAGACACCAAACTGCGCTGCATCGACCTAACGAATACATTCGTCGAGCGTCCCACAGTAATTTCTGCCTTATCGTACACAGTGTTCAAATGTTTGTATAGCTTATGGGACTTAACTACGGGGTCACCAATCCCTAAGCTTACAAACTACTTATGATTTAGCTAAGACTAAGGACGGCACAAATATCCATGCCCGAGGGGGGATTCGAACTCCCGACCGTAGTGGCCGTGTAGACCGTGACTGGAGCGCTTCAATCGCCTCGCCCACCGCGGCCAAACTTTCCATCCCTGCAGCACTCATAGATATCAAAAACCTATTTACAGTAACCTGGATGATCATTAATTATTGAAGAAGTGTGTGCATGGTCAGACTCAAAATCCCAATGAGTCAATCAGTAATCTTATATGGACTGCTTACCAGAATAAAAAGGTTTTACATGGAATGATTACACTACAGTTGGGGGTCAGTAATACTGTTATTGCTTTTAATGTTGGCAAGGTTGGTAGGGTGAAATTTCTATAGCATGTGGAAACTAATCCTGGATCTAACTGCATCACAGAACTTGAAAGGATGGACAAGGTTATCATTGATGAAACAGAGTATGCAACACAGTTGGCCACTAAGAAGTCCAGAAAGAAGAAAAGAAGATAAACCTTTGAAAAATATGTAGAGGATTATAAACAGTATGATGCATGGTGCTCCCGACTGACTAAAAACAAAAACAAAACAAAACAAAAATGTATATTAAGTGAGTTAAAGTCTTTTGAAACTTTAGAAGCTGTTTCTGAAAATTAAAATTTTCTCTTACATTTTCCCTAAATTTCAGAAACTATTTTGAGTACAATATTCAATTTTTAGGGTAGTAATATATACAGGGTGATCTAAATTCACGCACTCGGGCTTCTCAGCGCGATTCCTCACATGCTAGCAATAAAATAATGTCTCTCACAAAATTTCGTCCTGCGCATATTTCCGGCAGTAATTGGACGTCGAAGATTGAGATGGGTGTCTGCCCCATACATCAGTGCGTTTCAGAATTACACTACTTCAGCAACAAACGTCTAGGGGATGTGGGAGGTGTCTTGAGGAAAAAAGTGAGCATAGAGACCCATGCCCGGAAACACCATTCAACGACGCTACGGAGAGTCCAATTTACAGGCACCAGCTCCTGGCGCTAGTCATCCCCTCTAGTAACTTCGACGCTCTGTAGCGTCATTGGATGACGTTGTTTCCGGGGGGTTTCTATGCTCACTTTGTTCCTCAAGACACCTCCCACATCTCCTAGAATGTTGTGGTGGTAGTAGTGTAATTCTGAAATACACTGACGCATGGGGTACACACCCATCACATTCTCCGGCGTCCATTTACTGCCAGAAACATGCGCAGGACGAAATTTTGTGACAGATATTTTTTTATTCCGAGCATGTGAGGAATCGCGCTGCGAAGCCCGAGTGCGCGAATTTAGATTCACCCTGTATATGCTTACTCTACTGATCTAAAAGTAGAACACAATTTTTTGTATAATTAAAATTATTTAGGCTAACGGAAAAATGAACTTAAAAATTCTAGTTTCGAATGCAGTGGCTGAAATTAAATTATTTTATGTCAGTAGACTCTGAGCATACAGTTTAATGTTCTAGTGGTTCCTGAAATACAGGGAAGCCGAGTCGCTACATTTAACATTGTCCGGATATAGCGTTCCTAGACCGTCGTCCACTGCTTTCGGTAATGCATGAAATTTGGATTCTCGACACAATCCAGACACGGTGAATCTTGGTATACTCAATGTGCTACCGATTTCCGAAATGGAGTGTCCGAAGCGTGAAGTTCCAGTAACCATTCCTCGCTAATAGTCTGTTGATTTCCCTCGTACGGCCACAGGCACATCGGAAACCTTTTCAGGTGAATAACTGGAATACAAATGTCAGCTCTGTCCAGTACTTCCTTTGTTCATACCAGGTGTCCACTCAGCGTATATATGCCTTGAATTGGTGGCACGAGGCTTGGAAAACAAGAGAATGTTAAACATAATTTCATTTTCCTCTTTTATTGAGCTGTTACGTTTGTATTTTGTCATAAAAATGTGAAACCTGAAACATAACGTACAATAGTTGTAACATAATATTTATATAAAGTACCCAACGTTAAAAATTCACATTCGAAGTACTACTAAAAGATTTCATTGTGATTTCATTTATTCTTTCCATGTACTACCAGTACTACAGAAAAAATGAACCCTGAAATAAAATCTGTTATCATCAACTTTAGCAATTATACTGGATTGAAAATCATGTGCTCGTGGTCAGTTCTTGTATTATTCGTTGCAATTACAACTTAATGCACGATAACTGTTCGGTAAAACGACGGAAATCCAAAAAGTTCACAATCCGGATATTGCATCTAAGAAACAAAGCAACGATAACTACCCTTCAATAGTCACTAATCATTGAATACGAAGCTATTTATCCACAAATCGTATAAGAAATTCATTGTGAAATTGAGGATAGCAACGCAAAAATTGGAAATCAATGTGATATTTAGTTAAACAACACAGAACTCTCCTACTTTTCTGACCGTACAAAAACCTCTCGATGAATTACGTTACTCTTAAGAAATTTCCAAAAGTAGTTGCGAAAATTTCAAAAAACTGTAATAAGAAAAAAAAAAAAAAAAAAAAATCTTAAATTAAATGAAAATTCTTCGGAGCCGTATCAGCTACATAATGATAATTTATCAGGAACCACAACAGGTTTTGCACCGTTTTAGGTGCATCATCACGTGAATCGTAAGTATTACATAAGCTGTTAATGATAGCAAGGATGTAGATGAAAGAGAAATAAAAATTTTGGGAGAAGAAAAGAAAACTCAGCTGTTTGGCGATGACATTTTAATTCAGTCAGAGACAGAAAGAGTTTAATAAACAGTTGAAAGGAACGGATTGTGTCCTCAAAAGAGTTGATAATTCGAATACTAACGGGAGCAAAACAAGGGTACTCGTGGGTAGTCTGAGAAAATTAGGCGATGCTGAAGGATTAGTAATTGAGGCAATGAAAGCAGTAAATGAGTTTTGTTATTTCGGTAATAAAATAATAGATGATTGCCGAAGAAGATTCGGCATAAAAACGCAAAACGGCTGTCAAATGTCAAGCATTTCTGAATTATAGAAATTTGGTAACAGAATAATAAATTTCAGTGTCTTCTTTAAGGCATTTGTCTGAATTGTAGCACTGTGCGGGAGTGAAACTTAGAAGATAAGGAGCTGAGACTGATATGTCATACAAGCTTTCGTAAGACTCTGCAACAGGAAGATAATGAAGATAAGATAGGCAGATCTCGTAACTAACGAGTAGCTACTGAACATAAAAGGGGAGGAAAGTAATTTCTGACATGTCTTGGGATCGATTTGTGAGGGTCCTTCTGAGACGTCACGGAATTATTACTTCAGCGTTAGAGGGAAGTATGTGACGTGAAATTCCACAGAGAAAACGTGGAACAAATACAGTAGGCTGTTTTAAAAAATATGTTTGTTGCTGCTTTTATTCAAGGATGAGAGTGCTTGCACAGGATAGGGTGGCACTGCGAGCCGCATCAAACCAATTTGGATTTAAGACCACAACAGCAACAGGGTCTGAGCGTTCAGATTGTAAGCTCTTGCCAGTCTTACACATGAATCGTCTAATAAACTCTTCATCTAATAAAGTAGCAAAGTTACGTTTTAACTAATCTCATGTCGAAAACGTTGCTTCCATTCAATGAAAGCTCTAAAATACATCGAGATTATAAGCGTACAGTTAGCACGCACAAGTTTCCTTTAGGCAGATATAATTATACTACATAAAATTAGTGGTACAACTGGTTTTTGCCCTTGGTACAGTTACTAAAAGTAGTCAACTATTATAACCATTAATATACTTATTTTCTTTTTTTAATATTCTGAGTCCTTATTGAAAACTTTTCAAAAATAATAACATATGTGAACACGAAAATTGAAGTAACAATTTTAAGCAACAGTTGTACAAGAACGCAACGTATCTTATATAAATGGAAATGAGCTTTGCCATAGAGGTGTACAAAACAAACATCTTGTGTGTATGCCTCCGTTAAGTGTTGTTTAAGGAAATGGCAATTTTCACATCTAATGAGGATATTATACGATTCGCCTTTAGGGACAGAAGTCTAGCGAAAGAGCCATCTAGTGATAGAACGGGTGGAACTACGAGATCGGTGATTTTGTTAGCAGTGGCAAGCAAAAAATTCCAGTAATGAAATAACGATTTTCTTTGGGTTATGTAAATACCAGTATACTAAAATTGAAGTACTGCCTTTCAATATGAAGTATACGACGAGGCTACTGAAACTTGCGTAATTCAAGAGGGGCTTTGTCATGGATGTGCACTAAACAAATCACGTGTGTACTCGGCCATTAAGAGTTGTTAAAGGTACTCCACGTTTCCATGTGTAGACGAAGACACGCCACGAAAGTTACAGGTATAAGCACGACAGCAATCTAGCGGTAGAAAGCGTGCAACTACGAAACTGACTTTTTGTGAGCAGTGGAATTCGAAATTTTGAGCTGACGTAATATCGGTATTTCTTGCCGTTACTATTTCGCTTATTGTCCTGAAACAACAACCTTGGAGCATTTGCTGCTGCCGCCATAGATTTCAAGATACTTCGAACATTATAATAATAATCATTAGAAGCTAATTATTCATTTCAGCGTTCAGTGTAGAGCATAGTCCCGCTAATAAAATTTCTCCATGATCTCCTATTCAATGCTAACATTGATGATTCGGCTCATGTCAAGCATTAAAAATCGTTCTTCAACGAATCTAAGTACTTTCTCCTTGGTCTACCTCTACTCCTCTAACCCTCCGTTCCTGAGCCCATGAGTCTCTTAGGTTACATTGCTCCGCCTATGCGTGTATCATGACCCCACCATCTCAGCCTGTTCGCTCTAACTGCTTCATCTATTGTGTTCATTCCCAATTTTTCTTTCATTCCCTCATTATGGACTCCCTACTGCCGTTGTTCCCATATATTAGTAGTTGCTAGTTTCATACTGTATCCTCAACCTTATGAATAATGTAACATGTATCCTCCCCGCTTTCACTCCCGTACATCAAAGTTGGTCGAAATACAGAGCGGTGCACTGCTAACTTAGCCTTGGTACTGACTTCATTCTTGCAGAATATATCTTATCTGAGCAATCACTGCATTAGCTTTGCTACACGTTAATTCAAGTTCTTCCACTATGTTGTCATCCTGTGAGAAAATACGTCGTAGGTACCGTACTTGAAACTCTACCTGTTCCTCCTACTTCACAAGAAATCTGTTTAAAATCTCTTTCCCTCAGCGATTACTTTTGTTTTCGAGATGATGATCTTCATTTCATAACTCCTACAACTCTGATCGAGCTTTGAAATGTTAGATTACAACCTTACAATTGAATTTGCCATCACAACTAAGGCATCTGCATATGCGAGGCTGCTTATTTTGTTTTCACCTATTTTAATCCCATCTTGCCAGTCTACCGGTTTCAACATTGTTCCATGAATAGCATGAACGACATTCGTGACAGGTTACAGCCTTGTCATATCCCTGACGCTACCCTGAACCAAGAACTTAATTTGTCGTCCAACTGCTGCCTGACACTCTAAGTAAAGAACTTTAATTGCCATAATCTTGTAGAATTGGCGATAGCTTCCTCCTATGAACATGGTCATAAGCCTTTTCTAGATCTAAAAAACTTATATACAATTCCACTCATAGCAAGTCTACATTATCAGCCGTAAGCTAAAGATCTAGTCCTGACAGCGTCTAAGAGGCCTAGGCCTACACAGATTTTCAGCCAGCTCCTCTTCAGCTAAAACTCGCACTCTCTTTTCACTCATAAATCTGTTTAAAATATTGTGTAAGGCAAATGAAAATTGTTCAGTGACGCGTTAGCTATATAAAGATTATTTCATCAGATTGCCTTATATAGAGGTTTGTTGAGCCCTGTTGTTGACTGTATATGATTTCTAAATGCCTGATTTGCAGCAATCAGTCGTTATTTTTTAAAAATTGTTTTATTGTGCAGATCCAGCTAACGACAACTGACTTGCCATTCTCATTGCATACATTTTTATATAAGAATGTTAAGCATGTAAATTCCTTTAACCGCCATAGAGAACACTTATTACAATTTATGTTAAATGTAAACGCTATGTCTAACTTACGACATTTATTTCGGTTAAAGGAATGCACATGCTTAGCATACTGATACTAAAATGTATGCGTTGAGACTGGCAAGTCACTGACCGAAATCTAGAGCTCCATAATAAAACAGGAAAAAAGACCCATTTGTAAAGGTAATTTGTTCGTAACCATGGCCAGTTTCGCGCTGTTATAGTCGCATCTTCAAGTGGACATTATTTATTGCATAGGACGAGTGAAAATGTACAATGTCCTTACGTTCAAGCCTCATATAGCCTCTACGTCAATAGCTACATTTTATTATATAATAGCCGATGGGGATCTAAATCCTCTAAAAAAGTCCTGTTCCAGTACATTACCAAATTTATATTTAAAAAATTACATGTCAAAAATATTGATTCCATGTAATCACATACGTACATCAATTTCGACTTTAAACTTGGCCAGTAACATTGCTTAAGATTTCTGCGAGATTGATATTATCATTTCATAAAATCACTCATACGTCAGTAAATGCCAGTGAAAAACACTGGATGTGGTCAAGTATTACAGACGCTCAGCGACTTTTTTTTGTGCCGTTATTGAAAATCGTTCTGTGGTATAAAAATTGGCAATTAACTTTAAATAATGCGAAGTGTGAAGTCGTCCACATGAGTATGAAAAGAAATCCGTTAAAATTTGTTTACAAGATAGATCAATGAAACGTGAAGGCCGTAAACTCCACAAAATATCTAGCAATTACTATTACTTAGATTTAAACTGGAAAGAACACGTATATAATGTCGTAGGAAAGGCGAACTAGAGGCTGCGTTTTATCGGCAGAAGCCTTAAAAGATGTAACAGAACTACTAAAGACACTTGTCCGTCCTCATTTGGAGTATTGCTGGCCAGTGCGCAATCCGTATCAGGTGGGTTTGACGGAGGACATCGAAAGAGTTCAAAGAAGGGCAGCTCGTTTTGTATTGTCACGATACAGGGGTGACAGCGTTACGAAAATGACACAGGATCTGGGATGGGAATCATTACAACAACGGCGCTTATCGCTGCGGCGTGGGCTACTTACAAAACTCCAATCCAGTGTTGCCAGATGTCAGAAAGAGAAAATACCCACAGTCTCACAAAAATGTACCTACGTTTTCCCTACTCCCTCCCTACCACCTCATTAATGCCCCTACATCAGGGTCGTAGCCAGGATTTGGGTCTGGGAGGGGCTGAATCCAGAGTCCGGTCAGCAGAGGTTAACCAGTTGATTAATGTGACATGTCAAAATTTTGAAAAACTTTAAAATAAAAGTTTTGCATCGTGCTTCACTTGCTTGGTTTTTTTTTTTTTTCAGTGACTGATAGTTACTGATTGATGAAGTCAATTAAAGATTATACCGCGAATTCCAAGTACTCTGTAACAAGACGATTACTGATTTATCGATCGGACAAGGGTACATCAAGAACCTGTCAACCATAGAGAGGAACAGCATTAATTAGTTACCCCAAATATGCCGCTAATTCCGAGTGCACTGTCACATGAGGATAGCTGATTAACTGACCGCACAGGAATACATGGAGACACTATCAACCACAGAGTATGAACAGTAGTAATTATGTAGTTCACAGTCAGCACAAAAAAGGAAGTCCGTCAATCTACATGATTCGATTTTCAAAGAGTAATGCTATGTTGACAACGAACTGTTCATTATAACGTTGACTGTCGCATCTTCTCATTTACCAGTACTAACTAGTATATCGTCCTAACGTAAATAAATATACATTGAAATCATCATATTTCGCATCAGTTTTAATGTGTCTGAAACAAAGTTTTCAAATTAATATTGTTTACTATGAACAGAAAATAACTATGCCAGCTGAAATATCATTGGCTACTTCAAACTGTGTCAAAATTGGTCGGCTTCATTCCCGCGTGCTGACAACTGTTCTGTTGCCAACTTTACCCGCTAGGCCTGTATCGGCGATTATAAAATTTTTCCAAAGTACCTACGCGTTGGGGACCTTTAAATGATAATTCCCTACATCATTTTAATGCTTAAAAGTACGTACGTGTAGGGAAAATTCCGTACGTCTGGCAACACTGCTCCTATCGCTAACATTCTCCTCCGAATGCGAAAATATATTGTACAATATAAGTACTTACATAGGTAGAACAGATCATCAGCATGAAATACGACAAAATCAGAGCTCGAACGGAGAAATTCAGGTGTTCTTTCTTCCCGTGCGCTATTCGAGAATGGAATGGGAGATAAATAGTATAAACGTGGTTCGATGAACCCTCTGCCAGGCACTTAAATGTGAATTGCAGAGAATCCCATGTATATGTCAATGTAGAGGTAGAAAAAGGCGTGTATCTGATGCTTACAAGATTGTCATAAATGGTTAATAACGTACTTCCTTTTGGTCACCGACATTAACGTACTGAGATATTAATGTCAGACGCCCAGGGGCACATTCTTCACGGGCGAGCCATAGCGCTGAAGTTCCATTCGTGTCGACGAACTAGGCTCTGCGGTTGTGGCGTGCTCCTGACGAGCCTCGGGGGCCCTCCGTATAATGAAGCGGAACAGCTCCCTGGCGCCAGCCATGTGGGTTAATATACCGTAATGTCAACAGCATACCCATTCATACCTAATTACGAACGCATTGTGTTTCCTGTGCCGCGTAATCTATTATTAAAGTATTCACGGTTAATCAGTTCATTAGTGGCAGCCTGGAGAATATAATGAACTGCCGCCGAGCTTGTTTGGCGGGTCCCGTGGTTGGAGGTTGAATAAAGATTCTTAAACATGTACAGCCGACCGTTGCCCTTTATACTTTACAATTTGATGCTCTAGATTTTTCTCATTCCAGGATACTAGCAAATGTATATGTATACAGATGAGCAGTTAAAAGTGAAAGAAGTAATGAATAACGTAAATCACTTTTTATTACGTACTCCCTGCACCCGTTCATGCGTGCCCCTTTCAGATAAAAAGAAGAGAAATACATGGTATTTCACAATGCACTGAGAATGAAAATTGTCTCTGTATCCTACACTTCCTGTTCCTCTTATCTGTGTCAGCTCATCTACTCCTCGTCATCCGTCTCCTCCTCTTCGTTACCTCGTTCCTCTCATTGTACTTCTCCTACCTCCCTTCCTGTCTATCTTCGCGCCACCCTGTCCTACTTTACCTCTTGGTTTCCACTCTTCTTCTCTAATCTAGCTCCAAATAAACCTCTGTATTGGTTAGTTTTATGTCTACGAAAGTACAGAAGGTGGTTTTTGAATACGTGCATGCTTCTATGTGCCCAAGTTTTCGAATAGGGGTAATTTATGAATTTTCATAAATTTTACATTGGGGAAACTTTGTTAAATGTTCAAATGCTGGTAAACCTATTTGACGAAACTACTATGTTCATCAGTACATAGAGTTAGAAACTACTTAAACTAACCACAGACAACACACACATAGCCATGGTCCTAACTCGAACCTCCGGCGGTGAGACACCGTGTGCTCCAAAGCAAAGCCCCTTGGTGCCTTCGGCCACTCCACCGCGGCAAAACTTTGTTACAGGCTACGGCAAAATGATATGTTTATACAGGATGTATGTGAAGTGAATGCATAAAATGAGGGGGCTCGTAGAGGGGGCCACAACAATGATATTTCACATAGCAACCCATTTCCACAACTTTTAGGGTACGGCACTAGGCGTCGTTGAATGACTACGCCCGCCACCATGAGGGTAGGCATACAACCTGCCATCCGATCGTCACAATAGCGAGTTTGGAGGGGCAACGGCATTAATGTATATGTAGCGGCAGGGTAAATGACAAGTCACGCTGAAGTGTTGTAAACTTTATTTGACAACAGTTACAAGAACTCCTGCTTGAACGCACGCTGTTCATCAACACTGCAATGATTGTCGCACTCTGAAACAATCAAGGCAAAGTGGATGTTACGTCGGAGGCTGCCATAATCCGAGCTATCAGTGCTTAGTCAGTCTCAGTGGCTGGCCCCAGAAGAAATCAATGGCGTCAAGTCGGGGAAACGCACAGGCCATGCCACAGGCTCACTGCAACGTATCCAGGTTTCGTCCACATGCAATCCCACTGTATATGCAAAGTGCGCAAATACACCCTCGTGTTTGCACCACATTTTCATGTTTCAATGACTCTGGCAGAATTTATCGTAATAAGTTCAGGTAGACGATTGCGTTCAGTCGCGGAAAGAACATGTTTAGGCCGACCAGATTATCGCCTACTAAGCCAGCCTAAATGTTGACAGCGAAGCTATAACGTTTGCCACCTCATAGTGTTCTGTTCACCGATTCAGTGATTGTGGTCTTCACGTCTTAATAAATCTCCACAGCATCAAAGTTCAGGACAGTTACCTTGATATCTCGTGGACGTAGAATCTTTTTAAAACACAGCATCTGCATAACCTGCTTACATGATTCCCTAGAATTCATTCAGAATACGTGCAGCTAGAGAAATGTTCTCTATTTTATGTGTGCGTCAAAATTTAGGCAATAACGCAAACACCAGGTATCTAAAATGTGGTTTAATATCATCACTTTTACCCTACAATGCATAACAACAATATGTACATCGGTGTCCAAACCGGCATAGAGGCCACTTGGAAAGCTGTTACAAGACTGCCTTTTTCGATCTTTGTGTGGCCTCCTTTTATAGTCTATACTACAATACCATACATTGTTACAACTATTAAAGATATGAAAAACAGTTTGGCCACGTTATGGCAAGATAATAGCAGCTTTACATTGAAAATTAAGGTAATTATCAATTTACATTGATTCATAATGATCCTGCTGTCATATATAGGGTTGCGGATCTGAAATATGCTTAACTATGAAATACAACAATACTTCGTTTGTTTATACGAATATCTTGAAAAATAGTGAAGGTCAAATGTTCCTATCGTGTACAGAATAATGAAATAAAGTATTATTTGTTTCGCTGTATACAAGAACACGGGAATATTTCATATAGGCTTAGTTAATCTACAATGCTGCCCATGCTGAGAAGTTTATATTCGAAACATTTATTATATTTGTGTTTTCATGGCCAGTTACTACTCAAATACACAATAGAATATATCTCTAAGCAAACTATTTCACTTTATGTTTTCCTAAAGTGCATATTATCAGGTTTTACTTTTATGATCATGTGCTCTTGTTTATTTTCCTATTTTATGGTGAAATATTATTTGTTTGTTTTTCTAGCAATGTATGTATCTTCTCTTAACTATTACTTTATCTAGAAATCATGTTTCTTGTGTTACACATACTCTGATATCACAAACTGGCAATTAACAGTTGAGTTTATAATGGAATAATTCGTTTAATTTGTCACTTGGGTGTCGAAGCAGTTAACATTTAGCTCTGTAGCTTGCCTATTGCATCTGAAACCGATCTTCGTGACCAAGACCAAAGGTGGCATGCTGATTTCCCTTCCCACTCGTATTGACTGTGGCTGTTAAACATGATCTCTAGTTTAAAGTGCAGTTCTGAAATTACGGTTGAATTTTGCAAAAACCACTGACAGAATTGAATTCGAGGTGGAAAATCGTTTGGCTTAAGGACTTGAGCCTTCTGAAATCGGTAGGGGTACGAAGCACATACGCCAAATTGTGGAATGACTTATTACCCATTTCTCGCGCAACAAACTTACTGCGAACTTGTTGAGAACGTACTTTCCTCTTCAAATTCTGGTGTTCGAACAATACATTGTCGATCAGGCCTTCGCACCTTCAACACAAAATGAATACATGGGCATTCGAAGTAGTCATATGTGCCATTACGAGAACGTGCCAAAGGAAAACTTACCTGAAGTGAACCTGTCTCTCTTAGGAACCTGTGGTTGGCAGTAAATAGGCACGGGTCTGGCACTCTATGATTCGAAAACCGCTGAACGTACAAACGTTGAGCAGCGTGAGCACTCCTATCCACCGCACCGTAAGTACAGTGCATGTCTGCCCTTTCCTTCCAGAGTAGCGCTCCATTTCCCCTCCACTCCACATAGTAGCAAACACAAGAGCACATTCGATGACAAACGGACGTAAGGCGAACCATACTCAGCATTGTGCACAGGAGGGGACTTTGCAAACTTCTATGCTAAACATATCAAACAGGAATATGAACGGCCAAATGTAACGCGTTCACGTCCCAGAAAGTGGTGGAAAACTGCAGCATTGTCCCGTCTGAAATATCTACAACTGTGACGATTACAGCGTTAGCAAACAAAGATCATAAACGTTCAACCCAACGTCTCTTTTAGCATATACATCGAAAACGTTGCCCTGCATCCCGTTACGACTCGGTTGGCATGTTGTTTGCCTACCCTGTTGGCGGCGTGCGACGCTATTCAAAAACGCCTAGCGCCATACACATGCATCGATTGCGGGAGGATTAGTGCGGTCATGGATTGCTATGTGAAATATGGTTATCGTGACCCGGTCTACCAGCTATATCATTTTCTGCATTCATTTCAGATACAACTGGGGTGGCTTATGTGGTTTATATGTTAAAGGAATCCTCTTCCTCCGTCCCACACTAGCCTCTTTGGCCCAACTGGTACCGACCGGCCACCGCGTCATCTTCTACCCGAAGATGTCACCTGATGCGTTTTCGTAGGGGACGTAGTCAGCGCACAGCTTTCCCGGCTCTTGTGCCGGTTTTCAAGACTGGAGTCGCTGCTTTTCAATCAAGTAGTTCTTAAATTGGCCTCACAAAGATTGAGTGGACCCCGCATGTCAACAGCTCTCGGCACATCCGGATGGTTACCCATCCAAGTGCTAGCCGAACCAAAGAGCCCTTCAGTGATACAACGGGAACCGATGTATTTACTGTGGCACGATCGTTGGCACTTTTAAAGAAATATGTACTTAAAACCAACCTATACTACAAATAAAAGTTTTATGAAAATCTGAAAGTAGGTCAACATCTTTCGAAGTTCATCGCTTTTGAACAGACGAATATTTAGACATATACTAGATTGCGATCCAGTAGTTACTAATCATGTACGAAAGTAAATGCAACATTGTGCCAAACTTTCAGCGTCATTAGTGAAGAATTTTCGTAGATCTGATATTTCAAACAAACGACCATCATAATTTGTACATATATAGAAATATACTTTTGCTTTTTTTAAACAATTTTGTATATCAACCAACCGTTTTCATAATGTTTAGGTCCTTGACCTAGGTTTCGTTCATCGGAACAGTAAAATAGCTACATAAAACACATGACGTCAAAAATATTACGAGCGGGTTTGTTCAAGTCGATTACAATGGAAATTAGCATTCTGGCCATAAAAATAAAATACAAATTACACTAGTATGATGTGAAGGATATACCCGGGTGCAGTGGCTGAGTGCGCTTGGTAATAAGTTTTTGCTTTCGAATAGTTTTTGAAGAAGTTTTCGCTCTGACTTAAAAGTTTCACAATTTTCAGGTGATTTGTGACTATTAAAGTTTTTCTAGGCTCGATCGCTTGGTCGCACATTGCGTTTCTGTGGGGGTTGGCCTACTTTTATTAGGTCTTTCATTTTCTGTGAAAGTTCCGTCCAATTGGTTTCTGCAGTCCTTGACAATCAATTTCTTTTGTGCCTATTTCTTTGTTAATTTTTAGGTATTCTGGGTCTTTTCTGAAGACTGTTTTAGTTACATATTTGTTTCTCTGTTGTTATTATTACATTAATTTACAAAATTGTTACCTTTAGTGTGTGTGTGTGTGTGTGTGTGTGTGTGTGTGTGCGCGTGTGTGAATGTGTATATAGGTGTGGTAGGCATTTGGGTATTATACGTTTCATTTTTTTTTTTCTTGTTTGTAATATGTGTGTGTATCACCATTGCAGAAGCGGCGAAATAGCCGTGCGCACTAAGACACTTTTCTGCGGTGCGTGTTGCCTTTTGTCGGCGGGCGTTCGAGTCTACTTCTGAGTTTGTGTGTGTGTGTGTGTGTCTGTGTGTGTGTGTGTGTGTGTGTGTGTGTGTGTGTGTGTCTGTTTGTGTGTCTGTTGTTCTTAAGATAAGTTAGTGTAAGTAGTTTGTAAGTTTAAGGACCGATAACCACTGCAGTTATGTCCTATTACTTTTCAAAAATCACTAGTGCAAATGATAATAGCAGGTCTTACCGTTTAATTCGGGTACTCGATACCACCCGTCGACTTTGAAAATTCAAATGTTTCTAATTCTATGAAACCAAACTACTAAAACGTAGTTAAACTAACCGAATAAGCAACGAATACATCCATGCCCGAGAGAGGGTTCGAACCTGCGACGCGGGAGGCCCCACGATCCGCAAGGTTGCGCTCCAGACCGCTCGGCTACTCCCGCGGGGCGTTGCCTTTGACCTATGACATCATATCATACATCATTTTTTTAAAAGGTACAGGTATTATTATAACGGCGGCGTAATGTTGTGTAAGTCGAATCGATGTGTATATTTTTGTATGTAATATGATTATTTTTCAATGGCAACTGGAATTAACCTAAGCAGTTGCCGATACCGACTAAAAACTGGTATCGCCAGTAGTCGATACCAGTTTCTTTGTACCGGGTGATCAAAAAGTCAGTATAAATTTGAAACCTTAATAAATCACGGAATAATGTAGATAGAGAGGTAAAAATTGACAGACATTCTTGGAATGACATGGGGTTTTATTAGAACCAAAAAAAAAAAAAAAAAAAAAAAAAAAAAAAAAAAAAAAAAAAAAAAAAAAAAGATCAAAAAATGTCCGAAAGGTGGCGCGTCATCCGATCAGAAAAGCAATAATTAGCATGACAAATCAAGTAAAAACGACGTTCTTTACACGAAATGCGCAATATGTTCACCATCATTCCTCAACAATAGCTGTTCTCGAGGAAAAATGTTGTGAACAGAACTGTAAAGCATGTCCGGAGTTTTGGTGAGGCAATGGCGTCGGATGTTGTCTTTCAGCTTCCCTAGAATTGTCGGTCGATCACGATACACTTGCGACTTCAGGTAACCCCAAAGCCAATAATCGCACGGACTGAGGTCTGGGGACCTGGTAGAACAAGCATGATGAAAGTGGCGACTGAGCATACGATCATCACCAAACGACGCGTTCAAGAGATCTTTCACGCGTCTAGCGCAATTTTTTTTTCCCCTAGTAAAACCAAGCATGTGTGTCAATTTCGTGATTTATTAAGTTTTCGAATTTATACTGACTTTTTGATCGCCCGGTATATCCTTGAATGTACTATTTTGTTTAATTTTGTTGTTTTCGTTCCATTTATAGTGAATTTCTGTTGTTTTCCGTTTCATATTCTTGATTTTAGTATGTCCCCATCCAAAAACACTATTTCTCCGTGCTTGTTTCGTTGAATAACACGAATACTTGGATGTTTTCCCGTGTCGTGTTGTATGTAGCGTGTCATTGTATTAGCTGCCCAGTTAACCTAATTGAATTCCACTAATATTTCGAAGTTTTGTCGCGCCATGTTGAATGTAGCATATCTTTGCATTAGCTATGACGCCATTGATCAAATTAATCGGGTGGTGTCGAGTGTTGGAATTTATCCGGTCTTACCACCATGTATATTACAGAAACCTAAAATGTATGTAATACAAAAGTAGAACATAAACATAATAGATTACCCTCAGTGACGCTCCAGGATCACAGGGCTCGAGGTTTATTCCGAGGCCTCTGATCCTAGCTGGTCGCAGCCCAGCATATCCCCCCCCCTCTCTACAATCCCTAACCTTTCTATCTTTCTTTTTGCAACCTTCTTAAATACCAAATTCCTTAGTTTCAATTTCAATTATTTTAGTTATATCCATTTTCTCCAACCTCTCCCCCTTCTTTCTTTTTTTAAGCATAATATAGTGTAACTCAAAAATTTAGGTAAAATCAACCATGTAAAAAAATTAAATATTTAAGAAAATGGTTAACTAAACGATCCCAATCATCACAAAAGTAATTGTTAAACTGAACTGTCTATGTAAACTGATCAGCTTTATACCCAAGCAAGAAAATAAATAAATAAATGATACTACCTTGTTACTTGAAAGCCGCTCACGGTGTGTGGCGTGCGGCAGCGATCAGTGTCCAGTGAGTGTACCCAGCAGTTGGTTGTGTGGTGTCGGCAGCTACGACGCGCGCGGCCGGGCGTCGGAGTCGGCGTCGCACTGGCGGGACAAGGCGATCCTGGGCGAGCGCGGGTACTTCCGCACCGTCACCACGCCCGCCACGCTGTCGCTCAGCGAGGTGACGGAGCGCGACGAGGGCGTCTACCGCTGCCGCGTAGACTTCCGACAGTCGCCGTCGCGCAACACACGCCTCAACCTCACCGTCGTCGGTGAGTCCACTGCTGCCGGCTGCCTAGCAACCGCGCTGCCCGCCGCTGCCGCCTGCTTCGCATTATCCAACATTTCCAATATGATTTTGTATGCGTCAGGAGCCTCAGTCACATGTTGTTGTTGTGGACTTCAGTCCGGAGACTGGTTTGATGCAGCTCTCCAACCTAATCTATCCTCTTCATCTCCTCATAAGAAGGGCAACCAACATCCATTTGAATTTGGTTACTATATTCATCCCTTGGTCTCCCTCTGCGATATTTACCACTCGCACGTCCCTCCAACGCTAATTTCACAATTCCTTGATGTTTAAGGATGTGTCCTACTAATCGATCCCTTCCTTTAGTCAAAGTAAGCCAGAAATTCCTTTTCTCCCCAATTCTCTTCAGTACTTCCTCATTAGTTACACGATCCACCCACCTAATCGTCAGAATTCTTCTGTAACACCACATTTCAAAAGCCTCTATTCTCTTCCTGTCCGCACTGTCTCATACAAAGCAACACTCCACACAAATGCCTTCAGAAAGGACTTTCTTATGCTTATATTAGTGTTCGATGTTAACATATTTCTCTGTTTCAAAAACGCTTTTCTTCCCATTGCCATTCTGTATTTTATATCCTCTGTACCTCAGTCATATAACATTTTTAGAAGAGCTGACCGCTTTTTTTTTTTTTTTTTTTTTTTTTTTTTTTTTTTTTTTTTTTTTTTTTTTTTTTTCGCAACCTATTTTCGGCCTCAGGCCATTTTCAAGTGCTGTGATAAAAGTTGTCAGACAGGGTTCCTTAGTTCATGGTCATAATAAAAAAAGTATTCGGAGTTGAGTCCATGTCGGAATTATAAAATGGGTGACATATTTGTCCCCGCATCTTAATTAAGATGCAAGGACAAATTTGTCACCCATAAGGTGAACAACCTATCTTATTATTTTAAACTAGCTGCTCCCCGCGGTGTTACCCGCGGTTCATTAGTCAGACATTAAAGTGCCAAGAAAGGGCATAAATAACTACATGACTGTTTGCGACATTGTTAGAACGGAATACATAATTGTCTTGGAACGGATGGAGAACCAAAATTCTAGTGCAATACATCTCTGTAAACGACGTTTCGAGACTTCTTGTTCTCAGAGTATACGTAGAGATTTCTAGCTCTCGATACACGGGAGCAGCCTACGTAGAGCTGTCCGTGCGAGAAACATGGGGTGGCCACATGAATACCTGCCACTTTTAACGTTTGTCCTTGACTCTTGATTATAGTAATCAAGAAGGCCACTTTCAATGGGAACTGTAAACGGTTAACCTGGAATGGCAAGTTTGTTGGGATGATGGGAATTCGTGGTATTAATACAATCTCTCCCTTGGCTCTACCGGTAATGGTGGCCTGCAAGATATGCCTTCTCAGGTCCGCGATGCGTAACCTGGTGCCATTGCATAATCGTGGTGCATCCAAGTTACGCATCAATAAAACAGGCACTTCCACCTTCAGCTCCAACTTGTGGGATGTTACCCCTGACAGTAAGTAACTACAATAACAACAATACAGTAATCGAAAACAAATGCCAAGTAAAGGAACAAAATAAACAGCAAACCTAACGGAGAAATGTAACGAAATAAACAACAAACCTAACAGAGAAAAGTAAAGAGATAAAAAAGACATCTAACGGAGAAACGAACTGTTGAGATCCTACAAATGCAAAGCGAACCAACAAAAGAACTCCATGCAAACGTTCGAATGCTATAAATAATCGAAATCACCAAAGAAACTATTATTCATTGAAATCCAAAGAGAATACAATTTTAAAGAATTACGATAACATCACAATGTTCGAACATCTAACGTTTCATATGTTAACTGCAGCGTACCGCCTGCCATCTGTTGAGTGCATTAGCAACTACATTCGTTGCAGTTTACGTACACTATTTATACGTGGCAGTTAGCGCTTTGTACACAAAATAGGGCTTGGTATCTAGATCCCATTGTACACAAACCGTCAATGTTTTTTCTTGCCATGGTACTTAGAGCATATTTTATTTGAAGTCTTCAATTTATATACATACTTCCTTCATTTGTTACAACAAATGAAAATGAATGCGGCATAAAGGCCAACATTCAGATTTCTTGTGTATGTAATTATATATCAGTTAAGCCGTTTTGGCAGTATCCAATAATCTTTTTGTATATTCGAAAGTAAAAAAGATAAAAATAACAAAGAAAAAAAAATTTCACTATAGCTGGACCCGAACCATTGCCCAAAATAACGGGAGTCTATTACAGGACGCGTTAACCCCCGCGGCTAAACATGACATCTCATACAGAGCGCTTCTGCTGTTGTATTAGAATTACAACCGTTACGTATTTCTTTGGATATATTTCAAATAAATAACTTGTTATAAACATTTTGAAAAGTAGCCTATGTCCTAATGCAAGACATACGAAATCTCTATATGAAATTTCATTGAAATCAGTGCTGTAGTTTAAGCGTGATGCGGTAACAAACATACAAACTTTCGCATTTATAATATGTATAGGATTAAGATGTGGGGACAAATGTGTCACCCGTTCCTCGGTGGTTTACACCAATGAATTCTTACCTCGCTGGACTAGACTCGGAAACAGTGTATCAACAAGCACAGTGCTACTAACCAATTGACGCATGAGTTCAAGAAAATCACGAGAATTAGGTACACCTATTTTTAACATATAGCTTCCATCCATCACAACACCTACCTACAATAAAAATACTCTAAAAATACGAAGGGGAGTTGGAAAACAAGTTTCCCATATGGAAAGTGGTCAGAGTTGCGTATGAAGGGAAAAAAAATAGAATGAGAAATTAAGATATAGCTTTATTTTTCTACATAATTTTCAAGTACATTGAGACATGTATCATACCGCTTAATAAGCTTAAAAAAGCCGTCCAAAGAAAAAGAAGGTGTTGAAAACGGCTTGTTTGACGTCAGCATTGCTTCCAAAATGCCTTCGACCGAGAGCCTTCTTCAAAGCTGGAAACAGATGGAAGTCACTTGGTGTGAGATCAGTACTGTACGGCGGATGGTGTAGACGCTCCCATCCAAGAGTTGCAATATAGCTCTTAGTTGTCATCGACTGTGGTCTCGCATTGACATCCATCAGCAGAACGTTAGATCTGAGAAGGCCAGGCCGCTTTTTCCTCTTTCAATTTCGATAGAGTGCAACAAGTATCGTGCAGCATTGATGGTTGCATTCTCAAAAAACTGCTTGAGCGTCCCAGAAAATAGTGGGTAGCACTTTACCTGAAGACGGAGTGCTTTTGAACAGGTGACGACGGATGTTTCCAGTCCATGGTTGTGGCCTTCCATTCGGGCATGTAGTGTTGGACCTACATTTCATCCCCGTTACAAGCAGAAACATACAATATTCATGGTCGACCTCTACCAAATGGTGTACCGGTGTCATGGACGTCCGCGTTCACCTGCTGTGTCGTCTTCCGCCCATAGCCGTTCAACGCTATTTCCATACACAACGCCCTGATTTTTTCTTGGATGGCTTTTTGAAGCTTATAAATAAGTTTGGCAAATGTCTCAATGTACTTGGAAATTATGTAGAAAAATAAAGATACGTCTTATCTTTAATGTCTCGTTCTATTTTTATTCTAAAGTTCATACACAATTCTGCCCATAAACGACACATTTTCCAATCCCCACTCGTACTTTAAAAATCTAGTACAGAATTCTAAAACAACCATAAAATGAAAGAGCGAATATTTGTTAGTGATAGGACGAAAATTAATAATAACATATAAATGAAAAGAAACCATTAGAAACAAAAACGAAATGAAAGAATAGAAAAGCAATATTTTTACGTTGGGTTTCAATTTAATTAGGGTATCTAGCAAAACTTTGAAAATCCATTATTAAATACAGATAACATACTAGACGACATTATAGCTGAGCTGCAAATGTCAGACAGCCAGAAGCAACACAAATGTATTATTAAGGTATACGTTAAATTACCTCCCTTCTTCTGTTCGTATCCTCCTATCCGTCTCTCTCTCTCTCTCTCTCTCTCTCTCTCCACCTTCCCCTTTCTCTACAAATCACCTCGTCTCTGTTGAACCTTTCCTTCTACCACCTCAGTAAATTGTCTCATCCATCTGTTAAAGAGTTTCGTAACTCTGTTAACATTCATGTTGATCGGTGACCGAATTTTTTTCAAGGTATCCTTTACTGTGCACTGTATAAAATGTTTGGTAGACGGTGATTCTTCTTTAGAAGTGAGCAAAATTTCATTAATTTGGGAAGAAAATCGTAGATTTTGTCAAAGTTCGAAGGTAAAGTACCAAACAAAACTGTATATATACAGTGTCTTTCTTCTAGTTTTGACCGGCAGCGCATAAAAGTGAAGTCTTATGGTATGAATGGCTGGGAGATCCCGAAAGCCAGATTCAGCCACCAAATCGTAAAGGTTTTCCTTATTCTTCGCGAAGTGTAAGGTGTGCTTAAGTGCTGTGTTCAGTGTAAATGACTGTAATGGGCGCGTGTGTGGTGTAGTGTTCGAGATGATGGGAGAAGGGAGAGGGTGAAATCCGGTGCAGGCACATAGCCTACTACTCTCGAAAACCTCCAAGGAGCCGGCCGACCTTATCGTCCCCATCCGAAGAACGGATCACCATCAAGAGTGCCTCATGCCCACACTTCATGAGACACTGCAGAGAGGTTTTAGAATTTAATCCCGTACCTTGTTGCAACGACTGGTGACCAAGGACCATGCACCACCACCCCTCCGGCCCCCTCTGCTGTAGGTCAAAGATTTTATTGTCAACAGCGCGTGGCGTACCCGAACGGTCACGTCACGGTCATCCAAGTACTAGACACACCCGACGATAGTTCGGTGATGTAGCGGGAACCGGTGTATCGACCTCAGCACTGCCGTCGATAGGGGACGCAACATACGCCCGGATCACGCAGACCTATGCTGTACTTAACGGGGCGTATCGTGTGTCTTATTTTGAAGGAGGGATGGAATACTAGTCTCAGTACATGTCTCTTCAGCGCGCTTCCTATCTTGATGGTCGGGGCTCCACAGTATGGAAGGAATGTTGCCGTCTTGGCCTCGTTAGACATTTCTGGCGTTGGTTGCACCTAAAAGTTTTGACAAATTTTGCCCTTCCTGTAACCATTTCCTTGAGCCCAAGCCTCGCCGCAGTGGTGTAGCCGAGCGGTCTAAAGAACCTCGCTGCGGAGCGCGCGGTTGCTCGCCGTGGAGGTTCGAGCCCTCCCTGGGGCATGGGTGTGTGTAGGTTAGTTTACCTAGGTTTAAGTAGTTTGTAAGCTACGGACTGATGACCACGTAGTTTGGTCCGATAGATTTACAAACATTTAAACAAAATTTTTTGAGCCCAAGCCTCAAATTTTGAATATCAGAGTCTAGGTGGTCGTCGTCAGAAATAAACTTCGTCCTATTTACTAGCGTGTTCAGGACAGCTTTCTGATTTCCAGTATGATAGAAATTTCTAGTGTCGATCAATCCGCGTTAATTTATTGAAAACTGAGCAAGCCGACGTCCTCGCACCCTGAACAGGAGCTTGCCATCGTGCTTCATCCTGTTAGGTTACTTCTCTGAGTGCACGTACAAATTATAGATATGAAAGGAATATCTTTAATTGGAATTTCTTAACAAACTTTCCGATCATATATAGGCTTAACATTTTTTTCTATTGCAACTCCCCATCAATGAGAGGTCGGACATATATTCTACTTCTTTACTTTTTTTTCTTAACGTTTCCCATCCGTTCTAAATTTACATAAGTCACACACTAAAGAAGCAGCGTTCTATGTATGTTTCAAATCTGATTGCCACACGAGGTCGATAGATATTACTCCTTCTTTCAACCCGTCCAACTGTTGGCGCTCTGTGGTAATAGGTTTGTGTAGAAGCAGCCAAGAGCGAAGAGAGTTCGGAGAACATGGACAGGGCCCGTCCCTAACGATATCATGGTGAGTGATAGCTATAATAGGACCTTCTAGGAACCCGCTCTGTCGCGCTTTCCATGGCTGTAACAATCACAGTCTCACTCTATTGGATGCCGCGGGGCCTTGCACCACGGTACAACATCCATGTCCCGAAGGCACGTTTGAGCTTTTCCCAGCGACCGCAGTGAGTCGGCGTATTTTCCTAGAGTTTGACGACCACCACAAGAGCGTGGGAAACACCACACGCGTGAGTCGTGAGCTGGCATTGCATACCGTGCAGTCGGCATGCGTCATGATTCGCTACAAAAAATAGCGGTGTCAAAATAAGCTATTAGATTGTATTGTTAAAAATGTTCAAATGTTTGTTAAGCTTAAGGGACTTAACTGCGGGGTTATCAGTCCCTAAACTTACAAACTACTTATGAATTGCCTTATACTAAACACGACACAAACATCCATGCATGAGGGGGGATTCGAGCCCCCGACCGTAGCGGCCGTGCAGACTGTGACTGCCGCGCCCCAGACGGTATTATTCCATGTAGTTTCTTTGGGAGTGCTTGTCTGAGAGTTCCTTGACCAGCGCTCGCAATCAGAGGCTGCCATACGCCACAGGGAGAGTGAGGGCGGTATCTTTTGGATCTGCAGCGCTACTTGCTGATTGACCACCGTCGCATGTGGTGAAGACTGACTTCAGCAGCGACATCCATCAACGGTGGATGTGATTGATTTCACTTCTTCTCTGGTAAACGCCACACAGTGTTCCCATGTTTTTCTTTTATTATTATTATTGATTGTCCGCCATCCACAGCGACAACGGTGCAGGGGCTGGAGGCTTCAACTGGTGGCAGTGTGCACTGATTACAGTATCACAGTTACGGCAATCAATCTCTGTTTGCCTCTCACGACCCGTTTCTCCACCAAGAGTAGTTGAATGCGTGTTATTGAGTTTTCAGAATTTCAGTTCCAGAATTTGGAAGAATTATTCAGCGAGCTGTAATTCGGAAAAAGTTATGTAAATCGTCTCTGAACTCTGCCTTACCCATTGCTGAGTCACGAAAACCATTTCTTGTTGCGTATGTTCCATGTAAAGCATTTAATTTTCTTGTCCTGTGATTACAGTATTTTTTTGAGCACACAATAATTCAGTTACAGTTTAGTAATGAATATTTTGGAAAGGAGGATAATTAACTACAATGTGGACCAGCGCTCCTAAAAACTATCTGTCATACAACTCAATGCAATTTCATTTCCTTCCTTAAATGAGTCAGATGTATTATCATTTATAGGGCACGAATTTTGATACAACCCGTTCAGGTTATGAGCCATAACTGTCTTTATAAACAACCAAGATATAACATACCTGCCAAGGGGAAGGGGATATTTGATAATTTTACTAAACGGCAAAAGCCAGACCTGAACGTTGTTGGAAGGAAGGAAGGAAGCTTGGAGTTTAACTTTCCGTCGACAGCGTGGTCATTAGAGACGGAGTTTACGCTCATAGTATTTGGGTACGGTTGTGGAAGGAAATCGGCCGTGTCCTTTCAAAGAAACAATCCCGGAATTTGCCTGGAGTGATTTAGGGAAATCACAGAAAACCTAAATCTGGATGGCCTGAGGTGGATTTTAACCACCATCCTTCCGAATACGATTCCAGTGTGTTACCACTACGCCACCTCGCTCGGTGAACTTTGTGGGGTCTGTGTGTGTGTGTGTGTGTCTGTGTAGGTGAATCATAATTCTCAAAAATGACAGTGTATTTTCGTAAAATATTACTCACTGTAAGCATTTTCCTGTCCAAGATGGAGACATTATGTTTTACATTTATCCGATCAGTGCCGCTAAAGAGAGACTGCTTGACTGTACGAATCAGGCATGGTACTATTCAAGTATTCAGTATGGGAGGCTCTTTTGCTGAAGTATTTTTGTATTGTCTGACCATAATGGTTCTTCCTCCTCCTCGATCGTTGTCAGTTAACTTCGGGTTTCATGCATTATTCCTCTTTGCCAATGATGTTTTAGCTCGTTGTAAGTACGCTGACATTACACTGCTGGTGAAAGGTGTGAAATCCTTTTCGCCACAGATGCTCCCACTAATTCCAGATCACTTTAGTGGCTACCTTTGACGTCTGGGAGATCACAGTTTTGACTGATCATTTATGATGAGAGTCCCAAAAGGAAACAAGTAATACATGGTAACACTGAAGAGTACGCAAATTGTGTACTGCGAATGCGTCACAAAGTTAACACGTACGCAGTGGGGCCAACATCCAACAAGATGTAGTATATTGTGGTGTTTTCATATTATTTTGTCGACCGCCTGAATTAATAAAGGTTTTGAAATTTATTGAATCTACCAGGGCTATTACTATTCAGAAGATCAAGATAATGGTGCGGGTTTCGTTAGTTCTTGACTTCCGAAAAGCATTTGAGTGATTGCCGAAAATATAATCATATGAATTCTGTGCCCGTTTTAATGGTTTATTGGCTGGAAGGAGACAGCATTTTCTATTAGATGAAGATTGATCGACAGACGCAGACGTAACTTATGGGCCCCAATCACGAGCGAAGAACAGGGGCCATATGTCGAATGCGATATTTCTGTACACGGTCGTCATCATCCACAAACGAATTACTTTCCAAAGAAATTCGAGAATAATTATAGTTACCAATGTACCAAGAATATTATGCATGCAGAAATGTATCTGCGTTGCCCGGCAATGATCACAGTTTATTTCCGCAGCCCCACCAATATTAGCAAGAACAGATTAAAATTTAAAAAAATATTAACTGTAATTCAGTTATATTTTGAAATTACTGAACCTAGTAATTGGTGCTTGTGGATCAGAACAGTTCAGTAGATTATCAAAATACTCCTTGCATGTAGCTAGATTAGTAAAGTAGAGAAGGTAAATTTGGTATTATTATGTTGCGTAATCAATAAATACTGCTTTTTGTGTCTGAAAATGTGTTCACCCAAATTAATGGGTACTCACAGATGGCGCTCAGGTAGCTATATCGTTGCGCAATTTGTTGCGGAAGGAGTTGAAACCATTATCGGTACTTCTACTATCTTGCAGGGAGTGTCTGCTGTTATAGGATAAAAATCGACGTCCTCTCTTTCTCTAAATGTACTATTATTTATCTGTTTTACACACCACAGTCTCACTTATTGCTCTTTGATTTTGTGTGCATTGCACCTATGAGCTTAACACTTTCACCTTAAATTACTGCTGACGGCGTAAGCGACGCTGAGAGATTTAAAACTCACTCTCTATCTCTCACACACACAGCTAATGTTAATGACCGTGCCACTAGTCCATGCATACCTGTTCAGCGCTTATCTTCTCTTTGGTGCGAACGGCAACTGCAATCGAACCTGTAATTACTGTATTTAATTAGCGGGACAATCCACATACTGACCACAAATATTCATGTGTAACCAACCAGCGAAATCCATTAACGAGGTCTGCGCCGTACACTCCGGCTTTGTCGAACAATAATGTAAATTGCAATTAGTGCTACGAGTACAGTGGACTATTCACACTAAATCGAAGTCTATTGTCGTTCAGTGCATTCACGCTGTACGCCATTTACTTAGAAATCACTGCCCCTGTAATGACATTTGATTTTGATAGCATAGTTTCCTGTAAATAACGGTAGTTCGTCCTAGCAATACCAGTTTCATGTTTAAGCGTTCAGTGGCGCTGCTGGCTATTGCTCTGAAAATGTCGGTACTCGTCGATTGTAGTTATACACTGTTTATAAACCCGGTTTCGTAGTGATTCCCCCAAGTCCGGAAGAATCCGTAACAATCGACGAAACGGCGAACGAATGTGGAAAGTACACATTTGGTAATAACTTACAAATAATTATGGTACTGAAATGAGCTCAGATTTACGGACAGTTGTGTGCTGACATGGACATGTGATATGTGCTTGCTACGGAATTATCTCGAATGACGATAAATTGTGGGAGACACTTCCTTGCTTCGTAGCTTTCTTGTAGTTACAGTTCGACGATATCAGTCACTCAAGTTGTTAGCTCGCTTCATTTCAGTATAGGGAGTAATTAGGTACGGGAATTTTTAAATATATCGAAGGGCGATAATGATTTTTTTTTAATGTTGATATATCGGACTCTTTGTTGTTGTTGTTGTCTTCAGTCCGGAGACTGAGCCTCTTCATCTCCTAATAAGAACAACACCCTACATTCATTTGAATCTGATTACTGTATTCATCTCTTCGTCTCCATCTGCGATTTTTACCCCACACACTTCCCTCCAATGCTAAATAAACGATTCCTTGATGTCTAAGAATGTGTCTTAAAATTCAATCCCTTCTTTTGTTCAAGGTATGCCAGAAATTCTTTTTCTCTATAATTCTGATCAGTACCTCCTCATTAATTACGTGATCCACCCAACTAGATTTCTTCTGTAACATGACATTTCAAAACCCTCTAACCTCTTGCTGTCTAACATACTCTCATACAAGGCTACGCTCCAGACAAATACCTTCAGAGAGGAATTCTTTAAGCTTAAATTAATATTCGATATTAACAAACTTCTCTTTTTCAAAAACCCTTCCCTTTGCCATTCTGCATTCTATATCCTCTGCATTGTGACCATCGTGGGTTATTTTACTGCCCAAGTAACGAAACTGATCTACCACCTTTATTGTTTCGTTACCTAATCTGATTCCTTCAGCATCGCCTGATTTTCGTAGACTGCACTCTATTAACCTTGTTTTGCTCTTGTTAATGTTCATCTTCTATGTGCCATTCAACACACTGTCCATCCCGTTCAACTGGTCTTTCAGGTCCTTGGCTGTCTCTGACAAAATTACATTGTCATAGGCAAAACGTAATTTTTTATTTCTTCACCCTAAACTTTAATTCCCTATAAATTTCTCCTTGATTTTCTTTATAGCTTGCTCCTTGTATAAATTGAATAACATTGGAGAAATTCCACAGCCCTGTCTCACTCCCTTCCCAACCTCTGCATCGCTTCCATGCCCTTCAACACTGATAACTACTGTCTGGTTTTTGTGCATGTTGTAAATAACCGCCCGTTCCTTATATTTTACTCCTGCTTATTTCAGAATTGGAAAGAGTCTATTCGAATCAACATTGTCAAAAGATTTCTCCAAATCTACAAAAGCTAGTCATCTAGGTTTGCCTTTTCGTAATCTATCTTCTAAGATAAGGCGCAAGGCTGCGGTGGTGTAGCCGAGCTATCTAAAGTGCCTCGCTGCGGAGCGCGCGGTTTCTCGCCGCTGGAGGTCCGAGTCCTTCCTAGGGCATGGGTGTGTGTGTGTTGTCCTCAAGTTTCTTTACCTTAGTTTAAGTAGTTTGTAAGCTACGGACTGATGACCAGGCAGTTTGGTCCATTAGATTTAGAAACATTTGAAGCCGTAAAAAGAGAAAATCGGATTCTTAATATTTTTAAAAATATCAATAACCTTGCTAACTGACTATAAAAAATTAAGGTACAAAAAAGAAAGCAGATAAACTTGCAGTGTCATATGTGGAAAGAGATTGATTGATGAGTATGTTGTTCGGAAATAAAAAACCTCAAACGCTTGGGCCGCCTATTAAGAGTAGAGAGAGGTCAAACACGGACGGCAAAAAGCAGGGACGTGCTGGGAGTAACCTGAGACCCACTAGCGTTAAGGCCGGCCGCAGTGTCGTGTTTGCCGCAGCGGCCGTGGGATCGATCACTGTGACGAGCAGCCGCTGACAGCGAGGTGTGTAAATGGGCGACCGAGACATGGACACGTGACAGCAGCCTTACGTCAGCACCTCAGGTGCCAACAGGTGGGAAAAAAGGGATACTGTTTGGGCAGCAATTAATAAGGCAGCGCCTTCCCACGAGGGTAGGCGTTCCACCGCGGTTTCAGTGGAGGGGGTGGGGGGCAGGGGTCGTGGCCAGCACTTGGTGCCCATCCCTCCTCCAGCCCTGCAACGCTGCTCGCACACCGCAACACGGTCTGTGGATGGGTGCGGCGGGCGTGCCGACGGGAGGCTAAAATGTAGTGATTGGAAAAATCGACCGAGTACTGCCGGCACCTGTATTTTAAGATTACCTGACATAGTCGGGTTTGGAGGCGATCTGATCGTTTTATAGTTTTCAAAATGAAAAGATAAGATCGTACATTAATAATTTACTAAATGACGACGGTTTCGGTGCACTGTGTCACCATCATCTGGTCACATATGTGTTGAAAGCTGGTCATCTTTTTTAAAAAAATGGATATAAAATAACAAGTGGAACATTGCAATGTTGCACTTGTTATTTTATACCCATTTTTTTTAACAAGATGACCAGCTTATAAAACATATTTGACCAGATGATCGTGACACAGTGCACCGATACCGTCGTCATTTAATAAATTATTAATGTGCGATCTTATCTTTTCATTTTGAAAACTATAGTCCACATCCCCCTCTCCTCCCCCTCCCTAAGCATCCGCCTCTTTCTCTCCCATCTCTCTGTTCGTTTCCACCATTGCTTCTCTCGGCAATGTTTTCTGTAAGGTACCGTTTGTTATGTACTATACAAACATTTATGTTTCCAGTGATCTTCCTCTTCGTTTAATGATCATGTGTCCAAAAATTCATATAGATTTGAGCAAAACTATGGATTTTGTAAAATTCCATAACTTAAGTACGCTACACCATGCACCGAACGAAACTTTATACAGACAGTGACATTCCTCTTGTTTTAAGGTCAGGTGTGCATAATTGTATCAATATGGGAACAAAACTACAGGTTTCTATGCAGTAGAAACGCAGGGTCACTTTGAAAAACACACTCCGTTGTTCTCAAATATTCAAGTTTTATTTCATACAACCCTTGTTCTAAGAATAACAAAAACAACAAAAAAAGGATCTGAGAAATCGGTCGGGCCGTTCTCAAGTTATGGCGCGACCAAGGTACGAGGTTTGTCCACAAAGTAAGTTCCGTTTGGTTATATAAAACAAAAGTGTACAGATACAGAAAAAATATTTATTGTACAAACATATAAAACTACTGTTCTACATAGCTTCCGAAGTTTTGTAGACATTTGTCATAGCGTGGCAGAATTTGATTGCCTTCTTCATAGAAGGTTGCCGCTTGTGTATTCAACCATGTGGTAACATGTTCTTTCAGCTCGTCATCATCGCTGAAGTGTTGACCACCGTGGGCAGGTTTTAGGTGTAATAAGAAAGTCGCTAGGAACGAGATTGTACGGAGGATGATCAAACACGTCCCAGTGAAAATCCTGAAAGAGTTGTTTGGTCACATTCGCTTTGTGAGGTCGGGCGGCAACGTGATTGGAAGAAGAAGACTCCTTTCATCTCTTCTTACAGCTTGTATCAAATAGAGTTAGAATTACATACATGCATGTTACCACTTATTTTTATCTGCAAGTCTCCCTTAATTATCTGGCATCCCAAATTAAGCAATCTGTTTTCTTAATCTCTATCTTTGAAAAAGCGAAAGGACACTCACTGACTAAACATGAAATCTCGAAAACTGCTTCACCTATGAAGCTGACATTTGGTAGGAATGTAGTTTATAGGTAAAAAAATTCAGTTAAGAAAGTATGTTTTGATAGCGGCATGGCGGTGTATACTTCTCCTTCAGACTAGGAAATCTACAGTTTCATTCCGATCTTGACGAAATTTCGCACGTTTGACCATGAAAACAATAGGAAGGTCACCGTCTACCCTAAGTTTCATTGGTGCATGGGGGAGGGTAGTTTGCAACATAAAAATGGATCCCTAAATACGAGGTATGTCCACAAAGTAAGTTCCGTTTGGTTATATAAACCAAGCGTGAACAGATACAGAAAAAAATATTTATTGTATAAAAATCTGCAAATATTTAACTACTATTCTACATAACTTCCGAAATTTTGTAGGCACTTTTATTAGCGTGGGACTAGTTTTTGTGTGTCTTCTTTCTAGAAGGTTGCCGCCTGTTTATTCAACCATTGACAAATATGTTCTTTCAGCTCATCATCGTTGAAGTGTTGACAACCGAGGACAGTCATGCGACAGTTTTACGGCGTCTACAGCGAAACTGTTGCGAGCGGTAGACTTCATTTTGTTTCATCATTTTGTGTGGATGGAGGGGGGGGGGGCGAGGTCAGTTACAAAACGCTTCATAAACGTCCGAAATTACATGCACAAACTTCGTTGCAGGTCCCTAACTACTCTCATTTTCCAATAATTGACGTGTAAACCTGAGTATTCACACGCGGTGGTCGCTTATTATTTATAACGTCATACCTCCTGAGCTATGTGTCGTGCTCGTTTATTTTTGGGTGAGGAACCTTCGTGAGCGTACGGTGAACAATTCACCAACGTTTCATTGCAATGTAGTGAATAGTTTATGGATACATAGACGACATACAGAAAACATCTTTTTTGTATATAAAGATAACCGGTATTATTCAGTAGAGACAATATTCATAATTTTCTCGACATTAAGTTCTTATTCTTGCCGTGTTTGCAGTAAAAACAATTTCTGGTTATGAGGTCCGCCTGATAATGCAAAACACTCTTTATTATACGCCCAAACTAGTTTCAGCACCTCCGTGTGATCATCTGAGCGTTAGCAAACAAAACTACACACAGGAACTGAACACAATAAAACAAGTAGCATTGGAGAATGGTTATGATACCCATATAATAGACAGACGAAACCAACAAATTTTCAAAAAGAAAGGTAATGAACAGGTCACAGACACACTGAACCACACATAATACAGAGGAATACAACACAGTGAAAGACATAAGACAGAACAACGCAATACACAAAAGGGAACAAATGGCAAGTACTAACCTACAACAAAAAACTAGTTCACAGGATATGCAAGATATTAAAGAAACAGGGACTCCAAATAGGATATAGGACAGACAACACGGTACTGAAGAAACTCAGAACACAACACCAACAGATGAAGCATATCTGAATTCGCATGCAACGGATATTAATCAGCAAACATTGGACAAACTTGTAGGAATATCAAAACCTGATATTCAAAACACCTCAGAGCACTAAAAAGTCACAGTTCCATTAGCATATTTTCAGACCCCCTAACAGCTCACAACCATCACCAAAATAAAATAGAAATAGGCTTACAGATATTAAAATCAAGCCACAACTTATACCACAAACATCACAATAGAAGAAAACTATTACATACATAAAGCAATAGCAGAAGGAAAATCAGTCATGAATAAATGCACACAAATACACTCACACACACACACACACACACACGCACGCACACACGTAATACACAGGCACAGAGGGAGAACAAACACTATTCAAATCCACCGCTATTCCACTGGAAAACAAGGAAAGTCAGCTAACACATACGCATATTAACAATGTGTACACAGGTGAATTTTCTAAAGTGGAAATTGATCATGGTTGGAAAAAATTCGCAAAATATGTGTACTACAAATGTACCATCTACAAAAAACGCGGAAGAGGAAGTGTACGCCAAAAGAAACTGTAAGAAATAGACAGTAGGCGGACGATCGAAATATCCCCATATACCAAATTTACGTTTTCACACTATACGTAGTGTTTTTTTATAATCCTCACTAGATTCAAAGGGATAATTTAGTTTGCAGATGACAACGATACCAGTACATAACTATGTAGAGAGGGTCCCACATGATCATAGAATGTAAAAGAAGGTAAAAGCAAAAATAAAACTCACGACTTCTTAGGCAGTAGTAAAATCAATGTATTTTGTTTATAAATGGAAAACCCACTGACGATGCCACAGATGTAAAGAAACTAGTTTGGGTGTGTAATAAAATAGTGTTTTGCATATCAGGCGGACCTCATACCCAGAAAAAATGTAGAGACAATGACTTTCCTATTGCCAGGTAGCGGACTTTCTACGCCTGAATGTATAGAATATAATTTTCGCTCTAACCTAGTCCAAACAGTAATTTCCCGGTCATTTCGAGTATTAATAAGTTCAATCTTTACAGAGAGTTCGATAAATGTCTTATATCAAAACGAATAAGAATCTACGAAAACTAAAGTCAAAAGGCCAGACCAAACTACCCGACCGCTTTCCTTCATTTTTGCTTTGAACGAAAGGTATTCATTCGCAGAATTCTTATCAAGTATCATAATTAACTCAAGTCTCTCCATCCTTTATTTTTATTCTGACGCGGTATCCTTCTGTGCTTGAAAATAATATTTTATATGTTTTGTTTTACGATATCTTCGGTTCTAATTAAGGTATGCAGCTCTTTCGGAACTAGCAACACTCAGCGGATCAAACTCCTTGATTTGCGCTTATAATCACTTCCACTGATTAATTCTGAAGAAAACTGTACGTGAACATTCAACTGTACTTCCATTTTTCCCAACATTTTTTTCAATCCACTAACGGTGCGAAGTATTCGTACGGGTCTTCCAGTTGTCATTATTATTATTATTATCATCATCTTTGACGGTCAAAGATCCATTGACATTAATGCCACGGAGAATCTCATTAACCGTTGAAAAGGGCAATAACGAAGCTCTTCATCGCATCCAGCAGACGGTATTAATGGAGACGGAACTGAGGCTACGTCAAGGTCCCAGGGACACGAGTATGAAGTTAGAGAAAACAGCACGGACATGAAATGGTACCTCAAAGAACCCAGTACCTGAGGACGTTCGACAGGGACTTGAACGGCAATCTAAACACCAGCGGTCAGAATATAATGCTGTAGCTTCTCATGGGGCAGAAAACTCTCCACAAACGCTCGACATGGGACGATAATGCCGTCCTCTCACGGTACGTGAAAACACGTGAACGGAAAACTGTTGGCGCCACAATGCCGAATTCCATGAGGTGGAACATGGTCAATGAGATGCGAATGGTTTATCCAATTCAACTCCGTATTTCGTGCCTTCTTTCTTTGTAGCGTACGGTGTATGTATATAAGCTTTTTTAAAGCTCGAGAAAATTGAACCACAGAAAAAAAATTGCCATAAAAAAGTATATAAATAAAAACTACAAAAAAATAGAAAGTGTTTTCAGACAATCGTTCTTGGTTTCGTTCTTGTATCAGATCATTTTATATGCACATTCAAAGTATTTTTATAGCATGAGAAATGTTTTATGTCTCGGAGACAGCACTTATAAAAGGTTTAGTGTGTGTGTGTGTGTGTGTGTTTCATAGTGTTACAGAGGCCTCATCGGCTTTGCCGATTTTCCGTGTATTTGTGTATGATTTGGTTGTGCTCTTGGGGCACTTTTTATTTCAGTTTGGGGGGTAGGGATCGTTAATTTGATCGGACATTTAGTACGACAATCCTCCTCCTTTCGTTGATATTTTACATTTCTTTTTTGTTGTTGTTGTATTGATTCAGCTAATTGTCATTGTGTTGTCGTACTGATAGTTTTTGGTTTTGCGACTTTTTGTTGTTGTAAGTTTGCTTTTTTTGGGTGAAGGCTTTCTAAATGAATACATTCTAATTTTATGGTTCCCTGATTTATTTGTTACCTTTCTATTTTCGCTGAAGGCCTTTTGTTCTGCTATAATTTTGATTCATTTGCAATAAAATTCTTCCGGGTGTGAGACCGCGTTGTCATTTTATAAACTCTACCGACGATTCGGCCGTTGTTGCAAACGGCCTTCATCAGGGTCTGTGTCCAGTCAGATACAGACCCTGATGAAGGCCGTTTGCAACAACGCCCGAAACGTCGGTGGAGCTTATAAAATGACGACGCGGTCTCATACCCGGAAGAATTTTATTCATATTGAAAACAGCCGCGAAAGCCTACGTTTGCATTTGATCCATTGTTTAATTTATGGCTATTTTCCTTGTCTAAGGGTTTCCCTTTCATATATGCCAGCGTTTAGGCTTGCAATTTCCTATGCTGGCCAATTGTCTGCATTGGTCTCTTATTAAATCTAATTTTTGGTATACTTTTTTGGCAAATTTTTGAATTGTTGCTTCTGTGGTATCCATCTCCATGGCCTGGTGCATCTCTGTCAGTCTGCTCCATGGTTTTGCGTGTAAGCTCCATCGGAGGACATTGTTTTGAACAATTTTTAAGTTGCTTTTAGTTGTTGTGCTTGCTGTGCCCCATGAGGTGCAGCCGTACATCATTGATGTTAGGATGGTGGTTTTGTATAGAGTTCTTTTGGTTAGTAAGTTGAGATTGCTGGTTTTGTGTCCCGTTTCCGCCGGTTGTCTTAGGTGTCGGTGGCCGAGTAGAGAGAGACCGACACAGGGAATAGGATGAACGCGTGTGCAGGTACAGAGTCTGAGGTGACCAGCCAGTGAGACAGCAGAAACTAGAAACACTAAGCCAGATTAGAACAAGATATATATTTCGTAGGGATATTACAATACTTTATTAACTGAAGACTAGTGGAATGCAGATACATAGTAACTAGGTAGAGGCCTGCCTACTGATGAGAGACTTTCCTAGTGCCTGTCTCAATCCTTAGTGACCGATGCAGTTCAGTCGTGGCTACGAGCGGAGTTGCAGCAGAGTGCGCTCGAGGCTGACGTCGTAAGAACGCCGCGCCGTGCTTGTATGGCGGCGCGCGGCGAAAGTACGTGGCGCGCACTTCAGACTTGTGCGACACCACAGTTGGAGCTGAAGAGTGGGAACAGGGCTTTGGCTAAGTTCAGGACTTTTGTCGTCTTCTCTGGGATGTGGGTGTGTTACAGAAGTTTTTTGTCCTGGTCTAACAGTGGACACATAACTGCTGTCCGGGATCGGATGAAACGTCATTTTGGCGTGGTCTACACGACCGGCCAGAGATCTGGTCCAACTGCGACATCAGGTGGACATTGCAAGGCAGGCCATACCGTAAGACTTCGTTCGGCACCTCTACGGTCGTCTTCGTGAGAAAGTTGCACCCTGCATTCCTGTAAAAAGGACGGCGTACGTGATAGAAGCGTCGACAGTTTGCACGCTCTGGTGACTGTACTGACGTGCGTATGGTTCTGACTGCGTGATCGCGTGTTGTATATATCCTCACGAATGTGTCAATAAAATTTTTCTCTGCTGGGTTGAAGAATTCATGGTCTTCCTTTTTCATTTTCCAGGGGTGTATGTAGTCGTAGACCGAGCACGGTGTCGAAGTGGTAACGCACTGAACTCGTATTCGGAAGGATGGTGGTTCAAATCCACCTCCGGCTATCCAGATTTAGGTTTTCTGTGATTTTTCTTAATCACTCCAGGCAAATGCTCGTATGATTCCTTTCAAAGGGCACGGTCGATTTCCTTCCCCAAATATCCGAGCGTTAGCTCCGTCTCTAATGACCACGCTGTCGACGGGACGTAAAACCCTAAGATTCATTTTTTCTTTCTGGTTGTAGACGAACTCACAAACATTTACAGAGCTTCATTCAGATAAAATGGTGATATAGCACTCCCCCACCCCCTCCCCAAGGGACAGGCACTACCCTTGTGAAACGCGATCGTGTTACTCTGCGAGAGATTGGCTTTCGAGGCTTATCAGCTCGTAGATATTTACGCCAGCGTGCGGAAATGGAACCGTCACGCCGCACGCTGCGCCTTGTAACGACACGGAGGAATGTGACCCGCGCCTGCAGTACTGCGAGCTCGGCTCGTTATCATTCGCGTTAATTAGCGGTAATTGAAGCAATAATCCGTAATAGACGCTACGCAGCGCATCGCGCCCCCGGCGGAACGCGCATGCGCAGTGGGGAGGACGCCTAGTGAAGCGCGCGCCGCGGCAGACGGTGTATTCGGCCAGGCCTTTCACGGGGAGCGCCGACTCAGAAAAGCCGACCCCGCCACCCCACAATGAAGACTGACGCCGCCAGACGGCCGCCGGATTAATGGTAATTTTAGGTAATTAAATTATGTTAATGTAAAAGTTAACAGCCGCTATTACAGCTCCATTTACATAATGACTCTGTTTCGGGCGGGAATTAATTTTCCGTCACTCGTCAGCGTCCGCGGGGGCTCGGAGTGTTTGGAAGAGAGACTTGCCGCCACTCACCGCTAGTCGCCCGGAGGCGAGGTGAAAGCGACGCCGCGCTTCATAATTAGTGTTGTGAAAAGACCACAATTAATTTAATACTCGAAAGGATTTATTATTTTTGTCGTTCACACTCGGCTTTGCGGTGTCCAATCACTGCGTTCGGTGACGTAATTTCACAAATAATTGCTGCACTCCCAAGCGGATTTTTCACTGGATTTAGTTGTATCATCGGTGAACAGCAGCAATTTGAAACGTGTGTGCTATACAGGATAAGGCAATTGTTTTCCTGAATGTTTGGAAAAATACAGATCGGATTGTTAAAAAGTTGTAACAAAAGTTGTCCACCTCGTAGAGAGGCCCATGTCGAAGAGGAAACAGTTTACAGTAATTGACAGTAAGGCATCGACTAAAACTGAGGTGATATCCTGCGTTCCACAGGCTAGTGTTATTGGTCCTCTGCTGTTCCTCATCTACGTAAACGATTTGGGAGACAATTTGAGCAGCTCTCCCAGGTTGTTTGCAGATCACGCCGTCATTTATCGTCTAGTAAAGTCATCTGAAGAGTAAAAACAACTGCATAACGATCTACATAAGATATCACTATGGGGTAAAAATTGGCAATTGACTCTGAATAATGAGAAGTGTGAACGCGTCCACATGCGTACGAAAAGAAATCCGTTAAACTTTGTTTACAAAATAAATCAATCAAATTTGAAGGCCGTAAACTGCACTAAATACCTAGGAATTACTGTTACATCAGACTCAAACTGGAAGGAACACGAAGACAATATCGTAGAAAAGGCTAACCAGGTATTTCATTTTATTTGCAGATCACTCACAAAAAATGCGACAGAATTAAGCCTGCTAAACAATCTGCAGACACCACGCTCATCCCTACTCATTTGGAGTATTGCTGCTCAGTGTGGGATCCTTATCAGGTGGCTTTGACGGAGAACATCGAAAGACTCCAAAGAAGTTTTGTATTGTCATGATACAGGGGAGACAGCGTCACGGAAATGATGCAGCATCTGAGATGGGAATCATTACGACAACGGCGTTTATCGCTGCGGCGTGGTCTATTTACAAAACTCCAATCGCCAACATTTGCCTCCGAATGTATATATTTTTGACTCCCACCTACATAGGTAGAAATGATCAGCAGAATAAAATACGAGACATCAGGGCTCGAACGGAGAGATTCACACGTTCTTTCTTCCGGCGTGCTATTCGAGAATAGAGTGGTAGATGAATTAGTATAAAGGTGGTTCGATGATCCATCTGCCAGACACTTAAATGTGATTCGCAAAGTATCCCATGTAGATGTAGAATATAATGCTCGACGCAACTACGCCACCCGCGGAGGAAGGATGGGGAGGTGAGTACGTAATCTTAAGCAGTAACCCCTATTTTTTATTGCACATTTCGAATCTCCATGAAAAATAGGTAAATTCTTTTATGTTATATATATATATATATATATATGGCGCTGTGGTCGGCAAAACTAAAAATGCTTTGAAAATTGTTGAAATACGATAATAGCTTGAACAAACTGACATCGGAAGTCTTTCTCTACCTTTAACATCTCCAGTTTTAGTAGGTGGACAACACTGCGATAAATTGTTTTCGAATGGAATAGATTAGCATACCTTTGACGAGCTCCTTCGACATTTCTTTGAGCCTGAACATACAAGGAAATGATATCTACTCTCTCTACAATCGTTAACATTTTGAAAAAATTGCCTAGAGATGTGGACATTCTGAAAAGTTCAATTCCAATAAACAGTACCACCACGGAATGGGAGCATGATGATAATATGTGCTTCATTAAATTGTAGGGGGTTGGATGCAGCTCTCCACCCCACTCTGTTTTGAGCAAGCCTTTTTATCTCCTCATAAGAACGGCAACCCACATCCATTTGAATCTACTTACTATGTGCGTCTCTTGGTCTCCTTCTGCGATTTTTAACCCACACACTTTCCTCCAGTGCTAAATTTAGGATTCCTCGATGTCTAAGAATGTGCCCTACCAAGCGATCCCTTCTGTTAGTCAAGGTATACAAAAAATTCCTTTCCTCACGAATTCTGTTCAGTACCTCTTCATTAGTTACGCAATCTACCCATCTAATCTTTAGCATTCTTCTGTAGCATCACATTTCAAAAGCTTCTATTCTCTTCCTGTTCCGTCTGTTTATCGTCAATGTTGCACTTCCGTGCAAGGCAACACACCACACAAATGCCTTCAGAAAAGACTTCCTTACACTTACTTCCCTAGATATATTCGATGTTAGCAATTTCTCTTTTAAAATATGGTTTTCTTCCCATTGCCATTCTGTATTTTTTATCCTCTGTACTGCGACAAGTAACAAAACTTATCTACCACTTTTATTGTTTCGTTACCTAATCCAATTCCTTCAGCATTGCCTGATTTTCTATGCATCCCATTACCTTTGTTTTGCTCTTTTCAGTGTTCATTTTATATGCTCTCTTCAACGCACTGTCCATTCCATTAAACCCGTCTTCCATGTCCTTTGCTCTCTCTGACAGAATTACAATGTCATCAGCAAAACGCAATGTTCGTCAGGATCGAAATAAAACAGTCGCTTCCGTCGAGGTTCCTAAATAAAGTACCCTCCACCACATACTAAAAGCATCATATCTCCTGAACAATGTGCCGTGGCTAGTTCTCATCCTAAAGTAATTGTTATCGCATGGTAGGGAATATGTACAACAAATTTGGTTGAAATTGGCTCATTGGTTTAAGAGATGTGCAACAAAAAATGTTCAAATGTTTGTAAATCTATCGGAACAAACTGCGTGGTCATCAGTCAGTTGCTTACAAACTACGTAAACCTAGGTAAACTAACCTAAGGACACACACACCCGTGCCCCACGGAGGCATGCGACCGCGCGCTCCGTAGCGAGCGCGGCTACTCCATGAACTCTCTGTTATGCACTTCCTTGTGACTTTCAGAGTATTTATGTAGATGTAGATTTTCGCGCACCTCTTGGTTTATGACATCAGAACTATGTGTTGTGCATGACCTTCTTCTTCATTTGATGGTAATGTGTGATAAACTTCATCAAAATTGAAAGAAAACTGAGCATTAGTATGTAATACAATCACACAAAAAATCCACAAACACACTACGTGATATAAAGATATTCGTTTAAGGTGACTCGCGTTATACTGGAAAATAAGTATCTGAATAAAGTATTTACGATAATTGTCTAAAAATTCAGTTTCAGTTGCAAAATTTTTCTTTATTTCACAGACGCATTTCGGTCTTTTGAGAGCCGCGGTGTAGTAGCCGAGCGGTCTAAAGCGTCTCGCTGCGGAGCGCGCGGTTCCTCGCCGTGGAGGTTCGAGTCCTCCCTGGGGCATGGGTGTATGTGTTGTCGTTAGGTTAGTTTACCTAGGTTTAAGTAGTTTGTAAGCTACGGACTGATGACCACGCAGTTTGGTCCGATAGATTTACAGACATTTGAACATTTTTTCGCTCTTTTGAGGCAAAATCAGATTATGTAAACATATGGTGAGCTATTAGTCATCATTGTAAAATAAACCATCTAGGAAGATGGTGACCATTAGCTCACCATATGTTTATATAACCTGATGATGCCACAAATGGGCGAAATGCGTCAGTGAAATAATAAAATAAAATAGAAATTGCAACTGAGACTTAATTTTGAGATAAATTCAAAACTATTTGCTTTACCAGCCACTAGTATGGAGTGGATCCAGTTTTACAATACTTGTTTGCTTTAATCAAAATCGAACAAAGAAATGGCGTATTTACATTTACGTCACCACAGAATATCAACTTGAAAGGCAGTAAGACATAATTTAAGAAAACCTGACAGTCCGCCCGTGAAATCAGCATCGGTAGACAGATCGTATCCCGTTGCCCCCACCCCCTGTCTGTGCCCTCGACGTTTACCGCGCTATCCAGAGATGCCGACTGCACCTCTCGTCTTCTGCAGCGTGAATAAAATATCGCCAGCTGAGTTCAGTTCTTAAAGCGGGAAGCTAACTTCACGTCGGGGACGATGAAAGTTTCAGCGCGGCAGGGAAAAGAAGTTAGCGGAAATGCTGTCAGGAAGGTGCCGTGTCGAAGATGGAAGTTTTATGCCTATAAAAGACGACCCGGGCCGGGCGCAGCCTCACCACTGCCGCCGAGGGAGTCGCCCCCGGCTTGCAGCCCTAAATATGGCCGCTACAGGAAACAGCCGCGCATGCGCGTGACAGCCTTCACGTGCGCGCGTATATTTTTCATTAATGACAAAGTTTTTGAAATGTTCACTTTCGTACGAAAGCCTGTCTCAACCGATGCTGTATACGATCCATCTGCACCTTAGGTACTAGAGGTTGGCTTCTTTTTCTTCTTCTTGTTTTTCAGTTTAGGTCAACTAACGACAACGTCTTCCTTTACTCTTCTTTCTTTTTACTACAATATTCTTTCATCTTTTCCCGATGCATCCTTTTTCTCTCCTCAGACAATTTAGGCACTGTCTTTTTATGCCTCCTTTCTTGAAATCCTCACGTCTTAATAGTTTCTTCCTAAAAAGCTCTCTTTCTGTTGCTTCAATTTCACTTTGTTGTTTTTTTCCAAATCTCTCCTGACTTCTTTAATCCAAACTTTTCCTTTTACTTCTTGTCTTAAGGATATTTAAAACTCTCTTCGGTTAACCTGTTGCAGTTTATTCTGTATAAATGTCAGAAAAAGAAATTGCAGTCGCCTCTTTTGTAGTGTTTCAGTATGTTTTCTGTGTTGCGATAAACTTTCTCATTACTCCTTAATTTCGATACCTTTTTTTGTAAATCTATTATTTTTTGAATTCATTTTCTTCATAGGACTTCAAGGTTCTGAAGTTTATAATTCAGTACTTAACACTCACTTGCATAAAAACATTCCTGAATGATCATTGTGTTGTAATGCATTATTTTCATATTTTGAGACAGAGATCTTTTGATGTAAATGCTCCTTGTTATTCCGTATAATCTCTCGATTACGCTTACTCCTTCTACTACAGCATATTTTTCTAAGTCATTTTCTTGACTCATTTCTCCCAAGTATTTCGATTTATTTACCCATCTTCAATTGCTCAATGATTATTACTAGTATAACAGGGGTTCATGTTCGTTATAATTTTTTTTCCTGCCGACATTCTTAAACTTGCTTTGTTGCCTGTTTCCTCTAGGAGATTGAATTGTATTTCAGGGTTGCTTAGGTTTTCAGAGGTAATGGCAAAATCACCACAAATTCCAGACAGTTTTATTGTTGATAGCTTATGGTTTTTTTTTTCATTCTCTTACAGTTTAATCTAGGAGGCAATTGAAAAGAAGTGGAAGCAGGCCATCACCTTGCCTTATCATTAATTTCATTTGAAATGCCTTAGGTAATTTAACCCGAAACTTTACTTTTCATTTTGTGTCTGTGAGCGTTTAACGAATTACGTTTGGAAGCGCAGTTTTAATTCCAAATTCTCGAATAACTTTACTTAGTGTTTCTCTAGAATCCGAATCAAAACCCATGTTACAACTATTCCTTTGGTGTTTCTTCTGTGACAAATAATTTATTTTAGGTTGAAAGTCTGTTCCGAGCAAGATGTGACCTTTTTTTAAATACAGTCTGACATTTTCCCAAATGGCTGCCTAGTATTGCTCTACTATATTTAGTAATATTCCTGACAATAGTTTGTTAACCAAGGGCAGTAGAAATATATATGTCCTGTAATCACTTGCGTTTTCCTTATCACCTTTCTTGTGCAAAGGATGGATTAAGGGCACTCTCCTGGAATCTTTCTAGCTTCCCATATTTTTTTTTTTTTTTTTTTTTTTTTTTTTTTTTTTTTTTTTTTTAAGTTGATCTGAATGTTAGCCATAATTTTTGGTTGAGACCATCTTATCATTGCAGCCATAATAAGTTCTTCACCATTGTCTTTGTTGTGTGATGTGGAGGGCGCCTTACCAGTTAGAGGTGCGGTGGTCTAACGGTAAGACGTCTGCCTAATAAGCATGGAGGTCCGGCCGCAACACATATCTTAATTCATTGCTGCACGTTTATCTTTTCACTTCTGTCTTTGCGTGAAGAGCCGGAATTTCTAGTTTATATTTCGGTTCTTCCCAGTTCAAGACTTTCTCAAACAACTTTTTTTGTATTACACAATTCTCAGTATTGATTAGGTAGATTTTACCATTTTCATTTTGAAGCTATTACTTGGAGTTGCCTAGGCTATTAGGAGATTCTCAAATATCTGAGAGAAATTCAGGGTGTTTAACAAAGCACTTTTGTGTGTCAAGAAATTGTGATTTCTCGAAAGATCATTTAGTATCCTCTCTTATTCTTAATGTTTCTTTACTTTTGCAGTTTAAATTCGTCAACGTGTTCAGCCTTCCAAATACATTTCCATATTTTCCACTGTTTTGCTCGTTCTGTTACTGGATTTTTGCAGGTTTCATACCACCAGAGTCTGTTCTTAATTTTTTTTTTTTTTTTTTTTTTTTTTGGTTGATAGTAATGCATTCTTTGCTGTACTGTTGATTTCTTCCCATTTACATAGTTTAGCTATTTCAAAATCGTCTTGAATATTTCTATTGCGTCCATTGTGTTCTTATTAGAGAGCAGGTTCAGTTTAATTTTAGTCAGGGAAAGTCGCATTCCCAGTTTATTACTACTTTTACATTCATGATTTTGTTGAGAAATAGCCTCGTAAATTAACTCCGATAACTTTGGCTTTATTTATTATTTATTTTAAGTAGTTCCCAATGTCAACTGCAATGTTTTACAGAGGCGAATTAGTCTCGTGCCATTTTTATTAGTTTTTTATGAGCTGCATGTCTTCCTACTATTTTTCGAATAGCTTTTTCCTTCCCTATTTGTGCATCTTGTACCAAAAGTTTCCGGAGTGCTTTTACTTTCCGCGGACCTTTTTTTTTTATTTTATTTTTTTTTTTTCTTTTTTTTTTTTTTTTTTTTTTCTTTTTTCCTTACTTTCATCATTAAAGGGCTAAGGCGGTACCTCATATTCGCATGCCTTTCGTAGTTTTCATGGCAGGTTTACGCTTAAAATTTCTGTGCGTTTTGGTTTCTGTGACATTATCATCCAGAAATCTTGTTTATTCTACTACTAAAATTTGTTCGTTTGTTGATTTGTAGTTCAAGGGGACATACTATACCGGTCATCGTTCTCTGTTTCCGTCCACAAAGCGTAATTGAAAAACGATTAACTGATTCAAATAATAAAACAATGTTTCAAACCGCGTTAATACTGAAAACGTGAGTAACTCATTAAAATGAAAAACGGTAACTACAATGAAAGAAAGAGGGGGGGGGGGGTTGAAGGTAAATTATCCGAGTGGCCACTAGCAACTAACTGATCTATAGCAGCCAGAGTGCTTACTCTACAATCGAACTTCCAAAGATTACTGTACCACTTATATATATATATATATATATATATATATATATATATATATATCTCTGTTCAAATGTTTGTTAAGCTTAAGGGACAACTGCGGGGTCATCAGTCCCTACACTTACAAACTGCTTAAGAACTACCTTATACTAAAGACGACACAAACATCCACTCCAGAGGGGGGATTCGAATCCCCGAACGTAGCGGCCATGCAGACTGTAACTAGTGCGCCGTAGACCGCTCGGCCACTGCGGCCGGCTTATATATATCAGTGGCAGTTTATAAAAGTCACTACATACTATAAAGTATGTACAAAATAACTTATGTACATTGAAGAATGACAAACCGTATGAATAACAATAAATAATACAACCCTATAAGTACAGTGTGAACACTATTATGATCTAAATACTATACAAAAACAACTTTGTAGGAACCATAGGGACCTTACATACTGATGGCTTTACTTGACGATCAATGACCAATATGAGTATTTACAGTCAACGCACGATCCAGATGCATCTGAGAACCCACTCATTCCATGTAAGAGTAGCCCAAAACATTATGAAGGCACCATCTGCTTGCTTTTTGACAACTTGTGTCCATGGTGAAGAATCCACTGCGCGGAATTCCTCAAAAGAAAACATACTGTTTATTGTACAAAATGGTCTGTCTACAGTGCTGTAAAATCCATCGACAGGCATTAACTACAAACGGAAGTCCACCCTACGTGGAGAAAACAGAACAAGTACTGTCCTTACAGTTACTGGTAAAAAAGAAACAAGAAACAAACACAATCTGCCTACTTCGGCAAGAGTAACACAGTCACCCAATAGTCAGGACGCCAGGCCGTTGTCGTTGTCGTTGGCGTCGGCGATGCTGCTGAGCGGGCGCGCCTGGTTGGCAGCGAGGTGACGTTGGCGTCGCGAAGTGGTGAAGTCCTGGTTGCGAATTCAACTGACCGGTTCGGCCGTGTCAGGGCGTAAGTATCCGCGGGCGGCAGGATACCATAGGAACTACTTCCATGTCACGTATATGGTGGCAGGAAAGTAATTATCTCACAGTACGCCCGCTGTCTGTGTTGTTGGTACGACCTAGTGTTTTCATCCGCCCGATTGGCTGGCAACCAGCGACCTTCTTGTGCTTGGTGGGTTGCCAGTGTCACAGGCTGAGTACTGCCACATGTCACATGGCTTGGTGGCGTCTGCAACACCGCGCCGCGGTCTTGCCACGTCACGCAGAGCAGGTCGCTATGGCGTAGCTGAGTGGCTGGCTAGTGGGGCACAACCCACTAGGCCCTAGCGGCCGGCCATCCAGGTACGCGATTACGACGTGCTATGCTTGACTTGGCGCGAGCACGTCGCGGCTTTCTCTTTCGGTGGTAATGGTTTGAAGACTACTGTCAGCTCTTACCAGGTTAATTTGAGATTAGGCTGACCAAGGCGCTGTTTCCAAGTCGTCTTGGGTACAACAGATACAGTCAACACCCAGGAGAGGCGCTTCCGACTATGCTCCTCTCTCATCAGTGGCATTATATTCCATAACCTGCTGCCATTGTACAATAACGCTAAATTCAACCTCACGTTCCTAACTGATAGGTTCGTCGTACGTCCCACATTGATATCTGTGGTTATTTCACGTCTGTTAGCTCTGAACACTCTACGCAAATTCCGCTTCCCTCGGTCATTAAGTGCCGGCCGTCGACTACAGCGAAGAGAGGTAATATCTAAATTTTGATATTCTCGCCGTGAGGATTTTCTGAGTTCCTGATGCGCACAGTGTATTACCATGTCCACAGAGGTGGAAGGTCAAGTCAGTGAAGACAACATGATCCAGAAAATCGTCATCGTCATCAAAGAACATGTCGTTAGCAAAGTTGGCACGTTGTCCGTGGTCTGTCGGCTTTAGAGCCTGTAATAACTTTACACGGTAAGGACGTAGCTGTACGCGGTTTCTTAAAACCTTCCAAACAGTCGACACAGGACCTTGTAATTTAGCACTAGCATTCCGGACTGATTTCTTTGATCTTCAAGTGAACGACTCTCTCAGTCCTCAACAGCCTCTTCACTAACTCTTGGTGGTCCCGTGCTCTTCCCTTTACATAGGCAGCCTTAACTTGAAACAGTTGATACCATCTACGAATGTCATTATCACTTAGAGGATCGGAGCCGAACTTCAGGCAGAATGCACGTCGCGTAGGAACAACAGATTCGGTCTTTGAAATGTACAAAGCACAAAACGATTCCCGTTCTCTTGCCGCCATCTTTGCTAATACCGCGGTCTAGCGGATTGCGGAGTAAACATCGCGTGCTGCGCATGCGCACTAGTTTTTCTTTCATTTCTCATATCATTTATAACTATGAGTTGATATAATAAATATTATAAAGCGTTAAAACCCAGATATTGATTTATAAACACACTGTGCAATCCACTAACGAGACAGTCTGCATAATTACCTCGCATGTTTACAGGTTCTGCATTCTATACACAGTAAGGACCCGTCAGTTTGCTCGATTTCTGCCGGCAATATTTCGTACAACTTATATTATCTTAGTACAAACTACAAATGCAATCATATATTTTCTGTTTAACAAGTAAATGTATTTTACTGTATATCTCAACCCACCGATTATTTCCAATATTCACCAAATTACGTGACGTTTATGACATGTCTGACCTTTTTCAAAGGAAATGTTTGGAAATAGGGCGCAATCGCACTTTCAGCCCTAAGCCCACTGCCGGTTCTCTGCGGCCCTGATAGCGACTAGGAGCACCTATGTGAACGGCGAACTGTCGTAACCTCGATTGTAGTTCCTCGGACCTTCAATTTACTTTTGTGAACCGTTCCTTCCGAACTGTTCGTTCGCAAAAGGCCCACCTCTATTGCTAAAGGTGCAGAATTCTGGGACCGTTTTCTCAGAACAATTTTCCGTGAAACCATTAATCCACAGAACGTTGTTGGCTGTCACAAATTTCATGGACCATCTTAATGAACATCTAAGCTCACAGATAATTTTCGTGCTTTGCCCAAGGTAGATAAAATTTGTAGTTCAAAAATCATAGCTTCTATCGTACTTACCTCTTCGAATGTGCAGAGTGAGTTGGATCGAGCCTGTGGTCATGTGGCTGACAAAGTGAAAACAAACTGCAAAGTGTTCTACAACGAAATCCTGGATATTCTACAATGTATAAAATTAGTGACAGTCTTTCTAAGAATGCCGCAACATTTGAAGATAGTGAAGCAAAGCCAACCTGTAGTGACCTGGCTGCCTTCAAATACGCTCCAGTGACGTCTTGTAAAGTGGACAGAAGCTTTTCCAGGTACAAAACTATCCTCAGCGCCAACCATAGATCTTTGACAATGTAAAACCTAAAAATGCTGTTTGTGATCCGGTGCAACTTTGCAGATACTGACGTTTAACAGATGGTATTAAATAATGTAAAGTGCTTTAAATAATTTGTGTGCCGAAATAAAAATATTGTTTTACTGTTTCGATAGATGATCTCCTGTTCATTGCACTTTGTGTTTAGAAAATAAAAGATTCAAACGTTTAAAAAATAGATGCTAATTAGCCTCAAACCATAAAGAAAGGAAGGACTATACTTACAATATTTTGAGAAGGGAATATTGTATTATTTTATGGTTAATAAAAATAAATTAAACAAGAAAGCTTGAAATAAACTTCTATTAAGTCGTATTTTACTTTTTTAAGGTCATATTTATATACGTTTTAGGTCATAAATGCTTGCATATTTCACTGTTTTTAGGTAATTAAAATCCGGGCCTTGGTAATAAGGAACAAAAGGCATAAGGATAAGACTTGTCTGATATGAGAACTGCCTCAATCTCTAACATTTCTGATGTGAACACTAGGCAACGCTTTACAAAATTTAGTTTCAGAAAAGATACTCTAGTTTCTTTATACACATTTCCGTGATTACTTTATAATTATTTAAGTTATTCTAAATACGTATTTGTAAGTAGAAGAATACATGTATTTATTACACCAACTACAACAATGCGCTAGTTATTTATTCGCATTATTTATTTAATATTTAATGGCTTACAGCAACTTTAGCGATTCAACAGTTTAAACGTTGCAAGTTTTTCATAGCAACATATCTTAATATACGGCAGCAGCAGTGAAAGTAATGCGTTGCGTTTTATTAATAAAACATTACTGGACTGTAACTAAACAAATTTACTAGTTTATATATATATATATATATATATATATATATATATATATATATATATAGAGAGAGAGAGAGAGAGAGAGAGAGAGAGAGAGAGATTTCAGAACAGAAAATACACTGATTTACTTATGATTATTGATAGCCGAATTTTACTGATATCAAAAAATGCCCTCTGTTGTTACTTTATTTTATGTCTTTTGCAGTTTGATGTTTTCTGACCACTCGGAATTTACTTTGAAAAATTGAGGAGTCTAGTGAGAGAGGGAGATATGCCAATTTGAGGAGATATGGAGATAAATCGAATTGTACTATAAAGGGTCCATTTTTTCGTCTTAGCACATACTTATGTAAATTATGCAACTATAAAAATATTAATTTTAATGTAAATATCAATTATTATCACCATGTATACTTTAAGTAATACAACAATATTAAAAAAACAACAACAAAAAACAAAAAAACACTAATTTTATACATATATTAAGAAATTTTATAGTGGCAGAGACACTGTTACCCAAGTGCAAATCATGTTATGAGGCTTACAACTTGATATCTCTCCTGGAGTACCACCATTGTCTACTGTTTCTGTGGATTTCTGTTTCTGGAAAACACCATGAAAAACTGGAGGAATATATAGAATTATTCTCATGAGATCTTCAGGGCTGATATAGGCCTTCTGTATGGATGGGGCATTGGTATTTACTGAAAAAGTGTAGTCATATAAGGATGATCAACCAAGTGGTGTCTCCGGTTGTTGTAGCGACGACCTGGCATCTTCTTGAAGAGGATTATAGAAGCAACAATAACTACATTTTTAAATCTATTCTTCTCTTATAACTAATAAACTAAACTGTAACACTTCTGTGTTGGTACGCCTGCAACTGCAATTAGGGGACACCTAAGTTGTCATAGTCCCTCCCCACTCTCTCTGTCTCTCTCTCTCTCTTTCTAGACCCCTCAATTATGTAAGATTGGAGATGTGAAACGTCATTTTCAAACTTCAGTAACTTTCTTTCAGAAAGTAGACTGTGTGACGAATGAGGAATGGTATTCTTTTTTCCCTGAATACATGCGATCTAACATGCAGTATACGAATGTAAGTGAAGATGTGTGCATGTATTGACACTTAATTTGATTCTGCATTCCCAGCGCGAGAATAATGTAATAGTAATCTCCCTTTCAGCGATCTAGTTACACTCTATTAAAATCAAATCCTGCACCTCATCACATGACACTCTTTTCTGAAACTGAATCCTTCATATTAATTTTCTGTTGCATATTTAAATAACTATTTTTACTGCAGAATCAATACTTTCATTACAAATGTATTGCAAAATATTTCAGGAAAAAAATAATTTCGAACATTACAAAAGAAAAACAGGATCTTTGATTCATAGTAGAAGGACTTGCTAGTACTTTAGAATTCTTTCTTTTAGTATTCCGTTCCTGGATAAAGCACCGTAAGAAAAAGCTAGTTGATATGCAATGAAAATCATCATCCAGTTTGCTTTTTTGGATAAAGGGTAGTAAGGTAATTTTATTATGAGTCATGGATTTGACTATTAGGTTTCTTTTAGAGAACCTACCTCATTTATTTTCAGTTGTCCTTCAAAATTTCCGTGTTAGTCAAAGGCAGCATTACTAAAAGAAAAGTACTAACTAAATACATGTAACATGAAAAAAGCTTTCAGTAATAAAATAAAGAACATTTGAAATAATTATCGTTGCATCATGGATACCACATAATGAAAAAGCGCTTTAAAGAAAGAGTAGCAAAATTTTATCGCCAATCAATTTATTTTAATCAGATGAGTAAGCCAATATCTGAATATCAGAGTATTCTATGGGAGCCAGATAAACTTTACAAAATAGTAGTGCTCAATAATTACATCTGAAATTTTGAACTGCCACATCTGGAACTGAACGCGATGACGATCGTAAAAATGACGTAACTGTAAATGGCGAATACTTTCATAGCTATCGGAAACGATCGACAGTACTCGACAAGAGATCTAGCTCGAAATAATGTTATCGGCGATCGTAAAAATGCATGTGTAGACAAAAAGAAGCTTGAAAATGGAAATGTTGCATGCGCTTTGTCGAGAGGAGGATTCCGTTTTACGAAAAAGAATATTTCTCTGCTAGAGGTAACTGAATAGTATATACGATGACCATATATCCAGTTTGTGCTTTGCGGTTAAGCTGTACTGAATTCTTTCTCTAGGATAATACAGAGACGAAATCAATTTACATCATGTAGGTCCAGTAATCCCCCTCAGCTTCCTGCCACAGAGCCATTCAGAGTGCATTACGCAGTTTATCCTCTTTTAATTACTCCAGAGTTTCAATCTGGTTTCTATTTTCCACCAGTATTTCTGCGTATTTTTTTAAATTTAATTTCTCTCTCTCTCTCTCCTAAGAGTTGAAGATGGAAAACAGGCTTAGTCTCTTCGTCATTGAAAAAAAAAAAAAAAAAAAAAAAAAAAAAAACCAAGGCGTTATAGTGTTAGTGAAGTATTAAAACTTTTCTTCGCGTTTCAAAAGACATTCCCACGTTTGTTAATACGATAAAACGACGAATCAGTAATATTTTATAGAATAGCCAAGCTAGGATTGTGGGCTAGAAGATATGCGTTGAATGTCAGGATGATAAAGTCATGAATGACACTGAAGTTATTTATTTAGGAAAATGAATTAAGGGGCTTACATAGGGGGAGGAAATGCGGTAATCTCGCATGTCTTGAAGACCGATCCCACGTGTGCCGTAGCCAGTAACACAGCAGCTCGTGGCTCCACTGCTAGCATAAAGGATCCGAAAAAACTTATTGTTTGTCTGGACCGCGCCGCATCATCAGTAACATCAACACAGCAGCAGAAACGGCAGTACGGCACAAGGGCCCTCACCTCACTGCTCAGAAAAAACGGCTCGAAATTATCCCGCCAGTTATGAAATTAATAACAATACATTCTCGCCGCACAATATATAGCAAATAAAGGTCTCTTAAGGTAATCGGACGCGTTAAAAAGTGAAAGAAGCTTGTTATGTTTTACGCAACATCTCGGGCAGTTGAGATCTGAAAATGTAAGTTAAAACGCTCACTGCTGCTCTAAATTACTTTACGAGTGAGCACAGCACTTGCGCAACGGAAATTTATCTAACTGCTCACTCCTTAATGGAGCAGCCAACGTTTTAACACAAATATGTGAATAGATCATTAAATCCGCGGCAGAGAGTCCGAGCGCATTGAGGCACTGGCTACGTTGCGCGAGGCCGTTCCCCGTCAGGGATTCGAATCCCCCTTCAGTCATGGATGTTTCTGCCGTCTTTAGTATAAGCTAGTTCATAAGAAGTTTCTATATTTGGGGACTGATGACCCAGTAGTTAAGACCCATACGCTTTACAAATAATTGAAAATTATTTGAGATAATTAAACATGGGATGGGGAGCATGAAATCATAAAGAAGAGGTTTGATACATTAAAATTATAATCTATTCAGTAAAATGGACAAGCAAATAAATGTGGAGAGACCAAATTAAGCACACACCTTGTACAAAAGTTAATTAGATAATAAAATTACTGCCAATAGTAAATTTGTTTCTGCCCTTCTGTAGAGGTAATGTGGGAGGAAATTTGCAAATACACAATGGGTAGATGGAAGCACAGTAATTAATTCACAGACACGCGCATAATGCTTGCGTTTACATTACGATGCAGGAAACTTGATGGCAGTGGCGAATCGAAGCGTCGGCGGCGTTTTTGACGAGAAAATTTAAGAACACTATACACCAAACGAACTCTTGTTCGGGGGAGGCAACGGCTCACTATTCTTAACTACCTGGTGGTGTGTGACCACACCGAATTTCATAGCATTTACAAAGAGAAATTAATTTAGAATGAGCAAGTAAAGCACACATGAGAATTCATATAGAAGAAAGCTTGGACGAAGGCTGAAGTGACGACCGTTACGAAATCACATAGTGCAATCGGTCATACAAGACAATAACGACGGAATCAAAACACTCGCGAATACAGACACGACGTGAAATGTTAAAAACAGCAAGGAAATTCAAACATACTAAGTTTACAGATAGACTGAAGGCCACACCATGTATTCTAACTTGAGAAAATCTGAACATAAAATCGTCACTGGAATGAAAATGCTAATACTAAATTTGCACTGTATTACTCCAGTTTTGTAAATTAAGAAACACTTCGCCACGCATAACAAAAGAATTACTCAAGAAAACTACACTGAAAAACCAAGACTGCCTCATCACAAAGAAAGCAAAGTTTTATCAGCATGCCTTCCCCTCAGCATGATTTGGCGAAGTACTTACTTCCACTATCGCAGCAAGAATGTAGTTCTCAGGCCACGGGAAAAACCTCCCCCGTCACACACCGGATGTAGAGCGCGCTAAACACGACGCAGAGTGCGTTCAGAGCCTCCTCTCTACCAACCCTTGCTACCTGGCGAAAACAATTCCCTTTACATCCACTCCCAGCGAGGTCTCCTGTCACCTCTTTTGTCCAAGATTAGGTTGGTACGACATTAAGAACACGGCAACCTCGCCATCTTGCCAAGTAAGCTTGTTTCTAGCCAGCCAGCAGACCCCAGCGCAGACAACAATCGAAGCCATGCGTTCTTAACTACAGCAAAACGAGGCCTAAAGCGCGAGGCGGCGACTGCTAGCCATTGCGCGGCAGTCAGTCAAATTTAAAAGAAACCTTACACATTCATACGAACACACAAGTTCTATCACACGGGTGGAAACATATATAAACATGGGGCATTGATCAATAATAAAAGTAATAAAATATTTAACACTCAAAAAGATAACATTAATCTTGCAGAAACACTTTAGGTTAATGATTAAATCAAAATGGAACACGACCACACATTCAATGGACGTGTTTCAAAAGGTGAAATAAAAGTCCAAAATCGAGGTAAAGTGTGTTCTTCTATCAACCCGAAAATAGATGACTACTCAATTGTTAAATTCTTCTTCTGGATTATGAAAGAAAAGTAACTTGGTATATTCTTCTTTCAACGTTTCTGCTTAAGCAGGTCGTTGACACAGCCAAAAAATTGTTCAAATGCTTGGAAATCTTAACTGCCCTGTTATTAGTCCGTAGCTTACAGACTAATTAAATTAATCTAAGGACTACACAAACACCCATGCCCGAGGGAGGACTCGAAACTCCACGGCAAACGGCCGTGCGCACCACAGCACGGCGCCTCAGAGCGCACGGCTATTCCACCACGGCATTGACACAGACTCCTCCAACAGTCACTTTTCTCCAACAGTCTATCATTGAACACCTCCTCCCATTGCAGTCCTCTCCCGATTGCATCTTCTTTCGTGTAGTCTCTCGATCTTGATCATGTCCTTCCAATTGGTCTTCGTCCGGAATCTGTCCAATCTAGGGCTCTTCTAGGCAGTACTTTCGGCCAATTTCTTTTAAAGTTCATAAACAATCTCAATATATTACTTTACATCGTTTCTCTTTGGGCGTGATATTTATTTTATTTCCTATCTGTTCGTGTCTTATGAAAGATCCCTCGTGAAAAGCGCATATCTGTTGCTTGTATCTCGTTCACATCTTTTTTCTTCCAACTTTTCTTAAAAAATGTACAAATGTTTGTAAATCTATCGGACCAAACTGCGTGGTCATCAGTCCGTAGCTTACGAACTACTTAAACTAACTAACCTAAGGACGACACACACACCCAAGCCCCGGAGAGGACTCGAATCTCCGACGGCGACCCAATAATAACATTTCAAACAATATTGTATTCTAAGTGAACTTTCCTTATTGATGTCTCTTTTCTTGGTTAATTTACTTGTTAGATACTTAAAGTTTTCTACTTCTTTAATAACTTCTCCTTTGCAAATTATACCATTTATTTTTTTAATTTTTCCTGCTGATGTCCATTACATCTTGTTGAGCTTATTCCTTTATCATCTTCTTCATTCACTATATGCCTGACATTTTGTAGTTCTTCAATTTGTGTTCATTTTCTTCCCAAATCATCATAATTCCGTCTTCTTTTCACCTTTGGCTAGCTTTCTTTTAAAGTAGACAGCGAATCATTATCAATTTTTAACAAAAATTAATTACCAAATATACCGATCATTTAAGATCTTCTCCCAGACGCTACTATTTCGAAATAAAATTAGAATTGGATTTGAAGCAAGTTTTAGAATAATCACCATCGAACATTAAAGAAAAGAATTTCATATATTAAAAATACTTACCTGAGGCAATCAGTAAGGAAAAAACTTGTCAAAGTACAAAAATTCACTGCAGAGTCAAATGGAGCTGACTTTTGTTCAAAGAATGTAACCGAGTAGAGTACAAGTCAAGAATAGAACAGTTGTTCACCTCAGTCTCTAAATCACACACAAGTATAGACACTGGATTTATGTAGCATAGAAATTGCAAATGCGTTGTAGGTGCTTGTAATCAGAACAGGAGCAGCAGTATAAAACCAAAGAGATAATTGAAGATACAAATACATATTTAAAGCTATCTTAAAACCTTATCATTCAGAATGCAATGCAAATGCAATTCTGAAGAATCAACATACGATCTGTTTGTATGTCAAATATATTACAATGTTTACGCTCCTGAGTAGTAAAATTACGCGTATTTATATATTGTAAGCAAACAGACTTACTTACAAGGATACTACTTAGGCTCGAACGTACACAAAAACACCAAAATCGTGTGAAAGATATTGTAGAACTCCCTTATAGCACTAGTGATACTCCCGCATCTACAAAATTGTGCAGTCTTCGCGGTAGAAGCTTCTGCGTGTGCTATGCCGCATTGTACGTCGCTACGACAGTCGGTGCAGTGTGCCTCTGAAGTGACGTTATATTTTGTAAAAGGAAGTGGAAGATAGGCCAGATATTGGTAATTAATCATGAGAATGTATTGCGAGTGGTTTATTGTTAAAATTTCTACATTTTATAAGAGTTTACAATTACATGTACAGTGCTATCTACAGCATGATTGCAAAATTTGCAGAGAAAATTTTGTGTCCCAGCCTCGTCGCCACTTTTGTGTCCCAGCCTCGTCGCCGCTTTTGTGTCTCGTGTCTGTCGTAGGTGTCGGTGGCCGAGTGGAATGAGACCGACACAGGAATAAAGATAGCACGCTGGTGCAGGTACGGAGGGGAGCAGCCAGAAACTAGAAACACTAGAGTAAATTAGAAGAGATATATATTGAACAGAATTTATACAATACTTAACTTTTACATTGTACTGCAGAAGGCTGATACATAGTTGAGCTAGAGTCCTGCCTAGTGCCTAACTGATAGCCAAGTCTTCACTGGTGCCTATCGGATTCCGAAGTCTTTACTGGTTCCTAACTCAGTCCCAAGTGAACGATGTCGTTCACTGGTGGCCACGAGCGGAGTTGCCGCAGAGGGCGCTCGTGGCTGTCGTCGTAAGAACGCCGCGCCGTGCGTGCATGGCGGCGCGCGGCGAAAGTAGGTGGCGCGCACTTTGGACTTGTGCGACACCACACCCCTCCCCCCCAAACCGCCGCGCCGTCGTGACGTAGGGCTGAGGGCCACGGCGACGGCACTGGGAGGAGGGCCTGGGCGGGGGCGTTACTGGTGGGACGGGCGTCGTAGCTGAGGATGGGATCGAGACGCCGTCCGCGCCCCGGCATCCGCCTTGCGATCCTCCAGGAAACCCGGCGAAACCTGAGGAAGGGCGCACACCCCCGCACAGAGGGAGCAGGTCATCTTCTGAGGTGCGTGGTCCAAGCTGGGGGGCCCGCACGGTCCCGGAGTCCCTCTCGGTGACGCTGTCATCTGCGGCGGCGACGGAGGCGGAGGGGCCAACTGCGTAGGAGGCGCGTCGACATCCATCGGGAGCTCGTAGCCCGGGGAAGCTTGGCCCGGCGGCGAGCGATGTGGCTGTGCTCCCTGGCGGTGAACTGGGTCTAGAATCAAGAAACCCGAGACAGGATCGCGCGGCCTGTGCAGGCGCAATTGGTTTGCGTGGCGCCGCAGCTCCGACCCTGTGGAAGAACGTACAACATACATATTGCGACCGAGCACGCGCTGAATGGTGCCTGGCAACCATGTCTTCTTCATGTTTCCAGCAAACACCCTGTATAGCACCGGCGTAGAAACCTGAAAACGCGTAGCGCCATACGAACCGACTCGGTGCGTGGGAGGCTGCAGCAGGTGAAGGAGAGTGCGGTGACGGCGGCCGTGTAGCAGCTCGGCAGGAGACGGGCCGTCACGTGGTATGCACCGATACGTAGACAGGAAAATTTGAAGAGCTTGCTGCCTGGGGTGCTGACCTTTCATCTTCTCCATGTGAGACTTGGGAGGCTGGGAGGCTGGGAGCGTGGGAGGCTGCAGCAGGTGAAGGAGAGTGCGGTGACGGCGGCCGTGTAGCAGCTCGGCAGGAGACGGGCTGTCACGTGGTATGCACCGATACGTAGACAGGAAAATTTGAAGAGCTTGCTGCCTGGGGTGCTGACCTTTCATCTTCTCCATGTGAGACTTGAATGTTCGAACGAAACGTTCTGCTTCACCATTGGACTGAGGGTGAAAAGGTGCAGTGGTAATATGCTGAATGCCATTCACACGACAAAACTGTTGAAATTCCGCACTAATGAACTGAGGTCCATTGTCACTGACGATAGTTTCAGGCAAGCCTTCGATGCAAAACACTGATGTTAAGGCACTGATTGTACTAGAAGCTGTCGTTGAGTTCATGGCAATCACGAAAGGAAACTTGCTGAAAGCGTCTACAACAATTAACCAGCGCGTATTCCAGAAAGGTCCGGCAAAGTCAATATGTAAACGTTGCCATGGTCCCTTGGGGCGTGGCCAGTCTGAGAAACATTGCGGAGGAGCCGCCTGATGCTGCGCGCGCACAAACTGTACACTGTGACGTCATGTTCTCTATCTGAGCGTCCATACCAACCCAGGTACAATGACGTCTGGCCAGTTGCTTTGTCCTAACAATGCCCCAATGTCCTTGATGCCGGAGGCGTAACACTTCTCGTTGCAGGGAACGAGGAACAATCACTCTTGCTTGGTCGTTGTCGGTATGCAACAACAGTACACCCTGACTTAAAGATAATGCATGACGTTGTGCAAAATAACGTCGAACCAGAGGCCGCTCAATGTCTTTGGCTCTGGCAGGCCAACCAAAGCGAACAAAACGTGCTACCACACTTAGGTCTGCATCCGCAGCTGTTTCCTGTGCAACCCGACGAGAGTTCAAAGGGAATCAAACATGCATCACTGAGAAGTGCAGACTTTAGTTTGTCAAAGGCAACCTGGCAATCTTTAGACCATACAAAAGGAACATTCTTCCTACGTAAGTGATGCAGTGGAGCTGCAATCTGAGAGGCATTGAGAATAAATCTGAAATAATAGTTAAGCTTTCCCATTACTGCTTGCAATTCATGCACATTCTTAGGAGGAGGCAAGTCTTTGATTGCTCGAAGATGTGACTGTAAGGGATGAATTCCGCGGGCATTAATCACATGGCCTAGGTACTCTATTTCAGTTTGAAAAAACGAACACTTTGTTTTATTACAACGTAGACCTGCTGCAGTCAAAACTTTGAAAAGGCACTCCAGGTTTGCTAAATGTTCTTCAACTGTACGTCCGGATACCACAATGTCATCTAAACAGTTCGAGCAACACGGTACAGAAACTGTCAGCTGTTCCAAAAAGCGCTGAAAAATAGCGGGAGCGGAAGAACTGCCAAAGGGTAGGCGTTGAAATTGAAAAAGGCCCATGTGAGTATTAATGACGAAAAACTTTTGACTCGTCATCAAGTGGAATCTGTAAGTATGCCTCTGCTAAATCAATCTTAGAAAAGAAACGAGACTGTCCTAATTTGTCCATCAGTTCGTCAGGTCTGGGCAGGGGATAAGTGTCTACAATTGTTTGACTGTTCACTGTTGATTTGAAGTCCGCACAGAGACGAAGTTTTCCTGACGGCTTGGGTATAATTACTATAGGCGAAGCCCACTGACTCGCAGAAACAGGAGAAATCACCCCACTATCTTGCCAACGTTTAAGTTCTTCGGCAACTGTATCACGCAAGGCGATAGGCACTGGTCTAGCTTTACGAAATTTTGGAACTGCAGATTCGTTTAAAGTTACATGTGCCACGAAGTCTTTTGCACAACCTAGTTCCGGCGAAAACAAGTCACTGTATTTTTCACACAATGCATTTATTTTGTCCTAAGGCACTACTGACGAAATTTGAAGCACATCTCTTTGAATTGAAAAACCAAACAAGTCAAAAGCATCTAGTCCAAAAATGTTCTGTGTCGATTTGGCCTGAAGAACTACAAAAGCAACTGTTTTTGTTACACCTTGAAAAGAGGCCGGCAGGCTACACGTTCCTAGCACAGGAATATTTTGACCTGTATAAGCTGTTAACACTTGCTGTGACGGTGACAATTTTGGCGAACCCAGAAGTTCATAAGTATCTTTATTTATTAATGTGACAGCGGAACCAGTATCAAGCTGAAATTGCACCGTCTTATTTTCTATGAAGAGAGTCACAAACAGTTTTTGCTTGCGGCGCTCGACAGGTGCGCGAATGTGGGCAACGTCTGCTACGGTTAGTTTACTGCGCTTGCGCGGGCCGCGTAGTGAAGTAAGCGGCGCAGACTCGGCGCGCAGCGGATTAACAACACTGTCACTAGATGGCACTACCGCTGGATCGGCGTCCGCGCAAGCATGCGAAGCTACTCCAGATTTACTAACTACTGCACTACACTTTTGAGTAGCTACTTGATGTCTACTGTCACTAGCTACACAGTACTGGGCACTATTACAAGGAGCAGTTGCAGAAGGCACTATTTTCACTACAGGAATGCACTGTTCATAGTCATTTTGCTTGTCCCGAACACTTTTCCGTTGCACTGTTTTACGCGCTTGTCGGCGCTTGCTACGTGGTGCACTATATAGTTTTGCCATAGGCGCAGAACTACTTTCTTGCAATTGAGATCCAAGGAAAGCACTGTTCAATTCCACAGCCCGTATAACATTTACAGAATGAACTGTTCTCGCACTCTGCGAAGCACTGTTTCTAACGGTACCGTTCTTTGAGTTTTTATTTGCATACACACAGACTGTACATGTCCTGATTTGCCACATTGATAACAGGTTGCGTTGCGACTAGGGCAATGAGCACGCTTGTGGCGGGACACACACTGGGGGCAAGATTTACGTACATTTTTCTGAAATGAGCGTTGGCGCCCGTTATTCAAATCACTGTTTCTAACACGACGGGGCGACCTTTGTGTCGCACTTTTACACTGGCTACTGTTCACTGTCTGTTCAGCACGGCCTGTACTATTGTAAGAACTACACTGAGAACTACGGCTAGGAAAGCGTCCGTGACGGCGCACTGAATTTACACTGTGGCTATGCATTTCTACATCTGCTAAGTCAAAAGTATCATGCGCTTCTATAAGCTGCAGTACACTGTCTAATGAAGGGTCTGACTGTTTTAGAATTGCTGCCCTAATTCTGGGGTCCTGAATGTTCTGCGTAATCGCATCCCTCAACATCACGTCACTAAACGAAAGTCCACAAGAGCAAGTAAATTTACATTTGCGGGTTAAGCACTTCAATTCCGTAATCCACTCTTGGTCTGACTGCTGCGGTAATTTTTTAAGTCTGAAAAATCGGTACCGTGCCGCAGCTACGAGAACTTTCCTCTCATAATGAGCATTTAGTGCCTCTACTATTTGTTCAAAGTCTACATCACGAGGAGATACGTCGGGGAAAAGTTTTTTCAGTAACACGAAGGTGTTGGTGCCCACCACAGATAATAGCAGATGCTTAACAGTCTGACCTATAAGTTGATGAGCCGCGACGAGTTCTTGAAACTGTGCGAAATAGTCGCTCCATTCTTCCTCACGTTCGTCGTACTGGCGAAACGTAGGAAGCGTTGCGGCGGCAGGTGTGGGCTGCTGATGCGACGGCTGTTGTTGAGTTGTCGTCAACTGCGCCACTACCTGGAGAAGTTGTGTTATTTGCGCCGTCTGTAACTGAATAATTTCCATTAAGTTTGGGTTCGGGGTAGTGGCCATGCTGACCGATTAGGCGCCGCGTATACAAGTAACTTATAACAAAACACAAATGCAATATGAAAGAGGACGCTCTGCAACAAAAAAGTCCACAAAACACGTAAATGAATGTTCCCCCAAAAATCTTATAATAAGGGTGGGTGGGCGGGAGCAATTTCTGCGTGCTCCGACTGCTGCTGTCTGGCTGCTACAAGCGGGCTGGTCCACGGTTCGTCTATCACTCCTCGTCGCCACTTTTGTGTCCCAGCCTCGTCGCCACTTTTGTGTCCCAGCCTCGTCGCCGCTTTTGTGTCTCGTGTCTGTCGTAGGTGTCGGTGGCCGAGTGGAATGAGACAGACACAGGAATAAAGATAGCACGCTGGTGCAGGTACGGAGGGGAGCAGCCAGAAACTAGAAACACTAGAGTAAATTAGAAGAGATATATATTGAACAGAATTTATACAATACTTAACTTTTACATTGTACTGCAGAAGGCTGATACATAGTTGAGCTAGAGTCCTGCCTAGTGCCTAACTGATAGCCAAGTCTTCACTGGTGCCTATCGGATTTCGAAGTCTTTACTGGTTCCTAACTCAGTCCCAAGTGAACGATGTCGTTCACTGGTGGCCACGAGCGGAGTTGCCGCATAGGGCGCTCGTGGCTGTCGTCGTAAGAACGCCGCGCCGTGCGTGCATGGCGGCGCGCGGCGAAAGTAGGTGGCGCGCACTTTGGACTTGTGCGACACCACAGATAAGATTCCCAGCAGCCCATTGAAGGTATGTAATGGTGCTATTACCAAACATTCATGCAATAATGTTTGTTCGAACCCAAGTTCTTTCTTAGTTAGTCACGCATTATTAGATCTATAGCCGCCCAAAAGTCTGAAAAACAAAGCGGGCTTATTCGGATTATCTGACTTGAGCACTGCGTGTTCTAGGTTAACAAGTCTAATGTAATATCTATATCAATACTTCTTATGAAGGCACCCCTTCTGTGTGTTGAAACCTGATAGTGTTTTAAATTTTACAATGAACCTTGTGATCTGATAATTTGTACTTCCACTAAATAGCTTTTACGGGTACTACTTCCAGACAAGCTATGTTCAAAATCATATTAATACACTATCAGCTCGGAGACCACGGCTGCGGTTACGATTGACGCTGCATCACAGACAGGAGCGCCTTCGATGGTGTACGCAACGACGAACCTGGGCGCACGAATGGCAAAACGTCATTTTTTTCGGATGAATCCATATTCTGCCTACATCATCATGATGGTCGCATCCATGTTTGGCAACATCGCGGTGATCGCACATTGGAAGCGTGTAATCGTCATCGCCATACTGGCTTAACACCCGGCGTGACGGTATGGGGTGCTATTGGTTACACGTCTCAGTCACCTCTTTTTCGCATCGACGGCACTTTGAACAATGTCCGATACATTTCAGATGTGTGGCTTTACCATTCATTCGATCCCTGCAAAACCCTACATTTCAGCAGTATAATGCACGACCGCATGATGCAGTTCTTGTTCAAAATGTTCAAATGGTTGTAGAACTTATGGGACTTAACTACGGGGTCATCAGTCCTTAAGTTTACAAACTACTTATGAACTAGCTAAGACTAAGGACGGCACAAATATCCATGCCCGAGGGGAGATTCGAACCCCCGACCGTAGTGGCCGTGCAGACCGTGACTGGAGCGCCTCAGTCCTTTCGGCCACCGCGGCCGGCGGAAAATGTTCGACTGCTGCCCTAGCCAGCACATTCTCCAGATCTCTCACCAACTGAAAACGTCTGTTCAATGATGGCCGAGCAACTGGCTCGTCACAATACGCCAGTCGCTACTCGTGATGAACTGTGGTGTCGTGTTGAAGATGCATGGGCGTATGTACCTGTACACGACATCCAAGCTCTGTTTGACTCAATGTCCAGGCGCATGAAGGTCGTTATTACGGCCAGAGGTGGTTGTTCTACATCTACATCAACATCTACATCTACACTCTGCAAATCACATTTAAGTGCCTGGCAGAGGTTTCATTAACCACTTCCATAACTTATCTCTACAGTTCCATTCTCTAATAGCGCGCGGAAAGAAAGAACACATAAATCGTTCCGTTTTCGATCTGATTTGTCTTATTTGGATGGTCATGTCTCCCTAAGTAGGTGTGTGCTAGCAAAATATTTTCACATTCAGAAGTAAAAGTCGGTGATTGGAACTTCGCAAACAGATCACGCCGCAATGAATAACGACTTTATTTTAATGATTTCCACGCCAATTCGTGCAACATTACCGTGACGCTCCAAACCCCCCCCCCCCTACCGGAACGTGATAAAACAAAACGAGCTGCCCTTTTTTGAACTTTCTCAATATATTCCTTCAGACACCCTCTGGTGAGAGTCCCACAATGGGCAACAGTACTCCAGGAGACGACGCACAAGTGTGATGTAGGCAGTCTCTTTGGTGGATCTGGTGCATCTTCAAAGCGTTCTGCCAATGAAACGTAATCTTTGGTTCGCCTTCCCCACAATATTTTCTATGTGTTCTCTCCAGTGTAAGTTGTTCTTAAATGTAACTCCTACGTATTTGGTAGAATTTATGACCTTAAGGTTTGACTGATTTATCGCGTAATTGAAGTTCAGCGGATTTCTTTTAATTGCCATGTGTATTACTTCATACTTTTTTTTATTTAGTGTCAATTGCCAATTTCCGCGCAGTGTAGAAATTTTGTCTAAATCGCTTTACAGTTGCTTTTGATCCTCTGTTGACTTCAATAACCGAAAAACGACAACATCATCCGCGAATAGTCTAATGGAGCTATTCAGATTGTCTCCTAAATCGTTTATAAACACAAGGAAGAGTAGGGGACCTATAACGCTTTCCTGGGGAACGCCAGATATCACTTCCGTTTTACTCGATGACTTACCATCGATTACAACGAACTGTGTCCATTCTGATAGGAAATCGTGAATCCAGTCGCCCAATTAGGGAGATATTCCATAAGCATGCAATTTCATTAGAAGCCGCTTGTTGGGTACAGTGTCAAAAGCCTTCCGGAAATCCAGAAATATGGAATCGATTTGAGATCCCTTGCCGATGCACTTATCACTTCATGTGAATGAAGGGCAAGCTGTGTTTATCAAGAGCGATACTTTCTGAATCCGTGTTGACTATTGGTTAATAGGTCGTTGTCTTCGAGGTAGTTCATAATGTTCGAACAAAGTATATGTTCCAAAATCCTACTGCAAATCGACGTTAATGAGATTGGCCTGTAATTTTGGGGATCACTCCTATTGCCTTTCTTGAATATTGGAGTAACTTGGGCAACTTTCCAGTCTTTGGGTACGGATCTTTCACTGAGTGATCGGTTGTAAATGATAGCTAAGTACGGATCTATTACATCAGCATACTCTGCAAGGAATCTAGTTGGTATACAATCTGGCCAGGAAGATTTGTTTTTATTTAGTGACTTAAGTTGTTGTACTACTCCAGGAGCATCTATTTCTAAGTTTAACATGCTGGCAGCTGTTCTTGGATTGAATTCTGGAGTGTTCGTCTCCTTTGGTGAACTAATATCGAAAACCTGTGTTTAGTAATTCTGCCAGTACTGTCATCGTTAGTATTACCATTGCTATCGCGTAGTTGTTTGTGTTTTGACGCTAGTGTATTTCACATGTGACCAGAATTTCTTTGGATTTTCTGCAAGACAGCGAGAAAGGGTTTAGTTGTGGTAACTGCTATAGGCTTCTCGCATTGAATTCGGCGCTAGGTTGCGAGTTTCAGTAAATGATTGTCAGTCTTTTGGATTCTATGTCTTTTTAAATTTTGTATGCATTTTTATTTGCTACTGCAACAGTGATCTGACCTGTTTTGTGTACCACGGGGGTTCAGCCCCCCCTTTCATTAATTTATTTGGTATAATTCTCTCGATTGCTGCTGATATTATGTCTTTGAAAGTAAGCCACAACTGATCTACACACGCATTTTTAGTTTTGACAGACTGGAGACTATCACTCAAGGGAGCGTGAAGCGATTTTTTATCTGCTTTATTGAATAGATACATTTTTCGTTGATTTTGGTGCATTTGGGAATTTCTACATTCAGTCTCGCTACTACAACTCGATGTTCGCTAATCCCTGTATCTGTTTTGATGCTCTTTACTAGCTCAGGATTATTTGTAGCTAGGAGATCAAGGGTATTTTCGCAATCATTTATTATTCTAGTGGGTTCATGAACTAACTGTTCAAAGTAGTTTTCAGAAAAAGCATTCAGAACTAGTTCGGATGAAGCTTTATATTTGCCGCCGGTTTTGAATACGTAATTATGCCAACATATCGATGGTAAATTAAAGTCGCAACCGATTATAACAGTATGATTCGGATACCTATTTGAAATGTGATTCCATCTTTCTTTGAACATTTCGGAAACTACATCGTCTGAGTCAGGGAGCCGATAATAAGATCCAATTACTAATTTATTCCGGTTGTCAGGTATATCATCTATCCATACCAACTCACAGGAAGTATATGCCTCAATTTCGCTGCAGGATAAACCGCTTGTAACAGCAATAAACCCGCCACCCCCTTTTTTATTTATTCTATCCTTTCTGAAGACAATTTGGCCATTTGAAAAGATTTCGGCCGAAATTATCTCTGGCGTCAGCCAGCTTTCAGAACCTATAACGATTTGTACCTAAGTACTTTCTATCAGCGCATGGAGCTCTGGAACTTTCCCAATACAGCTACGACAATTTATAATTGTTACACCAATGTTTCCTAGATCTGATTTCTTCCTGTGTATGACCTGCCCCCTTTGAGACTGAAACCAATTTTGTGTATTCCCGAGGCCCTCTAACCTAAAAAACCGCCCAGTCCACGCCACACAGTCCCCGCTACCCGTGTAGCCCCTTCCTGAGTATAGTGGACTCCTGATCTATTTATCGGAACCCGAAAACCCACCACACTCTGGCGCAAGTCGAGGACTCTGCAGGTCACACGGTCGCAGAACCGTCTGAGCCTCTGATTCAGACCCTCCACTCGGCTCTGAACCAGAGGTCCGCAGTCAGTCCTGTCGAAAATGCTGCGGATGGTGAACTCTACTTTCATCTTGCAAGCATGACTGGCAGTCTTTACCACTTCTAATAGCCAATCAAAACCAGAGAGAATCTCTTCCAATCCAAAGCGACACACATTATTGATACCGATATGAGCCCCAACCTGCAACTGGCTGCACCCTGTGCTCTTCATGGCATCCGGAAGGACCCGTTCCACATCTGGAGTGACTCCTCCCGGTATGCACACGGAGTGCACATTGGACTTCTTCCCCTCCCTATCAGTCATTTTCCTAAGGGACTCCATCACCCGCCTAACGTTGGAGCTCCCAACTACTAACAAACCCACCCTCTGTGAGTGCCCGGATCTTGGAGGCAGAGGGACGAGTACAGGACAAGCGACACCATCTGCTTCAGGAACATCCTCTGCCACAGACAGCGCCTCGAATCTGTTCGTAAGACTAACTGGGGAGGCCTTCACTTCTGGGTACTGATTTCTCATGATCTGTGCAACCAAATTGCGTGAAAATGTAATCACATGTCAGTTCTAGTTTAATATATTTGTCCAATGAATACCAGTTTATCATCTGCATTTCTTCTTGGTGTAACAATTTTAATGGCCAGTTATATATATATATATATATATATATATATATATATATATACTTTTAAATCAGCAGATCGACGTAATCCGGCCGCAAACCCGTAAAGAACAACAACTACTTTTAAATACTTTTACATTTTTCGACCTGATTAACCATTCCATATAATGATTTAGTTTGTTGCATGTTGAAATCCATTCAGCAGCGCAGCCAGTATTTGATTCTGGGGGATTGGCTCATTTTTTTAAAATAAATCCTGTTAAATTTATAAATCTATGAGTTATTTTTATAATTTAATCAATTATAATTCGAAAACAATTGCACCAGAAGTAAAATGAGGAAGCTCACATTAATCTGAAAATGGATGGGAGCAACGTGGTGGAAATTGAGTGTATATAATCAGCTTGTAAAATAATTTAGCAGCTTTTATGTTACCAGCCAAAGAGAAAGTTCTTCACAGTTTAATTAACATGAGATTATGCGTGTAAAAATTGAACTAAAATAACACTTGTGTAGTTCATAAGACGCCACTCGGTGGCGCCGCTGACCTGCTAAGCAGCGGGTCGCCCCATATGAACAATCGTCTCGTAACTTCAGCATAGCAGTAACAATAGCGGCAGTTCAAACCTGGTACCGGCGGCATGAAAACTGCTCACAGTAACAGCAGCTCACGTCGTTAGTGGCGGTATCATGTTGGCTACCAATTGTCAAGTGCACTTGTGCTTGGCAATTTATAGTTACGTTGTGATTTATTAGATGTGAACTATTTCAAATTTCCGGTGCCGACCTGTTCAAAAAAATTAAAACTGAAAACAATAAAAATAATAAAATTAAAACGTCTTACAGAGCAAACATTAAAACTTTAGGCAGCTCCAGCTGAAATCTAATGGTGGCCAACATTATGGGTACATTTTATTCTTATTTTAAATACTCAGTTTAGAATTAATGTATGCATCTAATAATATATTACGTATCATTCCAGACGCGGTCTGATGATGGTGATGCAAGTGACCGAAACCGACTACCAGTGAAATAAAAGAAATTGCGAGCTAGACTGCTTTCTTACTTAATTAATAAGTACTTGTAAGATCGTTGTTATCCATAATTTTCTCAAAATAATTACCTAGATGTCTACTTCATATTTGTACTGTGAATAATTTGCTTGATCGGACTACTTTAAGGAAACGCACGGTTGAACATCTGTTCTGTGAGGGGAATGTCACACCGAGAACTTTCTCAAGAAGGGGATGAGCTAGCAAGAATGAAATCACGGTCACGGCATATGTTGCCAGTGAACCCTCTGCGAGGCACTTAAATGTGATTTTCATAAATATCCCATGTAGGTGTAGATGAACAAAATTTTTCAGGTGAGACAAATAAGTTTATAACTGGACATATTCATGCTGTATTATCGTAATGTTTATTCGTCGCTTATAACTTGCTCACTTTCATATTCGCCGCAAGTTTCAGACACTTGGTATCAATACCTTAAGAGGAAATGGTTGATATATAGCTGTGAACTTTGGATGTTTTTCAATGCATGGTACTACTATAGATAACCGTGAGAGAAAATAATGTTTTTTTTTCACTATCTACATGTTACATGCAATGGAATAATTTAATAAAACATCACAACCTTTGGAAATGAAACAAAAATATTTTAAATATTTTCCTTGATGAAAAAGGACTGTTTCTTTCACTACGTTGTTTCTACTTCTTCTCCTGATTCCATTGCTGTTACTTCTGTTGCACCCTCTGGTGATAGGTACTTTACCAGACGTTTCAGTTTTTCTAGCTTTTATGGTTTTATGGGCAGTGTATTGTTGTACAAAGGCAGATTGCTAAAAATGACCTGCTGCGAAGAATCAATGGATACATTGTGAAGTCTGTTCCTTCCATTGTTTCTGCAACTCCGACGTTTTCCCGATGTTTATGTGTGTATTTAAATATTTTTTTACTTCGAAACAGAAACATCTGACCTTTGCTTCTTACTGGCATTTTGTAATACTGACTTAAGTGTCGATGGTATACCTGGAAATTACCACCCGTCAACCTTACCATGTTGAAATATGCCTCGTTCTTGACAACATCATTCCATTCTATATTTCTATCTATTCTTTCTCTTAATCTTTTCTATTTCTGCAAAGTTGTTGTCACATGGAAGGAAGCTATGGCATTTCATGGGTAAGTAATGATTAATGTACTTGAATCTTCCTGAAGCGACTAAAGTTATTAGATAATTAAATATTGTCATATTTTTGTTCTGGCCAATGCAGCCATCGGAGAACAAGTAAAGTGTGTCAACTTGGTGTGATAATGGAATGTAGCTGTTTAGGTATGAAATAACTTCATTATCATCCGTACTACCCTGTGTTTCATCTCACATGAACAGTGTACCTTTTGTTGTTCTTCCACTATGAATATAAAAATTGAATTCCCCAAGTTGACGGAGGTAGATATTGCATTTATGAGAAGGGCATGGCAGATTCTCTTGGAAGTCATAACAGAGAACATCCACATTATCGTTTTCCGCAGCAAGATTTGTGACCTTCTTCTTAGTGTTCATAGAAGCTTTTAGTTTGTGAATAGACACTTTTTTCCACTTATCAGGAATCTGACGTTTGTTACCACAAACCTGAGAATCGTCATCACTTTGTAGAGCTAAGACTTTTCACAGACCAGCGCAAAGGTGTTATGAGACCCAAGGCCAGCCTTTAGGACAAACAGATTGGGCATAAATAAAATAATTCTTAAATTTCTGATGACGGATTCAAATCTAATGAGAAATGGCGATTCGTTTCAAGTATTACAACGTTACGTCCGATTAATATTCAATAAGTTGGTAATTTTTCCCGACAATCTAAAATTACCGTTTGCTTTCCTGGCCAGAGGACCATCGTCTCGTGGGGGCGAAGTAATTTTCCGTGTCCTATATTAATTACTATACTGGCAAGATGGCGATCAGCCACAAAGGCTACCGGAGCCGTTAAGTTCAAACCTTGAGAGCTAACGTATTCGCGGAAGGACACTTCTGTTTCCGCCGTCTTTGACGGGTTGCCGCCAAGACAGGCCGCCAGCCTAGGAGTCGTGAAACCGGGCCTTGCGGACCAGAACGAACTCTTAACTGTATTCTGGGTCAGGTTGGTAACATGTCACTAGTTTTGCCGGTGGAAGAATCAGCGGTGCGAAACTCGCGTTAACAAAACTGACGTGAGCGACGTTGTCGCTCTCAGTTCGACAGTTGCTTTAGGTGCTTGCAGTTCTTAGAACAGGTCCGCGATCGCGTATTGTGCAGAAACTACCATGCTCAGTCTTAGTGATATTTCGTTGACCGAACAGTTCCACCGAGCAGGTATTCGAGATTAAAGTGAAGTAATTGCATTCAGTCGCGAGTTTAGTAAATATGAAACAGTAAGCATATCGGGCGATATGCGCGGTGATTACTAAGATGATTTTGCTTTAGTTTTTGTGCCGCCCCTGTTCAGGCTCAGTATACTCTTCTCATGACAAACGGGAATTGTCATGAAAGACCAATATGCTCTCTTTCTCTCTCGTTAAAGGCTGGTCGAACTATTTGAATGTGCTTTATTTTCAATGTTTACTCTCTATTCTATGCCTTGTCCTGCAGCAAGAATCAGTAACCGTTTAAGAAAATGTAACAGGCTACCTCGTAATTCTATATGCTACTTTCAGAATAAAAAGATTATTTCAATGAACTGTCCCACTTCTTGACTGTAGCCTTCCCTGTTGCGATCAGTTTTATTCATTTACAAAATAATAGAAATCCCTGCTAGGTCCGATGCTGGCAGCGGTCACAACCAGTCAAATGGGAATCGAAAGTCAGGCAGATTGATTTAAGTCATAATCTCGTTTCTTTCCTCCCAGAACCAACCATAGGAAGCGACAGGCGCTACAACTTGAAACCATCTCCACATTTGATTGGAACATATCAGCTTTTATAGATAATGCAGTCACTAAAAGGGTTTAATGGAAACTGAGTGGGTGGTAAAATATCAACAATACAGTAGGTAGTAAACCAGTTCACTGTTGAGAGAAAATAGTCTTTATTGATTGTTGCAGCTGAAACGAAGTAGTGAAAATTGTATGTGGTTTAAGTAACTAGAAAAAACTGTACAAGTCCGTGGACTTGGCATGTTATTTCAATCATTTGAAAAACTGTGCCATTTAAGGAGGAAAGAACTGGAATTGGATAGTTGTTCTGCGAAGGGACGTAGCTCTAGGCACGTTTATTCATTTTCATATTAAAAGTGAAAATTGACCTAATGTGGACTTGGATTTATATATTGAATACCAGAGTAGTCATGCTGATTTGATGGTATATATATATATATATATATATATATATATATATATATATATATATATATATATATATATACCATCAAATCAGCATGACTACTCTGGTATTCACACTTAATTGCCAGGCAGGGGGTTCTTCGAGTTTTTTGCACTATAAATACCAGAAACTTATTCGCAATCGTGAATCAGTCGTATTATTTAATGTTGACGAAGCAAAATTAAAGACTTGAATATATATATATATATATTATTTAATGTTGACGAAGCAAAATTAAAGACTTGAATATATATATATATATATATATATATATATATATATATATATATATATATATATATTCAAGTCTTTAATTTTGCTTCGTCAACATTATTATATATTATTTAAATAATACGACTGATTCACGATTGCGAATAAGTTTCTGGTATTTATAGTGCAAAAAACTCGAAGAACCCCCTGCCTGGCAATTAAGTGTGAATACCAGAGTAGTCATGCTGATTTGATGCAGATAATTAGGCACAAATTACAGTTCGTACGTCCGTGCCCGCTTCCTGTGTTGCAGTAAATACTGACAGGGAGCGGAGAGTGGAAAGAGGAAAGCAATGCGACTCGCCAATCACGCGACACACTATCTCAGATAGCCGGCTTTACTGCCACACTTGCGACATTCGCGCAGTTACTTGCGAACAGTGATTGCTTATCGTCGACCACTCTGGCGCGGGCGTAGATCGTGGGAGCGTTCCACGCTGTCCACGCGACCGTGCGTGCAGGGGCGCCATCGCGTTCGTGAGCGCCGCCCCGAGTGACGTCCACTTTGCGGTCGTTTCCAGAGGCCTTTACCGTCCGACGCCATTAACCGACTACCAGCTGAAGGCTTCATTGAGCAGAGCTTTTTTTTTTTTTTCTTTTTCATGTCGTTCATTGTAGAATCTCTCTCCTTTACGGTTAGGTAGACGGTAGCAACCGTGCTGATTCTAATCAAATTGCGAGCTTATGGAATATCGTTACTATTGTTGCGATTATCGATTAAAACATAAGTCATGTCGGACGTTCAGTGGCGGCGCTAGACGTCGGCGACGTCGGCCACCGCCGACGGCGATGCGCCTGTGGGGGCCTCGCAAAACATTGCTAAAATTTTAGATTTTTTTTATATATTTGATGCTTAACGGCGCTTTCCAACTGCTAGGTTATGTTGGGACGACCTACATCTAGCTTACACTAGCTTAATCAATGGACGAACACAACATCCGTACACAAGGGTGGGGTTAGACACCCGACGAGAGCGACCTCGCTCACCGTGGTATGACGCCTTAGTGCGCTCGGCCATTCCCGGCCGGCAGCTATTTAGTTGTCCGTATTTATTTCCGTATGAGTGCAGCAGTGATGCAATTTTTAGTTAAATACTTGCAAAACAATTTCTTCAGTACATTACATCTCAGAAAACGATTTGGAAGAAGTAATCCAAATGTTTACATAAGAATCAGAATCATGCTCACAGTTCCAGTCAGTACAGCTTCTGCCGAGAGAAGCTTCACAAAGTTAAAATTCATTAAGACTAACTTGAAAAGCAAAGCGAGCCAGTAAAGACTCTCTGCGTTGTCAGTACTATCAACTGAAGCGGCTAGTATTAAGATGTGATATAATAAATTTCTGTGAGACTAAAAGCTGAAAAGTTTCTCTAATTTGTATTTGTTTATTGAAATTTTTGTCACTGTAATAATACTCGTATATTATACTAATAGAATTTTAAATGTTGTATAGTCTATGGGACTTAACTACGGGGTCATCAGTCCCTAAACTTACAAACTACTTATGAACTACTTAGAAACTAGGACAGCACAAATATCCATGCCCGAGGGGGTTTAGAACCCACGACCGTAGTGGCCGTGCAGACCGTGACTGGAGCGCCTTAGTCCCCTCGGCCACCGCGGCCGGCTAGAATTTTAATCTAATAATTATTGATGTATAATTAAGCTCATTTAACATTATCTTTATTAATGAAAAAAGGAAAGGGGCCTCGCAAAGACAAGTATTCCGACGCGTAGTTTTCGTCTAGCGCCACCACTGCTGGCGTTCCACAGAGTAGTGTTACGGCTGAAAGTCGCTAGTGTATATTCATGAATGGTAATAATAATAATAATAATAATAATAATAATGTTTCTGTTGAGTCAAAGTTGATAATCATAGTAATTTTATTGCATTTGCTAAGTGAGAGTCACCAGGTAAATAATCTTAAAAGTTTGGCCATTGTTGTTGGAACTTGGTAAATAATTATAAAATTGTTTACAAAATTAATTATTAAATGATTACTGTTGCAATAGCAGATTATTAATAATATGTGGTAACTCGTGAAACAAGTTTACAATAAGCTGTAATATGATTGTTTATTGTGCTTGTGTATATTGTCGCGTTCAAATGGAAGCTGGCTGTATTTCGAAGGCAGGGTTGTCAATTGAATACAGCACTTATAGTGAAAGCACGTTTATTGCGAACTGAAACATACACGCAGCACTTACTGCATCTCGGGCAGAGTGCTTTGCTATTTGTACACAGACAGAATGTACCAGAATTTAGAAGAATAGTTAAATGTTCAAATGTTTGTTAAGCTAATGGGACATAACTACGGGGTCATCAGTCCATAAACTTACAAACAACTTATGAACTACCTGATACTAAAGACGGCACAAATATCCATGCCCGAAGGGGGATTCGAACCCCCGACCGTAGTGGCCGTGCTGACCGTGACTGAAGCGTTTAAGTCTTCTCGGCCACCGGGGAAGAATAGTTAACATAAGAAACAAGTAGAAATTACAAGTGAACATAAGAAACATGTAGAACATTCAGGAAATGTTAATTACAAAGAAATAAATTTTTGCTGGTGGACGGGATTGAACCGACGACCTTCGGTGACGCTTTTTTTTTTTTTTTTTTTTTTTTTTTTTCCATCTGGTAGATCTATTGTTCGCGGTCGTTCGTTCAGGTGGTTCGTGGTTTTTCGATGAATTGTCGGCTCAGCTTCTTTACTACAGAAGGCGTTTAGCCCCCTGACCGGACGCGCTGATCCACGGCGCCCGGCATATCCGTTGCGCCACGCCGGCAGTCGGTGAACTTGGGTTTTGTGTCCCAACTTCGTCGCCGCTTTTGTGTCCCAGCCTCGTCGTAGGTGTCGGTGGCCGAGTGGAATGAGACCGACACAGGAATATAGATAGCACGCTGGTGCAGGTACGGAGGGGAGCAACCAGAAACTATAAACACTAGAGTAAATTAGAAAGAGATATATATTGCACAGAATGTAACAATACTTAACTTTTACATAGTACTGCAGAATGTTGATACATAGTTGTTAGAGGCCTGCCTAGTGCCTGTACGATAGCAAAGTCTTCACTGTTGCCTATCTGATTACGAAGGTCCTAACTGGTTGCTAACTCAGTCCCAAGTGCACGATGTCTTTCCGTGGTGGCCACGAGCGGGGTTGCAGCAGAGGGCGCTCGTGGCTGTCGTGAGAACGCCGCGCCGTGTGTGCATGGCGGCGCGCGGCGAAAGTAGGTGGCGCGCACTTTGTACTTGTGCGACACCACATTGGGGTCTTGCGGCAATATGTCTGAGATTAATTCTGCACTTCAGCTACATCTCGTTAATCTGAATTTCATGAAATTGGTGAAAGTATAATTTGAGAAAGCAACAAAAAGCTTAAGTACGCAACAAAACAAATTTAGATTCTGTAACTGTGTTCATGAAATAAGCATCTTGACCTTCGGTAATAAATTTTCAACATGACATCAATAATATTGTAAAAGATTAGTTCAGAAACTACTGTTTGACAATAATATTTCTCTCAACTTCTTACATGGCCTACCCGTGCGCAAGGGTAAGCTGCCTGTGCACCTGCTCTGCAAAATGCAGTAAGTAGCGTAAATATTGGACGTTTGGACAATGGGAAAACGTTGTGGGGAGTCACTAATCACGGTACACAATATGGTGATCTGGCGGCGGGGCAGCGTGTATGGCGAATGCCCGGTGAATGCCAGTGTGTGAAATTCGGAGGCAGTTTCGTTTCGGTGTGGTCGTGTTTTTCATGGAAGGGGGCTGTCACCCCTAGTTGTTTTGCTTGGCACTTTTACAGCACTCTTCAAAACTGACGTTTTAAGTGCCTTAGTGCTTCCCACTGTTGGAGGGAAATTCAGAAATGACGATATCATATTTCGACACGATCCAGCACCTGTTCATGATGCACAGCCTGAGGCGGGGTGGTTACACAACAACAATATCCCTGTTATGAACTGGCCTACACGGAGTCCTGACTTGAATCCTGTAGAACGCCCTTGGGATGTTTTCAAACGCCGACTTCGTGCCAGGCTTCACCGACCTTCATCTACACCTGTTCTCAGTGCAGCACTCCGTGCATAATGGGCTGCAATTCCCCAAGAAACCTTCCAGCAACTGATTGAACGTATGTCTTTTTTTCCTGACGATCACATATATATTGCTACATTTCTTCTGAATACATTTATAATACACATTTAAAGATTAGATTGGCCAAAACACTAATTGTCCGTAAATGTCCTTGATACAGGCCAGCTGCCTTTGGGTATATAGCTCGTCGTAATTAGAATAAGTTTGGTTTGTGTAGCCTTACACATTTTAATAACGTTAAGTTTAAATTAGATAAGTTAATGATAAAATTCATGGTGTTACATATTTTTATTTAGGTATTTATACAATTTTAACTTTAATTGGAGTACTATCTATGAATAATGGATATAACAAATTACAAGGAAAGGCAACTCAAAAATGATCATTATTAAGAAGAAAAGAAGATAGGAAAGGGAAGGTAAAGTGAAAGTTGTTGAGGAGAGTCTACCAAGGTGGAAGGCCTCGAAATGAACATCGATCCCTGCCATCATGGAATTCCCTCCATAGGTGGTAAACATGAACGTATGCCTGCGAGACTCAAAACTGTCATCAAGGACAAGGGTGGGCCAAAACCATATTGAACTCCAGCATTACCGATGGAAGGCGGCAGCTGTGGATTAGCCGTGCCCACTGGGACAGGCGCCATTTCGCCGTCGAGGGTTCGAGTCCTCACTCGCGCACGGGTGTTTGGTTGTCCTTGGGTTACGTTACCTTAGTTTAAGTAGTTTGTAAGCTACGGCCTAATAAACCCAGCGGTGGAGTCCGATAGATGTACAAACATTTGAACATTTTTTATGGAAGGCGCCACGAACTTGTAAGTCATTGTCAGCCAAGTGTCCGGATACTTTTGATCACAGACTGTAGAAAACTTACAAATACGTTTATTGCAGAAAATATATGTTTACAGACCCATGGTTATTGCAACTTTTTCCTTGTTTCCGTGAGTACTACAATATCCCAAAGTATTCGACACTTCTTTTGAACATAATGAATTTTTTTAACACCCTATACATTTATGAAGCAGCTGTTACTCAGTTTTATAAAGTCCGCCATTTTGGAAAAAGTTGGAAAAGATGGTGGTGGTGGTGGTTGGAGACAACCGTGGTACCAGAACATGAAGCCTGGGATGGAAGCTTTAGGACTCAGGCTGGTCGCCATGTATAAAGTACGACTCTAGTGTGTACGCGATTACGTTGGTCTGACAGGCAGACATCGCGAATACCCGCAACAGAATTTGCGACGTGCCGGTGAGTACCGTAGCCAGCTGTCAGTGTTATCACAGCCGTGCGAGGGTGAAACGGACGCGTCGCCTAAATATTGCCTCATCTGCCGAACTGAGCGCCAGTGACGTCACGGCCGGCAGAACGGCTGCATGAGAGTGAGGCATTGATCTCTGTACATCTGGATGTTGAACTTCACCTGTATTAGCGTACCAGCCATAGATATTTAATTTCTTGGTAAATTCAAACATGTGTGCTATGAAGCATTACAAGAAAAGAGAAGAAAATATCTTTCGATTCGTTCCCATATCAGCCTACTACATCGAATATTGAATTAAATTCCAAATCAAGAGGTAAGGAATTAATTCTTTGTCACTTAATAACTGATGGAAACCCGCTTGCCTAATTTAAACATGGCGGACACTACGAAATCATGTAAGAAACATATGAATGTGCAGGCACGCTGCAATTCTATGCTCAGACACCAGAGTTATACTTCCAGTTTGTATTGAGATCACTGGAGCGAGGCCATCCAGGACACAGGACTCAGTTACCTGTTGGATGGAAATTATTAGGAGCCGGCCGCGGTGGCCGAGGGGACTGAGGCGCTTCAGTCACGGTCTGCACGGCCACTACGGTCGGGGGACCGAATCCCCCCTTGGGCATGGATATTTGTGACGTCCCTAGTAGTAGTTAGTTCATAAGTAGTTTGTAAGTTTAGGGACTGACAACGCCGTAGTTAAGTCCCATAAGCTCTACAAACATTTGAACATTTTTTGAATTATTAGGTGAAGCACTTGTGTGAACATAAAGCCCTCGACGCGACCTGTAGCAACGGTAGGTATTTATAAATAGCGTCAGGTTTGATTCTTTTGTGTCTCAACTTCGTCGCCGCTTTTGTGTCCCAGCCTCGTCGTAGGTGTCGGTGGCCGAGTGGAATGAAACCGACACGCTGGTGCAGGTACGGAGGGGAGCAGCCAGAAACTATAAACACTCGAGTAAATTAGAAAGAGATATATTGCACAGAATGTAACAATACTTAACTTTTACATAGTACTGCAGAATGTTGATACATAGTTGTTAGAGGCCTGCCTAGTGCCTGTACAATAGCAAAGTCTTCACTGGTGCCTATCTGATTACGACGGTACTAACTCGTTGCTATCTCAGTCCGAAGTGGTTGCTAGCTCAGTCCGAAGTGCCGGTGTTCTTCAGTGGTGGCCACGAGCGGCGTTCCAGCAGAGGGTGCTCGTGGCTGTCGTCGTGAGATCGCCGCGCCGTGCGTGCATGGCGGCGCGCGGCGAAAGTAGGTGGCGCGCACTTTGTACTTGTGCGACACCACACCCCTCCCCCCCCCCCAAACCGCCGCGCCGTCGTGGCGTAGGGCTGAGGGCCACGGCGACGGCACTGGGAGGAGGGCCTGAGCGGGGGCGTTACTGGTGGGACGGGCGTCGTAGCTGAGGCCGGGATCGAGACGCCGTCCGCGCCCCGGCATCCGCCTTGCGATCCTCCAGGGAACCCGCCGAAACCTGGGGAAGGGCGCCCGCCCCCGCCCAGAGGGAGCAGGTCATCTTCGTCTGAGGTGCGTGGCCCAAGCTGGGGGGGCCCGCACGGTCCCGGAGTCCCTCTCGGTGACGCTGTCATCTGCGGCGGCGACAGCGGCGGCGACGACTGCGTCGGATGTACGTCGACGTCCATAGGGATCTCGTAGTCCGGGGACGAACGATGTGGTTGTGCTCCCTGGCGCGGAACTGGGTCTGGAATCAAGAAACCGGAGACAGGATCGCGCGGTCTGTGCAGGCGCAATTGGTTTGCGTGGCGCCGCAGCTCCGACCCTGTGGAAGAACGTACAATAAACATATTGCGACCAAGCACGCGCTGAATGGTGCCCGGCAACCATGTCTTATTGTTTCCAGCAAACACCCTGTACAGCACCGGCGTGGAAACCTGAAAACGCGTAGCGCCATACGAACCGACTCGGTGCGTGGGAGGCTGCAGCAGGTGAAGGAGAGTGCGGTGACGGCGGCCGTGTAGCAGCTCGGCAGGAGACGGGCCGTCACGTGGCATGCACCGATACGTAGACAGGAAAATTGGAAGAGCTTGCTGCCTGGAGTGCTGACCTTTCATTTTCTCCATGTGAGACTTGAATGTTCGAACGAAACGTTCTGCTTCACCATTGGACTGACGGTGAAAAGGTGCGGTGGTGATATGCTGAATGCCATTCACACGACAAAACTGTTGAAATTCCGCACTAACAAACTGAGGTCCATTGTCACTGACGATAGTTTCAGGCAAGCCTTCGATGCAAAACACTGATGTTAAGGCACTGATTGTACTAGAAGCTGTCGTTGAGTTCATGGCAATCACAAAAGGAAACTTGCTGAAAGCGTCTACAACAATTAACCATCGCGTATTCCAGAAAGGTCCGGCAAAGTCAATATGTAAACGTTGCCATGGTCCCTTGGGGCGTGGCCAGTCTGAGAAACGTTGCGGAGGAGCCGCCTGATGCTCCGCACAAACAGTACACTGTGACGTCATGTCCTCTATCTGAGCGTCCATACCAACCCAGGTACAATGACGTCTGGCCAGTTGCTTTGTCCTAACAATGCCCCAATGTCCTTGATGCAGGAGGCGTAACACTTCACGTTGCAGGGAACGAGGAACAATCACTCTTGCTTGGTCGTTGTCGGTATGCAACAACAGTACACCCTTACTTAAAGATAATGCATGACGTTGTGCAAAATAACGTCGAACCAGAGGCCGATCAATGTCTTTGGCTCTGGCAGGCCAACCAAAGCGAACAAAACGTGCTACCACCCTTAAGTCTGCATCCGCCGCTGTTTCCTGTGCAACCCGACGAGAGTTCAAAAGGAAATCTGAGACAGCGGAAGCATCTCTGGAGTCTATCTGACAACATGCCATTTCTGAAGAATCAAACGACACATCCTGGCCAACCGGAAGTCGGGAAAGTGTGTCCGCGTTAGCATGTTTAGTGGTAGGTCGGTACAAAATCTCATACTGATAATTAGACAGTATTAAGGACTATCTCTGAAGCTTTTGTGCCGTACGTGGCGGAATTGGCTTTGTGGGTGAGAACAACGACGTGAGAGGCTTGTGGTCCGTCAACAAATAGAATTTTCTGCCATAGAGATAATGATGAAACTTTGTGACGCCGTAAATGATTGCTAAGGCCTCCTTTTCTATCTGACTGTAATTCTGTTGCGTCGGCGTCAGTAGCTTGGATGCAAAGGCAATAGGACGATCGTGACATCCAATACGATGTGAGATTACAGCGCCAAGACCGTACGATGAGGCGTCAACTGCTAACACTACAGGCTTCTGGGGGTCAAAGGGAATCAAACATGCATCACTGAGTAGTGCAGACTTTAGTTTGTCAAAAGCAACCTGGCAATCTTTAGACCATACAAAAGGAACATTCTTCCTACGTAAGTGATGCAGTGGAGCTGCGATCTGAGAGGCATTGGGAATAAACCTGAAATAATAGTTAAGCTTTCCTATCACTGCTTGCAATTCATGCACATTCTTAGGAGGAGGCAAGTCTTTGATTGCTCGAAGATGTGACTGTAAGGGATGGATTCCTTGGGCATTAATCACATGGCCTAGGTACTCTATTTCAGTTTGAAAAAACGAACACTTTGCTTTATTGCAACATAGACCTGCTGCAGTCAAAACTTTGAAAAGGCACTCCAGGTTTGCTAAATGTTCTTCAACTGTACGTCCGGATACCACAATGTCATCTAAATAGTTCGAGCAACACGGTACAGAAACTGTCAGCTGTTCCAAAAAACGCTGAAAAATAGCGGGGGCGGAAGAACTGCCAAAGGGTAGGCGTAGAAATTGAAAAAGGCCCATGTGAGTATTAATGACGAAAAATTTTTTTTGACTCGTCATCAAGTGGAATCTGTAAGTATGCCTCTGCTAAATCAATCTTAGAAAAGAAACGAGACTGTCCTAATTTGTCCATTAGTTCCTCAGGTCTGGGCAGAGGGTAAGTGTCTACAATTGTTTGACTGTTCACTGTTGATTTGAAGTCCGCACAGAGACGAAGTTTTCCTGACGGCTTGGGTATAATTACTATAGGCGAGGCCCACTGACTCGCAGAAACAGGAGAAATCACCCCACTATCTTGCCAACGTTTAAGTTCTTCGGCAACTGTATCACGCATTGCGATAGGCACTGGTCTAGCTTTACGAAATTTTGGAACTGCAGATTCTTTTAAAGTTACATGTGCCATGAAGTCTTTTGCACAACCTAGTTCCGGCGAAAACAAGTCACTATATTTGTCACACAATGCATTGATTTTATCCTGAGGCACTATTGACGAAATTTGAAGCACATCTCTTTGAATTGATAAACCAAACAAGTCAAAAGCATCTAGTCCAAAAATGTTCTGTGTAGATTTGGCCTGAAGAACAACAAAAGCAACTGTTTTTGTTACACCTTGAAAAGAGGCGGGCAGGCTACATGTTCCTAGCACGGGAATATTTTCACCTGTATAAGCTGTTAACACTTGCTGTGACGGCGACAATTTTGGCGAACCCAGAAGTTCATAAGTATCTTTATTCATTAAAGTGACAGCGGAACCAGTATCAAGCTGAAATTGCACCGTCTCATTTTCTATAGAGAGAGTAACAAACAGCTTGTGCTTCTGGCGCACGACCGGTGCGCGAATGTGGGCAACGTCTAATACATATTGTTTTCTGCGCTTGCGCGGGTTGCGTGCGGTAGGAAGCGGCGCATACTCGGCACACAGCGGATTAACCACACTGTCACTAGATGACACTACCGCCGGATCGGCGTCCGCGCAATGCGAGGCTACTGCACTAAAATTACTTTGAGTAGCTACACCAATTCTACTGTCACTAGCTACGCAGTACTGGGCACTATTACAAGGAGCAGTTGCAGAAGGCACTATTTTCACTACAGGAGTGCACTGTTCATAGTCATTTTGCTTGTCCCGAACCCTTTTCCGTTGCACTGTTTTACGCGCTCGTCGGCGCTTGCTACGTGGCTCACTATATAGTTGTGCAGTAGGCGCAGAAGAACTTTCTCGCAATTGAGAACCAAGCAAAGCACTGTTCAATTCCACAGCCCGTATAACATTTACAGAATGAACTGTTCTCGCACTCTGCGAAGCACTGTTTCTAACGGTACCGTTCTTTGAGTTTTTAATTTGCATACACACAGACTGTACATGTCCTGATTTGCCACATTGATAACAGGTTGCGTTGCGACTAGGGCAATGAGCACGCTTGTGGCGAGACACACACTGGGGACAAGATTTACGTACATTTTTCTGAAATGAGCGTTGGCGCCCGTTATTCAAATTACTGTGTCTAACACTACGGGGCAACCTTTGCGTCGCACTTTTACACTGGCTACTGTTCACTGTCTGTTCAGCACGGCCGGTAGAAAAATAAGAATCACTAGTGATATACTGAGAACCACGGCTAGGAAAGCGTCCGTTGCGGCGCACTGAATTTACACTATGGCTTTGCATTTCTACATCAGCTAAGTCAAAAGTATCATGCGCTTCAATAAGCTGCAGTACACTGTCTAATGAGGGGTCAGACTGTTTCAGAATTGCTGCTCTAATTCTGGGGTCCTGAATATTCTGCGTAATCGCATCCCTCAACATCACGTCACTATACGAAAGTCCACAAGAGCAAGTAAATTTACATTGGCGGGTTAAGCCCTTCAATTCCGCAATCCACTCTTGGTGTGACTGCTGCGGTAATTTTTTAAGTCTGAAAAATCGGTATCGTGCAGCGGCAACAAGAACTTTTCTCTCATAATGAGCATTCAGTGCATCTACAATTTGTTCAAAGTCTACATCACGAGGAGATGCGAGAGGGAAAAGTTTTTGCAATAGTACGAAAGTCTGGGGGCCCACAATCGATAAGAAAAGGTTCTTCACTCTCTGACCTGTAATTTGATGAGCCGCGACGAGTTCTTGAAACTGTGCGAAATAGTCGCTCCATTCTTCCTCACGTTCATTGTACTGGCGGAACGTCGGAAGCGGTGCGGCGGCAGGTGTGGGCTGCTGATGTGATGACTGTTGTTGTTGGTGAGCAGCCTGTGTCGTCAACTGCGACACGGCCTGGAGAAGCTGGGTAATTTGCGCCGTCTGTAACTGAATAATTTCCATTAAGTTTGGGTTCGGGTTAGTGGCCATGATGACCGATTAGGCGCCGCGCATACAAGTAAATTATAACAAAACACAAATGCAATATGAAAGAGGACGCTCTGCAACAAAAAAGTCCACAAAATACGTAACAGAATATGTTCCCCCAAAAATTATTATAATAAGGGTGGGTGGGCGGGAGCAATTTTTGCGTGCTCCGACTGCTGCTGTCTGGCTGCTGCAAGCGGGCTGGTCCAAGGTTCTTCTATCACTCCTCGTCGCCACTTTTGTGTCTCAACTTCGTCGCCGCTTTTGTGTCCCAGCCTCGTCGTAGGTGTCGGTGGCCGAGTGGAATGAAACCGACACGCTGGTGCAGGTACGGAGGGGAGCAGCCAGAAACTATAAACACTCGAGTAAATTAGAAAAAGATATATTGCACAGAATGTAACAATACTTAACTTTTACATAGTACTGCAGAATGTTGATACATAGTTGTTAGAGGCCTGCCTAGTGCCTGTACAATAGCAAAGTCTTCACTGGTGCCTATCTGATTACGACGGTACTAACTCGTTGCTATCTCAGTCCGAAGTGGTTGCTAGCTCAGTCCGAAGTGCCGGTGTTCTTCAGTGGTGGCCACGAGCGGCGTTCCAGCAGAGGGCGCTCGTGGCTGTCGTCGTGAGATCGCCGCGCCGTGCGTGCATGGCGGCGCGCGGCGAAAGTAGGTGGCGCGCACTTTGTACTTGTGCGACACCACAGATTCAGTCTTTTTGCTAGCAGTTGGATCAGATATAACCGACGATTCCCCAACCTTCGGTTACTTTCAATGCCTGAGAAACTATGAAAGGCAAAGAGTTTTAGCGTCAGTCACCTATTTCAGTACAGGCACACCTGTTCTGAACAAAGATTATGACGTTAAAATTACATCGGTCAAGTAATCTTTTCCGGTACATTACTGCTCAACTTATTTCATTGTAGCAGAAGTTAACCGACGTAAGCCGTATTTATTTTTCTGGCAAAACGATTTCCATGAACCTGTGGTAATACAGAAAGAAAGGTCGTTCGTTTCTAAATTAAAACGAAGTTTTCGAGAGATAAACAGTCACTCCGATGTAGCGTTTGTATAATGTGACTGAAGAGACAAGCAATTTTGAATTAAATATGCGATCTAATATTCCGATGTTTGTAGACATGAGATACGTAATGCTGATGTCTTCGGGCCATAGACTTCACGAATTAATGTGTACTAAGAGCAACACACATACCTATGCCCGAGGTAGGACTCAAATTCCGACACTAGTGGCCGCGCGATCGGTAACGGTGTGCCCTAGACTAGTGTTTTTCAACCTTTTCGAATATGCGACCCCCTTCCAAGTAAAATTATTCTAACGACACCCTACCAAATTAACATTTTCTGGCGCTCCTCCCCCCAACCCTCCCTCACGAACCGTAGCAAAACTATGCTTTAGATTCCTTTTAAATTGTTGGAAGAAGGATTTTCTGTATTTTTGGGACTTTGGGACATAAAAATATTTTTTGCTTAACGAGTCTTCCGAATTTCATGTAGGAATCAGAAACGAATTATACTCATTAAGGAAGGTTCCACTGTACAAATTTGTAAGGTAGTAATTTTTTTTTTTTTCAATTATTCAGGATTACATCTACAGCCTCCGCAATACTCCGCAGTCCATCCAAAGGTGCGTGGCGAAAGGTACCTGCTACCACTACTTGTTACTTGCTTTCCTGTTCGACTCCCAAATATAATGAGGAAAAAATAAATACTTGTTCAAATGTTTGTAGAACTTATGGGACTTAACTACGGGTCATCAGTCCCTAAACTTACAAACTACTTATCAACTAGCTAATCCTAAGGACGGCACAAATATCCATGCTCGAGGGGGGATTCGAACCCCCGACCGTAGTGGCCGTGCAGACCGTTACTGGAGCGCCTCAGTCTCCTTGGCCACCGCGGCCGGCTAAATACTTTTATGCATCTGTACGAGCTCTGCTGTTTCTCCTCTTATCTTTGTGCTCTTCACGCGAAAGGTGGTTTGGCAACGGTGGAATCTTTCTGCAGTCCGCTTCAAATTTCGGTCCTCTAAATTTCTTCAATAGTTCTTCTCCAATACAACATCACCTTCCCTCCAGCGACTCCCACTTGAGCCCCAAACCATCTCAGAAATACTCGTGCATTAATCGAATCTACCAGTAAGAATCCTATCCGCTCGCACATGACTTGCTTCTATATCTTCATTTAAACCGATCTGATAGGGATTTCAAACACTTGAGTAATACTCAAGATGGGGTCGCACAATCATTTTATATTCGGTCTACTTTACAGACGAATTACATCTTCCCAAAATTCTCCCAATAAACCGCAGTCGACCATTCGCCTTCCATAAGACTGCCCTTATATGCTACTTCCATTTCATGTCGCTGTGCAGCGTTTCGCCTGGATATTTAACTGTTCAAATGTTCAAGTTTCTGTAAATATATCTGACCAAACTGCGTGGTCATCAGTCCGTAGCCTACAAACTACTTAAACCTAGGTAAACTAACCTACGGACAAACACACACACCCATGCCCCAGGGAGGACTAGAACCTCACGGCGAGCAACCGCGCGCTCTGCAGCGAGGTGTTTTCGACCGCTCGGCTACTCCACCGCGACGATATTTAACTGGCGTGACGCTTTCAAGCAGGACATTACTAATGCCATGTTCGGATTTTACAGGATTATTTATTGTTTTATGTTCTTTTACCTATCGATTGGTTCTCGAAAACAGATTTCCGACTATACGCTTATTCATGAGTAACACTCTGTATTGTAAGATAATGAATGTTTCATAAGGAACTCCGTAATTTTAATATATATATCCGTAATTTATATATATAATGTTTGTCTGTATGTCCTCATAAACCATTCATTCAGTTTGATTATTTTATAGTTTCTTGTAAACATAGCTGCTCTTGACAGCGACTGTTACACCTAGAAAGGATAAAAAAGCACCCCCCGGTCGCAAATTATAAATTATTTGACCTGGTTTCGGCAATGACTATGATTGCCTTCATCAGAAATTATAAAATAAAACAAGTCACATAATAAAGTATACACCTCAGCTGTAAAGCATACGTCACAAAACATAAAAAAAGAAATTATTAGAAAAACATAGCCACTATGGGCTGCACGCCTGCACGGAAGCATCAGACTGGCGTGTGCTGAGTGGAGTTGTGAACAGCAATATGTTACCTGAGTAATGCCATCTAGTAGCTGCAATTACAGCTAGGATACTATAAAAAGAAGAACAGCCAGCCGCGGTGGCCGAAGGGACTGAGGCGCTCCAATCACGGTCTGCACGGCCACTACGGTCGGGGGTTCGAATCCCCCCTCGGGCATGGATTTTTGTACCGTCCTTAGTCTTAGGTAGATCATAAGTAGTTTGTAAGCTTGGGGACTGATGACCCCGTAGTTAAGTCCCATAAGTTATACAAACGTTTGAATTTGAACATTTAGAGAGAAACAGTATTGAATAAACAATTGCTACAAAATGCTTTGTTTAACACGAGAGATGGCCGAGGCGTCATTTTGGCTATACAATATTAGTAGAGAGAATAAACGAGTAACAAAGTTTTAATAAGCAAATAGTTAAGAATTAGCTTTTAGAAAACAAATGCTTTGGACCAAGTCGGACACTGCAGTGTTCGAAATATTTCTTCCGACTTGATTCAAAGCATTTGTTTTCCAAAAGCTAATTTTTAACTATTGTGCTTATTGAAACTTTGTTACTCGTTTATTCTCTCTACTAATATTGTACTGCCAAAATGACGCCTCAGCCATCTCTCGTGTTAAACAAAGCATTTTGTAGCAATTGTTTTTTCAATACAGTTTTTCTCTGTAGAGTATTCTAGTTGTAATTGCAGCTACTAGGTGGCACTACTGAGGTAACTTCTACCTGTTCACAACTCAGCACACGCCAGTCTGATGCTTCCGTGAAGGCGTGCAGCCCATAGTGGATATGTTTTTGTAATAATTTCTTTTTAAATTTTACAGCTGAGGTGTATACTTTATTATGTGACTCGTTTTATTTTATAATTTCTGATGAAGGCAATCACAGTCATTGGCGAAACCCGGTCAAATAATATTTAATTTGCGACCGAGGGCTGCTTTCTTATCCTTTCAGATAATCAATTTGGATCATCACTTCACTGCCTCTATTTAAAAAATCTAAAAGGTTTATTAATAAATATCTCTACATAATATTCGCTGAATAACTGTAATTATTTCGCAACCTTACTAGTGTTTGTTCATCTATATTCAAAAAAATGTTCAAATGTTTGTCAAGCTTATTGGACTTAACTACGGGGTCATGAGTCCCTAAACTTACAAACTACTTATCAACTACCTTATACTAAGGACGGCACAAATAACCATGCCCGAGGGGGGATTCTAACACCCGACCGTAGTGGCCGTGCAGACCGTGTCTGGAGCGCCGCAGTCCCCTCGGCCACCGCGGCCGGCCACCTATAATCTGACAGTCATTTAAGAGCAATCGATAACTACTCGCAATGTTTACTGATTCATTAAACAAACGTTTCCTGAAGATTAGGTTGCCATTTTAAAATTACTACCTGCTATCCTAATAACCAGATTACAGAAATCTATTATTCAAAAATACAGACGAAGAACATTATTTTACTGTCCATATTTACATATATTTTTTTTTTAAACGAATCAATACTTTACTTTTCATGTAGTGTATATTTTTTCATTTCTAATATGTATGTCCCTCAATCCTGTTTCGTAAGTTTAATTGACATTGGTAGAGTGTCTAACCTATGTAAATACGTACACATCGTTCCAATAATTGTAGATACAGTCAAACAAGTTGCACTTTTTAGATACTTGGTCTAGATTTCGGCACTAACTAAAGATGCCTTCATCAGAAGATTAAAATTATTACCTAGGAATGAATTATTGAGTACATTAACACACATTGGTATGAAACACTTTATACAAATTTTGTTATATACAGAACCATGAGCTATATGCTCAAGTCCAAAAGGTAAATAACATTGTAAAACATTCTAGCCAGAGGCTAGTAAGTCACAAAAAAGAGCGGCTAGCCGTTGTCACACTGCCATACTGCTTGCCACCCAACTGCGGCTGCAACTGTTTCGAGGCGCATGCGCCGTACATTGGCGGCCCTCTTAGTGCTTGCGAGTAACAGAAGCATTAATACAGATCATGTGGAAGACGAAAAACGTTAAATTCAGAGAATAAGTAGGATTTTTATTAGTTGATTTACAAAATTTAGGTACAGAAATATTCAAATACACCCCAATTTTAACATAAAATGTGACGTTAAACAGAAGTTTCCAGATACGTAGTACAAGAAATGTCGGGGTTGAAGTAACAGGCTTATTAAACAGTGGATATCACATTAAATGGAAGTAAGAAATATTATTACGGCGATACACGAATAACCAAACCAAAAAAGACATTAGGGATCACATAGTAACGGCTTCAAAGTACCGAAGATATATTTATTTACATTTTTTTTACAAAATATTTATTGCGTAAATGAAGCTGCCCGTTGAGAAAAAAATTATGTTTCAAAGAAAAATGTTTGAAAATTACTTTCTTTATGCAAAATACTAACATCCTGAACGTCGTTTGGTTTGTGATTTGTAATTAGCAAATGGTCGACAAAGGAAGAGTTATATATATACATGTGGCGTCTTTTCCGAAAGAACATACGTCACTTCTGATCCTGCAGTTGTTATTCTTTAATATTCACAGAATATGACATCAACTGCGATTGGGAAAAGCTGAAAATTTGTACCCAGCCGGGATTCGAACCCGGGTCTCTTTTTTTTTTTTTTTTTTTTTTTTTTTTTTTTTTTTTTTTTTTTTTTTTTTTTTTTTTTTTTTTACTCTATGGTTAGTTCTGTGCGATGATCACTGTGTCCCCAGTGGTGTAGGGGTCAGCGCAACTGCCTAGAAAGCAGGAGACCCGGGTTCGAATTCCGGCTGGGTACACAGTTTCAGCTTTGCCCAATCGCAGTTGATGTCATCTTCCGTGAATATTAAAGGAAGAGTTGTAAACGTTCGTACCTTTCTTCCCCTAGACGGTGTTCCGTACATCTGGTAGCAATAGCTTGTCCAGTCTGTGCAAAATTAAAAATACGCAGAAATTAATACCGTTTATACAGACGAAGTGACAAAAATTCGAAATTCACTGAAACGAACCAAAAGAATAACGTGGACATATCACAGGATGTAGTGCTTCAAGAGTGTAGCACTTGCAGTTCGCATGCTGCCAGACACCTCCTGACAATGTAATCCTTCCCCCTCCTCCAGTGTTCCCCATCCCCGCCGTTATGTCGGCCCCAACAAATTATTATCTCTGTTGGTGGAATTTTGTTTCGACAGACTAACAAAACAATTACAACGAACTAGCCATTTGTCCTTCAGTGGAAGGTGTTGAAATACCGCAGTGAGAAAAGGCGACACAACGGGGCTATGGGATGTCCCACTTCCATCCACCTGCTCCTGAATGCAGCCCCTGCTGACGCGCGCGTGTCGTTTGTGTGCGAAACGCAGAGCGGCGAGAGTTGTCGGGCGCCTCGGATCGACTCTCCCGGCGGCCATTGAAATGTCCCCGCGGCGCGCAACATGGCGCCGAAATGACGTCATTAAGGCGCGCGAACACGTGCGCGCGGTTCCAAATGTGTCCCCCAGCGGAACCGCGGCCGGCCGTCCCTAAGCGATGCACTGACCGTTACGTGATTGCAATTTAACTGGGTATTCAGACCGGCGAACGTTTACTCTCGGACAAAAGAACTGTTGCTCCACTGTAAAAGTAGTAAAACTGAAAAAAAAGATAAATCACCTACCCAGCTTTTTTTCCCCTCGTCGCTTTTTGCGCTAACGCAACCATCGAAATCCGCAGCAGCCGGCGTCACTGGCGGCTATATTGGACTGGTGGGTGGTTGGGGGGTCGTGTGTAGCGGAGGGTAGTTGAACAGGTGATGTACGTTGGCAATGATAGCCACCATTCCTGTGATGCCCACAATACCGGAAAAGGGAGGACGGAACTAAAAACCCACCTGTCCGATTCAACGAGAGGCTCACGAGGTCGGAGGCATCTCTTCTGGTATTACGGACCGGGTTTATTAAAACGAGCCTCCTCGGTACAGAATACGACGTAATTGCAAAGTAATGAAAGCCGTCGGTGTGTACGCTCAGCGAGTATCACTTGAGATTTAGGTGGTCCCGGTCGGGTTTACATACATACCAGAGCACTTGGGTCTTTTACCGTCGTTAAAAGAGTTGTGCCAGACCAGGTCTTTTGATTAGGCAGAATTGGACTTTTGAAAGCGGCGAAGAGAGAGAGGCTTTAGTTGAATTGCGACCTGCGTCCGGACCAATCAATTAACGAACTGTCTCATCTCGCCACTCTTGTAAAAGAGACGTCCTCCACAGACACACACGGCGGTTCGTGCCGCAATTGCAGAGCACCGTATAGCTTATCCAGAAAGTAATTTTCCCTACTTTATGAAAACAAAGCAAAAGGTATGGCTATGTTTCAGCTATTTTTCAAGATACCCAAAAAAAAATAAAAAGATAAATTAAAAATAAAAAGTAAATAAATAAATAAAAAATAAAATTTCAGGCACTTCCGAATACTGCGCCTGCCTGCAGCCTGGGAATGAAAACAACAAATCAGGTCTTCGTCATTGGTTGGAGGATAGGAATTTCTTGTGGTGCAGAAAAAGGAAACGATGGAAATTGCTGAGCCATAGATCAAGACTGCTGTATAATCAAACAGCTCCAAACCGAACTTCTACAAAATAGTTTCTGTGCGCCGAATCGCACGGGGAGAAGATTGTCATGCAGCAGCGAGACACCTTCAGTAGGCATTCCACTCTTTTTATTCTCAATGACACGTCCCTGTTTAAACATTGTTTCACAGTAAGAGTTGAAGACGAATGTCATACGCTAGTTCCATTGACAGACAGTAGACTTCTACGATGCGCGAACACAAATGCTGATCCCACGTTGTGACAATTGTCTTAGTTGTAAGAATAGATTGTCTCGCGGCGACAATGGTGAATAAAAAGTTTTTAGGTTTCTGTCCTCGTCAATTGAGGAAATCTGCACTAGCTTTCGGCCAAACACTCCTTGGCCGTTGTCAAGTGGTATGACTTCTAGTAGCTGCTCGTACTGGATTATACACACTATGAGACGGCTGTGACGTCACCGGTGCCCTGCAACGACATATACAGGTTGTCCCAGCTATTTTGTCCACCCAAAATATCTCTGGAACAATAAGAGCTACTGGAAAACGACTTTCACCGGCATCAATGTACGGCTGGGGCCGATGAATGTACATATTTGAAACATTTTAAAACGAAAGCAAATGTGTTTTAACACAAACTTATGGTTTTTTTCTTTTTTTTAATGAACATCCTATATTCTTCAGCCGTCCATAGCATGAAAAATCACATAAACAATGGCGTTGATTGCATCACAATATTCCAATTACATCCCGAGATATTGCGACGCGAAGTTGACGCTTGAAAAACCCGAAATGCGCTGCTGGCGCACGTCCTGATGCTCAGGCGTGAACCCCATGCTGCCCGTAATCGCGATGTGATTGACATGCGTATTCACACTTCCATACTTGTCAAGAGGTCCGAAACGATTAATACGGTCTGCTGCCATCAACTCGCGATTACGGGCAGCATGGGGTTCACGCCTGAGCCTCAGGACGTGCGCTAGCAGCGCATTTCGGGGTTTTCAAGCGTCAACTTCGCGTCACAATATCTCGGGATGTAATTGGAATATTGCGATGCAATCAACGCCATTGTTTATTTGATTTGTCATGCTATGGACGGCTGAAGAAAAATATAGGATGTTCATTTAAAAAAACATAAGTTTGTGTTAAAAAACACATTTGCTTTCGTTTTAATTCCGATATCGCCGTATCCCACGCCACGCTGATCTGAAGGCCGCCGTCTCTGGTAACGTTGTCGTCAGTTATTTTAATTTCGAAGGCTTCTTTAATGATATTGTCCCAGAAGCCGTTAGTGCGAACCACGACGGTGGTTTCATCGAATTTGATGGATGTTCAGCTAAAGTAAATTTTTCTCGGTATCTTAAACAATAGAAACTTTCCTGTTCGTTCCTGCCTTTCTCGACAGTTCGTACTGTAGGTCTTATATAAGTCTAGCAACAGTCGCAAGGTATCTTATAGACTCCAGGTTTTCTGAGACCTGCTGCGTCTTTAATTGCTCTCAATAATTGCCTGATTTTCGTCGGAGGCCAAAAGAAGGATTTGATCTTCTCTCTCTTTAGCATGTGACTTATTTTTCCCGACACAGAACACAGAACCCAAAAAGCAAGTTTCTTGTCGTCTTCCTCGGCAGTGTTCTTATTGTGCGCCCTTAACGAGATCTCATCATATCATGACCGTTGTAGCCATTATTCCTGAAGACCTTACTTAAGTGATTCAACTCATTGGGCAGGTTATATACGTCTGATAATGTTCTTGCTCCATGGAACGATTTCTGTAATAACGTGCGCTTCTGTGCCGGTTGATCATGGCTAATGCCGTGCAGGGAGAGATTGGTGTGGTAAGGTTTTCTATAGGCACTGTGACGAAGGCATCCAATCCACTTGTGACGGACGAGGACGTCAAGGAGGGACAGTGCATTCTCTTTTTGTACCTCCATGGTGAACTGGATATTATTGTTGATACTGTCAGATGTTCCATGAACTCGTCAAGTTTGTCACATCCGTGTGACCAAACTGGATGTTATTGTTGAAACTCTTAGACGGTTTTTGAACTCGTCAAGTCTGTCACATCCGTGTGGCAAATGACGAACGTGTCGTCAACATATTGGCATCAAGGCACGAATGGCACCGTGTCTAATGAAATATTTTCAAAAGGCTCCATGAAGAGGTTTGCGATAGCTGGGGCTGACAGGCTTCCCCTTCCAACGACGTCCGTATGATCGTAGTACAGGCCGTTGAATACAAAAAAAAAAAAAAAAAAAAAAAAAAAAAAAAAAAAAACTTAAGAGTGTGCCTAAATATCGCAATCACTTCACTTGCAAGGAACTCGAACTCGAATCCTAAGTCCAAAGAGACTTTGATAAGCATATTCGTAAACAGCGCCATCAAAAAGAAACTGACCATAATGTCATCCTCACAAAGTCGGAGATGGTTAATTCGGTTGATAAAATCGGCTAAATTAATATGATGTAATCACAAAAAATTCGATAAAAATAAAATGAAATGAAATAAATCCTATCTTCGTGGCTCGCACTAGAGGCTTCTGGGACTGTATTAAAGAAGCCATGGAAATTTCCTCTCTTTCTGGTGCTTTTATACGTACTGTGTGTACTGAGAATAATTTGCTAGTCCTTATTTCCAAAATTTATTCTTGCATGTCATAAGGGTGTGGCGCAGAATGTATTGTTTGGTGAATCTGCAGTATGTATCTTGGGTAACAATTTCCTCGTTAATGAAATAAATCGCAATTTGCGATGTTATAGCTTCACTGTATTCGGTTTATATGGAATACCAAACTGTGACGAATGAAAATTTGCGCCCGGCCGGGATTCGAACCCGGGATCGCCTGATTACTAGGCAGACGCGTTGACCACTCCGCCACTTTTTTTTTTTTTTTTTTTTTTTTTTTTTTTTTTTGGGTCTCCATCCTCCCCTACAACCCGTCCTTCCGCTCGCCAAAATAGCTTTCATCGGCTAGCTTCAGTAGCTATGATATAGTACTTGTATTCCTAAATGGAAAAAGCTAATTTCTTCTTTAGAGACAAATAAAATTTATTCTTGTAAAAGAGTTAAGTTGTCGTGAGGACTCCTTCTTCTAGAGTCTTTGAAAGAAAACGTTTTTCCGAAACCAAATTTAAACTTCTTCTTCGAAGTTTTTGTCTGCGAAGTTTTTGTCTGCGAAAGCCAAATTAAATACAAACAGGACCTAAAATAAATAAATAAAAATTGATCCTTCTCCTTCCTCCTGAACTTCTATGGATGCACATGAGCTGGAAATAAAGGGGTCTTGATGAAGAGTGATAAATCAATCACATCATTCTACACAGGCGTTCCTTTTTCAGCACGGTGTATGCCCTCGGTGTTCGTCTTGTCGAAATTATTTTGTATTTTACCGTTGATAATCGAATTCGAAATGTTCATCCTCTCATCTAATCAATATTTATTGCAAAACGGGCTTCTCTTAACTCCTATTACGCAACCGGCCGAAAATTTCAGCTCTATATATTTCATTAAGAATGTCTTGTTACAATCAGCGTTTCAGATGATTGTTCTTCTCAGAAAACATGCATAATGCTTTTTGTAATTTTTTCTTCGAGTTAGAGTATAGTGCTGGGTCGTGATGTAGAGCCAGTAATCTTCCTCGTTATCGTACGTCATGATGTAGTGCACTGTGTGTCCTATTACCCAATTGACGGCATTTCGTTTGGTCATGGGGTAAGGATTTGCCTGTGGGTGTCAAAAAGTCTGATGGTTTGTAGACATTAGGCGTCGTCCTATTGATCGTCGCTAGTTTCTGAGTGACCAACTGCCAAATGTCTTTGACACTGTCACATACCAGCCTGTGTTCTTCTGTATCAGTGAGATGGCATGATGTACACAAGGGACAGTTGACGAGATGTATGGCATGATGTTTGTCGTTAGTTGTTATTTTCCGGTTTACAGCTTTGTACCATGTGGCTCTTACTTTAGAAGGAATGTTGGGGTCATGAATATTTTTCCAAATTATCGGCCAGTCATAAACAGGATATTTTTGCTCGATGGCATTATTTTCCTTGTGTTTCATGAGTTCCTTGTAAACTTCCTTCACGATCATCATCTTCTGTCCTGTTATTTTCGAAGATATATAGCTATATTCGACTAAAAAGTGTCCAAGATGATAAAAGCCAATAGGAATATGATGTACATCAATCGGAGGTTGTATGCTGACAGGAACTATTTCATTTAGCTGCTGGGCCGTGAGGCTGTTGGGCGACGTTTTCCATATCTTGTACGTCTTGCACACATACAACGATCTTAACTTATAGTCGACATCTGTGAGGTTCAGTCCACCTTTCTGTGTAGGAAGTATGAGTGTGCTGAACTTCACTTTAAAAATATTTCCTTGGCTGACAAAGTTCCCTAATACCGACATGATTCTGGTGGCGATGCCGTGTGGTACGGGAAAGGCTTGTGCAACATAATTAAGTTTCGACGTCATATATACATTAACAAGAGTGGTTTTCTTAAGTTCGTCAAGGTGCCTCAGTCTGTTTTCTTGAATAACTGCACGTATTTTAGCAAGTAGTTGTCTGTAGTTTATAGCGATAGTACGCTGGATATTATTTCTGAATTCAATCCCTAAGCACTTGAGTTGATCTACTTCTGGTAACTGTTCTAGGCTTCGCGTACATTTCCCTTTACCTATATTCATAATGCCTGACTTCCTTTTGTTTAGCTTCGCTCCGGATGCCAGTTCATATTTGTGCACAATCTGCAGAGCTTGTACCACTTCTTGCTCGTTCATAACCAGGAAGTCAACATCATCTACATACGCGTTACATACTATTTTCTGGCTATTTATCTGCAGTCCTTGTAGTTGTTGTGTAGGCGTGGAAATCAGAGGTTCGATCGCAATGGCAAATAACGCCACTGACATGGGACATCCTTGTCTTACAGAGGAGTCCAACATACTCGGTTGGCTTAATTGGCCATTTATCATTATACGTGCTACGCTATTACGTAATATTTGTTCAATTATCCGTAGGAAACCCGGAGAGAACCCCATTACTTTCATGTATTAAGAAGGTATTGATGATTAACTCTGGCCGGTCGCAGTGGCCGATGGGGCTAAGGCACTCCAGTCACGGTCTGCACGGCCACTACGGTCGGGGGTTCGAATTCCCCCTAGTTCGTAAGTAGTTCATAAGTGGTTTGTAAGTTTAGGGACTGATGACCCCGTAGTTAAGTCCCATAGACTATACAAACATTTGAACATTTGATTAACTCTGTCAAATGCCTTCTCAAAGTCTAACGACAATATTGCACACTTTATTTGACAGACTTGATATGACATCCCGCTATTCGCATATATTTTGTAAGATACTTCTGTCTTTACCGACACATTTTTGGTACTGGCCAGTTATTGAATTCATGATCAGTTTCATTCTTCTTGCCAGAATGCGTGCGAAAATCTTATAGTCACTATTCAATAGTGTGATCGGACGTAAATTTTCAATTCCTTTGCTTGTTGAGTTCTTAGGGATTAGGACTATAACGCCCTCTGGGAATTCTTTGGGGATGTTGACATTGCCGGTCAGACGTTCGTTACACATACGTAGTAATTTGCTCTTCAGTATAGGCCAGAACACTTGGTAAAATTCTATGGGGATCCCATCAGGTCCTGGGGATTTATTTTTAGGACTCCGCGCTATTAAATCTTTCAGCTCGTCATCTTCTATATCCGTTGTGAGATGTCCTCGTTCCTCCAAAGTGAGTCTGCCTGTTATGTTCCTCGTCAGCTCATCCTGCATATTTTCATCAGTGGGTTTATGTGACATTAGTTCCGATATGTAGTTATGAATTGCATCTTTAATTTCATTTTATTTCGTAAGAGTTTGTCCATTAGGTAACTTAAGTTCTGTCAGGATTTTTCTATTCCGTCTCTTGTTTTCACACATAACGTGGAATATTGACGGTTCTTCCACGTCTATATTATTCTGCACTCTAGACCGTATTTCAAAACCTTCCGCTTGCTTCCGTTTTAGAGCTAAAATTTTTGCTTTGATTTTCTGAATCCTTGTGTAATTGTCTATCATTTGTTCATCCATGGTGTACAAATCCCTAAGACATTGAAAATAAAATTAAGTCGTCTTTTTATACCAAAAGTTCCTCTGTCGTGAGTATTCCATCAGCGTTTTTCGTATCTTTGGCTTCGCACACTGCAGCCACCAAGCTGTGATCGAGCTGTATGACGGTATTCTGTTCTCACATTGTTTCCAGACATTGGTGATCACCACGCGACATTCCTCATCTTGCAGATGTGAGATGTTGAGTTTCCATAAGCCTCTAGCTCGGTAAGTCTCTTGTTTCTGCAATTTAATTGTTGTGATGTAAGCCGCGTGATCAGAGAAGCAGGTGTGCCACACTTCAGACTGGAGAATGTGGTCCTTCATATCAGCTGATACATAAATTCTATCAAGCCTGTTGGCTGAATGACTTGTAAAGTAAGTAAACCCAGGCGCCGCACCGTGGGTATGTTCCCAGGTGTCGGTTAATTTCATTTGATGTACTATACGCTCAAGTTCGACGGATTTATTACAGTTTGGTATCTGATCTTTAGGACTAAGAACACAATTGAAGTCACCGGTTAGGATAATATGGTCTTTATGGTTACGGAAGAGAGGAACGATGTCACTTCTATAAAATTCCGCTCTCGCACGCCTGTTATTATTTCGGGATGGTGCGTACACATTGATAATACGCGTGTTGTTGATAGTTGCCTCAAGTCCTCTACTGCTTACAAGTTTTTCTATTTCTGCGACACGAATGCCATCTTTGGTTAGAATTGCGGTTCCTAGTTCTGCGCCGTTGCCCGGGTTGGTGATTATATTATAGCCCTGTATCGTATCTAGATTGATATCTGATACTTCCTGCAAAAGTAGTATGTCAATTTCGGCTGCGTACGCAAAATCTTTTACGCGTTGGAGACGGATGGAGGAGCGTATCTTATTAATATTCAGCGTGGCGACTTTGAAAGCTTGTGTTGCGTTCATATTGTTATTCATTTATATTAAAATTCGTCATATGAAGTACTGTCAGAGACATCTCCTGTTCCACTCATCTGTTCCAAGGAAGTTGTATCCATCATGTTCATTTCATCTTCCTGTTGATCAAGGGGCTTCGCAGTTGTAACAATATCCGCCATTTATTCATCTGCAATCCTTTCATTGAATTCCTCTGCCCAGCTTTTGCGCTGGTTGCTCTTCAGGGTGTCTGCTTTCGAACCTCGTATTTCGGAAGAATCTTTTCTGCTTCATTTTTCCTTGTGGCAGATGGTCCGGTGGGCTAAGACTCAATGAACGTTTTTCAACTTGCACTAGTTCGGATTGCTGCGTGCTCGCAACTGAAGTCTTCAGTGATTCCTCATGTTGCTTCTTGCTGATCTCCTTAGCTAGTTCTTCAGAATTCTTAGCAGCAAGTCTCCTCTTCTTATTTCTTCTTGTAGGACTTTGTTGTGGTGAAGCTCCACTTTCTTTTGTAGTGACAGTTGTTTCTTGAACATGGTCTTTGGCTTTTTTGGTTGAAACCTCTAGCTTTTTGTCTTTCTCGCCGGTCAATTCCGTCAGATTAATATTCAGCTCTGCGCTCGGTGGCGTCTGAGTAGCAGCAGTAGCTTCTTCTTCCTGACGATTTTCTTGAGTTGCCACTGTTGTTGGGCTAGTTGGGCTAGTGTCCATTATTAAATCTGAAACCTGTTCCTCCACGCCTACAGCAGATGTTGGAATTTCAATATGCATAGAGGGGTTCTGTTGTGAAGTTTTTACATTCTCCGAAATGTTATCTGCCTCAGGTACTTCATAAAACGTGCTGACTTCGGGGGCCGCAGTTGTAGCAGCGGGTCTGCGCGCCGCGGCGGCGTACGTCACGGGCATGGATGTCAACACAGGGGGCCTGTCTGCCTCGCTAGCGGGCAGCTGCGCCACGCGCTACTGCAGGCACTCGGCTCGCACGTGGCCTGTTTTGCCACATGCTGCTCACGTCTTAGGCTGGTCATCGTACATAACTATCGCACGGTAGCCACAAACCTCAATGTACGATGGTATGTGTCTACGTAGATCAACTTTCAATTGGCGGACCCCGTTTAGAACCGGAAATTTATGGGCATTGGGCCATCTCTCGCCAACGTTAGTAATAACTCTGCCATACTTAGAAATCACGTCGTCGATCTCTTCACTGGTTATTTCAAAGGGAAGTTCAAATATGCGAACTGTCCGTATTCCAAAGCCAGCATGAGAAACGTAAACATTGCCAACTTTTCCGTCACTGTATTTAAACTTTGTCTCGCCTCCACAAGATTCGACAATTTTCGAGCATAAATCAGATCGAACTAATTTCACGAAAATCATGGTGCTTACAATCGACAGACGGATCCCAATTATGTCATCTAGTCCTAGTTTAAATTCAGTCTCTATCCATTCCTCAATTTCGAACGATTTTGGTCGGGGCAAGTTCTTATCAAACGTGAACCTCATCTTTCCTATCTTTTAAAACCGGTTGCGTCATCACGAAATCGTTCTCATTTCCTGTACAGCACAACGAATACCGCTACAGCAAGCGCAGCGACTCACCACTCGTAAACAGCGTCAGCGCAGCGTACAGCACGGCACAACCTTCCTCCTCGCCGTCCGCCGGCAGACTATCCGAGGACACAGTGACCAGCCCGGCTGCAGAGGACTCTTCCCTGAACGTCTCCCGACACACACAAATCTCCATTCGCCACGCTGTCTCTTTCCTATACCACAGCCTATTTATTCTATAATTCTCGCAGCCACAATACTGTATTTCCGTATCAGGGACAACAGACCATGAGGTATCGAGACACAATTAATTCCCAAGTGTCTCAACTGTTTCGATAACAACGTCGAAAAGTAGTTGAAACAATGCTGTACCTATTTCCAATAAACTTTTTCATGTCTTTACGGTGTTTTTGTTAAAAAACACATAGTGAACTTTGGATGCGCCTCTTATCTCTGCAAAACAGAAACGTTTATTTGCTTGTATCGACATCTGAATGAAATTGTGACGCTGCAAAAGTTTTGTTCTACAGAAACGCATGTCTTCCCACTGCAGGTGATGACACTGGACAATTCCAGTTTCTGTCACGCCATAGGTAAATGTTAATATTTGTTTTAAACCACAAAATTCATCCACAATTAGGGTTTTTTTTTTTTTTTTTTTTTTTTTTTTTTTTTTTTTTTTTTTTTTTTTTTTTAGTTACATTTATCTGTCGACATATAAATTAATGAAACAGAGGGATCGTGTTGTTTACGTTCAGTAGCTTACTGTCAGTAATACTACCTTTTCACTTTTTTAATTTCGTTCTACTCCTATCTCTGTTGTTTTTTAATGACTATGTTATGAAATCAAATGCTTGTAAACCCACTGGACCAAAGTGCTGTTGCCATTAGTCCCTAGACTTACAAAATTCTTATACTACCTTACAATAAGGACAGCACACACACCCATTCCCAAGGGAGGACTCGATTCTCCGACGGAGAGCATCTGCGCGCTCCACAGGAAGGCGCCTTAGAGCACTCGGTCACTCAACCGCAGCTGTTATGATTTCATTCAGAAATAAGATTCTGTTAAACTAGTTTTTTAAAGCAGTTTTTGAGACACCGAAGATTCCAATTAGAATAATAAAAGGTACGTGTGTCATTAAAAGAGCCACGGTGGAATGCCAAGCGCCCTAAGGCGCCTTGCTACAGAGGTTTGAGTCCTCTCCGGAGCATGTGTGTGTGTGTGTGTGTGTGTGTGTGTGTGTGTGTGTGTTGTCATTAGTGTAAGTACGAGGGTTGCAGTTTAAATAGTAGCAACACTGCTGTGGAGACACTATGCAATGGCATCTGCAATTGTCGCTGATAGCACATGTTGTTGTCATATCCACCTTACCTCCGCACAACTTTTGAGCGAGCGGTGTAACGTAACGTGTTGTACTCCGCCACTATAACACAATGAAAGTTCCACTGATTTAACTAAATTTATTTCAAACAGTTCTTTCGGCACACAACAAAACAAATTAAATAAATTGGTTCTGGCATACCGAAACAGGCAGAAATTCAGATAGTAACTTGCCACGCAGGACATTTACCACACCTGACCTTTCGCCAGGTAGTCGGATTAGCGGCGCCTCAGGCAAGGGGCGCCCTTCCCTGTACTCCAGCTGTTTGCTTCCCAACCTCCGTCTCCGGTCCTACACGATACAGCCAATACGAAAGAGATATTTCTGATCGACATCTCGCCGAAATATGCAACTTAGTTTCAATATCGCGAAATCGAAATATTTATAACTTTTTGGAAACGAAAGAAATACCGTCGGCTATGTCACTGTGTAATTAGTTCTTCCAACCACAAATATGGATCCATTCTCCCTTCGTTTGTACGGTAGCTTTCTTCCACACTTACTGATTGCGATAGAAACAGTGCATCGCCATTGAAGGAACATGAAAGGAACGATATAAAGATAATTCGAATGTTCGCTTACCATTCAAGTTTGATCACTGACTTTGTACATATATTAATTACTACAACTGCGTGAGGAAAAAAGGAGGAAAGAAGAACGACACACTTCATAAATTTGCTCTTTTGCAGCGATGTATTAGTTAATAAAGTGAATTGGGGCAATGTTCAAATCTATGATAGAAAATACGTTTACAAAATATAGATAAGAGCGTCTAAGTGTGACAGATCACCTAAAGTCGACATACAAATTTGAAATAAAGAAATGAAGGAATATAGAATGCTATGCTTCTAAAGTACAATGTTTAGCTGAGTCGCAGAGGAAACACCCTAGTTTTTAACGGAAATGCCATAATTCCTATGATCTGCACAAAAGAAACAAAAAGCACAATGTAATATGTGTACTAGCTCACAAGCGAAACTGAAGTCGATAGTTCCTGTCAGTTAGTGTGAGCAGATGTTATACTCGACTACCGGAATAAATTAATAACTGCCGCGGCGGAGAGGCCAAGCGCATTGAGGCGCAATGCTACGATGCGCGAGGCAGTTGCCCGTCGGAGGTTCGAATCCCCCATCGGGCATGTATTTTTTGTCGTCTTTGGTATAAGATGGCTCATAAGTAGTTTGTAAGTTTAAGGACTGATGACCCCGCAGTTAAGTCCCTTAAGCTTAACAAACCTTTGAACATTTTAATTTACCGATACCGGCACTCTCATGATGCAGCAGCTGAATAGTTCATAGAAAACTTGAGTCTGAACACAAATAGGTACACTACTCATACAATTATAGTTGGCGGTGACTTAAATCTACCATCCGAATATTGACAAAAATACACCTTCAGACAGGGTGGCAGATACATCTTCCGATATTGTTATAAATGTTATTTTAAAATATTTTGAACAATTAGTTCACTAGCCCATTAAAATTGTAAATGGTTTCGGAGCACCACGACGGATACAGGGGTAAGTGAACCCAAAGTTGTAGCGAGCTCAAATCTGTAACAAAGATATTGACCAAAACTAAACGCTAAATACGTCTATTAAAAAAAGTTGACATCTTCCTAGGAGACAGTTTCCATTTTTTCTAAATTAACTATGTAAGTGAAGACCATCTGTGGCTTACATTCAAAGAAATAGTATCAAAAGCGCTGGAGGGATTCCTACCAAATAAATTAATAAGAGACTGAACTGGTCCCCCGTGGTACATAAAACAGAACATAAAGCTTTTGCAGAAAATTTAGACGAATTCAAAATCCCGAAAATTGCCGATGTTTTACTGAAACTCGAAATTAAGCGGGGCCTTCAATGCGACTTTCGTTTAATATTTTTCACAACGAAACTCTTTGTAGAAATGTGGCGGCAAATCTAAAGAGATTCTGGTCCTATGTTATCTACAGCAGCGGAGAAACTAAGTGAATGCCTTTATTGCGCGACAGGGGCGGTAATGTTACTGAACACAGTGCCACTAAAGCGGAGTTATTAAATGCAGTTTTCAGAAATACTTTCATCAAATAAGACGAACTAAATATTCCACAATTCGAAATGAGAACTGCTGCAAACATAACATAAAAGTAAATACCCTTGGGGATGCAAAGCAAATCACCCTATCAAACAAGTGATGTTGCAAACGAAATGATAAACTATGGTTTCAAAAGTTTCTAATGCATAAGAAAAATACGTCTAATACATTTGTTTATGATATCTTTTGTAACAATTATTTTTGAATAGTCACCTCCTTGCCTTGTTTCCATAGCTTTTACTGGCCTGATTAAAGTTAATCAACAACATAGTGAGAAACTTCAATTTTTAAGAACTACATCTAAATGTACTTAGTTGAGATCTACATCTACTGTTAAGTTATTTCTATCCTTGTCTAATTTTGGAGATATGCGAATTATTTCAACACTATAACTGCGGAACATTTCAAACTTAAGAGCAGATCTGTTTTAGGGTGTGTATTTTTGGTGCAATTCTAAAGTTCAGATTCTTTTTAAAGTTGTTCAGCCTCTAATTGCCGGAATAATACTAACGCAAATAAGGACACAAGTTCTTCACCTTTCACTAATATGACGTCTACTCTTTATTTAATAAGAGATAAATATTATCAATTTGGAATCAGGGCGACACGAGTATAACAATTACAATCAGCCGCTCATCTAACTGGAAAACTGTACAGATTCAATACAGATATGTTTTAGCTGAATCTTTTCTTGACGGTAACTCTCCGTGTTGCTGTAGCAATTCAAGTGCATTGAAATGTTCAAGTTTATTTACATTTCACAAATAAAAGTTTTATGTTTCAAGCAATAACATAAAATGAGAAAATATAATATGTAGTGTGGCCCGAACCCATGCCAGGGAATTGTCAATCTGTTATTATTATTTTTTTCACTATGTTCTCCACTATAATAGTGTTATTCAAACTGCCCTAAACTGTACTCGGAAATTTTTCGCGAGTATTTTCTGTTTTGCTGTTGCGCACATCGGCGAGAGATTTAAATTATTTAATAGGTTCGGCTACCTGCTTTTCTCTCTTATTTCGAGTTAAATAGTACAATTTTACTTACGGCAGCAGCAGGGGTAGTATGGTTATGTGGGTAATGACCGTTGAATGCTCGATGAAATTTTACTTGTGGCAGTCTCGGTGTAGTGTGCTGACGTTCGCAACGACCGCTGCTTGCTCTGACGAGAATAATCTTTCGTATCAACAGTGAAATAAATAATTATTGAATGCTCGATGAAATTTTACTTGTGGCAGTCTCGGTGTAGTGTGCTGACGTTCGCAACGATCGCTGCTTGCTCTGACGAGAATAATCTTTCGTATCAACAGTGAAATAAATAATTAATGGTGCTCCTGCTCTGTGTTGGACACGATATCGTACGTACCCTTCACAGTTCAATATTATTTATTACTGCTACCTCTTTTCGTAAACATTATTTTTCCTTATTGGAAATAAGTCACCCTTTAAAGCTGAGAGAGAGATGACTACAAATGATGTCTTAACTCGATTTAAATGCTTTGTTAAGCTGGAGTGATATCTAACAGGCTTTAGCGGAACTTTAAATTGTAAATAAAAAATGTTCTTCATTTATCGCTGTTTTATACTACCTTTTACGTATTGTAAATGGTAATAACAAATATATTTGCGAAGTAATAAGTGAAACCGGCATTGGTTTCATCGTATAGCTTTTTATTACTTTATTTAAAAAAATAATTGATTATGTTTCGGTGCATAAACAGGGCGCAAATGGAGGAAAGCACAAACGAACGGCGTAACCTTTCGTTAAATTCTTCATTTAGTCGGTGGCATTAGCACCGGTTCGTAAAAACTTCCATTAAATTGCTGTCGTTCTGGGCGTTTACTCTCTCTCAGTATGGCGTCGAGCGCAAAACTTGGCTTCTGAAGATCAAAGGAGCCATTCCCTATTTACCCTTCTGTTTACTTCCTATTCCTTTGCAGCGGCATGGCATCGTGTATTGTAGTGCAGACTGATGGACTGCTGTTCCATTAAGTGCCTTTGCACTGGTCGTCCAGCACTAACGTGAAAACAACAAACGACGACTTTCCATGGAACCGCACCCCATAATACTGCATGCCAGTAGCCGGTGTCACACCGTATCTCCTCTCCTGGACGTCTTGCACTGCTGACAGTGGGAGACTGTAGAACATTCACTGTACTTTTTTTTAAAATTCTTTATTCTTTTAATTATACAATAACTCAATACCTATACATAAATGGGCCTTCTTATGCTACTACATTTTTGTGTTTTTTATGCTACTTCTAATGTTTCTCCTAAACTACACGATGTGTTTTGTTTTTGCTGTTGTATCTGTTACGCTTTATCATGCAGGGTGTTTTGGTATGTACTTACCTGACATGATTCCCTTTGAAAGTTCTTGGCAGATTAAAATTGTGTTCCGGAACCAGGACTCGAATCTGGGACCTTTGCCTCTCGCGGGCAAACTCTCTACCACTGGGCTATCCCGACATGACTCAGGGCTCCCCCATACAACTTCAGTTCTGCCAATACCTCGCCTCATACTTTCTAAACTTCTCCTGCGAACCTTGCAAGACTAGCACTCCTGGAAGAAAGGATATGGTAAAGACATGGCTTAGCTACAGCCTAAGGAATGTTTTCAGAATGAAACTTTCCCTCTGCAGCGGAGTGTGCGCTGATATGAAACTTCCTGGCAGATTAAAATTGTGTGCCAGAACCGAAACTCGATCCTGGGACCTTTGCCTTTCGCGGACAAGCGCTCTACTACTGAGCTATCCCGACACGACTCACGGCTCTCCCAAACAACTTCAATTCTGCCAGTACCTCGCCTCCTACTTGCCTGCGAAAGGCGTCCCAGGTTCGAGTCCCGGTTCCGGCACACAATTTTAATATGTCAGGAAGTGTCATATCAGCGCACACTCCGCTACAGAGTGAAAGTTTCATTATGATTCCCTTTGGTTACCATGTCCTTGCCAAAGACCCGCTGCGACATATCCATTCAACAAAAGAGGTGAGGTTATGAGTTGGGGTCAGTATGTCCTGGACGAAGCCCTCTACGAGTCACCACTCATCACTTACCTATTTTACTTCCCAAGAGTTCTCTGACGGAACCAGTCGATCCAGGAACATCCATGCTGTGACGTGAGTAGGAAACGTACTATTTACTGACTGACACACTTCTGGTCTCACGAACCAACTGTGTGGTGGTTGCTCTACGATCTGACACTGCTCTTAGAACACGACGGTCTTTCCATACGTCTGTGCTGCGAGGACGTTTACAATCTCGTCTACGGGTATCAGAATATCACATGACCATTGCAACCAGCATCTTTGCACGACTGAAGTAGCACGTCATACTTTTGTTTTTATTCTCTGTAACAACCATCTAACCAGAAGGAAGATCACTATTTGACTCATTACAAATTATCTAGGTTGGCTGACGGAGGCACGTATTCGTGTCTGTGGCATGACACCCAATTACTTCAAACTTTGATCCCACAGTGAGGTTTCTGGACATTAACATTCCCTGTTAAATGGTACAAACAAATAGCACTCCGGAAGCTACGTTACTAATCTATCTGTTACCAAAAGAAATTGCAACCATTATCATTGCAGGAAAAATCTTCCTCTATTGGATCAAAATAAACATCGTCTTTCTAGGTTTACTACTTTTTTTCCTTCAGTGTATACTGTATAGCATTCTTTCCAAGACTAGTGGTTAAAATGTCCAGATAGTTCTAGTTCTTAAATGTAAGTGGTTAATGTTCGAAAATAATCAAATTTGTGTCTCTCGTGTTCGATTTTGTAGCAGATTTTGGGACCATGAATGACAGTAGGAATAGTACGTGCTTTGTAGGGTGATTCTGAACGAAAATCTTCCAATGAATATATTCCCTTTTCTTACTCGTTCCCGGGGAAACCAACGAAAACAACAGCTAGGAAAGGAAAAAGTACGAATGATAGTAAATTAAGATATTGTCTATTATGGTTTGTTTAATCGTCTAAATTTCCTGAAAGAAGATGTTCTCAGGCAACGTGTGGTGCGGTACTAATGATGATGACCTATTCATCGGTTTGGTTGTTTTATATATCCGCCTTAATAAGTCGACGATATCCCTTTAGCAATGAGAGATCGTATGTACTTTCACCATGACGGAGCTCCAAACATTTCCTACGGCCAGTGACGCAGTATCTCAACACAACGTAATCTAATCGTTGGATCTTATCTCATTGGATTACTGAATGTCAGAATGACTGAACAGTGAAGTATACAAGTACAGAATGGACACAGGAGAGGAACTTCTCACTCGTATTTTACATGTCTGATTTCAGGTAAAGGAATGAAGAACTTACCTTGAAGAGCAGCAAAATATTTTGAAGTTAAATGTTGAGTGTTTTAATATCTTCTGCCAGGAGAAACGTTTTCATTGGTTTACCCGGAAACGGTTAAGAAAAGGGCATATTTTTCAAAAATGTTTAAATGTTCGTTAGGTTTAAGGGACTTATCTGCGGGGTCATCAGCCCCTAAACTTACAAACTACTTATGAACTACCTTATATTAAAGACGACACAAACATCCATGTCCGAGGGGGGATTCGAACCGTGCCGACTGTCACTGGAGCGCCGCAGACTGCTCGGCCACTGCGGCCGGCGGCATATTTTTATTACTTAATTTACTCAGCTTCGGGAGCGATCTTGCTGTATAAATAGGATAGATTCCAAGATGGCAATTTCTATTATTTGTTCAAAACGACCGGTTTCGACTCTCTATGGTGTCACCATTTCATTTGTTGGAAGATGTACAAAAAAGTGGTTACATGCAAGTATTGCAAGTTAAGTACAATTTGTGTAGCCTAATAGATAAAACAAGTAAAACGTAATCTTAAAAAAAAGGTTAAAGAGCCCATTGTCATTAAACTGCTTATTATAATGCTCCACATAAAATCTGGTTGGTGTATTGGATAGAAGTTATATATAAAATCATGTGCTGGTGGATATAAAATGGATGGCTGGTCAAAGTTAAAACAGTTTTATACCTATCCATCAGCACATGATTTTGCATGTAACTGTTATCTAGTACATCTACCAGATTTTATGCGGAGCTGTACAATAAGCGGTTTAATGCAATTTGGTGTGTAACCGGTGTTTTTGAAATTTTGTAATTACGTTTTGTTTGTTTTATCTATTACACAAACTGTAGTTAACTTGTAATTATTGCATGTAACAACATTTTTCGCACGTGTGTCCGTCAGACTAGATGAAGACACCATAGTGCGTCAAAACCCGTCGTCTTGAATAAATAAAAGGTAAAAATTGAGATCTTGGCTTGTATCCTTCTATATATCTATTATAAGCTCCTTTTTTTTAGAATCACCAGTAGCATTACCCCTGAAAGCGTATACGTTTTTTCTTGACTCACCCTGAATATTCTCGTTTCTTACAAATATTTACCAGTTTTCTCAGACATATCAAGATATCCGAGGTGCGGTGAGGCAGTAACTTTATATTACAGTTTAGATTTCTGTGAGTGAAATGTGGAGCAAAGGCATTGTTGCTCATTGTCACAAGCAGTTAGTTGTATGACAGGAGGAGTAGACAGTAGGATTTGAACATGCAGCAAATAGGGTACCTGTAATGGCTTGCAATTTATTTACCTGTGTGACTGTTGTCTTTAGTCTTGGCTGCCGTGAAGTGGCTCTAAGGCGCTTTGTTGCTGATTCCGCGGTGTGTGTGTGTGTGTGTGTGTGTGTGTGTGTGTGTGTGTGTGTGTGTCGTGTTTGGTGTAGTTTAAGTCGTTTGTAAGTCAAGGGACTGATGATCATTGCAGTTTGGTCCAATAGGTTTACAAACATACGAACATCTGAACATCTAAGGTCTGGAATTTCTCCAATATGAATGAACAAATAAATAAACAAAACAAAAAATTTACATACATAGTCCAATATGTTGATATCATATTGTGGTGTACTATATGGATGGTCATTATGTTTCATAATATGATATGGTGTCGTATTTTTGGTGCAGAGCAAGAGAATTAGTGAGCGGCAATTCTACACTAACATTAATAAAGATTGACGAAACGTAGAGTCGCGAAAGCTTGTACATTGCTTCCTTCGTTTCCTAAACTGTACGTAAATGTGCAGAAAACAACAAAATTATACGAAACAACATTTCGGTTTTTTTTTTTTTTGTCCGAAAATTATGCATATTAGTATTCCTGTTATTGGCAATGCCTGCAGTGGTTATGATTTCCTTCGTAACCTAAACTGTTACGAAGCAGATGCTTTACCATGTTTCCATGTTCATCTGAATCTAAAATATTTATGACCGCCTAAAATGTATTCTCAGGTGCCGCCACTTTCCTTAATATTACTTTCAGTGTGTTATGCATAAATAATTGCATTTTAGCATAATGCTAGTTTCAAGTATTTTCCGGGCAAACTCGACAGAGCAAGTAGCTCCATCATCTACAGCGATTATTTACATTAGGGATTCATTAACATCACTTTTATAAAGATATTCAAGCCATATTCCATAAGTAATAAAGTTTATTCATTACAGCGAACATCTGATATATCTACTTGTTGTATGGTACAGTGTGCACGAAGTAGTTTACTTAGAACACTGTTGTCTCATGTTTCACTTCCTACGTACATCGTGTTATAAATATTCAAGAGGGACAAAGGAGGATTACGTAGACTGGTGTTTATCTGTTGAGGCCATCACACAAAGTCCGTGGCAACCAGTGTGGGTCACCCACAGTGAGTAAGGCACAATGTTGAGGAGCTCTCTCTCTCTCTCTCGCCATCTCTCTCTCTCTCTCTCTCTCATTCTGTCGCGCTCTCTCTCTCTCAAACACACACAAATACACATACACACGCACGCACAAACACATGAATATACAGGCTCATACTCATACACCACTATGAAGTTGCAAAAGCATATATTACATTCGCAAACTGACACTCGGCGCATTGGCTGATAGTACTGGCCTATTCAGGTAATTCACGTTTAAGGCACTTTAAGGCCCAAATAAGATGGGCAGACAATAACTGACATGGTACGGAAATATCTTCGGACACACACACACGGCTAAGTGGAAAAAAAAAAAAAAAAAAAAAAAAAAAAAAAAACGGCGACGTCAAAATATAATGTATGTAGTAAACGCAACGCCCACACAGCATGCTTCTGAGTCACAACCGGCAGCGAAACGCACCTTCCCAACCCTTCCATTTCTCTCCAACGATTCTTTAACCAACGGAACTTAGTATCTCACATCTGAATATGTATGACATATCTAGGCCATATGAGATAATTCTGCACGTAAGTCCAGTACTTTTTGTGGATTCTGCCAGCTATACAAATAGCGAATACAGTAACTTGTGGAGGTGTAATAAGTTAAAAACACCTTGCCTCATGTTGAAGACTGAGTTTCCTTCGTTTATCTATTATACTCATATTCACGGAATGTATGACGTTAACTGCGAAATGGGTGAAGCTGAAAATGTATACCAAGCCCGTCTTAGAACTGCGGTCGCCCGCTTTCTAGGCAGTTGTGCTGACCCCTACAGCATTGCCGACACAGCGATCACTGTCTCTGCACGGATTATCTAAGTACGTCTGCCGTCATAAATAAATTCTCAAGTTTACCCTGCTCACTATTACTCAAATTCCTAATTTTGTAAAATGATTCCCGTAAGAGGAAGGATCTCGGAGCGCCTCCGCACAGAAGAATGGTGGGCTGCTATGTTCTGTCCAACTTAAGTACTGTGACTTTATTTTGATTCCGAAGATGAATGAACCAAGTTGCAGCATTCGCTTTAGAACTGTTCCAGAGATTCGACAGGCAGAATGTTTGTTCAAATGTTTGTGTAGCTTATGGGATTTAACTACGGGGTCATCAGTCCCTAAACTTACAAACAACTTACGAACTAGCTAACAGTAATATCCATGCCCGAGGGGGGATTTGAACCCCCGACCATAGTGGCCATGCAGAACGTGACTGGCGCGCCGCAGACTGCTCGGCCACTGCGGCCGGCTTGACAGGCCGAGACAGCACCATTCGCTCTACTTACAGAACAGGCTCTGTTGACGGTATACTACGCCTTCTACGTCGCTGGCAATGGTTTCTACACAAGGCTGATGACAATTTTGAAGGACAGTAACAGGTGAAAGTATGTAACGCTTTTGTGTCGGTTGTGAATAAATAGTATGCACCATTTAAGTTCCAAGGCGAGGAACATGAATCCTACCTTCTATGCTGAGACACTCCTAGGCCATTACTCTTATGAGAATAAGTTTACACAGTTATGAATTTCTGAGAATTATCAAGACGTCTGTGTGGTGAGTAGCAACGTACCATTTCGAAAATCTTGTATTCTCTCAAAAAAAAAAAGTTTCGGTCAACGTACTCTTTGATACCTGCTCCTGATGAATGACTTAATTTCCATTTGTCTACTTGTAACGTTTAAGTGGGGTGTTCAAAAATTCTGCGTTCAAACTAGCAGGAATGACATCAGGGATAAGTGATGCACCCAAAAGGAATAATTTGAAATGAATGAAATTAACCGTACAATCATGAAAGGCCATGTGACGTTATTGAACACTCCGAGATGAGAAATACAAGAGCTTTGGAAATGTTGGCGCCAGGACAAAAGGGTTACCCACTCCCGTCTGGGGACAATGCAGGCCCTTATGGACTTCGGGTCATCTCTTGAGTAGCTGTCCCTGCAAATCTCGCATGTTTGTACTGGGACGTACGTTCCACACAATGACGAAGAGGCCCGAGAAACTTGCTGACCACGGGAGCACCTGAGCATGCTCCACGCACTCGTATGAGCGAGCACTATCTTATCGTAACAGGGTCGCAGGTTCCTGTACCAACAGGAAATCTGTGACCCACCACTGCGTCGCCATTGTGTACGAAAGCACTCCTAGAGGTGACTTGAACACGCGTCTTATTGCTCTCCTCACCATGATGCTTGTCATTCTATCCACAATATTTGCAGGATGTGCTCTTGCACTTTACACTGCCAAATGCGAACACAATGCTTCAAGTCATGGTCATTACTACCTTGACAGACATACTACTTAAACTATCTTACACTAAGGACAAAACATACACACACTTGTACACATATACAACTACATAGATACTCTGCAAATCACATTTATGTGCCTGGCAGAGGGTTCATTAACCACTCTCGTAACCTTTCTACCGTTCCATTCTCTAATAGCACGTGGGAAGGAAGAACACTTATATCGTTCCGTTTTCTATCCGATTTCTCTTATTTTGTCGGGATGGCCATGTCTCCCTATGTAGGCTGGTGCTAGCAGAATATTTTGACATTCAGAAATAAAAGTTGGTGAATGAAATTTCGCAAATAGACCTCGCCGCATTGAATAACGTCTTTCTTTTAATGATTTCCACGCCAATTCGTGCAACATTTCCGTGACGCTTTCCCCCCTGTAACGTGATAAAACAAAACGAGCTTTTTTCTCTGACCCTTCTCAATGTATTCCAGCAGTCCCACCTGCTGAGGGTCCCACACTGGGCAACAGCGCTGCAGGAGAGGACGCACAAGTGTGATGTAGGCAGTCTCTTTGGTGGAGCTGTTGCATCTTCGAAGCTTTCTGCCAATGAACCGTAACCTTTCGTTCGCCTTCCCCACAATATTTTCTATGTGTACTCTCCAGTCTAAATTGTTCGTAATCGTAACTCGTAAGTATTTGGTAGAAATTACGACCTTAAGGTTTGCAGTTGCTTTTTTTTTTCCTCTGTTGACTTCACTTACTGATAAACGACACTGCCGGCCGCGTTGGCCGAGCTTTCTGCTGCGCATTATTTATTTATTTATTTATTTGGAAGATCAAATTATAAAATATAGCTGAGTATAATTTTTTTATTTGTTTGTAATGATAAAAAAACATAGATTAGGGCCTCCATTACCCTTCTGCTCGCCTTGTCCATACGTAAATCTTTCATGAGCTGTCGTTCAGTGCCGCGTGTAGAAAGCATCCGTTTCGAATACAATGTCTCCAGCGATGAGTGCACGCTTATCAGCTGACAGTGCGCGCGTCCGTAGTTGATAGCAGCAACGAACGGTGAAACGTTTAGAAGGAGAAGCGCCGGAGTGGGTAAGAAGAATAAAGAAATAGTATTCATCCTTATCGGCCATAGTCCTCCAAGGGGGCATATGGTTTTTGAGAACGCTCTGTGTAGCGCTACAGAATGAGAAGAATAAAGGTAAATAAACAATGTGCCGCGACAAAAGAGGTGATGAACGATTCGGAGCGAACTTCTTAGAGGCGGAGCGCTGTCCACTAAAAAAATGAAGAAGCTCTTCTTTGTATGGTTACTTTTGCTTCGAATCAGTACTTTGAGAACGAAAATGTCGACGCTGTACTGATCATGGTGGTAGTAGGACAATATTTAACATATTTCCGTACAGTTGTGCATAGGTTCTGGTGTGTTTAATGTTATAGTGTTCACATTCAATATATGCGAAATATTCAACAAAGCTATTTTTACGGTGTTGGATGACGTAAGTAGCCGTGTGGCCAACAAACCAGATCACCGCGTTATTTTTAGTCCTGGGGTACCTGAGCTTGTAAGGCCACAACAGCTCCTGCTTGTCTATGCATCTTTCGATGGTTAGATCGAGGACAGCATGTTTCTTGCAAAAGAAGTCGGTAATTGTCTTAGCTGGACCGCAGGTCAGTCGGTGTTGCAAAGAGTCCACAAATCCGCATAGATCGCATCTTGGGGTGTGGCTACGGTTAATTTTACGCAGCTTCTCGTTCGTGGGAATCTTGTCATTGGCCATCATGTACCACACTGATTGGACATGCGATGGTAAGATGTCGTTAAAGATATTTCGCCGTATGCTGTTCCACTTGTGGTGGGGATACTTCAATTCAATAGGTTTCCGCCTGGCAGTATCGGTTAAATGGCCGTATATCGTCTTATTATTCAAACTGCTGCTCTCGCTCGGGAATTGACATCCTTGAATATGTAACTAAACTCCAGAGCATAGAGCTGCACGTGCAGAAATGTCCTGGGTATGGTTTTATATTGACCGGAGGTTCCATGTCATGTGGACCCCACTGATAGAACAGGGTTTGAGCGACATTGGGCTCAGGATTATCTATCATTTTCCGAAAACGATTTATGAGAAGTGCCTTGATGTCTATTAAGTTGAGGCCACCTCTCGTATGTGGAAGCACCAACGAGTCACAACTAACCTTAAAAAAAAACTGCCTCTCATTATAAACCAGCAACATGCCCTCTGGATGCTCGCTGCAATGGGCGCTGGGGCTGGAAGAATTTGTGCAAGATAGCTGAATTTACTGGCAACAGTTAACCTCACCGTCTGTACCTTTTGGACAATATTGAGGTGTCTATCGCCGAACGAGTAAAGTACAGCCCGAACCCGGTTGAGCATATCGGCCCAATTACTTTGTTCATCTTGTCAGGGCTACTATTAAGATATATTCCAAGAGACCGATGATCACTGCTAGCAGAGCACCAGTCAGTGTTGCCAACGTTGGTAATGCCGCTCCCAATGTGCAGCAAAACTGTCTTCCTGGTATTCAATGTTGCACCTGTTGCCGCTGAAAACTCTTGAATGAGCCGCCCAGCTTTCATCATATCCTTTGTCGATGAAAGACCAATGCACAGGTCGTCTGCATTAGCTATACAGCATTGCCTTGCGCTCCCAATGTTGAGTCCGGAAATTCCTTCAGTGATCGTGATCAGTAATGGTTCCATGACCAGGGCATAGAGTGCCATAGAGAGAGGGCATCCCTGTCTGATTGATCGTTCAATGTTGACCAGTTTACCTAAATGTCCATTGATCATGGGACGAGATGTTGCACCGGCAATAATTCCCTTTAAGACGTTCATAAACCTCATGCCGAAGCCTAGTTTCTGCATTGTTGCATATAAAACGTCGTGCCTGATACGATCGTACGCCTTTTCAAAGTCAACAAAAAGCAGCGCAGCGGATACTTTACTCTGGGCAATTCTTCCTCTGTCCACACCTCCATGCCACGCCTGCTATTGGTGTTATGGTGTCAACGGTCGAAATGCTCGTGGTTTACAAGAGTAGGTAGAGTGTAGGCAGAATTCAGCTTGTTCTTTTACGACGTGAGCGGAAACAGAATCGCAACAGAAGTCATCCATCTCGGCAATCAACCACTTACATGAAGGTGGTAGTGTAACATCTAGGGAACTTAGCAGTGTGAAATAAGTGTTGACGGAAGTGGCGTATATTAATGTTTTGGCTGCTGGGGCAGTTGATCCGCAGTTCCCCCGCAAAGGCGCGAGGAACTGCTTTGAGACAGGCAAGTGTACTAGGCAATCTCCATCGACGTGATTTCCATCAGTATGACATCCCTCTCCATGAAGTACTTCGGGGAAACGGTTATGATAATAGTGCTACTTTGCGTACACGGATATTACAACAGGATTTGGGATGCTAAACTCAACGGTGGGTTCGGGAGGTGGGCCGTGGCTAGCTAAGATTATGTATAAGGTCTGCGACTTTAATTATAATTGCAAATATTACTCAATTTTTATGTGAGTGCTTGTGGCACACTGCTGCCTAATACGTACCACACAGTTCTGCAATACATCAGTCACTAGTAGTGATCCGGGTTGTTGCTGTAGACGGCTGGCTAACTGCAGACGGATCTCTGCTATACTGATTTGTTGGTAGTCTGAAGTGTCCTCCGCTATACAGCTGTCGTGGCTGTCGGTGCGCCGGCTGCGGTGGCCGAGGGGACTGAGGCGCTCCAGTCGCGGTCTGAACGGCCACTACGGTCAGGGGTTCGAATCCCCCCTCGTGCATAGATATTTGTGCCGTCCAAGTTCGTAAGTAGTTCATAAGTAGTTTGTAAGTTTAGGGACTGATGACCCCGTAGTTAAGTCCCATAAACTATACAAACATTTGAACTTTTTTTTTTTTGAGCTGTGGGTGCGCCGGCTTATCTTGGGGACCCCTCTTCTTCTCACTGGCCGGCACACAAAGCAAGGTAGAGGTGTACGAGACTAGAGGCGCCCCCAGCGGTCGAAGTACTGTGACGCGAGTTAGCGCAACTTCATGAAGTGGCGCGGTAACGGTCGGACCGCCGGCGTTGTGGTGTATGGTGACGGTACAACATATCATGTGTCTTATTTAGTGATGAAGCCCATTTAACTTCCGAAATGTGCAATATTTGTCTGTTGACAATCCCCGTTGGTTTCGTCAGGTTGAACGTCAGTGTCCATGGAGTGCACGGTACTCTGACGGGGGACAAGTATCGTAGCTGCCTAACAAATCATCTGCCACGGTTGGAAGAAGTCTCTCTGCAGACTAGGAGGCAACAGTGGTACTTACATGTTGACTGTCCAGCCCATAGTGCAGCGATTGATACAACATGTCTTCACGGGTTGTTTCCAAATCTTTTGGTTGGACGCAGAGAACCTGTACCACCGACGGCGCGTCTCCCTGGTAGACATTTGTCTGTGGGGAAAGGTGAACGACGTTGTCGGCAAAGACATGCCATCTGCAAGCGATGACATACTACGACGTATTACTGTAGCCTTCTCGGACATCTACGCTGAAATGTTAACACGTGGGCAGCTGTCTTTTCATACCGGCCAGAGGGCGTATATTACCGCTGCAGTTGGTAATTACGAACACAATCTGTGATGGTAAATTGTTTCTTTACTGGTTACAATCCCATTAATAGTGTATGCACTCATGTTGTTATATAGTGGCTGCTATCAGAGGCATTGTACAAGTGTTTCTGTAGAAAATTTTCACAGTACAATATCTCGTAAAGGACTTGTGCTCGAGTCGTGCAACAAACTCCGCTGGCATTCTAATTATTTGGTAGTATCAATGGGCACTGTTTCATTTAAAAAGTGTATGTTTGAACAAAAATACTCTTTCCGCGCATTTATGATATCTTTTTAATGGCTAACAATACGAGTCCCTGACTATTAATCCATCCTGTGAAAACCGCATAACGATATCACTTTCCACTTCTGCAATATATGCGGTTCACGTTTCCGGTTATTGATCCTGTATACACACAGAAAAAAGACTTTTGAATGAGAATCGGGATTTAAATCTAATTGCATAGTTTCAGTGGACATTGAGCACGTGCTGTGTTGTGTGGTCCTCTGCTCTGCTGTATTGTGTGGTGCTCTGCTGTGCCTGTGCTGCGTACAGTGTGCGGTGACGTACAGAGGTCGTGCTCTTCTTATGCCACAAGAGTTCGCCGGGCCTCATGTCGGCTATTGTTCTTTGCTGTTACAGTTCCTCCGCAGCGGCCGACCATCTTCGACGAGCTGGGCCGTGAGCTGGTGGACCGCGCTGGACCCTACGAGGAAGGCGGCCAGATGCGACTCACCTGCATCGTGACTGGCGGTACGTGCCTGCCACTGGCGTTTCCTCGACTGAAGCTGTGTGTGCGTTCTTTATCTGTGGTCGTGATGTCCGAAGTTGCTTTATAACCAAAAAGGGTCTTTTTTTGTCCATTTATGCAGTTATAATAAGTTCCATTATTTTTCACCATATACATTTCGTTATCTTGATTACAAGTTGTACGTGGCCTCGTGTTGTTATGGCCTGTTACGCTCACATGACAAAGAAAGGAAAAGGAAAGCAAGTGTAAATTCATAGTGTTTTGTCAGTGCGACCTGGATATAACATCCTGCCACTTTCTTATCACCTCGCCTCATTTCCCTCACTTCGTCCATACCTTCCTTCTTTCTGTGCATCTTTTTCACCCTCCCTCCTCCTGTATCGCTTACTCCCAATTCCCCACTCCTCCAATATCTCCTCCCTCATTCTATCCTCCTTCCTTCTCTTTCTGTACATCTTCAATTTTTCCTCTCCACCTCTACGTCACACTCTCCCGTTTCATCTCCTCCTCCCCCTCTCTCCTTCTTCATTGTATCCTCCTTCCTTCTCTTTCTGTACATCTTCAATTTTTCCTCTCCATCTCTACATCACACTCTCCCGTTTGATCTCCTCCTCCCCCTGTTTCCTTCTTCATTCTATCCTCCTTCCTTCTCTTTCTGTACATCTTCAACTTTTCCTCTCCATCTCTACATCACACTCTCCCTTTTCATCTCCTCCTCCCCCTCCTCGTTGTTAATTTCCTCCTCATCCTATATCTCCTCTTACGACTTTGTCAAACTACAACTCCCCCTTTCTATCGCTTACTCCCAATTCCCCATCTCCTGCACTCTCGCCTTCTCTATCCTATCCTCCTTTCTGCTCTTTCTGTGCATCTTCACATTTTCCTCCCATCTCTACATCACACTCTCCCTTTTCACCTCCTCCTCCATGTTAATTTCCTCCTCATACTGTATCTCCTCTTACAACTTTGTCAAACTAGAACTTTGTTTAGTGTTATGTTCCAAGTGTTGTATCTACTAAATTTGTTGACGGAATGCTTAGAACTATTGGCACAACGTTGCATTGTTAAATACGTGCGTGTCTCTAAGTACCTAATTTTTAAATACACAGAAAGGACCTAAATTGTACGTCTAGGACGGGAGGCAGAGGATACCGAAATAAGCATATTTCGTACAGAGCAGGCATGGCCAACATATTCGCCCGGCCCGGGCGCCCGCACCCCGCGGGGAGGAGTACTCTGTAGTTCACCTCCCCGGCCGCGACCGTGTGTCACTGGTGTCGACAACGGAGTGAGAGAGAGAGAGAGAGAGCTGCGGGGAGAGAGATACCGCACAGCACTGCTCTGCGCTGGACTGTCCCGCGGTCAGATCCAACGTAAACCAAGTAACAGAGGAAGCGAAGCTCTTTAATGTGCTCGAAGAAAGGTAAAACAAGCAAACCATTTACTAATAGGGTAACAATGTATGGCAAAATCACTACGCGAAGCTTTAGAAAATATCCAAAATACGAATCGAAGAAAGCTTAGTAATTTTGTAACCCAAATCTGATTCTATTAGTATTGTACAACACATTCATCATATACACAGTAGGCTTCTTCTGAAAGATATTTGTTCCTTAAATGAACTGGTATCATACATATTCTCTTTTAAAAATAATTTTATGTAAGGGCTATAGAGTCTCAAAAGTAAATATCTTTTGTTAAAACACAAATAAAAAAAGATTGGTTTTAGGTGAATTTTCCCGCAGTTCCTTTGAAAAGATGCGCACTTCGGGCGCGAGCAATTTTGACGGAGGCACTACTTCCCCCACCTCAGCAAAGCCTGCATCATGTGTAGGAGTGAGACGGCTATATGCATAACGCTGCTAGAGGGAAACGAAGGAAGGCATTTTTTGCAATACAGTGAGGCTAATAAGTGGAGATAGAAATCGTGATTTCCAAATTCAAATGTTCAAATGTTTGTCATGTTTATGGGGATTAACTGAGAGGTCATCAATCCCTAAACTTACAAACTACTTATAAACTGCCTTATACTAAAGGCAGCACAATCATCCATGCCCGAGAGGGGATTCGAACCCCCGACGGGGAACGGCCTAGCGCATCAATGCATGGCGCCTCAATCCGCTCGGCCACTCCGCCGCGGCAATCGAGAGTTTAGCACTAATACATATTTGCTACCTTTTGTGTACCAGCCTCGTCGCCGCTTTTGTGTCTCGTTTCCGTCGTAGGTGTCAGTGGCCGAGTGGAATGAGACCGACACAGGAATAAAGATAGCACGCTGGTGCAGGTACGGAGAGGAGCAGCCAGAAACTAGAAACACTAGAGTAAATTAGAACGAGATATATATTGCACAGAATTTATACAATACTTAACTTTTACATAGTACTGCAGAATGTTGATACATAGTTGAGCTAGAGTACTGCCTAGTGCCTAACTGATAGCCAAGTCTTCACTGGTGCCTATCGGATTCCGAAGTCTTTACTGGTTCCTAACTCAGTCCCAAGTGAACGATCGTTCAGTGGTGGCCACGAGCGGCGTTGCAGCAGAGGGCGCTCGTGGCTGTCGTCGTAAGAACGTCGCGCCGTGCGTGCATGGCGGCGCGCGGCGAAAGTAGGTGGCGCGCACTTTGTACTTGTGCTACACCACACTACCTATTTTAATTCACCAGAGCAATAACTTTATTCTTTAATGAAATTGGCACATTACACAGTATTCATGTGATACAAAATGCATTAAGCTGTATAACATATTTAGAAATCTTTATTGAATACCCTAAAGAGAAAGGATAATTTTCGACACATCCAGCCCAAAACAACAGAGATATTACGTAACGTAAATTATATCACTGCGAAGAAAATAGCTAACACTTATATAATAGCTAAAACTTATATTTTCAGACATTCCTTCAACTGTATCCGTGTTTTAGTCAGCCTAATAACTACAAGATGAATTACTGTTGTTGAGTCACGGTCCGCACGGCCACTACGGTCGGGGGTTCGAATCCCCCCTCGGGCATGGATATTTGTGCCGTCCTTAGTTGTAAGTAGTTCATAAGTAGTTTGTAAGTTTAGGGACTGATGACCCCGTAGTTAAGTCCCATAAACTCTAAAAACATTTGAACATTTTGAACTGTTGTTGTTTGATTTTGGAGTCATAAATATGTAGGTTATTAATTAAAAATGTTCAAATGTTTGTAAATGTAAAAGACTGAAGTACGTTGGACATAACGCCCAGGCTTACAAATTGCTTACTCTAACTTAAAGTAACTTACGCTAAGGATAACACAAACATCTATGCTCAATGGAGGACTCGAATCTCCGACGGCGTGCAACTGCGCGCTTTCCTGCAAGGCGCTTTAGAACTCTCGGACACTCCACCGCGGCAGGTTACTAGTGATTAGTAAGCTCAAAACCTTAACCACCATTGCTTAAACAACAGTAAAATTTATATAATGTAATAATAATACAAAATAAATTTAGAAACTTTAAAGAAGTATGGCTGAGCACAAATAAGTTTTATTTTGGTAATCAGACTTTCTCAGAATCGTTAAAACATGTGAATTCCTGCGAAGCGAATTCCTCACGCATACACACAAACACAACAGGGCACTCACAGAAGTATACACTTGAACAATAAAATATGAGCGAAATAAGGCAGACTAAATTTAGAAAACGTTTGGCTGTCTGTCTGGCTAAACTAGTCCACAGGACATTTCAGATTGCCTGTCATTAAAGAAGAACAACGAACAACTGAAATAACCCGTTCTTCCCGTTGCACGTTACTAGGGGATTCAGTCCAATACGTAGTACAATCAAAATCTCTTTAAAAATAGAAATTTACAAACCCTGAGACTGTTTTTCGTCTCAGACATGACAAAGACATTAAAGATAATGGTGATGCATTGAATTAAAATTTATGATGCTTCATATTTATCATTAATGTCTTTGACAAGTTTGAGACGGGAAACAGTCTCAGGGTTTGTATCACCTTCGCCTAACGTTAAAGGCAGGGAATTTTGCAATATGTCCATTGCCGAGCTCTATTCTGCTGCATGGAGAGCCTTGGCAGTTGTGACAATATTTCAAGGAACACAGAAGCTCAATTAGTTTTTGTGACGTGGAGGGATGTAGTACTTAGACCTTTCGAGGCGCCTTGTTCACTAGTGCTGTGGTGGTCTGGAGGTGCCGTGCCCTAAGGAATAATAAAAAAAAGGTTGAATGATGTCTGCCTAGTAATCGTGGAGGTCCGGGTTCGATTCCCGGCTCCATCACAAATTTTAATTCAATGCTTCATCTTTATATTTAATATCTCTTCTTTTATTACTGATGAAAAGTATTGTAGAATGTAGTAAAGGTTTTCTTTGGTTTTTCTTTAAAAAATCGTTTTTAATACTTACGTTATATTACAAAATAGATAAACATCGGTCTTGCATAAAATATGACTCACTCTCCCATTATCTCACTCATGATTAACCACACGCGGCATGGAGAGAAAGCGTTAAAATAGTTCGGACCTGAAACTGTTCAGTAAACCTAAGTTAGAAAAAGTTAAAATATATTTAGCAGGATGGAATGAGGCACCGTGACAAACATTTTACGGATAGCTACGACCATAAATTGGAGGCTGATATGTGGAAGTCTGTTGAGTTCCACATCTCACTCTTCGCCAAGTTTTTACCTCACGGTCTACGTTTATAGTAATCCTACTATCTCGTTTCTCGTCCAGCCACTTCCCTACTTGAAGAAGGCAGTGACAAATCAAATGTTCAAATATTTGTAGAGCTTATGGGACTTAACTACGGGGTCATCAGTCCCTAAACTGATATTAAAGACGGCACAAACATCCATGTCCGAGGGGGGATACATACCCCCGACGGGGAATGGCATCGCGCATCGTAGCACAGCGCCTCAATGCGCTCGGCCGCTCAGCCGCGTCAAGGATGTAACTTCCAAATAGTTGTGTTAATGCCTATTTTCATTTTTTGTGTAGTACTGAGCTGAGGTAAGTAATGGTCAGTCACTCTTTTGAATAGTACTACATAAAAGTTTGGTATGGAATGTTTGTGTCGTGACCAGGTTTGCGGGGGAAAATTTATTAGGGTATATTCGTGTCGTGGCTAGGATTGGGTTTGACAACGATGCTACTGCTACATCTACATAAATACTTTGCATATCACATGTAAGTGCATGTCGAACCGTTTTTAAGATTTTTCTCTACCGTTCTAATCTTCAACAGCGAGCGGGAAAAGGGAACCACTAAATAGTTCCATTTTCGGTCTGATTTCTCTTATTTTAATATGTTGATCATATCTCCCTAAGTCTGTGGGTGCTAACAAAATATGTTGGCATAGGAAAAATTTGGTGCAAAAATTTTCGCAGATGTCGCCACGACAAATAACGCCTGTATTTTAATGTTCGAAAAGTTTTCATTATAGTTCAGGAAATGTAAGTTTTGGGGGAGCTTGCGATCTAAATGTTTGTATAGGTCTGTCTGTACTTAGCACGGTACCCCAATCCCAAAGTCTTCTCCAACAGTCCTCACTGATCTTTTCTTTTCTTTCTAATACTGTTCTTAGCACCATATCTTCAGAAATCATTCCCCTTTCATTGTTTTATAATTTCCGAACATTTTTATGATACTACAAATAAACCAAAGCTTTAAACTTGACCAGTAACTCATGTTTTCAAAACAAGAAAATGAACGAGAATCTGACCTCTCACATCACTGTTTAAGGTTAAAATAAAATGTACTGGTTGGCGTTTATTCAACGCTTTTCATCTCGTGAATATGACAACTTTTGATCTCTGAAACGTATCAAAATATGTTAAACTTCGACAATTATATTAGTAATTTAATAAACACGAAGAATTATAAACGTTGTAATCATTAAAAGTAACAAACCTTCCATCGAGTTTAAAGAAGTACAGCTCCTATTGGACGTGACAGGGTGTTTCGGCTGGACATCGTGCCCCGTCTTCTCTGGGCCAACGTGCCCCATGCCCATTTTTTTTTTTTTTTTTTAATGTTCAAATGTTTGTATAGCTTATGGGACTTAACTATGGGGTCATCAGTCCCTAAATTGGCAAACTACTTATGAACTAGCTAACACTAAGGACGGCACAAATATCCATGCCCGAGGGGGATTCGAACCCCCGATCGTAGAGGCCGTGCAGACCGTGACTGACGCGCCGCAGTCCCCTCGGCCACCGTGGCCGGCTCCACATCTTTACAATAAATTCTGTTCTTTTGGAAACTCACTGAAGCAATTAAAACAATACAATACTTAAAGTACAACATTTTATTATACTACTCACCCCGTTTCGCCTAAAGCAATCAAAAGTTAAATAACACACAATATCCTGCGAGTAGAATTTTACTGAAACACGCACAAAAACAATTAAGGCCTGCAGCTTATCCACAACTTCGTCGCGGTATTGGCCCTGTATAAGGTGAGGGATAGTGCTACCTAGCCGGCCGCGGTGGCCGAGGGGCCTGAGGCGCTCCAGTCTCGGTCTGCACGACCACTACGGTCGGGGGTTCGAATCCCCCCCCCCTGGGCATGGATATTTGTGCCGTCCTTATTATTAATTAGTTCGTAAGTAGTTTGTAAGTTTAGTGACTGCTGACCCCGTAGTTAAGTCCCATAAGCTATACAAACATTTGAAATTTGAACATTTTAGTGCTACCTACTTCCTGATGAAGTAAACAGACTAGGCCATCCTGCCCCTATGGCCAACATGCCCCGGTCTCCCCTACATATAAACGGTACGCCCACATTTCCATTGCATTCGTAATGGCCCTTATAATTGAGGTCGTCGGGTGCACAGGTATGTACAGGCCGCATCGAACCAGTAATGACTAAAAAACGTTGACCATCTACATTTCATCGTTGTACTGGTTATCCTGCTGGAAAGAAAAGCGAATCCGTAGCCATTCCAGGAAAGGCAGATCGCAACTCCGGCTATCACAGTCAGAGGTCACGAGTCCTGGCTGCGATATCGCCTCTCCTAATAGCGGGGGAAGATAGAGGCGTAGGCTGCGCCCCCAGGGCCTTATCAGGCCATGCAAATCCAGAGCCGGCCCCAGTTCTCCAGCTGTGCTTCGCTCCACCTCTCTTCTCTCTCTCTCTCTCTCCCTTTCTCCCCAATTTCTCCTTCTGTCCTTGTGTTTCCGTGCCTCGGGCGAGGCGGCCACTTCTTTCCAGATAAAATATTGACATGCCGCCGGCAGCGCTTTGTCGAAACCGGCCGCGGCGCCCTTGGCCACTGTGCGTGGGTTTAGCAGAGAAGGCCAGCCTTGTTGCGCACCCTCTCACACGTGTTATCATCGAGTATTCTCCGTAGCACCGTTGTATACATCCGACTATCGCATCCCAAAAAAATCGGACTGACATGTTTTACGGCCCACTTTAGATTTGTAGTTTATAAGTTTTTGCAAACATTTTGGACCAAAATAAAAATCTAAATATTAAAAAATTAATTAATAAGAGTGTCTGAAATCCTTGGAGGAAAAAAAGAATTAGATACTGGCGGGTTCTGAACCACTGACCTTCAGCGTCACAGTCCAACACATTGGCCACTACGCTACAGCTAACAGTGTGGTATTGCACAAGTATAAAGTGCGCGCCACGTACTTACGCCGCGCGCCGCCATGTACGCACGGCGCGGCGTTCTTACGATGTCAGCCAAGAGCGCCCTCTGCTACAACTCCGCTCGTGGCCACCACTGAACGACATCGTTCACTTGGGACTGAGATAGGAACCAGTTAACACTTCGGAATCAGATAGGCACCAGTTAAGACTTGGCTATCTGATAGGCACTACGAATCATCTGTAGGCAGGCCTCTATCTAATCTATGTATCAGCATTCTGCAGTCAAGAACTGTGTAAAAGTTAAGTATTACTAAGTCTCTATGAAATATATATCTCGTTCTAATTTACTCTAGTGTTTCCAGTTTCTGCTGTCCCACTGGCTTCTAACCTCCCTACCTGCACAAGCGTGCATCCTTTATTCCTGTGTCGGTCTCTTTCTACTCGGTCACCAACACCTACGGCAAACGGCGTATACGAGACACAAAATTGGCGATGAGGCTGGGACACAAAAGTGGCGACGAGGCTGGGACACAAAAAACAGTTACGAGTTCCGTTCTTTAATCCCATACTATTGATGGCCATTTTTAACTGATGATAATATGGCATTTGTTGACACTAGATTATCATTTATCGTACAAAGAACGACGTCTTTTTGTTAATTCTTCTGTGCATCTATGCTTTAAAATGACAACGTGTAAGTTACAATAAGAAAACCATCAAATACGCAACGCAAGATGGCGTATGCCAGAGACAGTTCTGGGCGAGGAATGTCACGTGACATCTGCGAACGTCTGGTTTTCGTTAATTTAATGGAGGGTGTCAAAACTCCGTTATTTTTGCAAGTATCTCTCAAACGATACGAGATATGAAAAAAACATAAGGGAACAAAGTTGTAGAGAATTTTCTCCTCTAAAAATTCGTTTATTCAATTTTCGCATCAGATGAACTGTTTATTTGCAATTGAAATTCAATTACAAACAGCTTTCTTTTTGTAATACTACCGTATTTTTTGTCCGAAAAATTTGAAAAAGAGAGGTTCTGGTCTCTGGAGGCCTACAATTATGTGTGCAAAATTTGGTGCTGATCGGTTGAACGGTTCGTCTTAAAAACAGGGAACACGTTACGGACAGACACACAGACGGACAGATAGACATACATCCCAAATTCGCCGATACTTTTGCAAATATCTCTGAAATGATACGAGATATGAAAAAAACATAACAGAGCAAAGTTGTAGAGAATTTTCTCTCCCACAAATTCGGTTTATTCAATTTTCTTGTCAGATGCATGGTTAATCCGTTATTTTCATTTAAATTTCGAGTTGTCAGAAGACGATCGCAAAGGTCCACTTTTAGTGTTACTAACGTAACGTAAAGTGGGCCAAAAGGGATAAAAATTTATCTTGTAAAATATTCTCCAGTTAGTCAGTAACTATTGAAATTGACTTCAAATAAAAGACCATCTTGATTGCAAATGCTATATTTATTGATGCGTTTCGACATTCTGAGGCATCATTAGAAATCTGGATAACTAATATGAAAAAATAACATTTTGAATGTGTGGTGCTTTACATCATTCTTCTTCCAGTGCTTTAAATCCTTTAAAAGTGGTAGTCGGTCCAGGGAACGGCCAATGCCTATAAATAACAGCAAAAGTGCAAGAGAAATCACACTGTGGTCCTATCCTGAACGACCATAACAAAAACTTTAAAATTTATTTTAATAAATTACTGAACCTATCTTTCTCCGCAAAGCGTTTTATGAAATCAAATCGCAAGTTCCATGAAACGGTGCATAGGGAGTATAGGTTCAGCAATTTTTGTCATCATTGTGGAAGTTGGGACAACATTCTCTCTTGCACTTTTGCTGTTCAATGTATGCTTTGGCCGAATCTCTGGACCCAATATTACTTTTAGGGAAGCTGACGCTGCCTAGCTATGGCATCGAGTTTTCCCCCTAGCGATGGCATCGAGTTTTTCCAGTGTGAGCTGTAAGATGTGAAAGCAATCTTTTAAGTCTGTAAAAACCTTATCTCTGATTACGATAGTGCACAATAAGATTAGGCTATCAAAGTTTCTTTAACTAATCTCTCCTGATTTCTGATGGCGCCCCAAAACTTTGAAACGTCTCAATAAATATATAGATTTGCAATGAAGAGGGCCTTTAAATAGAAGTAAGTTTTCTTGTACTTTTCAAAGTCAGCAACAACACACCATCTCGGTTAGCCAAGGATGCAATCGGAGCAGTTTCCAAGATAACTTCCCAGCATTTAATAAACGAGATTTTGGTAAAACCGACACTAATTACGTGAAACTCGACCACACGCTATGTGGAAGATCGTCTGCACAATATAACAGATGTATCGTAATAACCCCATGAACCCCTGACGTGACAAACATCTTGAAAGTAACTTCCAGTACAGTTTGGACAAACTTTTACCACAGAAAATACAAACCTGCTCCTGGTATGGATCAACAAGTCGTTGGACGTCCATTCCCAAGTTGTTTCTATAGCTGTTTGTAATTTCGACAGTGTTGCCGCAGTAGGAAGTGTTGGAGGGGATGAACTGACCTACACACTTATAGATGGCTGTTGGGTGGCTACAATACTCACTGCAGTTTGTCGAACTGTTCTGTAAACCAGTGGTAAACACTTGTCGCCAGGTAACATGGTGCATTGTCATGCTGTTAGGAAACGCGATGCCCATGAATGCCAATGAATGGCTGAAAATGGTTTTCCAAGAACCTAAATGTAAGTTAAAATCAATTATTCGTTTGGTTGATTGACAGAACCCAGTATATTCCATATAAGAACACACCATCCAGCATGAAGGTTCCTTAGAGCTGTATTGTAAACTTCAGTTGAAGAAACCAAACCTTCATAGGGTCAGTGCGAAGCCCAAAACCCCACCATCAGCTCTGACCAAGTGAACTTGGAGACTGATCTGATAAAGCCTCTGTTACCCAGACGTGTAGTGTCCCACTGATATCTTCAAATGTTCAAATGTCTGTAAATCTACGGGACATATTTCTAAAGTTATGTCCATCTATGTGTAAAAGATACAGGCACCATGCCATAGAGAAGCGCTCATGCTACCTGCAGCGAACTGAGTTTTAAGGGATGAAGGACTTCTGAGTCCCTTCAAAGAATTGCTACCGAAGTAGGACTTGCTGCATCCGTAGCGCAATAATGCTGGTTGAGCTGTGGCAGCTGTCGCATCACATTTCGTGCGAAATATATTTTCTTCTTTCCTGGCTCTTCTCCTAGCATTTGCAACCATTTCGTTTCCAATGTCTTGCATCATGGTTTGTTCACGTGGATTCCTTTAAAATTCCTCCGATTTAGATTGCCTTACTGTCATGAATTGCCCTCTTTCGTCCAACTATCTATTTTACAGCGCATTCTATCAGTTTTTCGGCGCTAGTAAGTCTCTAGTTGTACTGTTGATTATGTTTCCGTTTTCTATCACTAATGGCGCAATTGTCGCTACTTGTCGGTATATCTTGTGAACATGAATTCCTTTTGAAGAGAGACCAGTTCGGCAGACAGTGAACTGGTGTGGAATGTGCTTCATGATTATTTTAATAAATGTTTCTAAAAGGTGGTAACTGCTTTTAGTTAGGTCCTCACCCAGTTCTTCCACTTGCCTTAGGGCAATTTTGACCATTACACTTGTTATGCACTTACATGAGGTACTGGATGTCCACCCAGCATAGAAGCCGTAAAAGCGGCAGTGGCAGATTGTACTGCTGCTGCAGCACAGACAAGAGTGTCAACATGAACTGTTGCCAACCGTTAAATAGCAGGGGGACCACATGCAGACTCGGAACGTTCAGAATGTTGTGAGACCAGTATTTTTGACATTCCTGTGACAGGTTCTTTATGTTGGTTTGGAGGACCAACCTGCTAAGGTTATTGATTTACTGGTGGGGAGGGAAAGGAGTGAGGATAGGAAAGGAAATGCAGTCCAGGAAGTAAAGAAGGACGAAAGACTGCATTAGCTTAGGACTCCGTGCTCGCCATGCACGTAAAGAACCATGAGCCTTCTGGGATGGGGTGGAGGGGCAATCTTTATGTGTTGTTCCAACATGATAATGTTCGTCAATGTTTTGCAGGACATGCAGCAAGTAATCTGTCCAATACGACTTGCCTCCCATGAGCACTTGTGAGTATGATAGGACAAGAATGAACACATGCGACATGTCATCTCACAAATAATGCAGGACGAGTGGTTGTTGTTTAATATATCTCAGGACAGAATTCCCCATCTGTATGATTTTTGCCACCCATGGAGGCTACACCACCTCATAATATGGGTACTAAAGAACCCGTTCTAATACTTTGCACCGTTCGAGGAATGAAAAAAAAAGTTGAAGTAAAGTTTAATATTCACACATAGCTTTCTTCAGAATCAATCAGTACAAGTGTTGAAAAGCGCAAATGAAAGAGTGTGATCGGCTGAGTGTTGTTAGGTGAAGAATAACTGCGTACCTTAATTAGAGCCGTAGATATCGTAAAACAAACCGATTAAAACATTCAATGCAAGGGCCAAGGGATACCACATTGGAATAAAAATAAAGGATGGAGAGACTTATGTTATTTCTGATACATGATGATAAATTTGCGAATGAATATCTTTCGTTTAAAGAAAAAATGAAAGAAATCGGTCAGATAGAACGGCCTGACCGACTGACTTTAATTTACAGCAAGGACATCCCCATAAGAAATATACAGAAAGAAAAGAAAAAGAAGGCGAGAGGTATGTAAATTCTGATACGTGATGAAAAATCTGGGAATGAATACCTTTAGTTTAAAATAAATATGAAGGAAATCGGCCAGGTGGTTTGGTCTGACGGACTGACTTCAATTTTCGTAAATTCTTTTAATATATAAGTTTTCAACACCGATCGACTCCTGATACTTCAACACCGCTTGACCTATTTATCTATACATGTATTTATTTCATGAACTCCATAGTCACTGTTTCATTATAAATCTCGAGTGAACTGGAGAACTCAAATAGGGTGTACTACTTTTTTTTATTTCCGGCGGCGTGTATTAATTGTAATTACATCTGTAATTCATAAACCATATTACCGTGGATTGAGAAAGTTCCACACTGCTTCAGAATGCGAACATATATTGTTAGCACCCACCTACATGTGGAGACATGACCATCACAATAAAATAAGAGAAAGTAGATCGAAAACAGAAAGGTTAAGGTGTTCTTTTTCCCCGCGAGTTATTAGAGAGTGGGCCTATAGAGAAATATCATAAAAGTGGTTCTCTGAACCCTCTGTCATGCACTGCAATGTGATTTGCAGAGTATCGATGTAAATGTATATGTAGATGCTACAGTGTATTTATTTTTTATATGTTACACTCCCACACCAAATCTGCTATAGCGTTTTAAGTTGTAGTAAAGGGGTAACTGAGCGACGAACCGGAGCTGATACTAACTCCAGAGAGTAATTTGGTCAATATCTAATGAAAACAATTAATTGGATTAAAATTATTTCTCAGCCATGGTATCAGTTTTATTTACTCCGTTCAGATGTTACGTAATTTTTGTTTATTTATTATTTTGTTTTTATTACTAATCAAACTGATGATATTCCAAGCTGTAGCGTTTTGGTTCAGCCTCGTAATGATGAGACCAGCTTTCATCGCCTGGCACAATACACGTCGTAAAGTCATCACTTTCATTTCTAAATCATTAATATATTTTATTCATCTGCGCACTGAGGTGCTATGCTGCGATGGGCAAGGCCGTCCCCCGTCGGGGGTTAGAATCCCCCAACCACTCGGGATGGATGTTTGTGTTGTCTTTAGTTTAAGGTAGTTCATAAGTAGTTTGTAAGTTTAGGGACTGATGACCCCGCAGTTAAGTCCCTTAAGCTTAACAATAATTTAATTCTCTTAACACTTCTTGCGGTTAAGCAAGCATCTGCATTCGCACGTTGAAGTCTGAAATGAATGTCAGAAACATGCCCTATTACTCCTATTTAACAAGGAATTCAATCACAGCACGCTGTCAAAACGAAACACCGTAGTTCGTCATCTGGAAAATACTGCTGTTGTCACGCAATAGAGTCTATTGACGTCAGAATACAATACACAGTGTAAAGTTCGTCGATTACGATTCTGTCATCATTTGCGTTACACGGTCGTATCTTCAATTTTTAGAAGGTGTTGCTCGACTTTCAGTACGTTCCTCGTTTTCAAACAATCCCAAATATTATTCACACGAAGTGATGGGTGCTATCGACAAAGTTTCGCAAATCGATTCCGTATTTCTTGATTTCCAGAAAGCTTTTGACACCGTACCTCACAAACGGCTTTTAATCAAATTCCGTGGTTATAGTGTATCGCCCCAAATTTGCGATTGGATAGGGGATTTCTTGTCAGAGAGGACACAGCACGTAGTAATAGTTGGTAAGGCATCGACTAAAACAGAGGTGATATCGGGCGTTGCACAGGGTAGTGTTATTGGTCCTCTGCTGTTCCTTATTTACATAAACGATTTAGGGGAAAATCTAAGCAGCTCTCTTAGGTTGTTTACAGATGACGCCGTCATTTACCGTCTAGTAAAATCATCTGACGATCAAAACCAACTGCAGAACGATCTCAATAGGATATCAGTATGGTGTAAAAATTGGCAATTGACTCTAAATAATGAGAAGTGTGAAGTCGTCCACATGAGTACGAAAAGAAATCCGTTAAACTTTGTTTACAAGATAAATGAATCAAATGTGAAGGACGTAAACTCCACAAAATACCTAGGAATTACTATTACTTCAGACTTAAATTGGAAAGAACACGTAGATAATATCGTGGGAAGGCGAACCAGAGACTGCGTTTTATTGGCAGAACCCTTAAAAGATGCAACAAAACTACAAAACAAACTGCATACACTACGCTTGTCCGTCCATTTTTGAGTATTGCAGCCCAGTGTGGGATCCTTATCAGGTGGGTTTGACGCAGGACATCGAAAGAGTCCAAAGAAGGGCAGCTCGTTTCGTAATGTCACGATACAGGAGAGACAGCGTTACGGAAATGATACAGGATCAGGGATGGGTATCATTACAACAACGGTGATTATCGCTGCGGCGTGGGCTACTTGCGAAACTCCAATCGTCAACATTCTCCTCCGAATGCGAAAATATATTGTTGACTCCCACTTACATAGGTAGAAATGATCATCAGAATAAAATACGAGAAATCAGAGCTCGAACAGAGAGATTCAGGTGTTCTTTCTTCCCGCGCGCTATTCTAGAATAGAATGGGAGAGACGGCCGCGGTGGCCGAGGGGACTGAGGCGCTCAAGTCATGGTCTGCACGGCCACTACGGTCGGGGGTTCGAATCCCCCCTCGGGCATGGATATTTGTGCCGTCCTTAGTCTTAGTTAGTTCATATGTAGTTTGTAAGTTCAGGGACTGATGACCCCGTAGTTAAGTCCCATAAGCTTTACAAACATTTGAACATTTGGAATGGGAGATAAATAGTATAATTTTGGTTCGATGAACCCTCTGCCAGGCACTTAAATGTGATTTGCAGAGTATCCTATGTAGATGTAGATGTAGAAAAGTACAGCTCATTTTACTGAACTTACAGTCTGCTAATTTCCTCCTAACCATAAAAGGGTATTAGGGTACTCTCACCTATTACATACGAATGCTGACTCCTTTAATATTGCATCATAATGCAATCCGCGACGCTGGCAGGCTGCGTAGTAAATCATTAATGCGATCTCGGAAGAAACATACATTTAATGTGAGACCACCCTCTTGTTTTACAGGCTCTAAAATCGCCCGCAGTGAGGGGAATGCATTCGCACCAGAGCCTGCACAGTGCGGGCAATAAAGGCAAGCAATCTTCTCCGGAGAGGTGCGCCATTTCCCGGCGAGTAACCCGACGGGGAGGAAACGTATGATGCCGCGGAACAAGCAAGACGAATATGCAGTCGGGCAGAGACAGCTCTGGGCAGAATAAACCCGCGCCTTGAGAGGGCTCGCATCTGGCACCTGCCATATAACACACAGGACCCTCCAGTGCGGCAAGAGCACCGCGACGACCGCGAAGAAGTTTCCTGTGTGCTCACAAAGTACGAAACGTGGAACTAGGAAAACGGTTTATGTAAAATAACAGCGTTTTCAAAAGTAAAACACTCATATAAAAAGAAATTCGTGGTATATTATACAGTTCTGGAACATTTGTCTCTTTTCGATGGGATTGATTTTCTTATAGACAACCCAACTGTAATAATAAAAATTAGTAATTCATGTGTCGCAATCGACCAATTGTGTTTACAAAGTAACTAAACATTTTTTTAATTTAATAGGAATTTATTGATATGTAGATTCTTAGATCCTACCTGACAAACAGGAGTTAAATGATGAAATTGTAAATGATATCTTTCAGGAAATTATTGATTCTCTACAAATGGACTCTCATAAAACTTTGATAAAACCCAGTATATACAGTTTCATACAATAAATGCCATGACACCATTAATTAATTTAGACTTTAAACATAAATCGGTAGCTAAGGCAGAATGTTTAATATTTTTATGTGTTTTAATTGACGAGAGACTGAATTGGAAGAAACAAATTCAAGATCTGCTGAAACGTTTGAGTTCAGCTATTTATGCTATCAGGATCATTGAAAAATTTGGTAATACACATCTCAGTACAGTAGTTTACTATGCCTATTTTCATTCACTGCTTTCAAATGGGATCATATTCTGGGGCAATTCAACATCGAGTAAAAAAGTATTCATTGCACAAAAGCGTGTAATCTGAATAATTGATGGAGCCCATCAAAGATCATTCTGCAGTCATTTATTTAGGGATCTAGGAATCTTCACTGTAGCTTCACAATATATAAATTCACTCTTGAAATATTAACAATCCGAACCAGTTGAAAAGTAATACCAGTGTGCATAGCTACAACACTAGGAGAAACGTTGATATTCACTATTCAATGTTAAATGTGACTTTTGCACAGAAAGGAGTGAGTTATGCTGTCACAAGTCTTCGGCCACTTACCAAGTAGCATCAAAAGTCTGACAGATAGCCAAGTAGTACATAAAAAGAAATTTCAGGATTTTCTGAATGGCATCTCCTTCCACACTATAGTTGAATTTTTAGATAAAAAAAAATAAATAAATAAAATAAAAAAGTAATTAAAAATCTATGAAATATTGTTTGTCATATATAGAAAACATTTAGTAGGCTAACATGTTTCACATCATTACGAAATGTAGTATAGGCTATATGATCTATGGAACAAGTATTATTCTAATCTAATCTAAACCTAAACCGTCCGTTTCCACGTAATAAGGGAAGTATGAGATGGTAGCTACGAAGAAATTAAAAATCAAGAACTTACTCGAATTCTCTGGTAGCATCAGCTGATGACGTCAAAGTTATTTTTTCATCTACATCTACATGAATACTCTTCAAGTCACATTAAAACGCCTGGCAGACCGTTTATCGAACCGCTTTTATGATATTTCTCTACAGTTCAATTCTCTAATAGTTCGTGGGAAAAAGGAACACCTAAATCTTTCCGTTTTCAATCTGATTTCTCTTATTTTATTTTGATGATAATGTCTTCCTATGTAAGCAGGTGCTAACAAAATATGTTCGCGTTCGGAAGAGAAAGTTGGTGAAAGAAATTTCGCAAATAGAACTCCACGCAACGAATAACGCCTTTCTTTTAATGATTTCCACCCTTATTCGTGCGTCATTTCCGTGACACTCTCCACCCTATATAGCGATAATACAAAACGCGCTGCTTTTCTCTGTTCTCTAAATCGTGTTAGTCCCATTTGATGGGGATCCCACAATGAAGTTTGACGGATTTAATATGGATGACTTCACAATTCTCATTATTAAGGATCAATTGGCATTTTGTACCATTCTGTTATCTAAATCTTTTCGCAGCTGCTTTTGATCTTCTCGTCACTTTACTAACCGATAGCCGGCCGCGGTGGCCGAGGGGACTGCGGCGCGCCAGTCGCGGTTTGCACAGCCACTACGGTCGGGGATTCGAATCCCCCCTCAGGCATGGATATTTGTGCCGTCCTTAGTAGTAGCTAGTTCATAAGTAGTTTGTAAGTTTAGGGACTGATGACCCCGTAGTTAAGTCCCATAATCTCCACGAACATTTGAACACTGAACATACTAACCGATAAACGACAGGATCATCCGTAAACAATCCAAGAGAGCTTCTCAGATTCTCCCGTAAATCGTTTATAAAAATAAGGAACAGTAGTGGCCCATATGAACTTCCATGGAGAACGCCAGATATGATTTCTGTTCTGCTCGATGACTTTCCGTCAGTTACAACATACTGTATCATTTCTGACAGGAAATCACGAATCCAACTGTGGCGATATTCCATAAGCTCGCAATTTGATTAGAAGACGCTTGCAAGATACAGTGTCAAAAAACTTCAGGAAATTTAGAAATGCAGAATCTATTTGACATCCCTTGTTGATAGCACTCATCACATCGTGTAAGTAAAGAGCTAGCGCATATTGCAGGCAAAGTTGTGTCAAAATTTCCAACCAATCCGTCTAGGACATCCTGCGATTTGCGTTGAGAAACATCTTCATTTTCACAAGAACGATACTATATGAATTCGTGTTGACAATGGGTCAATAGGTCGTTCTCTTTGAGGCAGTTCAAAATGTTAGAGCAAAGTATATGTTCTAATATCGTACTGCAAAACTACATGAATGAGATTGGCCTGTAATTTTGCGAATAACTCATCTTGCCTTTCTTGAATATAAGACTGACGTGTGGATATTACATGTGGATATTATGCGAAACAGCGACGCATAGAAAAACATTCTGTTAGCGGGAAATTTTGATTTCCACTGCTGTCAACATAGTAGACTTCATAGCTCCGCCCATTCTAACACCAGATGGTGGAACGTCGTTTAATAACACCTATGGATATCAAAACATGTACTTCCTTTAATGTCTCCGTAATACAGATGGTTACTGATTTGTGGATATCTATGGCAAAGCCAGAATTATACAGACGGTACATCTCAGCGTGTTTGACAAAACTGTCCAATAAAATAATGTTGTAAAATTTACATCGTTTTGTATTCATATTTTTAGAGGTGCAAGGATTATGATATTAAGATCTCTAAAACGAAAGTAATGTCTGTGGGAAAGAGATTGAAACAGATTAAGTGCCAAATAGGAGGAACAAAGTTAGAACAGGTAGACAGTTTCAAGTACCTGGGATGTATTTTCTCACAGGATGGCAACATAGCGAAAGAACTGGAACCGAGGTGCATCAAAGCTAATGCAGTGAGTGCTCAGCTACACTCTTCTGCAAGAAGGAAGTAAGTACCAAGAATAAGTAAGCAGTGCTCCGCTCTATCTTTCGACAACTTTGTTGTATGGGAGTGAAAGTTGGGTGGATACAGGTTACCTTATTCATAAGTGATGGGTGCTATCGACAAAGGTTCGCAAATCGATTCCGTATTTCTTAATTTCCAGAAAGCTTTTGACACCGTACCTCACAAACGGCTTTTAATCAAATTGCGTGGTTATGGTGTATCGCCCCAAATTTGCGATTGAATAGGGGATTTCTTGTCAGAGAGGACACAGTTCGTAGTAATCGATGGTAAGGCATCGACTAAAACAGAGGTGATATCGGGCGTTCCACAGGGTAGTGTTATTGGTCCTCTGCTATTCCTTATTTACATAAACGATTTAGGGGAAAATATACGTAGCTCTCTTCGGGTGTCTGCAGATGACGCCGTCATTTACCGTCTAGTAAAATCATCTGAAGTTCAAAACCAACTGCAGAACAATCAGAATGGTGTAAAAATTGGCAACTGACTCTAAATAATGAGAAGTGTGAACTCGTCCACATGAGTACGAAAAGAAATCCGTTAAACTTTGTTTACAAGATAAATCAATCAGATGTGAAGGCCGTAAACTCCACTAAATACCTAGGAATTACTATTACTTCAGACCTAAACTGGAAAGAACACGTAGAATAATATCATGGGAAAGGCGAACCAGAGACTGCGTTTTATTGGCAGAACCCTTAAAAGATGCAACAGAACTACAAAAGAAACTGCATACACTACGCTTGTCCGTCCGTTTTTGGAGTATTGCAGCCCAGTGTGGGATCCTTATCAGGTGGGTTTGACGGAGGACATCGAAAGAGTCCAAAGAAGGGCAGCTCGTTTTGTATTGTCACGATACAGGGAAATTACGGAAATGATACAGGATCTGGGATGGGAATCATTACAACAACGGCACTTATCGCTGCGGCGAGGGCTACTTGCGAAACTCCAATCGCCAACATTGTCCTCCGAATGCGAAAATATATTGTTGACTCCCACTTACATAGGTAGAAAAGATCATCAGAATAAAATACGAGAAATCAGAGCTCGAACAGAGAGATTCAGGTGTTCTTTCTTCCCGCGCGCTATTCGAGAATGGAATGGGAGATAAATAGTACAGGCACTTAAATGTGATTTGCAGAGTATCCCATGTAGATGTAGATGAGAGGCATATTTGACGACACGCGAGAGAGCCCTATAACCGCGTGGGCTATCCGCGCTGCCAACACGGGCCTGGGGGTGCGAGAGAGAGCGCGCGAATGCACTACGCGACTAGGAACATGGGGCGTGTAGTGTACAACGACGCGGCACGAGATAATAACTGAAAGACACTGTCTGATACGGAAATTGTGTTTATTGACAATACTAACTAGTCATCTTCTAGAAACAAAACAAACAAACAAACATCTGAAAACAAACAACAAACATCAACTAAAAGTTATCTTCTTCACCAATTAGGTACAAGCCAAGGAGATGAAGACAGCCTTGAGAGAACGGCCTCGGAGACGGTGCCGGACGACGTATTCCGTTGCGGGAAGTCCTGGAGGCGCGGCGTCGCTGGCAGAGACTCTTCCCGGGTGGCGTCGGTCGCGATCCCTCAGCTTTGGTTCTCGTAGGCGGTCGGCGGAGAACTGCCGTCGTGTTGCACTGCGTACCCCTAAACAGTCGGCGCGCAGTGATACGTGGCATTCTCCAGCTGGTCTCATGTGACTGTGCGGAGGAAAATAGTTTCTGTTTAGTGCGCTCTTTGGCGGTGCTCGTTGCGTCTTCCGGTGACTCCGGAACCGCCGCTCCGGGACGCCTCATTTTTATTCATCCAAGCGCTTGTACCCTGCATTGCGGGTTGTCCGCTCGTCAGGCGAAGCACCGGTACATGACACTACACATTCTTCACGACAGCGATCACAGCTTTCTCGCACTGGTTCACACACCTGAAGATTTTGGCAGCCCTGAAAATACTCTGCGTAAATTCGCGCACATTATTAAATTGTTAAGCATAAACAGTTTTCTTCATTGGCGACAGAAGTAAAAATCCTGTGGATTTAAATCAGGGCACTGTGCTAGCCACTGACGTGAAAACGAACGCCCGATACATCGCCCTGGAAATGGTCTATCCAAAAATCTCCGTAATCTGTGACCAATTTGGGATGGAGCACCATCGTGGAGGAACCACATGTCGTATGCCTAACGAAATGTCTTTTAACGACGTTGGTAGCTATGTTTCCTCTAGAAATGTTCGATAATAGTTACCAGACAAACGTGCAGATAAAACATAAGGCACAATAATGTAATCATCGAGCATACCTGCCCACACATTTATGGAAAATCGTCGCTGAAAATGTGTTGCCACAACGTGACGAAGATTGTGTACACTCCACATGTGCATGCTATGGAAATTAGTTATTCCGTCGCGATTGAAACCCGCTTCATCCGTGTTGAGTATTTTGTTGTCAAGCTCATGCTGCACACTTCGTAACGAAAACCACTCTGAGAAATCACGTCGTGGAGGGAAATATTGTTCTGCCAATGGTTGTACGCGTGAATGTGGTAAGGGCGCAGACGCTCCTCTTTCAAAGAGTATGCGATACACCCACCTGGCGGGCAATGCTTCTAGTACGGTGAATAGGATCCTACTGGATGCGGTCTAGAATTTTCTCCTCAGCTTACAATGTAGGATTGCGCGTTGTGGGCCTTCTGGCTTCTAGGCAGGGCAGTAGAGAGCAAGTATGTCAAGAAATTAAACACGTACTCGTCATTTGCCAACCATCAGCTATTTATTACTTTACCGGTTTCGATTATAAACCATCAGCAGACAAGTATTTGGTAATATTTCTTCGTCAATAAGTCGTTATTACGTTGTTGAATCAATGAGATCAGTCATTTTTTTTTCATGATAATTCATGTCTCAACATCTGTGTTTGTCTACTTCCGCACCGCTTGGGGCGCTAAGGACAATTTCTTCATAAAGGAATACTACGAAATACTTTTCTGATTATGGTTAATAGCCGAAACTGGTAAAGTTATAAATATAATAAACAGCTGATGGTTGTCAATATGCCTTTCTTGGCGTATATTACAGTTGACACAACACACCTCAGTCAAAATATGAACGTACTCGGAAGTCTTATGCCGTCATGGTGTAACAAAAAGGGAAAGCATATCAGAACAGGAGATACGTTTCGCATTAAATTAAATTAATATCGCATAGTTCAACAATAGTAAATCCCCCTTCCATATTGACAGTTAACAGGGTCACAATAACGTCGGCACATGTTACTGGACGATTGTCGTCGCTCGGCGTATTACAATGACGCAGCCATTAAGGCCGTAGTTGCCCATGTGTTTATGATTCATGCTCGCGATTTCTATGCGCGGAGCAATCAATAACAGGAACTGATTCCTTACGTACGTACACTACCAAGTGTCTATTTTTCCAAAAACATTATCCTTGAGATGAATTCTATTTTTCTGGGACAACCGTAGGAAATACGCAAACATATTGCTAGATGGATTCGTCAAACACACCAGTATTTACACGCTGCATAATTTTGGAGACTTATTCTATTATGAGGTTCACTCCAAAAGAAATGCACACATTTTTATTTACTTATATTTTTTAAAAATACAGTTTTCATTTTGCATGTTTTTGCACAGTATGTAGATACATCCTTCACTATTGTTTTAAAACTTAGTTCAACCTTTTCCCCTGAGTGACGCCGTCATAGCATGTCTTCAAAATGGCTGCTACACTTGACGTTAGTCAGAAGCAATGTGCTGTCACTGAATTTCTGTGATGTGAAAACGAGACTGTGGGAAACAGTTGAAAAAGGTTCAAAAATATTCAAATGTTTGTAAATATATCGAACGAAACTGCGTGGTCATCAGTCCGTAGCTTACAAACTACTTAAACTAAGGTAAAATAACCTAAGGACAACACACACACACACACACACACAACACACACACACACACACACACACACACACACACACACACGTACACACATGCCCTAGGGAGGACTCCAACCTTCGACGGCGAGCAACCGCGTGCTCCGCAGCGAGGCACCTTAGACCGCTCGGGTACTCCACTGCGGCTTGAAAAAGGTTGATGGAAATGCTGCTGTCGATCGCAGTACAGTTAGTCGGTGGGCAAGCAGGTTACATGATGATAGGAGGCACGGCAATATTGAGGATTATCAGCATAGCGACAGGCCTCGTACTGCACACAATCCACACAAAGACGCATCACGGTGTACGAATTAGGATAGTGGAAGGAACTGTGTTCAGAGTACTGAAAATGTTGGCATTTGATTTTGATAGGTGGTGAAATATGGCTGCATCATTTTCACCACATACGAAGAGGAAATCAATGGGGTGTCATCATGCAAATTAATCCAAGAGAAAAAATTCAAAAGCACACCTTCTGCTGGAAAAGTTGTGTCTTCGGTGTTTTTTTTATTCCGAAGGACTCTTGCTTGTGGACATCATGCCACGTGGAACCACCATACATTCTGATACATATGTGATGACACTGAAGAAACTTCAAGTAAAAAAAAACATGGAAGCGATCACAAAACTCGGGTGGACAACACTGAAACACCCGCCTTACAGTCCTGACCTGGTTCCAGGTGACCACCATCTCTTTGGGAAACTGAAAGACTCTCTTCGTGGAATAAGGTTTGAGGGTGATGACTCCCTAGTGCACGCTGCCAAACAGTGGCACCAACGTGTTGGTGCAGAATTTTACCTTGAGGGAATACAGACGCTGGTTTCAAGATGGCGTAAGGCAGTTGATAGGGATGGGGATTATGTGGAGCAATAAAAATGTTGTTCCAAAGGATGTATCTACACAATGTAAGTATTTCGAACATGTAGAATAAAAACTGTATTCAAAAAGGTAGTGTGCATTTCTTTTGGAGTGACCCTCGTAGTATATCTCTATAGTTACAAGACGCATTTGTTGTCTGTCTGTTTGTATGTTCTCTTATAACTCAAGAACCAGACAACCAAATCACGTGAAATTTTGGACACGTACACAAAATTACATGGGGAAGATTCTTAAACAGGTTTCGTTCCATCGATATCTCGCTCTGTCCATGTGCCTGTTCTAAGCCATGTGATAATGAACCCCCCCCCCAAAAAAAAAAAAAAAAAATCTTGCAAGTTGGTTATTGAGAGTGATTATGAACTTTTTTGTGGTGATGATGAGGCTGTAAGTAAAAGTGATGGGCATACATGTGTAGGGTGGGAAAGGCGGCAGACAGTGGTAGGATCTCCCCCCCCCATCCTCCTCCTCCCACCAGACTCATGTTTGTAGGATGGACATCACCTCCAGTCTCCAGCAGTCATCTTACTTGGGGAAGGTTTTCAAAACATTTCGTTCTCTCCCAACCTCACTCTGGCCTCCTCCAGACCAAAGTAGTGCTCCATGCACCTGTTCTGATCCGTGGGTACATTTTAGAGAAAACTTTACTAAACAAAAGCGCCAAGTAAACACAATACTTCTTTGTTATATATACTTCGTGCATCTCGGTTGCACAGTGGTAGAGTGCCAGACTACAAATCCGAAGGTCGCGGTTTCGATCCCCGCCAGGTCCCTAGGATTTTTATCTGTCACTTTCCACTTCTTTCACCTCTGGCAGTAATGTTCATGTGAAAAATACCGAGTAGCACAGTGGTTCGGAACCCACGTTAAACTGTAGGTCCCCCTATAATTGGCTGGGTAAGTCAGTTCGAAGGTCGGAGGAAGGCAACGGCATACCACCTCCAAACAGGACCATGCCTAGTAAAGCACTGCGGTGTTCAAACCAATCTTCGGATTGTTGACTGCTTTACTTTATATTTACTTCACTGCAAGCAAATGTCGCAAGAAATATCACATTACTTACTACATTATTACATTCCTTTCCTTCATTCAGAGGAATGCATTGTCTTGTTTCAGTCATGCCTAAGAGAAAAAGGGGAAGTCTGGGCCGGGAAACAGTCCAGTCAAAAGCCGTAGAACGCACACGTTCAGATCCTGATACCACTTTAACATAAATGTATTCTTTTATTACATGAGAATAAACGGTTTTGTACGCTTCAACCGAAAACCTTATTTTAAAGCCGGGCAAAGCCGGATACTTGCAACTATATATATATACAGGGGGTCCCAGATATCTTGTCCATCCAAAATATCTCTGCAACAATAACAGCTATTGGAAAACGACTTTCACTGATATCAAAGTATGGCTGGGGCCCATGAATGTACATATTTGGAAACATTCTAAAACGAAAGCAAATGTGTTTTTTAACACAAACTTATGTTTCTTTCTTTTTATTTATTTTTTTTTTTTAATTGATACCCTGTATTTTTTCTTCAGCGATCCATAGCATGACAAATCACATAAACAATGGCGTTGATTACATCGCAATATTTCAATTACATCCCGAGATATTGCGACGCGAAGTTGACGCTTGAAAAACCCGAAATGCGCTGCTAGCGCACGTCCTGAGGCTCAGGCGAGAACCCCATGCTGCCCGTAATCGCGATGTGATTTACATGCGTAATCGCGATGTGATTGACATGCGTAATCGCACTTCCATACTTATCAAGAGGTCCGAAACGAATAATACGGACTGCTGCCATCAACTCGCGGTTACGGACAGCATGGGGTTCACGCCTAAGCCTCCGGACGTGCGCTAGCAGCGCATTTCGGGTTTTTCAAGCGTCAACTTCGCGTCGCAATATCTCTGGATGTAACTGGAATATTGCGATGCAATCAACGCCATTGTTTATGTGTTTTGTCATGTTATGGATTGCTGAAGGAAAAATATAGGGTGTCCATTAAAAAAAACATAAGTTTGTGATAAAAACCACATTTGCTTTCGTTTTAGAATGTTTCCAAATACGTACATTCATGGGCCCCAGCCGTACATTATACCGGTGAAAGTCGTTTTCCAATAGCTGTTATTGTTCCAGAGATATTTTGGGTGGATCAGATAGCTGGGACACCATATATATAATGTGTGTGTGTGTGTGTGTGTGTTGATTTAATTCGCTGGTAAATGTTTCGGGAACATCTTTGATGAGCGGCGCCTCGTTGCCTGCCGCAGGCCGTCCGCCGCCGTCGGTGCTGTGGTGGCGCGGCGAGCGGCTGCTGGACGCGGTGGAGCTGCCCAGCTCGCCGTCGTTCCCGCACGTGCGCAAGAGCCAGCTGGTGGTGGCGCGCCTGCGCAGGCCCGACCTGGGCGCCGTCTTCACCTGCCAGGCCGCTAACAACAACATCAGCCAGCCCGCGCAGGCCAGCGTCAGCCTAGACCTCAACTGTGAGTGGCGGCCGCCCGCGCGAATTGCTATGCCAAATTTCTTGTGGAATCTCTGCTTTAACTTACGGTAATGAATGATCGCAGGTAACCTAATGCTGTTATAATGAAACAATTGTGCCCAATACTGAGCTAAACGTTATGAGGAGAAATTACTCTTGTGGTTCCAGTGCATCAGCTGCTATCAGAGGGTAAGGTTTTGCAATTCTGATAACAACGCATGCTATGTCACAAGTTATAGAAGCGCGATGTAACTCTTACACTTTTTACCCTCACCCAAGGTATCTCTGGAACCACAAAATGATACTGAAAAATGACTTTTGTATGTATAGGGTGAAACACCTAACACTTGAACCGCAAAGATTGCGGAAACTGAAAGTGCGATTCATGTGCGGTTTTCACCGAATGAATTGGTAGTCAAGGACTCGTATTGTTCGGCAATAAACAGATTACAAAAATACATAGAAAGTGTATTTTTTTATGCCAACATACAGGTTTTCAAATGGAACAACGGTTGTTTCTATCATGCACTGGAATTTTGGCACCATCTGTGTACAAAGAGGTTTGAATGACATTTTTATCACGTTTAGTATGGCAGCTAGAACCGTTTAAAGTTTCGGGGGCGGAGGCTGCGCGATAGCGTAGCTAAGTGGCCGAGTGGCTAGGCCTTGGGGAACGGCCCACTGTCTCATGACTACCAGCCAATCAGCTACGATGTCGTAGCCCCCGTCCCAAAATTTTGAATGATTGTAGCTGCCAAACTAAACGTCATGAAAAGTCATTCAAAATTCTTTGCACACAGCTGGTGTCAAAAATTCCAGTGCGTGATAGAAACAACCATCGTTCCATTCAAAAATGTTTGCATAAAAATACACATTCTAGGTATGTTTACACTGTTTATTGGCTAACAATACGAGTCCTTGATTACCAATCCATTCTGTGAAAACCACTCATCAATCGCACTTTCCGTTTCCGCAATATTTGCGGTGCAACTGTCAGGAGATTCTCCCTGTATATACGATGGTTGGAACTTCAATAGTGAATACTATTTCAATAGTGACAACAGCGTACTCTCTCACTGAAGTAACGTTTTCGTTGGTTCAAATTAATACACAGATTGAGAAAAAAATTCAGTCTGTAGATAATATTTAAGTACACATTTTATCCTTAAATTTCATCCTCTCCTACAGATTTCTTAAAATATACCTACTACATTTAAAAATGTAGCTCAGACAATACAAAATTCTTCATTACATTATATTTCATTAAATAAAAAAGCAGGCAAGGGAGGTAGAGAGTTCATTTTTATTATAAATGCCAATTTTAATGAGCTTAAGTTCAGTCAGTCAACTACCTCTTGAAACAGAACGTTTTCAACACAAGTATCTAGATTTAAGACAATTCCGCTGAAGTTCGACAGCTTAAACAATTCGGTCTCAGCGCACAAAGAGTACAACGAAATTCATCTACAGTTGTGTTTTGTTACAGCGGAGTGAATTAACACACAGCCACCGATGTTTCTAGAATGCACGTGACGTTTCACTCAGAACCGCATTTACGAGCAGTTTACGTATCGCGGTTTATGTACTGTCAGGCAGCGAGCCAATTTTTATGGAAGGGTTTTACTGCGAATTGAAACGATAGCTTCTTCTCGGACTTTCTGCATCGTAAAAACGTCGAAACAACTCCAGTCAAAAACAAATAGTTAAATTGCTCCACAAGACGCATCGTTTTGAATATTAAACTGAATTGTGCACATCTTCAAGCATTCTAGAGCCCCTCTCAAGTACCGTTAAAAATGACATCTTTACGAGAATAAATATAATGGATAACAGATGCCTTATTCAGTGTCATCTTTGACTTTCAACTCAGAGACAGTGTGTTAAACTAGCCGTGATGATTATATCTTAAATGATTTACTCGACTGAAACTTCTGAAACTGCTTGCTTCGTATCACACAAGTTCAAACGTTCAAACGTTTGTTAAGCTTATGGGACTTAACTATAGGGTCATCAGTCCCTAAACTTATAAACTACTTATGAACTACTTACGAACTAGGACGGCACAAATATCCATGCCCGAGGGGGGATTCGAACCCCCGACCGTAATGGCCGTGCAGACCGTGACTGGAGCGCCTCAGTCCCCTCGGCCACCGCGGCCGGCTCACACAAGTAATATGAAGCACCCATACAGCATTGTTTACCTTAGAAACCACATTCATTATATTTGTTCGAGATACAAGCAAAATTTGTGTAAAATAAGGTGTGAATATTAGCAAGAGGACAGCGATAAATATCATGTAATAGCTAAGAACATCGACCCGTGAACCAACACGCAAAATTTATTAACAGTCAATATAGGAAAAGCAAGGAATAACAACGACAACCTAACCAAATACATTATTGATGAATGTTACTCGACTCTGTTAACAGGTTTTGTAATGAATCTTGATGGTTGGCCTTCTTTCCAAAAATTACATAACCTCAAATTTAACCATAATTTGTACATGTTCGAAGATGTTTGAATAATGTACAGGTAAGATGTAATTACACTCCTGGCCATTAAAATTGCTGCACCACGAAGATGACGTGCTACAGACGCGAAATTTAGCTGACATGAAAAAGATACTGTGATATGCAGATGATTAGCTTTTCAGAGCATTCACACAAGGTTGGACTCTACAACGAGCTGACATGAGGAAAGTTTCCAACCGATTTCTCATACATATAGTGAAACGTTGTTGTGATGCCTCGTGTAAGGAAGAGAAATGCGTAAAATCACATTTCTGACTTTGATAAAGATGGTTTCAGGAGGGCAATACGTGCTGGATCCCTCACTAGCAGTCGAGAAGACAGGCATCTTATCTGCATTGCTATAACGAATCGTGCAGCCAAGTCTAAATCCCTAAGTCAACAGATGGGGACAAGACAATAGCCATCTGCACGAACAGGCGACATTTCCAGCAGCATCAGCTCATCAGCTCGAAGACCATGGCTGCGGTAACCCTTGACTCTGCATCACAGGCAGGAGCGCTTGTGATGGTTTACTCAGTGACGAACCTGGGAGCACGAATAGAAAACTTTTGTTGTTGTTGATGAATCCATGTTCTGTTTATAGCATCATGATAGTAGCATCCGCGTTTGGCGACATCGCGGTGAACGCACATTGGAAGCGTTTATTCGTCATCGTCATACTGGCCTATCACCCGGCGTGATAGTATTAGACTGCCATTGGTTACACGCCTCGGTCACCTCTTGTTCGCATCGATGGCGCTTTGAACAGTGTCCGTTACATTTCAGATGAGTTACGACCCGTGGCTCTACCCTTTATTCGATCCCTGAGAAACCCTATATTTCAGGAGAATAATGCACGCCCACATGTTGCTGGTCCTGTACGGGCCTTTCTGGATACGCCAGTCACTACTCTTGATGAACTGTGGTATCGTGTTGAAGCTGCAAGCTGCATGGCCACCTGTACACGCCATCCAAGCTCTGTTTGACTTAATGCACAGGAGTATTAAGGCCGTCATTACGGCCAGAGGTGGTTGTTCTGGGTACTGATTTCTCAGGATCTATGCACACAAACTGCGTGAAAATGTAATGATATGTCAGTTCTAGAGTAATAGATTTGTCCAATGAATACCCGTTTATCATCTGCATTTCTTCTCGTTGTAGCAATTTTAATGGCAAGTAGTGTAGAAAGTAAAGTTCGGTTACGGCTGAATTTCAAGGTATATAGAATTAATGGTCAACTGTTTTACACAGTAACGCCGATTAAACATTAGTGGCAAGTAACAGTATAGAAGGCATAAATGCGAACACGTTGGAAGAAATATAGACTGTAGCTTCAGAACGTGACTATTTTCATACTTGTTAGTGACTAATAACTGTTGATGCGTCATTGTCGAGATTTTGTTAGTTACTTTCCTTGCGTTAGGACCAACTAGCGAGTTTCCGTCAAAGTCCGAGTAGCATGAAAGTTGGTGCCTTCAGGAGAGGAAACGCTCATGTTTACTAGTGTCGTTTTCCCCCTCCCCTAACTGCTGAAGGAACAATCGTAGGCTGATTCAGGAGACAATTTAAACCTCAGTAGTGCCTGGACAACGCTACGGCACTTGGAGGCTTGCAATCGCCACAACTCAAAAGCTTTACACGGGATAAAAACACAGGGTATTTATTCAAGAACAAATCCAAAATGAACAATCTTTATATCATTGAAAGGATCGTGTTTCAAATTTTATCATGTTTGATATCAATTTAATAAATATAATAATTTGTAATAATTAAGTTTTTAAATACTTACTTAATAAGTAGAAATGTGATGAATGATATAAATGCCCAATGAAGCAACCGTTGGCTGCTCGGCAAATATCCACGCTTCGTCCAACACACGCGAAAATCTGCTGAGTAGCAGTGGCCCGGCCTCGCAGATCGGTCACACTGGTCGGTAGATGAGGCACGTAAACGCTTACTTCACATAACCCCAGAAGAAGAGTCTCAGGGTGTGAGATCGGGAGATCTCGGTGGCCAGAAGTGTAGTCCCCTGCAATCGATCCAAGGCTGAGGAAGGTAGTCATTCAAAAAGCCTCGACCATCACAGTAGTTACACCGTGTTGGAAAATGAAGTCCTGGGAATCTTCCATAACTTGAGGGAACGGCCATTATTCCGACATGTCCAGATACGTGATTCCCGTTAAAGTTCTTTCCGAAAACAAAAATGGTCTATAAAATTTTGTACGCGATACGACAGAGAACCCGTTGATCATCGGTGAGTCTCTTTCGCGATGCAAACCCCACTTGGAACGTCGCTTCATCTATAAAAATTACACCATGTAATTTGCCAGCACATTAGCACAAAATTCGAGAAGCTTCTGTTTCTCATTGGGGTTGAGAGCCTGCACAAATTGTAATTTGTAGGCCCTGTACAGCAAACGCCAACTTCTCATACAATTGGTTAGGGTATTCCAAGTTTCCGACTGGCTCTATTGGTAGACTTACTGGGACTGCCAAAAAAAACTTTCTTGAATCCGTCGGACATCATCCTGTGACACACGCGGTCAGCCTGTGCTTTTTCCTTTACACACGTCTGTTTAAATTGCTTAATGTTCCAATGTTTATTAAGCTTAAGGGACTTAACTGTGGGGTCATCAGTCCCTAAACCTACAAACTACTTATGAACTAGCTTATACTAAAGACGACACAAACATACATGCCTTAGGGGGGATTCGAACCCTCGACCTTAGCGGCCGTGCAGACTGTGACTGGCGCGGTCACTGCGGCTGGCCTAAACAGCTTAAACCAACGGCTAAGGTTTTGTTCTTGAAAATGAATGTGGTACGACATGGGCACGGCACTAAAATTTTTAATTCACTTTCCATGAACTCAGGACGCAGGAAACCTTGTGCAGTACTGTAGCCGTCTCACCTAAAACTGCACTCGCATTCGGGATGATGGTGGTTCAAATCCACCTCCGGCCATACAGATTTAGGTTTTCCGTGATTTCCCAAAATCACTCCAGGCAAATTCAAAGGGCACGGCCGATTTTCTTCCCCATCATTATCCGAAACTCCGTGCATTAGCTCCGTCTCTAATGACCAAGCTGTCGATGAAAAGTTAAACCATAAGCTTCCGTCCTTCCTTCACTCAAAACTGACAGTAAAATGGCTTTGAAACCATCACCATCCACTCGCCGCCACCTGCCAACAATTTTGAAATTTCTTCTGTGTATTGGTATAAAGCTTGTTTCTTTTTGGAGCTCTACTTCAATACATACGAATTTTTGAAAATAGATCCATCATTTAGAACAAACCTAAAAGTGCATTTTGAATTTTTCACGGCGTAAGGAGTAATCCAATACATATCGGGCGTGCAGCAGTACAAATTCCTCTTCTTCCTCCGATATTTCGGCGGCGTACCGTCCGGCCATCCTCAGAGTGAGTCGGAGACTGCCGCCAAGTTGGCAGGAGCGGCCTTATATGAAGTGATTCTTGCTCTGAGGATGGCCGAAATATCAGTGGAAGAAGTGGAATTTGCACGACTGCATGCCCGAAATGCATTGGATTAATAAACTTAGTTTGAAAATTCAGATAAAATTATCCGATTAGAGAATGATACCATGAAGGATATGAAACTTCCTGGCAGATAAAAATTGTGTGCCGGAACCGGGACTCGAACCTGGGACCTTTGTTTTTCGCGGGTAATCGTCCTACCACCGAGCTATCCCGACACGACTCACGGTCACAATTTTAATCTGCCACGAAGCTTCATATCAGTGCACACTCCATTGCAGAGTGAAAGTTTCATTCTGGAAACAACCCTTAGGCTGTGGCTAAGCCATGTGTCCACCATATCCTTTCTACTTGGAGTGCTAGTCTTTCAAGTTTCGTAGGAGAACTTCTGTGAAGTTCGGAAAGTAGCACGCGAGGTACTGATAGAATTGAAGTTGTAGGGCGTGACCGTGAGTCGTGTCGTGTCGTGTCGGGATAGCACACTGGTAGAGCACTTGCCCACGAAAGGCAAAGGTACCTGGTTCGAGTCCCGATTCCGGCACACAATTTTTAATCTGCCAGGAAGTTTCATATCAGTGCACACTCCGCTGCAGAGTGAATTTTTCATTCTCGATGAATGGCCGGCCGCGGTGGCCGAGGGGACTAAGGCGCTCCAGCCACGGTTTGCACGGCCACTACAATCGGGGGTTCGAATCCCGCCTCGGGCATGGATATTTGTGCCGTCCTAGTTAGTAAGTAGTTCATAAGTAGTTTGTAAGTTTAGGGACTGATGACCCCGCAGTTAAGTCCCATAGACTATACAAACATTTGAACATTTCGATGAAATTCATTTTTTAATACCACGCTCAGGAATTTCACCTGGGTTTCACTGAAAAGTGAATACATAAGACGTGCCGGCACTGCTAGGGTTGCAGTGAGAGGGCAGGCACAGCTGCAATGTTAGCGGACGCCAGTGGCCTGGGCGCCAGAGACGGAGCTGGCTTGGCCTGCGGTCCTCGGAGGCTGCCTTTGACCTCTCCGCAGCCGAGGCAGTGGGTTGTTGCTGCAAGGGTGGCCGCTTGCATGCGGCTGAGGCCGCGGGGGCCACCCCTGGGGCCGCTGCCCGCCCCTCTGTGGCGCTGCAAACACAGGCCCTCGGGCAGGCTCTGTCCGTAGGCCGCTTCGCACCAAGTGCGTTGAGACTACTGCAGGGATACACTAACAGAGCGGTCGTGTGTTGTAGTGGCCGAAGGAGTGCTACGGTTAGTGCTAGTTTGCATTGTTTTCTCTATCAAGTTTTCTGACCGAGGTACTTGTTACTGTTACTTATTGGCCTCTGTGTATAAAAATCGGGCTCATTCAAATACAGATCCTAGTAGAAGATTGGAGAAAGGCGGTATGTCACGTAGAAAAAGTGTGCGAGGACTATTGAAGAAGCGATACTCTGATGGACGAAGAAATAGAAGAAAATGATAATACCATTCGAACTGGATTTAAGTGACGAATCAATATCATCATCGACCGAATCGGTAGACAATGAATCAGCAGAGACAGCTGAGGAAGACGGGATCAGCAAGTGAGGTAGTTCTACAGACAGAGACAGTGAAGTTCTGTAAATTCTCACTCAGAATTTGCCAATAAAGTCAAGTTTTATTGTAACACACTGCATATGGAATACATAAAATTATTCCTTTTATGAACAGCTCACGCAGTAGTTACCAGTTGTGGAAGTATGGTCCAACACTAATATTAGCAAGTGGTTTAGCCTTCACAGCCTAAAATACAGGCATTAATTCTGGAATCGATTACATCAGATGGTAAATACTGTCTTGGGATGCATTACTGTACGCCTGCTGGACATCTTCACGTAGTTTCTGTAAGAATTGGGTTGACGAATCGCACCTGTCTGTAGTCATCCCATCATACTGCAAACGTGCTAGATAAGAGCATAGATCATGATCGCACCTCTTGTATGGGACGTTGAACAAAAAGGTCAGTGTGTACGTGGGCATTACCATGCATTACCTTCCCACAGCACGACTGGCCAAAGGATAGAACATTCTGCACTTACCGAAGGCTGGTAAGCGTACCCTCCACAAACATGAAAGGTGAACAAGGGTTTAACTTACTGCACCCCACTGCATAATCCGTGTACGAAGGCAGTCAACGACATGTCGACGTCGTACGCCACCATCACTTTATTGCAAGCAGCTTCTGCTTTAATCGCGGAAAACAACGTATACTAGAAAGGTAAGAGATATTCAAATGTTTGTTAAGCTTAAGGGACTTAACTGCGGGGTTATCAGTCCCTGAACTAACTAACTACTTATGTACTACCTTATACTAAAGACGACACAAATATCCATGCCCGAGGGGGGATCGAATCCCCGACCGTAGCGGCCGTGTATACTCTGACTGGTGCGCCGCAGTCCCCTCGGCCACTGTGGCCGGCAAAGGTAAGAGAACTGAGCCGCATAAGTACAGGCCGGTTAAGTTCCAATAGAATTTTGGACCATATTATCAGAATATTATAAATTTCCTTGATACGGAAACGCTTCATTCTATGAATCAGCACAGGTTTAGGAAACATCGTTCATGTGTAACTCAGCTTGCTCTTTTCTCACATGGAGATCTTGCGAGCCATGGATGAAGAGCAACAGGCAGATTGTGTTCGTCTTGATTTCAAAAAGGCATTTGACGCTGTGCCACACTGCAGACCTATAACGAAGATACGATAGTTTCACAGATTTGTGACTCGCTGGAAGACAAAATGTTCAAATGTTTTTATAGTCTATGGGACTTAACTACGGGGTCATCAGTCCCTAAACTTACAAACTACTTACGAACTAGGACGGCACAAATATCCATGCCCGAGGGGGGATTCGAACCCCCGACCGTAGTGCGCTGGAAGACATCCTAAGTAATAGAATGCAGTACGTTGTTCTCGACGGCGGTTGTTCATCAGAGACGAGAGTATCGTTAGGCGTGCTCCATGGGATTGTGACAGCACCTCTATTATTTTCTATCTATACAAATGTCCTGATGGACAGAGTAACTTGTAATTTGCGGCTGTTTGCTGATGATGGTTTGGTGTATGGGAAGATGTCGTCTTTAATTGACTGTAATAGCATGCAGGATGACTTGGACAAAATTTCTAGTTGGTGTGAAGAATGGCAACTAGCTCTAAATGTAGAAAAATGTAAGGTGATGCTCAGGACTAGGAAAAAAATCCCATGATGTCCGAATACGGCATTACTAGTGAGCTTCTTGAGGTTGTGTCGTTCAAATATCTAGGTATAACATTGCAGAGAGATTTGAAATGGAACGAAAATTTAAGGACAGTTGTAAGACGGACAGCCGGCTTCTTTTTATTGGTGGAATTTTGGGAAAATGTACTTCATCTGTAATGGAGACCGCTATAAAACGCTTGTACGACCACGTCTTGAGTATTACTCAAGTGTTTGGGACCCATAGAAGATAATTTGAAATGAAGACATGGAAATATTTCAGAGGCGAGCAGCTAGGTTCGTTAATGGTAAGTTCGACCAATGTGCGAGTGTCAGATAAATGCTCCAGGAACGCAAATGGAATTAATTTTTTAGAACATTATGAAAAACAGCGATCTTATTTACAATAATTAATTTAAGGAACAATAACAAGTCAGACTGGACCGCAATTGCGGTCTAGACTGACATATTATTGTTACTTAAATTAAACAAATGAAAGTCGCTGGGGGAAAGAAAGTATGTCGGGAAATTTAGGGGGCCGGAATTAGAAACTGAGACTATTTACTTTTGGATCAAAAAGTGTAAACGTGGTCGGAGAAGCACGGAATATGGAGCATTCTCCGGTCGGCCCGTTGAAGTCAGCACACAGGAGATCATCGATAAGGTGCCAGATACGGTAATGGAAGATCGAAAATCAAAAGTTCGCGAGATTGCTAACATTCTAGGCATGGCAACTGAAGGAATGCATTACATCCTCCATGCAAAACTAGCCATGAAGAAACACGATTGGTTCTCACTTTGGTCAAAAAATACGGAAACGAAAGCATACCTCTGCTCAGAATCTCACACTGTTGAGGCGCAATCCACAGGACTTTCCGAGAAAACTGTGGACGAGACTTGGATTCATCATTACTCTCCAGAGACGAAACAACAGTCCAAACAGTGGAAGAAGAGTGCACTAAAGAAGGCGAATACTGTTTTATCAGCTGCAAATGTGATGACCATAGTTTTTAGGGATTCCAAGGATATAATACTGATAGATTGTTTGAAAAAAAAATCGCCCAGGCGTGTTTTACGGCCCACTTTAGATTTGCAGTTTTATAATTTTTTGCAAACATTTTGGACTACAATGTTGTTATTATGGTCTTCAGTCCGGAGACTGGTTTGATGCAGCTCTCCACCCTAATCTATCCTGAGCAAGCCTTTTCATCTCCTCATAAGAACGGCAACCCACATCCATTTGAATCTGCTTACTATACGCGTCTCTTGGCCTCCCTCTGCGATTTTTACCCCACACACTTCCCTCCAATGCTTAATTTACGATTCCCATATGTCTAAGAATGTGTCCTACCAAGCGATCCCTTCTTTTAGTCAGGGTATGCCAAAATTTCCTTTTCTCACCAATTCTATTCAGTACCTCTTCATTAGTTACGCGATCTACCCACCTAATCTTCAGCATTCTTCTGTAGCACCACATTTCAAAAGCCTCTATTCTCTTCCTGTCCGCACTGCTTATCGTCCATGTTTCACTCCCGTACAAGGCAACACTCCACACAAATGCCTTCAGAAAAGACTTCCTTACCCTTAAATTAATATTCGATGTTAGTAAATTTCTCTTTTTCAAAAATGCTTTTCTTCCCATTGCCATTCTGCATTTTATACCTCTGTACTGCGACTATCGCATGTTATTTTACTACCCAAGTAACAAAACTCATCTACCACCTAATCTAATTCCTTCAGCATCGCCTGATTTTCTGAGACCGCATACCATTATTTTTGTTTTGCTCTTGTTAATGTTCATTTTACACGCTCTCTTCAACGCACTGTCCATTCCATTCAACTGCTCTTCCAGGTCCTTTGCTGTCTCTGACAGAATTACAATGTCATCAGCAAAACGCAATGTTTTTATTTCTTCCCCCTGAACTTTATTCCCTATTCCAAATTTTTTCTTGCTTTCCTTCACTGCCTGCACGATGTACAAATTGAATAACATCGGAGAAAGGCTACAACCCTATCTTACTCCCTTCCCAACTGATGCTTCCCTTTCATGCCCTTCGAGTCTAATAACTGCGGTCTGGCTTTTGTACAAGTTGTAAATAACTCTCCTTTCCCTATATTTTACCCCTGCTGACATCAGAATTTGAAAGAGTGTATTCCAGTCAACATTGTCAAATGCTTTCTCCAAATCTACAAAAGCTAAAAATGTAGGTTTGCCTTTCCTTAATCTATCTTCTAAGATAAGACGTAAAGTGAGTATTGCCTCCCGGGTTCCTATGTTCCTCCTGAATCCAAACTGATCTTCCCCGAGGTCAGCTTCTACCAGCTTTTCCATTCTCCTGTAGACTACAGTAATAATTTAAATAATAAAAAATCATAGTGATATGATTACGACATATCTATGCACCCAACACGTAACCCTTTTAGGAAAAAAGGAGAAATTTTTTTTTGTAGTGGCGGGTTCCGAACCACTGACTATGTGCTTTACAATCCAACGCGCTTCCTTTATTTTCGTACTATTGATGGTAGTTGTTAACTGATACTAATAAGGCATTTTTAGACACTAGATTATCATTCAGCGTATGAATAATGGCGTGTTTTTGTTAATTCTTCAGTGCGCCGCTGCTTTGAAATAACAACATGTAAGTTATAATAAGAAAATCATCAAATACGCAACGCAAGATGGCGCATGCCAGAGAGAGTTCTGGGATTGGAATGTCACGTGACATCTGCGAACGGCTAGTTTTCGTATAATCAACGGACGGTGTCAAATCGCCGTTACTTTTGCAAATATCTCTCAAACTATACGAGATATGAATAAAACACAACAGAGCAAAGTTGTAGAGAATTTACTCCTCTACAAATTCGGTTATTCAATTTTCGTGTCAGATGAGTTCTTTATTTGCAATTAAAATTATATTTAAAACTGCTTTTTTTAGTGTTACTAACGTATTTTTGTCCGAAATATTTGAAAAAGCCAGGTTCTGGTCTCTAGCGACCAACAATTATTTCTGTAAAATTTGGTGCCGATCCATTGAACGGTTCGACCTGAAAAGCGGGAACACGTTACAGACAGACAGACGTCGCCAAATCGCCGTTATTTTTAGAAATGTGGGATATCTTGCAACGATGCAAGATATGAATAAAACATAACAGAGCGAAGTTTTACAGAATTTTGTCCTCTACAAAATTCGGTTATTCAATGTTCGTTAGCAATTACAATTACATTACAGACAGCTTTTTTAGTGTTACTGACGTATTTTTGTCCGAAAAAATTGGAAAAGGGAGGTTCTAGTCTCTGACGGCCTACAAGTAAGTCTGTAAAATTTGGTGCTGATTGGTTGAACGGTTCGGCTTAAAAAGTGGGAAGACGTTACGGACAGACAGACAGACAGACAGACAGACATCCCATACTCACCGTTATTTTTGCAAATATCTGAAACGATGCGAGATATGGAAAAAGACATAAGACAGCAAAGTTGTAGAGGAATTTATTATTTACAGATTCATGTATTCAGTTAAGGCGTTATCTTCATTTAAATTTCGAGCTGTCAAAAGACGATCGCAAAGACACGCTTTTAGTCTTACTACCGCAACTTAAAGTGGACCAAAAGGCAGATTTGTAACTGGGTCCTATTATGCTGCTCTGCTGGATCTTTCAAACAGAAACTATTTGAATAACATCCATAATTGGCACGGAAGAAAGTACTGTTTCATCAGGACAATACTCCAGCCCACACAGCAGCTATCACAAGGGAAAAAGTGCACAACTGGGGACTCAAATTTATTCCTCGTTCACCCTATTCACCAGAATCGGCTCCGAGTGACTTCTTCTTAATCTGAAACTCGAAAATATGGCTTAGTAGGAAGAAATTTTCAACCGATGAGGAAGCATTCGCTACTGTGCTAGAGTTTGACAAAGCCTACTTTGCCGATGGGTAGAAAAAATTGTAAACTCGTTGGATGAAGTGTATAGCCATGCTAGGAGGCTATGTCGAGATATAAAGTGAATTTTCGCCTTAACAGCATTTTTTTAATTCTATTTTTACCAGACTTATCAAACCGCCCTCGTATTTGAAATGGAAATGCGAGCTTTGATCGCTTCCATATGCTGATGACATTATAAGGAAATGTATGACCTCCGGGTCTGGGGAACCGCGTATGGAAGAGCTGCGTGTGAAAAGTCTGGCAGCGGCTGCAGCGGCGGTGCGCTCGTTCCGACGTTTACCGCCATTGTGCTGCGCAGCAGGCAGGCACAGATGTATTTCAGGGGAACAATAAAATCCAGCAACAAGTGGGATATCTCTTTTCACGTGGACAATGCAGCTTTTTGTAACAAAAGGTTGTATAGGGCAATGCTCGTAAAGAAAACCGCAGTCGGCCTAATTCAGCAGCCAGACAATTGGGAGGCAACCTCCATTCCTGTCAGAACGACACATTGTTAACCTGCATAAAGGTCCCCGAACGTACGAAAGATGACGTCTCGCTCTGCGAGATACAATAACGCTCAGCCGACCGCATAGTCGTTCGTATTTTGTGCAGCCATCTGCGAACCGTAGTTCATTCGAGGACAAACCCGAAGCTTTCCGCGTTGCAACGAAACGTGTCTAGGATAACTAAATGCGTCTATCCATCTCAATGCGCTCAAATTCCACCAGATTTGATCTAGTGATCGATAGGTCACTATATGCCAACTTTCTGCCTTTTCTTGATCTGACTTCAGAATAAAGGACTTCCTCGCACAGCGGTAGGCTATCGTCAAGAACAAAAATGAAGGAAGATTAGGTTTTAACGTCCCGTTGACGATGTGATCATTAGAGGGACTCTATCTCTAGCCATAATCATTTTCGCTGGGTATGATAAATTTATTGCACTGTTGACAATGACACTTCAGTCATCGAATTACACGTTCTGTACATAACTCCATAACGCTGTAAATACTTCAAATAAATCTTATAAATGGATTCTTCCGTAACTTCTTGGTAGAAACATTCCATAATTAGGCTTGAAAACCAGCAATCTGTTTACGTTCTACTAATTTTTGTTGATTTACGAAATAGTTTTCGGCTTATCAGGCCATCTGCAGGTAAGCATTTGACAGGCTTCGGCAAAACACTAGTGATTATGTTGCAAACATGTTGAACAAAGATACAACAATTCAAATGTTTGTAAAGCTTATGGGGCGTAACTGCCGGGTCATCAGTCCCAAAACTTACAAACTACTTATGTACCAGCTTATACTAAAGACGGCACAAAAATCCATGCCCGAGGGGGGATTCGAACCCCTGACGGGAAACAGCACTGCGCATCGTAGCATAGCACCTCAATGCGCTAGGCCGCTACGCTGCGGCTAAAGATACAACACACCAAAACTTCCGTTCTTTGCTTATGACATTACTTGAAGTTGTCAAATTGATCTCTCGCCATGTAGCTTTGTGCTCTGTGATAAATGCCTTCTAATTTGTAACTGTACACAGTGAAACACGTTATATCATTCTAAGCTAAGGTGAAATTATTGAACCAGAGATATATGTTGAGATAGTCACTTTTAGTGTGCTTTTTGTATGTTGTACATATGATATATATGACCATTTTAATATTTTATCATCTAATTTCTAATAGGTAAAAAATCCGAGGATTGGTTTGAACACCGCAGTGCTTTACTAGGCATGGTCCTCTTTGGAGATGGTATGCCGTTGCCTTCCTCCGACCTTTGAACTGACTTACCCAGCTAGTTATAGGGAGACCTACAGTTTAACGTGGGTTCCGACCCACGGTATTCAGTATAGAACAAAATGAAAAATTTACATACTTAATATTACTCCAGTATATGCTACGGTACACTTATTGCGGTTAATGCACACCATAGTTGATCTTAACATAAGTCACAACCACAATAATTGTACCGTAGCATATAACGGAATAGTATTATGTGAAGTGTTTCATTTTGTTCTATTCTTTATTAGATGATAAAATATTAAATAGTCCATTTATATCATATGTACAACATATAAAAATTAAACTAAACATGACGATTTCAACATATGTCAAAAGTTCAATAATTTCACCATTGCTCAGAATTATACAATAGAAATACGTAACGCTTTTCACTGTGTACATTTATAAATTATAATACAGTTATCACGCAGCACAAAGCTACATGGTGAGAGATCAATTTGACAACTTCAACTAATGTCATAAATGTCATACAGTTTTGGTGTGTTGTATCTTTAATTACATGTTTGCAACAAAAGCACTGGTGTTTTGCTGACGCCTGTCAAATGTTTTCCCGAAGATGGCCTAGTAAGCGGCAAACTAGTTCGTAAATAAACATAAATTAATAGAACAAAAATAGATTGTTTGTTTTCAACCCTTCAACTTCAAACAAACTTTTCCGCCCAGAAAATCGCTGTGTGGTTCGAAGTGGCATTTCAGGGACTGCGCAGCTGCTCCCACCGGAGGTTCGACTGCTCCCTTGCGCATATGTGTGTGTGTGTGTGTGTGTGTGTGTGTGTGTGTGTGTGTGTATGTGTGCGTGTGTGTTTTGTCCTTATGATACGTTTAAGTTAGTTTAGAGACCGATGGACACAGTAGTTTGTTCCCAACAAATTATAAACAATGAAATAAATCGCAATTTGCGATGTTATGGCTTCACTGCATTCGGTTTAGATGGAATACCAAACTGAGGCGAATGAAAACTTGCCGGGATTCTAACCCGGGATCTCCTGCTTACTAGGCAGACGCGGTGACCACTCCGCCATCGAGGACACAGTGACCAGACCGACTGCAGAGGACTCTTCCGTGCACGTCTCCCGCCACACACAAATCTCCATTCGCCAAATGTCATTCCTATACCACAGCTTGGTATTCCATCTAAAGCGAATACAGTGAGGCCATAACATCGCAAATTGCGATTTATTTCATTCATTTTAAAGCTGTAATTCGTCAAAAATATATATAAAATTATAAACAGTTGAACAGTTTTGAATGAAACTTCCTATCAGATTAAAATTATGTGCCAGAAAACAGAACGTTTTGTTTTTGGAGGGAAGCAGTCTACTTCTGCATGCATCACAGACCATCCTCCAAGTTTCATATCCGATAACAACTCGTCTTGTACCCAGGAAACCTTTCCTACAGTTTGCAATTACATTCTAGTCTTCAAATAATACTATCTTGCATTCGTTGTTCGTATTACGTTTGGACAACATAAAGTTATTCAAATTTCTAGTCACAAAACAGACGAATTCGTTTGAAAATACCGCGAAAAGTAGTCCAGACAGCTTCATACCAGGTGTGAAAAAATGTCCAATATAGAGGAGGCACTACGCTATAATATTACGAGGAATAACAAATGATATAATTGACTTTTTATAAAATTTAACACGAACTATGAACGAATAAGCTATGATAGGTTAACTGTAAATTATATTGTTATAATTTGACAACGCCGAAGGCAAAGAACTATTTTTCCTAACAAGGAAACAGTGACAAAAAATAAATGAATATTTTCAGTTGTCTCAATTGTCTTGAGTTAGCGCCAAGAGCGTGGACAGAAAGATCGCCCTCTCTCGTTTAGTATCTTGTACTGATACGACGTATTAGTTAACTTCTCTTGACTTTAACTGATTTTCATGTGGGGAACATTCTGTGCTGTATATAAAAGTAAGTGTCTGTAAAAGTTTATTTTGCAATAATAATTATTTAGTTCAGAATTACAATGCGTTGAAATGATTTAAACAACCTTTATATTTTTTTCATAACTTTACAAAACTTTTAATATTATTCAGCAATACGCCAACTTCCATCTTGGCACGGAACGCATGCAATTGTCGGACATGCGTACGGTGCTAAAACCAATTCTATTCATGGAATATAGAAGTGAAATAACTTTTCATTATTTGGCGCGTTCCTTAGATCTGCCGATTTCTTTAATTTTATCAGATTTATGATTTTGAGCTGTCAGTAGGCTACGTTTAATAAATCGGCATTCTGCTCTCGATAGGTACCTGTAGTTTGTTGGTGTAGTAGTGTAATTCTGAAACACACTGACGTACGGGACACATACTTATCTCAATATTCGACGTCCATTTACTGCCGGAAATATGCGCCGGACGAAATTTTGTGAGAGACATTTTGTATTACTAGCATGCCAGGAATCGCTCGATAAGTAATGCCCCACATTTTTTTAAAGCCGTTAATATACTTAGACAAATGTCTTTGTCGGTGTTTCGCATTTGAAGTTTGTTCTGTGCGTCGGTGAAATCTACAAGCGTTCCGGCGGATGGCAGAGCCATAGTACAGCCTCAGAATGTTGAAATATTCGTAAACCTATTGCACCAAACTGCTAGGATGACTGGAATCTACGGCGGCTGCAGCCTTCCAGTCAGCAGCATGACGCCTTAGACCAAACGGTCATTCCGCGCCATTAGCGTCTACATACAACTCACGTAACAGGCAGCGTGCAGTTATTGAATTGTTGTGCGCAGAATAACAAACCGTGGTCAACATCCATAAACGTTTTTGTGGAGTGTAAGGCGATGCTACAGTTGATAGAACAGCTGGGCGATGGGCAACCACTAAAAGGAATACACAAATATCTTTCTCTGGTCGTCAGAGACAGGTGAAGCAAGAGTAATAATCTTAGCTTTAGTTTTCTAATGAAATATATTATCTATTAAAAAGGAAGGAAGGTTAGTGTTTAACGCCCCGTCGACAGGCGGAGCTTACGCTCGGATTGTTTGGGTAAGAATGAGGAAGGAATCGGCAGTGCTCGGTGGAGAATAAAAGAGTCCCGGAATTTGCCTGGAGTGATTTAGGAAAATCACGAAAAAACGAAATCTGGATGACCGGATCATCTTCCTCCCTAATGCGAGTCCATTGTGTTACAACTGAGCCATTTCGCTCGGTTTATCTTCTAATGTGTGTATGAAACCTAACCTAATCCCCTAATTGTTTTCAGAGGTGTAGAACTCAACACACTGACTAAATGTTGAGGGATATTAGCTATTCCTGCATGAGTCTAATTAAAAAAAAAAAAAAAAAAAAAAAAAAAAAAAAAAAAAAAAAAAATTCAAATGTTTGTATAGTCTATGGGACTTAACTATGGGGTCATCAGTCCCTAAACTTACTTATGAACCACTTAAAAACTAGGACGGCACAAATTTCCGTGCCCGAGAGGGGATTCGAACCCCCGACCGTAGTGGCCGTGCAGACCGTGACTGAAGCGCCTCAGTCCCCGCGGCCACCGCGGCCGGCTGTAATTTCCCACCCTGCGACCGATATGGGATGTGCTGATCTATCTGCAAAGCGTCTGACACGTACATCCTAGACATGCTGAATGAGGTTTAAGCGAGGTGAACAAGCTGGCTACTCCATTCGTTCAATTCCCTCAGCTTCAGACATTGTGCCAACCAGGATAGTGTTATCGTCCAGCAGACGGAACTAACCTCCTATGGCACCAACGTAGGGCACAAAAAAAAGTTTAAGGATCTCGTTTATACACCTCTGACTAGTCGAAGCACCATTCTAAACGACGTAGAGGTCCGTACGTCCGCCAGTACTGACTCCTGCTCACAAATTTCGTCCACCACCATGATACGGTGATGTTTCCTGCAAATAAGCAGGATTGTTCGGAATACCACGTTCTCTCCCAGACGAGGGAACGACGATTATCTGGCTGAACACAAGTTCTTGACTAATCTGTGAACAGAACACGGCACTATTCCTTAGGATTCAAATCGTGATGTTAATCCTTCCAGTATCAGCGGGCTCCACGATGTCATTGGACACACACCATAGGTCTCCGTGCATAGGTTCCAGGTTCCCGAAGGCGATTTCGGAATGTTTGTGTTGATAAGGCGCGTATTGTTTATGCCTGGAGGGTGCGTTGCTGCTGAGTTGCATTCATGCTCCTGTATCGACATGCTGTTAATCGGAAATAACGGTGATATCTTGCTAATGTTACCCTTCCTTGCATTCTTTTACCGGTACTGTTGTCTGAAATCGCGTCCAGGTCCCGGAAACTATACTCCAATAGCTGCAGCCAGCACCCCTACTTGGTCTGTCCCGCTTCCAATCTTCATGTGGTTCTCCATGACACTGCCTCGTGCAAGTCACGTTGTTGTTGCATTGCACTACCTGCTCTCTACACAGCCTGAAACCAACTACATGTGTAATTCGTTTGGTAAAGTAAACATCAATCAACAACAATCCCCTCTGCAGCAATTTTATAAACATTTTCTCGGTTGTCGTAATGTCTCCACTCACTGAAACCGACAGAAAAACGTCGAGCCATTTTAGTTCATTCTGCCGATGACAGTACTTCAGAACTCATATATCTCAGCTGATTCCCTAATATTTTGACCAGTATCTTATTGTTAACAGTCAGAATTATCTGAATATACATCGACACGTCTTGCCCATTTCCTATTTTTCTACGTAGTCTGTTCATCAGGTTCTATGACCGAACGTCAACGGTGTGAAAGAGCGTGCATTCCCCGCTGGTAAAAGCTCTTTTCCTGTAGGCAGAGCCATGTTATCACTGCAGGACCGACGCTAATCATCTTCAAAGTGTGTTCCCTAAAGACAATCTTTAAGCGGCAAATGAGATGGAATCCCGAGGGTGGCAGGTCTGGATGACGATATGTCCAAGCCAATTTGACGATGTGTTTGCGGGTTCTCAGACTTGTGTGTGGACGTGCATTTACGTGTTAGCGCAAGATTGCTAGTCGATTCTCGTCCGATCGGACACGTTTGAATCGATTCTTCTGTTTATTCAGAGTTTACACGTATGCTTCTGAATTGGTGGTCGACCTTTTTGGCATCGAATCCACGAGAATGACGCCAATCGTAATCCAAGAAGTGCCCATGACTTTTCCGGCAAAGGAGTTATCTTAAATTTCTTATTTTGTGGTGAATTAGGATGGTGCCACTCCATTTACTGCATTTTTGTTTCCGGCTCAAAGCGGTTCATCGGTATTTCGTCAACTGCAACGATCCGTGACAGAAAGCATCTCCCTCAATCTCAAAACTTTCCAACATTTAAGATCGAATGGCATTTCTGTGAATCTTGTGGTCCGCTCGGAGCATTCGTGGCACCTATCATGAGCATCTCTTTCTACAACCTCGAATCTCGATCGTTGCAGACGCACTTCAAATGCTGACCGACAGCCGTACAGCTAACTGTCGAGTAGTGATGCGGCAGTCGGAATGAATAGCTGCATCCGCACGATTCAGCATTTCTGGATCAGTGGCTGTGGCAAGACGTCCCAAGCGTGGAGTATCATGGAGCTCTGATTATGCGTCTCTTGAGGCTGTCCCCTCTTGAGGGAACTGAACGAATGGAGTGGCCAGCTTCTTCACAGGACGTAAACACCATACAGCATGGCTAGGATGTACCTGGCAGACGCTTTGCAGCCAGGTCAACACTTCGGTTGCAGAGTTGGAAATTGCACGCGTGCAAGAATGGCTAATATCCCTCAACAGTTAATTGATAACCTCGTACTATCCATGCCACTCTGGTATGCAAATATACTGGCCGTCCAAAGTTATCACCCGCTATATTAGAGGGCAACGAAAATGATTTTACATAGAAAGCTTTACGACTGCAATATATTATTTTCTACCACCAACATTCTTAAAAGCAATGCCAATGTAAAATCTAGCGATTACCCTTTACAGTAGTCAGAAGTTTATAATTTTACGTGAGATACATGTCCTTCATCTTATATATGACAGGCTGAAGAGCTTTGCAAAGAAACGTTTCAGAAGAAGAAGACAAGGTACAATTATTCACAACTCATCTTCTGCCGATCATTCGCTCATTTATTAATTACAAATCACAGACCAAAATATGTCCAGGATTTTATGATATATATATATATATATATATATATATATATATATATATATATATATATATATATATATATTATTACTTTATAAATGAGAATTTTCTTGCGACATATTCATTCTAGAAGACATGTCAACCTCAGACCATTCTTTGTACTGCCATTAAATGACATACAGCTAAAGAATATTACGATAGATCCATATCAAGGGTTAAATCAATGCCTAACATATGCAGTCGCGACACTCACTGCTGTGAAAGTTGTTACCAAGTGACAGTTGCAACTACACTAGCGCTCCTAGCGGTTTGCAAGCTGCCGAAGGAGTCATGTTTGTTTATAATTACTTTTGTGCGTAATTAACGTAACTGTTATTATTATTTTTGCGTTCCAAGCATTATTAAAATATCAACAGATATACATAATCGGGAAATTAATGTAAAAACATCCGAATTTTACTGATTCAGTGGTATAAAGAACAACTTCGTGATAAACAAATACTTACGAATATATGTACATTGCCAGGTTATTCCGCTGAAATTAAGTAGAATATAAACATAAGAAAACATAAATTTTTATTACGGTCTATTCTATGACAGTCAGTTTTTATACGCTTATCCATTCGTTATGAAGTCTAAAGATAGCACATTTTTACATTTCACTCCTTTATACTGGCATATGCTTTTCAGTGTAATTAACTTTAAAAGCTAATGTTTTGAAGATCTTACCATTGTGGTTGAGCTGTAGCAACAATTGTGGAATTGGGTTCTTCTGTTACGGGAAACAGTTTGATTGCTTTTGCCGTTATATTGCCATGTCTGTGACGTTTTGCCTTCAGTTACAGCTGTGGTCACTGATTTGGTACGTTAAATACTGTAGTTATTGCATTGTATATACAAGGCGTGTTTTTTAAGTAAGTACCGTTTTGAAATTAAAAAACGACGTGTTAAGATATCTCAAAAATTTTACGCACACTGGGTACCTACGTCTGTTGTCTACGCATTGACGCCGTTACATGCTGATAATTCCTTGTTTACGTTGTGTACTAGGAGTTTAAAATGCCTCCGATAATCTTGAGTCCTGCCGGCTGTGACGTACGAGCTGTTATAAGATTTATTAGTGCTAAAGTGTGCAGTTGACGAAGAAAACGTTATGAGTGATGGAATGGTAAGAAAGTGGGTGAGAGGATTTAAAGATGGCCGCACAAATGAGCATGATGAACAACGAAGTGGGCGTCCTTCGGTCGTTAATTAAAGTTTGGTGCAGGAAATGGACAATAAGGTGAGAGACGCTTTACGATTTCCTCCTTCCGGGGTGACTTTCCTAGTGTTTCTCGAAGTGTTTTGTCTGGCATTGTGTCCGAGTAAGACGATGACGAAGTAAAAACACAGTGGTTAATAAGTCAGGCGGCAGACTGCTATGAGAAGGGGTTTCAAAAACCGGTACAAGTACCTCAATATTGACGGAAATTATGTAGAACAGTAGATTAAGGTACAAGCTTTCATGTAAAAATAAAATTATTGATATAACTTAGCACGTATTCTTTTATTAAATTTCAAAACGGTACTTACTTTTAAAAAACTCCTCGTACGTCTTCTATGTTGTACGCTCACCGATTGTAATAGAATTGTAGTGAAGAAGCCTTAACGTTGCTGATTAGAAAAGCGACGTTTTTTTGCCAAAGGGCAGGTCTTCAGGTGTTTTCCAGCCTTTTTTATTTTTAATAGAAATTGTAGGTTACAAGACAATTGCAAATATACTTTACTGTAATGTACTGATTCATACCTTGTCAGGATTCTTGGGAAACCTATGAACTAAAAATGTGGACTATTACTAATTTATTACCTATTTTTATGGCACAGGAGACGTTCGCTAATATAAAAGGTATGTTAAAGTCAATGCAAATAACACCATTCGCACGGCACAATATATTCAGAAATGTAGCTTGTCGGCCGTTTCGAGCACTGCTTTCGCAGAGTATAACAAAATTTTGTAGTAGTTTCGTGACTATATACGATAGACTGTGATTATATCTACGTGTGTTCCAACTTTCATAGCCAAAATATCGAATATTCAATTGTGATCGAATTTGCATGTAAAATTTGGTTCGGATTGGTTGAACGGTGCGACCTAAACAGTGCGAACACGTTACAACAGGATACACACACTGTGAAGTCACGGATACTTCTGTAAGTATGTTCGAAACGATGCAAGATATGAAAACACCGTTACAGAGTAAAGTCGTAGCGAAAGTTCTCCTATAAACGTCCGTTTATTCAGTTTTCGTCTGAGATGAACGAATTAGGCATTGTTGTTTTTGTTATGGTCTTCAGTCCGGAGACTGGTTTCATGCAGCTCTCCACCCTACTCTATCCTGAGCAAGTCTTTTCATCTCCTCATAAGAACGGCAACCCACATCAACTTGAATCTGCTTACTATACGCGTCTCTTAGTCTCCTTCTGTGATTTTTAACCCACACACTTCCCTCCAATGCTAAATGTACGATTCCTCGATGTCTAAGAATGTGTCCTACCAAGCGATCCCTTCTTTTAGTCAGGGTATGCCAAAAATTCCTTTTCTCACCAATTATGTTCAGTACCTCTTCATTAGTTATGAGATCTACCCACCTAATCTTCAGCATTCTTCTGTAGCACCACATATCAAAAGCCTCTATTCTCTTCCTGTCGGCACTGCTTATCGTCCATGTTTCACTCCCGTACAAGGCAACATTCCACACAAATGCCTTCAGAAAAGACTTCCTTACACTTAAATTAAAATTCGATGTTAGCAAATTTCTCTTTTTCAAAAATGCTTTTCTTCCCATTGCCATTCTGCATTTTATATCCTCTGTACTGCGACTATCGCATCTTAGTTTACTACCCAGGTAACTAAACTCATCTACCACCTTCATTATTTCGTTGTCTAATCTAATTCCTTCAGCATTGCCTGATTTTCTAAGACCGCATACCATTATTTTTGTTTTTCTCTTGTTAATGATCATTTTATACGCTCTCTTCAACACACTGTCCATTCCATTCAACTGCTCTTCCAGGCCCTTTGCTGTCTCTGACAGAATTACAATGTCATCAGCAAAACGCAATGTTTTTATTTTTTTCCCCTGAACTTTAATCCCTATTCCAAATTTTTCCTTGCTTTCCTTCACTGCCTACTTGATATACAAATTGAAAGGCTACAACCCTGTCTTACTCCCTTCCCAACTGATGCTTCCCTATCATGCCCTTCGAGTCTAATAACTGCCGTCTGGGTTTTGTACAAGTTGTAAATAACTCTCCTTTCCCTAAATTTTACCCCTGCTGACTTCAGAATTTGAAAGAGTGTATTGCAGTCAACATTGTCAAACGCTTTTTCCAAATCTACAAAAGCTAAAAATGTAGGTTTGCCTTTCCTTAATCTACCTTCTAAGATAAGACGTAAAGTGAGTATTGCCTCTGGGGTTTCTACGTTCCTCCTGAATCCAAACTGATCTTCCCCGAGGTCAGCTTCTACCAGCTTTTCCATTCTCCTGTAAATAATCCGTGTTAATATTTTGCAACCACGACTTATCAAACTGATGGTTCTGTAATTTATGTGCAATTTAATTTCGAGTTCCATGGAACACATGGGTTCGTTGAGGGCGATCTGGATACAGATCAGAAGATGATGTCCAGATGCATCGAAATCGCTCATTTATCCAAATAAATAGCGATATTGGCTGTTAATCAGTGTCGATTTCGAGCTGTCAAAGGCCTTTGCAAACGGTGCCCTTAGAGCTTTAGTAACCTAAAGTGGATCAAAACAAAGTGATAATTTTTAAGTGAACTATTGTGGCTGCTAAAAAATCTTTAATTACTTTCTGTATCAACTCCCAAATGTCGTAGATCACTGGCTCGATTATTCAGTTCGTTGTCTACGAGTTAGGTAAACCTAAATTCCTCCTACCGTAGCAACATTTGAATTGGAAGGAAGGAAGCTTAGGGTTTAACGTCCAGTCGACAGCGTGGTCATTAGAGACGGAGCTTACGCTCGGATTTTTGTGGAAGGATTAGGGGAGGAAATTCGGCCGTGCCCTTTGAAAGGAACCATCCCTGCATTTGCCTAGAGTGATTTAGGTAAATCACGGAAAACCTAAATCTGTATGGCCGTAGGTGGATTTGAACCACCGTCCTCCCGAATGCGAGTCCAGTGCATTTGAATTGGGCGAGAGTGTATCAGTGAATCACCAGTCTCGTGTGGAGGTCGATTCGCTCAACATACAGTTCATATGGTAGTGTATCAGCCTTTAAACTGTGTCCGTGACAGAGGAATGATTTGTGGCAGCGATAGCGTCCAAAAACTGGCTGCGCTATTTATCTGCTGTCCGTTTATCGGACACAATAGGGATTCACCGAACATAATTACTTGCTGGTGGTCCAAACCGTTCGGGTGACGTTGCACGAAAATTAACGCGCCCTTCTACACGAAAATCTAACAAATCGTCTTTGCTCTTTTTGGGGGATAAAATTAAAGATAGGTCCATGGACGTCCATCACTGCGCTGACGAACTTCGATTTATGTGTCTTGCAAAGAACATGTGAAGATGATATCAGACTCCGCGATTAACGTGGCCTGAGGTTGACGGTTGTTGTCGTAGTTGGTGGAGTTATTAGTTATAAATTTCGTTGATACTGAAATAGATGAGAACACTTGAAAGCTGACCAACGAAGAAGGATAAGTCACTTTGGGTAAACTTATTTCTAGTGCTATAACAACTTAGGAATACCGACGTGCAAGACTATCTTCGTTTAGTTGTAATCGGGATTCCCTTTCAATTCGGAAATAAGTTTGCGGAAAATTGTAATGGGGAGCCGTTGCTACTACCAGGCAATTCAAACGTCTTTTCAAATAAAATGGCAAGTCACCGAGGTACAAAAAGTTTTACTTTCAGTGGTAATGAAAAAGACATTATAAGTCGTTCTTCACATCGAGTCGGTGCGGCTTCGTAGCACAGTGATAGAGTGCAATACTGCAAATCCAAAGGTCGCGGGTTCGATCCCCGCCAGGTCCTAGGATTTGTATCTGTCACTTTGCATTTCTTGCACCTCTGGCAGTGTTGGTGATGTGGAAAATACCGAGTAGCGCCGTGGTTCGAAACCCACGTTAAACTGTAGGTCTTCCTATAACTGGCTGGGTAAGTCAGTTCGAAGGTCGGAGGAAGGCAATGGAATACCACCTCCAAACAGGACCATGCCTAGAAAATCACCGTGGTGTACAAACCATTCTTCGGATTGTTAACTGCTTTACCTTTTTCATATATTAAAATGATGTTCTAATGAATGAAATCCCTAGAAGAATAGACCTAAGTATTCGCCAAATTCTTATTTTTTCCAGTATTCTGATGTTCCAAAAAATGCATCTAAGACGGTCTCTGATTGGAAGTCAATTTACATATAGTTGGTGTGTCAGCCAGTCCAATGGAGTTGAGAGTATTTTACTTGCATTTGCTCCACCTTTAGGGTAACTCCTTAGGCGAGTATCAACCGGTTTGCCTTTCCTTCATTTGGGGCAAACAGTAACGCATATCCAATTGGTGCACGGGCACAGATGTAAACACATCTTAAATCTGTTTACAATTATAATAAATTGATCGTTAATTACATGTACAGTGTACTGGCGCTTTTATTAGCCATTTCGGTATAATATTCATTTTCTACAAAATTCACACTACAAATACATATATTTTAGAGCACACCAGGGTCTTCGTTTCGTTTTTCCATCCCAGGTCTCCGCAACTGCCTCACAGTGTTAATGCATTACCTCTTCAGCCAAATATTCTGAAGCTTGAAAGGAATGATTCTCTTCATCCCACAACTTTGCGCCGTATACTCAAAATTACATCAACATTTTTATATTCAGACCGTTCTGGAAGTCCATCCTCTAATAATATCAATGGCTGTATTTTTGCGTCAGTAGGAAGGTGCTAGCAGAGAACAGTATACTGACCTAGCAAATATGGACAGGAATTTAATATCGTATGGAATCTCCGCGTTAGTTATTTACGGACTCAAAAGAGAACAGTTTCAATTAAAACCAGGAGCCCGAATTTTGTGGTTGCTCAGTGAAACTGTAAACAACACAATTGCCATGTACGACAAGCGAACTTGTAGGGGCACATCAAAGTTGTATTTGACAAACTGCAGGTTACGGATGTAACGTCATTGCACATAGTTGATTTCTTAAATATACTATACGATTTACTACACATAACACATTAATCGTTTCTGTGAGGTAACATGTAAAAAAGTGTTGAATCACCATGGTCCTAGAGAATCATGATCATTTACATAAAATGCAACAGAGATACACAACAACAACCTTTTAGTTTCCTTTATTGCTCATGAAAAAATAAATTGACAATTTGTACGGAAATAAAATAGACATTATGAATTTATGTTGCACATTTCAGTACCCCTAATACCCGGTAACACTTCCTCTTACACTGATGTATGCACACTTTCCAAACGATTATCAAAGGACTGCATGGGAGAATAAATTGTGTGCCAGAACCGGAAATAGAACCTGGGACCTTCGCCTTTCGTGGACAAGTTTGCAAATTAGGAGGCGAGGTACTGGCAGAAGTTGTATGGACGGGCGGTGAGGCGTGTCGAGATAGCTCAGTGATAAAAAAAAAGCTGAGTCAAATGCTCAACGAACGACCGAGTACGAACAATGAAAACGACCGCAAATCACAAATCTATATGAGAAAACAAAAGTGGTAGAGCGCTTGCCCGCGAAAGGCAAAGGCCTGAGATTCGAGTTCCGCTCCCGGCACACAATTTTAATCTGCCAGGAAGTTTCATATCAGCGCACACTCCGCTGCAGAGTGAAAGTCTCATTCTGGAAACATCCCTTAGGCTACGGCTAAGCCATGTCTTCACCATAGCTTTTCTTCCAGGAGTTCTTTCATTCTATCTAATCCAGATTGTCCCACTCCTTAACAGCGGTTCAGCTTAGAACTTTCAGATCAGTTTGCGCGTCGTCTTGTCCCTCTCACCGACAAAAAAATGAAAAAAAAACCTTTTTCAATGTATCTTGCGATGTCTTTATCATTAAAGAACGCGTTCCCAAGACGTGCACGAAGAACGCGATAACTGCCGTCGATTGTTTCCTCACCGAAATTTGCCGATATAGTTTTACTATACGTCGTAGAATCTCTTTGCTCTACCGTATAGCTATTTGATTCCCTTCAACGGTCACCAAAGGCGTACGATAGCCCTACATAATGCAACCCGTCTACATCTGGGAACCACCAGGCAGATACGATTCTTTTCTGTGAATAGCAGTTAATGCCAGTTCTAACGACTTCGTTCAGAATGCTGTTGGGCCCAGTTACATCACGATGCATAGTGTCTGAATGAAATAGATGGATTTCGCCATGTACGTCGGGTTCAAGCAGTAAGTCATGCACGTCATGTTGCAAGTCATGACGGACCGTTCGAATACTAACACGGCGATATATCGCTGCATGAAAATCATTATCCAGCATTTTGATTGCCCCGATGTGTAATCGGTAAGTGGCGGTCAATAGTTACGTGTTTAGCCAATTGGCGTTCAGAGAGAGGCAAGTCATCGAAATTTCCTGTATGTTGTACCTCATCGATGTCTAAACAACATTGCTTTGGTTCACTTAGAGAACTTTTGGAAACTTCGGTCGCGAAACAAAATAAAACTGCGGAATGATCTTCTAGGAATGTCAGATCTACAGTCAACACTGGCAGTATACTTCCTTCCTTGGTGTTATACTGACCGGCCAATTTACCAACATCGTCGCATTGGCACTGCTCATGATGTGATTCGTGATTATTTGGTTCAAAATGAGTTCAAACGTCCGTAAATCTATCGTACCAAACTGCGTGTTCATGAGTCTGCAGCTTAGAAACTACTTAAACCTAGGTAAATTAACCTGAGGACAAACACACACACCCATGCCCCAAGGAGGACTCGAACCTCCACGGCAAGCAACCGCGCGCTCCGCATCGAGACGCTTTAGACCGCTCGGCTACTCCACCGCGGCGTGATTATTTGGCTCACGGTGTGAAGTCAGTCACTGGACCACCCATCGCCCCTGCCCCCCCCCCCCCCCCCACCGCTCCTCCAGCCGTTTTGTAATTTGCGTCACTTGTGAGTCTGCCGGATTGTACGTGACGTGTCTCTGAACCGAAGATTCGGGCGCTACGTGACCTCACGTACTAATGATATAAGAACTTCTTGTATAACGTATACCTAACCACAAGGGTACGCTGGCCTGTTGTTGGTTTTGAAGTTACTGACACTGTGTTGAAGAATAGTCTGAAAATGTGGTGAAGACATATTTACACTTAAGAAATTGATCTGTAGCGTAGCCTTAAGAAGGTTAGGTGAAAGTTAAGCAATAATTTTCTTTTTCGCCGGCCGTCTACGGCGCACCAGTCATAGTATGTACGGCCGCTACGATCGGTGGTTCGAATCCCCCCTCGGGAATTGGATGATTGTCTTGTCTTTAGTATAAGGTAGTCCATAAGTAGTTTGTAAATTTAGGGATTGACTACCCCGCAGTTAAGTTCCATGAGCTTAACAATCATTTGAACATTTTCTTTTACTCAGTTCCTGACGGCGCGTAGCACCCGAATCCCCGCTTAACTCGCTACGTACAATTCGGCGGGTTGAAAGATGGCGGAGGTTCGAGTCCTCCCTGGGGCATGGGTGCGTGTGTTGTCCGTCGGTTAGTTTACCTTAGTTTATGTAGTTTGTAAGCTACGGACTGATGACGACGCAGATTGGTCCGATAGATTTACAAACATTTATGAAAAATGGCGGATGTTCCAAAAAGTAAACACGACACCACAGTTTATCAAGGGTAGTGACTGGCGTATTGTGACGAGCCAGTTGCTCGGCCACCATTGCATAGACGTTCTCAATTGGTGAGAGATCTGGGGAATGTGCTGGCCTTGGCAGAAGTCGAACATTTTCCGTATCCAGAAAGGCCCATACAGGAGCTGCAACATGCAGTCGTGCTTTCTCCTGCTGAAATGTAGGCTTTCGCGGGGGTCGATAGAAGGGTAGAGCCACTGGTCGAAACACATTTGAAATGTAACGGTCACTGTTCAAAGTGCCGTCAATGCAAACAAGAGGTGACCGAGACGTGTAACCAATGGCACCCCATACCATCACGCCGGGTGATACGCCAGTATGGCGATGACGAATACACGCTTCCAATGTGCGTTCAACGCGATGTCGCCGGATGCGATCATCATGATGCTGTAAACAGAAACTGGATTCATCCCAAAAAGTGACATATTGCCATTTGTGCACCCAGGTTCGACGTAGCGTACACCATCGCACGTGCTCCTGTCTGAGATTCAGCGTCTAGGGTAACCGCAGTGCCGGCCGCGGTGGCCGAGGCAACTGAGGCGCTACAGTCACGGTCTTCAAGGCCACTACGGTCGGGCATAACTATCTTATCCTTAGGATAAGATAGTTGATAAGTAGTTTGTAAGTTTAGGGACTGATAACCCCGTAGGTAAGTCCCATAAGCTTAACAAACGCTTGAACTTCTAACCGCAGTCATGGTCTCCGAGCTGATAGTCCATGCTGCTGCAAACGTTGTCGAACTGTTCGTGCAGATGGTTGTTGTCTTGCAAACGTCCCCATCTGTAGACTCAGGGATCAAGACGTGGCTGCACGATCCGTTACAGCCATGCCGATAAGATGTCTGTAATGGCGACTGCTAGTGATACGACGCCGTTGGGATCCATCACGCGGTTCCGTATTGCCCTCTTGAACCCACCGATTCCATACTCTACTAACAGTCATTGCGCGCGACCAACGCGAGCAGCAATGTCGCGATACGATAAACCGCGATAGGCTACAGTCTCCTCCTTACACGAGGCGGGGGAGAGAGGAGTGGTCACGTGACCGACTTCGCACCAAGAACCAAAAGTACTGGTCTGTAAACAGCCACTCGTCTGCTCCTCCGCGGTCGTTTACATCACTTGACGTCTACGAACATTCAACGTCAGTGTTCTGGAGAGGTTGTAACTTGCTTCAGGAGACAAATTTCGCATTAACGCAATATTGGTTGTTACCGTGCCATATGCCTTTCTATGACGTCATAAACGTTAGCCAATGAGCACGTCGCGCCGCTGCAAGACACAGCCCAGCACTGACGTGCCACTGTGCAAAATTTGTATGGTACTCGCCGCAGTATGGGTAAATCAGAGAGCCCCGCGCCGTTTGTGTGGCGCTGCCGCGACTGGCGCCACCGAGTCCCCCGCCGCGCCACAGCCACAGTTCGCTCATTACCGGCTGGCTGGCAGGCCGGTGCGGAACGCTTTGACGCTGGCGCGCCAGAAATCGCTAACGAGGCCGCCGCAGCCCGCCTGCCGCCTGCCTGAGGGGCCGCCTACGCCGTCTAGGGCGCTTCTTCGCGGCCTGGAGCACCCTACGTCTGGCGCCGAGGGCCCGCCGCTGTCTCCACCAGCCTCTTCCTCATCTCTGTCAGCCAGCTCTCCACTACCGCCCCCTCTCTCTGTCTCTCTATTGCTAGACTTTATTCTCTTAATTGTGCTCCCACCAGTGCACTACTTACTCGCCCATTATCACAGACTAAGGTAGTCTGAGGCCCAGGGTCCCACTTTCCGGCCTCTTAAGGTAGGTTTAGACAAGTTTGTTTGGGTGGCCATCTTCTGCAGCGAGCTCCGAAATTCTTCGGAAATTATGTAGAAAAGTAGATTAAGGTACAAGCGTTAATGTAAAAATAAAATATTGATATAACTTGGGGAGGAGTATTCTTTTATTCAATTTCAAAACAGTACTTACACTCCTCGTACGTCTTCTATGTTGTACGCCCACCGATTTTAATCTAATTGTACTGAAGAAGCCTTAACGTTTCTGAATACAAAAGCGACGTTTTTCTGCCGAAGGGCAGGTCTTCTGGTGTTTCCCAGCCTTTTTTTTATTTTTAATAGTAAGCGAAATACTTATTAAAAATTTTAGGTTACAAGACAATTGCAAATATACTTTACTCTACTGATTCATACATTGTCAGGAATCTTGGAAAACCTATTAACTAAAAATGTGGACTATTACTAAGTTATTACCTATTTTTATGGCACAGGATACGTTCGCTAATATAAAAGTCAATGCAAGTAACACCATTCGCACGCACACAATATATTCAGAAATGTAGCTTGTCGGCGCTTCGAGCACTGCTTTGTGGGAGTGTCGTGACTATAAATGATAGACTGTGATTATATCTTTAGACGTGTGTACCAACTTTCATAGCCAAAATATCGAATATTCAATTGTGATCGAATTTGCATGTAAAATTTGGTTCGGATTGCTTGAACGGTGCGACCTAAACAGTGCGAACACGTTACAACAGGACACACACACTGTGAAGTCACGATTACTTCTGTAAGTATGTTCGAAACGATGCAAGATATGAAAGAACCGTTACAGATTAAAGTCGTAGCGAAAGGTCTTCTATAAACGTCCGTTTATTCAGTTTTCGTCTGAGATGAACGATTGAGGCATTATGTGCAATTAAATTTCGAGTTTCATGGAACGCAAGGGTTCGTTGAGGGCGATCTGGATACAGATCAGAAGATGATGTCCAGATTCATCGAAATCGCTCACTTATCCAAATAAATAGCGATCTTGGCTGTAAATCAGTGTAAATTTCGAGCTGTCAAAGGTCTTTGCAAACCGTGCCCTTAGAGTGTTACTAACCTAAATTGGATCAAAACAAAGTGACAATTTTTAAGTGAACTATTGTAGCTCCTAAAAAATCTTTAATTCTTCGTTTTTCATGATGAACAAAAAACGCCTTCTGTTTGCTGGAACTGATTGTATTTCTCACAGACGTGTTTCGCCTTTTATTTTGATAGCACTCACCTACATCATCATCAAAATAGAATAAGAAAAAATACATCGAAAACGGAAAGATTTGGGTGATCCTTTTTCCCGCGAGCTATTACAGAATGGAACTGTAGAGAAACGTCATAAAGGCGAATCGATGAACCCTCTGCCATGTACTTCAATGTAACTTGCAGACTACTCTACTGGCCATTAAAATTGCTACACCAACATGAAATGCAGATGACAAACGGGCGTGCATTTGACAAATATACTAGAACTGACATGTGATTACATTTTCACGCAGTTTGGGTGCATGGATCCTGAGAAATCAGTAGCCAGATCAACCACCTCTGGCCGTAAAATACGCCTGGGCATGGGGTCAGAGCTTGCATGGCGTGTACTGGTACAGATGCACATGGAGATTCAACACGATACCACAGTTCATCAAGGGTAGTGACTGGCGTATTGTGACGAGCCAGTTGCTCGGCCACCATTGAATAGACGTTTTCAATTGGTGAGAGATCTGGGGAATGTGCTGGCCAGGGAAGCAGTCGAACATTTTCCGTATCCAGAAAGGCCCGTACAGGAGCTGCAACATGCAGTCGTGCATTCTCCTGATGAAATGTAGGCTTTCGCGGGGGTCGATAGAAGGGTAGAGCCACTGGTCGTAACACATCTGAAATGTAACGGTCACTGTTCAAAGTGCCGTCGATGCAAACAAGAGGTTACCGAGACGTGTACCCAATGGCAGCCCATACCATCACGCCGGGTGATACGCCATTATGGCGATGACGAATACACGCTTCCAATTTGCGTTCACCGCGATGTCGCCAAACACCGATGCGACCATCATGATGCTGTCAACAGAACCTTGATTCATCCCAAAAAAGTGACGTTTTGCCATTTGTGCACCCAGGTTCGTCGTAGCGTACACCATCGCAGGTGCTCCTGTCTGAGATACAGCGTCTAGGGTAACCGCAGTCATGGTATCCGAGCTGATAGTCCATACTGATGCAAACGTCGTCGAACTGTACGTTCAGATGGTTGTTGTCTTGCAAACGTCCCCATCTGTAGACTCAGGGATCGAGACGTGGCAGCACGATCCGTTACTGCCATGCCGATGTCTGTAATCGCGACTGCTAGTGATACGACGCCGTTGGGATCCATCACGGGGTTCCGTATTGCCCTCTTGAACCCACCGTTTCCATACTCTACTAACAGTCATTGAGCGCGACCAACGCGAGCAGCAATGTCGCGATACGATAAACCGCGATCGCGATAGGCTACAGTCTCCACCTTACACGAGGCATCACAACAACGTTTCACCAGGCAACGCCGGTCAACAGCTGTTTGTATATGAGAAATCGGTTGTAAACTTCCCTCATGTCAGCACTTTGTAGGTGCCGCCACCGTCACCAACCTCGTGTGAATGCTCTGAAAAACAAATCATTTGCATATACAGAATATTCTTCCTGTCGGTTAAATTTCGCGTCTGTAGCACGTTATCTTCATGGTGTAGCAATTTTAATGGCCAGGAGTGTAATTATGTAGATGTAAACTTGCCTCGTAAAAAAATAATTTTAACTGACTCTTCGAATGAAAAAAAATAGAGTTCATCAAGAGCGGAGAAAATAGTCACTTGCCGAGAGCAAGTCTTCGTATTCGATGTTGACACTGTCTCGTTAGAAAGTTCCTAACAGTCTCTCAGCACAATCTTCCACCCTCTTATAAATTTCCTCTGCTTTACTCTCACTCCTATTACTAGGGATGTATGCACTTCTATTTGCACTAGGTAACGCATATTGCATTATGGGCCGTAGATTTCATCAATTCTTCAGACTGGTGATATAAAGTTATTTCGTTTGTTACTGATCTTAGATCTCGAAGTAGATTACGTCCCACACAGTTTAAGCACACAGGTCGCATTTTCTTGACGTCTGTAGTAAAAGCGCTGTGAAACTGATTTAAGGGCTCTAACTATTATTTTATTTATAAAACACGGGATGCCAGTGGATTTTAAATTTATTCTTACAAAGTTTACACACGCCTAGCGAAGTTCACAAATCTAAGCGGCATATTGAACGATAGTCACTTTACATTAAATACTAGTGCCATGATGATAATTGTACAAGTTTTGTAATGCTCCGTAATGATACAAGGCGCTACATGTTAACTGTTCGAAGGTCGGCACTGGACTGTGTCCTGCCAGGCCTGGCTGTTAGCTGCTGCCTCTGTCTTTTTGGCGACAAACGAACCTTCTAGATTCGTCACTCGCATTTTGTTTATATAAATTACAATGAAGAAAGTACCAAATGGGTTCAAATAAAAGATTATTAACATAAAAGTGTAAGATTGAAATTACGCCCTTATGTTTACTTTCTATATTAATAAATGAAATGTAGGAATGGAAGCACCGAGAGGGGAGACGGCAGCCAAACAGATCACGTCTATACTGCACTACATGCTCTCCCTCGGTTCGTACATGATCTGTGCCATCTGTTAAGCTTTTCTCACCCGTTCCATCGATTGCATCATGCTACCTTTCCTACTGCCAGCCAGCTTCTATAAAATCATAAGTCCAAACTAACATATGAAAACTCTAAATACTATTATTAAACTAATAAATGTATAAAATCAGACTTCTCACAAGATAAATCTTCAGTGGGATATCAAGTACAATTTCTTTGTGAGATATATTGTTCCCAGATTATAAACGGTTCACGATTTTTTTTTTTTTTTTAATTTTACGTAAGGGAAAAAGTTTTTCAAATGTGCAAATGTTCAAATGTTTGTATAGCTTATGGGACTTAACTACAGGGTCATCAGTCGCTAAACTTACAAACTAGCTAACACTAAGGACGGCACAAATATCCATGTCCGAGGGGGGATTCGAATCCCCGACCGTAGTGGCCGTGCAGACCGTGACTGGAGCGCCTCAGTCCCCTCAGCCACCGCGGCCGGCGAAAAAGTTTTTCTTGCTTTTTCGATCTTCTGATGTTTCCTCCATTTTGGCTTTGACCAGATGGAGGAAGCAGTAGCGGATAGCTGAAAAGACAACGAAACCGTAAGTAAAAACTTCTTCCCTTATGTGAAAAAACACGTGAACTATTTATAAACTGGAAACAGTACATCTCAAACAAAACATTACTTCTAGATCCCAATGAAGATGCCATTAAATAAATGACGAAACGCGTCTGATAGAAACAAAATCAATTGCAGCAGACACAAGGCATTTAATTTTCACCTTCAAAAACTAAGAATTTCTACGTTTAGAAGTTTGCACATTGTGTGACTGACATGACACTTAGACATGTTGCGCTACATCAACTCATACAAAAGTTGTATGAGGACCTTCCCGCGTCTACATGTCGCGTACTCAAGCTGTATATTGCTTTTTCGGCATATACGCGACACTCGCAGAACGTGCACATACACAGTACCAATCTTTCCTAGCCGCTTATTTTGGAAAGTAGCAGAAGCTTCTATGCCGGTCTCCCTCTTGTCTCTTGGCGTCTAATGCTTTGTTGATCGGTGTACGGTGTTGTCAGAGCTGATTTTTTGTTCATAAACTAAATGAAAATCAAACTGTTACTGTAATATAAAACATTAACAACATTATAAATCACGAGTTAGTATATAATATTACCACCAATCCTGTATAACGGATAAATAATATCTAATAACACAGAACATTTTTAAAGTAAAAAGTTCCTATTAAAATAAACGATAACCTAACAAATATACCACAAATACAATTCTTGATTTACGAACCTTTAAAGAGGGAGCCACAGTCGCCAATGACGAAAGATGACGTCAGCTGTGTAAAACTTGTAACAGCTGCATCAGTATGAACGTAACCGCCAACATAGAGATCGAAAAGTTCTATGTATTAACTGTTTTCTTTTAAGATATGTTTTGTACAGTTGACTGTAATTGAAACCGTATGCAACTGATTTATAATTTGTTATCTAATTCTAACTGGTTCTTTTGTATTTGTCTTAGCATGAATCTTGATCTGGGGAATAAACAAAATATTTACGACAGATTGCTGACAACATTCTACAAATGTATAAGCAGTCGTTGAGCACAAGAGCTATAATGGAACCAAAAGTTGAATTATTTTTGAATCTATGGGACTTACTCTGCTCATCAGTCGCTAGGCTATAAATCCTTAAACTACTTATGTTTAAGAACAACAAATACACCCATGCCCGATGGAGCATTCGAACGTCCGACGACGAGTAGCAGCGCGCTCCGCAGCTACGTGCCTTGGAACGCTCGGCCAGTCCGCAGTGGTAAATGAAATCTAGTCTGATAAAATAAAAATGAGTTCGTGGTTGAAACAAAATACTATGGTATTCATTCAGTCCGTGCTATTGCATTCCTTCATTAATGTTTTCGGATATTTTTTTTGTGTATGAATTGTCTTCGGAATTTGTAATATTATATTACTGACTGAAGCATGCCAATGGTTCTAAAGTACAAAAAGTATCCTATTTTAGCAGCGTTTAAGCAATTAATAGTGCATAGTTTATATGCCAGCTTCTTAACAGTTAATAAGATGAAGAATTTTTAGTTAATTATAATATTTAATACAAATTTAATAGCTTCCAGTCAATCTTCACCTCTTGGGATAAAACTTGCACAATGTCCTCACAGACCCGAAATATAATATAGCAATTTGAGATTTTTAGATATTCAATGCAAGTACATTAACATGGAAAAGGAATCCGCAGTAGCCAAAAATCGGAGAGTCATTGTCAACTGAATTTCTTGCCGAAATATTGATTCTAGACTCGAGAGTATCGACGAGACGCAGTAATCTACAAAAAATGTTTTATATTCATCCTAAAATATTTATCGAAATTCGTGCCGACTTCTAGAGTTAATTCTTGAACAAGCATTGCGTCAGCTGCGTGAGTAGCACGTTTGTCTGGAACTATTGCTACCACAATCTGCGATGACTCCGCCTTTCTTTCCTTTCAACGTTCAAAAGAGCTAGTACGGCAGCGCATAACAATGTAAAATCTTTAACATCGTCGTGGGAAGCCGGCGCGAACTCATACAAATCAACAGGTATAAGCGCGCAATCATACATATATGAGGTTGCTACTTGTCAGCTCATACAATTCGCAATACATGGCCCGAAGTCGCATTTACATGTCGCGCATACATGTGCCGATACAAATCCCAGTGTAAACGTACCATTAGCATCACTAGTGGCAACTTTGCTGCGTAAAATAAATATGTGTGTCTTTAGTCTCTAACGAGGAGACCACATGATTACCGAATCCATTTTTAAATGTTGTATACACTGTAAAGACAGAGAAACCGGTATAGACATGCAAAGGAGCTAGTACGACAGCGCATAACAATGTAAAATCTTTAGCATCGTCTTGGGAAGCCATCGCGAACTCATACAAACAAACAATTGTAAGCGCGCAATCATGCATATATGAGGTTGCTACTTGTCAGCTCATACAATTCGCAATACATGTCCCGAAGTCGCATTTACATGTCGCGCATACATGTGCCGATACAAATCCCAGTGTAAACGTACCATTAGCATCACTAGTGGCAACTTTGCTGCGTAAAATAAACATGTGTGTCTTTAGTCTCTAACGAGGAGACCACATGATTACCGAATCCATTTTTAAATATTGTATACACTGCAGAGACAGAAACCGGTATAGGCATGCAAAGGAGCTAGTACGACAGCGCATAACAATGTAAAATCTTTAGCATCGTCTTGGGAAGCCATCGCGAACTCATACAAATAAACAGGTGTAAGCGCGCACATATATGAGGTTGCTACTTGTCAGCTCATACAATTCGCAATACATGTCCCGAAGTCGCATTTACATGTCGCGCTTACATGTGCCGATACAAATCCCAGTGTTTAGCATCACTAGTGGCAACTTTGCTGCATAAAATAAACATGTGTGTCTTTAGTCTCTAACAAGGAGACCACATGATTACCGAATCCATTCTTAAATATTGTATACACTGCAGAGACAGAGAAACCGGTATAGGCATGCATATGAAAACACTGAGATACGTAAACCCTCAGAGGCATTAGTTCGGCTACTGTTGCTGCAGTGGTAGGTTATTAGGATTTAAGTGGCTCTGAACTAGGTGTTATAGTAGGCGCACAAGATATGGTACACAGCACCTCTGTCGCCTACGATTCGGCCACACATGGCTGACGCATGGCCACCTTCTTCGGTGGGAGGACGCACCACAGTGTGACTGTGGCGCCCCCTTGACAGTGGTCCACATTCTGGTGGATTGTCCACTTTTAGTTGCCTTGCGACAATCTTTTAATTTGCCAGTTGCGCTTTCTTTTATGCAAGAAGACAATGCTGCTATGGTTGAACGTGTTTTAGATTTTATTCGCGTAGCTGCTTTTTATCATGTGATTTAATGGTGGTGTGTTTTCTTCTTAGTGTTTACTTGTATCCTTTCCCCATATTTAGCAATGAATTTTACTCTTTGACCTGTTAATGTGTTTCCTTAGGAACACCTAACAGCCTGTTTTATCTCTCAGAACGGAACAAGGGACTGATAACCGTTGCTGTTTAGTCCCTTCAAAAATCAAACAATAACAACAAGCTAGCGATGAGGTGAGGATTTTTCGGCAGTCACTTCATGAGTGCACCGTGAATATCGGGAATCAGGTAAAACATGAAATCTCCATTATCGCTTGGCCATACAAAGTTCCTTCAAAAACGGGACCAACGACGAGCCGTCACTGACACAAAAGTGTAACATTTCCGCGAATTGATGTATATTTAAATGTTTTGTCATCAACAAGCTTCAGCATGCGAACCACTAAACAAAACATAATACATATGGATTTTAAGAGACGAATGGCCACTCGGGTACCCTCCTTGACAAGATTTATACCTTTCAACGTCAAAATTGGACTCTTTGAGACTCGTGGTTCCTTTTCTGACGAGTCTCGATTCCAATTCTAGGGGTGGTCAGGTGACCGACTTCGCACCAGGAACCAAAAGTACTGATCTGTAAGCAGCCACTATTCTATCGAGAGGATGGACGCGTACGGGTGTGGACACAACGTCATAATTCCATGGACACTGCATGTCAGCACCAGACTGTTCGCGCAGGTGGAGGCCCTGTAATGGAGTGAGGTATGTGAAACTGGAGTGATGTATGGCCCCTGATTAATTCCAGCAGGATGATACGACACTCCAGATGACCAGAATTGAAACAGAGGGCCTAAAGGAACACTCTGTAAACATCTCTATTGGTAACTAGACTCTCCAGACATCAACATTATTCAGCATATCTGGGACGCCTCGCAACGTGCTGTTAAGATAAATATACCCAGGCCGTGGCGCAGCGCTGCCAGACCCATGGTGTCACTTCCCGCTATTACTACCTCAGGTATCAGTCGATTCCATTCCACGCCGTTTTGCGACACTAATGCGCGTCTGTGGGGACCCTCTTCAGTGTATCTTACGGCCATGAAGCTACAACTCCAGATAGTAATCAGCCAAGTAAATTAGATGCAACTCAAAAATTGGCGATAAAACAAACTTTGAAGTTTTCAAAAATGTTCAGAAGTTTGTAAATCTATGGAACTTAACTACTCTGGTCATCAGTTCCTAGGCTTACAAACAACTTATGCTAACGACAACAAATACACCCGGGCCCGACGGAGCTCGCAGCATGGCGCCTTGGCAAGCTCGGCCATTCCACCGCAGCTATGAAGTTCCGCAAGGTGATCTAAATGCCCATTATGAAGACAATTATTTCAGTGGTTCTCGTAGCTCATATAGTAGTGTTTTAGATTGGTGATCAGGCTGACCTAGTAGGTTCGGTATCTTAGATAAGTGCAAAAGCTTACTTTTTTGTGTGTTCTAATTCCTTTAAATTCTTGAAATATAATGTAATTAACCCGGCTATTTTTTTTTCGAAAATCGTAAATTTATTTATGCTCGATTTTCTATACTTTATACAAAGTAAATGATGATGATTTCAATTTTGGAAAACTACAAAATATGCTGCAATATTTTAAAATCATAAACCCTCTATTCGGATGTAAACGAGGGCTTCCGCGACCGTTGTCAGTGTCAATAAAATTCTTTTGGGTGTTTGGCCGCAGTTACAAATGGTCTTTGTCAAGGTCGTTTGGCTGACTGCTGAATGCAAGGGATTTCTGGTGCTTACATAATAATCGGAGCAGCTGATATCGAAATTTGATTGGATATTGGTAGCAGGAGAGGCGTTCTTTATTGGTGTCGATATTATTAGCTTATGATTGGAGGAAATAGAGGTACTTCGTTGGTGTTTTCATTGATAGAAATTGTTGAATGAGAGGCGGTGGCGGTTATGACGTGACCCTGTGACGCTGTTTACTTGCTTCCTGGCGTTGGCCGGGGCGCTCTAGTACTCGGTGAATACGCAGTGTCCCGCGTGCGTGAGTTGGTTCGCACGCTGTCGTCCCGAAGCGTTTCCACTGATGGCAGCCAGGAGGCCGGTAGCCTGTACCAATCCTCTCTGTTCAGGTTGGTGGCTCGCTATGCACTTTCTGCGGCCTCTGTGATCCTCCTACTCGAATGAAATCACTGTTTTGCTAGTAAAGGTGCTTCTCGAAACACTATCTCCCCTGCCACCAATATCCAGTCATTTTCGAGAGTTTTGTGAGTTGCGTCGAATGGCTTTGGTTGATTACTACTTGAGGTCTGAACTACACGTATTATAAATATACGAAATAACAAATATCCGATACCCATGTGGCATCCTTGAAAGGAGGGTAGTCACGTACGTCAGTTACACTGCCAAGTTAAGCGAATGGAGCACTTTCAGCCGTTATCGCGGTTTCGACACTTCATTGTGTCTTTTTCAGGCGCTCTGAGCAGCGTAAAATGGATGTCTGAAGTGATAGAGCCGTTGTGTAGCTTCTAAAGATTTTATGTATTTTAACTGTAACCTATGAACACCAGCACATTAGTAGGCCCAACTGGTGGCCATCATGCTAACTACGCAAATTTTGCAGAAAGGCCTGAAGATGACACAATGACGTGATGAAACTGGAAGCAAAAAAATTCTATAATTTAATGACCGAATGTGTTCGCATTGTTTTAACTATACTTCTGAGAATGTTCATTTATTTGTCCAATTTTTTGTGCAGATCCGCCAAGAGCACTTGTGTACCAGTGAACTGCGTAATTGTGTCTGTAGCTAGGTTGTTGTATCAATATCTTCTCCTCATTTCCGAAGCCTTACGTACGATAAGCGCCTTGCTGTTGAGAAACCGCCCCTTCGTTTGTTCATCCGCAGATGAACACGTGATCAGGCCGTGAACTACGCTTCTGCGGGGCGGTCCAGCGTGTGCCAATGTTTACCCGCACTGTCCCGATTAGGCGAATGGTTTGTACGTACTTATGTTTACATTTTACATAGGTATGGGGACTTGAAAACCAGAATGAAACTAATTCAATGAACGTATTTTGAATTATTTAGAATTTGATTCCTGCATGAGATCCACATCGTGACATCTCGAAGCCACCCTACAATACTTTCCGAATTAAGGAGCACTATTTGACGTCGTATTATGCCAAAAAACGAAGAGCAAAACACTGGGCAGTTCTTCACAGACTATGAACTGTGCATCATTTTTGATCGAGACAGATTTCTAGAAACATAAAGGAGTGGTGGTAATGATATTATATACCAGCTGAAGTTCTTTGATATGATTTTATCAGTCACGATGAGCTCATTTCGACATGTCAGCCATCTCAGTGTGTTCCTGTTGTGGCTGTTCCTTTTTAGATATCATTTTTCAAGTTTGTTTAAATATTCACCGTACTTTCCACGGAGTATCCACTTAAAACATTTTCTAAGATTTCTATTTTTAGTATAACACAGACTGGAAAGTAATAATCAAATGATGTTACATGTTCCATAGTTACTACCAATTGCCCTTAGTAAAATGCTGGCTCACACACAACCAATACCGTCAAAGAGTTCCTGACAAAAGATGGGGTGGTGCAACTTAAACATCCATCATACACGCTGGTTATCAATTCTCTCGGCTTCTGCCTATTCTCTCAACTCAAACTAGCTTTGTAAAGAAAGAGATTTGACGATCTATCTGACATCAAAAGAAACGTGACGACGCTTCTGAACACCATCCCAAAGGAAAACATAGGGCCAATTTTCGAGGACACATATCACAGAGATCGGTGGTGCATAGTTAGGGGAGATGTATGTCTCAAATGACATTTAGGTATCCATGTTAATGTTACAGGACTGTTTCCGAACGTTGTCAGATACTGCAATTACTGCTACTGTCTATTATATGCGTGCGTTGAGGTTGTCATCAATCAAAAGATTCGTAAAGTTTTGACATCATTTGTAAAGATTGCTATCTTATTCTCAGACAGCGGATGAATAAAATTTCGTTTCTCACGAGCTCCATCATGTGCCGCTTTTTCACACATCTCAATGTTTATGACATATCTCCTGCACCCTGTGTCATAGCTGGTATTCACGTAAATTCAAATGTTCAAATGTTTGTATAGCTTATGGGACTTAACTACGGGGTCATCGGTCCCTAAACTTACAAACTACTTATGAACTAGCTACTACTAAGGACGGCACAAATATCCATGCCCGAGGGGGGATTCGAACCCCCGACCGTAGTGGCCGTGCAGACAGTGACTGGAGGGCCTCAGTCCCCTCGGCTACCGCGGCCGGCGGTATTCACATACACAGCTATTATTTCATGACGTTGAGATATGTGTTTTCATATTTGGGTTAAATAGGTCCTGTAGTTTTAGAAGTCAATACATCAGTGCTTGTAATTACGTTAATGTATAAAAGCTATGGTGGAGTGGCTGAGAGTTCCAAGGCGTAGCTGCTCGTCGTCGGAGGTTCGAGCCCTCCCTCTGGCATAGGTGTATTTCTTGTCCTTACCATAAGTTGGTTTAAGTAGTTTGTAAGCCTCATTATCAGAGTAGTTAAGTCCCACAGATTTACAAACATACAGAAATGAATCACATTAAAATGTGATTGATGCAAAAATAGTCCAGTAAACATGACGGCTCTATACTTTCGACATCATAAATGTTGTGTGAATGCCCTTGTAGTCACATGACACATGTCTATGCGGTACTCCGGTTAGTCGCATACCTGCACTAATAAGCTATAGAACTTTACAGATCGCTTATTTTCAATCCTGATATGACAAGAAGTAACAGTGAGCACTGTGCAACTTAAGCTTTGTTCTAATTATTTGTCCATAAAATGGATGATGTCTGATCATTCATAAATCGTATATCCAGATTTACAATCAGTCTGCTTGTTTAGAAAGTTTGTTTGGCGTTGAGACCTGCAGATGCGCTCGTTCTCTGCTTCGTGTCACAATTTCAGCCTCCCTGTTGACCTGGTTCCTTCTTCTAGAGCCGCGGCCTGCTCATATAACGTACGAAGCAGCGGCGGAAGGATGGGATCGCCGCTGGTGGAAGCTCAGAGATCTGCCTCCGGTGAAAGGGTCCAATAACAAACACAGTCAATACTCTTCTTAGAAGTGCGTCTGTGACTGTTTGTTTGTGTGAGTTTCTTGTTTGTGGCTGTGTCGGAGCGAGAAGACAGGACGTGGATCGAGAGCGAGAGAGAGATAGAGAGAGAGGTTGGATCTGTTGGCAGAGTATGCGATAGAGGGGGAACGGCGGGGAGGGCTACCACGGGTGGGCGTATGTTGGCAGTAGGGGAAAGGCAGAGTATACTAAATACAGAAAACTAAAGAAGACCAACCAGTAACTTGATAAATATAATTTGTCATCTTGCCTTTTTACGTATATTTCACGGGCTTTCGTATAATCATAGGCGTAGGTTCCTGTGGTTCATGCCACTTCCGAAATGTTGACAAACCTGAAACAGGCATTATTCTATATCATGATAAAGCCCGCCTAGATCGTTCCAAGGTTAGTAAGCCGTTACACATGCTCCATAAAGTCCTGATTTTTTTCAACGAACCCGAAGGAAGATATTCATGGTCACCACTATGTTTCGGACAAACAGATATCTTGTAGATAAATGGAAACATTTGTGTATGGAGGAATTAAGCATCTTGTCACACGTGAAGTTAACTACATTAGCCGGCCGCAGTGGCCGAGGAGACTAAGGCGCTCCAGTCACGGTCTGCACGGCCACTACGGTCGGGGGTTCGAATCCCCCCTCGGGCATGGATATTTGTGCCGTCCTAGTTCGTAAGTAGTTCATAAGTAGTTTGTAAGTTTAGGGACTGATGTCCCCGTAGTTAAGCCTCATATAAAAAAAAAAAAAAAGACACTAACAGCTATGGTGAATACTACTGAAATGATATTAATTTTACTTTTTTTCCATGAGTGTTCTTTTAATTTGTCTGCAGCTTACGGATGAGTGTGACTTGCCTATTTCCCATTCACTATGAACGCTTGCAAAGTTTGCTTGCTTAAGGTACCCACAGTATATTATGATGAAAAGGGGATAAAATCCGACAAATATTCTGACTAGAAACTGTCAGTGAGTCTTTTGGGCCACGTAGATTCATTGTGCCTTAGAGATTTGTACTGCTTTTTAACACCACTGTTAATAATTACATTGTCAGTCTGAAATATTACTTGATGTTCCTACGTAAGCGAATAAAGTTTCCTGTCTAGTCAAAGAGTATCTGTACACCTATTTGTGGCCACGGTCAGCTTTCATATACTGCAAGAATTTTACTTAGGGTGTTAGTTTAAAGATGCTTCAGAAATTGTTGAAAGCTTAATGAATGCCTTTCTGATGCGCAAGACGAGGAAAACAATCTCATAATGTTAGAATACAGCATTAGTAGTGAACTTCTTGATGCAGTCGCGTCGTTCAAATATCTAGGAGCAACATTGAATAGCGATATAAAATGGAACGATCATGTAAGGCAGTTGTGAGGAAGGCGGACAGCCGACTTCGGTTTATTGGGAGAATTTTGGGAAGATGTACTTCATCTGCAGAGGAGACTACAAAACGCTTGTACGACCACGAGTGCTTGGGACTCACAGCAGATCAGTTTAGTCATAGAAGCAGTTCAGAGTCGATCAGCTAGATTTGTTACTGGTAATTTCGACTAATGTGTGAGTGTCACGGAAATGCTCCTGGAACTCAAATGGGGATCACTGCAGGAAAGGCGACGTTCTTTTCGAGAAATTCTGTTGAGGAAATTTAGAGGGCCGGAATTTGAAGCTGAGTGTAGAACGATCTTCCTGCTGCCCACTTACATTTCGCGTAATGATCACAAAGACAAGATAAGAGAAATTAGGGCTCGTACGGAGGCATATAGACATTCATTTTTTTCTCGTTATGTTTGGGAATGGAATAGTAAAGGCAATGCCTAGTAGTGGTACATGTACCCTCCAACAAGCACGTTACGTTGTATTTCGGAGCAAATATGTACATGTAGATGATTGCCATCCGTGTTTCACTCCGCATTTTCCTGTCTGTATGACATGATTTGCCTGCTTCCTTATTTGGAGAATGCTTAAATTCTTAAGACGTTTACTAATTTTGTTTCTATACCATGGTTACTACAGTATACAGTCTTTGGAATGAAATATAATGCAATATGTATACAGTATTAGTGCTATTTTCAATTCTATACATGTTATTACAATATCCATTAATTGAAAACACTTTTACCCAATGATATTGTGGCTACGCCTGTGCATAGACGGATCGGTTATTCATGTGTCATTCACCCCTCACAAGGGAAACTTACCATTGCACCCGCCTCCTAAGGTTTAGTGGTATGTTGGCGCAGTGGCTCAAAAACTGAATATAGGTCGAGCATGAAAAAGGAAGCACTTGTAAGGATCTGACAAACAGAAGAAAATTTTAAATATTGGGCTGTTTAAACGCAAGTTGCGCAATGTGGAGGAAGCGTCAAGAGCCATGTCGTCTTGGTTATATGGGCATAGAGTTCAACTTAATGGTGCATAGTTTGAGGAAGTGTTTATTTAAAATGACTGTAAGGTATCTACAGTTCATAATTCATCTACTTTATCCTCCGAAGTTTATTGGCATCTACGGGGGTATTGACATATATGTTCACTGTATTCAATTTTGTGTCTGTGTTGTGTGGTAAAGTCCGTACCGCACAAGCGTTACATTAACTGTTGAAAGGTAGTGGCTTTTGAGGGTAGCAACCAGAACCGGCCCGAACAAATTGGGCGCACTAGGCAAATTATTTTAATGGCATCCCATTTAATAAAACCGCAATAAAACACCAATGTAAAATACACGTAGCATCTTTTTTATTGAAATACATAAGCACAACATATACATTACATAAACATATTTCCCTATTAAAATGGGACACATCATACACTTTTATACAACAATGTTTTTTATCGTTTTTTACATTTTGTCTTTTAAAAAGGTTTTGAGTGACAGTTTACAATAATTGATACAATTATAAGGTTCATTATACTAAACGTCCAACAAATATCATTTTTCTTGCCTTGCATTTTGCAAAGTCTGAGACGATGTGTTTTAAATCAGTTTTTCTGTTGTTTCTCGTTCACTTAACAAAGTTGCAAACTCCACAAGGCTTTCTTGAGACATCGTGGATCGTATGATTTGTAATTTCCTGAAGTTGCGCTCACCACTAGCTACAGACGTAGGAAATGTAAGCAACACTCTTGGTGCAGTAACTAAATTCGGTACAATGTCTATAAGTTCATTTATACAAATTTAGCTCAAAAGTCATGTGGGCCTGAGTTATTGGGTACTCTTCTATCAATGGCTTGTAATTCATTGTATAGATCAGTAACTTCAATATCTTCAGAGTTTTTGTGAGTTAGAGACTCTTCCAAATTAACATATTCTTCAAGAACAGCTTTAGGAGTATTACTTTGTATATCATGTATGTTGTACAGGCAGCCAAATAAACGACTTGGTTGTTAATTTAATGAAATCTCTCGTCAATCGAATTAATTGCAGTATCCAACACTGCAAAATAAAAATCAATTTTGCAATGATTTTGCTCGTCACGATTAGGTTCATCTTCTGGTTCATAACCAAACTCTCTTTTCCTGTGTATTAGACAGACTGGTTCCATATCTGATGAAAATGATGCGGAAATGTTGGCTGCTTCGGAACTCTCTCTTGCTTCTAATAGCATTTCTTCAATTCCTAAATCACTTCTACAATCTTCACGAAAGGCTTTTGTTTCTAGCAGAGTATTTGTAGCAGCGTTAAGATCAGTTTCTTTTGATTAAAGATGTCTGCTAGTCTTAAGCCGCTTTAACAAGATCCACTTTCTTGCGAAAATCGTCTACTCGAAGCGTGTACGGCTTTTCTGCCGTCGTGTAAATCAGGAGCCAACCACGGCACGAGTGCGACTGTGACGTCAATAATCTTTCAATTTTGCAGTGTGTGGAGTTCTAAATTTTCGAGTGCGGTGAACACTGCGCATGCGCAGAAGCAGCGGCTGCATTGCCCAGCAGAAGACGCGAGTAGTATAGTACGGAATAAAAATTTAGAGAGCCATTACTAGCATTTTTACTTCACGTTTTCCATCGAAATGATACAAAGCATGTTGACTGTGGATTACTTTTTATTTTTGGTAGAAATGGAGTGGACGGAAGAAAGGCTCTTATTTCGGCTTATGAATAGGAAAGAGCCCTCGAAAATACAGAACATCATTTTTATCACAATAAGGTGATTTTAACCGCCTCTAGTATTATTTGTGATATTTGTGTGTTACGGTGACTGCACATACTCATTGTAAACAGCTTATATTTTCTAGAATGCACAGAAAGAAATGCTCAAAGTAGTGGCAACCAAAATATCAGTAGTTTGCCCGAAAGTTAAAGCTGAAGATTTTAAAACTAAATTTGGCACTCTGTGATCACATTACGATGCGGAGTTAAAACAATTCGCCATAGCAAGAAGGATGGGGGTTCTACAGCACATATTTAGCGTTCTAAAGTGTGGTGAACAATTTGTCGAAACACGATTTGTTAATTCATAAGAAGTTCCTAAATGCATCTGGGTCTTCAGGTCACAATTCGTTCTCGAACATTCCGTATATCCCCCTTCCTTCTTCTCGTCTTTGCAACCACGATCGCATCCAAACGCTTCTCTTCCTGCCTCTCCGCTCTTTCTTTTTGGCTTACTACCGTTGCTGCAGCCAATACCACAAGATTTTCATCTATTTCGCTGTGTTGGATAAAAGGTTGTGATTAAAATGCAAATCAGCGCACTAAGTGTTACGACGAAAACCACAGCGCTAAGACCGCACAGCAGACAGCACACACAAATTTCATTTCGAAACTATCGTATAAACACAAACGATCACGCAAAACAAATGAAACACGGAACCACCAGGGGCGCTGCAGTCGACACACATGGTTCGAGTTGACAACCGAGACAAGAAAGTCGCTCGTGGAAAAGGGGCTTTATTTACTTCGAACAACATATTTTACCACGCAACTAATGAAGCAATAAAGTTGAAGTTCGCGTATGATTTCCGGCTAAACCAGTCAATGTATGAATTTCCTAAATATCTATGAGTGCATCATGCACATCAGCTAGTTGATAACGCAAATGACGCAATGCATCAATCCAGATCTCCTCTAGTATCGATCACTGGTTTTAGCACCAAAGCAGTCACATAGCGCAACAGGACATCCCAACGACATGTTGAAGCAGAAAAATACACAAAAATCGTTTGGATCAAGTTGAATAAGGATGTGGCAGCGATACAACATTTAGCAGCATCTTTCACCACAAGATGTAGTGTGTGGAAATTGCACGGGATTAAGAACGCGGGTGGCTCCATTGGACACCACCGTACTTGCCTCTCATATTACTAGCATTGTCATATCCCTGTCCACGTAAATTTTCTAATTTTTTTTTCAGTTAAGCCAGCGCCATTTGTGCAAGTAAAAGTAATAGAGCCAAAAAATTGTGGTCTTTTACTCGGATTGCTCATCATCATATGTTACCTTTCCAAATAGAATGATCATGGTCATTTGTTCAACATGACTTATGTCAAGTACGCAATCTAGAACTATCGAGTAATATTTAATAGAGCGGATAGAATCTAGTTTTTTTTTCTCCTCTTTATCATTAGGTAATAAACTGATCCGTCCGTTTTGGATATTTTTTCCGGTAATAAACGTGATCTTCCTTGTTAGAAATTTTTCTCAGGTTCTTGCATAACAGGATCAAATGAAACTATGTATTCAACTACTTTTAAAAAGTTTCCATTGTCATAGGTACATATTTTGTCCTGTGTTCCTCAAAGCGTTAAGTTTTGACTTCCTAGAACTCGCACCAATACCATTAACTCTCCAGAATCTACTGCCAATATTCTTCCTCTTCCCTTATTAAACGCAAGTTTTCCTCATCAGGTGTTTTGTCTTCAGTCTAACATGAGGCTCTCTCACTGCTTATCTCATGTTTGATAGTATTATATACATGTTTTTACAATCGTTATCCCTTTGTTACGTAGGCTTTGTGATCTTTAGATAACAGCTTACAATAAAAGCAGAATACTGCATCTCTTGAAATTGAATACTTTACCCGTGTAAGATATACACTTTCACCATTAATCAATTTCCCTTTATAGTGTACTGTAGGACACCTTCTGTTGCTGTCTAATGGGAAGTTGTCATGTTTTACTTAGTCGGACAATGTTCAACAAGAAGTGACCGTACATGATACGTAGAAGTATCCAAGGTTGCAGGGTCGCTGATTCTTCAAACGAGTCCAGATAGATTTTTACTCTTGCTGCTTTATTTTTGGTCATAGTTTCTGTTTCGTAAAATAAATAACTCTATAATACTGGTTTCAGTGTCAGGATCGTTTGCTTCCTCTACCACATGATCATCTGTACTTTTTCCGGATTTCCGGTGCCGTGGGTTTGGACGAAGATACTTCTCGAATCAGCCTGTTTGCTTTGCTAATGACAATTCTATCTCTTTATATTACGGAATTGTGTCCCAGATAATTTTATCTATCGTCTGCCATGTCTCGTGAGTAAACCAAGCCTTAAATAAAAGAAAAATCATTTCAGAACAAAACAATAAAATTGGTGTTCAGTTAAAACTTTCAGCTTTATAATTTTTTGGCATACTCAAAAATTATTATTTTCACTTCTATTTAACACTCTTTCATTTAAATCCAACCACATTCAAATAATTTAAGTCCATGTAGAATTATCAATTAAGTTAGTATTGAAATTATTTGAACAAGTAAACGCAATTTGGTATAACTTTTTTGTGTTAAAGATTGAACACCAAGTTCCGGCCAGCGTCTTTTTTCTTTTTCTCGTAAGGATGACATCTATGGAAATAAATGTGGAATTTTAGGATACTAGGTAAATGTGTGTGTGTCTGGGTGTTTTATTTTTTCCTCTGTGTTTGTAAATTCACAAATGTTATTTGTAAAGCTTTCGGATTCAACTGCGTGATTATTAGTCCCTAGCATACAAATTACTTGAAATAAGGTAAACTAACCTAACGACAACACAAACACCCATGCCCGAGGGGGGACTCGAATCCCCGACGGCGAACTACGTAAATTCTTAAGGGACCAAACTGCTTGGGTCATCGGTCCGTAGACGTACTCATTAATGTATTCTAAGGACAACACTCACGGCCATGCGCGAGTGCAGACACGAACCTCCGGCGGCGGGATCGGTCGTGTAATCTATGAAATAGCGCCTCAGACCGCGCGGCACTAGCTAGGTATACAGTTTCATGCAAATCCTAGAAGCTATTACTGAGACACCAATGGCCACAATTTTTTCGCTTAATACTATTATTATTAGATACAAAATATGGTGAAGAACGATTTATTTGAGCGATTTCATGATCACAGAAAAGCGGATAATCAGCAGCTACATACCCAATTGTTTGCGGCATGTGCCATGGTATGTGTTCAAATGGTGCACTGTCAATCTCCAAGATGATGACGATGACACAGTTGTCGATATCTGAAATGTAGTCATTGAGGGAAAGACGTTGGTTTTGTCGTAAATGATGGAGGTTGTGTCACACTCGATTAAGGCATGGAAGAGGAGGAGGAGGTGGGGGACTGACTTAAGCAAAAGACAGTTGCTAGAATTTGTTTCGTTCTTGATCTGTGTCATTGATGGGTAACCCGCCGCGGCTTCTTACCACTAAGTCTGATGGGAGGGCGATGGTTCAAGATGTTCAAATGTTTGTAAACCTAAGTGCGGAACTCATGATTGGTTGGGACGATCTGGAATCATTTTGCACAAGTTTCCAATAAAGATCGCGTTTTATTGATTCGGATAACCGGTTTTGACGTCCTCTTCTGATCTACTGTACATCCCGAATAAGAGGGAGTTGCTAGGGCCTACATGAGGTGTAAAATCTAGATGTACAGTAGATCATAAAAGTACGTCTAAGACACATCGAACCGGAAATTCGCGATCTTCACTGGAAACCTGAGTAGGTCGTACACCTATCGGACCAAAATACTGTGGTCAGCAGTCCCTAGACTTAAAAACTAATTAAACTATCTTTGGAACCCGTTCGCCGTCGGGGATTCGAGTCCTCCCTCGGGCATGGGTGTATATCTCGTCCTTAGGTTAGTTTAACTTAGTTTAAGTAGTTTGTAAGTTAGGGACTAATACCCAAGCAGTTAAGTATCATAGATTTAGAAACATTTGAACATTTTTAACCTAAGAACAACACGCAAACCCATGCCGCAGAGAGTACTCGGAATTTCCGACAGTGAGCAACCGCACGATCCACAACGAGGCGCGTTAGAGCGCTCGATTATTCCCTTGTCAGAATGATTACCATACACGTTTTGACCGTAAGTAACATCAGTTGATCGAGCTGTCCAGTTAAAATGCCACTGTAGGCAGTATCAGACTTTGCTTCACCATATACCGAAGAATGTCAAATAATTGGAAAGACATAGACCGAGATGACCAATTACATCATAATATCGTGTACGATCTCCATTCGTCCGATGAAGTTCAGCAACTGGGTGTGTCGTGAATTCTATAAGTCGTTGGAAATCACCTCGAGGAATAATCACGACCTTATGCAGCAGGAATCATGCCCGAAAGGAAAGACACCACCCGAACCTATCTATATAAATGTACGAGGGTTGGAACTTGAATAATGGCAACTATTCTTCATGACCGATACGAGTGCGTTACATGTTCGCATCTGTCCTTCAAATTAATCACAATCGCTGTTTAGAACCCGATACCAGTGATGTGGACGGCATAATATACCGTTTGCAGAGCCTGTTCTGTTGATGGTGCGAAAGGAGTATCCTACTGTCTGTCGAATCTCTGAAGTGAATGTCACGAAGTGTTTCCTTCATGATCGGAATCAAATCAAAGTCACAACGACTTAAGTCCGTGGAGTATGGTGGTTAGTACATTCACAACTTGCGCTGTATGAGCCAGCTCATTGTCGTGAAAAAATTGGTGGGTTGTGCAGAAAGTGTTGCCGCTTATTTCGCAAAGCTGGTCGCAAGTGATCCTCCAGAAACGAACAGTAATACCGTTATATCAACGATCTGCCGTGGGGGAACGTAATGCGTTAGGATAACACTATCACAGTCGTACACGAGAATCACATGAACTTTCACCATACTGGGGCTCCGACGCACTTTCGACTTTCGCGGCGACCCATTATTACGCCGTTCGTTTCATTGGCGTTTCAGGTTTGCTTCGTACGGTGTGCCCCATTTCTCATCCAGTGTTAAGATACAACGCAAGAAAGACTCCCCTTCGCCCCCATAGCACTCGAAGTGCGTCTCAGCAACGTCGTAACGTACCCATTTCTGCATTGTCGTCAATTCATGCCTAACGTATAGTGATTTAACTTTTCGCATGCCTGGGCAAATTCAGTCTTCATCGAACTCCGTTGTTCCTGTTTCGATAATATAGTGACACAGTTAAGTTAGACCGTTCGCTTACTAGTGACTAGGTTCCTCTCGAATGTGGCACGGGCGGGTCCGTTTGCTCAAAGGTAAGGTAGGTATGTCAACAACGTTTGCTATCAGCGGCAATAGCAGATTACAGTGCATAGTGTCTCCACAGTGCTGTTGACACTATTTAAGTTACAACCCTCTTATTTAGACGCGATGCGGTAAAAGGTTCTTCTGCATGTGAAAGATAACGTTCGGCGTCGTACGAGAATTCGAAAAGGCGAGTACAAGAAGGCAAGGACGATGGTGGCGCTACAACCGTAGTTTGCGACTTGTGGCAGTTTTAGGCAGACGGGAGACGAGTGTGGGTTACCAAGAGGTTAAGGCCCCTAGCGGGAGACCCCGATTCTCTTTTCGACCCACTTCACTTCTTCGCTGTTCGCCATTTAATTTCAGTGCCCTAGTGCAGCTACAGCGTTTCTTTTCCTTGTTCATCCTTCTTTCTTCATCGCCTTAATAATAAAAATAATATTCGGACAGAAAAGCGAGACAAAGTGTCTTAGCCCGCTGCTCTGACCCAGGTTCCCTACCACAAATTGTTTAGTGGATCTTTTTATATGTGCAACTTTCTCTTACGGTAAATGTCCCGTATATACCTTATTCAAGAGTGGATATGAAGCTGAACTCCCTGAATGGCTAGTAGCTCCCGAAGTGGTTTCCATCCCCGCTTAACGTCTCTACCCGTTGCGGCGGCACATCCGATCAAAACACCGATCGCCCAAGGAGCGTAGAACGTAAACAAGGGGCGTACTAGGCAGAAGCGCAAACAACGGGAAGACTAGGAAGCATGATTGATAACGAGCGAGATAGATTACACCAGAATACTTGCGCCAACACCACGCAAGGAATTACAAGGTAATGACAAAGCGTAAGGTTAATTCAACCGACACACACACACACACACACACACACACCACACACACACACACACATACTTGAGTAATGGAAATATAGAACCGAAAGGAGGAAATGCAACGAGCTAAAACGGGTCAGTTTTAGTCATTGACAATGCTCACACAGTGACCGAAATATAAATTCCAGACAATAAATAAATATTTACATGTAGCGTCTATTCCGAAAGAACAGACGTCACTTACGATCCTACAGTTGTTATTTTTTCGTATTCACAGATGATTTTAACTGCGATTGGGGAAAGCTAAAAATGTGTACCCAGCCGGGATTCGAACCCGGGTCTCCTGCTTTCTAGGCAGTTGCGCTGACCTGTACTCCTGCAAGGACTACCTAAGCACGCCTCCCATCAGACACAAATTCCCAGCTTCACCTTGCCCACAGTACTCAAACTCGTAGTTATGAAACTAATTCCCGTAAGAGTAAGGGCCACAAACTTGCCCACCCCTCTCCACTAACTAAATGACCATTGCCCTTCACTGGCATATTACATATATTCCGAAAGAACAGACGTCACTTCTGATCCTGCAGTTGATGTCATATATTCTATGAATACGAAAAAATAACAACTGCAGGATCAGAAGCGATGTCTCTTCTTTCGGAATAGACGCCACGTGTATATGTATAATATGCCGCTGACGGGCAATGATCCTTTGGTTAGTGTGGAGGGGTGGGCATGTTTCTGACCCTTACTCTTACGGGAATAAGTTTCATAACTGCGACTTTGAGTACTGTGGGCAGGGTGAAGCTGGGAATTTGTATCTGACGAGAGGCGTGCTTAGGTAGACCTTGCAGGTGCGATGATCACTGTGTCCCCTTCATTCCGCTGTCGGCGGACGAGCAGTGCGGACGCCTGGTGTTTACGTCCTCGCCGCTGCCGGCAGAGCGCTGTTTGTGTGGTAAGTGCCACGCCGCTGAGCGTGTTTACTTGTTGGTGATGATATTTCGAACGACTTAACGATGACGCAACCACCACGAAGAGACACATTGAAATTGACGTTTGACCCGAAATTAGTGCGACCGACATCTTTTGAGATTGAGGATTTTATAGAAGAATCATTGAAATTGAATACCGACGATGTCATTGGTTACCATTTGTCGCTCTGTAGCAGCACGGTTTATTTGAAACTTCTCAGTGCAGCCAAATGTGACGCGGTTGTCGAATCTTGCGGAGGAATTTCAAAGTTTAAGCACTCCGACGGTAATATAGGAGAGGTCCGCATAACACAAGTGGGTCTAGGTATCAGGACGGTTAGAATATTCGAACTGCCTTTTGAAATTACCGCCGAGGATATCGACTCTGTTTTAAAGAGTTATGGCACCGTCCTTAGTAATGTTGCTGACATATGGTCCGGTGCTCACAAATTCAAGGTGTTGAATGGCGTTAGACAAGTCAGAATCGAACTTCTGAAACACATTCCGTCCTATATTTCAGTTTGTGGCTATAGGGCAATAGTAATGTACGACGGTCAACCACGCACGTGCGGGGCGTGCGGCTCCACCGGTCATGTCCGCTCTCAGTGTATGCAACGACGAGTGACGCAGACCCCGATAGGCGAGGCGGAAGCGCCGACCACCGTAACTTCACTGCCGCTCAAGTACGCAGCGGTAGCCCGCGGACACGTGGCCACACAACCGACCGTAGCGGCTCTCACATCTGCCACCGAGGACACGTTGTAGAAGGTGCAACCAGAGAATCTAGCGCTGTAGCGACAGACACAACTGTTACCGTGAACGCTTCGGCAGACGGTGTCGTGGTGGATTCGAAGATAACAACGGACGCACCTGTCGCCGAAAACACTTCGGCAGACGATGTGCATATGGACTCCTGTGACACGGCGGTGCCGACTGCTGCCGATCGCGTGGCGGATAAGAGTGGTGCCGCAGTGACACCGGCACACCACGGCTCGTCCGAAGTTGCTTCCACAATTTTGGAGGTCAAAGCACACAGTGCTCCATCAGAGACGGACATGATGGAGGTAACTGAAACTTCAGGCGACGTATCTCCCCAGGAACACAAGAAGCGTCGCATCGCTCATGAAGCAGCGGAAAAATATGCGCCGACGCTGCGGGAAAGGGCGGCGCAAGTTCGCCAGAAAATCACGGCGAAGGACACGGCCGCCGGCTCACAGCCTTCTAAAACAAACAAGAAATCGCGGACGGGAGACATGTCGGACCGAACAACCGGAAAAGCGGCAACTTTTGCCCCCACGGGAAAAGACACAAAAGGTTCCGACAATAAGAATAAACCGTTAGTATCCACGGTACAGGAGAAGGAACGTCCGATCCCCGACAACCGTACGCTGGATTGGTACCAGGACATGGAAGATAATGCCGAGGACCACGGCGATGCTGATACAACGCAGGTGGAACCACACGGCGGACTGCCTCCTGGACAAGAGGGCCAGCCGCGGGATACAGATGACGACCCGGATTTTTACTAAAATTTACTACATTTACGATGTACAACACCAAGACATCCTTGCACGATGTACTCCGGCGGACAGAGGGCGTCTGAACTTCCAACTAGTTAGATGACCTGTCTTTCCTGCCTGTACATGATTTCACTCGTGTTACAGGGGAACATTTGATCCTATACCCATAGATGTCACTTCTTCAAACATATAAAATAGCAACCCTGAACATCAATAAAATAACGACGTTGCTGAAGGTTGACGCCCTCCGAGATTACATCTACAGCGCCGATGTTGACATCGTGATGTTACAAGAGGTCGACTATGAGCTACAGCTAAATATAACTGGCTATGATGCGATTTTAAACACGACGTTGGATGGAGCCTTTGGGACGGCATTCCTGATTAAGGAGGGAATCGTAGTCTCTGATATAGAACGGATAGCAAACGGCCGAGGGTTGACTTGTTTAATCCATGGCGTTCGTTTTATAAACATTACGCTCCTTCAGGCAACCAGCACAGGGCGGAGAGATCCTTTTTTTATGAACAGGACCTCCTGTATCTAATACGACGAGCTGAAGAAGCAATGGTTTTAGCCGGTGATTTTAATTGGGTGCTTAAGAGAAAAGATCAGCAAACCAACTTTAATTACAGCGCAGAGTTAGACCGCGTAATACGAGAGATGCGATTTGCCGATACTTGGGAAGTTATTCATGGAGATCGTCAATGTTTTACCTTTTATACCCCCACCGCAGCTAGTAGAATTGATAGGATTTATGTAACACCGTGCTTAACAGCAAATGTCACTGGACCTGAAACATGGCCAGTGTATTTCTCAGATCATTTGGCGTATCACTGTCAACTGAAAATGAGCAAACAGGATATTTTTCGGGGAAGGAACATCTGGAAACTTAACGTCACTATCCTTCCAGAAGATAGTTTGAGGCTCCGTGTTGAAGAGGTATGGAATACCTGTATGAGACGACGCCGAAACTTCCCAAATACGATACAATGGTGGTGCAAGTGTGCGAAACCAAAGATAATCAGTTGCTTAAAAACGTATTGCTTTCAACGGCGTCAAGACGAAAAGAGCGTGTCTGAGTTTTATTTCCTTTGCCTCCGGGAACTCCACGAATGTCGTAACAGAACAGCGGACACCACATTAAAAATTAAAAAAGTGAAAGCAAAATTAACGGCGCTAAAAAGAAAACAGATGGAAGGCATCATAATCCGGTCGAGAGACCACAACAGCTTGTCCGGGGAAGCGCCTTCGCTGTACCACCTCGCGAAGGAACAACGTCACAAGCGGAATGGTCTGATACACAGCCTTCGAATAGGAGACGGAAACCTATTGAAAGATCACCGGGCAATTAAGCAATACGTCACTGAGTATTATACGGAATTGTACGCTTCGGAGCATGTCGACGACGAGTTGCTCAGGCAGATTATGAACAGCTCACCTGACCGACTGAATACACGAGAGGCGGAATCTCTGTTGGTGGACATAACAGTAGAAGAACTGAGATCAGCAATGAAAAGAGCACAGGGAAACACATCACCTGGCGCGGACGGATTGCCAATAGAATTCTACAAACGATTTTGGTACCTACTGGAAAACTGCTTCCTCGACATGTGCAACGAAATTAAGGACGGGAAAATTATACCGGATGGATTCAACGAGGGGATCATAGTCCTTATTCCCAAGGAATACCCCTGTAACGAAATGCACAAAATCCGCCCATTATCCTTACTCAACTCGGATTACAAGATAGTAGCCCGTGTCATGGCAGCGAGGATCAAACTGGTGTTGCATAAAATCATACATCTAAGTCAGACGGCAGCAGTACCGGGACGAACGATCCTTCAAAGTCTCACTGATTATAGGGAGCTCATAAGCTACTGTGCTCTTACACGTCCAGAAGCAGCACTCTTATCCTTAGACCTTAACAAGGCTTTTGACAGGATCAGGCATCAATACCTCCTCGCAATAATGACCAGTCTGGGGTTTGGGGAAGAATTCGTCTGCATGCTCAAAAATCTCTTTAACAATGCCAAGTCGAGGGTAAAGATAAACGGACATCTCACGAAACCAATCCCCATAGAGAAATCCGTACGTCAAGGCTGCCCTTTGTCAATGACTCTCTTCGTCATTGCTATCGACCCACTACTTAGGAGACTCAGCCAACGGCTCCAAGGAATGACCATCTACGGCAGCACTCTCAAATGCATCGCGTACGCGGATGACGTGGGAGTTGTTCTTAACAACGCTCAGGAACTGCGTGACGTGCACACGGTGGTTGGCGAGTTTGAACACACTTCAGGATCCAGACTGAACATACGGAAAACGAAATTACTGCCATTAGGAAGAGGGTTCCCAGAAAATGAGGAAGAAGACTACGTGCGTACCGACTTCCTGAAACTCCTCGGAATAAACATGTATAATTGTCCTCTGCGAACAACGGCTGCAACTTGGAGAGACATTTTAAATATGACGAGAGCATGTCTCCGACAGAACTACGGTCGAATGCAAAATTTACTTGAAAGAGTTCACTTTGTTAACACCAAAATCCTATCGAAAATTTGGTACGTAGGCCAAATCCTTCCGGTCAATGCAACAATAGCTGGCAGAGTGATGGCGGCGGTAGGGTGGTATCTATGGCGAGGCAGTATATTTAAAGTCGGAATAGATGTAACGACACTTCCGCCCAGGGAAGGAGGACTTGGTGTAGTGGATGTTGGTATCAAATACAGAGCACTACTGATAAGACGAACTCTCCAAATTTATGACGAACAACCACAAAGCGTTCTCCGAGCAGTCATCAACGCATACAGACCACTTAGTTTAGAGGCTCCGGTTAACCTTAGTGCCGTACCACACGAACTAGTTCATATTCGCCAGTTCTTCCTAGACGCAAGCTACCTGCGAAGGCAGAGCAACACCATCAGAAATAAAACAACAGCGGAGATATACAAGTTTATGAATGACAACGAGAGACAGAACAGGATGGAAACCAAATACGCACACATACGGTGGCCCACAGTGTGGAAAAACATCAACAACAAGATCCTCGACACAAACATCAGATCAACATGGTACAGAGTCGTAAACGAAACAATAGCCACGAAGGAAAAACTTCACAGAATAAAGCTGGCCAAGACACCAACGTGTAAGGGTTGCGACCTCATCGACACACTACAACACAGGTGTGTATGCGGAGAGAACACGAAGATATGGGAATGGTGTCGAAGGAAACTTGCTCTGATAGGCAGAACGACAACCACAGAAATAGCAATTGGAACCATGTTACAACCTGATTTCGACTATTTCCCAATGACGAAACAAAACATGTGGACCTGGCTAGTCGGCCACACATTACATTATATAATTAATAAACCGGCGGAAGGCACTTACCACGATTTTCGACTCTATAGTATAAATCAGGCTATGAAACTCCTAAACAATCCACGACACAAAACATTATTTGCAAACTACCCAGTGGCGTTAGAATTAACGCAGATATGAAAAACAAAGGGCAATGAACGATATTAGTTTATGATGAACCCTACGACACTAGTGAAACATTAGAAAGAGGATGTCAAAGAAGCATGACGCATAGTCATAACGGCGCGTGGCGCTACCGGAGTTAAGAGAGAACAAAGTAAAACAGTATCAAAATGAGGGAGATTAGTGTTTTTTTACGAAAAGAAGATCCCAAACGGAAATCAACACAACCCAATTCACGAGAAGACGAACTCTGGTAGTAGACAGTGTGTTGAAAATGACATGTGTGTGAAGACAGAAGTGTCAGTTTCTTTATCATATTCCTTTAGTTATTCTTATTTGTTTTATTATTTATCATTATTATTATTTTCCTGTGACAGAAGTTGTCGATAGATTTTGTTTCCTTCTGGATGAAGTTCCACACTTACCTGCGGAGGACTTCAAGACGGAAAGAGATCCTCTACCTTAACGTGCAGAAGAAGAGCACATTACTTTAGCCAAAGGCCGATGAAGCCGACGCCGATGAAGGCGAATTTGGTGAGCGGAAGGACGGGTTGTGGGGGGGGGGGGGGGGGGGGACGGAGACCAAAAAAAAAAAAAAAAAAAAAAAAAAAAAAAAAAAAAAAAAAGTGGTGTAAGGGTCAGCGCAACTGCCTAGAAAGCAGGAGACCCGGGTTCGAATCCCGGCTGGGTACACTTTTTCAGCTTTCCCCAATCGCAGTTGATGTCATATATTCTGTGAATACGAATAAATAAATATTTGCGAGTGATCAACCATATAACAGTCGCTGTGCACGTGGAATCAATACGGAATCAAATTCGATTGGTCTCATTGAGACTTATTAGAATTTAATGCCCGGCCACGGTAGCCGAGGGGACTGCGGCGCGCCAGTCACGGTCCGCACGGCCAGTACGGTCAGGGGTTCGAATCTCCCCTCGGGCATTGATATTTGTGCCGTCCGTAGTGTAAGTTAGATCGTAAGCAGTTTGTAAGTTTAGGGACTGATGACCCCGTAGTTAAGTCCCATAAGCTATACAAACATTGGAAGAATGTCATGTTTTTCCTTTCATGATTGCTGACATAACGTTTTCACATGATCCTTTCTAGATATTTGACGTGCCTCACACTGAAGGGGTTTCTTGTGAGGGGGCTCCTCAGGTTACTGCCAAGTGGTTTTCTTCGCCCCTCTCTCTTCCCTCGGTAATGGTAGTCTCTCCCCTGGATGTTAAACCTAAACTGAATCTGCTTCGGACAGACGATGAAACAAATTGCGAACGCGATTGTAGCGGATTTCCCTTAATAGATGGGCAAAGTTGCCTACAAAAGCGTTTAATTAACTAAATATCTCTGCAGCTATCAAAGAAACGCGGGAGCGGTAGAATTGCAGTGGAACGGCGCGTAATTAGTTTCACACTAAGTTGGTAGGGAGAATCCAATTAACCCGAAACTCGCTAAATAAGACCGCCGGCGCGGCGCAGCGCGGCGCGAGGGCCACTTTTGAGTGGACGCCTCGTCGGCAGCCACAGCTGGAGGGACCGTCGCACAGTCCGATCCACAATTATCGCTGCAGGGGCTGCGGGCGGCATTTTCCAGCGGGCTTCACCGGACTCTGCACTGCTGTCAGGTGGCGAGAACCCCACCCCCTCCCCCCACACAAACCTTTTCTCTCTCCCCTCGTTGCTCCGCTGGTGAAGGGCCATTCATCATTCACGCCGGTTCAGAGGCTGCAAAAGGGCCCCTCACTTAGTCAATCGGGAAGAGTCTCGTCTTTATTTAATGGCCCAGGGATGAATACCAATGCGTTCGGGCGTTAACAGGTCTTCATTCATTTTGTGTTATAGTGAGTATCTCCTTTCGATTTCGCTTCAGTGACCCTTCCTCTGCATCTAGATTCAGCGTTTTCCTTTCACTTTCCTGACTTTCCAGCTGCGCTACTATTTCCTACCAATTCTAAAACGAAAAATTGTAACATCTCGACTGGTACAGGGCTCAAATTCACTGGCGACGTTAAAAATTGATTGATAGATGGGTATGCGTACCTGGATTTCCCGCTTCGGGCCAGCGGTCTACCAGCAGCCTTGACCACTTACGCTATCCAGTCACGTTCCCCACCCTGCTCAAATTCTCATCGCACAGTACTGTATTTCCACAAGGGATCGGACGTCACTTTGCCTGGCAGGGCCTATATACAGCGTGTTCCACAAAAACTTTTATCAAAAATATCTCTGGAAGAACAATATCTACTGAGAAACTACTTTCATGGTCGTGAGTGTACGACCTCGACTGACTAGAGTATGTACGATGAGGCTTCTCAACACAATGAATTTTTAAAGCTTACCCCATATTCTTTGTTGTGCAATGAATAGAATGAAAACGCACAGAAATAATGTCGTCAGGTTTATCGCAACACGTGCGTTACATCCCTAGAAAGCGCGACGCTGAAACGTATACCAGTTCTTATAATTACCTGATGTCTTATTCAGGTTGTTTTCTAGGAGGCGATATTTCAATGTTATAGTTATGAATCCCTGTATAAGATCTTTAGTGCCATAGATCGCTTATTGATTTTATATTACTAGTTTCGACTCGTTAAAGAGTCATTATTAAATCTTACTTGAGCAAGCATATTAAGAAAAATACTTCAGATGAACCAACATCATAGTGGCAAGTTATAAATGGTATGCACATGTGATGTGCGTACCATTTATAACTTACCACTATGATGTTGGTTCATCTGAAGTATATTTCTTAACGTGCCTTGACAAGTAAGATTTGATATTGACTTTCTAACGAGTCGAAACTAGTCATATAAAATCAGTAAGCGATCTATGGCAATAAAGATCTTATAAAGGGATTCGTAACTATTATATACCAGTTCGCTGACTTTCCAATAGGAAACTATGTTTTCCAAGCTCATTTGTTTGAAATAAACTCAACGCGCAGCTTGCGCAGGTCCCGGAACTCAGGCGTGAGTCTCAAGCCTCCTGTAATAATGCACTGTCTGTGTGCTTCATTTCTTCCGATTTCGCTTCGCAATTTCTCAGTTTCTAATTGACATTTTTCGATACCATCAACATAATACTTTTATGTGATTTTTCATGCTATAAAATAGTATGTGGTGTCCTTATAGCCGCGGTGGAGTAGCCGACCGGTCTAAAGCGTCTCGCTGTGGAGCGCGCGGTTGCTCGCCTTGGAGGTTTGATTCCTCCCTGGGGCATGGGTGTGTGTGTGTGTGTTGTAGTTAGGTTAGTTTACCTAGTTTTTATTAGTTTGTAAGCTACGGACGGATGACCACGCAGTTTGGTCCGATATATTTACAAACAAACATTTGGTGTCCATATAAAAATATAAATATTTGTTGACACTAATATTTCTTTACGTTCTAGAATGTCTCATAGTTCAAAAAAATGTTCAAATATTTGTTAAGCGTATGGGACTTAACTACGGGGTCATCAGTCCCTAAACTTACAAACTACTTCTCAACTACCTTATACTAAGGACGGCACAAATATCCATGACCGAGGGGGGATTCGAACCCCCGACCGTAGTAGACGTGCAGACCGTGACTCGAGCGCCTCACTCCCCTCGGGCACCCTGACCGGCGTCTCATAGTTCCTCCTTTCATAATTATCTGACGTAAATCCATGACAGTGAAGGTTGGCCGACCATTTGTCGCCGTCCGAACGATCCACCCGTGCTTGTAACCGCTGCCTACAGTATGTTAGCTTGGACGGCTAACGGCTGCCCATAAAGAAATATGGCAAAAACGTGGGCGTAACACCGCGTCTGGAGGGAAGCTGATACCTCGGCATCAAGGAAACACAATCGCTATATTATGTGGGGTCAGCGGACAGCCTTCACGTAGTTCCTCTGTCTGCCCCGGCAATGTCTCGAGAGCCACCCTGAGCCTCTAGCTCCGCACTGCAAGATGAAGGAGCCAATTACGTGCCTTGGGCGGACGTCGGAGGCGGCGCTTCTAGGCGATGGATGGAGGCGCTGGCCATCAGGAGGGCTGCGACCCCACACACAGGCCTTCTGCCAGGGCCACTGCCGGCGGCGGCATTGTGGTGCTCGGGCCTCTGGTCTCCGGCTACACCACTGTGCGCTGCGCTGCGGTGTGCCGACGACCGCCCTGCCTCTTTGCGGCCGAGCGTCCCGTGTCTGTGTGTGTGAGAGGGCCCAGGAATTCTGCCGCAGGGTCGCCGCGCCATGAAAGCACTGCCGAGGCCTAGGGCTTTGGCCCGCACCGCACCGAGTTCCTCTCTGTAGCGTGTCTACAGCTGCTGCCGTCGCAGACACGATGCTGAGTAGCCGGCAAGTCGATAGTGCCGACCACTGGACAGTCAACACCAATAGTTCTAATTATTCTGACACTGTACCACACAAGCGACCTCTAATGAAATTGCGTGCTTGTGGAATATCTCCCCAATTGTGCGATTGGATTCACAATTTCCTATCAGAAAGGACACAGTTCGTTGTAATTGACGGTAAGTCATCAAGTAAAACAGAATTGATAACTGGCGTTCCACAGGAAAGCGTTATACGCCCACTACTCTTCCTCGTGTTTATAAACGATTTAGGAGACAATCTGAATAGCTCCCTTAGATTGTTCGCGGATGATGCTGTCGTTTATCGGTTAGTGAAGTCAACAGAGGATCAAAAGCAACTGCAAAGCGATGTAGAAAAAATTTCTACATGGTGCGAAAATTGGCAATTAACAAATAATGAAAAATGTGAAGTAATACACATGACCACTAAAAGAAATCCGCTGAACAATAGACGATAAATCAGTCTAATTTTAAGGTCGTAAATTCTACCAAATACCTAGGAGTTACAATTACGAACAATGTAGAAAATGTTCAAATGTTTGTTAATCTATCGGACCAGGGAGGACTCGAACCTCCACGGCGAGCAACCGCGCGCTCCGCAGCAAGACGCTTTAAACCTCCCGGCTACTCCACCGCGGCAACAAATTAGACTGGATGGAACACATATAAAATATTCTGGGGAAGGCGAACCAAAGGTTACGTTTCATTGGCAGAATGCTTGGAAGATGCAATAGCTCCACCAAAGAGACTGCCTATATCACATGTGTGCGTCCTCTCCTGCAGTACTGTTGCCCAGAGTGGTACCCTCACCAGGTGGGACTGACGGGAGACACTGAGAAGGTTCAGAGATGGGCAGCTCGTTTTGTTTTATCACGTTACGGGGGGGGGGGGGCGGGGGAATACGTCACGAAAATGTTGCACGAATTGTGGTGAAAATCATTAAAAGAAAGACGTTATTCATTGCGGCGTGATCTGTTTGCAAAGTTTTAATCACCGACTTTTACTTCTGAATGTGAAAATAGTTTGCTAGCACCCACCTACTTAGGAAGACATGACCATCCCAATAAAATAAGAGAAATCAGATCGAAAACGGAACGATTTAGGTGTTCCTTCTTCCCGCGCTCTATTACAGATTGGAACGGTAGAGAAAAGTTATGAAAGTGGTTAATGAACCCTCTGCCAGGCACTTAAATGTGATTTGCAGAGTATCTATGTAGATGTAGATTAACGATCCAGACTAACTCTTTCGTTTGATGTAATTTTCAAGTAACCTGTGAATATACGGTGGCTGAGTTGGAGACTGTTCCAGTGAATTATTTTGTTATCGATAATTCATTAATTCGTGTCCTTTTTTACGGTGGGAGTTGGAAAATTAGTTTCTCCTGTTCACTGTTGGCAGAGTTGTACAACAAAGGAAAAAAGCAGTATGAGACTTTAAAGATAAGACAGATCTTTATTTATGAAGGAGGTGTTAAACCAACAGCCGTATGTTTAATAGAAATATTTATTTTTTTACTACCAGTTTCGACATTCCATTATGCCATCTTCAGGTCCCTACATCGGAGTATAATATCATTTAAGTATGGTTATCGAAACTGGTTTCGTGGAATGCTACCACTCAGTAGTTGTTGGTTCCTACTGAGAGAAAGAATTCCACCAAACCAGTCTCGATATCCCTACTTAATAGATATTATACTCCGATGGGGGACCTGAAGATGGCATAATGGAATGCTGTAACTGGTAGTAAAATAATAAATATTTCTATTAAACATACAGCTGTTGGTATCCCACTTCCTTTATACTGTTGACCAGCCACAGTCCCGGTTGCATCGGCAATAATGGATTCAATAAGATCTTTATTTCTCTATATAATTTCCAAGCACATTGAGACATTTGTCAAACCGCTTTATAAGCTTGAAAAAGCCGTCCTGGAAAAATCAGGGCGTTGCGTACGGAAGAAGCGTTGAACGGCTATGGGCCAAAGACGACACAGCAGGTGAACACGCACTATTGGGTAGAGGTCGACCATGACTGGGGATGAAACGTGGCTCCACCATTACACGCCTGAATCGAAGCCCGCATCCATGGAGTGGAAACACGTGTCCGAACGCAAAAAGCACTCCATTTGCAGATAAAGTGCTACCCACCTTTCTGTGGTAAGAGACCGTAGTTATACATATATCCAGACGGCATTTATATCGATCGTACCATCTAGTGGGAAGTGAGGAGAGGTCATAATAATTTTGCTCTTGTGAATTGATTAAATAAGAATGGGAGAGGGAATGCAATTTCAACAGTAAAAAACTAAACTGGGACGAGGGAATGTGCCTCGAATTTGTCGCGGGACAGACGGAAAGGTGCGCTCACCTACAGCAAATACTATACTGATGTCTGAAATTAATACGTATACTACATTTACGAGAAACGGTGATGATGGCATAACTTTTCTTCGAAATTTTCGAGGCATCATTACGATTCGATAAATTTTACTTTTCAGAATAAAAATTATCTACATTTTAGAGTATGCTAATAGGAGTAGAGGTCGCTTATTTATTTAATTTTGTAACATGTAATGTAAGTATAAGTAATAGCAATAAATATAAATACGCTTTTGCTCGATCTCGTGTACGGTGGACACCACGCAGCTTGTAAATGAAAAAAAAAAAAAAAAGAATTCTTAACAGCAGTTCTGATAGTTAATTATAAAATATGTGCAATTTATAAGTACATCGCATATCAGAGAAGTCTGAAAAATACGTTTTCAGACGAGTATCAAATTTCCAGGTCATACATTGAAGCCAAAATCCTAAATAATAACCTAGCAATATCGCGTTGCTTGTGAATACTTTGACTCACAAGGCATGTATCTGATAAAGGTTACCTGGCCAGATGGTGAACGAGATAAACTTTATGCTGTCTAGAGAGGAAGGGAGTGTAGATCTTTCAAGAGGCGCTCTGCAGTTGTTTGCAGGTATGAATTGATATTTTCATATAGAAATATCTAGTGGAATTATGGTACATATCTGTAGTAGAAAAAAGAACACACTATAGCTAAGATCACTATACTGGTAACTTATTCTCGACTATCGGTTTTGGAAAACAATTTAACCAAAGATTTTTCCATAAAATGGTCCATAGCTTAGGTTTGCCTAACAATAAATCATTGATAAAATCATAGATGAATGTGCCATTGGTATATGTCCGAAGTTATAGCAGGAGTAAGACAACATTGAGAGAGTGCAGCTGAATTAAATTGTGGGTGGACATCAGACAGTGGCCACTAGATGGCGTCAACAGTAATATGCATCTCCAACAGAAGGAACTTACAAATAGGGATGGACGATCTTCGCTTCATCTACACCTGTCGCAACATATCTTAGCTATTTCAAAACTTACTCATTTACACAAAACGTTTATCAAACAAGAAGTGATCGCGTATCATATATCAGATCATACTTTCAGTTAATAACATTCGTATAAAAATGTGGAAGTACATAACATCACTATTGTGAAGTAATTAAGTTATGGTACTGTAACGCAGATAGATTATATAAAAACATGTGTAAACAATTCTCTATTTTTTCCTTCTCTCCTTTTTCACATTTTGCTAAATTCTTTGTATTTTGATATTGATTTAATTTAATTTTTCATAATTTTACATATTACACACGTTTACGTAATTTCATTATACATTTTAAAACAGAAAATTAACTTCAAGTACAGTAAAAAAATTTTCAGATGTTTGTAAATCTATCGGACCAAACTGCGAGGTCATTAGTCCGGTACAGCAAAAGGTTTACAATTGTGCAACAGTAGTAGGACAATTTACTGCAAGTAAGTAGTTACAGCTCTTTGTATAAGTAGTGAAATAAAGTGCATTCACACGCGTTCAGTCATACTATGGTCCACGCATCAGCGGGGTTTTTGTAAGAGAACTGGCACAATTAAAGATCTTAACTGATGATTAATTGAACAATGATAGGTAAAATCTACACCACTGTGATTTGTATGTACGGATGGACAACTTATACGAAAAGTATATAGTGGTTAAGCCATGTCACACAAAATGAATTTTAATTTACAAAACATAACTAGTTTCAATGAACTCTGTCATCATTATCAAACCTAAGCAAAAATTGTATTAAACACAAACTGACAAAATAATTAAATTATGAAAAGGTGTAGTAAATGTAGCCAGGCCATCTAGGGGTGTGACACTGACTCTCAACTGTCTGCCATAGTCACACATGGTATCGCACCATTTCTAGCTATATATAATTCCATACCATGCCACAACAGCTGTATTTGCCATATGAACGGTATTTGGTTGTTGAGCTGTAATAACCATGTGATCTGGTAGGCACAACCAAGGTTTTAGGAACAAACCAAATGAATTCAGAACATAGTACCAATGTGTACCATGTTCTCCATCCAAGTTGTGAAGTACCAGATGTGTACCATTGGGATCCCAATATATATGTGGAATATAATAAATAATTAATCAGTCACACACTCCTTACTACAATGTCATATATTATACCGAAAGATCGATTTTGCCGATCATTCTACATCGTACTCCTGTGCATCGATTCTGGGAAATATAGAAACCATAAGGATAGCTTCGTCGGTATTGATCTATCAAAATAATGGACAGAACTATGTAATAGCATTAATATTTGTATTTATCTCTAAATTAATATATAACATCTATCATTTAACGCATTTAAACAATTAAATAGTACTTTTCTGCGCGTGACAGTATAAAGGATACACAAGTTTTTCCTAATTTATCTGTAGAAGCTGAAACGCTTTTCTTTTTTTTTTTCTTTTCTTTTTTAACATCATTTTCTTATATTTAATATTAAGAAATTACAGTTGGATTGCTTTCTGTTTAAATTATACAAAAAATAGTTGATCAAGAAACAAATTTAAACAACGTTAAACATATTTACATCTGAACACCTATGTAGTGTTCATTATTCACAACTAGCAGACAATATAAAGGAAAGCCTGCAGAAACAGTAATTTTCACAGTGTTCTTCCTGTTTCTGTTTTCGTCCATTAATACACAGATGGGACCTGACCGGTCATCACTGGTTAATATTTGAATACTAACTTTGAAAAACAGAGGAAATCTATCTCAGGCGTGTCCAAAAAACAGACGGATCACGGTGTCGTAGGAAGGTCCAAGTATTATTTCAATTTGCATGACATATTTATATGTAAATTTATATGCATGACTGTATTTATAGGGAAATTACTTTCCCTGAGTCTTTTTCTTTTTTTTAACAAGTGTTCGTGAATCCACAAAAAAAAAAAAAAAAAAAAAAAAAAAAAAAAAAAAAAAAATCTGAATGGACTTCCATTTTAACCCTGTGATACATAACGTCCAGTGTAGTGGTCAGCGCTTATCGGAAGCATTTCAAAGCGTCCCAATTCGTTTTTCAAGTCATGAGTGCACGATGACAAAATGCAGGGCACCATTACGACGGATTCCGTACTGTAGATCCAGCAAGCTGAACTTAGAAGTGTCAACCGGAGGCGGCAGCGGGCCACCATGGTGAGATAAAGTACATTACCACTAAATGCATGGATCCTCCATGTTAAAATGCTTCGAATGTTTCCATAAAAAAAGGAGAAGCTCACAGAAAGGACTCAGAAAGTCTCAAGTGCATGGTGACCACTCCAATAAAAGTAAATCTAAATTTTTATTTATTTATTCATTTTTTTAAAATAAAAATACTTTCTTCTTAACTACCCGATTCAGATGTCTTCTCCTTTCTTAATAATTCTGCCTCACAGTATTAATGCGAACAGTCTCCATTTTCCCGCCTAAAGAAACCGGCAATAAATAATTTGACTACATAATGTATACGCTACAATGTAATGAAATAAAAAAAAATACAGGAGACGCCTCAGAGACTCAGAAACACAATTTGTGACTAACTATAGGATCGAATGTATCAATACATAAGTTTTTTTTTTCTTTTGTGAGACCAATTAAGTCGAATAGCTTCGTTCTCTACACAAAGGAGGAATCTATGTAAAAATAAATAAATAAATAAAAATCGGCTTTGTCAAGATGAATTTGAATTCGCGATTAATCAGACCCCAGTGGATTGATTCTTTAAACATATTTGATCACTCTGGTTTAATAATATTTTGAGTAAATGAGCAAGTTTTGAAATATGTAAGAAACTTGTACATGTCTCTCCAAGTTTGCCCTTCCCTGCTTGTAAGTTCCTCTTGTAAGAAATGCATTTTATCGGTAATGCTTTTTAGCGATTACTGTCTGATATGCTGCAACACTTCAGTTGGTTTACGTTCTCTCGATGCTATTTTACTTCTGTCACTAATGGCGTGGGGCAAAAATGAATTATTTTATCTCTCTGATATATTCTCGACATTTTGCTGTGTACATTCTGAAGTCTAGAAATTTTGTGTCTCGTTTCCGCCGGTTGTCGTGGGTGTCGGTGGCCGAGTAGAGAGAGACCGACACAGGAATAAAGGATGCACGCTTGTGCAGGTACTGAGGTGACCAGCCAGTGGGACAGCAGAAACTGGAAACACTAGAGTAAATTAGAACGAGATATATATTTCATAGAGACTTAGTAATACGTCTTGACTGCAGAATGCTGATACATAGATTAGATAGAGGCCTGCCTAGTGATAATTCCTAGTGCCTATCCGATAGCCAAGTCTTAACTGGTGCCTATCTGATTCCCAAGTGAACGATGCTGTTCAGTGGTGGCCACGAGCGGAGTTGCAGCAGAGGGCGCTCGTGGCTGACGTCGTAAGAACGCCGCGCCGCGCGTGTATGGCGGGGCGCGGCGAAAGTACGTGGCGCGCACTTTAGACTTGTGCGACACCACAAGAAAAATAAAAATTTACTCAAGACTGTGAACACGGAGGGGGGGGTGTGCTGTGGGAGGGAAGACTACTCAAAGTGCAGAGTGTTGAGTTTTTGGATGGCTAACAGTGTATGAATTCGCATGATACGAGGAGCAGTTTAAAACAGAGACTGGAAATGCCGAAAGCTTCTCACAGCTAAGACCACAAACTTGTCGGGGTGGGGGTAAGATGCTGAGGAGGGAGTGGAAGGGCGATTCGCCGCTACCGGCTTCGAATCGAGCTGAAAAGTTGCTGGCGGCCGCTGCGTCTGCTGTGAGGAGGGCCGGAAAATTCGGCTACATTCCTTTCGGCCGCACGGCGCCCTCGCCCCCCTGAGCAGCTGCCGGCGAGTCGTTCTGCGCCTGCGCGGCGCGGCGCCCAGTGGCTGCGAGACGTGCGCGCAACCAGTTGCCAAGTTGTCGGCAGCCTCTCCAAATTTCTGCACCGGGCGAACTGCCGCCCAAGTTTGCGCATTCTCTAGTGCCGGCCACGAGAGGCGCTGTTCTCCGTCTGCGCCGCTCTGCTCTTCAAACACCAGACGAGGCTGCGGCGCCATCTTCAGTCGGCGATGAACTGCGTCTCCCCCTCCGGCGTAATCCGTGTCGTGGCCTAGTTGCCCCAAGCACCGGCCACGCCATAGAAGAGATGGGTGTGCTTAGATCTCAAGCACCGTGCAAGAGCAATATCAGATGCCAACAACGTGCCCCACGAATTTAACCACCTACACAAAGTGTTCAGGACCAATGGATACAGTCGCCATGAAATAAATGACGTGATTTCAGACAAAAATCACAGTAAAAAGATGGACGATGAACAGGAAAAGAATGTGAAACCTCAACTTTTTCCGGCGTAACTAATGTTCAGACAACTTACTGGTATGCTGCCGGCTGGCGTCGTGGACAACCGCCGATTTTTCGAAAGGAGGACACCTTGCCATTCTCAAGACACAGTTTTTTTTTATTTTTATTTTTTTTTTTTTTTTTTTTATCCTGCTCATATGGCGGGCCCGTTTTCGACCTTTATAGGTTCGTTTGGGCCAGTGATTGTTGGCTCAATTAAGTTTTAATATCTTTATTGTTGTCAATATTATAAAAACAAATCTTAAAATTATTTGAAAAAGATAATTCCTTCTAACAGTTGAATTTCATTTGTGTCTCTGAGAGGTAATATATCAAACATATATAATAAAAATGTAACTGAGTGAAAAAAAAACTCTCTAAAAAAAAAAAAAAGAAAAAAAAAAAAAGAAAAAAAAAGAAAAAAAAAAGAAAAAAAAACCTCAGCATTAAGGGAAATTTAAAAGACTAATATTCAATGATTCTAAGAAGTTGGAGAATGTCTTCTTCATCCAAAATTCCTTCAAAAGTATACTTTCCAGAATAAATTGTCTCGATTGCTCTTGCTATAGTGCTCGGAGGATATGGATATTTATATCTAGGATATCCCGTTTGAATCGGTGGTTGATGAATAAGACCTGTTGTTTTCCTTTCTGTGGCAAGCCTTGATACACCGAAGTTTGCTGTAAGTCTTGTCAGTCTAGATTCTAATGGCTCAATCGGTGCTACTCGGAAAATTTCCCTTCTGCTGGTGCTAGGTCTCATTTTAATGCTATTCTTAAAAGTTTTGTTTCTGTACTGAAGAGTTTAGTGACGTGGGTTGCAGCTGTGATCCATATTGGGGCAGCGTATTCCAACGATGGCCTAATGAAGCTACAATAGGGGTAAATAAGTGCTGGTACAATTGCGCCATGAAATTTTTCTGCTATTAGTTTTAATAAACCAGTTCTTTTCCGTGCTTTAGATATTAGTTCTGTTATTGCCTGTCTGTATGTCAGAGTGCTGTCAAATGTAATACCAAGATATTTTGCCGTCTGTGATATGATTACTTTCTTTCCCCAAAGGGCTATCTGAAGGACGCCTTTGAAATTAAACTAGCATGCGACCTTATAAACAGAAATGATGGTTTTTGTTTAAATTCTGCTTGGAATCCTACACTGTCTCACGTCAAAAAACAGAGGGACAATATTAATGCTGCCTCACCTGTCGATTAACATTCACTATCGATATTTTTTATGTTTGGTCATCGTTGGTTGTGTTGACACTGCAGTGACTTGTAATGCGTGTGTTATCTTTCTTGTTTACCCTTTGCAAACCGAGGTATTAAATAGGCTTACACATTGCTTCCTTGAGTGCAGTTGTGTCTTGAGAATGGCAGGGTGTCCTCCTGTCGAAATATCGGCGGTTGTCGACGACGTCACCCGGAAGAACACCCGTAATTTGCTTGAACAGGAAAAGAAGCTTGCTTCCTTGCCATTCTGTGACTCTGTGTCAGGCAAGATAAGCCGCCTGCTGAAAAGGCACGAAATCAAATCTGTTTTCAGACATCCGGCAAAAGTTCGTCAACTACTGAGGCCGGTTAAAGGTGCAACAGATCTCAGAACACCTGGAGTCTACAAGATGCCGTTTGAGTGTGGTCAGAGTTACGTCGGACAGACTGTGCGAAAAATAGAACAACGCAGGAAGGAACATGAAAGGTGTTATCGTCTACTCTATCCAGAGCAGTCAGCTTTAGCAGAACAAGCGTTAGGAAACGGCCAACGAATCTAGTTTGATGATACCTCGGTCGTGGTTCGCACCAACGGTTTCTCAGAATTCGTAATTAAGGAAGCAATAGAAATTAAAATCAGTGATAACACTGTGTGGACTGTAGCTCAACGAAGCGTGAAACCCGGCGATCGCGAAGTCGTAGCGGGCACGACGGCCACCGAGGCAAAACATTACCATATATGGAGATGGCACAGACACCAGTGACGTCACGGCCGGCAGCTAGCGTATATAAGGCCGCACTAGCAGCCTCCAGACAGTCATACCACTTGACAATGGCCAAGGAGTGCTTGACCGAAAGCTCGGGGGATTTTAACCACTTGACGCGGTCGAAAACCCTAGAACTTTTCGTTTAAAATTTTTTTTGTTCGGAGATACAAGTCATTGTTATTAGGTAAAGATCTAAACCGTCAGTGTACAATGGACGTAGAGATACCAGGAGTACGCTGTATAGAGTGTGTTCGAAAAAAAGTATCCAATACTTTGGGAGGTGGTAGTACCCAACTAAACAGGAATAAAAGTTCGGAAAAAATCAAATGTTCAAATGTTCGTTAAGCTTATGGGACTTAACTACGGGGTCATCAGTCCCTAAACTTACAAACTACTTACAAACTAGGACGGCACAAATATCCATGCCCGAGGGGGGATTCGAACCCCCGACCGTAGTGGCCGTGCTGACCGTGACTGGAGCGCCTCAGTCACCTCGGCCACCGCGGCCGGCTAAAAGTTCGGAAGCGATTACAAAATGTTCAGATGTTTGTAAATCTATTGGACCAAACTGCGTGGTCATCAGTCCGTAGCTTACAAACTACTTAAACCTAGGTAAGCTAACCTAAGGACAAACACTCACACCCATGTCCCAGGGAGGACTCGAACCTCCACGGCGAACAACCACGCGCTCCGTAGCGAGGCGCTTTAGACGGCTCGGCTACTCCACCGCGGCGGAAGCGATTACCTTCTGAGTTTTGTACACTTGTTCCTAAGATACGTTCAGCATGACGCCCATCCATAGAAGGTACTCAATGCGACGTTCGTCCATGTCAATGTATCCCTCTGCCCTTCCGCATAAGGAATCACGCACTCTTTGAAATACATCCGGTTCTTGTAGCAAATTTCGGCATGTATTTCAAGTCGTGGTCCTGCAAGTGGCACCATAACCAAAAATAGGGGGATTGAGGTCTGGCAATCGGGACGGTCAAAGTGCCCTTTAAAAATTGCAGATTTAAATCCTGAAACTAAAATCACCTGAAAAAATAATAATGAACAGTGCTAGTACAAAACATTTCCTTCGAAAACATAAACATACTGGCGCCAACCAACAAAGATACACTAATTTTCGTTCATAGATGAAATTATAATAGTACCTGCTGTAAACCCGGCGTTTATCTACACTCTCGTACTCCACCTCCCCTTCCCTCGTCTCTCTGCAACCATCTCCTTCTCTCCCATCTCTCTGTTCGTTTTCACCTTTCCCTCTCTCGGCAAAGTACTTTCTGTCATGTACAATACAAACATTTATGCACCCAGTGCCCATCCTCTTGGTTTAAAGGTGACGTATACAAAAATTCATCAAGATCGAAGCAAAACTATGTATGTTTTCAAAGTCCGAAAGTTAAGTACCCTTAACAATGCACCGAACGAAATTTTATGCAGTGACATTCCTCTTCTTTTTCACATCAAAGGTGAAATGTGCAAAATTTCATTTATATCGGAACAAAACTATGGATTTGTATGCAATAGAAAGAAAGGGTCACATTGAAAAATGCACTTTTTTATACTCAAATTTTGCAGTTTTATTTCAATCAACCGTTGTTCTGAGGATGAAAAGAAGAAAACAAAAAAGAATCTTTGAAATCGATCGAGCTGTACTCAATTTATGGTGCGATCACGGTATATAGGGATTCATTTTATGCTTCAAGGTACCTTCCCCATGCACAGCATGAAACTTTAGGTAGACTGTGACCGTCCTCTTGTTTTGATGGTCAAATTTGCAAAATTTCGTGAAGATCGGAATGAAACTGTAGATTTCGTCAGTTAGTAGGAAGAGTATCCTCCGCCTTGTATCTTAATTCTGTCCTATCGCAAAATACTTTCTTGGCTGACGTCGTCTACCTATAAATTACATTCCTGCCAAATTTCAGCTTCATAGGTGAAGTAGTTTGCGAAATTTCGTGTTTAGTCAGTGAGTGAGTGAGTGAATGGATGAGTGAGTTAATTTATATAAATAGAAATTGCAAAAAACATGTCTGTCTGTGTAATAGTATTGTCCAGTTACATTTTATTTAATTTACTCATTATCAGAGCCACATCAGACAAACTTTGTAGCATAACAGTTACAGGAATTGCGTATATCCTCAAATATCTTGCAATACTACGTTATTATTTTGTATTACTACAGACACTACATAAAATCTGTGTTAAAATGATTTGTACTATTATGTCTGTTTTGTTTTCTTTACAGCTGACTTGCTCCATATTTGTTATATTTCCGTACCGTCATAAAAAAAACTCACTAATGTAACAATTGTGGTACTCTGACTTTCTAAAAAAACGGCCCTGATCGCTCTAATTTTATCCTGTGGTCACTATGCTAGATGTACGCTACTGGAATTAGGTAATCATCTTTGTGCCGCCTTCGCGCTTTCTAAACGAGCTCATGACGAAGCATACTGCTCTCCGTTGGACATAGTCTATGTCTTTTATTAACCCTACGTGGTACAAATCCCACAATGATCAGCAATACTCAAGCGTGTTTTGCAACCTGCTTCCTTGTTGTTCTGAGGATTCTTTCAAAGAATATCAGTCTGACATATGTCATAAGTAACATTTATTTTATATGTTCGTTCCACTTCACATCGTCCCTTATGTTTACTTTCAGATATTTTATGTTTACAGTGTCTGCCCTGCTACCACGTAGTTACGTGGTTACATGAAAAAGGCTTTCTATGTAAACATAGTATTTTACATTTGCTTGTGTTGAGGATTAATTGTCATTCCTTCCACCGTGCCTTAATACGTTACGGAATCTCCTGCATTTAGTTACCCTTGTTCAGATAACCTCATTGAAATTCCGATGTTACCTATCGTGAGCAAATGGTCCGTCTGATATACGAAACACTGTATTTCTGGTTACCCAGACATATTTAATCACACCTGTGTAAACACGAGGGGGCTTCTTACTAGGTTACAGCTGGGAAAACTATTATACCTCAGTGTTAACCTAGTTGAGAAAAGCTTAGGGCTGAAGTCGTATGTCCAAATTAACCCTTTAGGCCCTTCACAGAAACTGGTGTTTCTGGTTTTTCTCACTGCTTTGTGATTCACGCTAGGAAGTTCGGACTTGCATCACACAGTAGTGGATGGACTGTGCGCAACGTGTTTTAGTTCCATGTTTCTACACTGTGTGGCATCAGCTGCCGGCAAACTTCCAGTATACTTGCAATGGTGGCAAGGAAGTCTTGTTGACAAGGTGCTGATATGCTTGTTTTGACAAATGAAGCTATCACTTCTAACAGCGAGTTGAGTTTAAATGATCCTCTGATGTAATTATGTCATTTCTTTCAAAGGCATGTAAGATGATGCAGATAATAAAAATTTGTAATGAAGGCCCAAAACAGACAACTGTATGAGTACAAAATTTTTGAATATTAATTTATTTTCTTTTTTGTAATGAATTACTATATGTATTTTGTATCTTAAACGTACCTCTCAATATTAATTACACATCACCTACAACTCTGAAAGGTTTAAGACATACAATGTCTCAGCTCAGTTTTTAGACATCTAGGTTAACTAAAATATGTTAATTTCCTCAGGTGTAACCTACTAAAAAAGCCCACTGATGATGACACAGGTATTTGGGTAACCAGAAAATCAGTAATTTGTATTTCATGCGGACATTACACACATGATTTTGCTGCAAAAATTGTTCAAATGTTTGTATGTCTGTGGGACTTGAGTGTTGTGGTTATCAGTCCCTAGGCTTACAAACTACTTAAACTAACTTAACGCTTAGCCGTCTGCCAAGTATTTCAGATACACCACCACCTGACGTCGGTCATACCGACCGCTAGCGGTTTTTTTTTTTTTTTTTTTTTTTTTTTTTTTAAATTATATGTCAATATACGTTAAAATATTGCAATAAATTGGAGTCACGTCTTTGTTTTCATAATATTTAAAACCATAGTTGAACTTTAAAATCTTACTGATTGACGTAGGAATTCAGCAATTAAGAAAAGCATACTCAGTTTAGGTAACATTATAGAGACTTAAAGAAATTAGATTTGACAGTACAAATTCTTGTGATATCAATATACTTACATACATACCAAACGTTCTATATCTTTTTAGAAAATAGAAACATTTTATTGCACATATTAACTTTTTTTTCAAAATTGCAAGATACAACGACAAATTGTGGCGAGATTCAGCGCACATATTTGACTGCATTCAACGCAAAGAGTTTTATACATTCAAAATATAAATGCGCTGATTTACTTTTCTATTTGGGATCACAAGTCAACACTATTCTCTTTTCTCATGTTTCCCTGAACTTACGGTTAATGAGGTACTGGCTATTCGTTCCGTCTTTAGAATTTGCCAGAACAAAAAATATTACCTTAATTTCTTAGAACACAGGCGTCTGGAGCTGCCGACCGCTCACCACGAACTGGCAGGGGAACGGAGAAAGTACGTTGACTCACTATTGTTTCACACAAATAACAATGTAAGAAAATTTAGAAACGAAAGTGCGAGAGTCTCTGAGACCGACGTCAGGTGGTGAAAGGTTAAACCAAGGACAATACACACATTCTCGAGGGAGGAGTCGAAACTCCGACGGAGAGAAACCGCTTGCTCCACAGCAAAGTGGCTTAGAGCGCTTGACCATTCCACTGCAGCTTTTGCTACAAACACGCGGAAACGGAAGAGCTGCAAATCCAAACTATTTGACGTTACCTACGGTAGCGGCCAAGCGATGGAGTAGGAGCGGAGCACCGTGCCGCTAAAGGGCTGAGAATTTTTAAAATTCTGCTCACAGGTGCGTGGGTGGTAGGGAGCGGGTTGCGGATGTGAGAGCTCTTTTCCCTTTTACTGACGCATACGTCAACGTCGCACCCGGGCCCCGGGCCCATCTGTGCTCATGTCAAGGTGAAATGTTGCGCTGGCGTTGCGCTGCTGCTGCGTTGCGTTGCGCTGCGGCCACCCCCCGCTGCTGCTGCGCTGCTGCTGCGGTGCGTGCGGCTCGGTGCCTGTACGCGTGCGTGCGCGCGGGGTGTTGCAGTCAGGCCGGTGTCGGCGAGCATCCTGAGCAGCGAGCAGCCGCTGTCAGCCGGCCGCGCCTACGAGCTCACCTGCCGGTCCGCGGGCTCCAGGCCCCCCGCGCGCATCTCCTGGTGGCTGGACAGCACCATGCTGCAGGGCGCCGTCGAGACCGTGAGTACCACCTGCCGCTACCACTCACTACTGTGTACAACGCTGGCGCTCCGGCTCATCTTGTAGCCAAACACCTTGCTGTTGAGATCGATGCATTAGCGGACAAAAAGAAGAAGGGGGGATGGGGTGCGGGTCTCACACTGCCTGTCAACCTCTGGTCTTCCTCTAGAGCGTCCACATAGACGCCACAGGACCTGTCCGAATCAAATTCTAAACACTGGAAGAAAGCACCAGCATCTGTATAAATATTATTCATCCAATTATACGACCGATGTCGGTGTTATAGTCACACCATCTTCAGACACCCATTGGGCAACCATCTTTCGGGTTTCTGACATGAATGGACTAATAAATTTACGGCTGCCCTTATCAAATTTTCTGCTGCTGACAGTTGCACAACGGGGCCCTGAAGATGGTGTGATTGTAACACCGAAACCGGTTGCATAGTTGAGTAAATACTGGCACTTTATTCCACCTTCACATTTTGGCAGGTCCTGTGACATTCGGACAAGTCCTGTGGCGTCTTTGTGGACTCTCTAGAAGAAGGCCACAGGTTGAGAGGCAGTGTGAGGCCCATACCAGATCCCCTTTCACTTTTTTGTCTGCTACTGCATCGATTACAACAGCAAAGTGTTTTGCTGCAGAAAATTTGAAAGAACATTTGAACATTTGAAAAGGGCAGCCGTAAATTTCTTTGTCCATTCATGTCAGGAACCCAAAAGTTTCCCAGTCGGGGCCTGAAGATGACGTGATTTTAAAACCGAAACCGGTCACATTATTGAATAAAAAAAAATGTTCATGGGAAGAGAGAAAACAATATCAAACCCAGAGAAATTGATCGAGCTGTACGGAGTGGCAGTGCGCTCTAAGGCGCCTCGCTGTGGAGTGCGCGTCCGCTTTCTGTCGGAGTTTCGAGTCGAGGCATGGGTGTGAGTGCTGTTATTACAATAAGTTAAAGTAGTTTCTAAGTCTAGGGACTGCTCACCACTGCATTTTGATCCCATGGTTTTACAGAGATTTAAATATATATATTTTTTAAATTGATTAATATGATCTGCACTGAAGCTAACGCAAAATGCGATGAAATCGAAAAGAAAATTAGTGTCAGAGGGACTAACATAGCTTACAGAAAGTAATAACAACATTCGGTGACGATAAAAGCGCGGCTGGTAACATTAAAAGAAGAAAAGGAATCGCTGAACGCACAGGAGAGACCGGAAATTGTGAATAGTACACCTTGATGTTAGCCTAGAGAAAAATAAACGGGTTTTGATGTCTCTATGTCGAGGTCATAAGGGATCCAGTATTGCAGTGAGTCTTTTACATGAGCCCTTAACGACTTTAAACAGCTGCTGGTACTTTCTTCCACCTTCAAATTTATAAGCTGTGGTCTCAACCCATTGATTATGGAAAGAATTAAACTGCAAAAATAGGTTCATTACACGAGAGGCGCAGGTTGGAGTTCTAGGTCCCGTACGTATGAAAAATATACACACGTCAAGAAAACAGTTGCATCACCACGATTCTTGGGGTTCATCACTCTGTAAATAAAAATGGAATAGTGATATAGATACACACCATTTCAGTGCTCTGTATTACTCATGAAAATAAAAATTCCGAAGTTGCACGATACTGACCTACACATTTGGAATCTGTGTTCCAGGGTGTAACTAGTACCACTACCTCTAATGTGCGGTAGCACGACCTCTAGCACTGATGCATGCCTGTATCGGCCTTGGCGTACTGTCCACTATATCAGTAGTTCCCATTCTGTGGTTCGCAACCCATTAGTGAGTCGCGGGATGTACCCGAACTAACTGAAGAAATTATAAACAACATCTTTCAGAAAATCATTAAGTCAGGCTTGATTCCATGGAGCATTTTGTGCTCCACGACTATATTTGACTTGTAGAAATTTTCAGCAATCAGTCGTAAAATATTTATTTATTGGCAGATCTCGATTTAGACCACTGTGTGGGCATTATCAATGCTTAAAAAACTATTAAAACACTTAAATAGAATATTCAAATTTTTTAAGCGTGTGCATTAATGAGGGGTTAAACTGGAAAAACACATTGAAGATCTGCTGAAACGTTTGAGTTGAGATACTTATGCTATTAGGGTAATTGCAAATTTTGGTGATATACATCTCAGTAAATTATCTTACTATGCCTATTTTCATTCTCTGATTTCGTATGTCATTATTTTCTGGGGTAATTCATCATCGAGTAAAAAAGTATTCATTGCACAAAAGCGTGTTACCAGAATTATTACTGCAGCCCATCCATGATCATCCTGCAGACTAGGAGAAAGAATGATCTTCACTATTCACGGTTAAATCTAGCTTTGGCACACAGAGGGTGAATTATACTGCCACAAAAGTCTTTGGTCACCTACAGCATCAAAAGCCTGACAGATAGCCAACTAGCATTTAAAAAAAATTAAAAAAATTCTGAATGGCAACACCTTCTACACTGTAGATGAATTTTTGGATATAAATTAGTAAATCTCAAAGAAAAAATAGTATCGTATATTATTTATAAAAGATATAAAATAGCCAAGATCGCATTTCATCAATTTTTATTTAAGACGACCGGTTTCGCTGAACTGTGTCAGCATCGTCAGGTCAAATAAAATATTTTACAAGGCATAAAATGATTTTATTGGACCAGATGATGCTGAAATAGTTCAGCGAAACCGGTCGTCTTAAATAAAAATTGATGGAAAGCCATCTTGGCTATTTTATATCTTTTTACAATATTATAAGTGCATCGCCTCCTGAAACCTAAACCAACTCACTATATTATTTAGTACAAAGTAACAATTTGTAAAGACACCTTCCCTTAAGGTGACACGTTCCACATCATTACGAAGTGTCGTATTCATGATCAATGGAACAAGTACTAATCTAATCTAATCTAATCCAGTCTTATTCAAGTTGGGCGCCAGAGAACTGTAAAATATCTAAGTAAAATACCTTAAACAAAACAAATGTTTATAATCATAAGAGACCAAACTACTAACGCTATCGATCCAAAGAATTACAATCTACTTAAACTAAACTTAAGCTAAGACCAAAACACACATACCTATGCCGGAGCACTCGAATCACAGGCGGGACCGGTCATACAAACCTAGAAGAGGCGCCCCAAATAGCACAGCAATTGCCGACGGGAAAAACGAGAGTGGAGCAGCGAAACGCTGCGAGTCTTCAGGTGACAGCACCAGAGGACTCGCAGCTCCTTCGCCGCTCCATACCAACTCGGAGAAAAAATCCTGAAGTTTGGCCCTAGGCGCTGCGGATTAGCAGTGCGCACTGAGGCGCCGTGCTGCGGTGTGCACGGCCGTTTGCCGTCGGGGATTCGAGTACTCCCTGGAGGGTGTGTTCGTGTTTCCTTAGGTTGGTCTACCTTAGTTTAAGTAGCTTGTAAGCTAGGGACTAATAACAAAGCAGTTGAGTACCATAGATTTACAAACATTTCAACGTCTCTTTATTTTATTTTTTTATTTTTATTTATTTTTTTATTTTTGATTAGCCTAACACTGGGTTGAAACCGGGTGGCAATAAATAAACAGTTGCTTATTATACATTAAAATATCCCAAAACAGTATACACCATCTTTATCATGGAATGGATGACAGAACAAGCACCTGACTTGCCGCCCGTCGACGCTACACCACATACGAATAATATTTCAGCATTAATCAACAGGTGATACGCCAGTACAGCTCGAGCTATCGGTATGTAAATGTAATCGTTTCATGTGCTCAATACGCACTCCTTCAGCAACAAATCTTTACTGAACTAGAAAACTCTAAGACGGTGCACATATTTTTAGTTCCGTCAGAGTACTTCAACTGACTGACAATAAGAATGAAGTGCAAAAATGTTCATGGGAAGAGAGAAAACAATATCAAACCCAGAGAAATTGATCGAGCTGTACGGAGTGGCAGTGCGCTCTAAGGCGCCTCGCTGTGGAGTGCGCGTCCGCTTCCTGTCAGAGTTTCGAGTCGAGGCATGGATGTGAGTGCTGTTATTACAATAAGTTAAAGTAGTTTCTAAGTCTAGGGACTGCTCACCACTGCATTTTGATCCCATGGTTTTACAGAGATTTAAATATATATATATTTTTAAATTGATTAATATGATCTGCACTGAAGCTAACGCAAAATGCGATGAAATCGAAAAGAAAATCAGTGTCAGAGGGACTAACATAGCTTACAGAAAGTAATAACAACATTCGGTGACGATAAAAGCGCGGCTGGTAACATTAAAAGAAGAAAAGGAATCGCTGAACGCACAGGAGAGACCGGAAATTGTGAATAGTACACCTTGATGTTAGCCTAGAGAAAAATAAACGGGTTTTGATGTCTCTATGTCGAGGTCATAAGGGATCCAGTATTGCAGTGAATCTTTTACATGAGCCCTTAACGACTTGTGATCCAATAAGGCAGAAGCGATGTCGCTTGTCATGTTATCATAGCAGCTGTAACTGCAATCTAGCAACTGTAACTGCAATCTTTCTTCTTAAGAGGCTGATTTTAAAAACTGGAAGTACGGACCAATATTGAAAGTAGGGGTAGCAGGTGGAAACATATACCCTGAAGAATGCAGATGTGTGAGAGGTAGACCATTCATCAGTACTTACTGAATGTAGTTGGTGGACGAAAAAGAGACTTGCTGTAGCAAGAGTGGAAAATAAAATAATCACACATTAATTCATAAAAAAGTCAGTTCTCAGATATAACTGAAACAGAAGAAACTAGCCATGATTTAAGCGCGCGATCATAGAAAAAGCGTTCTTTACTTACCATTGCCACGTCCTCCTATTGCAATCGCGTATGGTTTGCGGGAAAAAGGATTGTCCTACTTTCTGGCCTTATTCCTCTGTTCACTTCGCACGACATGCGTAGGAGAAATTAACATGCAGGCTGAGTCTTCATTAAACGTATGCTCCCGGAACCTTGATAAAAGCCCGTGCAGCGATACAGAATATCTCTCTTGCAGTGCCTGCCACGGAGCTTCCTATTCACCTCCGTGAAGCTTTCGCGCTTTCTAAATGAGCCCGTAACGTAACGTTCTGCTATCCGATGGTTCTTCTCTGTCCTCCAACACCGCCTGGTACGAATCTGACGCTGTTGATCAGTCCTCAAGCGCTGGGCGAGTTTTGTAACCTACTTCCTTTGTTGATGGTCTATTCCTCTTGAGGATTCTTCTAATAAATCTCAGTCTTGTATCTACCTTACCTACTTTTGATTTTATATGGTCGATCCATTTCATATCGCCCCTTATGTCTATTCTCAGGTGTATTATGAAAGTAACTGCATCCATTGTTTGTTCTGATAATCTATAAAAGGTTTAACTTTCTATGTAAACGTACCACTTTTTTTTATATTGAGGCTCAATTGCCATTCCGTACACCATCTATCAATGCCCTGCAGATCATCCTGCATTGAGCTACCGTTTTCAAGTGTTGACAGTCCTCTATAAACTAGCCATCATCGGCATAAACCGTTATTGAACTCATCTTCGAGGTCATTCATATTATATTTTCAAAATAACCGGTCCTATAACACTCGCCTGGAATACCCCTGAGATGAATTTAACGTCTGAAGACTTCTTTCCGTCGAGAATGACGTGCTGCGTTTTGTTAGCTAGAAACTCGTTAATTCAGCCATACAGTTAAACGGATGTTCTACATTCTCGCACTTTGTTCGTCAAAGTCAAGAAACACAGCATCTACCTGGGATCCTGTATCGATAACCCTCTTCGTTTTGTGGATAAATAACGCGAGTTGCGTTTCACATGATGATTGCTTTCCGAATCCATCGCAGCCGTTGCAGTTGTAGAGTAATTCGCAGCCCTCAACATAAAGAGGTCATTGCGGATGGCAAACCCAGGCTGTTCGCATAGTAGTGGGACGCATGTGCCACTAATGAGCGGCAACTGTTCTTGCGACGTCGATACCTCTAGGAACTGTTACGGAAGGCGCTTGAGAGCTGCTCATCGGGTTATTTAAAGATACCGCCAACGAATTCCTGTCTACCTCCGCATTATGCGGTAGTAGCCAACGTAATGGATGGAAGGATAAGCGGTACTGCCGGCGGTGGCGGACTTCTGCTCTTGAAGTTGAGTGTACTGAATTGCCGATTCTCATACCGCGGGAAAACTCGCCTCCCTCCTGGCGGAGGGACTGCTTCCAAGGTCGAATTGAAATAGCGGCCAGGAAACCGGATTAGATTTCACCATCTTCGACTTTGCCTTTTTGCAGACATCAGTAGATGCTGTGGACCTGGTAAAACTAATACGGAAGTTTGAATGATGGGATGGAGTTAGAAGGATTCTTAAGTAATTAATATATAACTTTGGGTTTGCCATCAGTTAACTGGGAATTAAGGTAGAATCTGCGATAGTAAATAAAGTATTATTTTCGTTGGTCTCTCTTCTCTTACCTGAGGAACGGTGTGGACAAATACTGTAGCCCCGCCAAGTGTCTATCAGTTCTTCATCAAGTAACTTCGGTACAATGATATTGAAAGTCGCTTGTTAAATTTTCTATGTAAGATCTCGGGCAGTTGAGATCTGTAAGTGCAAGTTATAAGTTCCAAATTACTTTAAGAGTGGCCACAGTACTTGCACAACGGAAATTTATCCAACTGCTCAGTTTTAACAAATACCAAATTAATGCTAATAAAGAAATAGAGAAACATGGGACGGGGATCATGAAATTATAAAGCAGAGGTTTGATACTATAAATCATCATCTATTCAATAAAATGAACAATCAAATAAATGTGGGGAGAACAAATTAAGCAAAATAAAGCACACACCTTGTACAAAAGTGAATTAAATCACAAAGTTATTGCCCTTAATGAAATTTTTCTGCCCTTTATGAATACGGAGGTAAAATGGGAGGAAATTTGCAAATACACAGCGGATAAAGGAAAGCATATTCGATTACTCACAGTCACATGCATAATGCTTGCGACATATTACTCATACGGCTACACTTTATAGCAGTGGTGAAACGAAGTGTCAGTGGCGTCTTGACGAGATGGCGGGTGTCTTCAAGCATTCAAGTAAAAATCAACTATGCACCAAAGGGAATCATGTGCATACTATACTTAAGTACCACGTGGTATGCGACCACAGTGAATTACATAGAATTTACAAAAAGGAATTAAATTAAAATAAGTAAGTAAAGCACAGCCGAGAATTCATATAACAGAAAGCTAGTATCAGTAAAAGCATAGCTGAAGGCTGAAGAAAAGAGCGTTGCGAAAGCACGTGGTGCAATCGGTCATACCAGGAATCTGAGAAATATCTAGCATACTCGCAGATACAGACATGAAGCGAAAACGTTAGTTAAAAAAAAAAGGGCAAGGAAATTCAAACATACAAAGTTTACACAAAGGCTGAAGGGCACACACGTGTATTCCAAATCGAGAAAAAACGGAGACAATATCATCACCGGAATGAGAATACAAATTCAATTTTACTCGAGTTCTGTAAATGAAGAAACACTTCGCCTTGCATGGCGAAAGAATTACTCAAGAAAACTATAACAGATAATCGAAGGCTGCCTGGTCACGAACAAAGACACATTCTCACAGCATGCCATCCCCTCAGCAACAATCCACGATATACTCATTTCGGTGGTCGCAGCAAGAGTGAAACCTAAGGCGCGCTAAAAGCGATGCAGAGCGTGTTCAGAGCATAGTGTCTACCAACCGTCGCTACCTGAAGAAGATAATATCCTCTTCTAGAGCTCCATAGAGGTCACCTCTTTCAACCATGATTATGTTGGTACTACACTAAGAACAGGCCACCTCGCCGTATTGCCAGGTAAGCTCGTATCTGGCCACCCAGCAGATGCCAATGCAGACGACTTACGAAGCCATGCGTTCTTAACTAAAGTAAACGAGGCCTAAAGCGGGATGCGGCGTCTGTAAATCATTGCTCGGCAGTCAGTCAATATTAACCTTCCATACTCACATGAACACACAAGTTCAATGACACGGGTTCAAAAAAAATGTTCAAATGCTTCTAAAGTCTATGGGACTTAACTACGGGATCATCAGTCCCTAAACTTACAAACTACTTATGAACAACTTACGAACTAGGACGGCACAAATATCCATGCCCGAGGGGGGGGGGATTCGAACCCCCGACCGTGGTGACCGTGCAGACCGTGACTGGAGCGCCACCGCGGCCGGCAATGACACGGGTGGAAACATATATAGATATGGGACTTTGATAATTAAAGAATAAAATAATTGACTTACAAGTAGACAATATTAATGGCGGAGAAACACTTGAGAGTAATGAATAACTCAAAATAGAACACGACCACACATTCAGTGGATGTTTCAATATTCCTTCCAACTTTCCAAAATAATTTGTGAAAATTGTGACGAAACAACTATTCCAAAGGCTTTAAGGGTCAATATATGTGAAAATTACTGCACAACTGCTCTTATAATTATGGAAGCTACTGATACTAATAATATACTGAAGAATAGAAAAGAATACTGATGATCTGTTAGATGATGATCAGTTTTGTTGTAGGAAAGATAAGGTAAAAGCATTTCTACCGTGGAGTGTGATAATGGGTGCAGAACTAAACAACTGAAGCTACACATTGTAAAGTGGTGAAATATGTTTGAAATTATGAACGAAATTAGAGTAAGCTCGCAAGAAAAGAGAAAAGAAAATGCCATACGTTCGCAATGCGTAGAGGGGTGTGCTTGAATAAGAAGTTTGTAACATATACCTCTATTTTCCCATCTGTATATCCAAAAAGTAATAATAAAAGAAAGGTTTAAAGGTGGGAAAGGAATTCAGCATGATAGTATATCGGTGATAAAATTCGCTTATAACATTGCTATCGTCACTAAAAGAGACGAAGATTTGCAGGATCTATTGGATGGAGAACACAATATCATTGTAGACTAAATCTGAGAAAGACATAGATAATCAGAAATAACAAAAGCGATAAACCTGTCGATATGCACACACTAGGCACTGTAAATGAATCCTACGTTGGAAATAAAGTAACCAACGATGGACGAAGAGCAGACAGGACCTTCCAGAAGTAGTGAACTATGGAGGCAAACAAGGTAATTCTAGTAGCAATAAATCGTAAACAGACCTCTTTCGTATTGATGAGGTTTCTCTTGTGATATTGCTATTAACAACGGTCCTTTCGGAAGATCCTAATGTTCTGTTTACTCCCACCTACACAGCGCGCATAATCGTTACCGTGAAATAAGAGAAATGTGAGTTATGTATTCAATGTTTCAAAGCGTGCGTCGGACGTGGAACTGTCGAGAATCAGCCTGAAAGTTTTTTCCATAATCTCTGCCACATAATGAGACGTTATTGCGAGCAATTATTCAGAAGTTGGTCACAAAGTTCGCATCGGTCAGAAACTTTAATAATGCGAAAGCTGTTACGTTCTTATTACAAAACGTTATAGAACTTAATGAAGAGATTGGAAGGAAACATACACAGTACATATTTAAAAAAAAAAAAAAAAAAAAAAAAAAAAAAAAAAAAAACCACCTAAAGTAATTCAATAAATTTGATCGAATCGTTGTGTGGTAAAAAGACGTCAGTTTTTGAATCAGTTGCCTCAAATTGTTGTAAAAAAATTTTTTTTGTAGCTATATTATAATTATTTGACAAAACATAGCTTCTATCTTGCCTTCCCAGTTCCGCTTATGTACAAAGAACTTTCGTAGCAAAGATATAACAATACCTAGTTATATACGGGAACGACAAGTCAGTTACATGCGACTGATGACCCCGTAGTTAAGTCCCATGAGCTCTACTACTACTTCAATTACATGCTCTCCTATCCAAAACAAAGTGAGAACCCTCCCCTTACAGCAGCTTACATTTACGTTTATACAACATGCAAAACTATGAGTATAATCTCTTACTTTACGTCCAAATAATTACTTTCAAAACAGTTCTTTCGTGAATAGATAGTGATATAAGAGAAACAATGTCTGTGGCGGATGATCTGAATATCAATTTGTTATCGTAAACAACAGAAACCATTAACATGATAAACTATTCATTTTATATAGGTCATTATCCTGAATCTATTAGGGGAATTTATTAAATATTACATCATTTACTTAGAAATCAGTGGTGTTTTGTGAATCAGTGTCTCCATAGTGACTTAGTGAAGAATGAGGGTTAATCTAATCATACCAAGTATGGATTTAGATGATATGTAAGTACTGAATGTTTTGCATTTTGAGTATTCAGTTACTTTTATCTATTATCAGTACTGACGTTTCGAAAGTATGCCATAAATTTAAACTTAAAAAAAGTATGCTGACGTGAAATAAGATATATAAATAATTTTTATGGGTGGAGCAATTGTATTAACGTTTGCAAACATTTGCTTATAGACATGATTTTGCTTATATATTTTAAAGTTGATATCGAGTCAATAAATTTTACTTTCCCCTTCTCATGTATCAGTGTACATCTTTCGCCTTGATGTGCACCAATAAAGTTAACAGCATTCCAATTCAGTAATCGCTCTCCTATACAACTAATCATGTCAAGTAATCGTAATATAAACGTATCTCCTCGCAAACGTTTCTCCGAAGGAGTATATTATTTATGGTTTTGTCACAATTACGCAGTAATAAATGCTTTTTGTATACACCATTATGACTATTAGACTCGTAAATGCATAAGTGCCATCGTAGCCAAAATCGTAAAATGAACACCATAACATTAACACGGAACTGTGGATTTCGAGGTTATACTACTGATGGTAGTACCAACGTTCAACGGCAGTGTTCCGCCAGAAAATGTAGCAAACACGGAGAAATGCAACACAGTCCTACCTTTTGTGGACCGGGTACGGATTGTCTTTCTTTGGTTTCGTGCAGCCCGACAATAACTTCTCCTTTTGCTAGCACAACCGCTCGTCTTCCTCAATTATTCGCTGTTGCGTCTTCTCATTATACCCTATTATTCCGAGTTGAATTTGAAACCCCTCTGCGGCATCTTGTGGCTTGAGAATGTAATACCATTAATTGTGATTCGACAATTGCTCTGCGGTTTCTTATTCAAGAGTCCTCCTAACTCAAATATCAAGTTTAGCTCTCTGTTTACTCTCTCTCATCATCTTGAGTGGCGTTAAAAGACCTTAATACAGTACATGAGACAATACCATTTGTCTTTCGTAGGGTTGGTAGAGGAGTTTTCTCTAAGGTTTAGGGAGATATTTGAAATTCTGTTCACTGAATTCATTACAAACAAATGCAACTTACTGATCTCGTTTATCATATGCCGTCCAATAGTCGAAGGTAGGCTTCGAATTTTGAGTGCCCATACGATGGAATAATCTCGAAAAAGGTAAAAGATAGAAACAACCTGCAGGAAAATAAATGCGAAGTTTGGAGTCAAGAAAAACAACTGTATGAATAATTAAAATCGGACACTCTAGATCGCAAATTGTTCCAAAAGAATACTTTCAAAAATAAATGTACGAATATCAAGAGCTCAGATGGAAAATTAGTATTATTTAAATAAAGATAATATTAAAAGTGAAAGGAATATCTGCTAACTAGAATACACTCGACTGAATCATGTCGTGATACTACGGACTTGGTGGCCATTCCCGCCGGAGATTCGAGTCGTCCCTGGGGCATGTGTTTGTGTGTTGTCGTTAGTGTAAGGTAGTTCAAGTAGTTTGTAAGTCTAGGGACAGGTGATCATACCAGTTTCCTACAAAAGGATTACAAACAGTTGAACCAAATTATGAAGGTATAAGGAGTAGAATATAAGAAACGAGAAATTCTACACACGTTGTACAGGAACAAGAAACAAGTTGTAAGAGTCAAAGGGAATGAAATGGGAGCATTGGTTGGGAAATGGGTAAGGTAGGGTTGTAGCCTTTCACGATCTTTATTCAATTTGAACATTGAGCATATTGTAAAGAAAAACGAGGAGAAATTTAGACACGGAATTAATTTACATGGTGAAGAACGGAAAATTTTGTGGTTGTCGATTACATTGACAGTAATGAACGTGGAAGACCAGCGTATTTAAAGGACAATATAAAAATAACATTAACTAAAGCAAAAGTTAGAAAATGGAATGTGGTCATATAAAATTAGGCAATACTGAAGAAAGTAGATTATGAAACAACACAAGAAGAGTAGCAAATTAGTATAGGCACTATAAAACGTCTGATGTCAGAACTGTAGAACACAAAAAAGCAAAATGGCAATAGGAGGAACCCATCGAATATTTATCTGAGTGTTAGAATCACTTCTCTGAAGGCATCTGTCTGTAGTGTACTCTTGTTTGGTGATGTAGAAGAAGTCATTGTTATAAACTAAATATGCGCCATCACAAACATTTGGTAGACGCCTCTCTCAGGAAATAATACACACATCAATAAATGTCGCATCATGTTGGTTCGAAGGCTTCCTGATCGCCGACTTAGTACGTGTATACTCCATCAAGAACACAGTTTACTAGAATGTCCAGAACTGTCACACAACCCGCTCAAAGATTTAAACAATGATCCACGAGGAGAATGAGACGGAGTGGGTAAGACGGCCGATCAATTGCAGTGATACCACCTAGCTTCCGCAACAACCCAGACAAATGTTGGACTGTTGCCTGCTTTCATGCGGTATGATCGACCTCAATTGAACCGCTCCGTCAGGAGGGTCAATATGGAGATTGATCAACTGCTTAGGGCGGCTACTCTGTAGGACATAGGTTTGGTTCCTGTTGATGCTATTTATAAGTGGGATTTGACTAGGCATGGCCTGCATCTCAATAGGAAAGGGGAGGGGAAACTAGCTGGGTTGATAGCAAAATCCTTAAAGGGGGACACTGCAATTCATGGAAGTACTTCTTTTTTAGGCTAATCTCAGGCCGGCAGGCGCTAAAAATGTACAAAAATCGAATGTTTCTCAGAAAAGTAAGGAAAAAAGAATGTTAGCGTTTTTCATCAAAATATTGGGGGACTAAAGAATAAAATAGATGAGCTTTTAGTTTGTTTAGATGATATAGAAACTGAGAATGTAATAGATATACTATGCCTGTCTGAGCATCACATTGTCACCGGTATGGAAAATGTGAATTTCCGTGGATATAAATTAGTCTCAAATGTAAGTAGAGATAATAAGATAAGAGGAGTTGCCATATATGCCAAAAGTTATCACAGTGTAAAAATTTAGAAACAAAAAAGTTTTGTGTAGAGCAGCATACTGAAGCATGTGCCTGCCAGCTTCAACTTAATGATGACTATCTTATAATTGTAACAGTATATAGGTCCCCTTCAGGGAACTTTCAGTTATTTCTGGAAAACTTGGATGCCTTGTTGTGCTATCTGTCAGATAGGGGGAAGCAAATTATTATTTGTGGTGATTTCATTGTAGATTCACTGAAAGAGTGTAATAGGAAGAAAGACCTGGAAGTCTTACTTGGCTCATTCAATCTGACATCCGTTATTGATTTTCCTGCTCGGGTAGTAAAGGACAGCAGTACATTGATAGATAACTTTTTCATAGACCAAGATAAGTTTAACAACATAAATGCTTGTCCCGTTGAGAATGGTCTTTCGGATCATGGTGCACAGCTAGTAACAGTATATGACATAGCTCCGTTCAGTAATTCGAAACAGTCCACCAGAATTGTGCGCTCGATTAATGACTTAACAACTAGAAATTTGAAAGAAAGTATACAGCAGTTAGACTGGGATGAGGTTTACAAGGAACATGATGTTAATTTAAAATATAATTTATTTCACGATACATTTGTAAGGGTATTTGATAACTGTTTTCCCAAGAAATTAAAAAAAAATTAATTCTAAGAAACCATGCAAAAAACCACGGCTTACTAAAGGAATAAAAACATCGTGTAACCGAAAAATGGAACTATATCTGTCCGCAAGAAAGAGTAATAACCCAGAAACAATAAAATATTATAAAAGCTACTGCGCTACATTAAGAAAAGTTATTGAAAATTCAAGAAGCATGTGCATCATGTCTGAGATTAGCTCCTCTGATAATAAAATTAAAACAATTTGGAATATTATTAAAAGGGAGACAGGGCAACCAAGAGCAGAGGAAGAGGTTATTACCATCAAAACAAATGAAAACTTTTTTAACAAGAAGTCAGAAGTTGAAAAAATTTTTAATGATTACTTTTTAAATGTTGTAGAGAAAATAGGATCTAAATGTTCATTAGAAGGAGCAAGGCAATTAATGGAATAGGCCATACCCACACAGTTTGATACAATTGAAATTCCACCCACCTCACCTTCAGAAATTAGGAAAATAATAAACTCTCTCAAGAGTAAACGGTCATATGGAATTGATGGCATTTCCAGCAGGGTATTAAAAACTTGTTCCCTGGAGATAAGTAGGATGCTCAGTCATATTTGTAATAGCTCATTAAAGCAGGGTATTTTCCCGGATAGACTGAAATAAGCTATCGTTAAACCTTTGCATAAAAAAGGGAATACATACGATCTCAACAACTACCGGACCATCTCACTTCTGACACCTTTATCAAAATTATTTGAAAAATTTATGTATGCTCGAATTGCTTCACATATTAGTAAAAATAAAGTTCTAACATAATGTCAGTTTGGTTTTCAAAAAAAGCTTTTCAACTGAAAATGCTATATATATACATTCACTGAAATATTAAATGCTTTGAATAACCAGACATCACCAGTTGAGATTTTTTGTGATCTCTCAAAGGCTTTTGATAGTGTAAATCATGTGACTCTTCTAGATAAGCTTAAGTATTGTGGTATGAGTGGGACAGTGCACAAATGGTTTAAATCATACTTAACTGGAAGTGTGCAGAAAGTTGAAATAAGCAGTTCACATGATATAGATGAAACAATTAATTCTTCTAACTGGGGAGTTATCAAAAATGGGGTCCCACAAGGTTCGGTCTTGGGTCCTTTGCTGTTCGTAATATATATTAATGACTTGCCATTCTACATTCACGAAGATGCTAAGCTAGTACTTTTTGCTGATGATACAAGTATAGCTATCACACCTGACAAACAGGAATTAACTGATGAAGTTGTAAATGATACCTTCTAGAAAGTTATTAAGTGGTTCTCTACATATGGAGTCTCATTAAACTTTGATAAAATCCAGTATATACAGTTTCATACAGTAAATGGCATGACAACATTAATAAATTCAGACTTTGAACAGAAATCTGTAGCTAAGGTAGAATATTCAAAATTTTTAGGTGTTTGCATTGACGAGGGACTGAATTGGAAGAAACATATTGAAGATCTCCTGAAACGTCTGAGTTCAGCTACTTATGCTATCAGAGTCATTGCAAAATTTGGTGATATACATCTCAGTAAATTAGCTTACTACGCCTATTTTCATTCACTGCTTTCATATGGGATCATATTCTGGGGCAATTCAGCATTGAGTAAATAAGTATTCATTGCACAAAAGCGTGTAATCAGAATAATTGCTGGAGCCCACCCAAGAACATCCTGCAGACATTTATTTAAGGACCTAGGGATACTCACGTTAGCTTCACAATATATATATATATACACTCATGAAATTTGTTATTAACAATCCGACCGAATTCAAAAGTAATAGCAGTGTGCATAGCTACAACACCAGGAGAAAGGATGATATTCACTATTCAAGGTTAAATCTAACTTTGGCTTAAAAAGGGGTGAATTATGCTGTCACAAAAGTCTTTGGTCACTTACCAAGTAGCATCAAAAGTCTGACAGATAGCCAACTAGAATTTAAAGATTTCTGAATGGCAACTCCTTCTACAATGTAGATGAATTTTTAGATACAACTTAAAAAAAAATCCCTAAAATATTGATTGTCAAGTATAGACCACATTTACTAAACTGACACGTTCCACATCATTACGAAATGTCGTATATATGATCTATGGAACAAGTATTAATCTAATCTAATCTAACCTAGAAGGTAGTATACTGCTTTTATTAACAGTAGGTCTGCTCTACCTAGAGGGTCATTCCATAACTTTGAGTCAGGATTGACTCCCATTGCCGCGGCGGAGCGGCCGATTGCATTGAGGTGCTATGGTGCGATGCGCGAGACCGTTCCCCATCGGGGGTTCGAATTCGCCCTCGGGCATGGATGTTTGTTCTGTCTTTAGTATAAGGTAGTTCATAAGTAGTTTGTAAGTTTAGGGACTGATGACCCCGCAGTTAATTCCCTTAAGCACAAAAATTTGAACATTCGACTCCCATCAAGGTAAGTTTCCTGACTTCTCGGAGTGACCCGAAGCGATGTTGTTCGGACGTGGAGCAACCACAGGGTAAACTCGACCACTGTACGTAACGAGAGCCTTGTTTTATCACTAAAATTAGTAAATGAGGTCCGTGTGAACTACTGGTAACTCACTGCTATAAAACGTTGTTCCCTGGCCCAAACTGAGAACTTAATAGTTTCAAATTACTTCAATAACAGGAAGTTAATACATAGCAGCTCACACGTGATTACACAGACATTAATAAGCAAGCCACCACAATTAAAGTAATCTTATAAAGCTGGCTAAGAAAACATTTATGGCGCAACGGAATTTACACTTACGAAACATTGCATTTGAGCATGTTCTCAGCACTTGGGAAGCACAATTTTAAATAAAAGAGGGGAGGTGCTCTAAAACTACAATTTATAGGCATCTTACGGATTATGCTGAACGTAAACTTGTTTATTCAGATAGAAAACACGCAAATTGGGAAACCAATTTTGTTAATACAATAAAATGCATCTCTTACATAAATTAATGTGGACGTTGGCCGACCTAAATTATACATGATTTAACGCTACAGGGGGGGGGGGGAGGATTCACGAACAACACTCATTCTCTCACACACACGCAATGCCACAGCGAAACTCACAAAAACAGCGTGCTGAGACTAGGCGGAAGCAGGCGCCGCTATCGTAGGCGTAATTCAGCGAGTCGGAGGTATCACATAACACAATACACAAAAACACTTTGCAGCTGGCCCTGGTCTTTCGTGCCTGTTTTGAGATGGTGAGTGTGTGTAGCCAAATTAAATTACATCTGAATTGGACCGCGAGCAAACACGCTATCGGCGACACACGGCTACGTTACATGAACGCACTCCACTGAAGGTGAAGTGGTTGAAAATCGGATTCATTATTGAACAACACGGTGGATTCTTAAGTTGAAGTCTTTTAGAAATTGATCTGGGTAATGGTTTTATGAGAAGTGACGTGAATTCAGACAACTAGCTGCAAAGCCCGGAAGTCGGAACTCGGACCCACATGCTTCCGAAAACCGATAAAATTGAATAAATTCAGTGTCCGAAAAATAAAGGAAATTAACTGCAACCCATAGAAATGCTTAGAATTACATAAGGAATGGAAAGAAATACAGCTACACGCGATAGGGAGCGATTACAGAGACGGATGAAGTCCTGACTCAAAGAACCACAAAAATGAAATAAATACAAAGTCGGAAAAATAAAAATAAGAATTACGGCATGCAACCCATAGAAATGATTTTACATAAGGAAGATATTGAAGGAAGTTATACAAGGTTCAGAGAGAATTACTGACCAAAACAGAGGGCATACTAAAATTCGGAGAAGAAACAGCAACATTAAAATAGGCGGGGAGAGAAGATCGCAAAATATTACTGGAAATCAGAAGGATACCCGCATTGTTACTTACGTGATGGGAAAACAAGAGTGGTAACTGAAGGCTTTGTTCCATAACCAACCACGTGGAAAACATATCATTCACAGGAGGAAATGATGAGAAGATTTTTACATGGACTTTACAAAAATGAACATAACACCTATTAGAAATCGGGCCCCACAAAGCTAGAAAGTATTTACACAGAGTTCATACAACGCCACATGATCACAAAAGGTTTCAACATACCAGGCCGTTATCAAATTGCAACTAGAATCACACACACTACGTTTATCTATTGGAAATCACTCAACTGAAAAACGAGAACATGTTTCCGCACACGATCGGAGAAAATGTTCCAAATAAATGATTCTAAGTTCATGAATCTAAGTTAAACGTGCTAGACAATGAAACGCTACCATCTCCAAACAAAAGAGCAGAACCAAACTTACCTCACCAGACGACCAGCACAGAATGGCCAGCCCGAGCGGCCAAGAGACGCGGGAAACCACCGGAAGACGGAAAATCCATGATCAGCAGTGGTGGGAGCCCTATAGAAGGCTCGCTGACTGGATTGTAACCAAAGGGTGTAGAAACCGCTTTGGTAGCCTCAGCAGCTATCGAGTCTGAGCCAGAGAGAAGGATGCAAAGCGAGATAACATTTACCATATTCAGACAACCATAGTTTCTCGCACATCACTTATAATTAAGACAAGTACACATTCTCACAGGGACAATGGTGCAGCATGTATGCCACTTTAAATAATATAATAATAAATTATTAACATAACAAAATAAGAAGAACCTAGCAATATATACTAATATTTTAACACATCAAATAAAGATGCTATTCCTCAAGCCTTGAAAAGAGCGGGTTTCAAGTTTTAACAAAATGATAATCTAACGACATTAAATAAATAACTTACAGAACTATACAAAAACATATATGGAAGACGACATACGGTCGTATTTCATGGGATACAAGAGCTGTGTATGACTTGCCTCGCTTTGTTCACGCAACATGGTGAATAATGATTTTCGTGTAGCTAGAGGACATCGTGTTTCGTCCTAAAGCGTGCAAAGTATGCTGCATGACTTGCAACTTCGGTCCCACTGTCGATGGCAAAGTCCAGCATTCACATATAGTCACCACGCACATGGTACGTCTGAGTCCAAGCAGTGCGCTGAGTGGTCCCGTCAGAATTAGCATAATCTGCTATCCATAGATAGACCCGCAACAGCCTAAAAACAATTGTCGACAACGTTCTTTGGAGACGCCCTAGCCAGCGTTTGCTAGATGTGGTGGTTCCACGATGTTTTGCGGTTGCATTATCTGGGGACATCCCACGCCAGATGGTACTCAGTGTCAATCGAACGCTACAAGAATGGCAGCCTTCGTAGTATAATGCGTAGCAGCAAGCAATTCGGTGAGGGGTACGTCATAATGGACGAAAATTCTTCTTGACTATGTGACTCACCTATCAGTCTGAGAGATCTTCGTCGAATCGCTGTTGAGGAGTGTGGCGTCCTGGAACAACATTCCCTTCCAGGGCGCGGCGGAGCGACCGAGCGCATTGAGGCGCTAAGCTTCGATGCTCGAGGCCGTTCCCCGTCGGGGGTTCGAATCCCCTGATTTACAAACATTTGAACATTTTTGTTCCACCCACTACGCTGCGACAAACAAAATTGTCAGAAGAAAATGAAATTAAAACAACTTCTGCGTCTATTTATAATTACAACCTCTGACAATAAAGTTCGATAAATAGTCCTGTGACATTAAAGTAGGTGAAATGTGAATACCGTGCTGTCCTTCGAAATAGTCACGTCCCACAACTATGCACCGCAGAACTCTGCGGTACATGTCCTGGAAACTCGGCACGAAGTCTGTAATATTGTTCCAAAGTTTCGTTGCGTTTTATTAAATGTCATGAATATCGTCATCTATCTTTCCTTTCAAAGCGAGTACGCGTCGAGGCAATAGGAAGATGTCTAATGGGTCGAGAACAAAATGTTCAAATGTTTGTTAAGCTTAAGGGACTTAACTGTGGGGTCATCAGTTCCTAAACTTGAAAACTACTTATGAACTACCTTATACTAAAGACTACACAAACTCCCATGCCCGGGCGGGGGGAGGATTCGAACCCCCCACCGTAGCGGCAGACTGTGAATGGCGCGCCGCAGACCGTTCGGCCACTGCGGCCGGAGTCGAGAATGATTGATGTTCAGTTTGCACTACAGCGCTCTCCCACATACACCTATTAATGTCATTTCGTGGCAAGAAAGGGGTTGGTTCAACTTGACCATCCACCATATTCGTATGATCATGTAATGATGTCATGCAAAGTTTTCAGGACCTGTATCGCAGAGATCCGCGGTGCATAGTTGTGTGACGTGACTATTTCGTAGTATAGAAAGATAACTGCAATTCATAGTTCATCTACTTTAATGGTAGACGTTTGAAGGTTTCTCAATTTTCTGTTCATGTTGAACAGTTGAAATCCATAATCCATCTTGTCCTCTGGGAAAAGGTTGTGTCAACTCTGAACTGGAACCTACGTCAGCTGTGCCGGTTTTGGCTAGGGAGAGATAGCCATGGTTAGCGTGACATCTGAGTGATGGACGGATTAGGTTCCCTGGATCACGGACCTAGCTGTTGTGGCTAATCTGCCGGGATGCCGCAATGCGTTACGGGATTGTGCCCGACTCAGGAGTGATCCAAACACGCGCTAAGTCTGACCGTATTACCTGTCACGCTTCCGTGGTGGCTGTCCAATCATCAGGTCGTTATCTGAGAGGTTTCACAAGATTAGAACCATGGACTCATTCAAAGTTTCTGACTAATGGGATGTTAGCAAACATACCAACATGAATCACTTGTGAATCTCTCACGGTAATCAAAAACTTTCACAAAGGTTTCCAAGTTGAAAACACTTTAAACACTGATCTTCGTTCCAATATTATTGAGGTCTGCATATAGTAATTATTTTCTAAATATCACTGTAGAACATGCACAGCATGACACGGAATATTGGGCCAGTTACTTGCTTCGAAGTACTAGAATTTTTTATTTCTGTTATGTACGCGAGGCAAAAAAAAAGGCTACATACTTCCGCTTCATATACTTCTTATATACCAATAGAAATGTGTTTTCGGGATGTAGGGAAGATCATCGCTGGAGAACGGTTCGTTGATTTCTTTCTCTTTGATAGTAATTGTAAGGATGATATTTTCTTCTAATGAATTCCTTCATTGTTCTTCACTTCCGTTTTCGTTTCTAGTTTTGCATATAAAAGTACGTCCTTTTACTATTCTTAAGAAACTCACTTCCCTAGGCGGTAGAACGGAGTACAAAGTTGAAAACAGTGATTAAAAGTACGAAAATATTAAATAAGAGAGTTATCAATTTTTATATAAATACATTATGATGTATTAATCACAAAAATACCCCAACATTGTCATAAAAATGTATTTTTATTATTCAAAAACAAAGGTGCTCATTTTCTCCATCCACCCCCTGCACAGGGCAGAAATTATCGGAAATGCAGAAAATATTGGCTTGCTTGGTATTTATTTAGTTTAAGCTGAAAGTCAATGTTCAACAAAAGTTTTCATTTATTGCATCCTCTTCTAATGGCTATTTACAAAATTCACATACGAGGAGAGATTCATCATCTTCGCTATTTATTCCTGCACAAGAATTGTGTGCGCATTTTTTGCACATAAAACAAGAGACTCAGCCTTCAACTGATTCTGAATAAAGCCCACCACAGTATAAATATTAAGTCAGAACTTTCCTCATACTCACTCTCGTTACTATTGAATACTCTCTCCTTCTGTTTTCCATTTATATTCAGGCTCTCTCCTTTCTTTCTTGAATTCTTATTTCATCTTCTTTCGCGAATAGTTTTTTCTTTTCCCTTCCTTCTTTAGCAAAAATCTTTTCCTTTTTTTCCTTAATATCGGCTTCTAACTCTTATTTGTATGACGGAGTTAAAGCAACGGTCTTCCTCCTCTTCCGTTTCACCCTTTTCGTGCTTTCGTTAACTTATGGAAAGGGTACCATAATTTCAAGTGAAATATGAAATGAGGATTTTGTGTTGTCAGTTGTCATCCAAGAGCACCCAGCACTAGAACAATTAGCCTCAGTAACTTTGGCGGCAGTTCACTCTTAAAATTCACTGGCAATGCGCCAGCTTTATCAATCAATCCGTCTGTAATCAAAAGAAAAACACATTAAGAGCCTAATTAAAGCATTGTTAAAAATGTAGCGGGGCAGAATAGAGTACTTCCCCGTTCGGCCCCTGGTACATGGTTTAGGTTATGTAGGTAAGGCCACTAAGCAAATATACGAAAACAAACATTAAACCACATGAAACTTACGATTATTAAACATATTTTCAGCATATACTAACACTAGTTGTACTGTAAATAAGTATGTATACATTTATTTGTTTCTAATTCACCAGACTTTACAAGGCAGGAGCAAAAATTAGCACAACGAAAACTTCACGCACCAACGCTTACGAAAATCAAACAAACGTAGCTAAAAAAAAAAAAAAAAAAAAAAAAAAAAAAAAAAAAAAGGGTAAAAGAAAAGAGAGAGAGAGAGAAAATAAAAACCTAGTGTCAACTAGTTCTAATTGCTGCCGCTCGTTGGCAGCTCCTCCTTGACAGGAAAATACGCATATCTTTATTCTGCCCCGGTACCCCGTTCTATCCCAGGTTCCCCTGTCATGTTTTAATCCAGGGTTATGTCTTTGAAATATTTTTCATTTTAAGGTTGTCTTCAAATGGCGAACTACAGCTGCAGTATATTCAGAAAAAATCATTCTTACCTCAACAGCTGTAAAATATTTTTCTTTACTACAGTATACAGGTTTCAACACTGCCACCAGATGTTGCATGAAGATGTATGTTGAAGGACATTTTGCAGTGGTTACTCTCAATTCTAATCTTATTTTTGACGTTACCGTATTTGGAAAGAATGATCTCTTGTAATAATTGCTGTGAAATGTCTTTCCCATCTTCTGTTAATGACAGTTCTGAAACTGGTATAGTATGATATATAAAAATGTTATAAAGCTGTTGGTACAAGACTGATTTTCTTAAAATTTTTCATTTTGATTGCACTTTAGTCCCTTATAGATTGGCTAGAAGTAGTTGAAGTAATTATACCATACCGATCAGCCGCTGATTTGTTCAATAAATTATCCAGGAAATTGTTTTGTATCAACTTTCAACTTTTATTTTTAAGGCTCGAGAGGAAAGGTAGGACCGCGGCGGAACGGCAGAGCGCATTGAGGCGCTTTGCTACAATGCGCGAAGCCGTTCCCCGTCGGGGGTTCGAATCCTCCCTCGGGTATGGATGTTTGCGCCATCTTTAATGTAAGTTAGTTCATAAGTAATTTGTAAATTTAGGGCCTGATGAACCCGTTGTTAAGTCCCATAAGCTCTACAAACATTTGAACATTTACGAAAGGTAGGAGACATACTTTGCAGAATCTCTTTCGTATTTATTCTCTAAGATTCCAGGCTTTTATTCACTGTTCGACATGTTGTTTATTTAAATTCTTTCACATTCGTAAGTAATTATTGCTAAGTAATTAAATCCAACGACGTAATGTAAAATAGTATCGCTTACTATTTTTTTAATTCTCACAGTAATGTCACCTTTGGGGACCAGCGTTGTATCTTTTATTTATTGACATTTTAAAACTGCTGTTCTTACGAATCCTCTCTAGTAATATGTGCTGTACTCTGGATGTCGTCTTCATGTTCGCTGGGACAGGGGAAATTTTTTACTAAACTTATTTTCATATTGGTCAGTAATTACTTCGAAGTCATTACATTGCGAGACTTGTAATGTAGTATCACTGATTATTAATTTGATTTTCACAGTAAATTTACGTATAGATACCACTGTAGTAGCTATTATTTACTGACATTTTATAAAATTGCTATTTTCTCGTATCTACTCTAGTAACATATTCTGATCTCTGCATGTCCTCTTCATGTTTACCTTAACTAATATGATAATAAAAAATTATATTGAAAACTTCTTACCCCAGATTTTTATTCATGGCTCTTCCTGAAAAACAGTTGTGCGTTACCTGCATATACCACAAACACATTCCTCCAGGACTTACGGTAACATGAAAAATTTGGTCCTTTGAACTATCGCGAAAAGTAAATGAACTTGCTATAGCGCTGTCTACTGTAAGTACATCCATTCTTTTGAATCTACATGACGTAGTAACATTTTTACGCTTCATCTACACACAGACTAGTAACAGTATTTGGCGTCTTGAAACATTATATGGACATTCTCAGATGGAAAGAAGAAGAATTTGAATGAAACTTCCTGGCAGATGAAAACTGTGTGCCGGAACCGGGACTCGAACCTGGGACCTTTGCCTTTCGCGGGCAAACGTTCGACCGACTGAGCTATCCCGACACGACTCACGATGCCGCCTCACAACTTTACTTCCGCCAGTACCTCGCCTCGTACTTTCCAAACTCCATAGAAGCTCTCCAGCGAAACATGCAAGACTAGTACTCCTGGAAGGAGGCGGCATCGTGAGTCGTGTCGGGATAGCTCAGTCGGTAGAGCGCTTGCCCGCGAGAGGCAAAGGTCCAAGGTTTGAGTCCCGGTTCCGGCACACAATTTTAATCTGCCAGGAAGTTTCATATCAGCGCACACTCCGCTCCAGGATGAAAAGTTTCATACAAGTATTTTAGTGTTTGATAGTATATGGATAGTTATTTATGTTAAGAAGGATTTTCATCAAGATACGGTGCAAGGCGAATAATTTACGGTCAGAGAGGTGTGGTAGGGAACTGGAACCATTTACAAACTATTGCTTGAAGCCATTCTTTGAAAAAATTACTTGCCCAGTACGGTACCACTAAGGCAGTGTTTTTCGACCTGTCGGGGGATCGCCGTGACATAAGGCAGTATTGCACTTTAAAATAACCAGACCAGTCCGTGTGTGAATACTACGGGTTCAGGTAAATAAATCAGCAAAATGGTTTTTCTGTAGCAAAAAAACGGTGTCCACATTTGCTTAAGCTTAACCTTCGCGGCGCGCGGGAATAACGCCATGTTACGGATTGCGCGGAGGTTCGAATCCTCCCTCGGGCATGGATGTGTGCGTTGTCCTTAGGTTAGTTTACCTTAGTTTAAATAGTTTGTAAGTTAGGGACTGATGACCAACGTAGTTTGGTCCCATAGAATTACATACATTTGAATTTTTCAACCTTCGTTGGGGATGAAGTGTGCCTCCATTCCCATGACTACCGTTTTGTTTCAGGAGTGTAGTACGATATCCAAGTTCCACCCACCGTGACTATCCGTGAATGGAAACTATCGCCTTTTTCACTGCAGCGTGTCAAAAACTGAACTGCACTACACATCCGCTGTTTCGTGTGTTTAATAAGATTTTTAGGTATCCAACGTGAGCAAAGTTTTCCAAATTTCAGTTTTCTAGTAACAGTTTCATGAATTAGTGATCGTGAGATTTGCGAAACTTCCATAGTAAGTGTAAACTTACGTTAGTGCTTTGTAAGTGCTTTATCTTCTCTTCAATTGTGTGACCCAGTTTATCAGTAACCATACACGGGCGTCCACTTCGTTCTTCATCGTGCACTTTATCGCGTCCTTCATTGACCAGTCTGACCAACCTTCTAACCATTAAATTACTCATAGCAATTAGTTCACACACCTCGCCGATTTGCCGATGAATTTTCCTTTGGTTTAACTTTCCTTGCATTTAGAAAACGAATCACATATATGATTTCACGCACGGCGGTAGTTTCAATTACGGCTGACATTATGAAGAAGCACTACAAAGCACATGTCGGCTGCAGGGATCTGAAAAGGGCGTACATGTCTTCTCCTTGTCTGAGTAACTGCTGCGCATGTTCGGAACTGCGATCGTAGCGCTGCCGCGAGTAGAAATAGGAACGGAACTTACTTTTCAGACGATCCTCGTAGTTTTGTTGGCGTATGTAATAGTGACGGGGGTAGGGTTCTCCAGAATATTTATACTGGAACGGGGTGGCCGGAATATTTTTATTTGCAAGGGTGTCGTACATTCAAAAAGATTGAGAAAGCTGCACTAAGCCAACAACTGTAGGAGACTAACGGTATCTGCTACGACTCTCCCGAAGGAACCGCGACGAGACTGCCGCCATGGCTAAAACTGAGTTGGTGAGGACCGGGAGGCAAATGTCGAAACACATTCTACGAAACAGAATCCACGGTCTGTGTATAGAGAGAGGCCAGTCAGCGCGGGAATGGCCGCGTGGTCTAAGGTGGTTTCAGATTGCGCTGCCGATCCCGTCGGAGGATCGAGTCCTCCGTTGGGAATATGTGTGTGTGTGTGTGTGTGTGTGTGTGTGTGTGTGTGTGTGTGTGTGTGTGTAAGTATGGGGACTGAAGACCATAGCCGTTGACTCGCTTAGTTTTACAAACATCTGAATTTTTTCAAAACCATGCACTACACTACACGGAACATGTAGGCCCAAACTCGTCAAGTATGAACTATGAACAATTGGCGCAGTGTTCTCTGTCATGAGTGTCGAATGCACCTCATACCAGATTGTCGACAACTTGTGTAGAAGGAAACTCGTAATGCTTCATACCAGCAGCATACCGTCTTAAGGCCGTTCCCGACTGTAAGGACGGCGCGGATAACTGCGCGGCAGCAGCAAGACTTACGTAGTTCTTGAGGGCGTTTCCATGCACCCCTGTGAATAGCTCACAGACAGCTGTCATTGGTTACCAATACGTGTTCAGACTGCCGCTGAGGTATGGACTGGGACCCACGGAAAAAACTGTCAATAACTACCTAGTACTTGCCACTGTCGCTCAGTTTTCTGCGATATAATTTTCATCATTTTTCTACGTGATTAGGTAGTACTGCTGTGAAGCTGGTTAGTTCGCAAATTCTTTGTTATTGCTCACACTCCATGTACAGCGTGCTCTCAAAAATGACGCGTTTCGAAATTACCATCATCAGATTAGCATCTCTTCCGTGCCATGTGCCCACGTGAACAGATGTAAAATGTCCTTAAATATACATAGAAAAGTCTGCTTCTGTTTACGTGTGCACATGGCACGGAAGAGATGTTAATATGATGATGGTAATTCCGAAACGCGTCATTTTTGAGAACACGCTGTACATGGAGTGTGACCAATAATAAATAGTTTGCGACCTAACCAGCTTCACAGCAGTACTACCTAATCATTTCATCATGGTCGCCTACCTCCTCAGGGACTTTATGTCGCATTTACAACTTTTTCTACGTGTTCTTTACAATTTATGTCAGTCGCAATAGCAAATCAGAGGTATTTCGTCGAATTTGTGGCCTTCAGATATGAATAGTGTATCTCTATAAATGAACTTTAGTGGATTCCGTTTAGTATTCATGTGGACGACTTCACACTTTTCGTTAATTAGGCTCAATTTCCTATTTTCCTAACTTGTAAATGTCTTATCTAACTCGTTCTGCATTTCAGTTCGATATTCGAATGACTTTACTGGGTGATAAATAGCATCTGCATTCCGTGGAACATTTCAAGATTATGACAAATCCCGAGTCCAGGCATCGTCAACGATTTCTTCACTTATGCCGGTACTGAAAGACTAGATTGCCTTGGCCGTTCCTACGACATGAATCGAATTTTACATTATTGCAATAAATTTGTAAAGAGCTATTCGATAACGTCCTGAAAAATCAAGAAATCTATGGAAGGTAAGCAAAATTTTCATTGTAGAATTGTGTGAATTAGTCTACAAGTGTTTAAACGAACTCGTGGCCTGCATTCCATGTCGTGTGTATGCTTACATTCATGTACGGGGTGATGCAACTCCTTACTTAATGAGGTTATTATATTGGATTACCACAAGAAAAGTGATTTTAGGTTCTCTTTGAATACAACAGAATTATCGTGTTAGGTTCAGACTGACAATAACTTTGAAGATGTATTAATTAATAAATACTCGACAATTTTATCACGGTATAAAATACTATAGAAAGTTTCCTTTCTGGGCGATGAAAACTTTTTGCTGTGTTTATCTGCCTAGCAAATACTTGCTTTTTTTTCCTCACCAGACAATAGCTCTGATTTTATTACTTATCACTGGTCAAAACCGTCAAAATGAGTTTTCTGCCAAACAATACATTCAAAGCACTTTTCACCCTTTTCTTGAGATAAGAGATTTTTTAATGTAACCCGACGAGATAGCATTACCTTACTTGAAAATTTTGGATAGAATACAATTACTAATTTTGTTTATAAGACCTGACATTTACGGGGTGCTGCCGTGTGATAATATTTTACAAAAAAGAATCTCTAGCCATAGATCGCTAATCTATTTTAAACTCAAATTATATTCATGTAATTGACAAAAAATTACAGAATGCCGATTTATATGTTGTTTATTAAATCATCTTCGCATTTAAATTTCCACTTAACCTCTGTAAAGTAACAAATCAAATGTAGCTTTCAAGTATCACTTTGCATCATGATATACTTATCGCTCATTGCGACGCTCTAAGCTGTGTCTGCAATTTTATTATGTGGACATTTGAAACTGATTTTATGACTTTTGTGAGGCTTTAGGAATCCTATATAAGATAACATGTAATTATTTATATTGATTTTTTAATGTACACTGGGAAGATGTTATAGCTGGCTGAGACTACAAATAAAACGGGGTTGGATTATTTACCTGTTAATGATATTCGGGTAAAGGGAGAGAAAGAAAAAGTGGGATAATACCGAGTCTACCAGTCGAGTCAAAGCACAGGGGGGGGGGGGGGGGGGTTCGTACATCAGGAAAGCAATCGAACCTAGCATAACTGCAATAAGGTATGTAAACGAACGACTAATGTGGACGGATCTGACAGTCTTCAGCAAGAAAAAAACAATTGTGTCAATGAATTAGCGCCGGCCGCGGTGGTCGAGCTAAGTCCTCAAAGAGAAAGTAAGTACGAAGACTATGTTACAAGTACTCCTTTCTATCTTTCAACTAATTCTGTTGTATGAGAATGAAAGCTGGGTTGTTGCCCATTATTTAGATTGAGATTACAGATATGAAATTAGCAAACATTACTGAAAGTACTAACCGATGGAAACTCTGGAAGTAGGGTGCCCATAATGAGGAAATCAAAGGAAATTTGGGAAGCACATGGTAGGATCATATGACACGCATTGGAGAAGGAAGGTTACTTAAGAGACTCTTGGGTACGGCAGTATAGAGGAGTTGCGGTAGACAAAGGATTGGTTTTGTAGTTAACACATAACATCAGCGAGGCACCAATGTAAGCATTGAATAAGGGTGACCATGCTCCAAATTGAACGCTGAAAGGCATAGTCAATGGTGATGATGATTATGATCATAAAGTAATATCTCTCATAATTTATTATTTCACCTTTGTGCAACTTGTGAAGTAATATTCGAAAGGTTACATTAGATTTGCTGTTTTACCGAGGTTAATTATATATGTAGATCAAAAGATGATGTAGAAACTAACATTGTAACCGGCCATCGCATTGTCTTTCGATAAAAACATGGATAAAATTTGAATTTGAAGTAGTTTTTCGATCAACAAAAATGTTCAAATGTTTGTTAAGCTTAAGGGTCTTAACTGCGGGGTCTTCGGCCCCTAAACTTACAAACTACTTATGAGCTACCTTATACTAAAGATGACACAAACACCCATGCCCGAGGGTGGATTCGAACGGCCTCGCGCATGGTAACATAGCGCCTCAATGCGCTCGGCGGCTCCGTCGCGGCTTCGATCTTTCATGGGAAATATTATATAAAAATGCCTAAGTGAATTTTATATTTTCATGGTCTAATAAAACTTGAACTAGTATATTTAAAATATAATTCACTAGCTGGAAACCCGGCGCTGCCGGGGTATTTACCTACCTATTCCTGCCATTTTTCAGGTATATATTCATTTGTATAAGGGTTGTTATGTCTGCATAATCTCTTGGGAATACAATTAGTGGTAAAGATGTAATAGATTAAAGCTTGGTGCGTGATGGGGCGGTTTTCCATGAACGTTACTGTGTATGTGCTCATATCTCATGAACTACGTGTCGTACTGTGATACAGTATGCTTTTATAGTGTCAGGAAAATTTCCAGCGGCTACAATTTGTAGTGTAGAAATTATAAATTGTAACGTCATACCGAAAGCCGTAGTTTCAGTCCATAAACAGCGGAATGTTACTGTTTATGTGCTCATATTTCATGAACTACGTGTCGTACTGTGATAGAATTTAGAAGGTATATTAAACAATATGTGAGCAAACCGTAAAATTTCCTGCGGCTACAAATTATAAATTGTCTCGTCATACCAAATGCCGTATTTGTACTCCATAAATGTAGTAAGCGAGAAACTGTTTTCCTTTCATAATTTTGCTATGGTTGTCAACGAGAAAAAGTTTAATAAATGTTTGAAATTATGTTTAATATTTGTTGTAAGTTGCTAAGTACTGTCATTGTCATATAGTGTATTTCGAAAGTCTCGCCGCATTATATGGCATTTTTCGCGATTTCTATTGGTTATGACGTAATATCTTTTGAACCATGTGCCGTATGTGATTCTTAACCATGCAGCAATTGTTACCTCACGGTAAGGAACGTGTGTATCAAATATCGTTGAAATCGGTACAATGGTTTAGGAGAAAAGTAGCAGCATTGTCGCAAAAAGCAACAGTTTTTCGCGCATCTTATTGTTTATGACGTCATATCTTGTCAACTATATATCGTATGTGACTCTTACACTTACGGCGACCGTCCTCATCGATTGAAGCTTACGTGTACAAAATTTCACAAAGATTGGAACAAAACTGTAGATTTGTATTGTAATGCTGCTTTCGTATGAAAATGGGTGTTGGTTATTAAAGTTAAGGTTGGGGATAGCAAATGCATTTTTTCAAAGTAGTGAAATATTTTTAAATGAAATTGCTGTGCAATTTTGACAAGGAAGGGACAATTTAAACAAAAATATTGGATTCCGCCTTTAAATGGTAGCGGTCGTTATTTCTGTAGCAAATACAACAAAGAAAGCAACATTACCTTATTGAGAGCTGGTACTAATATTTCGGTCATATTCTGTAGTGACTCTAGCTGAGATGAATGGAATATTACTTCGATAAATTGATGCTGGGATTGTGCATTTCGTTTACTATTGTTCTATGACCGTGTTGAAAATTAATCATGATAGTCGCCAAAAATTGCAAAATTAACGGACTTCATAAACATCGCGAAGATTTTTCTGCAGGCATTAAAATGTAATAAACCATTCATAGACACGATATAAATGAAAGTTGCACAGAGAATGTTCTAGTACAATCGCGAAACAAATCGCAACAATACCCGAGCATCACTTTATGAAGTACTTGATCTACTGAAAATAAATAACTTTAAAATTATTGAGAATGGAGAAGGGATTGTAAGCAAGTAAGATATTTCAAATTAACTGTGGGAGTTTATTGAAATTAATAAAAAAAGCTAAGCTCACACTTACATTAATCAGGCAAAGTCCTGTAACACGTCCGAATACATTGAGGAGAAAACAGTAAGTAACGAACAGTTCCGCTCTCTCCCTTCAGCTTGTTGCAAAAAAGTTTAATGTGACATATGTCATATGTTTATCGATACGCTGGCAGAGAGAGAGCAGAAGTCAGAGACAAGCATCGTACATGTTATTTAAAAAAATTCATTAATGTATTAATACAGTATGAAACACGTACAAACAAACGGACACTCTGCTTTATATATTAGAAGTTACAATATTATAAACATTCTATTAAAATATAGCCTTGACAACTGTATGTTTTAGATGTTCAAAGCAGAATCCATGAATTATTCATTAAATAAAATCTTGACTACAGTATGTTTCTGAACAAAGCCTACCAGATAATTTTCTCGTGTAGCTGCACATATGTTACAGAATTAAAATAAAGAAAAAACATTTTTAGTACACTAAATTAATACTGTTCTGTCTCTGGACGCTTCCTCCCCTTGTTTATTTATTTATTTCCGAGAAGCGCAATTGAGTCCACAAGGCAAAAAGGGGGAAAAAAAGCAGCTCTCGCTATGCGGTTATTGAGTAGGGCTCTGTGAAAAGCAAAAATTGGACCAAACGTCAGCTAATTAGACTGTGCATACACTGGGCGGCCTTGTAACTCCGTGTCATCCGCAGGGAGTGTGTGTGTGTTGCTGAGTGCTGGTCCGGTACAGAAAGCAATTCCCGTGCGGTACTTGCTCTCCGCGCATGCGCGCGGAAGCGGCAGTTCTGAATTTCCGGAAGGGCTAGTTGAATTCTGCGCTGGCCAGCGGCCCTTGCCTTTCCTTTCCTCTCCTCGCTTTTGCTCTCCGTTCTTTCATTAATTCTTTTTTTTTTTTTTTTTTTTTTGTGTACGTTACGTAGCGGGCTCATATGCTCCCGCGCACTGGAGGCAAGATAAGGGCGGGCGCAGAACACGCATCGCTGGCATGGCGGCGGCAGAGCTCGCAAATGGCGGCCAGGCGCGACAGTCCTTTGTCAGCGGGCCGCACGTGCGCGGCGAGAACGCCCCCCGGGATTACAATCTGGCAGTTTCTACCTGCCACGCGCGCTGCCTGCCGCTGAAACGTAATAACACTCTTTTCACTTGCAGTCTCCTGCACGCGCACTTCACGCGGACACGAGGAGAAACAAATTTAGGGACTGGCAACCTGAATCTATCTTATACAGGGTGTATCTGAAATGATCGTAGAAAATGAGACAGATGGTACAGTAGGACAAAACAAGAATATTTCACATAGCGTGACAGCGTGTCCTATGTATTCACTGGTTACGTGAACCTCCGGAAAAAAGTTCGTCGTGAACTGAACTACAATCCTCAGTACTTGGACTTATGAGACATTTCTGTAACTACTGCCAAGTACTTATTCAGAGCCGGATCTAGGACATTTGCCAAGGGGGGGCAATCTTTTTTTTTTTTTTTTTTTTTTTTTTTTTTTTTTTTTTTTTTTTTTTTTTATGGGTCTTAACTACGGGGTCATCAGTCCCTAAACTTACAAACTACTTATGAACTACTTACGAACTAGGACGGCACAAATATCTATGCCCGAGGGGGGATTCGATCCCCCGACCGAAGTGGCCGTGCAGACCGTGACTAGAGCGCCTCAGTCTCCACGGCCACCGCGGCCGGCAAGCTTAAATTTGCCGCCCCTTCTTCCAACCCCCTCCCCCTCTAAGAATCGACTTTTTGACACTAATTCTGTTACATATTACTAAATAAATGTCACAATCTCACAAGGTGAACTTATTTTATTGACTGAATTAAGATCAAAGGAAAACAGAACAATTTTAACACATACAAAAATATTACAAGATTACTCATCGTACAAAAATTCAAAATTCAAAATTTCGCTTTTCGAGCTTTTTTTGCTACAAAACTGATATCATCATAGTTTGGAGAAGCAGCTCGTTTGTGCTCTATGGATATTATACTCAGATTTGTTAAGCAGTCGTACTCCTCAGTCTGTAATTATTTAGTTTCAGTTTGCTGAAACTTCTTTCTCCAGACGAAACAGAAACTAGAATGGTAAGTTATATTTTAATGCTGTAGTAAGTAAAAATGTAAATAATTGTACAGCTTATGGGACTCAACTACGGGGTCATCAGTCCCTAAACTACTTACGAACTAGCTTATACTAAGGACGGCACAAATATCCCTGCCCGAGGGGGGATTCGAACCCCCGACCGTAGTGGCCGTGCAGACTGTGACTGACGCGCTGCAGACAGCTCGGCCACCGCGGCCGGCTCAATTCCACCGCTACCGAGAGAGGACTCTACATCCTTAATGCTTTTGACTTTCAATATGAAGTGTGCGCACCTGAAATACTTTTTTTTTATAAGGACTGGAACGTTATACAAATTCACCTGTTCTACAAATATTACCTTGATATGAAATATGAATACTCATTTATCTAAAAAAGGAAATCTATGCAAATTAATAAACATTGTGTATTTACTTATGCAATAACGCAAACATCTCCCTCATTCTGGCTAATATATAGTAGATTTTTAAAGTTTGATTAGCTAAAGTACCTGTGACAGGGCAACACTGAAGTCAGCAACCAGGAATTTTGGTTTTATTAAATGATTTAGGTATTTCTTGCAGTCATTTTACTTTTAATAATTCTGTGTCAGTTAATTTTATTAAATTATACCAGAAAGATACATTCTGTAGAAAAAAAAAAAAAATATCGGTCAAAATTTGCCGCCCTCTAAATTCTGCCGCCCGGGGCAACTGCCCCCTTTGTCCCCCTGTAGATACGGCCCTGTACAGGGTGTATCTGAAATGAGACGGATGGTAGAGTAGGACAAAACAAGAATATTTCACATAGCAATAGTGACAGCGTGTCCTATGTATTCACTGGTTCAGTGAACCTTCGGAAAAAATCGCACTGACATGTTTTACGGCACACTTTAGATTTGTGGTTTTATAAGTTTTTGCAAACATTTTCGTACAAAATAATAATCTAAATAATAAAAAATTAATTAGTAAGAGTATCTGAAACCATTTTAGGAAAAAAAAATTAGGTAGTGGTGCGCTACGAACCACAGACTTTTAACGTCATAGACCAACGCCTTGCCCAATGCGCTACAGCTCTCAATCAGAATATGAAACCTTTAATCTCATACTATTAATGGCCGTTCTTAACTGATGCTAATATGGCATTTGTAGACAATTGATTATTTATCATACGAAGAACGATGTGTTTTTGTTAATTCCTCAGTGCGCCATTGCTTTGAAAAGATAACGTGTAAGTTACAATAAGAAAATCATCAAATACGCAACGCAAGATAGATGGCGTATGCCAGAGAGAGTTCTGGGCGAGGAATGTCACGTGACATCTCCGAACGGTTAGTTTTCGTTAATTCAATGGAGGATGTCAAATCTCCGTTATTTTTGCAAATATGTCTCAAACGATACGAGATATGAAAAAAACGTAAGGGTGCTAAGTTGTAGAGAATTTTATCCTTTACCAATTAGGTTATTCAATTTTCGTGTCAGATGAACGGTTCGTTTGCAATTACAATTATATTACAAACGGCTTTTTTTTATTACCACCGTATTTTTTGTCCGAGAAATTTAAAAAAAAATGCGGTTCTGGTATCTGATGGCCTACAATCATGTCTGTAAAATTTGGTGCTGATCGGTTGAACGGTTCGTCTTAAGAACAGGGAACACGTTACGGACAGACAGACAGGCAGGCAGACATACATCTCAAAATCGCCGTTATTTTTGCAGATATCTTTGAAACGCTACGAGATATGAAAAGAAAAAAAATAAGAGAGCAAAGTTATAGAGAATTTTCTCCTCTACCAATTCGTTTATTCAATTTTCTTGTCAGATGAATAGTTAAGCCGTTATTTTCATTTAAATTTCAAGCTGTCAAAAGACGATCGCAGAGGCCCACTTTTAGTATTACGACCGTAACCTAAAGTGTGCCATAAAGTTCCTCGTGAAATTAAAGATATAAATAAGTAAATAATATAAAAAATATTTTCTTAAACCATCATTATTCGTTTTTTCTTCCATCAGATCATTTTATTTGCACGTTCAAAGTATTTTATCCAGGGTCGTTCCGAACAAATCCGGTGCCCAAGGCAAATTATTTTAATAGCGCCCAATTTAATAAAATCGCAATAAAACATCAATATAAAATACACATTTCAACTTTTTTTTATTCACGTACATAATCAAAACATACAGGGTGTTACAAAAATGTACAGCCAAACTTTCAGGAAACATTCCTCACACACAAAGAAAGAAAATATATTATGTGGACATGTGTCCGGAAATGCTTAATTTCCATGTTATAGCTCATTGTAGAATTTCTCTTTAAATTTAAGTTAAAATAATTCGTGCAGACAATTGTCAAAATACCCAATTGTTTCGTTAGTATGTACTGTACTTCCTCGATTCACGTCATCAACACAGATTTTCTGTGAACGTTTAGGCAGGAATTGTTGGTGATGTCTTGATTGGGCCTCACGTTCTCACTGGAGCAAATTATCATGATTTCATACGGGATACTCTACCTTTGCTGCTAGAACATGTGCCTTTACAAGTACGACACAACCTGTCGTTCATACACGATGGATCTCTTGCACATTTCAGTCGACGTGTTCGTACGCTTCTCAGCAACAGATTCGATGATCGATGGATTGGAAGAGGCGGAACAATTCCATGGCCTCCACGCTCTCCTGACATGAACCCTCCCGACTTTCATTTATGGGGGCATTTGAAAGATCTTGTCTACGCAACCCCGGTACCAAATGTAGACACTCTTCGTGCTCGTATTGTGGACGGCTGTGATGCAGTATGCCATTCTCCAGGGCTGCATCAGCGCATGATGAATTCCATGCGACGGAGGGTGGATGCATGTATCCTCGCTAACAGAGGACATTTTAAACATTTCCTGTAACACAGTGTTTGAAGTCACGCTGGTACGATCTGTTGATGTATGGTTCCATTCCATGATTAATGCGATTTGAAGAGAAGTAATAAAATGAGCTCGAACATCGAAATTAAGCGTTTTCGGGCACATGTTCACATAACAAATTTTCTTTCTTTGTGTGTGAGGAATGTTTCCTGAAAGTTTGGCCGTACCTTTTTGTAACACCCTGTATACATTACATTAATATTTCCACATCCTACGCTTTTATAGAGTAATGTTAGTATTTCATCGTTTTTACATTCTGTCATTTAAAGAGGTTTTGGCTGATAGTTACCAATAATGGAAACAATTATAACTTCATTACAAAAAGAGTCACACATATTTCATTTTTCTTACATTGCCTTTTGCAAAATGTGAGACGAACTCCTTTAAACCAATTGTGTCTGTTGTTTCTCGTTCATCTGATAAAGTTGCCTACCCACAAGTCTTTCTTGAGTCATTGTGTTGCGGACATGTTTTTACAATATTAATTTCGAGAAGCTGCGCTCACCATTGGCTACAGACACAGGAAGAGTAAGAAACACTCTTCGTCACGTAACTAAATTAGGTACAATGTCTATGAGTCCATTTTTACAAATATTACTCAGAACGTCCTGTGACCCTGAGTTATTGGGTACTCTTCTAACCAATGGCTTGTAATTTATTATATAAATCAGTAGCATCAAGATCTTTAGAGTCTTTGTGAGTTAGAGACTCTACCAAATAAACACATTCTTCAAGAACAGCTTTGGGAGTTTTATTTTGTACGTAATGTATGTTGTACAGACAGCAAAATACACGATTTAGGTTTATAATCGGATAAAATCTCTCGTGAGTTGAATTTATTGCTGTATCGGCAGCTTTGATCGCGGGATGATTAGTTGCAAACTGCTACTAGTCTATTCATAAAACGCTTCTGAAGAGTCAAATAGAATGCATGTAACACTGACTTACGTCTTGTATGTTGCGTGTTCCTCTGTCTATGCGTAGTAACGCGGCATTCATTGCTCCTGGAACCGCAGCGCAACAGCAAAGTAAATCGCACCGCGAGCGCATGAGGGTTCGTCGCGGACGACATATTTTGCGCCCCCAAAATTCCAACGGCCTAGGCAATTACCTAGTTTGCCAATTTGGACAGGCCGGCCCTGATTTTATCGCATTGGAAACGTTTTACGTCGCAGGGACAGCACGTAGCGCGGCCGCTTAATATGCGCGGCAGTGGCCGCAGCGTTGCAATGCGCATGCGCGGCTGAGGTTCAAATTCTCTTCTGAACCCCCTGGAGGCAGCATAAGGGCGCTCCCGCGGCAGGCAGGGTCGAGGAGAAACACCGCTTTTAACATTGGCGTGCGAGTTGGTAGAGACGCCAGCTCCTGGCTATTCGAACTCTGGCGGTTACGTACGAATGGTACCAAAGCAAAGGCATCCGCCCTTCATATTAGTTTTTGGCGCATTGAAGATTCATTCAAAACCAGTCATATTTGGTAAAATATCTCATGACTATAAATGAAAGACTCATCAACTGTAAAAGCCTTCAGAGGATCCGATCATGATTAGTAATGAAGTCACTACTCTCGACGTAGCAAGAATAACTAGCACTACTTGCACAGTCGGAGGTAGTGGGTTCGAGACCGGCTGCAAGCAATTGTCTTCACCCCGATCATCTTTTTAACAGATACGGGAACAACAATGACTTGTGTTACTTGCAACATATACTTTGGACGTTTGTGCAAATGTGTCGCGATTTTGAGGATAAATGACATTTAGACTCTTTGTTGTAAGAAATATATAACTGTTTGAAAATATGTGGTGGAGAGCAACCTTTGGGTATGTGTAAGGTTGGAAGGGAGGGTTGCTTACAGTGTTACGTGTGGCGAAGCTTGTCTCTTCATCGGAAAAGATACATTTTCTTACAGTCACTTAACTGTGTAATCAGTTGGTGTATTATAAAAGAATAATGAACAAATTTCATTAGATATTGCAAGGACGCTTACCCCGAAACATCGACGCGCCGTGTGGGGGAGTGGGGAATGGCGTCACTATCAACATCCGCCATTGAAAAAGTGAACCCCCTGACATCTGAAGCACCAGCCGCCACTGATACACAGTCACGACAATCCATAGATTTTTTGTTATAAGCCATGACAAGCGCTCCAAGCGGTTGGCAAGGAAAATTTCTGAATGAGATATCATATGTGTGTGAATATTGTCGTTTAAAATGACTAAAATACTTTTTACAACATGAAAGGTAAGTAGTGCCCTAGAAATCTGTAATGACTACAGAACAACATTCATGTTTATTGGGTTTCCTTAGAACCATTCTAAAGTAAGAGTCGGTACATTGCAACAGTTTAGTTAATCTTTTCTTTAAATCTTCGATTTCTCTTTTCTATTTTGAACAAAAAAGTGGTCAACATATTAATCTGCTCATTGGCGGCTAGTTTATATCACAAAAACATGTTACTGAATTTATTTCCGTCTACTAGCCACTTTTTAACACAGAAGAGAGGTTGTTTTTCACCCTCCCCAAAGGAAAACAACAGCACCGCACACGATGTATGGGAAAAACCGACCGGCTAACACAGGTACCTGTATTATAGTTCTGACTAATCGGAATAACATAATTTTGCAGTATTCATTTGGTGTTCGTTGTAACCCGTTTTTCTAGTTATTTCCACTAATGGGGTAAAATACCGATATGACTGCTTTCTGTAGAATCGGTTGTAAACGTTTTTCTTGTTTTTTTTTTTTTTTTTAATTTTCGGTAATTAAAACTACCGGGAATATTTATTCGTAAAATTTCCCCTTCTGTGAACTATTATGTTATTGCAGATACTACGAAATGCGATCACTCATTACTTAAGAACAACCCCGAGTAAGAAACTAGCAACAAAAGCATGGTGTAACAACTGGTACAGCTTTTGTTGAGGCATCATTGTACCTTTTGCCTTGTGGCGTGGCGTATCATAAACGACACTTACGAGTGTGCTGTGTACAAGGCTTGCCCCTTGTGGTAATATCGCAGTTTCTCGGCATCGTCGCCGGACATCGGCTCTGTTTCAAATGGCACTATCTCGAGTGTACTTTGTATGGATCAGCCATTTCTATGGAATAATATCAGATTACGTATATTATGCCTACACTAATAAATTAGAAATTCCTTTATAGCTTCAATGCAAATAGAAAAAAATGTAGTAAAAATAAAATCGCAAAAGTGTCGTATCTTACAATTACCAGTTTCTGCGCATTTAGCCGGCCATATTCAGATTAATAACTCCATTTTGGTTGGAAATTGGTTTTTTTAATCTGATGACGGCCGACAAAACGTATCGAAATCGACCAATTTAGAAAATGAGTTAACTTGCAATCTTCACAGATTGTATTATTGAATCATCAAGATCAATATGTTGTTACCTTTATCTCGCCTAGGTTAGAACTTAAAAACAGATAAAATCTGATCTGTTGCCTGGATCTACATTATATGTATCTGTTTGTTGCCCTTTAAAGCTGCCAACATAAGAATTCGCTAACCTCAGTATTCGCCCTTTAGTACTGGCTATACGCAGTGTCCAAATACTAATTTGATCCTTGATTACACCATGATATTCAGTCAAGATTCAGAATCTGTTGGAAGAGAACTTTGACACAATGCAACATTAAAAAATTTCAACTATTTGCAGATCAGACAGAGCCCAGACTTAACGTGACATCTGCTTACTATGGTTACTTGCTGGTGTTAGAAGGAAATTCTGCAGCAATCATTTTATTGTAACCTTAATATATCAGTATTTGTTTTAAATTTGATTGTACATGTTTTAGCCAAGGATAATTCCTTTTATTAATATGGACAACAGGTTAGGAAATTACTGACAAAGATGCATTTTGTAACACTCAGGCTAGTCAGTCAACTAATAACTTTACCATTTACAATGAAAAAGGCAATTAAAAATTTAAGGTGTATTTAGCTATCGTACTAGTATTGGGACTACTCTGTAATACAGAAAGCAAGGCCTAGTAGTTCACGTTGTCACCGTATTCAGTATGCTACGTTTAGCGCCTTCCTAGACAGCTACACTTCCACGAGCCGGGCTTAGACCACGAAGTTTTGCTTCCTACGACAGCCGTCACAATTCTATCACCAACAAAATTATGGTTCATGTGGATGCCAACACACCACTGACAACCGCAAGTGAAGATGTCACCGATGGTAACATCGTAGCAAAAAAAAATCTTGGAGCCGCTCCAGTCACGGTCTGGATGGCCACTAGAGTTGGGGGTTCGAATCCCCCCTCGGGCATGGATATTGCCGGCCGCGGTGGCCGAGGTGACTAAGGCGCTCCAGTCACGGTCAGCACTGCCACTACGGTCGGGGGTTCGAATCCCCCCCTCGGGCATGGATATTTGTGCCGTCCTAGTTCGTAAGTAGTTCATAAGTAGTTTGTAAGTTTAGGGACTGATGACCCCGTAGTTAAGTCCCATAAGCTTAACAAACATTTGAACATTTTTTTGAAAAAATCTTGCGTCCTATCAGTGACGAGTAATTTAATCCATAGTAAGCTTTTAGTAACAATTTTTATGAGGCCAGTGGTCTTTATTTCAATTCAGTACGGAAAGACGAAGCGCATGAATGAAGTGCACGGCTACCGCACTGCCGTAAACAAAATGTTCAAATTCAAATGTTAGTAGAACTTATGGGAACTTATGGGACAGTCCCTAAGCTTACTAACTACTTATGAACTACCTAATACTAAGGACGGCACAAATATCCATACCCGAGGGGGGATTCGAACCCCCGACCGTAGTGGCCGTGCAGACCGTGACTGGAGCGCCTGTCTCCTTGGCCACCGCGGCCGGGCTGCCGTAAACGTGTGTGGTGAAATATTAAGGTTAGTGGGGTCTTATAGTTTCACGGGTCAGAAAAGTTGTATGACAGAACCCTAAATAGATTTATTAAGTGCCAGCAGTTACGCAATTCTTTAACCTGACGATCAAAGTGGGCATTTGACGACGACGCGGTATCCAGTATGCATTTCTAACCGGAATACGTGTCCAGAAATAACAGTGATGAATGTCCATTCAATTTGCTGTTTTTAATATAATATAAACCAGTTTATTGAGACTTGTTTTATGTTTTATTGGGCATTTAAATGTAATCAGACTTTATGTAATTCGTATGTAATAATTGACAAGGGATTTTATGTAATGCACCAGAAGATACAATTAACAGTCATTGTGAACCGGTCGTGTAGTAGTCTAAAAGACTCCATTAAATTACAGTTCTATATTTTAAATCCATCTCTCTTAGTTAACTGATGGAAGGTTCCTCGAAAAAAATGAATGAATATTTCAGTTGTGGATTCCCTATATTCAAAATTATCTGTAGAAGAAAACTGGTTGTATTTTATAGCATTCAGCAACACATTACTTTTCACTAAAAGCAACGAATGCTAGTGGACTGCCGCGGCGGAACGGCCGACCGTATTGAGGCGCTATGCTACGAAGCGCGAGGCCGTTCCCCGTCGGGGGTTCGAATCTCCCCTCGGACATGGACGTTTGTGCCGTCTTTAGTGTAAGATAGTTCATAAATAGTTTGTAAGTTTAGGGACTGATGATCCCGAGTTAAGTCCCGTAAGCTCTACAAACATTTGAACATCTTGGTAGATGGACTAAGTTATGTTTCAGTTCCCAATTTGAACAGATATTTCGATTAAACGCATGTTGAAGAAAAGTAATTCAAAAGTCTGAGGAGTTCTTAATTTGTTGTATTTCTACATTTGTTACTGGAAATAATAACAATAAAAAGAAGACTTTACGTAAAAAAAAAAAACCGGTAATCTCGGAATGGGATTGTGAGGACCCGGTGACTCGAGCGCTCCGAGAATTTCTCGAGCTGCTGATGCTCAAGCAATTCTCGAGAAGCTCAAGGAGAAGAGGCGCGTGCCACTGTGCGGCAGCTGACTGCGGTTGTTTGGGCTGACTGCTCACGCTGTCCGGAAACGCCCGTTAAACTGTGAGTCAAATACGGATACACGAAAACAATTGTTGTTAAGTTTCTGGTACTTAACTGCAGGGCCAGCAGTTCCGAAACTTACACACAGCATATGAACTAACTTATACTAAAGACAACACTAACATCCATGCCGGAGGAGGTATTCGAAATCCCGACAGAGAAAGGCCTCACGCATCGGAACGTAGCGCCTCAATGCACTCGGCTACTCCACCGCGGCGGATGCACGAAAACGAATGTCGTGGAAAAAATGCCAGACGCATGGTAAGATATTTAAAATTACAGAGTATATCCAGTAATCGAACACATGCCTCCACGAATAGAGAAGCGCATTTTTGTATTAATGAAAATCAAACAAAATAACCCATGGTTTTATGCATGTTATCCGCTCATACTATATGAAAAGTATATTCGATAAAAAAAATAAAAAAGTAAAAAAAATGGATAGTTTTGGGAAGAGTCCGCCAGTACTGGTAAACTTTAATTTTTAATTTAGCTCTGGTAGCATACAACATGCACCAAAATTAACACTATTCAATCTTTTCGACAGTATAAGGATAGAACAAACAACATTCACTATTGTAGTTGTAAATTGTGGTAACTGTGTTCAGGAAGTACCAGAACTTTAAGCTTAAATCATAAGGACAAATGCTAGTTCCAACAATACTGAAAAAGTTCTGCTCCAATTTTTTCTACAATAAGTAAATTTATGCAAGGATATTATGGGTATAATATGTTTCAGCGTTTTTTGTTGTTGTTGTTGTTGTTGGAGGTTGAGGGGGGAGAGGACTTTTTGGAGGACTGTGCAGAGGTGAGGCTTCCAGGTGAGGGACCGATCGAGGGTTAGGCCGAGGTATTTGAGGGTGGGCGTATTACAGATAGGAGGATCATGGTAAGGTGGAGGCAGAAGGAGGGGTTGTGTGACCTGTGATAACTGCCTGGGATTTATCAGGATTTATAGAAAGGAACAACTGATGTCATCATGCAGCAAACTCGATGAGGTGGGACTGGAGCAAGCTGGCGAGGGAGGGGGCGAGGGCTCCTATCCCTAGGTGGTGTCAGTATTTTGTAGGAGGCGGATGGGAAGCTGAGGTTGGGGCATTTATGCAGAATAATGTAGGAGGGGGGAGAGAGGGGGGAGCTTTGTGGCACCTCGGGGGTGGATTAAAAAACGGGATATGGAGTAACATACATTGACGTAGGAGGGGCGGTGGGTGAGGAAGCTATCAGTGAGGCGGATATAATTAATAGGAAGGAGCTTGAGAAGAAGATCGTAATGCCATACACGGTCGTAGGCTTTCTTGATATCGAGTGAGACAAATATCGCAGGACGACGGCAATTAAGAGGAGATGACTGAGGCGTAGGAGTTTGTCATCGAAAGAGAAGGAGGGTCGGAAGCCGCATTGGGAGAGGGGAAAGTGTTGGCAAAGATGTTGATGATTCGGCGGGAGAGGATGTTTTCCAGAACCTTGTTGAACACTGAGGTGAGACTGATGGGACGATTGGGTGAGGTTTTGAGCTGGGGGGAGGGGGGAACATGAGAATTCGGGAGGTTTTCCACAGGTCAGGTTAGAGGCCAGTATAGAAGATAACATTGTAGAGGGAGGCGATTAGCAGTTATCATTTAAGTACAAATACATGGGGAATGCATAGCTCTTTAAATCAGAACGAAGTTTTAATATCGTGTGAAATTCGTGCTTCATTAATAGTTCTATGATTTTTGTCTTCTCGGTAAAATACTACTACTACTAGTACTATTACTACTACAAATTCAGTAGAATTTAAACTGTGTACTTGTCACCAATGTGTAAAAAAGTACGACTTCTAACTTGCACTTACCGAAGACAACAATTGCGAAAGCTCTGTCTCCATGCTTCCTTGTACAGCTATTTCGCTCAGCCTCCAGAGACCACAGCACGGCCAACAACTTCTCGAGACTACTCGAGAATTTGCCTTAGCGTCGCACGTTTCTCGATCGCGCTCATAGCCCATCTATACGGTTACCTTGAGCGGTTTGTACAGTAAGGTTAAACTGGAGGTGAAAAAAGAACTGTTATTTCAGTGATACCCGGCATTGCTACCGCAAACGTCTACCGCCAATTGAGAATCCACCTGCCGCAGCGGAATGGTCGCACATTGTAAGGCGCCTCGCTGCTGAGGCCGCAGTTGCTCGCCGTCGGAGGTTCAAGTCCTCCCTAGGACATGTGTGTGTCTGTTGTCCGTAAGTGAGTTTAAGTTTGTTTAAGTAGAGACTAATGACCACAGCAAGTTTTGTCCAATTGGTTTACAAACATTTGAACATTTTTGAAAATCCACCGTTCAAATGACTCTGTACCAACAAGTTCGTCCAGTGGTCTTGGGTTAAAACTCTCTACTGGGAACTACAGGGTCGCGGGTTCAAAACCCGGACGCCGAGCGCCGTGGCTCTGTGCGTGCGGTCTGGGGGTTTAAAGCTCTCTGTAATAGAAACGCTGAGGCAAATAATCAATGAACAACCAAGAACGAACTGAACCGACGACCGCATCGCAACGAAGATACGAGCTTATGGAATACATTCGCAGATTTGCGACTGGCTGGAAGACTTCCTAAGTAATAGAACGCAGTACGTTGTTCTTGACGGCGGAGTGTTCATTAGAGACGACTGTATCGTAAGGCGTGCACCAGGAGAGTGTGATAGGACCGCTATTATTTTCTGTCTATATAAACGATCTAATGGACGTATTGACTTGTCATTTACAGCTATTTCCTGATGATTCTGTAGTGTATGGAAGGGTTTCGTATTGAATCGACTGTAATATCGTACAGGATGTTTTAGACAAAATTTGTAGTTGGTGCAAAATGTACAAACATGTAAGGTGATGGGAATGAGTAGTAAAAATAATCCAATAATGTTCGATACAGCATTAGCAGTGAGCTTCTTGATGCTGTCGCGTCGTTCAAATATCTAGGTGTAACATTGCACACCGCTATAAAATGCAACTAACATGTAAGAACAGTTGTGAGTAAGACGGACAGCCAACTTCGGTTTATTGGGAGAGTTTTGGGATGACGTACTTCATATGTAAAGGAGACAACGTATAAAACGCTTGTACGACCACGTCTTGAGTTTTGCTCAAGTGTTTGGGATCCGCAGCAGATCATTTTAAAGGAAGACATAGAAGCAGTTCAGAGACAAGCAGCTAGTTTTGTTACTGGTAGGTTCGACCAGTGCGCGAGTGTCACGGAAATGCTCCTGCAACTCAATTGGGGACCGCTGGAGGAAAGACGACGTTATTTCGTGAATTTATGTCGATGAAATTTAGAGGGCCGGAATTTGAAGCTGAGTGTAGTACGAACTTCCTACCGCCTACTTACATTTCGCGTAATGCTGAGAAAGACAAGATACGAGAAATGAGGGCTCGTACGGAGGCATATAGGCATTCTTTTTTTCGTCGTTCCAATTGGGAGTGGAATAGGAAAGGAAATGCCTAGTAGTGGTACGGAGTACCCGCCGTCACGTATCTTACGGTGGATGCAGATGTAGATGTAGATCTATTACAAAAAAAAAGTCGGACCACGGGTTTTTTCAGTGTACGTTTTAACCTATTCTTCACCTCCCAACTATGTGAGGAGTCGCCAGAAAGGAACACGTGGAACGTTTTCCACGTTAAGCTGTAGGTCCCCATTCTCCGGTTTGGGCTACGCCAACACCACCTAGAGACAAGGCCTTAGAACAGTCCGTGCTACGTCATACTGACCAGACCGCGGCCGCCAGCTTACTGGCTGCCCGCTACGAGGCACTGGGCGTGCCCCATCGGACAGACATTCAACTGGCGGCCGCCGTCTGGTCAGTATGACGCAGCACGGACTGTTCTAAGGCCTTGTCTCTAGGTGGTGTTGGCTAGGCTAGGAACACCCAAGTCGCCGAAGTGGCGTCCAATTGAAAGAATGGCACCAAGCCAATGAGGCACTCGAAAATATTATTTTAACAAGTTCGCTGCGAAGTTCGGCAGTGTATGGAGCACACCTAATATACCGCGTTCGTCACGTCTGGGGGTCAGGCGAGTGTTGGGCAACGTGTTCGACTATCGATGGGGGGCTTCAGAAGGACGCTCGCCGTACGAGACGGGACCCCTAAGCTGCGGGAAGACTTGAGCCCGAGAGCAGGTAGGCTACCGTGTGCGGCTACTTGGCGGCTGGATAATGCAGAAGGCGGGTGTCGCGCGGCTGGTTACACACGTGGCCCCCACGTGTCCGGCCGGCTCCCCACGGCGCACGTGCATTATGCACCGGCGCTAAATTTTGCAGCGCTCCTCGCGCCGCTTTTGTTTTGCGGGCCTGCCGGGAGAAGCTCCCCGCGGTAGAATAAATAATTCAGTCACTTCAGCGGAAAAATTCCGGATTTTTAGCAAGCCGTTCCCATTCCAGACAAATGGCCACGTCCGCGAGGTCGGAAATAAAAAACAAAACCAAAAAAAAAAGTGAATTAATGCGACCACAGGACATTGAGCACGCCGTGCTCCGCGGCCGTTATTAATGCGCCTGTTTGTTCTTGGCAATTCGGCACTTGTAATTTTAGCGCTGAAGGTGCTAAATCCCCCTCCTGCCGTGCTGCCGGAACATCCGAGGTATGCCGTGGTGGAACGGGGCCCTAAAACTGTGGCATGTGGCCATCTTTCCTTCCAACGCGACAGTACCGCTTCCTACCAACACATGCTTTGTGTATCATTCAACAAGGGGATTTCATATTTTACTGCTTGTGAGCCACCTTATAAGACTGGACAAACGCAGTATGCCTATATTTCACTCTGCAGCCAAAACTACACATCGAAATGAGTAGTGTTTATATGTGGTAGTAGATATGTCTCCCATTGTGCACTATGGCGGTAGAGGGTTGATAACGATAAGGAGGGGAAGGAAGATATGGGAGTCGTAAGTTACTGAGTAACATAAAATTCCACGTGTCGCTGTCAATGTTTCGCTCTTCAGTTGTTGTAGTAAAAGTCTCTCGTTATACACCATAGCACTTCAGTGTCGATAGCTATAAAATGTTCAAATGTATGTATAACTTATGGGACTTAACTACGGGGTCATCAGTCCCTAAACTTACAAACGACTTATCAACTAGCTTATCCTAAGGACGGCACAAACATCCATGCCCGAGGGGGATTCGAATCCGCACAGACCGTGACTGGAGCGCCTCAGTCCCCTCGGCCACCGCGGCCGGCTCGATAGCTATAAGAGGGTTGAAAATATAGTGGTTGAAAGTCGTTAATTTACATATAATTCGGACTGAAGACCAGCAATGACATTTGACAGAAGTTATATACAACGAAACGTGATGCAGATTCTAAGGATAAATAAGTGAATGCTGCAGTTTGAAAGATGCCACAGCGTAAGAAGTAAATTTCGCGTACTCGATCCGTTTCTATAAGACAGTAAACGGCGCTGAGAGGTGAATCAATATACGATAGAAACTTGAATCTTGTAAACGCTGTTTATCTTACACTGTAGGCATCAGCAGTTTTTCGATATTTCCATCCCTGTTGTTGTTGTTGTAGTCTTCAGTCCACAGACTGGTTTGATGCAGCTCTCCATGCTACCCTGTCCTGTGCATTCTCTTCATCTGAGAAAACGTTCAGAAACCTACATCCTTTTGAATCTGCTTACTTTATTCGTCCCTCGGTCTCCCTCTACGATTTTTACCCCACACGCATCCTTCTAATGCTAAGTTGACAATTCCTTGATGTCGCAGAATGTGTCCAACTAATCTATCCCTTCTCTTAGTCAGGATATGCCAGAAACTCCTTTTCTCCCCGATTTGGTTAACCTCCTCATTAATTACGTGATCTACCCATCTAATTTTCATCATTCGTCTGTAGCACCACATTTCAAAAGCTTCTATCATCTTTTTATCTGAACTCTTTATAGTCCACGTTTCACTCCCATACAGTGCTACACTCCAGAAAAATGCTTTCAGAAATGATTTCCTAACATTTAAATTAATGTTGGATGTTAACAAGTTTCGCTTCTTTAAAACCGCTTTTCTTCCCATAGCCATTCTGCATTTTATATCTTCTTTACTTCGGCCATCAGAAGTTATTTTGCCACCCAAATAACAAAATTCAGCTACTACTTATATTGTCTCATTAACTAATCTAATTCCTTCAGAATCGCCTGATTTTCTGACATTGCATTCCATTACCTTCGTTTTACTTTTGTTAATGTTCATCTTATATCTTCCTTTTAAGTCACTGTCCATTCCATTCAATTGCTCTTCCAGATCCTTTGCTGTCTGACAGAATTACTATGTCATCGGCAAACCGCAATGTTTTTATTTCTTCTCCCTGCACTTTAATGCCATCTCCAAATTTCCCCTTCCATTTCTTCACTGCCTGCTCAATGTACACATTGAACAACATTTTGGAATGGCTACAACCCTGTCTTACTCTCTTCCAAACCTCTGCGTCCCTTTCTTGACCTTCCAAGCTAATAGACGCTGCCTGGTTTTTGTATAGGTTGAATATAACTCTTCGCTCCCTATTATTTTACCCCTGCTACCTTCAGAATTTGAAAGAGTGTGTTCCAATCGACATTGTCAAAAGCTTTCTCCAAATCGACAAATGCTAAAAACGTAGGTTTCCCTTTCCTTAGCCTATCTTCTAAGATAAGTCGTAATGTGAGTATTGCCTCCCGTGTTCCTACATTTCTCCTAAATCCAAACTGATATTCCCCGAGATCGGCTTCTACCAGCTTTTCTATTCTCCTGTAGATAATTCGTGTTAAAATTTTGGAACCATACCTTATCAAACTGATGGTTCTGTAATTGTCACACTTCTCTGCACTTTCGTTCTTAGGAATTGGTATAACGAAATTCTTATTGAAGTCGGAGGGTATTTCCACTCTCTCATACATCTTGCATACCATGTGATACAATTTTTTCACGACAGCAGTTCAGACTGAACATCATATACTCTAGGGGCCTTGTTTCGACTCAAGTCCTTCAGCGCTCTGTCAAATTCTTCTCGCAGTATCATATCTCCCTATATATCCCATCCCTACGGGGTGAAATAGGGGATAAACTGATGTTTGAAAATACGTTGCTATTAAGGCAATTTTGAAGCAAGAAATTCAAAACATTAGATTTAGATATATGATTGGAATTAAAAAACGTGTGTTTCGATATGCTAGTAAATTAAATCATTAAGCAGGCGAAATAAGGGAAAATATTCTAAGAGTGTTACTATTTCGATGCTAAAATGCGAATATTTGGATTTGGAACCATGGTTAGAATGAAAGAAAAAAAGTGTTTCGTATTGTTTTGAATTCTTTCATCTCTGATTAGGTAGTACTTCTGTGAAGCTGGTTAGGTGGCAAATTCTTTATTATTGGTCACACTTCATGTACAGCGTGCATCTCTGGTGCAATAGGGGGTGGCAAGTTGCATAAAAATACTTCATTAGGAAAGCATTTTTAAACTAAATCTATGAAAATTTATATTTCTAAGTAGAATCAATTAATGCAGACCATTCAGTCAACGCGTGCGAAGAATCGGGAATTACGCTGGTATAAAAAAATCTGTTTGAAATTGACTGACCTTTTCTACACGTGTATCAAAACGGATGACGCAAACCTACGCGGTTGAAAGTACACGACAATAGAAGCAAAAATGTCCCAGTAATCATGGGTAAGAAAACGAGCCTTTTGCGAGATAATTATGAATGTATGGTTCCAAACCACTGGTGGCGTTGATTGTAATTGAGACACCTTAGGTTTCTGCGGCGGCGTCTTCTAGGATTGCCTGAGGGTATGTGGTATATGCATTCTGCTGAGTGAGAGGGAATCTAGCGCGCAGATATGGACAAAGATGAAAAGGTCGGGGCAGACTTTTACCTTGGCCTCCAAGATCATCTGATCCTCTGGATTTTTGTGTCTGGGGTCACCTCAAACGCGAAGTGTCCAGCACACGCCTTAACACGGTTGAAGAACTGGAACGGATATTTGGACACGCTTATCAAGAATTCCGAAATGATCCAGGGGTTTTCGGAAAATTTCGAAATTCATTGCACAGAGCGCCATATTTTTGGGGCCGAGTGGCAGATTCCCAGTTTTATGTCAGGATGAGGCGTGAAAACTGGTGAAGAGCCGTAGGACGCAAGTAAAACAGTTTGGAGTTTACAAATTTGTCGACTGAATAATAGTTTCCGTGGTGAAGGCGCCAGGTCGGCAGGAGCTAGATCAGCAGGTGACTTTGCCTTCAGTCACGTCATCTCACCGTCTTGCCGCGCCTTCTATAGGCCGGCTGCTGTACCATTCGGACGGAGGAGCCCGCGCCGCGAATACTGCCAGGAAAAGTCCTCCGTTCCTTCTCCTCTCTATGCCGCTGCTTATGGGTCCAGGCTTGAAACCACTGGAGTCGAATACCGTGATGACAAATGACCTTTCGGTACCGCTCGCATCGTTAGCGCCAGAGTGCTACATCGTCGGCAGGATCATTGGTCCTTACGAAACCAACCAATGTCGGTAACAGCGCTACAATTGAAAGAAAGTAAGTGTGGCCATTCATTCGTCAGTTGCAAACAGCCATTGAGAATATTTTTTTTCTTTTAAATCGTTAATTAATCGTATACTTCAGTTTATTCCATGATGGCGAAGATGATGTAAAATACGAGAAGGTCATTCATCATTTACTTTGGTTTGTAAAATATTTAGCATTTTTAAAGACTATGTTACGAGCTTCGTGTATGTTGTCAGGCTGAAACACGATAAATAGCTTTAATTGCACGTGAAAAATATTTCATTCTTTCCCTAAATGCAGGTACTCAAAGTGTTAAGTTGTGAACAAGAGTCAAACGGTTCAAGATTCAATAAATGCATACCATATTGTCATTATTAAAGTAATTCATATTGCGTAAAAGACGATTTTCTTGGAATGTAACATACGTAAGGCCGATTTAACCACAAAACTAATACTTTTATGTATGGTTTACGTGTTGCCGTCAGTACACCTTAATATTCTGTTGTGTTCTAAGGTTATCTATTATAACTGAAGCGACAGTTTACACGGAAAAAAGAGACGGGAAGCAAGGAGGAGTCACTACTTTTCTCGTCTGTAGTGATAGAGGGCGACGGTTTGCTGAGAAAATGAAAGAAACGTAACTAAAGTACATACGTCTGAAATGGAAAGTATTCCTTTATTTTGCTTTCAATTACAAAACCTTTTGCCCATATCAGATAATATAATAAGCATGTCAATCACTGTTTTATGTTTACGTATCGATTTTATCGTCCACATCGAAGTCATGGACGCAAATACTCTGTCGGTAAATGCGTTAGTCTCTGACAAACAAAGAACGTACAGTACGACAGCAGGCAACATTTTCCTGGTATTAATGTTCATTCAATTTCCCAAACATCCCCATAACAGTATATGTGTATGCCCTGCTCTTCCTCTCAATCCATCAGTTAAAAGAATTTGCACTGCAATATGTTATGAAATGGGTAGATATTAATCACGAAGGAACTGGAAAAAAAAATTACCATGAACTTTACCGTCAAACATAAAATCTGATGCATATTAATATAAGATTGCCATTTAATAGCATTTGATTTCTTTGGAAAAAGGTGTGACAACATTCATTACTAAGTAGTTACTTTAGATTAGGTTAGATTGATACTTGTTCCATAGATTGTACATACGACATTTTGCAATGACGTAGAACGTGTCAGGTTAGTAAGTGCTGTCTATACATGACATTCAGTATTTTAAGGATTTTTTTATTGTTATTTTCCTTCTTCTTTTTTTCTTTTTAGGGAGAATAAGAAGTTTTATCTAAAACTTGATCTAAAGTGTAGGAGTAGTTGCCATTCAGAAATTCATTAAATTTCTTATTAAATACCAGTTGGATATCTGTCACACTTTTGATACTACCTGATAAGTGAGAGAAGACTTTCGTGGCAGCATAATTCACCCCTTTCTGTGCCAAAAGTAGATTTAACCTTGAATAATGTATATCACCCTTTCTCCTAGTGTTACAGCTATGCACAGTGATATATATATATATATATATATATATATATATATATATATATATATATAAAGGCTTTTGAAATGTGGTGCTACAGAAGAATGCTGAAGATTAGGTGGGTAGATCGCATAACTAATGAAGAGGTACTGAACAGAATTGGTGAGAAAAGGAATTTTTGGCATACCCTGACTAAAAGAAGGGATCGCTTGGTAGGACACATTCTTAGACATCAGGGAATCGTAAATTTAGCATTGGAGGGAAGTGTGTGGGGTAAAAATCGCAGAGGGAGACCAAGAGACACGTATAGTAAGCAGATTCAAGTGGATGTGGGTTGCCGTTCTTATGAGGAGATGAAGAGGCTTGCTCAGGATAGAGTAGGGTGGAGAGCTGCATCAAACCAGTCTCCGGACTGAAGACCATAACAACAACAACATATATATATATATATATATATATATATATATATATATATATATATATATATATATACTTAAGAAATTTGTTATTAGCAATCCGACCCAATTCAATACCCAATGTTGAGTTTCATCGAATGAACCATAGGTTTACTTAATTATATGCAACATAAAATAATGTAATATTGTAATGTAATGACGTTAATGAAAATTTGACTTACAGCAACATTATTGTATTTGTCAACATTAACTCTGTCAAACAGAATGATGTCGATTCTCTGAAATATAATTGAATTATTTATTTCGCGCGTCAGATTTCCAAAATATTTACCTTGTGAGTAAATAATTTAACAAACTTATTACTTAATTATCTTTTACATAATAATACTCCTCACATCTGTCTTACTACGTTCAGCAATTGAATAGTTCCAGAAGCATTGATGAGGTTTCACTAAATTAACGAAATGACGTATAGAGTTGTCTTCTTCCCGTCATGTTCACAGCTCGAAGTATCGCACGATACAAATGGCTCAAGAGACCAGCGGAACTTTAAAGAGATAAGTCGTGCGTTGGCGCTTCCGTAGACATTTTCTGTCGCCTCCCTCTAGATTTCACGTATGTGTTCGTGCATGTCGCGTATCGCTTACGCGTTACCGCTTATCTTATATCGCTTATCTTAATGTGAACGGAGCCTTAGAAACGGCTTTCGTCCGGGTGTTGCAGGTGACGTCGGACGGCAACGAGACCATCTCGCGGCTGCAGCTGACGCCGTCTCCATCCGACCACGACAAGATGCTCACCTGCCGCGCGGAGAACCCACAGCTGCCCGCCGCCGTCGAGGAGGACTCGTGGCGGTTAAACATCTTCTGTGAGTCACCGAGCACTGCGCGCTAGAGTAGCTTTTATTTTCCATATCTCACGATGAACTAATTTCTGCAAATGTCAGTCCTTGTATTATTGTGAGGCTTTTGTACATGTACATTAAAACTTGGCAAGCCACCTGATAATGATTGGCGCAGGGCACTTAGAGCTGTTCCACACTAGGCCAGTAGTGTACTATAGTAGCGAGTGATTTGGTAGTCCTTTTTGACGGCTAAATGGGCAGTAGTAAGTGTGCGTTCACACACGATTTAGTTGGCAGCTGAGAGTGCACAGGAACCGTGAACCGTTGAGCAAGGGCTAAGCGAGCTATGCATCTTGCAGCAATGGTTGTTCAGAAACTGGTGCTAGAAGATGTCGAAACTGTAAGAACAGAAATTCTGTATGAAAATGGATTGCCCGAAAAGATTTGCATGGATTATCCAATGTACTACGTCAAACAACTCACAACAACCAAAAGAATGTTTTTCATCACTGATAATGTCGGCAAGTTGCTTCAATTTTTTAACACATGAGGTACTTAATGAAATCCATCGTACTGATTCTCATTTTAGAGAATCCATATCTGCAGAAAACAACGTGCAGGCAGTGTTGTACTACTTGCTACTGACGCAGCTCTTTCGAGTAGGAAAGTCAACTATAAATACTGAACTGATGCTTTCTGTTTAATCTTTTTCTATTTAAACCCCAGTATTCCCATATTCTTTTCCAGCTCTCTGATTGCGGCTGCTTTGGCTGATTTCTTTTTGTACAGTGGACGTTTGACAAGCAAGCACTCCTGTTCCATGTAAAGGTAAACAAACTTTACGTCGTATCATTAATGAGCCACGTTGCCGACTACATTATACAGATGAGAAAGAAAGAGAGAGAGAGAGCGGTACGGTGACAGACAAGCGCAACAGTAAACCGGTGTTGTTCATATCTGACGAGTAGCGTGACAGTGGTGATTCAGCTGTGGTGGGGGAAGCTACTTTCTCGGCTACTGTCCAACTTACTTGATATGATCGACTTGGCCGTTTTACCTACCAGCTGTACTAAACGATACCGTTCAGACAAGTTTATTTTCTAATCACTCATCATTGGACTAAATTACCTAGTATAAGAAAGCCTTTACTCCACATCAGCGTCTTTTTATGTCAGATATATCCTTCGGCGATCTAAGCCTAATGTAAACACATCCCTGACACACAATCCTTATTAACTGTGATATGGACTTCAAAATAATTACTCAAAAGAGATGGAGTGGCTGGCTAGTACTTCCTTACCTACAGCTTCGACATCCGTGGCAACTGGATATAACCAAATGACTAATTCTCACGCACCTACACTCTCATGCAACTGCCCTACACATGTTCTCCTCAAACAGATCTCCCGAGCAATCAATTTTCCCTCCCCTTCCAGTAACAATATTCCTAACCCCACACCACCCATAAACGTTCCCTTAGTCACCTGGTACCATCCAGGCTTGGAATGCCTTTACAGTCTGCTTAGTTATGGCTATTACTTTGTGAAGTAAAGTCCTGAAATGAAATAATGCCTTCAAAGCAACCTCCCCACACTACCCAATGTATGCTTTCGTCGTCCACTCAACCTCCGAAACATCCTCTCAAACTTTAGAACATTCCCAAACGGCCTTCTGTACCTAATGGCTTGTACACCTGTAACCGACCCCTCTGCAAAACCTGCCCCAAGCGTCATCCCACAACCACCAACTCTAGCCTCACTACAGGAGAAATAATTTGTAATATATTCGTTGGGCAGCTTTTATATTTTTATTTTGACGGGTATGTTTGCCGGATGACTCCGTCAACCACCGTCAATATTTCGATAGGAGCACACCCTGCCATTTTAAAGGCACAACTGCACTCAAGAACGAATGTAGAAGCGTATGTAATACCTCGGTTTGCAAAGGGTGTACAAGGAAGATAACACACACAGTACAAGTAACCGCCGAGTCAACACAACCAAAATAGCCGACATCCGAAATATCGATAGTGAGGTGATGCAGCATTAATTCTACCTCTCTATTTTTTTACGAGAGATAGGGCCGGACTCCAAGCAGAATTAGAACAAAAACCACCATCTCTATTTATAAGGTCGCTTGCTGCTTTAATTTCAGCAGCTTCCAAATATCATTATCCTAATAGGTGGGAGTGCATACCAGAATGTCTGTGTTGTATTCCTTAGGATGTCCGGTGCCAAGACAGTGCTCTACGACAGCGGATTTTCTCGGCTGTTGGAAGTGTGGGTGTTGCTTGTGTTCATTACACCGACCTTCTACAGACCTGATTGTTTGACCAATAAATGACACGCCGCAACTGTTGGATCAATGAATGAATGGTCACAGATGAGCTGTTCGCCTGAGTGTCAGTGTTATGAGACGACCCAAGGAATCTTGGCACGTGTTAAACTACACATGCCATCAGGAAACCCTAACCTAGCACCAGTCCCTCAAAGCTATCGATTTATTAACTTCCTCTCCATCTATCACTCTTCCCTCCATCGGCATCTCACGACCTCATTCCTCCACTCTCCTACTCGACAAAGGAAATATAATTTCCGAAAGCTTGTACTCCAACGTTGATTTTCGTCGTTTTGCTTACTGTACGCAGTACTAACTATCGGTAAGCATTATATCTCTTTCGAATAATTTTTGCACATTCTACCGGAGAACTTCAAGAGGTTTAGTTATTTGGTTAGATCCATTTGCCACGGAAGCCGAAGCTATAGGCAAGGAAGTACTAGCCAGCCACTCCATCTCTTTTGAGTAATTGTTTTGAAGTCCATATCACAGTTATTAAGGATTGTGTGTCAGGGATGTGTTCACATTAGGCTTAGACCACCGAAGGATATATATGACATACAAAGACGTTGATGTGGAGTAAAGGCTTTCTTATACTAGGTAATTTAGTCCAATGAAAGTGATTAGAAAATAAACGTGTCTGATCGGTATCGTTTAGTATACTTGGTAAGTGAAACGGTCAAGTTCCTATCAAGTAAGTTGGACAGTAGCAGAGAAAGTAGCTTCCACCATCACAGCTGATAAAACGAGTATTTTATAGTTCATCATTACCTAGTTCCGGAAATTCTGATTTATAAAAAAGGAAAGGTCCAATATTAATATATAGATCACTTCATTTTTAAACAACCTGATTCAAGCCACCTGCCCGTCTTCAGATCTTTATTGATTCAATAAGATTTAAAGTCTTTTATAGTACAAGAAATTAATTACAATGCCAAACACAGTACAGTCGTAGATTAACATGTCGTTACAGAGCTTGATGTTCAATGTGATAGTCAAGCTAAGACATTATAGTACGAAACGGCTGAGGTCGTCTGTCCACAGGGTTACGCACTACTTAAACTAACTGATACTAAGGACAAAACACACACACATGAGACCGTCGATTAATAGGGAATGGAAATGCATTTACTCTTTGTGTTTTACGTAACTACGCTACTTACCAAAGCAAGACTTATTAGTCTTCAGGGAGTTATTGCGATCGTTATATGAATAAAATTCTTGAATGTCCGTCTCCAAATCGCTTATATTTTCTAAAATATTACCGGTTTCGGGACAGCTGCCCATCTTCAGATCAAAATTTAGAAGTTACAGAGTAACCTGTCCTGTAATGAACGAATGTTCACAGTCGTTACTCCGTTGGAGACGGACATTCAAGAGTTTTACGCTACTTACAACAGCGTTAGTGATACGAATAGAGTACATGCTCTGACAGTTCTGTATTCCATGCACTATTTACTTCAGTATTCCAAGACTTTAGTAATAATCTCGCTCTTTGTTCTGTACAGTCGCTAAGCGTTGAAGCGTGACTCCTGATTTCTTGCCCATTTCCGCGGCCCGTAATGGAATTCCATGCCCAAGTCGAGAATTTGATGATTATAATATTGCTTTGGTACAGCTGTTACTTGTTGGATGACTCGGGTTAAAAGACAAAGTACGCTCTTAACAAACCGCAGCTTGACACTTATTTAGGATGCGTACGTGATAGTAACAGGTACGCGTAGTGGTAAATATTTCGTCTTAGAGACATGTGGGCGTGCCATGTGGATATGAAAGGAGTATTATTATTATTATTTAGAAAGGTGAACAGGTGGCGCCTAACAGTTTTGACATAATTGCAAAACGACATATGGACCGTAGCTGTTTATTTTATATTTCAATTTCGGTTAGTTTACCATTTTCAAGCGTTAGCAGAGTTTAGCTAATAGCAATTATTATGCTTTTCAACGTTCAGTTTGTAGTCCCCCTAATGAAATTACTCCATCATCCCCTGTTCAGTGTTAAGACCGATGCTTCGTCTGATGTTATGCCTTTTACTACAAAATCACTCTTCACCGTATCTAAGACCTTCTTCTTGGTCTACCTCCTCTTACCCTCTACTGCCGAATCCAAGAGCCTGTTTAAGTAATCTTCCTTCTCCCATGCGTGTAATATGACCCCACCATCTCAGCCTGTTCGCTCTGCTTCATCTATGTAGTTAATTCCCAGTTTTTCTTTGATTTCCTCTTTATAGACACCCTCCTGCCATTGTTCCCATCTATTAGCACCTGCAATCAGTCTTGCTACTTTCGTATCTGTAACCTTTACCTTATGAATAAGGTAATCTGTATGCACCCAGCTTTCACTCCCATACTACAAAGTTGGTCGAAAGAAAGAGTGGTGTACTGCTAACTTTGTCTTGGTAGTGACTTCCTTCTAGCAGAAGAGAGTAGATCTCTGCAGACCAGTCACTGCATTAGCTTTGATAATCTTGATTAAAGTTCTTTCACTATGTTGCCTTTCTGTGAAAATATACATCCTACGTACTTGAAACTGTCTACCTGTTCTAACTTTGTTCCTCCTATTTGGCACTCTATCTTATCTAAGTTTTAAATAAAATTTCGTTATCTTCTCAGAAGTTCTTTCGTGTAGACCGTAAAAAGAAACTTGTAGAAACTCTCACATTGCCAAATTACAGCAATGTTACCTTTCAAGGTCTTTCTCGTCAAAGAGCAAAGCGTCTGGAAATAGACATGACCACATGCGTGCGATATATCTGTAACATTCATCTCTTCGATCATATTTCACCATCTTGCACGCAACTGTCCCACCTAAGTGCTGACACAAGCAATTTTCATACAGTCTCCTCACCTCCCTTGTCACGGTACACTGTCCCTCATATCTTCCCTCTACGTGAACACTCTGGTCAGAACAACACAGCCGGCCGCGTGGCCGAGAGGACTGAGGCGCTGCAGTCACGGTCTGCACGGCCACTACGGTCGGGGGTTCGAATCCCCCCTCGGGCATGGATATTTGTGCCGTCCTTAGGATAAGCTAGTTGTTAAGTAGTTCGTAAGTTTAGGGACTGATAACCCCTAGTTAAGTCCCATAAGCATAACAAAAAAAAAAAAAACAAAAAAAAAAAAAAACAAAAAAAAAAGGAATAATACTCATTTCTAACAGAACAAAGACCTTTCTGCCCCCTCTATAACCCAGCCACTTTCTCGAAGTCGCTTTCAGTGACAGGAACAAGACTCTGGGATATCTCCCTTGTTATATAAGCGAACTGAATAACAATGCTAGCTGCAAAAGTTGATGTAACATCGACTGAACCAACAATGACTCCAATCTCTATTCCCTTGCCCTCTTTTTTTCACGGTCACAACCATACTTCCTACTAGGTCTTCAGTGACTCCCATTTTTCGAGGGAGGTTCAGTTTTCCTAATTTCCTTCCATCATAATTCTACATGACATGATTTATCTCAGCATACCACTATTATTATTTCTGTTACAGCTATAGCAGAAGAAGCAGTTTCAGTAGCAGTGCTAGTAATAGTCTAATCAGATACTATTTATCTACATCACCTATAAGTATATTCAATCCATTTATATTATATTATTAATATTTTAATGATAAATCTGAAGCATTGATTTAAAATTTGTGATGCGACCAGGAACCGACCCTGAGCCTCCATGCTTACTATGCAGACGTCTTATCGCTGGACCACCACATCATTAGCTATTAAGGCGCCTCAGAATAGTCTAAGCGCGATTTACTTCACTTCGCAAACTTTAATTCAACTTCTGTGTTCTATAGAAACATTACCCCTACTTCCAAGGCTCTCAGTGCAGCGGAATAGCACCTCAGCAATGGACATATTGGAACATTTTTAAGGTGATATAAATATCAATGTAAATACAAATATACAATCCGTGAGACGGATTTTCGTCTGGAATATGTCAAAGACATTAATGATAAATCTGAAGCATTGAATTAAAGTTTGTGATGAGACCGGGAATTCAAAACGGGCCTCCATGCTTTCTAGGTGCTATTTCGCTGCACGTAGAGCCTTGGCGGTAGTCGCAATGTTGTATGGAACACAGAAGCTGAATTAAAGTTTGTGACGTGAAGGAAGTCGTGCTTAGACTATTCCGAGGCGCCACAATCCGCTAGTGGTGTGGTGGCCTAGTCTGCCTCGTGAGCATGGAGGCCTGGGTTCGATTCCCAGTCCCATCACAAATTTTAATTCAATTTTTCAGATTTATCATTAATGTTTTTCACATATTCGAGACGAAAATTGGGCTCAGGGATTGTATATTTGTATCTATATTAGTATATTATTTATATTTACTCTGTTTAAGTGCGCGTCGGTTGCACAGTGGTAGAGTGCCAGACTACAAAACCGAAGGTCGCGGTTTCGATCCCCGCCAGGTCCTAGGATTTTTATCTGTCACTTTCCACTTCTTTCACCTCTAGCAGTAATGCTCATGTGAAAAATACCGAGTAGCACCGTGGTTCGGAACCCACGTTAAACTGTAGGTCACCCTATAATTGGCTGGGTAAGTCAGTTCGAAGGTCGGAGGAAGGCAACGGCATACCACCTCCAAACAGGACCATGCCTAGTAAAGCACTGCGGTGTTCAAACCAATCTTCGAATTGTTGACTGCTTTACCTTTCACTCTGTTGAAATCAGTGTTGTACGACAGGATCAAATGTTTGTACAGCTTACTTACGAACTGCTTATGAACTAAGTAATACTAAGGACGGCACAAATATCTATGCCCGAGGGGGGATTCGAACCCCCGACCGTAGTGGCCGTGCAGACCGTGACTGGAGCGCCTCAGTCCCCTTGGCCATCGCGGCCGGCTGTACCACAGGAAATCTAGATGTAGAAAGTACGGTACGTTTAAAAACCTATACGATGTAAGCGATAACGTGATGGCCCTAATCTCACCAGGTTACAAAAATAGGCTAGAAAATGTAACACATTGACTAAAGTGGTCCTGTATGGATTCCCGTATTTACACCTAAAAATCGAAGTTAATTGAAGACCATTCTTTAATTTCCATTGTGAATCATGGGCATAACATAGTTTTAACATATTCCTTGGTGTAGGAAAACATCCATCAGCCCTAAAACAGATTTAGAAAAAAGAAAAAGAAATTGTGACTTCCGCCTTTCTAACGAACAAGAATTAAAGAACCAAAATTCGCCTCCGTATCTCAGTGGCAGCGTTACTGGAGTAGAAACTTGGGCCTCGGGTTCGATTTTTATCACGAACGACAGCAAGTCGCCGAAGTTGCGTCAATAGAAAGATACAGTAGGCGGCCGAACCCCTATGGGAATATCCAGGTCACGAAAAGCGATACGATCATTTCATTTCAAGTAGCAAAGTAGCAAGTAGCGAAGTAGTCGGGCGACAATGTCATCAGTGTTAGCTCTGGATACTGAGCACTGCGCTAGAGCAAGGAGCAACAGCAAGCAGCAACCGAGAAAGGACTCGCCTGTGGGTGGCAGCATAACTCCGAGGCCAGAAGACTTGAGTGCGCAAAAGAACTGTATCCCCGGTATCTGCCGTCTACGGCATCTGTCGCACTACAATTCCTCCGCCTTCTGCGGGAGCCAAAATAAACGCCAGCGCGCCCGGCGGCGCTAAGCGGAACTTCTGGTAAATAGACAGAAGTCGCGGCGCGGCAGGATGTCCCGACTTAGAGCCGTGTGTATAAGCAAAGAGCGACACAAAGCTCTGCAAAGAGGTCTCAAGTGAGAGAGGTCCCCGGCGGAACAAAGGTGCCTGGAACAAATGCCGGCCGCCGGAAGCCGCCGCCACTCGCCTGCAGGCGGCAGCACTGTCGCGGAAGTCCCGCGCCGGCAGCTGTTGCTTTATCGTAGGTACGGCCGTCGGCTTTTGTCATTCGGTCCAAGTGAACGATTAACTTTACGTATTAATTAAAAGCACTAACTACGCCAACGTATATTTTTCGACGTCCATTTTTAATGTCAAAGATTACATTGTGAAACGCAACGTCAATTCAAGCGGAAATGTCAAGGTTCGTTTTTTTTTTTTGTTTTTTTTTTTTTTTTTTTTTTTGTTTTTTTTAAGCGTTTCCACTTTCTCTGCCATATGTTATGATTTCTTACGAAGCTAGGGGAAGATGTAAAGATGTAAACTCCTACTTAGCGTACTTGCCATAATACACAATGACAGTCTCAGAAACCTTCTCCACCATGTGTCATAACATTATTCATTCGCTATTTGAGATTAATAGTAATTACGAACTTGCAAGCAACTTGACACATTATTTCAATAAAACGCGAAAATCTTGTTCACTGATAACCCCAATAAAAGTATGAAAGAAGAGAATTTTATCGTTTAAAATTTTTTCTCTGTTTATGAAATAAAACTATGGCATTCTGGATGACGTCACAGTTTATTAATTCATCACTACTAAATGGATTTACGAAACTTTTACAGACAGTGTACACACATAGGTTTCAGAAATTACTGCAACCAGTCGCCCTTTTTTTTTCTCAGTGAAGATTTATTGAATCATGACCGGTTTCAAGCTGCCTAGCAGATCATCAGACCGTATATACACATTTAGTGCAAATTACATTTGTGTCTGTGGCAGGGAGGAAACGAGAAAAAGTAAACACTAATTGTGATATGTTACACTGATTAGTGCCTACAATTAATGTTTACTTTTTCTCGTTTTCTGCCCTGCCACAGACACAAATGTAATTTGCACTAAATGTGTATATACCGTCTGATGATGAGCTGCTAGGCAGCTTGAAACCGGTCATGGTTCAACAAATCTTCATTGAAAAGAAAAAAGGCGACTGGTTGAAATCTATTTGAAGATACAGTCGCAGGTTCAGATACATAATGGATAAAAGTTTTAATATACACACATACCAGTGAATGTGCCTCAAATAGTATACCATAGTTCGACACATAAATCATGAGATATGAGGTCATAAACATTTAGTTTCATGAAAAACCTCCCCATCACGCATAGATTTCGATTTATTATATCTTTACTACCAAATCTGTTCGCGACATATTTGATAGACGTATCCCTAATAGTTATAGTTGTAACACATAGTTCTGGAGATTTACAATTCACATGCATGAAAAAGAAATTTAAATGAATTTAGAGTTGGGTAGAAGGCGATGGACAGAGAGGGATGAAGTAGAACTACTAACATAGGAATGGAATATTTAACTACACATGTTGTGGGGCTCGTTTGAGTGGTACACACTGTACCCATAAACTGTCACTAAAATATAATGATTACAATAATATTTACAATAGTAATTTCACATTAATGGAATGTAACCATTTTCAAATGTATCTGTTCTCGTAAATCAACTGCAGCGTCCACAGACAAATTGATTATGACCTGTCGCACAGACACAGTATTCACGATACGTTTGGCATTGTACCCATTCACGTTTATCTTCATCTGCAACAAGTGACCATTTCCCCTGGAGGAATTTAATTTCCATTCCATCCGTTAGTTCTGTTTCTGCCAGAACGTTTCACAGTCTCTCCGCTTAGTTCAATGTTCAAATGTTTGTAAATCTTATGGGACTTAACTACGGGGTCATCAGTCCCTAAGCTTACAAACTACTTATGAACTACTTACGAACTAGGACGGCACAAATATCCATGCCCGAGGGGGGATTCGAACCCCCGACCGCAGTGGCGGTGCAGACCGTGACTGAAGCGCCTCAGTCCCCTCGGCCACCGCGGCCGGCTCTCCGCTTAGTGCACCCTCTGATTTTCTCAAGGAAAGATGCTTTCTTTTGCTGAATGAAACACACCAGTGCTTTGCAGCTGTCTTTTCAGGGTTGTTTTACGATTTGATAGCTTGTTTGAAGGTACAATACCCACATCTATCTGTGTCAGTCCAAATCCTCTTTTTCCAAGACTGTTGGCAAGGTAGGTTATCAAATCTTGAGAAGATATATTTGGTTCAAATGTTCAAATGTTTGTATAGCTAATGGGACTACGGGGACATCAGTCCCTAAACTTACAAACTACTATTCGAACCCCCGACCGTAGTGGCCGTGCAGACCGTGACTGGCGCACCGCAGTCCCCTCGGCGTCGGCCACCGCGGCCGGCAATATATTTGGTTGTCCAGCAGACTTATCACATGAATATCTTTTGCTTAAAGATTGGTGTTACCCATAACTTTATATGTCACGGTATGACAACTTCGGTACAAACTAATATATAGGACTCTGTAAGTTTTACTTACTTCTAACAGTAATATGCCTTCTATGGCTGTCTCAACTGCCTGCTTCATCGCCAACTCGTCCCATTCAATTCAGCCTTATTTCCGTTTATAGGAGCTCCCATCTGAAGAAAATGGATGATGAATAAATTAATAAAATGGTATTAAAAACAGAAAATCTTTTGTAAATACTCTTTACCCCATATTCACTGTTTCACACCACTATTCACAGATTCCCCAAAATACACATAAATGCTATTGCGAAGTAGTTTGCCAGTCACTAATATATGGCAGCACAATTCATCAGTGAGGCGCAGCGAGGACCCAGCATCATGCCTCAACTTATTTCATGTCTTTGATTTCTTAGAAACTACAGGAAATCCGTAGCGAACGCCATATCAGTTTTACAAATCGCCCAATGACCAGTTGTGATCCACTTACCTTCTACACTTCAAGTAAATCTTGCGTAAATGTGTAAAGTCTGGAAACGAAAGAGACTTCTTCAATGGACAGATAAAACCTCCGACAGTAAGAAACACACTTTTAAGTTGTTGCGGTGCACGCGCAGAAGCTCACAATTATTCATATTGCCCTTCTATTCGATTAGCCCTGCTTTACACTAATGAAGCAGCCTAGCATGATCATTATCATCATCATTTATAGCAAGTAATTCTGTCAGAGACCGCAAAGGATCTGGAACAGCAACTGAATGGAGTGTAAAGTGTCTTGAAAAGAGGGTATAAAATGAACATAGAGTGAATCAAGGATAATTGAATGTAGCGTCAGAAAGTTAGGCGATGCTAAAGGAATTAGATTACGTAATGAGACAATAAAAGTAGTAGAATTTTGTTATTTGGGTTGCAAGATTACTTGTGATGACCGAAGGAAAGAAGATATAAAATGCAGAATGGCTATGGGAAGAAATGCGTTTCTAAAGACGCGAAATTTGTTGACACCCAATATTAATTTAAATGGTAGGATGTCCTTTCTGACAGCATTTGTCTAGAGTGTAGCATTGTATGGAAGTGAAAGATCGACGTTGAGGAGCTCAGACAAAAAGATGATAGAAGAAATTTGCTGCTACAGGCGAATGATGAAGGTTACCTTGATAGATCACGTATCTAATGAGGAGGTGCTTAACCGAATCGGAGAGAAAAGGAGTTTCTGGCATATCCTGACTAAGAGAAGGGATATATTGGTGGGACACATTCTGAGACATCAAGGAATCGTCAACTTAGCAGTAGAGGGAAGTGTGTGGGGTAAAAATCGTAGAGGGAAACCGAATACAGTAAACAGATTGAAAAAAAAATGTAGTTTGCTGTATGTGTTCTCAGATGAAGAGACTAGCACTGGATAGGGTAGTGTGGAGACTTGCATCGAACCAGTCTGCGGACTGAAGAACACAACAACAAACAACAACAACAACAGATCACTGGTGAGGAATGTTAATGTCGCTGCCGGGGAGGGGGGGGGGAGGAGAACTTAACTTACAATAGGTACAATTTAGAAACAGTTCCTTCCAGTGGGCTTTCTTTTCACGGGATCAGGGGCCGACCAGCGCTCTGTATCTGTAGAATAAAGACCTTTTCCCGTTCTTGCATAGGAAAAATGATTTGTTGTTCCAACTCGTAATGCTTACCCACGTACTGCGCGTGAAACTCAACGTGTTCTGCAACAAGTAGAGCAACTTCTCTGGCACGATCTCTAGACATGTGTCCAATCAGTACGTGTGGGATATGTTGGGACGACAACGGACACATGAGACTTGTCAAACCGCACCTCTTGCAGAATAATGCAAAACTCGTCGAGCAGACAGTATTCGCCATATATTAAAGTGGTGTAAATAGTAAACTAAATTACACTGCCAGTGAATAAAATATTATATTTAATATAATGTATTGAATTATAATGTGCTGAAATGGTAGTATGGTTTTTCATGGCCAGAATTTCCCCATAAGCCGCCCTGCTGCGAAGCGCGGCCGTTCGCCGTCGGGGGTCGAGTCCTCCCTAGGGCATGGGTGTTTGTGTTGTCCTTGACATAAGTTAGTTTGTGTAAGCAGTTTGTAAGCCTATCGACTGATAACCAACGTAGTTAAGTCCCTTAGAATTACAAACATTGAACATTTCCCCATAAGGGTACGGCTGCCTTCGGCAAGTCTTTCTTTTGACGCCATTTCGGCGACTTTCTGTCCATGATGAAAGTGATGATTAGGACAAACACACAACACCCGGTTCCGTGTCGGGAATCGAAGCCGGGCACCTTGCAACTGCGGGTAGCCACTCAGCTACGGAGACACGGACTTTAGTATATTGAGCAGTAGTAATATTTAACAGGATGCCGAAACGTTAAGGATTAGATCTTTCCTGTGTTCAACTGAAATTATGGAAACAGAAATAACAGCAAAAAATGGAACAGATTAGCGTTAAGTAAATTTAGAAACGTAGCTATAAGACATAAAGACCGTAAAATGAGACGAACGGATATCGTAATCGCAAAGCCTCATTTAGGGAATTTACGGAACTAACGTGTGGTAGCGCTATTTAACCGCTTCTTTCACATTGCTATAAATACTGAAGCTAACAACAGATAGAGGTCAGGTTTTGCAGCAGCAATACAAATGCTATCTGTCCCGAATTTATGGGAATGCTCTGGCCCTTGAATTAACATGAGTATGTCGGGACACCCTCAAGAGCCTAAATGTTTGATTATTCTTAAAGGTAAACTTTCTAACTTTTAAATATTGCATCCTTTACAGTTTACAGTTTAATTTTAGCAAATATCAAAAGATACAAAAATGTATAATTCTATCTTTCAAGTAGATAGACTTCTGATGTTACAAAGTTGGCCACCCTAAGGGGAAAGTCAAATCCGCTGCCTATATACATCTATATTCGCTGAAAATTTTGTAGTTATATTATTTAGAATAATTTTGTAAATTTGGGATATAAAACAGATGTTTTTACGAGGAGAGGAAAGGACAGGAGACATAAACGTGTTGCGGTGGGAGGAATGTTTCATAGATAGACCGACCTATTATTTAAAAGGCGTTGAACTAAAATTTGTTCCGCGACCGGGGTTTGAATCCGGGACCTCCATATTACCAAGCAAACGCTTGAAACACAATCATTTATTTTTTTGTTTTTTCGGTAGCTTGGTCCGTTGCGGACCTGTGTTCGTTTTTTTCGTTGTTCATCGTTCAGTTCTTGACTGTTTTCTTTATCAGAGAGAGAATCAATCACTATCAGCGAACGCACCGGCTCCACTCTGCTAATGTGGAATTATGGGAAAATGTGGCTGCACGAACAGTCTTAGAGTACGTCTCCCTCCAAAACACAAACCTTAATTCTTGAAGGCAGGAGATCCAGGGTTAGAATCCTAGCCGCGTCACAAATATCTCTCGAAATAAGCATCAAACGAAAAAACTACAAAGATAAAAACTTTTCTAGCTTGAAGGGAGAAAGCAGATGACGCTATGGTTCGCCCGCCAGATGGCGCTGTCATAGGTCAAACGGACATCAAGTGCTTTTTTTTAAAAATAGGTACCGTTATTTTCTATTATATATTCATCTAGTACGTAAATAAATATGAATGTTTTATATGGGACACATTTTTCGCTTCGTGATAAATGACGCTGTAATAGTTACAAACATTTCGCCAGTGCCGGCTGTGATATATTACTCGTGTTAAAATGAACCGATTACTAATTGCAGAGAAGGTCGCTATTGTGAACAAAATGCCCAACGGGCCTGGGCTATGTATGTTGTCCGTTATCCTGGAAGACATCATCCACGTATCCGGTTGTTTCCTCGGATATTTCTGTGCACCAGGATTTGCATGGCGAAGACTAACGTCGTGTACAGTTTTGCCACTGGGCACAAAATAAATTACGTAACGATAACAGATTTTTTATCACGCGTTCTTTTTAGTGAAGAAGCGTCATTCAGAAATAGAGGTAACGTAAACCAGAATAATATGCACTATTGGGCAACGAAAATTCACGAAGGCTGCTACACGTAGAACATCAGCGTCCTTGACAGGTTAATGTATGGTGCGGCGTTATGGGAGGAAGGATAATTGGTCCCTATTTTATCAATGGCAATCTAAATGGTGCAATTTATGCCGAATTCTTACGTAATGTTCTACCGATTTTACTACAAGATGTTTCACTGCATGGCAGAATGGCGACGTACTTCCAACATGATGGATGTCCGTCACATGGGTCGCGTGCAATTGAAGCGTTCTTAAATGGAATATTTAATGACTGGCGGATTAGTCGTAGAAGCACGTTACATTCCCGGATTTCTGTCTGTGGGGAAAATCGAAGGCTATTTGCTATCGTTATTCACAGAAAACCTTTGAAAACATGCGTCAGCGCATTGTCAATGCATGTGGGAATATTACTGAAGACTAACTACTCGATGTTGAGAGGAATTTTGTTACGTGTATTGCCTAATGCATTGAAGCTGAAGGACATTATTTTGAGCACATATTGAAGTCATGAGGAAACTACAGGTCTTTACGCAGTAACACCACGCGTTCTCATAATGTATGATAATTTCACAAAAGTACATGTATCATAATGGAACAACCAAAATAAAGTATCAACATACTTACGCTCTGTGTCTTAATTTAAAAAACCTACCTGTAACCCACTGTTCTGTTAAAATTGTGAGCACTATGTTTGTGAATATTACGGCGCCATCTATCACAAAGCGAAAAAAGTGTTCCAAATAAAACATTCGTATTATTTACGTACTAGACAAATAAGTAATAAAGAAAGGGGTACCTATTTTAAAAAATGCAGTTGATATCCGTTTGACCTAGGGCATCGCCATCTAGCGGGCCAACCATAGCGCCATCTTTTTCCCCCTTCAAGCTAGAAAAGTTTTGTTGTTTGTAGTTTGTTCGTTTGATGCTTATTCTGTGAGATATTTGGTCCGGTCACTCTCAATGGGCCACCCTGTATAACTCAGGAAAAATGAATTTTAGTTGATATCTATAGAACGGATTGTTGCTTAAAGCATCATCAAAATAAAGATTTATGAGTATGTGAAGCTCTCTACTCTTGTTGTCTAACCAACTGAGTCTGTTCATTATCTCGGTTACAGATGTTCCTCAGACTGAGCTTCGCCTGGGAGCCAACCTGAATCCTAACGACATCGAGGAAGGGGACGACGTCTACTTCGAATGCGAAGTGAGCGCCAACCCCAGTGCCTACAAAGTGATGTGGAAGCACAACGTAAGTAACGTGCGATTTAACTAAGCACGAATTAGCTCTAAGATACATGGCCTGAAAACTTTGCATGGTCTTCCTTTGTGATGGTTTCCAAAAGCCTCGGCACGTTTCGTTGGGTCATATATCTTTCCTTTCAAAGCGAGGAAATAATGACATATCCAATATCGTCAAACAGTTTCTGGCGGGAAAAGGGGATGGTGCAACTTTAATATCCACCACTGTAGCCGGATCTCAATCCTCCAGACTTCTTCTTATACCCTTTACTGTAACTCGTTTTGAAAGGAAAGAGATTTGACGACATTCCTAACAGACAACGAAAAATGACGAGGTTTTGAACACAGATCAGGTGCGCATAGTTACGGGAAGTGGCCATTTCAAAGTACAGTAGGGTAACTGTACTTAATAGTCCATCTACCTTGTTGTTACAGGACTATTCATCAAACTTTACTTTCAGATTTGATATTGGAGATTATTGGATTATTATCACAGACTACTTGAGTGTGTGTTTGTGTGTTGATTTGTGTGTGGGTATGTGTGTGAACGCATCTGTGTGTAGACAGGCAGTACATGAATATAGGAATTTATCACAATTTAGGTTGAAGCCAGAAGTTGTGGGACCTTAGAATGTACTGTAAGGACAACTGCCACTTGTGCACTTCAGAGGAGCTAGTTGTGGAGCGGAGCATCCGCGTGATACATGTTGTAAAGCAGACACTGATATCAAGAAAGTTGTGCTCAGCTGCACCACAGGGTGGTCTCTTTTGCCTTAGATGACAGATTGACACTTGCCATTCATATGTACAGCTGGTTGCGAAACACTCCCATGTAAAAGGCAATGCAATGATTGAATCACAGTTGGTAAATCACATGGGTGCTTTCACGGTTTGCCCAACGTCTGATGGTGTGGTATCCGCTACCACGCCGCCGCCAGCCGACAACCTAGCAGCTGGCGCCACGCCAAGTAGACGGCCTGCAGCGCAAGCCACACAACGAAGTAAGGCGCGCAGACCGAAGGCTCGCCGGCCGGCCGCACGGTACAGTTCGACTGGACCGCTAGAGGGCTAGTGTTGCTAGATGGAAGCGAGTCTACACTAGACGTCCACGGCGTCAACGCCTGGCTCACAACCGAACTACCAGAACCAAATATCGGGTGTGAACCAAATATAGAGTGCCGCACCTGCCTCATCAACCCACTCTCACCTTCGCCAGTGATACCTTCGCTTGCAGGAAGACTGAGTTTATTGACGTGCTGAACTTAGTGCTACTAGGACTTCAATAGTGAGCTGCCACTTCCGGCTCTAGATTACTTGGGCATTTCTACGTGATTGGCGTGCTGTACCAATTGAAGACCAACCGACGTATGACTTGTGTAGCTGTGCGTTTGTGAAAATGCTGTTTTAATAAATTGTTGGAAGCTTGGATTTTGGTTTTATTGTGTTATCAGGCTGACGGACCCAGTGTCTCTGGAAGCACATATCAGTTAATTCAGCAGCAGGTGGAAAATCAGCAGCAACTCGTGTCCACACTACAGCCTCTTCTGGCCGGTATGTTACACCAACAACCTATACATCAAATTCCGGCCTTCCCTTCTTTTGATGAAGCCCTTGAAGAATGGGAATCGTATGAAACGAGGTTCAAGGAACATTTTCAGGCGTTCCAGGTAACAGACATCAAATTGATGAAATCTTTGTTTCTTTCATGGTCAAAACCATAGTGTATCGCCTGCTTTGCAAGCTGGCTCCACGGTCTTCTCCTTCGGACTTAATATTCCCAGAAATATGTGCACTGTTAACGCAATTTTACCAGCGCCATTCGCATGTTATCTCTTCAAGAGTGGCATTCTACCAGTGTAAGAAACAGGCGTCATAGTCTTACCGTGAGTGGGCCGCAGAATTACAAGGCCTTAGCTGTAAGTGCCGATTTGTCACGGCCACTCATAAAGAATCATATGCTGACGAAATGATTCGTGATATGAATATCCGAGGTGCACCGGACAGGGAATTCCAAAATTCCAACATGATGCCCTGCAGCTCGTTGATCCTTTCTTAGACAAAGTATTGGAACTGCCTCAAACCTTTGAAGTTCCTCGTGCAGCAGGAAATAAGTTGGAAACTTGGGCAGATATTGCTGCCGTCCAAGCCCCGGCCGGTTCCTCTGGAAGCGCCTTCCTGACCGAAGATGATGCGGAGGTAGCCGTTGTCCGCCCTGGCCGTCGTCCAACACGTCCCACTCGCTCCCAACAGAGGCCAAGCCGTTTCACCCGCCAGTGGACCCCGCGCCGGCTCCCATCCTGCCCGGACTGTTATAAATAACATTCAAGGGATGATTCTACAGACCGTTGGGCCTACTGCCCCTCTGCTCTCTACAAGGCCATCTACCATCCGTATGCCATTCTACTACAACCAGGCCTCAGAAAGGAACCTATCAAAGTCCGATGGATGTGAATCAAGTGGCCACTATTGAGGTCCAGGAAACTTCCAATAAATTATTTCTGGACGTGTCAATCCTCAACAGGACGATCACATTACAGGTGGATACGGGAGCGGCCGCCAGTTTGCAACCTACGTATCGCTAGGAGCACCGCCACTACAGCCATCTTCATGACGGCTGGTAGCATATAACCTACCAATTACCATGGAGTGACCCGGACGAGTACATTCCTTATAGTAAACAGCAGTACCACAGCCAACCTTTTCGGTCTTGATGCCTTTCGTGCCTTTGATTTTTCCATAAAAGATGAGGTACATCTGATCTCTGACGAAGTTCCGTATTCTGGCCTGGATGATCTTTGTCAGGAATAAAATGATCTCTTCCATGATAAATTGGGGAAGGCCCACCATTTTGAGGCACATATCTCCTTGAAGCCTCATGCGTGTCCTCGTTATTTTCGCTCTCGACCAGTACCTTTTTCTCTCAGGGATAAAGTCAAAGAAGAATTGGATCGCCTCACCACACAAGGTGTTCTGGAGCCCATCCCCTCCAGCTCACACCTCATGTCATGGTCCGCAAGCCATCTGGGAAACTTCGACTCTGTGGAGATTTTAAGGTAACAATCAATTCACAATTGGAAGTTGACATCCCATACCTCGCCCTGAGGAAATATTGGTGAAACTCCAAGATGGCCACTATTTTTCCAAGATTCATTTAGCTGAAGCATATCTCCAGCTACCCTTAGACCCAGCTTCCCAAGAATTCCTTACGCTGAATACACCGCATGGGCTTTATCGCCTCAAACGCCATGTATGGTATTGCTAGTGTACCAGCAATTATCCAGCATTTCCTGGAACAACTGGTTGCCTATGTTCATGGGTGTATCAACTACCTGGATGATATGATTGTTACAGGTCGTACGATAGATGAACACCTCCAGAACCTTCGTCAACTCTTCCAGGTGCTCCGGGAAAATAATCTCTGCTGCCAGAAAGAGAAATTCTGTTTCTTCCAGCGAGAAATTGAATATTTGGGACACAAGATCTCCAGCGACGGAATGAAGCCACTGGGTCGTCATGTCCAGGCCATCGTTCTGCTTCCCCGACCAGCGTCTCTCAAGGAACTTCAATCCTTCCTGGGGAATGTGTCCTGTTATAGGAAGTTCCTCCCGGCTGCAGCAACGGCTACAGCACCTCTGTCACATCTCTGTAAAAAAGACGTGCCTTTCCTTTGGTCTTCATCAGATGAACCCGCCTTCCAGACACTAAAATCACAACTGATTACGGCCCCATGCCTTGTCCGCTTTGACCCACGAAGACAATTAGTCCTGACCACAGACGCCTCGGATGTGGGCCTTGGGACTGTGTTGGCACATCGCTTTGACGACGGCTCTGAACACCCTATTGCCTATGCGTGAAAAACGTTTACTGACACTCAAAAGAAATATTCTCAGATCGAAAAGGAGGCCCTGACCATTGTCTTTGCACTAAAGAAATTCCATATGTTTCTTTACGGGACCAAATTCCACTTAATAACAAGCCACTCATTGCTTTATTCAACCCTGCCTCGAAAATTCCTGATCGTACAGTTCACCGTCTCCAGCGGTGGGCTCTGTTCCTGTCCCGCTTCCAGTATGAAATTCATTTTCGGCGTATGGCTGAACATGCAAGTTTGACCAAGAAGAGGTTCTCTGTATCCAGATCGATGAAGACGCCCAAGCTGCGGTGGACTCTTTTCCAATGAGTAGATCCACGGTGCCTGATGCTGTACGCCAGGATGCCAACCTCCAGTGGGTCCACCACAGCATTCTCCATGGCTGGCCGGAACAGCCACCTCCCTGGTCTTTTCTCACCCGCCGACAGTTTTTTACCATCCGCCACCAGTTAATGACCATCGATGGGGTGATACTCCTAGTCCCTCAAGAGGGACAGCCAAGTGTGGTTGTTCTGACAGCATTGCGCCCCCAAATCCTGCAAGTCCTTCATGAAGGCCATTGGGGTATCACCCGCACGAAACTCCTCAGTCGTCGCTTCGTTTATTGGCCTGGCATGGGCCGTGCTATTGAAGAGATGATTTGAGCCTGCCCAGCTTGCCAGAACCAACAATCGGCCAGACCACCAGATTTTTCTTCATAGCCTCCCTGCTCACGCCCATGGGAACACCTTCATCTGGACTTTGCCGGACCCTTCCATCGTTCCATGTACACCGTGGTTGATGCCTACTCCTGTTTCCCGTATGTCATCCGTAACTCCCATACCACCACGTCTGTCACAGTGTTGGCTTTGGAACCAATATTTGCTATTGACGGCCTTCCAGAACTGGTGGTTACGAACAATGGTCCCCAGTTCCGTAGCTAAAAATTCCAAACCTTCTGCCAAACCCACAGCATACGTCATGTTCCAACCCCTCCTTTTCACCCGCAGTCAAATGGCGAGGCGGAAGGGATGGTGAGGACGTTCAAAGGCCAAATGCAAAAGTATCTCCAGGATCAAACATCCGCTAATGCTCTCACATTATTCCGTAGTTTATACATGACTACATGGAGACAAGAGCCCCGCAGAACTCTTACATGGGAGACAGTCTCGAACCCTGCTCAGCCTTCTCTTCCCTGTTACTAGACCAGCAACACCTAGACCACCTGTATCTATTTTCCGTCCCGGATTACTCGTGTGGGCACGGGGTTTCGGCCGCCAAGCGAAGTGGTTGCCAGGTGAAATCCTCCAGCAGCACGGTCGTAAGTGTTTCCGTGTTAGAGTTCAAGACAGGGAGGTGCTTCAGCATGCAAATCAGCTGCGGCCCAGGTCTTCGCCACTGCCCTCGCCCCTCGGAGGGATCCTCACCGTGTCCCAGCTCTTCAATGGAATGCTCTGGCTTCCCCGCCTACTGCTTCAGACCTGCTCGTACCGTGTGGTGTACCTCTCACCCTCCTTCCTTATAACAGATGGAATAGGATAAGCCTGTTACAGGACTGAAATAGGAAGGTTGGAGAATTGGGCTGTTCTTGCATCGAGGACTTCCACAGGGATATTGTCCTTGTGGTAAGGAGTAAAGATTTGGAGTGCCATTGGTATGAACTATGATAGCTGGCTGAGTAACAGTGGTCGCAAGGATCTTGGGAAAGGCGCCTGTCATTTCATAGCATGATGGAAGATGATCAAGACCTGACAAAGTATTTGGTTGAGTTTTGGTTTTGGAAAACACGAGTGGCACTCCTTTGGCGCTGGAGGGAGGATTGGTGCTGTATGAACAAGGTATTCATTCGTAGATTAGGTCTGTAGGATAGTGTCTGCCTCTGACACTCTTCCGGATGTTTTCGTAATTTTGGGTAAGGGTGTTTTTATTACTGAAAATTCCCTTTCAACGGGTATGGGAATAATGTTTTCATTTGAACTGTATAGCAGCTGAAACTTCCTGGCAGATTAAAATTGTGTGCCAGAACCGGGACTCGAACCTGGGACCTTTGCTTTTCGCGGGCAAGCGCAGTACCGACTGTGCTATCCCGACACGACTCACAATGCCGCGCGGTCAAAGAGGTAGATGTTGACAGGCAGGAATGTGGCATGCCGGATGAGTAGGAGCATTTGAAACGAAGAAGGATTTGTGGTCATGAAGGGACGAACATGAACCAAACAAGGGGTTTGATGTTCAGGAATGCTAGACAGTTTTCAGTAGGTATGGGGTAGGAGGGTACCATATGGGTGCTCAAGGCTATGCTGCATATTTGACTCTATACATCTTCTTTAAAAGAAATGTTGTTCTTTTTTAGGAGGTAATTGGTGATGGTTGTACATCTGAGTCGGATGTGCCTTTCAGGGGGCGCCGCTGCATCATAGCACGTCCGACGGCATCATCGTGAGCACGCACAACCTGGCCCTGCAGATGGTCAGCAAGCACCAGGCGGGCAACTACACCTGCTCCGCCTCCAACATCGAGGGTGACGGCGTCAGCAACACCGTCCAGCTCAGGGTCATGTGTGAGTAGGCTGAGATTGCGGCTCAGCGCCCAACTTCTGCCGGCTGAAAATTCTTTTTGTCAAGCAAGTAGTAAATTACTTACAAATTCGACGTGCATATGTTTTATTCGACATCTAAACATCACTACATAGATTATGACATTTTCGTTATGCCTGCCTTAGGCAAATAGTAAAATTATGCATGACCCGCTGAAGTGTCGGAATGTCTATATAGTCGATGACCTCCTGAATAGCTATTTTCAGCTGAGAATTTTTGTTTTGTTTTGTTGGGGATACTTTTGTACATCTTTAATATAGCCCCATGTGTCCACCATATTCTCTCTTCCAGTAGTCATGCTATGTTCGCAGAAGATATTGTGTCCAGTTTTGAAGCAGGTGGCAGGGTTCTGGTGGCAGTAAAGGTGTGAGGATGGACCGTGAAATGCGCCGGGATATTTCAACTGGTATTCGCCGCGCAAGACAAATGTCGCAGGTTCGAAGCTCGGTTCAGACACACATGTTTTTTTTCATTTACGACGAAGATTCAAAGAACCGATATGTTAATAAACGGACATAGTTCATAATTTTGTGGAATACGAAATATAAAGAGTTCTAAGGAGATCTGAACACAGATCTTGTGGCTGAAGTTCCGCACCATGAACATTTATCCATGACTCTGGGGATATTTCAAGCTTCACGATGTTGGGTCACGTGATACGTGGACGATAAACAATTTTTATTATTATTCACTGTTGTGTATACATTCCTGTTTTCATAGTCGATTTTTGTTCAGCTTTCGACAGGCTCTCCATTACGTCGTCTTGATATTAAATCTGAGGGTGGGGGGGGGGCGGTGCAATGCAAAAACAAAAGTAACGCGATACTAACGGCACTGATTCGACTCACGAAAAGACTGGAGCTTCCTTTCCGAATCGTACTTGAAAAGCGAGGTGTCAGTGGTGAATATCTGTCGTCGCGTTGATGCCCCTGAAGAGTGTGATGGCGCGGCGTTGGCAGTAGGACTGTTGTCCGTTAGCGAGCAGTGATTTAGGCGGTCTCTGGTATGGAGAGCGCGGTCGGCCGTGTCACCAGTTATTCGGCGTCGGCGTTTTGCGGTCGGGCGCGGCGCTGCGGTGACAGCGGGCGGCAAACCGCGGTCGGCACGTCGCGATCAGCGCGCATGCGCCGTGGCGTTGACACAGCGCCGACAGCTGTTTTCTCCTCGCTCCGCCGCTCGCGTCATTTAAATCGGCCGAGCGCAAACTGGACACTGGTTCATCCGACCACATAGAGACGTCAGAGCAAACACCCAGTCCACTTCCCAATAGTGCCACCCCTACTACACATGTTACGCAGTGTTCCGGTTCCGACTGCTTTACAGATCCCAGGAATCATTGTAGGGAACCCGTTTGGTGCTGGACCGACTTTACGTTTCCTTTTATGTCCAATAGCTTAATTCCCGATGCTTCGCACGCATAGACTGGATGGTTTGCCTTGGATTGTTTGTACTTCTAAATATAAAATTCCATAAATTAGCTTTAAAAAGTCTTTCCTAATTAAGTATTTTGATACAACTTGCCACCCTCTACTGCACCATTGATGACAGAATTCTAAACATTCCGAAACACATTATTCTTTAATTCTACCAATGGTTCCAAATAAAAATTTTCGCATTCTAGCACAAAAGTAAAATGTAAATAAATAAATTAAAATAAAAAAGCAATGCATTTTCGAAAAACCGTTCATCCCCTATTTCACCCCTTTAGGGATGTGATATCGAAAAATCGCCGATGCCTACAGTATAAGATAAACAACGTCCATAAAATTCAAATTTCTAATGTCTGCAAATTCACTTTTCAGCGCCGTTTTGTGTCTTTTAGAAACGGACCGAGAACGCGAAATTTCTTTCTTACGCTTTAGCATCTTTCTTGGTAGTTTTACTTTCCAAAGTGCAATGTGGACTTATTTTTCTTTATTCGTAGGCTTGTTGCAGAAAAACAACTAAAGAACGTGCATCACGTCTCGCTGTATATAACCTCTTTGCTATTATAGTGTCAAAAGTTGTCGCTGGTCTTCAGTCTGAATTTTATATTAGCTGACGACTTTCAGCCTCTATATCGTCCACCATCTTATAGCTATCGGTACGGAATTGCTATTGTGTACAAAGGGAAATTTTGTACTACAACCACACAGAGATATAGTTCGTCTCTATAGTGTAGTTTTTGCTGAAGAGCAAAATATTGACACTCACATGTAGAATTTTATACAAGTCGGTAATTTTCGACTCCCATATCTTCCACCTTCTTATCATTATCAACTCTCTACTACCGTAGTGCGCAATGGGAGACTGATACCTTCTACCACGCACACTGTTCGTTTGCGATGTGTAGTTTTGGCTGAAGACTGAAATATAGGCACAAACACCTCAATTGTTATATAATATATTAGGATTTCATAGGAGAGGTAGGCCCAGAATCAAACTTTTGGCTCCCCAGTATTTTTTTTTTTTTTTTTTTTTTTTTTTTTTTTTTTTTTTTTTTTTGGATCCTAGTCTTAGTTTATCGATTGTACTAAAACCGGACGAGGTTTGTCCCTAAATGAGAGTTCCTTTCACTTTCTTTTAGATAAATTTTTTGACTGTTCGCCAATGCAAGAACAGTGCGTGCGATTAGCCCTGGAGGAAAAGTTTCTTTTAAATGCTTTTGTTTTAATTCCCTTGTAATGGTTGTCTGTATTCCTTTGTGTGGTCAACCACGGAACGACTCATTGTTGTGTTTGGGCCCTGAAAGAGACTTTCTTTGCACGAACTTGTCGATAGCGGCCATCCTATGGTTGTTCCACCAATGAGAGAAGTTCTCTTTTATGTACCAAGTATAATGTCTTTGGTAGTATCTGTCGATCCCAATTGCTCTTTTATGATCCCTAAACGTTACTTCCGTCTGCCGCTATGTTCCGTCAGTGGATTACTTTCTCTGGCGACTGGTGGACACACGATCACCTACCTCGTTGTCCATATAGTTTTTGAGCCCATTTGGGTAAGGAAGGGACACTTTTCGTTGGAAACCAAGCGGCTACAAAATCATTGTGCTCAAGTACGAGGCCCAATATTTCTTCATTTATTCGAAAGAGTATCGTTTACTTTTATATTCACAGATGAATGCTTAATTGGTGCGAGACGGGTGAGCAGGATGGGGTGAAGGGGAGAAGGATATCCCACTTTAAAAATATTTTAAAATAATGAGTACTCGGTAGTAAAAAAAAAAAAAAAAAAAAAAAAAAAAAAAAAAAAAAAAAAAAAAAAAAGTTGTTAATGCTCCATTTTATCCGCCTTTTGGCAAATTAGTAGAATGAACCCCCGAATTTAGAAATTTAATTTCAAGATATCTGCTGTTTTAGAAATGTGACCTGTCGTGGTTTTCCTGATGAGACCATGCCTACACTAGACTCTACGAATGAAAAACTGAACTAACAGGGGCTGTCGCGGTATATGCAGTATAATGTTTTGCTTGTGTCAGTGACGTTGCACGGAAGCGACTTTGCCGAAACAAAGATTACCCTTGTGTTACGCCACGATTAACGATTGCTGCATTGGACGTCGTCTACGACCCTGAAAATCTATCAAGAAACTACCTGTTTAAATCTGAAGCTGAACTGAATCTGCCAAAACTTCCTATTAATCTTGATGGAGTCAAGATCCACTATCTTTCCTAGTTAACATTAATATGGCAGGGTATGCTGATTCAGTGAACCAGCCCACAATCATGCCTTCTAGCCTTCGTTTGCAGACCTTATCTAACTATTGTGGACCGGCAAAAACGTCCACTGCTCGCTCTGTTAAAGTGGCGTAATTACAGGTGAAGCCCGCAACTTAACTCTTGGCACCGCGCAATGCTACACTCTTGACCATTAAAATTCCTACACCACGAAGATGTGCTACAGACGCTAAATTTTACCGAAAGGAAGAAGATGTAGTGATATGCAAATGATTAGCTTTTCAGAGCATTCACACAAGATTGCGGCCGGTGGCGAGACCGACAACGTGATGAAATGAGGAAAGTTTCCAACCGACCTCTCATACACAAACATCAGTTGACCGGCGTTGCCAGGTGAAATGTTGTTGTGATGCCTCGTGTAAGGAGGAGAAAAGTATACCATGACGTATCTGACTTTCATAAGGGTCGTATTGTAGCCTATCGCGATTGCGGTTTAGCGTATCGCGACATTTTTTCTCGCGTTGGTCGCGATCCAATGACTGTTAGCAGAACATGGAATCGGTGGGTTCGGGAGGGCAATCCGGAACGCCGTGCTGGAACCCAAGGGCCTCGTATCACTAGTAGTCGAGATGACAGGCATCTTATCCGCATAGCTGCATCACAGCGTCAAGGGTAACCACATCCATAGTCTCCGAGCTGATAGTCCATGCTGCTGCAAACGTCGTCGAACTGTTCGTGCAGATGATTGTAGTCTTGCAAACGACCCCATCTGTTGACTCAGGGATCGAGACGTGATTGCACGGTCCGTTACAGCCATGCGGATAAGATGCCTATCACAGACAGGAGGGACTGCGATGGTGTGCGCAACGACGAACCTGGGTGCACGAATGAAAAACGTCATTTTTTCGGATGAATCCTGATTCTGTTTACAACATCATGATGGTCGCAACCGTGTTTAGTGACATCGTGGTGAACGCACATTGGAAGCATGTATTCGTCATCGCCATACTGGCGTATTACCCGGCGTGATGGTATTGATGGTATGGGATGCCTTTAGTTACACGACTCGGTCACCTCTTGTCCGCATCGACGGCCGTTACATTCCAGATGTGTTACGAGCCACGGCCCTACCCTTCATTCGATCCCTGTGAAACCTTACATTTCAACAAGATAATGCACGACCGCATGTTGCAGGTCCTGTTCTGGCCTTTCTGGATACAGAAAATCTTCGACTGCTGCTCTGTCCAGCGCATTCTCCAGATCTCTCACCTAATGAAAAAGGCTGGTCATGGTGGCTGAGTAAGTGACTAGTCACAATAGGCAAAAATGTTAAAATGTTTGTACAGTCTATGGGACTTAACTACGGGGTCATCAGTCCCTAAACTTACAAACTACTTATGAACTACTTACGAACTAGGACGGCACAAATATCCATGCCCGAGGGGGGATTCGAACCCCCGACTGCAGTGGCCGTGAAGACCGTGACTGGAACGCCTTAGTCCCCTCGACCACCGCGGCCGGCTCACAATAGGCCAGTCACTACTCTTGATAAATTGTGGTAACGTGTTGAAGCTGCATGGGCATCTGTAATTGTACACGCCATCCAAGCTTGCTTTGACTCAATGCCTAGGCGTATGAAGTCCGTTATTACGGCCAAAGGCGGTTGTTCTGTGTACTGATTTCTCAGGATCTATGAACCCAAATAGCGTGAAAATGTAATCACATGTCAGTTCTAGTATAATATATTTGCCCAATGAATACTAATTTATCATCATTTCTTCTTGGTATAGCAATCTTAATGGCCAGTAGTGTATTTATTCCAATGGCTAAACGATGTCAGATCGTTAAGTATTCGCAGAAGTGCACCGTCAGATCCCCCAAATTGGCAAACTAACGGCTGGTGTCCAGCCAGCAGCACTCACCTGAAGAGAAAACCTTCTTTAGCACAGTCAGTTGTATATATCTTTCGTAATTCGTCTCCAGTTTTCGGGCAAATGCATCTGCTACAAACCGCTCATGAGAAGCGCCGTATCAAAATGGCAGTCTTCTTCCGAAAACGTGTTCCTCCAATGAGAGTTAATGTTACAAACCTGTTTCGTACGTTTCAAAAGCTGACGCAGTTTTCCTTAGTATCTGGCAGTCGCGCCTCCTGTGTTTATTTCTGGAAACTGTTGGTGGGCGTTTGTGAATCACTAGGCCGCATAGTACCCACACATAAGTTACTCATTACAGTAGGAAATGACATTTTTATTATTAAAAAAGAATTCCAAACTTGATTACCCGCATGACACACATAGAAATTACAGGCCTTACTCATCATTAGTCCCTAATGTCATTATTACCTGGAAGAGTTTACATCAGAAATAGATACAGTCTGTCCTTCCCCGCCATACTTGCTGTCGTTTCATAGCACATCAACTTCACTGCCATCCAGAGTATTTGCAATGCAGAATTTTTTGAATGATTTTACGAGTATTGCGTATCGAGACAACCGAAACTGAGTGTACATCAAGTTTAAATTTTACTGTCAGAGTCAGTTTACGATTTGATTCCACTGCTCTTGAGCGTAACCTCTGAAAGGTTAATTTATTCTAGCATCCAAGGATTGTAATACAGAAGTCGTTCCTTCATAGGGAATAAAACGGTCACAGTGGATCTTTTTCTTTATTACAGTGAGCTGACCACGAAATGCATCAAGACAAATCATTGATGGTTGCTTGTAAAGCCCACCACGACGTAGTTCCCAGACGTTTTGGAGCAAATCAAGCATCAAATATTCAGTCATCCATCCCTTCTCTTGGTTCCAGACAGTGACATCATCAGGGAATAGCTCTTCATTTATTTGAGTTTTGGGTTTTGATTTTCGCTTGAAGATTAAAAACAGGGCGAAATTTTTTCCCAACTTCTGTGTTTTTGCCTTCTTTACTACTACGCGCTGTTATTCACACCCAGATGTTTTGATGGTCACTTCTTTTGTACCCTTCTCGTTAATCGTGTAATCAATTGTCATATCAAACGTAATCGGAGTGTCATCAGCGTTGTCTATTTGGCCCATCGAAAAAGTCTTCACTTTCCGCAATGTTATAACATACCGCTATAAGTCTTGAAGTTAGTTCCCAAAATCCTGTGGAAAGGTAACGCATGTTATTGTACGGTGTCGCAAAGATAAACCCGCTCGTTTCATAAAGCGATCAAACTATTTTCGGCTAGCCTTAAAATCTTGCTTCAGTAAATAGAGAGCTGTCGCCACATCTATTGCTTTATTATAGTGTTTGAACACAGGTTGATGATTCCTCCTCCTGTCTCGGAATAATTCCAAAATATTTACTACAAACTCAGGATGTCTTCCTTTGCAAGGTCGAATGAATTTCCAAGTAATCCTAATTTCTCCTACCTCCGTAAGCGAAAATTAACCTCAGCTGCAATGAACTCTTTTCCTGCCCTTCTGTTACCATATGTTTCAGCATAAAGAATTTCTTTACACTTGAAAGTAGCTTCATGCAGTATTCTTCTCGTTCTCTTCAATTTTTTAAACACAATTCAAAGTACTGTAGTAGGCACACAATGATCAAAAGAGGTTGAGAAGTACAACAGTGGGATGTGATGTACAGGAGAGTACCTAAATTTCAAAGAGCAAATAAAAAGAAACAAAAAAGGAGGACATGTTCTATATGAACTAACGACTAAATTTCCTCTCCTGGCAGTAATGGATTTTCTTATGGAGCTTCCGAATAGGCAGTTCCCGCCGGGGGTTCGAGTTCTCCCTCGTGTGTGGATGTTGTGTGTTGTCCGTAGTGTGAGTTATTTTAAGTAGTGACCGTAGCAGCGTGGTTCAATAGGTTTCCAAACATATGAACATTTTATTTTTGTCTCCGATTGGAATTCATAACTTGAAATATTTATCAGCTATTTTCCCTTGTAATCTCACACCCGATTTACGTCTTCGATTCTGTAATTCACAGATAACGTCCCCATATTTTCTTGATAGAATTTAATAAATGTTTTGCTCCTTGCATCATATAGGGTAAGAAATACCATGCGCACCCCTATTTTCAATACTTCGTATGGTACAAAGAAGTACGCACTTAATTCGAATAAATACGGTACATCGTTGGAATAACTATTTTACAACATTCTACGTATTTATGAAACGGATGTTTTCTTTTAAACTCGAATCTGTTATTCGACAAAACGGATGGTGCTATAGTAAACAGCAGTCGAGCTAAAACACATGAATGAAATAGCAACAGCTAGAACATATTCGTGCAGAAATACGTGCCGATCCGGACACTTTTTTGCACCTTTCTCCCTTGAAACCAAAATAATCTACATTAACACACACGAAAAGTTTGAAGTGTGCCCGTGTTGTTCCAATGTAAACGGGCATGATACGTGATATGCTCTTCGCTTGGTTCTTTTTAGGACTGTCGTCTTTGTTATTGTTCTGTTTCGAATGAGGTACTCCAACTAATAGTAGAAATACCTTAAAACTTCATTATAGTCGAAAGTTTAGCACCTACCCTCTTTACGTTTACGTTCATATCTACGAACACACGGACTAGCATGACCGCTTACGCCCAGATTTCGTGTTAATGCTTTCTACAACTTTTGGATATTAAAATAAAGTTTTAAATGTTCCTATCACTTTCTTAAGAATCTTAGAGCACAGTTTACAATCCACAATGTTTTCTGTACCTTTGCACATCAACATTTCAATGTTTAGTTCTGTATATACCGTATATGAGTATTGTCTTTAAACAATAATGTGTCACCAGTCATGTGTGACGTCACTGTTTCTGACTGAATTTTCCATTAAAATTAAACGAAGGCCTTAACTACGAAATTAACTCATTATACTATGAATTGTAGAATGTTTTTGTTTCTGAAATAGATGAAACACATCTGATATTAAGCCCTGTGTAATCCTGCGTGTTTCATTGTTCCCCAAGCAACAGATAACATCGTTAAGGGCTAATCTGTAACTAAGCTTCCCGCACACCACACACATTAATTCTGTCTAATGTTCCCAGTAAAATACGTATCAAATTGTCAAGGCTCTCCTATATTGGAGTAGCATTGGTATACAAAGACAATCTTTGTCTCAAGGAACTGAATTATTGTTGATACCTATATCACCACTTCCTGACTCTCGACAAATTGCTTCCCAAATTTTTTTTCCAAGTGCAATTTTATCATCCAGTATGTCTCTCGTGATTTCTGTTTAGGTTTATCTACACTGTTTGTACTTCCATGTTTTTTTACAGTTTTCCTTAGCCTGATTTCGTGTCGCCGGCCACGGTGGCCGAGGGGACTGAGGCGCTCCAGTCACGGTCTGCACGGCCACTACGGTCGGGGGTTCGAATCCCCCCTCGGATATGGATATTTGTGCCGTCCGTAGTCTTAGCTAGTTCGTAAGTAGTTTGTAAGCTTAGGGACTGATGACCCCGTAGTTAAGTCCCATAAGTTCTACATTTGAACATTTTTTTTATTTTTATTTATTTATTTATTTATTTATTTATTTTTATTTTTTTTATTTCGTGTCCAATTTCTCGCCCCAAACTGATAGGCACCCATTGTGGTGACCCCAGTTTCCCCGTCCATTTACTCTGCCATTTGATATTGTGTTGTCATTTTTCCAGACATTTCTCTATGAATTACTCCTATGAAAGGATCCACCGTTGCTATGTTTGATTCACTTGTTCCTAATGTTGTATCTTCTGTGCCTGTCACGTTGATAGTCATTTCTGCAACTGCCATTGCTGTTTTTATATCCTTTATCGAGATTGCCAGAAAACTTCAGAAATTGTTCAGCTGATAGTGAGGAATCATAATTTAATCGTTTATGCAGACTGCCTTGTAGTCACCAAGGCATAATTTTGGGATATTTCGACAAAAGGGGCATCTAGAACTAGCTTTCTCAAGTAAGCTTCGCAAAAGTCTTTCATGGCACCATCATTTTTCCTATATCTCGGTCCAGTTATAAATTCACTCTTTACCCTAGCCTGAGTAGCAGTTGCCAAATATTTATTCAGGAACAGATAGAAGAAGTTGACAGTATTAAATTCCTAGGATTACAATTTGATAATAAATTCAGTTGGGAGGAGCAGAGCGCAAGACTGCAGAAAAGACTTAACAGATCTGTATTTGTAATTCTTGTGTTATCGCACACAGGCGTCATAAAAATATAATAGCTTGTATACTTTGCTTACTTTCATTTCATAATATCAAAGAAGATAAAATTTTTGGGTTGACTTTTTACATCAAGCAAAAGTTTTCAGAGTAACAAAGCAAAAATTGCGTTTTATTTGTGGAGTAAATTCACGGACATCCTGTAGAAGTCTCTTCAAAGAACTAGATATTCTAACTACTACCTCTTACTATATTTATTCCTTAACGAAATTTGTCAAAAATGATGTATTCCTTTATACAACAAACAGCTCGGTACATACATACAATATTAGCAACCAATATGATCTTCAATAAGACTTAAAAGCACTTACTTTAGTTCAATAAGCGGTCCACTACTCAGAAACACCCATTTTTAATAATTTACTAACAACCAAAAAAATTATCTACCATAAAAGATCAGTTTAAGAGAAGCCTGTGGCAAACTCCTTCTACTCCACTGGTGAATATTTGAAAAAAAAATTTTTATATGTATTCCTGCTGTTAGTAATACTATTTCAGCTTACAGAAGAAAAAGATTATGTATTGCCATGTTCCACACCCACCGTGATATTCTGAATATGGATCTATGGAATGAACAGCTATCTACTCTAATATAAGAAAATTATTTTCGAAATCACTATATTATCGCTAATACATTCATTAGCCCATGACAAGGCTTCACAGTCAAGATATATTTTCACAAACTTAATTTGAACATTATCAGTCGTGTCAATTGTAAAGTTATCTCTACAATGATGCAGAAAATCTCTAGGATTCGGTTTTCCATCACCAGGACAGGTCTTAACTATTACATTGGCCCAGTTTACACCACAGCTCTTTCCTCCCTTCTTAGTCACAATGTCCTTTTGCAACAAATTTGCTCTATGGTATTAAACTTCAACGTCAATTTTGTATGCATCTAAACTAGTATCAATTAAATGAATTTTATGTTCAGTTGTGGCTCTAAAACTACTAATATTCTACTCTAAATTTTTCCTAGAATCACTAGTCTCAGTCTTTAAAATATTGTTTTACTGCTGTGCAAACATATCGAGAGTTGTGAAGTTTTCTGCAATTTGTTTTTTCACGTTTAGATCGCAAATCTCAATCTACATCAGCAGTTATGGTCTCTACAGAATCTACACGAGCACAGAGTTTGCTCTAGTCTGACCTGACTGTGGTTTCCAGATTGTCTGTCTTACCTCAATTCGTTCACTGCTTTGCTGGTGCATAGTCCGGCTGGTGTCACCTAGTTACCTATGGACTCCAATTTTTTGCCTAGATCTTATTTTACAGACGACACTTTGTCACTAATACCTGTTTTAAAGCTGACACTTATAGTCGTCACTTGCTGACTTAGGCTTCTACAAGCATCAGTAACATGTTGCCAAGGAGCAAAAATCCACAAGAGCTGGCGACACAACTACTTCTTCAACACTTGCTATTTCCCTTCTTTCTATTATCGGCCTACTAGCAATTAAATCTACACCCGAAATGCTATCACTTAAACGCCGATCCGATCCTACATCTACGCATTTATCTTGCCTATTAGAAGATACTTCTCCACACACTCTTAGATTCATGTTTTCATTCTCACCATTGGGGGCGAATTTGTAATACACAGTACAATTACTGATATGACAGAAAAACAGTACTTACCTGGTTTTGGTTGGCGTTGTTCATCGGCGTTTATCCAAACTAATTAATTACGTCAATTGTCCTCCACCGAAATCCCATCACACACTTACTTTCGTCTTGCAAGTCCACATCGAATAGTCACAGATAAGACGTTATTCATGAGTGTCTTTAAATGGTTTATAGACCTTAAACAAACTTAATTTGAAAACTCTTTTCCTTATAATACCTAATCGCAGCTACCTACACAATTACGTTTTACTGCTTTTAATATAAGCAATGATCCCAACATAAATAAAATGCTTACAATTGAAACAATAATACTTAACTTTGCTATCGTCGAAGCTTGGGGTTTCATCTTTCGTTTAATATTAAACTGGAAGATAGATAAGAGAAATAAATACTTCCAAAACTCTTTATAATTTCCCTTTCGATAACTTTGCCGCGAGAGGGTAAGGTAGAAACGAACAGAGAGATGGAAGAGAAAGAGTTGCATGTAGAGGGAAAGAGGGGAGGAGGGGGGGGGACTAGGAGAGAGTAGGATAAATAAATACCCGGGCAACGCCGCGTTTACATCTGGACATCTGGTAACACTTAAATTAACATTCATTGACAAGAAATTTCTTTTCTTCTGAAATACTTTCCTTCGCATAGCCATTGTACATTTTATATCTTCTCTACGTCGGCAATCAAGAATTTATTTTGCTATCCAAATAAGAAAACTCATCTGAAAATTTTATGTCCTCGTTACCTTATATAATTACTTCAACATCACGTTACTTTCTTAGTCTACATTTCTTTACCCTTGTTTCGCTCTTGTTATTGTTAATCTTATACCCTCATTTCAAGACACTCTCCATTCCGTTCCAAGGCTCTGAAAGGTACTTTGCTGCTCCTGACACAATTACAGTGTTACTGCCAAATACATAGTTTTAATTACATCTCCTTAATTGATTCGTAATCTAATCTAATTCCTTCGGCATCGCCTGATTTTCTAAGACTGCATTTCATTACCCTTGTTTTGCTCTTGTTAATGTTCATCTTATATGCACCTTTCAGCAACCTGTCCATTCTGTTCAATTTCTCTTCCAGGTCCATTGCTGTCTTTGACAGAATCACAATGTCATCAGCAAAACGCAAGTTTTTAATTTCTTCACCCTGAACTTTAATTCCTTCTCCAAATTTCTCCTGGCTTTACTTTATAGCTTGCTCAGTACAAATTAAACAACATTGGAGAAAGGCTACAACCCTAATGCTCTTCCAAACCTCTGCATTGCTTTCGTGCCCTTTAACTCTGATAACTGCTGTCTGCTTTTTGTACAAGTTGCACATAAACTCCCGTTCCCTGTATTTTGTTCCGGATGATTTTAGAATTTGAAATAGTGTATTCACATCAACATTGTCAAAAGCTTTCTCCAAATCTACAAAAACTAGTAATGTAGCTTTGCCTTTCCTTAGTCTCTCCTCTAAGGGAAGCCGTAAAGTGAGTATTGCCTCCCGTGCTCCTGAATCCAAACAGATCTTCCACCAGAGGTGGCTCCTACCAGCTTTTTCAAACTCCTGTATATAATTCGTGTTAAAATATTGCATCCATGATTTATTAAAATGATGATTCAGTAATTTACACATCTGTCTACGCCTGCTCTCTTTGAAATGGGGCGCGTCGGATTAGCCGTGCGTACTGGAGCGCCGTGCTGCGTTGCGCGCGGCTGTTCACCGTCGGGGGTTCGAGTCCCCCTCGGGCACGGGTGTTTGAGTTGGCTTTAGGTTAGTTTAACGTAGTTCAAGTAGTTTGTAAGTTACGGACTAATAATCTAGACGCTGAATCCGATAGATTTACAAACATTTGAACAGTTTTTGAAATGGGATTATTACATTTTTCATAATGTCTGGGGGTATTTTCCGCTATCTCATACATCTTAACGCATCAGGTGCAATAGTTTTCTAATGGCTGCTTCTCCCAAAGACTTTAGTTTTTCTGAGGGAATTTCGTCCACTCCCAAGGCCTCGTAGGTCTTTAAGTGCTCTGTCAGATTCTTCTCTCCGTATAGTATCTCTTATTTCATCTTTATCTACTACCTCTTCCCTTCCTACAATATTGTCTCTAAGTTCATTTCCTTTGTAGAGTCCCTAGAGCCCCTCTATATATTTCTTCCACCTTTCATCTTTCCCTTCTTTGCTGAGAAATGGTTTTCCACCTGATTTCTTTATATTCATACAGCTGCTTTTCTTGCCTCTAAATGTTCCTTTTATTTTCCAGCGAGCGGTATCTATTTTCCCCTATTTGTAAATTCTTCTACAGACTTAAATTCTAGGTACTTCTGCTTGCCCATTTTTCACTCCCTGTCAATCTCATTTCTTAGTCATCTATACTCAATTTTGCCTGTTTCATTTACAGAATTTTTATATTTCCTCCTCTCATAAATTAAATTTAGTATTGCCTTTGATATCCAAGTATTTTTTGTAGGTCTTGCATTTCTACCTGTTTTGTCCTCTGCTGCATTCACTATTTTATCTCTCAGTGCTGCCCATTCTTCTTCGACTGTTTTATTTCCCCACGTTAATGTCAATCGTTGCCAAATCTCCCTCTGAAATTCTCAGGAACTCCAGGTTCCTTCAATTTATCCAGGTCCCATCTCCTGAATCTACATCTGCCCCTAGGTATGTCTTGTAGTTTAAAACCTGGTTCCGAAATCTACGTCTTGCCATTTATAATCCATCTGGTACCTTCAGGTGACTGCTGGTGTCTTCCACGTGTACAACCTTCTTTCATGATTCTTAATCCAGGTGTTTGTTATGATTATGTTCTGTGCAAAATTCTACAAGGCAACTTCCTCTTTCATTTCTTTTTCCCAGTCCATATTCACCTGCTGTTTTCCTTTTCTTTTCCTACTACCGAATTACAGTCTCCCATCAAAATTAAGTTTTCCTCTCCGTTGTCTTAATAATTTCCCTTACCTCTCCATACATTTCTTCGATTTCCTCATCGTTCAAAAAATCAAATGTTTGTTAAGCTTATGGGACTTAACTACGGGGTCATCAGTCCCTAAACTTACAAACTACTTATGAACTACTTACGAACTAGGACGGCACAAATATCCATGCCCGAGGGGGGATTCGAACCCTCGACCGTAGTGGCCGTGCTGACCGTGACTGGAGTGCCTCAGTCACCTCGGCCACCGCGGCCGGCTTCCTCACCGTCTGCAGAGCTAGTTGGCATATAAACCTTTGCTACTGTGGTCGGTGTTGGCTTCGTATCTATCCTAACTACAATTATGCAATCACTTAGGTGCTCATAGTAGTTTGCCCGCATTACTATTTTCTTATTCATTATCAGTCCTACTTCTGTAATACCCCCAACTGATTTTGTATTACGTGGGGGAAAGCGTCACGGAAATGTTGCACGAATTGGGGTGAAAATCATTAAAAGAAAGACGTTATTCATTGCGGTGTGATCTGTTTACGAAGTTTCAATCACTGACTTTTACATCTGAATGTGAAAATATTTTGCTAGCACTCATCTACTTAGGGAGACATGACCATCCCAATAAAAAAAGAGAAATCAGATCGAAAACGGAACGATTTAGATGTTCTTTCTTTCCACGCGCTATTAGAGAATGGAACGGTAGGGAAAAGTTATGAAATTGGTTAATGAACCCTCTGCCAGGCACTTGAATGTGATTTGCAGAGTATCTATGTAGATGTAGGTATTTATAATCCTGTACTCGCCTGACCACAAGTCTTGTTCCTTTTTCCAGAGAACTTCACTAATACCCACTATATATGTCCGGTTTGAAAGAAAAACAATATCTTAAGCGTGTAAATCAGTTCGATCATTACGCCACTCCTCGCACCTTGCTTTGTCAGTGTCACCATTTGCTTGCGCTAACACATTAAATGTAACTGATAGGAAGAATGTATCTCACATTCTACCAAAACTTGATAGTAATTATTGACAAATATTTATATAAACTGTATAATCTGTTTCGTCTGCGGATAATATACTTTAATTATTTGTGTGTAAACAGAAACATTTTCATCTGTTTATTGGGAGAGAATAAAATATATGTCATTCAAATTTTTGCCCATTACTGTTTTTTTTTTTTTTTTTTTCGTATCAAATTCATTGTTATTCGTTGTCGGTTTTGTAAATTTCTATAATACTTTCTGCCAATATTCGTGTGATTTCTTTCACAATTTCGCTGTTACATATTTGTCAATGTCGTTGTTACTGCCACTTTTTACATAATTTAATGCCGTCATCTTGTACTTCATTACACCGGACATTATTTGTCTTCTTATGTTTTACAAAAACTTCTACCTGTGACTGGCGCGCCGCAGACCACTCGGCCACTGCTGCCGGCAATGAGACGGAGTAGGAATGAAAGTACCATGCAATTTAATATCAAAATTGGAGACACGAGATGAAGTTGAGGAATCCTGCTACATCGGAAGCATAATAAGTCACGACGAACGAAGCAAAGTGGAAACAAAAAGTAGAATAGCACGGATGAAGAAGGCATTGAAGGTCAAGAGACTTCTACTGCAGCGGCCGTTACGAAAACAGCTTTGTCAGTTAGTTGTAATTTCAAATCTTTCTAAAAATTCCGAAAAAATATGAGGCACCCCTAATTTTAGTCTTAATTTCGTGTAGATCAGTTGCCTGGCGTATTTCAACTACCCCACTTATCAGCCCGGAAAATGTGAACGGACAGTTTAACTAACAATCCGAACTATGTGTCATTTCTCACGACTCCTCACATCGTTGAGATGTGGAGGCTGGGTGATACACAGTCTGAATAAATACGTAATCCAACCACCTTCGAACCCGCGACCTCTTGGTTTAAGTGGGAGCGCTCTACCACAAGACCACCAAGTCAGAAATTTTTAATGTATAATTATTTTCATAAAGAACAATTTTAAGTTCATCTTTAACGTAGTAACTCACATCCTTAGAACCGAGAATATTCACTACTCCTAGAAACCACACAAAATAACAATATTGCTAAAAAATAGTAACTGTTGTTACTTTCAGGCCAATAATTCCACTGAAGTCGGGGTAAATGTGTTTATTTCAACGGTTATGGGAAACCCATGTTTTATTTAAGGACATTGAATGCCCGTTTCCATCCGTCACTGTACTTTCTGAATCGTACGCCAAGGACTCGGATAAAGCGAAAACGGAGGAGACTGAACAAGAACAATTGTTTGGTTATTTCCATTGTGTGGATCACGATCAGCAACTTTGTTTAAATGTCTACTATTTAGGTTTTCATGTTTATCTGTATATAGGTATCTTTCTGAAAGAATGCCTTTTGACAAACAATTTTCATATAAAAAGGCGAATTTCGTCTATCTTGAATGAAAGTTAGTATTTAGAGACGGATTTTGATTTTTAGCTATTTAGATGTGTTTCCTGAAAATATGCAGTTATTATTTTTATAACGGATAGATATGTGAATTACCTTCAAAACGCCAAGATTATTTAATATACTGACGACCGGTTTCAAAGGCCGATGCCACCATCATTTGGTCGTAAAAAATTCTACAATGCGGTCATCTGTCAAGAATACGAAAAACATGCAGAAGTAACGTGACACAATACATATTACTTACATAAGAACAAGGGAAACAAACCTTACATTATTTAAAAGACGGAGGTTAAAAAGAACGTATAACATAGCACTTAGTCAAAATATACTATACGTAAGTTATATAATCAACTCTTTGTAACCACAATCTTCAAAGCCGCTTCTCATATGTAATACCTTTGATATAACGAGAGAATGTTTGTCTCAGGGAACAGAATTATTTTTGACATATTTCAATTGTCGAAGATTAGATTAATACTTGTTCAACAGATCATGAATACGACACTTCGTAATGATGCGGAACGTGTCACGTTAATAAAAGGTGTCTGCACAACATACTACGTTACATTTCTTTTGTGTGTCAGATTTACTAATTTCTATCTAAAAATTCATCCAATGGGTAGAAGGAGTTGTCATTCTGAAATGCTTTTAATTTCTTTTTAAATGCTAGTTGGCTATCTGTCAGGCTTTTCATGCTGCTTGGTAGGTGACTGAAAACTTTTGTGGCAGATAATTTATCCCTTTCTTTGAGAAAGTCAGATTTAACACTGCATAGTGAAAATAATCTTTTCTTCTCGTCTTGTAGCTATGCACACTGTATTTAGTATTGCCGTCATTGCTGCGTATACGTGGTCCTAAGCGTTTCATCACTGAATGAAAGAGACCGTATGTGTATGTTTAAAAAAATCATCTTTGTGCAACAGCTGTACAATATTTCGTTGTTCAGTCTCTACCGGTTTCAGAACAGTCTGCCAACGACAGGAGATTCGGAAAGGTATTGCACATCAGTTATTACAACATTACATTCTTCCAACTACAGCAACATCGGAATTAAAATTGAAACTGTAACTAACCACTGAAATATGGATTAGACTGAACATATACCAGTGCTGTTAACTGTGTATCAGCTTCAAGTCATAAACAGTAGCTTACTTGCTGCCGATAAATTCGAACGACATTGTGAAAGCAGGAACACCGATGTTGTGCTGGACCAGTTTTGCTCGCTTTATTTCTTTTTGATTCATGCTAGAAGTTCAGGCCTGCATTACACAATCGTGTATGCACTGTGGTAACGTACGCAACATGTTTAATTCCATGTTTCTACACTGGGTGGCACCAGCAATCGGCAAACGTCCAGTACACTTACAGTGGCGGCAAGAAAGCGAAGTTTGTCTATATTGCTGTCGTATAAATTTGGTTTCATACATTTTAATGGCATAGATCTTCAGTAGACTGATTATTTTACGTAAATATCTCTTAAATAGTTTTTTTAATTGGAGGTATAATCTGAAACATTAGCATATGCAAAATTGTGCGTGTTGGGTATAATGTCAGATTTTTATGATAAAGACTTGTTGAAAAAGCGTTGACATCCTTATTTGTTTTGACTTGTAAAGCTATTTGACACTGAATTGAATCTGCATTATCCTGTGTCGTTATTATGTCATTTCTTTCAAAAGCCAAGTTGTTGATCATAAAAAGTTTGTAGTGAAGACTAAAAACCATACAATTATGGGTGTAAAATTTTTGATTTTTTTTTTAATGAAGTACTATATGTATTTTGTATCTTAAGCCTCCCTCTCCTTATTAATGGCACATTTCCTACAAACTTGGGACTGAAAGTGCTAAGGCATGCTGAATATTCAAAATTACGACTTAAAATGATATTATTGTCATAGTTCGACTAGAAAATATAAAATGAAAGAAAAGCAGGAAACATTTCCTCCACTCCTTATTCATCTCCTACGCTCTGCCTTGGTTTCAATTAATATCACCACACTCGTCACGCAAGACGAATGGTGGAATTCATATAGACGTTATTGAGCGGCACACGAAAACAGACAGTGTCAAAATCAAATTACGGCACAGCATATAGTTTAAGAGATATGACATGATAGATAGGCGCGTCAGAAACTACGTACTGCTTACATTGGTAATAAGACTCCAGCATCAGGCGTGAAGTTTTAATTAATTACTTCTTCATATTTCGCTTTTTCGCCATATTTATGATAGAACAGGTGTCAGAATCAACGCTTGAATTGTTGTCGCCGTGGTGTCTACAGCTCGTACTAAAATTGGTTTATCACTATAGATCTTGCACTATAGATCTCTAAATGTAATACTTTCATATACTGTTTTAGTAATAAATCTTGAGTCATTTGGAAGAAGTTAAGAAAGTGTAATAATATTTATTCCAGACAGTATATTTAAACATGTATTTAATCATTAATACAAGTTGATATCAGTCCTTAAATTGATCGTGAAAGGCCAACCAGACAAGAAACTAATATGACAGATGTGTATTATAATTTTTTACACTTCATTAGTAATTAACACAATCAATCAAGCATCGAATTTTTTCTTTATACTACTATGACAGAGGCAATTTTATAGCACCTAATATACTCTCCAACCTCATTTTTCTGGGAGAAGTGCAGAAGCTTGACGAGGAGTGTAGTCAACAAGTAACTCGGATTACCTGTAGAAATTGTAAGTGTTGCAGTTCTTTTTTTATTTTATTTTATTTATTTATCTTTTGACAGAATCTGACCTCTTGATTAGGTCCGATAAATGTTCGAGGGGATTAATTTCAGGAGATGTGTGTGACCAAACAAATCACTGTAACTGTCCACATTATTCTTCAAACCAATCGCGAACAATTGTTGCCGGGTAAAATGCGCAATTTGATCAATAAAAATTCCTTAGTAGTTTGGTCACATGGAGTAAATGGATGAAAATGTTCTCTATGTAGCTTATCACAACCATTTCCATTGATCCCAAGCCAAGGTCGCTGCCATGTCTACAGCTTCGACATGTTTCAAAGTATTTTTACTGTTTTTTTTCCTGGTGTTTTTAAGCTGAAATTGTTGTCAACTGACGATGTGCCAAGGTACTGTAGTTTAAAAGTTGTTCTTTGACGATCGTGCTTCGTCTCGTGAGTTTAGGGAAATTTTAATTCTCAAGACAGTGAAAGCTCATTAGAGTCCTCAATGAGTGCTTTATCAAAGTATTCACCAGCTTTAAAGACGTAGAAACATATATATTGGGCCCAAAGATTGTTTTAAAGTTTTGACGTGTTTATTTACTATAATTTTGTGTTTCATGAATTTTTAGTTACATAGAACTCAGTTTCTATCAATGATTACTTTTTTTTGGCGGGGAATATCCGCCTATAATAGGCTGATCAGTATGTGACGTCACTTTGCCGCTCGAACTTGATAGGCTATCAGTGGCTTGATACCGTATTGGATGATTACCTGTCTTCGTCATCTTGGTGGGAAATCCTCTAACTGGTTGTAACCGCAGTTTTGCGACTGACATCCATCTGACGCGAAAATCTCTGATTGGGGAAGCTACTGCAGTCAGGTTATTTGTGGATTGGCCGACATAGTGATTTCGGCGGGGAAATCAAACGAGGCGCTCTTCTGAGCGGATAAATCGCGCGTCACGCCAGCACCACAGAAAGGCGCTAATATCACAAAGTGTATTCCAGCAGACATCGGCGTAGTAGCTCCTCATTAAAACAGCAAATACAAGATGGGGGGGGGGGGGGGAAACAAGTCGTAACACCAGGAGTGAGAAAGCGATTCATTGGATCAAAACTAAGCATAGCGAACTTTGAGTTCCCGAAATGAATGTCAGATGCACATAAAATAGCAGCTCTTGAGGCGATCTTAACGGCGTTTTCTGCAAAACGAACACAAGAAGGTCATCGCACAAATGAACAAGTCGTAACACCAGGAGTGAGAAAGCGATTCATTGGATCAAAACTAAGCATAGCGAACTTTGAGTTCCCGAAATGAATGTCAGATGCACATAAAATAGCAGCTCTTGAGGCGATCTTAACGGCGTTTTCTGCAAAACGAACACAAGAAGGTCATCGCACAAATGAACAAGTCGTAACACCAGGAGTGAGAAAGCGATTCATTGGATCAAAACTAAGCATAGCGAACTTTGAGTTCCCGAAATGAATGTCAGATGCACATAAAATAGCAGCTCTTGAGGCGATCTTAACGGCGTTTTCTGCAAAACGAACACAAGAAGGTCATCGCACAAATGAACAAGTCGTAACACCAGGAGTGAGAAAGCGATTCATTGGATCAAAACTAAGCATAGCGAACTTTGAGTTCCCGAAATGAATGTCAGATGCACATAAAATAGCAGCTCTTGAGGCGATCTTAACGGCCTTTTCGGCAGAACGAACACAAGAAGGTCATCGCACAAATGAACAAGTCGTAACACCAGGAGTGAGAAAGCGATTCATTGGATCAAAACTAAGCATAGCGAACTTTGAGTTCCCGAAATGAATGTCAGATGCACATAAAATAGCAGCTCTTGAGGCGATCTTAACGGCGTTTTCGGCAGAAGGAACACAAGAAGGTCATCGCACAAATGAACCACCAGGAGTGAGAAAGCGATTCATTGGATCAAAACTAAGCATAGCGAACTTTGAGTTCCCGAAATGAATGTCAGATGCACATAAAATAGCAGCTCTTGAGGCGATCTTAACGGCGTTTTCGGCAGAACGAACACAAGAAGGTCATCGCACAAATCGCCCAACCTGTAAGAAGTAAAGTGTGGGAAATTGTACTAACGCAAACAAGATTAGAGGGAGAAATCCACGTACTAGGCAAAGAAAACACACGACTGCAATAACAAGTCGAGATTCAGCCCAAGTACGTCAGGAAACTCAATCCGTCGAACGTTTACACCAAGCCTGCCTTGAAGGACAAATAGACATCCTTAAGAGAGAGAAAATGAGAGGCTACGAAATCAAATTGAGGAATTGCCAAACGACATATTATCAGCAGCGAATGAAAAGGTATGTACCTTAGAGGAAGAAGTTAAGAATCTTTAAAAGGATAATTAGAAATTACGAAACACAGCTGGTATGAATGTGAACCACACTTTTGCGTCCGTAGCAGCAACTGGGAGTTGGAAGGAAAACATATGGTGAAAATTGAAGAGACGAAAGAAAGACAAGCTACAACCTTGTTCATTAAACTCACTAATAACCAGACAGCATTAGAAGTCAGAGACACCTTATCAAGAGAGATCGATCCAAAGACAGAAATGTTAAAAATAATAGCCATAATAATGACGCCAACAGTTGTAATAGTAGACGCAGCAACAAAAGAGGATTGCAAGAAGCTGAAACCATTCCAAATATAAAATGCCAAGGCGCGGAGGCCGCTACTAGTCACCAACAGTGTTCCAACATCCGTCCCAGACGATGAGTTTATGTCGCAGTAATACAAACTAAATCTAGATGAATACTTTATCACCGAAGAATTTTATGCAGAAGTCAAAATAAAGTTCAAGAGTAGACCTAAAGGAAAGAGCGCAAATAACGTCGTAGTAGAAGTAATGTCCAAGGTGCGGTCACTGTTACTGAAGCAAGGTAAAATCTTGATCGACTTCCTGGCACTCCGTGTGGAGGACTTTACCGCAGTTACAAAGTGCTTCAAATGTTGTGGACTAGCACACTCGACGAAATGCTACAAAGAAAGTCAAATAACATGTGCCAAATGTGGAAAGAAAAGACGCAAAGGAATAGGTTGCACATCAAACGAACCGCCAATAGGTTGCATCCCCCACAAACAACGTAACAGTCTGTAACAAAAATGGAGGCCCAGACTGGCCTATATATAAACAAATGCGGGGCAAACTTTGGCCAAGGTTGAATATGGGAAAATATGACAGTGTAAATAAACTATGGTTATTACATATCAACATGAAGAACAGCAAGGTAATAAGTAATGAGCTTCCTGAGATCCTCACAGAAGAAAAGACAAACATCGCCTGCCTTATACATGTCACAATAAGATTACATGCAATCCAAAAAATAGTATATCCATCACGAGTCAATCTAACCCAATGGCTGCTATTGTAGTCACAACGCTTAAAGTGTCACGAAGATAACTCAGATGAGTACCCAACATGCAGTAACTGTAGAAATACATAAAGGTAATGACATATGGATCATAGCCTCCTTATAAGCACAATAATAACATGACATCCAACCTCATATTGAGTGGATAAGAGCAACGGCAGAATATGCTAGAGGGCTAAAATTAATAACAACAGCTGATATAATTACAACGTCCCTACTCTGGCAGTCTAATACCACTGACGACAGAGGCAGGCAAGTCAGTGACATTAATTCGGAATACAATTTATATCTAGTTAACATGGAAGGACAACATACAACCTTCGACAATGGCAGATCGCAAAGCAATATTGACATTGTGGTAGAAAATAAAAAGGCACTACCGCATTGCATAACGTTGGAAGGAAGGCCTTATGCAACACACAGTGATCACAGTGGCATTATTTTTGACTTACAAACTTCAAACACTATGGAAAATAACGCTCAAAGGCAACTGAACCTACGAAAAGCAGACTGAACTACATTACAGCAATTAGTGGAATCCGTCGACATTGAATGCACAAGAATGGAGTGTAGATTACAAGGTACATATACTCACAGATGTTATACAAAGTGTGCAATACCAAGACATTCCAAAATTCAAAACAAAAGGCAAGTCAACAACTCCATGGTCACAAGAAAAAACAGCAAAGCGTGTAGAATCCAGAAAGATAAGAATGTTTTATCAACGTGCTACCACCGTCCAAGATAGGGAAACAACATTACGAGATTAACTAGAAGCAAAGGGTAAATGCTGAGATTAATGAATGGAGACAAGACAGTATAATTAGGATAACTATATTAAAACACAACTGGCAGAGAATGTCTGGGGTATGCCCTATAAACAGTTAACAGAAAAAGCTGAAAGCCCCACGGTACTCTCTACAATAAAAAAAGACAATACGGAAATGACAAATTGATGGAGGAGTACTGCCGAATATCTCCTGTTCAAACTTCTTCCAAATAGAAAATGCAGCAATGCAGCAAACTCACACGTCAGAAACAAACTGGAGGAGGAGTACACAACTGAATTCATTACAAGGCCATTAACCAGCGAAGAAGTCTCGTGAGCAATACGAAATCAAAAGACGACGAAGGCACCAGGTCCCGAAAAAATTCACTCAGAAACGCAAAATCAAGTCGTCCCCTTAATAACTCCATTTCTGACGACTTTTTAAAAGAAGCTCTGAATCAAGAGAAAGTATCACTGGCATGGAAAATTGTCAACGCTATAATCATTCAGAAATCCATGGATAAGGATACTTTCAACCCAAAATCGTATAGACCCATCTGTCTGTTAAACATGCTAGCAAAGTTCCAAAAGCGATTTCTAAGTGATAGATTACAAACGCACAGGGAGATGAATCCACGACAGTTTCGTTTCATAAAAAAGAAATCCATAGATAATTCCATCAACCACGTACTACAAGTAATACATAGTGTTAAAGATAAATATGCGGTAGCACTGTTAACAGATTTACAGGAGCCTGCATTTTTCGCACGCTTTAAATAGCTCCAAGTGACTGCAATTTTATACCACACTCTTGAGAGACTATTATACAGGTAGAGTGGTAAAATAGCGTGTAGGTAAAGGGCAGGTCGTTAAGAAGATAACGAAACGTTTCCCCACAGGGATCCATTCTGGAACCAACTTTCTGGGACTTAAACATCGAGCCACTCCTCTATATGATGGATTATGATGAAATAATTGATGGCATTGTGGCTTACGCGATAATGATGACATAACTGATGGCATTGTGGCTGCAGGATGTAGTTTTAGCTATCTCTATATCCGAGCTAGAATCCAAGACAAACAACACCAAAATGGATCAGTGGTGCCAAAACAATAACCAATCGCACTTCGAAAGACGCTATATATGCTCGTCAAAGGGAAACTTCAGAGAGACTCAATATTACGTTTGAAGGGCAGATACCATGTCAGAATGAAAACATCTTGATATCTAGGATCTAGGTGTGTTTCTGCATGATCGACTAACATTTAACAACGACGTTCGGACAGTCACCAAGAAAGCAGTATCAGTTTTACACAAACTAGCGAGAATAAATACGGCAGACTGCCAATAACAATGGCCAGAATGTACTTCAGTGCAGTGTATGAGCCAACAGTGTTAGCTTCGCTGCAAGCTCCTGGACACATAGATTAATTCTAGGTAACCAACATCACAGTTACTCTCAGGCGCCAGATGAACGTTCTTTTACGATTATCTGAAGGATTTGGCGCTACATCCACTGAAGCACTTTGCGTCGTACTTGGCGTCTTCCCCACAGACGTAACGGTAAGATAAAGAGACGCACCTTACTGGTTTCGTCTGGGAAAACTTCAAAGAGCTCTACAGATAACCAACGTAAATACTGAAACCAAGAAAGAATTAAAGGAATGGCGGATAAACATATGGCAAGAAAAGTGGGACGCAAATGAAAAACGCATGCGACTGCACTCTTTCTTTCCCAATATTAAAGAGCCCCTTGCAATGACTCATGCTGATTCCAGTAGAGGCATGATCAACTTTTCAACTGGACATGGACCTTATCCTGTATATCTTAAAAAATGAATTTGTTTGTCAAGTAAGTGTCAGTGCGGACTAGAAGGAACACCAGAACTCATCGTATTGCACAGTGCCACACTCCATCAAATAAGGCAAATACTGGACGTAAACATTAACGTACTCGTATATTAAACAATAAGAGGTCCGGAACGCTGGCAGCAGCTTGACGATGCAGACGACAAGGTACCAAGAGCTCTACAGGCTCGTGCATGGGAGCATAGCGCATCATGCGCTCGGCCACTCCGCCGTGGCCCTCTTTAAACTATTATTTTAATATAATTACGTAGGCTTCCGCGGCCAGAGTCAGATGACATAAAAGTTTTCTGGGTATTGTACCGCGTCATGATGTAAGGCTATTACTTAAATAACCGACGTTTCGGCCAACGTTACAAAATGTTCAAATGTTTGTTAAGCTTATGGGACTTAACTACGGGGCTATCAGTCCCTAAACTTACAAACTACTTATGAACTACTTACGAACTAGGACGGCACAAATATCCACCCCCGACCGTAGTGGCCGTGCTGACCGTGACTGGAGCGCCTCAGTCACCTCGGCCACCGCGGCCGGCGCCAACGTTACAGTGGCCTTCATATGGGGATACTGATGTGAGCTGGTTGTTACTACACTTGTATTACTTTCATTTAGACATTACGTCATAACCTTTAAAAATAAGCGATTTTATTGGTGAATTTTTTTAGCGGAAGAATGGAAGTTTATTTTGATAGGATACTGAGGTGGAAGGGGTGGGGGTTAGCCGTTGCTTCTTGCATAGCGAGTGGTGTTCATCGGCGAATGGGGTGAGGGCTTCCGTTTCTCTCCTGCTGTAATAGCCTTACATCATGACGCGGTACAATACCCAGAAAACTTTTATGTCATATTATTTTAATATCTTTTCCATATTTTAATTAGTTTTTTTTCGTTAAAATATTATTACTTGTTTTGCTGTGGTAGTTTGTCCTCTTTTTCAAGTTTATTATCTATGCTTGTACTGGTTTACGTAAGTGACAATGCCAAATCGCCGTTATTTCTACAAATACCTTTGAAACTGTGCGAGATATGGAAACCAAAATCACAGAGCAAAATTGTAGAGAATTTTATCCTCTACAAATATGCTCATTTAATTCTCGTTTCACATGAATGGTGAAGGTGTTATTTGCAATAAAATTTCGTGCTTAAGAAACATCTCCACAAACGGCCTATTTTTGGTGTTATTAACTTATTTTCTGCCCGAAACATTTGCAAAAGAGAGATTCTAGTCGCTGGCGGACTGCAAAATTGGTACTGATAGACTGAACGCCGCGACCTAAAAAAAGTGGGAACACGTTACATACACACACAAACACACACATCCAACGTGAAACATTTCCCCCAAATTGTTAATATTTTTTAGAGATGATTTCTTTTATTTAAAGATATCTGTATGCAAATATTCTTGAAATGAAATAGCTCCTGCAAATGAAACTGTTCCGCGATTTTAATAAAGAAAAAATAAAGCAATATTAATTTGAATGAAATCACTGTAAGAGCCAGATTATATTTTTGAAAAGCTATTACTGACGGAGCTATAAAGATTAAATGGAATGAAAATGGTTACTATTCTGATCTCACTTCCAACAATTAGTTTCGTAATTAGATGTAATGGCGTAATCCGTTGTCCTGAAAAATAAATTCCATCACAGTTAATAAAAATGTGAGAAGGAAAAAAGTAATTAGTTTTCTACTAAATGAGAACACATTCGAAGTTCGGTTAAACTGCAGAGCTTATAATTGGATTAAAAAAAGAAAAATAACAGCATATCTACATAAAACTTACATCACTTACATAACTCATAGAAATACTGGAAAAATTAGTAATAACTACGGAGCGCACATGATTTACGACATTACTGTCTCAATGTTTGAACAAAAAGAAGGAAAATAGAGACGCATCTACTGTCTTTATAGATGGTAAGAATTGGACGTTTCATTGTCTATGTATTCTTTGCACAGAGGTTTACGGGCAATCTTCAAAGAATATTAAGTCCTAATGACTGTGAGTAATATATTAAAATTTACGAAAAATTTCAACAAAATATGCAAATATGAAAAGAAATTAATTATAAAAAATATCGGAAACAAGAACCTGTTGGTACGTGGAGGCACATGTAACATTACAAACGTCAAACCGCTGTTATTTTTGCAAATAAATCTGAAACTGTGCGAGATATGGAAAAAACACAAGACAGAGAAGTCCTACAGAATCCCCTACGCTACAAATTCGTTTATTAAATTTTCATCTCATATCCACGCTTACGCCGTGTTTTAATCTAGATTTTGGGTTGCCATAAGGCGATCGCAAAGGCTCAGTTTCAGTGTTACTACCGTTACCTAAAGTGGGCCGAAAACGAATCAATGATTGTTCTTCGACTAACAACAGCGTTATCGACGGGATGTAAACCCCTAATCTTCCGTCTAGGGATCAGGTAACCGGTCAGGCTGCTCTCACGCTAATAATGCACTGTCAGGCGAGACAACTGTGTTGCGCCACAGTTTCGCAGACAATGACGTCAGACGGTGGTGGGGTGCTGTTGCGGAAGACAATTGCGACGCACTCGCCGTGTGATGACGTTTGCTGACGGATCGCTAAACTGCATCAGTGCTGTGCGGGCCTTCAGCGTCACACTGCAATGTAGTCGCCAGACTATCTACACCACTGAGTTCCTTATCAGCATCGTAATTCCACATACGAACTGCCGGACTGCTTTTCTGATGCCTTCAGTACACTGAAATAACAAGTCATTGGATACTGATCTGGACAGAGACAGATGGCGTTAATATCGTGTAAGCAAAGTGTAAAATTGCGCATCATTGTGCTCCGGTGATTCATCAGAAAACAGAAAAGCGAATCAACAGAACTGAAACGGGGAACGTTATGAACTAACTCGACCCACAGTGAATAAGGATTCAGAAAGTAAGCTTCCTGTAAAACACTGCTAGCTCTTTACTCACAAATGCACGCTATCGACAAAGGATCTCAAATAGATTCCATATTTTTAGATTTCCAGCAGGGTTTTGGCACTGTACCTCACAAGCGTCTTCTAATGTTCAAATGTTTGTAAATCTAAGGGACTCAATTACGTTGGTCATCAGTCCCTAGGCTAACAAACTACTTACACTAAAAGTAACTTATTCTAAGAACAACACAAACACCCATGCCCGAGGTTGGCTCGAAACCCCGACGGTGAACGGCCGTGCGCACCTCAGCAAGGCGCATAGTGCACACGGCTATTCTGCCGCGGGGTCTTCTAATGAAATTGCGTGTTTTTCTAATATATCCATTCTCATTCACGATATTCTGTCAGAAAAGACACAGTACGTAGTCAGAGAAGTCATCGAGTAAATAGAAGTGATATCTAGCGTTACCGTTTCATAAGGCTCTACTGTTCCTCGGTTTGTAAACGATTAACGGAACAATCTTTTCAACTCGTATAATATTTGCCAATGATGCTTTAGTTAATCCGTTAGGAACACCACGCGAAGATCAAAATCAGCTGCATAACGATTTATAAAAGGTATATGCACGATTCAAAAATTGGTAGTTGACCGCCATAGAAAATAAAGTGTGAAATCGTGCTTATGAGTATTAAATTAAATCCGTTAAACTTCATTTACACTAAAACTCACTCAAATCTATAGGCCGTAAAATCAATTAATTACGATCATCTCTAACTGGAGAGAACGCATAGAAAATATCGTAGGGAAGGGCAGAACACTTTGAAGTTGCAACAGTTGTACTAAATAAACTGTCTACACTACACCTAGTAGGACTGCGGAGGATATACATGAAGTTCAGAGAAAGGCAGCTTGAATTGTATTACCGCGATTTACGGATGACGGTGTCGTGGAAATGATGCACTAACAGAGGTGGAAATCATTTTAAAAACAGGTATTATTGCTTGCGCGGAGATCTATTTCCAAAATTCCATTTACCAACTTTCTCCTCCGAATGCGAAAACATTTTGTTACACTTACCTACATACGAAGACATGACCATCATAGAAAGGGAAGAACAATTTGCCGGCTGCGGTGGCCGAGGGGACTGAGGCGCTCCATTCACGGTCTGCACGGCCACTACGGTCGGGGGTTCGAATCCCCCTCGGGCATGGATATTTGTGCCGTCCTTAGTCTTAGCTAGTTCGTAAGTAGTTTGTAAGCTTAGGGACTGATGACCCCGTAGTTAAGTCCCATAAGTTCTACAAACATTTGAACATTTGAAGAACAATTAGATCGAAAACTGAAAGATGCAGATGTTCATTTTTCCCGTGCGCCATTAGAGAATGGAACGGTAGAAAAAATATTATAAAAGCGGTTCGATAAACGCTCTGCCATGTACGTCAATGTAATTTGCGGGTTATTTATGTAGATGTAAATAAAAGCAGGGATAAGAAGAGAAAAGGCTAACGATAAAAAATCCTATTTATATGTCGAGAGAAGAGATTTGCGGTGGAGAGAGAGAGAGTAGGTTCCTCTTCCGCAAACAAAATATGCGTTGAAGCTACCAATTTCGTCCTATCCTTCACTAAATATGAGGCTGTGCTCCTTCACCAGTGACACAGTCATCGGATCGATGTTAAATTCCAATTTCCATATTTTTCAAACTCCTATTTTGCAATTAAATTTAGATTATTGAAACCTTTATTTTTTATATTACAGATCGCTTTCAGTCAGTGTCTGACCATCTTCAAGGCTGAAAAAAAAAATCAAAATCAGCTTATAGACATGAAGTATAAACAAAAATAAGAAACGTAATTGACAATATGTGGACGTTTTCCGTATTCTTGTTTTCTTAGTTGCAATGTCCATTTGCAGATCATGACTCATCCTACTTATCTATTTCTGTTTATGTATTTTTTTGTAATTTTTACTCTTTAAGTTATGACAGTTTTTCCATATTGTTATAGAGGCCACCACTGCACATTGTAAAACTTTTAAATTTTAACGCGGATTTTATTTTAGACTTTGTTTTATAGATTACTATGTGTAAAAAAAAACCTTTATTTTCTTGTTGAACATATCCTGTATCACAAGTTAAATTTTGTGTTATGTCGTCTAAAAAGTATGGTTTATTGCAACTTACATTTTGTATAGAGGGTGCTGGGTGCCAGCCGCACACACGCAACTAGGTTTGTAGCTAAGAAATCAGTTTGACTGACATCCTACGTATGTACTTCCTATCTTATGTTAACATCCAAAGTTCAAGGTTTTGTGGGCCCATAGGGCTTGGACTCTAGGTATGACACTGTTTTGTACTTCCGCATATATACGTCCGCATATTGTCAATTACGTTTCTTAATTTTGTTATGACATCACGTCTAGAGGCTGTAATATAAAAAATAAAGGTTTCAATGCGACCAAAGCTCTTTCTCCCTGTTTTAATAATTTTAATGTGGTCGCTCTGCACAAGACTCCAGATGGAGTCGTCTACATGTAATTAGATTTAGAATTCATTCCACTTCCAAAACTAGTTGAGAATAAAACGCGAACTGTTACCTACTGTACGTAATTACGAACTTTTCTTATGCTTTCCAGTTACAGAACAGGTCATTAGAAAAACTTTATTTAGTTTCAGTTTCAAATAAAACATTTTTAATCTACTTCGAAAATGCAACCAAACTACGTCAAGCACTTTCTGTCGCAGCTTACGCTGAATATATGCATATACTAATTCCTAATTAAAGTCATTTCTGCATGTTGGATGTTCGCAAAAGAAACGCGATTGATTTAATTAATTCACCCCATTAAATTCCACTTTATTAGCAGCATAGTTTACAATATTTGGCAGCGATCACCCGGTAATTAATGTGGCTATAACAAGAGTAACTTCCATTACATTGTGGATGATCAAGTGCGACTGCGATTTTAACTGTAGATTTATGTAGATATGATAAATATTTAGTGCCTTTGAAAGTAATGCAATTTATTGTACAATCCATAAGCTCCCATCACACTTAGCATCAGGTGCAGATACTTCACAAAAATTGTTTTCTGGAATAATTACAATTACACTCTGGCAGCATGGTGTTGACGAACGAAAATAACAGAAATTTAGTGTGTGAACAAAATTCAGAGGATAACTTCAGAAACTAATAGAGCAATAGATTGGTAAAGTTTTTATAGTTTACAGCAGAAACTTATCCGTTATGAGCTCTAAAAGCTCCTTCCAACGATTGAGTTAAGTTCAGACGTGTTGATTTTCTGACCAGGGGAGGTGTTTTTCTTGATGTTCTACGAAGCATGCATGAACCATTTTGGTTTTGTGCATTGGCGCATTGTTATTATGGTATAAGACAGTCTTTGAAAGGAATGTATTAAGTCATCGCAAGCAGTTTGCTTCCGAGGATGGTGGGAATTCTTTCCCAGTGACCTGACCACTAAGGGGAATGATGGAAACTAGACGACGATATAGATGTACAAACCATGACAGAACCATCCGCAAAGTTGACTGTAGGAAGCAGACATGCTGTATCATAAGCTTATTTGGGGTTTTCGATGTATATACACTATCGAACCATATTACAAACTTCCTGCCTATAATTGTCCCTTTTTATTATCGTGGTACTACATCCTTCGTCGCTCAGCACTAATTTCCGTTATTAAGCATTAATAAGCGTTTAGCAACTGCAACTGCGACAGCTGTATTACTCTAGTGAGTCGAGATTTGAAGCAGCTTCTGCAGTGGTAGTTTTACATTTTCCTGCCAGCATTGTTCTTAATACTCCTCGGTAATTTCCAGTTTATTTACATTTTGCTCTCCATTCCTCTTCGGCAATGAAGTATAACCTCGTTTGTCAGTCCCGAGAATAAGGTCAGTAGTGAAATGTTAAACAGTGCAGTCGTTTTCATCACAAATGCTACCACTCATTGCTCAGGAACGAGTTGGTCTCTTAGGAAGTTTGACAGATCACGAAATTCATATGTCATTTGTTTTCACCGTCGCAGAACAAAACCTATAATACAATTCAAGGCAAAGAGTCCAAGACTTCGTCCATCAATTGTGCGCTGTGGTGGAATGTCAAGTTTTAAGATAGGAAATTTGCGTGCCTTCTTGTTAAATAATTGATATTCAGTTGCATAACGTGCACTTAAGCAATGTCACAAACACACACACACACACACACACACACACTCTATCTCACTCTCTCTCTCTCTCTCTCTCTCTCTCTCTCTCTCTCTCTCTCTCACACCCACACACACACATTTTCATCCACTCTATCTCTCTCTCTCTCTCTCTCTCTCTCTCTCTCTCTCTCACTCACTCACACACACACACACACACACACACACACACACACATTTCCATCCAGTACAAAACTGATGATTCCTACAAGTCTAAAAATGAGAGTCATTCTAAAGTGAAGCCATACGAATTTATTTTCTCCCCTATTCTTTCCAGTGCCTTCTCGTTAATTATGTTGCATTTTGAATTAATTGTCATTATTTTTTCATGGCAGGAAATTTATTCAGGCGTCTTATCCAATTTGAAATGTTCATCGCCGTGGTTCACATCCGTAAACAAATACAGTCCAGACAAATGTCTTCTGAAAATACTAACACTGGAAATTACTATTCAGAATTAACATCACTTAATAAGTTTTTCTATCTATTCCCATTTTACATTTTGTATCCACTGTACTACGGTCGTTATATATTTAAATGGTTAAATAGCACAAAGGAGCATTGACTATTTCGTAATTGACAACCCTCAGCATCCATTGATTTAATTTGACTACATTCAATTACCCTTGTTTTGTTTTCGTTGAAGTTCATCTTATATCCTCATTTCATACCACTGTCCACTTCGTTCAACTGTATCTCCAAATCTTTTCCTTTCAACTGTGTATTCGTAATATCGTTTCAAAGCACTGCAAAATTCTTCTCATAGTGTTATGGTTACAATATTATCATCAACTACTTCTTCTTTCCTTCTGTGACCTCTTAGCTCTTTACCACTTTCTGTCAAATTAGGGAAAGGTGGGTAATATGGATTATTTAAGAGAAGATGTACATTACAAAATATATGTGTAAATTAATGCAGTGATGAGCGAAACTAATCATATTTCCAACTTCTTTTCTCTAAGAAATAAAATTATATTTATCGATATATGAAGGGAATTTAACATAAAATGTAATCAGAACGAACTTTGAATTTTTGGAGCGTGGTGGAAAAGCCGAGCGGTCTAAGGCGCCTGGCTGCGGAGCGCACGGTTTCTCGCCGTTGGAGGTTCGAGTCCTCCCTGGGGCATGGGTGTGTGTGTTATCCTTAGGTTAGTTTAACTTAGTTTAAGTTGTTCGTAAGCTACGGACTGATGACCACGCAGTTTGTTCCGATAGATTTACAAACATTTGAACATTGGAAGTTTTGGCATTTTAAGAACTGGCCACACCAATATGATTACATTTATAAATTAAAAACATTGTTTTGAATAAAAGTTTCAATGATTAATACTGTGCACAATGTGTAGCATCTTATAGCTCACTTACCCAATGATTTATTTCGTTTACAGTGATCACAAATGTATAAAAAAGGGAGTCGTCAATGTCCGCACAGAGCGCATGTGGCCAGGTTTCACTCTTGTTGCACTGAATCAAGTTTTAATCATAGCTTTCTGCAAGTTTAACTCTGCGACCAAATTAATTTTTTTGCCAGATCATAGGCTAGTTTCAAAAACTCTGTTTTGGACAGGGGCAACAGTCTCGAATCTAAAGCCATCAAATGAGAAAACGGTTGTTCATATCTTTCATCATAGGTTGCCTTAAAAGACCCCATTGTGCTTTCATATCAATTGGCTCATTTGTGAGTTTGTTTGATCCGCCTTGATGCAGAACATTTATTTACGTATCCATACTAGTTTCGGCTTAAATCCCGCCATCATCAGTGAAATTTGTATTTGTTCTTAAAGACTGCAGAAATAACAGGCATACAAAACTGTGAAACGTATTGCAGTATCAGATACACATTTTGTTTCTCCGTATCATTGTGTAAACATTCAATTTCGCACCTCTATACCATTGAGCTATTTTACACTCCATACTGTTTGTTGTCTTCAACAGTATGAGCGGCTATTGTTACCAAGAGTGACTGTCGTGAGCAACCTTATTTCAGTGTAATTACAAACTCGGTTTTGTTTATTGTTGTTATTATAGTTTATGAGGGTACCGTTACTATGCTGTTCATATTTCGAAATCGTACTCACGTTATTTGGGACGGTTCTCATGATGTACTTGACAGGTGTTCCAGCGTCACAGAAATTCATATTCCGCCTATGGTAGTAGTTTAACAGTTATTAACCCTTTGTTATTTCCGCATTTTAGAATAAATACAAAACTCACTGATGATGTAGGGATTTCCGCTGAAGCTAGTATGGGTATGTAAATAAATGTTTTGCATCAATGCGGATCCACAAAGCCACATTAGTAATGCAAAAGCCGACTAACAGAACAGATTCAAATCACAATGAGTAGATGGCTCATTATTTGCTAGAGCTGGAGTGCTTCTAGGAACACAGTATCAATCATAAGCGGATCTTTCGGAAAGATTATTTTGCAGTACATTTTCAATAGAATTTTTCATATCGTTCTCTGACTGTTGTCCCCGAACTTCACCATCTGATGTTTTCTTAAATGGATCCAAATTAAAAAAAAATAAAAAATAAAAATAAAAATAAAAAAAATTAAAATTAAAAAATTAAAAATAAAATAATAATATGGACAATAATAATTCCTTGGCTCATACCACCAGAATGTCACATCGCCAATACTACCCAGTAAGCGGAATTAGAGCTAACGAAATACAGTTGTCAGTGTCTTATATTAGTAAACTGAATAACCTGGTTTCGTAAGTATATTATTGCCTGTAACGATTTTGGGTGGTGTTAGAAACTATTCAAGGCAACAAGTTGTAGAAGCACGAGCAAGCAATAATCAACCCTAGACAATACGAAACTTTGAATGAAACAAACTCTGGCGTATAAGAAATGCTGCTGCCGGCAAAGATTACATTGTGCACCGTGTTGCTACCTATTACTGAACAGCTGAAAGACTAACTGGTACATACTACCAGTTGGCCCATGCTGCTCGTAGTTCCTCCTAAATGAGCATCTGTTCCCTTTATCCTGCTTCATTTCCTGCATTTTCATATGCCCTCCATTTATATGATTCTTTCTGTGATGTCAGTGCACCAGAGATGAGGGCACCAATATCAATTCCGTTTGTGTAGCGACAACGGGAACTTTGTAACATGGACTGTAATAATTCCTTGATACCCGTGGGAGGTGTGTGCGTTACGGAGACGGCCAAGCGTGTCTGATATGATTGGCTGAACTAACGCCCGTGGGGCAAAGTGCATCACTTCGTCAAAATGTGTCCTCACCGTGATACACTGTTCTTCATTGTCTCAAGACTGACCACTGCAGTCTCCCAGTAGACGTCGCTTGTTTACGGACCGAAACTTAGAATTATGACCGTGTGTCTCAAGAGAACATTCAAATATCTCTCATTGTCAATGTCCGAATGTCAAACGTCGTCAGTCTGGAATTACTCTATTTTCTGCAAAGGCCAAAATGAATATTGATATAAAACAATAAATATTCTTTTATACGAAAATGATCTCCGTTGAAGTGTCCCTATGCTGCCTTACTAGACTCCCTCCAAACCAATTCAATATCTTATGTGATAACCAACGCCTTTTCTTATGACCTGTTTGATCCTCAATTGTCTGCACCATAAAATCTTTCAAAACTACTCACTGGTTTTCTAATATACTCACTTCACATGTTTTAGTTAACCAATGTGTAAAGAACCTATGACTCTCTGAACAATCATTATTTAATTGTAACCACTACAATTAAATATGTTTATTTTCATCTTTTTTAATTTAGAGTGCATACCTGAGATTTGTTAAGCTTCACAATTCTCCAATGCACCCCATCTATTCCCTCCTATCCCACCCCCATATTTTTATCTTTCTGTTTATTTAGTTATTATAGTGCCGCAGGTTTCTAATATTTATTCTATATTTCTCAGGTTTTGTGTCACCTTGTGTCATATTGTGTTCTGAATAACCCTTCAAACTTAACATTCTTCTCTAACTTTATTTTATTCACTGTAGTCATTGTTGTATAAATTTATTATGTTTAGACTGTTCCTCGACGTGTAGTATCTATGTTCCTAGTTTACAGTAATATTAATATACAGATTTCATTTAAATAATTATTTCCACTGTAATTACTCCATCAAAGAAGATAATTTTATTTTTCTTCATTCAACGTCTCTTTTGATTTGCTGCCAATGCAAGTTCTTTGACTAAACTTAAGTAAGTGTCTGATTATGGTCTAAGAAGCCGAAAATCGGTTAACAAAATGAATAAACCTGTGGAACAAACACCAAATTGTGCATTTTAATTTTCATAATGAATTTGTTCTACCAAGAACCGACTTAAGAATCAGTTAACAAGAAAATGACTATACGGCTAAGGATAGGGAACGTTTTGAAAACACTAAATTGAGCAGTTCTGTTAAAAAATAAAAAGTATCTACGTGTGTAGCGAAGGTGGAGTCTGATAGAAAGAGGACTACAGCCGTCTCACGCATTTCAATCATCCTTTTTTCCATCTCTTCTTTCATATACTTGACATGCACATCCCGAGCGAATTCGCTGTTTCTGTTCTTCCGAAGGCAGTTGAGCAAATAAGATGTGGGACGGGCAAGAAGTTCTTCCTCTTCTGCGGGTCCCCTGGGTCCCTGCACTCAATTCAAGGCATGTATCCGGGAGCAATCCCCGAGGACACCTTTCCGCGTCTCCAAAGACAACGGAAGGCGGTAGGCTATCAGCCCGCCGAAACGTCGACTCCGCCGTCTCCTCCACGGGGACTCCCCATCAGTGCTCCGTGCCACGTGACGTCACGTCACCTGTTACTTCGAGTGTATTTTATCCTGTGACGTAAAAGCCTGGGAATATATTATTTCTTGCGTCGCTGGTATAAGTAACACTCGCAACATGTATCGTGATATTGAAACATAAAGAGGTGAAGCAGTCAACAACCCGAAGATTGGTTTAAACACCACTGTGCTTTCATACTGACTTAGCCAGAGAAAGGGACCTACAGCTTAACGTGGATTCCGAACCACGGTGTTACTCGACAAATCTTCACATCATAAACAATACCAGAAGTGAAAGAAATGGAAAGGGACAGATAGAAATCCTAGAAACTGGCGGGAATCGAAACCACGACCGTTGGATTCAGTCTGGCACTCTTCCACTGTGCACCGAGCCACACAACCAAGGTCATATGATGAAACAGAACTTTTCCAAGGCTGTTGTTGTTATTATGTTGTAATAATATGGGATTTACTTTTTATATCTTAAATTACTGTTCTGGTTGTATAAACCAAATACTGTTGTTATTGTGTTCTTCAGTCCACAAACTTGTTTGATGCAGCTGTCAACACTACCCTGTCCTGTGCAAGCCTCTTCATCTTAGAATACGTACGGCAACCTATATCTTTTGGCATCTGCTGAACGTATTCGTCCCAAAGATTTTTACCCCACACACTCCCTTCTAATGCTAAGTTGACGATTCCTTGATGTCTCAGAATGTGTCCCAACATCCTATCCCTTCTCTTAGTAAGAATATGCCATAAACTCCTTTTCTTTTGAGTACCTCCTCATTAGATACGTGATCTATAAAGGTAACTTTCATCATTCGTATATAGCACCAAATTTCGAAATATTCTATCATCTTTTTTGTCTGAGCTCCTTATCGTCGACCTTTCAGTCCCAAACAATGCTGCATTCAATTCGCTTCTTCAGAAACACTTTTCTTCCCATAGCCCTCTCCATTTTATATATTCTTTTCTTCGCCATCAGAAGTTATCTTGCAACTTAAAAGCGGTGCGTGCGTTGTGGATGTTGAACCTATCGTTAAATCAGACAACAAATTGTTCATTAACACAGCAATTTGGTTTAATTATGGCCCTGATATTGATGTATATACTATTAAATAAGAAACAGTGCATTAAACTGATTATGTGCGCAACGGATATTTTAAACAAAGCAACTGTGACAAGTCACCATTTGAAACAGACACTGACTATACTCAAAAATTTTGACTGCGAGAAAGATATTAAAAACCACAAATCACTTTCTTAATGCTTGACTGTGAGAATTTTATGCAGATCAGTTTCTAATTATTGAAATTTAGTATCTTAGTCAAATAACTATCATTTACTGTGGCACCATTAACGAAATCTGTTCAACAATATTATTAAAATCAATACTGCACTTTAAATCCACTAATAACCAATTATCAAATGAAGGAAGTAGGTTAATTTTCTAACTACGTAAATGAAACATGAAAGAAAGGTCAAGTTACTTATTATTAATAATCAGCATTACATTACCTACATAATACAACTTCTGACTTGCTGACAAAGCAGCCTCTGCTCTACATCGGAGCCATACACACAACTCAACCGCTCTCTAAGCGAGCTGAACCACAAGTGTTGCTCTCTCTCAGCGCGACCTACAATGCTATGCAATACATGATCTTTGCCAGAGTTAAGTACACATATCGATACATACAGTAGAAGCGATATTATACATTTTCTTGCAAGCAAGTTACTCGATACAAAACAGGAGGCAAAATATTAGACATTTTCTTACAAAAATACTTTTTTATGGACACGTTTCAAACTCATCTAATTCCTTCAGCACCGCCTGATTTTCAGACACTACATTCCATTACACTCGTTTTATTCTTGTTAATGTTTTTATTATACCTTCCTTTCAACAACCTATCCATTTCGTTTAATTGCTCTTCTCTGAGAGAATTTCTATGTAGGCAGCAAAACGAAAGGTTTTTATTCCCTCTCCCTGGCCTTTAATTTTCTTTCCAAATTTCTCCTTGGATTCCTTCACTGTTTGCTTTTTATGCAGATTGAACAACGTTGGGGAAACGCTACAACCCTGTCTTACTCTTTTCCGAACCACTGCGACCCTTTCATGCTCTTCAAATCTAATAATTGCTGTCAGGTTTTTGTACAATATAATTCTTCGCACCCTATTTTACTCCTGCGACCTTTAGAATCTGAAAAAGTGTATCCCAGTCAACATTGTCAAAAGCTTTCTCCATATCCACAAACGTTAAAATCTTAGGTTTCCATTACTTTTATCTGTCTTCTAAGATATAACTAAATGTGGGTATTGGCTCCCGTGTTCCTACATTTCCCATAAATCAAAATTGATCTTCCCCAACGTCAGATTTCACCAGTTTTCCATTCGTCTGTAAGTAATTCTTGATAGTATTTTGCAACCATGACTTATTAAGCAGATAGTTCTGTAATTTTCACATCTTTTTGCACTTACTTTCTTCGGAATTGTAATCCCTATATTTTTCTTGATGTCTGAGGGTATTTCCCCTGTCTCATACGTCTTGCATACAAGGTGGAGCAAATTCTTCATGACTGGCTCTCCTAAAGATAATAGCAGTTTATACGAACATCCTCTACTTTCAGGGATCTTGTTTCTACTCAAATCTTATCTAATTCTTCTCGCATTGTAGTGTTTCCTATCTCATCTTCCACTACTTTTCTTTGACTTCTAGAATACTGCCTTCAAATTTATTTTCTTTGTACAGGCTTTCTATTTATTCATTTCACCTTTCAGTATTTATCTTTCACCTTTCACTAGCACTAAGCAAAGAAGGGACTGGTGAAGGCGTAGGCTGTTTGAAGGGTTTAATTGAAATTCAACAGGAGGATAAAAATTTGTGGCAGAGTGGGCATGGATCCCAGATTCTCCGCTACTCGAAAATGGTTGTCATAAACGTCTCGTCCATGCGGACACGATTCCCCTCTCCTCCCCCCCCACCACCCCCTCATCACATCATGAGCAAAATTCTCATCACGACACACACGGCTTTTAAAATTTCCCCCGTACTTCTCTTACTTGCTTGCAGGTCCATTGTATTCCCACAAGTGCTCGGATCCTGTTAGCATAATCGCACACAGGATGTCTGAACGCTGTTATGGCAAATAAAATTATATGAATGGTGTCTGTTGTTTCCGACATGCAAAAGGAGATTGCGACAGGTTTAGAATTAGCGTCGCTGGGAAAGGTTTCAAAATCAAATGTTCAAATGTTTGTTAAGCTTATGGGACTTAACTACGGGGTCATCAGTCCCTAAACTTACAAACTACTTATGAATTACTTACAAACTAGGACGGCACAAATATCCATGCCCGAGGGGGGATTCGAACCCCCGACCGTAGTGGCCGTGCTGATCGTGACTGGAGCGCCTCAGTCACCTCGGCCACCGCGGCCGGCTGGGTAAGGTTTCCGCGTTGCCCAGACAGGTGCCCGCGAGAAGTAGAAAATCGAGTTAATTGAATGTCCTTTATCAACCAGTTCTGTTTCATTCATACATCTGGCTGTTATTGTTGATCAGTGGTGTCGATATGAAGCGCTTTGTAACTGGTTTACGTTCACCTCCTTGAGAAACGCCAATACATCATGGGAATATTGGCGTTTATATTGTTTGCGATTGTTTATGTACTGCAGCTATGTCTCTTGGTAATTATCAGTAATTATTTAGGGAGATGTTGAGTATAATTTTTTAGTTTCCTTAACAAATCTGAAGTTACAGTAAGGCAGTAAATGGAGCTTTAACATTCTCAAAGGTAACGAGCTCTACTTTTAATAAATATAATAAAAACTCCTGAACTAGAATGTCGACAGTAACACCAAATACAAAGTAATATAACGTGTTCATAAAAAGCCATTTTGGAATTTTGTTGGGTCCAAGAGGCTTATATGATCAATTATTCAATTTCTAATGTTAAGTATTATTGAGAACATGCATTCCTGTATACTGTATTTTAAATGAGGCATGTTATTTTATTTTGTTCTACTGAGAGAGGTACATAATTAATAGCCTCCAAAAATTAGTCGGATTACCTCATATACATTTGAGAAAAGATTTCATATAATACAAGAAATAAAAGATCTTGAAAATGCAGTTTTACATTTAAACATACGATAGGCTTATCTGTGTTCAAAATGCTCCGTAGAGTTAGTCCCCATCGTCTTGGCTTCTAGTCTCTCTTCGTCTAATCTACTTCTTATCTGTCTCGCGTGTATTTGTAGATGAGGCAGTGCTCTGTTAGCTTTAATAATCCTGCTATTCTTTACAGTATCACATGATTTTGCACGAAAGGCGCCTCCGTCACCGTCAAATATTCGGGATTTAAGTCCTACCATTATTTCTCTCGATGTAACAGAAAACAACTTACTGCAGACCAATTTTAGTATATTAAATAAAAAGACTGCCCGTTTTGAGTAACTAATTCATATGAGTTGTTTAAGCTTCCATTCAAATTCTGTGTTTTTCCATTGGGAGACTTTCTTAGTATATTAGCAATTGAAAGGAGCACCAATGTCGGCTGAATTTTACTCAGAACACATACTATTGGTTGTGTGATTATGTTTTATTTCTTCTGTTAAATAAAAGAATACTCCTTCACACAGACATTATAAGTTAGTGTTTATTCGCTAGGTAGTGAAAATAAATTGTCAACACAGCACTCATCATTGCATTTAAATTGTTTCCCTGAACCTTAAGACTGTGGAATAGCATTCCACCTACATTCTATTATGTATGTGTGTTCATATCCGAGAAAAGGTTTACTGACTCACCATTATGCGTTTGTTCACTCAAAACGTGTATAAATAACGTGCGAGGAAGGCTTAATCGAGGCATAGTTTTCAGCCAGGAATACTGTTGCCAGTCAAACATAATGTAAGTAATACTTCTTAATGCTATCAAAATTATCCGCCGAAACAAGCATTTTCACGGAAGTGCGGGACGATGCGAGCAGTTACTAGCGCTTATTTAAATACAGTAACAGTTTAAAAGCATTTAATGCTGCGATGAAGATGCAATTTGTGCACAACGTACATTCATTAACACAGAAATATTTCTGAGATATTCGTTTTTTGAGCCTAGATCCATGACATGCCCACATTACACTCAGCTACTGATGACAAGAGGGAAAAAGAAGTGATAGCTGCAAGAGTCGTGCCCGCAACTAACAGCTATAATAAGAACAATAAATTATTCAATATTAATGAAGTTCATAACACAGAAAACCAATTATCTTGGAGATATGACCACACATGTGTGTCGAACCTTTGCTAATATGCTGCATTTGTATCTAAAGTTATACTCTTGGTGCCATTATGTACTTGCTACTATCGCTAACCACTCCCATGAACCACGGGCATTGCCGAGGTGGGGTGGCTTGCGTGCCTCAACAATACAGATAGCTGTACCATAGGTGCAACCACAGCGGAGGGGTATCTGTGGAGAGGCCAGACAAACGTGTGGTGCCTGAAGAGGGGCAGCAGCCTTTTCAGTAGTTACAGGGGCAACAGTCTGGATGATTGACTGAGCTGGCCTAGTAACATCAGCTAATGTGGCTTTGCCACACAGTTACTGCGAACAGCTGAAAGCAAGGAGAAACTACAGCCTTTACTTTTCCCGAGGACATGCAGCTCTACTGTATGAACATATGATGATGGCATCCTCTCGGGTAAAATATTCTGGAGGTAAAGTAGTCCCCCATTCGGATATCCGGGCGGGGACTACTCAGGAGGATGTGATCATCAGGAAAGACAACACTGGCATTCTACGGATCGGAGCGTGGAATGTTAGATCCCTTAATTGGGTAGGGAAGCTAGAAAATTTAAAAAGGGAAATGGATAGATTGAAGTTAGATATAGTGGTGATTAGTGAAGTTTGGTGGAAAGAGGAACATGATTTCTGGTCAGGCGAGTACAGGATTATAAATACAAAGTCAGTAGGGGGTATTACAGGAGTAGGTCTGATAATGAATAAGAAAATAGGAATGCGGGTAAACTACTATGAGCAGCACAGCGATCGCATTATCATTGTTAAGATAGATACGAAGCTAACACCAACAACAGTAGTACAGGTTTATATGCCAACTAGCTCTGCCGATGATGAGGAGATCCAGGAAATATATGTGGAGGAAATTATTCAGACAGTTAAGGGAGAGGAAAACTTAATTGTTATGGGAGACTGGAATTCGGTAGTAGGACAAGGAAGAGAAGGGAAGATAGTAGTTGAATATGGTCTGGGCAAAAGGAATGAAAGAGGAAACCGCCTGGTAGAATTTTGCACGGAACATAATTTAGTTATAACAAACACCTGGTTTAAGAATTACAAAAGAAGGTTGTATACGTGGAACTGACCAGGAGACACCGGGAGATACCAGATAGATTTTATAATGTTAAGATATAGATTTCGGAACCAGGTTTTAAACTGCAAGAGATACCCAGGGGCAGATATAGTCTCTGACCATAACTTGTTGGTTATGAACTGTAGGCTGAAACTGAAGAAACTGCAGAAAGGAATGATAGGACCTGGATAAATTGAAGGAACCTGAAGTTCTTAAGAATTTCATAGGGAGCTTTAGGCAACAACTGACAGAAACAGGGGAAAATAAAACAGTAGAGGAGGAATGGGTAAAATTGAGAGATGAAATAGTGAAGGAGGCAGAGGACAAAATAGGTAGGAAGGCAAGAGCTACAAAAAATCCTTGGTTATCACAGGAGATACTAAATTTAATCGATGAAAGGAGAAAATATAAAAATGCAGTAAATGAAACAGGCAAAATGGGGTACAGACGACTAAGTAATGAGATTGACAGGAAGTGCAAAACGGCTAAGCAGGAGTGGCTAGAAGGCAAATGCAAGGATGTAGAAGAATGTATAAATAGGGGAAAATAGATACAGCCTACAGGAAAATAAAAGAAACATTAGTAGATAAGAAAAACAGCTCTATGAATATCAACGACTCTGATTGAAAACCAGTTCTCAGCAAAGAAGGGAAAGATGAAAAGTGGAAAGAGTATATTAGAGAGGCTCTATGTAGGAAATGAACTAAGCGGCAATATTGTAGAAACGGGAGAAGAAGTAGATGAGGTTGAAATAGGAGATACTATACTGAGAGATGAATTTGACAGAGCACTGAAATACCCAAGTCGAAACAAGGCCCCTGGAAAAGATGACATTCCCTCAGATCTACTGAAGTCTCTAGTAGAACCAGCCATGACAAAATTGTTTCACCTGGTATGTAAGATGTATGAGACAGGTGAAGTACCCTCAGACTTAAAAAAAAAGTTAAAATCTCCATTCCAAAGAAAGCAGGTGCAGTCAGGTGTGAAAACTACGGAACCATCAGTTTAATAAGACATGGTTGCAAAATATTAACAAGAATTATTTACAGAAGGATGGAAAAGCTGGTAGAAGCCGACCTCGGGGAAGATCAGTTTGGTTTCAGGAGAAATGTAGGAACTCGGGAGGCAATACTTTACGGCTTATTCTAGAAGATAGATTAAGAAAAAGCAAACCTACATTTTTAGCTTTTGTAGATTTGGAGAAGGCTTTTGACAATGTTGATTGGAATAAACTCTTTCAAGTTCTGTAGCAAGCAGGAGTAAAATATAGGGAGCGTAAGGTTATTTACAACTTGTACAAAAACCAGACAGCGGTTGTCAGAGTTGAAGGGCATGCAAGGGATGCAGAGGTTGGAAAGGGAGTAACACAGGGTTGTAGCCTTTCTCCAATTTTGTTCAATTTGTACATTGAGCAAGCTATGAAGGAAAGTAAGGAGAAATTTGGTGAAGGTATTAATGTTCAGGGGGAAGAATTAAAAACATTGCGTTTTGCCGACGATATAGTAATTCTGTCAGATACAACAAAGGACCAGGAAGAGCAATTGAACGGAATGGACAGTGTGCTGAACAATAACAAGAGCAAAAACTATGGTAATGGAGTGCAGTCTAAAAACATCAGGTGATGCTGAAGGAATTAGATTAGGTAATGAAGCAAGTAGGTAGATGAATTTGTTACTTGGGCAGTAAAATAAGAAATGATGGTCGCAGTACAGAGGATGTAAAATGCAGAATGGCAATGGGTAGAAAAGCGTTCTTGAAAAAGAGAAATTTGTTAACATCGAATATTGATTTAAGCCTAAGGAAGTCTTTTCTGAAGGCATTTGTGTGGAGTTTTGCCTTGTATGGGAGTGAAACATGGACGATAAACAGTGCTGACAGGAAGAGGATTGAGGCTTTTGAAATGTAGTGCTACAGAATGCTGAAGATCAGGTGGGTGGATCGCGTAACTAATGAGGAGGTACTGAACAGAATTGGGGAGAAAAGAAATTTCTGGCATACCTTCACTAAAAGAAGGGATAGATTGGTAGGGCACATTCTTAGACATTATGGAGTTGTGAATTTAGCGTTGGAGGGAAGCGTGTGGGGTAAAAACCGCAGAGTAAGACCAAGAGATGGATACAGTAAGCAGATTCAGACAGATGTAGGTTGCCGTTCTTATTTGGAGATCAAGAGGCTTGCTCAGGATAGGGTATTGTGGAGAGCTGCATCAAACCAGTCTCCGGACTGAAGACCACAACAACAACAACTATCGCTAAATAATAATAATCGGAAACTGACTTTAACATGTTACTTGATTACAGCGTGCATCTCCCTCCCCCATAATTTCTACAATTGCCTTTATAAACAGTACAAAATATTCCATATTTTCCATAAATTAATGTTTAGAAGGTGTAGTCAGCTATAATTTCTACTTATTTCGGAGTTAATGGCCTCGTTGTCGTAGGTGTTGAGAGGAAATAGATCCGAGGTTTCTGTAATGTGAAGGTGAGCTTAAAATTATCTTTTAACTAAGATTGCCATAAACTATTTATTGTTAGTTGTTGAAAAGTATAAATATCTTGCGATCCATCGTATCTTTCCATTTTAACACATCTTCAAAGAACTTCAGTATGACAAATATAACACCACTGACCTCTTATGATATAGACACACGAACTACATGCTACCTATTATTACGAATATTCACTGATAATTAGAAAAAATGATGCACTTTTTGGATTCCATTATGCATATTGCAAACAAAATTAATTATTGAGGTGGCAAAGCAAACAACACAGCTGCTCGCCATCGGAGGTCCGAGTCGTCCCTCTGGCATAGGTGTATTTGTTGTCCTTAGCGTAAGTTAGTTTAATAGGTTTGTAATCCTAAGCCGCGGCGGAGCGGCCGAGTGCATTGAGGCGGTATGCTACGATGCGCGAGGCCGTTCGCCGTCGGGGGTTCGAATCCCCTCTCGGGCACGAATGTTTTTGCCGTTTTTAGTATAAGGTAGTTCAATAGTAGTTTGTAAGTTTAGGGACTAATGACCCCGCAGTTAAGTCGCGATAACTTTACAAACATTTGAACTTCTGAATTTGAATTTTGTAATCCTAGGGACTACTGATCAGAGTTGTTAAGTACCATAAATTTCAAACATTGAACTTTGTGCCGGCGGCGGTGGCCGAGGAGACTGAGGCGCTCCAGTCACGGTCTGCACGGCCACTACGGTCGGGGGTTCGAATCCCCCCTCGGACATGGATATTTGTGCCGTCTTTAGTCTTAGTTAGTTCATAAGTAGTTTGTAAGTTTAGGGACTGATGACCCCGTAGTTAAGTTCCATAGACTATACAAACATTTGATTTGATTGAACTTTGAAAGTAAACATTACGTATGAGTTCTGACTCATGTAGTGCTTGCTTACATACTTCGTTTAGTGGAATTAACAAAATATTACATAATTTACATCGAAATTACAGGTGCATAGTGAATCAGTGTCCTGAAATTAACGTAATGAATAATATGGTATAATCGACTTGTATCAAATATAAATTACATTTCGTATTATTAAGTTTTTAAATTAATGTCAGTAATAAAAGTTTGGATATATATGATAAACGTCATAAACACATCAAGTAAGTTTTTGACGTTTGAAACTATGGTGACCTGAAATAACAACTAAAGCAGAACTGCTTAACACAGACATCCGAAATTCCTTCACTAAAGAAGACGAAGCAAATACTGCAGATTTTGTATCAAGACAAGCTACCAGCATGCGTAATTTAGAAGTTGATACATCTGGTGTATTAAATCGAAATCACTTAACAATAGTAAGTCTCGCGGTCCTGATTGTATACCAATTAGTTTCATTTCAGAGTATGCTGATGCAATGGCCCCGTACCCAAAGACTGGAAAGTCGCACAGGTTACACCAATATCCAAGAAATGTAATAGGAGTAACCCGCAAAATTACAGACCTATATCATTGACGTCGGTTTGCAACAGGGTTTTAGAATATGTACTTTCCTCAAACATTATAAACTACCTCGAAGATCTATACTCAACACGGATTCAGAAAGTATCATTCTTGCGAAACACAGCTATCCCTTTACTCACATTTGATGAGTGCTATCGACGAGGGATGTCAAATAGATGCCGTATTTCTAGATTTCCGGAAGGCTTTCGACACTGTACCTCACAAGCGTCTTCTAATCAAACTGGGTGGTTATGGAATATCGCCATAGTTGTGCAATGGATTAATGATATCCTGTAAGAAAGGACACAGTACGTTGTAATTGGCGGAAAGTCATCGAGTAGAACTGAAGTGATATTTGGCGCTTCCCAGGGAAGTGCTATATGGCCCCTACTGTTCCTTATTTTTATAAACGATTTAGGAGACAATCCGAGTAGCTCCGTAAAACTTTTCGCGGATGATGCTGTCACTTATCGGTTAGTAAAGTTACCAGAAGATCAAAAGCAACTGCAAAATTAATTAGATATCAGCATGGTGCAAAAATTGGCAATTGACTCTTAATAATGGGAAGTATGATGTAATCCATATGACCACTAAAAGAAGCCAGTTAAACTTAATCTACGCGATAAATCTGTCAAAAATACAGGCCGTAAATTGAACTAAATATCTAGGACAAACAACTACAGCAACTTAAATTTGAAAGACCACATAGAAAATATTGTAGGGAAAGCGAATCACAGACTACGTTCGGCGGCAGAACACTTAAAAGATGCAACAGCTCTGTTAAAGAAACTGCCTACACCACACTTGTGCGTGCTACTTTGGAGTATTATTGCACATTGTGGGATCTCCACCAATTGGGATTGACAGACGATCTAGAGAAAGTACAGAGAAGGGCAACTCGTTTTGTATTATCGCGATACAGGAGAGAGAGTGTCACGAAAATGATGCAAGAATTAGCGTGGAAATCATTAAAAGGCAGGCGTTACTCACTGCGACGAGATCTATTTGTGAAATTTCTTTCAACAACTTTCTCTTCCGAATGCGAACAGATTTTTCTAGCACCACCTATATAGGAAGACATGGTCATCAAACTAAAATAAATCAGATCGAAAAGGGAAAGATTTAGGTGTTCCTCTTTTCCGTCAGCTATTAGGGAATGTAACTGTAGAGAAACATCATAAAAGTGGCTCGATGAACCCTCTGCCATGCACTGCTATGTGCCTTGCAGAGTTTTTATGTAGATGTGCATGTACTATTAAAGGATCATCGTGGTGGTGCAGGCAGAAATGGAATTCGTCGTGAGAACCACTTTGCATTCCCTATTGTAACTGCAATATTCAACTGTTGTTTTATGCTTCGTCATACTGGTCCGGTACTCGATGTTATCGTTTGGCGCGATAATGGATTCCACTTCCGCACATCTATCCTACACAACCAGCCAGCGGTACATTTGTGATTTTGTTGTCCGCCTACGGCCACATTGCATCAGAAAAATGCACGACCACATGTAGTACTCAGTGTTAAAGCAAATAGTTTATAAAGATAATAAACCCCGCCAACAGTGCTATCTGTTGGTTCGAGTTGTGTACTTTACTTTCCTTGACGTCTGTGTTTCTGTGGCACGGCGGATTACCCGTGCATATTGGGGCACCGTGCTGCGGTGCGGGCGGCCGTTCGCCATTGGGGGTTCGAGTCCCCCCTCGGGCATGGGTGTTTGTGTTGTCCTTAGGTTAGTTTAAGTAGTTTGTAAGCTACGGACTAGTAACGCAGCAGTTGAGTTCGATAGATTTACAACCAATTGAAAATTTCTATTTTTTATTTTATTTTATTTAATTTTTTTCTTGGGATTCCGTATTTTATTTCACTGTGTACCAAAATTCCTTTAAAAGGTTTACATTTGTAACGTATTTTAAGATATTACGTTAGATAAAAATGCATGGTTGAAGAAGTGCATGGTTGAAGAAAGCATTCCTCTCAGCCATTATCTGTGCTAGACGTCAGTGATTCTTCATGCAGGCGAAAATCTAAGAAAACACTACCGTAGGAGGTTAAGAAAATCTACGTTTTACAAACTTGTAAGGATCTGTTTTCGATCTATGAAAACCAATAAAATCATAGATAACTCTCACATTAGACGACTGAAAATGCTTTATATTCATTAGAATCGAACGCGCCTGGGGTAAAATGATCGCAGTGTATTGCAGTTGCATAGGTGGATAAATAATGCCCTTCATAATCTGTACATTTTATTTGGATATGATTCGAACTAAAAATGACACAATAGATGACAAGTTTCAGGCCTATACATGTATCACTTTCCGTGAGGATCGGCACCAAGCCAAATACTGAAAAAGACAAAAAAAAATATAACACATTAATTAAATATTCTGTTTAGCGTGGTGCTTCATAAAACATAACTTACGCTTGAATACAGAAAAACCTTGCAGTTCAGGTATTGTGATGGCTTGTTTAAAGTTTCGTCTAGGTTATTCTTTGAATAAAGGCATTCGAATACAAGTTGCCGTTATACATGTGATTATGTATTACATTAAATACCTATTTAAAAAACTACATGCATGGAAAAATTTACAACAAATTCTTATTTCTTAAATGCTTCTGCATAAAGTGCTTTTATTCACACGCTCTGGCATTTGCTTTTTTCTTTAAATGTTATCCAAGTCAGCTCTTACGAATAACCCTTGACTTCATCTGTAAACAAATTATAAAAAAGAAGCTAAATCAAAGTGTAAAAGACACTGTTTATTAAAAGCGAAAGATCCATGTTGGTCTAATGGTAGCTATTTTCGCTACATCTCTTTTATTTTTCCGAAACGTGAAGAAAGATTTCGGAGTGCTTTGGTGTTTGTAGTTATTACAGCGGTATACATCATATATACTCCCTCTTCCAACTGTCTCCTAGTTCTGTAAAGTAAGCCGACGAATCAAGTCTTCTGAGTCTCACAATGTAAATCCACTGGTATCTTCCAGTTCACATCTCACACCGCTAGGAAGTGCTCGGGAGCGCTGTTACACATTTTAGGGAAGAGTTTCCGGTATTAACTTTACAAGCTATTTGGTTAAAGGCTTCTTCGTCGCCTGTCGGATCCCACCACGACTCTCGGTCGGTTCACACAACTTTACATCCGCCTGTACCTCGTCTTCTACTTTCGGGATTGCTCAGTGTTACAGACATGCGGTGATATTGCTAGGTGTTTAGTGTACCAGTTGCCTGAACCTGGGTGTCCACAGTGTTGCAGACATGCGGTGATATTGCTAGGTGTTTAGTGTACCAGTTGCCTGAACCTGGGTGTCCTCGGTGTTACAGACATGCGGTGATATTGCTAGGTGTTTAGTGTACCAGCTGCTTGAATGTGGGTGTACTCGGTGTTGCAGACAAGATGCGATCATTCTACGTTTTCAGTGTATCACTTGCCTGCACCTGGGTGTCCACAGTGTTGCAGACATGCGGTGATATTGCAAGGTGTTTAATGTACCAGCTGCCTGAATGTGGGTGTACTCGGTGTTGCAGACAAGCTGTGATCTTTCTACGTTTTCAGTGTATCAGTTGCCTGAACCTGGGTGTCTACAGTGTTGCAGACATGCGGTGATATTGCAAGGTGTTTAATGTACCAGCTGCCTGAATGTGGGTGTACTCGGTGTTGCAGACAAGCTGTGATCTTTCTACGTTTTCAGTGTATCAGTTGCCTGAACCTGGGTGTCTACAGTGTTGCAGACATGCGGTGATATTGCTAGGTGTTTAGTGTACCAGCTGCTTGAATGTGGGTGTACTCGGTGTTGCAGACAAGATGCGATCATTCTACGTTTTCAGTGTATCACCTGCCTGTACCTGGGTGTCCACAGTGTTGCAGACATGCGGTGATATTGCTAGGTGTTTAGTGTACCAGCTGCCTGAATGTGGGTGTACTCGGTGTTGCAGACAAGGTGCGATCTTTCTTCGTTTTCAGTGTATCAGTTGCCTGAACCTGGGTGTCCACAGTGTTGCAGACATGCGGTGATATTGCTAGGTGTTTAGTGTACCAGCTGCCTGAATGTGGGTGTACTCGGTGTTGCTGACAAGCTGCGATCTTTCTACCTTTTCAGTGTATCAGTTGCCTGAACCTGGGTGTCCACAGTGTTGCAGACATGCGGTGATATTGCTAGGTGTTTTGTATACCAGCTGCTTGAACCTGGGTGTCCTCGGTGTTACTGACATGCCGTGATCTTGCTAGGAGTTTAGGGTAGCAGCTGGCTGAACTTGAGTGTCGTCGGTGTTGGTCCGCAGACAAGCCGGTGTGCCGGCCGGGGCTGCAGCGCGTGTACGCGGTGGCGCGGCACGAGGTGGCGCGCGTGCAGTGCCGCGTGGACGCGTTCCCGCTGCCCGACGCCTTCCGCTGGTCCTTCAACAACTCGGCCGAGAGCGTCGAGGTGCCGGCGCACCGCTTCAACTCCACCGCCACCGCCTCCGTGCTCGCCTACACGCCCGTCGCCGAGATGGACTACGGCACCGTCCTCTGCTGGGCAGACAACACCGCCGGCCGACAGCCGCACCCCTGCGTCTTCCACGTCATCCCCGCAGGCGAGTGCCTATTTAAAACAAATTAATGGCTTCCATCACCCACTAAAGTTACCGTATTTTCCAGTTTACCTGTTCGTGTAAAGAATGAATCGAACTTCATCTTTCAGTAAATCTGTCCTCAAACCGGTATCGACTGACCCAAAGGATCGCACTAACTTGTTTTACGGCCCACATTCGGCTTTTCTGTGGTTTCATCATTTATGCACATAGTTCGGAGAAAAATAATGAAAATATCAACACCAAAATTTTAACTATATAAAAGCAAATATAATATTTAATAAAATAATACTAAGTAATTTCTTTTCAATATCTGACCGGTTTTGGCGTGGTAGACGCCATCTTCAGACCTGTCGTAATTGTTTATATATATATATATATATATATATATATATATATATATATATATATATATATATATCACTGCTGTGACAATTTCTAATATAGCACAATGGTAAACATCCATATTGATGTGTCACGCAAATAAAATTTACGTGTCAATAATAAAATGACAGAATCCATCCTTCTGAAGGTTTACGTTAGAGGCACTTCGGAATCAAGCTCAGTACTGACGTAAATTTTATTTGCTTGTCACATCAACATGGATGTATACCAATGTGCTATATTAGAAATTGTTGTTACAGCAGTGATGTAAAAAAAAAAAAAAAGTTACGACAGATCTGAAGATGGCGTCTAGCACGCCGAAACCGGCCATATAATTGAAAGAAGAAAGCGATCTTGACTGAATAAACTATTATTAAACCTAGATCGCCTCAACAATGTGTTCCTTATATAACACTAAATAAAACATATAAAACGAAGTTATCTTACGATGTCCTAAAGAAGTCGAAAGCTGCTAGTAACGAATAAAAAAATATTGTGGAACAAAAATACTTAGTATTTAAGTTTTTAATATGTCTTTATTCCTTCAAGTACCGACGGAATATTCCATAAATATAAAACCTTGTAATCTTTCTAAAAATGTAATTTTACTTTGCGCGTTACTTTTGTGTCCCTGCCTCGTCGCCGCTTTTGTGTCTCGTTTCCGTCATAGGTGTCGGTGGCCGAGTAGAAAGACCGACACAGGAATAAAGGATGCGCGCTGGTGCAGGTAGGAGGTGACCAGCCAGTGGGACAGCAGAAACTAGAAACACTAAATTAGAACGAGATATATATTTCTTAGAGACTTAGTAATACTTAACTTTTACATAGCTCAGTACTGCAGAATGCTGATACATAGTTGAGCTAGAGGCCCTGTCTAGTGATGAGTTCTAGTGCCTAACCGGTAGCCAAGTCTTCACTGGTGCCTATCTGATTCCGAAGCGATAACTGGTTCCTATCTCAGTCCCAAATGAACGATGTCGTTCAGTGGTGGCCACGAGCGGAGTTCTAGCAGAGGGCGCTCGTGGCTGACGTCGTAAGAACGCCGCGCCGTGCGTGCATGGCGGCGCGCGGCGAAAGTAGGTGGCGCGCACTTTAGACTTGTGCGACACCACAGTTACTTCTTTTAAATTTTTGTCTATAATAGCTGAAAAAGGGTGATTTTTATTTCTTAATACACTTTTCACTTTCTCAAGATTATTGTTGTTGTTAGTTTATTTAGTATTTCATGCGAAAACATTTCATATTGGCGTCTTTATTTTCTACACAATTTTTACATTTTTATGTTTAATTTCAAAGAGAACCAACTCCACCTCGCTGTATTATTATTGAATCCATCATTGCTGGTGGAACAGGGACTGCGGCTGGTCAAGAGTATGTAGGAAGTGGGATACCAACAGCTGTATGTTTAAGAGAAACATTCATTCTTTCACTACCAGTTTCGGCATTCCATTATGCCATTTTCAGGTCCCTACATTGGAGTATAATATCCGATAAGTAGGGATATGGAAACTGGTTTCGTGGATTTCTATCTCTCAGTAAGAACCAACAAGAACAACTGACAATTGTTGTTGGTTCCTACTGAGAGACAGAAATCCACGAAACCAGTTTCGATATCCCTACTTAATGGTTATTATACTTCGTTGTAGGGACCTAAAGAGGGCATAGCCGCGGAGGAGCGGCCGAGCGTATTGAGGCGCTATGCTACGATGCGTGAGGCCTTCCCCGTCGGGGGTTCGAATCCCTCCTCGGGCATGGATGTTTGTGCCGTCCTTAGTATAAGCTAGTTCGCAAGTAGTTTGTAAGTTTGGGGACTGATGACCCCGTAGTTAACTCCCTTAAATTCTACAAACATTTTAACATTTGATTTTGACGATGGCATAATGGAATGCCGATTCTGCTAGTGAAAGAACAAATGTTTCTATTAAACATATGGCTGTTGGTATCCCACTGCCTACATCGCTGTATTGTTACAGCATCCAAATCATTTACTGTGCCGATAGTTAGTTAACTTACGTGAAACATTCTATATTTACATTTTTATTTCGACTTGTTATTTATAATTTATATTGAATTTTTAAGGGGACCCTACTACACCCCCTATGCTATTGTTTCAGGACTGTTGTTTACTGCATCAACCTCAATTTTTATTTTTTTCCTGTTCATTCTTGTATTTCATTGTATATTTTTTCGTATTGCAGAAATATTTTTGTTACTTTTTACATGTTATACCTCCTTCAACATATATACGCAATATTTGTAATTTACTACCTCTTTATATTGTCATTGGTCCTTATATCTTTCTCATTACTTTTCTTTCAAATATTAATAGTTGTTCCTTGTCTCATTCAGTCATGCTCCATGTTTCTGAGCTGTACATTACCGCTGGGCATATCACCGTGTTATAGAAATTCATCTTAGTGTTCACTGACACTGATTTAGAGCCGAACGTGTGTTTGAGGTAATGAATGCACTTCATTTCCACTGCTATTATTTCCTTGTTGTCCATTTATATTTTGTTGTCCATAGTATACCAAGAATCTTATGCCATTTGTATCCAGTAATTCTTTTTGCTCTTGTCTTCTTCGTAATTACTTGAACTCTGCTCTATCTTGATTCTCTTTAAGCCCAACATTTTGCGCATAGCTGTCCATTTATTGGTACATTCCTTTCAACTCGAGCTTTGATTCAGTTAGCAAAAATGTTCAAATGTTTGTTAAGCTTAAGGGACTTAACTGCGGGATCATAAGTCCCTAAACTTACAAACTACTTATGAACTACTTACGAACTAGGACGGCACAAATATCCATGCCCGAGGGGGGATTCGAACCCCCGACCGTAGTGGCCGTGCAGACCGTGACTGGAGCGCCTCAGTCCCCTCGGCCACCGCGGCCGGCTTCAGTTAGCAGGACTATTTCATCCGCATATGGAAGACAACTGAAGTTACCGTTAATTTGTATTCCAGCCCAGTCATTATTTTCTTTAAGATGATATTGAACAAAGCACATAAGAATGCATCCCCTTGTCTGAGACCTGTTTCAATCTCGAATGTTTCTAATGTCACTCCTCAGAAACGTACTGCGGCCTTTGACCCTTCCATACCCTCTTCCTTTATCCAGGCTTGGGGCCGGCAATGGTTGTTGCAAGGCAACTGAATCCGGGCGCACTTGTTTTGAAGGATAGTGCTGTATTTTCAAATCTCTCGATGCAGATTGCACTTCATTTTCGGTTTGTTTACACAATGAAGCCATTCATTTCTAGAACGTTTTGTTTCATTTTGATTAAAAAACAATGTTGTCTTAGCTACTTGCAGGAAGTGAACATCTTACTCTAGTTCTCATCCCTCACGGAATTAGTTTCCTGTCCTTCTAGTAGGTAGAGAGATCCTGCTATAGGTTTAAGTTTCATTATATAAGTCTTAAGGAACTGTCAATGTTCACCTTTTAGCAAGATATTGGTTATTTTGATTCACCTTTGATACAGAGTGCTCTCTATTTCCATCGTTTGACACTGGAGTCGTTAAGTTACAGAGGTTTTCCTTAATTTTCTCTATTTTTCTTGTGGTGTATGTTAGGAAGGGTTAATGGGGTGGCTGGAGACCCAGAAAAGAGAACGTAGTTGAATGCCAACAAAATACGTTCGCATTTGGAAGAGAAAGTTGGTGAAAGAAATTTCTCAAATTAACCTTTCTACAACGATTAACACCTTACTTTCATTGATTTCCACCCCATCTCATACACAATTTCCGGTACACTCTCACCCCTACATCGGGAAAGTAGAAATCGAACCGCACTTCTCTGCTCTAAATCGTCTGTAAGTCTCACTTGGTGGGGATTCTACAAATTCCAGCCATAATCCAAAATTAGATGGACAAGTGTTTTGTAGGCTGTTACCTTAGTAGAAAAGGTAGATCTTCGCGTTCTGACCGCAGTAACCGAGCAAATTTAGTAGTGACGTACACGGGGAGCCCCTTGCTGGCAGCGCCCAGGGGTAGGCAGTGTGAGCACTCCCGAGCACCGTGCCGGTCTCGGTGCTTTGCCCACGCCAGCACGCGCCGCACGTCTGTCCCAGAAGCGGCCTCACCAGATTACCGGGCAGCGAAATGTGAGTCGCGCCCAGCAGTCAAGGTAGCTTTCCTGGGCGTGCTATGCAACCTGAAAGTGAGGCCCACCTGTCAGTAAAGGCTGCGGTCCTCTGCGGCTGAGGCTCGCTCTGGAGTCAAAGCTGCGTTCTGGGCTTGCCTCAACATGAGGCCTGCCCGACAGGCAAGACTGCTGTTCCGGGCTTGCCACGCAACCTCAACGTGAGACCTGCCTGGCAGTCAAGGCTGCGGTCCTGGGCATGCCATGCCACCTTGTGATCTCACAACGCACGGCCTGTATACTGAAGTGAATGCGTGTTTGCAGGCATCCCGGAGCCGCCGTACAACTGCTCGGTGGCGAACCAGACGTCGGAGACGGTGCACGTGCGCTGCCTAGAGGGTTTCGACGGCGGGCAGCCGCAGCTGTTCGTGCTGGAGGTGGGCGACGCGGCGGCCGGCCGGCTGCTGGCCAACCTGTCGTCGCGCGCGCCGCTCTTCACGGTGGACGGGCTGGCCGCCGGCCAGGCGCTCAAGCTGTCCGTGTACGCCGCCAACTCCAAGGGCCGCAGCGACGCCGTACACTTCGAGGGCGCCACGCTCAAGGCGGCCGAGAAGCAGACAGGTGCGTACTTCTACCGGCGTTTGAATAGTGGCGACTGAACCCTAAAATAACAAGGTGTTCAATACAGTAACGAATCCAGGGAGGAGAGAACTTATGGGACTGTAGCCACTCTCCCTCCCAGAGCATGATGAAAACCTCTTAATCTAAGGTTACTTTTCATGGTTTGCGCTCCACTTCTGTGATATGTTTCCAAGACTCTGAGAATATTCAGCTATCAGTCGATCTTTAAAAAAAAAAAAAAAAAAAAAAAAAAAAAAAAAAAAAAAAAAAATTCTTTATTGGGAAATCATGATTTCGGCCACTGTCTGTCCATTATCAATGCATGTGTTTCACTGTAGATGTTATTAATATGGAAACACTCACACCACGCCATACATCAATGCATGGGTTTAACTGGAGATGTTATTAATATGGATACACTCAAACCACGCCATACATTTTGTGAGTTTTTCCATATTAATAACATCCACAGTTAATCACATACATTGATAATGGGCAGTTACTGGCCAAAATCATGATTTGCCAATAAAAAAAAAAAAAAAAAAAAAAAAAAAAAAAAAAAAAAAAAAAAAAAGGTCGACTGATAGCTGAAGATTCAGAGTATTGGATCTTAATCTAAGCTTTTTCTCTCCCTTTCTATATTTTTAATCATGTCATGTCTGAAAACGGCACAACCAGGCCTGGATCTGGATATCCACCATCTTTTTTTTTATTTTTTTTTATTTTTTATTTTTTTTTTTTAGACAGCAGTATCACACGGTTAGTTGTAGGGTCTATCACACCGCTTTCCAGACGAGGAGGCGTACCGGCCATGGTTCGTATCCGCCTGCGGATTAACAAAAGGGGTAGGAGTGCAGGCGAGCCTGGATGTGGTTTTTAGGCGGTTTTCCACATCCCCCTAGGTGAATACCGGCTGGTTCCCAGGTCCCGCCTCAGTTACACGTTTCGGGGGGGGGGTCATGGGGTAGCGGCAGGAAGGGCATCCGGCCATCATGTAAATATTAAGGCATGCCAAATCTGCGTTTAACACAGTGCCGACCCTGCATGTGCGGCAAAAGGGCCAAAGAGACATAGACAATCAGTATGGGGTACGAACATTCTGTGAGCTCACAACACTCCGACCCTTGGATTCGGCGTTGGTTTCTCCACATTTACTTCCTTACGCTGTTTACTTTCCAAATAAGTGAATTATTAGCTCCAAGAACAATGGTCTTCGTTTTTTTTAACAAACTGAAATTCTTTACAGAACTAGTTACATGGATACTCCAGTTATGCGGAAAACAAGACAACTCTTTCGAAATATTACAGATGATATTTAGCATTTAAATCTCTGAGTAGTTCGGGAACATACGAAATACCTTGGCCTCACTCTGGATCGCCCCCTCTCCTGAACTCCCCGCCTAAAGATGATCCAAAAAAGAGACCATACCTGACTCTGTCTCCGTAAACTTTTTTCATTTATCAGAACCTAAATGCTCAAAGATACTTAGGAATGCTGCAATACATGGTGTTTCCCTTTATTATGAATGAAGGTGCGAGCTTTTCCTCTTACTGTCAACAGGATAGGACTCCACCATACTATGGAGCAGTTGTTCGTCAGTGGTTACATGGTCAATTTCCTGGTCACTGAATCAAACGACCTGCTTTTGTGGAATGGCTACCAGGATCACGAATACTTACACCAATTGACTTTTATTATCTGTGGGACCACTTAAAGCAAATCGTATTTCTAGAAAAAATAAAAATATTCATGATCTCGAGATCTCGAGCAACGTATTTAGGAAGAGTGTGGCAGCATTTCTGCGGAAATTATTCTGCGAATACTCAGCGACTGGATGCAGCGCCTTAAAATGTGCGTTGAAAAAGACGGACAGCATTTTGAACACGCTCTATGACGAATGGTAATGGAAACCAGTCCAGTCTGTTAATCCAAACATGCGTTGTAGTGTTTGAACCTTATGTGCTACCTAGAATCTGTTTACATGTATGAATTTGTCAGAAAATGTTGTTTAATATAATTAACGACTCCGTTTCCATTTACCAAAATCGACATATACGCAAGATGGATGATTTCAAGATGGCGACCGTGTTCATTTTTGCGGTACATACCGTAAAATATAGACGTCCTCACCGATATCTTACAGGAATATTCAGGATTTCCGATTTCTGCGGAGTTTTTGAACTAAAAAAGTGTACTGCGACTTTTGACTCACCCTGTACTTATTTTAAAATTTATTTTAAAATTCCCGCTAACGTTTCATCCTCAGCTGCGGTAGACGTCCTCAGAGCCGATGAACTGCGATAATAACTTAAAGGAGCGCCGTAATATAGGCAGTGTAGAGGGCACCACAATCCATGACGTGGCCTCGGCTCCGTCATTGCCAACAAATAAATTTATTGATGGTGTCTTTTGGACAACATGCGTTTCAGAATGCTAGTAAATGACTAGGCAGGTAGCATCACAACGTCGAAGATACTTTTGTCTCATGGATACATGAAACAGACTTATATTAACAGTATCAAAGTATCCAATTAACAATGGAAACAGAAAGCAACGAGGACCTGAATTTCCTATGTGTGTCTTTATTCTAGCGATCTTACTGTATAAAAACTTTATCCACCATCCCAAACAAAGAAGAGGTATAGTTAAAACTTTGTTCGACAAGGCGCACATAATTTTTCAAAATTTAAAATATAAGGTAGAACTTTACCATCGACCTTCAAAACCTTTCCTTCGACCATTTATAACAAAAAATAGCCCGAGCCCTTCGTCCTAAGGAGCGAGCTAAAACCAATAAAATTCGCCCAAGAGGAAAGTTTTTCTTCCGTTCATTGATAAGATTACAGAACGGATTGTTAAAGTGCTGTGCAATTATGGGACTAAACAGGAAAGTAAAATAACGTTTATGATCAGTAAAAGATGTACGTTACCATTTGGATACACCAGGTGTCTGTGAAATGCCCTGCAGCTGTGGTGTATCATACATCGGAACTAGAAAATGAAGTATGGGTGAACATAAGAGGTTTTGCAGCCTGAACTTACGACGATATCGGCCTTATCGGAACACGTTTACCAAGAGGAAAAAATGTTCAAATATTTGTAATTGTATGGGACCTAACTACGTTAGTCACCAGTCTCTACACTTAAAAAACTATGTACACTAACCTAAACTAACCTAAGGACAACACACAAATTCATGCCTGAGGGGGGGATTCGAACCCCCGACGCAGGAGGCTGCGTGATCCGTGTCGTGGCGCTCTAGACCGCTCGGCTATTCCCGCGCGGCACCAAGAGAACAACCATTAAATTTAATGAGACAAGTGTCATCCCTAAAACTTCACACTAATATGCGCGCACTAATAGAGAAGCAATCGAGATCTACAAACACCGCAATAATTTTAACAGGAAAGAAGAAGCTGTAAATATAGAATTTGTTCTTCAACGTCACACCAGCGGAATGACAATCGATTCTTCTGTGTCAATAATGTTAGCAGTACCAGAGACGTCATGTGATGCCTTGTGGCGCCCGCTACATTGCCTATAATATACGATGCTCCTTTAAGTTATGATCACAGTTCTCCTCTTTAACTCTGAGGATGTCTTCCGCAGCCGAAGATCAAACGTCAAGAGAAAATGTTACAAATTGACTAGAGGTACGATCTCGAAAATTTGAAACGAAATTCAAGCCGGCCGTGAAAGCTTATATTATATGGTCACCCTGTACTATTAGCTCTCACTATCTGCTTTTCTTCAAGAGTTTCGTTACTTTTCTAACGAACTATACGCCCTATATAAAATTGAGTTATCTTCGGAAAGACTTTTATGGCAGGAACATGTGCATTCTCTTATATAAATATCGTGAAATAGAGCAGTCCATCTACTCTAACAAGGGAAACGCGTGACCCCGAACGCTGACAAGAGCACGAAAACGCGCTTTGAATATAAATTGCTCATCCCAAAGGATGGTACGACCCATTCGCATGTAAAACACAGCAATTTGTCAGACTGGCATTCAGCAGCGACAAGATTATAACATCACTGTAATCTGTTAGAGGAAGGTTTTTTGAAGGTATTGCTAAGAAAGAGGCAACAAAGTATTGACAACCGTTTGAAATAAACCTCTTAAGACAATATAAAGTGACATGAGATGGATCGTTGATTCAGACTATAATGTGAAAAGCCACAAGTAAATTTTATTATCGTCATTTTATAATCAAACTTTATTTCGTAATATAGAATAAACTTCATGCACAAAGGTTCAGGACTACGTTACAGTATCCTAAAATGCATTACAAATTGTCTGAACGTTGTTTGTAGGTGGTACTCTATAGCCGTGACGTATTCTGAAGAAAAATCGTTCTTGTGCCTGGAGCTGTATAAGTAATATTTTTATTCGTTATACACGATATGTTTCGACAGCTGCTGCCATCAACAGGAGGTTAACAAACTAAATGAAAAAATACATGATAGTTGTATACAGCCACACAACATGGAGTCAGACATAAAATTTTAATATTTTCTTTTTTTTTTAAATACTATTCATACTCACATACTTACAATAACAAAATGATTTTTTCCGAATGTGACAACATCAAATTTCCATTAATGTTTGCGACAGCCTCTTGAAAACTTCCATTTTACTTTGTTCGAAGGTACAGTTCCGTTTCACCTGCAACTGTTACTAATGAGCTTACTACATCTTATATTACTAAGATGGAATTAAAAATGTTTAAATGTTTGTTAAGCTTAAGGGACTTAACTTACAAACTACTTTTGAACTACCTTATACTAAAGACGACACAAACATCCATTCCCGAGAGGGGATTCGAACCCCCTACCGTAGCGGCCGTGCAGACTGTGACTGGCGCGCCACAGACCGCTCCGTAACTGCGGCCGGCTGGAATTAAAACCGGAAGTTCTTTGGTAAACATTCATCTACTCCAATAATGTTATCTGTGAATCTTGTTATGATCTATGATGAAATAGTAAGCTGATTACTAACACTTTGGGATCAGACTGAACACCAATATTCAAACAGGTGTAAAACAGATTTCAAAAGACCGTCGCAATCCTTACTGTAAATTTTATGTTGCCATATTCGGGAAAAATATCATTTTGTTGTTATTGATATATAATATGTAAGTATTAAAATATTTTTGAAATTTGTTGAAGTTATATATTTGACTCCTTGTTGTGTGATTCTGCGTAACTACCATGTATTTATTCCATTTTGTTTGTTAAACTCCTGTTGATGACAGCAAGTGTTGATACCAAAGCAGTACAACGAATAAAAGATATTATACAGCTCTGGGCACAAGAATAATTTTTTGCATTATAGTTTGAAGGGGCTGGTGCAACAATGCGTCTCTCATTGTGTTTTTACGGCTTTTAAGGAGCCATTCTGCAGGCTGCTGAAACTCGTTGTTCCGCGCCATCGGCAATTTCACGGGTTGATGCATCACATTGAGTCACGCCAATAATGTACCATGTTTTAAACTAACTGTTTTGAGGGTTCGATTCGTGCGTACATCTGACAAGTATCCTGTACGTCTGCTAAAGTCACGTGGATCTATGACATTTGATTTATTGCTTCAATGAGAGCCAAAAGCATAGTAGGTGTTGCGTGCCGTTATAAGCGTTGACCGAGAACCCTCAGGCATATATGGTTCAAATATTAATTATTTCAGTGGAACATACTGATGTACAGATCCTATGAATATGAATTTTCTGTCTATAGTCCTTGAAGGTGTTCTGTTTTCTCTATACGTGATTTATTTCGGTGTAATATCGATCAAGAATGAAAATTATTGATATGAGTTGGAGGAAAGGTATTCCGACATAAATGGAATGAATGTAGAGCTGCAAGTTTTGTCATGAGTGTCTTTAGTCAAAGTGTTACTGGGAGATGCATCGGGGGCAGCATAATAAGAGTGCGCGCTTGAAACAACGCGTCAGAATATTTCTGTTATCCGTCAGGACAGGATATACGATATCTTACCGTCCGTCTCCCACCAGGAGTTTTTGCATAAAAAATTCTCAGGCATTACTTTTCATCATGCCCCCGTACCTGTGATTGCTTAATGGACTGACTAATGGTTCTTCTAGCGTCGTTCGTCAATATCCATTTACCTACAGCGAGATAACGTACGCTTTCGATACTTCAATAAGGAATAAAATAAAATGTCATTAAAAATTCATGAAAACAATTACCTTGTTTTACACAATGTGCTTGCTCTTCCACGATTAGTAATAGTTTCATCAAGGGAAGTTAAAGTTATTTGTGTCCTTTAATTCTGCACACTAGTGTATAATATATAAGGGCTGGATAAAGCGTAGTGAGTAGTACGAGGGTTGGAAAGTAAAAAGTGGCAACTATTTATTTACAATCAATACAAAAGCTTTACATTTTTGCACGTGTTGCTGACCTTCAAAATAGTCACCAGCAATGTGTAGAACCATAACCACCTAGAGATTAGGTCTCACAACATCCCGTGCTACGTCATACTGACCAGGTCGCGGCCGCCAGCTTACTGGCTGGCCGCTAGGAGGCAGTGGGCGTGCCTCAGCGGCCAGCCATTCATCTGGCGGCCGCGTCCTGGTCAGTATGACATAGCACGGGCTGTACCAATGACGTCAGTCGCACGGTAGCTCTCAACTATAGAGGTCTCAGCAAACATTGAGAACGAGTGTTTTGAGATACTGTAGACGTGATTGAACGGGTCGCCTTTGTCAATATTCATCTAGAATCGCGTATTCCATACTTGGCGCTAGTGCTACCGAAGTTGGTGGTTATAGTGTATTGCCTCCTAGCGGCCTTGGGATACTTCTCGAGCGCAGGGCTATTTCTCAAAGTCAGCTTACCCTCCCTATTAGGCGAGGCTCTCTATTTCAGTACAATGGTCCAGGTGTGGAATCGACACCAGACCAGTATATCCGGAACTGTGATAGAGAAATTAGCACCATTTTCTCAAAATGCGCCAGTTTCGGTGGCTTAAACCTCATCGACCATTTCCTATAGTCGTACCTTTTCGTCGAATACAGCTACGCACAAGCGGACCTAGCGACTACCCGGAGTTTAACGGTACTTGATATATGTTGTTTCTTATTACCAAGACGACCAAGCAACGTCATACAGAGGAACGGCTCCCGTCAGTGAAGTGGGGTGCAGTTCAGCTAACATTGGGAATAGGGGGATGTTCTAATATTAGTTCATCAGTCATTACAGTGCAATGCAGAAAATGTTTTTCCGTATTATTCTTATTTTGATTTTAGCTTTCATTGTATGACGCATTTCCAGTTGTAAGAAGAAATTTAGATTTAATTTCCATGTTTACAGAAATTCAAGTTTTAACGGCATCCAAGCCAGTCAGGGAAGCCAGAAAATCGTCGACAAAAAGGCGAAGTTGGAATGTAAAATTAGAAATAAAAATAAATAAAGTTGGTGAAGCACTTGTTCAAGAAAGACAAGGTCCTGGGTTCCAGTCCCGGTCAGGTACACAGTTGTAATCTGCCAGGAAGTTTCGTATAAGCGCACACTCAGTTCAAAAAATGTTCAGGTATTTGTAAAGCTGTGGGACCTATGCACAGAGGTTATCAGTCGCTAGGTTTAAATGTTCAAATGTTTGTATAGCTTACGGTACTTACCTACGGGGTCAGCAGTCCCCTAAGTCACAAACTACTTGTGGAGTAGCTAACACTAAGGACGGCACAAATATCCATGCCCGAGAGAGGATTCGAACCCCGACCGTAGTGGCCGTGCAGACCGTGACTGGCGCGCCGCAGTCCCCTCGGCCACCGCGGCCGGCCCCAAGGCCTACAAACAGCTGAAACTAACTAAAACTAATCTAAGGACAACACACACATCCATTTCCGATGGAGGACTCAAACTTCCAACGGAAGCAATATGATTTAAAGCGCATGGCCATTTCACAGCGGCGTACACACCGCTTAAAAATGAAAATATTCTGGAATATTTTTATGGTTTTGCTGTTTTGATGTAATTTGTTAGACACGTTTTTTCATTAAGTGCCGCGGTGGAGAGGCCGAACGCTCAAAGGCGCCTTGCTGCGGACCACGCGGTTGTCCGCCGTCGGACGTTCGAGTCTTCCCTGGGGCATGGGTCTCTTTGTGGTGCCTTACGTTAGTTTAATTTAAGTAGTTTGTAATTATAGTGACAGATAACCATAGCAGTTTGGTCGAATAAGTTTACAAACGATTGAAATTTGAATTTTCATTAAGCCACTTCACTGTTTACACCATTGTAAAATCTACGTGTTCGAAAATTTCCGAAATATTGTAGTTTCATCTGTGAGGCTACATAAACACTTCATACTATCACTTATAGTCTTTATCTAAGGTTCATCGCAATTTTGGTTTTTCTTTTTTTTTTCTAAATGTTCATTACTAAAACCTTCAGTCGGAAAGGTGAGACTATCTTGAGTACATATTATTACATTATAATGAAGTTATAATTTTTCATTTTGTTAAAATTTTTTTGCTCTAGATGTCATTATGGTTATGCTCTGTAAATAATTGTATGTCATACCACGATTTTTCTGTGTGTTGTAAATATTTGTTCTTTATAGCTTTTGTTTATGCGTTAGGCTTTGGCAGTATAATGATAAGAGATCGGAACCGATAGCACTGAGCATAAAAAAAACCGTTGATGGACAAGCACAATGAAGTTTTACAACGAAATATAATAACTCTCAGTACTTTCTTATCCAAACGTTGTACTAAATTCTTTCAGATACCTTCTTTTATCAAAGTTATTATTGTCTTAAATAATAAATTTAAGTTCACTAATACGTAGTTCTCTCCACTCTCTAATTACGTTGATAGTGAAATAACAAATTTTCCTTCTTTACTGTGGTCTCTCAAAGATGACAGAGCGCTACTGTTTTACGTAACACAAAAAAAAAAAAAGTTGCCTGGTAGTAGCTTCCGGTAAAGTTGAGCCTTGAAACTTGCTCGGCCTCAGCGAGAAGCATCAATCTCCAAGAGCAGTCTTAATTGAGTCCTTCGCATACAAAACACTCCACTCTCTGCAAAACACTTGACTCATTGCAAAACAATCTAATCTCCACGCTGTAGCTAACTCAGACGCCGTTACGAAAAGTTTCCAGTAGGACCCCTCATTGCTATAGTTGTGAAGTTTCCAATAAATAAAATGTGTCAAGGTAAATCGCTTCCCAGCCCAAGCGGGGAGTTATTTGGAGATAGCATCTCGTAACACAAACGTATCATTGTCTTAAGGATTGAAAGGGGCAAAAGAGCAATTCCGAATATGAGTACAGACTAAACTGAGCTTGTGAACTCATCTCACTTGCTAGTCATACTCCTCTTAGTAATAAAGATTAACCTAGCCTCCTAATTTGGGACGTTATTTAAATCATACTTTTTGTTGAATTGTTCAACAAGTTGAAACTATTAGCGTGTTTTAAAGGTATGGTGACAGTGCGTGTGATTTCTGATAATCCTTTCACAAGTTACTTGTAACTACAGTATTCAAGTGCCAATGGAAGTAATCACAATGTCTGCCAGTAGTGATTGTAGTAAATCAGTGTGAAAAATAGAAATTTGCGGCCTGTATTCAAACCCGGTCTTTTGCTTACGACTCACTCTCGTTGATCACATCGCCACCTGGACACAGTGCACAGCTATCACTACTACACAATCTGTCCTAGCACGCTTCCAATCTCACTCAAATTATCAACATACCACTGGACTTAAGCTCGTGAATGAGTTGCTCAAAACGAACTGTACTTCAAATACTTCATAGGTTTCCCGCTTCATACCGTCCGCACAAATTATGTTAACACTAGGCGCTGTGGCTGATTGGAGCGACTGTTACAACGTTCCTCACTTACGGCGACAGCCATCAACCAACGTGGATCTGCCTACTTAGTTTCCACGGTAACATTTCGACTCATTCGTTTCGCTTGTGGCTGGCTCACTCATTCTTGTTTCTGTTTCTCTCCAAATCTGGCGCTACAGGAGGGATTTAGCTGAAATCGAACCAGTGCCACAACGTGAGAGTTTCCTTCTGTAATTCTATCAATACTACCTACAGGAAAAATAGAAACAATAATAAAGGGTCGTACGAAACTTTACGTCTGTCGTTAACATGTGCCCACGGTTTTAAATTAAATTATAGCATAGTGGGGAATATTGTTGTTGACTAGTCAGTAAGAACAAGAAAGAACAATGGGGGAAAATGATGAGAGAATTAAAAGTACACTCCAGACCATTAAAATTGGTACACCACGAAGATGACGTGCTACAGACGCGAAATTTAACCGACAGGAAGAAGATGCTGTGATATGCAAATTATTAGCTTTTCAGAGCATTCGCACAAGGTTGCTGTTGGTGGCGACACCTACAAAATGCACACATGAGAAAAGTTTCTAACCGATTTCTCATATACGAACAGCAGTTTATCGGTGTTTTTGTGATGCCTCGTATATGGAGGAGAAAGGCGTACCATCATGTTTCCGACTTTGATAAGGGTCGGATTGTAGCCTATTGCGATTGCGGTTTATCGTATCGCGACATTGCTGCTCGCGATGTTCGCGACCCATTTTTAGTAGAATATGGAATCGGTGCGTTCAGGAGGGCTATACGGACTGCCGTGCTGGATCCCAACGGCCTCATATCACTAGCAGTCGAGATGACAGGCAATTATCAGTATGACTGTAACGGTTCGTTCAGCCACGTCTCGATCCCTGAGTCAACAGATGGGGACGTTTGCAAGACAACAACCATCTACACGAACAGTTCAACGACGTTCGCAGCAGCATAGACTATTAGCTCGGAGACCGTGGCTGCGGTTACAGTTGATGCTACATCATCGACAGGAGCGTCTGCGATGGTGTACGCAATGACGAACCTGAGTGCACGAATGGCAAAAAGGCATTTTTTCGCATGAATGCAGGTTCCGTTTACAGCATCATGATGGTCGCATCCGTGTTAGGCAACATCGTGGTGAACGCACATTAAAAACGTGTATTCGTCATCGCCATACTGGCGTATCACCTTGCGTGATCGTATGGTGCGCTATTGGTTACACGTCTCGGTCACCTCTTGTTGGCATCGTCGGCACATTGATGTGTTACGACCCGTGGCTATACCCTTCACTCAATCCCTGAGAAACCCTACATTTCAGCATGATAATGCACGCCCGCATGTTGCATGCAGGTACTGTACTGTCCTTTTTGGATACAGTAAATGTTCGACTGCTGCCCTGGCCAGCACATTCTCCAGATCTCTCACCAACTGAAAAGGTCTGGTCAATGGTGGCTCAGCAACTGGCTCGTCACAATATGCCAACCATAACACTTGATGAACTGTGGTATCGTATTGAAACTGCTTGGGTATCTGTACCTGTACACGCCATCCAAGCTGTGTTTTACTCAATGCCCAGGCGTATCAAGGCCGTTAACACGACAAGAGGTGGTTTTTCTGGGTACTGATTTCTCAGGATCTATGTACCCAAACTGCGTGAAAATGTAATCACTTGTCAATTCTACTATATTTGTCCAATGAATACCCGTTTATCTTCTGTATTTATTCTTGGTGTAACAATTTTAAAGGCCAATAGTATATTTCCAACATTTTTTTTGGATAGACTTCGTTGTTATAGTTTCTTTGTACCCTTAAATGATAATTGTTGAAATAAGCTCGGGATGGCGTAAGTGAACTGACTGCCAATAGCTGCGTTTTTCTGGAATCACTTTGTCATATTGCGTAAGGAAGGCACATTGAATCAAACCGCTGCTGAATGAAAAAATGAGCACTTTTTCAGGCTTCGGTACTTTATGAACGAACTTCAATTGAACGGTTGGCAATAAAGAGTGTGATTGATTGGAGTAGTTCATATATACGAAGTAGTTCGACCCGTCGCTCGTGGCATTTTGTCGATTTACGAACGAGATCGAACGTAGTGTGCATCCTCACTGTCGACGGGATCATTGGCCGTCTTTGCCTCACATATTTACTGACCTTACCTTATATCACAGGTTGTGGAGGCGGTCTGGTAGTTTAATAACCTTCAAAAGTGAAAAGCCTGAATCGCAAAATACTTATTTATTTTGTGACGACCGGTTTCTGTGGTCTGTGCCACCATCATCTGGTCTAATCAAATTTTACAATTTGGTCATCTTACCTTATTTAAAAAATGGAGGTAAATAGAACGTTCAACACAGCACTTAGTCTAAAAATGAAAAAAAAATATATTAAAAAATTCATAAAACAAGAACTGTTTGTAAGAGACACTTTTAAAGTGTGTGTGATATGGTCCAACATAAAAGGCAGACTAGCTTTAATCGCGGTTAATAACGTCAATATCCATGTAATTACAAAATAAATGCTTTATCTAGTTTGGAAATGTGTGTAATAATAGGCACTATTCTCGAAAATGAAGTCTAGGATAGCGACACAGTGATCGGTTTTAGGAGCGAATGGTCACGGTTTCGAAATTCACTAGGACCACGGATTTTTTCACTCTCTGTATTAACCAAACCTTCATCTTTCAACGATATGAAGAGTTACCAGAAACGTTAAACTCTGGTTTCCATTTTTCCCTGTTTGATTACTGGCGTTGCTTAGAGACATTTAAGGCGCCGAAATAGCAACCAATCTAAAGACTTTCACCACGTAGCTGACTCACACGAAATTATTATTATATTCTATTTAGTACCTATACTTGATGCTACAATTTGTGACACATTACACTTTTTCTTCCAATTTAGCATAAGGGTTTTTATAATTTTAGTGTACTTAATTTTTTTTCTAATTTTGCTGTCGTGTTAGTCTCTGTGAAATGTTCAAATGTTTGTTAAGTTTTAGGGACAGGTTCATCTTTCCCTAAATTTACGAACTACTTATGAACTACTTTATACTAAATACGACTCATGCATTTCTGCGGAAGGATTCGAACCCCCGACCCTAGAGGCCGTGGAGACTGGGACTAGAACCCCGCAGACCGCTCGGCCACTGTTGCCGGCGCTCTCGATGAAACTCCGATAAGGCTCCGTGGCACCGATTTGAATAATATTGTTCTTTTTTTATGTTTTGTTCGCTTTATACGGGTGTTGTCTAGTAAAAATGTGGGAAAAATCCGAAGGAACAACTGAAAAAAACAGAAAAAAATCTAATAGATAATTTTGTAAAGATTTGATTCGTTTTTTATACGCTACCTTACATTGCATCCTATTGTCATAAAATTTTGCGCACTTAATCGTCAAAACAAGAGAACAAGAGAAACATCAATGACTACGTAAGATGCATGGCGGAGGGTACCTTACTCCATGCTTCAACACTATATGATCGATCACCATGAATTTGGCCGGTATTGTACTGTTTCATATACAGGGGTAGGAGGAGGAGAGAGAGCGAACCAGTGGACATTGGAGAGCGGGAGAGGTAACGAAGAGCCGGGATGCTGTGTGGGTGGATAGAGAGGAGGAGGAAGACAAAGGGGAGAAGGAGGTGGCGGTGGCGGTGTAAGTCGGGGAATCAGAGATAAGTAGAGACAGAGAACGGAGGGAGGAATTCATGGAATACACGAATGTTGGTCTAGATAAATACCCACGCCTACTTGTTTTATCCTGCCTAATACCACAGTCTAACATATCTGTCACGACACTCGAGCGAATTTTTGTTACCGATCCCGACAGCAGCGCACCAAGCGGCCAGCAGGAGACACTACTGAGTTGGCGATATTTCGCGCGTTGTACCTCGGGTTACTCGTGGCTTATATTCGTTTTAGTGATGCTTTCCGGAACGGGTAACGCATGTAGCGCAATAAATTGTAGCAATAACCAGAAAAAAACCTAATTTCTTTTCAAATTTCCTAAGGTCACAGAGATATGTAACAATCATTCTGCTGAAATGTTTCCGTTACGATTCACCAGAACATTGCATATATTTATGTATAACAGTGATTGATTGACCGTTTTAGGAGCAGAAAATGGCTCATAGTGTATTAAGCGCGATTAAAACTAGTCTGCCTTTTATGTTGGACCATATCACACACACTTTAAAATACCTCGTTGGTGTCTCTTACAAGTTGTTGATGTTTTATGGATTTTTTAATATATATATATATATATATATATATATATATATATATATATATATATATATATATATATATTAATTTTTACACTAAGTGCTATGTTGAACCTCCATTTTTTAAATAAGGTTGTTGTTATTGTGCTCTTCAGTCCACAGACTGGTTTGATGCAGCTCTCCACGCTACCCTGTCCTGTGCAAGTTTCTTCATCTGAGAATGCGTTCTGAAACCTACATCCTTTTGAATCTGCTTACTGTATTCGTTCCTCGGTCTCCTTCTACGATTTGTACCCCACACGCTTCCTTCTAATGCTCAGTTGACACTTCTCAAATTGTGTTCGACCAATCTATCCCTTCTCTTGGTCAGGATATGCCAGAAACTCCTTTTCTCCCAGATTCTGTTAAGCACCTCCTCATTAGTTACGTGATCTACCCATATAATATTCATCATTCGTCTGTAACACCACCTTTCAAAAGCTTCTATCATCTTTTTATCTCAACTCCTTATCGTCCACGTTTCACTTCCATAAAAAGCTACACTCCAGACATTTAGATTAATATTGGATGTCGAAAGGTACAGAAAAAAAAACCGTATGATAGGCCTAAGATATAAAGTTACATTCAGAAGAAACCTTATATTTTAGTAAAAAATTGAAAGTTCGGACAATAAGAGAACCATGTAGGGAGATAGGGAAATACCGAATATTTGTAGAAAACATCAACACTAAACTCAAATCTGGGCGTCAGTGGTCATACTCTTCCTTTTTTTCGGAAATATGCACGTAAACCTAAGGGCAGTTCCTAAACTTTCAACTATAAAAACGTTTTTTACGTATTTCAACTATTAGTTGGAAGCATCTCGTCCAACATAATAACAATAAGAAAGACGGAAGTCGTAGTTTTGCTAACAGTTGTCCTAAAAACTAAAACACAAAAGGAAATGAAATGAAATTGTTTGTCTTACGCGTTAACTTTGGAGCTATACGGTACGCTTTCTTTACATTACTTCCGTTTCAATGGGGACAGATGAAAAATATTCGGAGGCATATGTTTCAGCGTGAGTAGGTTCTATCTTCCATCGTTTCAATTTCAAATGTTCTAATGTTTGTAATTCTTATGGAAAAAGTTCAAATGTTTGTAATTCTATTGGACAAACTACGTTGACCATCAGTCCCTAGTCTTACAAACTTCTTAAACTAGGTTAAACTAACCTGAGGACAACACACACATCCATGCCTGCGGGAGGATCCGAACCTCTGACGCGGGAGGCTGCGCGATCCATAACGTGACACTCCAGACTGCTCGGCTACTCCCGCGCGGCATTTCTTATGGGACCAAACTACGTTGGTCATCAGTCCATATCATCGTTTTAGTCACCTGTTTAAATTCCACTATTGTTTATTTATGCATCATCCGTTTCGTCTGATATTAGACTAGAACCTTGGTATCTAAAATAAAACAGAAAAGAAGAAAAGGGCGCGCGAATAAAGTGTTATACATAACATATATATATATGACGTTAACAGGCGGTTCCCTTGCTCGCCGCTTGGAGCGCTAGTGTCGTTTTAGCTGTCAGGCGGTAACAGATTTTACACCAGTGAGTGTCGCAACTGGTATGTTAGACTGTGCTAATACAGAGAGAATCCTAAGAGCAGAAAGATATAGGTAAGGAATACAGATAGAGATGAGGAAAGTGATCGGCTGAATCATTAAGGGAAGGTTTTCGGGATATATAGGCATTTAGAACATGTTAAAAAGTTGACGAGTCACACAATTTTCTTCTCCTCGAATCTACCTAATATACTAAATTTTTCGGTATGTACACTCAAATAAATAAGGAGTTATCAATCCCTTTATGAGATACTAGCTGATATGCCCGTGTTTCGCAACGGTTGTTAAAGAGGGACGTGTGTATATCATGGTTTTTTAGGGTTCCGCACCTAGGTCAGCAAAAACAGAATCCTTGTTGGATCGCTCTGTCAATAAACTCAGTTCTTCTAGCCAAGATGTCAAATTTAAGTAGAAGTCATTGTCGATAACGATGAATGTTCATAAAGTTTTTCACACAAAAGGTGAAATTAAGTCCGTACTCCGAAACGATGTAAATTCATTGTTAGTTTGTGTTCATAAAGTTAAGACAGAGGCGTTTAATTGTCTGTTTGGCATAAACTTCTGAAACACTTCTATCGTTGAGATGATAAATAGTAATAATAATAACAGCACCATGTATTGGTTCTATGGCGTAGTACTAAATTGTTTATCTCTCATAGAAAGTGTATGCTGAAGTATTAGAATGTTGCAGTGTTTCACTGTGGACAATGCAATTATTCTGTATGCAGTGCTCCATATTATCGAAAGGTCGACGAATACTGAAAGTCTGGTAATTCAATCAACACAGCAGTTCATGTCTGTTTAAATAAGACGTCACGTTGGTGTCTATGTGGGATAAAGTAAGTCTGGGTAATCGTTGAAGGAATGGCGTCAGCTGATCGTCTGTATAGAACTTTCGATTAAATATAATAGTGTTTCCAGTGAATTGTCTTTACTGTGTTAGCAGCATCGGCCACTCTTTCAGCAAATGCATGTCCTCACGTCTTGAAGTGATGACTTCGTAAAACACGAAGTTGTAATCGATCTTGTGTAATAGAACTATATATTCAGAAGTCGGATTATAACTAAGTACAATTGTCTCGGCAAAAAAAGGCGTCTTTATCTTAATTTAGTCCGCACCAAAAGTAAGTAATTGCAAAGTTTAATCACAATATTGTACCGAACAACAATGAAAGCAGGGAGGTTTCTGATGAGTTTGTTGCTCGCGTGTGTATATTATCTCTAGTAGCAGACACAGAGCAGAAATATCTCTGGAGTGAGCATTCAGATGCCCAGAACAGATTTTCTGTCCTCAACATTAAGGTGGAAATAACACCTGATATTGGAAAAACCTACTAATCGATGACTTCATCTTGGTCCTTTTTTGTTCGGTTAAGACTGATGACTATGTGTAAATGGCACTTTTAGCGACGCTTCGTGAACTTTCTTGTTGCTTCTGTGGCATATTTATTTAGATATCATTTCATGTTACGTGGTTGCTCTGCGAAAAGGAGGTGGGTCTTCTTTGCAGCCAATGCGGTACAAACCAATCCTAAGACCAAATAAATGTGTGGAAAGAGTGGATTTGTCTCAGTATCACTTGGTAATTCCAGCTTAATGTTGAGAAGATGCACAGAAGCCAATGCTCATTCCATAGATATTTCTACTCTATGTATAATTTAGTGGTTATACCCGTCGAAAGATGCAATTCGTTTCTTTCCATGACATTGCAAAGCATATGGGATACAACTAGTGGCAGCGGTTTAGCTTGATATCGTTGGCCACGAACTATTCGGTTTAGGAGGATGAGTAATTTACTGACCAGAATAGAATAAATTATTTATTTCTCCGTGAACATAAAGAATTATTCCCCTTATTCTACGTGACTGATTTTTGAAAAAGCATTCAACAGCCGTTGCCAACAACAGCGCACAACGCTGCCGTCGGAAGTAAAATTGTACCCTTTCTTGTAGTGTATTACACCATAGTTATGAGAATGAAAAAAACGCCAGCGCCATAATTGGTTATTTGGTAGGCTACGTAACTAAGGTCGCCTCACTTTGTCCTTTCCTGTACTATGGCGTTTTCGAGGCATTCCTAAACAGAACGCACTCAAAATGTAATGAGGATACACCGAAATCAGAAAGGGAACAAAATAAATTCCATTTTCCTCGAAAAAATTCTTATGTAAATTAGAGCATCGATAAACGCGATGAAGATCGTTCAGATAATACCCGCGAAAGGAAGCACTTTTTTTCTTTCCATGGCCTTGCAAGGCGTGCAGGATACAGCTAGTAAAAAAATTATATTTTTGTGCCGTACCTGGGTTAAATTTTATTTTCAGTGGTATCGGTTTAGTATGTTAACATTGGCAACGAAATATTCGCTTTAGAAGGATCATTAATTTACTGATCGGAACAACATTAATTATTTATTTCATTATCAACACTAAGAATTGTTCCCCTCATTGTATGTGAGTCATTTAAAAAAAAAAAAAAAAAAAAAAAAAAAAAAAAAAAAAAAAAAAAAAAACACACACACCGTTGCCGTAACGAAAATCATAGCCCTTGTTTAAGAGTATTACACTTTAGTTATGAGAATAAACAGCGCAGCATCGCCATCTATTAGTTATTTGATTTACTATGCCAGTAACAGCGCCTCTATCGGATCTTTGCTAGACTACGCTGCATTTCAAGCATAGCATACACCAGAAACTACAAATTACGATATCTTTTCTTTCCCTGATCCGATTTATATGAAATGAAGGTTATATGTTGCGCCAAGGTACTCTCAGTTGACCTATGAAACACCATGAAAGTTCATGTAGTACTCTTGGAGATTTTCTGTACTACACCATACTTATAAGCATAGTATATACAAAAACTTGAAATTACGATATTTTTCCTTCCTTTGGTCTGATTTTGATGAAACTAAGTTTATGTTACTCTCCAAACTAGTCTCAATTTACCCGTGGAAACCCATGAAAGTTCGTGTAGTACTTTTGGACATCACCCTCAACAAATAGACATACACTATGGCTTTTGAGCAAATGATTAAATTATAATATCTTTATTTTCTGTGATCCGATTTTAATTATTGAAGCCTTTATGTAACCGCACGATGTTCTAACGTTACGTGTGAAAACCCCATGAAAATTCATCAAGTAGGTTTGGAGATAGACGTGTTCAAAGAGACAGACAGACGTAACGGTCGTAGGTAAAAAAATTGAAATTACGATAGTCTTCTTTTCCGTGATCCGACTTTTATGAAGCGAAGTCTATATATTTTCCAGTTACGTTCAAGTTACCTGTAAAAACCCAAGCAAATTCGTGAAGTAGTTTTGGAGATAAGAGGTTTTTAATAGCTGAAAAACATATACGACGGTTACTGAAAACACTTAAAATTATGATATCTTTTCTTTCCGTGATTTTGATAAAATTATGCCTATATGTTGACCGCATCAGATTCGTCCAGTAGTTTTGAAGATTGAAGGGAACAGCGACAGGCCTACATTTACAGATTTATTATTAGTATATATTTATTTGCCATAGATCGCTTATTGATTTTACACGATGACTAGTTTCGATTCGTAAAAGAGTCATTATCAAATGTTAATTGTGCGGGAATGGTATGAAATATACTTCAGATAGGTCACCATCATTGTGGTAAGTTACATAAATGGTATGCACATCATCAGTCGAATATGCCTTTGGATCATGTTGTTCAAGTTTTTACTGTGATAACACATTACCTGGACATGTGGTACAGTATACCACAGGGTCTTTAACAACATAGCCCAAAGTCATATTCGATTGATGAGTGCATACCATTTATAACTTGCCACTTTGACGTTGATTCATCTGAAGTATGTTTCTTAACATGCCTGGAAAATTAAGATTTGATTATGACTCCTTAAACCAGTCATAATATAAAATCAATAAGCGATCTATGGCAAATAAATGTCATAAAGGGATTCATAACTATTACATTAAAGATCGCCTCCTATAAAACAACCTTTATAAGATGTCACACACTTATAAATAAGAAGATATCTTCACATTTTGCAACGTTATTGTAACTGAGTGTGTACACGTTTGATTAATGAAGTGGGGGTAAATAATGAAGAAGGATTCAACAAGAGAAGAGCTCAAGTAGGACTGAGAGAGAGAGGCTAAGGACAAAGTAGACACAAAGGTTGAGGAGGTGGATTCGGGGGGAGGAGATAGGAGGGGGAGGAGTAGGAGAAGTCTGAGGAGGAACAGGATTAGGACGTGTACGTAGAAAGGGGAAATGGACAGTTTGTCTGTATTAACATAACTGGGAAATGTACAGAAGATTAGCGCAAATGACTACCTAGGCAATGTCGGGTAGTAAGGTTAGTTATGTGTAGTTATTTACTGAAGGGAAAAAAAAGTGTGGTTCGGGTGTACTAGTGGTGACTACGATAGCAACAATACAAACATTTACTTAATAAACGTGAATATAGGTATCTATTGACTCGGCTGGTTGCGGTGGCAGTGCTGCAGCAGAGAGTGGTGTCCTGCTTGCAGGGCCCCCGGACCAGCTGGAGCTGTCGCCGCTGCTGGGCGCGCTGGTGGGCGTGGTGCTGGTGCTGGTGCTGGTGACGGCGGTGGTGGTGGGCACGCTGCGCGCGCGCCTCAGGCGGCAGTCGCGCCGCGCCGCGGCCGGGGGCGGCGCCGGGGGCGGCGGGGGCGGCGACGGCCGGCGGCGCCGCCTGCCCAGGCCCGGCGAGCTCGCCTTCAAGGAGAAGGCCGCCGCGCTGTTCGCGCCCGCCAGGCACGACCGACACGACAAGGACGACATCAACCCGGACGTCATCCCGGCCAACTCGGGTGAGCCGCCAGTATCTAACTGAAGGCAGAGAAGCATATCGCGGCCCACAACTATAACAATTTTGAATATAATTAGCCGATTTAATTTTTCCATGCTTGGACGGCAATCTCCTTACTTTGAAGTATTAAAATGCCTAGATCGCAATTAAGTAATTTATTTTCCTGACGACCGGTTTCGTTCCTTCGTAAGAAGGCGCCCTTCAACATGCCACAATGGAGAGGGCCTTTTAAGTATTTTAACCATTTTATGTGTGACGTACCATAATTCAAAGTTAAATGTTTTTATGATTAACATAACATTTTAATGTCATCCATCTTCACGAAACGAAAACATAGGACACTAGTGACCAGATGATGATACTCTAAGTGGATCGAAACAGGTCATTAGAAAAATGAATTAATCAATTTCGATATTGGCATTTTAATATTTCATTATTAGCAGAGGTTGTCAGTATCGTGAGCGATCCTTAAATAATTTTTAAATGTTATGACGTCAGTAATAAAATAAAGCCCAGATTCCATGTATAAATTACTCATTTACTGTTTATCATTACTATTTTTGGCAAGCTATGTTGCCATTATCAAACGATCAAACGTTACTTCATCAAAGTAGTAAAATACTTATTACAATATGTAAGAGATATCAATTACAAACTGATAAAACACTGTACATATCACTTGTTGTTTGGTACCCAATGGACAGGATATGTTTGACATCTAATGTTTGCACATTTAAAGTTAGAATTCATATAACACTATACATATCACACAGTGGACATGACATCATTACGTCTGATGCTTGCACATTTAAAATTAGAACTGATATGACATTGTACATGTGACAAGTTGTTTGGTACGCCATTGTACCTTGGACATTTGATGCTTGCAAGATTCAAGTTAAAAATAGACTACTCTTAGCGTCCATGATGAACCAATGTGTCAGAGGCACATAGTTCCAGATGTATAGGTGATGTTATTGTATGGAACTAGACGCCAAATTCAGGTGTATAAATTCTGCATCATGGACGTAAGAATTTCTCTGATTTTAAATTCAAGTATGTAAGCATCAGATGACAAACGTATTAAGACAATGGTGTACCAAACATGTGATCTGTACGGTGCTATATCAATTCTATCTTTACATGTGCAAACATCAGTTGTTCATACTGTACCAAACAACGACCCGCTCCGTTAGCCATTTGGTATAATGCACTGTTTCGCAGACGGGGAGACATACCGGTCCCGGTTTGAATCCGCCCGTCAGACTAACGAACGGTTTGTGAGTGCTGTTCAGACGGTTTTTGGCGGTTTTCCACATCCCACAGGTGAATACCAGGCTCTTCCCCAAGTTCTGCTTCAGTTACACGATTCGTCAACATGTAGAAACCCTTTACACTAACACACATATAACAGTATAAATAGACATTTGGGGTATACTTTTCTTCCCGGGGTGCATGGGGTGGCGACAGGAAGGGCATCTGGCCTCCCCGTAAATATTAACACACCAAATTTGGATGTAACACAGAACCGATTCTGCATGTGCGGGAACATGGCCTAAGAGGAAAAAAAAAGAAATTGTACCAAATGACATACGATATGTACAGCGTTCTATCAGTTTTTAACTCATATGTCTTGGATTTTGCAATAAGTATTTTATTAGTTGCATGAAGTAACATTTGATAATGGCAACATAGTTTGCCAAAACTGGTAATGACGTACAGTAAATGAGTAATTTAAGCATGCGATCTTGCCTTTGACTTCATATTAAACTCATCACACATAAAATGTTTTGAATATATTCCCAGTGTTATAAGACGTACGCTGCCCACTGATGTAACTGTTTTTGTTAATTTTCTGCGTTATATCTGAAGATAGTCGTAACTCATTGATACCGTTTATGTAGCGACTAAAATTGTGATAATCGACGTAAATAAACCAAATAAAGAGTTCCTTAAATTGGAAGTTATTATGCCTTTGTGGACGTACTGACGGTGTTAGGGGTGAGTCGGCAAGTGGTGGATGACTTGGACCGTTGTTCCAGTGGCGGAGGCGGGGCAGGACTCTTGCGCACAGACGCCGGCTGCAGACGCCGAGCCGGAGGAGGCGGGGCTGCTGGCCACGCCGCCGCCCACCGCCGCCCCCGCCGCCCCCGCAGCCTCCGCCGCCCCTGCTGCCGCCGTCCCCGCAGACGAGCAGCGGAGGCTGCTACCCTCTAACGGACAACCGCCTCCCACCAGGAGGGACGTCTGGGGCATACAGGCAAGCAAGCTCAGACCACCAAACTGCTTGTGTTCCACATCCACTGGGTGAGACAGAAGTCGCGACACCCTTTTATTTAAAAACATTCTGCAGGAATAACGAAAACATAATTCCAGTTAGGTATGGATGTAGTAATCTACTTCTTACAGAATGCACTAAACATGGGTGCCATCTAGAAATTGCCATTCGTGTATCTGACTCAGATTTCTTAAATGGAATGGGGTCATGTGATATATAAGTTAACATCAGCATTAAATGGCAAGTTCATCCCCGTGAACAGATTCGACGTAACTGTTGTGACCTCGTCGCCTTTTGTTCTTTCTTTCTCACTGCCATTGGTTGAGTACTCGTCCCGGTCTAGTTGTCAAGAAAACATACTGGTGCAGCAATCGATGCCCAGTTAAAACATATCTATAGAAATTAGTATTACAAGTTTTATTGACTGAATATTACAATGATACTCAACTTTAGATAAAGTTTGTTTCTTCTCTCTTCTCGCGGCGTCGTCTGTATGATGGTATCTGCGGTGAGACCTATCGACTGATTCGTTCGTAGCCGAGTTCTGACCTAGTGAGTTCTGACTAGTAACTGACGGGCCGTCCAGACGTATGTCAGCCTAGATATAGCCGCTAGTAGAGGCCGCGTATCTTCGTTTACTCCCTCAAGGATGCGTGGCACCTGCTTGTGATTGGATTTCGGTCGATCGCTATTTACTCCACGATCGTTCTCTTACATCTGGCGTGTGGCGCTGACTTGACTTTATCCAATAGTCCCTCTTTTGTAAAAGTTATCGTATTCATTGATGGGGCAAAGTTTTTTAGTCAATGGTGAAGTCAATCATTATTACCACAGGTACTGGATTGACCAAAATCCACACTGGATATGACCTTCAAAGGTCTTCAGAAACTAAATGCTCAATCCTACCCGGATATACTACAATAAGTGCTTTTATATTTTTATTTAATTATTTATTTACTTAATTAGTTAGTTACTTTTGAATGGGCAGAATTCCGTCGTACTTTCCACAGTGTGGGTCTGCACCACACTAATGATCCTGAGCGGTTAGATGGTCAGTTGCCTGCTTAAGGCATTGGCAGACGTGGTTCTGTGGACACTCAAATCACCTGGTCTCACACCACTAGACTTACCTGTGGGACCATATAAAGCAATTCGTACATGAAGAGAGAATAAGACAAAATATAGCATCTCAAGGAACGCAATGAAGAAGCGTAAGCCAAAATTTCTGAGGTAATCATTTTTTTTAGTGCACACCTATTTGATTCACTGTCTTCAGATGTGCGTTGACCATGAAGGATAGAATCTTGAACACAAGATAGCCCAATCTGTTCCTCAAAACAAAATATGTTGTAACTTTCGAACCACAAGTTCTACATCAAATATGTTTAAAAGAATTAACTCGTCAGAAAATGCTGATGTAATTCGGTATACCACTAGAAATCCCCTATGATCTGTAAAAATAATGACCTAGATTCAAGACGGCGGATTTCAAGATGATGGCCATGTTCGGTACATACCGTTATAGTAGACCACCTCACTCATGTCTCACTCGAACATTCATGTTTTCCAATTCCTCCAGGGTTCTTGAAATAAATGGCTGCACTTGTATTTTTGACAAACCCTGTACATCGTTACTTTGTAAATCACACTGAATTTCCTAGTAGATGGTGCATCAAACCACTTTGATATTTATTTATATGTCCAAAAGAACAATAACGGCCGTAATTTTACGAATTTCGACCGCTTCATGGCAAGAAAATAAATCCAATGGCAAATATGAAAATTTTGCTGGACCGGAATTCGAACCCAGATTTCCCGTTTTGGGCAAACGGGCGCTTTTACCAATTAGGCTATCCAGTCACGCTTCCCTTCCAAACCAAAGTTTCGCATTGTAACACACTTCGATTCCCTTGCCCCCTGCCAAGTTGATCCCAGTTGCTCGCAGTCTGTACTGGATTCCCACAAGGGATCGAGCGTTTTGATGTGTCTGCCCTGAAACTGTCAATTTTCGGTAAAGAACAGTCTACATATAAATAATTGTATATCTGCCCCAACAGGCAGTTGATTCAGTGCAGATGCATTAATATGCTCAGTCCCCTGCAGGAATCAAGTATAGGCTGCGAGCAAGTGGAATCAAATAGGCAGGGAGCGTTGCAATCATAGTGTGCTACAAGGCGAGAATATGGGTTGGGAGGGAAGTGTATCTGGATTAGAGATGGGCAATCTGCTCCTGAACTGATTCAAAAAGCCACATGCTTCTAAGGAGTGAGTGATGGATGAATCTGATAAAGAGAGTGGCAGTTTGTCCGAACCGAAAAGTCCCTCTGCTGACAGCAATGAGCCGCATAAGCACCCCTTGCCACATGCTACAGTAGTTTCCTAAACCCCTTGCAACATGCTTCAGAAGTTTCCTAAGCTACAAAATAAATGTGGTATAGACCATGTGCAAGTATAAAACTGCAAAAAATGAGCGTCTAAACACGTGCATCGCCTCCACGCTGCGAGTCGAGAATCGGTGAGTCGCACAAGCAGCATGGTTCAGTGAGTGCGCGGCTCCCGACTTCCGCTGGCTCGCTGCTCCACAGTACTCCAGCGATCGAGGCGATCTGACCGCCAACTGAGTCTGTGAGTTAACTGATCACCAGTTCACCTCTCCCAACCACTCTCCCGACTCCGCTCGCTGTGGAGCCGCCCGTGTGGCGCGCTACTCACGGTTCCCCCCACTTCTCTAGTGAACTGCACAGTGCCGAACAAAGCGACTCCGTGCATTTCTGTTCTCTCGACTCCTGTGTTCTGATAAAGCTTGCAGCTCGCTTACAGAAATGATCATCTGAAGCAACAGAAACCATCATATAGGCAAATGTACTATTCTGAATAGTATTCGAGATGAAAGGTATTTATTTAATGTGATATGTTTTTTCTTAATAACAGGAAATCTGCAGTCTGTGGCAAAAACGAGTTACAGTACAATATTAAACTGTATAAAATTTCCGCAAAAAAGATCCTACTCCATTATTCTGAAGGACTTATAGTTTGTATGAAGGGAGCAAGAGAGACAGTCTTGTGCCATGTGCACTCTCTGTTGCTTAGATTTCTCACGAAGTTTCCTGACTTGATAGACAAAAACTCATTGACGACATAGTCGAAAGTATCTGTACTCGTCGTCGTATATTCGAAGAATTTGCCTGGATATCTTCACAGTCTGTTTTACGTATTTGAAGTTGTGAATGAAATAGTCCACGAACATTTTTCGCTTTGTAAATTTAATGGACATTACTCTTTTGACACCTCATTACCTAAATTAAATAAAACGTTATTGCTTACTCTGGAGCCATCATTATTTTATTGTTTATGGGTACCAGACTTTAGAAACAGGTGATCGGTTCTAGCGGCCATCTTGTAGCGAGAATCGGTTGCGCTCACATAGGACACCCGGCCATGTCTCTGAAGGTCGCTGCTTGTAGCTGCAGTGTCAAGTCGCTGCATGTCGCGCGAAATTGCTCATTTTGTCGCTCAGATAGTATGCAGCATTAGTGCGCATGGCTATTTCGCTGCGATAGTTGCCATGTACTGTGTGGACCTCTCACGCTATCACGCTTCACTCAATACGCTCAAAAGTGCGAACTACTCACTGTATAAATATGGAACTAGTATCGTTTTAGTCTGCAAAATATTGTATTTTTTGAATGAAAGTATAAAAATATAAAAATAATATATTTTTCTTTTTCCAATTATTTCACCTGCAAAAATACTTAAATTCTGTTATAACATTTTTAATTTTTTATGTAGGTGAAACTAACACATTTTAATTCTCGAAACTACTAAGGGCTTACAATAAAATTATTACTCTTCTTTCTTCTTTCACAATGTGGCCAAATCAGATAAAGGTATAGTGACAAAAAAGCAATGTGACATCGTTTTACGTTTTTTATCAGTTGGTGAGTCGGTGAGCCATGAAAAAGAACTAGTTCATCCCAGTGAGTGACTATTTCTGATCTGATCTCTGAAAAGATCGGTTTTGCCCATCTATAATCTGGATAGCCTAATTGGCAAAGAGGACCGTTGGCCCAAAGTGGGAAATCCGGGGTCGATTCCAGGATTTATTCAATGCCCTGAAACGGTCGAAATGTTTCCCTTCATACTTTTTATCCACTATTCCGTATTCGAATAGCAGGTGGGAAGAAAATACACCTAAATCTCTCCATTCGAGCTCTGATTGTGGTTTAGAAGATAGTTTCCCCATATGTAAGTTTAGTTCAACAATGTGTTTTTCTCGCTCGTAGGAGAATGTAAGCGATCGAAATAGCATATATAGATGTCGCCGCAACGAATGACGCCGTTATAGTAATGATTCTCACGAAAACTCAGGTATCATATGCGTGAAACTCTTTCATATGTATCGTTATGATACAAAAGGCGCTGCCTATCTTTGTTTTATTCCGATGAACGCCATCAGTAGCGCCTGGTAAGGATGCCATATCACGCATCAATACATCAAAAGCTAGGCAGCGAAGTGGCTTCTACTGATTGAAACCTACTTTTAGTCAGTATATTCCAAACATTTCTTTACTCCCCAATTCTATTCAGTAACTGCTCATTAGCTACGAGATCTACCCACCTAATCTTCAGCATTCGTCCGTTGCGCTGCATTTCATATGGTTCTACCATTTTTCTGCTTGAACTCCTTATCACTCCCTACACTCCAGATAAATGCTTTCAGAAAGGACTTATTCACATTTAAATTAATATTGGATGCGAAAAATCTTCTTTTGCCCTTGTTTTTCTCTTATTAATGTTAGTCTCTCATGACACTCGCCATTCGGTTAATTGCTCTTCCAGGACCTCTGCTGTCTCTGACAGAAATACGATGTCATTAGCAAACCGCAAAATTTCTTTTCTCGGAAATTTAATTAGTTCTCCAAATTTCTCCTTGCATCCCTTGACTGCTTGCTCAATGTACAGACGTAGGAGCAGTAGAGAAAGGCTACAACACTGTCTTGTTTCTTTCCAAATCAGTACGTCCCTTTCATGATGTTCGGCTGTTATAACTGCTGCCTGGTATTTGTACAATCATTATACTTTTTACGCAGTTTTGGTCAATCATTACTCTTCAATGATTTATTGTCATTATGACATTTTGTTCATTTACCCTTGTAACATTGTGATATCAAAGTATCAGTGTGTTGCACTCCCGTTATTACCATATAGTAAATTTTACCCTAAATTATTTTCAGTAATAAGAACCAGTGCTGTGTGTCAGCCAAAGTCATTTCAGACCAGCATAGTGTATCTTCGAATTACGTCTTTGGAAGCCGTCGCAATACGTACCGTTCAAACCGAAAGATACGTATTAAGAGCTACTTTAACTATCCCATCTTCGTATTTGCTCAGTTGTTGAGATGGTGTCCTAACTTCAATACTGTTTGGGGAGAGTACCAGAATGGCGTTCAATGTGCCGTGGTGTGAGCGAGGTATCAACTTCAGTGTGCCGAAGATGGACAGTAGTCCAAGTAGCGATAGTGATGATGATCTGTACGGATACCACCACCTAATACAGCCTGATGATGAAAAGTGTAAAACTTATTACAAGGCATAATGAGGAAGAGTTCAATGAAGTTTTATCCCCATCAGCAGTGGTATTAAAAAATGGATACAAATCACCTTTGTCTAAGGTAACAATTCAAAGAATTTTCAAATGTTTGTAAATCTATGGGACTTAACAGCCTTGGTTATCAGTCCCTAGGGTTACAAACTACTTAAACTAAGTTAAACTAACCTAAGGACAACACACACACCCATGCTCCAGGGAGGACTCTAACCTTCGACGGCGAGCAATGGCGCGCTACACTGCAAGGTAACAATTCCTTGCCTGTAATTTCAAAACAAAAATAAGTATAAGCTTGGAGGAAATGGAGTGAAAATATATCTTAATTAGAGTTATAATGCACTATTTGTCGGTTGCTGTGTTAAGACAAAATGTAAAAGCTGATAGACATATATTAACAAAGCGTATTTTAATCTGCAAGTCTTGGTAGAGGTATGCAACCTTCAATGCAAAAAAAAAAAAAAAAAAAAAAAAAAAAAAAAAAATATATATATATATATATATATATATATATATATATATATATATATATATTATACTTTCTTACTTACTTTACGCGATCAGGCCCAGTGGACCGCACGATGATATAATCAAGGATTGCGAATCTTCGCTTTCTGTTCCCAGTTTTTCCAGGCCTGAAGTTTTTGTAGGTCTTCTCTTATCCCCTCCATCCATCTCTTTCTTGGTCGTCCCAGTGGTCTTTTGCCTGTTGGTATCTCTCCATGGTCACACTTGGCCATCGCTCCTCAGTCATACGTACCACATGACCGCTCATTCTAATCTTCTACTTCTCATCAAGCCCACAATGTTCGGTTCACAATAGTTGTTCTAATTCTTTATTATGCCTTCTCCTCCATTCTCCTATTACAAAATAAATTTTTACAACGATTCTAAAATTGCTGGAGATTGCTATTTTAGAATCATTATAAAATATATTAACAAGCCACAACCCAAAAGAAATGTCAGCATAATATTTGTTTGAGTAGAAAGCTCATGAGGTCTGTTCTAAAGGTATTTGAAGAGTGCCTTCAGTTGTTCAGTTAAGTCTCCAACTAACAAATCAACATCTGTATCTTCATCCAATGGAAGCAATGTGCCAGTTTGTGTACGTGATGCTTCACTTCTGTGTTGAAGAGTCGTGGAATGGCTCGAATAGTTACTGTCTGACCATACTGAGCAACCAGAGGGGGTACTTGGAAGCAACAATGGAGAGCTAGTTTGACTCGCTCATGAATTACACTCATCAACGAGTCATTTTCATCTTCAACTCGGTTTACTGAGTCTAAAATTTTTCTCTTTAATGTATTTTATAACCTTCGAGCCAATTTTTTACCGACATTGATATGCTACCAAAAACCAAATCTATTTCGTCAAACACAGTTTCAACACGTTTGTTTTTCTACTTACTTTTCAGAAAATTCAGAATCTTCTCGATTCCTTTGGGTTTGATCGGGACTATGTTGAAATCGTGATCAGAATTGAAAATTTAATCGTTATCAAGAGTAGCAGGAGCTTCAGCATTATCAATTACATCATCGTTTATTTTATTTTGAAGAACCTACGTGTCATCCATGACGTCTGGAATGTTACTGTCATGCCTGCAAAAATTAATTTCAACAACTAAATCAAAATTTACTTTCACCAGAGAAATGCTTTCCAGTAATTTATAAAGTTCCCGCTAAGGCAATAATTGTACCATATTTTACTTGATTGGTTGGTGGAGCAGTGTAGTGCGCACGCGGGATTCGAGATACGCAGAGACGCTACGCGTGCAGGCGTAGCTAGAGATACGAGTATTTTGTATCCCGGCTGGACGCGACGCCTACTACGCCGGTCGGAAATGCCCCAGTTGATTACATTACAAGATACGTCTGCGAAGTTATTTTACAACAGGAAAACTGCACAGGGGGTTGTGCTATACCGTTCTGTATTATTGTTGCCATGGATGACGCACAACAGTTTGCAATTGTACTGCAATGAGAGTGTACGCGAGGGTTGTAGTAACTCCCCACTGCACTGCGTGAAGAGCAGAAACTCTAAACGTTCACCAACCTGGCGTCGTCTATAGATGTTCCCACGCAGATGATAAGACGCAGGTCGGAGTTCTTTAATGAGGCTGAAATTGCTAAACTATTGGCAGGAACCGATCTGATTATAGAATAACACTATGGTAGTGCGGAATGCCAACTGATTTTATTTTAAGAAAGCAGAAAACCAGTACACTGCATAATAATTACCATTTGTCACAGATTACCGCAAATGAAAGTGAATATGCCTTGATATAAGACGATTAAAAATGTTTTATGACCGCCTACGTATGCATGTTACTCCACCGAGTGCGCGTACTTAAGTCATATGTTACTCTTCCGAGTGCCTGTTCTGAACTGAACTGCAGCGGCTCGGCTCGTTGCAAGGCTGCCTTCGTTCCGCAATTTGCCGCGCAAACATGGCTGCCGTGCATCGTCCGCCTTAAATTAATTATTTTGTTTATTGAATTAGCAATTGTTAATATGTTTTACCTACTCATGGCATAGCATAGCTTTGAGGGCTTTTTATAAATTGAGTATGAAATTAAATAAATAATTAGTTTAATAATTATTAACAAAAATATGAATGCGTTTTGGCGCGTGACCGCCAGTGATACAGCCAATCGGCGTCCAGTGCCTGCTGCTAGGCACTTCCCCAGAATTCGGGGAAATTTTTCAGTGCTCTTTCCCAAGAGAATCCGACCTATTGTACCACTTGTCGTGTTTCTCAGCAGCTATTACCATCTGTCGCCTACTGGTCCTAACGGCTGCCCTGAAGCACAGAGTATCATATACAGAGAAGCAGCCCCCCCCCTCCTAAACCACTGTCCTACGCTCCCCTCGTAGTTCCGTAAGATGCTAGCAGATGTCAGGCGGTTCCCTGGCTTAGTACCGGTTGACCACACAAGAGGGTAGCGTGGAGGGGAGGCTGAGGGTAGAGTTCGTGCCGCCTGCCACGAGGCCTTGGCTGTGTCCGGCTTGCTGGCGTTTGAGGGGAGGTGGTGGTGGGGACAGCCGCTACCTGCCGCCTGCTCTGGTCAGTTTGAAGGGCTGCTTCTGGCCGCAGCGCCATCATGGGACATCTCACGGAACTGCTGGAAACCCTTCCTCCCCGCACCCCTGAGCGTGGGACCGGGCCCTTACAGAGGTTTCCCATCTGTATATATTTGTCTGTGCCTGAAGCAATACTTCGATCTTAATATGATGGCTTTAAGCCAGAGATATTACACTTTCCGACGACGTAGCTCGAGATACGCTACGCCGATGTGAAATGACCAATGATGTAATGTTTCCAGGGGCCGGGTGCAGGCAGTCCCGCAGAGCCTGCGCCGCCGGTTGCCGGCCTGGCGCCTGAGCGGCCCTCGGCGCTGCCCGGCAGACTGCCGCCGCTGGCGGGCTCTGGCACGCTGCCGCGGCGACTCCCCGCCGCCCACGCGCCGTCGCCCCCGCTGTCGCCCCCGGCGCCCGCCCCCGCGCTGCCGCCCCGCCAGGTGCCGGCGCCGCCCTCCGTCGCTTCGGTGCTGGCGTCGCCGGTCACACCGTCTGGTTGCGGTCACCCCCTCAGGGAGATCGTCACCGTGCGCACTCCGCTCATGGCCGCCGCCCACCAGGAGAGCTGTGTCTAGCGTGTGCGGCTACCTGCAGACTGACTGATACACCTCGTGTTCTCACATCAACTCACTAGAGCCATTCATCAACTAATATCATTCACACAGTATCTGGCGACGATACTGCAAAAGCAAACGAAATGACTTATATACAGGGTGTCCCAGCTATCTTGTCCACCCAAAATATCTCAAGAACAATATTGGAAAACGACTTTCACTGGTATCAATGTACGGCTGGGGCCCATGAATGTACATATTTGGAAACATTCGAAAACGAAAGCAAATGTGTTTTTTAACTCAAACTTATGTTTTTTTATGTACACCCTATATTTTTCTTCAGCAATCCATGGCATGACAAATCACATAAAGAATGGCGTTGATTGCATCGCAATATGCCAATTACATCCCGAAATATTGCGACGCGAAGTTGACGCTTGGAATACGCGAAACTCGCTGCTAGCGCACGTCCTGAGACAGGCGAGAACCGCATACTTCTCAGGACGAGCGCTAGCCGCGTGTTTCGCGTATTTCAAGCGTCAACTTCGCGTCGCAATATCTCGGGATATAATTGGAATATTGCGATGCAATCAACGCCATTGTTTATGTGATTTCTCATGCTATGAATTGTTCAAGAAAAAATATAGGGTATCCAAAAAAACCATAAGTTTGTGTTAAAAATCACATTTGTTTTACTTTTAGAATGTTTCCAAATATGTACATTCATGGGCCCCAGCCGTACATTGATACCGGTGAAAGTCGTTTTCCAACAGCTGTTATTGTTCCAGAGATATTTTTGGTGGACAAGATAGCTGGGACACCCGGTATAAGAATGTTGAGGAACTGTTGAAGGAAATTACCAGCTTCTGATGTTTCTGTAGATCATTTTATATGGAACTGTTTTTATTGGTGTGAATTTGTGCGTATTCTATTTCGTCCAGTCACAGTGTGGAAGCAAACTGGTGTCACTCTCCTGCAAATTTATTTGAAGTACGACTGTGTTTCTCGAAGTTAAAAACATACGTGTTTTTACATAATCTTCCAGTGGATAAGACTACAGTTTTCAAATGTTTGCCTACTACGTGTGTACCCAGAGTATAAAGTGGATTCCATTTTTACCTGATTCATAAAAATGATTCACTGAACAGTGACACCATGTCTTGTCTAAATGCATAAGCTACCCATCATCATCCCAATATGTTTATCTGACATATGAACCATATATTTAAAATAGTTACTCTGTTAGAAACTCCAGTACGTTTTATAGAGCCACATCCCACCTACCTTCGGTTTCGAAAGTGGTTCACTTACTCCCCCTTACAAATGACTGAGTGTTTGTCGGACACTTTGTAATAAACCTCGTCCACCTCTCTAGGTAAAACGGAACAACTTACCCCCTTACCTCAAAACAGGTTGCTGCAAAAAAGTACATATCAAAATTTTAGCACTTAAAGTATTTACAGAATTCCCTATCATATTTTCCGCTTCTAATGAAAGAAACTTAATAACAGTGATTATTTTCCTTTGTATTTTTATTCAGTTTCATTTATTGACATTTCCTTTTTTATCATTATTTACTGAAGTTCACACTGTACCCACTTATGAATTTAGTCAAAAATGTTACTCAAATCAACAAATTTTGTTATCTTCATCCCTGGAATTAGCTGCACATCTTTTCATCTCATCTGATTTGTTTAATACTCTCACTAAATTTATAAGCTATTTTTTTATAATTTTCAAGTTCGACTTATAGGATGCATTCCACAGCAGGATAATTCCACGCAAAATGTAAGTTTATGGCGTATAAATACTCATCGTGAAGAGACTTGCCCACTTTGAAAAATCCGATTACACTAAATGTATTGTATTGCATTCCTCATTGAGGTCAGTTGTGAACTTGAAAGTATTGTTTCAATAGGTGCATATTCAGGTACACGCTGTCAGCGTTTTGGAGTGCAGTGTGTGTAAGAAATTTAATTGTTGACGAATTATCAAATTTATACATGTGTTACCATTTGCTGCGAAATTTTTATGACTGAACATTGATCGCAAATATTATAACACAGTATTTAAAAAAAATGTTGGATGTTATTGTGCAAACTCCTTAGAGTAAAAAAATCATGTTACTATTCATGAAATGTCTAATTCTACAATGTACCAAGAAAAGAGTGTAAGAAAATCTTCACAACAGTGTTCAACGAAGAACTGTTGTGTAGTTATGTTTCAGCTTATATATGCTTATTCCAAGACCAATGTGAAATTACCTTCCTATTTGTTGGAATTAATGTGAATCTGCGATGTGATATACTAATGTATTATGTTTCTTTCCTGCATTTCTAAAGTCTCACATTCGGTATTTTTGTATTTCTTGAGATAGATTGTCCCATTAAATGTGCAATTAACCAGAGGTGTAATCTCAAATTATATCAGCCGAACAAATTCGAAAATACTTCTGTCAAATGTCTCATGATTTCTTAATAATGTAATAACCTTGTAATTTCTGTACAGAACATTTAATTTTTGTGTCTACAATACGAGTCCAACAAATGTGTTACAACTTTTGTTTCACTTTTTTGAAATTACTAACAATATTCTAACATTAACGAAAATGATTGTATACTTGGTGTGTAAAGAAGCTGCTCTAAACTGTATGAGACATAAAATTCTGTACATCTTCCATATGTGTAATTACGTGAAATAAATATATTTTGGTATGTTATTCTGCAGGGAGTTCCACATCAACCAAGAATCTATTCACAAAAATAAAATTTTAGTAACATTCTCAGCGACGTATTACATTTGGGACATTTCATGGAGGATTAGTGACTGGAATGCGTTTGCATCTGCTACTTCTGAAGAAAACATGTACCTGATAAAATAGTAATGCCCTTTGCTGTGTATGTGCTTTTATTACACTCACAATTGAACATTACAATATAGAAGTGTTTATACCTTAACAACAAAGAGAATGTTTGATAAAAAGTCATAAAATGTTAGTAAGAATCCAGATTAGTATGTAGAACATGATATCCAGTCATCCTCAATAATTATTTGCCACTCGCAATAGATGATGTATATCAAGAAAGACAAATTATGCTCGTTGGCTTTTGAGATATGATTGCAAAGGACGTGGTGGATGTTGCCTGATTGAGGACTGTTGGTTGAGGATACGGGCAGATTCCGCTAATTACAAGCCTTTTGCATGTTTTCTATACCTCATACCTGCATCTTATGTGTGTTCTGTGGTGAGCATCGAACTCGTATATCTCCTCGACAACGGCATGTTATCGAACTCTGTGTCAGCCACTGATAGTTCAGCACAAGCGTGGAGCAACCATGCAATGCAATCCACTCCAACTGGAACAGTTAATCTGAAAAAACAAGGCAGAAAAGCCAACTGGCCGTGTGAAAGTAGCTGGCAGCCTGGTTTAACTGTGGTGATTTGTGGAATCATAGAAATCGTTTGTGTGAACTTCGGTGCCAGGTTGTCAAATGTTATTTCAAATGCTAAGATGCAAAGATGCCACACATTACTGTATCACATTGGTCACTGCGCATAAGAAAGCCAGTTCCAGTTGCAATACCGTACCAGCATATTTTAGCTTTTGTTCCTCTTTACTAATGGGCAATATTATTTTATACTCATGTCATCAAATGATAAACGAATTTGAGATAATTACACATCTCGACTCTTACAAGTCACAGAAACAAAATTCAGCAGCAAAGATGAAAATTTGTTCTGCACTGGGGCAGTAGTCGCCTTAGCCAATCAGGATATACAGATACGCTTTCCGTCCTGCCCAAATTCTCACCTTATCACTCAGTACAACACATTGTAGTCAGTATTAAGATAATGTGGTAGTCCAGCTGTCTTCCTGGATTGGATGTGCTGTTTAAACTTTTCAGTCAGTGGTTTTCATTGCCTTGCTCAAGGTACATTTCACTTACGAAAATTGCAGGTAAATAAGGGGATACACGTAACAGAACAGTGATAGGTGATTACATACGAGCCTAAGGCCGTTTTCATGTCTGGTACCCTTCACCATTGACCATCGGTAAACATATCAGGATATATGTTTCGAAAATGTCCTAGATTATCACCATGTCTTACCGCGTAACACAGTGATCCATTTCCATGTTTGCGACGGTCAATAGTGTGTTTCTGCTGATAATTTAACTCATACAATCTGTCACATGCGGTACATGAAGGTGAATTTGTACGGAGATAACGTCTTACAACTCATATCGGAAAGTTAAATCTTGCATTCATTGTCCCCACGTTATTGAATTATTAGGTAATTTGTTAGAGGTTCACTTCATCCCACATGAGCTGCCTCCTGACATTGCAATAGTAACACCTACACAACATTAATCTCAAATTCAATTTATCATAAGTTGTTGGAAATATATTCATCTAGAATGACTGAACATGTGTCTTGAATTAGAATATTCATTTCTGATTACAGTGACAGCACCCACAACGTATTTTCACTATGAATTCCTTCTTGTATCGGCATTAAGTCTCTTTCTTATGTAATAAGCTTCACCGATTCATTTCAGATGTTTTCTAGATTTTTCAGAATTGTAAAAATTTTCTTACGTCATTTTTGTTTACCATTTTAAGTAATTGTTATATGTACAAAGGGACATATACTGTATTTATTATAAACCTCACCTATGATTTTATATACTCTCGACCGATCTACATTTGACACTGTGTATCAAAACACAATTATTGGGTTATGAGGCAGATGGTTTTCTTCCGATTTTAGTGGTAGAATGAGTACGATAGATCATCGGTATACAATGTAATCCTTGGCGTATTTTTTCCCTTGCCGATAGTCAATGATGGTATCTGACACGTCTTCTTTGAAGGAAGGAAGGAAGTTTAGAGATTATTGGACAGATTAATGATTGATGGACATCTTGTTTTGACAACGTAATAACTTTAAACTATAAGTTCTTATTTTATGTATATAATCCCACAATCATGTGGGAATGGTGTGATGCGCAAGTGCTCTGGCTATATATGGTGCTACGTTGTGTTGGAATGGTTATTCATGTTAGTATTTCTTTTTCTTTGCGACTTAAAGTCCGTCAGTTTACTAGCAAGGAGTTGGACACATTTTACTTTCATTGTAATATGTCAATGTTAGTTCTGGCGACAAACTTCTTTTTGTAAAGTTTCCAGTTTGCTTAATATAGTGTGTTAAGACAGGTTGGTTTATACTGAGTACGTTTTGCATGTGTATTTACAGTTTTTGTGATGACAGTATAACAAACGAAACCGGTAATCTTTATATAAAAGGAATTAGCGATTTTGTCTGTTTTATCTATATTAATAAAAATGAATGGCCGCATGTATGAACGCGCATTACTTGAGAATGACTTCACCGATTTGGCTGATCTTTTCTTTGTTCTGTTCGTAATTATAAGGACAAGGTTTGTATGAAAGAAATTATTTGGAAAATTTAACAACAAATATCAGAATCTGAGGGAAACTGAAAGTACGCTTTCAGCTCGGATCAATTTCTACATTCTCCAACATTGAGCTTATTCATTCGTTAGTCGCCTAGCGATCAAATAAGCTGTAACGGGCCGAAAAAATACGCCAAGGAGGTTAGAATAAAGGTAGACGTCGTTATGCACTCAGGGTTTAAACAGCCGAATAGATTTAACATCAAACGTCGTTTCTTTAGAAGCCCTCTGTATTATTCTTACCTTCACGATGTTGTCGGTGAAGATCATATCTTTGGAGCGTTGCAAAGATAGAAATGTCAACCCCTGGTATTTTTGAGTGTTACAAACAAATTGAGTACAGATCATGGTTTATTTTTTTGGAAGAATACCTCCATTGCGGTGTCGTAATATCGGTCGTCGTACGCGCAACGCCATCCCACAACGTGATCGTAGTAGAGTCAATGAGAGCGACGAAGATCGTACACAGCGCTTGGAGGTAAATCGAGAGAGAAATTCTCAAGCGCAATCCTTTGTAACTCGGGGAGCAGTCGAGTTCGACTTGCTCAGGTGCAGCTTACGCACAAAATAATTTGGATCGTCGACAAAATAGAACGTCTGGAGGTGACATACAATCTAGCAGTCGATTACGCAGCGAGAGCATCAGTTGGATTCGGAACAATGAAAATGTTTGTGAACATTGCAATGCTTTGAGATTTCGACAAGAACCTTATTATACCGGTGGAAAGGTCAAATTATCAGAACTGACACCGCCACCAGAGGCACTAGCATCATTGGTTTCTGGCCAAGACCCTCGGTCGAAGTATACCTGTTCGTAGAATACAACCATTAAAAGTACGGCCATTAAAGATACTAATCTTACAGAGAGAGCAGCTCGAAACGTCAGTCTAATAATCCGTTTTCCAACTGATTTAACATTCCGATTCCTGTAATAAGCCGTGTAATGTTAGAAGATTGTCTTTTTATTTCCATGGGGAGAATGTACACAGTGTTAAAGAAAGTAGTAGTGGCATGCGTATCAAAGGACAGAGATATTAAAACACACAGTAGATGCCGCTGCAGTATGCAACGCCAGATAACACAGCAGTGGTCTGGCGCAGGTATTATATCGATTATTACAGGTATATTGGCAGGTTAAAACAATTTAGGTGAGATTCAACATGGTGTTACAGTTGGCCACGCCGGCCGCGGTGGCCGAGGGGACTGAGATTCTCCAGTCACTGTCAGCACGGCCACTACGGTCAGGGGTTTGAATCCCCCCCCGGGCATGGATATTTCTGCCGTCCTTAGTCTTAGTTAGTTCATAAGTAGTTTGTAAGTTTAGCGACTGATGACCCCGCAGTTACGTCCCATAAGCTATATAAACATTTTAACATTTGAACAGACGGCCACGGGAGATGGGGCGATGAAGTTGGGGCTTTCCTGTACGACCATTTCACAAATGCACCGTGAATATCGGGGGTCAGGTAAAACATCAAATCTTCGACATCGCAGCAGTCTGAGAAAGATCCTGCAATAAGTCAACACAACCTAGAGACAAGGCCTTACAACAGACCATGCTACGTCACACTGACCAGGCCGCAGCCGCCAGCATACTGGCTGCCCACGTTTTGGCGCGTGACCGCCAGTACTACAGCCAATCGGCATCCAGTGCCTGCCGCTCGGGTACTCTCTTAGAATTCGGGGAGACTTGCCAGTGCTTTTTTCCATGAGAACTAGAGCTATTGTACTACCTGTCGTGGTTCTTACCAGCTTTTAGCATCTGTCGCCTGCTGGTTTTAACTGGCTGGACTGGTGCAATACCTCGATCGTAATATGATGGCTTTAAGCCAGAAATATTACAGTTTTCAGAAAAGATCTTCCACCCACTACTACTCGTACGGATTTAAGGACAGCTTTGCAAGATGCATGGTGTCTATTCTCTCTTGCACTACTTCAATCATTTGTCGAGTCCACGGCATGTGGTGTTGCGACAGTTCTTCTTGCTAGATGGGGACCTGCACTATTTTAGGCAGAAATACTAGTTTCTTTCGCTCTGCAATGTATGCGTCAAATGTGTCGACGTTTAATTAAATGCGTAAATAGGTACTGGCTTCTTAGAAAAAGTCTTTAAAAAAGAACGGAACCTGAAAATTAAGACCTATCCAAATTTTAAGCATAAAACCACAATTTTCACTCGATCGTTTGTAAATTGCGACGAGTAAGCTGATAGCACCGTACGAGAATTCAGTATAACACCCGTATGAAGACCTTTTGCAATAAAAAGCATTCTTACGGTGGGTTAATTTTCTAAATAGCCACACGTAAAATCAAGTTAATGACCAAATGGGCTATTTGGCGGTAATGAATACTCCAATCTGTCCAACTAAGCATCAGTGTGATATTGATTGCTGAAATTGTAGAACATTTTTATTTTTTGTTTAAGAAATATGTGACTCTAGCCAAAATTATCGTTTGTTCTATCTTCCACCACAATTACGAACCAATGTCATGTTCCTTAAAATTTCTATTGCCCCAGAAATACTCCAGTTTATCAAAATTATCCGAGGTGTTTGAACGATACTAAAGAATGTTGTTAACAATGTTTTTAAGAAAAAATTTTGTTTCTACACATGTGCGCTATTCGTGTATCATAATCTCATTTGTATCTTTATGTTGGCTACGTTTATCTAGTGCTTCATCAAATTAATATTTACAGTTTTTCTGATTCAGAAAATTGTACGTGAAGGTGATTGAATATCTCTTATCGTTTCCCGATAGGCTTTCCATTTTGTTAACAAGTTGGTCTACTGTCTCGGTAACAGTGTCTATTTGATTCGTTAGTCCGATTGTAGATTCGTAACTCATACCTGCGCCGTTCTTTTTTAATACATTTGTCAAGTTGTTTATGCTATTCTTGCACACTCGTGATAAATGAATTTTGAGAAATGTTATTGAATTTGGTATTACACTTACTTTGTCGTCGATGGTCTTTTTCAGCAGAGGTTAATTTGTTTTCAAGACCAGCAATAATGGATTGTAAATCATTTTGAACGTCATTAAAAACAGTTATCTCATTTTTGTGTTGTTTTACCTGCTCTCTCTCTCCAGCTCCTACATTTGCTCATTAAGTTCCTGTTATGATATTTTTGAATTACCTTTAATAACGGTATTTGCCGGGGGCGGAGCGGCCGAGCGCATTGAGCCCTATGCTACGATGCGCGAGGCCGTTCTCCGTCGGGGGTTCGAATCACCCCCTTGGGCATGGATGTATGTGGCGTCTTTAGTATAAGGTAGTTCATAAGTACTTTTGTGAGTTTAGGAACTGATGACCCCGCAGTTAAGTTTCTTAAGCTTAACAAACTTTTGAACATTTGAATACCTGTATTTGTCTACTATTTTCATACAAAGTAGTTCCTATTCCTAAATAGTTTTGTATCATTATCATGTTAATTGCAAGAAAAGGCGACGCGGATACACTTTCAATTAAACACATTGAATCACAGGCAGAATACCTTTAATCAACTGCTGAGCCTTTTTTAGAACTTAAACTATTGGTGTTCATTGTTCGCATAGCGCTGCCATTCCTAGCAGGAATCTCGTCTGGAAACCACGATACATTTTCTGTTTCAATCCTCAGACAATATAATAACCTACGATATGAAAGAGGGACGTACGTCATATTTATATAGAGGGTACGATGAATAACAAAAGGAAATAGACATGAAGGGAATATATGTTTTTATTATAGTCGACATGATCGACTGGAGAGTGTCTGCAACTGCACTATGTTATTTTAAATGTGTTTATTTCCGCCAACAGTTGCAATATAATTGTTTGATAACATGTTTCGATCACTTGGATCATCTTCAGATCTAAAGAAAATAGAAATGTACAATTTGATAAAATGACTAAGGGTTAATTGAACAATAATTAATTTATACATAGATGGATAGATTCTTCTTTACCTTATAGTTGCGTCCGCAACTCGTCTGGCTGAGTACTAATTGGTACTGAGTTTTACAGTTTGATGTAGGCATTTTTAATTTGGTTGCAGGTGGTGGTGGGGAGGGAAAGAGTAGGTGGGGGGGGGAGCGATTGGAGTGGATAGCTTGAGCTTTAATAAGCTAGGGTCTTATACCGCACAATTGTTTGTTATATAAATATTTTCCTAAAAGTGGGGTTCTTGAATACATCCAGACATAAAATTATAAAACTGTATATGATGTAAGTATAAAAATATGGTAAGATCATTAAAACATGCATACGGTGATTTAAAAACAATGAATGTGTAAAACAGAGATGCATAAAATTACAAATGTCATAATAAAAATATTTTTAACGTCAGTGTGTTAAAATTATAATTAAAATGTTAAAATATATCATTTTATATAAAACAGTATGGTATGGGCGTTAATTGCCTCTGTCGCTACTTGGTGGCGTTGTTCGGCGCGCAGTTTTTCTTGTACGTTCGGAAGCCAGTCTGCACGCCGACCGCTGCTAGGGTGGCGTCCGGGCCGACGCGCTGCCGCCGCCAGCCACCGGAAAGTGGGGCCGCCGCTCCAAGGCGCGCTGTGTACAGGACGAAAGTTGTAAGAGGCCTTCGAAGTTTCTAAAAAATGCGCTGTTATTAAAATCATTTTGTTGGTTGGGTGTACTTCCAGGTTCTTAAAGCCGTTGTGTGAAAATTTCTATTTCTTCTAGTGTCGTTAGGAGACGTCCTTTTGGTTCCCTGTGTAGCACTTGTAAATGGGTATTAATCGTTCCAACTGCGTGCTTTTCTGTCACTAAATACTCTCCCCCCCCCCCGAAAAAAAAAGAGGGAATATATGTTGTTTAGGTCTTCAGTTGTTTGATCTGGCAGTCGATGGTCGATGTTGGAAATCGTTAACACAGCAGGACCTAAGTGGAAGATGAACCTAGGCAGTCAACCATGTTCAGAAAACATGTGGTAAATGACATAAAAACCCACAAAAGGGCACTTAGGAAACAAATAAAAGTATAGCTGTGTTAGGCACTTTTGTAATGAATTACAAAGATTATATTAGATTACATTACATTAGATTAGATTACATCCATAGATCATATATAAGACGTTTAGTAATGATGTGGAAAATGTCAGTTTAGTAAATGTTGCCTATACATGACAATCAATATTTAAAGGATTTTTTTACATTATTTTTGAAAGTTTCGTCTAAAAATTCATCTACATTGTAGAAGAATTGATGAAACTTGATAAGTGACCGAAACCTTTTGTGTCAACATAATTCACCCCTTTCTGTACCAAAGTTAGAATTAACCTTGAATAGTTAATATCACCGTTTCTCCTAGTGATGTAGCACACTGCTATTACTTTTTAATTGGGTCGTATTGTTAATAGCAAATTTCATGAGTGAATATATATATATTGTGAAGCAGCAGTGAAGACCCCTAGATCCCTAAATAAATGTCTGCAGAATGATCATGGGTGGGCTCTAGCAATTATTCTGATTACACGCTTTTGTGAAATGAATACTTTTGTACTCACTGTTGAATTGCCCCAGAATATGATCACATATGAAAGCAGTGAATGAAAATAGGCACAGTAAGCTAATTTACTGAGATGTATATCAACAAATTTTGCAATAACCCTGTCAGCATAATTAGCTGAACTCAAACGTTTCAGCAGATCTTCAATATGTTCAAATGTTCACATCTTTGTAGAGATTATGAAACTTTACTACCGGGGTATCAGTCCCTAAACTTACAAACTAGCTTATATCAAAGACGGCACAAATATTCATGCCCAAGGAAGGATTCGAACCCCCAACTGCAGCGGCCGTGCAGACCGTGACTGGCACGCCGCAGATCGCTCGGCCACTGAGGCCGGCCTTCAATATGTATCTTCCATTTCAATCCCTTGTCAATACAAACACATAAAAATTTGGAATATTGTACCTTAGCCACACATTTATGTTCAAAGACTAAAGATGGTATCATGCCATTTACTGTATGAAACTGTATATACCGGGTTTTATGAAAGTTTAATGAGAGTCCATTTGTAGAGATCCACTTAATAACTTTCTGAAAGATACCATTTACAGTTTTATCAGTTAATTCCTGTTTGTCAGGTGTGATAGCTATACTTGTATCATCAGCAAAAAAGAACTAGCTTAGCATCTTTGTGAATATAGAAACTGGCAGGTATTGTGATATATGACAAATAGATGAAAAATCAGTTAGAATCACTCAATAGAAAAGGGGAGGGTGTCATCTTTAATTGACTGTGATAGCAAACAGGATAACTTAGACCAAATTTCTACTTGATGTGAGGAATGGCAACAAGCTCGAAATGTATTATAGAATATCAGTCTCAATCTACACAGAGAATGAAAAGGAACTTGCTCTCGTTTTATCAGCTGTGTGTGGCACGTCCCTACAGCAGCACAGTATCGTAATTGCTGAAAAAAGGGTGGCAGTTCCCTATATATAATTCTTACCTAGAATTGCCCATAAGGACCGATTCTGAGAAGAAGGCTACACAGAATCGTGTGAAAGGCCGATATCAGACTGTAATTTACTGGGAAAATCCTCAGGAAGTATAGGCCAGCAACAAAGAAAATGAGTTTTGAAACAGTTATTCGACTAATACTTGAATATTGGTTGTCAGAGTAGAATATAGAGATGGGCAATCCAATCCTGAACTGATTCAAAGAGCCAGCTCCTTCTAAGGAGTGAATGATGGATGAATCTGAAGAAAAAAAAAGAGTGGTAGCTCATCTGATCTGCTGACAGCAATGAGCTGCATCAGCACCCCTTTCCACGTACTTGAGAAGTTTCCCAAGCTAAAAAATAAGTGTGGTGTAGAACATGTGGAAGCATAAAACTGCAAAAAATGAGCGCCTAAATACGTGCAGTGCCATCACACTGCGAGACGAGAATCGGTGAGTTAAGAGTCGGAGAGTTGCGCAAGCAGCAGGATTCGGCGATCACGTGGTCCCGACTCCTGCTAGCTCGCTGCTCCGCATGACTCTGGCGATCGGGGCGATAGGATCGTCAGCTGAGTCGACAAATCACTGGTTCGCCTCTCCCCACCACTCCGCTCACTTGCCGCCTGTGTGGCGTGCTGCTCACGGTTCCCCCCACTCCTCTGGCGACCCTCATGTTGCCAAACAAAGTGACTCCTGGTGTTGTGATAAAGCTTTCAGCTCACTAACAGAAACGATCATCTGAAGCAACAGAAACTTTCATGTACACAAATGATAGTTTTTGAGATAAAACATATTTATTTGGTACTTTTATACGTTTTTTCTTAATAACAGGAAATATGCAGTCTGTGGAGAAAACACGTTACTGTACAAAATTAAACTATATAAAATTTCCGCGAAAAAGTACCTACTCATTTTTTTCTCTCTAAGACTTTCAGTTTGCATGAAGAGAGTAAAAGAGACAGCCTTGTTCGTTGTGCAAGCTCAGTTGTTTAGATAATTTTTTTAAGTTGATAACACACAGTTTCCTGACTAGATAGACAAGTGTCCTGCATCAAATTATGCGTCTTCTCTTCTTCTACACTATTTTGTATACAGAATAACAAAGAAAATGACAATGCGTGTTAGTGTTTTCTATCTCAGAAACCATCCAGTTAAGGAAATATGTCCATTTGAATTTTTTGTAGCTGGCGTCGAAACTTTGACAGTAAGAACAAAATTACTTCGTGAGTGAGAGAGAACACTAGGATGTCAAACGAGATGCGTGTAAAATTACGGTTCTGAGTAAAATATCTTGATATAATGTTTAATTGGGAATTTAATGTATTTGGTACAGTGGGATGTGTGTGTTTGCAATTAAAGATAAACTATATTGGGAACCACTTCAAAAATAATTTGCGGTGCTCTGTACAGAGAATATAAACAATTTTGCACAAATAACAGGTAAAAGGGTTGTAGTTACAGGTACTACATTATGAGATGGAATGAAAATCGTACAAGCAACCGCACAATTTAGGAACCCAGAACGCCACCCCTGTATTACGTCGACTGTAATAGTATCACCGCAGTTTTAAACGATTTACCTAAATGATTTATTTCAGGAAGACTCTCGTTGTACTTAATCAGTATTTGATCAGATTTTTACTCGCAAATGAAAAACTCATTGATGGCATAGTCGAAAGTATCTGTAACCCTCGTCGTATTTTCGAAGAATATGGCGGGATATCTTCACAGTCTTTTTTTCGTATTTGAATTTATTAATGAAATAGTCCACGAACATTCCTCGCTTTTTAAATTTAATGCACAGCACTCTTTTCACGCATTATTACCTAAAGTAAATAAAACTTTATTGCCTTACTCTGGAGCTATCATTATTCTACTGTTTATGGGTGCCAGACTTTCGAAACGGGTGATCGGTTCTAGCGGCCATTTTGTAGCGAAAATCAGTCGCGCTCACCTAGGACACCCGGTCGTTTTGGTGAATGTCGCTGCTTGTAGCTGCCGTCGCATGTTGCTGAATGTAGTGTGCTGTCGTTCGCTTTTGTCGCTCACGCAGGACACGGCTATTCCACTGCGGCAGTTGTCGCTGCCTGCAAGGAACTCTCACGATATATCACGTTTCATTCAACTCGCTCAAGCTCGCAAACTACTCACGGTATAAATATGCAACTAGTATCATTGTATAACGCAAGATGTTGTATTTTTTAATGAAATTACAAAAATACTCAATTTTCATTTTTCGAACTATTTCACCTGCAAAATATTCTATTGTACCATTTTTAGTTTTTAATGTAGCTGTAGATCACAAATTTTAATTGTCAAAATAACTAAGGACTTACAATAAAATTATTACTCGTCTTTCTTCTTTCACAATGTGGTGAAATCAAATAAATAAGGTATAGAAACAAAATTAAAGTGCCATCGTTTTACACTTTTTATCAGTTGGTGAGTGGTGAGTCAGTGAGTCATGAAAAAGAACCAGTTCATCCCAGTGAGTGACTATTTCCGATACGATCCCTGGAAAGATCGGTTTTGCCCATCTCTAGAAAAATACTTACCAGATTGGATAGGTAGATAGAAATGAAAATGACAGAGACAAGAGTAACAGATTTTGTTAATGGTATATTCAGCAAACCTGGTTGCCTCAAGGAACGGAACTGCCAATTCAAGATGCAGATATTGCAAGAAAGGCGTTCTGCATCTCAGAAGGGATAGGGTGAAAGGTCTGAAACAGTGTTTTTCAACCTTCGGAGGAAGGGGGAGGGGAGTTGCGACCAAATTTGCATGTATCTGCTCCATAAACCTACCAGACCAGTGCACTTTTCGGTACTTCGGCTTCCAAAATACCAAAATTGCACAATAAAAGTGAAATTCGTTTTATACTACAATTACATAACTCCATGTCATCATCATTTATGATGTGAATATGACTTTGTTACAATAAATACGCCATGTTAACGATGAATAAACGAAAAGCCAGAAAACTGTTTCCAGGAACCAATTGATTGATGCATTGACTAATTTTGAGATATCTAGAAATACCACTTCAGTATCTTGCCTATCACGCGAAATATTCATAAGAATCTGTCGAAATCAACGTAAAAATTAGATAACGTGTTCCAAAACAGAAAATAAACTAAAAAACTCACCCTATATTGAAGAATACTGTACCCTTTATTTTACAAAAATATTTTATCAACAGAAGAAAATACATTTTTTTTTTAATTCACAGACATAGTTGTGTTACAATACGGTGAGGGCGGGGTCCCAGAGTACTTTTACTTGGAAGATGGATCGCGAACTGAAAAAGGTTCTAAAACATAGGTCTAGAAGATACGGTTCTATGAGAGTCAACAAGTATGTTCCTTCCTGCTAAGGATAACTGGCAATAAGCGAAAACCCCATTCAGTGTGTGACGTTATCTGCAACGTTTGTAATGTACAGTGTCTGAAAAAATTAGTATACCAGGAAACACGACGTCGATTTTGATTCGATAACGGCGTGTGTCACTTACGAGATAACAAAATGATGATGGTTTCAACGCTTTCCACCAATAGCTGTCAGAGCGCCATCTATCACTACTCTATAATAGAGTGTGTTTTTAGTCACAAGGCTTAGTGTTACAGCAACGAGGGAAGCAAAGAGGCAACATGCCGCGGAAACGCACGTAGCCAATTGAACGAGTTTGGTAGAGGTCACATTGTGTGCTTGCGAGTGATGGTATGGTGTATTTTGAAGAATTACCACAACAGTATGGTGTAGTACGTCAACTGTGCAACTGTGCAACGATGGTTGATCACGCAGGACAGACGACCGCCTATATCGCCGCATTGTAACGAAAGTAGTGGCTGATTGTGCTGCTACCACAACATAGTTAAGAATCTTTAATACTTAGATTCGCAACAGTTGTTAATTTTAAACTTTTTTTTACTTTTATACACTACCAAAGCTTCCAGACGTATATCTCATCATCAGATGCATTTGCAAATTACAATCAAATAAGTAGTTACGTCTGTCAGGTAATAAAATGGCTACCATACATCTTTACATAAATTTTTCAGTAAAGATGTAGGGAACCATTTTATTACATGATGCATGAGTTTATTAAGTTATTTTCCCTGGACGCTTTAACTCACGCCCTACTATTTGGATGGATGATGAACTGCGCAAAGAGCGGGGGGTCTAAGAAAAGTGGAGGAGGTTGCCTCTAAGTCAGCATGTGCTAATAAAATCTGCCCATTCCCAAACAGAGGACCCCCAAAGTATCAATCTCTCACGCTTAAATAGATTTAGGGTTACTATGGAGGTATTCAATTACATAACCTTTCTATGAAACTGAAGTAAAACAAGTTACTTTACGCACGCGTCTCACCTTTATTTGCAAGACATCTTCAGTGGCAATTTTCGTAGATGTTGGTTTACATGTGCTGTTTTTTTTACTCAGTTGTGTTTCTTTCTCCTTTTATTTCATTTGGATTTTTCACGTCATCCCTAGGACGTGCCATTTGGTTTGTGCCTAATGCAGAAGTGCTGAAATGAAAAATCCTATTGAAATATTCCTATTGAGTCAACAAACAGCACATGTAAAACAGCATCTATAAAAATTGCCACTGAATATTCCTTGCAAATAAAGGTAAAACGCGTATGTCTTATTTCAGTTGCATCGACTATTCATATAAATAAATACCTGCATCCTAAAATTCGTTTAAACAACGAAGTGCTTTGTTATTTTGTGGCGTGCCGTTGCCTTTCTCCGACCTCGGAACTGACTTAACCCAGACAGTTATAAGAGAGCTACCGTTTAACGTGGATTTCGAACGACAGTCATACTCGAAAGTATTTTCACATCACCAACGTTGCCAGAGGTGAAAGAAATGAGAAGTGATAGATAAAAATCCCAAGACTTACCGGGGATGAAACCCGCGATTTAAGGAGTCACAGTATGGCACTCCACTACTGTGTTACCAAGGCACGCCTGCGTATTATTATAACAACTATGAGAAAAATGGCAGAAAAGAAATAACAAGACTTATGTTTGGTCACGAATGCTGTGGGGATATGCTGCAACATTGGGGTATGTTGGACCCTTCAGCTTATGATTGCGGAGCGCAAAGGCAGACTATGGAGCACATCATGAGTAAATCCAACACTTCTTTTATTCCGTTTTGATTTTTTGTGCAGCATGAGAGCTGAATTTGGCACCTTCTGTTGCAGTTCCATGGATCAGTAGTTTGGACATAAACATCTAGAATCAATATTAGAGGTAATGTATGTCTTGTTCTACTTTTTAATGACATTATGTTTTAGTAACATGCTGTTTTAAATTATAGCGCGATATTCGTCGCACATTTTTTTTTTTTTCAAGTATTTTATGACGTGTTCAAATGATAGTTACGTTATCCGTAGCACATTCTAATGCGTTATGACAATATGCTCTTCGTAGTATTCCATAAGTGTATAAAATTTAATATGTACTTATTACAGTTGTTTAGAGCTCTCCGTTTTAGTGCGTTTCATACGAAATGTATAACAGGGCGAGGTATAATTGAAGACCGCGATACAACCCGTCGACTTTGTCCAAATGTCGTCATATCTGAGTCTCAAAAGATATGCTACATTGATATACCAACTGGCAAAACAAACACTATCAATGAATATAAACATAGGGGTAATATAGTAATATGTACTCTAGATAATAAATAATCTGTGATTATCCTCGTAAATTGCGGATTACCGAAACTGAATGTATCATCGATCGCAGGTTTTTTGTTTTATGCTGGAGATGGGTAAACTTGAGAAAACTAACGCGAAGAAAGTGATGGATATGGTTGGTTATAAAATCAAGTTTTTACAATCACTCGGAGTACAGGGGAAATATTGAACTTAGTTGAAGTTCCAAAGAAAAGAAGTTCTGATGAATTTATATTATGTTATTGCCAGAATTGAGTATTCCTAGCCAACATTACCATGATTCAGGGATGCGAGGTAAAAGTAAACGTCAATGTTGTTGATTGATTAAATTGTCTTTCGTAATCATCTGTTCTGGTGGGAACTAAAAATGACCATTCCACAGGATGGTGTGGTATCGAGAACTGGAGTGGATCTTATAGTCGATACCGATGAAACATTCCTGTATGAAATTGAAAAAAGTGGAATCGTGGACTAGTATTAACCCAAGATTATTTTTAGTTATCTATGCATAATTTTTTCTTCAGTATGAAAGTAACTTGTAAGGGCAACTACAATAATTAACCTATACAGGTAAATTCTAGTTGTCGATACCGTCTGAATATGTCAGTTACAGAAACTGATATCGGCAACTGGAATAAACCTACGAAGGTTCATTCTAGTTGTAGAAACCGTCCAAATTGTTCGGCATGAAAGATTTAATAAATTTTTATCGTCAACTGGAATTGACCTAAATAGGTAAATTTCAGTTGTCGACAGTATTTTCCCCGTGCATCCTTGAATTTCCTATTTTGTTTTAATTCTGATATTTTCGATGCATTTCTAATGAATTTATATTGTATTCCGTTTCATATTCTTGATTTTAATATGTCCCCGCCCAAAATGTTTTCCCGCGCTAATGTTCAAATGTTTGTAGAGTCTATGGGACTTAACTACGGGGTCATCAGTCCCTAAACTTACAAACTACTTATGAACTATAATTACGTAGGCTTCCGCGGCCAGAGTCAGATGACATAAAAGTTTTCTGGGTATGGTACCGCGTCATGACGCCCAGAAAACTTTTATGTTACTTATGAACTAGCTACAACTAAGGACGGCACAAATATCCATGCCCGAGGGGGGATTCGAACCCCCGACCGTAGTGGCCATGCAGACCGTGACTGAAGCGCCTCAGTCCCCTCGGCCACCGCGGCCGGCTTCCCGCGCTAATTACGTTGAATTTGACGAATATTTGGATGTTTTACCGCCCCATGTTGTATACAGCGTGTTTTTGCGTTAGCTACCGCAATACTCTCGTAGAATTCCAACAATATTGCGATGTTGTGCCGCACCATGCTACAAGTAGCGCGCCGGCCGCTGTGGCCGAGGGGACTGAAGCGCTCCAGTCACGGTCTGCACGGCCACTACGGTCGGGGGTTCGAATCCCCCCTCGGGCATGGATATTTGTGCCGTCCTTAGTCTTAGCTAGTTCATAAGTAGTTTGTAAGCTTAGGGACTGATGATCAAAAATGTTCAAATGTTTGTAGAACTTATGGGACTTAACTAAGGGGTCATCAGTCCCTATGCTTACAAACTACTTATGAACTAGCTAAGACTAAGGACGAAAGAAATATCCATGCCCGAGAGAGGATTCGAACCCCCGGCCGTAGTGGCCGTGCAGACCGTGACTGAAGCGCCTCAGTCCCTTTGGCCACCGCGGCCGGCAGAGCCTGATGACCCCGTAGCTAAGTCCCATAAGTTCTAGAAACATTTGAACATTTTTGCAAGTAGCCTATCTTTGCTTTAACTGTGACGTATTTGGCCAAAGCTGCCAGGTGGTATCGAGTACTGGAATTTATCCGTATAGTCGGACGAACGCAGTATTACGTACGATCGTTCGCCGATGGAGAACCAACATATCGTTTTACATTTCGGAGCAGGAGGAAGCCGGATGGGAATGGTGAACGCGACACCGTCCCGGCTTCGCAATCGCGTGCCTGTGCTCCTGAGGGCTGCCGCTCGCAGCGGCACTGGTTAAGCGAATGTGTCCATGCGCCCTGCGAAACCTCGTGGCCGTCTAATCTGGCTGAGTGACCTAGCGAGCACACCGGGCTGAGCGCTCCGCATCGCCTTGCTGCTCCTCTGCCGGCTCACGCCACGCCGCACAACGTCACGTCACGTCAGGGCGCGTCATGCCATCACCCATCGATCTTCATACCGACGCCGAGTCCCGAGCAGGCAGCTCAGCAGCAGGTCGAGCTACGTCGTCACACCGGCTGTCCTTCCGGTTCCATTAGCCTCGAAGGAGAGGAGCGCCAGATCACGCACTCTGCAGGCAATTTCAATATTTCTGCGCCAGCTGGTTATTTCGCAGCTTATACTTTATTTTTTTTTTACATCTAGGTCCGAAGTGTAGTATGCAACATGGTATAAAAACCGGCTGATCCAAAAGTCAGTATAAATTTGAAAACTTAATAAACCACGTGATAATGTAGATGTAACTATTGCCGGCCGCGGTGGCCGAGGGGACTGAGGCGCTTCAGTCACAGTATGCACGGCCACTACGGTCGGGGGTTCGAATCCCCCCTCGGGCATGGATATTTGTGCCGTCCTAGTTCGTAAGTAATTTGTAAGTTTAGGGACTGATGACCCCGTAGATAAGTCCCATAAGCTTTTCAAACATTTGAACATTTTTTTCGATGTAAATATTGACTCACATACTTGGAATGACTTGGGGTTTTAATAGAACAAAAAAAAAAAAAAACTTCCAAAGATGTCTGACAGATAACGCTTCATCTGATCAGAAAAGCAATAATTTGAATAGCAAATTAAGGCAAAGCAAAGACGATGTTCTCTATAGGAAATGCTCAACTTTTCAGCACCTTTCCTCAACAATAGCTGTAGTCTAGGAATAATGTTGTCAGCAGCACAGTAAAGCATGTCCGGAGTTATGGCGAGCAATGGCGTCGGACGTTCTCTTTCAGTATCCGTAGAGATGTCGGTCGATCACGATACATTTGCAATTTCAGGTAATCCCAAAGCAAATAATCACACGGACTGAGGTTTGAGGACCTGGGAAGTCAAGCTTGACGAAGCTGGCGTCTGAGCACACGATCATCAGCCGCGGTAGAGTAGCCGAGCGGTCTAAAGTGTCTCGATGCGGAGAGCGCGGTTGCTCGCCGTCGGAGGTTCGAGTCCTCCCAGGGGCATGGGTGTTTGTGTTATCCTTAGTTTAATTTACATTAGTTTAAGTAGTTTCTAAGCTACGGACTGATGACCACGCAGTTTGGTCCGATAACATTTGAACACGAACATCACCAAACGACCCGCGCAAGAGATATTTCACGCGTCTAGCATCCTGCATAAAAATCGTACGTTCCAGCAGGTGTTTGTCAGCCAAGCTGGGGATGAAACGATTCTGTAACATATCGGCGTACCTCTCACCCGTCATGGTAGCAGTCATTGACGTTTTGCTATTCAGCGCCATCTGTTCGACATTTCTTGATTTCCTTTTTTTTTTTATTTTATTTTTTTTTATTATTTTTTTTTTTTTCCTAATAAAACCCCATGTCATTCGAAGCATGTGTGTCGATGTATACCTCTCTAACAATTATTCCGTGATTTATTTAGTTTTCAAATTTATACTGACTTTAAACATTTCGACAGTTTCAGGGCATCAGAATAAATCCAATCAGAAACATGAAAATTTGTACTGACCAGGATTCGAATCCGTATTTCTCGCTTTGGCCAGCGTTGGCCTTAACCAATTAGGCCCTTCCAACCAAAATTCTCATCTTGTAGAACACTACGATTGTAGAGCTCCCTGCCCAATTCATCCCACTTGCTCACAGTCTATACTGAATCTCCGGTAGGGATGGAGCTTATTAATTCGTTCACATTGAAATTGTCAATTATCTGTTGGGGCAGATATACAAATTTTTATATGGTGTCTGTTCTTTTCAGACATGTCCGGGTTCGAATGCCGGTCGAGCACATATTTTTATCCCTTTCCATTTATTTCAGTGCCCTGAAATGGTCCAAATGTTTAAATATTTCGATTTCGTAAATTTGCGGTCCTTAATGTCAACAAGTGGTGTCTATTATTTCGGACATGTCCAAAAAGATCAGAAATCATATAAATAAATGTTTAAAATTAGTTACGACTTTTGACGTTTGATTTGGCGAGGGCGGACACTGTTTCGCGTGAAACACCAATGCTGAGCCGGGTTTTCCCACCCCGCCAGCAGAAGTTCGGCTCGTTAAGTTGCCTCTGTTGCCACCTTGTGGGCAAGGAGTTACACGTGGTGCTGCGCGCGAGTAGGATTGTGCGTTCGTAATTTCTCGTTGTGAAGTCACGTAGGAAGGCGGCCGTTCTGCGCATCCCCCTCCATTAGTGTACTTGAAAGTAGGCATATATAGGCTGAATATTATTAGTTATGGATTTTTCTGTGATATTTTGTGAAACTGGACATGTATTTGCCTTACAGGTTCATTTGTATGTAAAAATTCATCTACTACATTCTTCAATAATCTTATTTGATGTTGGAACCGCTGCACATCATAATATCTTTATAACTACTATGTAGCATCTGCGCTACAGCAGCATCTTTGACCGCTGAGGTGGGCAGTGGAGAGTAGGCTAGTAAAAGGGTCGAGTGGAAGATAGTTCAGTCAGTCGCAGGGTTGTCACCATGTAGTACGGTTCGGCTGATCGACTTTGACTCACGTGGCGAATTCGTTTCGTTGATTCGTTTATGTGCCTATGAATGTATGCCGCCAAAGGGTTATGAAATTTCATTTTATTTTGGAAGAGAAATTTTGTGTTAAGAGGACGAGAATATTTGTATGGAACGGTATTGTACAAACCCATTGTAATCACCATTATTGACAAGTTAACAACAAAGTTGTGTTTTTTAGCAAAAATAAATAATTTAGTAATTACTAATTTTCTTATTTCAGCCCAAACTAGTCCCTCATTTTCCTCATTGGGGCATTTTTCTGTTCTTGTTGCATGGTGCGGGTCGAGTTCGAGATTTTCTTTAAATCTAAATGTTCACGTGCCAGTAAAGTAATAACCTCTTGCCACTGAAATCTAATTTCCAAACTAGGCCCACTTTCAATTAGTCATTATAAATTAGAAACTTTCACCTAAATAGCCGTTTCGCTTTCAATCAGTTTAAACGCACTGTTTCTTAATTAACTGTGCAGGTATTAATATTAGGGCCAGAGATAGAGTTGTTACCACTGAAATCTAATTTCGAAACTAGTGCTCACTCATATTCAATTAGTCACTACAAATAAGTAGCTTTCACACTGGCAGCCAATGATATGCAATCGCTAGGCATATGACTGGCCATGAGGTACGCAATGTTTCTCACTGAGGCTAAACTGTCCGCAGCTCGTCCCCTTCACGCTTTTCCTATCTCTCCGCCTCTATGCGCAGAAGCGACTTATTGCAGGACGCCAACTACAATTTTTGGTTGTTGAAGTGTTCTGCAACCGTCAGGTGTTGTGTGAGCGATTGTTTTGTGTTTCTCTTTTACCAAATGTTCAAATGTTTGTGAAGTTTAAGGGACTTAACTGCGGGGTCATCAGTCCCTAAACTTACTACTTACGAACTACCTTATACTAACGACGACAATCATGCCGGAGGGGGAATTCGATGCCCCGGGGAACGACATCGCGCATCGGAGCATAGCGCCTCAATGCGCTTGGCCACTCCCCCGCGGCGGCTCTGTTTTATCAATAATAACAGTGCATCATATCAGAACAGCAGTTTAGGGACTAAAGCGGGAATTTGAGATCACGATCACCGGCCGGGAAGACATCGAGAACAGGAAGTGGAATATTTAGATCGCTGCGGTGCAGTGGCCAAGTGTTCTAAGGCCTTACTATGGAACGCACAGTTGTTCGCCGTCGGAATTTCAAATGCTACAGAGGACATGTGTGTTTGTTGTCCTTAGGTTAGTTTAACTTAGCGCTGGAATAGTTTCAACACTGCTGTCGAGACACTATACGGTGGAATATACTATTGTCGCTGATACCATACGTTGTTGACGTCTCACGTCATCGGTGTGCGCAAAATCGAGGGAAACACAGTCACTTGTGAGCGAACGGTCTATCTTAACGGTGTCACTATGTTATCGAAACAGGCACAACGGAATTAGAACGAATTGTTTGGATTCGGCATTGCTGTACAGAACTGTGGCACGTTGGGTAATAGCCTTAAACGAAGGTTGGCAAACTGTGGCAGACATGCATCGGGCAGGTCGTCCTAGCGTCTCTGATGAAGTGCACGCAGTTGTCGCGTTCAGTGATCGACGCCAGAAGACCCATCACTTTCCACGACAAACCGCATACACTGCAAACTGCTCTGTTCGGTCGATGGGACTGGGGAGTGCTGTAACATCCACAATATTCCCCGAGGTCCTTGTGACTTTGATTTGATTCAGAAGATGAAAGAACGAACCACCTCGTTGCATTCGCTCCGTGCGCACCATCAACGCAACAGGCTCTACTAACGGTATACTACGCCTTCCACATCGTTGGGGCAACGGGTTCTACACAATGCTGGTTACTGCTTAGAAGGATAGTAACACGTGAAAACATGTATTGTATCGGTTTTGAATAAATAGTTGTCACTATTTCAGTTCCAACCCTCATAGTTCGTAATCCTATGGACTAATAACCAAAGAACTTAAGTATCACAGTATTATAAATATTTGAAAACAATATTCATATTCGTGAACAGGGTCGTGAGTTCGTGAGCTCTGTGCGCAAATATTTCGTAATCGAATACAACAGTGGTGAGCCTATTTTAGACACACCAAGAGCGGTGGACAGAACAGCTGCTACACTTAGCAATAACCTATCAGGAAACGAGAAAGAAAGGAAGACTAAAATGATGGAGCAACTCCAGCTCCTTCATCATAGAAACTCTGAGAGAGGAAAGAAGTTACGATAGATGGGTAACCGAGATGGACGCAATCCTGTAGAAAGCAATAAGCAGATATGTTTACGGTTATTATCAGAGGAAGGAGTTCTCCACGTTTATTAAACTTATTTTAAGTCTCAAATAGGTAGAGTTGTTCAATGGGAGTACGTCGGCACATCGAAATCAAGTACATGAACTTGGCTTCCGGCACGTAAAGTTTTCGTCTCGGACTTTTATGAGGTAGCATGGAGAAGGTAATGTCTTCGTGCCGTGAGGAGCGTTTCATTCGAAGACACTGTGTGGCTGGATGAGAGGTGAGTTAAAATAAGTCACAGGTTGACGAAGGGATTGACGGACATATCAGAACAAAGAACTTCGAAACCACTCTTAGGTAATGGTGGCAGGATAAACGTCTTTCACGATGGTTGCCAAATGATGAGGCGTTTGTAAACCTAGTGGACCAAACTGTCATGGTCATCAGTCGCTAGACTTACACAGAAACTAACTTCCTCTAAGGACAACACACAAAGTCATTCCAGATGGAGGAAACGGCCGCCCAGTTCGTATGATGACGCTGTAGATCAAGCGGCCATTCAGTGCGGCAAGCTGCCTCTTCTCGTGGCTGCATTTCGAACTTTTTACTACTGTTTCATTTTCAGAAATCAAGGCGACTATAACGGAGAAATGAACGCCAAGGTTTTCGCTGATTGGTTTACTGATGTTCTGCTGCAAAGTAACCCGCGAATCCGGCAACTGTCATGGACAATTCGCCATACCGCTCTGTTGTGATGGAGAAACTTCCTTGATTGCAATTGGGAAAAGCAGATATTTTGCCGTGGATGGAAGAAAAAGTTCCATCGAAAAAAATTCAACGCAGTATAAATAAGGCCAACTTAATGGAACTTGTAGTGATATACAAACCACGCTAGCAGAGCGATGAATTACCTAAAAGCAAGGGATATACTGCAGATACACTTTCTCCATATCAAGCTCACTTAAATTCAATTTAAAATGTGTGGGCCAGGGTGAAACGTAATGTGGCAAAGAACAACAAGAAGTTAACGCTCAGTGATGTTGAATAAATGTTACGATCGCACGGAATGTCCGCGTTGTCTAAGGCGTCATGCTACGGAGAGGTTCGAGTCCTCCCTCGGGCATTTGTGGGTATGAGTCCTTAGCGTTAGTTGAAGTAGTTTGTCAGTCTAGGGGCTGATGACCATAGCAGTTTGGTGCAATTCCTTTACAAACATTTGAACCTTTGGACATTTGAAAATGTTACCCCACAGGACTGGTCTCGTGTTTTGAGCCATAGGATGAATGTAGTTGAGGAACATGGATGAAGGACAGCAGTTAAAGCTACGGGCGAGAGATTATTGTGCAAGGGACACTACAACCGTAGTTTCAGACGGTTGAGAATTTAGGCAGGACGGGAAGAGTGTTTGGACTGCCTAAAGTGGTTTAAGTGACTAATGACCCAAAGCGAAGAATAATAGTTCAACTTCGCCATTGAATTTTGTTCACTGCTCTAAAACAATCGAAATATTTGAATATTTAGACTTCATAAAGCTGCTTGTGCAATGGCGTATGTTTAGTAAACTGACGGCAGAAAGCACTTCGAACTCTAATAAAAGGCTCCAGTTTTGATAAATGCAGTACACGAAACGCTGTTTACTATTTTGTTCCAACTGTAACGTCAGCCTGGCATGTTCAGACTTTAGATAGTTGTATATGCATGAACAATGGAATAATGGTTCTGTTTTTGTCGTTTAGAAGATATGACTGACTGAAACCTATTCTATCTTTTTGACAGCGGCAAATAATTTTGTGCTCCTTATCATAACGTAAACTACTGACGTCACAATTAACACCAGTATCATATAAGTTATTTTTTAAATTTATATAAGCATGAAAGTACAGTCGTAGGATGAAATTCGGGGCTCATTTAAATACGGGTTCTAGTTAACGGGTACACAGAAAGTCGTGTATCTAAATCGATACTTCCATTCTTTTGCAATTGATTAATTGCATGTACCGGGATGATGTTCATCGAAGAAATAGGGAAAGCAATACTTCTGACCGCATTTTTCCCACGTTATAACGCCGACTTTTCGTAGAGACATTTTTCTTTTAAGGTTTCCAAGAAAAACAAACTTGATTGACATTCTGAAAACTATTTCTTTAATCGCAGCGAAACACGCTTAACGCAGCATGTCGATCAGTACTTGCACGCATAGCTGGTGTTGTATGATGGAATGTAGTTTGATCCAAGATCATCGTGATTTCTTTTTTTTTCTCGATGAGGTAGGTGCAGGTAAACTGACAAGATGTAAGGCCGTAGCATGTATAAAATATCTTCGCACCACAATTTCCAAAGAGCAACAGATATTTGTCATCGGGCGAAGTCGAACCCGTTAACCAAGGATACAAGGTGCTTATAAATGGTGGAAATATCGAAATTTTTTAATGACTTTATTTAATTCTGTAGAATTTCCTGATTATCGTGATATATACATTATGGGTTTCAAATAAAAAAAAGCCTATATATACCAAATTTTAAAGTTACTATCATGTGTACTGCCACGCCCCCTTACCAAAAAGCAAAATACAATGGTCAAATACACCACCATAAGCATTCTATTCCTGATCCTGTTATGAATGAAATAAAACCAATTTTTAGAGATATGAGTCACCCCGTTTGCTTAGTAAATGTCTTCAGAATATAAATGAAAGTATCAACCACTACATTACAGGGAAAAAATCATTTTTATTAGGAGAAAAAAAATTAAAATGTTAAATTTGATATTTTTTACCTTTGTAATATATATAATAGGTGGAATTAAATACGTATAGTAGGTGCGCCATCATGTCATACATATCTGGTAAAAAATTAGTCTCCTTCAAATGTATAACATAAGATTAAAATGGTACCTAAATTTCAAGAAAAGTTTGGAAAATAATTGCATCAGTTTCTTTGCAATTATTTTAGAAACCCTATGCAGGTTCAAAAATATTCAAAATACTTCCAATTTGTTTAAAAAGTGTACTGAATTACCTGATATCAACAAAAAATCGATAAATCATATACATTATAAACAATGCCTGAAAGAAATAGGTGTTGATTTTTACATAATATTGAGCCGGAAAAGTACCCTGTATTAATACGCAGCGGAGTCCTTACCGCGAAGCCGAACATTGCTTCTTAACCAATCACATGGACAAATGGTAAGCCCCATATGCTTTTTGATCATTATCCAAATCCGTTTTATTTTCTAAACGCTTGGAAATCTGGAGTTCCCACTTGGGACAGTTTCATGTGTCATCACTACATACAAATAGCACAAATTTGAACGAATTCCGAGATTACGAGTAGGCGTCCTCTCCCTTTTGGTCCCAAGAGGAACTTCCCCTGTACTTACAAGGAAAGTACATGGGTGGAACAAACATATCTGTATGAAGGTTTGGTTACAGGATCTCTACGTACACCTGAAAGTGTGCAGCAAAGCTTTGCAGCCATACTCTAGATAGCACTGTAGATGCAATTGTAGACGCCACACGTAATGCATATATCTTAACTATAACTTATGTAATAATCATAGTACATGTTCTCTAGCGAATTGTCATCAAAAGCCGTGATGGTAGTTGCAGATTTAACCTTATTCATGAAACACTCTTGGTATTCACTGCCACTGCTTCCATCGCCTCTTCCCGCACTTACCGTAGCACTACCTCTAGCAATGAGTTGTTCGTCATTGTCATCCCTATTATCATTATTATGAGTTTGTTACAACAGTATCTCACTTATGTTAAAATTTTTGTACCATAACAGATACGAGAAAGCATGCAAATGATTCATCTTCTACACTAACACCATCTTCACGAAGAAGGGTTCTTCGTAACTTCATCTCAGCTAATAGCAATACTTTAGCAGGATTGATTACCAGTCGCATCTGACGCTTCACCACACAAATAACATCACAAAACGCAACTTCGGAGGCACACTGCACCGTCCCTACTGGCGAACCGACAGGTCAAAGTGCACTGCCGCATGGCACACGCAGAGGCCTCTAACGGACTTTGCAGAGTTTTGCAGATGCGGGAGTATCACTAGTGCAATAAGGGATCTTTACATTACCTCTCATACGATTTTGGTGTATATGTGTTTGTTCGAGCCCAAGTACTTTCCTTGTTAGTAACGCAGCATTTTACAGTCGTCCGTTAATGTAGTGTGCATCGGCCTTTTCACGTTACCGTCTGAGCCAAACAGAAGGAGAAAGCGACGCATCGAGCGGTTACACTGCCAGCCGGCGCTGTGGCAGACAGGCGCGAGAGATAGCGCGGCGCTCGTAGGCGCCACGGCCAATATTTGAGCGCTCGCGCCTGTTGTACTCAAACACGACTTATGCAAACGGACCGGCGCGCTGCGGCGCGGTGCGATCCGCAGGCCGGGTTAATACCTGAAGTCCGCCATTGTCGGCGGCAAACACAATCCTCGCAAATGTCGTAGCGCTAATGGCGCGCCGGGATAACGCGCCTATTGAGCGCCAAACACAATACGGCCCGGTGCATTGCTCTAATGAGTGGCCGCAGCGGGGACGGTGTGGGACAGTTACTTTGCCACCGACACACATCGACGTCCGACTGTACTCATAGGCTACCGTGTAGGCAAGTGGTATTTTTATTTACATCCAATATCTTGCCAATGATATGCAGATTATGTAAAAAAAAAAATGTTTATTTTGAGATACCTAACAACCTCTGCTCACACACACACACACACACACACACACACACCACACACATAGACATGCACACACAAGCTACACCAAACAAACATGTCACACGATCTTGAAACCCTAACTTTGATGGCCGCGGTGGCCGAGGGGACTGAGGCGCTCCAGTCACGATCTGCACGGCCACTACGCTTCACACGATCTTGAAACCCTAACTTTGATGGCCGCGGTGGCCGAGGGGACTGAGGCGCTCCAGTCACGATCTGCACGGCCACTACGGTCGGGGGATCGAATCCCCCCTTGGGCATGAATATTTGTGCCGTCCTCAGTCTTAGCTAGTTCATAAGTAGTTTGTAAGCTTAGGGTACAAACATTTGAACATTTGAAACCCTAACAGTTTTTGGGAATAGCATGACTATTTCAACACTTATGCAGACAAACACACACACACACACACACACACACACACACACAAACAAACATACATGTATACATGGTGTTCATGTTGGATCGTCCAAACATTTAGCAGGACATAATGCTCTATTGAACAATTTAAGGTGGGATACCTAGAGTCGGAAAGATTAGCTTAATGAGCAAAGGAAGTAAACTTTTCTACTACCTAAGTGAAAAGAATATATCACTTTCAGCTGTCATGAATTTTACTACAACCAGTTTCGCCGCGGCGGAGCGGCCGAGCGAATTGAGGCGCTATGCTATGATACACGAAGCCGTTCCCCCTCGGGGGTTCGAATCCCCCTCCCCCCATGGAGCATGGATGTTTGTGCCGTCTTTGTTGTAAGTATAGGATCCAATGACCCCGCAGTTAAGTCCCATAAGCTTCACAACCATTTGAACAATCAGTTTCGAGACTTCATTGCTCTAGCAGATAGTTACATGCTATATTTCTATATGTTATATATAGTCATCGGGCAGCTTTCATATAGTATGTGTACTTTAGCTGCAATCTATGGGGACTAGCAACCGTTATGACAAAACAATACATCCATTTTGAAGCAGGTGAGGGTACCTGAAGATGACACAATAGACTGTCGAAACTGGTATTAATAAAGTTCCATAACTTAATTGCTGTAGATGCTCCATTCTTGCAACATAGCACTACGACCGATGTCCCTCGCCACCCATAACAGACATGGACATACAATGTCTGTTTAATGGTTTTTCTCGCAACACTTTTCCCCAGCTTATGTACAACTAACATTCTTAGAAGTTTAAATGTACCGTCCTGTGATTTACATGAACATTCTATATATCCCGCAAGCAGCCCCTAGACTTAAGAGCTACTTCAGGTAACCTTTGCTAAGGACAAAACACACACTAATGTCAGAGGGAGGACTCGAACCTCCGACGCCAAGCATACGCGTACTCGCAGCAAGGCGCCTTAGAACGCACAGCCACTCCCGCGGGGCATTTATACGTTCACAAATATCGGTGGACTGGAAAGGGAGATTCTATTCCACGGGCTTCCGTGTCACCTGACGTGAATCCCGTTGATTACTTCCTATAAGGATATATATAAAGTCACTCTTGTATGTCATCCGAGTTGATATGGAGATGAAATGAGTTACCAGCATTGTAACAGCTTGTGCTGTCGTTCAAAATACACAAAGCATATCTGTCAGAATCTGGCTCGCCGAAGTGATGCTTGCATTAAGGTCGATGGCCGTCATTTTTAACACAATGTATATCCAATGAGTACCCATTATTTTCGACAGATATACTATTTAACTTCAAAAGGCTACAGTTTCCAGTAAGACTTGCATTTTATCTACGATTAATAAATGACAGGACAATGTCTTCATTACTGCGCACTGGAATTGACCACTACATTTCACGCAGGCCGGCCGCGGTGGCCGCGGGGACTGAGGCGCTTCAGGCACGGTCTGCACGGCCACTACGGTCGAGGGTTCGAATCCCCCCTCGGGCATGGATATTTGTGCCGTCCTTAGTCTTAGTTAGTTCATAAGTAGTTTGTAAGTTTAGGGACTGATAACCCCGTAGTTAAGTCCCATAGAATATACAAACATTTGAACATTTCACGCACGGACACCTTTATGTCGCTTGGTCAAGGGTGGGCTAACGAAAGAATTTATTCATACTAGCTCCTGGACAAGAATTGTAACAAGAAAGATTTAAGTCACGTTTTGAATTAAGTGAATGTTACATACGATTTGTATTTTGTTTAAATTCTTTGTTTGTATACCGTACTCCCGTAAATATATTTTTAGAAAAAAGGAGACGGACAGTGAGAGAAGGGATAGGAGAAGTACTAAGTTAAGGCTTAAACAAATAAATAAATACGCGGGCAACGCCGGCTTTTCAGCTAGTCTTTATATATAAAAAACAATCCCTATCTCCCCTGGTCACGCCATAGCTTGTGCAATGATCGACCAGTTTGGTTTATCTTTTCTTGTTTTGTGTGTGTGATCGTAACACTCATGAAAAGGTTTCTAAGTAATAAAGTTTTCGGGAAACCTACTGAAGAGTTTGAGAAAAACTGTAAGTGTGCTTTCAGATGTATCAGAGTGTGCTTGTTGCACACATATTTATAGTTTTGCACCGATTTTGATGAAATTTTGCACATTAGATCCTCGAGACAAAAGAAAACTCACTGTTCACATAAAATTTCGTATACATGGTGGAGGGGACTTCGACGAAACCCATAGTTTTGCCCCGTTATTGATGAAGTTCTCTACATTTGATCTTTAAACCATGTCGAAGCTCCTAAACTGGAGAAAGCGGAAGGATACTTGTCTTTGTACACCCCGACAGAATCTACAGTTTTCAGAATAAGGGGAATAACACTAATTACAAAAAGTTTCAAATGGAGCGTGGTGTAGGATACCTTATTTACGGATTTCGATACCAATCCACAGTAATGTAACGAAAAACGACACGATATAAAAGTTTTGTTTTTCATTTTGTATGCATGACGACCAGTTTCGATACTCAAAGATGTCATATTCTGGTATATGCTGCAATTGACATTTATCTGCTTCTTAAGACTTCCAGAATACTAAAAATGTTTGTTAAGCTTATAGGACTTAACTGCGGCATCATCAGTCCCTAAACTTAATAACTATTTATAAAGTACCTTGTACTAAAGACAACACAAATATCCATGCCCGAGGGAGGATTCGAACCCCCGACGGTGAAGTCATCTCCACATACTACTATGAAATTGCGGTTGTGGATAATCATATAAAAACAGGTTTGTGCAGGTGAATAATGTAATGTATAATAATAATAAATAAGTACACCAGTATAGCGTAAGTTGCTCGGTGAGGCACTCAGCGACAAAACCAGAAGATGACACCCTTGAGTGTCAAAACCGGTCGTCGTGCATAAAAAAATAAAAAAATTAATACAATATTTTGCGATCTTGTAACTTTGTCACTATGATGAGCAAATAAACCAATCTACAGTTTTATTCAGATTATAAAGAAATTGCACACTTTAGTTTCAAAATGAGAGGAACATCTCAGTCTACCTAACATTTCAAATGATGTTTGGTGGAGGGTACTTTACTTCGACACATACCTACAGTTTTATGTTTATATATTAAAATAAATTTTACACACTTGAGTTTGAACACAAGAGGAAAATCATTGTCCACAAAATGCTTAATATGGTGCATGGCAGATGTTGACCCCGTTTTACAGATTACCATAAAAGTTTGCTCATGATCGTATATTTTCCTGCAGAGGGTTTTATATTCCACAAGACACGGTAAGGATCCATTACAATAAAGTGAATTTTACTGTATGTGTGTGTGTGTGTGTGAATGTTTCTAGCTGAAAAATGAGGGGGTGAAGGGGGGGGGGGGAGGAAAGATGAATCGGGAGGAAAGAAGGAGGTGTGGAAGAAGTAAATGGGCCGATAGATACGGAGGTGGAGGCGAACAGCGAATGAAATAGATGGATGTACGGAGAAGAAGGAGAAAAGAGATGGACAAATAGAGTATAGAAGAAGTAAATATCTGGGCAACGCCGGGTTTTCGGCTAGTGCATAATAAATGTAACAACGCTCGCTTCACGAGGGATTCAGTTGATTTTCGATGAAGCACCGAGTAACGTTCTTCCCTAAAGATCACTTACCTGCAGATCTTCTTTTCCAGGCAATTGGACAATTTCTGCAGCAGGTGTTTCGTTGCCTAATAGGTGATTGATTTTAAAAAGTGGACCATAAAGGAAGATACAATGAAAGTCAGCAGTGTCGGTTGAAAAATAAATTGTGTATAAGGCACAAATATTAGAGGTGGCCCTGTCACAAGTTTTCATAAACAGAACATTTGCTGATTACAGCCATTTGACTAGAAATATACTTTCCATAGGACAAGTCGGGTATACATTGATTTCCACATTAGGAGAATGAAGATCAGTCCTCAGAGTTCACAGATGAAAGAGACGTAGCCATGGATTACTCAAAAGATCACAGAAACAGTGGTCGGACCAAGATAAGTAACACGCTACAGGCCGTTTTGCAGTACACGAATCTGGCGATGAAAATTGGGCGATAGCACTATGACAGCCGTCACAGTAGCAGAATAGACCTACATAGAAGCACGAAACATCACGACAGACAGCTCACAAAGTAATGAGAAGCACGTGGTACTCATTGACGAAAACGGTTGTACGACGTCCTCACGATATTGACATCACTGGACACTTCAACGAAACTAGGCTGCACAGCTGCTCTCCTGGCTGTTTCAAGAGACATCCAACTGATTCCAGTGCATTTCCACAGAAGGCCTATACTAAAAGGTCTCTATAGCCATCCTAACAAGAAGGGAGGGGTAGTCGACCCTACTGTTCCTGGCAGCTGGAACGGCTGACTTAGAAAACGTCTTCAGTGGTGCTTCGTGGACTCTATACGTGACAATGGAACTATGAATTTCTCAGGACTGTTGCTAGACTTTAATTTTTATTTAGCGACTGTGCGACGTAGGAACTATTCAGTCAAGTTTCCAAGTTTTGGTGTGGTAGAACTCGGCATTGCTCTGAAGTGTAAGAAATATTCACTGATGGATATTCGGTGGAATAAACACCTATTTAGTTGAAAGTGAATGTGTCGTTTGTGTATTGTTTTTGTTCCTTTCTTCATTTATTTAAAACTAAACATTTTAGGGACATTGCAGCAGGTATGGCTGGTCCATATACACGACGTAGATTGTGGTGTCGCACAAGTACAAAGTGCGCGCCACCTACTTTCGCCGCGCGCCGCCATGCATGCACGGCGCGGCGTTCTTCCGACGACAGCCACGAGCGCCCTCTGGTACAACGCCACTCGTGGCCACCACTGAAGGACATCGGCCACTTCGCACTTCGGACTGAGATAGCAACGAGTTAGGACCTTCGTTATCCGATAGGCACGAGTGAAGACTTTGCTATTGTACAGGCACTAGGCAGGCCTCAAACAACTATGTATCAACATTCTGCAGTACTATATAAAAGTTAAGTATTGTTACATTCTGTGCAAAATATATCTTTCTAATTTACTCTAGTGTTTGTAGTTTCTGGCTGCTCACCTCCGTACCTGCACCGGCGTGCTGTCTTGTTACTGTGTCGGTCTCGTTACACTCGGCCACCGACACCTACGACGAGGCTGGGACACAAAAGCGGCGACGAAGTGGGGATACAAAAATGGCGACGAGGAGTGATAGAACCTTGGACCAGCCCGCTTACAGCAGCCAGACAGCAGCAGTCGGAGCACGCAGAAATTGCTCCCGCCCACCCACCCTTATTATAAGATTTTTGGGGGAACATTTTCAGTTACGTTTTTGTGGACTTTTTTGTTGCAGGGCGTCCTCTTTCATATTGCATTTGTGTTTTGTTATAATTTACTTGTATGCGCGGCGCCTAATCGGTCAGCATGGCCACTACCCCGAACCCAAACTTAATGGAAATTATTCAGTTACAGACGGCGCAAATTACCCAGCTCCTCCAGGCTGTGTCCCATCTCACAGCGCAAGCAGCCAACCAACAACAACAACAGCCGCCGCTTCAGCAGCCCACACCTGCCGCGGTAACGCTTCCTACGTTCCGCCAGTACAACGAACGTGAGGAAGAATGGAGTGACTATTTCGCGCAGTTTCAAGAACTCGTCGCGGCTCATCAAATTACAGGTCAGAGAGTGAAGAACCTTTTCTTATCGACTGTAGGAACTCCAACATTTGTGTTACTGCAGAAACTATTCCCCAACGCATCTCCTCGTGATGTAGACTTTGAACAAATTGTAGATGCACTGAATGCTCATTATGAGAGAAAAGTTCTTGTAGCCGCTGCACGATACCGATTTTTCAGACTTAAAAAATTACCGCAGCAGTCACACCAAGAGTGGATTACGGAATTGAAGGGCTTAACCCGCAAATGTAAATTTACTTGCTCTTGTGGACTTTCGTATAGTGACGTGATGTTGAGGGATGCGATTACGCAGAATATTCAGGACCCCAGAATTAGAGCAGCAATTCTGAAACAGTCTGACCCCTCATTAGACAGTGTACTGCAGCTTATAGAAGCGCATGATACTTTTGACTTAGCAGATGTAGAAATGCAAAGCCACAGTGTAAATTCAGTGCACCGCAACGGACGCTTTCCTAGCCGTAGTTCTCAGTATAGCACTAGTGATTCTTATTTTTCTACCGGCCGTGCTGAACAGACAGTGAACAGTAGCCGGAGTAGAAGTGCGACGCAAAGGTCGCCCCGTAGTGTTAGAAACAGTAATTTGAATAACGGGCGCCAACGCTCATTTCAGAAAAATGTACGTAAATCTTGCCCCCAGTGTGTGTCTCGCCACAAGCGTGCTCATTGCCCTAGTCGCAACGCAACCTGTTATCAATGTGGCAAATCAGGACATGTGCAGTCTGTGTGTATGCAAATTAAAAACTCACAGAACAGTAACGTTAGAAACAGTGCTTCGCAAAGTGCGAGAACAGTTCATTCTGTAAATGTTATACGGGCTGTGGAATTGAACAGTGCTTTAGTTGGTTCTCAATTACAAGAAAGTTCTTCTGCACCTATTGCAAAACTATATAGTGCACCACGTAGCAAGCGCCGACGAGCGCGTAAAACAGTGCAACGGAAAAGGGTTCGGGACAAGCAAAATGACTATGAACAGTGCATTCCTGTAGTGAAAATAGTGCCTTCTGCAACTACTAACTGTAATAGTGCCCAGTACTGTGTAGCTAGTGACAGTAGAATTGGTGTAGCTACTCAAAGTAATTTTAGTGCAGTAGCCTCGCATTGCGCGGACGCCGATCTGGCGGTAGTGTCATCTAGTGACAGTGTGGTTAATCCGCTGTGTGCCGAGTATGCGCCGCTTCCTACCGCACGCAACCCGCGCAAGCGCAGAAAACAATATGTATTAGACGTTGCCCACATTCGCGCACCTGTCGAGCGCCGAAAGCAAAAACTTTTTGTGAATCTTGCCATTGACAATAAGACTGTGCAATTTCAGCTCGACACTGGTTCCGCTGTTACCTTAATAAATAAAGATACTTATGAACTTCTGGGTTCGCCAAAATTGTCGCCGTCACAGCAAGTGTTAACAGCTTATACAGGTCAAAATATTCCCGTGCTAGGAACGTGTAGCCTGCCTGCCTCTTTTCAAGGTGTTACGAAAACAGTTGCTTTTGTTGTTCTTCAGGCCAAATCTACGCAGAACATTTTTGGACTAGATGCTTTTGACTTGTTTGGTTTATCAATTCAAAGAGATGTGCTTCAAATTTCGTCAATAGTGCCTCAGGATAAAATCAATGCATTGTGTGACAAATATAGTGACTTGTTTTCGCCGGAACTAGGTTGTGCAAAAGACTTCGTGGCACATGTAACTTTCAAAGAATCTGCAGTTCCAAAGTTTCGTAAAGCTAGACCAGTGCCTATCGCCTTGCGTGATACAGTTGCCGAAGAACTTAAACGTTGGCAAGATAGTGGGGTGATTTCTCCTGTTTCTGCGAGTCAGTGGGCCTCGCCTATAGTAATTATACCCAAGCCGTCAGGAAAACTTCGTCTCTGTGCGGACTTCAAATCAACTGTCAACAGTCAAACAATTGTAGACACTTACCCTCTGCCCAGACCTGAGGAACTGATGGACAAATTAGGACAGTCTCGCTTCTTTTCCAAGATTGATTTAGCAGAGGCATACTTACAGATTCCACTTGATGACGAGTCAAAAAAGTTTTTCGTCATTAATACTCACATGGGCCTTTTTCAATTTCAACGCCTACCCTTTGGCAGTTCTTCCGCCCCCGCTATTTTTCAGCGTTTTTTGGAACAGCTGACAGTTTCTGTACCGTGTTGCTCGAACTACTTAGATGATATTGTGGTATCCGGCCGTACAGTTGAAGAACATTTAGCAAACCTGGAGTGCCTTTTCAAAGTGTTGACTGCAGCAGGTCTACGTTGTAATAAAGCAAAGTGTTCGTTTTTTCAAACTGAAATAGAGTACCTAGGCCATGTGATTAATGCCCAAGGAATCCATCCCTTACAGTCACATCTTCGAGCAATCAAAGATTTGCCTCCTCCTAAGAATGTGCAAGAATTGCAAGCAGTAATGGGAAAGCTGAACTATTATTTCAGATTTATTCCCAATGCCTCTCAGATTGCAGCTCCACTGCATCACTTACGTAGGAAGAATGTTCCTTTTGTATGGTCCAAAGATTGTCAGGTTGCCTTTGACAAACTAAAGTCTGCACTACTCAGTGATGCATGTTTGATTCCTTTTGACCCACAGAAGCCTGTAGTGTTAGCAGTTGACGCCTCATCGTACGGCCTAGGCGCTGTAATCTCACATCGTATTGGATGTCACGATCGTCCTATTGCCTTTGCATCCAAGCTACTGACGCCGACGCAACAGAATTACAGTCAGATAGAAAAGGAGGCCTTAGCAATCATTTACGGCGTCGCGAAGTTTCATCATTATCTCTATGGCAGAAAATTCTATTTGTTGACAGACCACAAGCCTCTCACGTCGTTGTTCTCACCCACAAAGCCGATTCCGCCACGTACGGCACAAAAGCTTCAGAGATGGTCCTTGATATTGTCAAATTATCAGTATGAGATTTTGTACCGACCTACCACTAAACATGCCAACGCGGACACACTTTCCCGACTTCCGGTTGGCCAGGATGTATCATTTGATTCTTCAGAAATGGCATGTTGTCAGATAGACTCCAGAGATGCTTCCGCTGTCGCAGACTTTCCTTTAAACTCTCGTCGGGTTGCACAGGAAACAGCTGCGGATGCAGACTTAAGTGTGGTAGCACGTTTTGTTCGCTTTGGTTGGCCTGCCAGAGCCAAAGACATTGATCGGCCTCTGGTTCGACGTTATTTTGCACAACGTCATGCATTATCTTTAAGTCAGGGTGTACTGTTGTTGCATACCGACAACGACCAAGCAAGAGTGATTGTTCCTCGTTCCCTGCAACGAGAAGTGTTACGCCTCCTGCATCAAGGACATTGGGGCATTGTTAGGACAAAGCAATTGGCCAGACGTCATTGTACCTGGGTTGGTATGGACGCTCAGATAGAGAGCATGACATCACAGTGTACAGTTTGTGCGGAGCATCAGGCGGCTCCTCCACAGCGTTTCTCAGACTGGCCACGCCCCAAGGGACCATGGCAACGTTTACACATTGACTTTGCCGGACCTTTCTGGAATACGCGCTGGTTAATTGTTGTAGACGCTTTCAGCAAGTTTCCTTTTGTGATTGCCATGAACTCAACGACAGCTTCTAGTACAATCAGTGCCTTAACATCAGTGTTTTGCATCGAAGGCTTGCCTGAAACTATCGTCAGTGACAATGGACCTCAGTTTGTTAGTGCGGAATTTCAACAGTTTTGTCGTGTGAATGGCATTCAGCATATCACCACCGCACCTTTTCACCCTCAGTCCAATGGTGAAGCAGAACGTTTCGTTCGAACATTCAAGTCTCACATGGAGAAGATGAAAGGTCAGCACTCCAGGCAGCAAGCTCTTCAAATTTTCCTGTCTACGTATCGGTGCATGCCACGTGACGGCCCGTCTCCTGCCGAGCTGCTACACGGCCGCCGTCACCGCACTCTCCTTCACCTGCTGCAGCCTCCCACGCACCGAGTCGGTTCGTATGGCGCTACGCGTTTTCAGGTTTCTACGCCGGTGCTGTACAGGGTGTTTGCTGGAAACAAGAAGACATGGCTGCCGGGCACCATTCAGCGCGTGCTCGGGCGCAATATGTTTATTGTACGTTCTTCCACAGGGTCGGAGCTGCGGCGCCACGCAAACCAATTGCGCCTGCACAGACCGCGCGATCCTGTCTCCGGTTTCTTGATTCCAGACCCAGTTCTGCGCCAGGGAGCACAACCACATCGTTCGTCCCCGGACTACGAGATCCCTATGGACGTCGACGTACATCCGACGCAGTCGTCGCCGCCGCTGTCGCCGCCGCAGATGACAGCGTCACCGAGAGGGACTCCGGGACCGTGCTGGCCCCCCCAGCTTGGGCCACGCACCTCAGAAGAAGATGACCTGCTCCCTCTGGGCGGGGGCGGGCGCCCTTCCCCAGGTTTCGGCGGGTTCCCTGGAGGATCGCAAGGCGGATGCCGGGGCGCGGACGGCGTCTCGATCCCGGCCTCAGCTACGACGCCCGTCCCACCAGTAACGCCCCCGCTCAGGCCCTCCTCCCAGTGCCGTCACCGTGGCCCTCAGCCCTACGCCACGACGGCGCGGCGGTTTGGGGGGGAGGGGTGTGGTGTCGCACAAGTACAAAGTGCGCGCCACCTACTTTCGCCGCGCGCCGCCATGCATGCACGGCGCGGCGTTCTTCCGACGACAGCCACGAGCGCCCTCTGGTACAACGCCACTCGTGGCCACCACTGAAGGACATCGGCCACTTCGCACTTCGGACTGAGATAGCAACGAGTTAGGACCTTCGTTATCCGATAGGCACGAGTGAAGACTTTGCTATTGTACAGGCACTAGGCAGGCCTCAAACAACTATGTATCAACATTCTGCAGTACTATATAAAAGTTAAGTATTGTTACATTCTGTGCAAAATATATCTTTCTAATTTACTCTAGTGTTTGTAGTTTCTGGCTGCTCACCTCCGTACCTGCACCGGCGTGCTGTCTTGTTACTGTGTCGGTCTCGTTACACTCGGCCACCGACACCTACGACGAGGCTGGGACACAAAAGCGGCGACGAAGTGGGGATACAAAATAGATAATATAATAAAAGAGGGTCTACAGCCGCACTTCACGGAGCCTCAAGCAAACAAAGGCTGTGAATGGGTTATTTGTGCGGTTTTATTTTTATTCTTTCTTTTTCGTGCTGTAGCACTGGGGGCTCGAGCCAAATGAAGGGAATAACTGATAAAATTGTTTCACCCTGCACAGAAAAGTATGTTGTTTCTTAGTTTTTGTTTCGAAAATTCGTGTGTGAGCTCCCAACCATACCAAAATTTGAGGCACGTAGATAGCGATCTTCCTCTTCTTTCAAGTATGTAATTAAAGTACTCTTTGCCTCTCGTTTGAAGTTCACTTGTGCTGATTGAAACAAAACAGTAGATTCGTGTCGAAGGACGAAATTTCATTTACATTGTGACCTTCGTTTTATTTTGAAGGTTAGGTGTGCAACATCTCATTATGATTGTAACAAAACTGTAGATTTTATCAATTTCCGTACCCTAAGTAAAGTTCCCTCCGCCCAGACGTGCTGATGGTTATAAAGTGTGGGGCTATTATATGGGGAGTTATGTAGCTATAAAGACCTCTGTCAATAATGTATCTCTGATTAAGTCCTTTCACAGCAATATTGTACTCATTCCTTTATATTCATACTTTAAATGTAAATACAGCACAGGATCACAAGCGATTTCTTATCCAGATTCAAGTTACTATCTCAAATTTCACCTGATTACACAGCTTAAATGAAAATATAAACGTTCACATATGCATTGCCAAAGTTCGATCACGTGACTTAGTAATTATCCAGTGAGTCGTTTTAGCACTAGCGTTACTACCTTCTCTTATTTTAATTTAGCTATTTTATTATTTTTAAAGTTACAACCCTCTATATCCATGATGTCCACACCTCATAGTCCTTCATAAGAAGAAGAAATAATGTACAGTCACTGCACTTCACTGTACTCTTCATCAGTCTGCACAGATAGTAAGTGTACGTAAAAGATAGTGGGAAGTTGGTATATCCACACGACGTTCGAGAAGAAGCTCAGAAATTCTGCCCAAATTCGTGTTTGTAAATGCAGAATCCATTGGGTGTTGTGACCCCATGAGATCTTCTGTACGCTCCGTCTTATTCTAAGAATCAAATAATAATGATAATAAAAAGTCCACATTTAATGTTCAACAGGGATGCCGTTGCCGCGGTGGAATGCTCGAGCGTCTAAAGGCGCCTTGCTGCGGATTCTTTCACCAAAGAAGACGAAGTGAACACTCCAGTATTCAATCCAAGAACAGCTGCCAGCATGCGAAAGTTAGAAGTAGATGCTCCTGGAGTAGTAAAACAACTTAAGTCACTAAACAAAAACAAATCTTCCGGGCCTGATTGTATACCAACTAGATTCCTCTTAGAGTATGCTGATGCAATAGCTCCGTACTTAGCTATAATTTACAACCGATCACTCAGCGAAAGATCCGTACCCAAAGACTGGAAAGTTGCCCAAGTTACTCCAATATTCAAGAAAGGCATTAGGAGTGTTCCCCAAATACAGGCCTATCTCATTGACGTCGATTTGCAGTAGGATTTTGGAACATATACTTTGTTCGAATATTATGAACTACCTCGAAGAGAACGACCTATTAACCAATAGTCAACACGGATTCAGAAAGTATCACTCATGCGAAGCACAGCTTGCCCTTTATTCACATGAAGTGTTAAATGCCATCGACAAGGGATCTCAAATCGATTCCATATTTTTGGATTTCAGGAAGGCTTTTGACACTGTACTCCACAAGCGGCTTCTTATGAAATTGCGTGCTTATGGAATATCTCCTCAATTGTGCTATTGGATTCACGATTTTCTATCAGAAAGAACACAGTTCGTTGTAATTGACGGTAAGTCATCGAGTAAAACAGAAGTGATATCTGGCGTTCCACAGGGAAGCGTTATAGGTCCCCTACTCTTCCTAGCGTTTATAAACGATTTAGGAGACAATCTGAATAGTTCCCTTAGACTGTTCGCGGATGATGCTGTCCTTTATCGATTAGTGAAGTCAACAGAAAATCAAAAGCAACTGCAGAGCGATGTAGACAAAATTTATGTATGGTGCGAAAATTGCCAATTGACACTAAATAAAGAAAAGTGTGAAGTAATACACATGACCACTGAAAGAAATCCGCTGAACTTCAATTACGCGATAAATCAGTCAAACCTTAAGGTCGTTAATTCTACCAAGTACCATAATTCTACCAAATACCTAGGAGTTACAATTACGAACAACTTTGACTGGAGAGAACACAAAGAAAATATTGTGGGGAAGGCGAACCAAAGGTTACGTTTCATCGGCAGAACGCTTCGAAAATGCACCAGCTCCACCAAAGAGACTGCCTACATCACACTTGTGCGTCCTCTCCTGGAGTACTGTTGCCCCTTGTGGGACCCTCACCAGGTGGGACTGACGGAAGACATTGAGAAGGTTCAGAGAAAGGCAGCTCGTTTTGTTTTATCACGTTACGGGAAGGAAAGCGCCACGGAAATTTTGCACGAATTGGGATGGAAATCATTAAAAGAAAAACGTTATTCATTGCGGCGTGATCTGATTGCGAAGTTTCAATCACCGACATTTAGTTCTGAATGTGAAAATATTTTGCTAGCACCTACATACTTAGGGAGACATGAGCATCCCAACAAAATAAGAGAAATCAGATCGAAAACGGAACGATTTAGGTATTCTTTCTTCCTGCGCGCTATTAGAGAATGGAACGGTAGAGAAAAGTTATGAAAGTGGTAAATTAACCCTCTGCCAGGCACTTGAATGTGATTTGCAGAGTATCTATGTAGATGTAGATCGCGCGGATTCTTCCCGTCTGAAGTTCGAGTCGTCCCTTGGGCATAGGTCGTCCATTGGCTTTAGTTTAAATACACTCCTAGCCATTAAAATTGCTACACCATGAAGATGACGTGCTACAGAGGTGAAATTCAACCGACAGGAAGAAGATGCTGTGATATCCAAATGATTAGCTTTTCAGAGCATTTACACAAGGTGGCGACACCTACAACGTGCTCACTTGGAGGAAGTTTCCACCCGATTTCTCATACACAAACAGCAGTTGACCGGCGTTGCCTGGTGAAACGTTGTTGTGATGCCTCTTGTAAGGAGAAGAAATGCGTACCATCACGTTTCCGACTTTGATAAAGGTCGGATTGAAGCCTATCCCGATTACGGTTTATCGTATCACGACATTGCTGCTCGCGTTGGTCGCGAACCATTGACTCTTAGCAGAATATGGAATCGGTGGGCTCTGGAGGGCATTACGGAACGCCGTGCTGGATCCCAACGGCTTCATATCACTAGCAGTCGATATGACAGGCATCTTATCCGCATGGCTGTAACGGATCGAGCAGTACGTTTCGATCACAGTCAACGTTTTCAAGACAACAACCATCTGCACGAACAGGTCAACGACATTTGCAGCAACATGAACTATCAGCTCGGATACCATGGCTTCGGTTACCCTTGACGCTGCATCACAGACAGGAGTGCCTGCGATGGTGTACGCAACGTCGAACCTAGGTACACGATTGGCCAAACGTCATTTTTTCGGATGAATCAAGGTTCTGTTTACAGCATCATGATGGTCGCCTCCGTGTTTGGCGACATCGCGGTGAAGGCACATTGGAAACGTGTATTCGTCATCGCCATACTGGCATATCACCCGGCGTGATGGTATGGGGTACCATTGGTTACACGTCTCCATCACCTCTTATTCGCATCTACGGTACTTTGAACAGTGGCCGTTACATTTCAGATGTATTACGACCACCCTTCGTTCGATCCCTGCGAATCCCTACATTTCAGAAGGATAATGCACGACCGCATGTTGCAGGTCCTGTACGGGCCTTTTTGGACACGGAAAATGTTCGACTACTGCCCTGGCCAGCACATTCTCCAGATCTCTCACCAATTGAAAACGTCTGGTCAATAGGGCCGAGCAACTGGATCGTCACTGCTCTTGATGAACTGTGGTATCATTTGAAGCTGCATGGGCACCTGTACCTTTACACGCCATCCAAGCTCTGTTTGACTCAATGCCGAGGTGTATCAAGGCCGTTATTACGACCAGAGGTGGTTTTTGTGGGTACTGACTTCTCAGGACCCTTGCAGCGAAACTGCGTGAAATGTAATCACTTGTCACTTGTAGTATAATATATTTGTCCAATGTATTTCTTCTTGGTGTAGGAGTTTTAATGGCCAGTAGTGTAGTTTATAGTCCTATAAACTGCCGTCCATCTCTTGCTAGACTTGCGTCGTATCTCCTTCTGTAGTTTATAGTCCTATAAACTGCCGTCCATCTCTTGCTAGACTTGCGTCGTATCTCCTTCTGGGCATGTCAGTTACACAGCGACGCCGCCGAAGCGAGTACGGTGCTTTAAAAAGAGCGTAAATTCTGCGGAATCATCTCGTGGCGGTGCTGTGTGATTTTTCCATCTTCTACAAGTGTTGTGCTGTGCTACGACTAGAGGTAGCGCCGCTGCGTGGAGGTTTTGGGCCCTTGCCCTGGAGTCGAGGCGGTGTTCAGGCTGCACGACTTCGATTGGCAGAACCTTGGACGGAGATCACAGGTGACTATCGCGACCAGACCGCATTCTATCGTCCTGGGCAGTCATCCTGGGCTTTGCAATGTTCCCGTACGCTGTTCGACCAGATTCTTTCTTCTTCTATCTTCAACTGTCATTTCCCGTGCTGATCATGACTAAAACTCCACTTCTGCTACTGTTGCTAAGGGGACTAATAACTGCAGTCGATATGTCCCATAGATTTACAAATATTTGATAATATTTTGGATGCCATTCTAGCTTACAGAAACTGGATGTTCCTGAAACACAATTTTGCCGTTATTTTGCAATAGGGGATGAGAATGGTGAGCTGTTGCTGCTCTGGTAGCCGGTACTGCATTTACTAGAATCGCCTGAGGTTGTGTAACTGCTAAATATTCCCAGCGTAACATCAGACTTCAGTTTGGTGTTTCCACCCAGCTGCCAGAGCATAAACAGACGTCTCCATAATGCAGTTCACGCTCGAGTGCTGCTCAGTTTTCCAGAAAGTAACGAGCATCTGCGAATGTGAATGAATGCAGTACTGAAACTGTTCCCTGCGATCATATCGTGTCTGCTTATTAGAACACCCCGGTTTGACTCGGTAGCATTTAACAAATATACAAAATCGGACTACAAATAATCGCTAACCGATTTTGAGTGTTATAAAAAGTAAAAATAAATAAAAAGAGGAGATCAACTGAACTGAAATACAGATACTGAAGGTTTTCAGAAATGAGGCACCGTTTTCAATTAAAAATAAAGTTGCGAATCAACAGCTAGAAGATACGTATTCGTTAAGCGTAGTTTTATAAATTTAATGAAGAAAAATATCGACTGTGTATGGCATAACTTCGATATTTCAAGGTTCATAAATATCAAGACAATCTACAATTACTGTCGAAAAAATTAGTGATGAAACTTATTCAAAAAGACACTATATTCAGAACTTACAAACTTGTGAATTAAGTTCAGGTAGCTAAAATACACAAGGTAAGCGAAGCAGGTGTGGTGTAGGAATTTGTGTCAGAAGTAGTTTTTTCATAATTTACGGTACGAATCAAAGCTAAAAATTAGGACGAAAGAAATTACTTTATTACGGTCATCAAATCAACTTACATGGCACTAATTATTATTTGTAGGGCTTTGTTTTAACAGTATTTTTTGTCTGCAGCGTATTTTAAGAGACAGCTTTACAGTTTACAGAAAAACGAACAAGCTACAATTTCACATTAATCTTACTATTGCAAATTCAGAGTACTTTCAAAGGAGGATGGTGGGTGCCAACCTACTTTTTCCAAATCTGCAAATCTATATTAACGAAACGTTTTCCTAGAAGTCGGTCCCCATCTGATTCCTGCCACATATGTTACGGCTTGCAGAACTAAGACAAAATTTTGTTTGCAATAATTCGCTTTATTACACACTGATCTTCAGAATGTGAAATACTGTGATATTCTGGTGCTAAAACCTCAAAAGTAGCATTAGAATCAGGAACAGTTCGTTCGTCTAGATGGTGATTGGGGTGAAATATGCCAAATTTGTTCACTCTTGTTAAAGATTTTACAATGACGCTTTTTGCGGATACTACTGCAGTTTATGCAGCAGTCGTTAAACTGGAAAAGTGTAGCAAAATTCTGGATGTTCTGTAGCGTATTGACGCATGGTGCAGGGAATGGCAATTGATCCTAAACAGAAACAAGTGTAAAGTGCGTCGTATACATAGGACGAAAGAACCTGCAATAGTAGGGCAAACACTGGAAGCACATACGTCCGTAAAACATTTGAGAGTAGACATTTCACATGCATCGAGTGTAAGACAGGTGCTAGACTGACGATCATTTGAAGAATCCCAAGGAAATGTCAAAAAAGGAAGTATGTTACAAAATATTCGACAGGCCAGCAGTTGAGTAATCCTCATCTGTGTGAAATCCGTACCAGTTTGGGTTAATAGACGACGTAGAGAAGAACCAACATGGATTAGGGCTCATTTAACAACCGCAACAGTGACACAGAGATGATTATTGAACTTCAGTGGTAGACGCTGCAACATAGACTTTCGTATCGCGGTACGTGTGCCAGTACGTTTCGGTATCATACGTTACACGTGGCTTCAAGAATGCATTGCTTCCTCTTACGAATATCTCGCGAAAAGACCACAAATATAAAAATAAAGAAATTAGATCCCATACTTAGGCATACTGGCAATGTACCCTCCGCCACACGCCGTAGATATAGCGGTAGTATCCTCAATTCAGCCGCGGTGGAATAGCCGATCGGTCTAAGGCACCGCGCTGCAGAGCGCGCGATTGCTCGCCGTCGGAGGTTCGAGTCCTCCCTGGGGCATGGTTGTGTGTGTGTGTGTGTTGTCCTTAGGTTAGTTTACCTTAGTTTAAGTAGTTTGCACGCTATGGACTGATGACCACGCAGTTTGGTCCGATAGATTTACAAACATTTGAACATTTTTCCTCAAAACTAACATTTCACATTATAATATTTTCCTGTCTAATGTATAAACTTCAGAGATCTTGTAGAAAAAAGAATCTCTCGTTATGGTGTTAAATCTATAAGAATACATTGTAACATTACAAAGTATTTTTGCCACCAACACTGTAGACACTTTACATGCGTGAGGAGGACTACTTACAGAAGGTTGGAACTTAAAAAATAGAAACACTGATGTGGAGACACTATGCAATGGAATCTGCTATTGTCGCTGATAGCGCACGCTGCTGACATACCTACCTGACCTCCGAGCAAATGGACTCGCCCGTCCACGTCACCGGCGTGCGCACCATCCAGGGAAATACAGTCGGTTGCGTGCGAGCGGTCTAACTTAACTGTGTCGCTATGTTTTCGATACAGGAACAACGGAGTTGGAGCAAGATTGAATACGACAGAGGTCGTACAGCACGACAGTGTGACGAAGGACATCAAGAGGCGTTCGGGGAATCGGCATTGGCGTACGGAACAGTGGCACGTTGGGTAAAAGCCTTCAACGACCATCCTCAAACTGTGGCAGACATGCATCGAGCAAGTGGTCCCAGCATGTCTGAATAAGAAGTGCATACTGTTGCCGAGTTAGTGGACAGTGATCGACGCCGGACGATTCGTGAGCTCGTCCAGGAAACCGGATTAGCCCATACGTCTGTGCTTCGCATCCTAAATGAAACCCTCGGCATGCAAAAAATTATATCACGATAGGTTCCGCATGAACTGACGGAAATGCCGAAATGGATGCGTTACGATGCTGCTCAGACGCACTTGGAGGGCAATGACCGCGAAGGAGGCTTTCTTAAGCCGTGTCGTAATACTGGATAAGACATGGGCCACGTCGTACGAGCTAAAACTCCAGCGAATGACGCCTTTATGATTTGCCGCGAAATTCGAACGTTGTTGTGATTCTCGTGTACGGCCGTGATGGTCTTACCAAAAATTCAAAATGTTCAAATGTTTGTTAAGCTTATGGGACTTAACTACGGGGTCAACAGTCCCTAAACTTACAAACCACTTATCATCTAACTTATACTAAGGACGACACAAATATCCATGCCCGAGGGGGGATTCGAACCCCCAACCGGAGTGGCCGTGCAGACCATGACTGGAGCGCCTCAGTCCCCGCGGCCACCGCGGCCGGCGATGGTCTTACCCTAACGCACTACGTTTCCCTATGGTGTACCGTGAATACACAGTATTACTGTTCATTTTCAGAGCATCACCTGCGACCAGCTTTGCAAAAGAAGCGGCAACACTTTCTTTGGAACCCACCCACCATTTTTCACGACAATGCATGGCCGCATAGAGCGCAAGCTGTGGTTGATCTGTTGGGTCGATGGGACTGGAAATGAAGAAGAACGAGAGATAGGAGATACTTCTGACATCAAATGAAGATAGATTCTGTTGTCAAATGTAGACGCTTTGCTGAATATCGAACACTGAAAATCAACGTTACTGCATTGCTCTATTGTCAGGATGTCAAGTTTTGACTACAAATTAACTTTTTATTGTCAGTTTAGCATTTATAAGGAATCTTATAAACATGTGGGATCTTTTCCTTGGATCGGGTATGTGCCGTAAATGAAACAGCATTTACACAAAATACACTTATTAAACAGTTAAACCATTCGTTACTTTTACTGTGAACAAGTGGCTCGGCGACTGTCGGCGGCGAAAAGGCGCGCGGTGGCGAAGAGGCATTTCGCAGCGTCTGCCGTCCATCTCTTGCTAGACTTGCGTCGTATCTCCTTCTGGGCATGTCAGTTACACAGCGACGCCGCCGAAGCGAGTACGGTGCTTTAAAAAGAGCGTAAATTCTGCGGAATCATCTCGTGGCGGTGCTGTGTGATTTTTCCATCTTCTACAAGTGTTGTGCTGTGCTACGACTAGAGGTAGCGCCGCTGCGTGGAGGTTTTGGGCCCTTGCCCTGGAGTCGAGGCGGTGTTCAGGCTGCACGACTTCGATTGGCAGAACCTTGGACGGAGATCACAGGTGACTATCGCGACCAGACCGCATTCTATCGTCCTGGGCAGTCATCCTGGGCTTTGCAATGTTCCCGTACGCTGTTCGACCAGATTCTTTCTTCTTCTATCTTCAACTGTCATTTCCCGTGCTGATCATGACTAAAACTCCACTTCTGCTACTGTTGCTGCTACTGCTGCCAGTCTGACGATACTACTCCTTCTGCGTCAATCTATCTGTATCTTACTTTCTCTCATTCCATCTGGCGTCGTTTTCTCGGCCGTGGTATTTATTTGATGGTCCTGGCTGGAGGTGCACGATCTTCGGGGTCGTTGTCCGTTGTCACAATGTACAGTTTCTACAAAAGTCGAACTTCACGTTGGTCTGGATGTCAATACACAAGGTTATTGGATTCTGATCACGTTGCTTCGCGAAGTTCGAGGCTATCGCGGTCTACAGTCTGTGCTTTCACGTGAGTTGTCTGAGCGCTGGATCAACGGCGTCCCCTTGTGGAGATAGCGATAGCCTCTTGGTTGCATGTGAATACTTGCTGGGACCATGTCGTGCTGAAACTGCATCGTTACCTGGTCGACGCACTGTCGTAATGCGGCTCAAGTCTGCTGTTTTACTCGGCCTTGCCACTCAGGCAGAACTGAACGAAGTTTTCACTATTATTTCACGTATTATTCACTTTCATTTGTTATTGCATTTTATTTCAATGATTTATTTACACACTTTACGGCACTAAACACGTACCATCCACCATACTTCCCGGACTAGAGTCTTCGTGACTTTGATTTGATTCCGAAGATGAAGGAACTACTTCGTGGCATTCGCTTCCGAACAATACAAAGATTCGACAGACAGTAGACCATTCCATTAGTAACCATCCAACAGAACAAGCTTTCCTAACGGTATACTATGCTTTCCATATCGCTGGCAACGGGTTCTACACAACGCTGGTGACTACTTTGAAGGACAGTAGCAGTAACAGTAACTAGCCGTCTTAAAGTTCATAGGGGACATACCCATGACCCGCTCACTTTACAATCACAGATGGCAGAACGCAAAACTAAACTTTCTTCACAGGCAGCTGGGGTCGAAGGCGTTCGACAGTTGTCGATAGAAAATCTACATCTACATCTACATACATACTCCGCAATTCACCGTAAGGTGCGTGGCGGAGGGTACACTGTACCACTACTAGGCATTTCCTTTCCTATTCCACTCCCAAATTGAACGAGGAAAAAAAGAATGCCTATATGCCTCCGTACGAGCCCCAATTTCTCTTATCTTGTCTTTGTGATCTTTACGCGAAATGTAAGTAGGCGGCAGCAAGATCGTACTACACTCAGCTTCAAATTCCGGCCCTCTAAATTTAATTAACAAAAATTCACGAAAAGAACGTCGTCTTTCTTCCAGCGATCCCCAATTGAATTAACAAATCTAGCTGCTCGCCTCTGAACCGCCTCTATGTCTTCCTTCGAACCGATCTGCTGCGGATCCCAAATACTTGTGCAATACTCAAGACGTGGTCGTACAAGCGTTTTATACGCGGTCTCCTTTACAGGTGAAGTACATCTTCCCAAAATTCTCCCAATAAACCGAAGTCGGCTGTCTGCCTTACTCACAACTGTCCTTACATGCTCGTTCCATTTCATATCACTCTGCAATGTTACGCCTAGATATTTGAACGACGCGACAGCATCAAGAAGCTCACTACTATAGCTGTATTCGAACGTTATAGGATTGTTTTTTCTACTCATGCGCATCACCTTACATTTTTCTACATTGAGAGCTAGCTGCCATTCTTCGCACCAACTAGAAATTTTGTCTAAGTCAACCTGTATGCTATTACAGTCAGTTACAGACGACACCCTCCCATACACCACAGCATCAGCAAACAGCCGCAAATTACAACTTACTCTGTCCATCAGATCATTTATATAGATAGAAAATAATAGCGGTCCTATCACACTCCTCTGGGGCACGCCTGACGATACACTCGTCTCTGATGAACACTCGCCGTCGAGGACAACGTACTGCGTTCTATTCCTTAGGAAGTCTTCCAGCCAGTCACAAATCTGTGAACCTATTCCATAAGCTTGTATCTTCGTTAGCAGTCTGCAGTGTGGCACCGCGTCGAACGCCTTTTTGAAGTCGAGAAAAACACAATCCGCCTGTTGCCCTTCGTCCATGGCTCGCAAGATGTCATGTGAGAAAAGGGCAAGCTGAGTTTCACATGAACGATGTTTCCTAAACCCGTGCTGATTCATGGAAAGAAGCTTTTCCGTTTCAAGGAAATTTACTACATTCGAACTGAGAATATGCTCCAAAATTCTACATGAAACTGATGTCAACGATGTTGGCCTGTATTTGTATGGGTCAGTTCTCTTTCCTTTCTTATACACGGGAGTCACCTGCGCTTTTTTCCAATCACTAGGAACTTTGCGCTGAATTAAAGATTCGCTATATATGCAAGCTAAGTAGGGGGCCAACGCCGCAGAATTGTCTTTGTAAAACCGAACTGGTATTCCATCCGGACCAGCAGACTTTTTCGTATTTAGCTCTCTCAGCTGCTTCTCTACACCGGAAATACCTATTGCTATGTTCCCCATTAAGGAATTAGTACGTTGATCAAATGATGGTATATTTGTGCGGTCCTCCTGCGTGAAAGATTTCTTAAAGGTTAAATTTAGAACTTCAGCTTTCCGTTTGCTTTCTTCTATTACTGCCCCGGAATGATCAACTAGTGACTGGACAGTGGGCTTTGATCCGCTTATCGATTTTACATAGGACCAGAATTTTTTCGGGTTCTCGGAAAGATCTTTTGCTAAGGTATGGCTGTGATAATTATTGTATGCTTCACGCATCGATCTTTTTATAGACACACGAATCTCTACTAACTTTTGCTTGTCATCATTTGCGTGTTCTTTTTTTAATCGAGAGTGCAACAGCCTTTGCTTTCTCAGCAGGTTTCTAACATTATTATTATACCACGGTGGATCTTTTCCATCCTTAATCGTCTTTACTGGCACATATTTCTCTAACCCTTTATTAACAATGCACTTAAATTTAGTCCACAATTCCTCTACATCAATAGTCCCGGAATTAAACGATGCCCATTCATTTTCTAAGTGCGATCGTAACATTTGCTTGTCGGCTCTTCCCAACAAAAACAACGATCAACGCACGTGGCTCGGCGTTGTACAGTAACTTTTTTGTCATAGTGTCTGCTGAAATGGGCAGGCAGTGTGCGAATATACATAATCAAAGACAAAGTTCAGGTGGAAACGTTTTAATAAATAGTATTGTTCAGTCGGCTTTCATTCGATAGTAATGGACGAAAAACATTACATAAGTTTGGAAGAGATTCTAAAGCTTTAATAAAGAACTCCGATTTTAGTAGCTGACGTGGCGAAGTAGATATCTTATCGTTGTATGTAAACCTATTAGACCAAGCTGTTGTGGTCATCAGTCCCTAGACTTACAAAATAATTTAACTTACACTTAGGACAACATACACATTCAGGCCCGAGGGAGGACTGGGGCCTCCGGTGGGAAGACCGCACAGTGCGTAACATGATCCCTTAGACCACGCGGCCATTCCGCGCAGATTTGTAGATATTTCTGGTGACTAATGTGCGAGAGATTAATGTTTAATATTTTTTGATATCTGTATCGAAAATACTTTGATCATAATTTTGATCCATTAACTGTTTTAAATGTGAATTTTTAGTCATAATACATTTTCAAGTTATTCTAAACGTTGGAGAAACCTTCCCGTCATCAGGTCACTGTTTTGTTCCTTCATTTGTTATTTATTTAGAATCATTGTTTGAGTGATTTTAATTATTTTTATTTATTATTGAACTTCGATTTGATTAAATTTTAATATTATTGTTATAAACCTACTAACTCAACGAAAAAGAGTCATCCAAATAATTTACCTGATGATCCTTAGGTTCTTTATTTGAGCTGTAGACTGTCAAGTGAAGTTACGAAACTGATTTTCGGAGATTTCTCATAAGAAGCACGTCACTAGCCATCTAAACGTCTTTTCCGTGTGAAGACTACATATTTGTGTAAAAGTCTAAATCTTTTTTCCATCCATTACTAAAAAATTAGGGCTCTCCAGCGTCTAATATACCGTTAGACATCGTCGATGATCTCGTCGGGGACGTTTTCTTAGTTATGATATCATGCACCAAAATTTCTGTCTTATTTGTTCGTAGGCTATAGTGTAGAATAATGTCATAATCGTATCAATAACATTAAACACCGATTATGCGTTTCAGCGGTCAGTTTGGAGCATAATACCTCAAATAAAATTCCTCCGTGATCCCATATTCAATGCTAATATTGATGCATCATCTGATGGTAAGCCTATTGCTTCAAAATTATTCATGACCAGTTATAAATACTTTCTTCCTGGTTTACCTCGACACCTCTTACCCTCTACTTCCGAAGCCGTGAGTTTCTTACGTAACCTTCCTTCTCCCATGCGTGTAACATAACTCCACCATCTCAGATTTTTCGCTCTGGCTGCTACATTCCCAGATTTTTCTTTGATTCCTTTGTGACGGACACTCTCCTGCCATTGCTCCCGTCTGTCAACACCTGCAATAATTCTTGCTACTTTCATATCTGTAACCTTAACCTTATTAATAGGGTAACCCATATACACCCAGAATTCACGCCCATTGGTCGAAAGATAGAGTGGTACGCTGCTAACTTAGTCTTGGCGCTAACCTTCTTCTTGCGGAAGAAAGTAGATCTTAGCTTAACACTCACTTCATTAGTTTTGCTACACCTTGATCCAAGTTCTGTCACTATATTGTTATCCTGTGAGAAAGTACTTTAATCTGTCCACCTATTCTAAATTTGGCACTCAGACTGTTTAATGCTCTTTCCCACAGACATCAGTTTCGTTTTGGAGATACTGATCTTCATAACATAACACTTAAACCGGTGGTATAGCTCTGAAACATTAGAGTGCAATCTCTTAATCGAATCTGCCATCACAATTAAGTCGTCTGCATATGAGAGACTATTTTTTTCTACATATTTTGATCTCATCCTGCCAGTATATTGTTTTCAACATATGAACCATAAATAGTGTTGACAACAGTGGTGCTACGTTTCAGCTCTGTCTTACACCTGAAACTATTCTGAACCATGATTTACCGTCAACTCTAACTGCTGCTTGATTGTCTACGTAAAGACCTTTAATTGCCTGCAGAAATTTGTCTCCATCCCATTATCTTGTAGATCTTACAATAGTTTCCTATTAGAAACACGGTCATAATCCGTTTTAGATACATTTATATACGATTTCTTGTTCCACTCATGGCACTAATACATTATCTGCCGTATTCTAGAGATATGGTCCTGATACCCTTAGGAGGCCTAAATCGACACAGACTTTTATCCAGCTTCTCTTCCACTAATATCATGTGTTAACAGAAAATGTATTTTTATCAGTACACGATCTTTTATTAGATCGCAAAACAACAGTTTCGTTTCGATTTCGTGCAATTTGTTGGAGTAGGATGGTATACGTAGGGAATGTATTAAGCGTTTGTTTCCGTTATTCGACAGTATCATTACAGCGTTTTTGTTTTTCATTTTATGTCTCTCCCTAAAGAATAATATATTAGCCGCGGTGGAGTAGCCGAGCGGTCTAAAACGTCTCCTGCGGAGTGCGCGGTTACTCGCCGTGGAGGTTCGAGTCCTCCCTGGGGCATGGGTGTGTGTGTTTGTCCTTAGGTTAATTTACCTAGGTGTAAGTAGTTTGTAAGATACGGACTGATGACCACGCAGTTTGGTCCGATAGAATTACAAACATTTGAACATTTGAATAATATATTAAACAACAGTTTTACGTTACAGTTCATTTCGGTGTTCCTCTGAACAAGGATGAGTTAACAAAATGTACTTATGTTCTGATCTGCTGTGCGTATACCAAGTTCATTTCGCGAATCATGTTACATTTTAACGAGAGTGGTCATACCGCTCTTGTGTCATCGAAGGAACCAATTGGAGAACACGCCAAGAGTTCGAAAGGCCCCTAGAAAATACTGCAACTGTAAATTGAACGGGTAATACACATATCTATGTCTTATTATCAGTCAACAGATGCAACTGTTATTTTTAACATTTATATGTTTCGATCCTTCAGGATGATCTTCAGAATCTAAAATGAGATAAAAAAAAAAAGATGTTTACTAAATTTTTACAATAATTTGATTGTAAGATGAAGAGGTCTTACGTTTAACATAGTTGTAATTGTAACTGCTACACGCCTCGTCTATATTATGGTAAGTACTGTAATTTATGAGGGTATTTACAATTTTTATAAATCCAGTTGGAGTAATGGTAGGGGGAACGTAGCGGGAGGTACATGTAGGGGAAGAGCAGAGATTTTCCTTAATCATTTAGAAAATCAACTTTTCACCAACAATCCTATAATAGCTAACAAAGTTCTCTAGTACTACAGCTATGTAGATGATGTGATCTTCTGAGTTAAAGAAAATCACAACGATTTTCATGACATAGCGCAGAATATGAATGTTTTTCATCCAAAAATTTACAGGACAGCACAAAAATAATGCAGCCTTCCATCATCTGGACATTATTGTAACAAACATTCTTCAGTTGTTTACAGGAAACCTACGTGTGCTGATCTTATTATCACTTCAAAATTTTGGCATCCAGTACGATTCAAGATGGCATAATTCCGTTCTATGAAAATCGATTATTGAAAGTGCCATTAAGTGAACAGAAAAGGAGCAAGGAAATTACAATCATTAAGCAAGTAGCAGTAAGCAACAGGTATCCAACCTAAACAATGACTAAATTATTGCAAAAAAAATAAGAAAGAGCAGCAACGAAAAAATCATGCGAATAACGTAACAGGTGTATAGGAAGACAAGAACATTTTCTGGATCTCGATGACCTATAAAGGAAGAGTTTCAGAAATTATTGCTAGACATTTTAAAAATACCAATTTGCGTATAGGTTTTAAGACCAATGACATTTCTCGCTTTAGACTGAGGAACCGCGTGAACAAAAACACCTATAAATTCACAGCAGCAGGTGTATATTTCTATATCTACAGCTATGCAAGCCACAATGAAGTGCATGGCAGAGGGTTCATGGAACGCTAAAGTAAAATGTGCAAACTGTTAAAATTGCATTTAGGCCAGTCAGGTAGAAGTTTTGGAATACGTTTCAAAGAGCATGCTTTAGATCATAATAACAAATCAGCATTTGGAGGCCATCTTTTAACATTGAAGCAAGCAGTTGGAACAATTGATACCCATTTAGAAGCATTGCATAGAGAACGCTGACTTTATCAATGGTGTATTTTGTATTTTTTTTTAAGGAATTTCGAGTGTTTTGGCGTAAAGTCAGCACCACACGCCAGACGCATGAAAAAGATCGTGAAGAAGGCAGCGGATGACAGGCAGCCAATCACACGCCGTGACCGCGCCCCCTGGAGGGAGCAACCGAGAAGCGCGCCCTCTGCAAGCAGCTTTATCTAGGCCGACATGCTTATGGAAGGGCACTCCAAACTCGACTCCGAACTAGGCAGTTACCAGGATTCAGCGCAGCAGGCATCGTGCAAGAAGATGCCGCCGCGACAACAGACATACTGTCTCGAAGTTTAGTATTTTGTATACCTTGGTAAATAAACTTCTGTTACTAATCTGTTACGAGCAGATCTTTTCCCGAAAGATATATATATATATATATATATATATATATATATATATATATATATATATATATATATATACTGTGAATATACTGTGAAGCTGCTGTAATGATCCCTAGAAGCTTACTTAAAGAGCTAGGGATCTTCACAGTAGCTTCACTTACGAAATTTGTTATTACCAACCCCACCAAATTCAAAAGAAATAGCAGTGTACATAACTACAAAACAAGGAGAAAGAATGATCTTCACTATTCAAAGTTAAATTTAGCTTTGGCACATAAAGGGATGAATTATGATGCCACGAAAGTCTTTGGTCACCTACCAAACAGCATCAAAAGTCTCATAGATAGCCATCTATCATTTAAAAATAAATTAAAAGAATTTCTGAATGGCAAATCCTTCTACACTATAAATGAATATATATATATATATATATATATATATATATATATATATATATATATATATATATAGTGTCATATAATATTTAGTACAAAGTATTAATTTGTAAAGACACCTTTCATTAACCTGACACGTTCCACGTCATTCATGTACTAATCTAATCTAATCTGATAGGCCGACGAGGACAAAACATCTAGGGCCTCCTCCCACCGTCCGCATCGACGCAGTGCGCCTCCGAGCGGCGGCCCCTCTCACCCAAGAAATGCAGTGACAGCGGCAGCGCGTCGGCTCACAGACCACACCTTCCTATTGCTAACAGCTGAACGCCGTGCAGACTGGTCCCGTACATACGGTAGAAGCAGCGTGCCACACAACGTCACCAAGCAGATGCAACGACAATAATCTTCCTATCACACTGCCTACTTATATTTTAATTCTTTTATAGAAAGGATTTTACTATTCTTCGATTTTGAAGGTGAAAAATCTGGAAAAAGATACATCTCACAAAAAATAGTACTCGTAGATCCCACTTTAGATGCCTTTAAATTTAAAATTAAAGGCGCAACGGATAAATATATATATATAACAAAAAGTCAGCATTTGAAACTGATGGAGTAAAACGGAAATATTTGATTTTATAACATGATTATGTATTAATCATCAAACCACCAAGTTTGGTGGCAGAAAAAGCGTTTTCCGGCACTGGCTACATATGTAGTTCTTTAATAAGTAGATCGGGAGATGAAACTATTGATGTCATTTGTTTTTTAAAGTCATATTTACAGAACGAGAAGTGACTTCTTATTTTATTTTTATTAAATTGTAACCTTTTTTACTGAGTATTTTAGTTAGCAAATTAAACTTAATTCATGTGATACTGTAAATCCCTTAAATATCCTAAATTTTAGTGAGTTTTAATAAATTATTGTAACGAAGAAAGTGCGCCTCGATAGCACAGTATTAGAGTGCCAGACTACAAATCCAAAGGTCGCAGGTTCGAACTCCGCCAGGTCCTACAATTTGTATCTGTCACTTTCCACTTCTTTCACTTCTGGCAGTATTGCTGATGCGAAACATATCAATTAACACCAGGGTTCGGAACCCACGATAAACTGTAGTTCCCCTATAAATAGTAAAGCACTTATTCACTTCCAATAAAATATAACCTTTGCTGGATTCCACTGAATTGAAGGCAACTCTCTAAAATTCCCGCTGGGTTGAAAACAGTGCTGCATTGGGTGTTTCACTAAGTGTTTGCCTCTGTATCTTATAAAATAATAGGTGACGGGAAATTTTAATGCGGTAGGTCAACACAAGAAATGTTACACTTTCTGCGGAGCTATGAACATAGTTTATTGTATCCTTTTCCAAAGAGTTACAGCACAAAGATATAAATTTTTTAAATGGGACAATATTTTTTCTATCTTGCATAGGATTCGTTGAAACCAGCTGCGTCCAAATCAATTTCAACTACATTCCTATCACTGTTAGTTTGGAAGCTACAACACTTCAAAGTTTCAGGGGCAGATACCACACGTTGAAAATAATACATGGCTGTGTGGTGGGTGATGGATGTCATGGCGGTGGGAAGTTGGTTTACATGAGATGTTCATATGTGTGTCCATGTTCCTCAATGCATAATGCAATACGCCGTCGAAAGGATCTGCGGACGAGATGTAACATCGCCGGTGTGACGGGGCGCCATGCGTCCTCGATGCGCCGTTTTAGATCATCTGGGGATGTGGGCTCAGAGACATAAACACGATCCTTTAGGTATCTCCACAAAAAGAAATCTACTGGTGATAAATCGGGCGACCTTGCGGGCCATGAATGAGGACCATGGCGCCCCAACCATCTTCCTGCAAACCTGTCGTTTACTTCTTCCACAACAGCACGCGCAGAATGGGCTGGATGACCATCGTGCTGCATCTACATATGGACTCTCGTATGTAGACACACATGTTCAAGGAGACCACCCAAACTGTCGGCTATAAAAGCACGATATAACTCACCTGACAGTATATCTGGGAAGTAGTGTAGACCGATGATTTCATCCCCAAGGATTCCACACGACACGTTCATAGACCACCTACGTTGACGGTCGACAGGTCGTACACACCGAGGATTGTCTGCTGCCCAGTAGTGCATGTTATGGGGATTCACTGCGCCATAATTTGTGAACGTAGACTCATCAGAGAACATAACACTTTGTAAAGACTTCAGCGTGTAATTACGCATGGCCTACTCACAGAATGTCACTCTTGCACGGAAATCGTTCCCATGCAGCTCCTGGGTCAGTGAGAGGCGGTACGGGTGAAAGCTGTGGCCGTGTACTATACGCCACACAGATGTGAGACTGACACCAGCGACTGCAGCAACAGCTCGTAAGCTGACATGAGGATCGTGGTGTAGTGCAGCTAAAAGAAACACCTCCGTCTCCTCACTTCTTGCTGGTCTTCGTCTGTTACTGCGGCGCATTACCAAGCTGCCTGTTTCCCGAAGTCGTTGTTCGGAACATAAGAACGTAGTGGCTGCCGGGGCTCTTCACCTACGGCATATGCCGTGGTTGCTTCAGTGGCATCGTGTCGGCACTCGCCGAGCATCAGCAACATGTCAACGTACTCGTTGTTCGTGTATGCCATCGTCATCCGATGTCAGTAACTCTGGTATATTGAGCCCCGGTTGTTTGTGTGGCTCCAACTGTCGGGTATACGGCAGTCTAACGGCGCATCGAGGAAGCTTCTCGCTCCGTGACACCGGCGACGTTACAACTCGGGCGCACCACATTTAGAAGACGCATTGCATTATGCGCAGCGTTTGTGGTATCTGCCCCTGAAACTTTGAAGGGTTGTAGGTCCCAAACTAACAGTGATAGGAATGTAGTTTAAATTGATCTGGACGCAGCTGTTTTCAACGAATCCAATGCACGATAGAAAAAACTATCGTCCCATTAAAAAAAATATATCTTTGTGCTGTAACTCTTTGGAAAATGATACAATAAACTATGTTCATAGCTCCGCAGAAAGTGAAACATTTCTTATATTGACCTACCGCATTAAAATGTCCCGTCACTTATAATTTTATAAGTTACAAAGGCAAACACATTTAGTGATACAACTTACCTTAACGGACACTTCCAATAGCGGACTCCTCTCAATAGCGGACTTTTAAAATTCCCCTGCAAAACAAAAATAGCCCTTATGCTAAAATTATTCCGACTACCGCACATTTTCAATAACGGACACGGACACCGTAATATGTCTCCCAACAACAATCAAAACTTCCAAATAACGGACGGCGTGAAAGAATCGGCGTACTCTTGCGCAGTGGCGTAACTATGTGGGGGGGGGGGGGGGGGGGTAAAGGGGATAGAAACCCCCCCAGAATCCGAAAAAAGAAGAAAAAAAAGAAAATAAATCGTATAACAGCAATCTGGTAAAGGTAAAGATTGGTGTTTTACCATAATCTCTTTCATTGGATGGGAGTGAATTAGTGAATTATTTTCTTCAACAGGAGTGGTAGATGGCAGTCTGTCTGGAAACTGACTAAAATTTTGCTCGTCAAGCAGATCTATCCCCCCAAAGCCAAATCCTAGTTTCGCCACTGCTCTTGCGTATCAATAGTCTGAGTGTCATCAATTCTGACGTGTGTTGATTGAAGATTTAGCGTGTTTCTTGTTCGTATTGCGTGGTTTCATGGCACTGCCATCTATTGGAACTTCTTGCCAATACAGTACGTACAGTATTGGTTCATGCAGTGCAGAAACGGACAGAGTGCGGCGCCGGCCGGCCGCGGTGGCCGAGGGGACTGAGGTGCTCCAGTCAAGGTCTGCACGGCCACTACGGTCGGGGGTTCGAATCCCCCCTCGGGCATGGATATTTGTGCCGTCCTTAGTTGTAAGTAGTTCATAAGTAGATCCATCATATTTCGGGCTTGCAGCCGGATCATGTTGACTTCTTCCAACAATATTTCGGCTGACAAACGTGCAGCCATCTTCAGGTGCCGCCGCGCCAATCTTCGGTATATATAGAACGACGCACACCGGTAATCTTTAGTCTCGTGCTCACCTGAAGATGGCTGCACGTTTGTCAGCCGAAATATTGTTGGAAGAAGTCAACATGATCCGGCTGCAAGCCCGAAATATGATGGATCAATCAATACGCCGGGAAAACTTCAAGATACACAGTTCATAAGTAGTTTGTAAGTTTAGGGACTGATGACCCCGTAGTAAAGTCCCATAGACTCTACAAACATTTGAACATTTATTAGTGCGGCGCCAAACACTTTCGCCTGTTGGTACATCAGGCGAAGCCAAGCGCTCTGTTGTGTTGCATCGTGTGCTTGGGTAGGACAGGGGACAGGCAACAAGTGTATAGAATGTTTTCATTCGATGGCTGCGACAGTCTGGTTTCAAAAGTCAAAAGCTTTGTCTAATGCGTCTTGAGTGTTTTTGATTTGAAGTTTCGTGATCGCGCTACATCCTCTAAAATGCCCAGAGATAAAAGTGGTCAAATATGAAAAAAGAATCATTCGAGTTAGAAGAGGTTTTACTTTTGTGGCATGAACAAATAAGAGCCAAAAGCATACTAGTTCAGGTCCTCTACTTCGTCTAAATGCGATGACTTTTTATGAGCTCATTGAAGGAAAAGGTAAGAATACCTCGGAAATTATGGCTCGCTGGATAGGTTCAAGAAGCGGCGTAATTATCGGTATTGACGCAATTCGGTGTGTTTCACACGTGAAAACAGGAGACTTTGATTTTATCCAAGATTTTCGACATCCGAATCGGCCGCCATACCGATCATTTCGATTAAACGGTAGTTTACTATTTTGTATTTTATCCTTTCTTAACAGCGGACACTTCTTAAAAGCGGACAGTTTTATTTTCCCCATTGGTGTCCGTCATACAGAAGTTTTACTGTATATATATGAAAAGAATAACCCCTCTTGCAGCTGTTCACTGATAATGATTACTTCAATTATAGATTCTTCCTGATACACCCTGTATATGCGTAATTAAGAGCAATTATACGTTCATATAGCTTGCAAAGCCTGAGCTGGCGTATGGGTGCGCTTGGTTTTTTGACCGCGACCTGTGCGCGCTAGCCTCCCCGCCAGCGGGCGGCCGCACTGTGCCGGGCGCTGTGCAGACCGCGGCAGCTGCGGCGGTCTGTCTGCGGCCTCGTTTGCAGGCCAGGCCAGTCAGCAGGTGCGCCTGCGAGAGGCGGCCACCGTCCGCTTTCGGGTCGCCCCATTAGCCGGCTTTGCGGTTCGCTCGCGTATCGAACGCGATACGCACGCCACGCACCGCGCGCATGCATGCCCCGTTGAGCGGACAGGACAGCACAGCAGCCGTAATTCTCTGAGCACGGTGTGTCTCTCTCTCCGACCGCCGCGGGCGCTGCTGTCGCGACGTGTAATGCGCCGGGGTACAGCGGACTCGCTATTAAATGGCGAGGCGTCAGTCACTTCCGCCGAACTGCGACGAAACAGAACCGCCAATTGTTCCTCAACCATTGGCCCGCTATTCGTCGAGGCCAACTAGCGTCGCCACTCGTGACGTCACGAGTGGCGACGCTAGTCGCCGCAGATTTAATGGAGCGGTTCACTAGTGGCGCAACTGGTGAACACCTGCTGCCTTCTCATCAACATATGGGCAGTTAACAGAATGGTGTCCTACGAAGAAATTCTCCTCATTGCAATTCTTTTAAAATAGAAAAAGCGAAGGACTAGGAAAATACGAAAACATCCCGTTTACGCTTCTTATGGATGCCTAAATGCCGGCCCATGCCAGTTGCAAAATTGCTGCCCCCTCATAAAAAAAAGAAGACAAGAGTACTGCATATTGTTAAAATCATTGAGATGTGGAGCATAGACGACTACATTACAGCTCGTGGCAGCCATTTTGATCACTTTTACAGAACTATAAGTAGTAAATTACACTGTATCAACACAAATTACCATCTTGCATAGTGAAGTGCTCTGTGTTGTGTACAAACCACAACAAATGCCTGTAACACGGCAACGAAATAAATAAACCATGTGTTTAGATGACTTGTTCTGCTTGTTGCCAGTCCTCTATGGAAACCCCATAACTTTCCCACCCATATAGGTACACGCTGTATATTCATTATCGATAGCCAGATCATATTTTTCAGTTTCTTATTTTTACTAAGTTTGTCATTTACGCTTTACACTGTTTTGAAGTGTGTTTAGTGTCGTTATCTTCCCGTAGGACGAATCCCTTGCCAATAAAACATCGTCCACATGGTATGTAGAACGCAATTGTAAACCTCTTTGTTCATTATTCCGTTTATTTGCTGAAGATAACTAGTCTCCAAAATATCCCTAAACCACGAGAGACTTAATTCAAATGTTAAGCTTATGGGACTTAACTGCGGGGTCTCCGGTCCATAAAGTTACAGACTACTTACAAACTACCTTATCCAAAAGACAACACAAATTCCTTGCTTGAGGGAGGATTCGAACCCCCGACAGCGGATGATTTTATGTTGGAGATAAACATACGGGTAACGTTCGTTCACCTGGAACCCAGCGAAGAAGCCTGCTTCGCTTTGTACCAAAGATCTCAAGTTTGGGTTCATTAGTGAAAAGTACCTTTTCCACTGATTTATTGTCTAACTTTTATATTGTCTTTCCAGTGCAGCTTCTTCTTCCTATTAGTAGCCGACAGTGAAGGTTTCATAGCCGCAACAAGACGTTCTTTCATTGCCTAAAGACGTCATTTCATAGTACTTCTGTTCATCGACTTTTCCCTATTATGAGTGAGTTCTGCTGCTAAAACTGGCACTCTTTCGAAACGATCAGGTTTATTTGTGACTACCATATACTTGCGTCATCTTTTAAGGTGACTTTTGGCCTTCCCTTTCAAGGACAGTCCATATTCTGGTCAGTATGCACATGTCTCTGCTGGGTATAAGTCACAAGGAAATATGTTCTTTACGTTCTATTTTAGCATAGTAAGATCGGCTACTCGTAAAAACATAATTGCAGAACGTGTCTTTTTTTTATTTATTATTTATTTATTTACTTATTTATTTGTGGAACGCTTTATTCTTTGTCCAATTATCGTAATTACACTGAGCCCTCAATTAAGGTCACTCTTGACTATCTCGTAACTCGTGTGTATTGGATAGATAACGGGTCACGGGAATAGTGTCCTCGAGCCTACATGCTCCTTTCTTACTTGTAACCGTGTTTACAGATATTTAACGCCCTATGTGCGGACGACAGTAAGTTTTTGTTTTCTTCGAATGTCAAAAGCATCGTTTTACCAGACTTAACGGGATCGACACAGAATTAAACAACTTTTTCACAGCGAAGAAAAACGTGTCCTCACAGTGATGTAAGACAGTCGTTAATTCATTCATATATATTGCGCAGTTAACTATAAAAAGTATTAAGTAATGAATAGAGCAACAGTAACTAGCAGTAAATAATTTACGCAAAAACAAATAGCAAAGACTTTGAACACCTTTTTTTTACTAATGATCAAACAGAAAATGGGAAACAAACTGATAGCTGTACGGCGGCAGGCGATAGTAAGATATTATAGTTTAAAAACGTGAATTTCAGACTACCATTTAACGTTTTATAACATTTTCTGTGGTCGCGGCGCGATGGAGGTTGAAGGGACGCGTTTCAGCACCTAAAATTTTAAAAATTAAGCACTCGACTGGATGCCGTGAAAATATTAAAAAAGAAAGTACTGACATAACCGACTATTTCCTTTCTAGCTATAACGAATTAATAAAGCTAAGCCGGCCGCGGTTATATACCTTGGCAACCTTTCAACTTTGTTTCATGTGGCCGGCGGCAGTGGCCGAGGGGACTGAGGCGCTCCAGTCATGGTCTGCACGGCCACTACGGTCGGGGGTTCGAATCCCCCCTCGGGCATGGATATTTGTGCTGTCCTTAGTCTTAGCTAGTTCATAAGTAGTTTGTAAGTTTAGGGACTGATGACCCCGTAGTTAAGTCCCATAAGCTATACAAACATTTGAACTTTTTGAATAAAGCTAAGTAATGAAAAATATATACAAATATTGAATATTTATGATTTACGAATATTATTAAATCCTGTATTCAAGTAGTAAAGTTATAAAACTATGACATTTTCGCTTGCTGGTCTCTCCTCGAACTCTGAAATGAACGTCCTTAAAATATTGCACAAAGCACCCAGTTTCTCACTTTTGTCGGAATATGCTTTGGTCCTGACATTCTAAGGCGCTGGTATGGTATCTACCTCAGCAATTAGGTATGTAGCATTTATTTTTACTTTCGAAGAGTTTACTCACCTCTTTGAACTCTCGATCTCGATCAACCGTATTCAGTATTTCCATTTTCATAACAATATGGTAACACAGTGAAAGTATAGCGCACACAGTACTACATTTCACAAGCTACTGAATGACAGCTGCCACAGCGACACGCCATATGCGCACTAAAAGTGTCGCCGCTAGTGATACGCGGCCAGTAGGCTCCTTTACATATGCCGCAATGTCCCCTGACGGCTGCGGGACACTCGGAGTGTTCGGGGCGGTCGCTGGGCCCCTGTATGACACTGTCTTTTGTCTCTGCGTCGCCACTGGTTTCCGCCGCTTAATAGGCGCCATAAGGCGCAGTGCCCCCTGCGTCGCCAGAGACACTAGTGGCGACGCTAGTTGCCCTCGGCTAATAGTGGCCTAGCACTACACAGCATTGCTTGTCGTCCATTGGATAAAGTAACTGTAAACGTCTTCCCATTCCATTATTGCATGGTGTGGTACAGCAACCGTGTTAAGTAGAATTCTTGAATAAAATAATGTCTTGATTGCAAAACATTGTATTTTGATGTCGCGTTTCGCCTCGATAGGTGTAACGTTACATAGCGGTTTTTTCCCGTCGTCAAAGATGATGGCATATCGTTGTGCTCTGCCGGCGTTCTCTTCTCTTTGCAATCTATGCCTTTAGTCCGGTGCATTCATTTTTTTAATTATTTTAAGAGAGGAGAGCGTAAGGCTTATGCTTTGAGTCACTCTTTTTATGCCCTGGAAAAAAATCGGACGTCTCACTACTGTCCGCTGATTATGATCTGTGGAGTGATCTTTTTAGTAAAATTTAAATGAAGTAGAGTAGTTTATTTCCTTCAGTAATTAATAGTTTATTTATGATTATGCATTGTTGGAAGACATCTTTAAAATTATTCAGAATTTTGCCTTCAATATGGACTTAAAGGTATTCAATCTGCACAAGTGAAACTGATAGGCTTATAACGTACGTATGTATGATTGCAATACAGTTTCAACGGCGAATTTTAAATTTTGCTAGAATTATTAATCTGAATTGGATCATTTCATACAGTAGATACAATTCTACCCGATTATAGTGTTACTTGACCCAGAATCTACGTGTAGTTATTTTAGGAATTAGAACATCTGACTCTGAATCTGGCGTTTTCCCCTACCATGCATTTACAGTCATCTTAAAACCAATTGTTTTACTTCTCAGTCTGAACAGTAATTTATGACACAAGATGTATTTTTGAGATTATCTTTGCTGAAAAGAACCTCGAACTTAGACATTTACAGGCAAGTAACATTATAGAGGGCATTTTCAGATATTTGACAAAGAAGGAAAATGTACCAGAACTTATAATATTTACATGACAACATTTCAAAAAAAAAGTGTTGTTAGCTAAAAAAACAATACTGACCTAGGAAATAAGGAATTGTAATAATGTACGGCACTAGTGTAGGATAATTTACAGAGACAATCCCTTGAACTGTGTAACATTGACCGTTAACAACAAATTGATACAATGTTTACTGAATGGCTATTGAAATAATTTATATTCCGAAATTTACCTTGTATGATGTCCCTGTACCATGGACTAGGTCTTCAAGTAAGTTGTACGACATGCGTCGGTACTGGTACTGCTACTGCCTCGGGCAGCGTACAAATGAGTACTGCGAGTAACCGCCAAAAAGGACGGAAGATAAACATCCTTTAAGAATTGGAGCTATCTACGCGTGTTTATTTAAACACCCAGACTCCTGAACGATCAGTTGACCTCAAAAGACGAAACTTTTTTCGATACATTTATGGAAATTTTTTACGTAACATATCTGTTATATACCTTGGCAACCTTTCAACTTTGTTTCCTGTGGCCGGCGGCAGTGGCCGAGGGGACTGAGGCGCTCCAGTCACGGTCTGCACGGCCGTTACGGTCGGGGGTTCGAATCCCCCCTAGGGCATGGATATTTGTGCCGTCCTTAGTTTTAGTTAGTTCATAAGCAGTTTGTAAGTTTAGGGATTGATGACCCTGTAGTTAAGTCCCGTAGACTATACAAACATTTGAACATTTTGTTTCATGTGATATTGGTGTCCACATTTGAAATTAACAACTGGTACCCCACAGACCCAACACCTACGGTATTGTGGAGCACTACGTTTTACTGGCAGTAACGACGCAAGTCTTGTAAATGAGTTGAAGATCAACTCTATGGCACAGAGACATCAGAGAAGGTAAATATCGGAATATATATTACTTGAATAGCCATTGAGTTAAATTGTATCAGTTTGTTTTTAACAGTCAGTGTTACGGAGATCAAGCTATTACATTATTATCGTCTCCGTAAGATATCCTATAGCTACATTTTAATCTGAACACATGCCGGTCACGGTGGCCGCGGGGACTGAGGCGCTCCAGTCACGGTCTGCACGGCCACTACGGTCGGGGGTTCGAATCCCCCCTCGGGCATGGATATTTGTGCCGTCCTTAGTACAAGGTAGTTGATAAGTAGTTTGTAAGTTTAGGGACTGATGACCCCGTAGTTAAGTCCCATAAGCTTAACAAACATTTGAACATTTTAATCTGAACACCCTCTATCACAGAGTAGGTAAAACATTAGTAGCGTACATTATTATAATTCCTTATTACCGACTTCAGCATTGTTTTGTACCTACAAAAATTATTATTATTTTATTTTTATGTATTTATTTTTTGAAATATTATCATGTCATTGTCCTGGTTCATTTTTCTTCTTTGCTGGATATCTGAAGATGCTCTAACGGGGCGAAACGAGTCGTTAAAAATTGTTGCAAAGAAGACATTCTTGTATTCAAGAATTTGATGCCGGCTCCCGTGGCCGAACGGTCTGCGGCGCTCAGTCACAGTCTGCACGGCTGCTACGGTCGGGGGGTTCGAATCCCTCCTCGGGCATGGATGTTTGTCTTGTCTTTAGTATTAGGTAGTCCAGAAGTAGTTTGTAAGTTTAGGGACTGCCGACCACGCAGTGAAGCCCCTTAAGCTGAAAAAAACATTTGAACAGTTTTGAAAAATTGGATGAAATATGTCAGGCAGGGCTGGAGCATGCATAACTGTGCTCCGTGCCAGGCGCAAAACTGCGGGCCCCTCATAAGAAAAGAAGGGAAAAAAATCGCACTGACGTGTTCCACGGCCCACTTTAGATTTGTAGTTTTATAATTTTTCGCAAACATTTCGGACCAAAATAATAATCTAAACACTAAAACATACTGGTGATATGATTACGACTCTACTATTGTGGTAATATCTGTGCACCCAACACGTAATATTCTTTCTGACCGTTTCTTAACAAACAGCCAAAATTATATGTTTGAGTTTAGCTTTGACAAACGTACCCTTTTTTTTTTAACTTTTACCTCTGTAACTATCATTTTAATATCTGTCCTACATTTTCATTATACTTTTCCGTTAAAATATTATCACCTGTCTTGCGTTGGTAGTTGCAAGTTTATTTTCTTTGCCTGTGCTTGTTACGAATGACTATAGCCTGTGTGATGTCGCACAAGTATGAAGTGCGCGCCACATACTTACGCCGCGCGCCGCCATGCACGCACGGCGCGGCGTTCTTACGACGTCAGCCACGAGCGCCCTCTGCTGCTATCCCGCTCGTGGCCACCACTGAACGACATCGTTCACTTGGGACTGAGATAGGAACCAGCTAACACTTCGGAATCAGATAGGCACCAGTGAAGACTTGGCTATCGGATAGGCACTAGGCAGGTCTCCAGCTCAACTATGTATCAGCTTTCTGGGTGAAGACTTGGCTATCGGATAGGCACTAGGCAGGCCTTTAGCTCAAGTATGTATCAGCATTCTGCAGTACTGAGCCATGTAAAAGTTAAGTATTACTAAGTCTCTAAGAAATATATATCTCGTTCTAATTTACTCTAGTGTTTCTAGTTTCTGCTGTCCCACTGGCTGGTCACCTCCTACCTGCTCAAGCGTGCATCCTTTATTCCTGTGTCGGTCTTTCTACTCGGCCACCGACACCTACGACGGACACGAGACACAAAAGCGGCGACGAAGCTGGGACACAAAGTGGCGACGAGGATTGGATACAAAAGCCTGCAACGAACGTAGTGTTCATTCGGTGTTCAGAAGAGTGACTATAGCCTGGATGGAACACGGCGTACATCTCTCGCCCTCAAATCTCTTTTTGCGTACGCCATCTTGATTTTTCTACTTGATCATTTTCTTATTATAACACAGGCATTGTCATTTCAAAGCACTGGCTTACTGATAATTATCAAAACCACGTCGTTCTTAGAACTTTGAAATCTAATACTCGTTAGTTGGTTAAGACCTGCCATCGATGGTACTTGTACGCCATAGCGTAATGGGGGAGGAATTTGTTTGTGTTGTACGAACATGTTAGACGGTGGTTCGGAATATCCCAGGGCACGGTGGCTCAGCGCACTCGGTCAGAGGGTTGCTGGCATGGTAGCTCGACGCTCTCTGTAACCAGAAAATTGCGTCAGCCGAAACGATCAAGATAGCACAAAACAAACCAACGTCCACAATCTACCCGTTCAAACCGATGAATATAAAACACGAAACACGGTTCACCTAACACCATCTGAAGAGAAGGCCTGTGCGCCCCCTGCCACGTCACGCAGAGTAGTTCGCGATCGCGTAGATCACTGACTGGCTTCTGTGAGGCGGTGGGCTATGCCCTATCAGCCACACAGTGAGAAACGCGATCGCGACCTACTCTGCGTGATGTGACGTGCACAGGCCTTCTCTTCAGACGTTGTTGGTTCAACGCCATCTGTAATAAAAAACTGAGTAAAATTTTCAACGAACAACCGAGAACGAATATGAACAAACGACCACAGAGCATCGATCTCACTGAAAAGTAAACTGGGGAGATACTGTTACAATGACTGTTGTAAATTGCGTATTGATATTACTAACATTGCATATACATTAAGTACTAGAGTTATGGAGAATTCAGTATTGTCACAATTATTCCGATTGCAGCGCAGCGCAGAACAGACTAACATGAACGAAGTCATATCTGAACTATAGGAAAGGTACTGCCATTTACGTTATTAGCGTCCATGGCAACTATGTCAAAGACAAACAAAAAATGTTCAAATGTTTGTTAAGCTTATGGGACTTAACTACGCGGTCATCAGTCCCTAAACTTACAAACTACCTATGAACTACCTTATACTAAAGACGGCACAAATATCCATGCCCGAGGGGGGATTCAAACCCCCGACCGTAGTGGCCGTGCAGCCCGTGACTGAAGCGCCTCAGTCTCCTCGGCCACCGCAGCCGGCCAAAGACAAACATTTTAGTAGATGCAATGATTCTAATTAATGGCTTTCAATATATTCCATAAATAGTGAATAAACGCTTAGAGAGAAATAAACAAGGTAATTTATTGCAATGTATACACTTTCCTTCCGTTTCATTAAGGAACTGCACTTTCCACAGAAATCTAGGACTTCCTTTATATACGAAACTATCTGCATCAGCACGTTGTTCAGAATGTTCATTACTACAATATCCTGCCAGTTTACGTGCATATGCTTCAGAAGACCATTGTTCAATTCGTGATGATGATGATGATGATGATCGGCGTTTTAGGGCGCTCAACAGCGAGGTTATCAGCGCCCGGTTCAATTCGTTACGTATTTCACGGCAGATTCACGAACAAACACGCATTTTAGAGGAAGCTGTCTTACATGTACACAACTCTAAACATCGAATAACATAGCTCTATTTCATTAATAAGAGTGCCAGAAACCCTTTTAGGAAAAAAGATTTCGGGTAATGGCGGGTTCCGAACCAACGACCGTGAGCATTACTGTCCAATGCGCTGCTCTCTACATCACGGCTAACAATCACAACATGCAACCTTTAACCTCGTACTATTGATGGCACTTGTTAACTGATGCTAATATGTTATTTTTAGACACTAGATTATCATTTATCGTACGAAGAACGACGTGTTTTTGTTAACTCTTCAGTGCGCCATTGCTTTGAAATGACAACGTGTAAGTTACAATAACAAAATAATCAAATACGCAACTCAAGATGGCATATGCCAGATAGAGTTCTGGGCGAGGAATGTCAAGTGACATCTCCGAACGGATGGTGTTCGTTAATTCAATGGAGGGTGTCAAATCTCCGTTATTTTTGCAAATATCTCTGGAACGATAAGAGATATGAAAAAAAAAATGGGAGCAAAGTTGTGAAGCATTTTGTCCTCTATATAATCGGTTAGTCAATTTTCGTGTCAGATGAATGGTTAAGCCGCTACTTTGATTTAAATTTCGAGCTGTCAAAAGACGATCGCAACGGCCAACTTATAGTGTTACTACCGTAACCTAAAGTGGCCAAATATACTTGCTTAGTGTTAAAATCATTGATATGTGGACCATAGATGACTACATTACAGTTCGAGGCAACCAGTTTTAGCACCTTTACACAACAATAAGTAGTAACTTGCCAACTTGCATAGTGAAGTCGTCTGTGTTGTGTACAGTCCACAACAAATGTCTATAACACGGCAACGAACGTAAATAAACTGCTTTTGACAGTCCTCTATGGAAACCCCAGAACTTCCCAGCTACATGCTGTATATACATTACCGACAGCCAGATCATATTTTTCAGTTCCTTCTCTTTTTCTAAGTTTGCCAATTGCGCTTTACACGGTTTTTAAGTCCCGTGGGACGAATGACTTGCTAATCAAACATCGTCCACATGGCATGTATAATGCAATTCTAATCCTCTTTCTTCATTATTCTGTTTATCTGCTCAAGATAACTAGTATCCACAGATCATGAGGGACTTATTTAAATATTCGAATGTTTGTTAAGCTTATAGGACTTCACTGCGTGGTCATCAGTCCCTAAACTTACAAACTACTTATGAACTATCTTATACTAAAGACAACACAAGCATCCATGCTCGAGGAAGGATTCGAAGCCCCGACGGGTAACGGCCTCGCGCATTGGAGAGGGACTTAATTCCATGCTTTAATGTTGGAGATACACAGTGGGGTAACATTCGTTCACCTGGAAACCGGGGAGGAAGCTTGTTTCGCTTTGAGTCAAAGATCTCAAATTTGCGTTCGTCAGTGAAAAGTACCTTTTTTCCACTTATTTATTGCCTAACTTTTATACTTTATTTTCCAGTGCAACTTTTTCTTCCTATTAGTAGCCGACAGTAATGGTTTCATAGTCGCTACAAGCCGTTCATTCATTGCCTCAAGACATCATTTCACAGAACTTCGATTCACCGACTTTTCCCTATTATGGTTGAGTTCTACTGCTAAAACTGTCACTGTTTTGAAACGATTAGGTTTACTTGTGACTGCTGTATATTTGTGACATCTTTTGAAGTAACGTTTGCCCTACCCTTTTCGAAGAGCGTTCGTATTCTGGTTAGTATGCACATGGCTCTGCTGAGTATAATTGACACATCTCAAGAAAATATGTTCTTTACGTGCTATTTGTAGCTTAGTAAGATCATCTGCTCGTAAAGGCATAATTACAGACAGAACGTTTTCTTTTTGAATGCTCCTTTCTTTGTCCCATTATCGATATTTACACTCAGGAATCACTGAAGTTCACTCTTGACTATCTCGTATACAACCAATAGACGTGGGGACTCGCGAATTTTTCCGCCGCGTTTACATGCTCATTTCTTACCTGTAAACGTGTTTACAGGTTGCCACAAAACTGCCTTCGGCTCTTGTCGTTCGCCCCTCTGATGTGTCGCCCCGTGCGACCGCACGTTCCTCACGTGACTTGCGCCGGTCCTGATCTCAGGATTCATTCGTTTTTTAACCCCTCATTTGGTAACGTTGCTCTCAAACAACATCAGGCTTGCGCAATGTTTTCTGCAACATTCGGATGAGCAATGGTGCTTGCAGTCAACATTTACCCTAATATATGGGCTATTTCAGTTGAAATGAGAAAAATGACCTCTTGCTTGTAATATCAGATAATTGAAGGACGTGAAGGATGAATTTATGATACTTGTTTTCTTTTACATTAATTGTCACATGTGGAAATTATTAATTATATAGAAAAATGTTTTAATTTTGACAACATAACAAAAAGTGAAGGTTCCTACATTTAATTTTACATTTTATCTTGGAAATGTCTGTATATTTAATTTTATCTATTTTTTTGATTATCTCTCCGCCCAACGATAATAATATACGCAAAGAAATAGAATATTAAGATATGCTACAACATACATACAGGGTGAATCACCTAACACTTGCACCGCAAATATTGCGGAAATAGAAAGTGCGATTAATGTGCGGTTTTTACAGAATGGATTCATAGTCAGGGGCTTGTATTTCTAGCCAACAATCAGATTGTAATATTACTTAGAAACTGTATTTTTTATGCAAACATATAGTTTTTCAAATGAAACAATAGTTTTTTTCTATCATGCACCGGAACTTTTGACACCAGCTGTGCACAAAGATTTTTGAATGACATTTTTATCATGTTTAGTTTGGCAGCTAGAACCGTTCAAAGTTTCGGGGGCGGAGGCTGCGATAGCGTAGTTGACTAGACGAGTGGCTAGCACCTGGGGTACGATCCACTGTCTCATGACCACCAGCCAATAAGTTACGCTGTCGTAGCCTCCGCTCCCAAACCTTTGAATGGTTGTAGCTGCCAAACTAAATGTGATAAAAATGTCATTCACAATTCCTTGTACACAGCTGGAATCAAAAATTCCAGCGTATGATAGAAACAACCATTGTTGCATTTGAAAAGTTGATTTTTGCTTAAAAATACACTTTCTAGGTATTTTTACAATCTCTTTATTGGCTAACAATACGAGTCCTTGACTACCAATCTATTCTGTGAAAACCTCACACGAATCGCAGTTTCCGTTTCCTCAGTATTTGCGGTACAAGTGTTAGGTGATTCACCCTGTATATATGTCATAGCATATCTTAATATTCTATTTATTTGCGTATTTATTATCGTTGGGCGGAGAGATTGTAGCAGCCGCGCGGGAGTAGCCGCATTGCGGATCGCGTGGCCTCCCGCGTCGGAGGTTCCAATCCTCCCTCAGGCATTGATGTTTGTGTTGTCCTTAGTTTAAGTAGTTTGTAAGTCTAGGGACTGGTGACCAACGTAGTTTGGTCCAAAATGTTCAAATGTTTGTAGAGTCTATGGGACTTAACTACGGGGTCATCAGTCCCTAAACTTACAAACTACTTATGAACTACTTACGAACTAGGACGGCACAAATATCCATGCCCGAGGGGGGATTCAAACCCCCGACCGTAGTGGCCGTGCAGACCGTGACTGAAGCGCCTCAGTCCCCTCGGCCACCGCGGCCGGCGTAGTTTGGTCCCATACAATTACAAACATTTGAAGATTTTTGATTGTAGCAAGTAGGGAGCAGGAATATTCGGTCTGTATGTAGCAGTTGTTATAATCAGTATGTCTGTAGCAGTCGTTACGTTCAATATGTCAGTAGCAGTCTGTATGTGGGGGTCTCTCTGTGTTAAATACTCTGTTGGAGATATTAAAACTTTTTGAAAGGAACAGAGTGGAAGTGATCATGAGCCAACCAGCCCCGCCCCCCCCCCCTCTTTCCAGCCCAAAAAAAGAATGTAAGAAATTTTGTAATGGCAAGTTAGATATCAATTTGAAGCGTACTTTGGCCCCATCAGTGGCACTGTAAGAAATGATGTTACGCCCAAATTTTCTATTCTTAATGTTCATTGTAAATTGTTGAATAGAGTTATAAATTTCAATATTTGCTTTTTTTTTTTTTTTTTTGTAAATGTAAAGATCACTATAAAATTTTCCTTCAATGTCGACATAGGACCCTTAGTTAAGCCTTCACCCGAAACATCTTTCAAATGTGCGTAACTAGAAACATGCGGTCTCTCAGACTACCTAATGTTATTATATTACCAAACTCCACGTTAGTTCACAGAAATTGAGAGTCAGTTATTTCATTTTCTAAGTAAATTTTATACACGGCTTTATTTTGTCAGTTATGTCACTTGGTATACCTTCGCTTGTTTGCTGACTGTCTCCCAGAACTTTAGGAATCATTTCCTTTATATCTTTTGATAAATTTAGAATTTTTAGCCGTCTTCTTAGATGTGGCTCTATGAGATCCATGGTCAGATGTTTGGTGAATTTCAGACGATTTATCTTAGGGTTTTCTCTGTAGCAAAAATATAGAACAAAACTGTTCACACAACTGATGTTTCCAAGAGTATAAGAGCGTCTTGTACATCTGTTTGACATATAATTGGCATATTTTTTCTCGAGCAGATCTACTCTAGATTTCGTTGCATTGCAATAACAAGTAATTTCTAGCTTATTTTAATAGTTTCATCTCCAATAGAATGATGCATTGAATACACAAAATCACTGTCTTGTTTCTCTTAGGAACAAATGAAACCAGTGTTGTAATCTCAGAGAATCCATATTATGCTGATCCAACTGGTCTACTTTTATCATCCAAAAACACTAGAGGAATTTCGCGTTTGTTCTTTTTGACTGTTCCTACGTATGTTACTCCCCTCTTTCGTAGCTTCGAATGAGTTCTATAGATTTCCTCCTTTCAGAATATTGTGCTTAGGTATTCTTCTTTTCCTAACAGGCTCAAAATGCCGCCACGTGAAATTATTTTTACCTCGAAAGTACTGTGTTCGTTGTAGTACAGACCACAGAAAGCTCTTTTTCCAATAAAACATCTTCTTCTCTAGTATCACTCTCTGTTTCATGGTGGCCATTACCTATCACCAAATCTGGATCATCATCAGAATCATCAAATGTGTCATCATCATTGCTATTTTCCTCTTCATCTAAATCCCGTAATTGCACTTACACCCAAACTTCTATGTCTGCTTTAGTTGCAGATATCTTACTCTTCTTAGAAAGTCGATCCATATTAAGTATAACATATATTCATGCACAGAAGAAAATGCTACAAAACAACAACCACTGAAATCAGACTATGTCGTAATGAGAAACATGCGGTCTATTAGACCCACCAAATTCTTGTACGTAATACGAAACATGCAGTATCTCAGGCACACAACTTCGCGCAGTCCTGTAAACGATACTCTGTATCACTTCACTGACGAAGCAAATGTGATTGTTTACTTGCTTTACATGCAAGTATTGCGACTAAGGTACTGGGAAGGAGGAACCGCACTTGTTTTGCAGTGCTACCACACTCGACCTTCAAAATAAACGAGGGGTCTGAGAGACCGATGTTTCGGGTTAAGTTTTTGACTAAAAGATGTGTCAGTCTACAGCATTCAGTTTCCGTTTATTTCTGCAAATTTTTATTGAAATTAGATTTTTGTGTAAAGATACTTTACTTTGGGCCACATTGTACTTTCTATAAAGGAATTATTTATTTATGATTTTGCTTTCTGCCGCTGCCATTGCTGCTGTTATTGATGTTTTGTTGTAATTCTTGTTGGAGAATCGAATGGGTTATCCAACTTTGAGGTAAGTGCAAGAACAAGGCCATAAATTCAACGAAAACAGCAAGTACTTTCACATTCCGCTACTTCTGTGCGTAAATGCGTTACCTGATTCTCAACGAATTGAATGAATTTGTTATAAATTTCAAAAGAGTTGACAGGTTCCAACGTGAAAGTTCAAGCTCTATTCGAAGTAGATAGTTCAATAAATATTCAACCTACTTAAACTGGCACCTTTCACTTAAAAGGGCGTGTTTCGCTTTTCATTTTTTATTATCATTTATGCAGATTCCTTTCAACAGTAAACAATATTTGGTAACATATTTTATTATTTATTAATAATCAGTAATAAACAATACACGAAACGTTCTGTAATCACAATAACGATAGCTTTGACAACAATGATCACATTTATTTCGAACATTTAGGGCATAATTGCACTCGATGCTCTTTGCAAAATGCCTTACAACAAATAGCACAATAAGTTGTCATTCCTTTTCTACGGTCATATGTCGCAGATAGTTCTCCTCGGGATAGATGATATTCAAGCAATTCCACCAGTGTTCTCACGATTTAAACGTCAGACAGTTTAGATAGGCTCTGGTCCTTTTAATTCTTGGTATGTGTAGCCTGTTTTGCATCCATAGTGAGAGTATATCTTCACTCAGTCGTATTTGGAAGTGTTTCATCTTTGGGATATTCTTCATTTCACGGGTGCTGTTGTGAACGTAATCATAAACCAATACTGAGAGCATTACTGTACTTACGTAACGAAGTACCAAGCCATCGTAAAATGACGACTGTCAGAAAAGCTGACACAGTCTTCTAAGCAGTGCGTCGGGTTTCTTCTTGGCGGTTATGAGCACATTAATCAGTCACTAAAATTAGAAAGATAATGACAAGATGGAAGCGCATGTGATCTTCCCGCGCTTTTCAACCAACATAGAATTAGTAATGTATGTGTCCTATGGCTAAATGATAACCATTTTTCGAGTTAAAATTCGGTGAACTTTGCGTTCCTTCCCGAACGCAATACTTAGCTGCTGTGTAACTCAAGAACCTCAGATCTGATTTCAGCGAACTAGTGTTCATTTTGAAGCTCAATATCTAAAGCAGAGGTAAGTACACAACAATAACACGACAAAAATTAACTCAATGTTGTAAAACCATTTTATTTTTTCTACAGCTCTCTATTCAACTGTTTACTAATACTGTTTCTGAATCAAATACTGTACAATATGACATCCATTTTATTCCTTTTTAAAAATGCATTTTATAGACTAAAGATGACAAATGACAAAAATATAATATCAATCAATAGAATTGAACCCTTCATTTTGTAATTTATGAGTGCCATAATCCCATGATTTCATGAAATTGTGTTACTTCCTCTCCTAAAAACCTACCCGAAGCGTTTGCGTATTACAGCTGCGAGTCTGTGAAAGATATTAATTTCTACTTTCTATGACAAAAAATTAAACTCCACAAAAACTGCAAGAGTTGCTGCCGTCCCATTTGAAATAGAATGGCCCATATAGCGGAGATTCGCAGTAGACTGAATCCTTAGCACATACTACAAAAATTCTTTACCTTGTACGATTTTCTTTCAATTATAGGCATTATTTTGCTATAATACAAGGTAAACTGCTTACAAACGGAAAGATAAAACCTTGAAATTGTGTTGTTACGCAAAGTTACACTTGTTTTGTTCTTGTTAAATTTCATCTTATACTCTCATTTCAAGGCAGTTTCCATTCCGTTAAACGGCTATTCCAGGCGATTTACTGTCTCTGACAGAAGTATAATGCCATCGGCATCCAGCAAAATCTTTATTTCTTCAACCTGAAATTTAATTCATGTTACAAATTTTTCCTTAATTTCCTTCACATCTTTCTCAATGTACATATTGTACATATTGAGGAAAGACCACATCCCTATCATAGTCCTTTCCCAACCAATGTGTCCTTTGACTCTTATAACTGCTTTTTTATTGTACAAGTTGTAAATAAACTACTGTTCCCTACATTTACCCCTCCTGCATTAAAATTTTCAAATAGTGTTTTACACTCAACATTGTGAAAATCCTTTTTCAAAACTATAAAATATAGAAATGTAGGTTTGCCTTTCCTTAATGTACTATCTAAATAAGCCGCATGGTATTTATCTGTGTGTTCCAAGTTTTCTCCTAAATCCCGGCGTATATTCCCCTAGGTCAGCAACTGGTCTTGTTTCATACATCCTAGACACCAGTGAAATAGTTTTGAAATGACTGGCTGTCCCAAAGACTTCTAGCTCTGAGAATATGTCGTCTACTCCATACTCCTTTCTTCGATTAAGGTGTTTCGGTGCTATGTCAAATTCTCTCAGTATTTCAGCTTCATCTACTTTGCCTTCACTTCTTAAAATGTTGTCCGGAAGTTTATTTTCTTTGTAGAGCTCCTCTACATGCTCTTTCCACCTTTCAGATTTCCCTTCTTTACTCAAAACTGCTTCTCCATCTGAGTTCTTGATACTGATGTAGCTGTTTTTCTTGTCTTCGTATGTCACTTTTATTTTCCTGTACGCGGTATCTATCATTCCCCTGGTCTTACAGTTTTATACAGACTTGCATTTGCCTTCTAACAATTCCTCTTAACCATTTTTGCACTTTCTGACAATATCACCTTTTTTTAGTCGTCTGTACTCAACTTTACCTGATTAATTTATGGCAATTTAACACTTTCAGACCTGACTTTTTTTCTGGAGGAAGGAAATTATATTTTTTGCTGTATTCCTCTTAAGTTACGTTTTTAATTATTTTAGAAGCAAGATTTATGCTGTTGTATGCATCCATTTACGTACTACAAAATTGCATATGCTGAAAAGCAAGGCTTCTTTTTATGGACTAAAGTAATTAATTTTGCAGCACTAACTTTTGTTCTAAATAAACTGATCATTCAATAGTTGCCATGCAAAATAATTACTACTACTTTATAGTTGTACAGTGGATTACAAGTAACCCACAACTTGCGTGTTCTTTGGAGTTCATAAGCTGCTGCGCAGTGCAACACTGACTACTTGGTATTTTTATAGTGATCTTCCGGAGTTGACAGTAAGTGTGCACGATGAAAAGTTGAACACTCATATTCATTTACTTGTTGTTTCACTTGAGAAAAATGTTTCTGATCAATCTTAGACACAGTAAAAGTTATGTACACAATTGTAGCCAGAGGGTCTGAAAGGGTTAATAACTTATTTCTTTATAAATTCAATATTTCCAGGGATATCCAAGAATTTCTTGTAGGTCTCGTCTTTCTATTTGGTCCTCTGTGGCCTTCGCTGTTTCATCTTTCAAAACGACCCATTCAACTTTTAATGTGTTATTTCCCCCGTTTCGGTCAAATATTGCCTCAATCTCCATCTGAAACGCTCAACAATCTTAGGTTCCTTCACTTTATCCAGATCACATTTTCGTACCTCTCTTCATATTTAGTTTACAGTTCACAACCGATCAGATATGGCCAGAGATTATATCTTACGTCCTGTAGTTTAAAACCTGGTTTTATAAAATCTATCTAGGACCTTTCAGTGTCGCCAGGTCGCCTCCACGTAATGCAATCTAGTTTCATGATGTGACTTTTCAGTGGCAGTGGCAAAGCATTGTGTAGACACTGGGCATCGTATGATTTACGACAAAACTGAAGTTCTGTCCTCAGCATCATACTTTTGGGATAGTGTTTTTAAGGAGGCCATATATATATATATATATATATGGCAGATCATCTCATTAACAGGCTTTCAACTAAGCACTGCCTGTAATCCAGCACTGGCTGGCATCAGGTTAAAGGAGAAGAAAAGAGATCGGACACATGACGGAGCGCAGCGTGCTGTGGATACGTAGTTCAACCTTTAGCCACAAGAACGTCCGGCAGCACCGTCATTGCCCTCGGCGCAAGCGCGGAAGACGCCTCCTCGACTTCCAGCAGGAGGCATCATGAGCTCCTCTGCTGACCACACTAGAACGGTCGCTCATGCATGCGTGTTTCGTATGTTCCACCTTATAAATTCCGACGCCGCAGCGCAATTACCGACAGTCGCATCTTGCATTAGTAACCAGCAGGAACTACCAACGGTCAGTTGTTTCGACCAACCAAGTGCTTGTTTGACTAAATTATTAACTGAGCTAAATGGTACCAGGCGGCTTTCTTATACATTCCTTTTCGCCGTCCCATATTCTCATCCTATTTTTTTCGTCTCTTCCTTTTCCTACTACCAAATTCCAGTTCCACAGCACAGTCAAGTGTTCCTATCCTTAACTTTCTGAATAATTTCCTTTACCTCCTCATACATATCTTCGATCTCCTTATTTGCAGAGTTTAATATTACCATATAGCAAGAGCCCCATAAATAACATATTTTAAAGTCATCTGAATTATAAAATCAGATAAAATGTAATTAGGATAAATATTCAATTCATTTTTTCCCCTTGGGATCGATAGGCTACGTAAAAGATATACAAAGAAACTCTAATTATAATATCACTGTAACTAATTAAAATCTCTGACTTTTACTATAAAAGTAATAATCCCATCGTACTCGCTCTCTGATCTATTGTCCGCTCTGTTCTGATTCTTCTGTTGTCTGAATTGTACTGATTCTTATCAGCACTTCAATATGCTGAAACGAACATTATTAAGTATTGATTATTTTTCTTAACTGATTGTACAAAATCTTCAGATATAAAATGGATACTTAGGTATGAATTATCTGCTTTCTGTTCAAATTAATAAATCCCCTTATTTTAAGTTAACTTCTGTCAGTTGTTCAGTTATTTACTTTTCCAGTCCCTTCATTTATTAATCATGCTGTTTTCAGGTACTATTAGGGCTTTCGATGGTTCGGCAATTAAACATGTTAAACCTAAGTATGTCGTGTAGCTTTTCATAGTATCTTTGACTGTAATTAAACATTCGGCAATATTTATTGGCTTAGAACCTGCAATCACTTTTATGTAATGAAAAGTTCGAAGTCTGATTAGCCATTAATCTGTATCAATTATTAATCTTCATTCATTAAATTACCTTCATTCAAAATTATGCTTCACGTGGATTGAATCTTAATATTCCGAACCTCCATCCAATGTCGGCGGATAGTTACGCGGATTACAAGCAATCTCACAACAGCTTATCAACGAGATCAACTACACCGCTATTTAAGGTAACTATTCGTCGAATTCTGTAGGTTGCTTGCTCTGCAAGATGTTTTAAACTATAAAATGATGGGCCATTTCACTTCATTTCATTTTTTTAATTAACAGTTCGTCTAATTTGAATGCTTAGTCACTGATTATTATTTTAAAATAGTTCAACAACTTCTGTACGGCCAATTTTTCAAACCTCAATAGTTAGGCAAGTAATTACACCACAAGAGGTTGTTTGCATATAAACTTGTACCACTGTGATGGCTGTTGTCTTCGTAAATATCTTGACTACGATAATGCGATCGCTCTGCTATTCATAGTAATTTACCCACATTCCTATTTTATTATTCATGATTCGTCCTACTGCTGTAATACCCCCAAGAAGGTGAAAAAAAAAGTTCATTTGTAGGTCGAGCGGCAACGCAGTTGTGATGGTTATTCAACTTAATAATATGTAGAGTGTGAGATGTAAGGCTGTCTCCAGGTGTTGAACTTCTGGAGCAACGATCGGCAACTGGCGAACCGCGGTCCAGGTCCGGACCGCTGAAGGTCAAAAACTAGACCGTCAAAAATATTTTGAAAGTATAACTTACGTACTAAAATTTATATCAAAGTATTTTTCTATTGATAACACTTCACTTGAGCGCCACCCTTATTTTTTTTTCTAGTAATGTAGGATTAACTGATGAATAAATACAACTGTTAATGTTTAGTTATAGGTTGATTAAATCGGAGAAGGAATGTTCATTTAAACACCATTTTTGTGCTACTAACTCGGAAGAAAGGTTAAAGCTGCTTTATGAAACTTCTGGCGAGTTCATTCGTCGGCTGCGATCGTTGAAAATGTTTGCGTTGCGTCGGGACGTGCTGTGTGCCGGGCGCCAGAACTTTTATACAGAACGACTGTAAATAAAGTGCACCACTTACCCGCCACTTTTTCAGTATTCGTTGCGATTTGGTATAGAGTTTTTCATTATTTCCGAGGTTTATAACGTTTCTTTTGCATCGATACGGATCCGAAAAAGCGTAAAGCTGATAGTGAAAAGAGGAATTTTTGTCTGAGTGAACAATACGGTTTTACGCTGCCTAATAGGCCAGGAGCTGTGCCAGTTTGCCTCATATGCAACAGAACTGTCACTCTCGTTAAAAGTACCAATTTAAAGCGTAACTATGAAACAACTCAGCAGCTCCATAAATATTTTCCTTCGGGTACTAAAGCTCGTCAAAGAAAACTCCATGCATATCTAGCTTCTTACAAGAAAAGCACAGCCTTACTAGTTCGCTCTATGAGAGCAGAAGCAGCGATGTATAAAGTTCCAGCCTGGCTATTAATGTTTGAGTTTAACTGATTTGCAGAAGGAAGAGGTTGGAAGCTATGAAAGATCCCAACCAGAAAATTACGGAAAAAAATTGGAAAATTATTACATGCATTTAAATGAATTGCAAGCTTGTTAACAGTGGAGTGTTGTGCAGGCAGAACATTACAAAAAGAATCGAAGAGCGGTTCCTTTAACAAGAGATCCATCGATGGTTGAAATTTGGTTGTAAATGAAATTTTCATAATATGGTAACAACTCGCCGAACAGTGGGTGGCAGTTCGTCAATATCAAACTGCGATTCGTGTAGCAAACCGTAAAGTGACGTTATAAACTTCGGATAGGAACATTACGCAAGTCAAACACATCGGACTTCGAAAAATTAACAAGAAGATCGACTGCAGATTCTCTTGTCGGTAAATGATAATAGTATGGAATGAATTTTGAAAAAAGAGTGGCAAGCTACACGAAACATCACCATTCAATATTAACTAAGAACAGTGCCATCCATTGTTGCGGTGATGCATCAAAGCTGAAAGAAACCATTATGGGCGGAGGGAGGAAAAGGCAAAATTAATAACAAAAATTCATAAGTGCGAATTTCAGTGAGAGGTGGGGTTTATTTATAAAAGTAAGATCCGCTCATAGCAGATATATTTACCTGACAGTACAAAATCCACATAACAGCGGCCACATGAAATGATGAAGTACAGCTCTCGTCTGCAAGCTGCTATCGCTACGAAGTACAAGCCAAGAATAGTTACTATCTTCTGTCTTTAAAAAAAAAAATGAAAGTGATGTTCTTAAATTTTTTCTCTGAAATTCATAGATAATTATTTTTACATGCCGAAATAACTTAAAAATACAAATACAATATCTGGGAAAGGAAACCGTGTTATTATATATGGGTGTGTGTTGGACGCGTAATAAACACCACAAGCCATTATTTTCAGACTCTGAGATAGTAAAAGAATGTGTTTTGGAAGTGGCCAAGGCACTTTTCGAAGAGAAAAAAAGATGTTGTTGCTCAATTCAAGGCATTCCACTCTCGGCAAAAAGTAATACACAGAGAACCGAAATTTTGGCCCCTGGCAATAAAAGTAGTTTTCTAGAACGTCTGCAGAAGGCACCTTGCTACGCCATAGCACTAAGATGAATTATGTAACGTAGGTGATGAATAAATGTCTATTTGCGTGCGATTTTTGGATATTGAAAGTGAAGAATTCAGGAAAGAACTTCTAACAGTTGCGCCCTTGAAAGGCAAGACACGCGGATATGATTTAGTCACGACTATTTACGACTTCATAAAAAGTTCAAACATAAGTTATGATAAAATGGTGTCTCTCTCAACTGATGCGGCCCCAGCGATGATCGCCAAAGAAAAAGGACTAGTGAACAGAATCAAAGATATGAATGCTGGTCTACTACCTTATCAGTGCGTAATACACCAGACAGCCCTTTGTGGAAAACTTGGTGTGATCCTGAAAGAAGTAATGGACAGGTTGATCAAGTTGATTAATTTTATATGGTCTCGTTCTTCTCTTCAGCACAGACAGTTAAAAGAGTTTATTTCAGAGTGTGAGTCGGCGCATTCTGACTTGCTGCAGTATAACAGTGTTCGTTGGCGAAGTATAGGTCAAGTGATTGAAAGTTTTTGGCAGATAAAAGAAGACGTAACATCGTCCTTAGAGTACTTGGATTCACAAGAAGCAAGAAACCATTTGGAGTTCCCAGCAAACGAAGGCAGTACGCTAGCTGTAGCTTTCTTGAAAGACATTAAGAAACATTGAAATGCGCCCAATACCGAGCAACAAGGAAATTGGAAATTAATATTTGATCTGATACAAAGTGTGCCTTCTATACGTTACTTGCTGGATATCTTCGAAAATGACGTTGCAAGCGAAGAATTTTTACACTTACTAACAATTTCATGTCAGATTTTAAGAAATAATTTGCAGCAAGATTTAAAGACTTTTCGTAGATAAAGAAGTTTTCGCGATTCTTAAAAACGCCTTTTGACGGACATGGCTGCAAAGTTGTCTGCCTTTCAGATCCTTTACTCCAGCTGGAGAGATAAAAGACTTGCAGGAAGACATTTTCTTACAAACATATAAAACTTCCTCCGCTGTAGAGTTTTGGGGTTAAAATGTCCCAGAAAAATGTGAAAATTGCAAAAAAGAAAATAGCTATACACCTGGCTACTACGTTTGGCTCCAATTTCAATTTCCAAAAAGGAATTTTTTGAAGAAGAAGTATCGCTCTAGATTAACGGCCGCCCACCTTGAAGGCACTCTTCGCATAAGCTGCTTCCCCCGTGAACCCAGCTTCAAGAAACTGGCTTAAGACAGCAAATACAATTTCTCCCACTGATTTTTAATACAAATATGGCTATCTACTGTATTTAATATTTCGCGAGTGAGAATTGAAAGTACTAAATGTAGGTTTTTATTCTGTATTTTTCAGTATTAATGTGCCTATGTATTACATTTCATATTTTTGAGAGTGAAAATTTCAATAAAAGTTAATATTAAATATGTGGTTTTTCTTCTGGACCTCAACAAAAGTTTTCGAAAGTATCCGGAATCCACCTAAAATTACTTACCGACCCATGTTCTAGAGGTTCTCGAAAAGGCAAATATCATTTGTTATCTGTCAGAATCATGCCACTAAGGACAAAGTCACATGAAAAGAGAAGAAGAAGGAGTTTCAAGCATTAGTCAGCCAGATTGAGAAAAACACTGACGAACTTAAAAACATGTTATAATTTAAACCTGTTATAACTTAATGTTTGTATGTATATTGTGCTTTTAAAAATTATTAATTTTAGCTATTGTTAGTTTTGAAGTTCACTGAAATTCACATATTTGGAATTACATTGCATCATTATTATATATATTGAAAAGTGCAGAGAGGACTATAAATTGTGACGTAATTAATTTGAATGCTTGTATAAAAAAAATTAATAGAAGATCACGAAGATAAGTAATAAGGATATTACCAGTCAGTTATAAAAGAATTCGTCTAAAATCTGTTGACACATGTATTTTCTTATACCAATACTAGATTGACGTTATCATATGCACATGTCAAAACAATTCGGGGATTAGTTGAGATAGGTTCTAAGGAATTGTCATCGGAAGAATGAACTAAAATAATTAGACACCTTTCTGTCAGTTCTTCGGATAGGAGACAGCAACATCACAGTCACCGAGATAGTCGTAATAACAGAACGTTGTGGCAGAGTGACTGGGTGTTGCGTTACGCCACCAAACGAATTGCTCAAGCAGTTGGGTTCAGATAGTGTCCAGGTCCATACCACCATAGTTTCCTCTCCACTGCACTTAGGAACAGGGGACTGATGACCAAGTAGTTTAGTCCCCTCTAAACAAGAACAACAACAACAATCAGATAGTGTAGTGCAATGCAACAACAACGTGACTTACCCATGGGAAGACTGGAAGCTGGACAGAGACAGAGGGAGGTGGCTGCAGCTATTGGAGTGTCCCGAAGTGATAATTCATGGAACTGGACGCCACGTCAGACAACAGGTACCATTAAAAGAAAGCAAGACCAAGGTCGCCTGTTCAGAGATGAGTCAAGGACTTGTGTTCAGCGGGACAAGCGTCGTTCCTTCAGCAGTGCAACTGTACTGGTCGTCCGAGATGATCACACACCGTATTAGGGGGCAACGAGGATTACTGTATCACTATAATGTTCAAATGTTTGTAATTCTATGGGACCAAACTACATTGGTCAGCAGTCCTTAGTCTTAAAAACTACTTAAACTAAGTTAAACTAATCTAATATAAGACACACATCCATGCCCGAGGAAGGGTTCGAACCTCGGACGCGGGTGGCCGCGTGATCCGTAACGTGCGCTCCAGACGGTTCAGCTACTCACGCGCGGCCCACTATTACGGTAGCGTCATTGTGCCTGTATCTAAGTAAGCTACTTATAAACCTCAAGTAAAATGATGTGACAGCAAAACATCTTACCGTATAACTCACAAATTTCAATGGTAACCAATATGTGCATATGTCTCTCCTAACCCTTAATTGTTTTGAGAAGTGTATTTGTGGATGTTTATTTATTTTTGGTTTTATTACATCACGGAATAAAGCTGTTGCCTGTAAAAATAAAATAAAAAGGCCTGAATTTTTATTTTGTAAATTCCGTTGCTGCATACTAGTGATTAAGGGAAACAACTTCTGCCAACACACATTTATTCGCAAGATCCCTTAAGTATCTCTCAGTTACATTTACAGTTGCGCTGCAGAGTGCAGCACAACTTACAGAAACAAAAACTCATTGCGAGATGGTGTTTGAGTCTTCGCCGCGGTGGAATGGCTGAGCGTTACAAGGCGCCTAGCTGCGGATCGCGCCGCTGCTCGCTGTCGGAGGTTCGAGTCCTCCCTCGAGCATGGGTGCTTTACCCACTATAACGTATTCTATTACTGCTAAACTATCTGTTCCATTCACTGCGGTGGAGTGGCCGAGGGCTTCAAGGCACCTTGCTGCGAAGCGCGCGTTTGCTCGACGTTGGAGGTTCGAGTCCTACCTGGGGAATGGGTGTGTGTGTGTTGTTCCTGAGATTAGTTTAAGTAGTTTGTAAGCCTAGGGACTGATGACCAGAGTAGTTAAGCCCCATAGATTTATATACATATTAACATTTTTAAGGTCTTCAATCCCCGACATCCTCCCCACACTGTCTCGAGATGGGTGATCAGCTGGACCTGTCAGCAGATCTTCATACCGTCTGCTGGTGGAGAACCACCAAAGTATTGTTACACACTAGTGATAGATACAATAACAACCTTGATCGGTTGATGGTGTGTCTATTAATGTTTGAACAGACATTTGAGCTTCTGTGTTCGCAGTATTGTTTCTTCTTGCATCTACTGCATACGAAAGTAATCACACAGACATAACATTTATTTTATGTCTGACCGTTGGACCGTCATTTTTACTTACGAAGCTTCATATGAAGCAATTAATTTGCTGAACACAGGGTGCTAGTACACTGCATTTTGCAGTAATCATTGTGAGCCATTGGTGACTATAGAGATTAGCACCCACCGTACTAGTACGCTGTGTTCTACACGTACGAGGCGTGTTTTTAAGTAATACGTGCTGAGATATCTCAATAATTTTACTTTTACATGGAAGCCTGTACCTATATTTCTACATAATTTCAGTCAATACTGAAGCACTAGTCATCACGTTGTACCAGTTTTTGAATACCCACCTGATAGAAGTCTGATACCTGACTTGTTAACCACTACATCACATCACAACTGTTTTGACTTCTCATCGTCTTGCTTGGTAACAATACCAAACAAGACACTACGAGAAACATTAGGAAAGTCATCCCTCAAGGAGGAAATCGTAAAGCGTCTGTTTTCTCTCACCTTATTGTCCACTTCCTTCACCAAACTTTCATTAACGACCGAAGGACACCCACTCCGTTTTTTCAAAAAAATCAAATATTTGTATAGTCTACGGGACTTAACTACGGGGTCATCAGTCCCTAAACTTACAAACTACTTATGAACTAACTAAGACTAAGGACGGCACAAATATTCATGCCCGAGGGGGGATTCGAATCCCCGACCGTAGTGGCCTTGCCGACCGAGACTGAAGCGCCTCAGTCCCCTCGGCCAACGCGGCCGGCACTCCGTTTTTCATCTTGCACATTTGTGCGGTCGTCTTTCAGTGCTCTCATCCCCTTTCTTACCATTCCGTTTTCTCCGTAAACTACTCAGATCTATGATGAATATCGATCGCTTATAGGCCTTTAGCAATAATAAATCTTATAATAGCCCGTACTTCATAGTCGGCGGGACTGACGATTATCTGAGGCATCCTAAACACTCAGTACACAACGTAAACAAGGAAGACTCAGGCTGTAATGGCGTCAGGACGTAGACAACAGATGTAGGTACCCAATGCGCATAAAATTATTGAGATAACTCAGCATGTCTATTTTTAATTTCAAATCGCTACTTACTTAAAAACACGCCTCGTATAATTAACAACGATGAGGTTATGTAGCTAAAAATTACGATCCATTGACCAGACATAAGATAGATATTATGTTTGTTGAAGTACTTCCATATGCAATAGGAAGCAGCACTGCAAACGCAATAGACCACATGGTTTGACGTGTTCTGTTCAAATATTAATAGAGCCGCTTTAAACCCAACAAGATCCGGCGCTTCGAATATTTAAAAAAAAGTGTTTGACTAATATGAGGTAATTGTACCTAATATCTTGATAATGGCAGTATAGTGTTGCGAAAACTTGTCATGATATTATATGTAACTTTTTAATATTGCAAGATTGGCTTTCGGACTAGATGGTCAGTTCCGAAGTTTCATCATAGCTGCTTTGTTACTTTGTGTCAGGAGGGCCCATCATTAAGGGATGTTTCCGACGTCTCAACCAAAACGATGGAGGAGGTACGGAGATACAGGACCTATCGATAATTTGCCTCGCTCTAGCCGCACGAAGGCTACCAGAGCAGCTGATTACCGATACGAAAATCCGTGTATTCGGAGCAACCCTGTAAGGAACTCCATGTAATGTCCTTCCCATTTGATTACTTTGGATCAATAAAATTGTGTATGTAATGAAAGACTATTTCAAATGCGCCACTTGTGTAAAAAGGATATGCCACCAAAGACATTTATGTTCATTAACAGCCAACGACTATATGTAATTATAATAAAAAATATTAATATCTCTGTTATAATTAGTAAATAAATGTATGTTGCCCAAGAAATTGTTCTGTTTGTTCTTGTTTTTCGTGTCTGATTGCCTCATTGTCGATGTGGTGGGACGTATGAGCGAAAGTGTAATTTTACATCAGGAGTCATTAGATTGTTTTTGATATTAACGGAAACACTTATAAAAAGGTGTGTAACAATGAAAAATACAAAATATAAGTATTAGAAACAATACGTGTGTCAACTTCAGTTTTGTAACGTTTTAACCCATTTTCAAGAGATTATTCTTTTAGAAACAATGTTAGCAGTTGTCGCAGCGAGCAGCCATCGACCTGATTGCAGCATCCTGCCGCCATTAAGTGGCAGAAATAAAAACAGTAATTCATATAAGTCAGGGTCAGGTGAAAAGCAAACTAGTAATGCTTTATTAATTTTATTTCAGATCATCTGGACGCATCAGTGAACATATATGCCTTTTAATAAAAAATAATGGTAAAGCTAATTTTATGACAAATTTATGGTATGAAGAAATGCAGATTATAATGTGCTATTAACATTAACAGTGATTTATATTTCAGAATAGATGGGAAGGATCAAATAATTATCTCATTTAGTGATTTTCTGTATAGGCAGATTTTAGAAAGCAATTGTAGTGAATCAGTTTTCATATCAGGGAACTTTCATTTGCTTTTCTTTGTGGTGTGTAGATATCAAACCGTGGACAGTGAAATAAAATTTTGAAACAAGACTACCATAGGTTCGTTGCGAGTGTTTAGTTCCACTTAGCAGTTCAAATAAGTACTAAAAATTTAAAAATTTAAAGATATTTACCATTAGTTATGTGGAACTATGTAGTAAAATTTAACTCATACTGAGCTAGCCGAGAATCAAAAAGAATAAAATAAACTAAAATAATAAAATAAAAAATAACCTATTACTACAAAATATTAGTTAAATATTATCTATTAACGAGTATTCTTACAACCACGATTTTGAACAAAGATTGTCGTGCAGCACCACGACGTCGTGTTCGACTGAAAATGAACGTAGTGGTCTGGTTGGCATTTTCTCCAGACATGATCCCTTTCGAAGACGCTTGGGATACAGCGAAAAATATGCTGCAATCTTAAATTCAGATGTCTAGGTTCTTGTGGTATAACTTGTCAAATTCTATAATTATATTTTTATGAGTACTAAAGAGATCTGACATTTCGTTTTAGTATAATTCCATTCCATTTTTGTTACCCTTTAAGTAGCTTTTCAACTGCTACGGTTATGTAGCTAAACTTAAGGACGAACACAATATCTATGCCCAATAGGAGATTCGCACCTCGAGCAACGAGAAAAATAAATAAATAAATAAATAAATAAAAGAAAAAAAAGAAAAAAAAAAAGAACCATTGAGTACTGGACATAAATTGTCGCAGAATTTTGAGCGCATCTGGATGACTACTAGATTCAACATAATACGAATTCAAATGTTTGCAAATCTATGGGAAGTAACTGCTTGGTTATTAGGCCCTAGCTTACGTGCTTAAACTGAACGGCCGGGCGCACTACAGCAAGACGCACTCAGTACGAACGGCTATTCCGCTGCGACACGAATTCCAAATATTGAAACATTTTGCGGCGTTGGAATAATTTCAACGGTGAAATTATGTGCTGGACTGGGGTTCGAATCCGGATTTCCCGCTTTGGGCCAGCGGTCGCATTAATCAATTAGGCTATCCAGGAACGCTTCCCTTCAGAGTCAAATTATCAACTTCTAGCCCTCTACCCATTGATTACTCTAGCTCGCAGCCTATACTGGATTCCCGCAAGGGATCGAGCACTTGAATGCGTCCGCGTTGAAATTATCACGCACTTATTGGTGGCATATTTTACAATTACAGTGGCCAGAAGTTGAGAATTTGGGGAGGAAGGGAAGAGTTCCTGGATAGCATAATTGATTAATGCGACCGCTGGCCCGAAGCGGAAATCCGGGTTCGAATCGCGGACAAGCACAAATTTTCAGCTTCACCCTTGAATTTATTCCAACGCTCCGAACAGGTCGAAATGTTTCAGTATTTCGAATTCGTAAAATTACGGCCATTAATGTCAACAAATGGTGTCAGCTATTTTGGTCATGTCAGAAAAAACGTACACCTTATCAGTAATTGTAAAATATGCCACCAACGCTCCGAACAGGTCGAAATGTTTCAGTATTTCGAATTCGTAAAATTACGGTCGTTAATTTCAATAAATGGTGTCAGCTATTTTGGTCATGTCAGAAAAAACGTACACCTTATCAATAATTGTAAAATATGCCACCAACAGTCAATAATTGACAGCAATGCTGACGCGTTCAAACGCTTGATTCCTTGCGGAAATCCAGTAAAGGCTGTGGACAAGAATAATCAGTAGGCCGGAGGATGGAAGTTGGATGGGAGGCGTCCCTGGATAGCCTAATTGTGTTTGGTGACCGCTGCCCCGCTGCGGGTTCGAATCCCAGTCCAAAACAAATCTTCAAATACATCAATAAAATTCTTCGGGGTATGAGACCGCGTCGTCATTTTATAAACTCTACCGACGTTTCGGGCACTGTTGCACGCGGCCTTCATCAGGGTCTGTGTCTGACTGCTGAATATACGATAGTTTGGGGTTTATGTAGCAGTGGATGAGGGAGAGGAAGGGGGACGTTGGTTTTACTGGTCAGCAGTCAGACACAGACCCTGATGAAGGCCGCCTGCAACAGTGGCCGAAATGTCGGTAGAGTTTATAAAATGACGACGCGGTCTCATACCCGGAGGAATTGTCAAATGTTCAAATGTTTGTAGAGTCTATGGGACTTAACTACGGGGTCATCAGTCCCTAAACTTACAAACTACTTATGAACTAGCTAATACTAAGGACGGCACAAATATCCATGCCCGAGGGGGGATTCTAACCCCCGAACGTAGTGGCCGTGCAGACCGTGACTGGAGCGCCTCATTCCCCTCGGCCACAGCGGCCGGCCGGAAGAATTTTATTGATAGTGACAACAGCCGCGGAAGCCTACGTTTGCACTTCAACTATGTCGTTGAATTTATTTCAATGCCTCGAAGCGGTCTAAATGTTCCAGTATTTCGAAATCGTAAAAGCGAATGTGCCGGCTCCTGTACATATATCTTAGATCCAAGAAGCAGCTTTATCGAACTGTCAGAATATGTGGCAGACAGCAAAATACGTGATCGTATGATTCACAGACAACAGGATGTAACGGTTTTTCAGCTCATAGGATTACAGAATTCGTGTGACAGTGCAGTGTATAATTTTCATACAGGAAATACGTGTGTCGTAGCGCCAAAGCAAAGCATAGCACGGCCTCGTTAGCAGCCTCCTTCAAAGACAAACACACGGTGGCTCGGCCTGGCATGCCTCAGCTGTAGCGTAAAAAACCCGGCTGGAATAACACGGAGAGAACTCTTGTCCGCGTCGCTTCAAAACCCACAAACATGAGCAGTGCACTTAACGTAACGCGGCTTGTTTCTCGTGTGGAAAACATGGGCACGTAAAATCTGTTTGCGTACAGTGAAATACAGACCGCCTCTCGGAACAAAGTTCACATTAATCACAATTCCAAGTACATGTACTTAATTCTGAGCCGAACGTTCGATCTAATATAGATGCACTGTATCGCAAACAACCGTAAGTTCCCGTAATTTATCTATAATCAATCTGTTCATGGACTGTCTCATCACTAATCAAACGGTTCATCTGCAGTCAGACACGAATGCTTCAGTATCACTGTTACATTCGTTACTAACGAATTGCTCTGTAAACTAAAATTACAGAAGACAACTACTATGCTAACAGCGTACATTGGAGTTCGTTTGTATCACATAGCCATAGTGCCTATAGTGCTACTGCAGTTTTCATTAGAGTTGATTGAACTTCCATCATTTAATTTTGATCTGATCACGCGATTTTTGGATAAAAGTGATAAAAATCTCGTACGAAATATTTCATTAAACAATATAGAAGCCCAAATGGTGAATAAATATCATATTCAGAACAATTTAGAAATTATTTGGCATGAATTGGTTGCAGCTAGCATCATAAAAAGTGACGGAGCTTACTTCAAAATTATTCGCCGTCCTCGACGAGTGGAACTGATTTTTTATTTTATTTTATTTTATTTTTTTCAATCTATGGGACTTAACTACTCTGTCTATCAGTCCCTAGACCGGCCGCGGTGACCGAGGGAACTGCAGCACGTCAGTCACGGTCTGCACGGCCACTACGGTCGGGGGTTCGAATCCCCCCTTGAGCATGGTTATTTGTGCCGTCCTTAGTATTATAACTAGTTTGTAAGTTTAGGGACTGATGATCCCGTAGTTAAGTTCCATAAGCTCTACAAACATTTGAACATTTGAATGTCCCTAGTTTTGCCAACTACTTAAAATAATAAGCTAACCTTAGGACAAACACACACACACACACACACCCATTCCCCAGGTAGGGCTCCAATTTCCGACGGTGAGCAATCGCGCGCTCCGCAGCAAGGTGCCTTGGAACGCTCGGCCACTCCGCCGCAGCGAATGGGATGGTTTAGGAGTAATACAATACGTTTCAGTGGGTATAGCACCGTCATTTGATGGATTTGGACTAGGTACATTATCGACGTTCGTGCCGTTGTTCGAAGATTGAATTTTATTGAAGGTCACCACAAAAAATTCGGAAAAAAATTGGAATTATTAATTCTCGAACTTCGATTTGAAAACAGATGGAACAAAAAACGCCATTGCAGGTCCTAAGAATTTTAAAACAATTGAAAATTATTCATTTCAATGAAATTTCAATAAATTCACAACAATGACTGCACGAAATAAAAGTTGGCTGTAATGGCGTACAGACCCATTCTTTGATTTAAGCTTTGGGGATTACTTCGGCAGATGATGTTTTTCTAAACTGTAAAATAAATACACCTTCTGGTTAATTTTAATCATTTTAAGAATTGCTATGGCGTACTTATTGTACTCACATGTAACGTGAGAAAACAGACTTGGCAATCGGTTCCACTGCGCATCCGCGGCGCGCGGACCGCGGAGGGGTCGCTCCGCGTGCCGAGGGTATTTAAATGGCCGGCTACCGGGCTAGAACCCAGTTCCCTTCGAGCAGCCGTAGCGTGCGGATCTCCGTTTCCAGCAGCTCAGCCCGTCAGTTCACCTGATGATGGCGACATGTATAATCGCCGAAATATTGTGCCCGTTGGACACTATAGACCGACAGTACACCCATGGATATTTTGATTATCAAATACGCCGGGAGAAACTGAAGAATCACAAAAACTTTACGGTTTGATGATGACGTAGTAACTCTGTAGAGACAGCAAAGGACCTGGAAAAACAATTCAACGGACTGATCAGTGTCTTGAAAAGAAGGTACAAGATGAACAATAAAAACAGTAAATCATGGGTAATGGAAAGTAGGGTCAAGAAATAAGCCGATGTTGAAAGAATTAGCTTAGGTAATGAGACAATAAAAGTAGTAGATCAGGTTTGTTATTTGAGTAGCAAAATAACTTCTGATGGCCGAAGTAAACAAATTTTAGAATGCAGAAGGGCTATGGGAAGTAATGCGTACTGAATAAGGGAAATTTTTTGAAATACAGTATTCATCTACATCTACAAAGATACTCTGCAAATCACATTCAAGTGCCTGGCAGGGGGTTCATGAACCACTTTAATAACTTTTACTACTGTTCCATTCTCTAATAGCGCGCGGAAAGAAAGAACACCTAAATCGTTCCGTTTTCGATCTGATTTCTCTTTTTTTTATTGGGATGGTCATGTCTCCCTAAGTAGATGGGTGCTAGCAAAATATTTCCACATTCAGAACTAAAAGTCGGTGATTGAAACTTTGCAAACAGATCACGCCGCAATGAATAACGTCTTTCTTTTAATGATTTTCACCCCAATTCTTGCAACATTTCCGTGACGCTTTCCCCCCCGTAACGTGATAAAACAAAACGAGCTCCCCTTCTCTGAACTTTTTCAGTGTCTTCCGTCAGTCCCACCTGGTGATGGTCCCACAAGGGCAACAGTACTCCAGGAGAGGACGCACAAGTGTGATGTAGGCAGTCTCTTTGGTGGAGCTGGTGCATCTTCGAAGCGTTCTGCCAATGAAACGTAACCTTTGGTTCGCCTTCCCCACAATATTTTCTATGTGTTCTCTCCAGTCAAAGTTGTTCGTAATTGTAACTCCTAGGTATTTGGTAGAATTTACGACCTTCAGTTTTGACTGATTTATCGCGTAATTAAAGTTCAGCGGATTTCTTTTAGTGGTCATGTGTATTAATTCACACTTTTCTTTATTTAGTGTCAATTGTCAATTTTCGCAGCATGCAGAAATTTTGTCTAAATCGCTTTGCAGTTGCTTTTGATCCTCAATTGACTTCACTAACCGATAAACGACAGCATCATCCGCGAACAGTCTAAGGGAGCTATTCAGATTGTCTCCTAAATCGTTTATAAATACGAGAAAGAGTAGTGGACCTATAACGCTTCCCTGTGGAACGCCAGATATCACTTCCGTTTTACTCGATGACTTACCGTCAATTACCACGATCTGTGTTCTTTCTGATAGGAAATCGTGACTCCAATCGCACAATTTGGGAGATATTCCATAAGCACGCAATTTCATAAGAAGCCGCTTGTGGAGTACAGTGTCAAAAGCCTTCCTGAAATCCAGAAATATGGAATCGATTTAAGATCCCTTGTCGATGGTATTTAACACTTCATGTGAATAAAGGGCAAGCCGTGTTTCGCAAGAGTGATACTTTCTGAATCCGTGTTGACTACTGGTTAATAGGTTTAAATGATATGAAGACCTCTCTTAAAACATCTGTCGGGAGTGTACCACTCTCTCTAGTGAGACCTGGACAGTAAGGATTTCAGACAATAAGATGATATAGGTTCTGGAAATAGGGTGTTGAACTCGAATAATGAAGATTAGATGGGGAGAAGACGTAACTAATGAGGTGCTCAACAGAACGGGAGAAAAGGATTTTCTGGCACGTCTTGAGTAAGAGAAGTGATAGGTTGCTGGGACACATTCTGAGACATCAAGGAATCGTCAACTTAGCATTGGAGGGAAGTGTGTGGGGTAAAATCCGTAGAGGGAGACCGAGGACGAATACAGTAAAAGGATTCAAAATGATGTAGGTCGCCGTTCTTATTCTCAGATGGAAAGTTTTGCACAGGACAGGGAAGCATGGACAGCTTTATCAAACCATCCTGCGGACTGAAGATCACAACAACAATTGCTACTTCTACCACTGTAAGAGTACACCTGTCGCTGTATCTTACAGTTTGATTTAACGTAATGTATATATTGTCTTAAATTTGTTCATTTCACGTAATTTCATTTCTTGTATGCCTGATATGTTTCTTATGTAACGTCATTTCCTATATTTGAATCATTTAGTGTAAACATATACTGTATGTGTGAACCCGCATGAATGCACGGACATTCTTATGCTGTAAGTTGGCTATGCGCCAGAGAAAATGTTGAACCTGTTGTAAAGACTGTCTTTGGTACAGAAGTAGTAGCTGTGAGTGTCGCGCCGCTGAAGCAGTCGCGGTGCGGACTCGCTATAGTAAACACATAAATGTTTTGTTGATGGTGCAGAGGCACGGTAGGTGCAGTCTGGCGCGAGTTTAATGCAATTGTAATAAGCCTGAGAGGCGTATTGTTTAATGTATTCAAGGAAGTACGAAACAAGTTTATTTATACTCGAAACTGATCAGTGTAATGTTTTTTCATGTGTGAAAGAAAAGTAATTGTTTGGTTCTCAAGTCTGTTGTCACCGAGAGAAATGTTTGTATAGTCTATGGGACTTAACTACGGGGTCATCAGTCCCTAAACTTACAAACTACTTATGAACTACTTACGAACTAGGACGGCACAAATATCCATGCCCGAGGGAGGATACGAACCCCCGACCGTAGTGGCCGTGCCGACCGTGACTGAAGCGCCTCAGTCTCCTCGGCCACCGCGGCCGGCTCACCGAGAGAGATCGTTGCTGTAATTACAGAGATTAGAAGGTGTATCGATGTGATATCAATGCATGGAGATTTCAGCCAGACGAACTGAACAAAGAGTTGTCGATAAAAATATTTTTGAACCAGCAGTAAGAGTACCTATTGTAATCATATCTGTCTTTTATGTACTTCGCGACGAAGACGACGAAAACAGATGAGTACTTTTGTAACATTGTATTTTGTATGCATGTAAATGTAGTGTCAACCCAATCAGAATTTTGGTTCAATTATATATGTCTTATTTTGAAACCAGTCTTAATTTTGTAAGTAGTTCTAGTCACCCCATTATCAACATTATTAGATTATGTTGATTATGCAAGCCTGTACATTGACTAACAAGTTCAGTCATTTTTCAAAGTAATTACAATGAGTTTTAAAGAAATTGCTAGACGAGTTAAAGAATTGCTAAACGTGTTACATCGACAGTGACTAGTAATTAATGTGCAGTGCTGATCTAAGTTTAGCAATCAATTATTATGCCAAAACTTTTAACTTGCAAGAGAGTTTGCACGTAAAGTAAAGTTGGTTTCATTTATATAGAAAGTAACCAGGCTAACAGTAGTCAAAGTATTATAGTTGATTTACCAGACTTGACGAAAGTAAATTTTATGAAATACGTTAAACGCCAGACTCTGCTCAACCAGTTACACGCGTACGCTACCCAGGCCCTGGAACCAATTAATAATAATAATAATAATAATAATAAAATTTAAAAAAAGTTCACGAAGAGTTTTATGTTGTTGTTATGGTCTTCAGTCCGGAGACTGGTTTGATGCAGCTCTCCACCCTAATCTATCCTGAGCAAGCCTTTTCATCTCCTCATAAGAACGACAACCCACATCTATTTGAATCTGCTTACTATACGCGTCTCTTGGTCTCCCTCTGCGATTTTTACCCCACACACTTCCCTCCAATGCTAAATTTACGATTCCCCGATGTCTAAGAATGTGTCCTACCAAGCGATCCCTTCTTTTAGTCAGGGTGTGCCAAAAATTCCTTTTCTCACCAATTCTGTTTAGTACCTCTTCATTAGTTATGCGATCTACCCACCTAATCTTCAGCATTCTTCTGTAACACCACATTTCAAAAGCCTCTATTCTCTTCCTGTCCGCACTGCTTATCGTCCATGTTTCACTCCCGTACAAGGCAACACTCCACACAAATGCCTTCAGAAAAGACTTCCTTACACTTAAATTAATATTCGATGTTAGCAAATTTCTCTTTTTCAAAAATGCTTTTCTTCCCATTGTCATTCTGCACTTTGTATCCTCTGTACTGCGACCATCACATGTTATTTTACTACCCAAGTAACAAAACTCATCTACCACCTTCATTGTTTCGTTACCTAATCTAATTCCTTCAGCATCGCCTGATTTTCTAAGACCGCATTCCATTATTTTTGTTTTGCTCTTGTTAATGTTCATTTTATATGCTCTCTTCAACACACTGTCCATTCCATTCAACTGCTCTTCCAGGTCCTTTGCTGTCCCTGATAGAATTACAATGTCATCAACAAAACGCAATGTTTTTATTTCTTCCCCCTGAACTTTAATCCCTATTCCAAATTTCTCCTTGCTTTCCTTCACCGCCTGCTCGATGTACAAATTGAATAACATCGGAGAAAGGCTACAACCCTGTCTTACTCCCTTCCCAACTGATGCTTCCCTTTCATGCCCTTCGAGTCTAATAACTGCGGTCTGGCTTTTGTACAAGTTGTAAATAACTCTCATTTCCCTATATTTTACCCCTGCTGACTTCAGAATTTGAAAGAGTGTATTCCAGTCAACATTGTCAAAAGCTTTCTCCAAATCTACAAAAGCTAAAAATGTAGGTTTGCCTTTCCTTAATCTATCTTCTAAGATAAGACGTAAAGTGAGTATTGCCTCCCGGGTTCCTACGTTCCTCCTGAATCCAAATTGATCTTCCCTGAGGTCAGCTTCTACCACCTTTTCCATTCTCCTGTAGATAATTCGTGTTAAAATTTTGCAACCATGACTTATCAAACTGATGGTTCTGTAATTTTCACACCTGTCTGGGCCTGATTTCTTTGGAATGGGGATTATTACGTTTTTCTTAAAGTCTGAGGGTATTTCTCCTGTCTCATACATCCTACACACCAGTTCAAATAGTCTTGTCATGGCTGGCACTCCCAGAGACTTTAATAGCTCTGCGGGTATGTCATCTACTCCTGGGGCCTTGTTCCGACCTAGGTCTTTCAAGGCTCTGTCAAATTCATCTCTCAGTATAGTATCTCCTATTTCATCTTCATCTACTTCCTCCTCCCTTCCTACAACATCGTCTCTAAGTTCATTTCCTTTGTAGAGCTGCTCTATGTACTCTTTCCATCTTTCAGCTTTCCCTTCTTTGCTGAGAACTGGTTTCCCATCCGAGTTCTTGATATTCGTAGAGTTGCTTTTCTTTTCCCAAAATGTCTCTTTTATTTTCCTGTAGGCGGTATCTACTTTTCCCCTTCTTATACATTCTTCTACAGATTTGCATTTGGCTTCTAGCCACTCCTGCTTAGCCATTTTGCACTTCCTGTCAATCTCATTTTTTAGTCGTCTGTACTCCATTTTGCCTGTTTCATTTACTGCATTTTTATATTTTCTCCTTTCATCTATTAAATTTAGTATTTCTTGTGATATCCAAGGATTTTTTGTTGGTCTTGCCTTCCTACCTATTTTGTCCTCTGCTGCCTTCACTATTTCATCTCTCAATGCTACCCATTCCTCTTCTACTGTTTTATTTCCCCCTGTTTCTGTCAATTGTTGCCTAAATCTCCCTCTGAAATTCTCCAGAACTTCGCTTTCCTTCAATTTATCTAAGTCCCATCTCCTTATTTTCCTACCTTTCTGCAGTTTTTTCAGTTTCATCCTACAGTTCATGACTAACAAGTTATGGTCAGAGTCTATATCTGCCCCTGGGTATGTCTTGCAGTTTAGAACCTGGTTCCGGAATCTATGTCTTACCATTATGAAATCTATCTGATACCTTCCGGTGTCTCCTGGTCTCTTCCACGTATACAACCTTCTTTTGTGATTCTTAAACCACGTGTTTGTTACAATTAAATCATGTTCCGTGCAAAATTCTACCAGGCGACTTCCTCTTTCATTCCTCCTGCCCAGTCCATATTCACCTACTATTTTTCCTTCTCTTCCTTTTCCTACTACCGAATTCCAGTCTCCCATCACAATTAAGTTTTCCTCTCCCTTAACTGTCTGAATAATTTCCTTTAGCTCCTCATATATTTCTTCGATCTCCTCATTATCGGCAGAGCTAGTTGGCATATAAACCTGTACTACTGTTGTCGGTGTTGGCTTCGTATCTATCTTGACAATGATAATGCGATCACTGTGCTGCTCATAATAGTTTACCCGCATTCCTATTTTCTTATTCATTATCAGTCCTACTCCTGTGATACCCCCAACTGATTTTGTATTTATAATCCTGTACTCACCTGACCAGAAATCCTGTTCATCCTGCCACCGAACCTCACTAATCCCCACTATATCTAACTTCAACCTATCCATTTCCCTTTTTAAATTTTCTAATTTTCCTACCCGATTAAGGGATCTAACATTCCACGCTCCGATCCGTAGAATGCCAGTATTGTCTTTCCTGATGACACATCCTCCTGAGTAGTCCCCGCCCGGAGATCCGAATGGGGGACTATTTTACCTCCGGAATATTTTACCCGAGAGGATGCCATCATCATATGTTCATACAGTAGAGCTGCATGTCCTCGGGAAAAGTAACGGCTGTAGTTTCCCCTTGCTTTCAGCCGTTCGCAGTAGCTGTGTGGCAAGCCACATTAGCTAATGTTACAAGGCCAGCTCAGTCAATCATCCAGACTGTTGCCCCTGTAACTACTGAAAAGGCTGCTGCCCCTCTTCAGGAACCACACGTTTGTCTGGCCTCTCCACAGATACCCCTCCGCTGTGGTTGCACCTACGGTACGACTATCTGCATCGTTGAGGCACGCAAGCCACTCCACCTCGGCAATGTCTGTGGTTCATGGGGGTGGAAAAGTTTTATAAGGAACTTGAATGCTTTAAACAATATTATCAAAAAAGAGTCTATCAGCTATTACGATTTCGATTATAACACGAACACGCCATCACCACTACATGAATTCTGACACATTTATTAGTGAAGTTGTGCTGTTCGTGAATCGTAAGAGGTGCTAGTTGGAGGCTATAGTCAATGCTAAGTCAGATAGGGCGAAGCTTAATTAATTACCACAGTGACTGTTTCAAGTTAATTAATATCATTTTTTTATTTATTCAAAATTTTAACTGTCACTGCGAAAGTGTTGTTGCGACCCATCAGTTGTGATTTGCAGCAACATTCAGTAACGAAGTTATTATTACTACACCATATCATTACGCATAATGATTTTTGACATTTATTTTGACGACCTCCAACTGGCCATCTTTTACACCACGACAACAACTACTACTTCCAGTATGTGGTTAATTCAAATACTTGTTATCTAAATGCTTAGGTAAGTCTGTCATTTCATGTAGCAGTTGCAAAAATAGTTTCTAACTGTTGTCTTTTCGGTGTTAGCTGCTCGCGTGTATTGTAACTGTAGATCATGACATACGAAAATTTGTGCCACAGTCAGGTTTCGAAGTCGGGACCTCCTGCTTACTCGGCAGTTCCACTCAGCCACACCAGGCAGACTGACTTAACACACCTGTAAGGGCTACTCCGTCCGACCGAAACCATCATCTGTCCTACTTCGACCAAGGTATGGCTCGCAGCGGGATCTGTATTTTCGGCAGGACACCAGTTGTCGTGAGCATCCGCACTGAATTAAGCATCAGTCCGTAACAAGGTGGATTACAAATTAAGAATTGTGGCATCTGTTTTTCACGACTGGCCCGCTAACAGTAAAATTGCTTGAACAAGGAATTGCAAGTAGCTCACTGGAATCTGCTAATACATCTCACCCACAATGTGTCTCTACAGTAGCACTGGAATGTCCCTAGGTTCAATGGGCGGTCTGGGCGACTGGGACTCTGCTGCTCAGCGGGTTGTTGCTGAAGAAACTGAAAACCCTCACAAGGGACACCTTTGACCTCGGAGCCAGAAGAAACTATGCTTGGAACAACAGGCAGCAGCGGTGGAGTGGCCGAGCATTCTAAGTAGCCTTGCTGCAGAGAATCCGGTTGCTCACTGTCGGGGGTTCCTCGAGCTTGGGTGTTTGTGTTGCCCATAGCATAACTTACTGTTAAGGACTGATAACTTACTAGGGACTGATGACCAACGTAGTTAAGTACCTTACATTTACAAACATTTGAACATTTTTTTATAACAGACAATCATAAACGGGAAATCGGTGTGGGTCATTTCCATGCAAAGCGTTGCATTGTTTCTCTAGTAACATTTTAACAGAGAGAAACAAAGTAGCAAGATATCAATACCATAGGAGGGAATTTATTTGTTTTTTAATGGCGTCGGTGTATCATTACATATTCACTCAGCAGCGCCAAAATCTCTGTACTTACTTATAAGGACGCAAAACACACATATACGGCAGTGCCACACACACATTATTGCACTTATATTAGTCCTGATGCGAAATTTCGATGACTTGGTTAAAAGAAAGTGGCAGAGAAGAATATGAAAACCTCACTAAAGCCAAGTTATCACATTACAAATCACTTTCGCATTCACGCAGTCCAATAAGTTATACCAATTACATTTTAAAATATATATGTTGGTATATCACTATCTTATCTTGGCTTTTGCCTAACATAGCAATATACACTTATACGTAGGTGAAGCAAATTGATTGTAAATACGGAGTGAAGTTTCACTATCAAATAACGATCATGTACCTTCACTTGTGGTTTGGCAGCGTGTAGTATTACAATATCTGTAATCCTTCTAATATGTAGTTTACATTGTCGAAAGAAATAAACATAAATAGGCTGGCAGTATTTTGTTGTTTTCGGCGGTACTATCTTGGGAGTAACATCGTTCCTTGCAAAATTTGCATCTGGAAGGGTACGATCTAAATCATCCGTCCAGGAATCAGACAACAATAAGATACACTATGTCACCATTTAGTGTTACTAGGAGAAAGTGCGGCGTTTTGTATGGTAGTTACGCACACCGCTGTTTTATTTATGATTGCTTGTTATTTTGAGCACGGTTTTGTGCGGTTCGTAGCGCTCGAGGTCAAAGGCGTCCATTGTCAATCTCAATGCAATTCTCGGTCGTATAACTGCTGCTACCGTTAAGATTGTGTGGCTTCATCATAAAAATTGATGACTGACACACTAATACCAGCTACTATTTATGCTTCAACATACCGACACGTTGAACCACAGGATTGTGTCATCTGTGTGTCTGGGTCCACTTCCACCGTTTCACGTCTCAACATAAGGGAGGTCTCTGCGAATCCCACGTTGTGAAAGTCACCTCTGTGAGGCAAAGAAGAAAACTGTTATAAGAAGTAACAATATTAATAACCACCAACTGGATACAGAAATGCAGTATTATTAGTGAGAAAGTGTTGGGGAATTTCTGCTTCTGTTCATAATTTAAAATCTTTCCGCTGAGTGTAACCATTACTGATGAGCGATTCTGTGACAGGCCTTTACCCACAAAGGGTTACCAGCTAAGTATATCGCCTTCTGGCCAGGGCTAAGCATGTGATTTCCCTAAGCACCTAGTAACAGCGCCTTTTATGCATGATTGAATGTAGTGACCTGCAAGTATTCTCCTGTGCTAACACTTCATTTTAGAGTAGATCCATACATCATAAAACATTTGCAGCATTTAATCCAGTCGCCTTCTGTTTATCCTCTGTAGCTCACTCTACTACCACGGAGATTATATCCTAACTAGCTGCAAGTACACGTCTTGCCCTAGTTTAAAATAAGGTTTTCTGTGAAAGTGTACAAAAATGCGTCTTTGTGTATAGAGATTGCAATAGAAGTCTCTAAGTAAAGTACTCTCCCTCATGCACCGAACGAAATTTTATGTAGACAGTAATCTTCATCTTGTTTTCAAGGTCAAGTGTACAAAATTTCATAAAAATCCGAGCAATACTGTGGATTTTGCGAAATCCATAAGTACTCTCCATCATGCACTGAGCGAAATTTTATGTAGACAGTGCCCTTCCTCTTGTTTTGAAAGTCAATTGTGCAAAATTGTATCAAGATTAGTGCGAAGATATAGATTTACGCGGACACATTGAAAACGCACTTTCACTTTTTCTCAAATTTTCCTGTTGGTTTTTCAAAAAATGGAACTAAACCTGTTTAAAAACCTTCCCCATGTAATTTTGTGTACGTGTACCAAAATTAACGTTATTTGGTTGTCTAATCTTGAGTTATAAGAGAACAGACAGACAGACAACAAATGCGACTTATAAGTATAGAGATGTCTGTTACTCCATCGTATCCTATTACTCTGTTAATTTTTCTTAGCAACGCATCGAATTGTCAGTCAGGAGCTATTTTCCTTCAAATTTAGCAGAATACCTTGTGATCAACAGGTATTTTGTTTCTTGTTTTTCTCAAATCTGCAACGAGTTAGACTCAAACAATTTTTTGTTTTATGTTTATTATCGTCTATTTCCTTAACATTTTATTACATTTAATAGTTGTATAATTTTTACTGTAATAGTTTTATTCAATTTTTAAAACTGTTTTCTTCCTGGTGAATCCCTTTGCATTGCATTATATATATGTTTTGTTTGCCTAAATGTTACGTTTCCTGTTATTCTCACTTGTGCCGTTTCGTAGCCTGGTTTATTCCCTATTCAAACTCTGCTCTCATTAGACTGTTCATTCCACTCAACAGATACTGTAATTTTCTTCAACCTTACTGAAAATAGCAAATACATTACCGAATCTTATGATTGACGTCCATCCACTTTTAGTCTTACATCAAATCAACGTATTACGTTACTTATTATGTTGAATTTAACGTAAGAGTATACCTTTTAATGAGTTCATAGTGACAGTATTATAAACTACTGAATTCGGAAAATAAGTAGCTTAATTATTCAATTAATTAGTAATATTTAATTGTTTTAAAAATCTAATTAATAATCAAATTTGTCCATTAGCAGCCGCCAGCTGGGGTGACAAGAAGCTGTATGGTGACCCAGGTTAGACGTCCCGCAGTACAAATAGCTGCATGTCGTCTTACTTGGAAACGAGAATATTCCAGAGGAAATGACATTCCGTGGTTTCGTGACGAAATGCTCTAACATTCTACTCATACCGTGCGTAGAGCCTTTGTCTTCGTGCCACCCACTTACAGCCTTAGTTTCCAAATAATTCCAAAATTCCTGCGGACAGCACAGTTCGGAAAATCAATTGTCCCCTGACTTGAACTTGCAAGCTTTAGAGCGTCTCTCACGAGCATATGACTATTCGAAGTGTGTTGCTGACATGCATATCACAGAGCTTCATATCTCTGAACTCCAACTTGTGCTGTGGTTTAGATGGAGATATAGGAATATGCAATTTTGTTTCAACTAATGATATCAAGATTTGAAAATTAAACAATCTGTAAAGCTAATTCATTGCGATACACAATATTTTGTTTTGTTGTACAAAAACAGTTTATATTTCCTGGTGAATTATACATTCTTCAAAAGAAAAATACTTTTTGTAGCACATTCTCCTTGTTTGCCATCTAATTTAAACGATTTTCTGTAAAAAAATGTGAGCCTTCTCGACTTCTTACACACGTTTTGCAGTAAAACAATTTTCAGTCATATTCCATATGTTAAAAACCAAGTGATTAGTGAACCGGATTTGCTAATTGTTAAGTGAATTTCTATAATTATTTCGAATGTTGTTTATGCGTAAAAGTTTCGTTCAAATAACATTTATTCCGTCCAAGGAATAACTTTGTTTTACAAATCTACGCTTACGAAAACCAGAAAGTGGTAAAGTATTAACTTAGCACACATGTTTACTGATGTAAAGGTACTTAATTAATAATTGGCATCCGCATTTAGAGTCTATTTTTACCTTGAATTATATTTTCTCTCTGCAGCTGAATGTGCACTGATGCATAGCTTTTTGGAAGATTAATACTGGGAGCAGTACACGGACACAAATCTATCACCTTTGATTTACATCGCTACGGAATTGTGTTCGGGTAATTCAGCAAGTAGAGTCATTGCCAGTGAAAGGCAGAGATCCTGAAAACGACTTCCAGTTAGCTAAAAATTTTAGTTTATCAGGAAGTTCCGCATTTTATCCTGTTACAGTATCGAAGTGATAGTGGGTGACGAACATCTAACATAAGAGCAATATTTATTTATTTACAAGAATCTGACCAAAAACTGCCTTTAGTAACAGCAGCATCTTATCGAAGTACAGATTTATAAACTGTCTTAAAAGTTTGCAACGGAAGGTTATTTTTCACTACACCGAAAAATTCACCTACTACTTTAACGACGTTGGATTTGCAGCCTAAATATAGTTGTCACTCTCCCCTCCAAAAATCCAAATAATAATTCAGTTATGTTTAGGCAGGACGTTTTTGGTGTCCAGGGGAGAAGTTCGATAATATTCTGACGCTGTACAAAGCGTGCTTGTTGCATGTTATGCGTGTTTGTTGTAACAATATGGCTGTGTTTCTTTGTAGTATGTTACTGATAATAAGAAGATCGTTGTCTAGGATGATGAGATAGTTTAGTAAAGTCTTCAGACCAGTAAGGGTAATGACACAGACAGTCGAATGCTACGATACAGTTGCACAAATCATGAAGCTCCCTCTTGCTTGACTCTATTAAATAGCTAAATAGCAGTATTGTTATCTACTTTTGAGGTTTTCGATGCATAAACTTGGTTCTTTCTAATAGGTAATTTAAACGGTGACACAAAGAACCAAACCACATATGACCAATTTTTGTGACTTCGGGACTCGGCAGTAAAAGGAGATGGATTGTGACTAGCAAGGATGTAGACATGGATCGGCAACTAAAATAATCGATACGTCCACATGAACTATTTATTATATATGGAATTCATTATTGAGGCGATCTAGAATTGTTTGATAAGAGGTTTTCAGCTAAGATCGCTTTCTTCTTTTAATTACATTACCGGTTTCGTGCTAGACGCAATCTTCAGACCTAATACATCACGTTTTCTTACAAAATGAGCTGCACTATATATAGCGAAATATCGTATCTATCTACAATTACATAGTTACGTACCTGTCGTAACTTTTTACATCACTGCTATTGTAACAATTTTTAACATAGCAAATTTGTATACATCCACACTGATGTATCATCCAAATAAAATTTACACGTCAGTAATAAAATGACAGAATCCATATTCCTCAAGGTCTAAGTCAGAGGCACTTCAGAATCAAGTCCAGTACTGAATAAAGTGAAGCACAATATTGAGTATTAGGCGGGAAATCATATACAGAGATGTTACGGCAATCTTTTTTATCGTATTTTATTATTTTACATGAAATTTTGTATATACACAAATTACATGATTACATAAAATACAATTTCATATACATTGCATGTCATACATAAATAATTTGTATGAAGTACAATTCTCTGCACCACAGGGTATGGGGTGCATTGTCAAGCTTCAAATATAGAAGTAAGTGTCATGTCAGTTGAGCTAGAAGAAAATTTAAAATTGTTTATTATAATTTTTTTATAAAGCTGTGAATAAATCCAGATTACATATAAGTTAGTATACCTTGGGAAATAGTTTCCTGTGAAAAGGAAGCAATTGCATAGAATGTGCTATCCACATTCTACCCTTTGTGTGGCAGACAATGGCAAAAAGAGCTTACGTCATTGTCGTAGATGGATTCTATGTAAGGTATAGTATCCCACGAAATGTAATATTTTGTGTTCTCTATTTCGCGTGTATAAGAAAAAGGGGGGCAAGATCTGTTAGCAACTCGGGTCAAGTACAGGCATCGTAGTAACTGCTTATGTACCTTATACAGTATAATCATTAAAATTAAAATACATAAGGCATTCCATACATATATATGTAAAGTGGAAAGCATATTTATATATCAAAGGTATTAGAACCATTTTACAGACATTATGTTACATTACAAAAATGTATATGAAATGGTATTTTATGTACTCATGAAATTTGTGTGTATACGATATTTAATGTAAAACAAAGAGAAAAAAGAAAGAAAAAGAAAAGATTGCCTCACAGGCAAAAACATACGAAATATAAAATCTATTGTACATGTAACGTCTCTGTATATAATTTACCGCTTAATACTCAATATTGTGCTTCACTTCAGTCACTACTGAACTTGATTCTGAAGTGATTCTGACTTAGACCTTGAGAAATATAGATTCAGTCATTTTATTATTGATGTGTAAATTTCATTTGGATGACACATCAATGTGAATGTATACCAATTTGCTATGTTAAAAATTGTTGCAATAGCAGTGGTGTAAAAAATTACGACAGGTATGTAACTATGTAATTGTAGTAGATAAGAATTTTTGCTATATATAATGCAATTAATTTTGTAAGAAAACGTGATGTATTAGGTCTGAAGATGGGCTCCAGCACGCCGAAATTGGTCGTGTAATTAAAAGAATAAAACTAACTTGGCTGAAAACCTCTTTTTAAACTATTTATTAGATGTAACAAATTCTGAAATTTGATGTGCTTGTGGTGGTACATCTTTGTCGTAGCCACTTTACAGTTCTGCTATGTAATGCTACGTCATCAGACAATAGTACTGTAGATTATGGGTTCTAGTAGATGGTGCTCATCTGTTGAACTTCCCAGAACTGCCAAACTCGTTGACCTGATTTGTACTGACTGGAACACCTGTACTGTCTGTCATTGCTGTGATGCCCCCTTCTTCCTATTGGTCGGCGCGCGAAGCAGGCAAAGAGGTACAGAGACTGCTTGCGCCCCCGGCAGCCGATGTACTACGGAGCGACTCATCGCTCTTTATGAAGTTGCGCGGCGACATCAGCAGACCTCTGGTGATGTGGGAAATAGCGACACTACACCAGTTATGAAGTGCAGTGTTTTTATGATGGTAGCAACTAAATCTACATATATAGACTACAGTACAACGTATTTTATTTATTTATTTATTATTTAACATGCCCCATTACATAGTAATATTACATGTTTGATGGTTTGATTCAGGCGGTTTCATCAAATATTTTTGCAAACACAAGTAGAGTATATAAGTTGACAGGGTTTACAAAAGAACAAACAATTTTATACATTAGGAAATCTTATTGAATTACAATAATTGCAAACGTCTGTAGTGTATTTATGTACTAAGTCATATTTACTGACGGGCCATCCTCCTCCTTTGGCAGCTATTTTTTTCCTGAAATGGTCCCTCTCTTTCAATAAATTGCAGCAGTCAAAAAGCACGTGGTTAATACTTTTGGACAGCACTGTCACATGTGCACGTTCCGTCTTTAATTATTTTGAACCGCTGATAGTAGACTTTCAGTTTCCCATGACCTGTTAACATAGCTGTAAAATTCTGAGATATTGGAAGTTAAATCAGTAAACGTTGTCGGATCGTAGGAAATTACGGTTTAGTGCTCCCCCCCGTTTTTTGTTCTGTGCCACTCAATGTCCCATTTGTTCCTAAACTCTTCTCGAAGTTTCTTCTTTACGGCACTTGTAGGTATTTTGTTATAGCGTGTTGATTGTCGTAATCGAGCTGCTCTTTTAGCAAGGTTGTCAGCTAGTTCATTTCCCCATATCCCTTGACGTGCCTTAACCCATTCGAAATGCACCAGCCAGTTGCGTGTCTGCAACCTTCTGATTTTACATCTTATTTCTTCAATCAACAAGTTGTAGTTCTTCGGATTTCGCAAAGAGTCCAAAGTAATCCGGCTGTCGGTGTGAATTACTGCAGTTGTATCAGTATTCGAGAGATTATTTATGAACTCAAGAGCATTGAGGATGGCAAATTGTTCCGCTACATTACACCGTATGGTGCGTGGCGGAGAGTACACTGTACCAATACTAAGCACTCCCTTTCCTAGTCCACTCTCAAATAGAACCACTTGCTTCGCAGCTTTGCGTTAGTTTCCGTTATCAAGAATTTAGCAACTGCTACGTTTCCATGTATTTTGGGCTCCGTCCTAAGGGATTTTGCCAGAATGATATTTTCGCTATATAGCGGAGTGTGTAGTCTCATACGTTATTTTTTTAATTTCCATTTTTAAATGTCGAAATAAACCCATTTCTCGATTATGTATTATAAGTCAAAATATTTTCCACCGTGTTGTACAGGATGACCAGCCAGTCTAAAATAGTTTAGGGAAATAATTCAAAAATTTTATTTCAATACTTCGCCTAAGTTTTACAAGTGTTCTTCCAATGCGACATACGCCTTTATAACATGACCAGGGCTGTCCACCTTGCAGGATAGAGCCGGCCAGAACCAGTATTGAATGCTGATTCTAAAATCACGCCACCCTTCTGTAGTCCGTGCTGAAACTACTGACGTTTCCAAGCTACCGTGGAGCCAATAGCAGACACCCACGTTTAATTACGTGTGCTATTGCTGGAGACCTCAGAGCTGCGAGAATCAGTTCCTTCACTCTCTTCAGTTTAAGTTCTCGTACAGAACAGACGCTCTCGAGAGGTCCAGCCTCGGTGCGGGGCGAACGGCCGTATGCCGTCCGCTCCCGCCTAGCAGCTGTTCGGTATCAGCCACCAACTGTGTGAACCATTACCATTACCGTAACCTTTTCCATTTTCTAGGCCGCTTAGACTGGCACTCATTCATTGCATCCGACCCCAGGGCGAGTCCCGCCATGTATTCCGTACTTTAGAATATACCAAATATTAACTAGAAGCCTATCTTTTACTTGCCATTCAGCCACCCTGTCCTAGAGCGTCCACAGGCCTTCACCGCTCCGCCTTCCATCCTGACAACGCCTCTAACCCATCTTATTTGTACAGCAGCGGGATGGGTTGTACAATTTTCCTATCATCCGTGGGATAAAGATCAAGTGTTGTACAGTGTAATAGCCCAAGAAAAATATTTCGAGTGCTCCATCGATAATCCTTACATATGCCTTTCGTCATATGCTAACATAAACTAGACCCTTATCATTTATAAACGATCAGTTATAGTATAAGTAAAGGACAAAAGCATTACCACCACTATGCTGATCCTACATTGATATTTATAAATCTTCATTGTGACAACAGTACGCCGTTGTAAAACGTACAATCGACTTTCCGGAGTACACGTCGTGTTCCACATTAAATATAAAGCTGTTTTACGTAGTTATAAGTTCAATTCTACGTTTACCACATACAGTCAACAACGAATCACCAGGATCCTTCCGAAATGCTGCTTGCTGAATCTTCTTGATAGTGAACCTGGTAATGTACCATATTAACATAGTCCATTAATATTCGTTAAATGTAAACAAAAGAGATAAATAAATTGAAAACATGTAATTACTATCTCATGCGTTTAAGTTTCATTATCGTCACCACATTTCGTGATGGTGATATTTGCACAGAATTAACTCTATGAGCACTTCTCCAGGACAATCTTACTGGCGCCACTACCGTTAGTTTTACATTTATTTCTTTATTTTTGTTGCTGCAAGTGTTCGCTTTTCGAATCTATCATTAGATTTGTTGTATTACCGCTGCAGTTTTATATTGATTTCCACATGAATTCTAAGAAACACTTTTTCAGCTTCTTGATAATCTTCCATATAACGAAGAAACGCGTTGCAGACGGCATGATAACCATATAGAATTTGTCCATGACCCTTCATGTCTCATTTTGTAATTGCTGCCAACGCCAACGACGCTGCAGTTTCTGCTGGTAGCACCGAGCGTCGATTACGTAAGGATTGCCCATCACACATTTATCTCCACCGTGAAGACAGTCTGCCTTCCGGGAAACCGCGCCGCTCTAGAGTAGCCGCGTGTTCTAAGGCATCATGCTACGCACTGGGCTGCCGCTCCCGCCGAAGTTTCGAGTTCTCCCTCAGGCATGGCTGTGTGTGTTGTCCATAGCGCAAATTTGTTTACGTAGTTAGTAAGTCTAGGGATTGATAACCATAGCAGTTTGGTCCAAAAGGTTTACAAACATTAAAAATTTAAAAAAACTCGACGTAATGTGATGTGACATGACGTGACAGTGGGTCAATGGACAATGTGAAATGACCTTAAGACTCCTTCATACATTAAAATAAAATTATGTTCTAATACAATTTAATAAAGAAAAAAATAGATGTTTATCGATGATGCAATGTAAAATAAAAATATCGACACTGGATATTGGCATCTTGATATCAATAACTTAGGTGGGACACCAGTTCTGAGCGAAGAAGGAAAAGTTGAAAGGTGCAAAGAATGTGTAGAGGGGCTCTACAAAGTAAATGAATTTCGAGCTAATATGCTAGGAAGGTGCGAAGGAAGTAGGTGAACATGAAACGGGAGATATTACAACGAGAGCAGAATTTGAAAGAGCACTAAAAGATCACTTTGCAAATAATTGTAGTCGTAAAAGCCAGATGAAAGCTTTGTGTGAACTACTATGGACTTCCTGTTTCAAAATTTCTTGTTTCCCGGCTCAAACTGGGAATTGAATTAGAATTAATTTAGCACTGGACGTTAAAGGAAGTTGGCCAACACACGTAGTAGATCACAGTAATTAATTTTATTATTATTAATAGACAAGCAACTACACACAAAATCATTTCGCGGGGTTGGCTGAGAGAACATTTATGGTGCAACGGATATAACTTAATAAATGCATCTGAATTTGTTGCCAGCACTAGTGAGAAACAACATTAAATAAAAGGGGGAAGATACTCATTAAAGACTGTTTATAGAAAAGGCAAAATTGCACTGAACTTCAATAATTTATTCAGCTCAAACACAAGCAAATGTAGAACCAATTTAGATACACAATAAAAACGCATCCAACTGAAATAATTTACATATGTTGTCCTGTCTTACACATACTATGCACGGCACTGAATTTAGCAGAAAGTGCACTGAAGTGAACTCTATTGGGGGAGATTTAAAATCATCAAAGATTCATTCAGACGCAATGCAACAGCGACACTCACCAAAATCAGTGTGTTGAAACTAATCAAAAGCGTGCGTCGCTGCCGTAGACAAGGATTCAGCGATCCGGAATGTACCACACAACACAATAAAAGAATAAATTTCATAGGTGGCTCTGGTCTGTCTTGCTCGGTTTGAGATGGTGCGTGAGTAAAGCGAAGTTAATTTGCATTTAAATTAGGCCGCGAGCAAGCAAGATAACTGAGACACATGCACCCCACTGAAGATGAGGTGGTTAAAAATGGGATTCATTTCAACAAAAACCACAACGGAATCTTAAAATTACAATCAGAGAAAACACAATCTAGGCACTTGTTTGTGAGCAGTGAAGAGAACTCAAGAGACTAGTTATAAAACCTCGAAGTAGGAGTCCGGACCCACATGGTTGCGAAAACCAGTAAAAATATAAAAATAAATTTTCCGATAAATAAATTAACTATGGCGCGCAACCCTTACAAATGCATAGAATTTCATAAGGAAGCTAATGTAATGCAGCTGTACACGGTTGGGAGAGTTTACATACACGGATGAAGTCCAGTATCCAAAACCAGAAAAGTGAAATATTTACAAAGTTGGAGTAAGTAACAATAAGAACCATGGCATGCAACCCCTAGAAGTACGTAGTATTTCATAAGCAAGTTATTAAAGGAGGTTGCACAAGGCTCGGAGAGAATTATTGACCAAAACTGAGTGAAAACTGCAAGTTCGGAAAAGAAACAGCAAATTTAAAATAGGTGGAGAGAAAATATCGCGAAATATTAATGGAAATCAGAAGGTTACACGCATAATTACAGGCCACAGGGGTAACTGAAGGCTATGTTCTAAGAACACACCACATGGACAAGATATCACTCACGGAAGGAAAATAGAAAACAAATAATTCACATGTACTGCACAAAATTAACATATCCTCTCTTAATAATCGCGTCCCACAATGCTAGAAAGAATACACACAGAGTTGGTAGACCGCCACATAATCATTAAAGGTTTGAATATGCCAGGCCATTAACAAATTGAAACTAGTAACGTATTCACCGCGTTTATCTGCTGTAAATCACCGGAATGAAAACTAAAAACATTTCCGCTCATGATCGGAGAAAATATTCCGAAAAATGAAGCTATGTTCTACAATCTAAGTTGAACATACCAGACAACGAATCGCTACCATCTCCACGGACACGAAAGCAGGACCAACTTATCGAACTGAAGAGCAGCCCAAGAGTGACCACCAACCAGCAGATCGCCAGCCAGCACCGGATGTAAGGGAAGACCCAGAGAGAGAGTTGGAGTGGACAGAAGAGACTCATGCGACAGCCTACAGACACTCGCTCCGCACATTGCCAACACAAAATCTGACCAAGTGGTGCAGAAACCTCTTTGGTATAATCAAGAACAGCAGTTGGTAACCTATCGACACGAATGCAGAGAACATGCAAGACAACGAAGTTTCTCATACACACACAGGCATTCCAGAAGATCCTCATGCTCGCACATACACCAATAATGCAATCACACACTTTCATAGGGACAGTGGCGTAATGGGGAAGCCGTTCATGTTTCTACATTCATAGGCACATTAATAATTTTTATACATCATAAAATAGAAACAACCATAACAGAGTATTAATGGAAATAACATTAAAAATATAAAATGAAATGCTTTTCTCCAGGCCTCGAAAAGTGTGGGTTTCTAGTTCAACAAAATGCCGATCTAGCGACCTTAAATAAATTACAAATTTAAATAATCTATTGAAGACGACAGACGTTTGTCTTTCAAGACCTGAGGCAAACCAAGTCCCATGGCGCACACGACACTTACTCAGACTTACTGTAGTCTCTGGGAGAGCCATCTGTGACGAAACTATTTCACCTGTTGGTTAAGAAAAACGGAATAATCAACATTCTGAAAAAGAAGGCACAAACAGGTATGAAAATTACAGAATCACCAATCTAATATATCTGGGTGTTAAATTTTAACATGAATTATTTACAAAAGAATGAAAAATTTGTTAGAAGCTGACCTCAGGGACGATTAGTTTAGATGTAGGAGATATCTAGAGAGGCAATGCACAACTTACGGCTTGTTTTTGGTTCTGGATAGGCAAACCTACATTTATAGCTTTTATAGATTTGAAGAAAGTTTTTGACAATGTAAACTGGAATACAGTCTTTCAAATTCTGAAGTTAGCAGAGGTAAAACGTAGGGAACAAAAGGTTATTTACAACTTGTACAAAAACCATACAGCAGTCATTAGAGTCGCAGGGCAGGGAAGGGAGCATGGGAAGGTAAGACAGTGAGACCGGGCTTTAGCCTTAATCCTATGTAATTTTGTAAATTGAGAAAGCTTGAAGGAAACAAGGGGAAAGTTGGAGGAGGAAGTATAAAGTCCAGTGTGAAGAAATAAAAGTTTTCATTGACATTGTAATCTGGTCAGAGACAACTATGGATCTGGAAATGTATATGATTGGAATGGATATTATTTTGAAAGCAGCGTATAAGATGAACGATAATTGGAGCAATACAAGGGTAATAGAATGCAGTTTAAGGAAATCAGGCGATGCTTAAGTAATTAGATTAGTTAAACAATAAAGGCGAAAGATGACTTTTGTTACTTGGGCAGTAAAATAACATGTGATGTTCGCAGTACAGAGGATATAAAATGCATAATGCCAATGGCAAGAAAATTTGCCAACGTCTAATATTAATTGAAGTCGAAGTAAGTATTTCAGAAGGCATGTGTGTGGAGTGTTGGCTTACAAGAGAGTGAAAATTGGACGATAAATCGTGCAGACAGGAAGAGGCTTTTGTAACGTTGTACAATAGAAGAATGATTAAGTGGATAGATCGAACAACTAATGAGAAGGTGCAGTACACAATTGTGACTAACGGATTTTTCTGGTATATCTTGAAAAAAGAGTGACTCGATTAGTAGGACATAGACATCAACGAATCGTGAATGTAGCATTGGAGGGCATTGTGTGGGGCAAAAGTCGCAGCATGCATATTCAAATGGATGAAGGTTGCCGTTCCCATTAGATAAAGAGGATTTCTCAGGATAGAGTTGCGTGGAGAGCTGCATCAAACCGGTCTCCAGACGGAAGACCACTTTAGGAGAGATATCAATACACTGTTCTATCGATATTGTATCAACAAACCTAGTGAAGGGCCCAATTCATAACGCCATGTGCCTAGAAGAGGTGCAGCAAGCAGGGTCATGCTATTCTTAAAGCCACACGTGTTCGTCGTCTTCTGCCATTACCGACAAATTATGTTACACTATTAAACGCATGTGTTGGTCTAATATCCCGTTTTGATTTCTGTGGGTTTCACGAATTATTTTGCCACCCTCTTTCAGGGCATGAAAATGCTGAGGTGGTGCTACTTTATACATCGGTAAATAACTGAATATCTTTCCAACTGTTGTTCATGAGAGGCACAATAAGTATCACACGCACCCGAGAGTAAAGGTTCCAAATTATCACTCGTAAGTTAGTGAAGTCCATCGAACATAGCAGTTCAAAATTAATCTACGAGTAATTACAGTATTTGTTATAAAACACAGTTTATCATCACAGAAGTACACGATTGCTGAATTATCAGAGTTGCACAGCTCTACCACCATGCATAGTTTATCACTTTTCAAGCAGAGACTAAGTTCTGCAGTCACAGTCCCGTAAATTTTCTAAGTCCACACATGCCTATCTCTTCAAACCATAAGTTCGTAACACGGCTTCAGACCGCTCAGCGTCACAACCTTTCAGCACCACGTCGAAGTTACGAGTCCCCTCCCAAGCGTTCGAAAGTACGCTCTCCCTGCTCCCAAAATTGTATCCTTTCGCGCATCCTAACGCCTCATCTTTAAAATACAATTTCCCTTCCAAAACATTATACATTTGAATATCACAGAATTAAATGCTTTGACCAGCTCCCGACAAATGTTATTTACATTTAACAAACAAATACATATTTAGCAATACAAAAATCGGTTGAGGCTGAAGCTCTTTGCTCAGATAGTTATTAAGCGTGGAGTCTCACTGTTTAAATGAACTGACACCGTCGAAATATAGTTTTAATTTATCATGGTTTTTTATACAAATATGTTCAGTTCTTGTCCACAATTAATACATATAATTGTTTATGTATAAATTATCTGCTGCATATCAATTATTTTTAGTCGACCATGAAATATATAAGTGGCAGTCTACAACATAAAAGGAACGTTACTAAAAATAATATTAAATGTAATAAAATACAGATATAAATGTAATGCGCTTTGCTGGGTTCATGTTTTGTGTTTCTGTGGTGGATCTATGTTCTGATACAAGACTATTGCTACCTCAATGAAAAGCACAACAAAAGAGTAAAACGAAGTTTAATGAAAGATAGGGAGCGTGGTGCAATGCTGCCCATTTTGTTCTTAAACTGTTACTTATAAACACTATGTATCAATAATTATGAATGTAAGTACTACAATATTATTATTATAGTACTGAAATTTGTCGGCTCTTTATCTGTAAGGGATATTGAAATTGTAATTACGAGGTTTGAGTCTCACAAGTCTCCTGAATTCATTCATATAATTATATTTGCCGAATGAGCATTCCCTGATTTCATATGTATTTTTAGAATAATGTTTGTGGCTATATTGTATTTCAGTTGCAATCTGGGAGAGCCGCCCTCACTCAGCAAAGAACGCGTTTCCGGTTTCCGAGCAGATTAGGAAAATCCTACCTGTATTCCATTCACTAGGCCCAGACTGTTAGCCGGCCGGCTGGTGAACCCAACTGCCTGACAAAACCCGCCTTTCTCATGGAAACAATCAACTTCCGCCTGTATCTGTAATGTCACAATGTGTTGCCTCTTAGCACTGACAAATCCACGCAAATTCTGGTCAGCAGTAAGCTCGTTGTCCGTTATGGGAACTAACGCCTAATGTGGTAATACCAACACACTCTAGACAATGTGGATCTCGGATAGGAACGTCACTTGAGTATAGTTCAACTGCCAATCCGCATTCAAAGTCATTTAAAGGCCATGCTGAGACCATAACCACATTAGAAAACTTTCCTACATGAATCACCGAAGTGCAAACGACAGCTTTACTTGTGCAGCGCCAATTTTAACACTCCAGAGTTTGAAGCAAGAACAGTTGCCAGCGTGCGATAATTAGAAATAGATGTACCTAAAGTAGTACAACAACTTAAGTCACTAAACGAAACAAATCTTCCGGGCCAGATTGTGTACCAACTAGATTCCTCTCAGAGTATGCTGATGCAATAGCTCCATACTTAACTGCCATATACAACCGATCACTCTGCAAAAGATCCGTATCCAAAGACTGGAAAGTTGCCCATGTCACTCCAATATTCAAGAAAGGCAATAGGAGTGATCACCAAAATTACAGGCTCGTCTCATTGACGTCAATTGGCAATGGTATTTTGAAAATATACTTTTTTCGAACATTCTGAACTATCTCGAAGAAAAAGAGTTATTAACCAATAGTCAACATAGCCCTTTATTCACATTAAGTGATGAGAGCCATCGACAAGGGATCCCAAATCGATTCCATATTTCTGGATTTCCGGAAGGCTTTTGTCACTGTACCTCACAAGCGGCTTCTAATGAAATTGCATTCTTATGGAATGTCGCCCCAGTTGTACGATTGTATTCGCGATTTCCTATCAGAAAGGAAACAGTTCGTAGTAATTGACGGTAAGTCATCGACTAAAAGAAGTGGTATCTGGCGTTCCCCCGTTGTAGGTCCACTGCTCTTCCTTGTGTTTATAATCGATTTAGGTGACAATCTGAATAGCCCCCTTATACTGTTCGCGGATGATGCTGTAGTTTATCGGTTAGTGACGTCAACAGAGGATCAAAAGCAACTGCAACAAATTTAGACAAAATTGCTACATGGTGCGAAAATTGGCAATTAACACTAAATAATGAAAAGTGTGAAGTGATGCACGTGACTACTAAAAGAAATACGCTGAACTTCAATTACACAGTAAATCTGTGGTCGTAAATTCTACCAAATACCTAGGAGAGAACACACAGAAAATGTTGTGGGAAAGGCGAACCATAGGTTTTTCATTGGCAGAACGCTTCGAAGATGCAACAGCTCCACCAAAGAGACAGCCTACATCACACTTGTGCGTCCTCTCCAGGAGTACTGTTGCACAGTGTGGTACCCTCACCAGTTGGGACTGACGGAAGACATTGAGAAGGTTCAGAGAATGGCGGCTCGTTTTGTTTTTATCGCGATACAGGGGAGAAAAGCGTCACGCAAATGTTGCACGATTTGAGGTGGAAATCATTAAAAGAACGACGTTATTCTTTGCGGCGATATCTATTTGCGTAATTTCAATCACCGTGTTTTACTTCTGAAGGTAAAAATATTATGCTAGCACCCAACTACATAGGGAGACATGATTATCCCAATAAAGTAAGAAAAATCAGATCGAAAACGGAGAATGTAACGGAAGAGGAAGGTTAGTAAAGTGGTTAATGAACCCTTTGCCAGTCACTTAAATGTGATTTTCGGAGGATCTATGTAGCTATAGATGTAGATGTCGATGTTTGTACTACCTTGAGCTATCTTTTTCTTTACTTATATTACTCCTGACCCCTGTTAGCATTTTTTGTGGTGAGAGAGGGAGCGACGTTATAGAAAATTTGTATCATCATGGTGTTTTCGAATTACCTACGCGAAACCTATGCACTTATATCCCAGAAGAGGAAAGAAAGAGAGTGTTAGAAACGCTTTTTATGTTTTTCCTTTTTCATTTTATGTAAAAGGTGAAGTACTCGAGGTGTGGGGTTTGGGGGACAATGTCTCACCATAGCCCTCTCCGCTTCCCTTGGAATAGTCAGCTACTTTGGAATGGCAGCGCGGTCTAACGAGAAGACCGTACGGTTATCTTATTTTAGAATTTCTTTCTATTTATGATACGTGAAGTTCTGAACTTAGCCATTCGACGCTGCTCCCAAAAACTCTCGAGGAAATCGACTTTGAAGTTTTGCAAGTACACACGCGTAAGTACCAGCATTTAAAACCATTGCAGCATCTGTCGGTGTAGCTCGGTTGTTCGAATCCCTCTGTAGCAGGTATTTTTATCGTTTTCCAATTTAGTTATACAAATATTTTGGTGTCTCTAATTGCAGAAGTTTTGTCAGTTTTTGTTTATGTGTATCTAGACGCGCTGAAATCCTTTTCACCTAAAACGATGATTTGAGTAGATTAGCTGCTTGGAAAGCCATTATAAGCTATAGAGATGATTTTCCAAAAAAACAACGTCATATCTCTTTACAAACTGAACAATCTATGACTAACGTCGTGAACCAATTCGTCAACTAATAGTGAAGCCAAGACTGTAAAAAATTTAACTTACGTTATTGTGTTTGAAACCATCATTTATAACAACGTTTTACAAAATATAGAAAATTACTAATAAATAAAAATACGTACATTTTACGTAAAATTTGCCATTTGATATTAAAACTGCGTAAGTATTCCAACACAACGAAAAAAATATGTCAGCTTAGGATTCGAACCAACCTCCATAAGTAAGTCCAGAACGCTCCTTTTTGTGATCTATGGGTAGTTCTGTCCTTCGCTGATATTGTTGGTTCGTTGTTGTCCGATTTGTTCTTGGTTCAAGAGGGCTATTTCTCGAACCATAAATAAATTTTAAAATCCGATAACCATGTTGTATCCTTGTAAGTTACCTTGCCGTGTATTTTGAGGCTACTCTCCAACGGAGGTTCGAGTCCTCTTTTTGACATGGGTTTTTTTGTTGTTCTTAGTATACATTAGTTTACGTCGTTTGTACGTCTAGCAGAAGTTTGGTCCGTTATGTTTACAAACATTTGAACTTGGAATTGCCACTTGCCACTTCATTGTTTTTTGCCATAGCTGTTTACAGGTGCTACGGTAACATCATCTCAATCTCAACATCGAAATCTACGTAACTGTCAAATGCATTCCCTTTGATCAGTCTATCTGACTGTAATAAATAGTCTTTTGTGAACAACTGACTTCCAAGAACTGTTCTACGTTATTTCAGAAACGACCATAATTTGCTATCATCTCTGAAACCACGTTCCCCCATTTTACCATCCAAGTGATGCTCTGGCGGTTCCAGTTGAACCGTGCACATTGTTGTTGTTGTTGTGTAAGAAGGGCTAAAGTTATGCGTGTCCATGATCCTACTGCTAATTAACGGTCGGCGACAGTCGGTGTCGATATTTCTGGGATCCCTAACACACTTACCTTTGCTGCGGTAGCAGTAGAATCTGCCATTTTTGCTGAAATAAATAAATAAATAAATTTTCCGAATGTCTGAGATGCGTGGACGTTCAGAACCTCTTCGACAGGTGTCTGAAGGTTCACGTGACCATTTCAACAAGCATCGTTTCACAATTTTCCGAAAGGACCATCCCGTCTTAATTTCAGCTTCGCCCAGATGGTCCGCAATTCTTTAACCTAGCAATCGATGTGGGCATTAGGACACGACGCGGTATCCAGTATGCCTTGCTAACCAGAAAAAAGTTCCGAAATAGCAGTCATGAATTTCCATTAAATTTGCCATTTTTAATATTTTATAAACCAGTTTATTAAGACTAAGTTTTATGTTTTATTAGACATTTTAATGTAACAGCGTTTATGTAACTTTTGTGTACTAATTGAAGAAGTATTTTAAGTTGTTGGTGCTATGGTCTTCAGTCCGGAGAGTGATTTTATGCAGATTTCCACCCTACTCTATCCTGAGCAAGCCTTTTCATCTCCTCATAAGAACGGCAACCCACATCCATTTAAATCTGCTTACTATTTGCGTCTCTTGGTCTCCCTCTACGATTTTTACCCCACACACTTCCCTCCAATGCTAAATTTAGAATACCTCGATGTCTAAGAATGTGTGCCGGCCGCGGTGGCCGAGAGGACTGAGGCGCTTCAGTCACGGTCTGCACGGCCACTACGGTCGGGGGTTCGAATTCCCCCTCGGGCATGGATATTTGTGCCGTCCTTAGTTGTAGTTAGTTCATAAGTAGTTTGTAAGTTTAGGGACTGATGACCCCGTAGTTAAGTCCCTTAAGCTTAACAAACATTTGAACATTTTTAAGAATGTGTCCTACCAAGCGATCCCTTCTTTTAGTCAAGGTATGCAAAAAAATCCTTTCCTCACCAATTCTGTTCAGTACCTCTTCATTAGTTACGCGATATACCCACCTAATTTTCAGCATTCTTCTGTAGCATCACAAAACCCTCTATTCTCTTCCTGTCCGTACTGCTTATTGTCCATGTTTCACTCTCGTACAAGGCAACACTCCACACAAATGCCTTCAGAAAAGACTTCCTTACACTTAAATTAATACTCGATGTTAGCAAATTTCTCTTTTTCAAAAACGCTTTTCTTCCCATTGCCATTCTGCATTTTATATGCTCTGTACTGCGGCCGTCATATGTTCTTCTACTACCCAAGTAACAAAACTCATCTACCACCTTCAATGTTTCGTTACCTAATCTAATTCCTTCAGCATTGCCTGATTTTCTAAGACTGCATTCCATTCTCTTCGTTTTCTCTTGTTAATGTTCCTTTTATACGCTCTCTTCAACATACTGTCCATTCCATTCAACTGCTCTTCCAGGCCCTTTTCTGTCTCTGACAGAATTACAATGTCATCAGCAAAACGCATTGTTTTTATTTTTTCAACTAGAATTTTGATTCCATCTCCAAATTTTTCCTTGCTTTTCTTCGCCGCCTGCTCGACGTACAAATTGAATAACATCGGAGAAAAGCTACAACCCTGTCTTACTCCCTTCCGTACTAATGCTTCCCTTTCATGCCCTTCGAGTCTAATAACTGCGGTCTGGATTTTGTACAAGTCCTAAATAACTCTCCTTTCCCAGTATTTTACCCCTGCTGACCTCAGAATTTGAAAGAGTGTATTCCAATCAACATTGACAAAAGTTTTCCCCAAATCTACAAAAGTAATGCAACAAAAGATGCAAATTATAATCGTTGCGATACCGGTCATGTAGCAGTCTAGAAGACTATTACCATAGAGCCATATTGGCCTACGGTCTTTCCAATCCATCTTTTTTACTTAACTGATCGAAAGTTCCATGAAAAAATGAATCAATATTTAACCTATGGATGCCCATATTGAAAATTATATAGTATAAACAGTATTATATTAAGGCTGCCAAACGTCACGGAATCTGCGGGACAGTCCCGTATTTTGACTCTTTGCCCCTCATTGGGATAATTACTGAAGATGTCCCCAAAATGGCAAAACCCTCCTGCAGTTACGCATTCCAGTAATTTTGTAATCGTTGGTCTAAGAGCTGAAGCCGAAACTATTAGTGTACGGCCCGCTATGTCATAATCACAAGTAAAGTCAACATCCCAGTGCATAATCTACGAATAAATTACAGTCTTCTAATTTAAAAAAAAGAAATGACAGTCTTCTTAAATAAAAAAGAGGAAAAAAGATACGCATCATCTGACTTTTTCAAAATGACAAATTCGCTAGCAGTGCAAGTTGTTATAATTGGTAATGTATTCAGTGATAGGATAACCTATTAGAAACTTCTATTTTCTGTGCCTTCTTAAGTACGTTTCAGAAAGCGTAATTGAATATTTTTCAGTAATCAAGGAGGCAAACATGATGTAATATTACCTGAGTCTGTATAAACGTATTTAAAAAATGACATACAATATCAGCATTCATCTTAAATCCTTAATGGAAGAAAAAGGTGGTAAAATTCCGAAATTGCAACGACGAAAGTAAGTGAGCATTGCATGTAATAAGGCACAACTAAACAAATAAATGAAAAACCACAATTCTGTGTGTGTTGTATGGGCTTACGTTTGTTTACTTATCCGTTTTTCGGCTTATAAGGCCATCTTTAGAATCTTGACTGCTGTTTCAAAGAAGTTACTATGGTTTGGTACTGTTTTGGAAGAGATGACAAAATTCTACACCTAGATTGACTTACATAGTTAAACACATCTTTGGCATTGTGTTATTACAATTGGCAACTTAAAAACTAAACAGTAATGAATGAATACACAGTATGTGGAGAATAAAACGAGAAATAAATTTGAACATAACCTGGAAACTGGAACTACCTACTATTATAAACAAAATGATAATGCTAATAAATATATATAAATAAGTGCCTAGATAATAATTTTGGGTGATAATTTTACAGAGGTGTTACATATAACATTTGTTAGGCCAGGTTTGGAGTGACATCGAGAACTTAATTAAACTCTGCACGCTGCGGTGGAGTAGCCGAGCGGTCTAAAGCGTCTCGCTGCGGAGCGCCCGGCTGCTCGCCGTGGAGGGTCGAGTCCTCCCTGGAGCATGGGTGTGTGTGTTTGTTCTTAAGTTAGTTTACCTAGGTTTAAGTAGTTTGTAAGCTACGGACTGATGACCACGCAGTTTGGTCCGATAGATTTACAAACATTTGAACATTTTGAAACTCTGCACTTTATCGAAAGAACTTCTACAATAGACTAGTTGAAATGGTTTATAAACGTAGCTTTTTATTTAATTTGAGATTATTGCAAAACAAAATTCTTTGGGCGGAGTAAGCTACTTATGAAAATATGTGGAACACGATGCTCTAAGAGCTGGCACAAATAAAAGTTGTACACACAGCGGAGATGATCGGAAAAACGTAACGGAGAAAGAATATGTAAAAATTGTTGGACTCTAAAATTCAAAAATATTTATGAACTGTAAATAAGGATTGAAAGTATTAATGAACTGTAAGTAAAGATTGAATGTTAAGAATAAAATGCCAGTCATGTTAGATATGTTACATTGAAAGTAAAAGACTAGGCCTTCTCTGCTCACCAAAATTTCTTTCTTAGTTTCAGAATGACTGGCACAATGAGTCACGTAATCAGAGTCCTTCACTTCCTCGAAATGTCGCGCATTGAGTTCTGAAAATGTTGGCCGCCTTAGTTACATTGTGATCGTTCTCTGAGTAATGTCGCCAGACTATCTGTTGGTGTATGACGATGAAAGCATTATCAGTAAATCACATCAAAATGACGTCGTCTCTCCAGGTGTACTAATTTTTTTCCGTCAGTCTAACATGGATTTCTAAAAAATATTGACACTTCCGAACAAGCTAGTGAATATCACACGTATCTACATCTACATTGTTGGTCTTGCTATTCACACTTAAGTTCCAGGCTTCGGCGCGGTAGTTTTAAACAGCCAGCCAGCTGAATTCCTGACTGCCTTTCATCAACTTGTTTCGTGTTGGTCCATACCGGTTGTGACGCGAAATTACTGAACTTGCTAAAATAAATGCAGCAGTAAACTGATCCAAATTCCGAGTTATTTATTTAGCAATAAGCCGATACGTCATTTCATATGTCTATTTGGTTTATACAGCTAATTTGTCGAAATTCAGCAAATGTGGTCGCTGTGTGTGTGGCTATACTTTCCACCAATTTAAACAATTTTCCAGGCAGAGAATATATTTTTGCTAATTGCGCTTTGGAAGGAACACAGCAAATATTCTGTTTGCATGCGATTTCGTGCAAAGGGCTGCTCTCTGGTTGCAGATGATGGTCCTCCCACATCGTCAGTTACGTTGAAGACGATATACACAGAAAAATAAGGCATGTCAGTCTTTTTCGGTTCGTACTTATATCACGCACAAATATTTCGGTACCTTTCTTACTGCAGTTTGCCATTATACAGTAATTTCCTGTATTTTATTTGTTACAAAACGTTGGAAAGATTTTTACATTATTTTGTTTCTACGTTATTATGAAGATACTCGTATATTACGTTTAATATTCTTTATTAGAGGCAAATGTGTAACAACATAATGAGTAGTTTTATATTCCAACAGAAAACATTATTACATTTTTAAATAATTTTGAAAATATAACACATTGGATACTGATGATATTGACATATCCTGCTGATTGAAACTGTATCTGTTGCGGACAATAAAAATTTGAAATTGAGCAATTCTGATTAAAATCATCATCCAACTATATGACAAACTTGAACCACATGGTCTTTATATATGATATAACTGTTGTATAAATCAGAATAAATATTTGCCGCAGATAACTGGATATCATGATGGCTGGTGTTGAAATGAAAGGCAGTTGACAGGTCCATACTCTCCTAAAGGCATAGCTACTTCATGGCCTGATACGTGGCGTTAAAGTACAAGAAGTCGTAATTTTATAGAAATAACTACATGATAAAAGGCGACATTTCTATATAACTTGTATTGAATGAAGATAATCTGTGGAAATTGTACATTTGTTTTTGATTTAATTATTGCAATAAAATAGTGAGTGACTACATATTTTCTTCATCTGTATAAATAGTTATTATATATATATATATATATATATATATATATATATATATATATATATATATATATATATATATATATATCAAAGGTATTGTGGTAGTGATTTACAGGTACTAATAACAGATTTTCAAGATAAATCTTAAAATATGAAAATGGCGATTACAGCTATAAGAAATCAAAAAGATTTACAATGTGTGGTTCGCAAATACACACAATATCACTAGATGGGAATCAGTCTCTACATATTAAAAACACTATAAAGTTCTGAAATGTAAAAACAATGCTGCCAGGAATTCTCCCCCCTCCCCCTCCACCCGCCTACCCGCTACGCCCGCCCTACGTCTTACCCCCCTCATTTGACCAATACGTTGTCCGTGGTGAGAGGTAACGTTTACAATAGGTAGCACACCCTTGACTAGATGTCTCAGCGTAGAAAAAAAAGAGCACTATCCGCATCGTTACCGCATCAACTAGGCACATATCGGCCACCTAATCAGCATTTCCAGCACCTTATCAGCATCTGCACTTCCCTTATTCGCGTCTGTATTATATAATAGCAATACAAAAACTCGTGGTATGTAATTACACAATTATTGTTAGGGCGTCATGAATGCGGCAACTCAACTAATTTTGAGTTCATAAATCTTGGGAACTGTTCTATACCTTCTTTACCCAAGGCCATTCTAATAAGAAAACCACAGGCGCTACAGAGTACACACATACCGGCTAGGAGTCCGTATGGTGGGATCGTTTCGTCAGGGAGAGCGCACATTTTGGCTGAGAATACCGGACATATCTTAAATTATCAAATGAAAAACGGGATAAAACGCGACATTAAACACAAACGAATTATGTTTCGATCAAGACTGCAGTTCACTAGGTAGATGAATGAGAAGAAAATTTTGTACACATAAAGATTTTATATAAGGAACACATTATTGGGGCGATCTAGAATTTTTTTAATAGGAGGTTTTCAGTCAAGATTGCTTTCTTCTTTTAATTACATAACCGGTTTCGGCGTGCTAGACGCCATCTTCAGACCTGTCGTAATTTTTTACATGACTTCACTGCTATTGTACCAATTTGTAACATAGTAAATTGGTATACATTCACAATGATGTATCATCCAAATAAAATTTAGACGTCAATAACAAAACTACTGAATCCATCTTTCTCAAGATCTAACTCAGAGGCACTTCAGAACCGAGAGTGCCTGTGTGGCGGTCAGCGGACCCCGTTGCGTTGGTAACTGCGGCCGAACCGCTTGGGTGGGGAAGACTGGCGACGATGTGGCGCGCAACAAGGGTCGTCGAAATTTCCGTCTTGATCGTCTGGCAACGACAGAGCCCCACCAAGACATACCGTTAGGTTCAGGTCAGTGACCGACCCGCGGAGGAATACGTACCGCGAAAACGGCTATGTACTGCATGTTGCGCGGGGACGGTCGTCATTGGACTGTACTGAGCGGGAGGACAGTTTTCCCAAGCCATCTGGGCGCTGTGTCGCGCATTGGAGGAAAACTGGCTCTTAGATTATAGATTGCCTCTTGCTTTCTAGCGAGAGGGCAGCCTCGCATTTCACTGGCAGTGTGCGGAGCAGCGCTCCAGAAGGGACTTCGCCTAACCCCTTTTTAAACTATGAACGAAAGTGAACAATATAGATAATAGTCTAGTGAAGCGCTACAAACTCATGCAAGATCTTGTGGCAGCGTGTTTAGACGATAAAAGTAATCGGATAGCAATACTCGATGTTGAAAGTGAGGTTCTGACTGGCGATCTGTTATGTAGGAAGTCATAGCTTAATACTGGAATTGAGGAAACAACGCTAAATGTTGTTGACGGCCAAAAAAAAAAAACAACCTTGCAATGCATGTTTTTGGTCAACTTAGTGTGTTAAAGTTCTGGGAAGTGAAGCAACATTTCAAAACATTGACATCTATTTTCAAGCGAAAAAAATAAACTTATGAACACATCAAGCAATATTTATAACAGTGTAAATAGACCTTCTTTATCTACTACTATTTGCCCACTGAGTTAATAACGTCATGAACACCTGAATTTTTGTCCTTCATTTGGATTAATTTTTTTCATTTAAAATGCTATTTAATGAAAATTCCATCATCAAATCACAATCTTATTCAAATAAACAATTGGCTTCAGTCTTTTCTGTTACAATATTGCAAAACATAAACCATTTTTCGGTGGACAATAATTGAGATAAATATTGAAGTCTTCATGAAACATTTGCAATTTACCGCTAAACCAAAGTATAATAATAAAATACAAAATTGCGTGCAAACCGTGTAATTATCGACTACACTATGAAAATCGAGTGACGAAAATAGGTTAACTTCTGATGTCAGCAGATGACCGTTCAATCAAAATAATCTTATCGAGAAAGCTTAACGTGTCGTTGACGTTAGGTGACGGTCAGTATCAATGCCGTCATTAGAATTACATTTTGGAGTACATTATGATCATAAACTTCGACATAACGCAGAATATGCGTATATTACGAAAAAAAATGGCGGACTAACTGGAGTGGTGACTGCAGCTGACAGCTACTAGCTCGCGCAATCCGCAGTGAACCCATTAGTACCGAATTTAGAACTGGCCCTATTTCTTTATCGCTAAATTATCGCGCTTCGATACTAGCGCGATCATACTAGTGCAGCCGTTCAAACGACAGAAGGCCGCCATTAACGCAACTTGTTATCAATCTATTACAAGTTCGTTCATCGTTTCAAACGGGCTTTAGGCAGCCGACGAGTTGCTTTGGCTCGATTTAGGTGTTTTCTTGTATGAGTTTTTACTTCGTCTTGGACAGCCGACGAGTACGGTCGGCTCGACTTAGATTCTTCCTTGCATATGTTTTGAGACTTCGGTTATGTTTCCACCTATTGCTCTTTGTGGATTAGAGTTTCAGATTCACTTTTCAGACCCTGTCTGAAACTTGTGTCTGTCGACCTGAGTATCACATAGATGTGAATAGGCTCAGCCAGTTTGAATCAGCAGCACCGACCTGACGATAACGTTATTGCTAGCTCTGGTGTCAATTGCGCCCTCGACAGTCTTGTGTCTGGAACACACAGTCTTCAGTTTGCGAGACATAGACACTGTGTGCTTACCGTGGACACAGAGGCTAAGAGTAGGGCATTATCCTTTCTGTCTAAAGAAGTTTTGTCTTTCGATCTGACCGCGATTTGCAGCCCTCCAACTCACTGCCGTCGCCGACCCATGTCCAGCGACGCCGGCTTCAGCAGCATTTGATTGAGTATTGCTTGCAACTGCTTATCTGGGCGAGAGTTAGGAATCTTCCTCTTTATGGTTTTCTTTAACATCGTTTTATGTGGAAAGCTGTTGTAATTAAAGCACGCTCCCTTGGTCTCCTTCATGTCGTGAGTTATTTGCCGCTGTTCGAAACTATAGTTATAGTACGAACTAGCCAGTCATTTTTAGTGTCATTTTTGTATTTATTCATGTACAGTAATCTGAAATTGTTCGACATTTTTACAGTTCTCAGAACTGTTCCTATTTTTGTCAATTAACGTATCTTACCCTAATACTGTTATTGTGAATTAAATTAAGTACATTCTTAACCTGCATCTGATTCCCATATTTTCATTATATTTTGGTGGGTATTTTTGTTTGTCCAGAGGCCAGATCTCTAACCACAAGCTCTTTACACACTGAAGTCTTGTTCAGTACAAACAAAAATCTCCAATGAAATAAGCAGTGGCTTACAATCAGATATCCGTAAAACCGCTCTTCCTCAAAAAGTCTATGAGTTGATTTTCATTCAAAAAATTTAAGACTAAATCTACCCTGGTGTTGAAATTACTAGAAGCAGCCTCATATGTCCAGGAAGGAATCACGTTGTGGTGCCGATAAAATTTAATTAATCCTTGTAGTAACATTATTTTTTTTTTAATTTTTATAAATGTTAAAATCCATTTTGCCATAAATTTGTTTTTTAAGCTCAGCGTCAACTTTTCGTATCATCAGTATTAACAAATCCCAATGAAATTTTTGCAGGAAGTAATCTTGATGTGTTCACATACTTCTATTCATTAATATTATAAAACACGTAAATTCTTTATTTTATCATTGCATTACATACGAATACTTAAAGAAAATTTTAAGGCTGAAATTTGAAATAAACACTGAAAACAAATGATTAATCGTTGAAATATGTCTTCTGAATGTACCTACAAAACTTTTCCTTTGTGAAAACTGTGGTGGGAGTACAAAAGTTTTCACGAATTCCATGAAAAACAAATTCAAAATACAAAACTTGAAAATCAATGAAATTATGGACTTGAACCCTTGGGTACTGCTCCATCTTTATGTAGATTTTAAAATTTGGTCCCTATCGCCAATGTAGAACAAAAGTTAAGATTCTTGGTGGATTTTCTCCTTAAACACTTCGGCGTAAATACTGTTTGCTCATATATAAATCTACGCCGAACCTAATTATAATCATGGGCAAACAGTTTGCACTTTTCCTGCGCTCCCATTCGGTCGTGCTGTGCTACGAATTATATTGACACTATTGTGGCAACCAGCCACGACCCGACCGTAAGAAAATGAGAGAAACAAACAAGCAGATTCTCTTCTTTGTTTAGGAAGACAAATCTTTTCGTAGAACATAATGACATTCTTCCCCAAAGCAACGATCTCCGGCGGAGGCGGTTTTATAACTTGTGTTACAGTGGCACTGGAATATTCATTATTTGTTACGCTCGGGGTCGACTACCACGGCATACGATCTGTGTAATACCGACGTAGGATCGATCCATTTTACCACGAGCTCTCACTGCCCAGACGGTGAGCGAGCCCAAAGGTTGCAGCGGCTGACCGGTCGGTGCTTCGTACTTGTGGAACACCCTGTCCATAACCTGCAGAATCCTGGGCTACGGACAAGTGTCAACACATTTCCTCTCCAGGCAAATGTCATTCCGTGCAAGTGTCACAAACACGGAACTTCCAACCGTTACCCTAAATTGTATTCCAGCGCATCCCTTCTGCTCGCGCTCACCTGGTCAAGAACACACATCCAATCCATTTGCCACCCTCCTTCCTGTTTGGACACAACATTCACCATTTTTTCTATAATTTCTGACCAACAAACTCAATTAATTTCCCCCCCCCCCCCCCCCCCCCGAACTCCTCCTCAGCTCCACTCTCCCAGTGCAGATTCTTCGGTATCTACTGTACCAAGTGCGCACTCTATTATATTTTTAGAAGATCCTATCATTCGAACTGTGAGTTTCAAACGGTAAGTAATTTTTGTCTTTTACGTATTCATCTTGAAAAGGACAGGACACTTTTTAATTAATTATTTCTATCATGTTACATACAGTTTAATTTATTATTTTCTTTATCTATTAATCTTACTTATATACAACAAACACACAAATTTGGTGCTAGGGAAAAAGTAACATTACAGAAAAAAATCGATTTGTATGCAGTGCAGCACTTAAGGCAACAAGACTTTCCTGATAACAACTGAACCATTTTAACAATAGAACAGTATGCGCAACAGTAGCCACCGTAATTTCCTTTCCTTTACAGGATGATTAGAATGTCGACATATGTCCACTCTCCTTTCAGATTGGATTGACTGCCATTAAAAATCTTCCATCAAATGATGACAAGGGCAGACAATACACCGACATATTGTTCAGATCATTGCAATTAATTGCAGTGTGGATGAATATTTATATTCGAAAAAAAAATTACACTTACAAGGTAAGGTAGCTAACCCAAATAATGCCATATTCATGTTTTTCGATTTTTTTAAATGGTAACTTTCGAATGAAGAAGTAACAAAATAGCTTAATGTGGTAGTTAACTTATTGACCATCAATACGGTCTTCAATTTTACTAATGTATTATAACTTTTACTTTTAGTGATATCTTTCTTTTTTAAATTCTTCTTGCAACTGCGGTTCTAAATAAGGCAAAAATTAAAATAAATTTTAAAATACATGTTATAGTATTTCTTTAGGTTAAAAAAATATAACTGACTGCAATTGAAATTTCTATTTATTTTTCATGTATTTTGAAGTTCAAACAATATAATTTTGAATTATTAGTAAAGAAAAACATTGAAAGAATTCAATAAAGATTAATCGTAACCATTGTTAAACTTAGTTCAATGCAACTCATTACATTAGTATGCTTAATATGTTTATAAATTTGGAAGTAGTTCAAAAGAATATGAAACCTTAAGGGAGACCCAAAAAAGGATAAAACCTATATTAAACCATTTATCTAATAAGCCCGCCGTTTTCCAGTTGAATATGATACAGCTACCACTATATATTTCAGTTGTTTCAAGAAAGCTTACCTTGATCTTATGACTCAGTCTATGCTGAACTGCACTGTTGATGGATAAAATTAAGCTAAGTGTGGGCTGAAATTTTTCGAATAATCAATTTTCAGATTTTTGCATAATTAGATACTATGTTCTTTTATGAACATTTATATGTATTTTTTATTCCTGTCCATCATTTAGAACTGCATATTTTACATTTTATGAAATCAGTCATTCTGTAATAATTTACGCCCCTTTTCGTAAAAAGGATTGTACCTTCAGCACTTTTACAGTTAGAGAGTTGAGTTTTTTTGTGTTTTGTACAGAAATGTACGGTTCATATGTTGGTTAACCTGCTAGAGAGCATTTAGATAGTGAAAGGTCTGCAAACCTGGTGGAACAAAGCTTTCTGATGGCAAGTCTATGAATTATAGGTTGACAGATGAGATTATCAGTGAGTTGCAGGAATATTCTGGGAACGCCATTAGGAACAATTCTGGAATCTGGGGCAATGATTAAGGCAGTGTGGCCCACGTGTTCCACCGTACATCCACTGTCGAGAAGCCAACACATTTTCTGTGCCCGCCACCCGTGATACTTAGTGCAAGTTTAGGAAGACAGAGGCAGCTGTTAATCTCAACACATTCACACACAAACACTCTAGCCATGAATCATTTATGGGTCAAATCAAACCAATCTACAGAGACATTACCTTCCCTGATCTACTGAGGAAGTGTTTTCATGGAAAACTCAAAACGTAAATGAGGCCTTCAATAACATCGTGTTGACCTGCATCCCAAAAAATGTGTTTGTTGGTTACTGAACTGTACAACTAGGAGTGCCAGATGCTGTGATAACGTGGAACAATGGAAACACTGCCAGACTAAAAGTTGTATAACAGCTAGGTATGTCACCTGCTCCGAATACTGTAACAATTATAAGAGAACTTGACAGCTTGCGTATTGCTAAGTCAGATTTTGATGCTTTTCCAATGTCTAAAGAGTCAAGAAGCAGTAAAAGGGAACAGGAAAATGAACCCAAACATAATGAGGATCCTGATTATGGTGCAGGCTGCTTCTAACCACTTCTTGGGGACAGAACTGAAAGTTTTTTTCTGGAATACACATTTGTAAAACTTCATGTCTCATTTTCTCAAACTATAAATTCTGAACCATTTGCCCCGTTTTCTCAGAAATTACCGGAGAATCTTTAATGAAAACTTCCCATATTGTACAGAACACTGCATTACAGCTGTGGAACCGCAGTCATGTTGATTGCACCAGTAATTCGGCTGTAATAAAAATATCTCTGTCTTTTTTTCACAACAAATTTTAATGCAAAGCGATTAAATTAATACGTATATTATAAATTTCAATACCACGACGATTTCGGTTCAGTAAGTTGCACCAGGATCGTTTAATTTTCAGTTAAAATTTCAAACAAATTTGTTCTGTGGTTTCTGAGATAATGGTGCATGAATTTGCTTGATTTAACATTGTTGGTATATGGCCTACAGTCTCACTTTAAGTTAATGCGAAAACTGAAAGTCACCTGAAATAATAACCTGCTTTGATATTTTGTTGCAACATGTCACTTACAGTGCTGCATCTACAGTAGAAATTTGAAAATACAAGGATATCATTCTTACCGTTAATACATTCACTTGTGCTGCGTTCATTTGCCCACTGTGAGTACTTCAGATGTTCTTAAAAATGTCAATATAGTGTCTCATAAAATTACAAAGTCGATTGGAGCAATCGAGGTAAGCGATCATATGAAAAGATAGTTGTAATTAGAAATGCTGGAAGTGCATGTAATTCTTACGCAAGCAGCTTCCTTTTCCGGGCGAACTGGAGGTGTGTTTGAGAGGTGGATAGGGAGAGGACACTGTGAACGCCCGGTTGCGTCCAAGGGTCGAAGACCGCTGGAGGGAGGCAGCAGGTAATGCAGCGAAGCGATCTGACAGCGGCCGACGTCTCGGGGGTATAGGGGGTGGGGGGAAGGGGGGCGAGGAAGCTTCCGGACCCACACGGGACATGGTCAGCACAGGAGGAGCAGGGGAGAGACGCAACATGGAAAACAGCCTTCTGTAACGGCTCCTCTTCCAGGTAATACTCTCAAGTAGGAGGCTTCGTTTCGTGAGCGGTGGATCGATTTAAGCAACAAAAATCACGAGGCTTTTCGTAAGAAAAAAAAAATACGAAAGGCAATTCAAGGTGACTGCTGTCGTGCGCCACTAGCTATTTTTCTTACTCTTCCAGTAAATCTGTCTTCAAACGGATCAACTGGACGTTCCTCCACCCTGTGTAGGCAGCCTCCTTCATTTGCTTATGACTTCCTCCTATCGTCACATCTAGCATACCAAACATTTTTCTTAATCTCTCTCTTTTTCCTTCTTCTTTTCCCTCTATTGCAGAAAACATCTCGTGCGTAATATGTCTCCCACCCAACATATTTTCGTCTTCTGTCTCATCAAGTTTCTTTCCTCTATTACCTTGATCATCACCTACTCACTTATCACTCTGTCGGTTACTTTTACGCTCTCAATTCTTCTCCATTGGCACCTATAAAAATGTTCTTAAATGTTTTTGTTCTTTATATCTGACTGTCCAGCTTCTGAAGACATCACGCACCACACAAAGCGTTTGGCGAAGCTCTTCCTAACAGGGAACACTACATTTGTTCATTGTAGCGAAAGCTTACCTCACATCAATTAAACACGAAATACTCTTTTTCCCACATGGCCAAATTTATTTTATTTTCTAAAACTACTTGTTTCTGTTCTAAAAGGTACCATCTTCTCGCCTGATAAGATGTTACATTAATATTTTTACTAGACCCGGAATGCACAAATGCAAATAATGATCAAGATCAAAATAAAGATTATTGCTTGACAAAACATGTTGTCTTTGAAAATATAATAAACTTGCGATTTTGGCAAAATCGTACTTAATTTTAATTCATATGGATGCTCATAGTGGTCAACAAATCTTTCACTCTGCAAAACGCTTGGTTTACCCATTAATATTCACTGTCTCGCTTCTTCTGTGCAGTTATTAAACTTTGTAAATGCCGGCATTATTGAACCATCTAGTGATGAAAGTGTCGTCTTCTTTTCCGATTTTTTGTCACTTTGGTTTTATCAGTGTACAGTTTCATCCCCAAGTCTCCTCCCCCCCTTTCCCCGGTATAAGATTGCTCATCATTTCATAAAGCTCTGCCTTTGTTGTTGCCTGTACAGTGATCTGCATACGTGACAGTTGTTTCTATTTTGTCGTCCTGGTCAGCCTCTGTTTTGTCGTTCTCGGCCTGTCTTTCAGGAGAGGTTCTGTCAGCCTGCGTTGACATCTATAGTTATATATATTAGTAATACAAGTGTTATTTACTGGACTGTACAAAGATACTCAGCTTTTAACATATGTCTGTCTCTTCTCTTCTTGCGGCGTCGTCTTCCTCCATGGTAGCTGCGCTGACTCCCAGTGACTGCCTATTTCGGAGCTCAGATGGGCTCGTCCAGACGCATGTCGGCCTCGATATAGCTGCTTGTAGAGGACGCCTTTCTACGGCTTCTCCCTTCAAGAGGCCCGGCGCCGGCGTGCGATTGGCTGCCGGTCGTCCGCTGCCTTCTCCACGATCGTTCTCGTGAGTCTGGCGTGTGGCGCTGACTTTACGCCACAACAGTTTCTCTTTTCCTAAAGCTTTTCTTCCGTTTCTACTTGTAGTCATCTGCATATGTGGTAGTTGTTACTCTTATCCTTCATCTCCTCATGCAGGCAGATCAATTTTCATGTGAAACATGTACGATGAAATGATAAAATTTTAAACTTCACACTTTTTCCATGTCCGCAGACTAATTTTAACGAACATTATTTGGCACTGTAAAAGAGGGTCAGCTAATGCCTCTCTTGATTTCGGTAACTCAGTTAGCTGCCGGTAGTGGCATCAGATCTGCTTTATCACATTCTCATGAAATGGCCAGCATCTCTGCAGACGTATGTAGTATCTCGCTTTGCCCTTGCAGTAATCGAATAGAAAACACTCATATTTCTTGACTTATTTACAAAATATGTCCAGTTTACAGTAATTGTGGGACTGTATATTTTGTTTGCGATGGCTGTATATTCAAGCCTAATAGGAGCATTTCAGGAAATGAAGAAATATAGGGCGACGCTGCTGTAACAAATCACCCTGCACTGTTAAACGTTTCAATTGTGACCACACACCTGTTCCAGAACATTCAATTCTTGGAAATTTTCTTCACGATCTTTATGCAGATCTTCTTTTGAGTGGAGAAAACTTACGTTTTCACAACACAAATTTATTTACAAAAGTTAGTCTTGCAATTTCTTGTGACAAGAATACGCATCACGGAATAATCTTTTGATGAGACGACGCAGAGAAGCAATAAATGATGCTCCTGATGGCGGTAAGGCAAATGTATTCTATCACAGTATGTTAGCAATTTAGAACGGGACACGAAAGTTAGAATCCAGAGAAATATTGAAATATTGAAGTTCACCAAAGAGATTCCGTAATAGCGCTACATAAAAAAATAAAAAAATATAATAAAATAAAAATATAAAGAGCCTAGTGAAGAAGATCCCAACTACAAGTAAATCTTGAGGTGTAGTAAGTATAGTCTTCGTCCCGGGGTTTTTCTTCTAGTCATATGCGTACGGAGGCCATCTGGCGCTCAGACCGGCAGAATGCCTTCATGATTCCACCTTTACCCAATCCGGTGCGATAGTAGTGATACATCCTGTAGTGCTGTATTGCAGTGCTCTTTATTTTCCTCTTGATCCACTTGCAAAAGGTAGTGCACGTTGATATTATCATCCTAGGCTTTATCAGGTTTTGGGTAGTTTGAAGTAAAGCTACAGTATATGCTGACAGGGAACCAGTTACATGGGTTGCCGGTCCATAGCGGCTATCGTGGAGTCGGCATAACAGAACTCATCTCTCAGCTGGGCAGCACGACGCAAATATAACTGCGCAGTTATTGCAAAGCTCCATTGTGCGTGTGATACGTGACTGGAACGTCACTTGGGTGTTGTTGAAAAAGATGTTCTATAAAACCCAACCGGGTGCTTCAGTCGTAAATAAGAGGATTTTGTACCTAATCATTTCAGAAAATGAGGTGTATCGAAATGAAACATTATTTTCCATTTGCTGTCCACAGGTTAAGATAATACGTCTTAGTTGAGGGTACACCATGTAGTTCCCACACTTCCAAATTCATCGCTCTTTTATCGCATTTACCAGCTACAACAAGAACCCCAACTCATTCACGTTTTCTTCTAATTTTTTGTAATAAATTTCCTGTTATTGTAACATAAAATTTTCATGTGTTTGCTGGTCTCAGATGATTTTTGCTTGTGACGTAGGCTCCATATAACTGATTACTTTTCTGATTGACTTTTTTTTTCTTTTTTTTGAAATATAAGAAAGTTTTGTTAAATGCTGGTGGGTATGATTACTGATCCATCTTTGGAATATGAATATTCATCTGTTATCTCTTGAACCTATTAAAAACCCATACTTTTTCCTGGACCTGTAGCGAAATCCTTTAATAACCTGATTTGGTTGTCTTCTTTCTCAAGTTAATTTGCTTCAGACAGGACTGAAAGTTGATGAATAAGATGATCAATAAATCATTTATTCTTTATCAAGTTTAAAGTGATTGTGGTGTCACAGTCTTAATTTCAGAGATAGAAGATATCAAAATGTAGAGTCATGTAGCTTTTCCAAAGAATAATGGATTTTTCATTAACGTAAGCTGTATTGTTAAGTTGAAACAAAACAGTTTCCAGTAATGTACTACAGATGGTAAATGTCAGTATAGTACTTGTCTGGTCATACAACCTCTGACCATAATGTTCGGTGAGTGAAGTCAGGAGGTTACTCGGGCACCACAGGTGAACGCTGCACCCGCGAAGCGGCCGTTGTTGACAATCTGCCCTAATCGTAGTTCAGTTAATGATCGTGCGAGTTTGATTGGGTCTAGGTTGTCTGGTTAGGATGGGGGGATTAAACCGCTAAGGTTATAAATGGACAAAAATAACATAAAAAAATAATTATACAAATTTCATCATTATTAAAAAACTTTAAAATTAAATTAAACATCTTAATATGAAACCTAAAATAAATATAAAATCTAAACAAAAATAATGAACTATAACGGAGGAGGAGTATAGAAAAGAAGGCGAGGGGCGAAAGGAAATGCAGTCCGGGAAGTTATGGAGGAAGGAAGACTGCATTAGCTCGGGGCCCATGCTTGGCACGCACGTACTCACAAATGAATCGTGAGCCGCCCCCCCCCCCCTGGGGAGGGGGCGGTTGATTTCGTACAGATGGACGAAGTGCTTGGTTAGTGCATTGGTTCTGAACTGAGAACACGACAGTGAATGAGCAAAGGATCAATTTAAAGATTTGTTTTAAACTTGGAAAGACATCTAAAGATGGACATCCGAGTCTGGTACTGGGTTTTTGGGTTCAATTTTACGCCATGAACTTCATTGAACTATCAAGTGTGTGCACGAGTCTTTCGACAATTTCGAGGAGGCAAGGACAGTGTTTCTATCTCCATAGCGGACGACCGGCGACCCCTGTCAGTGACGAAAGTATTGATGACGATTAACTGTTTGCATGATAGCGGACGAACTGTACTTTAATATTGTGAATCCGTGCGACAAATCCTTAACTAGAAGGTATGGAAGAGGAGAATGTGTTGTCCCCTTGTGCCACATACCTCTACTGACGATCCGAAGCAGGCAGTTTTAGAGACTTCGCAGCATTTCGTGAAAACGGTCAAAGCAACACACGCTTTCTTGGACCATATTGATACTGACGAAGACACCTGCTTTCTACCGCTACGACCCTAAAACGGCAAATCAAATGTCGTTCTCCGACATTGACGGTGAACGCTGGAAGTTAATTCGAACCGATTCATGCAACGTTTACGCAGGGTACGACCCAAATAAAGGCAATATCCTCAGTTCCCGGCAAACTCGAACATCCGTCATACTCGCCGAGTCTCAGTCTTCCAGGCTTGATCATATTCCCTCGACCTAAACTCGCTTTTGAAAGAAAAAAGTTTTATTTTAGACTGACAATCTCCCTGACATCTAACGAAACATGACGAGGCTTTTGAACACCATCTCAAAGGAAGACTTAGGGCCGGTTTGTCAGTGTCTCGTTAAGTCCCGGTTAATATTTCAACTTGTCGTTAGCGGAGAACTGCGTTTGTCAATGTTTCGTTATGAGTTAACCAGACGTTAAAAGACCTCAAACTGGCCGTTAAGTTAACTATCAGTTAAGTGAGAATCTGTATGAAAATAGAAAGATTCCAAAGCGCTAAAATACCGCAATATATTCATGTGATAAGACCGATTTATCGAACAAAATAACGGAAGCACTACATGTATGAAAAACTAGTGCGGTAGGAGCTTCATTGAAAAATTTTATCGTCATATTTCTCGCACCATCGATGTCAGAAGTTAGCAGATGAGTTTGATGTACTGTAGATACGCAACATAACCTTAAAAATATTGTTGCGATATCAAAATACAAACTTATGAGTAACGACTAGTTCAGTGAGAATCGGTATGATGAAAATGGTTGGAATAAGAGATTTGGTTGACATTGAAGACGATGTCAATATTTTAGACGATCTAGAGGTCATTGCTCTTATAATGCGACCTAGACGTATTTATGTTCGCCCAAATCATTTTGAATGCTGAAATGATGCAGAATTTCTTACGCTATTTCGTCTAGGAAACACTACACGAAAAACTCCACGACCATCTCAAGAGTCCAACAGATAGTTACGTATTTTGTAAATTATCTGTCATAATAGAAAACAGAATACATTATTTATGCCTGCAAGCTTATTAATTCAATATTTGGTTAAATTGTACCACGCTTCTCGCCGGGCTGCAGTGGTTATGTTGGCACCAACGGTAATGACGGCAACTAAGACGACCAATAAATGTTTTCTTGTGACAACTTCAATTAATTTTTTTTTTTTTTTTTTTTTTTTTTTTTTTTTTTTTTTTTCTGAAACGGCAAGGGTACATACAAGAACCTGTCAACCATGGAGCAGGTACAATATTAATTTTGCTGCGAGTGAAACGAGCAGCAATAACATTTACACTGTAACTCGTGAACAATATTAACAAAATTCTATATTTCATTGTTTATCTGTTGCCAACATGCATTGGAGCCCGGCGAGAAGCGTCGTAAAATTTTACCCAGTATTTTCTTATGCTTGTTGCGCCTAGTGTGAGGCCTAAAATGTGACTCCTTACTCCGCTTGCACTAAGATACTACACACTTGGCATGTTATCGTACTATGCCCTAAGCATTTTTACTGTCCTACATATTCCGTGGAAAGCATTGAATTCATTTGCCACATGCGATCATGTTGCTTTTTTCTTCTCCTTCCATGTCGTAACGTCCGGTATATATATATATATATATATATATATATATATATATATATATATATATATATATATATAACATTCCAATGCACCCTAATATTTCTCTATTGAGGACACAACACACTCGCACTAACTTCTTATAAAATTCGAGCTTCTTTCACGTTTGTTCTCCATAACGCCAATTAACAACTATCTGCTAACCTCTACAATTATAATATCTAATGGTAAGTTTTACGAAAAGATTTTCTGTTTGTTTCTTCGTAATCTTCTACATTTTATAAAAGGTCGTTAATAATGTTGATTTCAATAAAAATAACATGTTTCATTTTTTACAGTATTGGCTTCACTATTAGCTGACAACGTTAGTATTTAATTGGTTAGTTTGTGAAGAGCTACGATGCTGTTTTTGGAAAGTCATCTCCGTAGGTACTAACTGCTTTCCAAGTAGCTAATCTACTCAATCATCGTTTGAGGTGAGAAGGTGTGCTGCTCGTCTACATAAACATAAAAAAAGCTGACACAACACGTGGAATTAAAGATCCACAAATTTTTGATATATTGGAATTTGAAAACTAAAAAATTATTTCTGTTGTTTTTGTTATGGTCCTCAGTCCGGAGACTGGTTTGATGCAGCTCTCCATCTTACACTATCCTGTGCCAGCCTATTCATCTCTAAGAATGGCAACTCACATCCATTTGAATCTGCTATCTGCGTTTCTTGGTCTCCATCTGCGGTTTTTACCCTTCAAACTACCCTCCAATGCTGACTTTACGAATTCTCGATGTCTAAGAACGTGTCCTACCAAGCGATCGCTTCTTTTAGTCACGGAATACCAAAAATTCCTTTTCTCTCCAATTCTGTTCAGTACCTCTTCATTAGGTATGCGATCTAACCATCTAATCTTCAACATTCTTCTGTAGTGCCACATTTCAAAAGCCTCCATTCTCTTCCTGTCCGCACTGTTCATCGTCCATGTTTCACTCCCGTACAAGGCAACACTCCACACAAATGCCTTCCTTACACTTGAATTAATATTCGATGTTAGCACATTTGTATTTTTCAAAAATGCTTTTCTTCCCATTGCCATTCTGCATTTTGTGTCCTCTGTACTACAACCGTAATATGTTATTTTACTACAAAAGTAACAAAACTCACCTACCACCTTCATGTCATTTCTACCACAGCGGAATTCTATGGTTGTGTGGTCATAACGCCACCACCTGAGTTACACCAACAGAGGCTGCAACTCTTCTACTTATTAGTAAGCTACTTACATGTACTTGCAAAACTTCATAGTCGATTTTCTCGAGAATTTTTGTGAGTTGCATCGAATGGCTTTGGCTGATTGTTATTTGAGTTTTTAACTTCACGTATCATAAATATAGAGAAATTCTAAAATCCTATACCCATGTGGTCTGCTTGTTAGACATAGTAAAATCGTTACATTTACACGGAAGAGCGAAATAATAACAGCAATCTAGAAAAAATGCTAGGCGGGTCACAAGTTCTTGTTGTTTCTGTAGACCGCCTGCTACTTGCTAGCCAGGGTCTCCGCACAAGTGTGACTCCTCACAAATGTGCCTTCTCGGGATTGTTTCAACCCTGTGGCGAGTAAAGTACCAATTCGAGTGCCTTTACTAACTGCGTATCACCTGCAGCGCCTCTCCTGGTTTCGTAACCATATGGTTGTACCATCGATGTCTCTAAATCCGTGTTTGTGACAGATAAATCCCGATGTAAATTAGTGAGACGTAATGATGGGGTTATGGATCCAAGTTGTCAACAAGGCACTGTTCAAGCTGGTAGTGACTAAATAATGCTGTAGAACCCCCAATAGAACCTACAATTGACTGCAAATGTCTATGTTCAGCTACTTGGCGACAACCTGCAATTCATGGGCTTCATTTTCTAAAACAATACCTGAATCCAGAATGAAACTTTCAGTCTGTTGTGGAGTGTGCTTTGATATGAAACTGCCTGGCAGATGAAAATTTTGTGCCGGTACCGGGACTCGAACCTGGGACCTGTGGAACCGCTTTACCACTGAGCTATCCCGACACGACTTACGGTCCGTCCTCAGAACTTCAATTCTTCCAGTATACAAACTGGAAACATCCCTTAGGCTTTGGCTAAGCCGTGTCTCCACCATATCGTTTCTTCCAGGAGTGTTAGTCTTGCAAGATTCGCAAGAAAACTTCTGTGAAGTTTGGAAAGTAGGAGGCGAGGTACTGGCAGAAGTTGTGAGGACGGACTGTGAGTCGAGTCGGGAGTGGTAGAGCGCTAGGCCGCGAAAAGCAAAAGTCGCAGGTTCGAGTCCCGCTTCCGGCACAAGATTTTCATCTGCCATGAAGTTTCAATAATTGAATATTTGTGGATGAGAAATTGCCGTGGCAGTGTGCCACAATCGTTCGCGATTATTATGAAGAATACTCGGGATGGTTTGACAGAATTATTTGGCCATCAGATTGCCTGACATGGACCCCCTCGAACATTTATGCAACGTAGTCGAGAGGTCAGGTAGTGTTCAAAATCTGTATAAGCAGCATGGCTGCAGATGACTTCCAGCTAATTGTTGAGTCAATGCCACGTCGACATTCTGGCCTGTGGATCAAATTTACTGTAGTAGTTCCATTACTTTTTTCATCGTGGCGTTGGGACACTTTTGCGTATTTCTTTTGGTGCACGTTTGTGCATTATTTACACTTGCTTCTAAGTTCAAAAAATGTTCGAATGTTTGTATAGTCTATGGGACTTAACTAACGGGGTCATCAGTCTCTAAACTTACAAACTACTTATGAACTACTTACGAACTAGGACGGCACAAATATCCATGGCCGAGGGGGGATTCGAACCCCCGACCGTAGTGGCCGTGCTTGCTTCTAAGTCCCCATGCCAATATTTCAATAGTTAGGAAAATTATAGCTGGATTTAAAGTGTCGAGGTTCTCCTAACATAATGAAATTAATGTTAATAATTCATGTATTATGCCATCTTACATCGACCACTGAGCGATGAACTCCACTGAACTAGCGCACAACCTCCCCACAAATTAAAGTTCCTATAGAGTACCTGAAGTGTATGTAAGGCACATGCCAACAGATCCCAACCGTTTGTATTTTTCATGGTCAAAAGGCGTTTACCCAAACTCTGGAGGGAACTGGACCGAGACGTAAGACCAATAAGCAAAAGAAGAGGAAACGAGTTGAATCTTAAGTCATATCTATCAAATGCATTTGATGAAGAAAGACAGCAAATTCTGCTAATCGCAAGAGTAAAATCAATATAGATAATTCTGATTAAGAGGATGAAATAGTTTTTATAGTTGTTGTTTGAAATAATACAACCAAAGTAAAACAAATGTAAAAGGGATTAGTTGCTTTACTCGTACTACGATTTAGCCTAAACTGTCATTTCAATACATCTGGTAAATAGACCTTTAATTAACAGTGAAACTTCCATGCAAGGTATATTATTCTACAATGAAACTTTCACTCAGCAGCGGAATTTGCGCTGATGTGAAACATCCTGCCAGATTAAAATTGTGTGTCGGAATCGGGACTCGAAACTGGGACCTTTGCCTATCGCGGGCAAGCGCTGTACCGATTGAGCTATCCTGGCACGCTTCAAGATCCGTCCTCACAACTTTGCTTCCTCCAGTACCTCGCCTCCTACTTTCCAAACTTCATAGAAGTTTCCTGGAAGGAAGAATATGGTGGATAGATGGCTTATTATTCTACACGTTCGAAGTTCGCCAAAACGTAGCATTAGTTACGTAAACATTAGTTACGTAAACATTAGTTAACTCGCTAGTAAAACTGTGGTGTTTTAGCTAGTCAGTGTGAATGATCTTGAAATTTTTTGACTGAATGCAAAATATATTTTGAAAACATTTTCACTGTGTTTTCTCAATCATCAAATATGCGTAAATTTGTCCACATAGGTCAGTACATTTACCCTATACCCAGGCTTTAGACTGTAGCCTGTGTAAAATTAAGTATTAAATGAAATATATCCTTGGGGTGTAACAGCAAACTATAATCAGAGAGAGAGAGTAGATAATTTTAAATGCCACAAATTAATTTAAATAAGAAATTTAAGATGGAATTCGTCTGAACCGACCGAGATCCCAACGGAAGAAAAACTTGGATGCATGGCTTATCGAATAAGAAGACTAACGTTCTGGAGAAAAATATCTGTTTCTGTATTATAACTTCTAAACGTCATTTATCTCTTACTTGTCGTATGTTTACACATATGTCACAAGTAAGATTTCATTTCATCTGTTCACCACTTCTGTGGCGAAACAGCTAACCAAACAATCAACTAGATGTACCACAGCGAGGCAGAAGCGTTTATTCAAAATTTAATTGAGTATCCTCTGGGAAGCTAAACGTATTTACACAACAATTTCCGTGCGGATTGCATTCGCGGGAAACGCACACATTGCCGCTAGGTGCGTGACCACGAGATATGCGTGTTATGTGAAGGACGGAGAACAGAATTTTTGTGCTGTGATACTGACGCGAACTCCAGCGACTTCTTTTGGTCTGCTGAAAACACACAACGTTGTTATCGCCGTATCTGCTGTTTGTGAGACCAGGAAAACTGCTTCGCAGTCTTTTGTTTTTGGAATATAATAGATTATTAGATTATAATGATTTGAGGTGTTTTCAAAGCTGGAATAGGATTGTATTGAACGCTGTTTGGCACATTTTAAACCATTTTCGTGTTTTGATACTTATGGTATTTATACGTTATTAAAACTGAAATAAACCAATATATTTACCCATACGCAATTCAACTTCATTGTATAGAATGGTTGTTCCGCGCTCTGAAATATGCATTAATTTATCGATAAATGATTTTCTTAACATACTTTAGTTGGAGGTTTGAAAGTGTTCTGCACCATTCTATTTTACTATGATGTAGTGGCTTATAAATATCACAATTTTTTGTAGTTATTGGCCAACATATGTGCCAATCGCACAGCATTTTCTTAGTTCTGCTATTATTCTTTTTTTTTTCGCTCAAAAGTTTGTTGTTTGAGCCCTGAGAAAAAATTGTTCTGTTTACTTTTAAGTTGCCTTCTGTTTTGTTATCAACTTCTGAACGCGTTACCAACTACTGAGTGTGTGTTTGTGATCTCCTCATCTCACCCATCACTCCTTCCCAGTTTGTATGTGTGTCTGATCAGTAATGTGGGTCTTTGCATCGTAATGCAATATTTTCCTCCATTGTTATTAATATACTGTTTCATTATTACTCCTTATTTTATATGTTTCCCAGTTTTGTGAGTGTGTGTTCAGAGTAAGGAGTATGTTTCGAACACAATGCTGTTTTTCCTCCCTTTCTATTTATTTACGAGGGTTGTAACAAATAGCAACTACTTCTTCATAACCGATACAAAAGCGTTACATGTTAGCACCTGTTACTGTCCTTCAAAGTAGTCATCAGCGTGGTGTAGAACCCTCTGCCAGTGACGTGGAAGGCGTAGTATAGCGTTAGCAGAGTCTGTTCTGTTGTGAATGGAGCGGTCTACTGCCTGTCGAATCCCTGTAACAGTTCTGAAGCGAAAGCTACGAAGCGGTCCCTCCATCTTCAGAATCAAATAAAAGTCACAAGGACTTCAGTCCGGAGACTGTGGTGCATTGTACAGTACATGTCACTAACATCGACCGAACAAAGCAGCCACAGCATGTGCTGTAAGCGTCCGCGCATTGTCGTGATAAATGATTTAGGGGGGGGGGGGGGGCGGGAGGGGTTTTGCGCAGAAATTGTTGCCGCTTCTTTCGCAAAGTTGGACGAAGGTGATGCTCTAAAAACGAAAAGTAGTACTGTACACTAGCAGTCTACCGTGGAGGAACGTAATGCGTTACGATAACACAATCACAATCGTAGACGAGAGTTACTCTAATTTTCACCCTGGTGGAGCTCTGTCGGACTTTCGACTTTCGCGGCGACCCATAATAACGCCATTCGTTGGATTGGTTTTTCAGTTGTGGCTTGTACGATGTCTCATCCAGTGTTACGATACGGAGTAAGAAAGCCTCTTTTTCGCGTTCATACCGCTCCAAGTGCGTCTGAGCAACGTCGTAATGCATCCATTTCTGCGTTTCTGTCAATTCATGCGGAAGCCATCGTGACGCAATTTTTCGCATGCCGAGTCTTTCCTTCACGATGCGAAGTACAATCGTACGCTAATTCGGTTTCGTGCGCAAACTCACCAATCGTCTGGTATCGACCCCTATCCACCAATGCGCCAACAGTATGAACTACTTCTTCAGAGACGCTAGGACGTCCTGGTCAATGTATGTATGCCACGGTTTGCCGGCCGTCGTTGAAGGCTTTTACCCAACGTTCCACTGTTCTGTACGCCAATGCCGATTCGCCGCACGCCTCTTGAAGCCCGTCATGGCACTGTCGCCGCAGCGGAGCGGCCGAGCGCATTGAGGCGCTATGCTGCGATGCCGTTCCCCGTCGGGGGTTCGAATCCCACCACGGGAATGGATGTTTGTGCTGTCTTTAGTATAAGGTAGCTCGTAAGTAGTTTGTAAGTTTAGGGACAGATGACCCCACAGTTAAGTCCCTTAAGTTTTACGAACAGTTCTACATGTCACTGTCGCGCTGTACGACCTCTAGCACATTCAATCTTGATCCAACTCCGTTGTTCCTGTTTCGAAAACATTACACCGTTACACTAGACCGCTCGTTCACAAGTGACTGTGTTTCCCTCGGCCGGCCGCGGTAGCCGAGGAGACTGAGGCGCTCCAGTCACGGTCTGCATGGCCACTACGGTCGGGGATTCGAATCCCCCCATCGGGCATGGATATTTGTGCCGTCTTTAGTGTAAGGTAGTTCGTAAGTAGTTTGTAAGTTTAGGGACTGACGACCCCGTAGTTAAGTCCCATAAGCTATACAAACATTTACATTTGCATTTTTGTTCCCTCGATTGTGCGCACGCCGGTAACGCCAGAGGGGCGAGTCTATTTGATCGGATGTAAGATTGGTATGTCAACAACGAGTGCTATCAGCAAAAATAGTAGATTCCATTGCATCGTGTCTCCACAGCAATGTTGCCACTACTTAAGTTCCAACTTACGTATACACGTTCCATCGTTTCTCCGTCTTTTATCCCTGTTTCATATGTGTATGTGTGTGCGCGTGCGTGTGTGTGTGTGTGTATCGTGTTTGTGTGTGCCTGTGTGCTTGCCTTGCTTTTACATTAGTTTTATTAAATGTAAATGAGAATTATCATTAATGTGTGTTGATTTGTGATTTTTTTTTTCGCTATGGATACTTGGATATTATACTTTTCCTTTGTTGGTAAAAGTAGAAAGAAGGAATTCGTCTCCGTGGCATGGTGCCTATTTCCTTTAACCGTGGATGCCGCAATGATCCATATGGCACTCTGATAGCTATGTTACAACTTTACTTGTAGGTGGACGACTCATCAACCATTACCCGAATGTCTGCAAACTCCCAAGCGGGAATCAGAGTCGGTTTTCAAGATATACTATTTTTCTATTCTTCCGGTGGTATATATTGGTCCCCTTGACAACAGAAAATGTTTGAATGGTAGTTAATGGGATATACGATGCTGTGAAATGTTTTCCCTTACTGGCCACTAGGTTTGTAAGAGCTTCTTAGGATTTTTAGTCGAATCGTCGTTCAACTTTGCTGACAACTGCTGGGCTTTCATTGGTGCAAACGTGCAAGTAATCATTGCAAAACGTGCACCATAGAGGTTAAGAAAAATATGTTCAAATGTTTGTAAATATATCTGACCAAACAGCGTGGTCATCAGTCCGTAGCTTACAAACTACTTAAACCTACTAACCTAAGGACAACACACACACCCATGCTCCAGGGAGGACTCGAACCTCCACGGCGAGCAACCGCGCGCTCCGCAGCGAGACTCTTTAGAAGCGGTTAAGACTGGGGATCGAAAACGCCAGTTGTATCTTTGTTCAGGTGCTCTTCAAACTATTTCGATGCGCACGAGCATAGTCATAATTTAGAATGGAGCCATGGCAGAATGTACCCAAGAAAAGATTGTGCTTCAACGTCGTGGACCGACAAAAGCGTCCAGGCAACATCTTATAAAGTCATATGATTCCTTGTCAATTTATATGTCCAATATGGCTATAAGTGCTGGCGGACATCTTGACACTGTTGTAGAGATGTACGAAATATGTACACCACATTAAGCAAACCCGTTGTAGCGACTTAGAGAAAACACATACCCTACATCCACAACTTTCACATGGCTTGCGAATGTTATGTGCAGCGACAGGAAATCCTTTCTTAGTGGGCAACTGAACCAAAGTACTGTGTGAGGTAGCCAGAAGCCATACACCTCTTTTTTTATGACTGAAGAGAAAAATAAAGGTAGAGTCAACGGATTAGAATGTAGTTTCGCGGTGCTGTGTGATATTACTTGTTACTTTTTAAATATAATTCTCGTTACTAAGCCGAAACATTAAGACCAATTGTCGTGTTATGACAAAGGATAAGAAGTGTTACAAACAAGTCCGTCTACACTTTCTGATTGGTTACCAACAAATGCACAAAATGAAATTCCAGTAACGGAAGGTGATGAGCTAAATCAGCGCCCGACACTATAATTTCGTTTCTTGATTGATACGAGTTGTGACCATCAGCTGCTTAGGAGACTCTGGAAACTTAACAAGTATGCTCCGAGTCTTTCTATTTTGTCTATGCATGATAAGCGTTCTGTTTACGTCTTTAATGACAGATATCTATTCGTAAAAACTTCTGTGAATTTTTCACAGTAGTTGTAGATCTCTTACTTTCCATTTTTATTCGTTGTGTGGCAGTGTAACATAGTGGTGGAGTGCCAGGCTAAGAATCCCAAAATTCGTGGGTTCGATCCCTACTAAGTCCTCGGATTAGTATTTGTCACTTTTCACTTCTTTCTTCCTGGCAATCCTGATAATGTGGAAAATGTTGATTAGCACTGTCATTCGGAATCCACGTTAAACTCTACGTTCCCATCTAACTGGCTCGGTAACTCAGTTCGAAGGTCTGAGGAAGTCAACGGCATATCTCCTCCAAACAGGACCATGTCTAGCAGAACATTGTAGTGTTCAAGCCACCTTCGGATTGTTGACTGCTTTACTTTTTGTAACTATCGTATATAACCTCTCGCTCAGCGAACGTTCTGTACCCAAAAACTGGAAAGTTGCATAGGTCACTCCAATATTCAAGAAAGGGAATAGAAGTGATCCGAAAAATTACAGGCCTATATCATTGACGTCGGTTTGCAGAAGGATTTTAGAACATATACTTTCCTCAAATATTACGAAATACCTCGAAGAAAAGAACCTATTGTTCCATAGTCAACACGGATTCAGAAAGTATCGTTCTTGTGAATCATAGCTAGCTCTTTACTCACATGATGTGATGTGAGCAATCGACAAAGTGTGCCAAATTGATTCCGTATTTGTAGAATTCCGGAAGGCTTTTGACACTGTATCTCACAAGCGTCTTCTGATCATATTATGTGCTTATGGAATATCGTCACAGTTGTGCGACTGGATTCGTGATTTCCTGTCAGAAAGGACACAGTACGTTGTAACTGACGGTACGTCATCGAGTGGTTCAGAGGTTACATCTGGCTATCCACAAAGAAGTGTTATGGGGAACTCTATTGTTACTTATTTTTATGAACGATTTAGGAGACAATCTGAGTAACTTTGAATAAATTACGAGGGTGGGTCAGTAAATTAGTCCCAAAGTGAGGTAGGAACGTCAGTAATGCGTTTAAAAGCCTGAAAATTGCTGACTCCACCCGTAAATTTAAAGACACATCACATCGTTTGAGAAGGCTCTAAAAGGCTGGAGTTTGGAATTTTTGTGGTAGCGTTTGCATCCTTTAACTGACGCTCTCGAGCTGTATCTTTATTTGGTTCCTTAAACTGCAGCAACCCAAAAGAGGGATGTTTCGTAGTGGCAGAGAAATACCCTTAAAAATCGGGCAGTACTGGCGTGTCTACCTCATTTTGCTACTTGTTTACTGACCCACCCTCGTATGTGTCATTAATATACTGGAATTTAATTTTATTACTTAATATCTTTTAGTACCACATGTTGCGAAGATCGCTATTTTATTGTCTGGATGACTAGATTCGGTAATGCACAGTTATCATCATCGGATCATCTATTTCAGACACAAACATTATTGACTATTGGCCCATCAAGGGCGACCACAAGAAGTTCGTAATAGGCCGCCACATTAATGCAGCTAGTGGTTCTTGTATGAGTCATGGTTCTGAAGTTGAACTGGAAACTATGCACAAAAAGCACCACTAGCTGCATTGATTTGGCAGCCTATTACGAACTTCTTATGGTGGCCCTTGGTGGGAAAATACGAGTGATTTGGCTAATTGTCAAAAGTGTTTCTTTAATAAGAGCTTTGCAGCCAAGATCGCTTTCTTGTATATGTCTTCAGTCAGTATTCAACTTGGATTCTGAAGTGCCTCTGGTTACAACCTTAAAAAAGATAGGTTGAGACGTTTTATTACTGACTTGTAAATTTTATGTTGATGACACAGTGTGGATGTACACCGTTTTGCTATGTAAAAAATTGTTGTATTAGCGGTGAATTCATGTAAAAAATTACTACAGATCTGAAGATGGCGTGTAGCACGCCGAAACCGGTTGAAGAAAGCTATCTTGGCTTCAAACCTCTTATTAAAAAGTTCTAGATTTCACCAATAATGAGTTCCTTGTATAAAAATGTTTCTCTCTGAAGCAGATGATCCGATGATGGTAAGCGTATATTACCAAAACAGACAGTAAAATAGCGATCTTGGTGACATTTGGTAATAATTGCTTAAGATCGCTCCTTAAAACATGATAAAATTAATTTATATCTTTTAATGTTACACCATTTCATTGTACTGATGTATGAAGTGTTACTTAAAATCTTCTGGGGATGCACAAACATAGTGGAGTAGCCGAGCGGTCTAAGGCACCTCACTGCGGAGGTTCGAGTCCTTCCTGGGGCATCAGTGTGTGTGTTTGTCCTTAGGTTAGTTTAACTTAGTTTAAGTAGTTTGTAAGCTACGGATTGATGACCTCGCAGTTTGGTCCAATAGCTTTACAATTTTTTTTAATATATTTTTTAATATATATATATATTTTTTGTCATAAACATATCTTTTAAATTCTAATACAATTTTGTGGTAATTTTAATATTTCCGTCATGTCTGATCTATCTCACAAATATGTAATTAACACATATAAGCAGTTATAATGGTAATTTCTCATTTACCGTTCAAGCTGCGATATACCAAATAAAAACATTAATGCGTTTTATACTCGTCTTCAGATTCTCCCGAGCTGTTTACACTCTTTAGTACCACCGCCATCAACAAGTCCTTTTTACAGGACAGACAGCGTTTAACTGGCCTCTCAACCGAGTTGAAATGTCCCCCTGACTTTTCATTACGCTACATTATCGCGGCGCAGCGGACTCTAAATGTAAGTGAGGAATAATGGCGGGGCCGGGAGCGATCGCACATAGCCGCCGCTGCCGGAGGAGCGCTACTTAGAAAACACTTTGCTTTCGCGCGGCGCCGCTAAGCAGTCTCTTTATATGTAAAGCGCGCGGGGCGGCCTGGATGGGGCAGCAAAGCGTCCGGCTGCAGGGGCGGCGGCAACGGCGGGCTCTAATCTCGTTAGGGGGGCGTCTCCGGTCGGCTGCCCTCGGCACAGCACAGCAAGGCAGAGTGCAGAACGGCAAGCAGCAAGGAGCCGCAGCACACAGCACACAGCAGCGTCGCGCAGCGGACAGCGCTGGCCGGTGTCTACAGGAAAACACGATAGGCCAGCGAGTCTCCAGCGGAAGCGGCTACTGCCGCATTTGACCTCTCTCTCTCTCTCTCTTCTCTCGCGCTCTCTCTGTCTCTCTTTAACACACACGCACACACACACACACACACACAAACACACACACACACACACACACACATATATATATATATATATATATATATATATATATATATATATATATAAAGAGAGAGAGAGAGAGAGAGAGAGAGAGAGAGAGAGAGAGAGATCGAGTAATTTACCCAAAGCACAGGCTCGTTGATAGAACCAAAAACACAAATAAAAACACACACAAACAAGAGGTAGGAAGGCTTAGGTGTGTTTGCGTGTGTATATGTGTGGGTATGTGTGTGCTTGTTTACCTTTCCTTTTTTCCCCCTAAGGTAAGTTCAAATGTTTGTATAGCTTATCGGACTTAACTACGGGGTCATCAGTTCCTAAACTTACAAACTACTTATGAACTAGCTAATCCTAAGGACGGCACAAATATCCATGCCCGAGGGGGGATTCGAACCCCCGACCGTACTGGCCGTGTAGACCGTGACTGGAGCGCTTCAGTCCCCTGGGCCACCGCGGCCGGCCCCCCTAAGGTAAGTCATTCCACTCCCGGGATTAGAATGACTCCTCATTCAGTCCCTTAAAAGCCGCATTCTTTCCTTTTTCCCCTCCTTCCTTCCTCTTTTATTGATGAAGCAGCCAACGGTTGCGAAAGCGTGATTGTTTGTGTGTGTTTTTATTTGTGTTTTTGTGTCTATCAACGAGCCTGTGCCTTTGGTAAGTTACTCGACCTCTGTTTTATATTAATCCCACCAGGAAAGTCTCATTCCATTGATAGTAACCGGGCGAAATATGTCATGAAATAAGCATCAAACGAAATAATTACAAAGGACAAACTTTTCTAGCTTGATTGGGGAAAAAAGATGGCGCTATGTTTCTCCCGCTAGATGGCGCTGCTATAGGTCTAACGGATGTTAACTGCTTTTTTTTTTTATGCGTACCCCAATTTTATTACATATTCGTCTAGTACGTAAATAAAAATTAATGACACGAACGTGTGAGTGCGTGGTATCGCGTAACATTTCCGTAGTGCGAAAGGTATTTCATTCGTGATACATTACTCGTGTTGAAATGGACCGTTTTCAATTGCAGAATACGTCGATATGGTACTTATGTATGGCTATTGTGATCAAACCGCCCAACGAGCCTGTGCTACGTGTGTTGATCGTTATCCCGGAAGATAAAAATAATCAAATGTTTGTAAATCTATCGTAACAAACTGCGTGGTCATCAGTCCATAGCTTACAAACTACTTAAACTGAGGTAAACCAACCTAAGGACAACACACACCCATGCCCTATCCAGAAGACATCATCCAAGTGTCCGGATCTTTCGTCGGATAGTTACGTTATTTAAAGAGACAGGAAGTGTTCAGCCACAAGTGAAACGTCAACCACGACATGCAACAAAAGACGATTCCCAAGTAAGTATTTTAGCTGTAGTTGCGTCTAATCCGCACATCAGTAGCAGACAAATTGAGCGAGAATCGGGAATCGAAAAAGCGGTGTTCAGAATATTACAAAATTGTTGAAATGTTTGTAGAGCTTATGGGACTTAATTACGGGGTCATCAGTCCCTAAACTTACAAACTACGTATGAACTACCTAATACTAAGGAGGGCATAAACATCCATGCCCGAGGGGGAAATCAAGTCCCTGACCGTAGTGACCGTGCAGAACGTGACTGGAGCGCCGCAGACCGCTCGGCCACCACGGCCGGCGGGAATTCTAATACATCAACATAAATTTCACCCGTGCCATATTTCTATGCACCAGGATTTGTATGGCGAAAACTTTGAAAGTCGTGTACAGTTTTGGAACTGGGCACGAAATAAATTGCGGGACGATAACAGATTTGTTTCACGCATTCTGTTTAGTGACAAAGCGTCATTCACAAACAGAGGTAACATAAACCTGCATAATATGCACTATTGCGCAACGGAAAATCCACGATGTCTGCCACAAGTGGAACATCAACGACCTTGGCGGGTTAATGTATGGTGCAGTTTTTTGAAAATAAATTGCTATTTAGGGAATTTTCACGCAAGAATTACAAAACTTCTGATTTATATTTTTTATTGGAACTTTAAAAACAGGTGATTCGATATTTTTGGAAATTCAATCAGTAACTGGGTGAAATAAGGGAAAATATTTTAAGGCTGCTACTAAGATTATTCTGATGCTATAAATGTAAAAATTTGGATTTGGAACCAAGGTTATAAATTTAAAAAAATATCTGTTTCGCTATGTTTTGAATTCTGCAATAAATTTTACAATAGAGGTGGCAAGTTGTATCAAAATATTTGATTAGGAAAGCATTTTTATTGCGAAATTTATGAAAATTTATATTTAGGAGTATAAACAACCATTGCAGTTATCAAAATACAAATGTTATGTAGCATTCATAAATTGATTTAATTCACAACTATCCTATAAGAAATATTTCTTTTGAATTGTCTAGGATCTAATATCAATAATTTCTTTGGTGATGTAACCTCTGAGCAAGTGACATAAAGCTGTCCGTGTGAGAAACATGGGCATGTCAGTTTCAAATGTCTGTAAATCTATCGGACTCAACTGAGTGGGCATTATTCGGTAGCTTACAAACTACTTAAATTAAGGTAAACTAACCTAAGGACAGCACAAACACCCATGCCCGAGGGAGGACGCGAACCCCCGACGACGAGCTACCGCGCGCACTGCAGCACGGCTCCATAGTGCGCATGGCTAATCCGCGGCGGCATGTCCAGTTCACTGCACGGTATTGAATAGATTGCTCTGTGGTTTATTAATCGTAATAGAAAGTGCAAGACTCACTGGAAACTGCAGTCTCTGTAAGTTAAAAGTTAGAGCTGTCGGAAATAATGTAATGTATGTGCACTGTTTCATTATCTTCCTTTACTTGTAGCTCTATAGAAGTCTATTACTTTCACCTGCAGCCGTGTCCGCTGCACAGTTCAAAGTTGGTCCAAAATTGTCAGGAGCAATCAGCTTTCAGGAATTTCTTTAATCTGACTGTGTTGCAGTGGTAAATACGTTAACTGTAGTAGTACATGGAGTATGACATGACAGGTGTTTACCCATCGCGGTACAAATGATCTCATATTTATTGAACTACATGGAGTATGACATGACAGGTGTTTACCCATCGCGGTACAAATGATCTCATATTTATTGAACTACATGGAGTATGACATGACAGGTGTTTACCCATCGCGGTACAAATGATCTCATATTTATTGAACTACATGTTCTACAACTGTATAATTTTGCAGTTATATATTCAGTCGATAAAGACTGTCATTCTCAAACAGTGTGTGAATAAAGTGTCGACGCATTATGCGTCAGTTTCTTGCAACTCGAATTATGACGGTATATCTCCTGAACCTTGTGTTCATGTGGTTCTTACCCAGACGACATTGTTACCTCACCGTAAGGAATTTTTGTACCAAATTTGGTTGAAATCAGTCCAGTGGTTTAGAAGGATATGTGCAAAATTTTCGTTTGATGAAGCTGTTTTTCGCGCATCTCATTGTTTGTGACGTAAATCTCGTGACCAATGTGTTGTACGTGACCATTAAACTTACCGCGACAGTATTCATGGATTGATGCTTACGTGTAAAAAATTTCATATAGATTGGAAGAAAACTGTAGATTTGTATCTAATACTTACACACAAACACACGGACCCTCTGCTATATATAAAAAGATTCTTGAAACACTCCCTGAAATACAGCTCAGTGGTATCCAATTATCGTATGAAATAACAGTGACATACTGTGGGATAATCTTGGATGAACACCTAAATTGGGAAGAGTAAACAGTTGTTGCTTCCAGGAAATCGCTCTCATCCCTACATGCAATCCAACAATTTAGAAATATGTTCCAAACGCTACAAAAATTAGTCCAAACACTTTTCTTGCCAACTCTTTACTAGTATTGTGTACTTCAACACGGCGCAAATAGCGAAAATTCCAGACATTTCGTGCTAGCGATGAATGCTTGCATCAGGTTCGTATGTATTATACGGTTGTACGATCTTATGAGTCCTTCATATACCCCAGCTAGGTTCGTTGCGCCCACATAAGTAGCGCGATTTTCAAACGCTGTGCTTACTTTCCCGACATCTTAGCAACCAGTGCCCACCAATACTTATCCTCTCAAATTAAAAACCTGTGATCATTCCAACCGGGCGTCGTGGCGCAGTGGTTACGCACTGGACTCGCTTTCGCGAGGTTGGTGGTTCAAAACCACCTCCGTCCTTCCAGATTTAGGCAAATTTCGGGATGGTTCCTTTCAAAGAGCACGGCCGATTTCATTCTTACCCAAAACTCCGAGCGTTAGCTCCTTCTCAAATGACCAAGCTGTCGACGGGACGTTAAACCCTAAGCTTTCTTCCTTATCATCATTACACAATCGCAAAGCCATATCGAATACGTCTAGTAACTTGCCTGTACCCTTACACAACTCTAAATCTTTCTTTGTGTCGTTCTCCATCTCAGTCATTGGAATATGGAATACCTAAACCACTCGACATTCAAAAGGAAACTCAAGCTTTACATATTAACGACGGCATTCCATCCATTGTTATGCTGCACTCAGGCTTCTCTCTTCTCTCCATCATAGCGTTGAATCTTACCATTCTATTTCTCTTCCTCCAACTAGTCTACCTCTTCTATATCTCTTTCACCACATTCTATCGTCTTAAGTCTCTCGATGTGAATAACTCACAATCTGCAAGAACATAAGGATGCAATCCCTAAATAGTAGTAGGGCTGATGTTCACAATATTAAACATGCAATACTGTCATAATTATTATTGTTATTATTATCATGTCTGATTTATAAAATTATCTTAACGTTATTGTTACAATTATTCTAGTAATAATCTGTAAAATAATATTTGTATTTCACATGGTAAAGTACTAAACAAATTCTTTGAAGAACCTGAGTAAACCTCAGAATTTCTGAGGATGGCCCAAAAGGGTGATAAGCGTAAAAAATAAAAAAGTTGCAACCACAACTGTCTTTCGTTGCTAAACAACGTTATTGGTTGTTGTACCAGTGGATAGTATTTAATGAAATAAATCTTCGAACTTATTCAAAGCATCCCGAATGCCACACTACCTATTAACATTGACAGTTGGATCACCATCCATCCCGCCTGGTATTAGACATCGTCATTACGTGAAGCTAACGGGTGACGTACTGCTTACATGTTTCAATACTGCTGCCGGAAGGGGGAGGGGGGCTCCTGGCCGCTCCTGTTCCGCCGCCGCTTCCTAGCGCAGCCCAGTCTTTCGTCGCTGCCCGTCGCTGCCGACATCGCCGTCGACGAGGATCGCGCCCGGAACCTCTCGCCGTCGCTGTCCCCGCCCCGTCCTGATCCTCGGGGACCACCGCCGCATCCCAGGTTCGCAGTGCTCCCCCCCAGGAAAAGCCTGCTCTTCCTGCCAGTCGTCTTTGCCGTAGTCTCTGTTTCGTCAATGCTGCCGCCGCTCGAACAGCCGGCGGTGCTATCCCGCAGCCCCCACCCCCAGCGGCCCGGGATCCCCGCCCGGCCACCGTCGACCACCAGAGTCATGGCAGCATCCTCATTATCGGACTTCTTCTCTCGGACTATCCTCCTTTCTTTCGTCTCTTCTCTTTTCATCCTATATTTTTAACAATGGACCATATCACAACCACCACCACCACCATCATCCACTACACTGATCCCACCCTAGCCTCCACCACCAGCACTTGGAGTAGCTATTATGCTCACCCCGCTGGTCTCTCTTTCTCCGCCATCCTTTCTGCCACCACTGAGTGCCACGTCCTCTCACCACTTCCTCTATCTACTGACCCTCGTTAATACTCCATGCCACGTCGTCACTCATTGCGCTGAAACGCTCCAATCACCACCACAGTTACAATCACTACAAGAGAGCCCCACTCCCCTTAAGCCCATGTCCCTCCTCTCCTCTCCCTCCACCAGAACGAACAAGGAATCCTCCAAATGCGGAAGCGCAGAAACCCCACCTGGCACATCCAAGAAGGCTCCCCTTCTACTCCACCCCCTACCCTCACCACCAAGATGTAATAGACACATCTCCTATACCTCTTTCTCCCTATCCCGACCTCTACTCCTTTCTCCTTTCTTGCCAAGACCCACAATTCCTTGATAATTGCACCCCATCAATTGAACTCCGAAATTACTACCTTGACACCCCTTATGCCCAGATCATCCCTGTAGGGACTCCATCCTAATCAAATGTAGGAGTCACTCCTTCTACATCCATCAACGCCATCCCAGCATCCACATCAGTTCCCATGCTTACCTGACTCCATGTTACCTATTGTTGTGCCATTTAAAACGATCTCACGGCGTCTTAAATGGGAGATGAACTCGTCCTGAGAAATATTAGAACTCCTACCGCCTACTATTGACGCGCTAATGGCTGTCAGAGCCATACTGCTACTGAAAATATTCCTAACGTAATTTACTAGGTATGGGTCTTCCACTAACGTCGTAAATTCGATTTTGCAGACGGTTTATTTCGTAACTTTTCAGACTTGATTTCTTTGTTTCTTAAGTACTCATCACTTCGGTTCAATTTTCTTATCTCTACACGATACGCGACATTATAAATCATTTCTCGTATTCAGTGGATCCCTGTTGTCACTGTTCCTCGGTTGACAGAAAACAAAAAAACCACCGTGAATTAACACTGACTACTTTGTTTGATCACAAAATTTTGTTTGCACTGCCCGTGTTATCTCAAATTACGTAATGAGTTTGCCGAGTCGTGATAATTGTATCTCGGCGATAAACGGAAAATAATTGGCTAATGTTGCTTGCATAAGCAATAAACATCGAATTCATAAATGGTAGGCAATGTTCATCACAATGTTGGCATTCGAGTTTCACAAGTATGAAACGTAATTAAACTTCTCCAAATAACTTTACGTTATGTTACGTACAACATATAACTTTGTTTATGTAAGTTACTAGTGTAGGAAGGCCTTTTTCTACAAGACGAATCAAAGCAGTAGACAAACATTGCTGTGGGCTAAGTGACAGACAAGGTAGATCTTTTTGGTGCTAAAAAAAACCTACAGCCATCTTACGTCGATCTAGGAATCTACATACAGTCCGTCAAATCTATGAAAAAATATAGTAAATTTTAGAAAAAAGGTAATCTTCTATATCTATAAATGTGAATGTCTGTTCGGTGTTCTTTTATCACGTCTGAACCACAAGAAATAAAGAGCTAAAATTTGAACAATTACTAATGTCTACCCAGGGAAGGCTTTAGGCATGGTTTTATGGCGATCTGATAGCTATTTATCTATATATATTAATGTGATTGTCTGTTCATTGTACGCTTATCACGTCCGAACGACAAGACGCAGAGACTTGAATATTTTTACAGTTACTAATTTATACCTGAGGAAGGTTTTAGGCGTGGTTTTATAGCGATATGATAGATATTTAGTAATTTGAAGACTATAACGCGAAATGCGGAACAATAATTCCTCTTTGAAAATTATATTTACTCTTTGCAAATGGTTTTATTGGTTGCATTGTTGCTCGAGAGTTGATGATGATAAAATGGTGGATTATATTGGGATGGAAAGTTATCGGTGTATATAAAATTCTACGTGTCTGGGTGTTAATATTTCGCTCTGCAGCTAAAACTACAGAACGGAAACGAATGGTCTGTGTGTAATTATTGTTGTCCGAAGTCCTTACGTTGCAACCATTGCAGTTCCATGCCGATTGCTATAAGGGTGTGGAAGATATGGTGGTTTAAAGTCGACAAATTATAAAAAAAACTCGTACTGAAGGCCACCGATGACGTTTGCGACTCTATATCAAGGAGGTTACATACAGCGAAACGTGATGCCACAGACCATATCTTCGGTCTGTGTGTGCTACAATGTCTTCAGCTCTTTTCTATAAGGAAATATAAGAATAAATAAAGCAGTGAAACTGAAATTTCTTTTAATACATCTCTTTAAAAAATCGATTTGACGTTTCGCACATTTCATCAAGTGATCGATCTATGATATTATTACAATCATTATTGTTGAATTTCCTTTAATCCTTTCAGATATGCCATTTCAGTTCAAAACACTTCAGTTTGCAGTTCGTCTAGCATTTGCCATGACAATTAACAAAGCTCAAGGACAATCATTAAACGTCGCAGGAATTCATTTACAGCCCTCAAGTTTTTCACATGGTCAGTTATGCGTCGTCTGCTCAAGAGTGGGCCACCCAAAAAATCTCTACCTTTACGCTCGAAACAATACTACAAATAACGTAGTTTACTAGAATTCCCTAAATGAAATTAAAATGAATTTGGACATTACTCTCACTATACGTGGTGAGATATTGCAACACAGGCTATAAGGAATAATGTATGTATTATTTATTGTAAATCATCAAGCACTTCACATAACTTCATTTTTTATTCAAATGTTAATTAAGAATGTTTCTAAAAAGGATGTTGTAATTCATTTCATCCTTCAAAACCAGTCTCATAGCTTATCTATCATAATCAACCAACACGCGAGCGGAGTCGCGGGTTTAATGTATCCAGGATATGCAAGAGGCATATAATTCAAGTTTTTTATCTATCTCTCCCATAGCGATACGGAGTTACGGCACATACACTTTGTGATCAAAACTATCCGGACTCCTGGCTAAAAAGGAGTTAGAAGTTCGTGGCGCCCTCCATCGGTATTGCTGGTATTCAACATGGTTTTGGCCCACCCTTAGTTTTGATGCCAACTTCCACTTTCGAAGGCACGCATTAATTCAGTTACTCCAAGATTTCTTGGGGAATGGCACCCCATTCTTCACGGAGTACTGTACTGAGAAGGGGTATCGGTGTAGGTCGGTGAGGACTGGCACGGTCCGCGTTCCAAAACATCCCAAAGATGTTCTATAGGATTCAAGTCAGGACTCTGAGTAGGATAGCCCATTAAAGAGATGTTACTGTTGTGTAACCATTCCGCCACAAGCCGTGAATTATGAACAGATGCTCGATCATTTTGAACTGTGCAATGGTCATCAGCGAAGTGATCCTCGACTGTGGGAAGCAAGAAGGTGCTTCAAACATTAGTGTGGACCTGTGCTGAAATCCACGCACAACAACTACAGGTGCAAGTAGCCTCCACAGTAAACAAGACACCATCATAAAACACAGCCACCGAATTTCATTGTTGACCCTGCAATCGCTGTCAGATGATGTTCACCGGAAATTCACCATACCGACACCCTGCCATCGTATCGCCATATTATGTACCGTGATTCTTCACGCTCCATACATAAAGCGAGGCCTGCGTGATGGAATCCAAGTTTTCTCACCTTCCGTCAAACTATCGTAGTACTTCGAGAGGACCCTGATGCAGTTTGTAATTCATGTGTGATGGTCTGGATAGATGCTTGCCTATACCCCTGTGGGTCTACGACCCTCTTCAAATGTCGGCAGTCTCTGTCAGTCAACAGACGACGTCAGTATCTACGCTTTATACAACTACATAAATATTCTCCAATTGACGTTGAAGTGCAAGGCAGCCGCTTTTAAGATAACTATCTGCCGTTCTATTCAAAAATGTTCAAATGTCTGTAAATATATCGGACCAAAATGCGTGGTCATCAGTCCGTAGCTTACAAACGACTTAAAGCTAGGTAAACTAACCTAAGGACAAGCACACACACTTATGCCCCAAGGAGGACTCGAACCTCCACGGCGTGCAATCGCGCGCTCCGCAGCGAGGCGCCTTAGACCACTCGGCTACTCCACCGCGGCACCGTTCTATTCTGTAATAGCGCGCGGAAAAGTAATTTCTTAAATTCCTCAGGATTCGATCGGATTTTGTTGGCCGGCCGCGGTGGCCGACGGGATTGAGGCGCTCCAGTCACGGTCTGCATGGCTACTACGGTCGGGGTTCGAATCCCCCCTTGGGCATGGATATTTGTGCCGTCCTTAATCTTAGCTAGTTCATAAGTAGTTTGTAAGCTTAGGGACTGATGACCCCGTAGTTAAGTCCCATAAGTTCAACAAACATTTGAACATTTAGCCGGCCACGGTGGCCGAGGGGACTGAGGCGCTTCAGTCACGGCCTACACGGCCACTACGGTTGGGGGTCGAATCCCCCGTCGGGCATGGATATTTGTGCCGTCCTTAGTTGTAAGTAGTTCTTAAGTAGTTTGTAAGTTTAGGGACTGATGACCCCGTAGTTAAGTCCCTTAAGCTTAACAAACATTTGAACATTTGGATTTTGTTGCGATGACCATGTCTCCATATGAAGGTGGGTGCTAATATAATATGTTCGCATACGGTAAAGGAAGTTGGTGAACGAATTTCTCAAATAAATCTCGCCGCAACGAATGCCGCCTTTCTTTTAATGATTTCCATCCCATCGTGCATTATTTCCGAGCCCATCTCACCGCGATATCGCGATGATACAAACCGAGCCGCCCTTCTCCGAACATTCTCTAAATCGTTCGTCAGTCTCGTTTGGTGCCATTCCCATAACAGTCTGCAATACTCCAAAATTGGACGCACATGTTGTGTATGCTTTTTGGTAGTTCTAGGATGCAAACATGCAGGTTCATAAGCGCCCATGTCAGAACTTAAAACGCATGACGATGCAAAGTCAACGGGAAATAAAGGGACAAGGCTCTTCGAAGACAGTCAACTTTCTAAAAGAAATCGACATTACATCTACATAGATACTCTGCAAATCTCATTTATGTGCCTGTCACAGGGTTTGTAGCACACTGTTCATTAAATATTAAATTTAAGACTTATATATCCATACATTTATTTACTGCTATCTTGCACATCACACACCATGGTAGCGTAATTACAGTGACAAGAGAAGAACAGTTTTTTGTACTCTTTTTTGTTAATGATCAAAGATAATAACAGAGAATACCAATTAGCTTAATACAGACCAGAAAATACAAATACAAATAGTAATTTGTCGTGTCCCCACATCATCCCCTTCTCAGTCATATAGTCATTTAACACTGCAGTTCGTCAACTAATCTTGCAGGAAATCTAACTTCACGACCAGATATTCTTCTTCTTGGTTTTCCACTGTCGGTTGTGTCTGGTTGTTTGACTTGGGCTGACAGTTCTGTTGAAGTGTCTTCAGGCTGCTTTACATTATGATTCATTAGGTACGCAGGTTTCAGTCGATCAATGGAGATATTTTTGATTTGGTCTTTTATTTTCACACCAAAAAGTTTTGGGGTTCTTTCTATTACTTCGTATGGGCCTTCATATGGAGGTTCTAATGCTTTTTTGACTCTGTCAACTCGCACAAATACATGTGTTGACTCATTGACATCCCTGTGTATAAAAGGTCTTTCTTTTGCTTTGTGGGAGTATTGTACAGGCTTCAGACGATTGTTGTGCTGCTTCAGTTGTGAAACGGTTTGAGTTAAGTCTGCATCCAATTTTGTTACATACTCTTGAAAAAAATCACATGGTATTCTGATGGGCGAGCCATAAACCATTTCTGCAATTGTATCATTACTGTTCTCTTTGATGGAGCATCGCAGGCCAAGGAGGATTACAGATATTACTTGAGTCCATTTCGCAGTTGCATGGGAACAGATAGCTGCTTTAAGTGTGCGATGAAATCTTTCAATTTTTTCATTTGATTGAGGATGGTATGCTGTAGTTTGCGTTTGGTTACAACCGCATAGTTTTGACAGTGCTCGGAATAGCTTACAGTTAAATTGCCTGCTTTGATCAGTCACTATTTGATATGGTGTTCCAAACCTAGTGATCCAACAATTGAAAAATGCTTGTGCTACTGCCTCTGCCTGTATGTCTGGAAGATGTACTACTTCTGTCCAGTTTGTAACTCTGTCAATGCATGTTAAACAATAAATATATTCTTCAGAAGGAGGCATTTGTCCTATCAAATCAAGGTGAACAATTTTGAAACGTTCATCGTTACTGGGAAAGTGTCCTACTAGTGTTTGAATGTGTCGTGATATTTTGTTTTTCTGGCATGCAATACATGTTTTTGCCCAGTTTTGTACCTCCTTTTTTAAACCGATGCTGACAAATCTTGATGAGATCATTTTTACTGTTGTCGTAATGCCTGGATGAGCCAGATTATGATAGTGTTAGAAAATAGGGTATCTAAATGGTTTAGGAATATAAGGACGAATGATTTGTGTTGACACATCACAGCATAGCTGTTTTCCTCCAGGTGTCAGATGCTGTTTTAACTTATGTGATGTATGAGGGCTGGTCTGTAGTTGACGAAGCTCTTCATCATCTTCTTGTGTTTCGGCTATCTCATCATAGTTAACTGGAACTAGTTCTCCAAGCCTTGATAGACCATCAGCTACAACGTTTGCTTTACCAGATATATGACGTAGGTCTGTGGTAAATTGTGAAATGTACTAGAGGTAACGTAATTGAATTGGTGTTGCTTTTTCATTCTTTTGTTTAAATGCATATGTTAGAGGAGCATGGTCAGTATAAATAATGAAATATCTTCCTTCCAACCGATATTTGAAATATTTGACAGCTATATAGATGGTAAGCAGCTATCATATGTGGAATACTGTGCTGTTGTAAACCTTTTTGAAAAAAATCTAATTGGTCTCCACTTTCCTCTTGTCATTGTTGCAATGCAGCACCTGCTGCAAAATCTGATGTATCCACAAATAATGCAAGTTGATTGTTCAAACCAGGAAATGTCAAAAGTGCACCATTTGCATTTTTCGAATTGAGCAATTGCTTCTTCTTTCCAGTTAATATGTCGTCGGTCCTTTTTTGTTGTTCCTTTTAGGAAATCATTCAGCTAGGCTTGGTTTTCAGCTGCATGTTTCAAATGTCAACGATAAAAATTGATGATCCCTAAGAATTCTCTAAGTTAACGAACTGTTTTGGGTCGTTTGTAGTTCATTATTGCTGCAACTCTCTCTGGATCTGGCTTTGTTCCAGAAGGTGTAATTAAATTTCCTAAAAATGTTAGGTGTTATACACCAAATACTGATTTGGAAACATTTATGACAAGACCATACTTATTCAACTACTCAAAAAGTAAATTTAGATGTTCAACATATTTCTCTGGTGATTCAGAAGCTATTAGAATGTCATCCAAATATCGAAAACAAAATTCTAGTTCTCTCACAACTCCATGTATAAACCTTTGGAATGTGCTAGGTGCATTGCGAAGTCCAAATGACATATAATTAAATTCATAGAGACCAAATGGTGTTATAACGGCTGATTTTGGCTTATCTTCTTCGGCTAGTGGAATCTGGTAACAGGCTTTGAGTGGGTCTACCTTTGAGAATATATTTTTATTTTGAAGCATAAAATTTACATCATCAGTTCGTGGGATTGGGAGAGTTCTGTCGTTCAAACGGCGATAATCTCCACAATCTCGCCATTGACCAGCTGGCTTCTTGGCAAGGTGTAGTTTACTAGCCCATTGTGATCATCAGTTTGTAGGATTGGATACCGGTCTGGGAGAGTCCTGTCGTTCAAACGGCGATAATCTCCACAGTCTCGCCATTGATCAGCTGGCTTCTTAGCAAGGTGTAGTGGACTAGCCCGTTGTGATTTTGATGGACGTATAATACCATTATTTGACAGAAATTGAAATTCTTATTTAGCAATTTTCAATTTATGTGGGTCCAATCTACGAGCCTTACTGAATACTGGTGGACCAGGAGATGTAGTGATATAATGCTGCACATTATGCTTTAATGCTTTTGGTACTACAGATGGTTTAGTTAGATGAGGAAAATTCTCTATCAGTTTTGGAAACTGGCATGTTGCACAGAAGAGCTTACTGAATCATTAGCATCCACAGTGGTTACTTCTGCTACAATTTTTAATTTTGTGGTGTTGTCTATCAACTTCTTATTTTTGAGGTCAACCAGTACCCCATAATGATGATGAAAATCGTCTACCAATATGCCTTTTGATACGTCTGCTACTATGAATGGCCATTCAAAATTGCGTTTGAGTCCTAAATCAATGTTTAACAGTTTTGAACCATACGTTTTTATCTCTGACCCAATTGCGGCATAAAGATTGCAGTCAGAGGGTCGACCTTTGCGGCTATTAGCAACTGGTAAAACGGACAAATCTGCACCGCTATCTACCAGAAAATTTTTCCATTACATCGGTCTTTTGACAGTTAGGCGATAATGGCTACCTAATGTGTGCACAGCAGGTTTCATCGTATCTTGCTCTGCTTCTACTTCTACTGCGCGATCTTTGCCTGCGAATGCGAGTGTTTCGAAGCATTTTAATCTAATTTTCCAATTCATCAATTCTCACCAGATGATCTTGTACTGACAAAGAAGACGATGTTGACGGAATGGAATGGGTGGAAGCAATTTGAACCTCCTCAACAGCGTTTAATTCGATCATACGATCTGCCATTTCAGCTATCTTATTCACTGTTTCGTCAGATATAACTAAAAATGCTTCGAATACTAGCTGGAAGTGTTTTTAGGATCTTTTCTGATACATTTGTACCTGCATAGCTCCTCATTTTTCTTAATAATTGGGTAGGTTTCATGTCGCCAAGTTCTAAGCCACTCAAAAGTTTTTTAATTTGGTGCTCTTCACTTTCTCTGAATATTTTCAGTAGACGTTCTTTTGCGAGATAATATCTGTTGTTCTCTTTACTTGTAACTGGATCCAATATATTTTCAACAAATTTGGCTCCAGCTGAGCGAGTAAATACTTAAATTTAGTCGCCTCCGTAACAATACCAGCGATCGCAAATTGCGCTTCGGCTTGACAAAACCAGATGTCGGGCTTTTCCGCCCAAAGCGGCGGTAGCTTAACGCTTACCTTATCAATTTCCATTTTACTGCTACATTCAGATCGATTCCCTTGATTACCGTTTGCTTCTCCTGTCGACATTTTGCGTATTGTTAGACACAGAATACGTCGTACTAAAATTATGGAAATCTCGTCGAAAACTTCGCCGAAACATTTCGTCGCAACTGTCATCTTGTCGATCACGTCGGGGTCACCAATTTTGAAGCACACTGTTCCTTAAATATTAAATTTAAGATATATATTTCCATACATTCATTTACTTCTATCTTGCACAGCACGCACCATGGAAGCGTAATTACAGTGACAAGAGAAGAACAGTTTTTTGTACTCTTTTTTGTTAATGATCAAAGAGAATACTAATTAGCTTAATACAGACCAGAAAATAGTAATTTGTCGTGTCCCCACATGTCCATTAACCACTTTCATAACCTTTCTCTACTGTTCCATTGTCTAATAGCACGCGGGAAGAAAGAACACCTAATTCGTTCCGTTTTCGATCTGATTTCTCTTATTTTATTGAGATGGTCGTGTCGCCCTATGTAGGTGGATGCCAGCAAAATATTTTCACATTCAGAAGTAAAAGTCAATGATTGAAATTTCGCAAATAGATCTCTCTGAAACTAATGACGTCTTTCTTTTAATGATTTCCACCTCAAATCGTGCAACATTTCCGTGATACATTCCCCACTGTAACGTGATAAAACAATGAATTCCTGCCGCCCTTCAAAATAATCGTGTTTCGTTTTATTATTTCGCTTCAGGCACTTTAAACGGCAGCCTCTATTCCGTTAATTAGTTAGTATTGTCCTTGAAACTGTACAATGGCCAGTCCTTTCCCAGAAGCATACAGTTACCGTCGATGGTGAGATCCTAATAGTTATGTGACGGTAAGATTATCGTTCAACATTCATGAATTCCTTGTCATTGGTATCAAATACCCCATGAAGGAGCAGGTAAATGTTACTTGTCATTGAGAAGTAGTGATCTACTTTGTCTGAAACTTTCGTTGTTTCTGAAAATCAGCTTTGATATTCGTCTAACAATAAATGTCTGTGACGAGCATTAGTTGTTAACATTTTGCTATAAACGTTCTTTGTACATGTCGAGTTCAAAAACATTTCATAGCTTTGTATGCAAGATTAATTATTGATCTGAGATTTGTACTGCTATAGATTCATAGCATTTAGAAGTACATGAATGCATGTACAACGCATTTACAAACTTTGGAAGTGTTTTATTTTGTAAAAGCGTTCTTCTCTGTGGGTTCTACTGCTTATTGTTGACGTTTCATGCATAATTCAAACGTAACTGTCAACCATGCACTGTATACAGCATGCACATAATTAACTGTTTCAGGGTACCCATATCTCATATCTCTTCGGATGATGTATTACAGTAGTGAAAAGAACAGCCAGTCACGTAGGTAGCAACATATCAACATTGAATCGGTCGTCATGAAAGTCCATCTGTTGTCTAATGCAACAATATATTCTAAGAAAACACATCTTAATGTATCTCTGATCATGTTGCGGTATTCATGCCAATTAGCATCTCTCGAAAGATGGAACTTTAATAATCAAACTTACGATTTGATAATACTTACAGTTTTGTTCCTTGATATCCCAAACGCTTTATATTGAGTAAATCAGGCAATATTGAGTAAATCAGGCAGATGCAATATTTGTTGTCTTCGTAAAACAATTCCACTCATTGCCATAAAAATCTTTGTTTTCAAAAGGACAACAGCATGAGGAGTCACGCAGATTTTGTGAGTGAGCTAATTTCTTGGGCGCATTGCAAAATGTTATATCAGAAGCAGAAACACCGACATATCTACATCTAATCTTAGCAAAGTATTTAGATTGTTAACGCCTTTATTATCCAAGTTGTATATTAATGGCCTGGTAGGGAGTAATTATAACAGCCTATACATTTCTCACGTTTGTGCTCATATTACTGTATTTTGATTTTGCAGTCGTCTCAATAAGCCAATTATGCTCCTTCAACAGTAAGTGCTCGGTCCACTTTTAATACCTGAATGGGCGGTAGGTGTTTCGTGTGAACCATTACCTCATGTGAATGAAGTTATACAAGGACAGTGCCTATTACAATTTGTGAAATTGAAGGCAGGTATATGTTGGGGTCTGTTACAAGTTATCCCTCGCCATAGAGCAATACAGTGCATTACGAAAGTATCCCGTATGTTAATTACTTTATAAGAAACATTCATTCAAAATTGCAGCTAAATTTATATTCCATACAGTTCATACCCATTTAGCCACGCGGCTATCCATCCATTCCAATCATGTCATAAATCCTTATCCCAAATTTTATTCAAATCCGGCAGGTGTGAAGGAGTAACAAACGCAGTTAATAAGTATTCCGCGCCATGCACCGCAAGGTACTTTATGTAGGGTATCTTATATGCTTATCCGGGGTATAAGCCCTTAACGCTCCAAAATTATCCACATCCGTCAAAAAAAAAAAAAAAAAAAAAAAAAAAAAAAAAAAAAAAAATCAGAGTTTTTCTGTGATAAAAGTTCAAATAAATCGGAACCGTCGTTTTAAAGTAATGTCACATTTATTTTGTAATGAGATACATCGTTTCCTATGTTAAAATGTATGCTGCTTTCCACTAGTTTGAATTCCACCTGTAAATTTAGTTGCAACTAATTTAAAAAAATGTTCAAATGTTTGTAAATCTAACGGACCAAACTGCGTGGTCATCAGTCGGTAGCTTATAAACTACATAAACCTAGGTAAACTAACCTAAGGACAACACACACACCCATGCCCCAGGGAGGACTCGAACCTCCACGGCGAGCAACCGCGCGCTCCGCAGCGAGACGCTTTAGACCGCTCGGTTACTCCACCGCGGCTGTCTCTCTATGAATAGGTTTTATACTGTAAATACTGATGTCTTATAAGTTTAATAATTTTCCCTCTACTATTACTGCTGAGTAGTTGTAATAATAATGTTGCAGAAGGTCTGTATCTGTAACGAGCAGCGCGCGAGTAGCCGAGTGGTCTGGAGCGCCAGGTTACGGATTGCGCGGCCTCCCGCGTCGGAGGTTCGAATCCTCCCTCTGGCATGGATGTATGTGTTGTCCTTAGGTTAGTTTAAATTAGTTTAAGTAGTTTATAAGCTACGTACTAACAACCCAGCAGTTGAGTCCCATAGATTTATAATCATTTGAATCTGTAACGAGCAAGGCAGTTTTTGAACTTGCTGATGCAGTGAAAAGTAGTTGGCGCCCAGGAACCTGAGACACAGCAGTGAAGTTATAAGCAGTACCATTCACCTCCATCGCAGAAAAAAAAATGTTCAGATGTTTGTTAAGCTTGTGGGACTTAACTACGGGGTCATCAGTCCCTAAACTTACAAACTACTTATGAACTACTTACGAACTAGGACGGCACAAATATCCATGCCCGAGGGGGAATTCGAACCCCCGACCGTAGTGGCCGTGCAGAACGTGACTGGAGCGCCTCAGTCCCATCGGCCACCGCGGCCGGCTCCATCGGAGAGAATGAAACACAATTATTACGTATGAATGTTCTGTTCTTGATTGGATTTGATTCAGGAACCTTTCAAGCGCATGGCCAAAGCTTGTCTCATGATTGATTTCTGCGTTTCATGACCTATTCTTCGAATTTTATGAATGTATTTATGCATGTATGAGTAAAATGTTTAAATAATTGATTGTCTTTTGGTGTAGTTGTTTAATAAGTTCTAGATTTCAACCATATATTTAATGTAGCGTGACTTAATAATCACGAAGAAGTAGTACGAGGTTTGGAACTTAACTATCTACTCACAACCGATACAAAAGCATTACTTGTCGTTGCTGCGCTGTCCACGTAGATTGTCAGTTCTTAGAAAAGAACCAGCGAGAGGACTTATGAAAAGGCACAGAGGTGAGCATACTTGGCACGAAGAAATATTGTTCAAATGTTTGTAAAGGATTTTTATTAGGCCTTGTCCTTCCACTTTACACAATCATCTGCGGCCTTCACTACTCTTCTACTGTATTACTTTCCCCCGTTTCAGACAATCCTTGCCGAATGCTCCCTCTAAAACTCGCAACCACCTCTGGTTCCTTCGATATGTCCAAATCCCATTTCCTTAGTTTTTTACCTTTTCGCAGTCTCGGAAGTTCATCAGCAATAATTTATGGTCAGAGCCTATATCAGCCTCTGGATATCTCTTACAGTTTAAAACCTGTTTACCTTATCATTATAAAGTCAATCTGGTATCTCCCAGTGTCTCCTGGTCTCTGCCACGTAGATAAACTTCTTTCATGATAATTAAACCAAGTGTTTGTGATTATTAAATTGTGCTCTGTACACAATTCAACCAGGTGAACTCCTCTTTCATTCCTTTTCCCCGGTCCATATTCATCTACTCAATTTCCTTCTCTTCCCTTTCCTACTACCGAGTTCCTGTCCCCCATCACAATTAAGTTTTCTTCTCCTTTAACTGTCTTCATGATTTCTTTTCTCTCTTAATACATTTCTTCAATCTCCTAATCGTCGACAGAACTAGTCGGCATATAAACTTGTACTACTGTGGTCGGTGTTTACTTCCTGTCTATCTTTGTTACGATAATGCGTTCACCATGTTGTTCATAGTAACTTACCCGCATTCCTATTTTCTTATTCATTATCAGACCTACTGCTGCGTTACGACCAAGTGATTTTGTATTTATAACCCTGTACTCACCTCAGCAAAGTTCCTCTTCCACCTGCCACCGAACTTCATTAACCCCCACCATATCTAACATTAACCTATCCATGTCTCTTTTAAAATTTATTAACATACCTATTCGATTAAGGGATAGAACATTCCACGCTCTGATCCGAAGAATGTCTGTTTTGTTTTTCGTGAGAACGATATCCTCCTGAGTAGTCTCCGCCCGTAGATCCGAATGGGGGACTATTTTACCTCCGGAGTATTTTACCCGAGAGGATGTCATCATCATATATTCATTCAGTAGAGATGCATGTATTCGGGAAAATTAACGACTGTAGTTTCCCCTTGCTTTTAGCCGTTCGCAATAACTGCAAAGCCATGTTAGCTGATGCTACAAAGCAAACGCAGTCAATTATCCAGACTGTTGCACCTGTAACTACTGGAAAGGCCCTCTTCAAAAGCCATACGTTTGTCTGGCCTCTTTACATATACCCCTCCACTGTGGTTGCACCTACGGTACGGCTATCTGTGTCGTTGAGGCACGCAAGCCACCCCATCTCGGCAATGTTTGTGGTTCATGAGAGTAGGAAATCAAAACACGAAAATAATAATTTGAAGTAAATCACAAAGTTACCTGACATTTTCATGTGAATTAAGAACGTCAGTTCAAGACAGGGCAGCCTGCCGTTAGAATTACAGGCACGATTTAAGAGTAATTAATGTGTAGCCTCTCATTTACTATTTTTTAACTTTGTTCCCTCAGTCTTGGAATTTTTGCCAGTTATGTCACTAATTTAATATGTGTTTTTCAGTATTATTAATGTTAGCTAGGTGGAGGAGGGGTGGTTATTGTATTTCAGCTGAAGGTGAAAATCATCTCGCACAGCAGAATTCTGTCCGTAAGTTTCTTTGCAAACGGGTTGTTTGGCGAGCTCTGCCACAGCTAAACAAAATATGATGATAAGGGAAAGGACCATGATTGACAGCCGTCTTCCTGCATATGCGCTGGGAAAATCATTCTTTCAGTCCAGAGTGCGGACACAACTTAGAAAGCTTCTCGTCCGTCACTTGCCATTACAGATTGCTGCTGTACTTCTGAAACACACCGAGATAAGCTTTCACTTCGTGGGTCAAACACTTGTGTCCAGAATGAAACATTCACTCTGCAGCGGAGTGTGCGCTGATATGAAACTTTTTGGCAGATTAAAATTATGGGCTGGAACCGGGACTCGAACCTAGGACCTTTGCAAAGGTAAAAGTCAAAGGTTCGAGTCCCGGTTTACACACACAATTTTAATCTGCCAGGAAGTTTTAAACACTTGTGTGTCTGTAGATCAAATACAATCCGATTTGATGGAGCAAGTGGAGGGTGTAGTTTCTTCCATCCAAATGCAGAAGCTTATCTCACTACCTTGTTACGTTGTGTGCCTTACTCTGGATGACGGAAATCAAAGTTCTTAACATGAACTGCAAAATTTTCTTTGTAGTCAATGAAATGAGTTCACAACCAGAGTTTTTCTTGCTATGGATCCATGTCATTTTTAGGTATTTTAGCATAGGGTGGTTTTAAATCGTAACTTCTATGAATACCAATACAGACCAGCTATGCTACAACTACGACTGCAGCGTCAACATATACAGGTATGGAAATTTGTCGCAGCCACAGCTCCTAGGGAACGTGAAAACCTTTATCCGTCTCTGTCTCTTTCCATTTTTTGGTAGTTAATGTCACTTGCTTGCCAACATCGCTTTTTTCTATCTTAATTTTAATAATGAGGGTGCACATTCACAGCTGACGGGAATCTGAATCGGTTTCGCGATATTTCTTTTTTGTGAGTTAGACATACTGCTATCACAGAATTCATTTCTCCCTTTTTTGTGTCATCAGATGCTGTAAGAGGAGTTAATGATAATTACGTGCTGTGTCTCGTAGTATATGCATTTTACTCTTTTTCGGTGATGATATATATTTAAAATGAATCTCAATTTTCTCAGTTCAGTAGACTTGTCCTTCCACTTTTGAGCTATCACATATTTTAGACTCAATTATTGATTGGTTGAACTGTTGGTTATTGGTGAAATACTTGCAGAGAACATCTTGTACTAAATAACTTCGGTAAAGTAGTCCATGAACTCACCTCAACTCAAACTGGTTGCGAAAACATGGTTGACCTTTTAGCCACAAATATTCCTGAGGAAATACGAAGCATCATTCAAATGTTCAAATGTTTGTGAAGCTTATGACACTTAACGGCGGGGTCATCAGTCCCTAAACTTACAAACTAACTTATATTAAAGACAGCACAAACATCCATGCCCGACGGGATATTCGAACCCCCGACGGGGTACGGCCTCGCGCATCGGAGCATAGCGCCTCAATCTGCTCGGCCACTCCGCCGCGGCGAACCATCATTACGGATACAACGATCAGTAAAGGCGAGACTATATGACTCAGACCCACAAACACTATACATATAAATTAAAAAGCGGACAAATCATTGCTTGACGGTATCCTGACAGACAGTCTCCATTTCTGTCAGATTAACCATAGAAGGGTGGCTAAATATGGCTAAAGTTCAAAGAAACAACATTAACCCCAAGTGCAGAATCATACCACATTAAGTTTATAATAGAGGGAAGTGATTGCCGATTGTACACAAAAACAGGTCCTAGGACCGTTGAGTAAGTAACGGCAAAGGCTGCTTCTGCTGAACATAACTTACATGTGTTTCCAGAACGAAACACTGTCAATTCCAAACAAATTCTTGTCACGTCAGCGCCTTCACCGCTGAGTTTCTAAATAAAGCTTTCCGTCATTCCTTCAGCAAAGAAGCCGAAGTAACCATTCCAGAAATCGAAAGAAGAGTGGCAATTAGCATGAATAACTTAGAGATGTTGCCTTAGATTTCTTGCAACTAACGCTATAATTTGCCGTCTAGTAAGGTTCTCAGTAGATTAATACAAATTGTCATACAGAATATGTCTGTGTGGTGCAGTTAGCCTAAACAAAAGCAAAACAAAAAGAGAGGAACAAGAAAAATTCAACTAAAAAGGAGGAATCACACAAATGAACAGCTTTAGATGGACAGACCATATATTCTACATTGAAGTGCAAGGTAGAGGTTTCATCGAACCACTTTTATGATGTTTCTCTACAGTTCCACACTCTAATAGCTCACGAAAAAAACGAACGCCTAAATCTTTCCGTTTTTGATCTGATTTCTCTTATTTTATTTTTATCATCATGTCTTCCTATGTAGGTGGGTGGTAACAAAATATGTTCGATTTCGAAAGAGAAATTTGTGTAAGAAATTTTGCAAATACATCTCTTCCCAACGAGTAACGTATTTATTTTAATGATTTCCATCCAAAATTGACACTCTCTCCCCTATATCGCAATTATACAAAATGAGCTGCCCTTCTCTGTTGTTGTAAATCGCTGTCAATCCCTCTTGCTGGGGATCCCACAATGCGCAATAATACTCCAAAATAATATTGTGAAATAGTTGAACCAAAGACTGGACTTCCTTGGCAGATGCTGCAAAAAATCCACTAAAGAGAGACTACATCACAGTCAAGTTAGCCATTCCAAAGAGCAGTCATACACTATCGATGTATCGAGAAACAAAATAACAGAAATGAATGCCTGTCCCGTCACCCACACACTGTACGGCTTATAGCGTCTGCGCAGTTATTAATACTTGTAGAGCTACATAAAAGGATCTGTTACACAAACTTAGTTAAAACTGCAAAAACATTTGTTATTTTATATATTTACAACTAACTTAGTGGTTTAATAGTCACCATGATGTATTACTACATCATACCCTACGATAAGTTTGAAATGTTTTGAAGAGTCTCATTACCTTTTGCGTACATTAAATTACTTAAATATCTGGATGTAAGTTCCTCGAGAACCGCGCAAAGTTGTATTTATGTGATGTATATGCTGGCGGAATCCTCTAAATGCTTCCCTCTTTCGAAGTTTTGGCAACGGCCCAACATCCTGTTAACTGCTGTGGAGTGAATATCATACGTGAACCTCGGTAGAAGCTTTTTTATTCATACTGCGCCGCAAATAAATGCTTTCAGAAAATTTAATTTGTAAGTGAAGCGAATATATGCACAGCACGAAATGGCATGTAATTTGTGGTTTACCTTTAAACGTTACCGATATTTTCTTCTCTGTGAATGCAAAATAAACATTTAAATGTTCAAAGAGTTACTTCCCTTTAAATCCATTTCTGTAAATGTATTTAAGTGAGAAAATGTACTTGTTTTATAATAACGTATAATAAAATAAAGGTTCGGAAGTGGGTGTAAGTTAAGAGAAAATACGAAGGAGTAAACAGTCTTGTTTGCAGTGTTAAAAATAATTTCCTAAATTATGCATTTCTCGTTCACTTGTTCAACTTCAGATGGGCAATTTTAAGATGCCAAATTGAAGGTTACGGCGTCATTTGGAAGTACATTTTAATACGATTTATCCCTTCGTGTCATATACACTGGTTGTGCTGTGCCAACCCAGCTATGAAAGGGAAAGGTTTTAAAGAAGAAAGGCTACTACTATTATGAACGACAAATAATTTAGAATTACAATAATATTGAGGGACAATTGCATGACTTACTAAATGTAATGAACAAAGTCATACGAGGAAAGACATTTAGGAAAAACTAGTAGTCAGAGGCAGACGAAGTAGTTCTAGCGAGAAATACTACTAATTACGTATTTGCATAACTTATTCACATTTTTCAGAACATACGTTTGGAGCACAGGATTCTGTGGAAGTAGATCATGCTTAGTTTAAAAGAAAAAAAAGGAGACAAGAAACTGGGAGTGTTTGAATCGTAGTGCCGTAGAGGATAGTTCAAAATTTGGCTACTATTGAGAAGAGAGGCATGAAGTAATTCGCAAGATAGTTGTATGGAGAACCACCTATAGTATAAGAGGAAAGGACACGCAGTTTCATATTAATTTTTGTTTATGGTGTAGAGTTGGAAATTCGCAGATCATTGGAACCTAATGATACGTACTTTATTAACTATTTAGTAATAGATTAACAGTGTGTATGGCTTTCTTCTTCGTTTTTATTGACTACCTTTACATCGCCTCAGAACGGAAAGTACATTTCTAATTTTCGTAATTTCATTGTGAACCACTGAATATTAGTGACTTCTACCATGAAGTTGAACTGAATCGTGCGAAACAAATGGTAAGGAAAAATGGGGGAATATGAATGTTTCGGAATGACAAACCGTTTTTTAAGTCAGCTAAGGATGCCAGTACTGCAATAAAGAATACAAGAGTAGGTATTTCATTCTAAGACAAGTGAGCAGTAATGAAAAAGACATTCATGGATTGTGGACAGGTTAACGGAGGTATAAGGCAAGTAACGGCGAGAGAAGCATGGATAACGTAAGAAAGGCTTCAGATGATAGCCGAAAGGAGGAAAAATTTCAAATGTTTGTAGAGCTCATGGAACTTAACTACGGGGTCATGAGTCCCTAACGATACAAACTACTTATGAACTAACTAATACTACGGACGGCACAAATATCCATGCCCGAGGGGGTATTCGAACCCCCGACCGTAGTGGCCCTGCAGACTGTGACTGACGCGCCGCAGAACGCTCAGCCACCGAAAGGAGGAAGTAAATAAACGGAGTCACAGGAATCCAGCAATACTAGTCCTGTAGGGATGAAATGTGTACGTTGTGTAAGAGATCCAAGGCGAAATGGATAAAAGCAAAATGTTCAGAAATATAAAAGAATACGATCTTTATGTAGACCGTCTTAGTAGTGTTTGTTGAGTTTCAACGTAGAGATGTGATATGACAAAATGAAGAGGGTTAGTGTAATGAATTTTGCCTTGAAGAGAATACTTGTTTCAGGTCGTGGAAGATGAAGGCAAATCAGTCAACTCTTCGAATACTAGTTAGTTGGCATGGTTCTGTTCTGAGTTGGTATGCCGTTGTTTTCCTCAGATCTTTGAAGTTACTTACCCAGCCAGTTACATTTTAACGTGAATTAAGAACCAGGGTGTAACTCGAGATTTTTCTCATTAACAACATTGCCAGATGTGAGAGACGTCCAAAAAGTAAGATAAACGTCCTAAATCCTTGAAGTCAATGGGGATCAAACCGCTACCTATGGATTGATAGGTTCCATCCTTTGCGGAAGTGCGTTCGTGATTACTGTAGGTTGATTGAAGAGTGCTTATCTCAATTTTTCTTTATTACGGGCGAAAGTTCGTCCCCAGACCGAATGCGCTGACTGAGGTGCCGACTACCAGCGAAAAAGATACTGTGACGATATGGAAGAATTTGGAGATGCACTTAAGAGTCAAGAGTGAAGATTGATGTAAAACATGAAGATTGACGTGTTTACTGCCACTGAACCGTCTTCCCATAAGCCTTTTCATGGCATTGCTGACTCGTTCCTTGGCTACTTGTAACATTGGCAACACTGACTTTAGGTGCAGATTTGAAACTTTACGTGGGAGGAGACTGAGCAGTAACATTGATAATCTAGCACGTCATGACCAGACAACATGTCTCCTGAATCAATGTTTACCTGGTTTACAAATAAATCTATTTTACACGTGATTCAATATGTTGTTCTACACCATTATTCTATAAGTAGAGGTCCCGTGCGAATTCATCGCACCGTTAACGGAATGACAAAAAAATTGGGAAAAATAGAAGTAAAACTGAATGTTCACGCATAGGCTTTTTAAGAATCAATCAATGCAAGTGTTTAAAAGCTCAAATGAAAGAGCTTGATGCGCTGAGTATTGTTAGGGAAAAAAGAAATGCGTACCTTAATTAGAACCGAAGATATCTTAAAACAAAACGATCACAATATTCCATATAAGGACAGAAGGATACCGCGTTTGAATAAAAATAGACGATGGGTAGACTTAAATTAATTATGATACTTGATGACAAGTCTCCGAATGAATACCTGTCGTTTAAAGCGAAAATGAAGGAAATCAGACCGACTGACGTTAGTTTACAGCAGTGATTCCCAAAGTGGTCTATATGGACCACTCTATTCCAACCTGCGAGGGTTCCATGTCAACGGATAAATAAATTGGGAGTCTATTTGTTGTAATTGGGGGTGCACGATAGCCCCCATTTATGAAGATTGCACCCAAAATTCATGATTATTCTGACAATGAAGAAGCTTGTATCTCACTGTTTTTTTCATTGGCTAAGCGAGAGAATAGAGGAATTCTGTACTTTCGGTCTCCTGCTGCAGACCCTATTCAGATTTGTTTTTATTTTACTTGGGGGGGGGGGGGAGCCGGCCGCGGTGGCCGAGAGGACTAAGGCGCTTCAGTCACGGTCTGCACGGCCACTACGGTCGGGGGTTCGAATCCCCCCTCGGGCATGGATATTTGTGCCGTCCTAGTTCGTAAGTAGTTTCTAAGTTTAGGGACTGATGACCCCGTAGTTAAGTCCCATAAGCTGTACAAACATTTGAACATTTTGAACTTGGGGGGAAAAGGGGGGAGGGCGGTGATCAGATAATTACGATGTACATATTCTAACCTGTAAAGCATTACAACTTACGTAAATCTAAAGGTGCACGTGTATTTCAAGTGTAGAAGTAATATTACATTAAATTAAATGCAAATTTCCTAAGAGGAACTTGAGAACACTATTCAAGGATACTATCAGCTATGTTACTATATTAATTGCTCACTACGTAAACTACTACCCCTTGCCCCTCTCAGAGGAGTGGGACACAGCCAATGAAGTACCAGCAAATGTTTAGTCATTCATCAGGGGATATATTAACATATTGTGGACTTGGTGAATGTGGGCTTCTTCAGGTTTTCTGTGTTTTGTGTAACAGTTCCTATTGCACATAACTTACGTCGTTTGTTACATTTGTAGAGCCGTCAAAGAAACATCGGTGAAATACCTCTTTTTTTATACTCCTGGTAGTCTCGAGGTAAAGTTCTCGGCTGGAAACCGGAGGGTCGCGTGTTCGAAACCCGGTCGATTCAAGGAATTTTTCAATCTGTGGTTTAACCCAGCCTTCACCCCACAACTATGTGAGGAGTCGACAGAAACGACACGTGGTTCGGATTCCACGTTAATCTGTAGGTTCCATTACTCCGGTTGGATAAATGGGGTAGGCTACTGATGCACAAGTTTCCGAAGCTGCGTCCAGTTAAAAGACTTGCACACGGCCACCGAGCCATACAAAATTATTATTACATACTGAAATGATGAGGCTTTTATTTCACAACTAAAGATACCTTTCTTGTTTCTCGTTTCGTAAATGTAGATTCAATTACAATTATTGCTTCTGAAAATACTGCTAGATGCGAAATAACTGACATATGATGATTAAAAAACCTAGAATCGACGGGGAATCTCAACTGAGACCTTCGGAGTTCTAGCCTAGTACTCAGTTACTTATTCAAGGAGTATTTCATTTGCGGTAAATCTGTTATTTCGACAGTGAAGCGATATTTTTTTTCCCTGACATGGACAATAAGCTCTTGAAAATAAATACGCATATAGCAGACAGCAGTCGAAAACCTTTGTACCAAGTATGGGATTGTTAATCGCGGACGCCGTGTTGTCTGTAATCCTTTCCCGCTAAGACCCAAAAGTAGTGGTAATTCTTCGTGGATGAAATGGCTCTAAATTTTATTTCGCTTGCCTGTGTGAAATGTAGGTTAGTACTCCTTATAATCTTTCGTAATAAAACACAGTAGCTTATTTAACTTGATGCACTGTGTCGTATTTGTCTTTTTTCTAAGCCTATTTTTTTAATTTAAGACTTTTATAATGATTGTACATGAAGATTCTTTTTCTCAGGGGCTTCTAATTTGATAAGATAATATTTGAAATAAATAAATATTAGTAGTTCATTTATGTCGAAGCCAATTACAAAAGAAATTGTTTATGCCTGAATTTAGTAGGGAAGACAAAAATAATGGTTAAGTCGACATCAAACTAGAAGGGGTCGTTCTAGAAGAGTTTAGGATCTTGGAGTGTTTTATCATATATATGTGAAGCATGGACTCTGACAAAAGCAGTGAAACAGAGGCTGAGGACCATAGAAATGTGGATTTAGAGGAGAATAACGAAAACAATCTGAGTGGACAGGGAAAGTAATGAGCTGATTCTAACAGAATGAGAGCAGGACGCTCTTAAAGTATATATGAAGAAGAAAAAATAAAAATGTTATGACATATAACGATAGAACCAGTTCTTAAAGAATGTATTTGAAAGAAACTTCTTAGGGAAAAAAAGAGAGAGAGGCCAAGAGAATTTTTAACAACATCAAAGAAGAAATGGATCTGAAATCATTTCTAGAACTGAAAAGGATGGAAATGGATAGAGAGACGTGGCTAAATCGATAAGGCATATAGCCTTTAGTAAACGACGACTACCTCTAGAAGTGTGAAATACGAATTGTGGAACACCCGTTTAGTATTTCTGTAAAACAAATTCCATTTACGGAAACATATTAGAGCACCAGCTGCAGTTTTATTTTCTATCACCAAAAACAATTTCGCTAACCAAAATTATTTTCAAGTGATAATGAAGATAGTTTTGTGGAGGTCCGCTAACACATCTGTGTAACTCCATGAATATATCCTGACGATGCACTTGAGTGTGGTCTCGGTGACTGAAATCTGTTTTGGCGTTACAAAATAAAATTGTAGTTTGTGCTGTAATACACAAGTATTTCCTACTGACGCGAATTCACTGAAGCGTCATATTTAACAACAGGTATATTAAAAAATTTCTTTGTCTGTCAAACAGACATTATAATGAGAAATATAAGTGAGGCGCGTAGAACGAATTAATTAGGTATTGTACTTTTTCCATCAGTTTCATACGAACAATAGCGATTAGTAGCGTATGCTGGAAATACGTTTCTTGTGTCGCATAGTTTCGCACATTATTTGAGTTTTGTTTTCAGTGAACCGTGAATTTTGCGTTAGTCATTACGTCGCTCGGTTCCAGTAATACTTATTAACAATTCATCGACTCTAAATTGATTATGACTCTGCGTTTGCTCAAAGCCACCGCCGATCAGAAGAAAACAAACACGTTACTCGTATACGAAATTGCTTTCTGCGTATTACGTGATAAATTCAACAGGAAACATAAGCCCTAGTCTGTATATGTATACAAATTTGCCTAATCATTTAAACATTATTTTGACAAATATCAACAGGGATCAATGCATCACCGACTACACTCCGTAAGCCTTATAGTCTTTACCCGTGAAAATAAAAACCGGCCGCAGTAGCCGAGCGGTCTGGGGTGCGCCAGTCACAGTCTGCACGGTCACTGCAGTCGGGGGTTCGAATCCCCCCTCGGGCATGGATATTTGTGCCGTTTTTAGTGTAAAGTAGTTTGTAAGTTTAGGGACTGATGACCACGCAATTAAGTCCCTTAAGTTAAAAAAAAAAATAAAGGAAAAAGCAGTTTATTCTGTTACTCATAACAACTGATTTTCAATTATGAAAGAATTGATCACTAGGGAAAGAAAGAAGAATGTTGACATTAAGTAGTAAAAGGCAAAGCAGTCAAGAATCCGGAGATTGGTTTGAACACCACATTGCATTTACTAGGCATGGTCCTGTCTGGAGGTGATATGCCGTTGCCTTCCTCCGACCTTCGAACTGACTTACCCAGCCAGCTATAGGGGGACCTACAGTTTAACGTGGGTTCCGAACCACGGTGCTACTCGGTATTTTTCACTTGAGCAATACTGCCAGAGGTGAAAGAAGTGGAAAGTGACAGATAAAAATTCTAGGACCTGGTGGGGATCGAATCCGCGACCTTTGGATTTGTAGTCTGGCACTCTACCACTGTGCAACCGAGAAAAGAAAATTCCTGGCTTATTAGAATTGTGTGTCTGAACCAGGATTGGAACCTAGGACCTTTGCCTTTCGCGGGCAAGCTCTCTACCGACTGAGCTAGTAAGAGCTGAGGTACTGGCAGTAGTTAAGTTGTGAGGACGGACCGTAAGCGTGCCGGGATAGGTCAGTGGTAGAGTAGTTGTCCGGGAAACGCAAACGTCCCAGGTTTGACTCCCGGTTCCGAGACACAATTTTAATCTGCCAGGCAGTTCCAAATCAGCGCACTCCCTCTGCAGAGTGAACGTTTTATCCTATTAGTGTGACTTTTATTCTCAATCAATGTCTCTAAATTCTGTAAAGTGGAAGCAGCTCAGTTAAATGAGACTCGATGAGCAGTTAACTACGAAAGCGTTCTAGTGCATCGGTGGAAGCTGAAAGCAACGAACTTAGGAACAAAATTTATTTATTGGTAAGGATATATTTATTTGCTTTGAGAACAACCGTAATGGACAGGGGTTGACAAATTACATGACATCTTATACACAGTATTTCTTTCCTGGTTAGGAGTTGGCCCACCATTGGCTTTGAGAACAACTAAACCTCTTCGATGAACAGATTCGTAAATTATAATGAACAGAGTTATCCATTCTTGTGCCGAAACATCCACAAATTACATCAACGATTTGTTGATCTTCACACTCTGCTGTGAAACTCCTCATGAAGATTCAATTATGTAGGAACATTGTGATTCAGCTGTGCAGGGGAGATGTTTGATAATATTGCATTGCTTTACAAAGCACGCCTAAATATTTCAGACTGTGTGTGTGGTTGCATTACTGTTCTTGAATATGGCAGTTCTTAGCCATATAGTAAGATGTTTGTTGTCGAGGATGGTGATATATTCACTCATAGTTGTCCGACCACCTATTGGAGTCTTAGACATACATGATTACTACGATATTAGTGATAGAACACGAGGGAACTTCTGTCTCCTTGCTTGACTGAAGCAAGCTAATGTGCTGTATTGTAAGCTTCTTTTCGGCTTTACCACTTATAAACCCGGCTGTTTAATTAATTAATAATAATGGTTTCCTGCCGAGATAGCTATATATTTATAAATAAAAACAGTTACAAATCACAAAAAATATCATTTATACTAGAAATAACCTGTTTACAGGGCCGTCTTCAGATCTGTAAGGTATTAAACATACAATGTTGGTGATTTCTCTAAATCATTCCAGGAAAATGTCGGGATGGTTCCCTTCAAAGGTAACAGCCGATTTCCTTACCCAAAAACTGAATGTGGCAATAAGTACCTCTTCTCCGCTAAGCCACTGTCTCTGTGAGAATGTGTACTTCTTAACTTTTAAGTGAATGTGCGAGAATCTACTGGCTGTCTGAATGTGGGTAGTAATAGCTCGCTTTGCATGTTTCTCTTTGGCTGAGAGTCGATAGTTAGTCGTTACCAAACTCTGCTGCTGGTGCTACCAGAGAGGTTACTACACCCTTTGGTTACAAGACAATCGGCGAGTCCTCGCCAGGGCGAGTCTCACGTCCCCACCTGTGTTTTGCCAATTACCGGTAGCTTCGCTTCGCGCCCCCTGGCCCCTCGGTCTGTGCTGGGATTGTGGTGAGGTAAGGTTGGTTCTGCTCCTGTGTCCGCAGAGTTGGTAGCAATTCGTTGTCTAGCATGTTTAACTTAGACTCTTGAACTCTGATTCATTTTTCTGGAATATTCCTTCCAATCGTGCGCAGAAATGACTTCTGGTTTTTCAATCCAGTGATTTCCAACAGATAAACGTCGTGTATGTGTTACTAGTTCCAGTTTGATAATGGCCTGGTATATTCAGACCTTTTGTGATTATGTGGTGGTGTACGTACTCTGTGTAAATTCTTTCTAGCTTTGTGGGGCCCGATTTCTTATTGACAATATGTTCATTTTTGTACAGTACATGTAAAATCTTTCTTATCGTTTCCTTCCATGAATTATATGTGTTCCACGGGGTTGGTTCTTAGAACAAAGCCTTAAGCTTCCACTATTGTTTGTTCCATGCCCATCAGGCAAGCAAATATGCATGTTTCCTTCTGATTTCCCCTAACATTTTGCAATTTTCTCTCCCTGCCTATTTTAATATTCTGTTACTTCTCCGAACTTGTAGTATGCACTTATTCTTTATCAGTAATTCTCTCTGATCATTGCAGAACTGCCTTCAGTAGCTCGCTTATGAAATTCTATGTATTTCTAAGGTTTGAATGCCGTTGTTTTTATTCTCATTTTTCTGTCTTTGTAATTATTTCACTTTTCTGGTTTTTTGTGACTGGACTTCAACTTTCTCTGTACTCGCTCCCTATCGCGTGAAGCTGCATTTAATTCGCTTCCTTATGTAATTCTAAACATTTCAATGGGTTGCATGCCATAGTTTTTATTTTTATTTTTCCGACTTTATAATTATTTCAATTTTCCGGGTTTTGAAACTGGACCTCTACCGTCTCTGTGAACACTCCCAATCGCATGCTCTTGCATTTGAGTAGCTTCCTTATAAAATTATATGCAGGGGTTTGCAGCTAGTCACCTGAATTCACACCATTTCTCATAAAACCAGTGCCTAGAGAGTTTTCTGTCGGATTGCAACTTAAGAGTCGGCCGTGATTTTGCGTAATGAATCCGATTTTAACCACTTCACCTACTGTAGAGTGCGACCATGTAACGTAGCCGTGTGTCGCCGTTATCGTGTTTTCTTGCGGTCTAATCTAAATACAACTTAACCTAGCTATACTCACGCACCATCTCAAATCAGGCTTGACAGACCAGAGCCATTTTCGCAGTTTCATTGTATATTGTGTTGTGTGGTACCTCCGGGTTTGCTGAATTTCGCCTACGATAGCGGCTCCTGCGTCTGCCTCGATTCAGCACGCTGATTTTGGTGAGTTTCGCTGTGGCATTGCGTGTGTGTAAGAGAGTGAGTGTTGTTTGTAAATCCCCTCCCCCCCTGTAGCGTTACGATTTGTGTAATTTATGTTAAATTCAAAAGCTGGGCGTCGTTAGTTTCAGACTGTGTAAATGAGATACATTTTTATTGTATTAACAACATTGGTGCCCCGTTTTGCTTGCGTTCGACCTGGATAAACAGTTAAGTTCAGTATAATTTTGACTTGCCTGTAAAGTGTAGTTTTCGAGCTCCTTCCTCCTTTTCACCAGTGCTGAGAACAAGCTCAGATGCAATTTTTTAAGTTTATGTTCCGTTGCCCCATAAATGGTTTTCTTAGCCACCTTTATGAAATAGCTTTACTTGTTGTGGCTTGTTTATTAATGCCTATGTGTAACTTCATGTGAGCTGCTACGTATATTGGGCCACTGTATCGTTAACTTTCTGTTATTAGAGTGATTTGAACCAAGTCTGTTCTCAATTTGGGCCAGGGAACAAGGCTTTGCAACAGGGAGTAGCCGGTAGCTCACACGGACCTTTTGCTAATTTTACTGCTAAAATTAGGCTTTTTTATAACAGTAAACTCTTATCTGGATACCTACTACCAGAATTAAGCTTTTATTACGTACAGTGGTCCACTTTTAAACTGTATGTCCATTTTCGTTTGCTACTTAGGAATGTTCCTATCTCTGTTATTCATCCTAACTGAAATAGTTGCGAGTATATCTCATGAAGTGCAACAATACATTTTCCCCATCATTATAAAAAGTAATTACACATCCATCAACCACATAGATGTATAACAGAAAAAATGTTAATTTTTTTATACCCATGCATAACTACCACTTCATTTTTCACGTACATAGTTCGTCATCAGGTTTCGATGATGCACTAGAGGTACACGTGGTGATGAACTATGTAAGAAAAATGAAATGGTTACTCAGCTTAAAAAAATGTTTGTAGAGTCTATGGGACTTAACTACGGCGTCATCAGTCCCTGAACTTAAACTACTTATGAACTAGCTACAACTAAGGACGGCACAAATAACCATGCCCGAGGGGGGGATTCGAACCCCCGACTGTAGTGGCCGTGCAGACCGTGACTGAAGCGCCTCAGTCCCCTCGGCCACCGCGGCCGGCTATTCAGCTTCCCTACAAGGAATGCTATTATTGGATTTCCTACCATACATCTCCGTGAACTGGTGCATGTGAAGTTACTTATTATTATGATAAGAGAAATGTATTGCTGCAATTCATGAGATACACTCTCAACTTTTTCTGTAAGGATGAATGGGGGAGGAAATAAGACGATGCATAAGTGGCATTGAAACTGGTCATCTAGTTATATAAATAAGGATCTTGACTGGAAAACCTTATTAATTAATTCCAGTTCGCTACAACAAACCAGTCTATTCCGTACATAAAAAACGATTCATCGGAGCATGCCATATACGTCCACTTCTCAAGTGTCCAGGTTTTATGATCGCTTCATTTTACTTTTGTAACCCCCTATAAAACGAGGGATGATACTTAAATCACTGCTGTGGAAACACTATGCAATGGAATCTAGTATTGTCGCCGATAGCACACGTTGTTGACGTCCCTACCTTACCTCCGAGTAAATGGACTCGCCCGTCCCACGTTATCGGCGTGCGCACGTGGTGACTTTTGAGCAAGCGATCTAACGTAACGGTGTCACGATGTTTTCGAGACAGGAACATCGGAACTGGATGAAGATTGAATGAGTCAGAGATTATACAGGCAGTAGACCGCACCATCAACATAATAGCGCAGCTAACGGTATATTATGCCTTCCATATCGCTGGAGCGGTTTCTAAACAACAGTGATGACTACTTTGAAGGACAGTAACAGGTGCAAACAAGTGACACTTTTGTATCGGTTGTGACTAAGTAGTTGCCGCTATTTAAGTTCCAGCCCTCGTATTTACTTCCCCGTTGGTTTCTTAAGTTATCAAAACCCAGTCGTGAGTCAATTGCAGTCCTTCCATGATTGTGAATTGCAGACGTATTGTATTATCTGAACAGTACTACTCTAGATAGTGTTATCTTTTGCTTTTTTCGGCAGTAGTTGTATGTTGTCTGGCTATAATATTTCCTCATGCTCGTCGGCCGTTGTCGGTTCGTCTTTCGCCCACTCTCCTCTTTGCCGAAGATGTTTTCCCCTTGTGATGGTACAGCTCCTGTACCTTCCGGGCTTTCTGTATTAGATGTGTGGTTAAATCCGCCTTCTTCAAGACACCTTGTAATAACACCCAAGCTTTTTTGCTTTTATTTTCTGGAATAACATGTTAAAGATGTTGGTTATGCAGTCATTTAGACGAGCTGTTTGAGTTGACAATTTTGTTGAATATGAGGCATAATTTATTTACGATACTTACATTATGCCATTCCCAGGATTTGTGTCTGATTTGATTGAGGAATGAATACTTTTCACAGCATGTCATCTGCAAACAACAAAAACATTCACAAAAAAACTTATTAGTTTAATGTACATTAGCCTCGAAGTTATGTTGAAACCATGCTTTATGCGGCTGTCTAGTGGTTTACTTACATTCGAAATGTGGTGTTGCTGCCTGATTATTGGTGGCTAGATCTTATGTTTTATAATGTTTAGTGCACTTTTAGTTGTGAACTGGCACTGTTTATGTCGCCATTTGTCTTGCTGCGGTGGCTGCATCGTGTTCATTAATTTGTGTCGTGTGTCTGTGATGTGGCGCGCGATTTTTGAATGGTTTTGATACTGGCGATCTTGTGTGTGTGTGTGTGAGAGAGAGAGAGAGAGAGAGAGAGAGAGAGAGAGAGAGAGAGAGAGATTTTATTTCGCTTGGGTGTGTAGCGGTGAGAGAGAGAGAGAGAAATATTGCGTGAGGGTTGGGGGGGGGCGGATCTGTCAGATGTAATGTAGAGGTGGGATTGTTTATATACATCTTTTATGGTCTCAAAGAGGATTTTGTTGCATAGTGATGTGTATATGTCAAGTACTTTATTACCTTGGGCTATTGCTTTCTGGATGTGAAAATTATCTTCTATTGTTTGCTTTTCGAATAAGCTGCTGCTGGTTTTGAGAATTTGTAGGTCAGTTTCCATGTTTTTTTGGGATATGATTTTGTTTTAGTAAATGTTCAACAAATGTCGAGTGACAGCTGCTACTTTTTTATGCTCTGAGGTGTTAAATGTATGTTGTTTTGAAATTTCTGCACGTATGACCCACGTACACAAATTGGCAGTTCTTGCTAGTTATCTGATATATTCCTAATTGGTTGTACTTGTCAGTGTTGGAGAAATGTTTCCCTAGTCTGTTCTGTATGGTGTTGTTGGTTCTCTATCCCATGTTCAGCCCTTGTTTCTTAAGTATGTTGTCGAATCTGTGTGTGTATGATTTAGTTGTTGAAAGTCATTGTATGCCAGTTTTTGCTTACTGTGTGTTGGTTTGTTGTGTGCAGTGTTTCATCTCTGTGTGTGGAATTTTCATGATTGTGTGGTTTTTTTGTGTGTGTATTCTGTACACTGTTGTGTGTCATACCCATTTTCTTGTGCAATTTGTTTTGTTGTGTCCAGTTCTTCTGTGTAGACTTGTTTCGTTATCTGTGATCTAATTAATTGGTATAGTTGAAATCTGAAACTTGCTTCCTTCTGGATGATTAGATGATTGGATTGGTTGTGAATCACAGTGCTGGTCATGGTGGGCTCCCTGTAGATTGTGTATTTATGTTTGGTGTTTCTGTTATATATAGTGAGATCTAAAGAAGTATAGTTTTCCATCTGTTTGTATTTCAATAGTGAACTGTATTTCTGGGTGTATGGTGTTTATGTCATTGTGAAGATCTTATATACGGGAGTGTAGTTCACTGATCAGGCATATTATATAATCCACATTTCTGTACCAATATTTATCTTGTACTGCTTTGGTTTGACAATTTTGTCAAATATTTGGTTTTCTATGTGGTTAATGAATATGTCTGCTGTAAGGCCACTGATTGGGGATTCAATAGGCAATCATTCCTGTTGGGAGTAAAATTATCTGTTGCAAATGAAGTAATTTTGTCAGGGAAGAGTTTCAGTATAGTTGTAACTTCCTGTGTGTTTGTTGTGGGCAGGTTTCCTTGTAATTGCAGGTTTCTTTCTATTATGGTGATGATTTCTGCTGTTGGGATGTATTAATGTTGCTGTGTTTGGTATGTTTTTATACCTTAATTTTTTATTAGGACAATTGAGTTGTTTATGCTACTGTTTTCTGTGTATCTGTATATTGTTTGTAATAAAATGTGTGTGTGTTTGGCTGCGTAGTAGGTTGGTGCATTGATAAAGCTAATCAGTGGATATACAGCGATATTGGGTTTGCGAAGTTGGGTAATGATTTCACAATAGAGGCCTCTGGACTTTCGTATCATTCTTTTTATCCGTGCGACTGTGAAAATTGTTTATATTTTTTCAATATTTTCTGTACGTTTCTTTAATACCGGTTTGTTAGGTCACCCGTTAGTTCTGTTGTTCCATGAGAACTATTGAATTTACCTTGTCAGATTTAGCGATTATGACTTTTCTTGTGTTAGTTTTTGTTGTAGTTTTCTGTGTTTTCTTCATCTGATTGTGTGTTTTACTATATGGAGGTTTTGTTCTTCAAGATTATGAGCTTCGTTTCATCAGGAACTAGTTCTCTTGTTAAGTTTGGATTAAATTCAGGTGTTTTAAGTCTTTCATGTCGTTTAATTATGTGTTCAGCTTCTGTTATCATGAATTCTATTGCTCTGTGACATACTGTTGTTGATGTTATGTTTTGCACCCTTTGCAAGTAGGTTACTTTCTTCTTCAGTGAACTTCATGTCAGTTAAGTTGATGACTCTTTCGTTGAATGTGTATTTGTCGTATTGGTGTTGGGTATGGTGGGCTTTTGTGTGACTGAGCATTTTGGTGAGTTCCTATTGTTATCTGTTTTCTTCCAATTATGGTGTCTGTGGATGTCTTCACGCTTTGCATTATTTCTTCAAAAAACAGTGCATAATTTATGTGATTTTCTAACTATATATGATGTTTATATAATTCAGTGTTCAATGCTTGTTTTTTAGACTGCAGGGAGCAGATTTCTTACTTTATCCACATGAGGTCAGCTTTACATTTTGTCTTTTGTTCTGCACATGACATGTTGTTTACAGTTATCACTACATAGTTCGGAATTATTTTGTTAGCCAATTATATTTTGTTAAATTTTATATGTAGTACTTTTATTCGAAGTTTTATGTTTGCATCCTGGAACTTGTTGAAGAGCTGCCAAGGGAATACCTTGCTTGGTGTTAGGATGATCATCCTGTGATGGTGTATCTTCCGTGCTTGCTGTATTACGTCTGTGGTTAAATTAAATCCGTGTTATGCAAGACTCCTGTTTTTATTCTTATTTTTATTTTTATCTTTATCTATATATTTATTTATTTTTTTAAACGCCCAAACGTGTTTCGGCACTTATTGTACAATCTTCCGTGGGTTTATGACTTTTATTTTCTAGTATAACATGTTACAGATTCTGGTTATGCAGTCGTTTAGTCGAGTTATCTGATTTGACAATTTTCTTGGGTATTAGGACTAATTTATTTACGATACTGCTTTGATTGAGGAATGGAAAGTTTTCTCAGCTTGTCATTTGCAAACAACAAGACGTTTTTATTTCGAAAACTAATTGATTTGTTGTACATTCGCCTGGAAGTTATGTTGAAGCATCGTTGTATGTGGCTGTTTAGTGGGTTACTTACAGTCGAGTTGTGGTGTTTCTGCTTGATTATTTGTGGCATTATGTTTTACGATGTTTAGTGCGCTTTTTGTTGTGAAGTGGCACTGTTTATGTCGCCATTTTTCTTGTTGTGGTGGCTGTATCGTGTTCGTTTGTTTTTGTGGTGTGTGTGTGTGAGATGTGGCGCGCGATTTTTTGTTTTGAGGAAAAAGGGGGGTGGGGTGGGGTGGGGTGGGCTACACATTCTCTGTTAAGTTATATAAGAATGCGTTACATTACCAATCATTTTAATGTTATTTCAGTAGCATGGAGAAGGGTGTGAAATTGAACGAAGTCTACATTACGGTGTTGAAGATATGTTGCAGTCTTCCACCATGGGGCGATTTTAACAACGGCAATCAGAAACGGAAAATTGAGCGCGCATATCCATTTTTTTCGGGTTTTTGCCTTAATTCCTGACTTTGCCAAGGTATGCATTCCATCCATTCATTTTCGTTGGTGATCTCCTTCCTTCCCTTCTGTCCATCAACTTTTTCCCTCTCTGTATTTCCCATCTGTATTGTAGCTAATTTCAGCCTACATTTTAGTTTCCTCGCATTTCAGTTCTAATCACGTCATATCTAGTAAACAATGTGTCCTATAGAAAACTAATTTTCATTCGACATATACTGGGGAATTATCCAACTGTGTTTGAAACGTGTTGCTAATAGAGTTAGTAGTAAAGGCGTTATAAATGAAAACGTCATCCGTGATTGGACAATGTTCCATCGCATAGGTTTTGCATTAGACGGTCACATCAGCAACTGAAGGAAACTACAGACGTCTCATCATGTGCTTACAATTTTTTTAAAACGTATCTACCGTTTAAAAAAAAAAAAATTAAGCGTCTGATGAAGCGTCTATTGCACCCGAAACCGGTTGTGCTTTTTGAATAAAAGCTACTTGCAGTCAAAGCGGACGTTATCTCACAATGTCAACATTGGACTGCGGATACCCGCATTTCAAGATAACATGCTCAAAAAGTTTTGCATCACCAATGTTCTAGCGGTTCATGACGCTCTTCATAATAACAGAAAACAGTTACACAAAACAAAGTTCAGTTCTCTTCATTGCTCATGAAACGACAATGCTCAACATTGCAGCTTTCACCGGCGTCTCTAATACCCGCAACACTTCATCATGGTATGATGCATGCCTGTATTCGTCGTGGCATTCTGTTCAATAGATCAACAATGGATTGTTGGTTTCGACTGTCCCGCTCCTCTATGGTGTCCGGTATAGATTAATCAGATATTTAGACGACAATTGCGTCCAAAAATGTGTGAGGCAATTCAGATAGTGTTCATGTCTGCAGAAGATATTGGACATTCTAATCCTGCTATGTCGTTATCATGAACACAAAACATTCACAAGATGTGCACGGCGAGCGCGAGATTTGTTGTTGTTTAAGACAATTCCCTCGCCGAAATGCTGCCGAAATGTTTGCACCATACGTCGGACGATGTCATCCCTGTACCGAATAGCTGTTTGATTGCGTTTTACGATCACCAGTGGAGTAAGGGAACTATCACCTTGCTACATCCGCTGGACAATGTGCTTAAGACGTTCAAGGCTACCAGGTTGTCTTTGAACACGACTCCGACGCTTTTCTGGCTGAAGGCAGATACGAGTCTCATCTGTGAATAGCACTTGTTGCCATTTACGAAGCGTACATTCAGTTTTGCAGTTGGCTCCATCTGTACCGCTGCTTTTGGATCTCGACATGGAAATCGGGAGTAAAGTTATAACTGCTGCATCCTATTACGTATCTTTTGCATATAAGCACGATGTCCTGAGATCGCATGACAATCATTATCGATCATGGTGTTTTTTCCTCTCAGGGGTTGTTCCGAGCTGCAATCCATAAGTAGTGGTCAGCAGCTTCTGTGGTGGCCTACGTGCGCCCAGATCGACGTTAGTCATCGACAGTTCCTCAATCTATGTACCTCCCCGACGTGGGAACAAATTCACTTTGGTTCACTCTGAGATGTCTGGAAGTATAAATGCAAATAAATGCAAATACGATCACATTTGGTTGTTGACGTTTTAAGAAAGGTCAAATGTATATAAAGTTCGATAGTACAAAACAGACTACTTATGAACTAGCTTATACTAAAGACTGCACAAACACCCATGAACGAGGGAGACCTCGAATCTCGGGCGGGGGCGACTGCGGACATCTCAACATGACGCTCAAGAACGCATGTCCAATCCTGCGGGGCAACAGAAGTTCTCTGTGTTGTGGCGTCACTATTCGCCACAACGCTGGCGGTCTACATAAGTCGCCGCGCAACTCGAAGAAGAAGCTGTAAGTCGCCCCAAATACTTCGACCGCCAGGGGCGCCTGCAGTCTCGATAACTCTTTGCCTGCTTCGCGCACCGGCCAATAGAAAGAAGGCGCCTCGACTAGAAAATTTAAATGTTTGTAGAGTTTATTGTACTTAACTACGGCGTCATCAGTCCCTAAACTTACAAACTACTTATGAACTAGCTTATACTAAAGACGGCACAAACATCCATGTCTGATGGGGGATTAGAACCCCCGACCGCAGCGACCGTGCAGACCGTGACTGGCACGCCGCAGACCGCTCGGCCACTGCGGCTGGCCTCGGATAGATATTTCGGTACAGCACAGCCATGACCGTCAGTACAGGAGATTAAGGAAGTTCCAGTCAGTATGAGGCAGCTCCAGCAATACTACAGTTCCAGAAGTTCATCATAGAAGAGCCAGCCTCCTGTCTATGTACAATCAGGATCAGTTTTCTTTTATGAAGCAGAACTATATAATATTACTAGAAGTTTGTGCAACACAACTAATCCAAAGTTTAGTGTTTATCTCACTGCATAACTGCCATCAACACGTGCAGTGTTTGTTTTTCCTGGTGTTATGACTAGAACTGCTTGGTCTTCTTACCTATTCTGTCGCAAAAGTACTGATCACACGTGGTTGTTAACATCTTTGTGTGGGTTGAGTGACATCTTTGCACAATTGAAGAAACTGTATTCTAAATGTAATACACTCTTTCACCGACAGTATTCAGACCAAGGTAATGCAGCACTTTTTCATATTTGTGTTAATGGTTACCTTTCATGAAATCTGGCTTGTTTAACATTAATTGAATTTTCCTCGGTGCTTGAATGAAAATTCCAGACATTCTGTACAATTATTTATTTGGTTACAAGCTGGCTTTCGGTTTCTTAGGTCATCATCAGGTAACAACTGAATGTCGCTAACATTTCTTCACTGATATGCCACTTACAACGATGTTATTAAATTACAGAGGATACAAATTCACATGTTCACAGGAAAGTGTTACATTTTTATGGCATTGAATGACATTTATTAATAAATAAAAATATATAAGCTTGAATACTATCGTTAAAAGCAGTGAGGGGGAAAGAATATATTTAACAAACTGATAACAAAAATTATTTTAGTAGAGGGGAAAAGGAAAACTGAGTTTGGTCATTTAATTCTATGTTGGCGTCCACTGCCATAAGTTCATTGATTTCCAGTATTTCTAAAAGCGTCATATTTCTGCTTTTCTTTAGAGAATTTAAGATTTCACAGCCTACAAATTTGGTTTTCTCTGAGTAGATGTTCGTCAGTGGTTGAATATTTCTTTTTTAATCTACAGCTTCCCTCATGTTCTCATAATCTAATAGCTACAGCCCTGCCAGATTGACCAGTATACACTTTTCCACTATTTTTGCATTTGATTTTATACACACCACACTGTGCTAAAGGTTGCAGTTGAATAAGTGTTTTAAAATACTGTTTATCTTATAAAATGCAGGTCTGTAATGTCGAGATTTTAACTTTTCAGCAAGGTGATCTGAAATTTTGCCTAAATATTGGATGAGACATCAGTTTTTCTACCTATTGATTTGCTCTTGTTGATCAGAGTACAAAAATATTCGAATGGTTGTTAAACCTATGGCATTTAACTGCGGGGGTCATCAGTTCCTACACTTACAAACTACTTATAAACTAACTTATACTAAAGAGCACAAACATCCATGCCCGAGGGAGGATTCGAACCCCCGACGGGGAGCGGTCACGTAGCAGCAAAGTACAAAAGTGGTGTGATTTTCATAATTTTCTTCTTATGTAGTATGTTGTCAATCAGGGAATTACTGGATGCTACATAGGGGAAAGTAGTACACAGTGAAACAAAAATTACCCTTTTGATTGATTCGTATAAAATACTACACAGTAAACAAATATTCCTTATTTGCTTGAAAGAACAATATTTTGGAACAAAAAATAATAATTTTCCTACTAATTCATAAGTGAATTTTCCGGAGGTATGAGACTTCATACTCAGTGCCACAAGCTACTGACTTCAAGACTTTAGCTACAAAATATACATTGTTTCCGAAGTTCAACAAAATGTCCCGCTTCAAGTTAAAAAGATGTAATGATACACTCATCTCTGTTTCACTGGATGGCCTTCATCTATGTAACTTCCTTCATAACTTTTACTTGAAACTGTATTACTTACACACCACTTATTATTTTGATTGTTGACTCTCTTCATATTTCTTTTCGCCTTTTTCTCAAAGTCTTTTCTTCAATAGCTGCTCGCTTTGGTGTTAGAAGTCATACATGCATCTGAGGCCAATGGTCCTGTTTCACTGTGTACCACATACAAGTGCTTCACAGTGTACCAAAGTCACCATAAACTAACAAGTTAGTCACAACTCTTAATCTACGTGCCTACCAAATTGAAAACTGGTCAATATATAGGTAAATATGTGTATCTCATCACAAAACATAATATTTCTATTAGCTGTATGTTATATTGCCGCGAGAGACAACGAACACCAACTGCCGGCGTGGCGCAGGGGATAGCGTCATGGACTACGGAGCAGAAGGTCGCCGGTTCAACCCAGCCCACCGGCAAAAATATATTTCTTTGTAATTAACAATTCCAGAAGGTTCTACATCTTTCTTATGTTCAATTGTAAATTCTACTTGTTTTTTATGTTAACTGTTCTTCTAATTTCTGGTAAATTCTGTCTGTGTATAAATAGCAGAGCACTCTGCCTGAGAGGCAGTCAGTGCTGCGTGTATGTTGAGTTCGTAATAAACGTGCTTTCAGTATAAGTGCTGTGTTTAGTTGCCTTCGAAGTCAAGCCTGCTTCCATTGCAACGCGACATTGTTTGGTGGAGGCGCCGAGTACACAGTGCAACAGCAGCATCACCGTGGCTCCGATTAGGCAAAGTAAAAGCCGTCACTTACACGGACTGGAACCGGAATACAAGGGATACACCGAGTACGTCCTTCCAAGAGTCCGTATCATCAGACGAAATATGGAAACGAAACCAGCAGTAAGCCAGCTACACATCAGGCACCCGTCGGTTTTCTCTGGAGACGATGGACAGGACCCAAACAAATGGCTAAAAGGGTTCGACCGAGTCGCCAAGTACAACAGGTGGGATCATACGATGTGCTTAGCCAACGTTTATTTCTACCTGGATGGAACAGCCCAGCAATGGTTCGAGAACAACGAAGACAAGTTGAATGACTGGGAGACGTTCCAGGAGGAACTGAAGAAGACGTTTGGAGACCGCCAGCGTCAAATCCGCTCGGTGGAAGAACAATTGAAGAACCGGGCCCAACGACGTGGTGAGCCGACACAATCGTACATACAGAATGTTTGGCCCTGTGTAACATAGTGATTCCGAACATGACTGAGGCGGACAAAATAACGAACCTGATGAAGGGAATTGCAGAAGATATGTACCAAGCTCTTCTGATAAAAGACGTCGCTACGACAGAAGAGTTCATCAAGTGGTGCCAGCGTATTGAAGAGATGCAACAAAGGAGGGTTGGACGCAAGAAGTATGAAAGACTCCCAAATGTAGTCCCTATGGCCGTTGTGGAAGACCAGCAGGACTTGGCTTCTCTCATACGACAAATAGTGAGAGATGAATTACAACAGTGCATGGCACCCGGGACTATTAGACCGAGCGAGCATCAGATTATGGCCATGGATGTGAGCCCTGTAAGTCGCGAGGTAGCCGACGCCGATGAGAACGAGGTATTTCAAACATTAGCTCCTGTTTGCCCCGTCAATCGCACCCGACGTGAAGAATGGCGTCGCCCTGCTCTGACTTACGCTGCAGCCGCCAAACGGCAGCCCATGAACCGGCCGACGCGACCACAGCCAACGCCCCCGGTAACTATGCCGCCCCGCAGAAGAACAGACGTCTGGAGGACAGAAGACAATACACCACTGTGTTTCCACTGTGGACGCCCTGGACATGTCGTACGCTACTGCAGAGAGAGGAGGCGAGTATTCGATGATTATTTTGCCGCTAGACGTCAACCGTCGGAGCAGTTCTATCCAAGGCAGTCACCTGCTGATGAGTTCAGTCGACCTATGGGAAGAAGTCCATCGCTGTACCCTAGACGAGATCGCTCCCCGACGCGCCGCAGCCGTTCACCGTCGCCGTACAGAGGTACCAGCCGCTCCCCTAGCCGCCGCGCACAGGAAAACCAAGCGAGGCGACCATCTACGGAGGTGAGGCCGCCGTAGATGAAAATCCTCCATGGACGACAGTCGCCAAGATGTCGGGAAATCTCATCGACGTCATAATCGACGGCCAACCTGTTCGGGCACCTGTTGATTCAGGAGCGTCTTTTTCTGTACTGTCGGATAATTTCCCCCGTACACTGATGAAGATGAAGACAATGTTCTGTTTTACGGGAGCAACTGTGCTGAAGGTCGCGAATGGAAAGTACGTCCATCCAGCAGGAACTTGTGTCGCAAGAATAACCATCAACAACAGGACGCAGCCGTTTGAATTTGTCGTGTTAACAGAATGTAGTCACAATGTCATCCTCGGATGGGACTTCCTTCAGGCATCCCAAGCTATCATTGACTGTGGAAGATCTGAGCTGCAAATTGAAGAAGTTGTTCCGCCAGATACACGTAATACAGAATTTTCTGGGAAGCTATTCGTCGTTGACAATGTGACGATACCGCCGTTGACAATGAGAAGAGTTGCAGTCACAAACACAGATGACTGGTTAAACTGTGAATTTCTTGTTAATAGCAAACGTTTATGAGGCTCACAAAAGAAATTTACATACCAGCGGCTATCATAAGCATTACCGGTGGTCAAGGAGAGATTTGGATCACAAATTGTCACGAGCAGTCACAACTTATCCCCAAGGGAATGTGTATCGGGACAGCTGAACCAATCCAGGACGGAGAGCTCAATGTCATCAATGAAGACCCATGCCCTGCTGTTAGTACAGACAACACGCTGGAGGAAACAAACGTGGAACTGCCAATAGGGCCTGGACTGACCAAGAAACAACGCCAACGGGTGTTAGGTATACTACGCCAATTTTCGGGTGCAGTCACACCTCAGCAGGGGAAAAGTCAGACGAAACGGCCCACGAAAAAGCACCGTATCAATACTGGGGATCATCCGACAATTAGCCAGCGTTCGTATAGAGTGTCGCCAGCTGAAAGACGGATACTTTGGCATGAAGTGGAGAAGATGTTGTGAGATGACATTATTCAACCTTAGGAGAGTCCTTGGTCGTCTCCGGTGGTCCTCGTAAAGAAGAAGGATGGCACGTGGCGATTCTGTGTTGACTATCGGCGGCTGAACAGAATCACAAAGAAAGATGTCTACCCATTGCCGCGTATTGACGACACCTTAGACTGCTTGAAAGAGCTACATACTTCTCAACTATGGACAGGTTACTGGCAAATAGAGGTTGACGAAGCTGACAGGGAGAAGACGGCTTTTATTACACCTGACGGCCTCTATGAATTTAAAGTAATGCCATATGGATTATGTAATGCTCCAGCCACATTCGAACGCATGATGGACAACTTGCTTCGACACCTTAAGTGGACGACGTGTCTCTGTAATTTAGATGACATTGTCGTTTTCTCGAAAACATTTGAAGAACATCTGAGTCGCCTGTCAACTGTGTTGAAGTGTGTCCAGGCTGCAGGTCTCCGCCTCAATCCAAAGAAGTGCCTCTTCATCGCCAAAGAGATAAAAATCCTGGGGCACCTAGTCAGCGGAGATGGTGTTCGTCCTGACCCAGATAAAGGGCAGTCACAGAATTTCCAACTCCTCAGCACATTCGTGATGTGAGAAGTTTTATCGGGCTGTTTTCATACTACCGACGTTTCATAAAAGGATTTTGTAACAAGGCACGTCCATTACAAGAACTTCTGCAGGGAGACGCCAAATTTTACTGGGATGAGACAAAAGAAAGAGCTTTCCGGGTACTTAAGGAGGCTCTAACTTTCGCACCAGTGCTAGCCTTATACGACGAGAGTGCAGAAACGGAACTTCACACAGACGCCAGTGGCTATGGGATTGGTGCAGTGCTTGTACAAGTTCAGGAAGGTGCCGAAAAAGTGATAGCCTATGCGTCAAGAGTACTCTCAAACTCCGAGATAAACTACTCTACAATTGAAAAAGAATGTCTCGCGGTTATCTGGGCTATCAACAAGTTCCGGCCGTATTTATTCAGCAAACCATTCACTGTCGTGACAGATCACCATTCTTTGTGTTGGCTGACTAGCTTGAAGGATCCATCAGGTCAACTAGCAAGATGGGCACTAAGACTCCAAGAGTACGATGTCACAGTGGTATTCAAGAACGGGCGCAAACATAAGGATGCCGACTGCCTTTCGAGGAATCCATTAGTGGAACACAACACCATTAATGAAATTTCGGCTCTCGCTGAATTAGATGACGTTACAGCTGAACAGAGAGAAGATCCAACACTATTAAAAATGATGAAGGCCTTGGAGAAAGGAGAACCGACCAATGGAGAGTTTCAACTTATAAACGGAATATTGTACAAGAGCAACTACGATCTACTGGGCCCCAAATGGCTACTTGTTGTTCCAGCTCATCTCCAGCCAGCTTTCTCAAATATTTCCATGATGCTCCAATGTCCGGTCATCTGGGATTCGTGAAGACCCTAGACAGAATCAGACGCAGGTATTACTGGAAAGGTCTCTACCGATCTGTCAAGCACTATGTGAGTCACTGTAAAGAGTGCCAGCGACGGAAGCATGTGCCGCAATTACCTCCAGGACATCTCGTACCGATTCCGCCGGCAGCAGCTCCATTCCACCGCGTTGGGGTCTATCTTTTAGGGAGGTTCCGGAAGTCGACAACCGGTAACCGTTGGATAATAGTCTGCACTGACTACCTCACACGCTACGCTGTCACCAAACCTGTGCTGACTACAGAAGCTCCAGAGATCACAAAATTTCTTGTAGAAGACATTATTTTGAAGCATGCAGCACCACGTGTCATGATATCTGATCGTGGAAAAGTATTCCAGTCAAAATTAGTATCAGAGGTAATGTCACGGTGCAACATTGTCCACAGAATTACAACTGCATACCATCCCCAGACAAATGGTCTTACGGAACGTTTTAACAAAACCTTAGCCGACATGCTGTCGATGTACATCGATGTTGAGCAGAAGGATTGGGATACAATTCTGCCAGTCGTGACATTTGCTTACAATACCGCAAGACAAGACACCACAGGCTTCACTCCGTTTTTCCTGCTCCATGGCCGTGAAGCTGAGACGACAATGGATACACTGTTCCCGTTCCAACCGGACGACACTCAGGATGACTATGTTAAACAGCTCATCACCAGGGTCGAAGAAGCAGGACAGCTGGCTCGCATACGGACACTGGACGCCCAGGAGAAGGACCGTCAGCGGTATAACGACAAGCACCGACCTGATTTGTACATCCCAGGAGATCTGGTATGGATTTTTACCCCTGTACGGAAGGTTGGACTGTCAGAAAAGTTATTGAAGCGATACTTTGGTCCGTATCGTGTCATACGCCGCCTGTCAGACGTCACATACGAAGTTGAGAATTATGAGCCGTCGTCGAAACGTCAAAAACGAAGAGACATTGTTCACGTCCTGCGCATGAATCCTTACTTCGATCCTGAAGAGCAGGTAGACGACAATGGCTTCTTGTTCAAGGACTTTAAGGACGGTAATATTCCTGATGAAGCCACGACAGGAACGTCTGTCGTCGATAATCGCGGAGAAGGGAAGGATTCTCTTGAACTGTCATACAGAGGGCCCATGACACGGTCAAGATCCAGGACATTGCAGCTGGCTCCACAGGGATCATAACAGCGGGTCGCTGTTTCTCCAGGAGAGGGAGCAATGCCGCGAGAGACGCGAACACTAACTGCCCTCGTGGCGCAGGGGATAGCGTCACGGACTGCGGAGCGGGAGGTCGCCGGTTCAATCCCGCCCACCGGCAAAAATATATTTCTTTGTAATTGACAATGCCAGAAGGTTCTACATCTTTCTTATGTTCACTTGTAAATTCTACTTGTTTCTTATGTTAACTGTTCTTCTAATTTCTGGTAAATTCTGTCTGTGTATAAATAGCAGAGCACTCTGCCTGAGAGGCAGTCAGTGCTGCGTGTATGTTGAGTTCGTAATAAACGTGCTTCCAGTATAAGTGCTGTATTTAGTTGCCTTCGAAGTCAAGCCTGCTTCCATTGCAACGCGACAATATCGAAAATATTAAACTTACAAAGAGACGTTAACTGTAACTTCTGACCACGGAAAACAAATAATAACATATAGAAACAAGAATAATCAACCAAAATGTCCACCATTATAGTCAAAGATGTATCTTGTCATAATAAATATACAAGGAAACCAACATGTAGAAAAAATTACTAAAGCAATTGAGATGGTATGTTTCACTGTGTACCGTGTTTCACTGTGTACTACTCTCCCCTACACCAGGTTTGATTTTTGAACGCACACACAGTATATCTTTAGAGCTAATTCCTTAGCTAGAGCCATCACTGTTTGACAGTCTTACAAGAATACCCCATACCTAGCGAACCCAGTCGACAGCTGACGGCGCGCGTCGTGCTGATCAAATGTTCAAATGTCTGTAAATCTATCGGACCAAACTGCGTGGTCATCAGTCCGTAGCTTACAAACTTCTTAACCCTGCGGCAGGCACGCTCAAGATTGTTGCGACAGCGGGCGCGTGAGGCACTCAGTACCGCCTGTAGTTAAATACGTAAAAAAGCAGTTTTTTCATTTTTTTGGTGGAATTAATTATTTAATTTTTATAATATCATTCTTATTCAGATTTCGGGCATGCAGCTGGTCGTCGTCGTATCCCGTACATGATATTTCAGCTGGACAACTGCCAGCCATCCTCAGGTGACCTTCTTTTCTTATAGAAATATCGTCAAACCTGAGTGACCGGATCAAGATCAGAAAGCGCTTTTAGGTAAATGCCGCTCTTAGAATAATCATTCCTGTTCCATTTGATGCCCACAGTTCTAATACAATTGTGCATCGTCCTTTTTGTACAGCAATGAGAAACAGTGCCCCAAAAGAGCCGTTATTTTAGAAGCAGAAGTAGTTCTGCAATCTGTAGCCCTGGAGTAATTTACAGATGATCTTTTGTTATTTATGTACTTGTTTGTGTTTGCAACGACATAATCAATTATCTCAGGATCAAAAAATTTGAGAAAACTTTCAATTTCAGTTTTAGCTTCTCTATCATTGCGTTTCGGGCCAGGTAGGACTTTGTTTATATTCTTACGTTTTGTTTTCCCTGGTAGTGCTAACGGATTATTTATTCGAAAAGTTTCTTGGTCCTTACCAATATAAAAAAGGCAGTCATCATGTGGCATTCCTTTCAGCCGCGGCGGAGTAGCCTAGCGGTCTAAAGCGTCTCGCTGCGGAGCGCGCGATCGCTCGCCGTGGAGGTTCGAGTCCTCCCTGGGGCATGAGTGTGTGTGTTTGCCCTTAGGTTAGTTTACTTAGGTTTAAGTAGTTTGTAAGCTACGGACTGATGACCACGCAGTCTGGTCCGATAGATTTACAAACATTTGATTTTTTGAACATTCATTTCACTTCATTCCCGTCAACGCATGACTGCTCAGATTCGCTGGAATGATCTGCAGTTTCAGTTATTCCTGCTTCGTCATCGATGTCAGAGAAATCAGCGTATTCTTCTTCGTCAGATGATTGCAGAAGAAGACGCTCGATTTTTCTGGTGTTAGTCGTTTCCTTTGTGCAGACCTGGGAGACAATAAAATAATTCTGATACCAAAGCAATGTTAATAACTACATCACCATTCACCCACGGAGTTGTAAAACAAAGCTTCTAATCTTCAAAACATCCGACAGTGGTACGGCTACATGTACTTACATTACCGGGCGCGTGCGGTACGCAGTGCCGTCTCGGTGCAGTCGTCCACTTAACCGGTGAGTCACAGCTGTTATGGTGGTTATAATGGCGGCGCAGTAATGCAGTTTGGCGCGTGACTAAACAATCGAAGCATATCCAGTGGCGGCGCTAGGCGACTGCCGACGGCCTCGCACCTGTGGGGGCCTCGCAAAACAGTGTTAAAATTTCAGATGTTTCTTTTTTTATATTTGATGTTTAACGGCGCTTTTCAACTGCTAGCTTATGTAGCGACGACCTGCATCTAACTTACACTAGCTTAACGAAAGGACGAACATCCGTAACCGAGGGTGGGATTCGACCCCCGACGACAGCGATCTCGCTCACCCTGCCCGACCGGCAGCTATTTACTTGTCCGTATTTATTTCCGAATGAGTACAGCAATGAAGTAATTTTCAGTTAAATACTTGCAAAATAACTTCTGTAAATTTTAGAAAACAGTTTGGAAGAAGTATATCCAAATGTTTATATAACAATCAGAATCATGTTCACAGTTTGTCAGTACAGGTTCGGCCGAGAGGAGCTTCACAAAGTTAAAATTGGTTAAGACTTACTTGAGAAGCACAGTGTCCGCCGCGGTGGCCGAGGGGACTGAGGCGCTCCAGTCACGGTCTGCACGTCCACTACGGTCGGGGGTTCGAATCCCCCCTCGGGCATGGATATTTGTGTCGTCTTTAGTATAAGGTAGTTGATAAATAGTTTGTAGGTTTAGGGACTGATAACCCCGTAGTTAAGTCCCATAAGCTATACAAACATTTGAACATTTTTGAGAAGCACAGTGAGCCAAGAAACACTATCTGCGTTGTCAGTAGTATCAACTGAAGCAGAAATAGCGGCTAGTATTAATGAAGATGTGCTCTTAAAAAATTCAGAGAGACGAAAAGCCGAAAAGTTTCTCTATTTTAATTTGTGTATGATTATTGTAATTTTTGTCATTGTAATAATACTTGCATATTATATAAATAAAATTTTAGTATAATGATTATTGATGTATAATTTAGCTCATTTTATTTAACATTTTCTTCCTGAAAGGGGCCTCGCAAAGATGAGTTCGCCGACGCCCAGTTTTCGTCTAGCGTCGCCACTGAGCATATCTAGCACCTCTGTTGTGCGCTCGGTGCGCTGACGTAATTATTGAAAGACAACAAAATTGACAGCACTGTATGCCGCCACGCACCCGCCGCAGGGTTAAACCTAGGTAAACTCCCCTAAGGACAAACACACACACACACACACCCATGCCCCAGGGAGGACTCGAACCTCCACGGCGAGCAACCGCGTGCTCCGAAGCGAGACGCTTTAGACCACTCGGCTACTCCACCGCGGCAAACAAACACTATCAAATGTCTGTAAATGTATCGGACCAAACTGCGTGGTCATCAGTCTGTAGCTTACAAACTACCCTAAGGACAAACGCACACACCCATGCCCCAGGGAGGACTCGAACCTCCACGCCGAGCAACCGCGCGCTCCGCAGCGAGACTCTTTAGACCACTCGGCTACACCACCGCGACAACGTGCTGGTCACTCGCTGTCAGATAATAGCGAGAACTGGCGAAGGCGCGAAGTGCAGCCCGGCGAGTCAGCAGTTTTGGTGGGCACGGCGAGATTGCCGTCGGTAATCTGCAGACACCCGCAGCCTCCCCCCGGGGGCCGCGCAGGTGCGATACAATATTCAGCCGCCCCGCTACTGTGCTCGCCCCTCCCGCGATTATTGCCCCACAGCGAGCGGCCGTAATACAGCCAGTGCCAGGGAGTTCTGGCCGCTTATCGACCCCGGCCGTGCAAACTGCCCGACCGGCACCCGCTGATAACAACATGCCGCGTCCACAGGCCGGCAGCGGGGCTGTCGCCGTACATTCGGATCCCGGATATTGCAGTCCATCCAAGGTGGGGCCCGACTGCTATAGCGATTACTCGTTCGTACTGTGTGGTAACTTCAAAGTGTTACATATTGCATACCATCCCATCTGTTATCACAAAAAATGAAAGAGCACGCGTACTGCGTGTATTTTACTCACAGTAATTTTAAAACAATCGGCATTTTCTATATCTATATCCATACTTCTCAAGCCACCTGACGGTATGTGGCGGAGGGAACCTTGAGTACCACTATCGGTTCTCCGTCCTATTCCAGTCTCGTATTGTTTGCGGAAAGGAATATTGTCTGTATGACTTGGTGTGGGCTCTAATGTTTCTGATTTTATCATCGTGATCTCTTCGGGAGATATACGTAGGAGGGTGTTACAAAAAGGTACGACCAAACTATCAGGAAACATTACTCACACACAAAGAAAGAAAATATGTTATGTGGACATGTGTCCGGAAACGCTTAATTTCCATGTTAGAGCTCATTTTAACATTTCTCTTTAAATGTAAATTGAAATAATTCGTGCAGACAGTTGTCAAAATAACCAATTGTTTCGTTAGTATGTACTGTACTTCCTCGCATTTGTGCAATCACGTAATCAACACAGATGTTCTGTGAACGTTTGGGCAGAAATTGTTGGTGATGTCTTGATTGGACCTCATGTTCTTCCACCTATGCTCACTGGAGCACGTTATCATACTCTACCTGTTCTGCTAGAACATGTGCCTTTACAAGTACGACACAACATTTGATTCATGTACGATGGAGCTCATGCACATTTCAGTCGACGTGTTTGTACACTTCTCAACAACAGATTCGGTGACCGATGGATTGGTAGAGGCGGACCAATTCCATGGCCTCCTCGCTCTCCTGACCTCGACCCTCTTGACTTTCATTTATGGGTGCACTTAAAAGCTCTTGTCTATGCAACGCCGGTACCAAATGTAGAGACTCTTCGTGCTCGTATTGTGGACGGCTGTGATACAATACGCCATTCTCCAGGACTGCATCAGCGCATCAGGGATTGCATGCGACGGAGGGTGGATGCATGTATCCTCACTAACGGAGGACATTTTGAACATTTCCTATAACTAAGTGTTTGTAGTCACCCTGGTACGTTCTGTTGCTGTGTGTTTCCATTCCATGATTAATGTGATTTGAATAGAAGTAATAAAATGAGCTCTAACATGGAAATGAAGCGTTTTCGGGCACATGTCCACATAACAAATTTTCTTTCTTTGTGTGTGAGGAATGTTTCCTGACAGTTTGGCCGTACTTTTTTGTACCACCTTGTACTGCTTGACTGTTCGGTAAAGGTACGTTGTCGAAACTTCGACAAAGCCCCTAACGAGCTACAGAGCGTCTCTCTTGCAGAGTCTTCCACTGGAGTTTATCGATCATTTCAGTAACGCTTTCACGATTACTAAATGATCCTGTAACGAAGCGCGCTGCTCTCCGCTGGATTTTTTCTACCTCCTCTATCAACCCCACCTTCTAGGCATCCTACAACGGTGAGCAGTATTCAAGCAGTGGGCGAACAAGTGTACTGTAATCTACTTTCTTTGTTTTCGGACTGCATTTTCTAAGGATCCTTCCAATGAATCTCAGTCTGGCATCAGATTTACCAACGATTAATTTTATGTGGTCGTTCCCTTTTAAATCACTCCTTTTAAATCACTCCTAATGTCTACTCCCAGATAATTTATGTAATTATCTGCTTCTAGTTGCTGTCTTGCTATTTTGTAGCTAAATGATACACGATCCTTCTTTCTATGTATTCGCAGCACTTTACACTTGTCTACATTGAGATTCAATCGCCATTCCCTGCACCACGCGTCAATTCGATGCACATCCTCCTGCAATTCAACACAATTTTCCTTTGTTACAACCTCTCTGTATACTACAGCATCATCCGCAAAAAGTCTCAGTGAACTTCCGATGTTATCCGCAAGGTCATTCATATATATCGTGAACAGCAACGAACCCACGACACTCCCCTGTGGCACCCCTGGCATCACTCATACTTCGGAAGACTTCTCTCCATTGAGAATGACATTGCATTCTGTCATTTAGGAACTCCTCAATCCAATTATGTAATTGAACTGATAGACTATATGCTCTTATTTAGATCATTATTATAGAAATAAAAATAAAGATGTATAATTTCGATATAGTCACTAAAGTTGTTGATAGGTAACTAATTAGGTAAAAAAATATAACAAGGTATTGAATAGTTGGTTCCATTAAGACTAACTAAAATAAATGACTTGCTTTAGTATGAGATCTCATGACTTTTTATGGTGGAAGGAACTGGTCACAAGACTTGCATTTTTGTACATGTTATGTTTTTGATGGGATATCATGACTTTTTCTAGGTAGTGCTTTTCTGTAAAATATTTTGTACCTCAGCCATGGATTTTTCTGAAAACCCATTTGCTGACTCTTTGGTTTTGTGTGGTTTGATGTAACAGTATTTAGGAAGTCTGGAAAGTCAATTATATTGTTATTGTACAATCCATTCAGAATGTACAGTACCGAAACCTTTCGTGGGTCACTATACAAATATAAAAAATTTGTGTTGTATTTTGCATCAGTTTTTGAACTTCATAATACACGGAAATTGCGGCTAAGGTATATTTTCCTGTATAAGTGAAAGTAGTAGTTATTATTTTGCGTCGTATTCATTGAATGATCTGTTTATTTCGTACGACAGTTAGTAATTCAAAATTAATTTCTTTAGTTCATAAAAAGAAGCCTTGTTCTACAGTGCGCACAGCTGTATGGTATGAAAATGGTTGCATATAATTCCATAAATCTTTCTTCTACAATCATTACAATTAAAACAAATGAAAGTTGCGTAATAAAAGCATTTTTTCTCTTGAGATAAAAATCAAGCCTCTGAGTGTTAACAATAACTACTAAATAAAAGAGGAATTTCTTTAATTTTTATCATTGTGGGCTTCCGCTGGAACTGCTTTGAAACATGATGATGATTTTGTGTGGCATTTTTACCACATCTGTCTGGTACAAGTCTTTTGGGGATGCCACTTAGTCAATGATGATGAAATGATGATTAGAACGAACAACACCAATTCCCGAGTAGAGAATATCTGCTACCGGACCAGGAATTGAACCCGGGCCCGCTGCATGGCAATGTACCATGCAGTCCAATGGACTGCGGTGGTTGACACTTTTGGAAAACAAGCTCGGTTTGGCATAATTACTTAATGATCATGCTGTATAATGCACACTGCATTAGTTCTGTATTTCTTTCCCCACATTTTTTGATATACAACTTAATAGCTTCTATTTGACGAAGGTCTATTTCTTTTTGGAGATAATCCTCCTTTTCTTATCTCATACCATTTTTTGTACATCAACAATGGATTTTCTTAAAGCCCATTCCCTATCTCTTTTTTTTCTCAGTGACTTTCATGCTACAGTTTTCAGCATACTTATTGACAGCATGTTGGCACTCGCACTAACACTGATATTCCACTAATTTTCTTCTTTGATAAAGACTGTTCAGTACTCTGGCACTTGCACTAACACAAATATTGCAGTAATCTCCTCGACAAATTCGTCCAATATTCTTTGATAAAGAAAAATGTGACGCTAAGGTCGATTCACAATCCACAAACATACAACTCATAGATCATCATAGACTTACCGTTAATGTATGTCTGTGGGTCTGTGGCACATGTGATATGAAAACGTCGGACTATGAATATTTCCTACTGATGATTCAACTCGATGATTAAAACAAAATTACTATTGCCTAAGATGCCAAGCCACAAACGAGATAGGTGTATGTTCTATTTTATATATATATATATATATATATATATATATATATATATATATATCTTTGTCTTGTACACGACAGAATTTTACTTACGGCAGTGGTGGCATAGTGTCCTGAATTTGGCAGTGACGACCAATGAGACATTTTGGAAAACTAGTCATGTAGAATGAGAGGCATAGTCTTCCATGTTGACAATGAAATAAATAATTAATTCTGTTTCTACTCTGTGGTTAACAGGTTCTTGTATGTACCCGTCATAAAGCGAACATTTCATTGTCATTATATGCACACTACGCCAACGCCGTAAGTAAAATTTAGCCTTTAAGTCAAAACTCTAAATGTGGCATAATTATATCAGTTTATCCCTATGTCTTAGGGCTTTGTACCCGAACACATGTAAATGTTGATATGTTGTTTAAAGTGACAGGGACAAAAATTCAGATGTTCATAGAGCTTATGGGACTTAACTACGGGGTCATCAGTCCCTAAACTTACAAGCTACTTGTGAACTAGTTTATAATAAAGACAGCACAAACATCCATGCCCGAGGGGTGATTCGAACACCCGACCGCAGCGGCCGTGCAGACCTTGACTGGCACGCCGCAGACCGCTCGGCCACTGCGGCAGGCGGGACACCAATAATACTGTATTCGGTAGTACCTACCAGTAAAGTGTGTCATTGGTTCTGCAGAGCATTGTTTGTTTCTGCACCCAAAACAATGATTTTTGGACGTCGATATTTTGCTTTCGATTTTCATCGTACATCAGTTTTTTTTGACGTTCACTTTTTATTAGAGATAGAGAATTTAAATCGTCAAAACATCTATTTTGTTTTATCACTGTTAATGACTATGTGCACTCATCATTATTGTATTGTGCACATCTACAGCAAACCACCTTTCGAATTATATTAGTTTCAATGGACTCCTGATAAAATTATTGTACAAAATTGGAATTTCACTTTTCAAGTTTGTGTTCAATGGCATCTCCGTATCTCTGCAGTGTTGTGGTTTGATCCAGGTCTAACGTTTTTGACCTGCGTCATGTGGTGGAATTTTCGACAATATGATCAACAGTTTTTCCTTTAAAGCAGAAATCAAGCTAGAGTGTAGGTGCCATTGGTATTATTTCCATCTCCAGCATTTAAAGCTGTCTCTTGCCAGTTTTTATTCATTCTCTAATCAGGTGCCACATGTCATTTCCGGTGACTTTTCACTTAGTAGGAAGGTAACGGCTATGTAAAAAGAAGAAGAAAAAGTATATGGCACCAGGAATCGAACCCCTGACCTTTGGGACATGAAACCAGCGCTCTACCAATAGACCATCACCAATAAAATTCTTGTACTGTCAAATCGCAGATACCTTTCCAGCAAGAAAAAATGTGTTCACGAATGTAATTAATATTTACAGAATGAAACTTTCACTCTGTAGCGGAGTGAGCGCTGATATGAAACTTCCTGGCAGATTAAAAGTTTTTGTCGGAACCGTGACTCGAACCTGGGACCTTTGCCTTTCGCGGGCAAGCGCACTACCGACTGTGCTATCCCGACAGGAGTCACAATGCTGCCTCACAACTTTACTTCTGTCAGTACCTCGCCTCCTACTTTCCAAACTTCACAGAAGCTCTCCTGCGAACCATGCAAGACTAGCACTCCTGCAAGAAAGCATATCGTGGAAACATGGCTTAGCCACAGCCTAAGGGATGTTTCCAGAATGAAACTTTCACTCTGCAGCGGAGTGTGCGCTGATATGAAACTTCCTGGCAGATTAAAATTGTGTGCCGGAACCGGGACTCGAACCTGGGACCTTCGAAAGTGCCGTGAACTGCTTCGAGAAACTGATGAGCTCGACTTGGTGGGGACACTGCCGTGCCCCGAGAAATATACAGTTGAAGTAAACAAAAAGGCATTGAGTCCTCAGGATGGCAAAAGATATGTCCTGTAAAATAAAACAGAAACATTACCATATGTTTATTCCAAATTGTAGAAAATAGATTGCAATATAATCAGACACTTTACTGTTTCTGACTGTACTTACAGAAAATGGCATTTATATAGTCAGTTCTGGGCTTGTGGCATTGAAACACCGTTTTCAATATAATCAGATAACTTTGATATTAGATTTAGCGTTTTTGTATTGTACTTCACTGTTACTTACGGAACATTTCAAACATAATCAATTCTTGTGCTAAAGTATAAACATTTTTCGTTTTGTGTCATACTATCTACTATGATGTTGATTGTGTGCGATACTTCTTTATTACTTGTCTATTATATACAATTTTTTTAGTAAATTTTCTGTTTTTGGATTCTACTTCGCCATTATTTACAGAAGATTGCATTTATGGTCAATTTTTTTTTGGCTAATTTTCAACATTATTGTTAATTGACTAAAGGGGAAAATATAAGAATGCATCAAGTGAAGCAGGCACTTTCTGAAAAATGAGATTGACAGGAAGTGCAGACTGGCTAAGCAAAAGTGACGAAGACAAATGAGAGACCGTAGAAGGATGTATAACTGGGGGAAAGATAGATACCGCCTACAGGAAAATAAAAAGAGACATTTGGTGACAAGAAAAGCAGTGGTACGAATATCGAGAACTGAGATGGAAAACCCGTAGAAAGCAAAGAAGGGGAAGCTGAAAGGTGGAAGGAATATGTAGAAGACCTGTACTTATTACGTTGTGGCGTAAAGTCAGCATCACAAGCCAGATGTACGAGAACGATCGTGAACAAGGCAGTGGATGACCAGCAGCCAATCATACGCCGGCGCCGCGACTCCTGGAGGAAGAAACCGAGAGGCGCGTCCTCTACAAGCTGCAATATCTAGGCCGACATGCGTCTGGAAGAGCCCAACTGAACTCGACTCCGTAATAGGCAGTCACTAGGAGTCAGCGCAGCTAGCATCGTACACGAAGACACTGCTGCGAGAAGAGACATACATACATATGTCAAAAGTTAAGTAATTGTAAATATACGTGAATAAAACTTGTATTACTAATTTGTATAGCTGTTTTAGCTGTCAGAGCATCCCATGCGTCCTGAACAGAACCTTTCCGAAAAGACAGGCTGGGAAGGGCAAAAACATGGCGACGAGGGTGGCTAAACGCATGGCGACAAGGATTACCCACATTGCGACGAGATTTTAAATTTCAGTGGTTGCCGTAATTCCTGATATTACGCTGCAACATTATTTTGCTTGTCACTTTATTATAGGACTCTGCGGTATATACTCTTTTGTGAATTTCCCTTGCAAGGATCTCAATTTCTACATTTTTGCATAGTTTCTTTTTGTTATTTTGGCACAATGTCAAACACCACTAACACAACCATTCCCGCCACTCGACTACAGCTTTCTTCGCTCGATGCACAGCAATTGATGTTGATGTTTCAGTTTCAGAGTCACGAATCGCCTCCTTGCTGTCTACGGTACAACTTCTCGCCGCACCTGTGTCACAAAATACTCAAGTATCACTGCAGCAACTACAACCTACAGTAATTCCACAATTTCGCCAGTATGACGAAGAGCAAGAGGAATGGACAGAATAGTTGCAACAATTTGAAGGCTACCCCACAGTGCACAAGATACGAGGTACTGTCAAACTCTTCTTTTTATCGTGTGTAGACCCCCTAGAGTTCCGCCATGTCAAAAAACAGTTACCTATGGTGGAGCCTTCTGAACTTACTTATGATTAAGTTATGGGAGCTCTCACATCCTATTATGAACAGCAAAGGAATGTATTGGCTGCTAGATATCAGTTTTTTCAGTGCAAGAAAAATCAAAACCAAACATACCGGCAGTGAATTACAGATCTTCAAGGTCTCACTAGATAGTGTAAGTTTAAGTGTTCGTGTGGGGCTTTGTATTCAGATGTGATGTTACATGACGCTATTGTCTATAATATAACTGATGTCAGACTTAGGTAGCAGATTCTAAATATGTCAGATCCGTCTTTCCATCAAATAGAACAGACTTTGGAACAGTACGATTCAGGTACCGCGGCAGCGGAAAACTAATTCAATTCCACTGTGTACCATAGCGACGTCATGTGCCGGCGAGCGCGAGGTTGTACGATGTCATATTCCGTCTGCCCGCCCTAAGCGTAAACAATACAAGACACAGAACTGTGCCCACTAAAGAAGTGAAGTGATTCCGAAAATTTTTCTCGCGGCACAAAAGACAGAACTGTCCGTCCCGGTCAGCGAAATTTTATGCATGCGGCAAGAAAGGACATAGATAAGCAGTTTGCTTACAGCAAAAGACACGGAATTTGCTTTTCCGTCCCAAACAGCGACAAGACACCACTTATTCAATAAATGTAGTATTTTCAAAACCAGTGGTTGCCCCTAGTAACAACTCGAACATGGAAGTAGCACAAGTTGTTCGCCAGGCCAGAAAAATGTATGTCAGTTTGCGAGTGAATGACATTTCTGTAAAATTTCATTGCTCAATCGCAAAACCTAAGAACAGTTAGGATTGCCGCGCCTTTCTCGCGCTAAAACAAGGGTATCATAGTAACGAAATTCCTGTACTAGGACAGTGTTCACTACCTGCAGAATACCGTTTGCAAATACGCACATTGACATTGAAGGAGAGAATGTTTTTGATCTAGAGTCTTCTGATCTTTTTGGTTTTACTGTGCAAGACAATGTCTTAGTTGTGAACAATTATGATGCTAAAATCAGTGTAGACAGATTGCTGGAAGACTTTCCGGATTTATTTTCTGCAGGACTAGGAAAAGCTAAGGATTTTGCTGCACACAATAACTTCGCACATTGCAAGAAAATGGTGCAATGGAACCAATACAAGCTAGCCATTAGGCAAGTTTGCTTGTTATTTTTCCAAAGCCATCAGGTAGCATCTGAATTTGTGTTTATTTCAAGGCCACAGTAATTCTACAAACAGTTGTAGACAATTATCCTTCGCCGAGACCAGAAGATTTAATAATTCTCAAAAATAGATTTGCGTAATGCCTACCTTCAGCTGCCACTGGACGAAGAATCACTGAAAATTTGCGTTTTCAATACTCATCTGGGTTTGTTGAAATATTTGCGTCTACGTTTGGCAGTGCATCTGCGTCCGCAATTTTTCAAAGATATTTGGAACAGCCTACTTCTCGGGTGGCTTGTTCTTCAAACTACTTGGACGACATAGTTGTGTCAGGCCGTACCTCAAAAGAACACATTGCAAATTTCAGAAAATTATTTCAAGTTTTGTCAGATGAAGGTCTCAAGTGTCGCTTAGATAAGGGTGACTTTTTAAACTGGAACTGCAGATCTAGGACACGTGATAAACAGTCGAGGTGTGCACCTCATGCAATCACATTTGCTTGCCATTCGCGAACTGCCAACACCTAAAGATGTGAAGAATTAAGTCTGTCTTGGGACTTTAACTTACTATATCAGGTTTATTCCCAATGCAGCACAAATTGCAGTCCCTTTGAATCGTCGACGCCGTAAAAATGTTCGTTTTGTTTGGACAGAAGAATACCAACGTGCATTTCAGCAGTTAAAAGATACATTGCTCAGTGATCGATGTTTGGTGCACTTAGATCCAGATAAGCCAATTCTATTGCAAGTTGACTTGTCATCTTGTGTTCTAGGTGCAGTCCTGTCACATAGACATGGGGATACGGACCGTCCGATAGCGTTGGTGTGCAAACTTTTGACACAGTGCCGGTGCCGTTATTCTCAAACTGAGAAGGAAGCTTTGCCAATCCTGCATGGTGCCACGAAGTTCCATCACTATTTGTATTGGAGAAAATTTTACTTAGTAGCTGACCACAAGCCTTTGCAGTCATTCTTTCATCCAGCCAAGCTGATTCCTACTCGCACGGCACACAAATTGCAACGTCGGGCTTTGCTCTTATCGCAATACCAGTATGAGTTTGTGCACGGACCCACTACTCGCCATGGAAATGTC